>CM056055.1:35345476-38143640 GCA_029574335.1 Rana kukunoris
CCCATCAGCACATGCTCACCTTTCCAGCAAAGAAAATACCTTGTTCTTCTGGGTATGAAGGAGCATGTGAGTCATTTCATGTGACAGCACTAGTCCTTGGTCATAGGTGTGCACAGCCTATTGCATTAGGGTGTTCACCCAAAAGCTCAAGCACTTCCTTTGGATTGCTCACTATCTATCATTCAGAAAGGGAAGGAGCCAATAAATAAGATATTTACTGGCCCCTTCCCCCATTCATCCTAAAACATCTCTGCAACAGCCAGCATGAAAGGAGGAAAGCCGGCAGCGGTGTCGGGGGTAGAGGGAGGAGCTAGGGCAGTATAGAGGATCTATGCTGCACAGGGTGATTAGGGTGTGCCTGGGCACACCTGGCACACTCTGTGTGCACGCCTATGTCCTTGGTGATTGGACAATCACTAATACATGGGAGCAGAGAAAGTCCAAAGTCCTGTGTAGGCACTAACTGAAGTTATTCTGAGCTTACACAGGGCTGTCCGCCTTCTCTTCCGGCAGCTGATTGGATCATTGTGGGAGTGACAGAATGTGTGTGCTTCTGGGGAGGGGTACAAAAAAGCGAACCTGTTGGTTTGCTTTCTGTTGACAATGCACAGGTTCACGTCAAAGCAAAAAAAAGGCCAAATAAATGATTTAATATAAAAATGTATTAACGTTTTCCAGGATTTGCTGGAGTGTGCACATGAGTGCTGCATTAAACACAATGTTCAGCCGGAGAAGGTGTTCTTGGAGAAGATGATACAGACCTATGAAATGATGATTGTCAGACATGGGTAAGAGTTGACTGAACATCTCCTTTGAGCAAAGATGGCTATGATATAACTAAGGAAGTATAGAAGTAGCAACTGCCTCACGGTTTGTGAGTTCAGGGAACTCAGCCAGGACTGTTTCCCCTCTTATTTATCACCCATAACTTTCATTGCATTTTGTACTAAATAAAACAGTATTAGATTTCCCCACATTTTCTAAAGGTGTTTAGTATCCTTATGGACATAATGGGGATTATGTTTTTGAATGTAGCATCCTTATCATGATTGTCAGATGAATCATTTTTACCTTTTTGTATTAAAAATGAGCACACCAACATTGCATATGGTGAACATTATGTTTTTATCTACAGTTTTATGCTGGTTGGAGAGCCTTTTTCTGGAAAAACAAAAGTTCTCCATGTACTTGCTGATACTCTGTCTCTTATGAACGAACGAGGGTGTGAGGAAGAAAAAGTAATCTACAGAACAGTGAATCCAAAATCTATCACCATGGGACAGTTGTTTGGACAGTTTGATCCAGTGTCACATGAGGTACGTCTACAGTCTCAGTTGTAGGATTTTTAGTGAAAATTCCTTCCCTGCTTGAATGGTATATACTGTACAACACTAATCGCTGATTTACATCAGGTGCACATTGCTACTTTGACGTTAAATAACGTTGTTATGGCAGCGGATAATTGCTGAACCCCGGTATTTTTTTCCAGGTGAGCGATCCGCTTTAGGCTAAAAGTTCTCTCCGCGGCAGATTCGCTGTAAGATTACTTTTATTGTAGCAGCGGAGATGATCCAATGCTTTCCCCTGATGGGCTGGAAAGAGAGTGAGGGAATGATAGCCCCCACTTGACTCTATGCCCTTCGAAGACCGGAGGGACATCAAACATCACTTTCGCCCAACGGTGTTAAAGGGGCATTTTTTTTTATTGAAAAAAAATACTTTTATTTTTTATTTTTATTGCTTTTAAGTGTAAATGTGAGATCTGAGGTCTTTTTTTTTCTATTAAAAGGGATGTTTATTTTTTTTTAAAGGTACAGTGTAAAAAAAAAGGGTAAAATAAATAAGTTAAAATAAATTTTAAGTGCCCCGTCCCTCTGTGCTTGCGCGTAGAAGTAAAGGCATACGTAAGTTGTGCCCGCATATGTAAACGGTGTTCAAACCACAAATTTGAGGTATCACTGCGATCGTTCTAGAAAAAGACCTCCTCTTTAACTTAAAACTGGTAGCTTTCAGAAATTTTTAAACATCGTCTATGGGGATTTTTAAGGGTCAAAGTTTGTCGCCATTCCATGAGCGGGCGCAATTTTGAAGCATGACATTTTGGGTATCAAATTACTTGGCGAAACATTATCTTTCACAATATAGAAAAAAATTGGGCAAACTTTACTGATTTCTTATTTTTTAATTACAAAAAAATGTACCAAAAAATGTACCACAAAATTTGCGTTTGTAAGACAGCTGCGCAAATATGGTGTAACATAAAGTATTGCAACGACTGCCATTTTATTCTCTAGGGTGTCTGACATTTTTTTTTATAATGTTTGGGAGTTCTAAGTAATTTTCTATTTAACTTGTAAACACCAAGTGTAAAAAATAGGCTTGGTCCTTAAGTGGGCAAATTTTTTTTTTTTAGATTTGAATAAAATAGGGAATTATTAGCAACCCTGTTATGCCTATGTCCCTTCTGAGGAAAATCACACTCTCTATTTGTCCTATTAACCATTGCCATTGTAACTAAAAGTAAGAAAACATTTCTGTCAAGAGAACAGAAATAAAGGAGACATCTTCCAATGGAGACATTGCTGTCTATGACAACTGTCTGGAAGTATTTTCTTCACTTTGGAGAACTTTCCCTATTGTTTTCTTTTGGGTCTGTGAGTCCTGCTATTGCTGCGTTACTAACTCCAGTGAACCTATAGACTCATTCGGCAGAATGATCCTGCACAATAAATTGTCTGTAATGCACTCAACCTTATATGGACACACATGTATTTCTCTTTGGACACAAAATAAGGTAACGTCCTGTATTTATGTATGAAGTTAAGATGTAAACATAGAATCATTCACTCAGAATGACGAAGGTGAAGGTAATTCTTTTTTTTTAATCAAAGTCTTTTATTGAGAACAAGAGATGGTACATAGGAAAATCAAATTACAGTGGTACATGCAGTCGGCAAAAAAATCATGGTAGCGTTCCATAACATGGTACAGTGGAGTGTACAGATAAATACATACATGAAAAAGTAGGATCAGCGAAATTATCTGCGGTCATGAGATACACCAACATGGCGCCTCACATCCTCAGAAAGACCCTCCCGTCCCACCCCTCCCCCCGACCCCATTCCAAAACATCAGTGAGGCTCTTAGGATTAGGGAGAGAGGAAAGGATACATCTCCTGAAAGCAGCACGGTACAATATATACAGGTATCAGAAGATTTTAACCATTTATCCCAGACCTTTTCAAATTTGGATGGACAACCCCTGTGTGTATATACTAATCTCTTATATGGTAGCACAGCATTAACCTCCGCCAGCCAGTGTGACAACAGTGGGGGGTCAGGGCGCATCCATCCCCTGGCAATCACTTTCCTAGCCGAGAAAAGCGTCTCATGTAAAAACAACAGCGCACATTTATTACTATCTGGATTAGGGAAGATACCCAATAGACACGGCTTAGGCTGGAGTGTTATAGGGGAGCCCATCTTGTCATGCAAAAATCCAACCACCTGTGACCAAAATGCCTGCATCTTAGTACAGGACCACAGCAAATGGAAAAAATTGGCTGCCGGTTGAGCACACATCGGGCAGGCAGAGGGATAGTCCCGTTTGTATTTCGAGATTCGAAGGGGTGTGAGATACGTTCTATGTAAAAAAAAGATCTGGGTGAGCCGGTCCGACAATCTGGGAGAGACTAACCTACATGTGTCCAGAGCATCGCTCCACTCATCGTCCGCCACCGGGCCCAGATCGTCCTCCCACCCGACCTGGTGAAGGTAATTCTTACTTCGAAAGTTAGTTAGAAATTGGTATGATTTCCATTTTTGTATAGCTTGCTGGCTGAAATTGGCCTTCAGCTGCTGTTGTGCTCTTGCTGGGCTTCTAAGTGTCCCTGTGCCTTTAAGGACGAATGGCCTGCCTTCAGGCATACTTGCCTTTAATTTGTCCCCTGCTATATATGCTTCAATGTGGAGATTCTCAATTATGAGAGTTGGCACTTTACAGGGTCTTGGGAAGGCCATACATAGGCCGAATTTCGAAATAATTGTTTTTTTGAAAATCTTATCTAAGAATTTTCATTCGAATTTCGCACCATTAGTGGGCTGCAGCAATAGTCGTTTTTCGTGCGGCCATTGAATTTTAATAATTGGTCATGTTGGAATTTTTTTTTAAAACAAACAAATTTCTAATCAATGGGAGAATCAGTCAAGAAATGTAATCGAAAAAGATTACTTTGCAAGAAATGACAATTCCCGGAAAGAAAAGAAGATTCCCAGACACAAAAATTATTTTCTGTAGGAACATGAGGTGAAATTGAAGGCTTGGTTGGTCAAATTTCGAAATCAATGGTGCCACCATTGGATCAGAAAACGCACACATTTTCTGATTTTCAAAAGAAAATTATTTCGAAATTCGACCATGTATGGCCTGTCTCGGTCATTCAGTAGGCAATAACAGCAGCGCAGCCACAGAATGAACTCCGGCTTTAGTCATACTGAATGGATTTGTCTGAATGGGGATGTAGCCAGTAACAACAACCCATTAGAAGCAGTATGCCTTTACAATTGTATCAACAAATAGCCTGAGTTTTATCTTATATACATTTGCTTAAAATATGATGAAAGGCCCTAAGAGTTAATTAACATATTTAAAAAGGGCTTTGGTATCAGCGGTATTATTTATCCACTTATGCTAATATAGGGTTTTCATGCTTTTACAGTGGACTGATGGCATTGTTGCAAACACATTTCGTGAATTTGCATTATCTGAGACGCCAGAAAGGAAGTGGGTAGTGTTTGATGGCCCTATCGATACATTGTGGATAGAAAGTATGAACACTGTACTCGACGATAATAAAAAGGTAAAATAATAGACAATATAACAAAAATATACTGTATGTATACTGTACGCTATGGTCTAAATTGTTGTCTTTGTCCACAGCTTTGCTTAATGAGTGGTGAGATTATTCAGATGTCAGCACAAATGAGTCTCATCTTTGAAACAATGGACCTTTCCCAAGCTTCGGTATGTCTTCCATTGTCTTGTGGAACCATTATTTTCTCTGCTGATACATAAACATTCAAATAATTTACTTTTCTATCTGCAGCCAGCCACAGTAAGTCGTTGTGGTATGATCTACCTGGAACCCCTGCAGCTGGGCTGGGAACCCCTGGTGAAGTCTTGGCTCAACACCCTCCCTGAGGCCTTGAAAACAAAGGAATATTTAGCTCTGTTAGAAGACCTTTTCCAGTGGCTAATACGACCAGGTTTACGATTCCTTAGGAAACAGTGCAAGGTGCAATTCTGCTGTTCTTTAGACTTTTATACTGGTTGTTTCCTGATTGTTCATTTTTTGGTTTAAATATTGTCCCCTCAAATGCTGCCAGATTGCCCCATCAAATACCGCAAGTTTGCTACCCCGCCTAGCACTTACCTTTTCTCGGCTCAGCCATCCTCCTCCGCTCCCTCGATGTCTTCTCCCTCCCTCAATGTCGCTTCAGCCAATCAGATGACCGTTAACCAGACCCGGTGAACCTGATTGGCTGAGACGTGGGTCAGTGTTAACCAGGGAAAGCACAGCCTGTGCGCCCTCTGGTTAACCATTTGGAAGCTGACTAGAGCTCACAGGCTGTAATCGGGAAGCTCTGATACACTTCCAAAACACACCCACCGCTGTTATTCAGATGGCCCGAGCTTAACAGGGGGCCTGACATCTAAACAGTGGGCGGCAGCGGCAACAATACATAGATTCATGCAATGCATGAATCTATGTATTGTTGATTGACGGATCAAAGAGAGAGGGGGCGGCGCTCCTGTGCCCACTATGGACACAGGGGGAGGCAGTCTGAATTTAATAGTGTAACATCCCTGCTATGCAATTACAGTAAAACAATTGGTTTTAAACTATAGAGGTCTCTCAGGTACAACCACCAGTTCTCTCTCAGAGTAAACAGAGAGATTTGGGTTAATTCATCACAACCTCTAATGGACAACCAACTGAAAGACTGTAGATGCTTATTCCCTCATAAGCAACTAACTGAGGGGGAAACAGGTAAGTATCTCAGATACAGACAAAGGTATTACTGCCAATCTACAAACACAGACTATAGATAAAGTACGTAGTATATGGTACTTGCGGTTCTGCTGAGTATTGTAGTTACAGATGATGTAGGGGATATCTGGAAGTCCCAAGCAGATGCAAGCGATTTGTGTATAGCAAGGATCAGCAGCTATCAAGGTGCCAGCAGGTGTCCAACAAACAGGAACCAAAGATTAGTCCGGGGCACAAGCCGTGGGTCAAGGGCTGGAGACGGTAGAGGAAGTCCAAAGGTACAGGCCGGGGTCAAAGGACAGGAGATAGCAGCAATCCGAGGTTCAAAAGCAGAAGGTCAAAAGCCGGGGTCAGTCAAGGAGCTGAAGATATATGCAGGTAGCTTTAGCTCAGACAGGGAGATCAATAACAAAATGAACTGACACCTCCCTCATAGTGAGGCAGGGGTTTATATCCAAGTTAATTAGGCAACCTGCCTCAGCTGGAGCAGAATAGAAGTGCAAATAGTAGGGAGATCAGGCAAACAGCACATGGTTCAGCACCAGGCTTCAATGGACAGCAACTGAATCTGAACTGATAGGTGGCTCAGAGGTAAGGTGTTGGGATAGCAATGAAGAGTGCCCGGGTTAAATTCCACCCTGAGGCGCGACCACGCCTGGCTGTCTGTTTTGCACGATAGGGATCGTGACAAATAGGCAGTATCATTTTTAACCACATACTGAATACTGTATTTAAAAGTGCACAATATTTTTCACTATGGTGGATCTTTTTACTGTGAACCACAGATCTATGTGGACACAATTTTACACCTCAGATGTCATATGTCTAATCTCCATATGGTTAAGTTTAACTTTATGTTTAACTATGTTCAGCTTCCATGTTCTCATCCTCCTTCCTAGAATGTCTGGTCTTCTACTGACCTGCCTGCAAGGAATCACTGACTATATCATAAAACCATTTGTCAAAACGTTTCTTCATTTCCTGACAAGCGTCATAGGAATTATTGGGAGTGCCAAGTACATGCAGTGGCCCATACAGTAACATTTCAACAAACAGAGCTATGTGACCTATTGGTGAAAATAAGACTTGGAGGGGAACTTTAATTGCACTTTAAGGGTGCAGTCACATCGGGCCGATTAAACAGAAGCCACGCCCATGTGTGATTCTCCCCGCTCCCCACTCCCCTGCAGCCCGCTAATCTGCACTCACATTGAACAATTAATGAAGTGTTCCTCAGCACACTCCCTTGATAACCAGACCAGTGATCCCTGCTTCAGTACACAGTCCTCTATGGAAAGAACTGTGCTCCGACATCGGTTTTACTCACTTGAAGCACTATGTACTGGACAGAAAATAAGCTGCACCCGGGACCACCTCTTCCAAGTGTCATGGTATTCTTAACCGAACCCAGGAACGGTTCAGAGCACTCACACTATACAAATGATCTGGCCCAGGGGGCTGAACTGCATCCAGGGCCAGTTCAAAGTGCTAATGTAAGTGTGCCCTTCATTTTGAGCAAAAATCCTTCGAACCTCCTAATTCTAAATGTATTTATCTCCCTGGACAGGAACTGGTGGCGACTAGTAATAGCAATTTGGTGATTTCACTCACCCGGCTCTTTGAGATGCTAATTTTTGATGCTGTGAAAGAAGAACCTACTAACAAGAGCATTCGTATTTGGATTATGGTAAGCATGTGATTTTCACTAAATAACAGATCATCATCCAACTTTCAAGTTTTGTCTGCCCTGTGCTGTTACAATTAATTTATTTTATTAAAGGTACTTATATAGCGCTGTCAATTTACTCAGTTCTTTACACATATATGTTGTACATTCACATCAGTCCCTGCCCTCAAGGAGCTAACAATCTATGGTCCCTAACTCACAATTATACATACACATACTAGGCCCAATTTAAACAGGAGCCAATTAACCTACCAGCATGTATTTGAAGTGTGGGAGGAAACTAGAGTACCCAGAAGAAACCCATGCAGGCACAGGTAGAACATGCAAACTCCAGTCAGGTAGCACCGTGGTTGGGATTTGAACCAACGACCCCAGTGCTGCTAGGCAAAAGTGCTAACCACTTAGCCACTGTGCTACAATGTCGATTATAAGAAACGGAGAACTAAGAGTGATACCTTATTGGTCATTAGAGATCAATGGGAGACCAGTTAGAGACCCCATATATTGTGTGTAAATTGAAGAAAAGCACTCATATGGCCACATCCATAGAAAGTTAGATAAGAAGAGAGGGAGGGACACCCCATAAGGTATTTTTTCACCTTTTTCTTTTTCATCTCTTTTGATTTTTTTTTCTTGTTCTCTGTGCCATACTCATTACTTTGACAGAATGATGCCTTTTTAAGATGTGTGTAAGACCCGTTCCCTTTTCAACAATCCCTGAATGTGTCCTGACTAAGCTTAGCGGCGAAACGCGTTGACGCACAGGGGCACACTCTTTATCATATATTCTCTATATGCGTTTTTTAATTCTTCTGAATGTTTTCTATGTACCATGCACTAATTTAAATAAATATTTTAATATTTTTGTAACACTTTTCACTGTTCATTGGGCCTCTAATATCTGACCTCTGGGTCACCATATAGTGCCCCCCCTCCCTTCTTAGACCCCATATAGCAAAGCCATTAAAAGTAATTACTATTGGTTTGGGGCTAGTTTCATTTGATATTTTATCTAGTGTATAAGATTTAAGCGTTATGTGATATACCTGTTTCGGTTTACTGATAAAATGTTTGTTTTGGAAATACACCTTTATTACAAGAGTTTTCAGCCTTGCTTTCAAATCTTCTTTCATTGATTGAAACTTTTGGCTAGTGTTGAGGAAATGCAGCATGCTTTGGGTACATTCAGCCTGCGATTTATGATCAGTTTGATACACAGTCTATTCTATATCGTAATTGAGACTGTGGTTATCAGTTTTAGGAACTTCAACATTTAGCCAGTAAGAGTAACATGAATTTACAGTCAATTAGCAACAGAGACCACAATTGAGACTGAATTCCCCCAGTCCCCACTCTACTTTAAAAATGTTCATTACTTTCTGTACTCCTGTTCGAGAGATTTTGCTTACTTCACGTCTCAGTAACCACACGAGAAGTGAAGGAAAATCTCCCCAAGAGATGAAAGCAACTATAAAGAGGTTCTGAGCCTTCCACATTCAGTCTAAATTGAAAAGCAAACATTTTGGCTGGAGTTTTGCTGTAACATAGAAACTCTAGAAATAAATGGGGAGGTAAAGTGTAATTTCATTCTGTCAATCATCACTGACTATTTTGAATCTTTATGCTGCTAGAATTAATAAACAATATAACAGTGGTAAAGCACCGCTAAAACTAGAGGCGCTTTCCTGCTGACGCCGACACCGCCCCAGTGCGAAAGGGGTCTAAAAATGAATCAAATACGTTTTTGGTAGTGTGCTGCTCAGATACAGTGTAGTTCCGCTTTAATTTGTCCAATCTTCTATTATTCTGCACAGTTTTCCAGTCTAATTCTACAAACTACCAGGGCGTCCTTTCGATGTTGTAGGTGGAAATGCTTTTTACGTGTTCCTGTTTCTTCTGCCATCCATTGTCTTAGTAACCCTTGAATATCTGTCTTCTTCTAGGCTTGCTTTGCTTTCTCCATGGTGTGGTCTGTTGGTGGCTGCTGTGATGCTGACAGCCGGAGCAAGTTTGATGCTTTTCTCAAGGAGATTACAGCAGGGAAAAATAAGCAGGATCCAGTCCCGTCATCTATAGGGAAATGGGAATGTCCGTTTGATGATAAAGGCCTGGTATATGATTTTGTGTATGAGGTAAAGTATGTTTATGAAACCAAAAAGGGTTCATATGAAGCTAAGAGTCGGTTCACACTGGGGCGACACGACTTCCAGCATGACTTTCAGAGGCAACTCCAACACGACTTCAGCATGAACCACAGGGCGATCTGGGGCGATCTGGGGTGATTTGCAACACTACTTGAAGTTGCCTCCAGGACATTAGACTTTCCAGTGGCCAATCAAACAACAATCAGCTCTGGGAGAGGGAGGGGGAGGGAGGGGTTTGCCTGAGAAATGTATGTTATCTTCCTGGAAAGTTGCTTCAGTTAAGACAGTGATCAGACTTCAGAGGCGACTTCCATTGAAATCAATGGGTACAAGTTGCCTACAAGTTGCCTAGAAGTCGGATTGAAGTAGTACAAGAACCTTTTCTGAAGTCGGAGCGACTTCAGTAGTGTGTATTAAGACAGCTCTCATTCACTTCAATTGATTTTCTCAACCACACGACTTGGGACGACTTGGGGAGACTTCAAGTCGGATTCCAGGTCGCCCCAGTGTGAACCGGCTCTAAGGGCTTTCAAAAACCACAACAATTAGTCAAGAATCATCTTTTACTGCTCTGACCATCCTACGCTGTAAAATCAGTAGATTAGGCACTGATAAGAAGAGATATAGCACTTAGTATTATACAGTGTCACCAGGCTTGGGCCCTTGTTAGTGGAAGACTGCTTCCATTGAATGGGTGTCAGTTTATGCTGAATCAGGGCGACCATATAATGCAGTTGTGAAGAATCTTGTGTTGCTGGTCCAGATATTGGAATGTTTCCTCAGAAGCAGTTCTTGTCCCTGAGCTGATTGTACTTGCCAGGAACCTTTCCCTGCACTATGTACTTTCCTTAACCAGCAGAGTCTCTGTCCCTGACCTACCACTCATTCCAGGCATGAACACATGATGCAAGAAGCCTATTATATAGGGTCCCACACCAAGATGGCCAATAGAGATCCCAAGGGATTGCAGTATCTTATCCTATAGCTTGCTCCTCGGAAATACTGATTGAGTCCATAGGGGGCCATTCCCATAGCAGACTCTACTACATCTGTAATAATGGCAAAGTGCCACCTACAGAACAAAGGGGGACCTGCACCTGCCTTTCAAGTTTATACCCTTGTTTAAAATTGTTCTGAAACTATTTTTTTTAATTCTTTAAATATTTTTTTTAATGTTCATTCATTATTGATCTATTAAAGGCTACTTTCAAACTGAGGCTCTTTACAGGCGCTATAGCGCTAAAAATAGCACCTGCAAAGTCCCTGTACAGAGCCTCTTCTGTCACTCAGGCTTTCACCCTGGAGCGATGTGCTTGCAGGACATTAAAAAAATGTCCTGCAAGCAGAATCTTTGAGATGCTTTAGAAGCGATGTACACACTGTTTCTAAAGTGCCCCTGCCCATTGAAATCAATGGGCAGCACCGTTGCATGGTGCTATGTGGGCACTTTTAACCCTTTTTCGGCTGCCAGCATGGGTTAAAAGCACCCAGCTAGCGGCTGAAAAGTGCAGCTAAAGCAGCGGTAAAGCGTTGCTAAAAATAGCTGCGTTTTACCAGCCAAGCCCACAATGGCCCAATGTGAAAGATCTCTTAATATTTAAAGGTTCCTTTTACACAAAGCCACAAATGGTGGCAGAGGTGCTGGTGCAAATGTGTAAGTCTCTCGTCACATGGAATAAAACATTACTGAAGTAGGTTACCTATGAGCATTAGAATCCTTATAGATAGAGTCAACCAAAAAAGTATAAATATAAAAGGCAGATGCCAAACTTTATTACAAATGTCATAAAAAGGAACAATGAGTCAATAAAATAGTGTCATAGTTACAAAGAGTGACATAAAAGTGCCACATTACACAATACAGGACTACCTATACCATGTTAGTCTGAGATATAACAAAATAACTGCCAATAATCACATCACTTGGTCAGTCTGAGTATAATCATCAGGCAAATCCCAACATGTTTTGGAAAAGAGGTTTCCTTCTTCAGGGAAGAGACCCCCCATCTCTCTCATGTTCTGTTCTTCAACTACATCATTTCTGGACCATTTTTAATCTTTACTTTTTTTCTAGTTAAAAGGCAGGGGTCGCTGGGTTCACTGGAATGAATTTATCAAAGGCACAAATGTGGGGGATAAAAATACCAAAATTCAAGATATCATTGTCCCAACCATGGATACTGTCAGATATACATTCCTAATGGACATGGCTCTCAAGTATTCTAAGTAAGTCTCATGTTTTTCTGTGTCAATCACTGGACACTGAATATCTGTACTGTGAAAGCTGTGCCCCAAAAAAGTAGAAAGCAAAGGACTAGTCACCAGTGTTGCCTTTGGGTTCCTTGCAGCTGATCTTTTACCCATCAATTATTTACCATGCCTTGTTCTGCATGTGTCTCTGTGTTGAGTTGATCCTCTTGGTAGAGATAGAGCTTTGATTCCTTGTATCAGAGACAATGATAACTTCTAACTACTGATCTGGTGACTGGTGAAGTAATGAACAAGAAGCAGCAGGAGATGTGGAGAACGCACAGATCCACAAATTAATGAAGTAGGGAGATGCTTGCACTGCAAGTCCTCAGGTATAGTTTCCTCTTCAACAAGGAGAACAGTAAGCAGCAGCGCAGTAGAGACCTCACCATATCTCCCTGAAAATCTTGTGACTATCACTCAGAGGCAGCAGTACCTTAGATGATCTTATGCTGCAGATATACAGCTACAAGTCTATAGGCACAGAAGTGTGTAGACACAGCAAGTGCACAGCTATTTTAAAAGAAGCATTTAAGACAAACTGTATATTTTTCATGGTGCTGGTTAAGTAAAATTAACATTTGTAGTAGATCTGTTCTATAATATATCAGAGATCTTTACTTTTTGAATTCAGTTCCACATTAATACAAACTGTAATTTAACCAGTAATATTTTTGCTATTTAACTGTCTACTTTCCTTTTTTGTTAGGCCCTTGCTATTTGTAGGACCAACTGGTACAGGTAAATCAGTGTACGTGAAGGACAAGTTAATGAACAATCTTGACAAGGATACATTTTTTCCCTTCTTCATAAATTTTTCTGCTCGGACCAGTGCCAATCAAATTCAGGTTTGTATCACTTCGAAGGAATGCTTTGCTCTATTTTGATTTCTCTGTAGAATTGACAGTCATGGTGTCTTATATTGACCTTTGAAACTGGAAAATATTAAGTACAGGTTGTATGAAAATATGTGATTATTATAAGCTGTTTTCTCGCTTTAATTTGTCTGACCATAACTTCAGACTGGGTTGTCCCATATGGGATAAATCACTTATCTGATTTGCTCAGGAATTACCGTATTTTTCGCTCCATAAGACGCACCTGAACATAAGACGCACCCAGGTTTTAGAGGAGGAAAACAAGAAAAAAAGTATTCTGAACCAAATGATGTACTAAAATATTTAATATTATATTACAACTATAGGTGGGTGGTGGACACAGTAATACCAGCTCCCCTATCAAATCAGCTCAGTTACACTATACCTGGGTGGTGGTGGTGGACACAGCAACCCCACCCCCCCCCTTCCCAGATCAGCTCAGGGTGGCAGGACAGACACAAACACCCCTTCAGCCTCTTCTATCACAACAGCTCAGGTGATGGATAGTGGATACCATGCCAGCCCACACCTCCCACCCCCCTTATCACCAGCTCACCTTGCACAACCCCCTCTGGCTGTCTCTCAGCGTCAGATACACCCAGGCAGCAGCTAAGAAGGAGGACTGAGGACATATTTTGCAGCAGCAGCAGCGGCCAGTGGAAAGAGGCAGGAAGTGATACTGGACCAGACCACAGCGCCGGGGGTGTTCCAGCTGAAAACAAAAAGACAGCCAGGGCTCTTGTCACTTGCAGGATGGTGTCACATCTTGCGGGTGTCAACTCACCCGGGTGTGGAGCGCACCATTATAGCAACGCTGCTGACACCACCCATGTTTTGGCACTTGGGGCAGTCCACCTCCCCCCGCTACACTTGGTATGCCCCTGTCTCACATCCTTTTCTCCCTTACACAGAAGCCGAGTGTCTGTATTCTGACACATCGGCGGCGACGGGGGGGCGGAGCCTGCGCAGTATTCACTCCATAAGACGCAGGGACACTTTCCCCTATTTTTTAGGGAGGAAAAAATGCGTCTTATAGTGCGAAAAATACGGTACATTTCAACTTAAGCTATGAAGCCTGTAAACAAAATGATTTTTTTTAAAAGGCAGAAACAGATGAATGCGTGGAAAGAAAACCTTAAAGTTCAATGTGCAGGCTACATAAGAAACCTGACAAAAATTGAATTTTTTTAATTCTGATAATGGAAAATGGAAAAAGAAAATATGTACAAAACTATTATATTCCCTTTAAGGTCTCTCACTGTTTAGTATATGAACCTCTTAACCTGTGAATCGTCAAGCTTCATCAAATATACTAATAAATTAAAAAATTCTTCCAGAATATTGTTATGGACAGACTGGATAAAAGACGGAAAGGAGTATATGGACCTCAGGTGGGGAAGAAATGTGTCATATTTGTGGATGACATGAATATGCCAGCATTAGAAAAATATGGTGCACAGCCACCGATTGAGCTTCTGAGACAGTTCTTTGACCATGGAAACTGGTAATTTCAAAATTTGATTTTTTTTTTCCAATGGTGTTTAGGATTATTTGTAATTTATCCAAATATTCATGTAAAATATAATCACATTCTCAGGTATGACCTAAAGGACACCTCCAAAATCACTCTGGTTGATGTGCAGCTGATTGCAGCTATGGGGCCCCCGGGCGGTGGGAGAAACGCAGTGACACCACGATTCTTGCGCCATTTCAACATTTGTACTATCAACACCTTTAGTGATGAAACCATGGTGCGCATCTTCTCAGCAGTTGTGGCATTCTACCTGAGAAATAATGAATTTTCCCCTGAATTCTTTACAGTTGGGAACCAAATTGTGAATGGCACAATGGAGGTAAGGAAAAGGCTGTCAATCAGTAAATAAACAACATTTTTAAATAGGAATGCATCACTTTGCAGTGGTGAAGACAGATGCAGAGATATTGACCTTTACTGTGTACCTGTATAGTTTTCTGTTGCACATATATTTCGGATATCGCAAACTATTTAGAAGACTGCTCATTTTAGATAATTTGTATGACCATTACAGGGAGGACTGGGCAGGGGGGATTTTACTTTCTGGGCAGATAAATGTTGGACTGGTGGCCCTTCAGTGAGATACTCCCTCATTCAACAACAGTAAAAGCAGGAACTGCAGCCAATGAGAGCTAGTGAGTGTTATAATGCCAACAAACCCCGTGATTTCAGTTTTACAATATTCACCTCCTTTGCAGAGCATCCAGTAAATCCCAACTACTCTGATACAAGGCTCTCCTCGCCCCTCGACTGACCAAAGGGTACTGGCTTCAAGAAGTTCCATGATCCATTAATATAAAAAGCACACAAGCAAAAATGGAGTTGCTTAACTTCAGTTTAAAGTACATTTATTGGTGTCAACCGATACAGAGAAAATATAAACTAAGCTCCTGTTGGAGTGAAATGAGTAAGGGAAGCCAGTGGATTTTCTTCGTATTTTTCTTCGTATTAGGTGAAACCAATAAATTTATCTTGAACTCTTTGAAGTTGAGTGGCTCCATTTTTGGTTTTCTGCTTTGCAGGGCATAGATATTAAATTTGATCCAACCAAATGCAGAAAGCTACAAATATAGTCTAGTGAGTTCATACCATTTCCATAGAGTAGCAAACATTTTGTTCAACTTTCAAAGTGTTTATATATTTCAAATTCAGCTCTTCTAATTCCTCATGTTTATCATATAAATATGTGAAAAGGCATTTTACAATAATACATATTCTTTAGGACCACGCCCAGCTTTCACTATGGCAACTAATCGATGTGGCACTGAGCCCCAACTTGAGTGGAGCACTTTCTTTAGCCCACAGGAATCCGGCCCCTACCCTAAAAAAGCCATTTGGTTGTATTTGTACCCCCAGGTCAAAGTTCCCTATCCTCCCCTAACCATTGTCCTTTAAACACAACTGGTCTCATTGCTTAACATCTGCAATAAAAGTTTATACTGTGCATTGCGTTAGGCTGAGAAATAAAATAGGGATTCCAACCTGGTAGCTAGAGACCAATGTAACTTTTTCAGGCACTTTAATAAATGAGGTTTACATCTACTGTATTTTCTGGCGTATAAGACTACCTTTTACACTTACACCAAAAATCAGGGGTCGTCTTATACACCGGGTCAGCTGCTAGGATGCCTGCTGGATGTGCGGTAATACTGTAGGTAGCTTTGACTACATACAGTATATACCGCTTAGCCAATCCCGGTGAGCGATGTATTCAAATTAATACAGAGCCTGCTCAGATTGGAGTAACAACCTCTGCCAATCCGAGCAGGCTACATACATTAGCCTGCTTGGATTGGCTTTGAGAGTCAGAGAGGCGTGGGCTGATGATGTTACAGCCTCTGCCAATCCAAGCAGGCTTTGTATTTATTAATAGAATACATTGCTCGCCGTGATTGGCTCCAGAAGGAAGATATATAAAGCATCGGAAGAAGGGTCGTCTTATAAGGTAAGAGTACAGGCAAAAAATCTTAAAAGAAATGTAAAATTAGGTGGTCATTTTATACGCCCGGTCGCATTATACACCGCCAAATACGGTAAGATATTTTACTAAAACAGATATGAAATCTAGGTGAGGATACAGGATCTTCTCTGAACTGAGTTTACTATTAGGGGGAAATATAGACATGTTTCAACTGGCTTAATTAACAAAAATACATTCTAGTGAACAGCTTCATAGCCTCTCTCCTAACTGACTGAAAACAGATAATAATTTAAAATAAAGATCTGTTCATTTACAAATCACTTACCAAACATTTCAGTACCTTAATATATGGAGACATAGTAGATGTCTTATAATCCTATACATTGATCTGATTGGTTGGAGGACACTGTAGCCAGTTGCTAATTATGCTCTCCCCAGTCAAAAATAGCTGGTAACCTAAATTCACACGTGACATTCAACATGTTATATGTTAGTGTGATATATATAACTGGACCTGTTTTTTTATTTTTTACTGATTTACTAAAATCAATAGAAACATGTATGAATGAACACATTTTTCTTTCTGCGTTTGCCAACCTTAGGTGTACAAAAAGGCCATGGAGAACTTGCTGCCCACCCCAGCCAAATCCCATTACACGTTTAATCTTCGGGACTTCTCTCGGGTGGTTCAGGGATGCCTACTTATCAAGAAAGAAGCTGTAGAGAACAAGCGTGTCATGGTGCGATTGTTTGTCCATGAGGTGCTGCGAGTATTCTATGACCGCCTAGTGGATGACATGGATCGGTCCTGGCTGTTCAATCTAATAAAAGATGTAGTTAAAGAGCATTTCAAGGAAAATTTTGAATCTGTCTTTGAGCATCTAAAACAAGGAAATGAGCCTGTAAGTCTTTTTGAATTTCTATTTTCATGTATCAGCCCTATTTTGTGGAAGACTTTGTACTTTCAAATGATTATAGGTTGCGATTTTTTTGCTGTATATTGAGGGACCTTGATACTGAGGTTATAACTATAGCCATCAGAGGGGGCAGCAGGGACCTTGCTGCTAATTTCCATAATTATTTACAGTATACTGGCAGAAGCAGAACTTGGCTAAAGATACGCATGTCTATAGAGTTTGTTATTCAGTAAATCACTAAGGTACTGTCTTAGGTTCTAGAGCTGTTTTTGCCATTCAGTTAGGGTAGCAGATCCCTATTTCAAAACGACGAGAAGAAAAGAAAGAGTGAGAAGACATGGCTCTGCCACCCACTGAGATCAACCTGGAGATGCTGAACAAACTGCTGGGGAAGTTTGGTGTTTACAGCTGTAAATATGTGGACATGTTGGGTTTTGATGCAGATTACTGTACCTAAAAACGTTTTACAAACCAGTTTGTGCTCTGGTGCTCACCTTCCCACAAACACAAAAGCTTGAAGCGTTCCAAAATAAAAAAAACAAGGAACAGAAGGGCAACGAGCTAAACTCTAGCGGACTTGTCGCTTTGATTCACACTGTAGCAAACAACAAGGCTTTTGTGAATTGACAATTATTCACCATAGAGCTATATTGATAAGTCTGCTGCTGCCTCACAAGCTGTTTGGGGAAAAATTAAAGGGGTTGTAAAGGTTCGTGTTTTTTCACCTTAATGCATCCTATGCATTAAGGTGAAAAAACACCTGGCAGTGACGCCCCCCTCCCGTTTTACTTATCTGAGCCAGTTCATCTGCTGTGCACGTGTCCAGCATCCTCTTCTCCACGGAGTCTGGCCGTTGATTGGCTAGATTGGATGTATTGATAGCAGCACAGCCATTGGCTCGCGCTGCTGTCAATCACATCCAATGACGCGTGCACCGGCGGGGTGGGGCCCAGTGATACAGTCGGTGGCTATAGCCACCAGCTGTATCACGGGAGCGCGCCCGCAAGCTAATACCCTTGGAAGAGCGCTCCCCATGAAGGTGGTTAGCTCTTGTGGGGAGGAGCCAGGACAGCCGCCGAGGGACCCCAGAAGATGAGGATCGGGCCACTCTGTGCAAAACAAACTGCACAGTGGAGGTAAGTATAGCATGTTTGTTATTTAAATAACAAAAACAAAACTAAGCCTTACAACCCCTTTAAGCCTTGTTGTCAGATTACAGAAGTCTGTAGCTGAGAGCTTTGTCAAGCCAGATGGAGGTGAGCACTGCAATGTAAAAGTGCTTGTTACTGTAAATAAGGGCCTAAATGAGATTAACCTCCCTGGCAGTATTCCCGAGTCAGGCTTGGGGTGAATTTTTCATAAGAAAAGCAGTAACCCAGAGCCTGACTCTGGATCGCATTGCAGGATACAGGGGAAGTCACTTACCTTGTCCCTGGATCCTGCGATGTCTCCCCGAATGTGTGCGAGCTGTCTCCTTGCTCGATCCACACTGGTGACTGCCAAGTGCCGAGCTCCATTCCCGCACGTGGGCGGAGTTTGTGCCAAATTCAAAAAAGTAAAAACACAGTATAGATACTGTGTACTGTAATATTACAGATTACAGTACTGTATCAAATAATTACACATCCCCTTTGTCCAGTGTCCTGCATGCAGTTTTATATTATAAAAGCTGTTCTTTCTGCCTGGAAACTGGAGACTGTCCATAGCAACCAAAAAGTGTCTGTTTACATCAAAAGTGGTTAGAAAACAGCGATAATAAATTAGAATCACTTGCAGAATTGAGCGATAGCGATTTGTGGGGAAACTCATCATCAAACACTGAAAGTAATGACAGCGACAATTCTGCAACTGAGCAAATTTCAGTGTTTTTGACTTGATTACATTATTGAATATTTTTTTATTATAATTACATTATTATTTGTTATAATTATTTATAGTTATTTATCATATTATAATTTATGATTTTGTGTTTCAAACTTCATCATACCCGGGATGTCTACTAGACTCTTATTTAGACAGATTTAACTGAGTTATTCCTAAGAATTACAGGCCTACAATATAAAATGCCAAATTTCCATGCAAAATAATGGTACCGCTTTCAGCATCAAAAATCTGAATGAATCATACCACCAGGGAGGTTAATGGGCGCCTTGTTAGACCTATTGACCATGGTCCGCTATCTGAATCTTTCCTGGAAAATGCAGTTAAAGTTTGCAAGCAGGTCACTGAGCAGGCAAAAGATGAAATGTGTTTTTAAGCTGCGGCTCTTGTCAAGGATGGATAATCTTTTAAATGTCAGGCTTCTCATGGTTCTGTTAACAATGCACCTTTGTTTACCTGACACTTGAGCTTTACAGCTAATGTTTTACCTGCTTTCCATTCCAACAAATCTTAAGTGCTTTTTCAACTGTTCACCTACCTACAAAAAATGTGCCTGTTTTGATATTATGTATTTTGCACTTCTGTTTAGTATTTCTAAATAAATAAACTTTAATAAAATACAAATTATTAGGGTAACCAGAATTTTCTGTAAATTTCTAATGAGAATCTTAAAAATTAAGTAGGCAATGCTATCTCTGTTCTTAGTAAATACTATAGTCCCAGATCCGACTTTGGCCGCGTACACACGATCGAATTTGTCCGCTGAAAACGGTCCGATGGACCGTTTCAGCAGACAAATCCGATCGTGTGTACGGGCTAGCGGACAGGTTTGTCCATCGGACAAGTTTCAAAGCATGCTTTGAAATTTGTCCGCTACAAACCTGTCCGTCGGATATGTCCGCTGGTTAGTACGGGAAACCAGCGGACATATGCTCCCGCACATGCGTCGTATCCTGTGAATGGATCCGACGCATGCGCGCGGAAGTGTTTGCCGGCGGGGATTTTGATCCGATGGTGTGTACACGCCATCGGACCGAAATCCGATGAGACATGTCCGCTCTAAACTGTCCGTCGGACAAATTTGAGCGGACATATCTCATCGTGTGTACGAAACCTTTCTCAAACTTTTTAAATAAAGGCACCCTTGAAATAAATTACAGGTCTTAGGGAACCCCTGCTAATAATTATTATTTCTACAGCTAACTGGATATTTCCAGGAACTGTTCATTGTGTTTCTAAATATAAGAATAATTAAAAGAAAAACAAATGTGGTGTACTTGGCATATTTGACATACAGGACTGATCCATATTTTTAAAACTATTTTCAGCAATAATAATTAAATGTAACTAATAATAATAATAATAATGGCAGTAACGTGCAGACTGCGAAAACTGTAGCGTTCTCATTGGTTGGTGGAAAGACACATACATTGGTGGTCGGTGCCATCTTATTCTGGTAGGCAGTGAGAAGAATATTTCTTATATTTGTGGTCAACTGTTTTCAGCAATATTAATTAAATGTAACTAATAATAACAATTTTTTCAGAAAAGTGCAGACTGTGAAAAATGTAGTGTTCTCATTGATTGGTGCAAGGCACATACATTGGTGGTCAAAGTCAAAGCATGTAAAATGCTGTTTGCTTTGGCTTGCTTCTGAGATGCCTATGCTTATTTCAGGAGTTGTTTTAAGTTGTCCCCACTTCCATATTGCAGTGATAACAGTCTGATGATCAGAATTAGCACAGTGAAACTGATTCCAGGGCATGAGTAGACACAATAACCTGTTGATCAGGCACATGCTGAATGTCCAGCAGCCTTCATACTCTTTCTTGATGTGACACATAGCCCTGGTCACAGTGCTGAGTAACAACTAGCAGATGGAAAAGGCACTGGGCTGATTATTACAGTATACAGTCCTTGTTAACGTGGAGGCTAGATCCCATTCTTGTATACTTTCTTGTCCTTTCTGTTGACTGTGAGTTGCCTCCTGGCACTCTGGGCAAATCATGAGGAAGAGCTAATCAAGACCAATGGCGCTCTAATATGGGTGGCAAATCCTAGACGGTAAACTTTTTGGCCACCTAAGGTAATCCTTTTATACCTAGCTACCATTACCAGTTTCGGCTTGCCTGAAGACTGCAGAGGATGTAAAGCTGACCTCTGTGCTACTGTTGCAAGGCCTTGGTCTATAAACTATAACGAAATATGTACTTTTTGGATTTTAGGGGCTACAGTCACTTTGCTTTTAACATGGCCTTTTTCATAACAGATAACAGGAATGGGATGGAGAGCTGGGGATAATTATAATAAATTAACTCTCGGTCCTTGGTGTATAGCGTTATTTCATTGTAGACAGTATTGTAAATATGAAAACTGATTATTGTTATATTGCAGACCTCCGAGGAAGAAATTAGGAATCTTCTGTTTGGTGACTACATGAACCCTGACTTGGAAGGAGACGAACGTCTGTATTCGGAGATACCAAGTGTGAAGCAGTTTAATGATGTAGTGGAGAAATGTCTGGACGAATACAACCAGACTCACAAGACACGTATGAACCTGGTTATATTCAGGTGTGCCTTCTCATCTAATCTATTATTATTCTTACATTTTATCCATGTGTTTTGATATTAAATAATTGTACTTGTTTTTCATTACCTTTGGCCATCAAAACAAAATAGTTTAAGCCCATCCAATAATGATATCTCTATTATAGGTTGAGTTTCAT
Organism: Rana kukunoris; assembly: GCA_029574335.1. Taxonomy (NCBI): domain Eukaryota; kingdom Metazoa; phylum Chordata; class Amphibia; order Anura; family Ranidae; genus Rana; species Rana kukunoris. The sequence goes on from CM056055.1 coordinate 35,367,467, forward strand.
GTTTTTATCTACTTTGCAATTCCTTCACCGATCGTGGTTTTCTCACACTTCCTGTTGCATTTCCCAAAATATAAAATGCTTTTAAAATCCAACAGAAAGCGTCAAAGCCCATCGGTAATTCTAAAAATGGTGAGTGCACCTGAGAACTTTAGAGCAAAACATAAACCTTGGTTTTGGTATCTTCATGTTAATGTTGTCAGGTATCAAGAAATTGAAAAAGCCTTGGATAGCTACTGGTATGTTAGAAATAGCTGGATATGGCTGGCCACATACACTAGAAGGCTTATAAGGCCATTATACACCCTAAAAACTGCTCTGGCCAAAAGATATTTGTGGTGCATGCACAGTGAAATATCCTTAGTAACACAGTTAAGACAATGGGGTCAATTCACAAAGCTTTATTTTCAGATTGCGGGTGTTATTTTAACGATTTTGCACGTTATTGAAGCTAGTTCAATTCACTAAACGATTTAACGCTTTGAAAAATCATCAAATAACGTTTCACTACACAGAACCGATATTTTAAGGTGTGGATCCTTATTTAAAGATTTGATCGTTATTTTAAAGAGTCAAATCGTTAAATATGTACAGAAGTGCAATTCACAAAGATTTTTTTGACAGTTATCGATCGTTAAGCAATCGTTACATTAACACCTCCCTCAGGGTGTCGTTATGACATTTCCCAGGCGATATTTTGTTGTTAGAGGAAGCTTTTGGCGATTTTTGTAGTGTAGTAAAGTTTTTAGTAGTGTTGGGCAAGATGGAACCATGCTCTATTTGAACTTAAAATTATCCAGAGGCGAAGAAGAACACGTTAGAATGTTGTTCAGATTTATACTGTATTCCGTTCACATACTATTTTGGATGACTTTTCTGAAACCCAGGTGATAGCTAAATTCCGATTATCATCTCCCATGATTTATTCTCTGTATGAGGAAATACACATGGCTTTAGAAAAACACACACTAGAAGTTTTGCACATCACATGCTCAATCTTCACATGCGTCTTGCTTGTGTCTCTCTCTCTCTCTCTCTGCATCTGCTCTTTTCCACATGCAGCTGTTCTCCTCTCCTTCTGCTCCCAGAATGCATCTCTCCAGCATTATTTAACGATCTTAGACGCTATTACGATTTGGGACGTTAAAATAACTCTTGAGTAGTTAGCATAACGATTGGATAAAGAGTCAGTTGAAAACCATAACAACTATGTTGAATAACGATTATAGCTTTCGTGAATACCATGTTTGCTAGCGTTAAATAAGGAGTGCTAATTTAACAACTGAAGAAAACCAATAACGTTTCTCTTTGTGAATTGACCCCAATGTCACAAAATCTCTATGGGCGATATACACACATTACTTGTATTTATCAGGTCATGTCTTGATTAGCACAGTCATAGACATCAGAGCATGGTTCTCTGTGTCTCCACTATGCAATCATCTTTAAATATCCACATAACAAGAATTCTTCACTTCGGTCAAGTGGTTGTTTAGGCACATAGAGCGAAGTATTGACAATCACACAGATTGCCCTAGCTATTGGACAATCAATCTGTTCTAACATGACAAATCTTTGCTGGTGGTGTCACTGTGTACCCATAGAAATGAGATGGTCACCTGCCATGACTGAAAACAGATTGGATGATTGTTATTTTATTAGTAAGGGAGCCTTTAAAGCTTGTTTACATGGGCATTTGTTTAAGGCCGTGTACACACGATCAAATCTATCTGCTGAAAACGGTCTGACAGACCGTTTCAGCAGACAGATTCGATCGTGTGTACGGGTGGACAGACAGATTTGGCCAGCCGACAGATTTTAAAGCATGCTTTAAATGGATTCGACGCATGCGCGGAAGTGTTTTACTTCCTGGTGTGGTGACGTGGCGGCGTCAACGTCACCGCCACGTCTGCCGGCGGGGAATTTGGTTTGATCGTGTGTACACAATCAAACCAATACATCCCAGCAGACAAATCTGTTCAAATCGGTCTGCCAGACCGATTTGAACAGATGTATTTGGTCGTGTGTACGCGGCCTAAAGGGTCACTAAAGGATTTTTTATTTTAGCTAAATAGCTTCCTTTACCTTACTGCAGTCCTGGTTTCATGTCCTCATTGTTCGTTTTTGCTCTGATGTTGCTGTAATTCTCCACTGTTCTGGACACTCCCTGGTTGTCTGTTTCCTGAGGACCACAGTACTGGGAGCTTCTAGTTTCGTTTTCCAAACCATCACTGCTCTATGGCTCTGTCCAGCACAGATACAGGATAACATGCAAAAATGAAACTAGATGCAAAAACGAAACAAAAAAAACTACAGGTACATTATATGATTGATTTTTATCTATTTTTAATCGTTTTTAAAAGGAACCAGTTAACTATTATGTCTCTATACCCTGTAAACAGTAATTTCAGCAAAAAAAAATGTTTCCTTTACAACTCCTTTAATTTCCTTCCCCATACAGTGTATATATATATATATATATATATATATATATATATATATATACACACACAGTATATTGTCATATATATTTCTATAACAGATATGTACTGGAACATTTATCACGTATTTGCCGGATATTGAAGCAGCCAGGTGGCAATGCCTTGCTGGTGGGAGTTGGAGGCAGTGGACGGCAATCACTGACACGTTTGGCCACGTCTATGGCAAAAATGAGCATTTTCCAGCCAGAGATCTCCAAAAGCTATGGCATGAATGAATGGAGGGAAGATCTGAAGGTACATACAACTATTCCTTACTAAGTTTGCTCTGAAAATTTTTCAGTTTGATATAACAATAATGGTATTGTTTATAGTAACCCAGTAACATTGGTAGATTGGGTTTAAAAGCTGTGCAAACCCAAGGCTATTACATATGAATGACTACCACAATAACCTCAATTCAGTAAAAAAATAAAAATAAAACAAAACCTTATTTATAGAGTCTCCACTGTTGATTTACAAACGTGGAAAAAAGCTCTAATGCCAAAGATGGCATTCTTGTACTTCATGTGTCAGTTACTGTGCTGCAATTGTAGGGTCAGGAAAAGACATATAATATCTGTCTATGATCTTAAAATACAGTGGGCATAAACATCAAAATATTTTAGGTGTTTGTCAAAGCCAAACTAAAGGCTCCCTCCCCAGTCACAAACCCATCCTACTCAGAGGTATATGCTTTTATTTATATATTTACCTTTACCAAAATTCTTCAGGTTGATGACAATTACTCACAAGGTCCTTTTATTCTTATGATCTTCTCCAGCGGTGGCTGGTCCTCAGGAATGCCAGGAGCAGTTCTAAAAGATTACATCAGTATCACACTCTGCACCATTACACTGTGAGTGCTGGACACCATAATGATGCTCCTTCAGGGGTTGGGTCCATGACAACATGCACTCACAATCTGTCCTCAGTCTTCTAGCCTGAACGATGCTGGATTTCATTCAACCTGGAGGACCAACAACTTCTAGATGCAAAAGGAATTGTTGTGGGGATTTGCATTATGCCGCGTATACACGATTGGAAATTCCGACTAAAGAAAAGTCAGATGTGAGCTTTTGGATGGAAATTCCGACATTATGCTCAGCCGGACTTTTGCTGTCGGAATTTCCGCCAACAAAAGATGTGTGCGTTCTCTATTTTCCCGACGGAAAAAATTCCTATAGGAAATTCCGATCATCTGTATGCAATTCCGACGCGCAAAAAAACATGCATGCTCAGAATCAAGCAGAAGAGCCAAACTGCCTATTGAACTTCATTGATCTAGGCTTGTTGTACGTCTTGAACGTCACTGCGTTCTTGACGGTCAGAATTTCAGACAACTTTTGTGTGACCATGTGTACGCAACACAAATTTGAGCCAACATTCCATCTGAAAAAAAAAACATGGTTTTATTGTCGGAATTTCCAGTCATGTGTACGCAGCATTAGAGAGTATGTGAGTATTGAAAACCTTTTCTGTTTTAAACCCATGGTAGGGGACCTGCAGGCTTTAAGGGTCTTAGTTAATATGAATAATAATAGTCCTCCCAGCTTCAGAAACATTAGGATAACGTTATTATTGCTGATATTTGGACTGCCAGTAGACATTTTAAATGTTTTGTTTAGACTGGAGTTCTTTGTTATATTTATTATTTTAAGCACTGACCCCCAATGAACCCATATGCGATAAAAATCTTTAGCAATGATAATTGTTTTCAAAAACCTTTGAAAACCTTTTGTTATAGACATCGTTACCATCATTTTGCATTGGTTGTCCTAACATTAGAAGGATAATAAAAAGGGATTGTTGAAATATGTGAACCACAAAATAAAATCTATATTAAATGCCAACTGCTTCCTTGACCTCCATTTGTTCCCTCATTATAGGGTCTCTTGAGAAGTGTAGGAGTGAAAGGACACAAGACTATATTTCTTATTACCGACACACAAATTAAAACAGAGGCCTTTCTGGAAGATGTGGACAGTCTGCTTAACACTGGGGAGGTTCCTAACCTTTTTGCTGTAGATGAAAAGCAAGAAATTATGGAGGTGAGTAGTGCCAAGATGATGAAGAGTGGATTGCGGGGTCCATTATGATTGTGGTAGGCAGTGCCTTTCACACTTATGAATATACAATAACACACATTAGCCATGGCCTAGAGTGGTAGGACTGCCAGAGGTGGCGCACGACAACGAACACATCTGTTTTGCTCGTATCTTTTAGGCTACTTTGCAGTAAAGCAAGGAAGCAGAAACGGTACAGAAAACTTTAGTATAATAATGTGCTTTTACTAAACAAGAATTCTTTACATACAAACTACTTAGAATTGTAGGAAAACTATACAAAACATAAAGAGTATTACAAAAATTGTATACAACACAAATGTGTACATTTTCTATCTTTCCTAGCATATAAGCAATGAAAATGTGATAGGGATACAGTAAAAAGTTCCTTAGCTTTGGTTATATTTCATGATTTCCATAACAAACAGGCCTCCAGGCTCTACTTAAGCGATTGCAGGAAACTTGACGCTCTTGTAGTGTAGATTTTGTGTCATCCCCAAATGACATTCCTTCTCTGGTCTTGTGACGTCCTCTAGCACAGACCTTCCCTGTGGTATAGAGCCCCTTCCTTCTACCCAGGTCTTCCTCCAGGCTTGTGTCTTGTGTTATCACCTTTCTTGTCTCCCTCATTTCCTGCCAACCTCACTTCCTGTTTACCTAGTCTTTATGAACCAGGTAAACCAGTTAATTAGCATCTGAAAATCACCAAAACAGCTAAAGCAACACCACAGCTGTTCATCAATGAGAACCCAGTTACATTGCATTGGCTGGCAGGGCAGCAGTCTGGAAACTACTTCACTGACAACCCAAGGCAATGTAGTTGGATCCTCATTGCTTTACAGCTTTGGATCTTTGTTAGTGGGTTAGTATTCTTGTTCTTGTATATTTTAACCACTCTAGGTGACATCTATGGCCAAACTTCTGACAAAATAGGGTTACAGTTTGCTCTACCCTTCTGTTGATCAGTTCTAGTTAGGGTGACACAATGTGGAGAAAATGTCCCTTTTAGCTCCTACCTCACCTGATGCAATGTCTTGTGTGTATATGATATCCCTTCCTTTAGTCAACTGGGGTAGGATGACCAAGGAGACTTGGTTAAGATGGGCTTGGTGCAAGACAGTTCATCTAGGGAGGCAGGATACAAATATAGCCCTGGTGCTTATGCATATTTTTTACACACTTTTTTTGTAAAGTCAGTTGAAGTATCTTTAAATGGTACAAACATGTGTGTTTTGCCATTCATTTCAGTGGGCATGATTAAAAGGTTTGTTCACCTCCACCAGAAAAAACTGTCTGTGCAGATAAGGGGTGCCTGTGGATAAAGCTTTGACCAAAGTTGAATAATGCCTTTGCCCTAGGTGTAGAGAATTTACATACATCATGAAGCCTGGCTGGAAAGCTCCTTGGACATTGCTAGGAGTAACCTAGCTGTTACTGTTCACCTACACTTAGAGCATCAGGGAGAGAGTGCATGTGGGGGGTTTGAATCAGATAAAGACCTTGCTCCGGTGGTGGTGAAGGTGAACAGTAACAGGTAGGCATCTCTTAGCAATGTCCTTGGAGTTTTCCACTCAGGCTTCATGAGGTATGTAAATGGCCTATAGCAAAGGCAATATTCAACGCTGCAAAGTTTGTTTTCTCTACAAACGGTCCTTATATACAGTACATAGGCAGTGTTTTGGTAAAGATGAAATTAACCTTTAATGCATTGCACCTCAAAAAATACAGTACATCCTCTGTTTTAAAAATGCACCAAAGCCGCGTACGCACACAGGATCGGGTTTGTCCGATGAAAACAGACCGATGGACTGTGTGGGCCCCATTCTTTTTTTTCCATCGGTGAAAAAAAATAGAACTTTAAAATTTTTCCTATGGATAAAAAACCGATGGAAAAATTCGATTGTCTGTGTGGAACTCCATCTGACAAAAATCCACGCATGCTCAAAATCAAGTCGACACATGCTCGGAAGCATTGAACATCATTTTTTTGGGCTCATCGTAGTGTTGTACGTCACGCGTTTTGGCATGATCGAATTTTTGACTGATGGTGTGTAGGCAAGACTGATGAAAGTCAGCTTCATCGGATATCCGACGAAAAAATCCTTCGGATCAGTTTTCATCAGATATCCGATCGTGTGTACAGGGCTTAAGCTGCAATGTATGGATGTGAAACCCCACTTCCCAAAGCCTTTTGTTTGATCCTGATATTAGTTATGGCTTTGATGGAACATGGTTTTGGTTGTGTGTATATATACTCATTGTATGCATTTTATTTATATTGCTCTTTTGATTCATGTTTTCTAACAGGAAGTTCGCCCAACAGCCCAAGCTGGGAATAAAAATGTTGAGCTCAGCCCTCTGGCTTTGTTTGCTTTCTTTGTGAACCGTTGCAAGGAAAACCTCCACATTGTAGTTGCCTTCAGCCCCATTGGAGATGCATTTCGCAATCGTCTGCGACAATTCCCCTCTCTTATCAACTGCTGCACTATTGACTGGTTCCAGGTGTGTACTGAGATCGTACTGTTATGCACATGTTATGATAATGTCATAGGGAATTTGACTGGAGAGGATTTGTATAATATGCTTTATAAGTATGTCATATAAATCTATCTATCTATCTTTTTTCTATCTATATTTGTTTGTCTCTTTTTTTGTCTGTCTGTTTAACATACTTGAACCCAATACAGAACTCTAGATTTACCCCCAAAAATGTAAAATAGTATAAGCATGGCCACTTGGTAAATACTGTGTGTGCAAATATATTTAGTATATTTTTTATATATGATCAGCTTCCCAAAAATCCTCATTATGTAAATGGCTATGCTCTCTTGGCATTCCCAACATCCCCAATAATTAGTTATTGGGATATGAGATGAAGGAATGGTGTTTTGTGAATTCTGACAGCCCCATGATCTCCAGTATGTGGTATTTTTTTAGTACTGCAGATTCTATACATGCAAAGCACTATCTATTGACTATAAATAAGTTTCAGTTGTGAAGGTAACAAAGGACACCAGGTTTAACCACTTGATACCCGCAGCCCGTCAAATGACGTCCAAAACGGGGACCTGTTATCCCGGGTGGACGTCATATGACGGCCTGGACTTTGCGGGGGGTTATCTCAATGATGCCTGCACCCAGAGGCATCATTGAGATATAATTTTTTAGCGGCGGCGATCGTGCGCACCGTAAGAACTATCATAGCGGCGGTTCCGCCACTAGATCGTTCTTACAGGCGGCAGGAGGGGACATCCCCCCTCCCGCTGCCATCCAGTGCTTCTCCGGTCTCTCCCGTCCCATCGGGAGCCCGGAGAGATGATCGCCATCCGCCGGATGTTTGCCATAAAGATGACTGGTGACCAGATGGTCACCAGTCATCTCTATGACCGTCGGAGGACCCGGGCGCGATGTGATGACGTCACGCCCGGGTCCCGTAATTAAACAAACCGCAATTGCGGCTAGTTTGAATGAGATCTGTGAATTTTTTTTCACAATCTCATTTTTTCCAGCCTGGAGGAGAGATGTGAGGTCTTATTGACCCCGCATCTCTCTTTAAAGAGGACCTGTCACACATATTCCTATTACAAGGGATGTTTACATTCATTGTGATAGGAATAAAAGCGTTTGAAAAAAAAAATATGTAAAAAAAAAGTATAAAAAATAAATAAATAAAAAATAAATAATAATAATACAAAAATTAAAATGCCCCTGTTCCCGGTAGCTCACGCTCAGAAGCGTACACACATGTAAGTCCCGCCCACGTATGTAAACGTTGTTCAAACCACACATGTGAGGTGTCGCCGCGTGCGTTAGAGCGTGTGCAACAATTCTAGGCCTAGACCTCCTCTGCAACTCGGTAACCTGTAACAATTTTAAAGTGTCGCCTATTGAGATTTTTAAGTAACGAAGTTTGGCGCCATTCCATGAGTGTACGCAATTTTAAAGCATGACATGTTAGGTATCTATTTACTCGGCGTAACATCATCTTTCATATTTTACAAAAAAAATGGTCTAACGTTACTGTTTTGTTGTTTTTTAATTTATGAAACCATTTTTTTTACAAAAAAAAGCCGTTTGAAAAATTATTGCGCAAATACGGTGCAAGATAAAAAGTTGCAATGACCGCCATTTTATTTCCTAGGGTGTCTGCTAAATAAACATATATAATGTTTGGGAGTTCTGAGTAATTTTCTAGCAAAAGAATGATGATTTGTACATGTAGGAGAGAAGTGCCAGAATAGGCCCGGGAAGGAGGTGGGTTTTAATCACTTGTCCTCTGCCCACCGTCAAATGACGGCGGGCGGAGGACTCCATTATCCTGACATCACGTCATATGACGTGATGTCCCTTTAAAGCCGCGGGCGGGCGTGCACCCGCCGCTCTGCCTGGATCCCGTGCGAGTGCCCGGCGGCAACGATCGCCGCCGGGCACATGCGATTGCTCAGTAACTGAGCGGGGACGTGGAGCTCTGTATGTAAACACAGAGCTCCACGTCCTGTCAGGGAGAGAGGAGATCGATTGTGTCCCTTGTACATAGGGACACAATCGGTCACCTCCCCCAGTCACCCCCCCCTCCCCCCACAGTTAGAACACTCATAGGACACACATTTAACCCCTTCCCCGCCCCCTAGTGGTTAACCCCTTCACTGCCAGTCACAGTTATACAGTAATCAATGCATATTTATAGCATTGTTCACTGTATAAATGTAAATGGTCCCAAAAATGTCAGAAAAGTGTCCGAAGTGTCCGCCATAACGTCGCAGTCCCAATAAAAAAATCGCAGATCGCCGCCATTAATAGTAAAAAAAAAAAAAAAAATGCCATAAACTATCCCCTATTTTGTAAACACTATAAATTTTGCGCAAACCAATCGATAAACGCTTATTGCATTTTTTTTTTTTACCAAAAATATGTAGAAGAATATGTATCGGTCTAAACTGAGGAAAAAAATATTTTTTTTATATATTTTTTGGGTTATTTATTATAGCAAAAAGTAAAAAATATTGCATTTTTTTAAAAATTGACGCTCTATTTTTGTTTATAGCGCAAAAAATAAAAACCGCAGAGGTGATCAAATACCACCAAAAGAAAGCTCTATTTGTGGGAAAAAAAGGACGCCAATTTTGTTTGGGAGCCACGTCGCACGACCGCGCAATTGTCAGTTAAAGCGACGCAGTGCCGGAAGCTTAAATTTTGTCTGGGCAGGAAGGGGGTGTAGGTGCACAGTAGGCAAGTGGTTAAAGTCCTGTATTGAAGTGGTTAATTTGTTTGTATTACTCAGATTTTCTTGCAGTTTCATGGCCAAAAATGAGCCCACAAACAGTAAATAGTTTATCACAAGGTCATTGCTAAATCTGTAAATTTTCCCAATCAGGTTCCTTAAATAGTTCGCTTTCTCTGCTACTAAAACTTGTACTCTCTATCCTTGCCCTCCATTCTGATTGTCCATTGGAGTCCTGGGTAATTTCCTCCATCCCAGATGACCATGCTTAAACCTTGTCCATTCATGATCTATACAACTGGTTGTGGCAGACTTTTTTTTAAATCTGAGTGAGTGATCCATTCAACATTTTTGACCCAGTCTCTTGTATTTCTAGCCATGGCCAGAGGATGCCCTTGAGAGAGTGGCTGTGAAGTTCTTGGAGACATTGGAAATGACCGATACTGAGCGCCAGGAAGTGGTTCCAATCTGCAAATACTTCCACACATCAGCCATAGAGCTTTCAGACAAGTAATTATTTACATTTTGAATATTTTGTATAATCCTTATGGTGCACAAAGACCTTGATCAGAAAAACTAATATTGTTTTGAAACCTAAAGTGGAAAAATGATATAACTTAAATGTAACTGCACTAGGTAAAAAAAATCAAGCTCCCCTAATCTTTTTATACTAATAAATGAAATGCAATTTAATAAATATAACTCTTGCTCCCAGGGTAACACCCTGGGGTCTTCTTTTTTTTTTTCATAGAGTTTGTAAGTATTCGTATTTGATAAATTGCAGCATCATGTCTATGACATATGTACGGGTCCTAGATTGCGTTTGCTAACGCTGTTGGAGATATTGAAACGTTTTTTCTCTTTTTGTACTTTTTCAAAAAAAAAAATACTTCAATAAATATCATTGAAAGTAAAATAAATATAACTCAATATATACTTTCAATATATTCTGCATTTGTTAATAGTCATCAAGTGTCCATCAAATTATGCAGTGCTCTGTGCTTCTACTTGTACTCCAGATTCACTTAGATTCTTCTGTAAAGACAAATCATCCGTGTGCCACCACCTTTACCACAAACCACTCCCAGGATCCCCATGACCTTATATCACAATATGGGTCATACACAGTGGCGGCTGGTGCTAAACTTTGGGGGGGGGGGTACGCACTCACCCCTCCACCGCCGCGGCTGCCCCAGTTTCTCCTCCTGGCCAACCTGGTCTTCTTTAGATCCACCTTCTGTCCTGATTGGCCAGGAGGAGAAGCTTGAAACTGATAGCAAATATTAATTCGCTAGTTTCACAAGTGGGTGGGTTCGGGGCGCAGAGCCCAACCTTTTTTAAGCCAATTAAAGCCTCAGGCTCTAATCATGTGGTTTAACCACTTAAGGACCGCCGCATGTACATTTACGTCAGCAGAATGGCACCGACAGGCACATCAACGTATATATACGTTGGTGCCTTGGGGGGGTTCGTACATGCGGCGGTCCGGTTACCTGGCCGAGCGATCCGGGATGAGGGGGCGGCGGTTGGTTTTTGTCCGCCCCCTCTGGATCGCTCTCAGCCAATCCGCGCGCTCCCCCTGCATGTCATTTCCTCCTCCTGGAAGGAGAAAGTGATGTGATCGCTCCCTCTGCGTTTTTTTTGACCACCGCTGAGGAGAGATCACATCACCTAGTAAGTGTACACAACAGCACACTGACACCAGGACACATAGGAACATTTACCCTCCCCCCCCCGATCGCCGCCGCCGCCCTTGCTTTAGCAACCTGTTGGGAAGAGAGAGAGCTGCTCAGTGGCTTCTCTGCAAAGGTGCGAGATCCGGAGATGCATTCTGGGTAGCCAGCTGCACCGAATCCCGGAAATACACAGGTGCGGGCTTCGGATGCCCACATCCCTGATGGCCTGCTTCTGTAATCAAGTAATGCCGCGTACACACGCATTTTCATCGGACGAACCGATCGTGTGTGGGCCCCATAGTTTTTTTCCACATCGGTGAAAAAACTTAGAACCTGTTTTAAAATTATCTGATGGTTAAAAAAACGATAGAAAAAAACGATCGTCTGTGGGGAAATCCATTGGTTCAAAATCAACGCATGCTCAGAATCAAGTCGGCGCATGCTCAAAAGCATTGAACTTCATTTTTCTCAGCACATCGTTGTGTTTTACGTCACCGCGTTGGACACGATCAGATTTTTTAACCGATGGTGTGTAGGCAAGACTGATGAAAGTCAGCTTCATTGGATATCTGATGAAAAAATCCATTGGTACATTTTCATCGGATGAACCGAACGCGTGTACAGGGCATAAGAGATTATGGATTTACAGGTATAAAGTATGAGGCCAGTTATGCTGATATCTAAATAATATAGTACTGAGAATCACGATGGTGCTTTTATCAAAAAATTGATTAGGAGACTGGAGATAAAGTTTATTAACAACTTTTAACAGTACAAAAAACAATGCACATTTCAAAGTATTAAATTCATACAATACCATCACAGAATACAAAGTAGAATAATGTTCTTGTACATAGCCAAAGCAGGTATATAAAACAGATTGAACCTGAGATGTCTTTAGTTGTTATATATCACAGTGTATGCAGGAGATCCGCTTTAAGGCTACTTTCACACTGGGGCGGTGATCATGGCGGCGGTAAAGCACTGCTAGTTTTAACAGCGATTTACCTTCATTTTAGCTGCGCTTTTCAGACGCTAGTAGGGCACTTTTAACCACCACTAGTGGCCGAAGAAGGGGTTAATACCGATTGTGTAGCACCGCTGCCGAAACACTTTGCAGGCACTTCAGCAGGGCTGCTCATTCATTTTAATGGGCAGGACGATTGAGTGATCAACCGCCTCAAAGATGCTGCTTGCAGGACTTTTTGTAACATCCTGCAAGCATACCACTCCAGTGTGAAAGCATTCAGACTATCACACTGGAGTGACAAGGGAGATGCTTTACAGGCGCTATTTTTTTAGCGCTAAAACGCCTGTAAAGTGTCTCAGTGTGAAGTGCCCAAAAAATGTATATTGTAACATTTTCTCCTTTTGCTAATTGTAGCTGAAATATCTTCTTCCATTTACAGGTTTTTGAGAGAACTGGGGAGACATAATTATGTGACCCCCACCTCTTACCTGGAGTTGATTGCTGCTTTCCGTCAGCTGCTCTCCCAGAAGAGGGACATGGTGATGAAGGCAAAGAAGAGATACACTAATGGTTTAGATAAGTTGGCCTTTGCTGAATCACAGGTAAAAATGCATAATGGTCTCTCATTTAAAAAAATGGTCAATATACTATTCTAGCAGTATGTTGGGTAGATGGTAGAAATCTTACTGTCTATTTGTAGTTTGTTTTGGGTTTCTTTTCCTTTGGATCAAGCCATGCAAATACTGTATGTGTGATATATAAACCACATCAGTTTACAAGTGCAAACAAAGAACTGCCTTTGTCTTCAGAGACGTAGATAAAATAAAAATAAAATACATGAAATGCTATTGCATCACCCCTTTGGCTTGCCCATACTTAGCAGGAAGCAGTTCACACTGTATCCCTCTGACTCTCTCATGTGAAATAGCAGATCTGAGCAAAAGGCTTCATTCACACCCGAGCGATTTGCAGCCGCTTGTTTTTTTTTTTTTTTTTTTTTTTTTTTTACTTGAGCGTTTGTGGATCGGCAACATTCATTTGGATGGGCCTCCCCCCACTCCAAAAACGCTCAAATAAAAGTAAATCTTGGCACAGAGCCATGAGCGTTTGCGGTTGCGATTTATGCTGCGATCGTACTGCGATTTGTCGCTCGACAAATTTCCAAAAAAATAATAATGGCATTGCAAATGTGTTTTTTTTTTGCGATTGTGGAATCGCAGGCAGAACTGCAGGGATTGCGCCCATGATCCAGAATGCCCAGGTGTTAATGGAGCCTAAGGGAAATAGTGACACTTGTAAGCATCAGATGAATGAAGCAGCAATGATATTGAATAGGAGGCTAAAGCCCTGTACACACGATCGGTCAAACCGACGAGAAAGGTCTGATGAATTTTTCCATCGGTTAACCGATGAAGCTGACTGATGGTCAGTCGTGCCTACACACCATCGGTTAAAACAACGATTGTGTTAGAGCGCGGTGATGTAAAACACAACGACGTGCTGAGAAAAATTACGTTCAATGCTTCCAAGCATGTGTCGACTTGATTCTGAGCATGCGTGGATTTTTAACCAATGGACGTGCTTACTAACGATCATTTTTTTGCTATCGGTTAGTTATCCATTGGTTAAATTTAAAACAAGTTTGCTTTTTTTTAACCGATGGATAAATAACCAATGGCGCCCACACGCGATCAGTTTGGTCTGATGAAAGCGGTCCATAAGACCGTTCTCATCGGTTTGACCGATCGTGTGTACGTGGCCTAAGTGTACAGCTACTTTTTATAAAATACTGTATGTCACAGCTTGTATCCAAATACCTTACATGCAAGCTTACTACTCATTAGTAACATTAGTTTCAGTATATTGCAGAATATTAACATGTGTGCTTTATTTAGGTTGGAGAGATGAAGACGGAACTGGTTAAATTACAGCCTGAACTGGAAGAATCCAAAATAAGAAATGCTGAAATGATGAAGGTTAATAAATAACTAATAAGTGTGATGTAAAGAGAGAGAGAAGAAATCAGTGTTATAGGACTTTGTAGAATTCAAATATTACCGTACTGTGTAAGGCCTATAGACGGTCTGTCCTACCTCTATTGATCACTGCGGCGAAGAGCTGCACTCCCCTATCCTTGAAACAGACGCAGGCACCATCTATAGCCGTTTGGTTAAAAAAAGTGAAAGTAATAATGAGCTGAAGGACCTGGTGGCCATGGAAAGAGGCCTTTGTGAAAAAAAATCCTCAACAAATTATTCTACTGGCACAATTTTTTTTACTCTAATGCCGCATACACACGATCGGACATTCCGACAACAAAACCGTAGATACATTTCCGACAGATGTTGGCTCAAACTTGTCTTGCATACACATGGTGGCACAAATGTTGTTGGGAAATTGCGAATGTCAAGAACGTGGTCACGTACAGCACGTACGACGGCACAATAAAATGAAGGTTCCATACCAAGTGCGCGACCCTTTGGGCTCATTCTGCTAATCTCGTGTTAGTAGAAGTTTGGTGAGAGACGATTCGCATTTTTCAGCTTTGTGCTTTTCAGTCCGTTACTGCTCTTCAGTTTGTGCTTTTCAGTCCGTTACTGCTCTTCAGTTTGTGCTTTTCAGTCCGTTACTGCTCTTCAGTTTGTGCTTTTCAGTCCGTTACTGCTCTTCAGTTTGTGCTTTTCAGTCCGTTACTGCTCTTCAGTTTGTGCTTTTCAGTCCGTTACTGCTCTTCAGTTTGTGCTTGTGGGTTTGTATCTGTGTGAATATCGGCAGCAAAACAACTTAATTATTCTCGCATTAGAAAGAAGAAAATAATGCGCTGAATTAAAAGCTAAAAAAAATTGCAGCATGACGAATGTGCTATCTCCATTCAGACGCTAGTTTTACCAGACTGAGCGCTTCCTTCTCGTACTTGATTCAGAGCATGCCTGGAATTTTGTGCGTTGGAATTGTCTACACACGCTCGAGAACGGATTTCGTTGTTGGAAAATTTGAGAGCCAGCTCTCAAATTTTTGTTGTTGGAAATTCCAAAAGAAAATGTCCGACGGAGCCTAACATGTGAAATCACTACATTATTGCTTTGGAAGACTACAGTAATTGCGTAACTGTCTAATCTAATTCAAATTGCTTGAATCACAATTCCATCTTGCCATCTATTTATGGCTGTTGACCCCCATTCATCTGTTATGTACAAATTTGATGGCATAATCATGCAAACTTGTTTTGAATGAGCAGACATGTTTATGCATTGAGCAGCCACCCATGGCGATCAATTCCTTTCCTAAGATCAATGAGTCATGGTGTTTTGGCTAAGGTTACAGTGTGCCCATAGGTATTCTTTATCATACCTGCCCATGCTGGTATTTCATCCTCTTATGTCAGTGGGTACCTTATGGCTGGACAACATTTAGTTGGTGTCATTGATTGATGAAACACTTATGCCGCAGCTGTCCAACAACACAGTTAGGAAAAAGTTGGCTGCTTCAAAACAACTGCTTGTCTAGTCTCTGAGCGCTTTCCTAAGACAAGTGGTGGCAAGAAGAATGCAGAGGGACAGGAGGCTGACACGCCCCCTGCATATCTTCTGCTGCAGCTTATCTCGGAATGGTGCTTGGAGCTTAAACAATCTGCTATTATGAAGTGACCATCTACTGGCTAAATTGTTGGACAGCCTCGGGGAAGGGAAAGTGGAAAGGCATTGAATCCATCCTCATAGCTAGAACTAGAAAGAACCTAGCAACATGGGTTTGCATACTACATGTACTTTGTCCTATGGGGAACAGAACAGTAAAAAAATGTATAATGATAGTTTATCTTTGTATACTGGAAAGGTAGGTTAATATGTGTCTTGCCTTCTTAAAATACCTAACCCTGGCTTTAAAATATCCTATTTTTTTTCACCTGTACAGGTTATAGAAAAAGAGTCTGCAGAGGTGGAAGCAATGAGTAAAATAGTTCGAACAGATGAGGAAGTGGCCACCCAGAAAGCCAGCGAAGCACAGGCCTTGAAAAATGAGTGTGAGAGCGATCTTGCAGCGGCTATACCAGCCTTGGAGGAGGCCATGTCTGCTCTGAACACTCTTAAGGTAAGAGTTTACTATGATGTGAAGGTTGTGATATCGGGACAAAGACTGCATATATGGTTATGTATTAATTTAGGTAAGTTGTTTAGATTTTAGAAGCAATAGTTAATCAGTGCCCCATGATAAAATACTGTATATAATCAGTTTGCCCGTTTGCAACCTATCAATTAGACAGTTAGGACAAAACTGGAAACTCTGGATTTGTAATGAGGTTCTATGGCCTGCTGGTCTTATTTTAGGGAAACGTGGGGAATGATCTTGGTGTTCTGGTAGATCATAATCTTAAAGTGTTTTTAACCCCCCCCCCCCAAAAAAAAATACAGATCCTACTCCCTTGAAAGCAAATTACACCGCACAGTGATTGTGCTATGTAATCTGCCCCCCTCTAAACTGTAAAAAAAAAAAAAAAACTGAATCTGGCATTTCCTGTATCCCCTCTCTGCACTGACCACGAAAATCAGGGCTACTAAGCCCTGACCACCGTGGTCAGATTACGTCCCTGCATCATACGCTGCTGTCCCCTTTGCTCTCCTCTCTCCCCCTCAACCCCTTCTTCCCGCTTGTCATCTTCCTCTCTGTGTCTGTCTTCGGCCTGGCCCTGCCCTCCCCGCCGCTATTAGTGTAAAATTAAAACCTAAATTTGTCACTGCCAGACCCTCCATTAGAGGCTGGCATAGCACACTATGTAAGTAGTTTTCAAAAACTAGTGTTCCAAACACCGAATTTGAGCTATATTCAGGCCAGTCACGTGACTCATGGCCGCTTTACAGCTACGATACAGAGCGCCTGCGGAGACGAGCGGCCATGTGATCTCTTCAGCTGACATCAGAGAGAGATCATGGCCCCTCCCGCAGAAGACATCCATCGCAGCTGCTAAGCGGCCACGAGTCATGTGACTGGCCTGAGGACAGCTCAAATTCGGTATTTAGAAAGCTCAATTTTGAAAACTACTTACATAGTGTGCTATGCCAGCCTCTAATAAAGGGGCTGGCATAGTCTTATATAAATGGGCTAACAAACCCTTTAATAATAGCATGCAATGCCAAGCTGCAGCTACCAAAGCAAACAAAAGCCTTTCTTGTATTAAAAGAAGTATGGACCGCAGAGAGAGAGAGAGAGAGAGAGAGATCATATTGACCCTGTACAAATCATTAGTAAGACCTCTTCTGGAATATGCAGTTTAGTTTTGGGGGGCAGTTCAAAAAAGGATATTTGGAACTGGAGAAGGGCAGAGAGAGAAACCAAACTAATAAGAGGCATGGAGGAGCTCAGCTATGAGGAATGATTAGAGGAACTGAATCTATTCTCTCTGGAGAAGAGGAGCATAAGGGGGGATATTACCAACATGCATACATTTATAAGTGGTCCATATAGTGAACTTGGTGTAGTTTTATTCACTTTATGATCATCACAGAGGACAAAAAGGCACTCTTTAAGTCTGGAGGAAAAAATATTTAATCTCCAAATACGGAAAGGCTTCTTCACAGTAAGAGCTGTGAAAATGTGGGATATACTCCCTCAAGACCTGGTTCTGGCCAGCTTAGTAGATTGTTTTAAGAAAGGCCTGGATTCTTTCCTAAAGCTCATAATATAAATGAATACTAATATTTATAAGTTGATCCAGGGAATATCCCATTGGCTCTTAGGGGATCAGGAAGGAATTGTTTTCCCTGCTGGAGCAAATTGGATCCTGTTTATATGAGATTTTTTGCATTTTTCTGGATCGATAGTGGGTATTGGATGGTGTATCTGGAGGTTTTTTATTTGTGTGTGTGTGTGTGTGTGTTTTTTTTTCTCTGTTGGTTAAACTTGTGTCCATGTAAAGCTAACTATGTAACGCTAACAGTTGCTTATAACCATTGTGCATCTAGTCCACCAAAGTTAATGTTAAAATGTTCCAGGGATGAAGTAACAGTGGATGTGGCATTGCTGACTTTTAAATGTTGCTAATGAATTTTACATATATGTATTATTTTAGCCATCAGATATCACTATTGTTAAAGCAATGAAGAATCCTCCTTCGGGTGTAAAACTTGTCATGGAAGCTGTTTGTGTCATGAAAGAAATCAAACCGGAGAAAGTAAAGGATTCAACTGGAACTGGGCAGAAGGTAAATGTTATTGTGTTTGATATGTCTGTGTCAATGTACTTTTCACATTGTGTTATCACTAAGATTGTCTGAAGGAAGACCCATACTTGTTGCTTCTAGCACCCAAAATTCAAATTTTCATTCCCCCATATTAAATTTGAAACTTGAATAGAGCTTAATAAATGATTTGGTTCAGTGCTAAACTGTCTTCTTTGTATATACATATCTATTATTAGGCATATTCACTCTAAATTGGATATTCTTAATAATATTTGAAAATAAAATAAGACTCTTGGATTTTGCAGATCGTTGATTATTGGGGACCTAGTAAGAAACTTCTGGGAGATATGAATTTTCTGAGAGACCTACGAGAATATGACAAAGATAACATTCCGGTAAGTTTAAACAACACACCATAATATGTTTGTGCAAGAATTAAAGGGGTTGTAAATATATATATATATATATTTTTAAATAACAAACATGTTATACTTGCCTCCACTGTGCAGCTCATTTTGCACAGAGTGGCCCCGATCCACGTCTTCTGGGATACCTGGGCAGCTGTTTCTGGTCCTCCCTGCAAGAACCCCACACATTTATGCGAGGTAGGTCTCTCGCATTGTGTGGAGTCCTTGCGGGCCCGCTACTGTGATAAAGCGTGAGGCCATATCACTATATCATTAGCCCCGCCCCTCGGCAAGCCGTATCATTGAATGTGATTGACAGCAGCGCCAGACAATGGCTGCACTGCTTTCAATCTATCCACTCTAGCCAATCAACGGCCAGGCTGAGCGGCGAAGAGGATGTCGGTGGCCGAGCGCGGGACTTTCGAGGAGTCAGGTAAGTTTAACGGTTTTACCTTTACAACCCCTTTAAAGGAACTTTTAATTTTCCTTGCTCGTGCCTTCCTCTTTTATTTAATTCAATTTGAAATGTATAGATTAGCTACAAGGGCCAATACCGATTATCTAATGCAATGACTCTGCCTAACTGCTTGAGGTATACTGTATCTCAGGGGCGGGTGGTGTTTTTTTTGGGGGGGGGGGGGTTTGAGGGGGGTGGCAAACAACCCTCCCTATGCTGTCGGTCGGGTCACTCACAACACATCCCCCCGCAGGTTCCATTGCGTCTCCTCTCCATCACGACAGCTTCCACCATGTGTCTCATCTCTCCTCCTACGCATCCAAAAGGATCTCATGTCCTTTTAGCTAATCGGGTGATTGGTCAGGGAAGAGGATCAATGTAATAATAGCGAATATTTATTTGCTATTGTCACACAACTGAGTGGGCTCAGGGCGCAGTTATCTGCACCCCAAGCCCACCCTTTTTTGAAGCCTATTAGAGCCTTTGGAATCCATGCGTCCGGCGCCCTGCATGTAGATTAGGGGGCTGGATGCTTGGTTGAGGGGGAAGGGCAGCACCCATAATTTCATATATTGAACCGTTTTCATATTGGCAGACAAATAACTGGTGCTTATGAGATGCTTTTTCATTTTTAAACTACTATTAGATATTTTATAGTTACCTCCAATAAATACCAAAATTATTTTGCTTTGGAAGAAACAAATACATTTTACAAATACATACACTTCTTCTTTGTCTGCAGGTATCAGTGATGCAAAAGATCCGAAGTGAATACATCACTAATCCTGACTTTGATCCAGCTAAAGTGTTGAAAGCTTCATCTGCAGCTGAGGGATTGTGCAGGTGGATTCTAGCCATGGAAGTCTATGATAGAGTCGCAAAGGTATTCAACGGGCAAAACTCTATTAGTATAGTGATAGTACTTTGATGTATCTTGTATATGTAATGACCAGCAGGGACTACAGGAAGGGTCAGTGTGGTTTGTTGTTGTTTTTTTATTTTTTATTCAATTAAAAAGGGACATATCAACACTACAAGACAATTAAAAATCAAAAACTCCAGGTAATATTCCTGAATTACAGTGGTTGTATACCCAAATTGGACACTTTTAGCTACAGGTAAGCCTATAATAAGATAAACTCTGTCCGTTTTAGGAGATATCCCCCTTTGCATGCAGCCGCTGACGTCAGCGGTGCATGTGCTCTGAATGCCTGACTGAAGGTCCATCAGACACTGCCGGACCTTGCCTGGAAGAGCTTGACATCATCGTGGCTCCGGCCACTTACAGCGCCGGAGCCGCAAACCCGGAAGACAAGCTGAGGGTAAGATGTCAGCTCCCTCGGCGTGGAATGGGCTCTGATACGGGGGCTTTGTTCTGAGGTAAGTATTTTAGCTGCATACTAGCTCATTTTGCCTTTGCCTTGCAAGGTTTTTTTTTCCTTTGTTTTTTTTTGTTTTTAATGTGCAAAAGAAAAACCAATAAGAAACCATAAACGTTTCACATATGCCTCAATATATAGACGATAAATGGGGTCCAGACTCCAAACAGCAAGTTTAGCTAAACTAATGTTCGAATAGAAACTCATTGGAAATGGCAGACTATGTACAGTAAATGCTGTAGAGCAGGAAACAAGATGCACGTGTTAGCTGGAAGAGAAGGGTGGAGACCCAGGATAAAGAAGGGCAGACTAACAGACAGGGAGAGTGACAAGAAATAAATATTCAAATTCTCAGCTCCCTCCACATATTTTCCATGGGATTAAGGTCTGGAGACTGGTTAGGCCACTCCAGTGCCCTAATGTGCTTCTTTTTGAGCCACTCCTTTTTTGCCATGGCCATGTGTTTTGGGTCATTGTCATGCTGGAAAAACCCATCCACGACCCATTTTCAATGCCCTGGCTGAGGGAAGGAGGTTCTTACCCAAGATTTGATGGTACATGGCCCCATCCATCATCCCTTTGATGGGACGAAGTTGTCCTGTCCCCTTAGCAGAAAACCCCCCCAAAGCATATTGTTTCCACCTCCATGTTTGACGGTGGGGATGGTGTTCTTGGGGTTATAGGCAGCATTTCTCCTCCTCCAAATACGGTGGGTTGAGTTGATGCAAACATCAGATGGGCCTGTACATGTGCTTTCTTGAGCAGGGGGACCTTGCGGGCGCTGCAGGATTTCAGTCCTTCATGGCGTAGTTTGTTACGAATTGTTTTTTTTTTTTGTGACTATGGTCCCAGTTGCCTTGAGATCATTGACAAGGTTCTCCCTTGTAGTTCTGGGCTGATTTTTCACTATTTTTGTGATTAATAAAACTCCATGAAGTGAGATCTTGCATGGAGCCCCACACCGAGGAAGATTGACAGTTATTTTGTGTTTTATTCATTTGCAAATAATCACACCAACTGTCTCCCTCTCAATAGGTTGCTTGGTGATGGTCTTGTAGCCCATTCCAGCCTTGTGTAGGCTTCTGTGGACAGGTGTCTTTTATACAGGTAACAAGCTGAGAGTAGGAGCACTCCCTTTAAGGGAGTGCTCCTACTCTCTGCTCGTTACCTGTATAGAAAACACCTGAGAGTCAGAAATCTTGCTGACTGGTAGGGGATCAAATACTTATTTCACTCATTAAAATGCAAATCAATTTAAAACCTAAAAAAAAACACTACTGTGTTTCAGATTGCATTCTATAAGTCATCTTTCATTTTGCCCATAGTTCCACTTTAAATGTGTTTATATAAAGGCTAAAACCACCCAAAACTGACATATCTGTGTGGAGCATTTTCAACCAACTTCCAGCTTCTTATAGTATTATATATTATTATCTTCCCAGTGAGAGTTCCAGCTTACCACTGACTCCAAATGCTCTAGAATGTGTCATACTAGATGTACTGATCCCGTGTGATTTCTCAGGTGGTAGCTCCCAAGAAAATTAACTTGATGGAGGCTGAGCAGTCTCTGGCGGAGACTATGGCAGTGCTGAACCAGAAGAGGGCGGAGCTAAAATCGGTTGAGGATAGCTTGGCGACCCTGGAAGCCGATTTCCGGGAGAAAACAGAGGAGAAAGCCCAGCTGGAAATCAAAGTGGATTTATGTGCTAAGAAGCTAGAACGGGCAGAGAAGTTAATTGGAGGTCTTGGTGGAGAGAAACACAGGTGAGACCGGAAATCATTGTTAATTTTTTCAGAGATAAACATAGAGGCTACAATTGCTGACTTTGCTATCTGCAAATTCTACTTCAATGTGGCTTTCCTGTTCTTCATATTTCATATGTGTCATGTTCATGTTTTGCATTATTTCACATGGAGCCAAAGGTTCAGTATAACAGTCGGGCAAATGGCATTTTCAGAAGAAAACCAGCAATGGTGCCCCCCTATATTTCTCTAAGGCCCCATACACACAAGCGGACAGATTTGTTCAAATCTGTCCGTCCGACAGATTTGAACAAATCTGTCTGCTGGGATTTTGGTGTACACACGAGCAAACCAAAATCCCCCCCAGCAGACGGCGCGCTGACGTGTCGGTGACGTGGCGGTGACGTTGATGCCGCCACGTCACCGCACCAGGAAGTAAAACACTTCCGCGCATGCGCCGAATCCATTCGGCGGCGGTGCGGCGGCGGTGCGGGACGACATGTCTGCTGGTAAGTGTACTAACCAGCAGACATGTCGGGCGGACAGATTCCCACCCGATAGATTTCAAAGCATGCTTTGAAATCTGTCGGGTGGACAAATCTGTCTGCTCAGCCGTACACACGATCGGAGATGTCTGCTGAAACGGTCCAGCGGACAGATTTGATCGTGTGTACGAGGCCTAAGACAAGGTTTATTTTAAAATGCCACAGGGCCTTCATCATGTTAGCACTTGTTCCTCGACAGCTATAGGTAGTCAAAAAGCAAAACAACATCTGAAAGCCTTTAAGGCGTTAGTTCCCCTTGACCACGCCATAATTCCCCCTCTACCAAATGATTTGGACCAGTGCACAAAGCAAGGTCCATAAAGACATAGTTGAGCGAGTCTGGGGTAGAGGAACTTGACTGGCCTGCACAAAGTAAAAATAGAGCGACAATTTTGAAAAAAAACACAATATTTTTTGCTATAATAAATATCCCCAAAAAATCTATATAAAAAAAATGTTTTTTCTCAGTTTAGACCGATACGTATTCTACATATTTTTGGTAAAAAAAAAAAACGCAATAAGCGTATATTGATTGGTTTGCGCAAAAGTTATAGCGTCTACAAAATAAGGGATAGTTTTACTGCATTTTTTTTTTTACTAGTAATGGCGGTGATCTGCGATTTTCATTGTGACCGTAACATTGCGACGGACATATTGGACACCATAATATCGGACATATTGGCACCATTCACATTTATACAGTGATTAGTGCTAAAAAACCTGCACTGATTACTGTATAAATGTGACCGTCAGGGAAGGGGTTAACACTAGGGGGCGCTGAAGGGGTTAAATGTATTACCTAATGTGTGATTCTAACTGTAGGCGGAGGGGACTCACAAGGGGAGAAGACCGATGTGTGTTCCTCTGTACTGGGAACACACATCGGTCTCCTCGCCTGACAGGGCCGTGGATCTGTGTGTTTATCCACAGATCCACAGTCCTGCCATGATTTCGAGCAATCGCGGGTGCCCGGCTGACATCGCGGCCGCCGGGCACGCGCACAGAGTCACGCGTGATGTCATGGCGGCGCGTGCGCCTCCAGACGACCGGTAAGCCCAGGACGCCATATGATGTCCACCAAGGATGGGAGAGCTGGTTGTCAAATTTTCCGATGGGAAAAGTTCTTGACGGAAATTCCGATCGTCTGTATGCAACTCCAACGTGCAAAAAATTCGGCTCGTTGTAGTGTTGTACGTCACTGCGTTCTTGACGGTCTGAGTTTTGTTTGACCGTGTGTATGCAACATAAGTTTAAAACAAAATTCAGTTCATAACCACGGTTTTCTTGTCGGAATTTCCGATCGTGTGTATATGCGGCATTACAGTTAACAGGTAAAAACATGAAATGTTTTCAAGTTTTACCAACTCTGTCATGAGAAACATATAGTTCCACTTTGTACCTTTTCACTTAAACTTAATCATTTCCAGATGGTCCAATGCTGCAGACTCTCTGCAAAATGTTTATGATAATCTGACTGGGGATGTCCTTATATCGGCTGGTGTCATCGCCTATCTGGGAGCTTTTACTGCTGGATTCCGGCAAGAATGCACTAAAGAATGGAGCAAACTGTGCAAGGTGAGAAGTCTTCAGTACAGACCTGTTTTGCCAAGTACTGGGCAATTCTATTTTTAGGCTAAAGTTGTCAACTTCAGGCAGATATAAAAGACACACATTAATGCGATTCTGTATTAATTACCGTATTTATCAGCGTATAACACGCACAGGTCTATAACACGCACCCTAACTTTAAGAGGAAAGTTTCAGGAAAAAAACTTTCCAGAGCCCCCTGCGTATAAAACTCAGTTTACCCTCTATTTTCAGGATAAAAAAGTGAGTGTTTTACACCAATAAATACAGTAATACATTTTTAATTTATTTTCTAAATCCAAGTGGTGTAAGTACATGAATTGACCTGGCCTTAGCTTCTGGCAATCTCTGTACAAGAGAGCTCAGTCGGGAAGAGAAAGGCAGCACAAGGAGCCAGTCAGTTGTGCTGCAGCACACATGTGCTAACAATGAACATACTGATAGGACAGGAAAACATCACATGACAGAGATGCTGCTGCAGACTGGTGGCAGAGACAAGACCTGTAAGTGTTGCTTCACTACAGCAGAAAAAAATCAGGTCTCCAGTCCTGTGAAAGCTGTGTTGTGTGGCATAGCTGTGTAAATCTCAGGACTAGATTGGCATGAGGTCCTAATGCCCCTGAGCAGGAAAAATAAGCTTTAAATTTGTATTCTGCATTTTTGATTGTCCTTTAGTGTGGTCTGGGACTGAACATTATTACTTAATGGTAAAATATGTTTATAAAGCTCCTGGAAATTAGGTGCAAAAATGTCTTCACCTGAGTTATATGCTCTGACCACCTACCACAACCATTGTAAAGGAGTGTTTTTTTAATTATAAAAATTGCAGGAGAGAGTGAGGGCACCAAGGTGGAAAGCTATAGTGCAGAGACATCTAGCAGGAAGGTGTTTCAATTGAACTACCTAAAATATGTAATATCCATTGTGTGATTAAGCCTACCAATATCCACCCAAAAAGGAGGTTTACATTTTAGGTTCTTAACTACTTTCCACCCGGCCAATGCACATAGACGGCCAGGTGGGTGCTTCATCCTTCTGAGTGGACGTTCAGAAACATCCCTCAGAAGTAGGGGGATCATGCATGCACAGCGGTGCGATCCCGATGCGCTCATGTCACCCGGACACGGCGCATCTCCAATTGGCAGGAGGGCTCTGTGATTGGCCCTCCTCATCACATGATGGCTGTGTCCAATCACAGCCATCATGTGATGTAAATAGAGAGCCAGTTGCTAGGCGATCAGCTTTCCTCTCCTCACACAGACGTTGACAGTGAGGAGAGGAGAGCAGATCGCTTGCCGCCGGCCGCTGATCAGTAAATATGAGCTGTTTTTACAGCTTTTTACACACTGATCACTGGCCCAGTGTCCCCGCGCATGTCCCCACACAATGTTAACACACAAGTCCCCAAAATAGTGTCCCCAAAACACTTGTCCCCACACAGTAAAAACACCTGTCCACCAAATATGTAACAGTAAAATCACATGTCCCAATGATCATCTGCACACATATGTCCATGATCACCTGCGCACATCTGTACACGATCATCTGCGTACATATGTCCGTGATCACACAAACCAATTAATATACACTTAGCAAGATTTTTTTTACCAAAAACATGTAGCAGAATACATTTTGGCTTAAATTTATGTGAAAATTCAATTTTATTGGATTTCTTTTAGGATTGAAAGAAGAAAATATTTATTCTTTCCAAATTTCCGCTCTTTTTATGCTTTATGTCGCAAAAAATGAACAACAGAGTTGTGAATAAATCCCACCAAAGCTCTATTTGTGTGAACAAAATTATAAAAATTAAATTTGGGTACAGCGTAGCATGACCGCGCAATTGTCATTGATAGTGCGAGAGCGATGAAAGCTGAAAACCGGTCTGGGAAGGAAGGGAGCGAAAGTGCCGAGTATTGATGTAATTTAAAGTTCTTTCAGGTTTCTAAAAAAATATTTATTTCTTTCTCAGAGTAAAACAATCCCATGTTCTGAGGACTTTTCCTTGAGTAAAACCCTTGGAGACCCCATTCAAATCAGAGCCTGGAATATTGCTGGATTACCAACAGATAACTTCTCTATAGACAATGGGGTCATTGTAAGCAACTCACGGCGATGGTAAGTAACCGCTAGGAGTAAGAACAGCCTAAATACAAACCAAATTCTTCCACAATGATGTCAGTTTTAATGTTATTAAAGTTCTTCTCCATAAGGTGGTCAATACATATCTTTTATTATTTAGGCCTTTAATGATTGACCCCCAGAGCCAAGCTAACAAGTGGATTAAGAATTCAGAAAAGGAGAACCAGCTGAGTGTTATCAAATTAACAGACTCAGACTACATGCGGACTCTGGAGAACTGTATCCAGTTTGGCACTCCTCTTCTTCTGGAGAATGTTGGGGAAGATCTGGATCCATCACTGGAGCCACTGCTACTGAAACAGATATTTAAACAGGGTATGTCATCAGTCTCTCTGTACATCGTTATTATACCCATACACTATACTTACCAATATTGTGGACACTCAATGGTTAATAGTCTTTTTTTGTTTAATGCTTTCTGTTGGGAACAGATGAAGGTAATCTGAATTTTTTTGTTTCTATGTATGTAGAATGCATGTAATTCAGTGGCCCCCCCCATCTTTCTTTTCCCCCCGTGGCATTTGGGCTCAGGCAAGAAAAGGGGCAGGGTGAGCTGCAGCACAAACGGTTTTTTACCTCCTTGCAAAGAATGCATGAAGGTGAAAAACCATGAGCGCTTACACCCCCTTTAAGTATGCCGAACTAGATTAAGGATGGCTTATAACTCTGTATCTTTAGTTAAAAATAGGGAAGCCGCGCTAAAAAATTTGTGTCAAAGAAAAATTAATAGTTGTTGTGATAACAAATGTCTTGTGCACCACCACTGCATAGAATGCACGCTTACCGGAGGGCAAGCTAGGTAGGCTTGCGGCTATCCACCCAGCCAGGGCCTTTATCCAAAGGGATCCGAGGCAGCAGCTCCTAAAACCTTTAGGCCGCGTACACACAATCAGACATGTCCAATGAAACAGGTCCGACGGACAGTTTTCATCGGACATGTCTGAAGTGGTCTTTTGGTCTGATGTGCGTACACACCTTTGGACCAAAATCCCCTCGGACCAGAACGCGGTGACGTAGAACACACCGACGTGCTGAAAAAAGGAAGTTTAATGCTTCCAAGCATGTGTCGAATCAATTCGACGCATACGCTGGATTTTGGTCCGATGGTTGGGCGTACAATCCATCAAACCTTTCCGACGGACAGGTTTCCAGCGGACAAGTTTCTAAGCATGTTTAGAAACTTTTGTCCGCTGGAAAACTGTCCGATAGGCCGTACACACGATCGAACATGTCCGCTGAAACTGGTCTGCGGACCAGTTTCAGCGGACATGTTCGATCGTGTGTACGCAGCCTTAGAGTCTTGTGTGGGGGACAGGATCTTCAAACTACAGAGCCCCATCCAGAAATAGCAAGATCCAGAGGAAGCTGCCCGAGCAGTTATCTCTGTTTCAAATCTACGTTCTGTAGCTCTGCAGCTCTGCAGCCTGCCAATATGCAGAGTATCCACTTTAAACCCATTTTCATAGGGACAGAGCCTCGCTCTGCCACAATAGTGTTTCTGGGGAAGAGGGTGGGGAGTATGTAGCAGTGAATGGTGTCAGTCGTTTTTTTTTTCCGTATTGATATGTTTACAATTGTATTTGTTTTAAAAACATTTAACAGTTAGGGCAGTGGACAGTGTTGGTAGGGCAGGGGGGAGTGGTGTCAGTAGTTTTTTATTTTATATTTTTCTTACACTTTTTTTTATTTTTTATTATTTTACAATTCATTTTTTTGGGGGGGGGGGGGGGTTTGGTGAGATATCAGGGGTCTAAACAGACCCCTGACATCTCCCCTTTGAGACAAAGAAAGGACTGAAACATACATTTCCCAGTGCCTTTCTTAGCACTGAAGATGAATGGAGAGGAGACAGAGGCTCCTGTCCATTCATAAACTGAAGCAGAGTAACACAGTCAGCTATCACAGGACGCAGAAGTGATCTAACTCACTGTGTCCAATTCATTAAAGGAAGGGGACGGTAAATGACAAATTTACTGAGCCCCTTCCTCCGCTCTCCATCCTGACAGGGCACCATTAGCCGACAGGAGAGGAGGGAAGCTGTGGGATTGTGGAGGAAGACGCGAAGGGGGGCGGAGAACAGGGGGGGGGGCAGAAAAGGACAGGGGAGCAGAGGAGTAGGGGAGCAGCACACAGGGAACAGCTGTAAACACCGATCTCCCTGTATAGATTTTTAGCTGACAGCCACAGAAGGGAGAGAAGGAAAAGCGTCTGTCAGCTAAAAATCTATAGAGGGAGATCGGTGTTCACAGCTGCCCCTCCAGCCACACTGATCATTCCTGGGATATCGGGAGGCGCTTGCGGGTGTGCGGGAAAAATCACAGAAATGCGGGAGACTCCCACACCTCGTGGGAGACTTGGCATGTCTAAAATCTAGATAGCAAGAATATGTTAAAAAAAAGCTGAACAACATTACCTGAAAAGTATATTTATAGTTAGTATAGATAGCTTGAGTACTGTATATCATTATAACTGCCAATAAGAATATACTCATTAAGTACTGGGGTAATAGCTTGAGTATATAAAAAGATGGGTTATCTTAGCAAAAATCTATAGAAAATGTATCCGTATACACTGCTAATTAATTGCATGTACAGTATCACAGTCTATTAAATCAAAGGGTGTTGTACATTGTTGTTACTTCTTCATAATGTGGACATTCAGTAGTTAATACTCTTGTTTAATGCTTCCTGTCGGGAACAGATGAAGGTAATGTACACCAAATGTTTTCGCTTTTATGTCTGTAGAATGCATGTGATTCACTTATATAGGTTATGGCCTTGTGAATGAATGGGGTATCTCATTAGAACCGAAGAAAGTTGCTTAGACAAGTCAGGGGATGTCTTCAATAATACAGAACAAGTAAATGTGATTAACTAGTGCTAGTTAGACAGGAGATGCTATTGCATTAGGGCCTCATTAGTTTTTGCATGCTGATTTTTGGCTCCAGCACAATATTAACAGCCGAGCACCTAATGGACTGCTCATATTTCACAGATGTGGTCATGACACATGTAGGCCAAATCTGTTTCTAATCTGAATGTCAAAAAAAGAGAACGATTCAGGCAACACGTGAGTTGATATACAGTGAGTTGAAAAAGTATTCATACCCCTTGAAATTTTCCACATTTTGTCATGTTACAACCAAAAACATAAATGTATTTTATTGGTGACCAACACAAAATGGCACATAATTGTGAAGTGGAAGGAAAATGATAAATGGTTTTCATAAATATGTGAAAAGGTGTACATTTGTATTTAGCCCCCTTTGCTCTAATACCCCTAACTAAAACTTTGAACATGAATTCAGCTGTTCTGTGAAGCCCTCAGTGGTTTGTTAGAGAACATTCGTGAACAAACAGAAGGCCAATGAACAAACCAGACAGGTCAGGGATAACGTTGTGGAGAAGTTTAAAGCAGGGTTAGGTTATATAATAAAATCCCAAGCTTTGAACATCTCACAGAGCGCTGTTCAATCCATCATCTGAAAATGGAAATAGTATGGCACAACTGCAAACCTACCAAGACACAACTGTCCACCTAAACTGACAGGCCGGGTAAGGAGAGTATTAATCAGAGAAGCGGCCAAATGGCCCATGGTAACTCTAGAGAAGCTGCAGAGATCCACAGCTCAGGTGGGAGAATCTGTCCACAGGACAACTTTTAGTCATGCGCTCCACAAATCTGGCCTTTATGGAAGAATGGCAAGAAGAAAGCCATTGTTGAATGAAATCCATAAGGCCGCGTACACACGATCGAACATGTCCCCTGAAACTGGTCCGCAGACCAGTTTCAGAGGACATGTTTCGATCGTGTGTACGGCCTATCGGACCGTTTTCCAGCGGACCAAAGTTTCAAAACATGCTTTGAAACCTGTCCGCTGGAAACCTGTCCGTCGGACAGGTTCGATAGATTGTACGCCCAACCATCGGACCAAAATCCCGTGTACGAGTCAGATTGATTCGACACATGCTTGGAAGCATTAAACTTCCTTTTTTCATCACGTTGTTGTGTTCTACGTCACCGCGTTCTGGTCCGAGGGGATTTTGGTCCGATGGTGTGTACGCACATCAGACCAACACACCACTTCAGCCTTGTCCGATGAAAACGGTCCATCGGACATGTTTCATCGGGCATGTCTGATCGTGTGTAAGCGGCCTAAGAAGTATGGTTTGAAGTTTGCGAGAAGCCATGTGGGGGACACAGCAAACATGTGACAGAAGGCGCTCTGGTCAGATGAGACCAACATGGTGGTTCTACAAAGTATGGACTCAGGGGGGGCTGAATACAAATGCATGCCACACTTTTCAAATAAAAAAATGTGAAAATCATTTATCGTTTTCCTTCCCCTTCACTTTGTGCTGGTCAATCAAATAAAATTCCAATAAAATACATTTACGTTTTTGGTTGTAACATGACAAAATGTGGAACGTTTCAATGGGTTTGAAAAAGTTTTCAAGGCACTGTATAAGCAGCCTACCAATTGTGGTGAACTAATGCATGAGTAAACCACTATAAGCCTAATATGTTATTGCTATTATGTACACGACCTTCTTGCAGCCAACCATAGATCAGCTTTCATTGGTCTAACTTCACTAAACCTGTAAAAATTTGATTTGGCCCCATGAAGAAATGGCACTTTAAGCTGGTCATACAGTGGTAGAATTTCATACAAAAATGTATGAAAAATTTAATCAGTACATTTGATAATGCCATCAGACTTAATAAATGTCACTCAAATGTACTTTACATTTTTTATTGCTTTTAGCATTCGATTTTAGAATGAATGGAATTCACCAAATGAAAAACACATTCTCTGTTACAAGTTTTTGTTTGAGAAAAATTTCAATCACAAATGTTGGTTGATTTGAACCCATTAACTAGAAAATTGAACAAACAATTTTTTTTAAAGAAATTCTAAATGTGTATACTGTGTTTACTGTGGGACACATGACATTATGGTATAAGCCAGATTTTAAAGAAAAGTTAACTACTTCCTTGTGATCTATACTCCTGTGTGTCCTGCCATGTCTAGATCTGAACCAGATTTAGATAAGTAAGTGTCCTGTTTTTTTGGTGTCGAGTCCACTATCTGTTCTACTATCTCTAAGTTTGCTGAATGATGTATATTATAATTTATAGCTACATTCTGTCATTTTCAGGGGGTATGGACTGCATCCGACTTGGGGAAACAACTATTGAATATTCAAGCGATTTTAGGTTCTACATGACAACTAAACTCAGAAATCCACATTATCTGCCTGAATTGGCAACTAAAGTCTCTCTGTTAAACTTCATGATCACCCCTGAGGGTCTGGAAGACCAGTTACTTGGGATCGTTGTGGCAAAAGAAAGGTTGGTACTAGTAAAAGGGTATATATGGATATATATATAGATCTATATATCTATATATATATAGATATATAGATCTATATATACAGGGCTCAAAATTTCAAATCCTGAGCTACTAGCCAAGTCTCAAGGGTTACTCTCCACCAGTTGCCCCACCCAACCCTTCTTTGCCCCTCCCCCAATCACGCCATCATAAATTATCTCATGAAATTAAACTTAAATGTTTTATGCAGAATTAAGTTACAAAAATAAATATTAACAACAACTTCATCAGTTCCCCTCAGCACAGCCTCACCATTGCCCATCAATGCAGACTCACCTGTGCCCATCAATGCAGACTCACCTGTGTCCATCAATGCAGCCTCACCTGTGCCCATCAATGCAGCCTCATCGTGCCCCCACATTGCAGCCTGACCGTGCCCCCACATTGTAGCCTGACCATGCCCCCATTTGAAGCCTTGCCAGGGCAGAGTAAGGGAAAGGGTGCCTGGATCATGCATGGATTTAGAGAGCCACAGTATCACCAAGGGTTAAAACACGCCGTAACAGCTGACATTGAAACTGTCTCCAATCTGCTTGCTCTGACAGGCGCGGGGTTAGGAGGAGGCGCGGCTGTGTGAGAGCGAGCAGAGCGGAGACAGTTTCAATGTCAGCTGTTACGGTGTGTTTTACTGCTCGGTGATCCCGCAGCTCTCCTCTAACTCAATATCCATGCACTCTTCCACCGGGAGAGCGACTTGTGATCAACCCCGCCCACCGGTGGTGCTTGCCCCCCCCCCCCACTCCCATGCAAAGCTCCTCGCCAGGCGAGTGGAAAATTTGAGGGCTGTATATATATATATATATATATATATATATATATATATATATATATATATATTATTTTTTGGGGGGGGTTGTGTTTTGTTTAATGTGATTCTGTTTTTATAAATTGTAAAAACAAAAAAAGGATTTGATTAAAAAAAAAAATACATATATATGGATATAAATTAAACATGTTGCTTGTTGAAGTAAGGGAGCATTTTTGTCTAGTTACAAAAACATTGATTAAGTTGCAAGATATAAACATTTCAACACTGTTTTACAGAGCTGAAGCAGTATTGGGATGAACCCCAAAAATATCTCCCAGCTTAATATATCCAGCATATGTCAAGCATAAATCCAGTGTACTCCACTGGGATAACTCAGCTGTATAAAGAAGACGGGGCTGACCTAGCACCAGAATGACAGGGAAAAGAGTGACAAAAGCCAACTAAGGGCTTGTGTGGATTGAAAAATGCATCTTGTTTTCTTATGCACTTTACATGCATTTGACATGAGTTTGAGACACTTCATTGTTGGGTGCATTTTACCTCCTTCTGACCAGCAGTTAACCTGCTTCTAAGCTGCCATGTTCCCATTGACTTGTACAAAGAGATAGGAAATTCTGACATGAACAAAATCTCAATACCTCAGGCCTTAACAATGGTTTTACGAGCCTGACGTTGCAGTAAAGTAGTTTAATTATTGTTCCTTCATTATAGACCAGAGCTTGAAGAAGAGAGGAATGCGCTGATCTTACAATCGGCTGCTAATAAAAAGCAGCTAAAGGAAATTGAAGACAAAATACTGGAGACCTTACAGTCCTCAGAGGGAAATATCTTGGAAGATGAGAGTGCCATCCAGATCTTAGACTCTGCCAAGATCATGTCCAATGAGATTGCCAAAAAGCAACAGGTTAGCAATAATTAATGGAAACCTGTAGTAGTAAGACAATGGACGCTGCCATTATTGAGCTGTCCTCCTGGAAATGAGAATTGCCTGGTTGTCATTCGAATCTTCTGTTTTCAAAAACACATGAATAGATCAGCCGTATTGACTTCACATGCTACATGCTTGTTTTAGGTCAATGAACCTGAAAGTTTGAAGCCAAAGATAACCAGGCAATTAGTATTTTACAGAAGCAGCCAAAGAGTGGGATCCTATGTGTGTATCTCTCACTACTGTATTTCCCTATCATTTGCTGTATTGTAGAGCCATGTAATTCTTTAAGTTTCTATTCTGTTATCTTATGTTTCATATTTCTATAGATTGCAGAGAAAACTGAATTGAAGATAGCAGAGTCGCGAGAAGGCTACAGGCCCATCGCAAAGCACTCATCTGTCCTTTTCTTCAGTATTGCTGACCTGGCTAACATTGACCCCATGTATCAGTATGCCCTCAACTGGTTTGTCAACCTTTACATAAACTCCATTCAGGACAGGTTTGTTTGTTTTTTTGTATTATTACCTCCAAAAGCTTTTTTATCTTTTTTTTTGGAACTTGCTTTTTGTTGTTAATAAAATGAAGAAATATTCTCATTTGTAGAGTAATTCCTGGAGCTGGATTTGAATCGCTTGCCCCCTTTGACTAACTGCCTTCCTCCTTTAAAACTTTGCTTAAAGACAGGGGTGTCCAATTTTTTTTCAAAGAGGGCCAGATTTGATGAAGTGAAAATGCGTGAGGGCCGACCATTTTGCCTGACATTCTTTGAATCATTCAAATTAAATGCAAATTAACTAATACACTGCCCAACAAGAATTCTCTTGCCTTTGTGGCTGTGTGTGTTGAAGAGTCTAAAGATAAGCTTGGGCATTTTATTTGGATATACTGTATTTACCTGTGTATAACATGCACAGGCTTATAACACCCACCTTCACTTTAAGAGGGATGTTTCAGGAAAAAAAATATATTTTAAATAAAGAACTGTGAAGCAAAATAAGGGTCAGTTCCCATCAATGCAACCTAATCAGTGCCCATCTGCAGCCTTACCATTGCCATGAATGCAGCCTCACCATTGCAATTAATGCAGCCCCACCACTGACATGAATGCAGCCTCTGAATGCCCAGCGCTCGGGGATTCGTTCGGGGCTACAAAAGAGATATATATCCAAATTACCAGTGGGGCCACATTAAAACAAAACACTTGGCCCCCGGGCCCGACTTTGGACATGCCTGGCTTAAAGCTATCCATACACAAAACAATTGGCCCCCGGGCCCGACTTTGGACATGCCTGGCTTAAAGCTATCCATACACAGCTAGTTTCTTCTTTTTTTTCTTCAGCTAGCGGACAGACCAAAAAAAAATATGGACAGATTTCTTGATCCACACAAACGAGGTGGAAGAAGAGACATTGGGCCAGATTCAGGTAGATGGGAGCATCTTTGCTCCAGAGTAACGCTTCTCATTTGCGTTACGCTGCAGAAATTTTAGGAGCAAGTGCTGTTATTCAAGAAGCACTTGCTCCTAAAGTTGCGGCAGCGCATCGCAAATGAGCCGGCGGAATTCAAATTGGACGGGTACGGGGCGTGTAGTATTTAAACGAAGCGCGATCCCGCCGCGAACGTACTGCGCATGCGTCGAGTGTTAAAACATCCCCGTGCGCATGCTCCAAATTCTGTGAATGAACGTCAATGACGTCACATTCCCATTCATGAACTTTTTACGCAAGCGACGTGATTTTTTTTTTTCCCGACGCGATGACGACGCCTATACCTAACATAGGATATTCCAACCCCATGTAGGTATATCTTTGCGCCGCGTATCCCGTCCGGAAACATCGTACCGTCATTGCGTCGCGCCGGAATTCGCTCGTGAATTGCCGATTTCCGCTCATTAACATATTTTTTGAGCGGAAATCGACGGGAACGCCCCCGGCGCCATTTTTAAGTTGAAGTAACGATGCGATGGCGAAACTCAGTTACGCTGATCGCATCGGAGCTTCAACCCGGCGTTTCTTGTTTTCTGGTTACAGAAAACAAAAACGCCGGCTCAAAGTCACAGTTAGGCTGGCGGATCACTGGATCCGCCAGCCTAACTGTTCCTGAATCTGGCCCATTGTTTTCTGACAGCCACTTCTGCTACTGTCATAAAAAAATGATCAGCGCCCGCAGCCTATTGACTGTAGCCGCTGATCAAGAAAAGTTTTCCAATTTGTATGTTCAACAGAAGTCCACTAATTGACTTGTGTCATGAAGGAAGGGCCAAACACTGATCAAAATGTGTCTGGTCCTTGCTGAACCGGATGAATTTCGATTTGTATATGGCCAGGTTTTTGATGCTAACATACAGGCGGCATAAAGGCTGAAGTTTTTCCTCTCTGCATCACTATACTATAACCAATGACTTGGTGCTTGTGGAAAACTGTCATTCTACTCTGCAGTTAGTTTGAATCTGGGTAGAGTGGGTGAAGTGTAATGCCGTGTACACATGACTGTTTTTCATGACAAGAAAAATAGCATATTCTAAATTAGTCATAAAAATGATCGTGTGTGGGCTCCAGAGCATTTTTTCTCTACGTTTTTCACTTCGTGAAAAATGGTTGTGTGTAGGCTTTGACGACGAGGAAAAAAATGCGCATGCTCAGAAGCAAGTTATGAGAAGGGAAAGTTGCATAATCAAGCCCAAAGTATGGCGCCATTCGAATGGAACTTCCCCTTTATAGTGCCGTTGTACGCTTTGTATGTCACCACAACTAGTGTCCCCAATATGAAGATTTCCCCTCCATTACCTTTCAGGGGACAAACCCAAAATTTTAGATTTTCTTTTACGTTCACTTTCAATGATAATAGTAAACCGGACAAATAGAGAGGATGAATCTAATGACAGCGATAAAAACTGACAAGTGTTCTAATCCATCTCTACTCCATCCAAAACAAAAAAAAAAATTGCCTTTAGTTTCCCTTTGTTTCCCTTTTCTGAACCTTTCAGGTCTCTGAAACTCAAGCTTCTATATGAGACATATGTATAGCTCCAATTGTTGGCTGCAAGTAATAAATATTAAAATAGTTTATATATATTTATTATAATTATTATATACTCACCTGATTAAAAAGAAATAAAAATAAGGTTGTAATCTTTTAGTCCTGAACATAAGAAAAAAAAATATGGGTTCCAATTTGATGCATGAATGTCACAACCATTTACCCAGCCGTCACAAATTATCATGATTTTTTTGTCTTAATACATTTATCTCTTAAATACATGAGCTTTTTCTTGTGGCCGTAATGCAGTATTTTCCTGATTGGGGTATTTTTGGAGAATATTGCATTATGACCACTAGATGGAGCTCATTATAATAGAAAAATTAGGCAAAATACGGTGCGACACTTGTGATGGCTGGGCAAATGCTTGTGACATTCATCTCCACTGCTTTCTATTAAATTGAATACAACATACTTTCTTTAGCATTTACCCTTTTTTTTTTATAACTGATTATCTCTTTCAGCAACAAATCGAAAATCTTGGAAAAACGTCTTCGTTACCTGAATGATCACTTCACCTACAATTTATACTGCAACGTGTGCCGCTCCCTCTTTGAGAAGGACAAACTCCTGTTTTCCTTCTTGCTCTGCTGCAACCTCCTCATGTAAGTCCAGGCCCCTCAGAGTCTCAGAATCTCTTGTATTGATATATATGTGTATATATATATATATGTATGTTATATGGGTCCTTTTATTAATGCACATTTACTTATTGTGATTTTAGGGCAAAGAAGGAGATTAAGTATCAGGAATTTATGTTCTTACTGACTGGAGGAGTGGGCCTGCAAAATAATGTGGCCAACCCAGCTCCATCTTGGCTTCCTGATAAGAGCTGGGATGAGATTTGCCGTGCTAGCGATTTAAATTCCTTCAAAGGCTTAAGGTAAGGTTTCGGTTTGCTCATAAAGCTATGCATTGCATTATTGACTTAGGTCTGCTCTCTTGATTTTTGAGGGTATTGGTAAATCAGAGTAAACTAATTTCCGTTTTGTTAGATACATAACAGAAGTAAAATGTTTATTTGCGAATTAAACATTTTAACCACTATAGACCTGCGCTCTTTTTGAAGAGGGATATCTTGGTAACGGCAGCAGCTCTTCAGGCGCCGGTCCTTTAAAAGTTAATGGTGGTCTGCGCAGCTGATTTGCCGCAAGATCACCATTATCGGTGGTGGAAGAGGGCCCCTCCCTCCTGCAGCTCTCCTGTGCCACCCGCCACCTGCAGTGGCAGAGGCAAACGGGTCCGGTCCGTGGCTTGTCATGGATACAAGTGAGGGGAAGATGGCCCCCACCCATCTCTATAAAATAGCAGGGCGGAAGCGGCATCAAAAGGTCACTTCCGCCCATGCGTCTTAACCACTTAAGGACCGCCTCCTGCACATATACGTCGGCAGAATGGCATGGCTGGGCACATGCACATATAGGTACGTCCTGTGCTAGTACCCAGCCGTGGGTCACAGTAACCCGGTCCGAAGCTCCGGGACCGTGGGACTCGCGGACTTCCCCGTTATTCACTGTGGCGGCGTCATCGATTGTGTGATCCCTTTTATAGGGATACACAATCGATGACGTCACACCTACAGCCACACCCCCCTACAGTTGTAAACACACATTAGGTCACACATAACCCCTTCAGCACCCCCTTGTGGTTAACTCCCAAACTGCAATGCATTTTTTTTGCTGTGAAAATGACAATGGTCCCAAAAATGTGTCAAAATTGTCCAAAGTGTCCACCATAATGTCGCAGTCACGAAAAAAATTGCTGATCGCTGCCATTAGTAGTAAAAAAATAATAATGACTAAAAATGCAATAAAACTATCCCCTATTTGGTAGATGCTATAAATTTTGCGCAAACCAATCGATAAACGCTTATTTTTACCAAATATAGGTAGAAGAATACTTATCGGCCTAAACTGAGGAAAACATTTTTTTTATATATATATTTTTGGGGGATATTTATTATAGCAAAAAGTTAAAAATATTGTTTTTTTTCAAAATTGTGGTTCTATTTTGGTTTATAGCGCAAAAAATAAGAACCGCAGAGGTGATCAAATACCACCAGAAGAAAGCTCTATTTGTGGAAAAAAAAGGACGCTAATTTTGTTTGGGAGCCACGTCGCACAATTGTCTAATTGTCCGAATGGCAAAACCTGGCCGGGTCTTTTAGCTGCCTAAAGGTCCGGGTCTTAAGTGGTTAAAGAGACAATTTTTATTTTTGTCATTTTTACAAATTATTGCATTTTAGCCCAAATATGAGATCTGAGGTCTTTTTTTGACCCCAGATCTCATATTTAAGAGGACCTGTCATGCTTTTTCCTATTATAAGGGATGTTTACATTCCTTGTAATAGGAATAAAAGTGATCCAATTTTATTTTTAAAACTGTATAAAAATAATTAAAATCAAGTTATATAAATAAGAAAAAAAAAGTTTTTTGTTTTTTTAAAGCGCCCCGTCCCAACGAGCTTGCTTGCAGAAGCTAACGCATACATAAGTCCTGCCCACATATGAAAACGCTGTTAAAACCACACATGTGAGGTATCGCCGCGATCGTTAGAGCAAGAGCAATAATTCTAGCCCTTGACCTCCTCTGTAACTCAAAACATGTAGAAACCTGTAGAATTTTTTAAATGTCGCCTACGCAGATTTTTCAGAGTAAAAGTTTGACGCCATTCCAAGAGCATGTGCAATTTTGAATCGTGACATGTTGGGTATCAATTTACTTGGCGTAACATTATCTTTCACAATATAAAAAGAAATTGGGCTAACTTTACTGTTGTCTTATTTTTTTATTAAGACACCTATTTTAATCTCTAGGGTGTTAGAAAAAAAATGTATAATGTTTGTGGGTTTTAAGTAATATTGTAGCAAAAAAAAAATGTTTTTAACGTGTAAACACAGATTCTTAAAAACAGGCAAGGTCCTTAAGTGGTTAATTAAATAATAATTATCAACTAAAGAAATGAACACAAGTTAATTATAACTCAGACAGCTTTTTATAAAAAAATAAAAATAATTGTACGAGAATGCAACAGTAAAGGTGGCTGCAACGTTTGGCCAATATGGTGATAGTAAAATAGCAATGTTCTTTTAGATATTACAGTTTGAGTTAAAAATGGATGTACTGGGTCTGGTGGCAGACACTAAGCAGTACACGTTTTGTGGTTGGTTTGTTATCTTGCTCTTTAAAAAAAAAAAAAAAAAATCATAAACGAACTTGATAACAAAGGGATGTAACTCAGACAGTTTAGTAAATTGACACTGATGTGACACTCAGATCTTCAGATGAAGCCAGAAAAAAAAGAAAGGAATTGACTACTGTATTAAATGTTGTAGCTTGGTGCTGTCAAATCTCTAGATATGATTCTCTAAGAACCAATGCACAAGC
The DNA here is from genome assembly GCA_029574335.1 of Rana kukunoris. Classification (NCBI taxonomy): domain Eukaryota; kingdom Metazoa; phylum Chordata; class Amphibia; order Anura; family Ranidae; genus Rana; species Rana kukunoris. Next base: position 35,407,827 of record CM056055.1, read on the forward strand.
ACATTCGAGGAAATATAGTCTTAGTAGGTAAGATGGGTGTACCTAGGATGACCCAAGGAACTGTTGGTCAAAAAGTTTTAGTTTGCATTGAGAGCTGCCAGCTGTGACAGTATAGATCAAATAGCCTCCTAGAGGAAAGGTCAGTAATCTGGTCCACATTGCAAATCCACTCCTAACACTTAACACTTGTCCAGAGAGTTGATTTAACCTCTTAGAAGCATTATGTAGCCAATTGTGAAAAGATCCTAAATGTATAATTATTTGTATTTTTATGTAACCAGGGAACACTTTATAGGGAAACCCAATGAATGGCACAAAATATATGACAGCAGAGAGCCACACAGTGTCCCCTTCCCCCATCCATTCATTGAAAATCTGAATGAGCTTCAGAAAATGATCATTCTACGATGCTTGAGACCAGACAAGGTAAGAAAGACATGGGCCTGGTGAGTTTATGGGAGCAATGTAGAAAAGTGGGTTACATAGTACCAGTAAAAAAGAGACAAAGTATTAACTATATTTTGAATTTCCCTTTGCAAGGTAATCACTATGAGCTAATATTAAAAGCCACATAGAAGCAACCGTTTTTCCGTAGCAAATTGCATTTTTTTAATGTAAAGTTCAGTACAATTTGGGAGGCGATGGGAATGGAGGGAAAAGAAGACAGGTATAGTATCAGGGAAAGGATTTATACCTCTTTACCCCCCAAGGAGCACAGGAACTCCAGCATGAATATCTCACCAATGAGGTCTCTAATGCCGCATACACACGATCGGATTTTTCTGTCGGAATTCCACTCAAGCTTGGCTTGCATACACACGGTCACACAAAAGTTCTCTGAACTTTCGACCATCAAGAACGCGGTGACGTACAACAACACTACGACTAGCCGAGAAAATTAAGTTAAATGCTTCAAATAGTTTTCGAGCATGCGTCAGAAATTTTGCGCGTCGGAATTGCTACAGAGGATCGGAATATCCGATTGGAATTTTTTCCGTTGGAAAATTGAGAACCAGCTCTCAAATTTTTGTCACACGGTCGGAATTTCTGACCAAAAGCTCACATCAGACTTTTCTTGACGGAAATTGTATGTACGGGGCATGAGACATACCGTATAAAAAACCGCCAGGTGATTTAATTTTATAGCATATACCAAGTACAGTACTAAAAAGCCAGTTTTTTAACCTATTAATAATTGAACATGTTTTGTTTAGAACATGTTTCTGTACAGAAGACCAAACAGAGAGACAGCCTTGGAAGATATTTGGGAAGTTGGAAGTAATAACTTACTGTCTCCAAAAAATAAAAAATATATTTTACATAAAATTGATTTTCTTCCTTGCATTTTGTATCTAAGCAACTTTGTTAGCCAGTATTTATTAGCTGAGATCAGCTCACTAGTCTCACTATCCCAGGGCCGGATTAACCGTGGGGCTGATGGAACTGCAGCTCCAGGCCCCCATCCAGGCCCCCATCATAATATAGGCCCAAACTTATTCCACATGTCCAGGCAACATTTAATCATGGCTATGTGGGCCGCGAGTAGCGGCCGCTGCTTTGATTCATAGAAGAGCCGCGCGGCTATCTACAACCACAACACAGCCTCTTGTAGCGCAGGCGGTGCGCCGAGGCTGAGCGTGCTCCTCCGTCCTCTTTAGTACTGGACTAAATACAGTCTACAGACAATGACTGTAGACGGAGCTTGACGTCCCGGCGGCGTGACGTCACCCAGAGGCCGTCCCCGGCATCCTAGGAGAGTAAGGAGACAGACTCCATTGCCTTATGAAAGGACCAATCGACAGGAAAAGACAAGCAGCACACACTAAAAATTAAAGTAAGTAAGCCATGAGCGTCCCAGTCACTGTTGTCTCTGTCATACAGATGAGATAATGTTTAATGTTTGTGCAGTGTGTGTACCATACCAGCCAAGTACAGTACTGGCTGCTGGCTGCAACGAACCTGAAGTGGTTAATTTTTTTTTTTTGGGGGGGGGGGGGGGGGCAATATCAATGCAGGGAGGCAGCTTATTAATGCATCTTATCAGTGCCACATTTATGATTGCCATCCAATTAATGCCAGTGCCACCTTTCAGTGCCATCCAAATTGGATGGCACTGGCATTGACTGGCATTGATTGGATGGCACTCATAAATGTGGCACTGATGAGATGCACTAATAAGCTGCCTCCCTGCACTGATGCACTAATGGGCACTGATCTGCACTGATAGGTGGCACTGGCTAGCTGCACTTATGGGCACTGGCACCAATGAGCTGCACTGATAAGGTGGCACTGGCAGTTACTGCCAGTGGCAGTTACTGCCAGTGCCACCTATCAGTGCAGCTCATTGGTGCCAGTGCCCATATGTGCAGCTAGCCAGTGCCACCTATCAGTAGCTCAGTGCCACCTATCAGTGCCCATTAGTGCATCTCATCAGTGCCACATATCAGTGCCATCCAATCACTGCCAGTGCCACCTATCAGTGCAGCTCATCGGTGCCAGTGCCCATAAGTGCAGCTAGCCAGTGCCACCTATCAGTGAAGATCAGTGCCCATTAGTGCATCAGTGCAGGGAGGCAGCTTATTAGTGCATCTCATCTATGCCACATTTATGAGTGCCATCCAATCAATGCCAGTGCCACCTATCAGTTTCATCCAATCACTGCCAGTGCCACCTATCAGTGCAGCTAATTGGTGCCAGTGCCCATAAGTGCAGCTAGCCAGTGCCACCTATCAGTAGCTCAGTGCCACCTATCAGTGCCCATTAGTGCATCTCATCAGTGCCATACAATCACTGCCAGTGCCACCTATCAGTGCAGCGCATCGGTGCCAGTGCCCATAAGTGCAGCTAGCCAGTGCCACCTATCAGTAGCTCAGTGCCACCTATCAGTGCCCATTAGTGCATCTCATCAGTGCCACATATCAGTGCCATCCAATCACTGCCAGTGCCAGCTATCAGTGCAGCTCATCGGTGCCAGTGCCCATAAGTGCAGCTAGCCAGTGCCACCTATCAGTGCAGATGAGTGCATCTCATCAGCTCATCAGGGCCACCTTTCAGTGCCAGTGCCCTCTATCAATGCCCATTAGTGAATCTCATCAGTGACACCTTTCAGTGCCAGTGCCCTCTATCAGTGGCCATTAGTGCATCTCAGTGCCATCTTTCAGTGTCAGTGCCCTCTATCAGTGCAGATCATTGCATCTCATCAGAGCCACCTTTCAGTGCCAGTGCGGGGCAGAGTCCTGGAGGGAGTGTCAGGCTGCTGGTGGCAATGTGCAAACTGTATCTGGTGGCAGACTGTGGGTGGCAAGTGGCACATTGTATCTGGTGGCAGGCTGCTGGTGGTAATGTGCATGCTGTATCTGGTGGCACGCTGCTGGTGGCAAGTGACATGCTGCATCTGGCGGCAGGCAGCTGTGAAAAGTGATACACCACATCTGGTGGCAGGCTATGGGTGGCAAGGTAACGAGCTGCATCTGGTGGCAAGTGACAAGCTGATTCAGCATTATGGTGAGTTCAACTAGTTCACTATATATTACGATGTAGTCATAGAAATAATAGAATTTGATCATCCTGACACCATATCAAGCATGGTGTCAGGATGATTTTAAGCACTAACACCAGCCATTTGCCTGAGAAATCACTCCAATTGCCGATTTCCCCATCAACCCCAAGACTACATCCCTACCCCCACCCTCATCTTTTTTTGGGAAGGGGGGTGTCCCTGAATGGCAGTTTGGAAATGTGGTCTCCCTATGTTGCTGCTGGTGAGAGACTGCATAGCAGGTGGTATTGGTGGTGTTGCTGTTGCTCAAAGGTTGCACGGCTGGTACTCCTGGTGAGAGTATATTTAATTTTATATATTTTGTTTTAGCGGAAAAAAAATTGCATTTTGTTTCCATAAAAAGGCCCGCCAAAATCCTCAGCTCCAGGCCCATGATGCTCTTAATCTGGCCCTGCACTATCCTAGATAAGGATGAGTAAGATTTATATAGATTTCTTTTACAATTTTTTTTATTATCATACAAACCATCAGTACAGGTTTACAATAAGATGATACAACATAAGATAATCATACCAAATCAGTACCGAAAGACCTCTGCCAACAAAGAAGAAACATGAGCAATGATTAAATACAAAACTCAAATGGAACCAGTTAGCCAAGTAGAAGTCCAGTAATAACTTTCCAAGGTGTTCTGAAAGCCATAAGATGTTTACGATGACCATAATTTGTAATTGTCCCTTCCAATTAGAGGATCATGATCTAAAGAGGCGATTCAGTTTGCATGCGTAGCGCTATTTTAGTCATTCATTCATTCATAAAGTCACCGTATTGGTCACCGTATTGGGGTAAAAACTTCCTATATAAATAAGCCTATATAGTTAGCTTAACAATTAAAGCATGAACATAACCATATGATGTCAGGCTATGCCTGGCGTCCTGTAAACTTATAGAAAAGTGCAGAATACACAACTGTACAACAGGAAATTGAGCAACCTCGAGAAAAAGAGTAGAAAAGGTTGATAGAGAAGAAGAAAGCATTAAAAAGAGTGAAAGAAGAAAAATAGAACAAAGAGAAAGAAGGAGTGGAGGGGTACAGGGTCCACAGGGTGTGAGCGAGAGGAGCCTTACATTGAAGGTAATGTAGTATCAAACCTGGAAGGGTGAAAAGGGTGAAAATGCCAAACTTTAAGAAACTTGTCATGTGTTTCAGGCCGCGTACACACGACTGGTTTCCTCGGCAGAATCCATCAAGAAACTTGGTAGGAGAGCTTTTTTGCAGAGGAAACCGGTCGTGTGTACGTTTTTCATCGAGGAAACTGTCGAGGAACTCGACGAGCAAAAAAGAGAGTTCTCTTTTTCCTTGACGGGAGACAAATTGGCTCGTCGTGTTCCTCGTCGGGCTGCTTTTCGACGAGAAAATCGAGCGTGTGTATGCCTAGAAACCCGCGCACCTTCTGTAAAAGTAGCGCTTGTAATGGAAATAGCAAATTTGTCACGCTGTAACAGACTGAAAAGTGCAAATGTCTCTTGCCAAACTTTTACCTAAAACTCAGTAACATGAGATTAGCAAAAGCAGCCCCAAAGGTTGTGCCAGTGGAATCAAACTTCCCCCTGCCGTCGTACGTGTTGAAGTCACCGCGTTTGAGAACGAGGAGATTTGGTCTTTAACGTGTGTAGGAAAGCAAGCTTGTCGAGTTCCTCGACAAGCCTAACAAGGAACTCGACGTGGAAAACAATGTGTTTCGGCCGACGAGTTCCTCGGTTGTGTGTACGAGGCCTCAGAGAGGACAACCAAAGCCAGATACAAGTCCAAAGGAGAAAGAAGATTTGTGGTCCAAGGACCTAGACTATGGAACGCTTTACCAACCAGCATTCGGCTGGAGGAGAACCATTTGGCCTTCAGGAAAAAGATCAAAACCCATCTCTTTTGAGGACAAAAAAAAAAAAAAGAAATGGACACCAAGTGCCCAGAGGCGATTTAGTTCGCATGTGCTGCGCTATATAAGTTTCTCACTCACTCACTCACTCACAGCCGTCAGCTTCTCATTAACCATGACATCATTCAGACAATTTTTGACCGCCTCAAAACTGAGTGGGGGGTTTTCCATGCCCTCACAATTGTCAATTTAGTTGCAGTAAAGAGATGCTAGGCTAACTGCTGTTCTGTATGTAGTAATTCAATAATAGGTTTACCAAGGAGAGCGTCATAGGGGTCCCTCTTAGATTATATCGATTTCAATTGTATATAAACACACTAATGTGATTCATTTGATCCCTCGTTTAGATAAGTCCAGCTGTGAACAATTATGTGACTGATAAACTGGGGAAGAAGTTTGTCGAGCCGCCTCCATTTGATTTATCAAAAAGTTATCTGGATTCCAATTCTACAATCCCCCTCATCTTTGTCTTGTCACCTGGAGCTGATCCAATGGCAAGTAGGTATCACTAAGAAAAATATGTATTTTGTCTAATGCTGATTGTGAGAACTTGATGCTGAACCTCAGTTAATGTCCCTAAACAGGTGAGGACAACATTTATACTGGACCAGTTTACATGGCTTAAATGATTAGATTTGGCTATGCATGGTAATCTATGTGGTGATAAATAAAGTGGGCTAATTCAATACCTTGTTTTTAATAACTGGAGGAAAAGGGAGAGGTATTTGCTACTTCTAACAACCAGTTATATTTGACCTGCAGAGAAAAGACACTTTGGATGCTGTGCAAAACTCCAAGATATTTACTTTTCTCTAATTTTATACACACGTTTCTTTCTATTTTCATCATGCCTTATTTATACTGTAATACATTTTTTTTTTTTTTTAGGCTTATTGAAGTTTGCCAATGACAAGAATATGGGTGGTGGTGACAAGTTCCAGGCCATATCGCTTGGACAAGGACAGGGTCCTGTGGCTGCAAAAATGATAAGAGAGGCAGCGGCAAATGGGACCTGGGTTTGTCTGCAGAACTGTCACCTGGCTGTGTCCTGGATGCCGACTCTAGAGAAAATTTGTGAGGAGTTTACCAGTGACACGTGTCACCCAGACTTTAGACTCTGGCTAACTAGCTATCCATCACCAAAGGTAACTGGATCAGTCATAAAATATACTATATATATTATAAATGAAATAAGTCACTGATTGGAAGTAAAACAATATTGAATGGTCGACTGTTGGGGACCAGTTTTGGTCAAATCCAAATATCTCATGTGCACGAGGCTCTGGTGTTTAGATGCAGGCAGAGGGCAAAGGCGTACTGTCCTGCCCCACCGTCGGTAGTCTGTCAAACTCTGCCTGATAATCAGAAGCGTATCTAGTGAAAATGGCGCCTATGGTAAGCACTGAAACTGCGCCCTTGTCAAAACATTTGATACCCATCTTTCAGATAACCAGGGACACGGTGGGGACAGTGAGGGACACTGGGGACCACTGGTGCTGAATTAAAAAAAAAAACATCAATTGCAGCCACTGTGCCCATCAAGTGCAGCCATTGTGCCCATCAAACACAGCCACTACCCTATGTGGATCCGGTCTGGCCAGTCATTGCCCGTCATGGGTGCCCCTGTCACTCCCCAGGCAGAAGGAGAAATATTAGCAATTTCTGTGCTGTCGCCGGGAGCTACATTAGTGCGGGAGGCCTCACTGGGTGCTTACTGCCCTATACAGTAATACCAGTAGGCACTAGGGGAACCATCCAGCCACAGCACTTGTCAACCTCTCATAGAGTATGATGGGCTGCTGGTAACGGGGCTGAACAATGCACCTGTACCCTTTGTCTGTTACTATATGCCAGAGCCTAATCAGGCATAATCATCAGAGATGGTGATATCAGCTGACTCTCATCTGAGTCAGCAGCCTGGCAAAACATTGCTGCTGTCTTTCAGAGGAATTCTGAAAATTCTCAGATACTAATGCTGTTGCCCAGTACTAGTTTGTGGCAACATAGGAATTGGAACACATAAAGGTGATCCAGTTTTTCAGATAAGGTAAAATGTTTTATTAGAGGTGTCTTCTTATATGTAGTGCCATACAACAGTGTCAATGATGTTCCACAAGATAGTAATAAAAGGCTAGTTCACATCATGTCCATTGTTTTCTATGTGCCCTGTTCTGACCATGCAGGTACAGTGGTGTACAGAAAAGAAAATAGCAGCTCAATGGGCATGGTGTGAACAAGACTTTAATTTTACAGCCAATGTGGTCCACTCTCTGTGTGACTTGTCACTGACCTGTATCATTGTGTCCTCAGTTTCCTGTCACCATTCTTCAAAACGGAGTTAAGATGACCAATGAACCACCAACAGGACTAAGGCTTAATCTATTACAATCATACCTCACTGACCCTATCTCTGACTCTGAATTCTTCGATGGGTGCCCAGGGAAAGAACAGGTGAGAGTTTTACTAAGATAATGTCTAACATAAAAAGTTATAAGCTATGTATATATTTTTTAAACCAATGTTTTGTTTTTTCAGATATGGGAGAAGCTGCTGTTTGGGGTGTGTTTCTTCCATGCTCTGGTCCAGGAAAGGAAGAAGTTTGGTCCTCTTGGATGGAACATTCCTTATGGCTTCAATGAATCTGATTTGCGTATAAGCATTCGTCAGTTGCAGGTTATTTTTTATAACTCATTGTACAAGACTGGTTGGTATAAACCCAGCAGTGGTCTACATTTGATGCCCATTAGCAATGACCAGCATGTCATACTCAACAATGAGGGCGACCCTTTAGAGAAAACAATCAGCAAGAAGCCATTGCCATTACATTGCAGAAAGTTAGGGTAGCTGCTATTTACAGTATCTCACAAAAGTGAGTACACCCCTCACATTTTTGTAAATATTTTATTAGATCTTTTCATGCGACAACATTGAAAAAATTACACTTTGCTACAATGTAAAGGAGCGAGTGTTCAGCTTGTATAACAGTGTAAATGTGCTGTCCCCTTAAAATAACTCGACACACAGCCATTATTGTCTAACCCGCTAAGTGAAAATGTCCAAATAGCCCAATTAGCCATTTTCCCTCCCTGGTGTTATGTGACTAGTTAGTGTTACTCAGGTGTGATTGGGGAGCAGGTGTGTTACATTTGGTGTTATCGCTCTCACTCTTTCATACTGGTCACTGGAGGTTCAACATGGCACCTCATTGCAAAGAACTCTCTGAGGATCTGAAAAAAAGAATTGTTGGTTTACATAAAGATGGCCTAGATTATAAGAAGATTGCCCAAACCCTGAAACTGAGTCAGGGTCGAAGTTGATTGCACGTGCTCAGAGTCATATCCAGAGGTTCTCTTTGGTAAATAGACATATGAGCGCTGCCAGCATTGCTGCAGAGGTTGAAGGGGTGGGGGGTCAGCCTGTCAGCGCCCAGACCAATATGCCGCTCACTGCATCAAATTGGCCTGCATGGCTGTCGTCCCAGAAGAAAGCCTCATCTAAAGATGATGCACAAGAAAGCCCTCAAACAGTTTGCTGTAGACAAGCAGACTAAGGACATGGATTACTGGAACCATCTCCTGTGGTTTGATGAGACCAAGATACATTTATTTGGTTTAGATAGTGTCAAGCGTGTGTGGCGGCAACCAGGTGAGGAGTACAAAGTACAAGCCAGGTGCCTACAGCCAAGCATGGCTGTAGGCACTGAAGACTGCAGGGCAGGATTTTTTCAGGTAGTACTTAGGCACTATTTGTAGCGCTAAACTGCCTGAAAAAACATGTCAGTGTGAAAATGGTCTAAAGCTAAACCATTGTGTAGCACTGCAAATCAAGACTCAGAGCCTGCGTATGTAATGGGCATGTAAGACTGCCCCCATCTACACATTTATAGGTGGGTGAGGAGCTCCATACTGCGAGTGCCATGTTCATGGGTTATTCATTTTAATCCCTGAAGAAGAGGGAGAACCTCAAAACAATTAGACTTGTTTATATACACGTATACCAATTAACTTAGTAATGAGAATGATCAGAATTTTCTCACCTACACAACTGCTTTATGAAGTGACCCCTCTCCCAGGGACCCTCTACAAGTTGAGCCACCACAGAACACCTGCTTTCATAAGGTACAATGCTACATCACACAATGACCCCAATGCCCATATAAATATGTAATTATAGAAGTTATAAAATATACACAAAAATAAGGTCTATAAAAACATTTAATGACATTGATAATATTATTACATTACTATAATAATGTACAGTATATATGAAAAAGCTATACAATCTATTTAAATGGATTGGAGGCGTCTTCATTATGTATAGACTGGTCTGTGTAATTTGCCTCTTCTGTAGTCCCATGAAAATAGGTGAGAACCTCATCTTCTATAGCAGGCTCTAGGGAGTGTCAGATATTTTAATACCTGATCAATGCGATGTAGCTTGTCCACGAATCTTAGCTCCTTCTCCACCCGTTCTTTTTATGAACTTGGCAGTAGCAGGTTAATTGATGTATTTTATGCTTCTACATTTCAGCTATTTATCAATGGCTATGAACATGTCCCCTTTGAAGCAATCTCATATCTAACCGGAGAATGTAACTACGGAGGACGTGTAACAGATGACTGGGACCGACGTCTCCTACTAACCACTCTAGCAGACTTCTATAACAACGATATAGTCGAAAATCCCCGTTATTCCTTTTCTCCAAGTGGCAACTACCTAGTGCCACCTAAAGGCACTTATGAGGATTACATAGAATTCATCAAGGTGAGTCACAATACAGGTCACTTCTCATCATATAAATGTACAGGTTTAACTCACTGGCATCTATCAGGCCTCGTACACACGACTGGTTTCCTCGGCAGAATCCATCAAGAAACTCGGTGGAAGAGCTTTTTTGCCGAGGAAACCGGTCGTGTGTACGTTTTTCATCGAGGAAACTGTCGAGGAACTCGACGAGCAAAAAAGAGAGCAAGTTCTCTTTTTCCTCGACAGGAGCCAAATTGGCTCGTCGTGTTCCTCGTCGGGCTTCTTTTCGCCAAGAAACTTGAGCGTGTGTATGCTAAGAAACCCGTGCACCTTCGGTAAAAGTAGCGTTTGTAATGGAAATAGCACGCTGTAACAGACTGAAAAGTGCAAATGTCTCTTACCAAACTTTTCCGAACACGCAGTAACATGAGATTAGCAAAAGCAGCCCCTGCCGTTGTATGTGTTAGGCCACGTACACACGATCAGACTGGTCCGATGAAACTGGTCTGACGGACCGTTTTCATCGGACCAGGCTGAAGTGGTCTGATGTGTGTACACACCATCGGACCAAAAATCCGATCAGACCAGAACGCGGTGACGTAGAACACACCGACGTGCTGAAAAAAGGAAGTTCAATGCTTCCAAGCATGCCTCGACTTGATTCTGAGCATGCGCGGGTTTTTAGTCTGATGCTTTGGCGTACTAACCATCGAATCTGTCCGATGGCCCGTACACACCATCTAATTGGTCCAATAAAACTGGTCTTCATCGGACCGGTCTGATCGTGTGTACGCGGCCTTAAAGTCACCTCGTTTGAGAACGAGGAGATTTGGTCTTTAACGTGTGTACGCAAAGCAAGCTTGTCGAGTTCCTCAACAAGCCTAACAAGGAACTCGATGAGGAAAACAATGTGTTTCGCCCGACGAGTTCCTCGGTCGTGTGTACGAGGCCTCAGAAGCAGAAATATTAGCTTTGAGATGACTGATCCCTTAGGCGTATCATTTGTTCACTTACCCATTAGATTTTTTGGAAACTTAATCTGTCAATAATCGCACTACGTAAAGGAAAAAATAAATCTAATGGCAGACATCCTGTGAATGTCAAATGCTTAGAATAAAAAAGCTAATCACGTAACTATAATATAAGCCAGTGTTTTCATTATTAAATACCTGTATACACTCTATTGAAACTGAATACAATAAAACCTTGGATTGTGAGCATAATTTGTTTCAAAAGCATGCTTGTAATTCAAAGCACTTGTATATCAAAGCGAATTTTCACATAAAAAATAATGGAAGCTCAAATGATTCATTCCACAATTATGTATTCATAAGTCATTCAGTGTATAATCCATATAAAAAGATTATAGCAATGTAACAGGTTGTGTAACCATAAAATGTTGGTGGGCTGCATTAAAAAGGTTGGTGGGCTGCATTGAGAACCTCAAAACAATTATACGTGTTCTTCCAATCTTTTAGGATGTAATGAAAACTCAAGGTAGGAGCTTTAATGTGGAGTTGGGAGGGGGTAGGGCTTGGCAGGGAGACCCGAGCTGCTGAGAGAATGACTTTAATGCTTCTGTGAATTTTGAGGATAAATTGTTCCTCAATAACTGCAGCTACAGGATCAGAGATTACTTGTTTTAAATATTGCTTGTTAAGAATACAGAAATTCTTGAATGTTCATAATCCCGTAATCTGATCACAAGTTCACCTTTAGAACACCCTTCCAAAATACCCTACAACTTTCACAACTAAAAAAGTACAGTGCCTTCTTTACAAAGCCTCGTTCCTTGTAGCATATTTCCAGCACTACAGGTGCTTTTTTCTTTGGAATGCATTTATGATAGAAATGTGTTGAAATATAACATTGCTTCTTGTACTCTAATACTATGTATTCTGTTCTTACTCTTTGGCAGCGACTCCCATTCAGTCAGCATCCTGAAGTCTTTGGCTTACATGAAAATGTTGACATATCAAAGGATCTGCAGCAGACAAAAATTATTTTTGAATCCTTACTCCTCACTCAAGGGGGAGGACGACAAGGAGGCTCCTCTGGGGCCAGTGATAACACATTATATGAGATAGCTAGTGATATACTCAGCAAGGTAAGTCGTATAATATCTCCCAACAGTCTCGGATTGGGTAAGACTTTCCCAAATTCCCACTTTTGTCACATGGTCTCGTGTACAAGGGCTTTAAAAAACGAACCTTTACAACTCCTTTAAGAACAAGTATAGAAATAGAAGTGGGAAAATACAATGATAACGTTGCCAGGGGTTGACATTAAAACAGTAGCTTATATTTAGCTTCTATTATTGAGGTGTTTATGAACGATCTGGAGGCACACTGCTTTAGGTTGTGCCACTTGTGACATTATACAGTCTCACTCAGGCCATGCTTCCAACTATCCATATATGTCAGTTTTATAGGTTCTGATGGTAATATTGAGTAAGGCTCCATTCACAACTAGGCGTATATATGCCTGAAGCGCAATGCTACAATACACCGGAGGGTCGAATTTGCATTGTTCTCTATGGAAACTGTTCACATCTCCTAACGCAGAACGCCGTACGCCGATGGAACGCCGAACGACGACTTTCAAACAAGTCCCGGACCCTTTTTCGATGCGCGTATCGGGCGGCTTCGGCGTTAGGCATAGCCGACAATGACTGTGAAAAAAACGTGGTTAAATACGACGTGTTTTGTCGCCGCAAATCGCGGGACAAAACGCCTATTTTTTGTCGCCGCAAATACGTCGAAAATCGCCTACGCAAAGGTGTGAATGCAGCCTTAATCTCAAAAGTTTTGCCATGTTGGAATTGTTTTAAAAAATTATGTACATTACTGGACAGTGCCACACAGTGAAGGTCTCGGGAGTAGAGTTGCAGGCAAGTATTTACCTGTGGGAAATACTGGACAGCAATGGACAACTTCACTGACAATAAGAGTCAAAGTCATTACGTATCAAAATAAAATGCACCTACTGATTTGATTTTATAGGTCAAAAAATATTTTTTTTGCATTAAAAATAAATAAAGTGTTAAATTAATGAAGATAAGCAATGCTCAGTATAACAATATGACAATTTCTTTTGCAGCTTCCAAAAGATTTTGACATTGAGGCAGCTCTTCAGAAGTTTCCGGTGAGATATGAAGAGAGCATGAACACTGTGCTGGTACAGGAGATGGAGAGATTTAATAAGTGAGAACGCTTTACTTATCAAATGTATTATCTAGGCCTGTTATGTTATTCATTACAAAATCAGACCACTAGGTGGAGCACGTGTGTCTGTATCATGGGCCAGGCATACTGACAACTAGAGATGGGCTCGGGCGTGTTCGGGATCCCACCTGCCCGATCCTGCCAGACATTGCACACGGGCTAATCACAGGAAGTGAGACATTTCTCAATCTGTGCAGCTCCGACCCGGGAAATGTCTGTGCAGTGTCGGCTTCCTGGCAGGAAGAAAGAGGAGCTGTGCTGCAACCAGAACAGTGCTGTAGCGGTGACAACCTCGCCCAATATGGCCATCAAATATACATTACAACAAAAACTGTAAAATGTTGTTTGCTAAAATTATAAAATATCAAACACCCATTCAGATACCAGGTCCTGTTTTATAACCAGAACTTAATTGACAGCTAACTTGTGATTGGTTACTAGGGCATCTTAAGCCGCGTACACACGATCGGTCCAACCCGATGAGAATGGTCCGACGGACCTTTTTTATTGGGTCACCACTGAAGTGGCCTGATGGTCTGATGTGCGTACACACCAGCAGTTAAAAAACCGATCGTGTCAGAACGCGGTGACATAAAACACAACGACGTGCTGAAAAAACGAAGTTCAATGCTTCCAAGCATGCGTCGACTTGTTTCTGAGCATGCGTGGGTTTTTGAACTGATGCTTTTGCGTACCAACCATCGGTTTGGACCAATGGTCAGGCGTCCATCAGTCCGATTTTAAAGCAAGTTTTCAAACTTTGGTCCGAAGGACGACGGACCGATGGGCCTTACACACGGTCGGTTTGGACCGATGAAACTGGACTTCAGTCTATTTTCATCGGTTTGGACCGATCGTGTATACGCGGCCTTAGACATTCAAACATGTTGCGTGCACACAGCCCATTTTATTGTATACCACATATTAATTTAAATCCAAAATTTCTGGTTCTTTACTTTGAGACCACTCACAAATATATTTCCTTCTTTCCATATCTCTAGTTTAATCCGAACTATTCGGACCACACTACAAAATCTACAGAAAGCCATCAAGGGTCTGGTGGTGATGGATTCAGAACTGGAGGCTCTGTCTAGCAGTTTAATTGTAGGGAAAGTTCCTGAAACGTGGGCCAGACGTTCTTACCCGAGCCTAAAACCCCTGGGAAGTTACATCAATGATTTCCTGGCCCGGCTGAAGTTCTTACAGGTAAGAACACGTAGCTAATTTTATTTAGGCTGTATTCACACCTGAGCGTTTTGTAAAACGCTTGTCTCAAAAGTTCCAAAACGCCCAACAAGCAAAATCCCATTCATTTCAATGGCACCTATTCACATATGAGCGTTTTGTCACCTGTAGCAAAATGCCTGAAGTTTAAAAAGTACATGAGCTTATTTTTTTGCAGATTACAAGCATTTTTCGGCCGCATAGACTTCAATAGAAACACCTGACTTGAGCAGAAAAACGCTCAAAAACACCTGTAAAACGCCTGAAAAATGCATAAATAGCATCTCTCCACCCCTAATTTCTTCTTCCTATCTTCCCCCAAGTGCTTAGCAGCAGATTAGCTCAGTTTTAGCTGCGAATTTAGAGACCTGAGAGAAGTTACGGGGGAGAGGAGAGTGGGGGGGAAGTGTATTGGGCTGAATAAGACAAATTCTGAAGAGAAATGAACACATCTGCGAATCAGCTGCATACCCATAGAAGATAATGGGCCTGAATTCGCACCTGAGCCACACTGCAAGGCCTAAAATACGCACACGTTTTTTCGGCAATGCACAGTTCGAATGCATCGCACATATTTGATCCAGCCTCATTGAAAACAATGTATTTAGAAATGTTCTGCGTATTGGATGCGGTTTAAGCCGCATAGGTGTGAATCCGGCCTCTGAGTATGATGCTACAAGCTTGGCACACCTATTTTTGGACAGTTTCTCCCATTCTTCTTTGCAGGGAGGAAAACCAATCCAGACACAGGAAGAACATGCAAACTTCTGGCATGAAGTGTCATGGTTGGGATTCGAACAGGCAACTTTAAAGAGGAAGTAAACCCTCTTTAAAAAATAAATAAAATAAAAAACCTGCAAGACAAAGGCATAATAAGCTAGTATGCATAGCATACTAGCTCATTATGAATTACTTACCTGAGATCGAAGCCCCTGCAGCGGTCCTCGGACACCTCCCCCGTCACCGCAATGATACCCGGAGTGACTTCCAGATATCGCTGCTCCGGCGCTGTGACCGGCCAGAGCAGCGATGATGCATGCGCGAGTGCCGCCAGTTAAAAAATGTAATATATGATTATACATTTTTCATTATACATCAGGGCATAAAGTATTATAACATATTGAATGTAATCATTAATTTGTTGTTATAATGATCTGCTTTTACATTTACATGATCTGCAATTCCAATCTGAAGTATTCATGTGATATGTGATTTGTTCTAGAACTGGTGTGACTCCGGTAAGCCGCATGTATTTTGGCTCTCAGGGTTCTTCTTCACACAAGCGTTTTTAACCGGAGCCATGCAGAACTATGCCAGAAAATACCAAATTCCCATTGATCTTCTGGGGTATGAATTTCAGGTGGGTTCACAGTTGTGTGCTGTAATGATAGATAATTGCTATTGTATCCACTTCATCTTTTGAGCCTTTTAATTGTGTAAAATAGGCATAGAAATGCGTTTATATTAAATATATTTATTACTATTTAATAAATAATGAATAATACAAAAACACAATTATCACAAGCATTTTAATGGCATTGCACACTGCACATTCGCATCAGTCCTTGGCCTCAAGGAGATTAAAGGCCCTTCTCACACAAGCATACTTATAAGTACCAAGACAGAAACCAGTTATCCTAATCCTATTATGAATTTTGAGGTATGGGAGGAAACACATGCAAGCACAGTGAGAACCTGCAAACTCCATGCAGATAGTGTCCAGGGTGGCATTTTAATCTGGTCTCCTTTTAATTTTTATTTCACTGGTAAGTGCTGTAGGAAGGGTTACACTAACTTGTGCTGCAAATTTGGGTCCTGGCTCTCTCACAAAAGCAACAGTCCTGCGCTCCTGCAGTCTAATGCCGCGTACACACGCCCATTTTTTATATCATGGAAAAAAATGAAGTTTTCCCGACGTGATTCCTCTCAAGCCTGCCTTGCATACACACGATCGTGATGAAAAATGCTCGAGCAAAGCACAGTGACGTACAACACGTACAACGGCACTATAAGGCCCCATACAGACGAGCAGACAGATTTGTTCAAATCGGTCGGACAGACCGATTTGAACAAATCTGTCTGCTGGGGACGTATTGGTTTGATCGTGTACCCACGATCAAACCAAAATCCCCGCCGCCAGACGGCACGCTGACGTGGCGGTGACGTTGACGCCGCCACGTCACCGCACCAGGAAGTAAAACACTTCCGCGCATGCGTTGAAACCATTTGACGCCGGTGCGAGAAGACATGTCTGCTGGTTAGCGTACTAACCAGCAGACATGTTGGGCGGACGGGTTCCCAGCTGACAGATTTGAAAGCATGCTTTCAAATCTGTCGGCTGACTAAATCCGTCGGCTCGCCCGTACACACGATCGAATCTGTCTGCTGGGACGGTCTGGCAGACCGTTTCCAGCAGACAGATTTGGTCGTGTGTACGCGGCCTAAAGGGGAAGTTCCATTCGAATGGCGCCACCCTTTGGGCGGATTATGCAAATTTCCCATCTCATAACTTGCTTTCCCGTTGTTGAAGCGTACACATGACGATGTGAAAAACAACGAGAAAAAATAGAGCAGGTTCTACGTTTTTAATTCCCATTTTTCTCGTTGAGAAAAATGCTCTGGAGCCTACACACGACTGTTTTTAACGACCAATTAAAAAAATTGCATTTTTCTCGTCATGAAAAATGGTCGTGTGTACGCAGCATGACACCCCTTCCCTGGCACGGTGCACCAGTCAACTGTGCTTTTGTCACCTGAGCAGAAGTGTTGATTAGTGCACTGTTTAAAGGGGGCGTGTCTATCTAAAGAAAAAGGTTCAATTGAGCTTTAATTTTGATTTGACAACACAGTTCAAAGATCATTTATGTCCTACAACCTATGGCAGGAGTGCAGTCGCATAAAAAGATGTAGGCTATTTCATTTATAGGAGAACTGGCAACTATATAATGGCAGGACATACATTTATATTTTGTCTTACTGTCTGCCCACCAGTGTGCCCCTGGAGCCCCACAAATGTTAATAATGACTTCCTAAAAGTCTTCCTACAATGCATATTTCTTGAGCTAGCTATGAACAGTCTTGGGTATTGGGGATTAGGAGAAGCAGAGAACACACATAATCAAAAGCTCAGACTTAAGGATTCCCGCATCAGCACAGTTAGTGTTGGGAGGCTGGGACCCCTCCCTGCCGGCAGAACTATAGCTTCCAGCAGTGATCACATGGAAGAAAACTGGCAGGTTTGTTGTACTGAAATTGATCGGTAGGTCGGCTTCAGTACAATGAGCCTACCCATAGATGGATTGGAATTTGACCTGCTTTTTCTGAACCGGCTGAATTTTCGATCTGTCTTTGGCCAGCTTTATAATATGATTAACTTGTGTGCTTGTTTTAGATAACTAGCTCTTATCAAAATTAGTGGCGGCTGGTGGCTTTTTCTTTTGGGAGGGCAGCAAACAACTAACCCCCCCCCCCCCCCCCGGCGGCGCAGCACTACTAACACCGCCCCTCCCCCTCCCTGGGGCGACCGGCACTTACCTGATCTAGGTGGCGGGCTGTGGTGTCCTCCAGCATGGTCCTTGCGGGGTGAATGCAGCGGGTCCTGCATCCGCTCCTCCAGCAGTTTCATCCACTGTTTGTCTCCTCTCTCTTCCGCCTAAGCGCTAAACATCCAATATGATCGCCTGACGCTTTGGCCAATTGGGAAACAGGTCCCATGACCTGCCTCCTGATTTTTGGGGAACTTTAGTGTGAAAATAGCGTAAATTCCTTTGCTATCGTCACACAACTGCGTGAGCTTGTAGTACAATGCTCTGCACTCTAAGCCCAATCATTTTTGAAGTCTATTAGAGCCTCTGGCTCAAATCAGGTGCTTAAAAAATACACCCACCCCGCATTGGAATTTATAGTCTGGTGCCCTGATATGTAGATCAGGGGGACAGACGCATGGATAGGGGAGGCAGCGCCTATGCGCCCTCTATGAACAGGTCGCCACTGATCAGATTTCTTCCTGTACAATGCTACAAATTGGTCTTGGCAATGAGATATTTAAAACCTGCTGTTAACTTAGAAAAATAGTTTGAAAAACATCTCTGGTCACATAGATGAGCTATTGTGTGTTCATTCCACCCATCCACTAAATGCTAGTGTGTAAGATCATTGACGGAATTAGTGGATTTTGTAATGTAGTCATCTAGCTAAGCCATTAGCCTTAGGAAATGGTGACATTGTGATCGTATTATCAGCATATTATTTTCTCTTCCGTTTATTGAAGGACACAGAAGATCTTCATGACGGATGAGTTTGATGTTGCCACCATCTGTCGTGAAGATCTGCTGTAGCCTTTAATGAACTCAGAGAAAAGGATTTTACAAAAAATCCCATTATACTTACCAAATGTATTCAACTCCTCAGGTTCTACCTATGGATACTTCTGACACCTCGCCAGAAGATGGTGTTTATATTAATGGATTATTTTTGGATGGAGCTCGGTGGGACAAGAAGAGGTCAGTGTTTCAGTGTTCTTGCCACATGTCTGTTTTTTCCTTATTCAATTGTTGCATATTTGGAAGATCAACAGGTATTTTTTAGTCTGAAAAGGGAAAACCAGTGCAGCCACACATCTTATGCCCAGTACACACGATTGGTTCATCTGATGAAAATGAACCGATAGATTTTTTCATCAGATATCTGATGAAGCTGACTTTCATCAGTCTTGCCTACACACCATCGGTTAAAAATCTGATCGTGTCCAGCGCTGTGACGTAAAACACTACGACGTGCTGAGAAAAATGAAGTTCAATGCTTCCGAGCATGCATCGACTTGATTCTGAGCATGCATGGATTTTTGACTGATGGACTTCCAGACAGACGATGTTTTTTTCTATCGTTTTTTTTAATCATAAGAAAAATTTAAAACAGGTTCTATTCTTTTTTCACCGATGGGAAAAAAGCCAATGGGGCCACACACGATCGGTTCGTCCGATGACAACGGTCCATCGGTCTGTTTTCATTAGACGAAACGATCGTGTGTACAGGACATTAGGACTGGTAAACTATTAGATTTTTGTTCTAATGCAGCGTACACAAGATCGTTTTTCGGCATAAAAAAAAAACTTTGTTTTCAGCATGTCCAAAAAACTATGTTTTTCCAACTTTATCATTAAAAACGATGTTGCCCACACACCATCGTTTTAGAAAAATGATGAGCAAAGCGCGGTGATGTACAACACGTACGACGGCACTCTAAAGGGGAAGTTCTCTTCGCCTTTGGGCTGCTTTTAGCTGATTCCTTGTTAGTAAAAGACGATTCGCGCTTTTTTGATGAATGTGCTTACTCCATTATGAATGGTAGTTTTACCAGAACGAGCGCTCCCGTCTCATAACTCGCTTCTGAGCATGCGCAGGTTTAATACGTTGTTTTAGCCCACACACGATCATTTTTTACAACTCGAAAAACGTCATTTTTTAAAACAACGTGAAAAAATGCAGCATGTTCGAATTTTTTTTTGGTCGTTTTTCAGAAGATGAAAAACGATGTGAAGCCCACACACGATCATTTTAAATGACGTTTTTAAAAATGTTGTTTTTTTTTATGCCGAAAAACGATCGTGTGTATGCGGCATTAGGTTTAGATATCCATTCAATCCTCCGAACTGACCCTTATTTGAAGGGACTTTCCCTCTTTTGGGGACCAAATTCTTTCCTTCTTTCTTCCTTAGTCATCTCTCTTTTTGTTCCGATCTACAGAAGTCTATAAAAATGGACAATTTAACTACCAAAAGTGTTATTCTGCACTGAAACCTTCATCATTTTGCTTACCTATCTTGTTTGCTATTTTAAAAAGTCAGTATAAAGTTCTTTGTAAAAAAAAAAAAGTCAGTATAATGGAAAAGTAATGTTAGGGTTTAGCCAATCATTTTTGACATATAAATTCTTAATGTGGCAGTAATTTGTCCATTGACTAAATATACTGTATTGTGCTAAAAGGTGTCCCTCTTTCTCATCTCAGAAAGTTGGGACATAGGTTCATTTTAATCTATGCAGTAATATCAAATTTTCAAAAAGCTGGACAAGTAATGCCGCTTACACACGGTCGTTTTTGTGATGAAAAAAAACGATGTTTTAAAAAGCGTCATTTAAAATAATCATGTGTGGGCAAAACTTTGTTTTATGTCTTCTGAAAAACGACAAAAAAATATTCGAATGTCGTTTTTATGTCGTTTTTAAACCCGCGCATGCTCAGAAGCAAGTTATGACGCGAGCTTGAATGGAACAGAGTACTGTCGTACGTGTTGTATGTAACCGCGCTTTGCAAGAGCATTTTTAGAAAACGATAGTGTCTAGGCAACGTCGTTTTTTAAAATGAAGTTTGAAAAATGTTGTTTTTTTTCATGAGAAGAAACAACGTTTTTTTACAAGACAAAAAACAACCGTGTGTACGCGACATTGCTGTGTGGCCGCGTACACACGTCCGAGTACCTCGTCGGGCTAAACTCATCGTTCCGCCCGACGAGGTTCTCGGCCGGCCGTCGAGTTCGTCGACCAGGCTGTCCAAAAAGGCGTCGAGCCATTAGTCCCGATGGCCCGTCAAGGAAATAGAGAACCTGCTCTCTATTTTGGCTCGACGCCTCGCTCGACACTTTGCTCGGCGAAAACGAACACACGATCGAGCTTCTCGGCAGAATATGGATCCCAGCGAGCTTCTCGTTGGATTCTGCCGAGAAGCTCGGTCGTGTGTACGGGGCCTCAGTGTGTGTTGATCACAGTAAGCAGACTCCAGCCAATCAATCCTCAGTTATAGTGCAATGAAGTGCATTTTTCAGACTGGAAAACAGAATCCTATTGGTTACCATGCTTTTCTGTCATGCTATTTTCATCCAATTTTGTAAATGTTGTCTGATTTGGTTTTCTTTCTTTGTTTTTGTTTTTGTTTTTTGAATGAAACTCCATAGTGGCGTGATGGCAGAACAACAGCCCAAAATCTTATTTGACTTGGTGCCGATAATCTGGATAAAACCAAGTAAGTGAATTGTGTGATAAATGATTATTCTGTATTTTATCTAATGTTACTACAGGTACATTTTTATGATACATCTATTGCTGTGATATTGAATAAATGACTCTCTAGTCAAACATGTTAATTGTACATATAAATTCATCTAGTGACAGATACTACCTGCTGAGTGACTTAATTGTAATTAAGGGTTAAGCTAGTGCGGCTGGCAGCCCTGCTACCTTAAGGCCCCTTGCACGCTGACTTTCTCTGATCAGGTCCGCCTTTCAGTTTTTCAGGCGGAACTGATAGGACGCTGTATTTACCCCTATTAGGCAGCGGATGTCAGCGGTGACATGTCCGCTGACACCTGCCGCTATCCGATCCTGTCCGACCCTATTTTCCATCCGTCTTGCGGATCAGATGAAAACAGACAGGTTCTAATCAGCACAGTGAGCGGAGAAGAAACTGTCATCCGCCTGCCCAGTGGGGATCAGCGGAGCTATCCCCCGCTGAACAAAGCGGAGTCCACCGGGCAGATCGCCCTGACTGAAAGAGCCCATATTCCTAAGACCACCATAAGGCCCTTTCACACAAGTTTCTGATCAGGTCTGCCTGTCAGTTTTTCAGGCGGACCTGATCGGACACTCCATTCAGCCTTATGGAGCGGCTGGTGTCATCAGTGACATGTCAGGTGACGCCCTCTGCTATCCGATCCTGTCAGTGGAATCCAGACAGATGGAGACCCTATTTTCCATGCGTCTCCGAAAAGCAGGAGACCCCAGAGGAGGAGGTTTGGGGCTGCTCTGTGCAAAACCATCGCACAGAGCAGGTAAGTATGATGGGCCAGATTCTCGTACAACTCCGTTTCTTCTGCGTAGTCTATCCCATTTACGCTACGCCTCCGCACTTTTTACGGGCAAGTGCTGTATTCTCAAAGCACTTGCTCTGTAATTTGTGGCGGCGTAGCGTAAATGGGACGGTGTAAGGCCGCGTAATTCAAATAGGGAAGGAGGGGGGCGTGCTGTATTTAACTGCGCATGCGTAAACGTAGCCCACTGTGCATGCTCCATAGTACACCGCAAGTTACGGCCAGTGTAACATTACTAATTAGATCCGACGGTGTAAGTGACTTACGCAAGTCGGATCTAAGCAAAATCTATGCGTAACTGATTCTAAGAATCAGTCGCATAGATACACCGTCGTATCTCTGTATTTGCGCCTGGGTATCTGGAGATACACCGTCGTATCTAGCTGAGAATCTGGCCCGACATGTTTATCATTTTAATAAAATAAAAAAATATTTACATTTACTTTAAATTAGGAAGAACTGAAGAAACTTAAAGAAATGTGGCTTAGTCTGATGGTAACTTGAAATCTAATTCCAAATGTATGCCCATATTTTCAGATAATATGCTTTAAAATGTATTATATTCTGTGTCTCTAGATAAAAAATCTGATATAAAGAGGACCGAGTCATACGTGTGTCCTCTTTACAAGACCAGTGAACGGAAGGGCACCCTGTCCACCACAGGCCATTCCACCAACTTTGTCATTGCCATGCTGCTGCCAACGGATAAACCAGTCCAGCACTGGATAAAGAGAGGGGTCGCCCTCCTCTGCCAGCTTGATGACTAAGAACCTGCTCACCAGCGAATTACTTAGGATAAGAGATCTTACAACACATCTTTTTACCAGATCTCATCTGTCATTTTTCTACTGGCACTTAGAAAACAAGGGCAGTAATAACTTGAATTGGCTTGTAATGTAATTTTTATAGCATACCCAAATAGTAGTACACCCAAATTTAAATTCTTTGCTTTTATATATGAAAAATTATACTGTTATTATATAATAACCTCAATGTGTAATGTAATATCTAGTTTCAAAATCTGTGTAATTATTTTCTGTATAACTGAATTCAAAATGAATTTCTAATGCACATGTACAGGTAGTTACCACTAAGAAATTTAGTCCATGCCAGACAATCACAATTATTGAACAAGTTTCTTATATAGCAGTTAGGATGGACAAAGTACAGTAACCCATAGACAGTTTTTGTTTGCTGTGTTCAGATCAGTTAAGTGGGAATAATTAATTGGCTGCTATGGTTTACTGCAGTTTGAAAATGTTGTTGTTTATCCTGCTTCATTGAATGAGACCAAATGGCAAGTTAAAGTGTACGTTTAAGGTGAACTTACAGTGGACCCTCTTTCCACCCCCTGGTCCTGTTTTACCCAAGTCCTGTGATCACCGGCTGTGAGACCACTTTACCACTTTACCGGTCCAGGGATTTGAAATCCCTGCGTCTTTCTCTCCTCTTCTCCAGCGCTGGCAGGACAGGCTAGGTGGGTTCTGATTGGGACCAATTAGGATGCCTCCTATACATACTTTCACAAGGTACATTTAGAAGATTAAGTGGCAAGGATTTTAAATCCCCGGACCAGGGAAGTGGTGACCGAATGTGTCACAGCGTGTGGATACAGGACTTCTGTATAGACTTCTGTATAGCGGGACCTGGGGGAAGGGGGTCCAGTGTAAGTTCACCTTACAGATTTTCTGTAAGGTGAACTTACCCATTGTGTTGTGTTTTTTCACCTTAATGCATCCTATGCATTAAGGTTAAAAAAACCCTTGCTGTGCCTGAGCCCCCGTTTTACTTACCTGAGCCCCGAATTTCATGGGTGCGATCCTGCTTCGCTTTCCCCGCGGCTTGTCGTCTCTTCAATGGATAGATTGATAACAGCGCAGCCATTGCCTCCCGCTGCTGTCAATCAAATCCAATGACGTGGCCGCCAGGGGGCAGGGCCGAGTCTTACACTTGGCGGCTACGACCGCCAAGTGTATCACACGGGAGTGCGCCCGCAAGGTAACCCCCTCAGGAGAGATCTTCCCAGAGGGGGTTAGCTATTGCAGGGAGAAGCCGTGAGAGCCACCGTGGGACCCCAGAAGAGGAGGATGTAAGCCACTCTGCCAAACTGCACAGTGGAGGTAAGTATGACATGTTTGTTATTTAAAAGAAAATAAATAAATGAACCTTTAGTACCACTTTAAGAATGGTAATTACGCTTTAAAGTGCACCTGTGCCCAGACTATAGACATTAAAGTATTTACATGAACTTTAAAAGCGATCAATGAGCTTTAAAACAATTCATCATTGACCTCTACAACTAATTGTGCTGTGAAGTTATTCATGCTTAAAGATCTTCGAAGATGGCAACAAAGACTAAATACAGTTTCAGTCCATTTCCATTAAAGGTATCGTTTACTGGGGACACTGATTAGATGAGGGGGGCTTCTCTTGCACCTCCTGCCCACTGCTTCTGAAGGTGGTGACAGAGAGTGTGAGGGCACAGAGTGGCATGAGCTCCAGAGTTTGCAGGCCAAATTGGATGTTACAGCCGAATGTGTAGAACTGGGAGCTGAGAATCATAGAGCAGGAACCAAGCACAGGATCAATACACTACTGCATCAGAAGACAAAGTCTAGGACACAAGCCAAGGTCAGTAACAGATGAGCAGCGTGGTACTAAATCAAGAGGTAACCGGGACAAGTTTAAGACCACTCAGCAACTTCCTTCTGCAGAACTGTAGTTTATATAGGCCACTGGGCACCAATACCAGTATCGAGTGTGCACAATAATTTTTGCACACATTGATGTGTGCGTGCCTACTCATTTATGTATGTCCAGTATTAACCTTATGCACAGAAGTGTTGGCAGCTTAATGATGACATGCATACGCCTGCACTGATTTCCTTCTACTGACATGAATCCAACCTTCCTTACAAGAGGGTTGGAGGGCTGTCCTTTATCCATAGAATCTAGCTGAGATTTTGGTGCTTCTGTAATGAAATTTGAAGATTAATTTCTTCACAATGCCTATTGCTACAGAGGTAATTGATAGCTTAGTTTAAAGTGTTTTTACAGCTTGTTTAGAATATTTAAATAGCTTGGTGTGAACAGTCTTGAAACAGGTTGACTTTAGAGCCACTATATAAAAAGCAATTAGGAAATAGATAATGAGTAGTAGTGTTGCTCACGAATATTCGCATTGCGAATATTCGCTACGAATATTGCATATTCGAGTATTCGCGAATAACTCGAATATCGCAGCGAATATTCGCTATTTCGAATATTCGTATTTTTTCAAATTTCGCAATCAATTTCGCATTCGAAAAAAAAGAGCAAATGGCCTTTGCTTCACTCGCATGCTGCATGAAGAACATTGGCACAATGCGCCCTATACTTGCAAACCATCAAGCACTAATACCGTGTTTCCCCGAAAATAAGACACCGTCTTATATTTTTTTTTCCTCAAGAAATCACACTATGGCTTATTTTCGGGGGGTGTCTTATTTTTATTACAGAAAATAAAGGTTGCCTACCTGAACCACACTTGCGCTTCTTAGCATTTCCTCTGTCCACCTGTAGACTGAGATTATCGTATTCTGCACGCCATTTTTGGACCATTCGGATATCCAACTTCTTCTCTTTGCAAAAAGCCGTAAGATTCTTGCCTCGGGAGTCCTCCACAATTCCTTTCTTGTACTCAACAGAATAACTCTTTCTTTTTGCACTCATCTTGTCTGGTTGTACCACTACAAGATATCACTACAAGATTCGACACTACATCTTATTTTCAGAGATTCGACACTACATCTTATTTTCGGAGATTCGACACTACATCTTATTTTCGGAGATTCGACACTACATCTTATTTTCGGAGATTCGACACTACATCGCTACGTCTTATTTTCGGAGGGGTGTCTTATATTTCTATCTTGCGTCGAAATCCCGCTACGGCTTATTTTCGGAGTACGTCTTATTTTCGGGGAAACACGGTAGATCACTCACCATTTATAGTTTTCAGTGTAAGGAAACCACTTCATGTATGACCACAATTCTTCTTTAATATTAACCACCAATGCAGCAGTGCCTTATTCAGTTTCTTTATTGTATATTTTATAAATAGATTTTTCAAAATGATTATTCTGACTATTTCACAAGATCCAGAATTTATACAAAGAAAAACTTATTTTATAAGTGATGTGATGACTAAGTACTGTTTGAAGAAAATCTTATTTTTATAACTTATTAATGTGGTTACTGCTGTGGTGACAACTTTCTGTTAAGTCTCTCTTGTCTTTTCTGGTCATACAATTTATATATTGCGTTTTTATGCTCAATGGTTGGTTAAATTAAAATAAAAAATAAATGTTTGGCTCTGACATTTCTTTTGGGAATGTTAATGTATAAGCATTGTTTTATACACATGTTAATACAAATATCTGACCATCATCAAGGATGTGTAATAAGAATGCTATGTTTTTGTGCCTGAGCATTTTATAACCTATTTTTTGTCTGTTGAAGCCTAACACAACTAAACTTGGTTTTGACAGTATTGTATGGTCTATAGGGTGCCGAAAGAGTTGGCTTCTTATAGAATGAAACTCATCCCTCCTGGAAGGAGACCCCACCAAAACTGAAATTTGTTGCTAAACTTGACTTCTATATTAGTGCAGAATTCTGGGAAAATCAATGAGCCAATCACACAAGCAGGAAATTACATTTCTACAGAATGCCTTTAGGTTGCCATAAAGCATTGCAACTTACCGAAAATTACAGCCGGTGCAGATTGAAAAGGAAAGGTAATTGTTAATAATATTAAATTACAACATAGCTTCTGTAGAAATTGTATTTTTTTTTTTTTACCAATACTTTTCCATAAAGTTGGAGTTTCCCTGTAAGGTAATTGATTACAACCAAGTGGATCAATTATTGACATATATATCGATGGTTGTCTGCTGGGCATCTCTATATTGAAGTCTACTGTTTATTTAACTGGTAAGTCCTGCAGCAAGGGTTGAACTTCCCTGTGCTGAGTGTGCTCTATCAACCAGTGTCACACGGGCCCCCCAAACCGTACACCTATCAATAGCACCTTTGCTACCTGAGCAGGGCTGTTGATTGGCACATTATTTGGGGGACCTGGACCAATGCTTTATTTGAGAGTTGTGGTCCTACTCTCCGGTTTGCTGCATTAGAGGATATTTTAAACCTTACTTCTTTACTTACCAGTTAAATAAAGAAGAGCATATGTTACTGTATAAATGGGCTGGCTACAATTACAGAAATGAGTCGAGAAGGTTTCAAGCAGGCTTTAATTATTTAACAACACAAGATTTACATTGCACAGAAGGCTTCTGTAGTACAAAATGTGACAAGCATTTGTTGATCTTCACTTGAACTGGAACTTGGAAGAACTCCACAATGAAAATGTTACTGTACCCTCTAGATCCAACTGGCCTGTCCTCAGGGTTAGATATATAAGTTTGTCTTAGTATGGAACTTTTCAGTCTCAGTGCACCTGTTGACATAAATTCATCTTGTAGCACTATAAGAATTAGTGTATATTCACAATTTGGCTGCAAAATTTAGTGGGTTTAGTAGCAATCAGTTATATTTTATCGGTTTTCGTGACCTTGATGTTTTTATGTATGCGTCATATAAATTGACACCATGCTGTCCAGGGTAGAGTACGTTCTGAACCATTTGGATTATTAATGTTACGCTCCAGCCTTGTACAGAAGGCAGTGTTATACTACTTTATTCCATCTGCTACAGTGACAGATACCCATAGTCAGCTGTACATGAAATGGGAATTACATGCA
This sequence comes from Rana kukunoris, assembly GCA_029574335.1. NCBI lineage: Eukaryota > Metazoa > Chordata > Amphibia > Anura > Ranidae > Rana > Rana kukunoris. The sequence continues at coordinate 35,436,120 of CM056055.1, forward strand.
TAAAAATACACAGGAGCAGCTGTGCACGGGGCTTGTAGAAGATGACCAGGATAGGCTGCTGCACATAGCAAATAGCAATAGCAAATAGATGAGACTAAGGCCGCGTACACACGGAGGGACACGTCCGCTGAAACATGTCCGACGGACCGTTTCCAGCGGACATGTCTCCTCCAGATTTTTGTCCGACGGTGTGCACACACCATCGGATGAAAATCCCCTCGGCCAGGGAACGCGGTGACGTGGTGGTGACGTTGACTCCGCCACGTCACCAAACGGGGACGTGAAATACTTCCACGCATGCGTCGAATCCATTCGACGCATGCGCAGAGATTTATGTCCGCTGGTTAGTGTACTAACCAGCGGACATATCCGACGGACATGTCTCCGGCGGACAAATTTCAAAGCATGCTTTGAAATTTGTCCGCTGGGAAAACATGTCCGCTAGCCCGTACACACGATCGGATATGTCCGCTGAAACGGTCCGTCGGACCAGTTTCAGCAGATATATTCGATCGTGTGTACGCGGCCTGAGATGGAAATATGGTTTACAAGGGAACATGGTTAGTAAAGGTAGGGAGCAGACAATAAGGTGGGGAAAGGAAAGGTGGAGGTACAGACACTAAGCACAGTAAGAGAACAGAGTGAAGAGAGAAATACATAGTGGAGAGAGGGAAAATATTAAAGTGTTGGAAAGAATGGGGAAGAAAATGATGTGATGTGATGGTCACATCTATCCGGGTGAGCAATACCCACTCAAGAGGGAGTGGTGAATAATTTTGGAGTATATAGGTTTTTCCCCAGTAATCTGTACTGTGTACCTGAACCTTTCCCTCCCCCTTCATCCTTCTACCTTCACAAGTTTTACATCGTGTGTGGACATTGGAGTTCTTTCAGACTTTCTTCCCCTAGACGACAAATGTTGAGGTAACGTGCGAGACCCAAATCTAAACCAGCAGCTCCTACGGGGGTAGTGCTACATAAACATTACGCTGGCACGTGTACTTGCTAATGTGTTATTTTTTGCTTGATCTATACTTTGTTATCCATATGCTAACTTGCAGATAGAAGAAGGTGTGCAAAGTATTTGAGCTGTGACCACTGAGCTGTAGCGGAGGTTCACCCAAAAATCAACTTTCTGCCATTAGCTCCAGCATACTGTTGACAGGATTTTTTTTTTTTTGTACTTATCGTTTTAGCAGGGTTTCTTCTCCGGCACCGAGCGGGGATTCCTGCGGGGAGTAGGCGTTCCTAAAACAAGCAGAGTTGATTGACGGGCTTGAATAGCGTGTCACGCCTTCCGAAAATACCCGAAGTGACACTCGGGTGTTTACGGCGCTATACGGCGCCTGTGCCTGCAGTGTAGAGCTGACTGCGCAGGCGCCGTAAATTGCCGAGTGTCACTTCAGCTATTTTCGGAAGGCGTGACGCGCTATCCAAGCCCGTCAATCAACTACGCTTGTTTTAGGAACGCCTATACCCGGAAGGAATCACCGCTCGGTGCCGGAGAAGAAACCCTGCTAAAACGATAAGTACAAAAAAAAAAATCCAGCATACTGCAGATGTCAGCAGTATGCTGGAGCTAATTGCAGAAAGTTGATTTTTGGGTGAACCCCCGCTTTAAACCAAGAGGTCATAGAGAATCCTAGAACTTATGACTGTGTCTACACAGTTGTCAAGAGGGTCACAAGGTAAACAGATTTCCATGCATGCATTAAATATTTGTATTGAAAAAATAACTCATATTTTCCAATGTCGGCGCATCTCCCACATTCTATGAAAATATATGTTCCAAATCCCCAAGAGGAAGAGGCCTAATATCTGAGATAAATCTAAACCTGATTAATACCGATAACCAAGCTAAACTACCCTACATGCTCAAATGGGAACTAGAATGTGATATCTCACTCCCCTTTGCGAAATGGTCTGAATGCATTGACAATCTTCTTAGATGCACTAGTTCCTCAGAATTAGGGAAGCTGCAATAAAAGTATGTACCTGATGGTATTATACTCAAGCTAAACACCATTCTATTTTTCCCTCAGTACCCCAAACCTGCTTCAGAGTTTGCACCTCCGTCGCTTCTTTTTCTCAATTTTTTTGGGAGTGTGAGAAAGCATCTCTGATATGGAAACAACTTCCAAAATTTTAAATAACAATACAAAACTCACTCTCCCTAATTGTTTTTGTTCACCCCAATCTTAGGTTTGACCACTTATCAATTAAGACTAGTCCACACAATCTGTGTATCCATCCACTAGCTAATAGCTTACCATTGGAAATCTGCATTGTTACCAAAAACTCAACTGAAAATTAGAATAAATAATATCTACCTTATGGATTTTTTTTTTACTATACTATACATTTAACCACTTTCCCACCGCGCCATAAGCATTTTACTGCTACGGCGCGGCGGGGTTATCTTGGAACGACGTCCCTGGGACGTCGTCCTTCACTTTCGCGATTGTGCGTCCCCTGGGACGCGCTCGCGAAAGTGTCCGTGCTCGCCGGGTCTAGAAGACCCGGCGCATCACGGATCACGGTAAATTGCCGCTGATCGCGGCCGTTTACCACGTGATCACGCCGTCAAATGACGGCGCGATCACTTGTAAACAAACCGGCGTCATTTGATGACGCCGGTTCCTCCCTCTCCTCTCTGTACAGTGTGCAAGGAGAGGGGGCGGGGTGTCAGCAGCTGAGCTGTGGCTGGATCTGTGACAAATACAGTCACAGATCCAGCCATCCCTCAAAACATCCCAGCTCTGCAATCCCCCCAGTACCCAGCAATCCCCCAGTACCCAACAATACTCAGCAATCCCCCAGTACCCAACAATACCCCAGTACCCAACAATACCCCAGTACTCAACAATACCCCAGTACTCAACAATACCCCAGTACTCGGCAATACCCCAGTACTCGGCAATACCCCAATACTCCAGTACTCAACAATACCCCAATACTCGGCAATACCCCAATACTCGGCAATACCCCAGTACTCGGCAATACCCCAATACTCGGCAATACCCCAGTACTCGGCAATACCCCAGTACTCGGCAATACCCCAATACTCGGCAATACCCCAATACTCGGCAATACCCCAGTACTCGGCAATACCCCAGTACTCGGCAATACCCCAATACCCTGCATGATACTTTGCAATACCCCAATACTCTGCAATACCGCCTATGGGGATTTTTAAGTAGCGAAGTTTGGCGCCATTCCACGAGTGTGCACAATTTCCAAGTGTGACATGTTGGGTATCTATTTACTCGGCGTAACTTCATCTTTCACATTATGAAAAAAAATTGGGCTAACTTTACTGTTTTGTTTTGTTTTAAGCACAAAACAGTTTTTTAAAAAACACGCGTTCAATAAATTTCTGCGAAAATACCGTGCGAGATAAAAAGTTGTAACGGCCGCCATTGTATTCTCTAGGGTCTTTGCTAAAAAAGAATATATAATGTTTTGGGGTTCTATGTAATTTTCTAGCAAATAAATGATGATTTTTCCATGTAGGAGAGAAATGTCAGAATTGGTCTGGGTGTTCCGGAACGCCTGATGGCGTTCCCTGCATGTTGGGCCTCTGTATGTGGCCACGCTGTGTAAAAGTCCCACACATGGGGTAACTCCATACTCGGGAGGAATAGCAGAATGTGTTTTGGGGTGTAATTTGTGGTATGCATATGCTGTGTGTGAGAAATAACCTGCTAATATGACAGAAACAAGTTTTTTTTTTTTTTTTTTTTTTTTTACAGAATTTTCAGTCGTTTTTCTTTTATAGTGCAAAAAATAAAAGTGATCCAGAAGTGATCAAATACCACCAAAAGAAAGCTCTATTTGTGTGAAAAAAAGGACAAAAATTTCAAATGGGTAGAATGTTGTATGACTGAGTAATTGTCATTCATATTGTGAGAGCACCGAAAGCTGAAAATTGGTCTGGTTAGGAAGGGGGTTTAGGTGCCCAGTGGTCAAGTGGTTAATGGAAAAAAAAATGGAACCCATGGTTTATACACTTAGACCACCTCTTAAATCCTAGCTAGGAATCCTATTTTCAACCAATTCTCTCAGGAAAGAAATAGGTCCAAATTGCAAACTTTTAGGCCTCGTACACACGATAGGTTAAACAGAGAACAACGGTCTGATGGACCGTTTTCATCGGTCAAAACCGATCGTGTGTGGGCCTCATAGGTTATTTAACCATCGGTTAAAAAAAAGCCAACTTGCTTTAAATTTAACCAATGGATTCCTAACCGATAGGTCAAAACCGATTGTTAGTAGGCACGACCATCGGTTAAAAATCAACGTATGCTCAGAATCAAGTCGACGCATGCTTGGAAGCATTGAACTTCATTTTTTTCAGAACGTCGTTCTGTTTTATGTCACCGCGTTCTGACACGATCGGTTATTTAACCGATGGTGTGTGGGCGCGATGGACCATCAGTCAGCTTCATCGGTTAACCGATGACAACGGTCCTTCAGACCGTTCTCATCAGATGGACTGATCGTGTGTACAAGGCTTTACTTGAACATTTGATTACAACTTGTTCTAACCATAAGAAAAAATCTTATCACACAATGTATTATTTTGTCATAAATCCTAATAATTTTTATTTGTATATACTGCATTTCTCTGAATCCATGATATAATGTTTTGTACCATTATCTTGTTCTACGTTAAAGGGGTTGTAAAAGAAAAACATTTTTTTTTTTCATAATAAGAATCCTTTACCTGCAGACATTCCTCTTTTCACTTCCTCATTGTTAGATTTTGCTCAGAAGTTGCTCTATTTCTTCTCTGTTCTGTTCACTTCCTGCTTGTCTGATTGTTACTCACCACCGTGAAGGGAGGCTTTACTGCGGTGGTCAGTGACGTGCTCGCCCCCTCCTGGGAACTACATCTGTGTGACAGGACACTCTCTACATGTTAGGGACTTCAAGGAGGTGTGAATTACTGGGCGTGCCACCATTCATACTGGGAAATGTTGTTCTTACATGAACAAGTGATGCAAACCAGGAAGTGAATAAGAGAACAGAAACTAGAACGCCGGAGGTGTTATAGATGAAGGAATTTAATAGGTATTTACTCATTCTTAACAGAATCCTTACACTATTCTGTCTGTCTACCTTGCAGACATTAATTTTAGGCAAAACATTTTTTTCCTTTACAACTCCTTTAACAAGGCTGATATTGGAACAAAAAGGAACCTGTAGAAGCTTGCAGTTGCTTTGTAAATTCTTCTGGTATTGCAACTTTTGCCTGTGTAATGGTTGTGAGATTCCAGCCCAGTCCGAGTTTCTGAGTCCAGGATCTGCAGCCTCTACTAATTCCTCTGCTGTAATCCACCTGATTGTGTTACCAAACATAGCTCACCCACGTGAGAGGGGGCCGACTGTCCCATGATCCGATATTTATAGGTCATCGGTGAAGACTCTGGATTTCTGCATCTAAATAAACATGAGGTTATGCTGAGGGGTGAGCCGACGGTCAAGTCTAGACCTCCACTTTAACAGTGCAGTTTTCAGTGTTAATCCTAAGAAAATGTGACCTGATCAGTTTATGCTCCGACAAGAGGATTACTTAGCCCCGACAAATACCGACAGAGCAGGTAAGAGTTTTCAGTTTTTGGGTTTTTACCAATAATTTATAATTACGCTTATTCTGCAAAGCACAAAGGAAACAGATTTACAAAGTGTACCATAGCAACCATCTATGTTTAATATAAACACAGGAAATTCAAACTGAGCATATGATGGAAATTTGGATCAGCAAAAGTCTACCTGCACTGAAGACCACATGTCAAAACAATCAGTAGAAAAGGAGAGGGATGGGCAATTGAAAATATAAGCAGATGCCAACATCTTCTCTAAATGTTAAGTTTATCCCACCTCTTGAGTTTCCCTTTAGGTCATTGGGACAGATTATCTCATTAAATTACCAATTAGGAGATTTCAGAGGTGGGAGGGGTGGGGCGAATCTTAACTTTTTTAGGAAAAGTCATAATTTGCATATAACTTTAGCTGTCTGTTTATGTACTGAACTTTTGGTAGCCAGGCTTTACTGGTCACCTGTGCTTATTTTTATTTAATTTACATGTTTTCATCATAGAATAGATCAGATTAATGCGCCCACTTTTGAAACAAGTGAACTTTAAATTCATTAACATGATTTATGATTGGTGGGTAACACACTTCACACATCATTACTCAACATTTTAGTTAATGAAATATATCCAAAACGTACCGTATTTGCTCGCGTATAAGACGACCCCCTAATTTTACAGTTTTTTAAGATTTTTTTGCCTGTACTCACCGTATAAGACGACCCCCCTTCCGAGGCTTCTGACACTTCATATTTCTTCCTTCTGGAGCCATATTCTTCTTCCTGGAGCCAATCACGACGAGCGATGTATTCTATCAAAGAATACAAAGCCTGCTTGGATTGGCAGAGACTGTACCATCATCAGCACACGCCTCTCTGACTCTCAAAACCAATACGAGCAAACTACTGTATGTAGCCTGCTCGGATTGGCCGAGGATGTTACTCCAATCCGAGCAGGCTCTGTATTCATTTGAATACATCGCTCACCGGGATTGGCTAAGCGCTATATACTGTATGCAGCCAAAGCTACAGCAGGCATCCAAGCAGCTGACCCGGCGTATAAGATGACCCGTGCTTTTTGGCCAGTTTTAGTTCGCATGTGCCGCGCTATATAAGTTTTCATTCATTCATTCATTCAAGTGTAAAAGGTAGTCTTAGGCCGCGTACACACGATCAAATCTATCTGCTGGAAACGGTCAGCCCGACCGTCCCAGCAGACAGATTCGACCGTGTGTACGGGCAAGCCGACGGATTTGGCCACCCGACAAATTTCAAAGCATGCTTTCAAATCTGTCGGCTGGGAACCTGTCCGCCCGACATGTCTGCTGGTTAGTAGGCTAACCAGCAGACATGTCTTCTCGCACACGCGCCGAATGGTTTCGACGCATGCGTGGAAGTGTTTTACTTCCCGATGCGGTGACGTGGCGGCGTCAACGTCACCGCGCCATCTAGAGGCAGGGATTTTGGTTTGATCGTGTGTACACGATCAAACCAATACGTCCCCAGCAGACAGACTTGTTCAAATCGGTTGGCCCGACCGATTTGAACAAATCTGTCTGCTCGTGTGTACGCGGCCTAATACGCCAGCAAATACAGTATGTGCATTTGCCATCTAGAAATAGTAAATCATCAGGTGGTACTAATAGTTATAGGGCCGAGATCTGGCAGAAGTGTCTCAGTCTGCATGAGTTCCATAATGACAAGTCAGGTTATCCCTTTCATTCCCCTACACTGCATATGGGGAATATTGACTGTTTTTGGGGGGGTAGGTCGAACTTTTACCATTCTTGAATAATATGCTCAACAGCTTTGATTCTAAAGGCAGATAAACTGCTCACTTTGAAAAAGAAGTTGGGGATTTTCCACATAGCTTAGAAAATGAGGTGAAGCTCTACTGACTTCCATCATCCAATCATGTGCACGCAAATACACTTTTTTTTTTAAATTTTCCTTGCATGTGATTGGATACAATTTTACAATATTTATGAAGCTCTGGGGAAACTTCCCTTGCAAGATAAACAGCCTATTTCCCTTTAGCAAATCAACTCCCCTATCTCGGATTAGGCTTGTGACATTCTACAGGTGTAAGGCAGCTAGTGTCTAGCTCTGCATCACATCATTGCTTGTGTATGGATCTTGGATATATCATCGGTTCCGAAACTGGTTGCACTGGTTTATCAGCAAGGAACAAAAGGCAACATTAAAATCATTTCAAATACGATAACAGCTGTAAAAGTTTTTAGAAATCTTTGCGATCCATAGCCTGGTAACACTGTAGTATAGTATGAATGACACCCCTAATAAATAGCACTTTAAAATAGCTGACAAATAACAGCATGCAAAACAATCCAGACTTTATTGGGCAGTTGATCACTATGCAAACACAGGGACTTTTCCAGGGACTGTCCCAGAAATAAGTGACAGCTGGCAACTGTAGCAATATTATATAATTATAGCATGAATTAACAAGCAGAGTGGCCACTGGGTACTGATAAGCGTAAAACTGAGGCCCCGTACACACGAGCAGACAGATTTGTTCAAATCAGTCGGACAGACCGATTTGAACAAATCTGTCTGCTGGGATGTATTGGTTGGATCGTGTACACACGATCGAACCAAAATCCCCACCGGCAGACGGCGCGCTGACGTGGCGGTGACGTGGCGGTGACGTTGAAGCCGCCACGTCACCGCACCAGGAAGTGAATTACTTCCGCACATGCGTCGAATCCATTCAACGTATGTGCGAGAAGATATGTCTGCTGGTTAGCGTACTAACCAGCAGACATATCGGGCCGACGGGTTCCCAGCCGACAGATTTGAAAGCATGCTTTCAAATCTGTCGGCTGGCCAAATCCGTCGGCTCACTCGTACACACGATCGAATCTGTCTGCTAGGACGGTCGGGCCGACTGTTTCCAGCAGATAGATTTGATCGTGTGTACGCGGCCTAAAGCTGACTATAGTAGATTTTAGAACATTTGTAACAATTTAACACAAACATTACCGTGGATTTTTTCCTGAAGGATTGTTGGCTCAAACTTGTGTTGCATACACACGGTTACACTAATGTTGTCAAAAATTCCAAACATCAAGTATGCGGTCACGTACAACACTACGACGAAATCCGAGAAAATTAAGTTCAATGATTCCGAGCAGGCATCAAATTGATTCCGAGTATGTGTAGGATGTCTGTGCGTCGGAAGTGCATACAAACGATTGGAAAATCTCAAATTTTTGTTGACGGAAATTCTGGAAATTTGCCATCTTCTTGACGCTGCCAAAGCATGCATTCCTCTCAAATGGAAATCTCCACAGTCTCCGACCATCGGGATGTGGTTCAGGAAAGAAAGGCACGTCACCAACAAGAACGCTATTCCAAGACTTAATCGATGTGGAACACGTTAGTCTATTCAGAAAGTGATTCAGTAGACTAAATGACCCCAGGGATGACTCTAGATATCTGTCATACCTCAGAATACCGAACATTCCATTCGGATTCTTTCTGTGTGATTCGCGACCTCACATTTCCCCCCCTTCCAATCCCTCCTTCCCTCACCCTCCTCCTATCCTCGTCTCTTCCTTTACTTTATCTTCCTTTCTTCTTCCTCAATATTTTCTGCTCTCTCCTCTTTCCTTGTCTACGGCTCAAGGATGCTTTATTTGTCACAGAAGTTTGAAAACACTTTGGGTTGGTTACATGGACTTACCATACTGAACAATGTACTTTTTGGTTGACAGTCAATATTTATGTTTTTGTAACCTCATTTGGTTGTTCTGTAAAAAGTGATGCTATGTTTATACAATGTTATGTGTCCTGGGACCATACCCTTAGACTAAATAAAAGATTTGGGCAAAAAAAAGCTAAGAGTAGGAGATAATCGGACAGATTGGGGTAAGATGTTCAATAGGATTGTAGAGGCACTTGAAAAGTCCTGGAGGCAAGCATGGGAGGAGGTGACAAGGGAGCTAGAGAGCAGGAGGTCTTGAGAGGAACGAAGAGAACGAGTAGGTTGGTATTTAGAGACTAGGCTAGTGATGTAGCTGAGGGGTTAAGTTGTGGATTGCTTTGTAAGTTGTTATTAGTATTTTGAATTTCATTTGTTAGGTGAGTGGAAGCCAGTGGAGAGATTGACAGAGAGGTAAGGTGGATAAGTCAGGCAGCAGTATTCCTGATGGATTGAAAGGGTGATAGACTATGTAGAGGTAAGCCAATGAGAAGGGAGTTGCAGTAGTTGAGGCGAGAGATGACCAGGGAACTAATTAAGAGCTTTGTTGTGTCATTGGTTAGAAAGGGGTGTATTTTAGAGATGTTGCAGAGATTTGGACAGTGATTGGACACGGGGCTTGAAGGAGAGTTCAGAGTCCAGGACTACTCCTAGGACCTTGGCATGCGGGGATGGGCTTATAGTTGTGCCATCGATTTTGACAGAGAGATCAGGGCACATGGGGAGGAAGAATTATAAGTTCGGATTTGGATAGATTGAGTATTAGGAAGTGGTGTGACATCTAGACTGATATATCTGATAGTAAATTTGTGATACGTGAGGAGGCGGAGGGAGTGAACTGAGGGGTAGAAAAATAGATTTGAGTGTCGTCAGCATAGAGATGGTATTGGAAGCCATGGGAGGCTATCAACTGACCCAGGGAGGAGGTGTAGATTGAAAATAGGAGAGGTCCAAGAACAGAACCTTGGGGGACCCCAACAAAGAAAGGAAGAGGAGAGGAGGAAGTAGAGTTGTAAGAAGCGCTAAAGGTGTGGTTGCATAAGTAGGAAGAAAACCAGCGAAGAGTACAGTCACAGAGGCCGTTAATTGCACCATGGCGTTTTTTTTACGAAAGGCAAAGTGCAGTTGCTGTAGATCTGAGGAGTAGATCTGAAATGAGGGGAAGCTCTGCTGATTTTATTATCCAATCATGTGCAAGCTAAAATACTGTTTTTTATTCTCCTTGCATGTCCCCCTCGGATCTACAGCGACTGCACTTCGAAGTGCACTTTCAGTGCAATTTCAAGTGCACTTTGCACTTGTAGTTTCCACTTATACTGCAAAGTGGATTGTCCTTTAGTAAAAAATCCCCCATGTCTTGTGTCATTCCCAGCTTTGTGTGAGAAAAGATGACATTATAATACATTGCTATGCTTTCTTTGCAAACTAGATTTCTCTTTCAGTGTTCTCCAAAACACGATGGACTTATCTACATTCGGTGATGATCTGGATGATGATGATGTTGCAGCCCAGTATGTTATACATCAAAGTCTACAAGAAGCCTTTAAAAAGGAGTCTGTTGTGGAGGCCATAGAAAACCGCAGGTAACATTTTGTTTGCATCGATATGAATGAATGGATACATTTCAACTAAATATCTGATATCCAAAGAATCTTTTTTTTTTTTTTAGAATGTGATAGCTTTTTTCAATAAGGCAGTGCAAACGGCACTACTGGTGTACAATATCCCTTGGCAACAAATCAGATTTTACTTCATGTCAATTTAGAAACATCAGAATAAAAAACTTCAAACGGACAGTTGTGGCAGTTTTGTATGCAAGATGTATGGATTTTTATGGGGCTTAAAGAGGTTGTAAAGGTACAATTTTTTTTCCCTAAATAGCTTCCTTTACCTTAGTGCAGTCCTCCTTCACTTACCTTATCCTTCCATTTTGCTTTTAAATGTCCTTATTTCTTCTGAGAAATCCTCACTTCCTGTCCTTCTGTCTGTAACTACACACAGTAATGCAAGGCTTTCTCCCTGGTGTGGAGTGTCGTGCTCGCCCCCTCCCTTGAACTTCCGGAGAGTCAGGATGCCCACTAACACACAGCTCCTTACTCTATCTGCAACGTAGAGAGCGTCCTGTAGTCCAAGGGAGGGGGCGAGCACGACACTCCACACCAGAGAGAAAGCCTTGCATTACTGTGTGGAGTTACAGACAGAAGAACGGGAAGTGAGGATTTCTCAGAAGAAATAAGGACATTTAAAAGCAAAATGGAAGGATGAGGTTAGTGAAGGAGGACTGCACTAAGGTAAAGGAACCTATTTATGAAAAAAACCTTTACAACCCCTTTAATTTTTTTTTTATGTAATTTTTTTTGTTTTCCAAAAAATTACAAAATAATATAATCAAACAGAAAAATAAGGTCAAAATTATAATAAAGTTACAAAGAGGAAGCTATAATAAGAAGAAATCTAATTGTACAAGTATCAGTATACAGAAAGGTTTGGATACTGAAATATCTGATTTTGAAGGAATTGCTTTAGTCTCGAAGCATGGAGGAATAGGTTATTAAGGTAATACACTGACTGTAGTATAATAATAGTATTGTTTTAGATTTCTGAGTATATTGGTGATGTCAGTACTAAACACACTTTGCATAAATTAAGACTGTTTTTTATTTATTAATTTAATTTAAAAAAAAAATAAAAAATTCCAAGTGGCGATTACTGATGTTCCTATTTTTATTGCTTGCATAAAAGGGGATGAATTAAAGTACTTGCATAGAGCACTTTGTATATGATAAAAAACAAAGGGCTAGATTCAGGTAGGAGCAGCGTAATTATAAACTGGCGTAGCGTATGCTATTTACACTAAGCCGCCGCAACTTTTACGGGCAAGTGCTGTATTCTCAAAGCACTTGCTTCGTAAGTTGCGGCGCCGTAGCGTAAATAGGCCGGCGTAATGCAAAATGGGAAGGTAGGGGGCGTCTTCTATTTAAATTAAGCGCGCCCCAATGCAAAACGAACTGCGCATGCGCCGGCCGGGAATGTAGCCCAGTGCGCATGCTCTAAATCACGATGCAAATACTCAATGAAAACGACGTGAACGACACTTATGCAAAGCCCTATTCGCGAACGCTTTACGTAAACAACAGGAAAAAATACGCCAGCACGCCGTCCATACTTAACATTGGCTGCACCTCATATAGCAGGGGTAACATTACGCCGGAGTTACGCTTACGCAAACGACGTAAAAAAATGCATAAGTTTGGGAATCGGCGTATCTATCTCATTTGCATATTCGACGCGTAAATCGACGGGAACGCCACCTAGCGGCCAGCGTAAAAATGCAACTTAGATACGACGGCGTAAGAGACTTACGACAGTCGGATCTAATGGAAATCAATGCGTAACTGATTCTATGAATCAGGCGCATAGATAGGAGGGCTCAGACCCAGAGATACGACGGCGTATCTCTTTCCTGAATCTAGCCCAAAATGTTTAAATCCCTGTGATACTTGTACACATTTTATAATAATAAGTAATTATTTGTTGCTTTCAGCCCCTTTTCCATGAGTTCCGAACACAACAAGATTGTGGCTGCCATTCAAGTCGGTATGTGACTTTTGCTTTACATGTTCTTGTCTTATGGCATTGTTCCTATTCTCTAAAGACAAAACATAGTTATTAACTGGTCTATTTTATATGGTATAGAAAGGCCTGTGTCCTGTGAATAGAATAATTTATTTTCTAGGGTAGCTACGCTCACTCACTCCTATATCCACAGAGGAAGCCATGGTTGTCACACAAGCTGAATTATAAACAATGGCTTTCCCTTTTCATCTCCATTACATGGAGGGGGGGGGGGGGAATTAGTAGTTTACAGAAGGATCACTTTAATGAACAATATATTTTGTTTGTGACAGGTTTACATTGATAAACAGTATTTTTACTACATTGCATTCGAACTGCTAGCCCTATGTACTGTTTGTCTTACAGGTGATGAGAAGACTTTAACAAAACTGAGTGACCACCTCAGTGCCTTCCGGGAGACGGATGAACGAGGATGGACTCCACTTCATGAGGCTGCAGCTCAGAAAGATAAAACAATTTTAGAAATAACATTTAAATGTGAGTTTTTTTGTTTTGTTTTTATTATGAATACAGAATATGAAGATACACAAGAAACAAGAACCTTAAAGAGGTTGTAAAGGTACAATTTGTTTTCCCTAAATAGCTTCCTTTACCTTAGTGCAGTCCTCCTTCACTTACCTCATCCATCGATTTTGCTTTTAAATGTCCTTATTTCTTCTGAGAAATCCTCACTTCCTGTTCTTCTGTCTGTAACTCCACACAGTAATGCAAGGCTTTCTCCCTGGTGTGGAGTATCATGCTCACCCCCTCACTTGGACTACAGGAGAGTCAGTACACACACTAACACACAGGTTATTTCTCTATCTGCAATGTAGAGAGCGTCCTGACTCTCCTGCAGTCCAAGGGAGGGGGCGAGCACGACACTCCACACCAGGGAGAAAGCCTTGCATTACTGTGTGGAGTTACAGACAGAAGAACAGGAAGTGAGGATTTCTCAGAAGAAATAAGGACATTTAAAAGCAAAATCGAAGGATGAGCTAAGTGAAGGAGGACTGCACTAAGGTAAAGGAAGCTATTTAGGAAAAAAAAATCCTTTACAATCCCTCTAAAGGTTCAGTCTATCTAAATAATATTTTAGTGACCATTGACTCACCATCACCAAATGCATTTTTATACCTCTTGGGTATAACAGTGGCTCACCCTTCTTGCTACATTTTTTTGCAGAATAAATGATGGGTGAGACCACGTGCAATGGCTGCAGCAGCAAGGCAGTGTTTGGAATTCAGGTACAAAAGTTTACTTTTGCAATCCCCAAGAGATGCAGTTGGTTAGTGACTCAATCCACTTTATCCACCCAAAACTGAAGAGCGTGGATTTAAAGTATACAATGAACCTAGATGTCTCTTATTTGGTACCTGTGAACTTGATACACTATATTGTCAAAAGTATTGGGACACCTGCCTTTACACGCACATGAATTTTAATGGCATCCCAGTCTTAGTCCGTAGGGTTCAATATTGAGTTGCCCCCCCCCTTTGGAGCTAACAGCTTCAACTCTTCTGGGAAGGCTGTCCACAAGGTTTAGGAGTGTCTATCGGGATGTTTGACTATTCTTCCAGAAGTGCATTTGTGAGGTCAGACACTGATGTTGGACGAAAATGCCTGGCTCGCAGTCACCACTCTAATTCATCCCAAAGACGTTTTATCGAATTGAGGTCAGGACTCATTTGGTGGAGGGGGGATTATGGTGTGGGCTTGTTTTTCAGGGGTTGGCCCCTTAGTTCCAGTGAAGGGAACGCCTAAGGCCGCGTACACACGATCAAATTCGTCCGCTGAAAACGGTCCGATGGACCGTTTCAGCAGACAAATCCGATCGTGTGTATGGGCTAGCGGACAGGTTTGTCCATCGGACAAATTTCAAAGCATGCTTTGAAATTTGTCCGCTACAAACCTGTCCGTCGGATATGTCCGCTGGTTAGTACGGGAAACCTCCTGCATATCCTCCCGCACATGCGTCGTATCCTGCGAATGGATCCGACGCATGCGCGCGGAAGTGTTTACTTCCTGGTGCGTGACGTGGCGGCGTCAACGTCACCGCCGCGTCACCACGCTGTCTGCCGGCGGGGATTTTGATCCGATGGTGTGTACACGCCATCGGACCGAAATCCGATGAGACATGTCCGCTCTAAACTGTCCGTCGGACAAGTTTGAGCAGACATATCTCATCGTGTGTACGAGGCCTAAGACATCAGCATACCAAGACATTTTGGATGATTTCATGGTCCCAAATTTGGGGATGGCCCCTTCCTGTTCCAACATGACTGCGCACCAAGCAAGGTCCATAAAGACATGGATGAGTGAGTTTTGGGTGGAGGAAATTGACTGGCCTGTGCGTGTAAAGGCAGGCATCTTGATACTTTTGAAAACATAGTGTAGGTTTGGGCAGCAATCGGGGAGTGTACAGGGTGTCCCCGATTTGCGAACGGGCTAGGGACTGTAGGTTTGTTCTTAAGTCGAAAATGTTCGTAAGTCGGAACCGCATGCGCAGAACGACAGTTACTTAATTTTCCAATGTTTTCCGATGCTCCATCGAATGGGTGCCCATGCGCAGAACGGGAGATAGGTAGTTTTCCGATGTTCCGTCGAAAAATGGCCCTGCCTGCGTAGAACGACTGATACGTCACGCAGCGTCCAGTTTGTAAGTAGTTGTTTGGAAGTCGGGTGTTCGTAAATCAGGGACCCCCTGTATTAGTTATTAAAGATGGCCTAGGATTTCCTCTAGGATTCTTTACTAGAATAACATCATAGATAGTTGGATTGTTTATGCATTCCTCTAATGTTCTCCTTACTATTGTACAGCAGCACAAATATCTCACTGATCATTATGTTACTGCTTTTGCTAGCCTTGGCATTTTAGTATTATTTAAAATCAACATTATATATAAGCTGTAATTCCCCTTCAAGAATGTAATTTGAACTGTTAAGCCCTGTACACACGATTGGTTTCTCCGATCAAAAAAGACAGATGGACTGTTTTCATTGGACAAACCGATCGTGTGTGGGCCCTATCAGTCTTTTTTCCATCAGTGTAAAAAAATAGTTGTTTTACATTTTTTCCTATGGATAAAAAACCTATAGGAAATTCCGATTGCCTGTGTGGAACTCCATCGGAGAAAAATCCACGCATACTCAGAATCAAGTTGACGCATGCTCGGAAGCATTAAACTTAATTTTTTTCCGGCTCGTCGTAGTGTTTTACGTCACCGCATTTTCGCACGGTCGGAATTTAACCTGATAGTGTATATGCAAGACTAATGAAAGTCAGCTTCATTGGATATCCGCCAAAAAAATCCATCGGATTTGAGTCGATCAGATATCCCATCGTGTGTACACGGCTTTAGTCCTTGTATTTTGGTAAACTGATTTAGGACTGAATCAGAACAACAAATGACATTATATATATTTTTTCAGCTTCTAGTTATGACACTTGGGAGAAGGAAACTTTAAAAGGTGAAACCCCACTGTTCTTGGCTGTAGACAACTGTAGACTAGACAACGTCACCTTCCTGCTATCCAACGGCTGTGACCCTGATGCTAAAAATGATACGGAGGATTCACCCCTTGTTATAGGTAATGAAAGTCTTTAATATTATATACTTAGTGGTATTAATTTATTTTTTTAACTGCTTCTTGTTTTTTCAGCGATACGTCATGGGTCCTATGATATTGCATCTCTGTTGTTGCGACACAATGCAAAAGTAAACTTACCATGTGCTGATAATAGAACGGCTCTCCATGAGGCTGCAAAACTGGGCCACAAGGACATCACGCGGCTTATGCTCCAGTCTGGAGCTGACCCTGACTGGACCAGTAACTTTGGGCTTACACCACTGGCCTTGGCTGCACAGCATGGACACACAGATGTTATGGAACTCCTCATTCAGAAAGGTAACAAGGCCCCATCACCCCATTCACAAACATGTATTGGTCCGATGCGATGTCTAAACAAATAAGCAGAACCAGGGGTGCTGGATACTAATTAGACATTTAATCTGTATTCACTGTCACAGTAGGAATGTTCTGAAAGCATGTTCTGTTCATTACATACTCTACATTGGAAGGCTTCTGGTGTCAGACCCCGGGACCAGAATGTAGAATGGAGTATGTGAGAGTGATGAAACCTATTTTGCATCAGTACCAAAAGGTGATTCATATATGAAGTGTGGGGCCACTACATTATGGCTTAAAAAATGACCTGGATGTCTGCATGCCATTCAGAATGGGGCCTTTAGGTTATTGCCTAAGGCTTCATTGTCTATATCAGTGGTTCTCAATCTAATGCCCTGTACGCAAGACCAGTTTTTCCATCTGAATAAACTCGGATGTTTTTTCAGACGTAATTCCGCTCAAGCTGTCTTACATAGACACAGTCACACCAAATTCTAACCATCAAGAACACAGTGACATACAACACTATGACTGGCTGAGAAAAATTAAGTTCAATGCTTCCGTGCATGCGTTGAATTCTTTCTGTGCATGCATGTTTTTTTCCCGTCGGAATTCCATTCAGATCAACACATTTTTTTCTATCTAAGTCCGTCAGAATTTCAGACGGAAAAAGTCTCATTGGGCATACACACGGTCGGAATATCCAATAAAAAGCTCCCATTTGACTTTTTCCATCGGAAATTCCGACCGTGTGTACAGGGCCTGGTAATTTCTTCCAAAGCCATCTATGCCCCAACATGGCCACGATTAACAGATCACAACTGACCTGTTTCTGACCCCATTCTAAACCTTCCCTACCCTGTGCAGTTATACCTCTCGGAAACCGATCAAATACTCCTTAAATGTTTCCCCAAAAATAAAGGCGAAATCTGATTGGATCCTATTGGTTACAACTCCAGTTTTCTACAAATTTGCAATTTGATTTTTTTTATGTAATGTCTCTGGAGCAGTCATTTTTACTGGCCCCACAGACATGGGCAAATCCACAAGATTTGCCCTTGTCTCCCTCCAACCAGCACTGGTTGCTGTTTTTTACTAGTAGGGAAGATGGAGCCTGGTGTTCTTCATTGATGTAATACATTCAGGGCAGCCAGAACTGGCAAGGCAGACCTCCTCATCTCTACCCCCCCACTCCAGGAGCAAGCCGGAATGGAATACAGTGCACTCTTTAAGAGCCATGGTCCTTTTTTACCAGCCGCTACATTTCAGTTGTCAGGACAGGCAGAAAGCCAGGGACTGGCAGGAGGAAAGCTACAGCCCGATACTGAGACGCTATGCTCTTAAGCTAGTCATATACCAGTAAAAAAAAATGTTAACTTACATACAGAAATTCTGAAAATACCATTCGTCAGAGCATTTGATCTTGCCATTATTGGATCAACTAATTTAATTTGAAATCCCTTAAAATGTCATCAATACCTGCTACTTGAATGGAATCCCACATGTTTCTTTGCCTAGAACATGTACATTACAATATGTACTACTTTTCCCAAATGAAAACTGCATTTACAGTCACATTTTCTTCCATTCAAGAAAAAATTTCCACCCTGTTTCTTCGAATTTGAATATGCCTTCAGTGGCATGAAGTCTGAAAACCTGACTTGCGTGTAAGCTTACCTGTAGGTACAAGGCATATCTCCTAAATGTGCACCGTTAGGCGATATTCGCTGTTTATCCAGTTGGTGATGTCAACATGGGTTGTATCTCACGGTCAGCTTGGTGTCACTGTTTTTCCCAGATTTATCTATATGAAATTGACTTAAATAAAGAATATATAAAAAAAAAAAGATTAGTACCATGTTAGGTTAGTACCAGGGCTAGTACAGCATGGAGTGGTAACGTCCTTTGTAGGCTTCAATGGCCCATCTGTTGTCAGCACTCTCTCCTTTCCCCTGCAGCTCTGCTGACTAGGGATGAGCCTTCGGTTCGCACCAGAACCTTCGAACGGACCGAACGTTCACGCGAACATTTAGAACCCCATTGACGCCAATGGGACTCGAACGTTCGAATTCAAAAGTTCTAATTTTAAAGCCCCATATGCAAGTTATTGTCGGAAAACGTCTTTGAGAACCCGGGTCTTGCCCCAGGGAACATGTATCAATGGAAAAAAAATGCAGCATCATTAAAAACACTGCTCCAGAAAAAACGACCATTTAAAAAAAAAAAAAATCCATTGATACATGTTCCCTGGGGCAAGACCTGGGTTCTCAAAGACGTTTTCACAGGCATACTATAGACACCCAGCAGGTACAATATTTAAAAGATTTTTTAATTTAATTTGTTTTTTATTTAAGCATCATGATGCTTAAAGGGACACTAAAGTCAGTTTTTTTTTAAATAACAAACATGTTATACTTACCTCCACTGTGCAGTTCGTTTTGCACAGAGTGGCCTGGAAAGCTGTCTTCTGGGGTCCCTCGGCGGCTGTCTGGGCTCCTCCTCGCAAAAGCTTTCCATCTTCATGCGACGGCGCTCGCACGGTGGAAAGCTTTTGCGATCGCGCTCCCGTGATACAGCGGCGGCCATAGCCGCCGACTGTATCACTGGGCCCCGCCCCCTGGCGTGCCGCGCCATCCGCTGTGATTGACAGCAGCGCCAGCCAATGGCTGCGCTGCTATCAATCCGCCCACCTAGCCAATCAACGGCCAGGCTGGGAACCGAAGAGGATGATGTGGATGCGCCCGGGAGTTTCGAACGGTCAGGTAAGTAAAACAGGGACTTGGGCAGGGGGCGCTGTGAGATGTTTTTTTACCTTAATGCATAGGATGCATTAAAGTAAAAAAAACTTTTACCTTTACAACCCCTTTAAATAAAAAAAATTAAAAATTCCTTTAAATATTGTACCTGCTGGGTGTCTATAGTATGCCTGTGTATCTTTATGGTGCACACTGCAGAGGACACAGGCAATACACCACGTGAGAATACTGCATCTAGCACAATCAACTACCTGCCAGTAAATTAGGAAGAACTGATCTAGCTAAGCTATACAGTGTATAAATATATGTACAACACCTGGGATGTATATATATCCTCTACACACTGTAACATTAACTGACTAGCCTGCCTGCTCTGTCTACCTAGAAAAAATTACACACTCTCTCTCTCTCTTTGACTGATCTCTAACCAGCGCTGGAACACACTACACAAGGCCAACCTGCAGGCGACCTTTTAAAGTGTGGGGCGTGTACTAAACCCCCTGAGCCATAATTTGCCAAAGCCACCCTGGCTTTGGCCAATTACGACTCTCTGTACTGACGGCGCTGTGATTGGCCAAGCATGCGGGTCATAGTGCATGCTTGGCCGATCATCAGCGCGCAATGCCGCAGTGAATTATGGGCCGTGGCGCGTCACTCGAATTTGGCGTGAACAACCCGTTTTGTTCGTATTTCGACGAACGATCGAACATACGATGTTCGAGTCGAACATACTTTCGACTCGAACACGAAGCTTATCCCTACTGCTGACTAACACAATGTAGCTGAATCGCACGACCAGACCGGAGTGCCCTGAAAATAGTTAAGTATATATATCTTTCTCACACAGATTAGTCAGCATGGGTGTAATGAAGGGGACAGTTTTAAGGCTAATTCAGCTGACAATTTTCCACCCAGCTCCTTTGACAAAAGTCAATTGAAAATTTTACTTTTGTTGAACCAGGCATTGCAGACAGGCCATGTGTGGATGGCCACTTTTAGTATATTAAAACTGTGTAAATTAATTCTCGGAGCTGATTGTATTCCTACTGGTGTTGGATTTTGTTTGTTTTATATCTATACAAGTAAAGCAGCCTATTTACCTCCACCACCTATAGGCATCATAGCTAATGGTAAATCCAACCCAAAATGTAGAGTTTATCAGAGACATACACACATAGGCCCAGATTCAGAGAGCAATTACGCCTGTCTAACTGGTGTTAGACAGGAGTAATTTCAAATTTCGCGCGCCGTATCACTAGTTTGAATCCTCAAACCATGATACGGCGGCTTCGATCCGAGAGGCTTACGTCTTCGTAAGCCTTCGGATCTACGTTGCGATATTTTTGCGGCCGCTGGGTGGAGTCCGCGTCGTTTTCACCGTCGGGGTATGCAAATGAGTTTTTACGGCGATCCACGAAGGTACGAGTGTCCTTCGCAATCGCCTACGTCATTTTTTGGCTATGTAATGTTAGAGCAGCTTTTTGCTTGTCTAACAGTGCGTAACCCATGTTAAGTATGGCCGTCGTTCCCACGTCGAATTTAATATTTTTTTTTTTTTTAACGTAACTCGTTCGGGAATAGGAATGTACGTAAACGACGCTACTACGACGTAACGACGTGATTTCGCGCAATGCACGGCGGGAAATTTGAGAACGGAGCATGCGCAGTTCGATCGCCGCGGGAACGCGCCTATTTTAAATGCTTCACGCCCCCTAATCGCGTAGATGGATTGCGCCGGGAGAAATACACTACGCCGCCTTCGTTTACTGGACAAAATCTACCTGGATTCCACGTAGAGCCAGGTAAAATACGGCGGCGTAGTGTATTTGGGAAACGCTACGATAATCTAATTCTATGTGAATCTGGCCCATAGATTTTTAATATCAAGTGACTGCCATTTTTACACAATATATGCAACAAACCAGTCTTTTTTTACCCCTAATAGGAGCCAGTGTCATGGCCCAAGCATCTGATTCTGCATCAATCCTCTTTGAAGCTGCTGCTGCTGGCAATCCAGATGCTGTTTCCCTACTCCTGGAATACGGAGCCGACGCCAATGTACCGAAGCACTCCGGACACTTGCCAATACATAGGGCAGCCTACAGAGGACATCTCTTGTGAGTACCAGGACAGAGGTTGACTAAAGGCCCTTAGCCTGACTGCCGGTGCCATCAGATCCCTGCAGTCTATGTTAGTATCTCAGGTAGAAAAATAAGAGAATATATTCAGCGCTGGAAAAAAATATAAAGTACCAATATATGCAAGCCAGCACTAAGAACAATTCATAAAAAGTCCCAAGTGTAAGTGAAATAAAAAGAGTGTGGCGCAAAATAAAAACAATAATAATAATAATAATAATAATGGTGACAATAAATATACTTATAAAAATATAAATTATTTGAAAATAGTGTCCATGTGCGAGGAAGTCCATAAAGCAATGAATCCACAGCCTTAAATGATTTCCAGAGTGGAAAGTGAAAAGGAACACCAAAGAATATCCTCCACCAGTGTAAGATGGACTCTCACCTCTCTGCTTTGATCCAGATGGATCTCAAAGCATAATCTGTGTAATCAGAAATCAGCTGACAGCCTCGATAGGCAGACGGATGGATAGGATAAAAACCATAGATCTGGATTCAATGATTTCTCAACATTCATACCACCATGTAGGGAAGAAAGGAAAGAAATCTAGTGCTCTCTGTTGAAATAACTATTTATTTAAAACAATGGTGACTTCACTCACATGTAGAGACACTCTAAGAGCCGAGTGTCAGCATAGCGGCATGTAACAGAGTACCAAACCGTCCTACTGCAATCTGCGGCGATCGTGGGTGACGTTCTGCGTGGCTCCTCCCCCTGTATGCGTTACATCCCGTGGGCGGGACTTCCTCATCGTGGGTTAAGGGAGCACCTTAAGGTAGTGTTTAAAAAAGAAAGTGGCTTTTGGCACCATCATTTTATCAGACAAGCCTGCTAAGGGCTTCCCAAATAATTTTGTACAATTTTACATAGTTTCCTGCAATTTTTTGGAGCCTGGTTCAAATATCTGTTGACTTCAATAGCTGAACCTCTGAGGCCCCGTACACACGGCAGAGAACCTCGACGGGCAGAACACATCGTTCCGCCCATCGAGGCTCTCTGCCGGCCGTCAGATTCGGTGACCCGCCCGTCGGGAAAGACAACCAGCTATTCATCCCGACGGGCCGTCGAGCAAATAGAGAACCTGTTCTCTATTTGCTCAACGGGTATCCCGACGGGTGGGGCTCGCCGAGAGCGTACACACGGCCGAGGTTCTCGACAGAATCCGGCTCCCAGCGAGGTTCTCGCTGGTTTCTGCCGAGAACCTCGGCCATGTGTACGGGGCTTAAGTGGAAGTGAGGCAGGGACCATCTTGAATAAAAATTAAGTCATTTGAATCTTCCTGAATTTGGGGAAACCCAGTTTTGTAGCTTGTCCGGATATGAAAATCTGTTTACACTTGGCAAAAAAAGGTCCATAAACGTTGATTACAGAAATTGGGCAAAACACGTTCAGCTTTGGCAAGTCTCTTTCATGTTTCATGACTATGTAACAATTTTCACTCCCCCAAATGTTAACACTGTAGTGATTAACCTTACCAGAGAACTTTAAACCTTGCTCTAGTCTTGTGCAAAATGTATTTCTATCCCTTACAGTTTAAAATAAAAAGTTGAGATCTGCTCCATCTTTTTGAATAATCTTGTATAAATTGGTTATTGATTTTGGTTTGTTGAAATGTTTTGTAAAGTAGAAATACTACAAAGGAAAGGCAGTTTGGTCACATAACTGAATAGTAATCTCTATTCTTTTCTTCACTGACAGAGCTTTGCGGTTGCTTATCCCAGTTACAGACATGACTACAATAAAAAGAAGTGGTATAAGCCCTGTTCATTCAGCGGCAGCAGGTGGACACCCCGAGTGCCTGGATCTTCTCCTCAGATCTGGATTTGATGTAAATTTCATGCTGGCGCAAAGAGTCCGCAAGGGCTATGACGATGAGAGGAAGTCTGCCTTGTACTTTACGGTTTCAAACAGTGATATTTCTTCAGCTATGCTTCTTCTTGATGCTGGAGCTCTTCCAAACCAAGACCCTGTTAACTGCCTTCAAGTGGCATTACGAATGGCGAACTATGAGCTGGTTAACCTGCTGCTCCGCCATGGAGCCAATGTAAACTATGTGTGCCGAGTCAACCCCCTCCACTTTCCTTCAGCCCTACAGTATGCTCTCAAGGATGAGGTTATGCTGAGGATGTTGCTGAACAATGGATATGATGTACTCAAATGTTTTGATTGCCCTTACGGGAATAAAGTGCACTATATATATGGATATGAAGGATGGACTCCTGCTGTCATCAAGGACACACTGGTATAGTCATATAAGGCAAAATTGTGCATTTTATTTTGTGTTCTGGTTATAAAAAAGAGTAACCAAATGAAGGTAGATTAATTTGCTATCATGGGTAGGATAGATATAATGGAGTTGATGTATTAAAACTCAGTAGAAGGGGATGTAGGCTTGGGGTCTAGGGAAACTATAATGCCTCATACACACAAGCGGGATTTCCATCAGTAAAAGATCTGTCGGAAAACTGAGAGCCTGCTCTCTACTTTTCCCCTGTACAGACGATTGGTTTTACCGTTGTGAAAACTCCAATGAGAGCTTTTCCTCGGGAATCCCGACATTGTGTATGCTCCATCTGAGTTTTCTCGTACACACCGCTGGGTTTTCCGACGGGAAAACGTTAGTCCGAAATTCCGGCGGGAAAAAAGAGCAGGTTCTCTTTTTTGTCCGGCATTTTTTGGCAGTTTTCCCCTTCGGAAAAACACAACACAGTGCAAACACGCCTCTATGTTGGCCTATGTGGCCATTCACACACACTTCATACGGAAGTTGAAAGTTTGTTATATTGGCGCTCTAAGCAGCACCCCTGTTCTACCACCTTTGACACAAAGCACTGCATATAGACAAGCCATATTTACATGCAGGCCATATCCCACATGCACGTTTAATTGAATATGTGATGACAGAAATACATAGCTGCCATTGCTTACCTCCTAAACGTTCTACCTACAACTGTTATGCTGACCTGATGGCTTTATTTTCTGAATCAATGACTAAGAAAGTCAGTATTCTTCTTTATATACTTATTCCAGGCCAGGCCAGTGGTTCAGTGATGTCAGACAACTAGCTTATTTTAGGTCAAACTAAAACAGCTGTTGCATATCAGATACACACAATTGAATATTACAATTTTCTCTTTGCATATTTTTGCTTGAAAACTTTTCTTTGTTTCCTTATTTTTGCAATTGAACATAGTTGGTCTCCTTAAAGAGAAGCTCCAGGCTCCCCTCAAAAAATTAAAAATCAGCAGCTACAAATACTGTAGCTCCCGACTTTTAATATAATATACACTTACCTGTCCTCACCCAAGCCGATTCTTCAATCGGCTTCAGGTGCAGGCGCGCCAGCATCTCAAGTAAGAGAAACAGCCAGTGAAGCCTCGCGGCTTCGCAGACGGTTTCCTACTGCGCATGTGCGAGTTGCTCTGCACCATCTGAGTGGTCCCGTAGACTGGGGGAATGAGGGGGGGCAATTTCCAGCTCTGTTTGTCGACTCACATCTGACCACAGATGGGAGTGGGTACCTGTCAAAACCAGGTACCCGCCCCCCGCCCCCCCAGAAAGTACCAATTGTGGTAGAGGAGGGCGGGGAACATGTAAATAAGCTGAACTTCCCCTTTTGGGTGAAGTTCTGCTTTAAGGTAGAACTATAAGCAAAACTTTTTTCTTTTTTTTCATTTTGGATAGCGTAAGGGAGGGTATACCTGCCATCTGCGTCCCATGTAATTTTTAAGATTTCCCTTGACTTCCTGTCCCATAGCCAAACAGGCAGCGAGAGGAAATCCCTGAGGCGCCCCAGGTCACTAAAACTAGTGTCCCCATTGAAAGATTTCACCTTTATTACTATTCTGGGGACAACCCAAAATTTGGGATTTTCTTTACTTTCACTTTCAATGATAAAATGAGAGGGCAAATCTCTAACGGGGAAAGAGACAGCAATAAAAACTGACATGGGGTTCTAATCCCTCTCCACTCTAGGCAAAACTTATTTTTTTGTTTTGGATAAAGTTATACCTTGTTTCTTTGAAATTATCCTTTTTTTGTAAAAGAAAATATTTGCAAATACTCTTTAGGAGAACTTGCCTTATTTTCTATCATTGACAATAAAATTATGAGTGGACATTCAGTACAATCACTTAGTATAGTCCTTTCATGTATGTGTCTTATGGTGGTAAAGTTCCGGACAGCATATATAAGGGGATGTAATCTGTTACTTATGCCTGACGTTTTCCTTTGTCTAGTTTTGCGAGGTCATAACCCTTACATGGCTCCGGCACCTCTCTGGTAATGTGGTCCGAGTCATGTTAGACTATGTTGACCATGTGGAGTTTTGCTGTAAATTGCAAGATACTCTTATGAAGCAGAAGCTCTGGCCTGAAATCCACTACATAACAAGTGAGTAATATCTTGAATATATCATGATAAGGTACAAGTAAAAGACAGGCCCACAGTTATTTAGTTTTTTATATTTCTCATGAGTGGTTTTAAATCTTTTACTCGTCCTCACCCGTTTTGATGTCCTCTATTCATTATATGTTTAATGTAGAAACAGGGAAAAGAACCTGCTCCAGGTGTCTGGGTCACAAAAAAATCTTCTCCTCCTCAAAATGATGGTGCTGGCTCAGTATGCAAAATAACATATAGAAAAAAATTCAATCTGGATGGCCGCACTTCAACAATTACTTTATTGGTTAAAAACCATACAGCAAAAGATGCAATCAACAGCTGACACGTTTCACACCGTAACTACTGGTGCTTACTCAAGCACCAGTAGTTACGGTGTGAAACATGTCAGCTGTTGATTTCATCTTTTGATGTATGGTTTTTAACCAATAAAGAAATCGTTGTTGGAGTGCAGGCATCCAGATTGAATTATTTTCTATATGTTTCATTTAGTTAGTACATGTATGCTTCAATTTTATCGTAATATGGCCTAATATTTTTAGAGACGATGGGTGAGGTCTTTTATACATGCATAATTCCCCTGTTAACTTCGAGCTGTATGAGGCTCAGCCAATGTCCCCTGCAGGGCTCAAAGCCTATGCAAGAGTTTGTGAAAAGGCATTTTCTCTTCCAGCATGACGGTACCCCTGTAGAACAAAGCTAAATATATAAAGACGTGGTTTGAGGAATTTGGTGCTCAGAGCACTGACCTCAACTCTACACAACACCTATGGGATAAACTGAAATGCAGATGGCAAACCAGGTCATCTTGTCCATCATCAGTACCTAACCTCACAACACTTTTGGTTGAATGGGCACCAATTCCCACAGACACTCCAAAACCTTGTGGAAAGCCTTCCCAGAGGAATAAAGACTGTTGCAGCCACAAAGAAGGGGGGGGGGGCATTATTTGAATGCCCATGTTTTTTTGGAATGGGAAGACCAACAACCTTATAGGTATGATGGTCAGATTTACTTATAGGCCTTAAAGTGTGTTTTCTCATGTCCACAGTACAATTAGTGGAATTGTACATAGTGATAAAGCGTTCGCATGCAGGTTGCTGACAACATACTGACTTTTTTGTAAGACACGGAAAATTATTAGACTATGTTATCATCAAACACACTCAACCTCATGCTAACTAAACTTAATGAAATAACTATGTATTTATTGTTAGTATAATTTTCTTTTTTTCCCATATAGAACATATTTCCCTGAAGAAGACCGTTAACCATAAATGTGTCGAAACGCGTAGGAATTTATATGTGTGGAATTACATATGAATTCATTGTTAATAATCTTGAGTCCATGTGTTAAATGTTCCTTTATCAATGAGATGTGTTTTTGATGTTACGACCAGTAACTGCTTTTTACGACTCCCATGTAATTATGCCTTATTCCCTTTTTTGTTTTTGATACACAAAATAAAAAAAATATATATTTTTTTACAAATAACTTATTACTTGTTTAATACAATACCTTGCTGCTAAAAAAAAAACAACCATGAGGGATCTCTTATCCAATTCTATTCACTCAGGGTGTGCAGCACCCACAACTCTTTCAAATGTGTTATCCATTCTATGTTATCGTTTTATGACCATTATATCAGAATATTTGAAGACTTCTCAAGCATTATGTGGCTTTTTTTTTCCAGCGAATCCACGCTCACTGAAACATCTGTGCCGCTTGAAGATTAGGAAATGTATGGGGCGACTTCACCTGCGCTGTCCTGTTTTTATGTCATTCCTTCCTCTACCAAATCCCTTGAAGGACTACATCTCGTACAAAGAATATGACCTGTTTGGACAAGGGAACTTTTCACGGAACTGGTGAAGAGCCACTAATCATGATGGAAGAAAAAAAATGGTGGACTTCTCTGACTTTACCAGAAAGCCTCTGGAAGAGCAAAAAGCAGCAAACGTAAAGGTGGAAGACCTACTCCTTTTGGTAGTATGTCAGTTGGCACAAGGACATATTTGCTATGTGTGACTAATGGATATTGGCATGATTCAGCAGCCATTTGGGTCATTCATCTTATAGCAAGCCAAATGGGTTTTATTGTTTGTTCTTCTATCATAGAAACAGGCTATTCTTAAATGTACTTTCATTAATATCAATTTCTTTGCAGATGGTCCTTCTTCCCTGGCTAGAGACATGGTAGGTTACCTGGTAATAATGGTGTGCATATAAGTTATTATAAAATGTCAATGAGGTTTTGGTTGGATTTTGGGAATTGCTGAGAAAAATTATGTGGCATGGGCTAATAACAGTAAGGCCTCGTACACACGACCGAGAAACTCGTCGTAAAAGAAACATTATTTTCCTCAACGAGGTTCTTGTCAGGCTTGTCGAGAATCTTGTCAAGCTTTCTTTGCATACGGAAAAAAATAGGTTGCGCTAAATTATTAATATTTTTTTCCATATTTTGTACACCGTTTGTTTATCAGCAGGTCTGCGGCTTTCTTTGTCTTCACATTATATAATTTATATTATATATCATATATATTTTTTAATTTAACACATTGGGTACACATACAATTGTCGGTTTCCAGCATGATTTAGCGCAGTTTCTTCCCCCCATTTTTCCATTTCTTGTCATACACACTGTCAAGATAAAATCTCGTTGTTCTCAAACGCGGTGACGTACGATGGCACTATAAAGGGAAAGTTTGATTCAACTGGCGCCACCCTTGGGGCTGCTTTTCCTAATCTCGTGTTCCTGCGTGTTAAGTAAAAGTTTGGTGAGACGATTCGCGCTTTTCAGTCTGTTACAGCGTGACGAATGTGCTATCTCCATTACGAACGCTACTTTTACCGAAGGTGCGCTCCCATCTCATACCTTATTCTGAGCATGTGTGGGTTTCTAAGCATACACATGAACGTGTTTCTCGTCGTAAACTAGCCAGATGAGAAACACGACGAGGAAATTGAGACTCCCGACGAGAAAAAAAGAACTTGTTCTCTTTTTTTCTCGTCGAGATCCACGACAGTTTTCTCTACGTAAAACACACACACGACCGTTTTCCTCGGCAAAAAAGCTCTGCCACCAAGTTTTTTGATGGATTTTGTTGGGGAAAACTGTCTGTGTACGAGGCCCAAGAGGATTTAATGCATGTGCTTGGAGCCCACAAATAGGGATTGATAATCCCCCAACCTCTTACCCGCTTGCCTCTAGGGATTGTTCACAAGATGCATCCCTACTCCTAAGATTATGCTTACATCAATCAGAATCACAGGTCCTCATCTTCCATTAAGGTGTGATCAAAGAATTATGGACACATTCATAGTTAGGATGTCTCTGGCATACAGGAGAAATAGAATTGTGTTGGTGGAATAAACTCAGGGGTCTCCTTAATTATGTCAATGGGTAAGGTAATGGTGAATGCACCGCACCAGTGTGAACCCGGGCTAAGGGAATGTTTTGGAGAGGGGGAGCTCATTTTATGCTCTAGCCTAGATGATTATTATGTCTGAGGAAGAAAAAAAAAGGAGTACCTCCTGGTATATAATTTATACATATTATATCATGAGGTATAACAATGTTTATTCTGATACTATTAATGAATCTTTGTGAAATAAAGATGCACGTTTTGGAGAAAGATATCTTTGTACAAGTTTATATTGGCAAGTGAGCCTCGTTTTAGCAGTGTGGGGCACTGCTTTGTGCAATAAGAGCAACGGTAATTTTTTCATCTACAGGGTACTCCAATAGCATCTGTAATATATAAAATATACAGATAGGAAAAGCAAGGATAGATGTACAATTAATGATCACTATAAAACTATTGATTATGGAGTCTTATATCATCTGTCCTTTGTATTAAAACTCTCTGTGGGTTCCTATTGCCCCTTATCTATTACACCTGAAATCAGACCTCAGATGCAGGGCAGATCTGCTGTAGGGTCTTTGTCGATGGGCTTTTGGTAACATCAAGCAAGTTTTGCTTTCCCATACAAATCTATGGGAATGCAAAGCCTGCTTAAAATAGGTCATATACAGCCATCAATGGATTCTGAATGATCTCAGAAGCATCTTACACCGATATTGAACTGATGCCATCGGCAAAAGCCCAAACGAAGCCCATTGACACAGACATTTAAGCCTAGTACACACCACTATTTGTTTTTCCTTCAACCCACTGGGTTGAGAGACAGTGAGAGAGAGTGAGACAGTAAGGCCACGTACACACGATCAGACCAAACCGATGAGACTGGTCTGACGGACCATTTTCATCGGACCAGGCTGAAGTGGTCCGATGTGCGTACACACCATCAGTCCAAAATCCCATCGGACCAGAACGCGGTGACGTAAAACACAACGACGTGCTGAAAAAATAAGTTCAATGCTTCCAAGCATGCGTCGACTTGATTCTGGGTTTTTGGTCCGATGCTTTTGTGTACGAACCATCGTTTTGGTCCGACGGACAGGTGTCCATCGGACAGATTTTAAAGCAAGCTTTAAAACTTTGGTCCGATGGACAACGGTGCGATGGGCCGTACACACGATCAATTTGGTCCAATGAAACTGGTCTTCAGCCCAGTTTCATCGGACCGGTCTGATCGTGTGTACGTGGCCTAAGACAATCCCCTTCTCCATATTTGATCGATAGCGACATAAAACAAATGCCTGTTTTTAAAGGCGGAGGTTCCAGGACTGTCATACTTATGTTTGTTTCACTATTTACTGAGTTTCTGACTTGGACAAACATCTCTCTGTTGGGTTTATTGATACTTGTTCAGTGCCAAGGCATTTTTCCTTCAACCCAGGAAGGAAAATAAAACGTGCATCTCAGGTCGAAACCACTGTACTAACAATCTGATGTTAGTACAGACAATCGCTGATGAGGAGCTGGCTGGCTGGCTGCCATACACACAGGCCGAATGTCGGCTGTTTTTTTATTGAACCAGACGATGTTGCTTGACATTTGGCCCGTGTGTACTTGGCTTTACCCTATCTGCCTCCCTGCTGCACCAGGCAATGTTTACATTCCATTTTCTACCACTAAAAGCTCTATACCAGAGATGGGGTCCCTTGGCACCCCAGATGTTTTGGAACTAAATTTCCCATGACGCTCAACTCCATTGCAGAGTGCATGAGCATCGTGGGAAATGTAGTTCCAAAACCTCTGGGGTGCCAAGGTTTGCCATCACTGCTCTATACAGATAAATGGCAGAGCTGACATGCTTACATGATACTAAGACAAACAAGGTCTGGAGATAAAGAAAACCACAAAGTCTGTTTAGTAAAACTTTTTTTTTATCTTTCCAATAACTCATATAACATTTACATACACAGGACTTCAAAAAAAGTTATGAGCGAGTCATACAAATTATAAACAATAGTGTTATTTACAGATCACAGCCACTTAAATCACAAGGCATGATAATCATTTCACTAACGAAAAAAAGGCCAGGAGCATAGTAACCCATGGCAACCAATTAACAATCATGTTGCATCGTTTTGACAGCTCCAATGACAGATGTATTTGGATTGGTTGCTTGTAGCTACTGCTTTTTACAAGTACTCTGAATTACTTTTTTTCAATAAGCCCAAATGTATTCTATAGAATCTCTCTTTGTAGCAACTTGCCTCAAAGAATGTTGTCTAAGCACTTTAAAAATATAACCGCTTACCCTATGCTCACAAATAAACTTTGTTAGGAACGCTATAGAGCTGGTCACAAAGGGTCAATAAATAGGAAGTGTGAGGGTTAATGGACCAGGGACAACAATTGGTAAAGCAACTTATTACGATAGAAATTTGGGAAGAGCCATTGCCGACTTGTTTTTAAAATGTGGAGGTTCCAGGACTGTCATACTTATGTTTGTTTCACTACTTACTGAGCTGCTGACTTGGGACAAACATCTGTCTGCTGGGTTTCTTGATACTTGTTCAGTGCCAAGTTTTTGACAGAAGGATAAAGATGAAATCTCTGGAACGTGCATTATAAGGTCAGCTATAGGATCTCTCATATTCCTTTGACAGGTTTCCATTAAAGCCCAACTCCAGGCAGGTCCATCCCCTGGAATGATCCCAACTTTAATAGCGAGATCCACCCAAATGCCTGAAAAACAGCTGACCCAGGTTCTAGAGCTCCTGCCAGCTCCACAGCCCAGAACTCCAATGAGCGATGGAGGGGCAGAGAGCTTGTGACTGGTCACTAAGGACTGAGAACTGAGCAATCAGCAGTCTTCGATTGCTCAGGACTTGGTCTTAGAGGTAGTGGGGGGGACAGATGCAGCATCCACCTAGGTGAGTATGTAGGCTTGTTTTTTTGTCTCTTTGAGAATGAGTATTTTGACCAAATAGTATACAGTTGAACCTCGGTTTACGAGTAACTCGGTTACCAAGCTTTTTGAAAGACGAGCAACTTTTTAAAAATAATTCTGACTCAGTTTGCGAGTGTTGTTTCGCTAAACGAACAGAATTCAAGCTAATGGGGCCTGCAGTACCGCATTTGGCCTGAGGAAGGGGGCGCCGGAGCTGAGCAGAGCCAAACGTCACTGATCAGAAATGCATGAAAAGGCCCAAGGACAGCTCGGCTGACCTCGGCAAATCTCGGGAACAAAGACTTTCCGAGGTTTGCCGAAGTGTCTTTTAGCCTTTTTCGGCCGTTTCCAAGGCTCTCTGGCACCCCCCGCGGTATTGCATGCCATTGAAGTCAATGCGGAACAAATTATTTTCATTTCCATCAACTTCAATGGGGAAACTCGTTTTGATATTTGTGTACTTTGGATTACGAGCATAAACTGTTCCAGGAGAATGCTCATAATCCAAGGGTCCACTGTAGTTGATGTTGAATTTCTGGACTGCTACAAATGTGAATGCTACAGGAATAATAGGAGGGTGTGTTTTTTTTTTGTTAAGTGTTCACTTAACTATTCCCTTCCCTGCCCTATTCCTAAAACGGCTTAAGAGGCAGTTTTAAGATGATCCTGCTATTTGAGTCAAAATCAATATGGCAGCGCCTACAGTCTTTATCAGCTTGGTAGCCAGTGGAACTAGAGCAGGGGCTCCAAGCTACTTTGAAAACTTGTAAAAGTATGTTGAATGCTACTTTTGTGTTCCAGATCCTCCATATAATAAAATAAATGCAAAATGGGAGCCTCCAATACTGGACACAGCAGGTGTGGAGACCTGGGAACTCCAAATGTATTAAAAATGTATAATTTGGAGTGGGCTGGTCCAATAGGCATAGGTGCTTTCGAAGCACTGCATTATACACCCAAACAACATCACATTTTTAGTGTATTGTCCATAATGTCCCTGTGCTGACTCCCCTTGGATCTAACATGCTCCAAACTGATTACACATTTACAATTAACCACATAAAACAGTATCTCAAAAACGTTAACATTACTCATTTGAAATAAAACCCAGATTGCAAAAAGAAAGAAAAAATAGATTTGGCATGACCAGGAAAAATACAAGAAAATATTATAAAAATCTCATCCTTAATACATTATCTCATATAAACCTATTTACCACATAAAGGGAGATGAGTCCATGTAAAGTACTAATACAAAAATGGCATAAAGGCCGATTAGAAAAAAAGCTTCTAACCAATCAAGGTGGTTTATCGCACACGGTACACCAATTAAGTAGAGGGATTATTCAGGCCCATTTCCTCCTGTTTAATGAAACAGAGAAGACATTCAGCTACCCAATGCACAATATTGAAGAGTCAAGCAGCATAGCACAACAGGTTCCTCCAACCATGCAAGGAACCAGAAAGAAGGAGGGAGACCAACAAATACAACAGTTACCGAGAACAGAAGAGAAGCACCCTAGCTCCAGCCAATCTCTTACCGTCCATGTGTCCCCACTCTTGTGACTGTCCATATATTGGAATACACCCCCAGTCAAGCGAATGGGCCCGACGTGCATATCTCATGGGCTTACTATGGGTAAGAAAGTGCAAGAGGAGATCATCTCAAAGGAGTACGGAGACAATGAAAATAATCCTTATTACCCTGCACCCAAATAATAATTTTATATAGTAAAGTCCCCTCTAAAGCCAGTAATGTATTTTCAAATTTTGATATATCTTAAAGGGGTTGTAAAGGTTTGTTTTTTATTTTCTACATAGGTTCTTTTAAGCTAGTGCATTGTTGGTTCACTTACCTTTTTCCTTCAGTTTCCCTTCTAAATGTTTTTCTTTGTCTGAATTTCTCACTTCCTTCAGTAAGCTTGCCCCCATCATCCGAGCCATTCTGGTTGGGTGTTAGTCGGCGTGCTCATCCCCTTCCTTGGTACTACATCCCTGCGGGGGTTCACAGCGCCTCCCCACAGGGATGTTGTCTCAAGGCATGGGGCAAGCATGCTGACTAACCCCCAGCCAGAACGGCTCGGATGATGGGGGCAAGCTTACTGAGGAGGAACAGATAGTGAGAAATTCAGACAAAGAAAAAAACATTTAGAAGGGAAATCAAAGGAAAAGGTAAGTGAACCAACAATGCACTAGCTTACAGGAACCTATTTAGAAAATAAAAAACAAACCTTTACGACCCATTTAAGCTTGTTGGTGAAGTGAAGACTCAATTCTGGGCCTGGCCTGCTGCCTCTCTACTCATGGAAGTCGAATGGCTCAACAGATGAAGAACTTTTGTGTGGCTAGGAGCGCCTAGTACAAATTTCCATCCTGCTTGAAATTTGCTCACGTCCTTTATTTGCCAAGACCATCAGATACAGCCAACAAGATTCTGGGGAAAGGACTCCCCCCTTTTCTCAAAGCAACAATTTTGTAATAAGTTGAGGATGAAATAATATAAGGATCCTGAGCTGAGGCTGGAGTGATGCCATCATGTCGCTATGAACGGCTGGATTTAACAGATACAATTACCAGTAAATATTTTAAAGGACTTTCAAGCGAGTAGGAAGTGTGTACTAGGTGCTCCTGACCACACACCCAGAAGTTGTTTTTAAAGCAGGACTTCAGCTAAACAGCTATATGCACAATAAAAAAAAAAGTTTTTTTCTCTTATGTCCATGGACAGACACATCTTCCTTATACTCTTAACTGCCTACAGTCAAGAGTATAAGGAAGCTGTGTCCGTCCATGGACTTCAGAGAAAAGGATTTTACGGTGAGTACAAAAATCCTATTTTTCCCTACCAATGGACTATAATTCTGTTCAACCTGTCTTCTGACTCCAGAACTCTGGCACACTGTTTAACCAAGAGGATGCCACCTTTCACACCAAGGCATCGGCGGTAAAGTGCGCTTTACGGTCGTATTTGCAGAGGTATTCGGCCGCTAGCGGGGCACTTTTAACCCCGCTATCGGCCAAAAATGGGTTAAAAACACCTGCAAAGTGCCACTGCAGCAGCGCTTTTCCAGCGGTATAGCCGCAGTGCCCACTCATTTCAATGGGCAGGAGCAGTGGTGAAGGAGCTCCAAAGATGCTGCTAGCAGGACTCTTTATCGTCCTGCTCCAGTGTGAAAGCCCAGAGGGCGCTTTGCAGGCGCTATTTTTTGCGTTATAGCGCCTGCAAAGCACCTCAGTGTGAAAAGGGCCTTACTCTTGGTTCAGCATTACAGCTTTATCATCTTCCAGGTCACTCAAGCAGGAATCAGTGATGTGATCACGTGTCTCACTAGCAGGTTAGTAGGGGCAAGGGGACACTGGAAGACACAAAGCTGAACTATGAAAAAGGTGTCACCTGTCTATGCCATGTAGAAACCACAAGACCATGCATACGTATTTATCACTATATTGTGTTAAGCCATTTGCCTGGAGTTTCACCAGACTTTAATTTCATCACCATGATGGCTTGGAGATCATTATCACAGGAATAATTCTATATACTAATGTGATAGTTCATCTACAGTATTTAAATTCAGTAGATCTCTCATACAACCAGTTTAAACAGAAGACGTAAATAACTTTCTTCCCAAAAATAAGACTTGGCATACCAAGCAATCTGCCACCAATATAAACCAGTCAATCCGCTAACTATGGATAATTCATTATCACATTAATAAATCATTTATTAGGTTCCCTTATCAAATTATATAACAGATAGTTAAACAGTATTATTTACAATGATTAGTGCAAAAGATTACATTCACAAATTATTTAATGTTGGTTCTGAGGTCACAGAACGTAAATCTAAAAGAATTTGGTTGTATAATAATTGTATCATGCCGTCTCTCATTTTTTGAAACACAAATAATCAGTTTTGCCCAAAACCAGATTAACTTTTTCTCTCCTGCAGTACTGGAGGAATTGTCGCTTCTGATTGGCTGGTGAGACAGTCAAGGCAGGCTTCCTTTCTATCACTGTTGTGGATAGGACCTGCATGAACTATGGATGAAGCCTAGTATTAATGGTGCCCGTTTCCCTGAAACGGACCATTACATTTTTTTTTACTGTGTGCAATCTAGACCAAATGTTTTTGAGCCCTCGTTCACACTGGTGCGTTTTGACATGCGATTTGGCATGTCAAAACGCATGTCAAAACGGCGGATTTTGCCGCAAATTGCCGGCAATGGCAGTGTCCTAATCGGTGCGACGCTGCATCTGCGGCATTGCACCGATTTCAAAAAGTAGTCTCTGTACTACTTTTTGCGATTTCAGCCCGCGATTTACATTGACATCTGTGCAGAAACCTGCACAGATGTCTCTGAAATCGCGGCTGAAATCGGGACTGCCGGGCGGGAGTGAAATCGTGCGAGTTCAGCTGAACTCGCACTGCTTCACTCCCGCAGCCCAGTGTGAACCAGGGCTTAGGGATTGTTTGCCATTGAGCATGAGACCCTCAGCCATCAAAGGACGACGCCTTACATCATTGTCTCTTCCGTCACTTTATAAAAAAATACAATTTCACAACCAAAACTCTAATAATGATCACCATATAAAATGAATACAAGATGACAAAAAAACTTAGATTTTACCATAAAAGTGGTCTAAGCCAATAAGCAGGAACCAACAATTTTATAAATCTGGGAATGTCCCTGGAAATCTGACAAGTGGGAGCTAGGTGTCGGAGTAGAAAACAAGGCAAAGTATACAACCGACGGACGCGTTTTATCGACAATTGTTGTTGGAAATTCCGACAACAATTTATTGACAACAAATGTTGGCTCTCAAACTTTCCCACAACAAATGTGTTTTGTCGGATCATCCGATCATGTGTACACAAGTCCATCGGACTAAAATCCAAAGTTCAAACACGCATGCTCCGAACCAATGCTAAACATCAGAAAACAATAGCAGAAGTTGCCCAAAGGGTGGCGGTAAAGAGCTGAAAAACCATGTGGTTTGGTGAATGTTAGCTGAAAATGTTCTGCCGTGTGCATGCAGAACAAGTTCACAGCCAGCGCCCTTCAGGCCAAAATCCACGGAGGTTTACTCACCCAAGATTTTTTTATTCGGTTTAGCCAGGTGTGTGATCTAGGTATCCCTAGAAGCAGAAAGGTGAAAACAAGAACATAATATACAAATCTTCAATGTGTTAATGGAAGTCCGATCGTGTGTACGAGGCTTTAGGCACATATTTCTCTATTCAATGGTTAGTCATTGAACCGGCTCCTAATCATGAGAACAACGCAAGTCACATCCACCTTCTTTACATGTTCATTGTGTACAATACAAACACAGAACCTCAAAACAGCACTGTAAAAGGCTATTGCCATATAAGTCCATAAACAAAACATTTAAAAATCTCACTAAGAGCAAAGCGCCTTTTGTGGTAGTACGGGAGGTTATCCAAGAAAATTTCACATTACAGGTAGGACATTTTGGAAAATGTTAGTTTGCTGGCCGTCAAGCCGATCTTTTAGCATTAGTACTTTGCGTCAGTGACCTGGAACTAGTATGCGGATCAGCTGTTCTGACTGCTCTGGTCAATGACAATGAAGATAATGAGGCCAAACTATTTCAGACGGAGGTCTGCAGTCCTCTAAATCATTCAACGCGGCTTTCCTCTGAATCAGTGGTCTCCAAACTGCGGCCATGGGCAAGATATGGCCCATTGTTTGCCTTTATCCAACCCTTGGGGTATTTTCCTTCCACTGACAACAACAAGGCGCTATTACTCCGACTGACGGGGAACAATTCCTCCCACTTACACCAATGATTGGCAAAATTCCTCCAATCAATACTAATGATGGGGCACTATTTCTCCCACCAATACCAACAATCGGCAATATTCCTCCCACCACTAGAGAACTGCAACAGCATAATACCCGGCCCCTTAACGGAGATCAACCAGGAAAAGATGACTGGTTCTCGGCAAAAGGTTCTCAGGCAGGGGCGGACTGACAACTCATGGGGCCCTCAGGCAATAGGAGATTAAGGGGCCCCCGGGCTATAGGAGATTATGGGGCCCCCGGGCTATAGGAGATTATGGGGCCCCCGGGCTATAGGAGATTATGGGGCCTCCGGGCTATAGGAGATTATGGGGCCACACAGTACTGTATACACACACACATACAGTATACATACAGAGTATAGACACACAATATACACACACAGACATACAGTACACACACACACACACACACACACTGAGAAGGTACTGGAGAGGCGGGGCAGCTATAATCTTATATTTTTAGACCAAAAGGATGTCAGTAAGGGACATTTCAGGGACAGATGTAAAAAAAAAAAACAGCTTTGTATATACTGTCCCTGGTTTTACTGAGGCTGGCAACCCTGATAGGGCCCCCTAGTGGCATGGGGCCCTTGGGCAGTGCCCGAATGGTCAGTCCACCCCTGTTCTCATGTGTATGGTTACCTGTGATGTGCCATTCCCTAGCAACCAAGCCACCTTAACTGGGGAAGAAGACTCTGGGCATCAGATATGGGCTCAGCTGTCACAAACCCCTTAGCTTTCTTACAGCTTCCTAAGTTATTAGGTGGGTGGGTATTTGCTTTTCTGCAAGTAGAAAGTTGAATTCTTCTCTGGAAAAGCACTGGAAAAGCACTGGAAAAACATACAGTACACACTGTTACACCTGAAATTTGCTCATTCTTTAAATTTTTTCTGCATGTGAACCAGCCATGGTCCTGTCTACAGAGGCCACCGACTATAAAGCTTAGCTGCCAATGCCTATAATTTAACAATAAAATTTAGTAAGGATTTAGGAACTAAATATGTTTCAACTGTGAATAGCTAAAAACTGCTAATTTCAAAACATAAATGCATTTTATTTTTCTAATAAATCCCAACAATAATAGTTTTTAGAGCATAGCCCCTAATTAAATCCCAACAATAATAATTTTTGTATATCCCCTAAATTACACAAGTGTGTAAAATTCCCTTTGGCTGAAACTCAATAACATTCTTCAAGATTCCTTGGCCTGTGTGTTCTTGATCGAATGCACATGAGCAAAATAAGAAACATACATACGATCATTCAGGGACTTCACGATGATGACAAATGTTGCCTTTCACTTTTAGCTGTATCAACTTTCAACGTAATCAGGAACTGCCGACCCTTTCTTGTGTTTCAGCTATCCTAAAAGGGCATAAAAGTTGTACAGTAGAACCCCGGCTTGCGGTTAATGGGCGTTCGCAATACGAGCAATGTTTTTTTAAATCCTGACTCGGTTTGCGAGTGTTGTCTCGCAAAATGAGCATGATTCAAGCCTCTGTGGTGTGCAGTACCGCATTTGGCCAGAGGTGCGGGAGCGCCAGAGCCGATTGTAAATGCTCCATTCCCCAAGTGTTTCCAAGCCTTTCTGGGGGTTTCCCTAAGTATTTACGAGTCTCTCCGGCGCCCCCCTCCCACATTTGGCCACGTGCGGTATTGCATGTCATAGAAATCAATGTGGAATACATTTTTTTCCGTTTTCATCGGCTATGGGGAAACTTGCTTTGATATGCGAGTGCTTTGGATTACAATCATTCTCCTGGAACCGATTATGCACGTAATCCAAAGTTCCACTGTACAACCCCCATTAATACCTTGTGTTGAAGAAACCTTCTTACACTGTTCAAAAGCAGGTTAGAGGTGGTGGTCTAAAATCCAGATACAGTTGAACCTCGCAGTCCAAAGTACTTGCATATTAAAGCGAGTTTTCCCATTGAAATCAATAGAAACGAAAATAATTTTTTTTCCGCATTGACTTCATTGGAATGCAATACCGAATGCAGCCAGAGGTGGGGGGCGCCAGAGAGCGCTGAAAAGGCCAGATGACACTTCGGCTCGTTTCCTGCTCCCCTGTACCTCAGGCCAAATGAGGTACTGCAGGCCAATGTTCAGATTTTCTCAGCTCCTGCACCACCGTACCTCAGGCCAAATGAGGTACTGCAGGCCTATTTAGCTTGAGTTCTGCTCGTCTTGCGAGTCAACACTTGCAAACCGAGTCAGAATTAAAAAAAAAGTTGCTCACAAATCAAAACGCTCTTAAACCAAGGTTCCACAGTATATCCCTCAGAGGAGTTCCTCACACCCCTGTAAATAAGATAAATCTAATGGTACTGTAGAGAACAGGAAAAAGAGGTTATCTGGGAAATCGGTCATTAGTTGAGAAAGGTGGTTCAGTGGTTTAAGGTACTCATAACTTCAATGGTAGGCTGATGTAAAATCTGGACCCTTATCTGAAAGCTGCTGCTTCCTGGAGAACCTCTTTAATCCATATCATTTTAAAATTATTTAAAAGCTAATAATTTATACAGAAAATCTGCATTGTTAAAAAAACAACAATGATGGAGTATAAGGGGAAAATATAACAACTCCCGCTCCCAGTTACAAGCCTAAGAGATGAAGGAAACCAGAAAAAAAAAAAAGACATAAAAACACCAAATCTTCAGTCTGTTGGAGCATTTCAGAGCAGAAGGAATAACAAAAATCTGACATCGCTCTGTAGTGCGATTAAGTGTCCTTGTACATGTCACAAAATCATGGCAAAAATTCGGATTTTAAGGGCAAATATCGCACGGCTGCATATATTCATTAAAAAGGCTTTCAGAATAATCAAATAATAATAGAAAAGAGCTCTGGTATATCTCTCTGCCTCACATGCTAATTGTGCCGTAGCATCAACTGCCGCTAAGTCTCTGCTTTATTTCTGCTCTCATGCCTCTGACTCTCGTTTCTTTTTTCCGTCTTCGCTGGGCTCGCTGTCTTCTGATTGGCTGGAGTTGAGGACTACAAACTGTCCTTCTGTGCTGGCCTGGTTGGGTCTACTGGAAGCAGCGATTAAGCGACTCTGCTCTTCCAAGTCCTAGAAAAAAGAACATTGAATATATATTTTAGAGCAGTGGTTCTCAACCTTCTAGTGCCGTGACCCCTTGATAAAATTTCACAAGTTGTGGGGACCTATAACAGTAAAAAAAAAATTGTAACGTGGGTTGTCAGCACCTAAGGCAAGACAGGCAATTTGCGCCCCTAAGCCCCCTAACATTTACCGCTCCCTGAGTCCTTTCCACTCGTACAATATTTAAACCCCTTATGGTAAATTTTAGGATGTACCACTCTCTTTGTTCTCCTTTCTTTTCCTTCTATCTCTCTCTATCCTAATTTCTTGTTTTTTCCACATCCCTCTCTCTCTAGCTGCCTTTCTTGTTCTTTCTCCTATTCTTTCTCTCCCTTTTTTTTTTGTTCCTCCCCTCTTTTCCCTTTGATGTATTCTCTATTTTTATTTCTTCCCTTACTCCTTGGTGGGGGGAATGGGATGAATGGCAGTGCTGGCGGGAAGTTGGGATGAGTGGCAGTGGGTGTGGGAGAGTTGGGGTGAGTGGCAGTGCTGGTGGGAGAGCAGGGATGTATTTAGGTTTTGTGCTGCCCTAGGCCTGACTAAACTCGTGCACCCCTAATTTAAATATGACCCACCCCTTCCTGTCAAGGCCACACCCCTTGCTGTTAAAGACCTGCCCTTACCTTACCTTACCCTTACTCTATGCAAAATTAAATAGAAAAGTGTTCCTATAGTTCTACTTTAGGTACAAAATTCTGATAATTTTATGGAGAGGACTAAAAAGATATAACCATGCCAATGGTACAGCAGAAAACATATAGCACAGTGAGGAAGGTTTGTGGTCCAGGATGATAGGACAGTCAAAATTAGAAGCTCCGCCCCCCTACAGTTGCGGAATGCTTGCCTCTCTGCCCAGTCAGCCCCATAAGACTGGTGCTACACTAACAGTGCTACACTAATAGTGCAAGCCGGTGGAGACTCTTTCCGTGCTGCCCCCCTGCAACGTGCTGCCTTAGGCCTGGGCCTTGTTGGCCTAGGCCAGGATACAGCTCTGTGGGAGAGTTGGGGTGGGTGGCAATGCTGGCAGAGAGTTGGGATGAGTAGCAGTGCTGGTGGGGGGTGGGATCAGTGGCAGTCCTGGGGGGAGTTCTGATCAGCTAACTTAGGTACTCTCGATCAAGGTCATCTGCTGATCTGAGAACTGTAGTGGTGTCTCACAGCAGTGACACTAATGCCAAAATCAGGAGATAGGGTCTCCTCCAGCCCCTCCCACTTTACATTCCTCACCAGTCAGCTGACCTCTAGTCTCTGCTCCCCAGCCATGCCGTGAACTATAATATATATATATATATATATATATATATATATATATATATATATATATATATATATACACACACACACACATATATATACACACACCCACATACTATTTTATATATATATATATATATATATATATATATATATATATATATATATATATATATATATATATACACACACACACACACACACACACACGCGATCCGATTCATGTCTGAACTGTCGGTTCGCACTGCTATACGAGAGCTGAAATGGGGGTGTCATTAAGATATAATGACA
This sequence comes from Rana kukunoris, assembly GCA_029574335.1. Classification (NCBI taxonomy): domain Eukaryota; kingdom Metazoa; phylum Chordata; class Amphibia; order Anura; family Ranidae; genus Rana; species Rana kukunoris. Next base: position 35,479,054 of record CM056055.1, read on the forward strand.
CTCCCCAGCAGTTCGCATATGGCAGTGTGAACTGCTGTGCGTGTCGGGTGTGATGTGGGAACCCGCAGTGGATTTGTGGTGTTCTCGCATCGTACAAGTCTGAACCGGGCCTAACATTGTAGCAAAGTGTTATTTCTTAAATGTTGTCGCATGAAAAGATATAATAAAATATTTACAAAAATGTGAGGGGTGTACTCACTTTTGTGAGATACTGTATAAATTTGTTTTGCTACTTTTTCCCAATGAAAGTGGATTTACCCTTTAAAAAATGTTTCACAAGAGGTTCCCCAAACATAAAGGCTGATTAATGCTGTTGCAAAGAAAACTGGTTGCTACGGGCAACTCCATGTACACCCTGACTCAGATTCTTAGATACAGCCGATATACGATATAAAGGACTGAAATGTCAAGAGCACCAATTACAAAGTTTTACCAATTTCTTAAAAATGTAAACAAGGAACTGAAAGTGGTTTTAAACCCAAAACCAAAAATTGAATATATTGCAGTTTACCAATCAGATTTGATGGCTGCATTCATTTTCTTTTAGTTTGTTTTCATTTCCCTCCTCCGTTTTCACCTGGTGATCTGGCCAGAAACACACCTCCTATATTAGAGTGCCCCCACTCTGATTGAAGGAGCACAGGGACACCTTTGGACAGCAGCATTATCAGTGGGGGAGGGGAATGTTCTATGTACTAGATACAAGAACAAATTGATCACCTTTTAAGAATTGGTAAGTTGCAATATAATAAAATGTTTGCTTTTGTGTTTAATACCGCTTAAGTCTGCTTTGATCAATGGCCAACTCTGGTTACCCTCTGTGCCTATAAAGCAGCCAGTGCTCCTGGGTTTCCTCATATTACCTTTTCTATCTGTTTCTGTTTGCTGATTTCCTTTTCTTGCTTTTCTTTGACTTTCTCGATTTCTTTCTGTTTCTCAGAGGCTCTTCGGTCCTTTGGGAAAAAAAAGAGTAAGATATTGCGGGGTTTGTAGAAACCATAACCACGTGATCGCTTATAAGTCAGGAATATACATACCAATTCAGCGTGGAGTGCAATCTGCTTTGCTAGACCAACGGAGTCACAAATCTGTGAACACAAGATAAACGGATATTAAATTCTGACACTGGCAGGGCTATAAACACATCCAGGTCTCGTATTGTGGCCCTGACTGTCAATCCACATCTGATACAGTTTTGAAATTGATGTGAAAGGGCAGGTTATCATGTGGATGATGTTCAGAAATATCATAATTCTACTACAAAGCAGGTTATGATTACCTTTTCTCCCTCGTTGTTTGACTCAAAAATATAACACACGGAAACAGGGCGACCTTCTGAACGTCCTCCCGCTGTACGCAGAACAAACCCAAATAACCGTTTATTTTCCTGATGTGTGGAGTACAAAACCACATTTGGCAATGGGAACTGTAGGAGGAAACAATATCAAACTTTGTTACATTAACGTTTATTAATAGCAAAGAGACAAGCATAGATTTGTTTGCTTGAATACATATGTCTTTGTCCCAATTGGAAGCGTTTTTATTTTCTTCCACTATAGCAGGGGTCTCCAAACTTTTTAGCCCGAGGGCCACATTGTAGATTTTACAAATATTCATGGGCCGAAAAAATTTGTTCATTATAAATAAATGAATAAAATTTAAATAATGTCATCATAGTCTTTCCACGCGTCTGTGTCCCCATCAGGCCTCGTACACACGATCAAATCTGTCTGCTGGAAACGGTCTGCTAGACCGTCCCAGCAGACAGATTCGATCGTGTGTACGGGTGAGCCGACGGATTTGGCCACCCGACAGATTTCAAAGCATGCTTTGAAATCTATCGGGTGGGAATCCGTCCGCCCGACATGTCTGCTGGTTAGTACACTTACCAGCAGACATGTCGTCTCGCACCGGCGCCGAATGGATTCGGCGCATGCGCGGAAGTGTTTTACTTCCTGGTGCGGTGACGTGGCGGCGTCAACGTCACCGCCACGTCAGCGCGCCGTCTGCTGGCGGGGATTTTGGTTTGCTCGTGTGTACACGCGAGCAAAGCAAAATCCTAGCAAACAGATTTGTTCAAATCGGTCGGTCCGACCGATTTGAACAAATAGATTGCCTCGTGTGTACGAGGCCTCAGAGTCTTCTTGCACATTGTTTCCCCATCAGAGCCTTTGCGCACCGCTGAGTCCCCCCAGCAGAGTGTCCCAATTAGTGTCCCCAGCAGAGTGTCCCAATCAGTGTCCCCAGCAGAGTGTCCCCATCATCAAGTTCCCCAGCAGAGTGTCCCCAGCATCAAGCTCCCCATCAGTGTCCCCAGCATCAAGCTCCCCATCAGTGTCCCCAGCATCAAGATCCCCATCAGTGTCCCCAGCATCAAGATCCCCATCAGTGTCCCCAGCATCAAGATCCCCATCAGTGTCCCCAGCATCAAGATCCCCATCAGTGTCCCCAGCATCAAGATCCCCATCAGTGTCCCCAGCATCAAGATCCCCATCAGTGTCCCAAGCATCAAGATCCCCATCAGTGTCCCAAGCATCAAGATCCCCATCAGTGTCCCAAGCATCAAGATCCCCATCAGTGTCCCAAGCATCAAGATCCCCATCAGTGTCCCAAGCATCAAGATCCCCATCAGTGTCCCAAGCATCAAGATCCCCATCAGTGTCCCAAGCATCAAGATCCCCATCAGTGTCCCAAGCATCAAGATCCCCATCAGTGTCCCAAGCATCAAGATCCCCATCAGTGTCCCAAGCATCAAGATCCCCATCAGTGTCCCAAGCATCAAGATCCCCATCAGTGTCCCAAGCATCAAGATCCCCATCAGTGTCCCAAGCATCAAGATCCCCATCAGTGTCCCAAGCATCAAGATCCCCATCAGTGTCCCAAGCATCAAGATCCCCATCAGTGTCCCAAGCATCAAGATCCCCATCAGTGTCCCAAGCATCAAGATCCCCATCAGTGTCCCAAGCATCAAGATCCCCATCAGTGTCCCAAGCATCAAGATCCCCATCAGTGTCCCAAGCATCAAGATCCCCATCAAGTGTCCTCAGCATCAATGGCTCCATCAGTGCACCCATCATCAAGTTCCCCATCATTGTCCCCCATTAGAGTGTCCCCATCAGCCTCTTGCAGACTTAAGCTCTCCTGCACTTCCCGATTCCTGCCCACTGATACACACGCAGAGTGACTTCTAATAAAAACAGCGGGCGGGAAGCCGGAAGGTGCCATGCTGATGACTTCACTGTGTGGGCAGCGTCTGGGTGAGCGAAGGGCTGGAGAAAACACACAAGCTGTCCGGATGTGACCCGCAGGCCGGGGTTTGGAGACCCCTGCACTATAGGAAGCACCACAAAAAGATGACCACGGTATAAACACTCACCCTTAATCGTGTAACTTGTGTTTGTGGATCAATCAATCTGAAAATGAACACAACATAAAAGAGAAAGATTATAAAATCACAATGCAATAAAATAACTCGGTCTATAAACTTCTAAGAGGAATAGTCTTCTGTACTCAAGAATGGTCTTTACACCTAATACCACCAGGGTCCGAGTAGTGCTGTTTCTACTGTAAATGCTTATGAAATACTGCAACCAAATCCATGGAGGCCTTAGAAGACACATTTGGCGTTTGCTGCTTTTAGCCCCATTCACATTCTCAGTGTTTTTCAGGTTGTTTCCCTACGCCTGACTCTGCTCAGCATACAGAATCCCCATTCTTTCCAATAGTCTCTGTTCACACTTGTACTTTTACGTTCTAAGCATTTCTAGGTGTTTTTGGCCCCATGGACTTCAATAGGAGCACCTGTAATTGTGTGATAAGCACATATTTGTGCCTGAAGGACTCTCTCCTTCCAATAAATAAAAGTATAAAATGCCTAAACATTGCATCAAATCACCAGAAATACGATTTTGCTTAGGTGTGAATAAAGGCTCGGAGTTCACTTGTGCAAACTGCCATATTTTGCTACGTAGAATGACAAGTAAAAAAAAAAAAAAAAACAATTTTCTGCTTCTACGATGGCTTCTCTATGCCCACAGTTCCCTGCTGGCATCATTATAATGCTCACTGGCATGATAAAATGCAATTTAACCGCTTGTCAACTGCCGTCGTCAGAATGGCACTGCTGCGCAAAGGGATGCACCTGTACGTCCCCTTTAAATCGCGGCATTGTGACCGTGCCCGCGGGAGCGGCAATTTCGATGCTCGCCAGCGACCCGCAATCGTGTCACAGAGCGGCAGAACGGGGAGATGTAAACAAGGCATTTCCCTGTTCTGCCTAGCAACATGACAGATCTACTGCTCCCTGTCACCGGGAGCAGTGATCTCTGTCATGCTGTAGTGAGCCCATCCCCCCCACAGTTAGAATCACTCCCTAGGACACATTTAACCTTAACATATAAATGCCAATGGTCCCAAAATAGTGTCAAAAGTGTAGGATGTGTCACAATAAAAAAATTGTAGATCGCTGCCATTACTAATAAAAAAAATAATAATAAAAATGCCGTAAAACTATGCCCTATTTTGTAGACGCTATAACTTTTGCGCAAACCAATCAATATACGCTTATTGCACTTTTTTTACCAAAAAATATGTAGAAGACTACGTATCGGCCTAAACTGAGAAAGAATTTTTTTTTTTTTATATATTTTTTGGGGATATTTATTATAGCAAAAAATATATATATATTTTTTAAATTGTCACTTTCTTTTGTTTTTAGCACAAAAAATAAAAACCGCAGAGGTGATCAAATACCACCAAAACAAAGCTCTATTTGTGGGGAAAAAAGGACGTCAATTTTGTTTGGATGCAAACTCGCATGACCGCGCAATTGTCATTTAAAGCGATGCAGTGCCGTATTGCAAAAAGTGCTCTGGTCAGGAAGGGGGTAAATTCTTCAGGGGCTGAAGTGGTTAAACTGTATTTAGCCTGTCATTGTATATATAATAAAGGGTTTCTATCCTGGGTGCCTCCAAACTAATTACTGTACACTATGGACTAGTAGACAGTACAGAAAAACCTCGGTTTGAGAGCGTTTTGCAAGACAAGCAAAATGTTTTAATACATTTTGCCTTGATATACAAGCGATGTCTTGATATAAGAGTAGAGTCATGTCACAACTATAAAAAAGAAGAGAGGAGCCTCTAAGTGTAGCAATATGGTTACATTTAATGAAGGTACAACATTTAGCAACTTATTGCTTGTAATCCAAAGCACTTGTATATCAAAGCATTTTTTTTACAGGGTATAAAAAAGAGGGGCGCCTCTAAGTGTAGCAATATGGTTACATTTAATGAAGGTACAACATTTAGCAACTTATTGCTACACTTAGAGGCGCCTCTCTTTTTTATACCCTGTAAAAAAAATGCTTTGATATACAAGTGCTTTGGATTACAAGCATGTTTCTGGAACTAATTTTGCTCGCAATCCAAGGTTTTACTGTAATTTACTGTAATGCACTATGAACTCTCATACCATAACACTGACCCACAAGATGGCACAGCAACCTGGCTTTGTTCTCATACTGAGCTATCGGGTGGGGATGTGAAAACAACTCACTTCAAGCAGTCACAGGTCACAAGGAGGTGGGACTCGGTCATCCGGAAGATATTGTGTATTGCACGTGCAGCGAGGATTTGGCGCATAGTTTCATATACAACTTCAGGGTTCTCATCTGTCTTTACTTCCATAGATCCAAGAAACCTTACAATGAATAACTGGTGGAGGATTGAATCTATAGTGTGAAAAAAAAAGAATTTGAATGTAAAAACTAAAAAAGGGATCAATGGCAGAGTACAGGACTAAATCAGATCTAAATCTTTCACTGATGTGACTTTAGTGAATTGATGTAGTGTATGCCAATATATTATTTGGGATGATCTCAACTGGCAAATTAGCTGCTGGCTGTCTGTGTTTGAGGCCTTTCACTTACACCTGCAGGGCTGTCATATTGGGCCATGTGTCTTCAGCCGCTGCAATCCCATAGACATGAATGGGCAGCCTGCAGGCAGCACCTGACAACCCCAACTCCTTAAAAACAAGTCTCATTCTCGGACTACAGGTGAAAGGCAGGCCATAGACAACAAGATTTGCTTTCCTGCAACCACAGGTGCAATATGCTTGTTGTACCCAAGTCGATCGATGGATTAACTTGGGTACAATCAGCATGGCTATAGATGGAACCAGCCAATCAACCTGTCCCTGCTGAGCTGACCAATTCGACCAGCTTTAGCAGTCATGTGAAAGAGGCCTAAGAATTCCATACTGGTGCATCTAAAGAATGTTTATTAGTGGATCTGTACAGAACTGATAATTACCGTATTTATCGGCCTATAACACGCACTTTTTCCCCCCTTAAAATCAGGGGGAAATCGTGGGCGTGCGTTATACGCCGAATGACTGCCTCGGAGGGAATGAGCGCCGCGGAAATAGACAGAGCCGAATGTACTGTGTACTCAGCTTGGCTCTGCTCAGCTCCGGTCACGAGCAGTCCCACCTCCCGCCATTGGACCGGTGTTATGTCCATCATAAAAGTCGGGCCAAGGGGCGGGACTGCGAGACGAGCTGAGAGGAGCCTAGTACACAGGACATCTGGCTCTGTTCTATCTTAGCGGTGCTTGTTCCCTCCTCGGCTCAATGGCAGAGCAAAAGAGGGATGGTGGGAGGCAATTCAGGTGTGGTTTGATTCCACTTTATTGAACAATTAAGAAAACACTCTATCATTATTAAGTTATTAATTCTAAACTCCGAAGACAGACACTGATCATGCTGCCAATGATGGGCAAGACTGCAGATGGACACTGATCATGCTGCCAATGATGGGCAAGGCTTCAGATGGACACTGATAAGGCTGCATTGATGCAGACTTAAAATGTAAGGTTTGTTTCCTTAAACTTCCCTCCTAAAAGTTTTTTCCCCTAAACTTTCCTCCTAAACTTGGGGTGCGTGTTATACGCCAATAAATACGTTATATAACTCCCTAAAAAACAATGCTATAGAAACAGGCATACAGGAGTATAGATTACCTTCAGACACAGGTTTTTCTCCTGATTCTCCAAAAGGGTTAGTTCTTCTGTAAGGGTCAATAAAGACAATGTAGGTGTAAGTGGATTCTTATATATATTACGTTCCAGAATCAACATACACATAAAGATCATTTACAAAGTCTGGGACAAGTGAATGCGCACTCTGTAGCAATTAACCAGATTTATTTTCCCCATCATACTTGAAAACTGTCAGCTACAATCTTATTGCTTTTTTTTTGGTCAACTCCTTCATTTCTCCCAGTCTTTATACAGCTGACCCCGGTGTTCAGGTTATGTACCTGCCAGACTGCCCCGGAGTTCTGGGTTGTCCAGACTGGTCCTCACTCACTGGAGAGATGATATCAAACTGGATTGGAGTGTCTGGAGCTACGATGGAGTCCAGAGAGAGAGCAGTGAGAACAGAGGAGTCAGAGCCCACGGAACTGGTGCTGTTTGTACGCGTGGTCCTAGGGTTCGAGCGTGGAGGCCTGCAGAAACAAGGGTATCAAATGATTAGAACAGACCAGAAAAAAACTGCTGCACACAACATCTGTAAGCATTTTGGGCTAAAGGGGCGAAGATCAGCCTTTCTCAACCAGGGGTCCATGGAACTCTGGATTCTTTGGGGGGGGAATTGGGTTTTTTGAATAGCAAACAATTGTAAGATTATTATTTCCTGCTCACTGTAGTTTTAGTCGGCACTCAGCAGAGGGACTACATTGACCACCATGAACATGAACAGGCAACTCTTTCCACTGATCTCAAACACAAGAGAACATCTCTCTTGCTGCTGATCAATGTAAAATGGAAAGTTTTTCCCCCCGATTTAGAATGTAGGGGACAATTTTAGGCTAACCACCAATGTAAAAAAGGAATACATTCCAACTGACTTCCAGCATAAGAGAATAAAAATACCACTGACAACTACCAATAAAAGATCCATTTTCCCCTGACCACCAATGGGTTTTATTTGCCATTTTTCCGACAAACTGAGTGGGATCTGGAAAAGGTAGGGGTTTTTAGGGTGGGGAGAGTCACAAAGTGGAGACGCGCTTAGGGTTAGGTTTAAAGTTCATAGGTCAAAGGTCAATTAGGGTTGGAACTTTAGGTTAGGGTTTTTCCTTGAAGAATAAGGCTTGGACTCAGGAATTGAAACAGGGACCTCCCCTGAGGTCAAAGGTCAGAAGGCGAGTAGAGGTCAAAGGTCACAAAGGCATGGCTGACCCACCCCCACTAAAGTGTACCGCCTACCCCAACAAAGTCAGGAATGAACAAGTCGGGGATCTTTACTTTACCCAATCAGGTGCAAGGGAAATAAAAAAATAAAAAAAAGCATTTTGATTGCACATAATTGTTGGAAATCAGTAGAGCTTAACCAAGTTTTCTAAGTTCTGGGGAAAATTTGTTCAACTGAACTTGAAAGTCAAACATTTCAGGTGGATGGTAAAACTGCAGCTGAAGATAAAATTAGTTCTTACATAGGCTGGCCTGGATACAATGGCCGCACAACACCTTTACCAGTGAGATTTACCTACCATTTTTTGTCTATGGAATGAGGTTTGCCAGCCTTTCCCCAATGGGGAAAGGAGTGATGGTGGTAGAAGTGAAAGCAAGCCAACTGGATTTTTACACAGATTTTCACAGCTGCCATCTAGGAATTGGTAGAAAGCCGTGACATGAGAAAAAAAAAAAAATGATGACCTTACAGCTTCTATAGGGAAGTACTGCTAGATGGAACAGCCAGAGGAATATCATGGTTCAGTTTAAGGTAGACAACACAAAAAAAACTCAATGTACATGCTCCCATACAGCTGAAGTTCGATTTGCTTATATTTTCCCTTCCCTGGTTTATTCATGCATTCTTCACCAACATGCTAATATTTTCCAGGTTTCCAGTATCAATACATACCTTATTTGAGATCCATTGATGTTGTTACAGGATCTATGTACTTTTCTATGCAATGTAAGCAGGTCATGGCTGGTGGGACAGTTTATATGTAGCATGCTAAAACTGATCCCCAGGTAATGCTGAGACAAGACTCCATGATTAAAAATCTAATGAAGAAAAGGGGATCTGAAGGCTAGCTGATGCTGGAGGTCCATCAGCCAAGAAATGAAGCTGGCTTTTTCTGAATTGTGCAGCTTCTAATACACATTGCGACATTCTCACAGTGTGCAGTAAAATCAAAGTAGCCAATTTCAGTAAAGAAAGAGGACTCTGTAGAACGGGGAAAAAAAATAAAAAATCAGGGGATAGCTGAAATTCAGCTTTTAAAGTAAGGTCTGAAGCATTCATGTACTCTGTAACACTGCTTATAGGATACGGTTATGGATGATCAAATGTCACGAGTGATAAACTTACACCGGCCTCATGCTCTCATGTCTCTGCTGGAAAGATGGCGATGGGGTCACTGCTTCCAGGGCGGTTTGGTTTACTCTGGCAGCAGTTTCCTGACATGAAAATAGATTGTAAAGACTTAGAATTCCACAGACATCTTTATACAAAAGCAAAGAGCATCTAAAATAATAATACATTTTTAGTAGATGCAACACATAGAAAAACAAGCGGATCTCTGCTCATTTCTTTTGGCTGTTAAAGGAACGTATTCTGGCTGATGCAAATGTATGTCAGAGTACACTGGACCATGAAGTGAACACTCAGTGTAAAGAAATAAGTTCACCTCTAGCCATAAACCCCATAAAGTGGAACAACCAGTATGCAAGGGTGCATGAATAAATTCCTAACAGGCCAAAAATTACTACAAATAGTTTAACCATTTCAGCCCCAGAAGGTTTTCACCCCCTTAATGACCAGGCCGTTTTTTGCGTTATGGTGCTGTGTTACTTTAACTGACAATTGCGTGGTCGTGCAATGCTGTACCCAAATAAAATCAATGTTTTTTCCCCCCACAAATATAGCTTTTGGTGGTATTTGATCACCTCTGTGGTTTTATGCTCTATAAACAAAAATAAATAAAAAAATGAAAACATTTTGAAAAAAAAAAAAAACAATATATGTTTTACTTTCCACTGAAAAACACATTCAATAGTAATAAAAATTAAGAAAAAAAAATAAAATCGAATTTCTTCATCAATTTATTTTAATATGTATTCTGCTACATACTTTTGGTAAAAAAAAAAATCCCAATAAGCGTATATTGACTGGTTTGCAAAAAAATTATAGCGTCTACAAAATAGGGGATATTTTTCTGGCATTTTTACTTATCTTATTCTTTACTTGCAATTGCCGGTGATCGGCTATTTTTAGCAGGACTGCGACATTGCGGCAGACAGATCGGACACCTAGCTGACACTTTACACTTTTTGGGAACCAGTGAAATTATTACAGTGATCAGTGCTAAAAATATGCACTGACACTGTATAAATGACACTGGCGGGGAATAAGCTCACTGCATGGACACTGATCTGTGTTCCCGATTACCAGGAACACTAGATCACAGTGTCCATGCCTGACAGCATGGCGGTCTGCTTGTTTACATCGGCATACCGCCGTTCTTGTCTCTGTGGGGAGCGATTGTGGGTAACCGGTGGATGTCCGCCAGGCCCGCTAATTGGCTCCCCCTGTGGCAAATCGGCGCATGATCGCGGCAGCACACAGCATGCACCCCCCACCAGTGGCTATTGGACAAAATCCTGTACAGGTACGTGATTTTGCGCAATAGAGCCGCCTTGCCGCAGTATATGTACGGCAGGTGGTCCAAGTGGTTAAAGCAGAACTTCATCAGAATTTTATCCTCCCCTCTCCTTTCTCATTGTTAACAGTCTTTACCTCTGAGCTGGAAGAAGGGTCTGCAGGATCTTGTGTATTGCACATGCGATCCGCTGATCATGGTTGCAATGCTTTGCAAGTCCATTTGTAAAAAATATTAAATGCAAATTTTTTGCTGCAAATATTTTTTTTTTTTAAATGGACTTAGCTTTTAACAGCCATTTATTAGAAGAACATCTGCGTAATCATCGGAAAATAACTCACCTCTGGGTTTTCCGTTAGATATATGCGTTTAGAGATGTTGTTTATTGTACTTATCCACTGTGAAAGGAGAGAAAAAAATGCAAATAAATGAATAAATACAACCACAGATATGAGACAGCACTCCATAAGGCCTTTTATTAAATGCATTAATGTTTGACATGTGACAAACTTTTAATACAATATAAAATAACATATACGCTGTGTTTGTTACTTGCATATCTGAAATAAACCACTTCAGCATCTGTATACCACTAAAGGCTCAGAACAATTTTCATAACATTTCAGCTATAGATTAAAACGATAACTTTTTACTTATATACATAGAGGGGTTGATTTACTAAAGGAAAAAAAAACTGTGCACTTCGGAAAGCGCAGCTGTTTGAGAGCTTATTAAATGAGATGAACTTTTACTTTGCAAAAACATACCCAAGGAATATAAAAAAAAAAGCATTTTTGCTTGCCCATGATTGGATGATGGAAGTCAGCAGAGCTTCTGCTCATTTACTAAGCTCTGGAGCAACTGAACTTGCAAAGTGCACAGTCTATTTTCCTTTAGTAAATAAACATCATAGTGTCATATGTATTAGAATGTAGCAAAATAAAATAAAATCTCATTTCAGCAGCATTAGTTTAAAAACAATTAGTGGCCTGTAAATTTACATAAATATGTTCATTTGATTGCGATTTTTCCCATTTATAATGACACCAAGGGCCGGTTCACACCATGAATCACGCAGGAGTGCGCAGTGCATTCTTGTTTGAGTCACATGCAATCCCGGTGCACAGAAATCTGGGCTGAAATCATGTCAGACAACAGCAAAAGCAGTACCTGCACTATTTTATAAAATGCAGGGCAACCAAATCGCTTAGTACTTTGGTACCATGCGATAAGATGTAGGCCAGTGATGGTGAACCTTGGCACTCCAGATGTTTTGGAACTACATTTCCCATGATGCTCCACTACACCTGCAGAGTGCATGAGCATCATGGGAAATGTAGTTCCAAAACATCTGGGGTGCCAAGGTTCACCACCACTGATGTAGGCAAACGCACTGCCTTTGTGACCTGTATTTGGGGTGTCGTTAGCATTGTACTGACCCCTGCTGCAGATCACAAGTGCAGTGTGCTTTGAACACAGTGCAGGAAACGTGTACGGAATGTGGGTTTCCCACGCCACGTTCTGGTGTGAACTGGTCCTAAAATGACATTTCTTGTATGAGGTTATACCGAAAAAAAACTCCTGTAGAGTCCGGTGCCGACCGTTCGAAATTCAGCCGGTTTAGCAGGGAGCAGTCAAATTTTGATCTGTGTGTAGCCCTCCCTGTGAAGCTAATGTTTAGATCAGCTTTTTTGTTAAACAATCCTGCTGGAAAGCCTTCATCGTTCAGTGGCTGCAGCACTGATTAGTGTATTCTAACAGCAGAGGAGTCCCTGAGGTCAGAAGACAATAACACAGCAGGGAGGATTCTTGCATCCACCTTACTTGTGTGGATGTAGGAATCTGTTAGTCACCACCCCCCCCCCCCTCCCCTTCAGCCCGCTGGTTCAATGAAAGAAAAACTGATGGTGTGTACCCAGCTTAACAGAGATACCTGTAATTACGTTTTAGGCCTCACTCACACAAGTGTCTTGGGGCAGACTACGAACTCCTATGGGAAACACTGCCGGGTTTGTGTGAACAGCTGCGGGTGGGAAGTCCCATGCAATAAGAGCCTGACAGTGGCCACAGCGGTTCGTATGCTTTTTATGGGGTTTTGTGCCCCCAGCTGTTCTCATAAACCCAGCAGAGTTTCCTGCAGGAGTTCATAATTTGCTTCTAAACACTTGTGTGAAAGAGGTCCTAACAAAGAAAAGCAATACTGTTAGCACTAGCAGGCATCATTTACATTTTAGCAATTGTCTGAGTTGATGGTACATATAGTGGGACCCAGCTGTGAGTCTGAAAAAGCCCAGAGTATATGAGGAACACCTATAGTATTCAGATAAACATTTTTTGGGTGTACCTCGTGACCGCCAGTAATGTTGGATCAACAATAGAAAACTACAGTTTGCCAGGTCAGTTAGATTGATAGAACTTGCAGTCCCCCTATTTTCAAGATGGCCATCTATTCAAAGCTTTTAAAGAATATCCTAACCTGTTTGGCAATTGCATCCTATTTTCTATAGAATAATTAAAGCGGAGTGCCACCCAAAAATGGAACTTCCACTTTTCAGAACCCCCCCCACCCCGGGTGTCACATTCGACACCTTTCAGGAGGGCGCAGATACCTGTGTAATACAGGTATTTGCTCCCACTTCCGGGAATAGATACCCAAACCACCCGCGGGTGTCTACACCACTCTTCCCTAGCCCTCCCAGGCACACACTGTCTTCTGGGAGACACAAAGGTCCCAGAAGATAGCAGGGACCAGTGGGATCGCGCAGCGCGAGTCGCACATTCACAGTACGGAACCAGGAAGTGAAGCTGCAAGGCTTCACTTATTACCTCATCGAAGATGGCGGTGGCAGCACCCGATAGCCGAGCAGTAGCTCGGCTCCGGGTGCTGACATCACGGGCTCCCTGGACAGGTAAGTCTGCAAACTTTTTTTTTTTAAAAGGCGGAACTCTGCGAAGGAAAAATCCTAAAATGTGCAGCTGTGGAAAGAAGCACAAAAAGGTTACTGTTAATTATACCTCTTCACTGTCCTTCTTGCTCTCTGCTTGTAAAATTACAGACCTGAATGAAAAGAAAAAAATAATAATATGAACAGTCATATAAAACAGATTTATAAGCAAATGTTAAAGTTTTTAATTGTGTGCATTCAATAAAAATACTTCTATGGCCCCCGTGTTAATGTTTTTGAAATAAGAACAAGAAATAAAATGATTCCTTAAAGTGTTACTAAACCCACAACAGTAAAATCAGTCTGTATATGCAGTAAAGCATGCTTGTTGTACTCGGTGTGGAACCTATGGGTTTAATCCTCTGCATTGTGCAAAAAGGCAGTTTTATCTTGTCATCTCTGATGCTCCCCTTCTATCTGCTGATAGTACAGAGCCCTAGGAGGCACTCTGCGCATGCTCAGTTTGGTGGGTATTGCTAGAGAGGCTTTTTTCTTTTGGTGAGGATGCATGTGATCAGCACAGGACCAATCAGCACTGTTCAGACAGAGGGTCAGGGGTCATGCAGCCTTATATGACAGTCAGAGGATGAAAACTCCTCCTACAAGCTTTAACCTGTGCTCAGCCAGACACTGATAGAAGTCAAAAGACTGCTATATACTGCAAATGAGAAAAGGTATTTAGCCGTTTATATTTACTAAAATAATTGCATTTCCATATTTTGTGTACTGTGGGAGACCCGATATAGTGAATGCAGTGTCCTGGGTTTAGTAACACTTTAACACATCAGTATACTGGTGCTCTCTTATAGTTCTGCCACTCGATAAGGTTAATCCTTTACCAATATTATGGGGTTAAAAGAAATAATTGGAGAAAAATTGGTCTGTGTGTGAAGCTAGGGAATGACTGAATACAATTTCAAATCTTTTTGCAGTCAAACCAGGTAACGTGTGCATTTCAACAGTTTCTTTTGATTCTTGCCTATTCTACTTGTCAGTATGGGTGTGTTGTTTTTACCAGATTAAAAAAAAATACCAACTTTTTGCCATCAAAGGAGGTGATCTGGAAGCAGTATCTCCGATCTTCAGAGTCCACAGCCATAACAGAGCAGTTGTCGATATCCATCACCAGACCCCCTGCTACATCTCCTCTGGCTTGGCTCATGAGATTTCCCCCCTGAGTGAAGAAATACTGGCGTTCCCAAGATGAGGACACCAGACCCGTCTTACTGAAACAGAAGAACAAACCAGTTAGATAAAATCCAGAAATAAAATGGCAGAGACAGAACAGAATTTATGTATCAAAAGTGTCTATATGGGAAAAAAAAAAAAAAAAAAGATCACTTGCTGTCTATGGTAATCATTCTGCAATAAAAAACATTAAATCTAATAAACGGCTGCTAGGCCAATCATCTTTTATAAGGTTTATAGATTTTTAATGCAAAGAAAAACATAATTTCTTTGCTTAACCACTTAAGGACCGGACCAATATGCTGGTAAATGACCCAAGGGGTTTTTACAATTTGGCACTGCGCCGCTTTAACAGACAATTGCACGATCGTGCGACATGGCTCCCAAACAAAATTTGCAACCTTTTCTTCCCACAAATAGAGCTTTCTTTTGATGGCATTTGATTGCCTCTGCGATTTCTATTTTTTGCGCTATATACAAAAATAGAGCGACATTTTTGAAAAAAAAAATCAATATTTTTAACTTTTTGTTATAAGAAAAATCAAATAAACTAAATTTTAGTCAAACATTTAGGCCAAAATTAATTCAGCCACATGTCTTTAGTAAAAAAAAAAAAAAAAAATTTGCTACCTAGCGGGAACAGCGACACTAATACAGCGATCAGAAAAATGCTCGCTTAGTGACACTGGCAACAGGGAGTGAAAGGGTTAACTAGGGCGGTGATCAAGGGGTTAAAACTTTATTAGGGGGGGTACGGGGCTATCCTAAACCTAACACTAACTGACTGTCACACTGCCACTAACTGCAGTGATTATACATACATGATCACTGCATTCAGTGACACTGTGACGGGGGGCTGGGGCGATCGGGAGGGGGGTTAAATGTGCCTATGTGTGTGGTGTCAGTGTAGTGTTGGTGCGACTTACTGTGTCAGTCTTCTCTCCTATCTGCGGTTTGAAAATACCACTGAGGGAGAGAAGACATCACTTCCTCTGCCTGTGTTAACATTAGTGACACGCGACGAGGGAGCCGATTCGCTGGGATCGATCCGGAGGGGGCGGACAGAATCGAGCAGCCGACCCCTCAAGATGGATCCCAGGAGAAGGCAATAGGACCACCGCACGCAGCGGAGGGGGTCCCGATCGGACCCCCGACCCGCAACAAGGCAGGGACGTACCTGTACACCAATGTGCCTGTACGTGCCATTCTGTGGACGTACATCTGCGTGCGGCAGTCCTTAAGCAGTTAAATATGTCAGCAATTGCCAAACTTTTTTTTTTTTTTAATTATCAAACTTTAAACCCCTTTCACACTGAGCCACCCATAGCGTCAGCGGTAAAATGTCACTATTTTTACCGACGACGATATGGGCGCGTTATAGCCAGATAAATACGATTATATATATATATATATATATATATATATATTACACACACATACACACGCATATACACACACACATATAGTACAATTTAAAAAGGAATACTAAAGTCTAATCTTTCTTTTTTTCATTAACCACTTGCCTACTGTGCACCTACACCCCCTTCCTGCCCAGACAAAATATAAGCTTCCGGCACTGCGTCGCTTTAACTGACAATTGCGCGGTTGTGCGACGTGGCTCCCAAACAAAATTGGCGTCCTTTTTTTCCCACAAATAGAGCTTTCTTTTGGTGGTATTTGATCACCTCTGCGGTTTTTATTTTTTGCGCTATAAACAAAAATAGAGCGTCAATTTTTTAAAAAAATGCAATATTTTTTCCTTTTTGCTATAATAAATAACCCAAAAAATATATAAAAAAAATATTTTTTCCCTCAGTTTAGGCCGATACGTATTCTTCTACATATTTTTGGTAAAAAAAAAATGCAATAAGCGTTTATCGATTGGTTTGCGCAAAATTTATAGCGTTTACAAAATAGGGGATAGTTTATGGCATTTTTTTTTTTACTATTAATGGCGGCGATCTGCGATTTTTTTATTGGGACTGCGACGTTATGGCGGACATTTCGGACACTTTTCTGACATTTTTGGGACCATTTACATTTATACAGTGAAAAATGCTATAAATATGCATTGATTACTGTATAAATGTGACTGGCAGTGAAGGGGTTAACCACTAGGGGGCGGGGAAGGGGTTAAATGTGTGTCCTATGAGTGTTCTAACTGTGGGGGGAGGGGGGGGTGACCGATTGTGTCCCTATGTACAAGGGACACAATCGATCTCCTCTCTCCCTGACAGGACGTGCAGCTCTGTGTTTACATACAGAGCTGCACGTCCCAGCTCAGTTACTGAGCAATCGCGTGTGCCCGGCGGCGATCGTTGCCCGCCCGCGGCTTTCAAGGGACATCACGTCATATGACGTGATGTCAGAACAATGGAGTCGTCTGCCCGCCGTCATTTGACGGTGGGCAGATGACAAGTGGTTAAAAATAACAAACATGTTATACTTATCTGCACTGTGCAGTGGTTTTGCACAGAGCAGCCCCAAATTTTGGGTTGTCATCTGAATAGTAATAGAGAAGAAATCTTCCATTGGGGACAGTTCCTGTGACCCTGGTGAAAAATGAGATTCCCTGGCTTTGGAGGGAACTTTTTTTGCACTTCCTATTTTGGCTATGGCACAGGAAAATGAAAGAAAAAATCTCCCCAATAAGACAAAAAAAAAAAAAGAAAAAAAGAAGGCTGACTGGTTACTATGCACAACTGGACCAGATTCGGTGTGCACCAGTTTTAGTATATCTCCCCCAATATCACACTCTTTCACTCTCCTATCCACTACCCCTTTCCCCCACTTTATTTTATTTATTGCCTATGTTTGTCACGTTTTTGTCTTTTTTTGTTTGTGCACATTTTGTTCACTGTGTGACTATTAGGGTGCCGGTCCTCGGGCCAGCCCTGAACGTGTTGGGAGTGGGTGGACATGGCCTTCTGGCTTAGTTCACCTGCTCTCATGGGGTCTCCCTTTGGGGGAGCCCCACATAGTACTGGGAGGGTTCTGTTTCGGCAGACCCTCCGAGGAAGTTGGGTCTGTGTCGGCTTTGGTTGCTCGGACCACAGTACCTTAGTTCCCGTCTGGAGCCAAACGCCCCGGGGGATCAGGGTTTGGGTCCCTTTTTCACAGGAGGACCACTTGATGTTGCACCCATCTGCACGTTTTTGTGAACACTCTTTATGTGTGTGCACATTTTTTCTGCACCGGGTGGAGTTTTTTTTGGGTGTGTTCACACGCCATAGGCTTTTCAAAAAAAATAAAAAATCTCCCCCAATATCTCACATTTACTTAAAAGAACTTCACCCCTTGGGGCTAATTTTGTTAATCCCTTCTTACCTGGTCTGGGTTGATCTGAAATGATATACTCACCCCATAACTGGCCTTCCTGTCCTGCAGTCATCAGCTGCAAGCCGTTGCATGCTGGGCCCTACTCTATCTTTCTTGGTGACATCAAAAAAAGGCTGGCTGTCTCTTCCAGTCTTAGCAGCCAACCTCCCGGTGACACCCACCGCACATGTACAGTGTCTTCAACTTGGCCCAAAGCCTCTTGGGATGCGCAATGTAGACATCCCAGGAGGCTTCCGGCAGGACGGACATAATTCTCACTTAGATGAAAAATTGGAAGTGTGGGCTTGTTCACACCAGCAGCATTACCCAAAGCAGTTGTAATTTCCTGCAATACAACATGTTAACCCAAATGCAATAATGGATCACCAAGCATTGCAGTGCCTGTTAACAGCATGCTGCGCTAATAAAATTAAGTAAATATAAAGGTGACATATATGTAACTGTGCCAAACATGTGAATATAAAAACACAAAAAACATGAATAAAAATAGTGATAATCAGACACTCTCAGTAGTTAAACTTAGTAGTTTTGGTTAAGCGACGTTCTGACGTCACCGTGCTCATCTGTACCCGGAAGACAGGGGCAGGCAGATCGAGGAGCCGGCTGGCTCGATCTTTATACGCATTTACCTTTTGAATAACTGTAAGTGCGCATTTTTTATCAATGAATAAATATATGTTGGATTTTATGCTATGGGAGCTGCTTCTTTTTTTAATGGCGCATTGCGCAACACACGTCAAATGAGGCTGTGAAGCTTTCCACGGTGGATATTTAATCAGCATACATGCGTTTTTTGATCTCCTGTGATAAGAGATCAATTCCAGCTGGTAAGAGGCAGTGTGTCATTAAGGTGGAGGTGTTTCTCTATCATCACATTTCGGGTTGCTGTAATTTTCATCACTTGGAGATTGAAGCTTGAAATTTTCCTTTGGATTATATAGGACTCATTTACCCCTGATACTTCATTCACATGGACTCTATTTGGTTCATTACATCTATATGGATTTGTCATTCTCTGATTAACTACTGAGAGTCTGATTATCACTATTTCTATTCATGTTTTTATATTCACATGTTTCGCACAGTTACATATATGTCACCTTTATATTTTCTTAATTTTATTAGCGCAGCTTGTTTTTTATTTTTCTTGTACTTGTGTAGTATAACACTTTAGTTGCCTGCTGGTTATCCACTGAATAAGCGCAATTTTTCGTTTCCCCTTGTTAACAGCATACAGTAAAAAAAATATATATATATTATTCTAAAAATATTATATATATACACACACACACATATAGAAAAAAATGCAAAATGCACTTTATTGTGTTAAAATGCATTTCGGAGAAGTTGCAGCGTTTTTCATGCGTTTTGCCGCGATATTTGTGGCGTTCTTTACCGTGATTTTTTCTGCGTTTTTTTACCGCAATTTTGGACAGGTCCTAGGGTCCCCAATGTTAAAAGCAAAAAAACGCCCAAATACGCCCAAAAAAAAGTCCCAGAACTTGTTTGAGCTTCAGGCGTTTTTGAACTTCTGCCTACAGGCGTTTTGTAGGGGAGATGTGAACCATCTCCATAGAGAATAATTGATTTTTTCCCCCTCCAGCGTTTCGTAACTTCAGGCTTCAAGCTACAAAACGCTCAGGTGTGAATGGGGTCTAAGAGTTGTCACCAGAACATAAGTTGAGGTGTCCCAACACTTCATTACTATCCAAAACAAATGATAACATTATAGATTCACTGGGGTTAGAAGTTATTCTATTGGCCCATACTTGCGTATGTTGAGGTAGCCGGCTTTCCGGGTTAAATTCCGGTTGATCGGAAGTTTCTTTGGGTCTGGATCTGGTAAATATAAAGGCTCACTGGCCACCTCCATGTCCTGTATGGTCTGCTGCATGTTATCCCCATCGCTGTCCATCTCCCGGCGGACACTGCCAAGAAACATTACACAGGTCACCTCTTATTCCTACTCATCAATCACAACCCTCTAAAGGGTAACTCATAAACACTCAGTACAATGTCATAAACAGCTCAACAATAAACGAAATAAAGATGGCTTTCTGGAATTTATGAAATTTATAAAGAAAATAAAGAAAGGAAGTAAAATAAATGTTAGTGAAATTTTAAGTCTGGAAATGTATGCAACACAAATTAAAATACCGGAAAGGAAAATATTTCTCATTTTGCACCGTTAATATAATGGCCATGTAAACATGTTTTAGGCAAGGTTTCTATATTTTGACATGTTTGCTGTGCCATTTCTATTATATTTCATATACAGATCTGAGTGTCCCTTTTCATGCCTACAGCATGTACAGTCAGCATCCTACATAAATGACTGTATTAAGAAAATAAATCCAAAAAGGGTCATTCCAACCAAAAGTAATATTTTGTTTGCAGGTGAAGCCTGGTAAATTGAGCCAGCCCTCTGGCATCCTACAAGTCATCCAATAGGGGGATCTTCCTACCATTCCTGCATGTTCTAGCTCCTTCTGTATTTACTACAGTGGAACCTTGGATTACGAGCATAATCCGTTCCAGGAGAATGTTTGTAATCCAAAGCACTCGCATATCAAATCGAGTTTTCCCATAGAAGTCAATGGAAACAAAGATATGTTGTTCCGCATGTACTTCTATGGCATGCAATACCGCATGTGGCCAGGGGTGGAGGGGGCGCGCCGGAGAGCCTTAAATACTCGGGGACAACACCCAATCAGATGCAGCTGCTGTGCAAGTATTCTAGCAACTGCTGCTGCCTGTCAGAAAACACGAGGCAAAGCGTGAGATTCATCCACATGTGCTGTATAGCGTGGATGAAGGAAACCGTTAGATTTTATTCATTCAGTCTACATGCTAAAAAAAAAAAGTGAATGGCCAGCTTACAGCTATAATAAAGTCTTGTTTTTTCTTTTCTTTAAAAGTAACAAACATGTTATACTTATCTGCTCTGTGCAGTGGTTTTGCACAGAGCAGCCCTGAACCTCCTCTTCTCGGGTTCCTCGCTTGCATTCCTGGCCCCTCCCTCTTGCCGAGCGCCCCCACAGCAAGCAGCATGCTATGGGGCACCTGAGCCGTTCCGCAGCTGTGCGCGACTATTCAGACACGGAGGCACGGTTTGGCCCCGCCCCCTCTCTCTTCAGATTGGCTAACTGACTTTGACAGCAGCGAAAGTCAATGGTGCCGCTGCAGTATGCCAGTCAATCAGGAGGGAGTGTCCCAGACAGCTGAGGCACTTGTGCAACAACGCTGGATAGAGATGGGCTCGGATAAGTATTAGGGGGGCTGCTGCACACATATGTTTTTTTTTTCTTAATGCATCTTTTTTTTAAAATGGCGGCGCTTTACCACCACCGCATTTCCTGCCCCAGTGTGAAAGGGGCCTTACCTATTAGAGCACTCTAGTCCAGTCACATAATTGGCTCCCAGCGGCTGGCTTCAGGGTAGAGGAGGGACAGCTGATAACGAATGCCCCATAATAAACCTATGTGTGACGTCACTGCCCAACCATTCCATCTGGTGTCCATGATCTCTCCTCTCCCCTGAAGCTGGCTACTGGGTAGATCACATGACCGGACGAGAGCGCCCTGAGAATAGGCAAGTATAAGCATCTTCTTTTTACAGAGTAGTTAGAATAGGAGTCAGAAGGGAGAGGACGCAGAACTCCACCCAAAGGGGAAAGTATCAATTTAAGGCCTTCTCCTCCATCTTTACTAAAAATTGCACTTTTTGTTTGGGGGGGTGGGGGTGGGGGGGCGCTCAGATTTCCTAGGCCAGGGGTAGGCAACCAGTAGCCCTCCAGCTGTTGTGGAACTACATTTCCCATGAGGCATTGCAATGCTTGCAGTTACAATTACTCCCAGAAGCATGATGGGACTTGTAGTTCTGTAACAGCTGGAGAGCCCCAGGTTGCCTACCCCTGGTCTAGGCAATCCGCACAGAAGTTCTCCATTCCCCTTCCCTCCCTGCAGTCTTTTAGGACATGTCACATAAGACTGGGGGACCATTCACAATGCGCAGTGGGCACACGGCTATGAAGCTGCAAGCTGTCACAGCCAGGTGCCCACAGAAGATGAGCACATCACTGGATCCTGGCACAGTTGAGTGTCAATTTATTAAAAGTCAGCAGCCACAGTTTTTGTAGCTGCTGACTTTTAACAAAAAATTACTAGAGCTCCTCTTTAAGCCCAATTCAAGCCTTGAAGTCCACCTCAAAGAATCAAACACTTACTTTTGCACGCTAGTTGAGATGTTGGACAAGAACTCTTCTAACTGGTCATTAAGGTTTTCAGAGCCCATTTTGAAAAAACTGATCTGTGGAAAAAATATATAAAAAAGCAGCATAAACATTTGATTAGATGCGGTATTTTGCGCTAAAGCTGGACTTCAAATTAAAGTCTAAATAGATTGAAAAAATACATACATTTGTGTTTAGTGCCGGTTCACACTACAGCAACTTGGGATCCGACTTGTCAGACCTCAAGTTCCTGTACTGCAAGGCGACTTCTAGGCAACTTGTACCCACAGATTTCAATGGAAGTTGCCTCCAAAGTCGGATCTCCATCTTAACTGAAGCAACTTTACAGGAAGAGAAAAAAATGTTTACTCAGGCAAACCCCTCCCTCCCACAGAGCTGATTATTCTGCGATTGGCCACAGCCAAAGTCGCCTGTCCTGGAGGCAACTTTAAGTCACGTTGCAAGTTGCGCTGAAGTCGCCTTGCAAAGTCGCACTGTAGGTCGGGTTGCCCCTGTGTGAACCGGCACTTAGGGCCTGTAAAGCCATTAAATGGATAAATCCATTCTTCCTACTGCAGCCCATTGGAAATCATTAATCAACTAGATTATTCCGTATGGAAAGTGATGTATGGGAAAAGTAAGTGTCCCTAAATGTATGGTGCATCTCTCTCTCTTTCTTTTTGGGGTTTACAACCACTTTAACCCCTTCCATACAGGGCATTTTCACCCCCTTCCTGCCCAGACCAATTTTTAGTTTTCAGCGCTGTTGCACTTTGAATGACAATTGCGCGGTCATGCAACACTGTACCCAAATTAAATCGTTATGTTTTTTTCCCCACACAAATAGAGCTTTCTTTTAGTGGTATTTGATCATCTCTATGGTTTTTATTTTTTGCGCTATAAACAAAAGAAGAGCGACAATTTAAAAAAAAAAAAACACAAAGGGCCAGATTCACAGAGCGATTACGCCGGCGTAACAGGAGATGCGCGGCCTAAGTCTAAATTTGCGCATGCGTTTCGATACTCCGCATCCCCAAAACGAGATACGCAAGAAATCTACTTTTTTTTGTCCAGCGTAATTTCGTTAGACAGGCGCATCCGTCCGCGCAAAACTGCGCTACACACACCATTGATTTACTATTCAAATATGCTAATGAGGGAGTTACGGGGATCCACAAAAGAACGTTGGTGCTACGCGCTGTGCGGAACAGCTAAATGTCCTGTCTAAAATTAGACCATATAAAAGCTGGTCTAAAATTAGACAATTCGTCTACATGTCAGATAAAGCAACACCGTTAGTGAGGAGCTCAGCAGTCACACGTTGCCCAACAAACTGTATGCCAACATGCCAGTGGCATCCATGCTCATAGCTATACTACTGACTTTAGATGAGCAAAGAAGGAGGAGGGCACTGGATTTTTTTTTTTGGAAAACTTTTTTTTTTGCTTATATAAACTTTATAATTGAATCTAATCGAATACAATATTCTTAGCTGATACAAGCCCCTCACTCTTCACTCTTCACGGGAGAGGATATATCACACACGCCTAGACATCTATGGCATGAGTGATTCTGAGGTGTCTCGCATCTTCAGATTCACCCCTCATGCCATCATGGAATTAACCACAACCCTGCAGGAGGACATCACCAGCCCAACACATGACACTACCCATGACACCCATGACAGCTACATATACAATCGGAGCCCCATCCCCACAGATTTCGAACAGAACATGTATGGGGACAGCTGGCTGGTTGGTGAGTGACATGGGTGGCAGGCATGACTGTCACCCCCCCATGATGCTGAAATCACAAGGGGCACATGCACTACTAACATCCTCCTGTCTTATCCCTTCAGGGTGACTCTGCATATGCACTGGGACCCCATCTCATGACCCCATCTCATGACTCCTTTACGGAACCCCCCTAACCAAGGCTACCCCGTCTTCTGAGGGAAGAGCAGCCAGGAGGCAGCTCACATTAGGCATCTTTGCACGTTAAACATACACATTAATCATGGCACAATGAGAATGCATGCATGCACACCACTGTGGTCCCTAGCACAGACACATCACATCCTCATCACATTGGATTGGCACAAGCCCACCATGCAGGACTTGTGAGCAGCACCACCATGCCACGGCTCCAATTATGTCACTGTACATTCATACACCATTCACACGGACCTGGGTTTCACTTCTCCACCACAAATGAGGGTGACACCCCTTTTCCCGCAGGAATGTCACCCCCACATTCCAAAATCATACACAAACAGAACCAAAAAAAATGATGAGCAAAAATAAAAAATGCCCAGCAAAAATATAATTTAAACAAAATAACAACAAAGAAAAACACATAAAAGACAAAAATCACTCTGCAAAACAGTCCCCAAATATCTCAAAGACACGTCACAAACAAACAAACGCTAATAAACAACAGAACAAAAGCACCTTGCTGTATAGGAAGGGATACAAAGGGATGTACTTTTGCAAAGGAAGTGCGTTTCTGTCTGTCTATTTATGCTGTCTGCGTAGTTCATGATTTTGCCCTAGTCCACTTCCAATTTCACTGATTGCGCTCTTCCGAGTTGGGAGCATGCGCACAGAGGTGCTGACATGGTCTGCTTCAAGCGCGCATGCGCGAGCCGGCCGGCCCTTCATTTGCATGGGGTCACGACTCATTTTAATGTAACACGCCCACGTCCTTCCCAATTTGTATTACTCCGCCTTGCGCCTCAGAAATAACATTGTGCAGGCGCTAATTTCTGCGTAAAACCGCCGAGAATAGGGTGATTGCGCCGCTACATTGCGCCAGTCTAACGTAAAGGCAGTGCTCTACGCCGGTCCAATAATGCGCAGATGTACCTGAATCTGGCCCAATATTTTTTACTTTTTTATTTAATACATATCACAATTTTTATTTATTTTTTAGGTTTTTTTCCCTCAGTTTAGACCGATACGTATTCTTCTACGTATTTTTGGTAATAATCCTATATTGATTGGTTTGCGCAAAAGTTATAGCGTCTACAAAATAGGTGATAGATTTATGGCATTTTTATTTTTATTTTTTTACTAGTAATGGCGGCGATCTGCGTTTTTTTTTTTTGTGACACGTTTTTGGGACCAGTCACATTTACACAGCGATTAGTGCTATCAAATTGCACTGATTACTGTGTAAATGTGACTGGCAGGGAAGGGGTTAACACTAGGGGGCACTGAAGGGGTTAAAATGTTCCCTAAAGTATGTTCTAACTGTAGGGGGAGGGGGACTCACAGGGGGAGGAGACCGATGTGTGTTTCCAGTACAGAGGAACACACATCAGTCTCCACACCGCTGACAGGAGGTGGATCTGTGTGTTTACACACACAAGTCCACACTCCTGCGTGATCAGCGGTAATCGCGGGTGCCCAGGCAGCAATCGTGGGATCGCGAGTGGTGCCGCAGGTGCGCGTGCGCTCTAGAACGCCGAGAACAAAGGACGTTGTGTGACGTCCACTCTCATCGGCGAGGGGTTGCTACAGACGTCAATCCCCTATGGCCCGGTAAGGAAGGGGTTAATACCGCAAAAAAAAAGAAAGCAATTTGTGGGGATACATGACAAATTTTATTTGGGCAAAGTGTCGCATGCCCGCGCAATTGTCAGTTAAAATAACGTAGTGCCAGATCGCAAAAAATGACCTGGTCCTTAAGGTGGGTAAATCTTCCAGAGGACAAGTGGCTAAGATTCATCATTATTATCGATCAGAGGCAGGCTGACATTTAAATAAAGTGGCGTACCTGAGCCTGCATATAACCTAAAAGTGGTTCCAATATTGCAATCTTCTTCTTGTACTGGATGGTATTCAGGGCGCAGAAATAATGCATCATCGTCTGGTGCTGCTTCTTCCTGGCGGTGTACACGTCTTCTGTGGCTTCAAACTTGGTCTACAAATGAATAAAGAGCCCATGTTACTCCCTGATCATGCAGGCAACTTGCTTAACAACCCCCCCCCCCCCGAAAGACAATTAATTTTTAATAACAATGATCAACAGCTAGGAGCCAGTGTAATCTCTCAAGCCCTTCACTATGACCATGGCTGTAAGTAATCGCCTGGTTATCAGTGTCCTCATACATGCCCTTTCCGCACACCCCGCATAGACTGTATGAACTTCCAAGTGGGAACGTATGTAAGCAAATAGGTGCAAGACGTACAGTAAGGCATAACATCAGAATTTAGATCTACTGCTGCGCCTTCAAAGAAAGTCGTTTTCTTTTAGGACGACCCCCCAAAATCAGTGTGTATAGGCAGCAAAGCATGCTCGTTATACTCACTGGAGGAACCTAAGTGGTTACTTCTCCACATTGTGTAAAAGGGACGTTTGATCCTGTCTTCGATGATCCTCCCCTTCTTCCACTGTCCCCAATCCATATGCCAATAGCACAGAGACCTAGGAGGCACTCTGCACATGCTCAGTTTGGTATGTATTGCTAGAGAGTTTAATTATTTTTTTTTGGGGGGGGGTGGTGCATGTGATCAGCACAGGGCCAATCAGCACGTCAGAGGTCATGCAGACTTATAGGATAGTCAGAGGAGACTGAAAACTCCTCCTGCGAGCTTTAACCAGTGCTCAGCTGGACTTTGATAGAAGTCACAAGACTGCTATATACTGCTGATGAGAAAAGGTATTTACCCGTTTAGATTTACTAAAATAATTGCATTTCCATGTTGTGTACTGTGGGAGATGAGATGTAGTGAATGCAGGGTCCTGGGTTTAGTAACAATTTAGCTAAATCAGGCAGTCCAAAGGAATCCTGAGAATTTGTGGCTGAAATCTTCTTAGAGGAGACATTCAACAGACTGCCGCAAATAAATCTATGGGGATACACCAAAAGAATACAACTTTGGACCAGAGGCTCTGCAGATTCCTTCAGATCATTTAGGCAAGTATGCATCCGGATTAGGGAAGGGGAGCTTAAAGCAGAGTTCAGCCGAAAAAAAAAAAAAAGTAAAAAATCAGCAGCTACAAATAG
Organism: Rana kukunoris; assembly: GCA_029574335.1. Classification (NCBI taxonomy): domain Eukaryota; kingdom Metazoa; phylum Chordata; class Amphibia; order Anura; family Ranidae; genus Rana; species Rana kukunoris. Next base: position 35,506,443 of record CM056055.1, read on the forward strand.
TGCAGCTGCTGACTTTTAATATATGGACACTTACCTGTCCTTGGTGCCCGTGATGTCAGCACCCGAAGCCAAAATGCCCCTCGGCTGGAGGTGCTGCTATCTTCGGCTTCGCTTCCTGGTTCCCTACTGCGCATGCGCGAATCCTGCTGTGCGATCTCACCGGTCTCTGCTGTCTTCTGGGACCTGTGTGTCTCCCAGAAGTCAGCAAGGGGGTGGAGGAGGCACCGGACGTGGCGTAGGTCCCCGCAGCTACCTATGCCCGGAAGTGGGAGCAAATACCTGCATTACACAAGTATCTGCTCCATCCTCCCCCCTGAAAGGTGCCAAATGTGACAACGGATGGGGGGAGGATTCCGAAAAGCAGAATTTCCATTTTTGGGTGGAACTCCGCTTTAAACTTGGGAAGCAGGAGTACTTTCTATAGAGCAGGGGTATGCAATTAGTTGACCTCCATCTGTTGCAAAACTACAAGTCCCATCATGCCTCTACCTCTTGGTGTTGTCCTTGTGGCTGTCAGAGTCTTGCTTTGCCTCATGGGACTTGTAGTTCTGCAACAGCTGGAGGTCTGCTAATTGCAAATCCCTGCTATAGAGTGTCTAAACCCACATCAATAAATGGTGTATTACATGCTGTTCATACTCAGTCAATGAGATTCATTTTCTGTATTATGCAAAAAAACTGGTTGGTCCTGCTGCTCTCCCATCTCCACCTTCTGTCCAGATCCCCAATTCAGCTAGGGATTTTGCAGAGCAGTGTTGGCAGCTCTGCACATGCTCAGTTGTCAGCGAGTTTCTATGCTGAGCATTTCCTCCTTATCACATCTGAGTAGCCCATGTGACTATAGAGTCACACGTGGGCATACACAAAGTGGTAAATTACAGCTCACACCCTCCCTCCTCCTCCATGCCCACTAATTAGCTAAACACAATGGGGATGGGATATTACATATAGAGTCATGGAGGTTTCACCTCCCTCTGATTCTAAGGCACAGGCTGGAGGGGCTTGGCACGGCCTTTGACTGCCAGAAATCTGCCAACAGCATGTTATTTCCACAAAATAATAAAGATTTGATTTCAAAAATATATTTGTATGTTTATTAATATTATTCATTATCCTGCTTATGCTTCCCTGCAGACAGGCTGGGAAAGAGCTGGATCATGTGATGGCTGTATATCAAATAGAATTTTTTTATTATTAAAATTACAGTGCCATCATCCACATACAGAAATAGAAGAAACAATGTAAATTAAAGTGTGTGTGTTTAGTATAAAAAAAAAAAAAAAAAAAAAAAAAATACATCTTAAGTGGGAGATGGGCTCTGATCAAGTGTTCGTCTCTAAAGACTTGAAACCAAGGTAACAAACAGTCACTGGAGGGATAAGCAATTACAGTAGAAAAAAAATAGCATGCATCTAACCATCTAACCTTTTCATTCTCTCTTTTCTTGGACAATCGACTGTACCTATTGATTGCTACATCATGATCTAAACAAGAAAATAAAATCATATCAGTCAACTAAAGCCATGCATCCCAAATTACCCCACAAAATGCTGAAATAAAATGGAACTTCAGCCATTTTTTTCCCCCAATTTGGAAAGAGTAGGGAATGGTTTAAACCAGAACAAGACTATAAAACCATAACCATTAAAGAGACCTTGTTTCAAGACCATTTATTGAAACAAAAATCTTTCCATAAGAGAACGTGTGAATTGAACATATTTTAAACTGGTTTTACTTGTAAAAACCTCCCACTGCTGACGGGCACTGCCATCTTGGATGTGAAGTCAACTTCCCCAGCAGACTCAGAGTTGTCATTTAGGTGACACCAAAGCATAGGCGTGCGCACAGGGTGTGCGAGGTGTCCCTGGGCACACCCTAATCATGCTGTGCAGATTGCCCCTGCTGCTTGGCTGCAGAGAAATGGACTATAGAATCTCTGTTCTCAGTCCCTTTATCTCAAAAGAGAGACATCAGGTGTCTGTTTAAACCCCTTATATGTCACCAAAGCCCTCCAATGGGGCTCCTTAAAAATCTTTGTAAAAAATAAATTGTAAAATAAAAAACTAGTGAAAAAGTTATAATAAAAAAAAATATATAAAAATTAACTACTGACACTGTCAACTGCTCTACTGCCATATATAGAATAAATATATCTATACTGTATATGAGCTTTGGAGGTGCTGCGCACACCTATGCACCAAAGTATTCCCCCCTCACTCCTCTCCCAGCAGCTATTTAACGGTGAGACTTTTTTTTATGCAATACCTTCTATGTCCTGTCTGGGCTGGATATAATAATCTTTGACATTGATATGGCAACTGTCTAATGATCAAAGCTATAATATTATATTATATATCCTTCCCTCTTTTTTTAGAGCACTAAAAAATCCAGCTGGCTGTTTGGGTCAGCGCCACATATATACCGCCTCAATGGTGATATTCAGGCCTGAGTTGATATTCAGGCCTGAGTTCACCGTTTAAATACGACCTGTTTGTAAGTAAATTATTAAAAGTAAAAAATTAAATAGACAACATAACATTACTATATATACTTTTTTGGCGGTTTATATTTATACTTAGTGCTTTTGGTAGTAGGAGGGTTGGCCTGATGGGAGTTTGAGGTTACCACCATTCGGCTTTGTCAGTAACACATATGTGACGTGTCCTGTTGTTACATACTAGTTATACGCCAGATTCCTAGTTATACGCCAGCTTCCCCCTGTATGTCCCAATAGTGGTGGTGCAGTTCATTTGGGATTGTTGTTGCCAGATGGGATTGGCAGAGACCACAAACACGGACAGCAAATTTGACGGTTTTATGTAACTGTTTTATGTATAAAATTGTGCGATTTACTGACATCCTTGCTGATGTTTTTGTCTACGTTTATGCATGTCTCTTCTTAAATTTCCACGCTCCTGATGAAGTGTTTTTACGTGAAACATGTTGAGCAAAGCAAGAATATCCTGCATACCAGACCCATTTTCAAGGACACAAACCTTATATTTATTTTTTACGATTTGCTGTTTATGCATTTTCATGGTGTGAACGTACTTGAACTAGTATAAGGTTTTGGAAGTGTTATTGGAATATATGTTGGGTTCCTATGCTGACATAATACTGTATTATAAGTCTAGATACTTTTTTATATACATATCTTTATAATAAATATCTATAGATTTTTATATTCATTACCCATGTGCCGCCAAAAGTCAATTTTTTCTAGTCTTTGTTAGTCTCCAATTTCTTCACTATACTGGGACATTGGCACACTTATACTGATGCATTCACAGTAGTTAGTCACCCTGTGATGATGCAAATCTGATCAAGTTCCAATTCAAAAACATAAATAGTTATGTTGGGAGGTGAGGAGGAGCTGGGCCAGCACAGAGTTATTAGACACTCCCAGAAGGGGAGAGGGCTAGGATGTGCAAGGAGGGAGGGGCTGTGCTAGAGAATGGACTCTCCTGGGGTTGTCAAAAGCAAACTCAAAGGCACATTGCAAGTCGATAAAAAGTATTTTATAGAAAAAAAAAACGAAAAAAAAAAACGAAAAAAAAAAAAAAAAAACACAGCAAGTAAGCATTTATAATGCTTGATTTTTCTCTGCTTATACCAGAATGTTTTGAAATTAATGACAAGGTCTCTATAAAGTCAGTTAGTAACATTCAACTCGACTTCAGTAAGGTATACATACCATTGCTGGCAATTTGAAAAATCTCTTTTAAAGTCAGGATCTCTGCAATGAGAAAAACGATGGCCTGGTTATTTAGTAGCATAAAACCGGGCAGCACAATAATTGGTGTTACACCAAAATACCAGGATAGTAAACAAAAGCTGTATTAGTTAAAGGTTTGCATCAGATATACATACATTACGCATCTTTTACACACGACAACACAGCTCTGAAATCCTAACATGGTGTCAGCCCTGCCTACTTATTTCTGATGGATTACAAAGGACACCGATCTCTCCTCGTCTCCATAATTCTTTCTTGTGCACAGGTAAAGAGCATAGGAAGTGGCCAGTTCACAAGACTGCTGGCAGGATCAACATGTATTTTCTGCACTTATCAAGCAGATAAACCAAAACACTCTTAATGGTATATAGAGCAGACCAAAAGGGAGCAAAGGAGAGAGTTCATTGTCCTGGTAGAAAACCACATAAAAAAACAACAGCAAAGTACCTTTTAAATCCCTCTCTTTAAACTGGTTAATAGGGAACATCATGGCGTCGGCTAACTGTGTGGACAACACTGCATGGCAGGAACTCAGCTGTGAGACAAGAAGAGACATATAAGGATAAAAGCTTTCACATCAATTTAGAGACTTAGGTAGCAATCAAGTGCAACCGGAAAAAAAAAAAAGAAAAGTGACCTAAACCATTTCATTGTATCTCTGGCTGTATGTTTAGGATTGTTTTCCTGCTGGAAGGTGGACCTCCACCCCAGGCTCAAGTCTTTTGCAGACTAAGGCCCCTTTCACATGAGCGGACCGTTTGTCCACTTATTACAAGTCCGTTTACTGACTTGTAATGGGCCCCTATGGGATCACGTCCGTTAGCGGATGATGCATCCGCTAACATCCGCAACGATCCGCGTCTGTTAAGTTCCGGTTTTTCGGACGGAAGAAAACCCTATTTTTCTTCTGTCCGGCGGATCGGATGAAAGCGGACAGACGGTCCATTTTCATCCGATTCCCCATAGGGGATAGCGGAGGAGAGACAGGGCGGTCCCTGCACAGTGTGAAAGAGGCCTTACAGGTTTTCTTCTAAGATTGCCCTTTATTTGGCTCCATCCATCTTCCCATCAACTCTGATCAGCTTCCCTGTCCCTGCTGAAGAAAAACATGGTGTGTTCAGGGTGATGTGCAGTATTAGTTTTCTGCCACACATAGTGTTTTGCTTTTAGGTAAAAAATATCAATTTTGGTCTCATCTGACCAGAGCACTTTCTTCCACATGTTTGCTGTGTCCCCCACATGGCTTCTCACAAACTGCAAACGAGACTTCGTATGGCTTTCTTTTTGCCACTCTTCCATAAAGGCCATATTTGGGGAGTGCACGACTAATAGTTGTCCTGTGGACAGATTCTCTCACCTTAGCTGTGGATCTCTGCAGCTCCTCCAGAGTTACAATGGGCCTCTTGGCTGCTTCTGTGATTAATTCTCTCCTTGCCCAGCCTGTCAGTTTGGGTGCACGGCTATGTCTTGGTAGGTTAGTTGTGCCATACTCTTTCCATTTTTGGATGATGGATTTAACAGCGCTCTGTGAGATTTTTTAAGCTTGGGATATTTTTTATAACCTAACCCCCGCTTTTAACTTCTCCAAAATGTTATTCCTCACCTGTCTGGCGGGTTCCTTGGCTTTCGTGATGCGGTTTGTTTACTTAGGTTCTCTAACAAACCTCTGAGGACTTCACAGAACAGCCATATTTATACTGAAATTAAATTACACACAGATGGACTCTATTTACTAATAAGGTGACTTCTGAAGGCAATTGGTTCCACTCGATTTTAGTTAGGGGAGTAAAGGGGGCTGAATACAAATGCACGCCACAGTTTCCCGAAATTTGTAAAACATTCTGAAATACCTTTCATCATTTTCCTTCTACTTCACATTTGTTGGTTTATCACATAAAATTAAATGTATGTTTTTGGTTGTAAAATGACCAAACATGAAAAATTCAAGGGGTATGAATTATTTTTCAAGGCACTGTACATAGGTGACAATTTTAATGCGATAGCCACAGTGTAGTCACTCTATCCATGGAAGTGGCTACTGAACAGTTCTGACAGAATCAAAAGATAATTGCAGCAAAATACACTGAGACTGTGAAAGTTAGTGCAAACTGGCATTGTAAACAAAATATGACATTTAAATCTGATTATAGTTCTATGCTAAAAATGCACTGTTGTGTGTAATTTTGTGTATGTTTAAAAGCATGCATTATAATGCACAAATTTAAAGAAAATTAAAAAAATAAATGTTCAAGCACTTTAAGCCATATGGGACAATGTATGCATTTTAGCAAACAGCAATCTGAGCACTATAAAGGGAACGGAAATCCTTACTTCATCAATGACTTTTGAAAACTGTTGCAATGTTGATGTCATCACTTCATCATCGCCCCCTAGAGGAAACCGCTGCAACCACAAGAAAAGAAAAAAGAAGCTTTTGTTATCAGTTTACCATTATCAGTACAAGAATAAAATTATATTATTGTAAAGAATATCTAAAGCTATTATTTTTTTTCCATTTTGCATAGTGTGGAGAAGTGTAGAAGTCTTGTCAACTTGATATTGCTGTCTTTATACCAGCTGGGGACACGGTCTAAACTGGGACTTCCCTTAATATGAAGATACTTCTCACTTCCTGTTGTGCCTCAATGAAGGAAAATGTCCCCAACAGGACACAATCAAAACAATAAATAAAAAATATTTTTTTTTATATATTTTTTTATATTTATTAAGTTCATCTTTATAAAAAAGAGAATAAAAACGCACATTTTTTTGCACGGAACAAAATATGCATATTCTTTTTTTCACTAGAGCCTGCAAAGTATTGCACCTGCGGTCAGTTGATCATGGGTGCAATGTCAGGCTCCTGCAAACTCTTCCTCTAGCTCTCTGCATGTACCTCTGTATGGGCTGTCAACTGAAGAGATGCAAGTAGTGTCAATGGGCTATGAGGGCACCGATTACTGCACTTGTAGTTCATTGAGAACTACCAATCTATCTGCAACTGTGGAAGAAGGGACTTGTAGTTTATTCATTCACAGATTCCTATGAATGAATTAATTAATGATATTGTTGTGCAGGTGGAGCCCTACACCATAGACGTGCCAATTTTAAATGAGAGAATGGCTCTGGGGAGAAAAGAACTCCCACCTGTTATCACATGTTGGGGGGGTTGGGCTGTTTGAGGATGGAGGGCAGGAATTTGCACCCTAAATGTTACACCCTCAATATAGGTGTAAATTGTAACATGATTCAAAAGGTGAACTTGGTAAAAGGTGCACTGCTGACTGTTTATGGCTATAGTATAACCTGCAATTTAGCAACCCCTGTACATTGTACTTTGTACCAAAACGCTGAGATTTATCCTTTTGAACCATACTTACGTAGTTATAACCATAATGGAAGTATAATGTAAGAGTTTGAGACTGCTCTCTACTTATTAACATTATATGATATAACGAGAAGCTGTAGAAGTAAAATCACAATACTTATTATAGGATTAATGTTGACCTATAGGGAATGTATAATAGATTCTCAGTGATAGATAACATAAAGATATATATATATATATACACACACATATATACACACACACACACACACATACACACATACATACGCCGTGCTTCCCCAAAAATAAGACCTACCCCGATATTAAGACCTAGCATGATTCTTGGGGAGGGCTGCAATATAAGCCCCACCCCGAAAATAAGCCCTAATAAAATTAACTTTAACTTTTTTTTTAATCCATTTTGCAGAATGATTGCAGCGGCTCCCCCTCTCCTCCTGCCCGATGCCCGCAGCCCCTCCCTCTTCAGCACATGGAGCAGGCAGCGGGACACTGGCTGCCCCCTCCTCCCGCCCGATGCCCGCAACCCCTACCTTCTCAGTGTACAGAGCGGGCAGACACCAGCAGGACACCGGCTCCCCCCTCCTCTGCTCTCCTCCCACAGCCCCCTTCCCCAGTGCACGGAGGCAGCAGGACATTGGCTCCCCCCTCCTCTGCTCTCCTCCCGCCCGACACCCGCGGCCCCCTTCCCAGTGCACAGAGCCAGCAAGACACCTGCTCCCCCTCCTCTGCTCTCCTCCCGCCCACCGCCCTCGGCCCCCTCCCCAGTGCACGGAGCAGACACGGAGGCAGCAGGACATTGGCTCCCCCCTCCTCCCGCCTGCGGCCCCCTCCCCAGTGCACGGAGCCAGCAAGACGCCTGCTCCCCCCTCCTCTGCTCTCCTCCCGCCTGACGCCCTCGGCCCCCTCCCCAGTGCACGGAGCAGGCACGGAGCCAGCAGGACACCGGCTCCCCCCTCCTCTGCTCTCCTCCCACACGTGCAGCACAGAAGTTTTGTTTTGCCTTTAAAGCATAGAATGCATTAGGGTAAAAACCCTTAAAGCTTTATAACCACTTTATTCTGCCAGCTCTGCTTTAGGCTGTAGAATTGATCTGGATAGCTGTAAATTGGGCAAGTGTAAACTATCAAGTGGCTTTTAACTCACTGTCCAATCACAGGCTGACCCTGATCTTAGACCAGTCTGCATTGCTTAGCTAATACAGAGGGCGCTGGGAGCACAGAGCAGGCAAAGACTGGCTATGGTGTCTGGCAGGGATGTCTGGACTTGCTGAAAAATAGTTAAAACCCCCCCCCCCCAGGCAAAAAATAAATAAAAAATGTCCGCCCATAAATATGTATGGTCAGCAATGATGTGTTTAGTGATATTCTTAAAATTCGGCATTGTCTCATTGCACTTAGATCACCTTCAGGAGACTAGTGTGCTGCAAGCATCCAGTCCAACAACATTGAAGAAAGTTGGTTCTTCCACATACCTGCTTTTCATACTCCTTCAACAACGTGGACGTCAGATGGGTGGCTGCACTTAACTCATTCTGTTGACAAAAAAAAAAAAAAAAAAGTGTCAAACATATTTCTAAAAAATGACTTCATTGATTCATGGTTTATTAACACCAAGAGCTACTGGAAGGGTCTGTGGATTTGTTTAAAATATGCCACATGCCCCAGAGCTGTCATCCTGACACGGATTTACTACTGGACTTAGAAAAAACATCTAGTCAGTCAAGTCTTAATTACTATGCATGAAGGTAATAAAACCCTTTGTGTGCAGCCCCCCCCCCCCCCTAATACTTACCTGAGCACCCTCTCGATCCAATGATGTCCACAAGAGCCTTGCTTATCCAGGAACTTGCACTCCTGATTGGCTTTTGGCAAAAGCGGGAGCCACTGGCTCGTGCTGCTGTCAATCACAGCCAGTGAGCTATTCAGAAGACAGAGGGCCAAGCCGTGGCTCTGTGTGTGAATGGACACACGGAGTAGTGGGTCGGGAGCATGGCTGCTAGGGTGACCCCACAGCAAGCTGCATGCTGTGGTGGGGCAGCAGGAGGGAAGAACCAGGCGCACCAGCGTGGGGCCCGAGAAGAGCAGGATATGGTCTGCTCTCTGCAAAACCACTGCAAAGAGCAGGTAAGTATAACATGATTGTTATTTTAAAAAAGAAAAAAAATGAGACATTAATATCGCTTTTGAAGGAGTTGTAAAGGTTCGCGTTTTTTCACCTTAATGCATTCTATGCATTAAAGTGGATGTAAACCGTCCATACACTAGCCTCAGATGATACACAGGGATTAAACCAATCTCCCTACATAGGTTTTACATTTATATCTGCTGTCTTCACATGTATATACTGTTTAGAAAACAAATGTGTAAGGAGATTTTCTCTTCCTGGTTAACACAGAGTGTGATGTCTGGGCATACAGCCAAGATAGCCAACGTTGCTGATTGGAGGAAAGGCACACACCTCCTCTCATCATAGGCAGACGCGCTCAGAGGTGTTCTGTAACAGGGCCAGCTCCCTGCAAATCTATTTTAGCAACCTCCTCCGACAGAAGATTCAGGCTGCTTATGTCTTAAAAGTCTGAGAATTTGCCAGGAGTTATCAGGCTGATAAAATACTGCAGATATATGCGCCCAGCTAAATCAGGTTTGCATCCACTTTAAGGTGAAAAAACACCTCGCTGTCACGGGCCCGTCAGCCCCCCCCGTTTAACTTATTTGAGCCCGTTCACCTGCTCTGCGCGTCCCCCAGTGTTCTCTTCTCCACGGAGTCTTTGCATTGATTAGATAGATTGATAGCAGTGCAGCCATTGGCTTCCGCTGCTGTCAATCAAATCCAATGACACGGGCGCCGGGACTACGTCTATGGACGCAGAGTGTATGACAGGGAGCGCGCCCGCAAGCTAACCCCCTTGGAAGAAAGCTTCCCAGAGGGGGTTAGCTATTGCGGGGAGGAGCCGAGACATCTGCCGAGGGACCCCCCGAACAGGAACATAGGGGCCACTCTGTGCAAAACTAACTGCACAGAGGAGGTAAGTATGACATGAAAAAACCTAAAAAAGAAAAAACCTTTGCAATCATTTTAAGCTGGTCATACACTTGTAATGTTATTCATTTTAACAATGTTGGTTCGATTTTTTATTCATTGGCAAAATTAATTTGGCGGTCGATTTCAATTGCAGCATCAGGAGAATCTGAAGGAGCAGGGTGGACATTTTTTCATGAACAAATCAATTCCTAACAGTGTGTGTCGTTTTCGTCCAGGAAAGCCCATTCATTCCAAAACCTAAATGTTAAATGCAAATTATATTTTAAAGCACATTCAAACTAGTCCTTTAGCCCGAGTTCACACGTGTGCAAACACAGACATCGCATGTGATTCGCACCTGCACTGCGGAGCCGATCACATGCGACGTCTGTGCAATGCGAGTTCAGGCATACCGCTGAATGGCTGAACTCCTATTGGATTTGTCAGAAAATAGTGCAGGGACTTTTTTTCCCCCAGCACTGAAATCAGATCGCATGTTCTCACTCATGTGATCCGATTCCTGTGCGAGTTCACAGTTCGCACTGCGATCTGTGAATCGATCTGGGGGTGTCATTAACATCGTATTGACGCCCGCAGCGGTTCGCAGAGTGCAGTGTGAACTGCCTGTGGGAGCAGGGCCATCTTTAATATTGACAGGACCATGGGCAAAAATGTTCTTGGACCCCCCCAATTTCGCTTTGAGATATACAATAAATATCATCTAGAGTCTAGATTCTAGACTCATATCAGTTTACTGTATCAGATCAGGCAGCGATTACGATTGGTTGGTTGCCAGAGGTTACAGCATATCATTACCGCTTACTGACTAGTTGCTAGAGGTTACAGCACTTGATTTCTGCTTGTTGATTGGTTGATAGAGATTACTGTACACCAATACTACTCACTGATTGGTTGTTAGATGTTACAGCACATCACCTCCTCACTGCCTGCACACCATGGACTGGGGAGGTAAGCAGACCCATCAATAGACAGAAAACGCATAGGGATCCATCAATATTCAGTATAGGTGATGGTGGATATGACCTTTAGGGGGGCATGATATCCATATGAATGCCATCTTTATTTACATATCAATACCACCGGATGCCGCTATTTACATATGAATGGTGGTTATTTACATGTAAACACAGGGTCTGCAGGTGAGTCATCACACAACAATAGGGCAGAGCTGGGCAGCATTAGTAACAAAACTTCTCACTTAGATATCAGGACACAGCACAGGACTAATGCCGCGTACACACGGTCGTTTTTTGCGATGAAAAAAAACGTCGTTTTTTAAAACGTCATTTAAATTGATCGTGTGTGGGCAAAACGTCGTTTTTTGTCTTAAAAAAAACGACCAAAAAAAAATTCCAACATGCTTGAATTTTTTGTGTCGTTTTTCAAAACGTCGTTTTTTGTTTCACAAAAAGTCACCGTGTGTAGCAAAAACGTCGTTTAAAACGACGTTTTTCAACCCGCGCATGCCCAGAAGCTAGTTATGAAGCGAGCTTCAATGGAAAAGTGTGGTGAACGTAACCTCGTTTTTTGTGAAAAAAACGATGGTGTGTATGCAACATCGTCTTTGAAAGTGACGTTTCAAAAACGTCGTTTTTTACTTCACAAAAAAACTTCGTTTTTTTTCATCGCAAAAAACGACCGTGTGTACGCGGCATAAAACTTCAAGGGACAAGGGTATTCAAACCAGTATATTTGGCAAGTATGGGGCAGCTTCTTTGTGCCCCACAACAATGACAGGGCAAAAGGCAGCCCATTTTGCCCTGCCTTAAAGTCATCCCTTTGCGGGAGAATTGCGATGCTGGAATTGCGCTGGTCCCTGCATCGCAAGAGCGTGAACCCAGGCTGACAGGTCATTTCAATTGGTGGTAAATAAAGTATTTTTTTCTCCTTTTTTATAATTTATGGTTGAACACTATAACCCATGTGTATTTATTACTTAACCTGGCAGAGGTTTTAATCCCTACAGTGTGAACCTAGGCTGAAGATACTAAAAATTTCCATGCAAACGTTAGATCAAAGATCTACTAGTATATGGCCAGCTTTAGAATAATTGTGGACAACTGCAATACCCTGGTGGCAAGGGGTGGGGGAGGGGGAATAAAATGTATGTAACTCATTACCGGTTTTGTATTTTCTAGTTCTGTTTATCAGATTGCGAGGACGGGGGACAGACCCGAAAACCTCTTGAAATGACATTTACAGCTAAATCTATCTTGTAACAGAGAAGTGAGATCAAGGCACGAAGAGTATAATAATCGAATAAACCACAAGGCAGTCATACAGCAACTAATATCACATCATCACTTCCCCTTCCTGGGTACATCATTTACTTGTGGTCGCTGGAAACAAATTGGTTTTCTAATGAGCCATGTGATCCAAGTCAAATCAGGGCAGTAAACAGAAAGACTTGCACCGCTGTTATACCACTGACCACTAATGCCATAAGTGACATAAGTAAAAAACATGGCTTGTCGAAAACGAACAAAATATTTCAGAGTATCTAGAAGTTAAAGTGATTGAAGACTTTTTTTTGTTTCTTAAAGCGGAGTTCCACCCACAATTTCACTTTTTAAATATAAATACCCCTGTAATACACAAGCTTAATGTATTCTAGTAAAGTTAGTCTGTAAACTTAAAGGTCCGTTTTGTTAGGTTGTTACAGCATTTAGTTTATAATCTAGAAATAGACCGTGGCCATCTTAAGTGTGGGCATCATGAAGCCAGACTGTATGACTTCCTGAATTTCAGTTTTGCATATCTCGCACATCCTCAGTGCTGCTCAAGCAATGTAATAGGTTTCAGTCAGGTTTGCAAGGAATACTGGGAAACATGATGCCTATCCCAGAAACCCTTCCAAATAGCCTTGTGACTTAATAGCCTAGGCTAATAAGGAGGAGGAAGTAATGAAGGACTACAAAATAAAGGTATTTACAAGCAACAAAATAAATAAAAATTGTCCATTCTGAACACTATGAGATTAGGGTATGCAGCACAGACAAACATAAAAAAATTAAAGTGATTTTAAAGCAGGGCTGCCCAACCTTTTGAGGAGCGATGGCCACTTTAGCAACTTGGTAATCGGTCGCAGGCCACAATGGGTGTAGCGGGCGGATGGCAGATCTGTGTCCACTCTGCATATGTAGAGCAGACACGGATGCAGGCTGTTCTACCCTAAGGACCTTTCCGATCCGCCCAGATAGAAGGGGACAGATTCCCTTCTGTTTTTTTTATGCAGATCGGATTGCAGATAGGCGGGTGTACTGGTGGCTGGTAACGGCACAGCTGCTGGCAGTGCTTCCTGTCACAAGCGGAGTACATTTGGTATCACTCCACCTGTGAAGGAACCGGCGCTATACAGGAAGCATCGGCTCTGCTTCCTGTGGCGGCGGCTCCGTTGCTCGCGCTGATGCTCAGAGATGGCGGGTCTGGAACCTGCGATCTGGGCTTGCTGACCCGCCATCTGAGAGCAAGACGTGGCGGGCCACATCAGAGGGCTCTGCGGGCCACATGTGGCCCGTGGACCAGCGGTTGGGCACCCTTGTTGTAAAGGATCGTTTTAAAAAAATGTTTTAAATAACAAACATATCATACTTACCGCCACTCATTTTGTACAACCGATCCTCGACTTCTGGGGTCCCTCGGCGGCTCTCGCAGCTCCTCCCCACATCAGATAACCCCCTAGGAGAAGCGCTCTCCCGGGGGTTACCTTGCGGGCGGGCTACCGGGTCAAGCATTTACGTCCACAGACACGAATGCCAGACTCAGCCCCGCCCCCCTGGCACCCGTGTCATTGGATTTGATTGACAGCAGCAGGAGCCAATGGTTGCGTTGCTATCATTCTATCCAATCAAGACTAGGGACCCGTGGAGAGAGAACAGCGCCCCCCCCCCCCCTCCATAGAGATGAAGGGGCTCAGGTAAGTAAAACAGGGGCCTGGGGGGTTGGCGACTGACCGGTGTTTTTTCACCTTAATGCATAGGATGCATTAAGGTGAAAAAACACAAGGGTTTACAACCCCTTTAATTAAAATATTTAAAATTGTATACTTACCTGTCGTGTGCAGGGACATAAAACCTCCTCTTCTGGGGTCCCTTCTCCCCCGGTGCTCTAGACTTATCCTTTTCTTTGTGCGCCACCATAGCAAGCCGGTGCCTATGGGGCGTATGTGCAGGCTTTGAGTTCATAGATACACACAGTGCGGCTCAGGCCTGCCTCACTGGATTTGACTGACAGCAGCAAGAGCCAATGACAGAGAAAAAACAGCCGGAATTCTTACTGGTTGGTAGGTGATCAAATACTTATGTCATGCAATAAAATGCAATGTGATTTTCTGGATTTTTGTTTTAGATTTTGTCTCTCACAGTTGAAGATTACCTATGATAAAAATGACAGACCTCTACATGATTTGTAAGAAGGAAAGACTTGCTCTCCCCACTGTATACTACATTTCCACCATGAATCTGCTACTTTGAAGAAAAAAAAAAAAAAAAAAAAAAAATCACTTTACAATAGATTCATTGTAATCAACTTTAATTCCTAGTGGCCCAGTGCTGTTGCACACACATCAGTGATTAAAGTGTGGGGAAGAGTTATACCCGGCCAAGCAGGGGTGGCAACCTGCTGTTTGAAATTTGTCCGGCCCCTGCAGAACCCCCTGAATGTTGTGTATGACCAGCTTTATATCCCAGTTTTGTGCAGTTGTGAGCAAGCATGTACTGGCACCAAGTTCCTGCACCCCAAACTCGTCATGTCTTTGTGGACCTTGTTTGTGCACTGGTGGAAGGAGGGGTTATGTTGTGGGGTTGTTTTTCAGGGGTTGGGATTGGCCCCTTAGTTCCGAAAAAAAGAACTCCTAAGGTGTCAGTTTGGGGACGGCCCCTTCCTGTTCCAACATGACTGCGAACCAGTGCACAAAGCAAGGTCCATAAAGACATGGATGACGAGTTTGAGGTGGAGGAACTCGACTGGTCTGCTCAGAGTCTTGACCTCAACCCGATAGAACACCTTTGGGATGAATGAAAGTGGAGCATGTGAGCCAGGCCTTTCCATCCAACATCAGTGCCTGACCTCACAAACGCTCTTCTGGAAGAATAGTCAAACATTCCCGTAGACACTCCTAAACCCTGTGGACAGCCTTCCCAGAAGAGTTGAAGCTGTTGTAGCTGCAAAGGGTGGCCAAACTTAATATTGAACCCTACGGACTAAAGCCTCATACACATGATACGATTGTTGGCAGGCACGGGTCAAGTCCTGGGGAAAAAAAATGTGGGAACTCCCACCCAAGATCCACTCCCCCACCAAAAAAAAAAAATGATACGCTCATATGCATAATTACTAAACCGCATGTTTTTTTTTTAAGCAACTTCTTTCTAAATCCCGCGGTTATCGCTGCAGACCTCCGCAATGTCTCCTCGGAACAATGACAAAAGCTGCCAGGAGACATTGCGGCATCGAGGAAGTGACGGAATACCCACACACTACTGATGAATCCATATACAGGAAGCGGCCAGTAACAAAGGATTACTAAGATTCGCCTGCCCCTGACAGTAACTCGAGCTGGGCATCACCGCTTAGTGAAGGATTGGCTCAGACGGCTCGGGCGGCTCGGCTGCTCTAGTCCTGCAAAGGGAACTGCGTTCCTGCAGTGAAAAAAGTGCAGGGACTCCGTTCCCACGCGTTCTTGCAGAACTTGAGCCCTGTTGGCAGGGGATTGTCTGTTGACAGACTGTTATCTTAAAATCTTACCATTAGTAAGCTACTTTTGGCAATTGCTGTCCAACTTTCAGGCAACAAATGTTGGATGACAACAAATTTTCGGCAGACAGCGGTTTGACGTCAGATTTTCTGGTGGTCAGTTCACAAATCCGTCACACAAAAGTAGAAAGTACAAACACGTATCCTCGTAATCAATGCTCATTAAACACGAAATTAGCAGAAGGGGCCCAAAGGGTTGCGCTCAAAAGCTGAAATTCCTCGTAGCACATCACTACGTTCGTGTTTGTGGCACGAAAATTGTGTACCGTTAGTATGCAAGACAAGAACAAAAATCTGAAGCTCGGTTGGCCAACAACCGTATTGTGTGTAAGAGGCTTTACACTGGGATGCCATTACCCACTTCAATACCAGGCACTTACTCCCCTTCCTGCCCAAGCCAATTTTCAGCTGTTTAAATGGCAATTGCGCGGTCATGCTACACTGCACCCAAACAGAATTTTTATAATTTTGTTCCCACAGATAAAGCTTTCTTTAGGTGGTATTTGATCATCTCTGCGGTTTTTATTTTTTGCTATACAAATAAAAAAAAAGACGCAAAATAATTGTGAAAAAATTTAAGTTTTTCTTTTTATAAAATTTTAACTTTCACTGATACGGCAGCACCAATGAGGCGGTGCAAATGAGGCGACACTGACGGGCACTGACAATGGGCACTGTTGTGCAGCACTGATGGGCATTGATAGGCGGCACCGATGAGCACTCATGGGTGGCACTGATGGGCATCGATACATGGCACTGACTGGCACTAACATGCGGCACTGATATTCAGCACTGATAGGTATCCCTGGTAGCACTGTCAGAGATTTTGAATGGGCACTGGATGGCAGCTGTATGGGCATTGATTGCCAGCTGCCTTGGCACAGGTTGGCATTTCCTGGTGGTCTAGGGGGCATACCTGTGGTCCAGTGTGGATGCCCATCCCTGGTGGTCCTGGGCAGCATTCTGGTGATCCTATGCAGTGATCCAAGGGGGGGTTGCGCTGATAAACAACCCCCCCCCACCATCAGGAGAGCAGCCGATCGGCTCTCATCTACTCGCGCCTATCAGACGCAAGTGAGGAAAAGCCGATCAGCAACTTTTCCTGTTTACATTGTGATCAGCCGTGATTGGACACAACTGATCACGTGGTAAAGAGCCTCCGCCTGAGGCTCTTTCCCGAGATCAGTGTAGCGGTGTGTCAGACTGACACACCGCTTCACAGATCGCCGCGATGCGCGCCTGTTATCCTGCAGGACGTCAATAGACGTCCAGTCAGGATAACAAAACCACATGTGTGTGTGTAAAGGCCGGTGTCCCAATACATTTGACAAAATAGTGTATGTTTCAAAAAATGACCGGATGCCCCTAAATGCTACAGCCATAATGGCACCAAATGATGATGTCACTCCGCACTGCTGAACTTTCTATAAAAATAACAAATTATAGAGCAGCCTCCTTGGGGGGGGGAGAGCCCTTTGTTCCCGCTTTGTAAGGATACTGACACAGACCCCTGTTGGGAAATGTTGACTCTGGGGTGTCAGAGAGATACAAGAACCTGGTCATTTATTCATCAAGTGGCGCCTGTTCAAGTCTACAATATCAGTTTTGGGTTCAATGGCGTATAAACCATATTGAGCAATTTTACAAGTTCCATTTTCTGATTCTATAAACGAATGGGCCCGGATTCACAAAGCACTTACGCCGACGTATCTCCAGTACAAATGTGCGCCGTCGTATCTATGCGCCGACCCACAAACTAAGATACGCCTAAAAATAAGCTTCATCCCACCGATGTAACTTTCCTACGCTGGCATAGAGTGGGCGCATATTTACGCTGGACGCATGTGGAGCTCCCATTGATTTTCGATTCAAATATGCAAATGAGGGAAATACGGCGATTCACGAATGTACTTGCGCCCGGCGCATAATATACGCGGTTTGCGTAAGTCGTACGTCCGGCGCAAAGTTATTCCCCATAAAGGAGGCGCAACCCATGCAAAGGTATGGACCAGGGAACACAAGCCGTCTAATTTTACGTTGTACGTGAATAGGGCTGGGCGTAGGCTAGGTTCACACCGTAGGCAGTGATCCAACGTATTTTAGGTAGTTTTTTCGACGCAATTGTGAGCATGCACACTGGGATGCGGCCAAAACCACGACGCATTGCGCAGTACGTTCTAAGTACTTGTCTGGCGCTCAGCCCATCATTTACATGGGGTCACGCCTCATTTGCATGGCTCACGCCCATTTCCACCTACGCTGGCTTACGCCTTAGAAACCCAGCGTAGATTTGAGAGCAAGTGCTTTGTGAATTCTGTGCTTGCCTCTCTGCGCTACGGCTGCATAAATATGCGCCGATGTCTGTGAATCCGGGCCATAATCTGCTGAAGAGAGAGCGGTTTAGATTCCGTACCTGTGCATCATAAATCCTGCGCATCGCATTATACAGCTGACTGCAGTAACTGGAGATCGCGGCTGCATCTTCCTCGAAAACTCCCAGAAGAGACCGGGTCTAAAAATGGAAGAATACGATGAGATACATGAAAACAACAAAGTTCTACAAAGAAACATATTGATTTGGGTTGATTTACTAAAACTGGAGAGTGCAAAATTTGGTGCAGCTGTGCTTGGTAGCCAATCAGCTTCCAGGTTTGTCAAACCTTTTGTCTAACTTGACGTTAGACGCCGATTGGCTACCATGCAGAGCTGCACCAGATTTTGCACTCTCCAGTTTTAGTAAGGCCCCTTTCACACTGTGGCGATGCCGGTGTTACTGTGTTTCCCCGAAAATAAGCCTGGGTCTTATATTAATTATGCCAACAAAAGACACAGTAGGGCTTATTTTCAGGGTAGGTCTTACCATGCAATGTGCGGTCTTCTCTCTCCTCTCTCTCCCTGCCTGTCAGGAACCCCCAGTGTGAACTGAGTTAAAATGCTTGTAAAATCCTATAATGCACTCTATTACAGTAGTATATAATGAACAATGTGCGTGTTCCTGTATTATATAATGTACAATGTGCGTGTTCCTGTATTATATAATGTACAATGTGCGTGTTCCTGTATTATATAATGTACAATGTGCATGTTCCTGTATTATATAATGTACAATGTGCATGTTCCTGTATTATATAATGTACAATGTGCGTGTTCCTGTATTATATAATGTACAATGTGCATGTTCCTGTATTATATAATGTACAATGTGCGTGTTCCTGTATTATATAATGTACAATGTGCGTGTTCCTGTATTATATAATGTACAATGTGTGCTGTATTATATATGTTCAATGTGCTGTATTATATAATGTACAATGTGCGTGTTCCTGTATTATATAATGTACAATGTGCGTGTTCCTGTATTATATAATGTACAATGTGCATGTTCCTGTATTATATAATGTACAATGTGCGTGTTCCTGTATTATATAATGTACAATGTGCATGTTCCTGTATTATATAATGTACAATGTGCGTGTTCCTGTATTATATAATGTACAATGTGCGTGTTCCTGTATTATATAATGTACAATGTGCATGTTCCTGTATTATATAATGTACAATGTGCGTGTTCCTGTATTATATAATGTACAATGTGCGTGTTCCTATAATATAATTGTGCCAAATACCTTCGTTATAGCGCCACTCTGCAATTATATTACAGAAACACACACATTGTACATTATACATTACTGTAATAGAGTGGATTTTAAAATCATTTTTAACTAGGGCTTATTTTCGGGGTAGGTCTTATATTGCAGCCCTCCTGCAAAATAACGCTAGGTCTTATTTTTGGGGAAACAGGGTAGCAGTAAAACACTGTTAGTTTTGCGGGGCTTTACTGCTGTTTTAGCGGCACTATTCGGCTGCTAGCAGCGCGCTTTTAACCCCCCTGCTAGCAGCCGAGGAAAGGGTTAATAGCGCCCGTGTTGCGCCGCTGCCGAAGCGCTTTGCACGCATTTCGGCAGCGCTCCCAGTGAATAGAACAAGCGTGCTTTACTGCATATACACAACGATTTTACTGTTGTGGGTTTAGTAACTGCGGCAAGGTCTGTCACAAGTGTAACCTTAGCCTAACAGCTATGTGGCTTTCCCTCACTATGGAGAGATTTCTCTCACTTCCTGATAGATCTACAGGACAGGAAGTGAAGAGAAATCTCCCCGATGGATCAGAGACACCAAAAAGAAAAGAAAAAACGTGTGTGCCAGTTTGAGGCTTTAACCCCCTTCTACTCCCTCTAGGTGTGTCTTTCTGCCCGGGGGCGGGTCAGAATCTCACCATTGTGATTGGCTGTCACATAATCAGAAGCCACTAATTGGAGACGGCCAGTTGTCTATGACAGCTCAGTCACCATGCTGGCAAGTACCCGCGGCGGTCCATGGGCACACATATATGGGCAGCAAGAAGTTAATGGATAAAGAAGCTTTAGTCTAGTGAGGGGCCCCTGGGGTCAGGCTGGGCCCCTGGCTGTCTGCTCCCATAGCTCATCTGTGATTGGCTGATCCAGGAAAGCAAAGCAGCACAGACAGTCGCCTTCTACAAGGCCATATAAAGGCTCTAATAGCCTTCCAGACACAACAGGTGACTTCACCCCTCCATACATCCTGAGTCACAGACTGACACACAGCCCACTGCCATGGCAACCCCGCCCAACCACGCCTCTGACCTGGGGACTGTCCTCCAACGTCTCCTCGATGGGTAATTTGTCAATACCGAGCATGGCGGGGGGCAAACGGGGTTAGACGAGACCTGAACCGGGGCGACAGTCACAGCAGCTGATCTGCATCCAGGAACACACACGGCGGATGTCCCGCTTCGCCGGGCGCTCATTGGGTGGACGGAGCTGTCTCTCATAAGATCTGCGATCCTGTTGGTTACTGGAGGCGTCCATCACTTTCTGTAACTAAGGGGCGGGGATACTAGAAAGTTGTCGCGATGACGAGAGGATGCCAATGCCAAGGGTGGTGGGAGGAGCTTGGGTGAGGAATGACAGCTGATACAATGTGACAGAGAGAGAGAGAGAGAGAGAGAGAGAGAGAGCCGACACAACAAGCCGGGAGGGTGCCAGACTCCGGGAAGGAGGGCGGGCCTTACCAACCAGAGGGACACAATGCATGAGGGAGAGGGCAAAATATGCATAGGAACCAATGAGCTTCCTGGTTTTATTGCCAAAGCTTAATTAATTCGATTTTACCCCCTTCCTGACCAGAAAACGTTTTACAATTCGTCGTTTTAACTGACAATTGCGCGGTCGTGCGACGTTGTACCCAAACAAAATTTGCATCCTTTTTTTCCCACAAATAGAGCTTTCTTTTGGTGGTATTTGATCACCCCTGCAGTTTTTATTTTTTGCGCTATGAACAAAAAAAAGGAGCAACAATTTTGAAAAAACAATATTTTTACTTTGTACTTTGTAGAAACACACGATCTGTCTTCTCTCCTCTGACAGCAAACACACAAATCCCTGTGCTGTCGCTCGTGCACGCGATCGCTCGTTGTCGGTGGCGATCGTGCCCGCTGGCCATGCGCATCGGGTTCCCTGCCCTCCCCAGTTTAAATCCTCTCTCTCCTCATATGCCCTCAACACAAACACCCCACCCAAAAAATATCCCCCTCTTGCACGAATCCTCTCAAATTTGCCCTCCAAGCACAAATCCTCTAGTCTCCACTCCAATTCCCCTCCTCTTATCCCCTATCCTAGCACCCCCCCCCCCCCCCACACACACACACATATTTCCCTTCCTAGCACAAATACCCTCCAATTATCCTTATCAACACAAGTCCCCCCCCCCCCCAAAAAAAAAAAAAATTCCCCTCTACCATATTACTTTTATAGCACAAACCCCCAAATCCCACTTCTAGCACAAATCCCCCCCCCCCCCCACATAAAATCCCCCCAAATCACCACTTCTAACACACCTTCCCAAATGTTCCCGCCTAGAACAATTTCTACACCCTGCCACCCCCCCCAAATTCCCCTTTTCAACACAATCCCCCCCCCCCCCCACCTCACATGATACTACAGTGTCCAGGGCAGCTATTCCTCCTGCCCACCCCTTGTCCCAGCCCTGTCCCTGTGTACAGAGTTTCCGCGTAAATCGCTGTTGCTGGGACACAAGTGGCTTCTGCTGCATAGCATCCTTCTCTTGTTAAGATGCAGGCGGCTCCAATAAAGCACATTTGCTCTGTTCAATGCATGGAAGTAAGGCCCCTTTCACACTGGGGCGTTTTTCGAGCGTTATTCGAGCAAAGCCTCATCTGCATACCAATGTGCTGGTAAAGCACTGCTAAGACCCTAAAGTTTTAGGGCATTTTTGCAGTGCCTCAGTGTGACAGGGTAAGGCGTTTTTACAGCGCTTTCAATTTATTTCAATGGAGAGGGGCTTTTTTGGAGCGTTTTTCCAGCGCTCAAAAGCTGCTCCAAAGATGCTGCTTGCAGGACTCAGTGTGAAAGGGTCCATTGAGATGCATATAGAGCGTTTTATGAGCATTTTAATAGTGCTATTTTTAACGCTAAAACGCTGTAAAAACGCTTCAGTTCGAAAGGGGTCTTAAAGTGGAGTTCCACCTTAAAAAGTAACTTTAGCCTAATCCCCTCCCCTCCCCCTTACATGCCACATTTGGCATGTAATTTTTTTGGGGGGGGAGTGGGGGCTTCAGTAGGAGTGGGACTTCCTGTCCCACTTTCTGCTTCCGCCGAAGGGCTGGTAAGGCGATTAGGCCTAATCGCCTTACTGCAGCCCCTCCCTTTGGCGATCGTCTAGGTCACTGACAGGTCCTAGACGATCGCCTGTCCAATCAGCGGCGGGCCGCACCGCGCATGCGCAGTGGGTGCCCGGCCGTGAAGCTGAAGGCTGTCACGGCTGGGTGCCCACAATCGCAATGAGGATGCCGGCCGGGGAGGGGGGGAGAGGAGCGAAGCCCCGGTCGGCGCGTCGCTGGAACGTGGAGAAGGTAAGTGTCTGTTTATTAAAAGCCAGCAGCTACACTTTTTATAGCTGCTGACTTTTAATAAACACTAAATTTGGGTGGGACACCCCTTTAACCACTTGCCTACTGGGCACCTACACCCCCTTCCTGCCCAGACAAAATTTTAGCTTCCGGCACTGCGTCGCTTTAACTGACAATTGCGCGGTCGTGCGACGTGGCTCCCAAACAAAATTGGCGTCCTTTTTTCCCCACAAATAGAGCTTTCTTTTGGTGGTATTTAATCGCCTGTGCGGTTTTTATTTTTTGCGCTATAATCAAAAAAAGAGCGACAATTTTGAAAAAAGACTATAATAAATATCCCATTTAAAAAAAAAAAAAACATTTTTTATCTCAATTTAGGCCGATACGTATTCTTCTACATATTTTTGGTAAAAAAATGTAAAAAATAAAATCGCAATAACCGTATAGTGACTGGTTTGCGCAAAAGTGCCTACAAAATAGGGGACATAATTATGATTTTTTTTTATTTATTGTTTTACTAGGAATGGTGGCGATCTGCGATTTTTATTATTTTTTTATCCTTTTTACGGATGTGAACACAGCGCAAGTTTTTTTTTTTTCAAATATAAAGTTTATTGTTTTCTTAAGCAGAAATGAAACAGAGGAAAAATAGAGAGTGTACAGTGCAGTACAACAACACAATAATAAACAAACACAGGTACAAGGGTGGCACAGCATTACCTTAATATTGGTGTGGTAGACAGCAAGCCATGAATATGCAATGTGGCTAAACACTGGAATCACGCCTGGTGGCTTACTTCATCCTTAAACACAGCTACTCCCAACTTGGGCGCATTACCCAAGACTAAACCACCAATACAACAAACCGTATCCTCTCGTACCTCATACATGGCGCTCCTGCGCCCGTAAGATGAAAAAGGAAGAGTATAGCAAAATCGAGAGGGGGAGAGAATCAAACAAGGGAAACAAGCAAGAGAGAAGAAGAAGAAGGGGAAAAAGAAGAAGGGGAGAGAAGAAAAAGAAAAAGGAGGGAGGGGGTGGGAGGACCTGAGGGCATGGCACTTATTCTAACCGTTGTATGCAGTCGCTCAAGTGGCTAACAAAGCTACTCCTTCATCGGAATAAATAAACATATTCCAGAGCAACCATGCTTGGGAGTGTTGCTCCTGTTTGTTTTGCGCTGAACTGACTAGGTCTTCCAGTCTCCTGATCTCCTCCACCCTACGCAGCCACATCGCCACGGTCGGAGGGCAGGTATTCTTCCACAAAAGTGGAATGCAGGCCTTGGCCGCGTTCAGGAGGTGTCTCACAATCGATTTTTTGTAGCTCCGATCTGGGAGTGTAGTAGCATGAAGCAAGATAACGGCTGGGTCATCTTTAATTTGATGGTCTGTGAATTTTTGAGTTACCCTGCGGACTGTCGTCCAGTAATGCTGCAGTAGGGGGCAAGACCAGAAGAGGTGGAGGAGTGTTCCTTCCCCTGTCTGACATCTCCAGCACCTGTCTGAGGTGGCTGGAAAGAACTTATGGAGACGACTGGGGGTGTAGTACCATCTTGTCAGGATCTTATAATTTAGTTCTTGTATCTTTGTGCAGATAGAGGTCGTTAGAGAGAGTCTGATAATTGATTGTTTCTGGGCGGCAGTGAATGAGCATTGCAGATCTATTTCCCATTTTTGTAAGAAATGCAACTCGGGTAACTCTGCTGGGGTATTAAGCATGTCATAAGTTTTGGACAGGACATTTGGTACCGTTCCCTCCCCCCCACAGTAGTCCTCAAACGTTGTCAGCGCACGGTTGTGTTGCGCTGGATGTGGTATTGAGTGGAGGAAGTGATGTAGTCTTATTGCATTCCAGAAGGGAAGCCGGAACTGGCCCTCGTTGTCCGCCAATGAGACAATCGAGGGCCAGTGATTGTCAGTCAGGAAATGGCGGGCCTGTTCCCTGCCCGACGTCCGAAGCGTTTCAAAAGTCGCTACGTCCAGTCCGGGAGGGAAGGTGGGATTGCCCAGTATCGGATACAAGGGGGATTCCCTGGAAGAGAGAGCGTTTGAAAATACCGTAGAAAAGCCTATCTGAAGTGTGGCACCTATCACCGGGTGCGATTTCAGTCCTGGGGGCAACCCCTCGTAACACCAGATGGCCTTTCCTACCGTGGCAGTAGATTGCGCTTGTTCTAATTGTGTCCACAATTTAGTCTTGTTATGCCGGTTCCAGTCTATTATTCGTCCTAAGTGGACAGCTGAGTAGTAGTGTCGCACATCTGGGAGTGCTAACCCTCCGTGATGCTTGGGCAAAGTGAGACAGCGCTTCTGTAGTCTAGGCCTGGACTTCGCCCAGACAAATCTGATAAAGAGGGAGTTAACTTGTTTGAAATAATGAGACGGGATTCTAATTGGCAGGGCCTGAAACATATAGAGGAACTTCGGTAGGATGGACATCTTCAAAAGGTTACACCTGCCGAACCAGGAGTGAAGGCCTCCAGCCCAGTCCTCCAATAGCAGTCTGGTTCTGGTCAGAAGAGGCGGGAAATTAAGCTCAAATGTGCGTTTCAGATCTTTAGGAATCTGGGTTCCCAAGTAAGAAAGGGAGGTGTCTGACCATTTAAATCCGAAATGCGTTTGCAGCGAGTGTAGTCTACCAGCGGGCATGTTGAGTCCCATGGCAGCTGACTTATCAAAATTGATTTTCAGGTTAGAGAGCTTCCCGTACCTATCAAATTCCTTAAGTAAGTTCGGGAGGGACACCAACGGGTTAGTTAATGAAAACAAGAGGTCATCTGCATAGGCAGAGATTTTGTGGTGTCCCTTTCCCACTGTCACCCCCACTATGTCTGGACTGGCTCTTACTGTGCACAAAAAGGGCTCCAAGGCCAGTGCGAAGAGAAGGGGTGAAAGTGGGCAACCCTGCCTCGTACCATTTGTTATCTGAAATGGTTCCGAGAGGATTCCATTTGCCTTGACCTGAGCCGAGGGAACGGAATAGCTGCTGAGAATCCATTGTAGCATCCTGTGCCCTACGCCAATCTTCTCCAGAACAGAGGACAGGAAGACCCAGTTCACGCGGTCAAACGCCTTTTCTGCGTCAGTGCTAAGGAGAACACACGGGGTCTTCGTCGAGTTGACTACATGAATGAGGTTAAGCACCTTGGTCGTGTTGTCCCTTGCCTCGCGGCCCGGAACAAATCCCACCTGATCTAAATGAATCAGGCCCGGCATGAACCGAGAGATTCTGTTGGCCAAGATCTTAGTAAACAGCTTAAGATCGATATTAAGAAGGGAAATGGGCCTGTAACTGCCACATGCTGACGGGTCTTTACCTTCCTTCGGTATTAGGGATATATGTGCCCTGAGCGTATCCCTCGGAAGCTGCCCACCGTCTCCCAAACCATTGAACATCCTCACCATGTAGGGGCTCAGGAGTGGCAGAAGCATTCGATAGTACTGGAGTGTAAACCCATCCGGGCCAGGTGCTTTGCCCGGTTTCATCCCGCCCACTGCTTGCTGCAATTCCTCCACTGTAATGGGATCTTCCAGTCCCGCCCTTGCCTCCGTCGATAGTTGGGGGATCTGAGAAGCCGAGACATAATCTCGCACTGTTGATTTGGCTAGGGTAGTCACCGGGAGGTTATAGAGGGAGGAGTAAAAGTCTCTGAATTCTGTCACTATTTGGGACGGAGTGGATTTCCGGAGACCTGAGGGGGTTATGATCTGGGGAATATATGCGCTGAGCCGCTGCTTTCTGACCGTCCTGGCCAACAGCTTCCCGCACTTGTTTCCCGACTCGTAGGAAAGCTTTTGGCAGACCTGCAATGCTGCCTTGGCCCTATAGTGTAACAAATCTACTATCTGTTTCCTGAGAGTCATCAATTCTACTCCAAGGGAGGCTACTGGCGTGTGTTTATGTTTTGCCTCTACGTCCCGAATCTTTTGTAGCAGCTTAAGTAGAGTCTGCTCCCTTTCCCTTTTGATCCTTGCGCCGTGTTTTATTAGTATTCCCCTTATGACCGCCTTATGAGCCTCCCACAGGACACCCGGGTCACACTCCGCAGTGTCATTTGTTTGGAAGTAATGTTTCATTTCGTTCGTGACATCAGCCAGCACAGTTGGGTCCTGCAGGAGACTCTCGTTCAGCCTCCAAAATCTAGATCTCGGGAGCCCAGAAGGCGACATACAGTAGCTCATGGTAACAGGAGCGTGGTCTGACCATGTAATGTTACCTATAGCAATGTCGCGGACCCCCTCCAACTGGTTATGAGGGACAAAAATATAGTCTATTCTTGAGTAGACCTTGTGCGGAGATGAGAAAAATGTGTAGTCCCGTTCTCCGTGGTGGTGCAGCCGCCAGACATCTATCAATTGGGCATCGTGAAGGGCCCGTGTTGTATTTTTGTGTATACTCGTGCTCAGGGATGAAGTACCTGAAGATGTGTCTACCGTTGGGGTAAGTGGTACGTTCAGGTCGCCCCCAAGGAAAAGCAGGCCCTCTCTAAACTCCGCCAACCACCGCAACACCCGGCGAACGAACGCATCCTGATGCACATTGGGGGCATATATTGTGGCCAGCGTCGCCTTCACGTCCCCGAACAGCCCTTTAATGAATACAAACCTTCCCTCAGGGTCCAGGAGCGTATCGGTGCATGTCCACGGCACTTTCCCAGACACGAGTATGGAGACTCCTTTAGATTTGGCAGCCACATTTGTGGCATGGTATGCATGTGGAAAGAAGCGGTTTTTGAGGTAGGTAGGGTTACCCGTCCTAAGGTGCGTCTCCTGAATGAACACCACATCAGCGTGGGCTCTTTTAAGGTCATTCAGGAGCATACGCCTTTTTTCAGGAATATTGAGTCCCTTAGCATTTATCGAAAAAATGTTTATGTGGTCCATCGTCCCTCAGGTCAAGGAGAGGAAAGGGGAGGGGGAGGGGTATGGTCCGTACAGAGACCACAAGAGGATGCGGAGAATAGAGGAAGACAGAGGAGGAGAGAAATCAAAAGAAATAAGAAGTGAGAGAGAAAAAAAAAAAAAGAGAAAAGGAAAAAACAAAATTTGTCACTAAACGGACTAACCAATCGTCCGTCGACTAAGTGTGCAAACAATCAGTTTGTATAGAAGCACTCCCCAGTTCACCCAGGGTGGATGCTTCGTCCTAATTGGGAAGAGGTAAGGGCAGACCAAGGGTGGAGCCCTCCCATCCGCCCCCGCCTCCCCAGCCAGAAAACGTATTTTAGCAATCTACTATATAACATATATATGCATAACTTTATAAAGAAAAAAAACAGCAATAACATTTAGCCAGGATACAATACTTGATATAAGATATTAAGAGACCATTAAGAACCCCATCTATCAGGGTGGGTGAGCCTCTGGTAAGTTCTTCAAGCCAAAATCAAGTCCGTGCCCATATAGAAGCCTTGGTAGTTTCCAACGAACCCCCCCCCCATATCTCCCCCTGCAGCCCCCCCCCACCCACAAGCCCCGGGCCTCCCCCCACAACAGTAACCCAGTCAAAAGCATGTCCCTTCCCCATCCCCACCCCGCCGACCCCCCCCCCCCGCCCACCCCCACCCCCCCGTAGGACTAGTGCTATACCACCAACGAACAAAACACTCAAAACATTATAGTATAAACTAGTAAGTCATCCCTCTTGTAATTAACTCCAAGTCAACGGTCGACCAGGGAGAGTATATGAGAACCGCGTCATGAGAGCATTTAACAGAAACTGCAGGACTGCCACCCTCTTGCAGCCAGGAGTGTCCACACGCGGAGGAGGGCAGGGGAGTCATAGGGAGGGAGGACTGGAGAACGATTCAGACCTCAGGTGATCTTGTCTGCAACTACTGCGGTGTGTGTTCGGCAGGTCCCGGGACACCAGGGACATGTGGCAGCCGTGTCCAGAATCGCGGCAGCTTGGCAGAACAGGGAAGGGAATATCCACCCGCCTCCCTCACCGCTAGTGACAAAAAAAGAAAAAAAAAAAAGGGGGTATCCGACCAGGTAATGACTCGCCCGAGGGTGGCAGGGCATAAGAGGAGAGTGGACCAATGCGGGCACGGGGGCCCGAGGGGGGGGGGGGGGGGAAGGAGCGGAACAACCACAGAGGAGGCAAAAGTGGAACACGGGTGGCCAGGAGCCGGGTGTGGAAAGTAAAGAAGAGCATCGAAGTGCAGGAGCTCACCTCACCATCGCAGCTGACTAGACCTCCCTCGCGGTGTCTGCAGAGAAGTGTCGGGGTCTGCGCCGGCTCCTCTGTGGACCCGGGGATCTGGCTCTCCTCGTTCCCGGGCGGGTAGAGTTGCGTGGCAGCGGCTGGAGCCAATCGGAGACATCCACAGGATCTATGTCCATGAAGGCAAACAAGGCAGGTAAGTCTGCTGGGGACCGTAGGGTATAGGAGTGTTGAGCCTTCTTAAAGGTGACGGAGATAGGGAACCCCCAACGGTATGTAAGTCCAGCTGTTCGCGCGGCTTCCAGTATGGGTCTCAGAAGTGCCCCTCGCTGCAGCGTTGCTCGGGATAAATCGGGTAAGATCCTTAACACGGCCCCGTCAAATTCCACATCTCCTTTCTCCCATGCCTCTCGGAGGATCAGCTCCTTATGGGCATAGTGATGAATCCGACAGATAACGTCCCGCGGTCTATCCGGGTCTTCTGAGCGAGGGCCAAGGGCTCTATGAATACGGTCCAAGGTCAGGGTGGGGGGGAAGTGATCCCCCGTCACGGCCCTGAAGATTGCCAGGGCCGTAGCTCCCAGATCCTCCGCTCCCGTGGCCTCTGGGAGACCCCTCACACGCAGATTATTTCGTCTGCTGCGATCTTCGATCTCTTCGAGCTGCAGTTGTTGTGTGAGGACCGTGCTTGCCTGAATCGCCTGGGCTGCTTCTACTGCCGACATCCGGCTCTCGAGGCTGGTCATCGCTGATTCCCCTGACCCCAGCCGGTCGGATAGTGTACGCACCTCCTGTCGCACCACCGCTATCTCCTTGCGATGTGTCGCCTCCAGCCTGCCGACAATGTCCTCTATATCTGCCTTCGTCGGCAGCGCTCGCAGCAGTGCCCGAAGCTCAGTGTCCGCGCTCCAGGGTGACTGTGCGGAGGGAGGCTGTGAGGGCCCAGGCTGATCAGGCTGAAGTGCCTCCGGGATAGTAAGATCCATATTCAGGGTCTGCACCGTGAAAGGTTGAAGTGCTGATGTGGTGGTCTGCGAGGGCTGTGAGCCACGCGGTCTCTGTTCACTGGTGTCCGCCATCTTGAGGGCTGGAGATGATCCGTTGGCGCTGGCAAGATATTTCTGGATATCCCCGCTCTTGTCTGTCCTGGGAGGTACTCGTTTTTGTGTCTTTCCCCTCCGCTTACCAGCCGAGTACATGCCGGGTGGAGCAAGTAGATATTTTGCCTATAAAGCTGGGTAAGGACGGGTCGGACCGGGAGCTCCTCAGGCACATGTCCTCACTCAGCCATGTCCAGACCACGCCCCCCACAGCGCAAGTTTAATTAATATGACAAAGCTGTGTGCATGGATCCATGGAAAATAAACTGCCCTAGCTTTGTTAAAGCGGTTGTAAACCACATATACATTATTTTTTTTTTAAACCTGCAAAGCAAAAGCCATAATGAGCTAGTATGCACCGCATACTAGCTCATTATGAAATACTTACCTCTGAACGAGGAGAAGAGAACTTACCTGGTCCACGCCGAGCGAGATGTCATCTTGACTCGGCTTGTCTTCCGGGTATCGCCGCTCCAGCACTGTGATTGGCTAGAGCAGCGATGACGTCACTCCCGCTTGCGTGGGAGATTTTAAATCGCCATGGTCCGGCGGATGCCGGTCCTTTCGCTGTGGATACCCCCCTGCGCATGCGCCACTGCAATCAGTGGTGCATTGCGAGGGGAATATCTCCTTACCCGTACAGGTTTAGGAGATATTCTTTATACCTACAGGTAAGCCTTATTATAGGCTTACCTGTAGGTACAATAAACCACTTTAGCCCCGGACCATATTGCTGTCCAAAGACCAGAGCACTTTTTGTGATTCGGCACTGCGTCGATTTAACTGACAATTGCGCGGTCGTGCGACGTGGCTCCCAAACAAAATTGGCGTCCTTTTTTCCCCACAAATAGAGCTTTCTTTTGGTGGTATTTGATCATCTCTGCGGTTTTTATTTTTTGCTCTATAAACAAAAATAGAGCGACTATTTTGAAAATAAATGAAATATTTTTTACATTTTGCTATAATAAATATCCCCAAAAAAGATATAAAAAAACATTTTTTTTCCTCAGTTTAGGCCGATACGTATTCTTCTACATATTTTTCTTAAAAAAAAATCGCAATTAGCGTTTATTGATTGGTTTGCGCAAAATTTATAGCGTTTACAAAAAAGGGGGTAGTTTTATGGCATTTTTATTAATATTTTTTTTTTACTAGTAATGGCGGCGATCAGCGTTTTTTTTGGTACTGCGATATTATGGCGGACACATCGGACACTTTTGACACATTTTTGGGACCATTGGCATTTTTATAGCGATCAATGCTATAAAAATGCATTGGATTACTATAAAAATGCCATTGGCAGTGAAGGGGTTAACACTAGGGGGCGGGGAAGTGGTTAAGTGTGTTACTATTTGTGTTCTAACTGTATGGGGGGGTGGACTCACTAGGGGGAATCATTGATCTTCTGTTCATACATTGTATGAACGGAAGATCAGCGTTTCCCCCGCTGACAGGAACGAGTGCTGTGTGTTTACACTCACAGCTCTCGTTCCACGCTCTGTAACGAACGAGCGCGCGTGCCCGGCGGCGATCGCGCCCGCCGGGCACGCACGCGGGACTCGGGGGCGAGCGGGGGGCGCGCGCACGGGCTGCCGGCGGCGCGCACGCGCCCCCTAGTGGCCGCGAAAGTTGCGACGTAGAGCTACGGGCTCTCGCGCAGGAGAGCCGACCTGCCGCCATATAACTGCGGCGGCTGGTCGGCTAGTGGTTAAAAAAGTGGAGTTTACAACCACTTTAAAACAAATTAAAATGATTAAAATGGGAGGGAGGCTGCAGTACCAAGATTCATCAGTAGGTGGTGTCCGGTTTGCCTTTTGTGGTTCCCGAGATCTTTTCTGTAGTTTACAGACTGGTGTTCTCTCTTGCTCATCTAAGAAAATTGGGCCGTATAATACCATCTATTTAAAGCACAACTCCAGGTACAGACATTTTTGGAAGTTCTAATGTAAAAGCAAATGTTACCTCTGCTCAGGTTTAATGAATATCCATGTCACTGTTCTGTTGTGACGAGAAATGCCCCCTGTCGAATAATGCGCATGGGCAGAGCTTATGCAGTACAGAGCCGCCGAAAGCCACGAATCTCAGAATTGACGAACAGCTGTTAACTACGCCTGCACACTATAGCCAACATAGTGCCACACGCCCCCGCTGCTTGTGCAAGTCTGCAAGGGGCGGATTTGTACATGATGGGCGCATGTAAGAGGCGGACGCCTACAGAAGGGGGTGTCATTTGTAATGATGGGCAGTGATATTGCATGGGAAACATAGGCCGCAAAGACTTGTAGGAAGAATAGTAGAGATATATATTTGTAGGAGATGTGTTTGAGTTTATTAATAAATTCCGGTCCGATCTTAACAGCACTGCCCATCATTACAAATGTCGCCCCCTTCTGTAGACGTCCGCCCCTCACACGTGCCCATCATGTACAAATCTGCCCCTTGCAGACTTGCACGAACAGCGGGGGCATGTGGCACATGTCGGCTATAGTGTGCAGAAGCCGTCAACAGCTGTTCGTCAATTCCGAGTAGGCATGTGCATTTCGTTTCGTTCCGAATCGAAATTCGGACGAATTTTCCATTATTCGGACATTCGGATGCATACGAATTTCCGAATTGCTATATTAGCGAAAAATTTCGACCGTTTTCGGAATTCGTTCATTTTCGACCGAATTTCGAAAAAAAAAAAAAAAATGGTCGAAATCAAATTTTTTTTTTCGAATTCCGAATCGAATACCCGCGGACTAAATTCGATCGGAATTCGAAAAAAAAAAAAAAAAAATATTTTCGAATTTAATTCGAAAAAAATTCTATTCGAAAAGAGACTATTTGTTTTCTAATCTGGTTGAAATATTTTCGATTTCGACCGTTTTTTTTTTCGAAATTCGGTCGAAAACGAACGAATTCGAAAAAAGGTCGAAATATTTTCGATTTCGACCGTATTTTTCGAAATTCGGTCGAAAACGAACGAATTCCGAAAACGAATTCAACACATGTAACGAACCTAACTTAACGAAATTTATTAAATGACGAATTGAAACGAAACGAAACGAATTTTTCACTTTTGCACATGCCTAATTCCGAGGTTCAGTGGCTTTGAGCGTCTCGGGACTGCGCAAGCACTGCCCATGCGCAGTACCGGGCGGGCATTATTCGACAGGTGGCATTTCTCTGAATGACTAGCTCCTGCGTATGTGCAGGGGCGATGACATCCCACCCCAGCCAATGAATAGGGCTAAAAACAGGCACAAAGGAGAAGATGCCAGTGTCGGCAAGGGGTTAGACTGTTGGAGGAAAAGTGGGTATCACTCCCTTTAGTTCCACTTTAACCTGGACCGGAAAGACACAGAAAAGTGGAAATTGCAAATGCAAACAGATAAATATAATGGTTTAATCATGCAGTTACAACAATTATGTCATTCAGTAACTCTTATAAAAAAAAAGCTAATCAAGGAATCAGGCTAAATAAAAGACATATGTCTTACTGAGCAATTAGTCATAAAATAACATTATGTTGAACAATTTTCTTTTTTTTTTTTCTTATCAAACATCAGTTCTACCTCATTGTTTAGTAATTATTAGTAATAAAATCTATACGTAATGCTATAGATAGCAGCAATTTCAGATCCCTAAATCCTGGTCTGGACCACCCACAGCTACATTGTTGGTATAAGCATTGTTAAATGATCCCTTAAGCTTAAATACCTGTTAGAAAACAAAGCACTCATTAACAGCCAGACTGCTTCCAGTTGTGGGATGCAGACAGTCAGAATAATGCAAAAAAACTGAACCTTCCTTCAGGTTCTCTACAAACTTCTATACATATCAATTAATGTCGTTCTTAAAATGAAACTCCAGCTGAAACTTTTTTTTAATTTTGTGGAAATATTAGATATTGTGTATTTGGCGTTTGAAAGAAATAAGAACACCAAACCAATTACTTTATAATCCAGAACTTTTTATTCCATTATAAAAATCCAAAATGTTTTAGGGATTTGTATAGGACCCCCTTTGTCAGGGCTTGGAAGTCCCGAATAAAGATTCTTTTTTTACCCTGGATTTTTCTAATGAATGAAATTGTTCTCGACCAGCCATTCTCAACAAGGGTTCCTCCAGAGGTTGCAAGGGGTTCCTCGAGCAAGGCTGATTGACCATCTGATGGTGCCGGCATCCAGTGTTGCCAGCCAGTAAAAAATTTGCACTTTTCTCCTGCCAGTAAATGCCAGTAAAAGAAAAGGGTTGCCAGTAAAAAATATGGCTTTGATACTTGGCCGAGACAATACGAGTGCTTGCTACAGTGTATTCGGACTGTGCCGGTGATCTGCCGATATGTTTCCTCTTATCGATATGGTTCCCCCCTTGACTGCGCAGGCGCAATCCAACCCGACGGAAATCACCAAACCTGATCAGCTGTTTTCAGGTGTAGCAACAGGTCCATGGAGACGTAGAATTTGCTGCACTCGCTTGGCCTCCTGGCTCTTTTTTTAACATCCTCCACGTCCACAGGGATGGTAATGAATGCGCCTGGATGCCGCCCCTAGCCGCGTATGTGCCGTGTACACCTGAAAAACAGCTGATCAGGTTCGGAGATTTCCGTAGGCTTTGTCTGTGCCTGCGCAGTCAAGCAGGGTACCATATCAATAGGGGAACTAGCTCGACAGTGTGTCACGTGAAGTCATAGTGCAAGGGAATGGAGCAGCTGGAGCCTCATTACAGGTCTGCAGGACAGGTGGAGTTAAAGCTGGTAGTGGACTGAAGGGACCACTTGCCCTAGAGAGAGAGGGTTACTGTGACTCAGGAGGTGAAGCTGGGATCACTGTCCTGTCACTAGGAAGACTAGAGAAATGCTTGTTTACATTAGCATTTCCACGTTTCTCCTCACCGTGACACGATCGCAGGTATTCCCGCAGACATCGAATCCACGGGACCCACAGTCGGAGTCAGGGAGCTCACGACAGGCGCGCGCAGACACAATGCTGATTCTTAAAGGGGGCGTATATATACGTCCATTTGCGCAGCAGTGCCATTCTGTCAACATATTTAGCCGTGCGCCAGTCGGCAATCGGTTAATTAAACAAGCTAAAGTTAGAAGCTGATTGGCTTCCATGCACAGCTGCACCAGATTTTGCACTCTTCGGTTATATAAAATCAACCCCATTGCTTCCCCTTACCTTATATTTTGCTCCAAGGCATGAAGTGAAAGGATATTACTAAGATAAATACCACAAAAACAGAGGTCATTGACCGCAGATATCTCCATGAGAATGACAGGAGGGGAGACAGATCTACCCATCCACAAACACACTAGTATGTGTTGATCTTGTGCCTTGGGTGCTGGACACAGGCAGCCATACATTATTCTTCTTCCACTTTTAATTGAGCAGAGAGAAGTTCATCCCTGTTGTACAGACATTTTCCACCTCTGCAGGTAGGAGTTCTTATAATGCCGTGTACACACGATAGTTTTTTCCATTGGGATAAACTCTGACGGCTTTTTCCGATGGAACTGTCCTGGGTTTGGTTTGACCAGGGTTTGGAGAACTTTAACCACTTCAGCTCCAGAAAAAAAAAATAGAATTTCTTCAAAAAAATAAAGGCCAGAATGTATTCTGCTGCATGCAATTTTTTAAAAAAAATATCCCAATAAGTGTATATTGATTGGTTTGCATAAAAGTTAAAGCATCTACAAAAGATGGGATATATACTGGAATTTATTTTTTATTTTTGATACACTAGTAATAGTGACAATCAGTGTCTTGAGGATTTCGACAGTGCTGCGGGCAATCTGACACTAACTGATGTTCAGGAGAACTGACTTACTTAATAATACAGTGATGAGTGCTAATAATGTACACTGTCACTGTACTGATGACACTGGCTGGGAAGGGGTTAACATTTGGGGCAATCACGGGGTTACTGTGTGTTCCTACAGTGTGAATTGTTTTTACTGAGAAATGTGCCAGTTTTTACTCCCTGCTTCGCAACTCCCTGCTTACCAACACAGAGCTCCCTTCTGTCATTCACTCAGCCAATCAGCGGGTTGTGGCCAAAAATCATTGGCTGGAACCCGCTAATCGGCTTTTGCTGTAGTGAATGACAGCTAGGGTGGCCACGCGTGCCCTGTACCCAGAAGTTCTGGATCACGTACATGTACGTGGACCAGCGCAGCGGGGCCACTCTCCAGCTGTAAATCTGCGGTAGACGGTCCGCAAGCAGTTAAAGATTACTTAAAATGCTAATTTTCTGGGCTTTTAGGCAAGGGAGTGTGAAAAATACCATAGCGGTAAGCACTGCCCTGGGGAACCTGTACCAATGCAAAAAAAATAATTCCACTAGCTCTTATTCCTCCCACCCCTAAACACTTACCTGGTTCCTCTCAAAATCCAGCGCTTCCACCCCTGCAGTTGAGCGCCAGCTTTAGTGGAATAAACAGACTGCACCTGCCTACATGTGGGGTTGGTAACTCTGCTTCCAATGGGGACATTTATTGTGGTGACTACTGTCTAAGGCCCCTTTCACATGAGGAAATCTAAGCAATTAAGGCATGTATGTGGCGTGCCTCAGATGGCTATCAAATCCTGGAAATGACCACCAAATACCCCAATACACATTGTCGTGGCCATGAAGCTTTGTGTCGTGACATGGCAAAAAAGAAGGGCGATATCGCCTGAGAATCTGCCCCATCCAATTTCAAAAAATGTTCCCCAGATCTAATTGTACAGGGTCAGATTAGCAAACTACTATAAAGTTTGAAATTTTTAATTTTAAGAATGTTAATTTGATTTTCCGATGGTTAGTGGTATCAAATTGAAATTTGTGTTCGACCACAGTGGTGAGGAAAACTGGAGTACGGGATGAAACATCTCAAACTCATTGCTAATGCCGCGTACACATGATCGGTTCGTCTGATAAAAAAGGTCTGATGGACCGTTTCCAACAGACGAACCGATCCTGTGTAAGCCCTTTTGTTTTGTTTTTTTCCAATGTAGAACCTGTTTTAAAATTATCTGATGGTCAAAGAACCGATAGAAAAAAAACGATGGTCTGTGGGGAAATCCATCGGTTAAAAATCAACCCGTGCTCAGAATCAAGTGGACGCATGCTCGGAAGCATTGAACTTCATTTTTCT
The DNA here is from genome assembly GCA_029574335.1 of Rana kukunoris. Classification (NCBI taxonomy): domain Eukaryota; kingdom Metazoa; phylum Chordata; class Amphibia; order Anura; family Ranidae; genus Rana; species Rana kukunoris. The sequence goes on from CM056055.1 coordinate 35,543,667, forward strand.
CAGCACGTCGTTGTGTTTTGCATCACCGCGTTCTGACACAATCGTTTTTTTAACTGATGGTTTATAGGCAAGACTGATGAAAGTCAGCTTCATCGGATATCTGATGAAAAAATCCATTGGTCGGTTTTCATCGGATGAACCGACCCTGTGTACAGGGCATGACGGAAAATGTGGTTTTAATTTGTGAAATTAGATTTAGATGCATTACAAAATCAACTGTTAACAGAAAAGAACATTTTGAAGTGCTTTCGAACTAATAATGGTGCCATCCCTGTCAAGACTAGTGTTGCTCACGAATATTCGTATTGCGAATATTCGGCTCGAATATGGCATATTCGAGTATTCGCGATATATTCCGAATTTCGCGGTGAATATTCGCTATTTCGAATATTTGTATTTTTTCAATTTTTTTTTTAGAACAGATCACATCCTAGAGATCCCCATCGACGTCTAAAAGCATTGCTGGTATGATTAGAGACCTTGGGCCGAGTAGCTGCAGCGATCATTTTATATTGCCGAAAAATCGCAATGCGATTATTCGGCAATAGCGATATCGCGCGATTATTTTCGAGAAATTCGCAATATTGTTTTTAGCTAAAATAACACATATATTCGATTTCAGAGTGTTACTGTCGAAATTCCGCAATCAATTTCTCATTCGCATTTTTGCGAAATTACGATAAAATATCAAGAATATTCTGAGCCAATCAGAGTGCTCCATCCGCATTTGCCGAATATTCGCAATTATTTTGTATTGTAATATATCACGAATAATCTGAGCCAATCAGAGTGCTCCATTCCGCATTTCTCGAAATTTCGCAATTATTTTGTATTATAAAATATCACGAATATTCTGAGCCAATCAGAGTGCTCCTTCCGCATTTGCCGAATATTCGCAATTATTTTGTATTGTAATATATCATGAATATTCTGAGCCAATCAGAGTGCTCCATTCCGCATTTCTCGAAATTTCGCATATATTTTGTATTATAAAATATCACGAATATTCTGAGCCAATCAGAGTGCTCCTTCCGCATTTGCCGAATATTCGCAATTATTTTGTATTGTAATATATCACGAATATTCTGAGCCAATCAGAGTGCTCCATTCCGCATTTCTCGAAATTTCGCAATTATTTTGTATTATAAAATATCACGAATATTCTGAGCCAATCAGAGTGCTCCTTCCGCATTTGCCGAATATTCGCAATTATTTTGTATTGTAATATATCACGAATATTCTGAGCCAATCAGAGTGCTCCATTCCGCATTTCTAGAAATTTCGCAATTATTTTGTATTATAAAATATCACGAATATTCTGAGCCAATCAGAGTGCTCCTTCCGCATTTCTCGAAATTTCATTCGCATTCGCATTCGCAATAGCGAAATTTCGCAATCATTTCATTTCCAAAAAATATTGTGAATATTCGCATTTAACGAATATATCTCGAATATTCGACTATATATTCGAGATATATCGCAAAATCGAATATGGCATATTCTGCTCAACGCTAGTCAAGACATGACTGTACTAAGAATTTTCGTCCAAATATTTAGGTTGTTAGGCCTCGTACACATAACCGAGTAACTCGTCGTAAAAGAAACATCGTTTTCCTCGACGAGTTCCTTGACAGGCTTGTTGAGAATCTTGATAAGCTTTCTTTGCATACACACTGTCAACACAAAATCTCGTTGTTCTCAAACGCAGTGACATACAACACGTACGACGGCACTCTAAAGGGGAAGTTCTATTCCACTGGCGCCACACCCTTGGGGCTGCTTTTGCTAATCTCATGTTACTGCGTGTTAAGTAAAAGTTTGGTAAGAGACGATTCGCGCTTTTCAGTCTGTTACAGTGTGACCAATGTGCTTTCTCCATTACAAACGCTACTTTTACCGAAGGTGCGCTCCCGTCTCATACTTTATTCTGAGCATGCGCAGGTTTCCAAGCATACACACAAACGTGTTTCTCTTTGTAAACCAGCCAAACGAGAAACACGACAAGAAAATTGAGACTCCAGACGAGAAAAAAGAGAACTTGTTCTCTCTTTTCTCGTCGAGTTCCATGACAGTTTTCTCGACGAAAAACATACACACGACCGTTTTCCTCTGCAAAAAAAGCTCTGCCACCAAGTTTCTTGATGGATTTTGCTGAGGAAAACGGTCATGTGTACGAGGCCTCAGTCTTTAAACTTTTTCCAAATCTGATGAAAAGTGACCAAACTCTAATGCCTCGTACACACCATTGGAATTTCCGATGGAAAAAGTCAGAGAGACTTTTTCCATCCCAAATTCTGACCGTGTGTATGCCCATCAGAGATTTTCCATTGGATATTCTGAGGAATTCCATCAGAGTTTTCCTCCGATGGAATTCCGGCGGAATTCCGATGTTAATTTAGTCGGACAAAGGTCCGATCGTGTGTACGGGGCATTATGGGGATCCAGCATTATGTGAGTTCCTCCAATGAAAACATGCATATGTGTACAGCGCTGTTTCCCTCGGCAATCAAATCCTACATGCATACCCAGCGGCCATAGTGTATCGGCAGCAATGTTTGTTATGTCATTAAGAAATGTACCAAGGTCTCTATCAGATAGCGCTGGTACCTGTGCTGTATAAACAAGTCTACATTGTGGCTCCTACTAGGTGTGCAGATATTTTAGGTGTCCACTTTGTTCAATTATCATTAACAGGCTAGTATAAGGAGGATTATTATGGTATTAAAAGATTTGTGCAAAGTCATTTTCCCAAGGCTACCTGGACAGTTATCTGCTATCACTAATGTGCTATGATAATGCAGTTCATGTGTCATACTGTGATAATCTGATAATGGCAGGCTCTACAGACAGTACGATCATGCGGGCAGTGTACCTCTTATATCGGACACGAGTGTGGTCTCTGGTACTAAGCCCTGGAATGTTATAATATAGTTTTCTGCTATGTAATAGCCAGGGGCTTTTGCTAGAAACATATAATGGCTACTAAACATACATTTCGTTAATTTATATGAACTTGTTTAACTTAAAGTTTTGTTAATTTGAAGTGATTGTAAAGTGCATTTTTTTTATTTCTTTTTTTGCATTAAAGTGATATTAACCACCTCAGCACCCAGAAGGATTTCCCAACTAATGACCAGGCCATTTTTTTCGATACGGCACTGCGTCGCTTTAACTGACAATTGTGACGTTGTACCCAAACAAAATTTACATCCTTTTTCCCCCCACAAATAGAGCTTTCTTTTGGTGGTATTTGATCTCCTCTTTGGTTTTGATTTGTTGCGCTATAAACAAACAAAGAGTGACAATTTTTGAAAAAAAAAAAACACAATATTTTTTACTTTTTGCAATAATAAATATCCCCCCCAAAAAAATGCCTTCCTCGGTTTAGGCTAATATGTATTCTTCTACAATAAGCGAATATTGATTTGTTTGCACAAAAGTTATACTGTCTACAAAATAGGGGATAGATTTATGGCATTTTTCTTTCTTTTTTACTAGTAAGGGTGGCGATCAGCGATTTTTATTGACATTGCAGCAAAAAGATTGGACACTTGAGACCACTGACATTTATACAGCGATCAGTGCTGTAAGAATTCACTGATTGCTGTGTAAATGTCACTGGCAGGAAAGGGGTTAACACTAGGGGGCGATCAATGGGTTAAATCTGTTCCCTGCTAGGTGTTTCTAACTGTAGGGGGATGGGACTTACTGGAGGATGAGACCGATCACTGTTCCTATTCTTTAGGAGCAGACGATCTGTCTCTCCTCCCCTGACAGAGACGGGATTTGTGTTTTTACACATACAGATCCCCATTCTGGCTCTCGTGTCTGCAATTGTGGGTGGCAGGCCAGCAGACCACACCCACCGAGTTCCCCGCTGTGTAACGCACGCGCCTGCTAAGGCTCTTAAAGGAGCCGACATACCTGTATGGCGATTCGCGCAGGGCTGTAGCCAGCCAGTAAAAAACGGGCACTTTTCTCCTGCAAGTAAATGCCAGTGACAGGGAAAGGCTGCCAGTAAAAAATATGGCTGTGACGCCCAGCCAAGACCATCCTAGTGCCTGCTACAGTGTATTCTGGCAGAGGCAGGTCTGGCAGAGACGGTGCCTGAGCGTGTTGTGTGACGTCATGGCGCAAGGGAACCTGAGCTGAGCGGCCAGACCCTCGAGGGCAGCTCTGCAAGATGGAGCGAGGGTGCCTGCCCATTCTAATTTCTTTTGCTATATCGAAAATAAAATAAGAAATATGTTTTTGTGACCTAATATGTACCGTAAATCACATTGCTGATTGCATATCGTACTTGTTTGTAGACTAAATACTAAAATCTGCACTTAAAAGATTTATTTTTGTAACTTTTGGAAATACCAGTAAAAACTTGAAAGTGCCAGTAAATTTTAATCTGGTAAGTTTGCAACACTGATCTCGACTACTTTTGTGGTCTGAGATACAAACTATGAGGGCTATTTAGACTCCTTGAAATAACACAGGATGTCTTCACAAGACACAGGTATTTTTTATACAAATATAACTGGTAAGCATACAATTACTGAATTTGTGTTATTTGCTTTAGATAGACTTTTTAACTAAGAGATTCACCCACTGTATATATCCTATTTCCCATTATCACCGTAGTCACCAGAACGGGAATAGAGGAGAAATCTTCCAATGGGAACATTGATTCCGCTGACCCTTGTGCATACCAGGGATTCCATCAAGTTGAAGGGATTTCCTTCTTGTTTGGCTATGGGACAGAAAGTCAAAGGGGAATCTCCATAATAGGACATTAATGGCAAAATGGAAGATTTTATCGAAAATCAAGAAAATTCTTTGCCTTTAGTTCTACTTTAAGCTAACTGACAATGCCTTCTATATTTTATTGGCAGCCCAGCTGGTGGTTTTATAGGTTGTCGTCTTCACAGTATAATGCACAAAGAAATTGAGATGTTTAAGTAAAACAGGCAGAAAAGAAGTAAAGTGTTCATGATGACCACACACCTGGCAATGACTGAGGATTTGATGAGAGATTCAGGTAAGAAACACCAGCTTGTAATTGGGATCGTTGAAATACTAATTGATTTCTTACAATCCTCTTATTGCTAATGCTGTGGGGTTTATGTCTGGTATTTTACCTAATTCCCTTCAGGACCAGTAATGAAAACAAAAACTCAGTGCTGATCCCAGAGATGAGAATGGCTGAACAATAAACTGTAGATCCCCAGTCGAGAAAAGTATTGTTAGGTAATACACAGAAGTACATATAGAATAATGCTTAACAAATATGCATATAAATGCACAAATAAGGGCTTATCTGCCCTTGAGATCTGAATCACTCGTAAGCGTAAAATTTAACCAGCCAAGGCAGCTGTATTGTAAATACTGTATAAATTCATCAATCTCTGCAAACCTGCAACTCTGGGTGTTTGGCAGAGTGGTTACCAGTGTTGCCAACCATCCGTATTTTTACTGTCAGGCCCCGTACACACGACCAAGCTTCTCGGCAGAATCCAGCGAGAAGCTCGCTGGGAGACATATTCTGCCGAGGTTCTCGGTCGTGTGTACACTTTCGACGAGCGTCCCGTCGGGAAGCTCGTCGAGTCAAAATAGAGAGCATGCTCTCTATTTCCTTGTTGTTCAATGAGGACTTTGGCTCGACGAGCTTTTTCGACTACTCATCGGGAACCTCGTCGGGCGGAACGATGAGTTTAGCCCGACAAGGTTCTCGGACGTGTGTACGGGGCCTTAGTACGTAAAAACAGGCACTTTTTTCCCCCGTTCGTAAATGTCCATGGTTGCGGAAACGTGCCAGTAAAAATAGCCAAGATCAGTTTGGCTTTGAACTGCGCATGGAGATTGGAGGCAGGGGGTGATGGTGGCACCACAGAGGGGGATAGAGGCAGGGGGCAATGGAGGCAGGGGGAGATTGGAGGCAGAAGGTGTTAGTGGCAGCAGGGGTGATTGGAGGCAGGGGGTGTTGGTGGCACCGCAGAGGGTGGGGAATGGAGACAGGGGTTGTTGGTGGCACCGCAGAGGGGGATGGAGGCAGGGGAAGATGGAGGCAAGGGGTGATTGGAGGCAGGAGGCCTGGGGAAGATTGGAGGCAGGGGGTGTTGGTGGCAGGGGGTGATTGAAGGCAGGGGGTGTTGGTGGCACTGCAGAGGGGGATGGAGGCAGGGGGTGATTGGAGGCAGGGGGCCTGGGGAAGATTGGAGGCAGAGGGAGATTGGAGGCAGGGGAGATTGTGGCACCGCAGAGGGGGGTGAAGGCAGGGGGTGTTGGTGGCAGAGGGGGATGTGACTAAATAATTTGCCCTTATTAAATCGAAAATAACAAAAATATATTTTTTACCTTAATATCTACCTTAAATCACATTGCTATTTGCCTAGCATACTTGTTGTAGCTTAAATACTGAAATTTGACCATAAAAATGTAATTTAGTAACTTCTCTGAAATGGCAGTAAAAATGTGGCTGTGCCAGTAAATTTCGGGTGTTGTGCCAGTAAATTTCAATCTGGTAGGTTGGCAACACTGGTGGTTACCAAGACACCCTTTGTTAGGTGGACAACCACAATCTCCCTGTTTTAGGGCTCTTTCACACGGATCGGATCCGTATTGATCCGCTCCGTTAGCCCGTTTGGCTCAGCGGGGATTCCTGTGCAGGGACCGCCCTGTCTCTCCTCCGCTCTCCCCTATGGGGAATCGGATGAATACGGACCGTCTGTCCGTTTTCATCTGATCCATCAGACGGAAGAAAAATAGGGTTTTCTTCCGTCTGAAAAAACGGATCCTGACGGAGGCGGGTGATTACGGAAAAATAAACCATATCCTTTGTTTTCAACCATCCTCAACTGCCTGTCTGTACAGTTTAGCGTGTAGTGAAGCCATCCATGGGGTCACACACACCCGCTACCGAGCGAATTTCTCACACTACATAAACCGTAAAAATGGTGCGAGTAATACCAAACGGTAGCAAATACAGTCATAAAAACATGTAGCTAAGTATGATACTGGTATAAAAATGTGTACAACGATACCACTGCTGAATCCAGATGATGAGAGGTTAACATCAGTCGGTCGGCATGTAGATGTCCCGTGAAGGGAACTATCACAACTCCCAGTGGATGGCTGTAGAATCCCAGGGTGATAAAAGGAAGTGTAACAGCCCTTGCGTGTGGCAGATAGTAAGGTCCCGCCGGCATGCAGATATGAAGGCACAGCAAAGGAGCCCTTCAGATGGACACGGCAAGCCCCGCCGGTGTCCCTGACGGAACTCCCTGAAGGCCCGAAGCCGGCAGAGAGGTGAGTACCAATCAAAAGAATTTTGATCGATCAAAAGAATTCAAGATTAATCGATAAATTAATAGTTGATTTTCACAGCCCTACTTAACACATATGAAGAAAGAAGATTGGACGACTGCACACCCATATGATGCAGATAAAAGCTTCTTTATTCATAAAAGTCATCAATAAAGACAGGCCCCAAGCATATTGACAGGAGAAAAAAAAGGTTGACACGTTTCACGCGTTTAATACGTGCTTTATCAAAAAACGGTTTTGACAAAGCACGTATTAAATGTGTGAAAACGCATCAACCTTTTTTTTCCCTGTCAAAATGCCTGTTTTTTATTGATGATTTTTTGAATAAAGAAGCTTATATCTGCAGCATATGGGCATGCAGTTATCCAATCTTCTTTCTTCATATGACAGGGCGTGCATCCCATGCATAGCTGGATTGCAGACACCATCATTGCACCTGGGTCAACAGGGTTGTTTTTACTTAACACATACCTCACCTACATATTATACTTTACATCTTAATAGAGTACTTTTCATACATTTAACACTTTTAGCTAAAAGACGTTCCCATGACTTGCACTTTATTTTCCCAGATGTACTGTATATCCAAAGTTGTTCTTGCATTTAAACATGATATTTTTGTAGATGAACAAGGAAGATGCAGAAATAATATCAATCATATTAATTTAAAAATCATTTCTTTTTTATTTTGAGAAACAAAATAAAAAATGTATTAGAAATAAAACAGTTGGCAAGTACATTATAACATGTTGGGAAATCCATCTTACAGTGCTGTCCTGCTAATACTGTGATATACTGTACTTGCCAACTGTTTTATTTTTAATACATTTTTTATTTTGTTTCTCAAAATAAAAATAAAATATTTTTAAATAATATATTTGATATTATTTCTGCACCTAAAAAAATCCCCAAACATCTTCCTTGTTCATCTATCTACTCTAGGGATGTGGTGCTAAAACGAAGTTGGTGTGTCCACGATCAAAAAAAAGTTTCATGATATTTTTTTAGTCCCTTTGTTCGTATGTTATTTAACTACTTGGAGCCCCGGCCATTGTAAAATGACAGCCACAAGGTGGCTCTACAATGCCGGGAGAACGTCTATTGACGTCCTCGGCTCCTCGGCCATTGGGGGGCCCGCACGCGCGCCCACCGCGTCCCTGAGGTGCCAAAGCGCGTGCCTGGTGGCCGCGATGTCCGCCGGGTACCTGCGATTGGCTGTTACACAGACAAGGACTTGGATCTGTGTGTGTAAACACATCCTGTCAGGGAGAGGAGACCAATGTACATAGGGACCCAGATTGGTCACCTCCCTCCCTCAGTCAGTCCCCTCCCCCCACAGTTAGAATCAGTAGTAGGGAACACATTTAACCCCTTCTTCGCCCCCTAGTGTTAATCCCTTCCCTGCCAGTCACATTTATACAGTGATCAGTGCATATTTATAGCACTGATCACTGTATAAATGTGAATGGTCCCAAAAATGTGTCAAAAGTGTCCGATGTGTCCACCATAATGTCGCAGTCCCAATAAAAATCACAGATCGCCGCCATTACTAGTAAAAAAAAAATTCCATAATTCTGTCCCCTATTTTGTAGGCGCTGTAACTTTTGCGCAAACCAATCACTATACGCTTATTGCGATTTTTTTTTTTTACCAAAAATATGTAGAAGAATACGTAATCGGCCTAAACGGAGAAAAAAATAGTTTAAAAAAAAGGTATAATTATTATAACAAAAAGTAAAAAATATTGTTGTTTTTTTTTAAATCGTTGCTCTTTTTTGGTTTATAGCGGAAAAAAATTAAAAACGCAGAGATTATTATTATATTATTATACAGGATTTATATAGCGCCAACAGTTTGCGCAGCGCTGTACAACATCAGGGAAGATAGTACAGTTACAATACAATTGCAATGTAGGAGGAATCAGAGGGCCCTGCTCGTTAGAGCTTACAATCTAGAAGGGAATCATACCACCGAAAGAAAGCTCTATTTGTGGGAAACAAAGGACGTCAATTTTGTTTGGGAGCCACGTAGCAATTGTCATTTAAAGCGACGCAGTGCCAACAGCTGAAATTTCGCCTGGGCAGGAAGGGGGTATATGTGCCCAGTAAGCAAGTGGTTAAAAGGAAAAGGTTTGGGACTTTAAATGATGCACAAGACACATAGCGGGTAAAAAAGATCAACTTCATAATGGCACATTTATTCTTATATATATACATATATCATGAGTGCATATTATCATTATGATTCATATATATATATATATATATATATATATATATATATATATATATATATATATATTGCAGTATAAAATATAATTGTTATGAGCTGGCTTTTAATCCATATTATAAAATATATACTAAAAATAATAATGATTGCAAATTCATAATAATCTATACTGTCAACACATGATTATAATGATACATTATAATCATGCGTTTACAGTTCAATAATTATCATCACGATGTCTCTATATACACGACAGAGTAAATGTGCCATCATATATTTGACCACTTTACCAGCTATATGTCACGTGCTTCAAGTCCCAAACCTTTTCCTTTTAAATTTCAGATTCGTATAACTATATTATGTCATGGGCCTCATTTAAAGTCCCAAAACCCCTCATATACACACTTTATCCCACTTTATCCATTTGTATGTCTTTACTATGACCCATTGTCACAATCTACTGCCAGTAGCAGAGTACTAATTGGGTGCAAACATCCCTCCATCCAAACCACCTGATTTAAATATGGTAATTGTTAAATAAACAAGCACATTATTATTGAAAATACTAGGTACCACCGCCCCACTCTGCTAATCTGGGTCCTTTAAAAAACAATTACACTGATTTGTCAGCATGGAACGATGTGCCTTGTGCCACAACCCATTGTCTCTTTCCCGACCACATTAACCCGCTAAATAATCATATGAAATAAATGCTGAATTTTCAGGGATTAGTCTAATAGCATTAAAGGCTTTATTTATTTATTTAATTTCCCTGGAAGAAAAAAATAAACTTTTTTTTTTTTTAAATGAGATTATTTATTACTTGAGTGGTTTTCCACAATGCAGCAAGGATGGTGTCCGTGAAATTGGAAAACTAAGAAAAGAAGCGATTTTATACATTAATGGTTTCGAATAAAAGAGGAGTTAAGAGCCCTGCTCATCTGCTGGAGAAAGTTGAGATCTTCTGGCAGTGAAAGATAACACTGTCCCTCTAGGTGACCCCCCCTAGTGTCCCCATTAGCTGCTAATTACTTGCCAAACAAATAAACAATTAACTCCTCTTGCCTCTTGGTGGGAGAGTCTTCATTGAGATGCTAAGACTTTCTAATGAGAGATTTTAATTAATGAGGTTGTAAATCCGGCCCCCTTGTTAACACAGCTATAAGGAGGGCTGCAAGACCCCATCTTCTAGCATTCTGGTTTTGTAGGATCTACAGGAAGCTCGATCATGTCAAGCGGGTCTGTTTGTGAGGTCGGCCCAAGGATGTCGGCAGAGCTTCAAAAAGGTTCTTTTCTTGGTAACAACAGGACCACAACTAGTTCATTCTCCATAGAAAGCATTCTCGGACTGGATAAGAAAAGGGACTTCACTTCCACTACCACCAGTAGGCATTACAGGCCTTGGATGGACGAGTACTGCAGTAGAGGTAAGTCATCAAATGTAACTTAGGTTTCACACATTACCTATTATGCTTTTTGGTTACGGCAATAAAGCCCATTAGGGCCTTTGATCAACTACATGTACCTGAGATTAGTTATCTGTATATTAGTGGACTATTTGCCTTCCTTTTCCCCCATGCCCCAATTTTTCTTTTTCACACATTACTAGTTAGAGGAGTCACTCTCTATAAAATCTATGAGGTATAATATAAATATTAAAAAAACATTTATGGCCATTCTGAATGGTACAAGGACACTAAAGGCTAATATTTTAAAGGAATTGCTAATCTTAAATTGAGCGAATATTCACTTCAATTATCCAAGTATGCTAAAAGCAACTTCACTTTCAATGCCCAGTCATATGGAGATAAAATAAGTAAATAGAAATTAGCTTTTGCATGATTGGATAGTTGAAGTGAAAATTTGTTGAATTTATTGGGTAAGGATTATCGGTTTCTTTAGGAAATTACCTGCATTTAGGCAGTTGTTTATTATTAATAATAATAATAATAATAATAATAATTCAAATAATTCAATAAAGGGTGATCTATCGCAAAATAAATTATAAACCTTTTTATTTTATTTATTTTTTATTTATTTATTTTGAAATGATAAACCTTTATGTAAGACCCAATACCAAACATCATATTGGTGCATAATTATAACATTGTGATATTTCAATACTCTCAAAAGACAACAAATTTGAAATGCTTTCATGTAGTCACTGTCCCTTCATTATTTTGCTTTGCATTTAATTACCCACACCTTCATTTTACTTTATGATTTTTATTTTTTTAAAGTGACAAAAAAAAAAAAAAAAAACATAAAATAGTCATACAAGTCATACACATGCCCTGACCAACATTAGATGACTATCTCAGGAGAAAATCAAACTACATTTCCACATAAAGAATCCTTTAAATCCATTACTTACTTTGAAATAGTATTATATGTATCTGACTATGGCATCTAGTACTTTAGAATTTCTAAAAAACATAATTAGCCAAACATTTTCTAACATCCACTCATTTCAAACTCCAAGTATTCACATCTACTACAGAGATTTTTTCAGGACTTTTTTCTTTCCTAATGCTTATTTTCGAAATCAGTTTTGTTTAGTTACTTTGTAAGTTTTCAATAGAAACAAATCTACTGTTATATTATACTAGTGTATTATTTTATGGTAGTTCTTCAACAGATGGTGTTATCCAATTCTTTGGGAAAATAGTTTGTTTTGCACTTACAATTTGCATCCTTTAGGACCAGATTGTATCTGTTGCCTGTTAGTGCTATCAAGTGTGTCATCAGTTGTGGTATAAACATTAGCGAGTGTTTATCTGATTGCAGTGATAGAAGCACATGTGCGATTTCAAATGACAGTGTACTACATTTCTCAGTCTGATGCCCTTAGAAGGCTTGGTAATGCTAAATAATAAGTTGATTTGTTTTTCCTTTTCAGAAGTTGATAAATCTTGCTGGCGCCTCCCTATCTTCAATTGTGAAATACCACTTCAGGTTCATACAGTCAGACATACGCTAGAAAAGGAAACTGTTGGACAATATGAAAAGTGCTGTTCAGCGACAGAACGCCTGACATATAAAAGAGAAATGAGCTGGTACAGAGGAAGGAGGCCCAGAACTGCATTCACTAGAAGCCAGGTAAGTTCATTATTATCATTTGTATATATGGATCCAATATACTTTGTCTAATATGCTTTCTTAGTAAAGGGTCTGATTAAAGAGCAATGAATCTGTCCACTTTGCAAGGGAATTTTCCCTTTTCTTAGTAAATGAGGCGAAGCTCTGCTGACTCTATACTACACTATATTCAAGTAAAAATCATTTTTTTCTTTTTTTAAACTTTCCTTGCACTTGATTAGGCATTCTTTGCAAAGTGAACTTTCATTGTGTTCACTAAGCTAGGGGAAATTTCCTTTGCAAAGCAAACAGCCTATTTGTCTTTAGTATAATCCTATATTTCCATTCTTTTCTGTCACTATCTAATTTAATTCCACACTCTAATGCCTTGTACACACGGTCGGACTTTTGACCGTGCAAAAGTCCGCCGCGAGTCCGTCAGAAGTCCGACGGAAAGAAAGAGAACAGGTTCTCTATCTAAGGTCCGTCAGACTTCCAAAGAAAAAAAAGTCAGATGGAGGCTACACACGGCCGGACTTTCCTAGAAAAATAGCTGACTTTTTTTCTCGGAAACTCCGGCTGTGTGTACAAGGCATTAGACCCCTTTCACACTGGGGCACTTTTCAAACATTTTAGCACTAAAAATAGTGCCTGAAAAGCGCCTCTCAAGCCATCCCAGTGTGAAAGCCTGAGTGCTTTCACATTGGGGTGGTGCGCTTGCAAGCAGCATTTTTGGGGCAGTGCAGAAGGGGTGTACACACCGCTCCCAAAACGCTCTGCTCATTGAAATGAATGGGCTGCACTGCTGAAGCGCCTGCAAAGTGCTTCGGCAGTGGCACAACACTGGTGCTATTAACCCTTACGAAAGCTAGCAGGGGTGAAATGTGCCCTGTTAGCGTCTGAAAAGCGCCGCCATAACAGCGGTAAAGTGAAAGTGGCCTTAATATATAAAGTAAAAGTTTGTTAAGATAATACAGCAGTTCACCAGTTATTTTCACTAATGGATTAGTATATAGATTTCAGCATTATTTTTTATTTTACTTATATAGCCCTGTCAATATACATATATACAGTGCCATGAAAAAGACAATAGCTGTATTTATACTAAGATTAAATGACACACAGTTGGACTCTATTTACTAATTGGGTGACTTCTATAGGCAATTGGTTCCACTAGATCTTAGTTAGGGGTATTAGAGTAAAGGGGACTGAATACAAATACATGCCACACTTTTCAGATATTTATTTGAAAATAATTTGGAAAACCATTTATCATTTTCCTTCCACTTCACATTTACCTTCAATTTTGTGTTGGCCTATCACATAAAAACCCAATGAACAAATTTACGTTTTTGGTTGTAACATGACAAAATGTGAAAAATTTCAAGGGGTATGAATACTTTTCTAAGGCACTGTATATTATAGATTCACATTGGTCCTTGACCTTAAGGAGCTTACAATCTAAAGTCCCTAACTCACATTCATACATACACACACTAGGACCAATTTAGACGGAACCAATTTACCTGTTACCCAATTGTCTTTGGAGTGCGGAAGGAAACCGGAAGGAGTGTTAACCACGTAGCCACTGTGCTGCAAACTTTACTTATCACTGTTGATAAAGTTTGGGTAACTCCATCTGAATTAAGTTATGGCTAGAGTGGGAAAGAGTAGAACTTGTTTCAGGTTCTGAGCTCCCAGTGGGGACATTTCTCTTCACTTCTTCTTCCAGAGTCATGGCAGGAATAAGAGGATCTTTCTAGAATAAGGGGAATCCAAACTTTGAAGGTTGTTGTCAAATTATGCCTTTTTAGTCTAATGCCTTTAGTTTATTAATTCAATCTTTTTCTTCATTTGCAGATTGAGGTTCTGGAGAATGTTTTTCGAGTAAACTCATACCCTGGTATAGATGTGAGAGAAGAACTTGCCAACAAGTTGTCTTTAGATGAAGACAGAATTCAGGTAAGATATGTTTTAAATATGTATTACATCTACATCTACATGTGGTATCTTGGCTTTCAGTACTATAAACAAATTTACATATTAAGGGGTTATAAAGGTTCATTTTTTATTTTCTAAATGTGTTTTTTTAAGCTAGTGCATTGTTGGTTCACTTACCTTTTCCTTTGATTTCCCTTCTAAATGTTTTTTTACTTTGTCTGAATTTCTCACTTCCTGTTCCTCCTTAGTAAGCTTGCCCCCATCATCCGAGCCGTTTTGGCGGGGGGTTAGTCAGCGTGCTCGCCCCTCCTTTGGGACCGAACACAGCGTTTTTCCCCGCAGGGATGTAGTCCCAAGGGAGGGGGCGATCACGCTGACTAGTCCCTGGCCAGAATGGCTCAGATGATGGGGGTAAGCTTACTGAGGAAGAACAGGAAGTGAGAAATAAAAAAAAACATTTAGAAGGGAAATCTAAGGAAAAGGTAAGTGAACCAAAATGCACTAGCTTAAAGGAACTTATTTAGAAAATAAAAAACAAACCTTTACAACCCCTTTAAGTTGACCATAACAACTTACCTCCTTCTTCCCCAACCTTTAAGCTTTTACCTATCCCCTAGATTTACCTTCTTAACACTGAAACCTAAAGAAGGCCTGTAAAGGGGAAGTAGGATACTATTGCTGACCTGCCCATGTAAATGGAAACCATTTCTAAAATGATTCCACTGTTAGCAAAACACTAGTGTTGACTTGAAGCTTTATTAAACACTGATAGGGTTGCTTAAAATTGTCAACTTTTGCTTGATTATGTAAAACCTTTATCCCAAATGAAGTGTTAAGCTTCAGTTAGTGAAATCTATCTAAATCTGCCAGTCCATCTAACATTATCCTCTTCCTAGACTGACAAAGGTGTCTGATTTAGTACTTCATCAAGAATTCAGACACCCTAATGCCTTGTACACATGATCGGAATTTCCATCGTATATTCCGATCGTGTGTAGCCCCATCTGAGTTTTTTTAGCGGATATTCAGAGGAATTCCGTCGGAGTTTAGATATAGAACATGTTCTCGTGTGTACGAGGCATAAGACAGGAAGTGTGTTACTGGCCAGATCTCCAGGTTAAATAAAAGAAAAAAAAATCACTTTTTTATTCCTGTATAGCACTGCTTTAAAACAAAAATCCAGACCAAATGCTGTTTTTTTTTTTTAACTGAACACATTGCCTCCAGTTGACAGGTGGCAGCAGAAAGATTCATTACCTGCACACCTATATTTAAACCTTATGGTGCCCAAGTGTCGGGGTCCTTATATATGTATTGTGTGCTCGTCAGAAAGGATCCATCAGGACTTTAGATCTACCCAGTCTGCCCTTGTCTACACTGCCCATCACCCATTTTTACAGCACTTCGTCTTTCTTGAATGGAGGAACAAATAATTAGTAAAGACCAAGAAACACAAAGGAACAATAGACCTCATTTATACAAACTGGTAGAGCAACAAGTGATCCTTTCTTTTATTTTGTATCCTGCTGTAAATCATAGTGTAGGATAAATAGATCTTGGTAACCCAAGTTTCTGGGTTTTTATTTGTACTCTATCCTACTCCCAAGCTGTGCAACCCTAGACGGATGCTTTGTTTTCCTGTTGACATCAGCCCTGGTGCCAATTCTTATTCTCTTTGTGAGAATGCCAATCGTTATTCTCATGTTTTTTTGGAAAGTCCACCCTTTACACACTGTATATCTAATGTATTTACATCTATTTTTATTACAGATCTGGTTTCAGAATCGTCGAGCCAAAATGAAGAGGTGTCATCGTGAGTCTCAGTTCCTTATTGTGAAGGAATCCTTAACACCAAAAATCCAAGAATAAGGACCTTTCTACTTCATGTTACTGTAAACCAGTGGTCACCAACCAGTGACTTGTCCATTAAATTCGGCCAACAAAAATTACCTCTGGTCTTGCTTGTCATGACCACTTGCCGAGTGCTTAGCATCTGGTTGTCTGAATATCTGCTGCATTATAAACTTTCCAAAAGTGCAAAAATCACGCTAATGTAGCAACAGTTTATACAAATTAATTTAAAGAAACTTTACATAGAAAATAGAAAATTTAGCTTTAAATGCATATATTTGGGCATTGGTGTAGTGAACAATGGCAAACCTGTGCACAAAGGGTTTGGGCACCCAATAGTGAAATTGTTGGTTGATGCTGGAGAATTAAACCAAATGACAATTTGTTTGTTTTCATGGGGATATTTGGTGGAATCTCTGTCTCCAGGTCTGCATGCCTACTGTAGCAAGTATGGGGAGTTCTCACGCTTCCTGCTGGATTTTGATATATATTTATTAACACAAAAAATTCAAAAGGAGGTGCTAACACAAGTAAAGATGGTCGAGACTCCACTACCAGATTCCCTGATAACTAAAATATAATTTGAACTGATTTTTTAAAACTGCATTGTTTCCAGTGAGCTGATATTCTAGCAATACCTGTTCCAAAACTTTGATTGTGAAGACCATTTTTAATGCTCTCTACTGTATGCTCCCTGTTGTTTCTCGGGGGAAAGAGAAGGAAGTTACACAGTGCCTAATTCAGTGACAAGAGCCTATAGTCCCACCCAAAAGCACACCTGAGAGCCGCAACAAGCCTGAAGCACAGATTAGGGCACATTAAGTGAAATGTCTTAAGCAGCCCATAGATTTTGCTAATTTCTTTCCTTCCACCACGTGTGAAAGGAAAGAAAATTGCTTGATTCCCCTATCAACACAGTCAGTGTTAATGGGGAAATCCCTCCCGCTGAGCTATTGTGCTCTGCCTGCCCATAGATAGACTGAATAACAGCCAGTCCCTGCTGATCCGGCTGAGATTCGATCCATCTATAGCCCAGATAGCAAGGATAACTTGCCTCAAATTTGGGGTAGTGTTAAATGTAAGTCTGTTAAAGGGGTGTTCCAGCCCTAAGTTGTGTTTATTAAAAGTCAGCAGCTACAAAAAGTGTAGCTGCTGGCTTTTAATAAACACTCACTTACCTGCTCCTGCGTTCCAGCGACGCGCCGACCGGGGCTCCGCTCCTCTCCCCCCCTCCCCGGCCGGCGTCTCCATCCTGACTGTGGGCACCCAGCCGTGACAGCCTTCGGCTTCACGGCCGGGCACCCACTGCGCATGCGCGAGCCGTACTGCGCATGCGTGCGCGGCGCGGCTCGCCGCTGATTGGAGAGGCGATCGCATGGGACCTGTCAGTGTCCCATGTGATCGCCTACAGGGAGGGGCTGGTGTAGGCGATTAAGGCTTAATCGCCTAACCAGCCCCTCGGCGGAAGCAGGAAGTGGGACAGGAAGTCCCACTCCTACTGAAGCCCCCACTCCCCCCCCAAAAAAATTACATGCCAAATGTGGCATGTATGGGGGTGAGGAGTGGAGTAAGCAAAGGTAGTTTTTTGGGGTGGAACACTGGAAAATTGTACACTTGCAGAGCACTTGAAGCAAAAGCACTTTTCCAATTTGTAGCAAATTTGCTTGGCAAGTCTCTCTAGCAAAAACAAAGTTGCAGCGGTGAGTCTAAAGCAAGAGCTTTGCAAGTCTACAGCATGACAATTCAGCCACAGTGACCCCTGTGGTGGGATGACTATTGCACAAGATAATGGAACTAGAACTTGCAGCAGACTTGCAGAATGTTTGCAAAGAATGTTTATCTGGAGGCACGCAATGTGGACTTGCTGCAATTGTGCAACACATCTTTATAGCCTGGCAAGTCTAGCAATAGCTTAACAAGTCGTTTTCAAACTTGCAACACAATAGCTTGCTATCTGGGAGCTTAGTTTTTATAGTGTAAGCTAATTTGTGTCTAATTTGATTATACTGGAATTTAGCTGACAATGAACAGGCACTTTTTGCTTTGCGATGACAGTATCCTCAAATATAAAAAAAACGAAGAAAGGAATAACACTTTTGCTAGTTGTCAATAGAACTTGGACTTCTGATGGCCTAAGAGAAGATGTAATACATTGTTCTGGTATACTGTGCTAGCTAACAGTTTTAAAATATGTAAATAGTTTGTGATATAATAATAATGATATGTCCATGCACTTTTTGTAAATAGAAATTTTTAAATGTTTTAATAAATATTTTTAAACACAATCTGTATTCTGATTCCTGATTTATGTAGTTAGTGGCAGGGTGCTGCACTCTTACTAACCCTACACACATTAATGTAAACTTTTACCCACAAAAAAAGGTAACAAATTTGAAACCTTGCTGCAAAATGAAATACGTTTTTTTTTTTTTATTATTATTCTTTATTTATGCATGTTCCAGAGTACAGAACGAAGTGCAGTACATAACAATCAATGAAGTCTTGGTACACAACTTTTTGTCCCTTTTTAACATTGTGAGAAAGTAGAGAATACAAGTTCTAGGTGACAAAGTGAATGTAAAAACATTTGACATTTCAATCAGTAAGTGAAGGTGACAATATGTTTAGTCAACCACTTAGAAGTTTCAAGGTATACAGTGTTTTCCCAAAAATAACCCAGAGTCTTATATTAATTTTGGTAACAAAAGTCACAGTAGGGCTTATTTTCGGGGTAGGTCTTACCATGTAATGTTTTGCCTTCTCTCCCTCTCTCTCCCTGCCTGACAGGAATCCCCAGTGTGAACTGAGTTAAAATGCTTGTAAAATACTAAAATGTATTCTATTACAGTAGTATATAATGTACAATGTGTGTGTTTCTGTAATATAATTATGCCAAATACCTCTATTATAGCACCACTCTGCACTTCTGTGACCCGCCAAAACTCTCTTCCTCAGAATTATATTACAAAAATACACACATTGTACATTATATACTACTGTAATAGAGTGGATTATTGGATTTTACAAGCATTTTAAACTAGGACTTATTTTCAGGGTAGGGCATATTTTGCAGCCCTCCTGGAAAATTATGCTATGGGGAAACGTGGTAGGTTAGTCTTATATGAATAACGACGAATAAAAACCGCAGAGGTGGTCAAATACCACCAAAAAAATCTCTATTTGTTGGAAAAAAATAATAAAAATGTGATTTGGGGAAAATGTTGTATGACCGCGCAATTGTCATTCAAAGAGTGAGAGCGCTAAAAGCTGAAAATTGATCTGGGCGGGAGGGTCACAAAGACCCAAGACAAATGTATGGTAAATAATGTTCACCTTATCAAACTGTAAAAATGTTTAGTTTAGGGACAAGAGAGACTAAACTGAAAGGTAAAAGCAGTGGAGGGGAAATGGGAAAAATCCTCAAGTTACCAAAGGCTTGATACAAGTAGGGGTAAAATACCAAGGACCAATATAATAGTGTGAATAAGGGAAATGGGTCTATGGATCTAGGTAAATGTTCTATGTGTGGGAATTAACCACTTAAGGACCCCCGCACGCACATATACGGCCACAGAATGGCTCGTACAGGCACAAGGGCGTAAATTTATGTCCCCGCCTTCGTGCGGTTCGGGGGTCCCATGGGGACCCCCTCCGCGGCGTGCGGGGGTCCCCCTGGCTCCGGGAGCGATCCGGGACGAGCGGGCAGATGTCGGTGTTTACCCGCCCCCCCGCGATCGCTCCCAGCCAATGCGCGCGCTCCCCCTTCTGTCACTTCCTCCTCCTGTGTAAACACAGGAAGGGGGAAGTGATGTAATCTCCCATCGCAGCGGTATTTCCAACCGCTGCGATGGGAGAAACACCTCACAGTAAGTCCTGCACCAACACTACACTGACACACACTCACATAGGCATACTTAACCCCTTGCGATCTGCCCCCCCACCCCCCCTGTCACAGTGTCACTGAATGCAGTGATCTAATCACTGCATTTAGTGTCAGTGTGACAGGCAGTGTAAAATCAGTTAGTGTTATGTTCAGGATAGCCCTCCCCACCCCCCCTAATAAAGTTTTAACCCCCTGATCACCGCCCTAGTTAACCCTTTTCACTCCCTATTGCCAGCGTCACTAAGCGATCATTTTTCTGATCGCTGTATTAGTTTCGCTGTTCCCGCTAGGTAGCTATTTTTTTTTATTGCGATTTTTTTTTTTTACTAAAGACATGTGGCTAAATAAATTTTGGCCTAAATGTTTGACTAAAAAAGTAAAAAATAGTGTTTTTTTTTTCAAAAATTTCGCTCTATTTTTGTATATAGCGCAAAAAATAAAAATCGCAGAGGTGATCAAATACCACCAAAAGAAAGCTCTATTTGTGGGAAGAAAAGGACGCAAATTTTGTTTGGGAGCCACGTCGCACGACCGCGCAATTGTCTGTTAAAGCGACGCAGTGCCGAATCGCAAAAACACCTTGGGTCATTTACCAGCGTATTGGTCCGGGTCTTAAGTGGTTAAAGTGGATGTAAACCCAAAAAAAAAATTTTTTTTTTTGATGTCACAATGTAGAGTATAAGATTTCCTATCATCTGTGCCCAGTCTTGCCACACAGAGTTAATCCAGATCTGAGAAATCCTCTTTTATGTTCAGTGAAAATGAACAGCCTTCCAGATAAAACCCTGCCTAAATCAAAAGTCAGTTTTTTCTCTTCTTGCTTTGAGCGAGAGGTTATTTACAAATATAGCTAGGACATGTTTATCATATGTTATGTTTTGTTTATCATAACATGAGGTGATATAACATCATAACACATCCTAGTAATATACAATGAACTTTGGATCACCTCTTGTTATGATAAACATGTCCAAGCTCGATATGTAAATAACCTGTTACTGAAAGCAAAAACAGAGAAACGGACTTAACCTAATTTGGCAGGTTTTTATCTGAAGTTCGGATAATTTGCACTGAACTTTAAAAGAGGATTACTCAGCGCTGGATTAACTCTGTGTGGCAATACTGGGCACAGATGATAGGAAATCTTATACTCTACATTGTGACATTAAAACAAAAAAAAATTTTTTTTGGGTTTACAACCACTTTAAGGGAAAGGTCTGTCCTCCTGAGAGTAGTTTGTCTGTCAGCATAAATTCTAGGCAATAGAACTCAGTATTTCTAAATTTAGCATTAAGGCCCTTTTCACACGGTGCAGTGGAAGTGCGGTGCTATACCGTCTGAATTGCCGCGGGATTTGGCAGATAGCGGTGCGGTATTAACCCCGCTAGCGGCCGAAAAAGGGTTATGTTTTAAATAGGAAGGAGCGGTGAAGTAGCGGTATACACACCGCTCCTCTCACCACTCCAAAGATGCTGCTAGCAGGAGATTTTTTTCTCTCCTGCCAGAGCATCGCCTCAGTGTGAAAGCCCTTGGGCTTTCACATTGAGAATGTTTGGCAGGAGTTTTTCAGGCGGTATTTAGGTGCTATTTTTAGCGCGGTACCACCTGAAAAACTCCTCAGTGTGAAAAGGGCCTTAGGCCTTTGATCCAACTAGTCAAGTCTTCCATCAGCGTAATGTTCTCAACACGACGTAACCATTGTGTTATTGTCGGAGGAGAGTGAGACTTTCAAAGCGCTGGGACACAGGAGAGCACTGCAATAAATGTATTATCACTGTTTGTTTTCCTAGATTTGCAGGAGTATCCTGTTGTTGTGGAGGAGGAAATATGCAGGGTCTTTAGGTACAGTGTGATTTGTAAACTTTTTGAACACTTGAAAACACTTAAACGTTTTTCCCCTCCTCCGTCTCCTCTGTGTCCCGGCAGTCGCTGCTTTTCCCCAGGGCCAAACAGGTCCTTGGCTGGGAGGAGAAATAGGAAGACATTAATTCACTAATGTCACACGACTGGGTGGGCTCAGGGCGTAGTGCTCTGCACCCCGAGCCTACCCTTTCCTAAAGCCAATTAGAGCCTTAAGCTCTAATCATGTGCTTCAATAAAGAAAAAAAAAATCCATGCATCCGGTGCCCTGCATGTAGATTAGGGGCAGGATGCATGGATTATGGAGCGGCCACCACTGGTACATACACCCTTTGGATACTGTTCTTCTATTGTGCTATTCAAAAAACATCCATTTATTGCAAAAGAAAAAAATTTGCAGTGTTTCCACCATATCTGTACGTGTGAGATACACCCTTTAGATAGTGTTCTTTTATTGTGCTATTCAAAAAACACCCATTTAGGGCAAAAGAAAAAAATTTGCAGTGTTTCCACCATATCTGTACATGTGAGATACACCCTTTACATACTGTTCTTCTATTGTGCTATTCAAAAAACACCCATTTAGGGCAAAAAATATATATTTTGCAGTGTTTGCTCCATATCTGTACATGTGAGATAAACACTTTAGATACTGTTCTTCTATTGTGCTATTCAAAAAACACCTGTGTTGGCTACCTCGTCCTCCTCCACTGTCACTTCCACCTACACCGCCACATCCACCGCCACCTCAACCTCCTACTCCATATGGACCTCGTCCTCCTAGGTCAAGATTATTATTTTTTTTTTTTTATGTATTTTATGTTATTTTAAGTTATTTCCCTATCCACATTTGTTTGCAGAGTACTTGCCATGCTCTTACCAATATTTAGCCCTCCAGCCATTTTCATTACTTTTTCAGAGACATTTTAGTACTCAAAAGTTCTGGTCCCCATTGACTTCAATGGGGTTCGGGTTCAGGGTCAAGTTTGGGTCATGTTCAGGTCCCGAACCCGGACTTTTTTTTTAAGTTCGGCCGAACCCGTCGAACCTGAACATCCAGGTGTCCGCTCAACTCTATTCAAGGCGGTTCAACAGAGAAAAAGTACTCATGGAGTGATTTATTCCAGAATTGTGCTTGATGGCAATATAAGGAGTAAGGAGTATAAGGAGGAGTAATGATATCACTGATTGCCTTAGCTGGTTGACTAGACTACAACAGGAGTTGAACCGTGATCCATCCATCCATCTCTAGAGGGATTTCTAGAGGTCTATGGTTCCAGTAAGAGGCTTTGATATCCCTCTTTTAGCTCAGTGAGGATTGGAGGCACAGAATCAACTGCTGCTAGATGCATTATTAGAGCACGTTTATTCTACACTTGGTTACTTTTTCATTACTTATGAACTTTCAATAACTTTTTAAATCACTTATTTATTGCTTTATTAATTGCACTTTACTTCATATGAATTTTGTATCATATATATATGTATGTACTTTATTGAGTTCATGGTTGATTCACACTATATATTATTTGGCAGTGCAAAGCATTTATTTTGGTGCCATTTTTTGTAAAATTGTGTGTAGATACTGTGAGTGTTGCTGTCATTTATTGAGAAAAAAATATTTTGTGCAGGATATCCCTCTTTTGTTATATATATATATTATATATATTATTTTCCAGTGATAGGCAGTCTCTTACAAAATGCAATCACTGTAGTGTCTAAGTAGTGCAGTTGCCTATGCATAAAGATAAATTCTTAAAGTGAATGTAAACCAAATTTTTTTTTCATGTCACAATGTACAGTATAAGATTTCCTATCATCTGTGCCCAGTCTTGCCACACAGAGTTAATCCAACTCTGAGCAATCCTCTTTTATTGTTCAGTGAAATAAAACAGACTTAAAGCGGATGGTTCACCAAAAAAAAATATTAAAAGCCAGCAGCAACAAATACTGCAGCTGCTGACTTTTAATATTAGGACACTTACCTGTCCTGGAGTCCAGCGGCGTCCGCAGCAGAGGATGAGCGATCGCTCGTCACCCTGCTGCTCCCCCCTCCATCCACGGCGAGGGAACCAGGAAGTGAAGCGCTCCGGCTTCACTGCCCGGTTCCCTACGGCGCATGCGCGAGTCGCGCTGCGCCCGCGATTGGCTCCCGCTGTGTGCTGGGAGCCGAGAGTTCCCAGCACACAACGGGAAAAGCCCGTCTTTTGCCCGAGACTGCGAGCCGGAAGTGGGTGCGGATACCTGTCTTTAGACAGGTATCTGCACCCCCCTCCCCCCTGAAAGGTGTCAAATGTGACACCGGAGGGGGGGAGGGTTCCGATCAGCGGATCTTCACTTTAGGGTGGAGATCCGCTTTAAAGAGAATAACCTTAGTCTGTTCCGCCCCCTTGCTGTGAGTGACAGGTTATTTACATATCTCATGCACTAGGCTGGAGACAGGCATTGTTTTTTAATTCCCACCCCCACTCCTTTTCTGAAGTCATGTGGTTACTTTTCTGGATTTTGACTGGATGTTAGTGATCATAGCAGAATTCAGTGTAAGGAATACATAGGAAAAAATGCATGTTGACAAGGGGAGTGTAGAGGTGGGCAGGGAGTCTACTGACATCACGACTCCACTCACCGAGCTCCAGACAACAGATCCACCCACAGAATCTGCAGTTTTTCAGTTCTTATGACAGACAGAGGGGAGACATTTGACGGGTAAAGATACATGGCAGGAGGCATGAATATCCTTATAGATCAGCAATATGACAGTAGTTTAGAAAGGATGAGAGTGGGTTAACATCCACTTTAAATATCTACTCAAAGTTAAACCATGCTTGTGCACTAGCAATGCCTGTCATTCTTGTCATTAATGGGCTTGCTCCTCAGTGATATGCTCCCTTCTGCCTTGACATATTTGTTTTCAGAAACGTCAGTGACAACACTCTGGAACATTGTCCAATTAGTTCTGTAAACAGCCGGAGGGCAACATGCCAGAGGCCCTTGTCAGCAGAGGTCCACCTGACTCAGAGCTGGGGAGCTGAGATAAAAACTCTTGTTGTGTTCTTCCTACGTTGTGTATTCCCTGTTTTTCTCAAATCCTGTTTCCTTGTTAATGGGTTTTCGTGTTGACAGAACTGGTTATGTCACTTCTCTTGCTGTAATGATTAGTTTGGTGACTTGTGTTGAAGCCTCACTCAGAAGACATCATCAGATTAGTACTTTTGTCATTTGCTTAATTTATCAGGGGAATGTTACAGTGCTTACACATACATGCTGCTCTGCTTCTAAACTGACCAGTAATTGTCTCTGTTAAAGGTTCAGTGCACCCAAAAGTCATGTATTTTGGGTATAGCTGGAGGGTGAGCTAATCCTTAACACATAAGAGTTTTGGCTGTTTGTAGGTGGGGTGCAGCTTGGTGAAGTGGCACTAACCCTCATGCCGCGTACACACGATTGTTTTTCGGCATGAAAAAAAAATGAAGTTTTTAAAAACGTCATTTAAAAAAAATCGTGTGTGGGCTTCACATCGTTTTTCATCTTCTGAAAAACCACCAAAAAAAACATTCGAGCATGCTTCATTTTTTAACCGGTTCTAAAAAATGATCGTGTGTGGGCTAAAATGACGTTTTAAACCTGCGCATGCTCAGAAGCAAGTTATGAGACGGGGCTTGAATGGAACTTCCCATTTAGGCCACATACACACAATCAGACCGGTCCAATGAAACTGGTCCGACGGACCGTTTTTATCGGACTACGCTGAAGTGGTCTGATGGTCTGATGTGCGTACACACCATCGGGCCAAAAATCCGATCAGATCAGAACGCGGTGACATAGAACACAACGACGTGCTGAAAAAACGAAGTTCAATGCTTCCAAGCATGCGTCGACTTGATTCTGAGCATGTGCGGCTTTTTGGTCCGATGCTTTTGTGTACTAACCATCGATTCTGTCCGACGGACAGGTGTCCGTCGGACAGATTTTAAAGCAAGTTTTAAAACGTTGGTCCGACGAACAACAGTCCGATGGGCTGTACACACCATCGAATTGGTCCCATGAAACTGGTCTTAAGACCAGTTTCATCGGACCGGTCTGATCGTGTGTACGTGGCCTCAGAGTGCCTGTGTACGTGTTGTACGTCACCACGCTTTGCTCATAATTTTTTTGAAAAACGATGGTGTGTGGGCAATGTCGTTTTTAATGATGAAGTTGGAAAAACATCGTTTTTTTCCCATGATATAAAACTAAATTTTTTTCCATGCCGAAAAGTGACATCAGTCCTAGTGTGATGAAAGAACATATATTGAAATAATGCAGAGACAGTTTACAAATAACCCGGTGGGGAGGTAGCCCAGCCAGGAGAAATCACACTTCCAAACAGTGGCGGCTGGTGCTCAACATTTTTTGGGGGGCGCAAACAAAAAAAACATAAATTGCAGCCTCACTGTGACATCAAACGTGCCATGCCATCAAATGCAGCCACTGTGCCATCAAACGCAGCCACTGTGCCAAGCAATTGTCACCACTGCACTGTGCCCAGCAATTGTCACCACTGTGCCCAGCAATTGTCACCACTGTGCCCAGCACTTGTCACCACTGTGCCCAGCAATTGTCACCACTGAACTGTGCCCAGCAATTGTCAACACTGTGCTCAGAAATTGCCACCAGATTGCTTCCTCGTCCCCCAGCACTTACCTTTCTCGGGTCAGCCACGCTCCCCCGATGTCTTCTCCCAAGTCCCATCCTCGATGTTGCTTCAGCCAATCAGATTACCGGTAACCAGACCCGGTGAACCTGGTCCACCATATTGGTTTCAGGAGCTGGCTTTCACTTCCTAATGACTCACAGTTGGCTCCTTATTGCTCATGTGGCTGATATGGCATACCTAGAGACTTATCCCGCAGACTCCTGGGATTCAAATGTTAACAACAGTCTCATTAGAGTGTATGTGTATGTAAGAATGGCTGTTGGGTGTAAGATGGAAAGTTGTCTCATTAAGAACAATGGTGGTATGACATCTTCTTCAAGTACACAGGAACCTGCCACAGGTATCTGTCAAGCTGGGCAATGGATTAAATGGTGTAAATTTGGTGAACTATTTCTTTGCCTTTTCCTAATGGGAAAGGAAAAAGGTGAAAGCTTGAGTATAGGTTGGCCCCATTCCATTAAATTTTTCAAAAAAGTTGGAAAAATGTGTGTGATTACAAGCACTTACAATCATCAGATGCTCAAGGTCTTTCCACAAAAATGCACGATATAGAAATATATCTATCCTTTGGATATGATGGCTGGAATCATTTAATTTATGCAGGCTTTTTTCTATTAGGCTCCATTCACATCTAGATATTTGCTATTTTACTTGCATTTTTCGGGCGTTTTTTTCAGGCTTTTTTTCTGACTTTTTGCAGACTTTTCGCAGGTCACCAATGTAAAAGAATAAAAACGCCTGTAATCTGCCAAAAAAAAAAGAAGCTCATGCACTTCTTTGAGTGACGGGCAGGTTTGCTTTAGGCACCAGAACGCTCAGATATGAACAGGATCCATTAAATGAATGGGATTTATCTTGTTGGGTGTTTATAGAGATAAGGCTTAGAGCAGAAAAACACCCAAAAAACGCCTAGATGTGAACGGAGCCTTACTTTCACCTTTTTATTCCATTAATAACACGTTTCCTGCTCTAAGGTGACAACACTCAAACATTGAGATATATCTCTCTCAATATTGAGCAATGTTGTCACCCTAGAAAATGACTACAGAACACCTCCCTCTCTCCTCAACTGTATAACATGTATAGGTGTGGCTGGTATTTCGCAGAATATAGCTGAGAAAGCTTATAAATTGTTTAAGATTTAATTTCAGCACGCAAGAAGTCAGAAGCACACCTGATTTCTGTCAGGAGCAAATAGTATATTTCAATACTTTCAGAAAATGTTATTAGCCTAAAAAGAAAACAAATGCAGTCATTTATAAGCTGAAAAATACTAAAGTGATTGTAAACGCTCAAATGTTATACTTACCTGCTCTGTGCAATTGTTTTGAACAGAGAAGCCCTGCCAAAAGTGCCCCCATAGCAAGCTATGGGGGCACTCATGCAGGCTGGCTCTGTGTCTCCCCAGAGCGTGTCTTGGCCCTGTCCCACTCACCCCTTTACTGGCTGCTATTGACAGCAGTGGGAGCCAATGAGGAGAGAGACATCGCTGAGATCAAGCTCACGTAAGTATAAGGGGAGGGGCTAGAAAGAAGAGAAAAACCGCTCATGTGTGGAAATCTTCATGGTGGTTACTTCTCCCAGAACCATGGGTGCAGGCAATGCATATGTGATTGCAAAACAAAAGAACAAATTCTTCTGGACAGTAACTACATGTCACAGCAGACCGATGAAGCTAACGCGTTTCACACTGTAGTAGTGTTTAGTCATAGCTGTTGAAACATTTATATTATATACCACTCATAGTAGGTCACATGACCAAGGCAAATGGGTGTGGATAATTAATATATAATTAGTGGTGCAGGTATTTGATTAAGAGTCCTAGGCACTAAATAGAAGTGGACAGGAACCAGGGCTCGAATCCTGCGGGAACGCGTGGGATTGGCGTCCCTGCACTTTTTTCACAGGAACGCAGTTTCCTTTGCAGGACTAGAGCAGCCGAGCCGCCCAAGCAAATTCTTCACTAAGTGGCGATGCCCAGCTCGAGTCACTGTCAGGGGCAGGCAAACCTTAGTAATCCTTTGTTACTGCCCGTTTCCTGTATATGGATTCATCGAGTAGTGTGCGGGTATTCCGTCACTTCCTCGATGCCGCAATGTCTCCTGGCAGCTTTTGTCATTGTTCCCAGGAGACATTGCAGAGGTCTGCCGCAAGTTTAGAAAGAACTTGCACTAACCGATGAATCCATATACAGGAATCGGCCAGTAACAAAGGATTACTAAGCTTCAATGGATCAAAAAAAAAAAAAAAACATGTGGTTTAGTAATTATGCATGTGAGCGTATTATTTTTTTTGGTGAATTTCCTGAACAAATAATATCTATATTTATAGTCACATCTTTCCTCTATCCATTTTATTCCACTTCATATATTTTTATACCACTTCATGTATTTTTATACCACATATTCTATTTATTTTATTGGAATACACACATATATATATATACAGTACATATTTTTAGATGTTTTTTAGATGTTCCTGTCAGGGATCAAGTCTTGGGGAAAAAAGTGTGGGCACTCCCACCCAAGATCCAGGGTGGGAGTGCCCACACTTTTTTCCCCAAGACTTGATCCCTGACAGGAACATCTAAAAGTATGTACTGTATATATATATATGTGTGTTTTCCAATAAAATAAATAGAATATGTGGTATAAAAATACATGAAGTGGAATAAAATGGATAGAGGATAGATATGACTATAAATTCAGATATTATTTGTTCAGGAAATTCAGCAGAAAAAAATATATATTAATTATCCACACCCATTTGCCTTGGTCATGTGACCTACTATGAGTTGTATATAATAGAAATGTTTTGTATGTTCAATAGCTATGACTAAACACTAATACAGTGTGAAACGCGTCAGCTTCATCTGTGAGCTGTGACATGTAGTGCTGTTTTGGATTTCTGGATTTTACAATAAAGCCAATCTTTTATTCTGTGTGCGGCTGTCCAGAAGAATATGTTCTTTTGTTTTGCAAAGGGGAGGGGCTGGGTCAGAGAATGCATTAACCTCCCTGGCGGTATGATTAATTCAGATTTTAGGTGCTGAAAGCGGTACCATTATTTTGCATGGAAATTTGGCGTTTTATATTGTAGGCCTGTAAATTTTAGAAATAACTCACTAAAATCTGTCCAAACAAGAGTCTAGTAGACATCCCAGGTATAATAAAATTTGAAACACAAAGCCATAAATTATAATAAAATAAATAACTATAAATAATTATAACAAATAATATAATAATAATAAAAATTATTGCTTTAAATTTTTTGATGACGAATTTCACCACAAATTGCTATCGCTCAATTCTGCAAGTGATTCTAATTTATTATCGCTGTTTTTTAGCTTGTCTAAAACCACTTTTGACATAAAGGACACTTTTTGGTTGCTATGGACAATCGCCAGTTTCCAGGCAGAAAGAACTGTTTTTCTTATATAAAAAAGCATGCAGGGCACTGGGCAGACCACTAGGGACAGGGGGGGGGGTGTATTTTTTACATACAGTACTGTAATCTATAAGATTACAGTATACTGTATGTAATGTGTTTATTTACTTTTTTTTATTTGGCGCCGTTCTCCGCCCCTGTGCATTGTAACGTTGCAGGGAACGGAGCTTGGCAGCACTCGACCACAATCGAGCGAGGAGGACACCGCTCGATCACACAGCAGGGAGGCATCGCAGGATCCAGGGACAAGGTAAGTAACTTTTGCCTGTGGACTCTGCGAGGCGATCCTTAGTCTAGCTCCGAGTTACTGCTTTTGGTCCTGAAATTCCACCCCCGAGCCTGACTCGGGAATACCGCCAGGGGGTTAAGGTAAAAAACCTTCAGCCTTTAGAACTACTTTACATTTTGGTTCTTGAGCGCAGAAATATTTTACAAAATGTAAATTGTAATCTCAACTCATAAATAACTAAACAGATTTTTTCAAATGTTTCAGGTTAACAAATTTCCAACAAACTTAATTCTCAAAATCACATTATTTCAGTAAGTTATTTAAAGTAAAGTGATTTAGCTATAAAATAATGCATAATATAGCCATTAACTTACACTAACGGGTGGGAACAAGATAATCTCTACCAGTATAATACAAATGCATCCACACTGTGTTTGGATTAGTCATAGAACAGACTGCATTCATCCAACTGCTGTACAATGATAGAGAAAGAATTAAAATCTTCTACCACTGTGGGAAGGATCCACTGTTTAGATTCAACCATTTGCAGGTAATTCCCCATCTATTGTTCACCTTAATGCTGGGGAAAACCTATTTAATGGTGGCTGAGCTGCCTAATCCAGTCAGGGCAATCAGTTTGAGTAATTCTCTATTAACTAGCAGCAGTTGAAATCTGTCCACAGTAGAGGTAGAATGACAAAGACCCAACTCGAGAGGGATAGAAAAAACAATGGCCATCGCTGCTGGTTGCATGTCAATTAACGAGAGGGTGCCATCAACATATCAATAATCCTTGACTTAACTGTATTGCTTCTTTACAATACTTTTGCATGTTTTTCCATGAGAATACTCTATGTTTGTTTTATTCCATTTTGTTATATTGGTTTAAAGCTGACCATGCATTGAAACATTATGCCCTGTAACCAAACTTGGGTAAAAATTTAGGTGAAAAAAGGAACGATAGAGGGCGCCAATAGAACTATATGTGATAGCTTGCTGGCATATTATAGTGTGGATATGCGTGAATAAACAGCAAAAAATCTGAAAACAAACCACAACTAGTGAAATACTGTGATAATTGGTGAATAACAACAACAAATAATAATATAATATAGAAAAGTCCTCAGTGAGGCATTAAAAAATTAATGTCGCAAATGCATTGGATAAACAATAATCCAACTGGTAAACAAAAAAATATAAAAGTCTTCTTTGTGCAGAGTGCAATCTTGATTAAGCAAAGTCTGTGAACAGATCTGTGGCAAGATTGTAGTAGGTTGGTTCTGGAGTGTGAGAGAATCCTTCAACAAAATAATCAGTGGACTACCCAAAGTGCTGGAGAGATACTAAATTCTTACCAGATAATAAGACCTCTCTGTTACAAGTAGGTCAGATGGGCAGGACAGGATAAGTGCCTGTTACACTAGGGCAGTGTTTCTCAACTCCAGTCCTCAGGCCCCCCCAACAGGTCAGGTTTTCAGGATTTCCATTATTTTGCACAGGTGATTTGATCAGTTTCACTGCCTTAGTAATTCCCACAGCCTTTTCATCTGAGGGAAATCCTGAAAACATGACCTGTTGGGGGGGCGTGAGGACTGGAATTGAGAAACACTGCACTAGGGGCATGCTGGATCACGCTGGAACCACAGTAGCAATGGATATGCTCATGGATGGACAGAAAAATATATGGAAAAAATCCTGGTGCAATACTGTTTATTAAAATAAATAAAATTAGCACACAAACAGCCAAATGGCCTCTTAGGCCGCGTACACACGGCAGGGAATCTCGACGGGCAGAACACATCGTTCCGCCCGTCGAGGTTCCCTGCCGGCCGTCGAAATCGGCGACCCGCCCGTCGGGAATGGCAACCAGCCATTCTTCCGGGCGGGCCGTCGAGGAAATAGAGAGCGTGCTCTCTATTTCGGCTCGACGGGCTTCCCGACGGGAAGCTCGCCGAGACCGTACACACGGCCGAGGTCCTCGCTGGAATGTGCATTCCAGCGAGGTTCTCGCTGGTTTTCAGCGAGAACCTCGGCCGTGTGTACGGCGGCTCACTCTGGCTGGTGCCTGCCTGGCACTAGGACTATGGCGTGTCAGTGCTTTCCCACTCAGGTGTCTCACCAATGGTTCGCGGGATGGCAGATAGTCAGGGCTGGAGCGGCTTTGTTTGGGTCTGTAGGCGTGCAGGGAGCCAGATGGAGCCGCCGACATATGTTTTGCACGTGTGTGCGTCTTCAGGGGGCGTCCTTTCTAGATTTAGGTGGCCTGCTTTCTAGACATGTGCAAATATTTAGTTTCGAAATTTCACTTTCGTACGAAAATACATTTATTTAGTTACTCCCGAAATTCGTCCGAAAATCCAAATTAATTAAGGTCGAATCTGTCATTAAAGGCTTATGGTGTCTGTCGAATGTTTGACTGAATCTTTGAAAAAAATAAAATAATGATTTGACGGAGCAACGAAACTGTACAATGCCGCGATTGTACATTTTCGGTCGAATGTTCCGCCTACAAGCTATAGAAGAATTCTAATGTTGTATGACTAAATATAATTATATTTATTAATTATTTTTACTAGTCAACCAACATTAGAATTCTTCTATAGCCTATGGGCAGAGCATTTCACCATAAATGTCCGCTTGCTGCGATCGTATATTTTTAGCTACTTCGTTGAATCTTTTCTCTCTATGTCGAATCTTTTCTCTCTATGTCGAATCTTTTCTCTCTATGTCGACTCGTCTTCATGTCTCTATAATGTCTAATCTTTTCTCTTTATGTAGACTAATATTGGACTAATAGAGTTAAGGTTAGGCACATTTTTGACCGCAACGAAAATGAAAATAAAGCATTTGTTTATGTTGGATCTTTCGGTTTTCGTTTTCTGTGCTTTCGTTATCGTTTGTTAGATTGATAACAAAAATACCTGAAATTCGGACGAAAATGCATTCAGTCGAAAACGAATGCACATGTCTACTGCTTTCTACCATATTTGAATCCATGGTATGATCTGCATGGACATATCCAAATGATGTAGAATATCTGAAGTCCTGCAGAACGCCAGGATCACTTTGGGAATAACATAGAATGATTTCAATAAGTATTCAACGTTGTTCTGTAAATTGTTTCCCAACATGTTGGAACATGATGCTGGTTGGGCCACATCAAGTGGTGGTAGTTAACGTCTCACAAACAAACCTGTTATCTAAGGCCATCCTTACTTGCATATATGAGGTCCTTCATGGTCACTCCTCCTTCCTTGGGTTTTGCAATTCACTAACTCATACTAAGATTACATTAATTATGTTAGAAATAAGATCATTTTCGTGCAGTTTGCTTTATAGATCCTGCTCTCCTTCTGCAACAATTTTATAAATGAGATGCCTAAACTAGAAAAACCCATCAATAGCTTAACATATGAGGTTTATATTGTTAAAGCGGATCTCCACCCAAAATTTAACATGATCGCATAATTAATAATGCTCTAAAACTATGCAGAAACCGATATTTTAAATTTAAATAATATTCACAGTACCATAAAACTAGATGGTCTTCCGGTCTGCCTTCCTCAGGTTTTTGCTCGGGTTTCTCTTCGTTTCCTGTCCCGCGCAGTGTCTTCTGGGAGCTCGTTTCATAGCTCCCTTGATATTGTATTCTTCCCATGTTAGACAAGATATCGCGCAATTTCGAGAAAGTGACGCGCGATGTAAACAAAGGCTGGAGGGGGGGCTTTACAGACGCCAAAGCCGATGGTCCCCGATGCTCGCGCGCATGCGCGAGATCTAGCGGTGGATGCTGGGACATCAGCATCCACCTGGCAAAGGAAGTGCCGGGCTGTGGGCTTATGCCCACAGTTAAAATGGTGCCTACACCGGAAGGGGGAATATAACTTATTATTTCACACTGCAAAGCGGCGGAGCGGCCGGCGGAGACAGGACACATGAGTTGCAGAGGTTAAGGTAATTTAAGTTTTACATAGCCAATTAAAAAAAAAACGTATCTGGCGTGGGAGATCCGCTTTAAGTTAACCAAGTCAGGGAAGAGGTACAAAGGTGGGAAAACTTTATGAGCTGCATTTTAGTAATTCTACAAGCGGTTTTTGGTTTAATGCAGAGATAAGCCTCGTACACACTACCGTTTTTCGTGGCAGGAAAAATGGCAGGAGAGCATTTGGCAGGAAATCCCAGCCGTGTGTATGCTCACTAGCAGTTTTCCTGACAGGAAAACTGCCCAGGAAAAATAGAGAACCTGCTGTCTATTTTCCCGTTGGGATTCCTGGCAGAGTTCTTCTCTGCCTCTAGTTGCTGACATCACCCTGCGCTTTACTTTTCAAATGTTTCAAATGTTTTCATCCTTTCTTGCATTTTCATGCAGGGATATCCTAGAGTTTGCTTTCACTTCCTAATTAAATGCATGTATTCTAGTACTGGCTGCAGTGCTGAGCCGGGGCATGCTGCATCCCCCTCAAGATGTATGAGCATTATGTGTCAGAAAAAATCCCCCCCCCCCCACAAAAACACTGAGCACTAATCTGCATACATACCGCCTAAGTATACCCCCCCCCCCCTCCTCCCAGTATAAATTCACATCCCCTTCTGAAATTCCTCTTCCTAGCACAAGTCTTTAACCCTCCCCCCAAAAAGAAATAACAATTCACCCCTCCTAGCACAAGTCCTCTTATCCTTTTTTCTCCTTTTAGTTAACATCTCCCCCACCACCTCCCACTTCAAATTCCCACCAGAACAAATTCTCTCCCCAAATCCCCCTTCCTTAGCCCAAATCATCTTCCCCCTGTCCTCCCACCAAACACTAATCCCCTTAAATCAGCACTCTTAGTGGTCGTCCCAATCTCCCCTCCTAGAACAATACCCCCTGGTGCTCCCTAAATTCCCCCTTCCAAAACAAATTCCCTATCCACTCTCCTGACATGATGCCACAGTGCCCAGGGAAACCATCCCTCCTGCCCAACCCTTGTCACCCTGACTGGTTGTGTGGCATCTCTTACGGCTGGTTTCGAAATGTTGACAACAGTGGATCATGCCTATGTTTTGATACAGACACTTGTAGTCTCCATCAGAAAAGTACATGACAGATTGACAACACAGGAGTATGAATGGGAATGAGAGACAAAGGGGTTGATTTACTAAAGGCAAATAGACAGGTGCACGCTGCAAGAGCAGTTGCTTCAGAGCTTAGTAAATGAACAGAATCTCTGCTGACTTCCACCATCCAATTATGTTTTTTTTTTCCTTGCATGTGTAGCACTACCCCCAAAGGAGCTGCGGTTTAGATTTGGGCCTGCCGTTACCTCACTGTTCCATACGCTCGTTTCCAGGGGTTCTCCTTAAAGAGTTGTCACAAAAATGTTTGCACCAAACACAAAGTCTCTTTCAAGGTTTTTATTGAACAGTTCTCCAACAGAGTGGTAGAGGGATGTGGTGAGGCTCAGGTACCTTTGCTTTGCGGATCACGGGTACAACTTAAATGCAGAGGATTAATTCAGTTCCACACTGGATGTCAGCAACCACCAGATAGGCCTACTCCCATTTGATAAGTGTTGTCAGGCCATCCCACGATCTCCTGCCACAAGATTGTGCAACCACTCGCACACTTTGTACAGTTCTCACGGTGCCAAGAATCTTTCAGCCAGGCCGGTAGCACAGTGAGGTAAATTTGCCAGGATACATCCTTCAATTGAATCCCACTGGTTCAGCTTCCTCCCATAGGCAAGATAGCGAAGGAGAATCCCTGGAGGAGTAGGCCCCAGAAACTCCCGTGCCTACTCTCAGTTGTGAGGCCTCAGACCAGCCGGCCCCTGAGGCTATGAAACAGCTCACACATCCCTGAGGCCAGGAGGGCAATCAGGTCGGGATCGGAAGACAAATCCCACCAAAACGGTGTCTCTCCCTTAAGTACCCCTCCCCAGAATGCACAGCGGGCTGACCATGCCCCCCTGAGCTGCTTCTGGGAAAGAGATACCCAATGCATCCAGCCTGCTGCCTTTCCAACCTTGACCTGTGGTAACAGCGACACCCACCTTCAAGAGGAACATTGCGCAACCCAGCTGAACTGAAAGAGAACCAACAATTTAGCATAATTATTCTGAGCTAAACTACAGCTCAGGCAACTAGAATTTAACATATACTCAATGGGAGCATGGCGCTACACATGTAATTGGGTACTTTTTGCAAAGTGAAGCTTTACCTCATTTACTAAGCTCAGGAGCAATGGCACATGCAAAGTCCAACTGCACTGTGCAAAGTGCACATTCTATTTGCCTTTAGTAAATAAACCCCAAAGACTGAGCATTGTCATCCTACAAGAAGAAGTGCTCTGAAGAAAGCCTTTCAGGACAGTATTATTTTAATGCAAGCTTCAGATTTAAAGATATTGAAATTTGACTGTTAAATTACATTCAGACAATAAAGTTTTCTGAGATGGGTTTACATGCTTTAACCACTTAAGACCCGGACCAAAATGCTGCTGAAGGACCTTGCCCCTTTTTGCGAATTCGGCACTGCGTCGTTTTAACTGACAGTTGCGCGGTCGTGCGACGTGGCTCCCAAACAAAATTGGCGTCCTTTTTTCCCCCAGAAATAGAGCTTTCTTTTGGGTGGTATTTGATCACCTCTGCGGTTTTTATTTTTTGCGCTATAAACAAAAATAAAGCGACAATTTTGAAAAAAATTCAATATTTTTTACTTTTAGATATAATAAATATCCCCCCAAAATATATATAATTTTTTTTTTTTTTTAGTTTAGGCCGATACGTATTCTTCTACCTATTTTTGGTAAAAAAAAAATTTTTTTTACTACTAATAGCGGCGACCAGCGATTTTTTTCGCGACTGTGACATTATGGCGGGCACTTCGAACAATTTTTACACATTTTTGGGACAATTGTCATTTCACAGCAAAAAATGCATTTAAATTGCATTGTTTACTGTGAAAATTACAGTTTCAGTTTGGGAATTAACCACAAGGGGGCGCTGTAGGATATGTGTGTTCACAGGGTCTGTTTACAACTGTAGGGGGGTGTAGGTGTGACGTCATCGATCACGTCCCCCTATAACAGGGATGACGTGATCGATGCTGCGGCCACAGTGAAACACGGGGAAGCCGTGTTTACACACGGCTCTCCCCTTTCTTCAGCTCTGGGGACGGATCGCCGCACTCCAGCGGCGATCGGGTCCGCGAGTCCCACGGTCCCGGAGCTTCGGACAGGGTCACGGGAGCGTGCCGTGGGCGCGCGCCCGTGACCCACGGCTGGGTACTAGAAACCAACATATATATATGTTGATGTGCCCAGCCTTGCCATTGTGCTGATGTAAATGTTTAGTAGGCGGTCCTTAAGTGGTTAAAGGAACACTAAAGGACATTTTTTTTAAATAACAAACATGTTATACTATTTAAACAGAGTGCCCCCAATCCACGTCTTCTGGGGTCCCTCGGCGGCTGTCTCGGTCCTCCCCGCAATTAGTCACCACAGTCATGTGAGAGCTCGCATTGTGGTCAGTAATTGCGGGCGCGCTCCTGTGATACAGCGAGCGGCCATAGCCGCTTACTGCATCACTCGGCCCCACCCCACGTCACTGGATGTGATTGACAGCAGCTCCAGCCAATGGCTGCGCTGCTCTCAATCCATCCGCTCTAGCCAATCAGCGGCCAGGCTGAGCGGCGAAGAGGATATCGAGACCGCGCGGGACTTTCGAGGGGTCAGGTGCAGCATCAGATGTTTTTTCATCTTAATGCATAGATTGCATTAAGGTGAAAAAACATTTTCCTTTACAACTCCTTTAAGGCAATACAAAATCACTGGCTCTTACATCAAGAGAGTCGAAACCAGAGTCTGAGAGTATTTTTTTTCCTTATCTCATCTAATGTTTATAGGTTTTTACTGGTGTTTCTTTTATGCAAAGTCTGCTATATATACAGTAAGAATAAATGTACTTGAAATAATAGAGATTTTATTTTGTTCCCATGTTCTTTTTGCGCTGATTCACAATATTTTACTTGTATTTTAATATAATTGTAAGGTTACATGCACACTGGAGTTCATAAACGGAAGTTTTTTGGAGTTTGGGCGTTTTTTTTTAAAAGCCCATAAACGCCACATGTTTTCTGAACGCGAGTTGTATTTCTGACCACAAAAAAACGCCAAACGCTCATAAACATCGATAAACACTCAAAAACATGGCTCACCAGTGTTTTTTAATGTTTTAAAACAATGATTTTTTTTTTATTTATTTAAAACAAAAAATTTAAAAACGCTAATGCGAAAAAACGATAAAAACCTAGCGTTAAAAAAACGTTAAAAAACTTTGAAAGACTCACTGCAAAGCTACTGCTGTTTTTATAATATTATTTTAGTGTCCAGTGTGTATGGAGCCTTAGGTTACATGGTCAAAATGTAGGCAAAGAAAATAAAGTATATGTCTCAAGTTTACTAATTATCTGCTATTACCTGGAGTTTACAGACTACAACCAATCTATGAAGAGTCTAAGAGCAATCCTAGTTGATCCAGGAGGATTATTGTCGGCAGACAGACAGTAAAGTGATTTTCCACTTCAGTGTAAAGTATAGTATAATATATGCAAATGTTTCACTATTCTTTGCATAGTAGTAATTTAGTTGCATGGGGAAAATAAGTTTTAATAGAAATAAGTGTGAATACTGACTATGGCTTTTCCCAGCACAACATGGAACTATCATAGCTTCCTGTCATAATCTTCTGTTGGGCTTGTACATGTGCACCGCCATCTCCATTCAACCTTTATGGATAATATGAACTCTGTATTCCAATCCACTCTATGGAGATTTTATACTCTGCAATCTATTCTCTTTTTAAATTCTTTGGAGAATTCATACTATGCTCTCTATTCAGTCCTATGGAGAGTTTGCACTTTTTGTACTTCATTCTCCATTTATTCCTATAGAGAGTTTGCACTTTTTGTACTTTATTCTCCATTCAATCCTATGGAGAGTTTATACTTTATACTCTCTTCTCCATTCAATCCTGTGAAGAGTCCATACTCTGTACTTCATTCCCTATTCTGTCTCATTGAGGGTTCGTACTAGGGTTGTCCCAATACCGATACTAGTATCGGTATCGGGACCGATACCGAGTATTTGCGGGAGTACTTATACTCCCGCAAATACCCCCGATACCTAAATAGAATACTTTCCCCCCCGCCGCCGCATACCGCATACCGCCACGTTAATCCCTGTGCAATAGTGCGCGCATTACAAGTATTCGTTTGTATACTTGTAATGCCCGCCTCGCCATGTATAGACACTCCCCCTTGCTCGGGATTGGACGGATCCGTCCAATCCCGAGAAGGGGAGTGTCTATACATGGCGCGGCAGGCATTACAATACAAACAAAAGCTTGTAATGCAGGGGGATTAACGCGGCGGTATGCGGCGGCATCATATCAAGTATGGGGCACATACATGGCTGCAATATGTGGGGGACATACATGGCTGCAATATGTGAGACATACATGGCTGCAATATGGGGGACATACATGGCTGCAATATGTGGGGGACATACATGGCTGCAATATGGGGGACATACATGGCTGAAATATGTGGGGGACATACATGGCTGCAATATTTGGGGGACATACATGGCTGCAATATGTGGGGGACATACATGGCTGCAATATTTGGGGGACATACATGGCTGCAATATGTGGGGGACATACATGGCTGCAATATTTGGGGGGCATACATGGCTGCAATATGGGGGACATACATGGCTGCAATATGTGGGGGGCATACATGGCTGCAATATGTGGGGGACATACATGGCTGCAATATGTGGGGGACATACATGGCTGCAATATGTGGGGGACATACATGGCTGCAATATGTGGGGGACATACATGGCTGCAATATGTGGGGGACATACATGGCTGCAATATGTGGGGGGCATACATGGCTGCAATATGGGGGACATACATGGCTGCAATATGTGGGAGGCATACATGGCTGCAATATGTGGGGGACATACATGGCTGCAATATGTGGGGGACATACATGGCTGCAATATGTGGGGGACATACATGGCTGCAATATGTGGGGGACATACATGGCTGCAATATGTGGGGGACATACATGGCTGCAATATGTGGGGGGCATACATGGCTGCAATATGTGGGGGACATACATGGCTGCAATATGTGGGGGACATACATGGCTGCAATATGTGGGGGACATACATGGCTGCAATATGTGGGGGACATACATGGCTGCAATATGTGGGGGACATACATGGCTGCAATATGTGGGGGGCATACATGGCTGCAATATGTGGGGGACATACATGGCTGCAATATGTGGGGGACATGCATGGCTGCATCTGTGGGGGATGTGGCTGCATATGTGGGGGAGACATGGCTGCAATATGTGTGGGGGGACATGGCTGCATCTGTGGGGGGACAAGGCCGCATTTGGGGGCACCTTTAAAAAAAGTATCGGTATTCGGTATCGGCGACTACTTGAAAAAAGTATCGGTACTTGTACTCGGTCCTAAAAAAGAGGTATGGGGCGCCACTATTGACTGAGCTGCGAGATGATGTATAGCTACGTGAACTTGCCTAGCCGAGCCGACCTGCTGCCGTATAACAGCGGCGGCTGGTCGGCAAGTAGTTAAGAGCTAATGGAAAGTTTTTGCTATTTAATTTTTTGTTCCTAAATTCCATGTAAAGACAAATCATTTCTTTTTAGTTTTGAATAAGGAGCTCAAAAACTCAAAAAAAGCTCAAAAACTCCTCAATTTTAAAATTCAAAAATGTTCTTCCAGCAGGGGTCCGAGTCTCATATTCGTGCTATGACCCAGATCTTTAATACAGGGCCGGACTGGGAACAAAAACCAGCCCTGAAAATAATTTCATACCAGCCCCATAGCATCATTATACCAGCCCAACAGTATAACATCATTATTTTCTTGTTTATAAAAGGGAAAACCATGCATTTTAAAGCACATTTCAAGAGTGTATTATACTAACCAGTGTCCATCAGCTCAGCCACACCAGTGCCCATCAATGCAGCCTGATCAGTGCCCATCAATGCAGCCTCACCAGTGCCCATTAGTGCAGCCTGATCAGTGCCCATTAGTGCAGCCTGATCAGTGCCCATCAGCTCAGCCTCATCAATGTCCATCAATGCAGCCTGATCAGGGCCCATCAATGCAGCCTCACCAGTGCAAATTGGTGCAGCTTAATTAGTGCCACATTAGCTCAGCCTCACCAGTGCCCATCAATGCAGACTGATCAGTGCCAATCAATGCAGCCTCACCAGTGCCCATTATTGCAGTCTGATCAGTGCCCATCAATGCAGCTTTAGAAATGTCCATTAATGCAACCTAATCAGTGCCCATCAATGCAGCTTTACCAATTCCCATTAGTGCAGCCTGATCAGAGCCCATCAATGCAGCCTCACCAGTGTCCATCAGTTGAGCCTCATCAATTCCCATCAATACAGCCTCACCAGTGCCCATTAATGCAGCTTGATCAGTGCCCATCAATGCAGCCTCAGAAATGTCCATTAATGCAACCTGATCAGTGCCCATCAATGCAGCTTTACCAATTCCCATTAGTGCAGCCTGATCAGAGCCCATCAATGCAGCCTTACCAGTATCCATCAGCTCAGCCTCATCAATTCCTATCAATGCAGCCTCACCAGTGTCTATTAGTGCAGCCTGATCAGTGCCCATCATCGCAAGACTGTGAAACCAGTTTTTTTTCAATTGGTGATAAATAAAGTATTTTTTTTTCTTTTTTATAATTTATGGTTTAACACTATAACCCATGTGTATTTATTGCTTAACCTGGCAGAGGTTTTAACCCTTCCCATTCTATTTCTGTTTGAAATGGCTGGAATTCCACTTTAAGGCTGGGTTCACAGCACCAAGCGGCTCACAGCAGGGGTCCGGTGCATCCTTGTTCACCATTTCATGTCCGATTTCAGCCCCAATGTTTGGCTGAATTGGGACCTGGACCAGACCAGAAGCCGCACTGGAGTTATGTGAACGGGCTCCATAGAGAGCTTGTCAAAATCTCCTGACATGGGAAACCTGCATTCAATTCACAATAGTGTGAACCCAGCCTTAAGCATATCTTAACCACTTAAGGACCACCGCACAATGATTTTCGTCGACAGAATGGCACAGCTGGGCACAAGGGCGTACATGTACGTGCCGTTTAAGAACCCAGCCATGGGTCGCGAGCGCCCCGCCGCCGGCACAGTCGTTAAGAACCCAGCCATGGGCCGCCAGCGCAGTCGTGACCAGGTCC
This sequence comes from Rana kukunoris, assembly GCA_029574335.1. NCBI lineage: Eukaryota > Metazoa > Chordata > Amphibia > Anura > Ranidae > Rana > Rana kukunoris. The sequence goes on from CM056055.1 coordinate 35,586,488, forward strand.
AAAGCTCTGTGACCATGCCCGCGGGACCCGATCGCCACCGGTGTCCGCGATCGGGTCACAGGAGCTGAAGAACGGGGGAGAGGTGAGTGTAAACAAACCTTCCCTGTTCTTCTCTGTGGCTTGTCACTGATCATCTGTTCCCTGTCATAGGGAACGATGATCAGTGATGCCACACGTCCAGCCACGCCCCCTACAGTAAGAAACACACAATAGGACACACTTAACCCCTTTAGCACCCCTTAGTGGTTAACCCGTTCACTGCCATTGTCATTTTCACAGTAATCAGTGCATTTTTATAGCACCTTTCGCTGTGAAAATGACAATGGTCCCAAAAATGTATCAAAAAGTGTCCGATGTGTCCGCCATCATTTTGTAGTCACAAAAAAAAAAAAACGCTAATCGCCGCCATTACTAGTAAAAAAAAATTATTAATAAAAATGCCATAAAACTATCCCCTATTTTGTAAACGCTATCTCTTTTGCGCAAACCAATCAATAAACTCTTATTGCAATTTTTTTACCAAAAATATGTGGAAGATAACGTATCGGCCTAAACTGAGGAAAAAAATTGCTTTTTTATATATTTTTGGGGGATATTTATTATAGCAAAAAGAAAAATAATTTTTTTTTTTTTTAAATTGTCGCTCTATTTTTGTTTATAGCGTAAACAATAAAAACCACAAAGGTGATCAAATACCACCAAAAGAAAGCTCTATTTATGGTAAAAAAGGACGTCAATTTTGTTTGGGAGCCACTTTGCACGGCTTCGCAATTGTCAGTTAAAGCGACGCAGTGCCGGATCACAAAAAGGGGCCAGGTCCTTAACCTGCATAATGGTCTGGGTCTTAATGCAATAGCAAACATTTATTTATCTTGGTGCTCATATTGAACCAGCCAAAGTCATGTGTAGACAGACTATAAAAAAATCACAAGTAGGAGCAGTTAATGGTTCTGCAGTAGTACTTGTTGTCACCAATTACCTGGATATTGCTAATTTGTTGAAGTAGCCTCACACCCTTCATAGCCTCAGGCCTTACATAGCGCTTGAGATCATTTGCATTGTGTTTATAATGAGCTCCCTGCTGTGTACTAATTAACTCTTAAGCCTAGGTAACAAACAAAGTTTAAACAAAGCCTATTACAACCTGGCTCAGACACGGATTTTACATATTTTTTTCTCATTAAAATTGGTAAACTTTTTTTTACTGACATTGTTTGGTTAGCATCTTGAACATACTCGTATAATACAAGATATACAAATATGACCCAGCCAGGCAGCTGCCATAATGATATTTTACTTGGAAATCAGTGTGGAGCAGAATTTTAAATGGTATTGAAGGATAGAAATATTAGTCATTTAAAAAGGTGCACATCATAATTTTAGTAGTAAGTTATATATAAGTAATATAATGGTAAGTAATAATATAGTATCATTACTGTGTAAGCTATGGACCATTATGTTAAAATGCTCAGTTGAAATTCATCTACATTAACTCTTCAGCGGCACTTGTAATTGTGTTCAGTCTGACTTGAAAAACAGCCACTGCAGCCACTGCAGCCACTGCAGCCACACACCACATCCAGGCTTTCCTACCACACTTTTCTCTATTGGAGGTAGGGGCGGACTGACCATTCGGGCAGTCTGGAATAAGGTGACCAGATTTTTCCTTGTCAATATATCTTTATTGAGGTGATAAAGAAATGTACAATTCAACAAAATAAAATAAGTTAATTACAGACACAGAATAACTTCTTGGTTTACATAAGTGGTAAGTTCACAACAGGTGAGTCTGGTGGCTTCAATGGACATATTAATAGTACAGATAAGGTTATAACTAAGAGACCAATTTTCTGGAGTTTATTTTAAGATGCTTCGTTTCTTCCAACCAGCCCAGATGGTTTTAGGGCTGTGGTTTAGGCAAGAGTCCTGATGCGTCAACGTAAGTGTTTCAACCAAAATCAACCTTATAACAATGCTAAGAACATGTATAATAACAAGGTTCATAGTCAGAGCCCAAGGCAGGGGGAGGAGGGTGGGGAGGAAAGCGGGGAGGGGAGAAAGGGGTGTCTGCAGGAGTGGTCTGGAATTGGCTGTCAATATTAAATATACGCTAAGCGGTAGACTGTTAAACAGGCTGGTCTACCATGGTAATAATACAATATCATTGATTTCATTGGGTACTGCATATTCATACCACGGTTACCAGGTTCTTTCAAATCCAGCGGTCGCGTCCATGTCGATTGCCATCATTTTGGCGTGAGTCATAGCTAAGTTCATTCTGTTTGTTACTTCGTTAATTGATAGATTAGGGGTTTTCTATGCTTTTGCCAATGTTTGTTTCGCAGCTGTAAAGAGCTGTGTTAATAGTTTAAATTGTTTATGTGAGACATTTTTGGGTTTGAGGTTTAATAATGCGCTTTTGGGGTCCAATGGGATCCCCTTACCCGATAGTTGACTGATTATTGTGAAAATTTCTGACCAGAATAACTGTGCTTTAGGGCACGGCCACCAGATATGAAAGAATGTTCCTGGAGATGAGCAGCCCCTGAAACAATGCTCAGGGTAGTTTGGCACAAATTTTGCTATCCTAGTAGGAACTAGGTACCATCTAGTAAGAACTTTGTAATTAGTTTCACAAGCTAGTACATTTATTGAAGCAGATTTGGTGTTGGTCCATATTTGATACCAGTCTTCTGGATCTAGTTCAATATCCAGGTCTAGTTCCCATTTGTTTACATAGGGGAGTTTCCCCGTAATAGAGTTAGTCAACAGCTGGGTGTATATTGTTGAGATCAAACCTCTAGAGGGAGGGGTGCTTTTGCAGAGCTTTTCAAAGGCAGATAGTCGGGGAGGGCTGGGGATGGAGTCTGCATAAGGTTTGAAAAAGTTTTTAATTTGGAGGTATCTAAATATTTCAGATTGTGGTATGTTATAGATTTCGCATATATCTGGAAAGGACCTAAATGTAGAGGAATCCAAGAATTTATACAGGCATGTACAGTCCCTTTTCACCCATTCTTTAACCTCCCTGGCGGTATGATTCTGTCTGGAATTACGTACCAAAAGCGGTACAATTATTTGCATGGAAATTTGGCGTTTTATACTGTAGGCCTGCAATTCTTAGGAATAACTTGCTTAAATCTGTCCAAACAAGACATCCCGGGTATGATAAAGTTTGAAAAACAAAATCATAATTTTTTATATAATAAAAAACTATAAATAATTATAACAAATTATAATGTAATTATAATAAAAAATATTCAATAATTTAATCAACTCAAAAACACTGAAATTTTCTCAGTTGCAGAATTGTCGCTGTCATTATTTTTTTTTTTTATGACGAATTTCCCCACAAATGGCTATCGCTCAATTCTGCAAGTGATTATAATTTATTATCGCTGTTTTTTAGCTAATCTAAAACCATTTTTGACATAAAGGGACACTTTTGGTTGCTATGGGCAATCTACAGTTTACAGGGAGAAAGAACAGTTTTTATTATATAAAATGACATGCAGGGCACTGGACAGACCACTAGGGACAAGGGGGGTGTGTATTTTTTACATACAGTACTGTAATCTATAAGATTACAGTATTCTGTATGTAAAGTGTTTGTTTACTTTTTTGAATTTGGCGCCGATCTCCGCTTCCGTGCGTCGTAACGTCGCAGGAAACGGAGATCGGCGGCACACGGGACGCTGTGTGAATCGAGCGAGCAGCCGCTCGCTCACACAGCGTGGATGCATCGCTGGATCCAGGAAGAAGGTAAGCCAGCGCGCGCTGCAGGCTCTGCATGGCTACCCCGAGCGCGACTCGGGGATACCGATCGCAGCAGGAAAAACCCACCCCGAGTCACGCTCGGGGATACCGCCAGGGTGGTTAAAGGTGTTGGGGTAGATCCAGGCAGGGTAGAACGATGGATTTTTATAGAATGATAAGAGTGGAACATGGGAGGATAAAAGGGAGTTCTTTATCTTTAAATTGTCCCATAGGGAAAGAGAGTGCTTAGGAATGGGGTTATGGATATGTCTGCGTGATTTGGATGGGATCCACATAATGTTGGAAATCGGGATGGGGTCGCATTCCACCGCTTCAATCGAAACCCAGAGGGGAGGTTCCTTTTTTGTGTGGTACTTTACTAACGTGGCTAATTGTGCTGCTCTATAATAGTTCAAAAAGTTGGGTAGCCCCAGTCCTCCTTTAACTTTGGGGAGATGCAAGATTTGATGTTTTAATCTTGGTTTGGAGGAGCCCCACACAAAGTTGGAAACTCTTTTTTGTACAATCCTTAAAGAGGGGGTTCACCCTTAAAACTACTCTGTGTGATCCCATCCAGCATACTGGCGTCAGCGCCAGTATGCTGTTTTTTTTTTTTTATATCTTCGTACTTACGGTTTAATTGATAATTTTATATTGTGCCTACCGCAGATGAATGGCGCGTCTATTCAGCGTCACGGCTTGCAAAAATAGCCGACTAGCACTCGGATATTCCCGGCGCCTCCGCACAGACCTAGGAGCTGAATGCGCAGGCGCCGTATATATCCGAGTCCAATGGCTATGGCGCTTCACGCCCTCCGAAAAAAGCCGAAATAGGACTCGGATATATATACGGCGCCTGCGCAGTCAGCTCCTAGGTCTGTGCGCGGCCGCCGTGTAGCGCCGGGAATACCCGAGTGCTAGTCGGCTATTTTCGGCGCAGGCGCCATTCACCCGCGGTAGGCACAATATAAAATGATCAATTAAACCTTAAGTATGATGATTAAAAAAAAAAAAAACAGCATACTGGCGCTGACGCCAGTATGCTGGATGGGATCACACAGAGTAGTTTTAAGGGTGAACCCCCTCTTTCAGTAGTATGATGGGATTGGGGCTGGGAGAACTCTAAAGAGGTAAAGGAGTTTAGGCAGAATTGACATCTTGATTGCGTTAATTCTTCCAAGCCAAGATAAAGGTAAATGAGACCAGGATTTTAAAAGATTCGATATCTCTTTTAGAAGGGTGGGGTAGTTGGCTGTAAATATCTCTGTGAAAGAAGCCGTAAGGCGGATTCCTAGGTATGGAATGTTTTTATCTGGGTGACCAGATTTTTAAAATGAAATTCGGGGACATATTTTTTTACTAGCAATGGCGGCAATCAGCGACTCTCTGCTCATCGCCGTCCGCCTCACAGCCTCTCAAGTCTTACTCTTCGAGCCCCGGCTACTACTGGATGGTGAGCGGAGGAAGATCACTCCGCCAGGGAAGGCACAAGGTGAGTCAAGGCAGAAGAACATGTGAGTGGAGCTGAATGGGCATGCGCCCGAAACTGAAGAAATATTCCCTCCGCTCTGACCAGCATATGATCATCAGAAAGGGGCACAGATAATGGGGAAAATACAATCCCCCTATGCAGGGGCGGACCGACAACTCATGGGGCCCCCGGGCAAAAGGAGATTATGGGGCCCCCAGGCAATAGATTATGGGGCCACACAGTACTCACACACAAGATACACACACAGACACACACAGTATACATAAACACAGAATACACACACTGAAAAGTTACTGGAGAGATGGGCAGCTATAATCTTGGGATTTTTTTTAAAACACAGATTTTTACATACTGTCCCTGGATTTACTGGCAACCCTTATAGGGCCCCCTAGTGACATGGGGCCCTCGGGCAGTGCCAGACTGACCAAATGGCGGAGCAGGGGGGGGTGTAATTCTATTTTTTTAATTTTAATTCTGCACTGATTGTCTTTGAATTTGCCCCTGCCCCCTATTAAATCCAATTTGATCGTTTCTCCGTGTCTTCGATGGCACGGGAGAGCCCGGAGAAGCACCAGATGGCGGCGGGAGGGGGGGACATCCCCTCCCATCGCCTATAAGACCAATCTGCCGCTATTATCATTCTTATGGCGCACAGAATCGCCGGCTGAAGAGATGGATATCTGAATGATACCTGTAGCTGCAGCCATCTTTCAGATATCCCCACTGAAAGTCCAGAATGTCATATGATGTCCTTGGGCTGGAAGTGGTTAAAAAATCTCAAGATTGTAGTTGCCCCGCCTCTCCAGTACCCTTTCAGTGTGTGTATGTGTATATGCAGGGCCGCCATCAGGGGGATACAGGCAGTACACCTTTAGGGGTCCGGAGGTCACCAGGGCCCCAGATGGCAACCCCCCCTTTTTTTAGTTATTTTTTATAAAAAAATATTTTTTTCAATATATTTTCTTTTATTTTTTATTAAAAGGGACAATTTTTTTCTTTTATTTTTTTAGAGGTCCGGAGGTCCCCAGGGCCCTGGATGGCAACCCCCCCCCCCCCCCCCTATATATTTTTTTAATATTTTTATTTTATTTTTTTATTATAGGGACATTTTTTTTAGAGGTCTGGAGATCCCCAGGGTCCCAGATGACAACCCCCCTTTTTTTTATATAAATACATTTTTTTAATTGTTTTAATTTTTATATATATATATATATATATATATATATATATATATATATATATAATATTATTATTATTATTATTATTATTATTATTAAAGGGCCCAGAGGTCCCCAGGGCCCCCGGATGCCAACCCTCCTTTTTTTTATAAAAAAAGTTTTACATTTTTTTAATATTATTTTATTTCTTTATTTTTTATATATAGATATATTTTTATTAAAGGGCTCAGAGGTCTCCAGGGCCCCATGTTTCAAACCCCCTTTTTTATAATTGTATTTTTATTTTTGTTTATATATATATATATATATATATATATATATATATATATATATATATATATATATATAATATTATTAAAGGGCCGAGAGGTGCCCAGGGCCCTGGAAGGCAACCCCCTTGTTTTTTTTAATACATTTTTATTTCTTTTTTATACATATATTTTTTTGTTTCTTTTTATTAAAGGGCCCAGAGGCAGTGGCGGCCCGTCCATAGAGGGCGCCCGGGCGCCCGGGCGCCGCCCCCCCTCCCCCAGTCAGTAAAAAAAATTATAAAAAAAAAATTTTTTTTTTTAATTAAAACATGTCTCTTTAAGATTTTTTCCCCCCCAAAAATGGTCCTTATGTGCACTGTGCACTGTGCCCGGCGCCGGCAGGTGGATGGATGTTTGGACAGTGACAATTGATGGGCACAGTGGTGACAATTGGTGGCACAGTGGTAACAATTGATGGCATGGCACAGTGGTGACAATTGATAGCACAGTGGCTGTGTTTGATGGCATGGCACAGTGGTTGCATTTAATGGCATTGCACAGTGGTGACAATTGATAGCACACTGGCTGCATTTGATGGCATGGCACAGTGGCTGCGTTTGATGGCACAGTGGCTGCATTTGATGGCATGGCACAGTGGTTGCGTTTGATGGCATTGCACAGTGGTGACAATTGATAGCACACTGGCTGCATTTGATGGCATGGCACAGTGGCTGCGTTTGATGGCACAGTGGCTGCATTTGATGGCATGGCACAGTGGTTGCGTTTGATGGCATTGCACAGTGGTGACAATTGATAGCACAGTGGCTGCATTTGATGGCATGGCACAGTGGCTGCGTTTGATGGCACAGTGGTGATAAAATTGATGGGCCCAGTGAGGCTGCAATTGTTTTTTTTTTTTTTTTGCGTCCCCCCCAAAAAATTTGAGCACCAGCCGCCACTGCCCAGAGGTCCCAGATGGAAAGCCCCCTTTTTTTGTAATTTATTTTTATTAAAAAAAAGGATTAAAGGGCCCAGAGGTCCGCAGGGCCCAAGATGGCAACCACCCTTTTAAAAATATATATATGGCGGCAGCACCCCCCTCCTGATAGCGGCCCTGTGTGTATGTATACTGTGTGTGTATATTGTGTGTCTGTATACTGTATGTGTGTGTATATTGTGTATCTGTATACTGTATGTGTGTGTGTATACTGTGTGGCCCCATAATCTATTGCCTGGGGGCCCCATAATCTCCTATTGCCTGGGGGCCCCATTATCTCCTATTGCCTGGGGGCAAGGATAACAGAAGGCTGATATCGAGACAGATTCATTTATTTGTGCTACTTCTACATACTACAATACTAAATATTGGTGGGTATGTCTCTGTAGCATGCCACATCCAAATAACTAGACAGAAAAAGAAAAAAGAGAGTATCCCCTGACTGGACTTTTAAGGCACTGAAATCGAATTGTATATAGAAAATTGAAAATTGTATTATTGAAATGCATGCATCAGTAAAATAAAGGATAAAAATAAAGGATAACAAGTAGATGGAATGTTTACAGTAACTGCAGATGAATTATAACAATCACCACAACGATTGACAATGGTTTTTCGTGGTTCACCCACCGCATTTCGGAGTTTCTGAATCTCCTTCTTCAAGGGTGTGTATAAGAGGGTCGACTAAATCATATGTCTATAATACATTAACAAAAGGTTTGAGCACACAATAAATGTAAAAACATAACACTGACAGCATATAAGTTACTGACAAAGAATGCGTATATCATGTGTACTTAAATATTTTATGGAGATATCATATGCAAAACATTCCAAAACGTTATGCTAAAAACAAGAAAATTGAGCGGGATCGTGTCTCGGATATGCCCGTTTAGGTTCATCAAGCATCAAGGTAATCACTGAGTGTGGCCAAATATGCCCGGGGAAAAAGTGAACGCCTGACACTGCTGAAGCCGAAGAAGGGCGTGACCAGGACCGCCATCATGGGGCCCCTTACACAGCTTCAGGCATGGGCCCCCTGGAGCAGAGAACCCAGGGGGGGGGGGGTGCTGCCGCCTGAAATTGAGAAGCGGGGGGGGCTGCCGCAAATTGAGAAGCGTGGGGGCCCTTTAAAATAGAAGAAGAAATAATAAAATATATGTATATAAAAAAATACTGGCCCTTTAATAATAATAATAAAAAAAGAAACCTCTGGGCCCTTTAATAACAATAAAAAAAAAAAAATATGTAAATAAAAATATATAAAAAAATATATATTTTTTTTTATAAAAAAAAGGGGGTTGCCATCCAGGGCCCTGGGGATCTCTGGGTCCTTTAATAATAATAATAATAATAATAATAATAATAATAACATCATGTATATATATATATATATATATATATATATATATATATATATATATATATAAAAATATAATTTTTTTATAAAAAAAAGGTGTGTTGTCATCCGGGGGACCTGGGGATCTCCGAGACCCTGGGGACCTCCAGACCCCTAAAAAAAAATGACCCCTTTATTAAAAAATACAATTATATTAAAAAAATATATTTTTTTTATATAAAATAAATAAAAAAGGGGGGTTGCCATCTGGGGCCCTGGGAACCTCCGGACCCCTTACAGGTGTACTGCCTGTACCCCCTAATGGCGGCCCTGGGCGTGACCCTGTAAATAAGGACAGTTAGAATATCCGTGAGTTACTTTAATTTGTACTGATTCATGTGTTGTGTATCTTAAAGCGGAGCTCCACCCTAAAATCAACTTTCGCTTAATGTTCCTACCGCTCCTAAATGATGCATAATCGGCACATTAAATATTAAAAAGTGTTAGAATACCTTGTTAAAACGATGGCTTCCGGTCTGCAGCCACTCGGGTTTTTCTCGGGTGTTCTGTAGCTTCCTGTCCCGCGCTGTGTCTGCTGGGAGCCTGTCTCAGAGCTCCCTAATTATAATATTCCGCTCTGTTAGCCCAAACATCGCGCGACTTCGTTTCAGGCTGTGGCTGTATTACATGAGGCTTCATTCATACGCCTGCCGTTGCTCACGCCGCCGGACACCTTTGCCAGTGCGAATGCGTGAGATCGAGCGGTGGATGCTGGGACAGCATCCACCGCAAAGAGGAAGTGCCCAAAGCTAAGATGGCAACAGGAGGAAAGCCAGAATATAAGTTTTTATTCGGGACAGAATAACAGCGGAGCGGCGGTGGGAAACAAGAAACGTGAGTTTAGCACAGCAGTGCTATTACACATTTAAATAGCCCATAAACAAAAAGTCAATTTTGTGTGGGAGATCCGCTTTAATTACAACCACATATTTTCTCAATGCTTCAGCATTGTCAGGCGTTCACTTTTCCCGGGTCTATTTGGCCACACTCAGTGATTACCTTGATGTAATATCTATATTTGCCTTCAGGGATGGACTGGGACAAAAATTTGGCCCTGGACTTCATCCAGACTGGCCCACTTTGACAGGTCTCTCCCATGGCGGCCGGACAACTCCGGCACCCCCCGGCCACCCAAGCCCCCTCTCCCCCTTCACTAGCCACTAGCCGTTCTACTTTATTACAGTAGAATGGCTGGTACTGGTACTCTTGTAGGCAGTACCAGTGGAAATGCTAGACATTATTTCACCCGGGGCAAAGAATCAGTGCGGTGCCCCCCCTTATGGGACAAGATTAGGCAAGAGAGAGAGTGAGAGACTCCCAGGCCATAGCTGTTGAGTCAGCTGTCTGTCCCCTCCCCCATGCTCCTCTGTCACCCCCCTGCTCTTTGTTCCCCCCAAGTCATCGCTGCGGGAAGGGAGAGACAGAGGATCGGAGGGGGGGCGGCAGTCCGTTGTCACCGAAGCCGGCCCACTGAGCCATCGGCCCACCGGGAAACTCCCTGTAGTCCCAATGGCCAGTCCATCCCTGTTTGCCTTGATGCTTAATGACCATAAAGGGCATATCCAACTAATATCAGTCCTGCCACTTCTCTTATACTGGGGGTACCAGTCCCCTACTTTTGCTGGCTGCTTTAGCTATGTAACACTGCTTACTTGTGTGAGTTAGCTTCCTTCATGGGCAGAGGTCAAATTCCTGCACCAGGTCCCACACTGGAACGATAATGTAATTTCACTTGCCAGTGACCCCTGTTCCGACAATGACCACAGAGTCATTTTGATGGATCGAGCATTAAACACTAATTTGCCTCCACCAGCTTTTTTATTCACATTACAAGTTACAATTAACTTAATTCAGCCCAAAGGTGAGACCTTGGCAGGCCTTACATAAGAACCCCGGCGCTTAAAAGGGTAGACTATGCAGCCACCAATTCACCCTCCGATGAAACCTCTGTTACTGGTCACCACCACCTCCTCTCCTAAACTGACTGCTTCTTCTTCCTTTTTACTTTTTTCTTCCTTTTACTTCTCATTCTCCATAACCCTTAGGCCCCGTACACACGAGCAAATAAATCTGTTCAAATCGGTCTGACAGACCGATTTGATCAGATTTGTCTGCTGGGCTGTTTTGGTTTGATCGGTGTAGACAAAGGGTCACTAAAGGAAAAACATTTTTTTTCTGAAATTACTATTTACAGGGTATAGAGACATAATAGTTAACTGATTCCTTTTAAAAATGATTAAAAACAGATAAAAATCAATCATATAATGTACCTCTAGTTTCACTTTCGTTTTTGCATCTAGCTTAGTTTCTGCATGTAATTTGATGCCTCTGTGGTGGACAGAGCCATAGAGAGTGATGGTTAGGAAAACGAAACTAGAATCTCCCAGTACTGTGGTCATCAGGAAACAGACAACCAGGAAGTGTCCAGAACAGAGCAGAATTACAGCAATAGAGCAAAAACGAATAATGTGGACATGAAACCAGGACTGCAGTAAGGTAAAGGAAGCTATTTAGCTAATAAAAAAAAAAAAAAATCCTTTAGTGACCCTTTAAGTTAAGTAAGGAAGTTCAGTTTTTGTAACAGTAAGTCAACTCTGAATAACCGGTAAAGAAAATACAGAGAGTGCTCCTACAGTGAATATGAAAATGCATGGAGGAAATTGCTTGGGTCAGCATATGACAATTAGACACGTTTGTAGGGTTCTCATGGTCCAGCTGGGTGCCAAATCCAATGCTTTTCTTTATTGTAGCTTTGCAAAGATGGCCATGACTTCTAGCTTCACTATAACATACGATGCAAGCCGCCATACAGAGACGCTTTGTTGCAGTCATATGTGTGCAGAATGCCAGCACACAATTATAAGCCATCTTCCCTTTTGCACCTCTAACTGCTTGGAAACACCACAGAGTTGGTACCTTTCTCCCCCCTGTATACTAAGTCCACAGCACTTCGCTTCACTCACTGAGTAAAGCCAAAGTGCTTCTTATTAGTATACCAGACTCTTTCTCTATGTCCCATTCTATAGTTTTTCCCAGCCGGGCATGCTCCCAGATGTTACTCCTGCTCCCAGTTGTAATACTGACTGCAGAGGACTTTTAGCCTGGCCTAAAAGGCCTTTTGCATCCCACTCACAGCCCAGACCGTACAAGAGTCAGGGCGACTACAACTGGTCCTTCTGGGTGTTGAACTGCCTCACTTGAGGCTTCAGTCCTGTGAAGGGCCCTTGGCAGTAGCTGATTACATCTGAATAACTCTGGGGTGTTTGGCTCCCAAGCCCCCTCTCCAAGGCTCCTTACATCCTGGCACTTACTGTATATGGGCACTAACTCCTCCCATTACAACACTGGAGGAAGGTTTTCTCTAAAAGGGGATCTAACGCCTAATTACCTAATTCCCTCTACCATAGTGTTCTGACACAGAGCAAACTAGTGGCAGACTAGCTAACTGCACCTGCCAACAGGTACAACGTTACACAGTACAAAGAATGGTATGAGTACTTCTCATATACGGACAGTGTGTTACATAGCAAAATTGTTTTAAGCACGGCTTGTGTCATTTTAAGAATAATATCATTCACTTATAACCACAGATCATTTTCTTAATAAGCCCTATTTTTAAAGGCAATGAAATACCAAGTTTTAGAATATTATAAAACAATTATTCAAATTACCATATGCTAACTGTGTGTTGAAGTGTTTGTGCTCTTCACTGACAGCATTACAAAATGCTATTAGGTCAGGATAAATTATATACATCCATACCATAGAGCAGGGGTCTCCAAACTGCGGCCCAATGGCCAGATGTGGCCCTTTGCTAGCCTTTATCTGGCCCTTGGGGCACAATTCCACCCACTGACACCAAAAATGGGGCACTATATCTTCCACCAATACCAATGACGTGATACTATTCCTCCAACTAATAGGGGGAATACTCCTCCTATTGACCACCAACCCTAAGGCCATATATATTCTCACTGATGCTGGGTCCGTGACATTTTTTGCCCCTGCTGGCCACATTCTGGCCCTCCTAAAGCCTGAAGGACAATAAAGTGGCCCTTTGTTTGAAAAGTTTGGAGACCCCTGCCATAGAGCATCCCCATTCTTGTTGAGACCATGAAGAGTGATATGGTTTACTTTGGCTACTGTTAATTCTTTGTCCATACTGCATTATTATGTTATTGCAATGCACACCCTTCAAATGTACAGAGTCCTCTGCTCCAGTTACTTATCCAAAATCCCAAGTTGGATAACTCTACTACAAAAATGAGAAACAGAGAAAGCGCTTCTTCCGGGATGAAATGTCTTTATATGCAATTCATATGGAAATAATTGACACCAGTTATTTATTTATAATCAATTTTTATTTTTATTTTGTTATTAACTTCAAATTTCCATTTAGCATTGTACATTCTTATGTTCCATTGTTTACACAAATGAACATTGCAGAAAAGAACTAAATACAAAATTGTCTTATCAAAAGTTTAGCAATTATACTACCCCCCCCCCCCCCCCCAAAGAAAAAGAAAAAAGAGAAAAAAAATAAAAAAAGAAGATAAATAAGAAAAATAAATAAAAAAGGGTACCTAAAAAATAAGATTAATAGCTCACCTTTACCCCCCCCCCTTCACTCCATCCCTGGCTGCGGTGGAGTGAGTCTGCTCTGTCCCTACCCACTCCATTCCTTCTACTTGAATCGTGTGTTCTCCTACTGTATCCTTCTATGCCACTTAGGCAAAGGGAAGGGAAAAAAAAAACCTTCCTACTTCCAAAGAGGCCACTAATGGCCATGGTGTCTATTCTTTTTATGTTTTCTATGTGGAAAAAAATGTAAATTATTTTATATATATATATATATATATATATATATATATATATATATATATATATATTGTGCCTCGTGTTTGAATATTAATCGTAATTGTGTGTGGGGGCCCTCATGGCTTAATTCCCCAACTTGAATAACAACAAACAAAGAATGCATTGTACAGTTGTCCTGTATGAATCTTTTGTATGAAACTAAAAAAAAATGTTGTTTCTAAAAAATAAAAAAAATAAAAAAAGAGAGAGAAAAAGAATGTAAGGCAGTAATTTTTTTTTTTTCACAAGAAAGTAAGGCAGTAATTTTAGATAATGTTTATACTATGACATCTATTAATACATTTACAGAAAGGAAACCAGCCATTCTAATTTATATGTGGAAATTACTCTTTAAAAAAATGTTTTTTGCCATCAAATCTGATATAAAATCATACTCTGAGTTCCACACATGGAGAGCAGGGAAGCAGAGGAAGACCAGATGTTGGGTATTGTAACCCTGAGGGTTTAAAGAGAAGTTGAACATTATATATTGATGGGAAGGTTAACGTCCCATGTGAGTGGTACAGTATCATGCTGTGTAAGGCTCAGTGAGGATATATGTAGGATCATCATTCACATCCAATGCGTGGCTTCAATTCCATCCTACAGTCCAGAGCTGTCCACTTCACTCAAAGAATTTAAGAAACCATATGAAAAAGAACACTTAGTTAAAGCAGAATATGCTCTTCCTTTATATATTTACAGTAAATACTTGGAAGTATATGAATAAATCACTGATGGGCAAATTAATGAGTCACTAAAAGTGGTCAATGACACAACACAGTGTTTTGGGGAGTCATTGCACAGTCTTATTGCACAGTATTACCATATTTAATCAATCACAAAGATGTGTCATACTTCTAGGTACCTGAAAAGCTACAATGAACATTGGGAAACAGATCTGTCTTGAGCTAGATGTACATTACTTGGATTTCCTTCTAAATTGGCCAAGATGTGAGCAATAAGTGGCCCTGTCAGCAAGATTTTATACTTACCAGCTCTGTGCAATGATTTTGCACAGAGCAGCCACAAACCTCCTTCTCTGAGATCTCCCACCAGCGTTCTTGGCTTCTCCTCCCTTTTGAGTGCCCCCATAGCAAGCATTGGCAACCTTCTATGGGGACAATCATGTGGGCTCGATCCTTATCCAGGCTGTGTACATCTATAGATACACACAGCACAGCCCCATCCCCTCCTTCCCTTCTCACAGGATTTGATTTATAGCAGCAGGAGCCAATGGCTCCCACTACTGCCCCTGAGTGATGTGCGGAGAGAGAGAGCAGTGTTGTTGCAGACAGGCACAGCCCTGGATCGAGATTGGTCTCAGGTAAGTGTTTAGGGGGTGCTGGGGGGAGCTGATCATGGAATTTTTTTCTACCTTAAAGGGGTTGTAAAGGTAAAAAAATGTTTTCCTAAATAGCTTCCTTTACCTTAGTGCAGTCCTCCTTCACTTACCACATCCTTCCATTTTGCTTTTAAATGTCCTTATTTCTTCTGAGAAATCCTCACTTCCTGTTTTTCTGTCTGTAACTCCACACAGTATTGCGAGGCTTTCTCCCTGGTGTGGAGTGTCCTGCTCGCCTCCTGCCTTGGACTACAGGAGAGTCAGGACGCCCACTAACACACAGCTCCTTTCTCTATCTGCAACATAGAAATCGTCCCCTCCTGATCGCCCCCTCCTGTAGTCCAAGGGAGGGGGCGAGCACGACACTCCACACCAGGGAGAAAGCCTCAAATTACTGTGTGGAGTTACAGACAGAAGAACAGGAAGTGAGGATTTCTTAGAAGAAATAAGGACATTTAAAAGCAAAATGGAAGGATGAGGTAAGTGAAGGAGGACTGCACTAATGTAAAAGAAGCTATTTAGGGGAAAAAACATTGTACCTTTACCTTTAGGGCATTGTACCTTTAGGGCACTGAGAACTATCCAAAACATCACTGTAAACCTCCAACCATCATCTATCCCTAATACTCATTATCATCCTAAGGCCGGGTACACACGATCAGTCAAAACCGATGAAAACGGACTGAAGGTTCGTTTCATCGGTCAAAACCGATCGAGTGTGGGCCCCATCGGTCAGTTATCCTTCAGTCAAAAAAAAAGTTGCTTTAAAATTTAACTGATGGACGCCTAACTGATAGGTCAAACCGAACGTTAGTATGCAAAAGCATTGGTTAAAAATCCACGCATGCTCAGAATCAAGTCGACGCAAGCTTTGGAAGCATTGAACTTCCTTTTTTTCAGCACATCGTTGTGTTTTACGTCACCGCGTTCTAACACGATAGTTTTTTTAACCGATGGTGTGTAGGCACGATGGACCATCAGTCAGCTTCTTCGGTTAACCGATTAAAACGGTCCTTCGGACTGTTCTCATCGGATGGACTGATCGTATGTATGCGGCCTTACACTTTTTTCCGAACCACAGTAAAAATATTTGGTTTGGGTGAAGTACCGTAGGGTTAAACCTCTGTATTGTTTGTACTGCCTGGACTCCTTTAAAAAATTAAGTACAAGGAAAAAATATAATGTATACAGAAAAATCAGACCATAGACAAATGTCTCACTGATCTGTAAAATTTGTGAAATACAGCCTGCTGTCAGTTGTTAGCCCCTAAATAGAACCAGTCCAGAATCCAGAGCCCGGGCTTCAGGAGCACTTAGAGTATTTCACCCAATGCTTTGTTTACCTACTTAAAATTACATCTGAACATTAGCAACACATAACAATGGTGACTAGTTTAGGTGAACAAAACTAATGTATTTTTCAGGCTTAGGGGACTTAAGAGCCTTAAAGTCCCTGGCCACATGATTAACCAGTTAGGTGTGGCTCTCATATCACGCTGATAAATCTGGCAGACAAAGTGGACTTCTTAGAGCAATACACATTTCTGAAAGGAGCCATTAACAGAACCATTATCATTAACAGTGGTTTATCTTCTCCATTATATCAAGATATGATGAAAAGTATAATTGCCAAAAGTACATTAGCGTTAAAAAGGAGACCATGAATGGTCTATGTCGTACATTTACTGGAAAGGTACTGCAATAGGTGCAAGGGTTTCTTCTGAGACTGAAGGAAAGGAGCTTAAAGTGGAGTTCCACCCATTTTTTTTATGTTTGTCTGTGCTGCATGCCCTAATCTCATAGTGTTCAGAATGGACAATTTTTATTTATTTTGTTGCTTGTAAATACCTTTATTTTGTAGTCCTTCATTACTTCCTCCTCCTTATTAGCCTAGGCTATTAAGTCACAAGGCTATTTGCAAAGGTTTCTGGGATAGGCATCATGTTTCCCAGTAGTCCTTGCAAACCTGACTGAAACCTATTACATTGCTTGCACAGCACTGAGCATGTGCGAGATATGCAAAGCTGAAATCCAGGAAGTCATACAGTCTGGCTTCATGATGCCCACACTTAAGATGGCCACGGTCTATTTCTAGTTTATAAACTCTAAATGCTGTAACAACCTAACAAAACGGACCTTAGTTTACAGACTAACTTTACTAGAATACATTAAGCTTGTGTATTACAGGGGTATTTATATTTAAAAAGTGAAATTGTGGGTGGAACTCCCCTTTAACATACAGAAAGGGTTTTTCACAGTCAGAGCTGTGAATATGTGAAACATCTGTAGAAAATGGTCTAGCTATCTCAGTAGATTTTTTTAAACACTTGATCAATTTCTTTCGCAAAGTCAAGCTCTGAGTATCTCAAGTTATGTTCTTTGAAAAACAGCATTTTTTTGCCTATGTGAATTCTTTGTATCCTTTTAATACACTGCTGGGACCTTTTAATTTAGATCAGCTGACTTGGAATGACCAATAGATGCTTTGTTATCTGCCAGGTGCCAGCCAAATCACTATAAAGGGGAAGGCACCAAGCTGCCCATGGATTAATCATTTGTTTAAATCAGTCAACAGGCTTAAAAAAAAAAAATGAACGGATTCCCCCATCCCCAGACCAATTTTTTGGTTGTCAGCACTGTCGCACTTTAAATGACAATTGCGCGGTCGTACGACGTGGCTCCCAAACAAAATTGACGCCCCTTTTCCCCCCAAATAGAGCTTTATTTTGGTGGTATTTGATCACCTCTGCGGTTTTTATGTTTTGCAATATAAACAAAAGAAGAGCGACAATTTTGAGAAAAACACAATGGGCCAGATTCAGAAAGAATTTACGTTGGCGTATCTGTTGATACGCTGCGTAAATTCTAGGATGCGCCGGCGTATCTTTTTTCTGTATTCAGAAAGCAAGATACGCCGGAATTTTGCTAAGTTCTCTTACGCCGTCGTATCTTAGTTGCATATTTACACGTTGAATATGCAAATTATTTAGATACGCCGATTCACAAACATAGTTTTGCCCGGCGTATCTATTTGCGTCGTTTACATAAGGCGTCGGACCGGCGTAAAGTTACTACTGCTATATGAGGCGCAGGCAATGTTAAGTATGGACATCATATTTATTTTCAGAATTTTGTTTTCTTCCGAAAAATACATTTATTTAGTTATTCCTGAAATTCATTTTTTTTATTTTGTTTTTGGTTAAAAATTGCATTCAACCGAAAATCCAAATTAATTGGTTGAATAAGTCATTGAAGGCTCATGGTGTCTGTCGAATGTTTAAAGAAGATTCGACGGAGCAGCTAAACTATTCGATGCCGCAATCGTACATTTCCCTTTGAATGTTCCGCCTGCAAGCTATAGTAGAATTCTAATGTTGTATGACTAGTAATAATTATATTTATTAATTATTATTACTAGTCAACCAACATTAGAATTTTTCTATAGCCTATGGGCCCGAGCATTCGACCGGAAATGTACGATTTCAGCGTCGTACAGTTTCGCTGCTCCGTCGAATATTCTTAGAACTTTCGACAGACACTATAACTAAGCCTTCAATGACAGATTCGACGTCTGTATGTTTTTCGCTGCTTTGACAAATCTTCGTTGTTCATGTTGAATTGTCTACCCCAATGGTCAGCCGCTATTTTACTGCTCCTCCACTTTGGTTACAATCAGCCAATAACATTCATCATCATCATTATTTTTATTTTACTTCCCCCACCCAATTCCAGCAGCGATCTTTTCTCTCTATCTCAAATCTTTTATCTCTATGGCGGATCTTTTCTCTCTATGTAGAATAATCTTGAACTAATAGAGTCAAGGTTAGGCACAATTGACCGCAGGTTCTATAGATACAAATTGTTATTGTCAGTGTCATGTTGAATCTCCTATCTATATCGAACGGTTGTCGTAACAAAAACGAAAATAAAGCATTTGTTTATGTTGGATCTTTCGTTTTTTTGGATTCTGCGATTTCGTTATCGATTGTTAAAACAATAATGAAAATACCTGAAATTCTGAGAAAAATGCATTTGGACGAAAACGAATGCACATGTCTAATATATATATACATATGTATTCTATTTGATACTTACCTTGACATCACTGTTTTATACATTGATATACAGTTATACATGTACCAATAAAATTATTGACCTTGCCATCCACTTACTACCACATGCTTTATATAAAGTGCCACTCTGCCCTTTTTCTATTTATACAACAGGGATGGAGGTAGATGGCCAATAGCCATTGCCTCCCAATTGCCCTTTTTATAGTACTTTTAACTAGTGTTGACATTGGACACTGTTTGATCAAAGTGAAATCTCCATATTGTTGGTTTCCAATATCAAATACCAAAGATCTCTCATATTTTTTATTTAGTCCTTGAACGACATTTCTATCATAAACAAGTAATGTAAGTATATAGGATTTGAAAAAGCACAGTACCTGGTAAATGGAATCAGTAAACTCACTGATTGTAATGTAGCAGACACAATGTAGGGAATGCACGCCATCTAGTGGGAACATAGGGTAAACTAAGACAGTACAAAACAGAACAAACCAAAGCCTGGTACACACTGCAAATTTATTTTTTCGTTCAACCCCTGAACAAAAGAAAAACTGAAAGATCACCATACCAACACAAGCAATGTTGGTTTGGCAATCTCCTCCGCTGAGTGTTTGTATTCTGATAACCCCCCGCCAGAATACACTAATCAGTGTGTAAACAGGGATGTTAAAGTGGATGTAAACCCCCAAAACATTTTTTTTTGATGTCACAATGTAGAGTATAATATTTCCTATCATTTGTGCCCAGTATTGCCACACAGAGTTAGTCCAGCGCTGAGTAATCCTCTTTTATGTTCAGTGAAAACTAACAGCCTTCCAGATAAAACCCTGCCTAAATCAAAAAGTCCGGAATCTCTCTTCTTGCTTTGAGTGAGAGGTTAATTACAAATATAGCTAGGACATGTTTATCATATGTTATGTTTTGTTTATCATAACATGAGGTGATATAACATCATAACACATCCTAGTAATATACAATGAACTTTGGATCACCTCTTGTTATGATAAACATGTCCACGCTATATTTGTAAATAACCTGTTACTGAAAGCAAAAACAGAGAAACGGACTTGACCTAATTTGGCAGGTTTTTATCTGTAGTCCGGTTAATTTGCACTGGACTTTAAAAGAGGATTACTCAGCACTGGATTAACTATGTGTGGCAAGACTGGGCACAGATGATAGGAAATCTTATACTCTACATTGTGACATCAAAAAAAAATTTTTTTTTGGGGTTTACATCCACTTTAAGTAAAAATAAAGTTCATTTTATTTTTGTACTGTAGCACAAAATAGACCCTCACCATGCCACATCCTCAAATATGTATAAACAAATTGGAAACAAAAATGTTTCTAAGAAAGGCAGACTGTATTGGCACAACAGGAGGCAATATATTCATAAAATCATAAAGTTTATTACATATTGAATTATAAGGGCCACCAACACTGCCTCTTTCAATCTTATTCCTACTCTGTGCCTAAAGGAGTTTTATGGTCACATTTTATATCAACATTTAATAACAATCCAAAAGAATCAGCATTAGGTACAGAAAGGGGCCAATAGCACCAAAATGTTTGAGACATGCCATTATTAGTAGAGAAAAATCACCGCTCTAGGATACTAATCAAAAAGTCTCCTCACCTGAGCCAAAGCCACGGTTGCCGGCAATGCAAAAATGAAGGAAAAACGTTCTGGACAGCCGCACTCCAAAAATAAATACATTTTATTGTAAAATCAGAAAACACACAAAAAGCATGCCACAGCAACCGGGGTAAAATCTGACACGTTTCACGACAAACTTTAGCGCTTATTCAAAGCTTACCAAGCAATAAGCACTAAAGTTTGGTGTGAAACGCGTCAGCTTTTACCCCACTTGCTGTGGCATGCTTTTTGTGTGTTTTCTGATTTTACAATTAGTACAAAAAGGGGGGTTAGCCTTAAAAAGACAAATCAAATTATCTAAAATTGACATCCTACCATGAACATTTATTACAAACAAGACGCACAATAAACAACATTAAACATTACCTCCCTCTCTCTACACACAGGGTTCTGTCAACAGATATCGCACTAATTTGGTAACATTCGGCTGGACGTCAGGTGATACATTGTTTTCCCTGATTACACTATTTCAAAATTACTATTTAACTTTTTGCTTCCAACCTAAATCAAACCTCTCCATTTTCAGAATATAGTGCTGAGATACTGATGACTGAACTCCCATTGTCCAGACTAGTGTCGTGATTTAATGTTGTTCATTGTGCGTCTTGTTTGTAATAAATGTTCATGGTAGGATATCAATTTTAGATCATTTGATCATACGATCTTCAATCGTAATCTCTTACGGCATCTTTAGTCATCTTTTCGCTGCGTTATGTTATACCAGCTTTTAGCTGGTCTAATATCAGACAGCCCATGTTAAGTATGGCCGTCGTTCCCGCGTCGAAATGCAACGTTTTCGTCCGGGAATAGGAATGTTCGTAAACGACGCTACTCAAAAAAAAAAAAAAAACGTAACGACGTGATTTCGCGCAATGCACGGCGGGAAATTTCTGAACGGAGCATGCGCAGTTTGATCGCCGTGGGGACGCGCCTAATTTAAATGCTTCCCGCCCCCTAATCGCGTGTTTCGATTGCGCGGCGAGAAATAGACTACGCCGCCGTATCGTACGGGCAAAAATCTACCAGAATTAGATTTAGAGCCTGGTAAAATACGGCAGCGTAGAGTATTTCGAATACGCTGCGCAAATTTACATGTACCTGAATCTGGCCCAAAGTTTTTTTCAACCCGACCGTTAAAATGGCCTTGCCTACACAAGATCGTGAAAAAAAATGCTCTAGCAAGGCGCGGTGGTTGTACAACACGTACGACGGCACTATAAAAGGGAAGTTCCATGCAGATGGCACCACCCTTTGGGCTGCTTTAGCTGATTCTGTGTTAGTAAAAGACAATTCGCGCTTTTCTGTCTGTTGCAGTGTGATGAATGTGCTTACTCAATTACGAACGCTAGTTTTACCAGAACGAGCGCTCCCGTCTTATAACTTGCTTCTGAGCATGCACGTTTTTTTCACGTCATTAAAGCCCACACACGACCATTTTTTACAACCTTAAAAATGACAACGTTAAAAACGTTGTGAAAAAATAGAGCATGTTCTAAATTTTTAATGCCCATTTTTTAGATCGTGAAAAATGCACTGGAGCCCACACACAATAGTTTTTAATGACATTAAAGTCATTTTTTAGAACCCGAAAAATGGTTGTGTGTACGCGGCATTAGTGAAAACAAAAAGTGTCCATGAGTCTTCCCTGTAGGGGGGCTTCCTCCCTACAAAGCCCCCCCGCCCCCCCCCCGTACACAACTCTATTGCCCACCTATAGCTATTTGCCCAGTCCTGCAGAGCTCTCCCTCTTCTGCAGCTAGACAGCCCAGCTTGAGGAGGTGCTGTCACTTGAGGCGTACGCTCATCTGTAAATACAGACTCCAGCACAGGAAGCAGCTTCTGTGTTTACAACAATTGACAGCAACCAGCAGGCAGCTCAGGGCCAGAGCCGAAGGTGGTAGTACCAAGTACCGCCATGCTCCAGATGAAAAAGAAGCCCTGCTGAAAGAGTGAGAATGTACAAGTGTTAGCATGAAAATATAAGTCATTACTTTAAAATAAAAATGTAAACAATTACTTTATACTTTCCAATCACTGAGATGACTTAAAATCATATTTTTATTTAAGTATTCTAAACCACCCTTGCTATCTTAACAAGCACTAAAGAATTTAAAACAGCAATTTTAGACTGTTTATCCTGTGACATCTATTAATTCATTTACAGAAAGGAAACAGATCGTTCTAATTTATATGTGGAAAATTCTCTTTAAGGCTTAGAAAAAAGTTATTTTCCCATCAAATCTGAGGGTCGTAGAGATAAAATCATACTATGAGTTCCACATGTGGAGAGCTGGGATACAGAGGAAGACCAGATGTTGGGGTATTATAATTCTAAGGGTTTAAATAGAAGTTAAACATTATATATTGATGGGAAGGTTAACGTCCCTCGAGGGCTGTACAGTATCATGCAGTGTAAGGCTCAGTGAGCATATTTATAGGATCATCACAGCCAATGTGTGGCCTCGATTCCATCCTACAGACCAGAGCTGTGCACTTCACTCATACATATGAAACAACTCAGGAATCCATATGTAAAAGGAAACTTGTAGTTCAAAGCAGAATATGTTCTTGTTACTGTACAGAACTACTCACTGATGGACAACCTAATACATCCAGAGTCCCCATACATGTTCTTTGACACAACACAAAGTTTTGGTGACATCATATTTTATTACATAAGAAGTATTATACTTCAAGATGCTGAAACACTACAATGAACATTTCGACACAGACCATTAGTCTTATACTAATCATACACATTTCAAATTCCCAACTGAATTTGCCCTGTCAGTACCACTTGACTTGACCGGTTGATTTAACAATTGACTGGGCCGAGTGGAAAATTCTTAGGTGAACAATGGCTACATCCTATCAATCACTTGGGTATAAAAGCCAAGTAGAGGTGGGAGCAAGGCAATGGATTCTGATTCTTGGTTAGGGGTTGTAAAGGTCTTAGTTTGAGTCTGATGGCAAATTGGGGGTGCTCCAAGGGATAAAGGTCACTTAAAGCAATCTACCTATAGTTGAGCCAAAAGAAGCATGTGTTGTATGTTTGTTAAGCTCTGTTGACACCTGGTTTACCTCTGTCCAGCCATTTGGAGTATATAAGAGCAGAGGCGGCTCTAAGCTTTGTGCTGCCTTAGGCAAATCTTAGACATGGGGCCCCATTCACGCCCAAAATGCGAAAAAAAATTCAAGCGATAGAAATTAATTGTATAAATTACATATATTAAGTGTCTTAAATCCTACAAACTATGGGCCAGATTCACAGAGCCCTTACTCCTGTCTAACTGGTGTTAGACTGGAGTAATTTCAAATTACGTGCATTTTTTAGCTAGTCGAAAACCTCAAACCATGAATAGACGGCTGTGGGCTTCAATTCGACTGGATTACGTGTTCGTACGCCTTCAGATCTACGCTGCAATAAAATTGCGGCCACTGGGAGGACTTCCCGTCTTTTTCCGCGTCGGGGTATGCAAATGAGCTTTCGCCGGCGATCCCCGAAATTACGATCTTCATTCGCAATCTCTTACGGCATCTTTAGTCATCTTTTTTTTGCGTAACACTATACCAGCTTTTTGCTGCTCTAATATTAGACAGCCCATGTTAAGTATGGCCGTCGTTCCCGCGTCGAATTTCTACATTTTCCGACGTCTTTTATTATTTTTAACGTAAGTCGTCCAGGAATAGGAATGTTCGTAAACGACGCTACTCAAACAACGAATGACGTAACGACGTGATTTCGCGCAATGCACGGCGGGAAATTTCTGAACGGAGCATGCGCAGTTCGATCGCCGTGGGGACGCGCTTAATTTAAATGCTTCACGCCCCCTAATCGCGTATTTCGATTACGCAGCGAGAAATAGACTACGCCGCCGTAGCGTACGGGCAAAAATCTACCAGAATTCGGTGTAGAGCCTGGTGAAATACGGCAGCGTAGAGTATTTCAATTACGCAGCGCAATATTAAGTGTATCTGAATCTGGCCCTTTGGATTTACAGTAGGGTTGTCCCGATACCACTTTTTTAGGACCGAGTACAAGTACCGATACTTTTTTTTTCATGTACTCGCCGATACCGAATACCGATACTTTTTTTAAATGTCATGTGACAGTTTTCAAACCACAATACAGACTAAGGATATTTTCTTTAGAATTATGAAGAACTCTAACTCAAGACATTATAAAAGAATAAAAATGAGTAAAAATGAATAAAAATGTTTTATTTGCTTGTCACGCAGTAGTAAAAAACTCAAAGAATATTCACAGAACATGTTGATAAATACAAAAAAAGTATTCTATTTAGGCATAGGGAGCATTTGCGCGAGTACAAGTACTCCCGCAAATACTCGGTATCGGTCCCGATACCGATACTAGTATCGGTATCTGGACAACCCTAATTTACAGTGTCTAAAATGTTCTCTAACCAATTAATCTTTAATCAAATATCATTAAACATATATATATATATATATATATATATATATATATATATATATATATATATATATATATATATATATATATTATCCACGCAATGATTGGTTTCTAGAGGTTACTGCACATCATTACTGCTCACTGATTGGTTGCTATAGGTTACTACCTATCACTTTTTTTTAAGGTACAGTTTGTTGTATGACAGAATGCAGTTTGGGGTGTGAGAGGCAGAGATCATATCTCCCCTATAATAATTGGGGGTAAGGTGATAAGATGTCAGAGGTGGGGTACAGGAGGGGTGAGGATGATAATGACAGGAGGATGTCAGAGGTGGGGTACAGGAGGGGTGAGGGGGATGTTGATGACAAGGAGTGGGGTGGTGGGATGTCAGCAGAGGGGGATGATGATGACAGTGGGTGGGGTTGTAGGAAGCTGGCAGTGGGGTACAGAGGGGATAATGAGAAGGATGATGGGAGTAGGGTGTTTGGATGCTAGAGGTGGAGTACAGGGGGTTGATGGGAATGTTGATGACAGGGGGTGGGGTGGTAGGATGCCAGGCAAAGGGGGGATGATGGATTTTGACTGGATTTAAAAAAAAACTGGACCGGAGTTGGGGGGGGGGGGGGGGCTGGATTTAAATTACATTTTTTTCCTTTAGAATTGTCATTTTCCTATGGCACTGTTATAAACATGAGAAAGATGTGCTACTTTTCAACTCCAGTCCAGTTTTTTTTCAATCCAATCCGGTTTTTTTCAACTCCAGTCCAGTTTTTTTTTATGTCCAGTCCGTTTTTTTTTCATCTTCAGTCCAGTTTTTTTTTTAATCCAGTCCGGGTTTTTTTCCAACGTCAGCCCATTTTTTTTTTTAGAATGCAGTCCGGGTTTTTTTTCCAACTCTAGTCCAGTTTTTTTTTTATTCCAGTCCGGGTTTTTTTTTAACTCTAGTCCAATTTTTTTTTAAATCCAGTCCGGGTTTTTTTTTTAACTCTAGTCCAATTTTTTTTTAAATCCAGTTCGGGTTTTTTTTAAACTCCAGTCCAGTCAGTTTTTTTTTTCATCTTCAGTCCAGTTTTTTTTTTTTTAATCCAGTCCGTTTTTTTTCCAACGTCATTTTTTTTTTAGAATGCAGTCCGGGTTTTTTTATCAACTCCAGTCCAGTTTTTTTTTTTTAACTCTAGTCCAATTTTTTTTTAATGCCCGTCCGGGTTTTTTTAACCACTTCAATACCCAGCCATAGACAATTGACGGCCTGAGATGGGATCTACCATCCTAAGTGGCCGTCAATTGACAGCCTGGGCTTTGCGGGTGGATATCTGTATGATGCCTGCAGCCAGAGGCATCATCCAGATATCCTCTTCTTCAGCCGGCGATTCTGCACGACGTAAGAACGATCATAGCGGCGGTTCCGCCGCTTGATCGTTCTTACAGGCCACGGGAGGGGACATCCCCCCCCCCTCCCGCCGCCATCCGGTGCTTCTCCGGGCTCTCCCGTGCCTTCGGGGGCCCGGAGAGCGAATCGTCGGCGTCGGCAGGAAGCATAGAGATAACATCACGCCCGGGTCCCTGTAAGTAAACAAAGCCGCGATTGCGGCTGTAAGCCACCATTCATGAGATCGGTGAATTTTTTTTCACTGATCTCATGGTTTCCAGCCTGGAGGAGAGATGTGAGGTCTTATTGACCACGCATCTCTCCTTAAAGAGGACCTGTCACACACGTTTTCTATTACAAGGGATGTTTATATTCCTTGTAATAGAAATAAAAGTGGAAAAAAAAATAAGTAAAAAAATAAAATAAAAGATAAAAAAAAAATTTAAACGCCCCTGTCCCCGATAGCTCACGTGCAGAAGCGAACGCACACATAAGTCCCGCCGACATATGTAAACGCTGTTTAAACCACATAAGTGAGGTATCGCCGCGTGCGTTAGAGTGCCAGCAACAAATCTAGCACTAGATCTCCTCTGTAAATCTAAACTGGTAACCTGTAAAAAATAAATAAAGCGTTGCCTATGGAGATTTTTAAGTACCGAACTTTGGCGCCATTCCATGAGTGTGCGCATAATTAAAGCGTGACATGTTGGGTATCTATTTACTCGGTGTAACATAATCTTTCACATAATACAAAAAAATTGGACTAACTTTACTGTTTTGTTATTTTTTTAATTCATGAAACAATTTTTTTTACAAAAAAATGGCGTTTGAAAAATGATTGCGTAAATACTGTGCGAGATAAAACGCTGCAATGACCGCTATTTTATTCCCTAGGGTGTCTGCTAAAAAAACATATATAATTTTCTAGCAAAAGAATGATGATTATTACATGTAGGAGAGAAGTGTCAGAATAGGCCCGGTATGGAGGTGGTATAAAAGCCCGGTATTGAAGTGGTTAAAACTCCAGTCCAGTTTTTTTAAAAATCCAGTCCGGGTTTTTTTTTCAACTCCAGTCCAGTTTTTTTTTTTTAAATCCAGTCCGGGTTTTTTTTTTAACTTCAGTTCAGTTTTTTTTTATTTCCAGTCCGGGTTTTTTTTAACTCCAGTCCAGTTTTTTTTTAAATCCAGTCCGGGTTTTTTTTCAAACTCCAGTCCAGTTTTTTTAAATATCCAGTCCGGGTTTTTTTCCCAACTCCAGTCCAGTTTTTTTTTAAATCCAGTCCGGGTTTTTTTTTAAACTCCAGTCCAGTTTTTTTTTTAAAATCCAGTCCGGGTTTTTTTTCCCCAACTCCAGTCCAGTTTTTTTTTAAATCCAGTCCGGGTTTTTTTAAACTCCAGTCCAGTTTTTTTTAAAAAATCCAGTCCGGGTTTTTAAAAAAAAACCCGGACTGGATTTCTAAAAAAAACTGGACTGGAGTTGGGAAAAAAAAACCCGGACTGGATTTTTAAAAAAACTGGACTGGAGTTGGAAAAAAAACCCGGACTGGATTTTTAAAAAAAACTGGACTGGAGTTAAAAAAAACCCGGACTGGATTTTAAAAAAAACTGGACTGGAGTTGAAAAAAACCCCGGACTGGATTTAAAAAAAACTGGACTGGAGTTGAAAAAAACCAGGACTGGAGTTTTAAAAAAACGGACTGGAGTTGGGGGAAAAAAACGGATAGGATTTAAAAAAAAAACTGGACTGGAGTTGAAAAAAACCCGGACTTGATTTAAAAAAAAACTGGACTGTAGTTGAAAAAAAAAACCCGGGCTGGATTTAAAAAAAAAACGGACTGGAGTTGGGGAAAAAAACGGATTGGATTTAAAAAAAAAACTGGACTGTAGTTGAAAAAAAAACTGGACTGTAGTTGAAAAAAAAAACCCGGGCTGGTTTAAAAAAAAACGGACTGGAGTTGAAAAAAACCCCGGATTGGTTTTAAAAAAAAACTGAGATCAGGGTCCCTCAGGGAGTTTCTGCACATGGCAGAGATCCGTGGAGCGTGGCAGAAGAGGAGGAGCCAGGGGAGGGCAGTACCTAGAGCCATCCACTGATCCTTGGACCTCGGGCAGTGCTCAGGCGGTCAGTCTGCCCCTGGCCAGGGAAAGCTAGTTGCAGGCACTACAAGTACCACTTACAAACAGCCGGAAGGACACAGACTGGGGACATTCCCTTCACTCCTACACACATTAGGTAGATTAGACGGCTGCCTGGAAGCGCGGGGCCTTAGGCGACTGCCTAATCTGCCTAATTAGAGAGCCGCCTCTGTATAAGAGTGTCCAGTTCCATCACTGGTTCCATCGCTGGTTCCACCACGCAAAGCTCATTTCACCCACGGCCACGGACCGTGTGTTCTTTTGGGTTCAAACGGTAAGCCTTCTACCTGTTGGTGGCGGTTTTTCTCACTTCAGCATTTTGTTATTTTCACCGTTGGTGCCTCGAGGAATAAAGGTCACTTAAAACAATCTACCTATAGTAATCCCTCGAGGCACCCCCAATTCGCCATCAGACTCAAACTAATACCTTTACAACCCCTAACAAATAATTGGAATCCAGTGCCTTGCTCCCACCTCTACTTGGCTTTTATACTCAAGTGATTGATAGGATGTAGCCATTGTTCACCTACGGATTTTCCACTTAGCCCAGTGAATTATTAAATCAACTGGTCAAGCCAAGTGGTACCGACAGGGCCATTCAGGCTATAGCTCGATTTTGGGCCAATTCAGTGGAAAATTTGAATTGTGTATGATTAGCATAAGGCCTCGTACACATGACCAAGAAACTCGTCATAAAAGAAACATTGTTTTCTTCGACGAGTTACTTGTCAAGCTTGTTGTGAATCTTGACAAGCTTTCTTTGCGTACACACTGTCAAGACAAAATCTTGTCATTCTCAAACGCGGTGACGTTCAACGCGTACGATGGCACTATAAAGGGGAAGTTCGATTCCACTGGCGCCACCCTTGGGGCTGCATTTGCTAATCTCATGTTACTGCGTGTTAAGTAAAAGTTTGGTGAGAGAAGATTCGCGATTTTCAGTCTATTACAGAGTGACGAATGTGCTATCTTCATTACGAACGTTACTTTTACCGAAGGTGGGCTCCCGTCTCATACTTTATTCTGAGCATGCGCAGGTTTCTAAGCATACACACAAACGTGTTTCTCATCGTAAACCAGCCCGACGAGAAACACGACAAGGAAATTGAGACTCCCGACGAGGAAAGAGAGAACTTGTTCTCTTTTTTTCTCGTCGGGTTCCACAACAGTTCTCTCGACGAAAAACATACACATGACCGGTTTCCTCTGCAAAAAAGCTCTGACACCAAGTTTCTTGATGGATTCTGATGAGAAAAACGGTCGTGTGTACGAGGCCTAAGACAGGTCTGTGTCGAAATGTTCATTGTAGTGTTTACGCGCCTTAAAGTATATTACTTCTTATGTGATAAAATATCATGTGACAAAACTGTGCAAGAATTCACAAAACTGTGTTGTGTCAAAGAACATGTATGGGGACTCTGGATGTATTAGGTTGTCCATCAGTGATTTATTTCTGAGTATTTTGAACTACAAGTTTCCTTTTACATATGGATTCTTGAGTTGTTTCATATGTATGCACAGCTCTGGTCTGTAGGATGGAATCGAGGCCACACGTTGGCTGTGATGATCCTATAAATATGCTCACTGAGCCTTACACTGCATGATACTGTACAGCCCTCGAGGGACGTTAACCTTCCCATCAATATATAATGTTTAACTTTCACACAAACAGTGCCGTTTTGATTTAGATTTTTATATGTCAAGGACATTCAATTATTTGCTGACACTTTTATCACCATTGTTTATTATTGTTTTCACTTACGTTTTATCACTTGAGTGTTTGGATTATTTACATCCATTTGTATCACGTTATTTAAGAAGCGCTACACTTTTTATCCCTATATTGCTATTTTAAGAAAATGTTATGGCATTTTAACTTTAAAGCCTCATACACACTATCAGTTTTCCTGCTGGTTTTCTCTTCAGGTTTACCAAAACCATCTAATATGAGCTCAAACCTCAAAAGTTTCAATTTGTATGCAATCAGGCAGGCCCTTGCACTACATGGTTTTGGTAAACCTGATGAGAAAACCGTCAGGAAAACTGATTGTGCCAGATTCAGGTAGAGTTAGGCTGGAGTATCCATTGATCCGCCAGCCTAACTGTCACTTTAAGCCGGCGTTTTTGTTTTCTGTAACCAGAAAACAAGAAACGCCGGGTTGGAGTTCCAATGCGATCGGCGCAATTGAATTTCGCCATCGCATCGTTACTTCAACTTAAAAATGGCGCCGGGGGCGTTCCCACCGATTTACGCTCAAAAAATATGTTAATGAGCGGGAATCGGCAATTCACGATCTATTTCGGGCGCGACGCAGTGACTTTACGACGTTTCCGGAAGCGATACGCAGCGTATAGATAAAGCAGCCCCCTAGTGGAGTATCCTATGTTAGGTATAGCCGTCGTCATCGCGTCGAAACAAATCGCGTCGCTTGCGTAAAAAGTTCATGAATGGGGATGTGACGTCATTGACGTTCACTGACAGAATTTGGAGCATGCGCACTGGGATGCATTGACACTCGACGCATGCGCAGTACGTTCGCCGCGGGATCGCGCTTAGTTTAAATAATACACGCCCCGTACCCGCCCAATTTGAATTCCGCTGGCTCATTTTCGATACGCTGCCGCAACTTTAGGAGCAAGTGCTTCATGAATAACAGCACTTGCTCCTAAAATTTCGGCAGAGTAACTTAAATGAGATGCGTTACTCTGGAGCAGGGGTCTCCAAACTGTGGCCCGAGGGCCAGATGTGGCCCTTTGCTAGCCTTTATCCGGCCCTTGGGTGACTATTGCTCCCACTGATGTGAGGCACTATTCCTCCAACTGACACCCACAAGGTGGCACGATTTCTTCAACTGATACCAATGATGGGATACTATTTCTCCTACCAATAAGGGCACTATTCCTCCTACTGACCACCAACTTGGAGGCCATATTTATTCTCACTGGTGCTGGGCCTGGGGCATTTTCTACCGCCACTGGTCACAATCCGGCCCTCCTAAAGTCTGAAGGACAATAAAGTGGCCCTTGTTTGAAAAGTTTGGAGACCCCTGCTCTGGAGTAAAGAAACTCCCATCTACCTGAATCTGGCCCATAGTGTGTATGGGGCTTTAGAGATACTAGGAGGAGTGTGAGCAAGACGTTTGTGTGATTAATAAAGATAGTGACTTGTTAACAGTCTGTCTAATTTTCTGAGACACAACAATGGCAACTTGAACACGTGAACCCTGTGTGCAGCCTCCAGAGAAATGTCTACAAAATCCTGGAGAACTGACAGTGCCCTGGCGTTTCTGGCATAAAAAAAAAAGGCTTTATAAAGACTATTTACAAATTCCACTTGCATTAAAGGCTGAGGAACCTAGCAGCCAACATTTCACATTTGGGACGTTTCTGCTTTTAACTCATACCTTTGGAAATGTGCAGCTGTTTCCAAAACATAATGGACACTGTTTTTGCATACCTGGTGTAACAATTTTCTTGGATGACATACTTATTCATACAGCCTCTCTGGAGGACACAATTCAATCCTTACACAAGTTTTTCACAGACTGATGGAATATAATCTCACCAGCAAAGAAAAATGTTTTTTTTTTTTCGGTAACTGTGGTAGACTTTGTAGGCCACAGACTCTCATCACTGTGTATACAACTCTTAGGCCTCGTACACACGAGGGGATATGTCCGCTGAAAACGGTCCGATGGACCGTTTCAGCAGACATCTCCGCTCGTGTGTATGGGCTAGCGGACAGATTTCTCCACCCGACAGATTTCAAAGCAAGCTTTGAAATCTATCCGGTGGGAATCTGTCCGCCCGACATGTCTGCTGGTTAGTACACTTACCAGCAGACATGTCGTCCCGCACCGCCGCCGCCGAATGTATTCGGCGCATGCGCGGAAGTGTTTTACTTCCTGGTGCGGTGACGTAGCGGTGACGTGGCGGCGTCAACGTCACCGCCGCGTCACCGCCACGTCACCGCGCCGTCCGGCGGCGGGGAATTTGATCCGATGGTGTGTACACGCCATCGGATCAAACTCCCGATTGGACATATCCGATGGAAATGGTCCGCGGACCATTTTCATTGGATATGTCCGATCGTGTGTACGAGGCCTTAGGCCGCGTACACACGATCAGACATGTCCGATGAAACATGTCCGACGTACCGTTTTCATCAGACCAGGCTGAAGTGGTCTGATGTGCGTACACACCATAGAACCAAAATCCCCTGGGACCAGAACGCGGTGACGTACAACACAACGACGTGATGAAAAAACGAAGTTTAATGCTTCCAAGCATGCGTCGACTTGATTCTGAGCATGCGCAGGACTTTGGTCCGATGATTTCGTGTACTAACCATCGAACATGTCCGACGGACAGGTTTCCAGTGGACAGGTTTCTAAGCATGTTTGGAAACTTTTGTCCGCTGGAAAACGGTCCCATAGACCGTACACACGATCGAACATGTCCGCTGAAACTGGTCTGCGGACCAGTTTCAGCGGACATGTTCGATTGTGTGTACGCGGCCTTATAATCCAACATTAATGTTATACATGAAATATCCGAAACAAAAGATAAAGCAGAGCTTGCTTAAATTCTAGGATTCACAAACTATTATTTAGGGTTTGTTGCTGCCAATGTTGAAATCACAACACCTTTGCGTGTCTTACTCAAACATGATGCAGAATGGCAGTGGACACAAACCTGTTCCAAAGCTATACGGGCCTTGAAACACTGTATAGCATCTGCACCAACACTTGCCCATTTTTCACCAAATGCACGAACGTTTGTCTCCTATAATCCTTCCACTGTTTTAGGTGCCTCTTTTTCGCTTTTGCTTCTTTAAATTCTTTCCCCAAGTGTGCAATAGTATTCTACAGGAGACGTGAGGCATTGACCAGTATATGGACATGTGGATGGTGGCATCACATTATGGTAGATATTTTACTCTGGGAATGCATCACTAAGCCCTAACTTTCTTGCTGGCAGCATCAGGGTCTAGCCATCATCCTCTCCATATATAAATAGAGGGTTGGACAGGCTGTTTCAGTACAACTTTGGCATTCGGTAGAGACTAGGAAAGTTGCATCAAGTAGCAGATTATTTGTTACATGTTGTCCTCAATTCAGAAGAGGGACATGAAGACCAAGAAGAAGAGCAGCCACTTAAAGGGTCACTAAAGGAAAAAAATGTTTTTGCTGAAATGACTGTTTACAGGGTATAGAGACATAAAAGTTAACTGATTCCTTTTACAAATGATTAAAAATAGATAAAAATCAATCATATAATGTGCCTCTAGTTTCACTTTCGTTTTTAAACTGGTTTCATGTTTCTGTGAAGTAGAGAGAGACACAGAACAAAAACAAACAAATCCAGGGCAGCGTTTTGTTTTTAAAATGAATCTGATTGGTTCTGAGGAGTTTTAGACACACAGCTTGGACCACAGTGAAAAGCTGCCATGAGATTTTTCATAAGGAGCCAGACAAGCAGGAAGTGTGGAGATCAGAGAAGAATTACAGCAACTTCAAAGCAAAAATGAACAATAAGTACATGAAACCAGGACTGCAGTAAGGTAAAGAAAGCTATTTAGCTAAAAAAAAAAAATCCTTTAGTGATCCTTTAATACAGTTCACCAGTCTTCATGGTTACACCACAGGACCTGGTGACCGTATGTCCGAATGACCCAGTGATTCAAGAAATGCTGACCTACTTAAATGGTGAGTATCTATCTGTTTTACCAGGACATCTTTAGCCATGCTACCAAGTAAGAACCTTTGATGGTGTGCAGCTGGCTGTGGAATCCCCTGGTCACCCCACCCCTCTCTGCTAGTAGTAGCTGGTCAGCATACAGAGGGAAGAATGCAGCTGGCTTCTCTCCCCTCTCTCTCTGAGATGACAGAATCAAGATCTGTGTAAAATCTCCAGCTCATCAAATAAAGTAGTAGAACCACAAAATGTGTAAGCTAGGGTACAGAGGTAACAAGCCAAAGTAAAAAAAAAAAATATGCAAAAAGATACGCAAAGACAACTGTGCTCGTTCCTGGTTGAGGATAAGGAAGCCACTAACTAACTCAAAGTTTAACCCCAATATATTTATTACTGTTCTGTCTGAAGTTCTCCTTAAAAAAATGGGGTAAAAGGAAAAATATAAGGCATATTGAAAAATGGGTCATCATACTGACCAATAAAATAACAGTAATTTCCTCCAAGAATTTTTTTTGTCGGGAAATTTGAGAACCAGCTCTCAAATTTTTCTTGGTGGAAATTCTGATAGAGCCTACACACGGTTGGAATTTCCGACCAAAAGCTCACATCAGACTTTTCTTGTCGGAATTTCCGATCGTGTGTACGCGGCATTAGTCCTAAGTAACAGTGCTGACAGTGCTAAGGGAAATAAGTGAAGTGCTAGATTCTTTCTTTCGCTCTGTGCAAAAAAAGGACAGTAAAAGTGAGTGTCTTTCCTTTTCTGTGTAGTGGCACCTAGGTGCAGGGTGGCCTCTCACCTTACTGCTGTAAGGTAACAGCATGTGAAGATTATAATGGAGATCCTGGATGTTGTAATCAATCTTGCTGTGAGCTTCTATGAGTGGATGGTCGACTTCCACTAGGGGGCCTTATTTTCCTGGTAGCTGATTCCCACCAGGATGGATCTATATTATATACTTCTTTGGAAAGTATGTATGTTCTGGGAGTTCCACCCGGGCTTGCCCATAAGTTATACAAAGGGAAAGAAGGGGTCCCAGATAGTGTAATGTGTAATGATAGTGTTTATTCAAAAAAGACAGCTAATGTACTCACATAGCATATGGAGTAAGAAACAAAAAGTCCACGAGTGGCGAGCTCGTAACCCAATGTCACTTCCGGTGTGCCTGTCTGTCCCAATGCGTAGAGTCACGCTTACATATTTCTTATAAATAATACCTTTTATATATTTTAGGTTGGCCAACTTTTTAGGTTAGTTTATCAAATACCATTTTGGAAGGTGTAAGTGCCTAATACTACAATTTCTTTTTTTTTATATGGTGTGTATGGTGCCTACATTAATCACCTAGATATTGGCTAAATAAAGTAACACTATTTTTTTTAGAAGGTTATATTGTTTATTTATATAAAATTATATTTATGATGTTGTATTACAGAACGACTGTGGATTAGAGGTACTGTTTTGCTGTTCTATCTCATAGTGGCAGTGGCGTCAGAGCTTGTCAATCCAGGTAATGTATGGTGAACATTATGATAAGTGGTATGTTGATGCAGATGTTGACTTGTAACATGAAAGAATTTAATTATTTTATTTTTCCATGTTTACAAACGTTCACAAAATGGTGTTCCTGAAGAAACAGTTTTTGACCCGTGAAACGTGTTGAACAGGCAAAACGACCCCATGTGGATAATTATAGTTGGGGCTCTCTATAATTGTGTATATCTGCAAATGTTATGACAAATAGTGTATAACATGTGAACTGTATGTGAAAAGGCAACCTGTATCAGGGATTTTAATTAATACACATTGGAATAAAATTTGTTACTCTTTTTTTTACAAATGGTGTATGGTACCGTTAAACTCCTTTAATACCTTAACTTCTTTAAGGGGAGGCTGTGTACTCCTGCTCCCCACTTGTGTTTCTCTGTGTCCTCTTACATTGGTCCTTGGTGTATGTTCTCCCTTAAAGCAGAGATTCACCCAAAATTACAAGTATATCTTATAGCCTTCTGGAAATAACATACATCTTCTAACGCTGCATAAAAAAAATTGCGGTTTAAATACCTAGTTATTTTCCTTTTGATTGCTACTTCCTGCCTCTCGCTCCCGCGGGAGTAGGCGTGCACCCTGCTTTCCCTGGCGCCACACTGTCTCATAGGAGCTAAGTGTATTTGCTCATTGAGACAAGGGGAATGCATGCACTGTTGTGGTTGCCCTTACAACAGTGCGGGGACTATCGATGACGCTGCACGTTGTGACGACAAACCCGGAAGTTCACGAAGCCGCTCAGAGATAACACATATCACTGCATCCAAATGAGTGCTTGTGGGCTACACATGCCCGCAAGCAAATTGAAAACTGCCTTACGCTATTTATATAAGTTATTCTTTCGAAAGAAAACAGACAGCCGATGATTTTAAAAACCAAAACCGTGAGTATTTATCTGCAATGGGGAAAAGAATTGAAGAAAAAAAACTAATGGCCGCGGAACCTCCGTGTGATCCGTGTCAGTGCCCCCTTACATTGGCAGTCAGTGTCTGTGCCCTTTACATTGGTGGTCAATGTCTGTGCCCTCCTTACATTGGTGGTCAGTGTATGTGCCCTCTTTTTATTGCTCTTCATTATGTTCCCTTAATGATCAATGTGCCCTTTGCTGTTCAGTGGTGGTCAATGTGCCCTCCCCTTGCTGCTCAGTGTGCCTCCCCTTTTGTCGGTGGTTACAGGGAGCAGTGTTATTAGCAGGATCTGTGGGGAAGCTTTGGCAGAGAAAGAAGGACGAGGATAGGTGGCAGAGGAGGAAGGGGAGGGCTGTGTTTACATTTGTGAACACAGTGATTGTTCATAACAGTGATCACAAGGAACAAATCCACTCTGATCGGCTCTGTGCCATTTGCCTGTGATCTGTGTGCAGATCACAGGCATTTTTGCAGGTGGACACAGAGTCTGGACCCGAGACACCCTGCAAGAGATGCAGACAATATACCCTGGTCACCTGTACCATAGGTGTACGCAGCTTGTTGCATTAGGGTGTGCATTACAAAGCTCAAACCAGTGTCAGTACCGATCACTCATTGTGTTCATTCAGAAAGGGAAGGGGCCAGTAAATTACTTATTTACAGGCCCTTTCCCCCACTTATCCTAAAACATCCTCTTGTGTGTGCCCGCAGCAGCAGTGGGTAGGAGAGAAGAGGAGGAAAGCCAGCATTGCTGCGGGTGGTAGGGGGAAGCCAGGGCAGTAGAGGGAATCTGCGCTGCATGGGGTGATTAGGGTGTGCCAAGGCACACCTGTCACACCCTGTGCGCACGCCTATGACCTGTACCTATTTACGAGGGAAAGAAAAAACTAGATAGTTGCGGTATTCTCTTGCAAGATAGCCAAGTGGTCTGAAATAATGTAGTTAAGCCATATAGAATCTAAATAAAATATAAAAAGTTAGCCCTAAATAAATAAAATGTATACAGAACACTAAACAGTCTCTGCTCTTTGCATTACTTCACTAAGGAAAAGCAATATCTGGTGTTTTGCACAAAATCTCTCAACACTTTTTGCATTGCAGTGTTTTTCAGATGCAGTGTTTTGTTTTACCTGCAGGTGGCAGGGTTGCTCTCGATACAAGATACTAAAGGCAATTTTCAAAGGTGCCTTAGACCCTTAGTTGTTCAACACCTTTTACTAGAGGTGTTGTACAATTAACAGCTGTTTTTTTACAACTATTGGGGATGAGGAAAATTGAGATCATTCATTTTGGTTAAAAAATCCAAAGATTTCAGCTAAAATATTTTCATTTTGATGAATTTCATTGAAGTCAATAAGGAAGGTGACGTTAAGGTTGTTATTTTTGGGTTGTAAGACCTCTTTCACACTGAGCCTAATGTGGCCATGGCCCCAGTGTGAAAGGGGTCTAAGGGAGCAATTGGATTTAAATGACTCCTGTGGGATACAGAACCTTCCTTCCACTATCCTCAACCCATTATTGTGCTCCTTTCATAGAAATAAAAATAAATTAAAGCAACAGTACACAAATAATGGTCAATACAAACACAAGAAAGGGAAAAAAGAGGACACAAATACAAAGAACACAAACATTAATAATAAAAAAAAAAATACGAAATATAAAAACTAAAATATCTAAATACCCCCCTCTCCCCACAACAAGAAAATTGCCAATGGGAAATCAATAATTTTGCAGTGAATTAAATTATACAGAAATCACTACACTTCTTCAGCCTAATAAAAAGACAATGTTCTGTTGGAACTTATCAACGTGTGTCTCATCCTCCTAGTGTAGGATGCTAACCAAATTTAGTTTTTGGCTCCATCTGTAGACGGTGTGCAGTGATTGTTTTGGTCTGTTCAGGGTTTCACAGTCCGGGAGTTTGATTGCTTCCCCCTGTCTCTGGAAGAGGCTTCCAGAACATAGCAAGGGAGATTCAAATGACCAGCCTGAATATTTATCATGCCGTAGCCAATCCCTGGAAAGAAGTGTCCAAAAGGTGGCTAGAGAGGTGGTAACTAGTCTGAAGCCCTGTGGAGATTGTTCTTTCCTTGACAGGGAGGGTTCCAAAACCCTCTTAGGCTGCTACCCTAGGAGGCAGTCTGTGGACTGAGTAATTTCACCTATGGCAGAGCTGTGGATCTAATGTGATCTTCCGAGGAGTTGGCTATGAGACTACACCATAAAAGATCTGGTCTGGAGAAGGTTTGTCTACCTCACTGGACCATGTCC
Organism: Rana kukunoris; assembly: GCA_029574335.1. Classification (NCBI taxonomy): domain Eukaryota; kingdom Metazoa; phylum Chordata; class Amphibia; order Anura; family Ranidae; genus Rana; species Rana kukunoris. The sequence goes on from CM056055.1 coordinate 35,625,858, forward strand.
AGAGGAAGCTTGAAGATGAACAGCTGTCCTGGGGACTTGTAAGTAATGACCCTGAATTGATTCCTGGTGACAGTATGCTTTTAAGATGGAGGTGCCAGAGGTAGCTATGGACTAAAACGGCTCTCAAAGGGTGTCAGAGTACTGGCCATTCTACGGTACTCAGCAGAATCCTGGAGATGAAGTCTAGAGAAAAGTATCCTCCTGTTACTATGCAAGCATTTTGGAGTATCTCATGCCATAACCCCCTCTTGTTTCAAAGTCCTTCAAGCAATAAATATCAAGAAGACTTCTCCTTGACCGCAGGTGTCAAACACAAGGCCCGGGGACTGAATCCGGCTCTCCAGGCCATTTCATGTGGCCCTCGCACCTCTCCTGCAGCTGCATGAGAGCTCCAGCCCTCCTCTGGTCCTACTCCAGACACTTACTTTCTGCTATCTAGCAATGCATCCAGCTTCTTCCCAGCAGCAGCATACGGAAAGGAGGGTGCACTGTGATGTAAGGGAGAGTGGGGGACTCACCTTCTGATGGTGGGGTGGCTTTTGACATCCAATGTGAAAGGGAGGTGATGCTCTGGACATCTAATCTTACAGATACAACCGGCCCTTTTGAGTAAAATCATGATGCTGATGCGGCCCACAATGAAATCGAGTTTGACACCTCTGCCCTAGCCTGAGTTGTTGGAGCCAGTGTGTATAGACTAGTGCTTGTGGGGACAGGAAGACTCTGTACAGAAATGTCTCAAAAATGTAATACATTCGAGCAGGGCTGTCTTTAATGTTGATTGGACCCTGGGCAAAAATTTCCTTGGGGCCTCCCCATGCAATTTCTCACCACCTGCTCTGAGACATACAATAAATATCAGCATAGGCTGGCGCACAGGGTGTGCCAGGTGTGCCCAGGCACATCCTAATCACCCTGTGCAGCATAGATTCTCCCTTCTGCCCTAGCACCTCCCTCGCACCGCTCCCGGCTTCCCAAATCCAGGGCAGTGTTTTGTTTTTAAAATGAATCTGATTGGTTCTGGGAAGTTTTAGACACACAGTAATGACAGCTTAGACCACCGTGAGAAAGCTCCCAGCACTGTGGTTATAAGGAAACAGACAAGCAGGAAGTGTGGTGAACAGAGCAGGATTACAGCAACTTCAAAGCAAAAACGAACAATAAGGACATGAAACCAGTACTGCAGTAAGGTAAATGAAGCTATTTAGCTAAAAAAAAACAATTCCTTTAGTGATCCTTTAAAATCAGTTTACTGTATCAGATCAGGCAGTGATTGTGATTGGTTGCCAGAGGTTACAGCACACATTACGGCTCACTGATTAGTTGCTCATGATTTCTTCTTGTTGATTGGTTGATAGAGATTACTGTATAGTAATACTGCTCACTGATTGGTTGCTAGAGGTTACAGCACATCATCTCTTTACTGTATAGGGCATGATATACATATGAATGCCACCTTTATTTACATATGAAAGCCGCTGGCCTCAGCTTCTTACATATGAATGCTCCCTGTATTTGCATACGAATGATGGTTATTTACATGTAAACATAGGGGGCCAGATTCTCAAAGGAATTACGCCAGCGTAATTCGAATTTCCCTCCGGCGTATCATTGTTTTCTATTCTGAAAACATGATACGCCGGTTTTAAGCTTGGATCCGACTTGTGTAAGTCATTTACACCGTCGGATCCTTAATGCAATACTACGATGGCCGCTAGGTGGCGTTTACATCGATTTCCCCATGCAAATGAGCCGATACACCGATTCTCGAACGTTTTTGCGACGCGGCGACGTAGTTTATGTAGGTTGCGTACGCGTAAGGTTACCCCTGCTATATGAGGGGGTAACCTTACTTCAGTCCGCCGTATGCCATGTTAAGTATGGCCGTCGGGTTAGCGTCGGCTTTTTCCGTCGTTTACGTAACGCGTCGTGAATAGGGAAGTGCGTTGATTACGTTCACGTCGCAACCTATGTATTTGCGTCGTATTACGGAGCATGCGCAGTGGCCTACGTTTAAGGCCTGCGCATGCGCAGTTCGTTCGGCACGGGGGCGCGCTTAATTTAAATACAGCACGCCCTCTCCTTCACTATTTGAATTACGCGGCCTTACGACGCCGCATTTACGCTACGCCCCCGAAAATTATGGAGCAAGTGCTTTGAGAATACGGCACTTGCTCCAGTAATTGGCGTAGGCGTAGCGTAAATGCGATACGATACGCTACGCCGCCAGATACGCAAATTTTTAAGAATCTGGCCCAGGGTCTGCGGGTGAGTCATCTGTACACAACAATAGGGCAGAGCTGGGCAGCATTAGTAGCAGCACTTCACACTGAGATATCAGGACACAGCAAAGGACTAAAACTTCAAGGGACAAGAGAATTTAAACTGGGATAGTTGACAAGTATGACACAGCTGTTTTGGGCCCCACAACAATGACAGGGCCCATGGCAGCCGTCCCTTTTGCCCTGCCTTAAAGACGGCCCTGCATTCAAGTCCAGTGTTGCATGACTAATACAGGTCTGTACTAAAATGGTTAACCAATGTACCTGATGTTCCATGTTATTAGAAAGTGGAGGTCTTCTTTAACAAAATCAGAAATGGTGCCGTACTTGTGACTCAGGGAGGTCACAGTACATCCTCTTGCATGAGAAGATGAGGATTTAGGTTAGTGGAAATGACATAAAGGATTGAGCAAATATTGACTGTGACAACAGGAGAGGTCCATATAACATTTACACGTCTATTATCATTTAGATAAGCATAACGGCAGGGTAAGGACAAGGCCATATCTGACACCAACCGGTGGAAATACTGAGTAGTCTTACGATGACAGCCGTGTTTTTCAAAACCTTACATCACCGATCAGTGTTTATGTCCTAACATGTTCCAAGGAATGATTTAAAGCAAATCTGCACTTTGACCATTCATTGTAATGTTTTAAAAGAGAAGTAGTGCAAAACTTTTGGCCATACTTTTCTTCTGGGTCACAGGAGTGCACTTACTTTTGTTCCCCTTTGACAGAGTCAGCTTTTAGCGGGATATTGCCTGATATGAGCTGACAGCACAGCCTCATCATGGCTCTTGAAGGATGTCGACAATATTGTCAGGATCCACCCAGATGCCCAATTGAAAGGTGGCTCTACCTCCCAGCACATGGCTAAGAGCTGAACCTAGCTGTGCCCACCCCTCCCCAGCCCGCCACTCTAGTAAGCAATGGAGGGGCAAATCAGAGAGCAGCGACTGACATTCACTGCTCTCCACTCCAAGCAAACCGAGAACTGAGTGGTCAGAAGTCATGTGATTACTCAGTTCTCAGCCTTAGAGCTGATATGGGACAGCTGCAGTCCAGAGATGCGCATTAAGGGGATTTTTTATGTACCCAAAACTTCTCCCTTAAAGTGGAGTTCCACCCAAAAATGGAACTTCCACTTTTAAAGGGGTTGTAAAGGTAACCCCCCCCCCCCCCCGGAATAGCTTACCTTTACCTCAGTGCAGTCCTCCTTCACTTACCTCATCCTTCGATTTTCCTTTTAAATGCCCTTATTTCTTATGAGAAATCCTCGCTTCCTGTTCTTCTGTCTGTAACTACACACAGTAATGCAACACTTTCTCCCTGGTGTGGAGAAAGCCTCTTGAGGGGGCGAGCAGGATAGTCAGGACTCTCTCTACTTTGCAGATAAAGAAAGGAGCTGTGTGTTGGTGAGCGTCCTGACTATCCTGCTCACCCCATCCCCCCTCAAGAGGCTTTCTCCACACCAGGGAGAAAGCCTCGCATTACTGTGTGGAGTTACAGACAGAAGAACAGGAAGTGAGGATTTCTCAGAAGAAATAAGGACATTTAAGAGCAAAATTGAAGGATGAGGTAAGTGAAGGAGGACTGCACTAAGGTAAAGGAAGCTATTTAGGGATTTTTTTTACCTTTACAATCCCTTTAAGTGCTGGTGACCCCCTGGCATGCCACATTTGGCATGTCATTTTTTAGGGGGTAGTGGATACCCTGGTTTTAGAGGCACCCAGCTCCCATTCCTCCCCTGGCGCTGCAGCGCCGGAAGGAAGATCACCTCTCCCCTTCCCTCCCTGCAATCTTCTGGGACATGTCACAGGTCCCAGAAGATTATCCGGCAATTAACGGCATGCAGAGCAAAGAATCCCATGCAATTTTAACAGGAATGTCCAAATTGCATGTAGTTTCCCGCACCGCTCCTTTGTGAATCGAGGCTGAAGTTACTATGACTGCTAAAATGGCATGTGATTCTTTGCAGTGTGATTTTAGCCCATTCATTTGCACCACAAAGGTATTGGAGCATTTGTGTGAGTACGAGAAATCATGCAAATGCTCAGTATCTGTACTGATACAATACAGGTATCAGTACACTGATCAGGGTTACTGGCTAAAGCTGGCATCCAGGGCCGCTATCAGGAATTTTGGGGCCCCTTACACAGCTTCAGGCATGGGCTCCCTGGAGCAGAGAACTGGGGGGGCTGCCGCGAATTGAGAAGAGGGGGGGCCCTTTACAAAAAGCCATCCGGGGCCCTGGGGACCTCTGGGCCCTTTAATAAAAAGAAAAAAAGAGAGAAACATATATATATATAATATATATATATATATATATATATATATTTATTTATTTTTAAAAAAAGGGTGGTTGCCATCTGGGGCCCTGGGGACCTCATTTTTTTTTTTATAAAAAGAAATTACAAAAAAAAGGGGGCTTTCCATCCGGGACCTCTGGGCCCTTTAATAAAAAGAAACCTCTGGGCCCTTTAATGAAAAAGAAATACAAAAGTATATGTATAAAAAAGAAATAAACATTTATAAAAAAAACAAGGGGGTTGCCTTCCAGGGCCCTGGGACCTCTGGGCCCTTTAATAAAAAATAAAAAAACATTTATAAAAAAAAGAGGGGGGGGGTTGACACATGGGGCCCTCTGAGCCCTTTAATAAAAATAAATCTATATATATATAAAAAAAAATAATAATAATATAAAAAATGTTTAAAACATTTTTATAAAAAAAAAGGAGGGTTGTCATCTGGGGGCCCTGGGGACCTCTGGGCCCTTTAATAATAATAATAATAATAATATTATATATATATATATATATATATATATATATATATATATATATATATATATATATGTGTGTGTGTGTGTGTATGTATATATATATATATATATATATATATATATATATATATAAAAATAAAAGAAATACAAAAATATATACATTTTTTTATTTATTTTTAATAAAAAAGGGGGGTTGTTATCTGGGGCCCTGGGGATCTCCGGCCCCCTAAATAAAAATGACCCTTCAATATAAAAATAAAATAAAAATATATTAAAAATATATATATATATATTTTAAAAATAAAAAATAAATAAAAAAAAGGGGGGTTGCCATCCGGGGGCCCTCTGAGCCCCTGGGGACCTCCAGACCTCTAAAAAAAATAAAAGAAAAAAAAAATGGCCCTTTTATAAAAAATAAAAAAAAATATATAAAAAAGAGGGGGTTGCAATTTTTTTTTAGGGGGTTCACATCCGGGTCCCTGGGGACCCCCGGGCCCCTTACAGGTGTACTGCATGTACCCCCCTGATGGCGGCCCTGCTGGCAGCGCTGTTCGAGCAGCATGTACAGAAGTCAATTGATAGATCGACTTCTATACAACTCCCCTGCTTATATATGGATTGACATTTAGCCTGTACGGCAGGGGTGCCCAACCAGTGGCCCGGGGGCCACATGCGGCCCACGGAGCCCTCTGATGTGGCCCCCGACCTCCTGATCTGGGATGGAATAGAGTAGAATACTGTTTTTAAAGGTACATTTATTACTAAAATTACAGTGTAAATATGGACATATCTGTTCTGCAGTGGTTTGCTTTCAAACTGATCCGCGGGTGCAGAACAGTGCACCTGCGGGTTACCTGCACTGAGCCATGGGCCCCTTTGACACAGTCAGTTCAACCCAATTGGACCCTCCATTCACCTCTAAGGAGTAGCAAATGTAAATGGACTTGTGTCCGTTTACAAACGTCTACCTCCAATCTGATCCACACACAAAAAAAAAAGTAGAGCGGGCTCTATAGAGTAGAGTTGGCTGCCATCCACCCTCTCCACTCATTGTGGCCCGCGACCGGTTACCAAGTCGCTTAGGTGGCCCTTATTCTTCAAAAGGTTGGGCACCCCTGCTAAACCGTGGTCAGCTTAGAGATCCTTAGAAGGTCTCAGTAGAGTAAGGTGACCAGATTTTTTAACCACTTGCTTACTGGGCACTTATACCCCCCTCCTGCCCAGGTGATATTTCAGCTTCCGGCACTGCGTCGCTTTAACTGACAATTGCGCGGTCGTGCGACGTGGCTCCCAAACAAAATTGACGTCCTTTTTTCCCCACAAGTAGAGCTTTCTTTTGGTGGTATTTGATCACCTCTGCGGTTTTTATTTTTTGCGCTATAAACAAAAAAGAGCGACAATTTTGAAAAAAATACAATATTTTTTACTTGTTGCTATAATAAATATCCCAATTAAAAAAAAAAAAAACTTTTTTTTTCTCAGTTTAGGGCGATGCGTATTCTTCTACATATTTTTGGTAAAAAAAAAAAAAAAAAATCGCAATAAGCGTCTGGTTTGCGCAAAATTTATAGTGCCTACAAAATAGGGGACAGAATTATTATTTTTTATTATTTTATTTTTACTAGAAATGGCGGCGATCTGCGATTTTTATTGTGACTGCGACGTTATGGCGGACACATCGGACACTTTTGACACATTTTTGGCGTCATTCACATTTATACTGCGATTGGTGCTATAAATATGCACTAATTACAGTATAAATGTGACTGGCATTGAAGGGGTTAACACTAGGGGGTGAGGAAGGGGTTAAATGTATTCCCTGCATAGTGTTCTAACTGTAGGTGGAGGGGGGGTGACTGGGGAGGTGACCGATCTGTGTCTCTATGTACAAGAGACACAGATCCGTCTCCTGCTCTCCAGAGACAGAACGCTGTCTCTATGTAAAACGGCAATGAGAGATGATCTATGAGATCATCTCTCATTGGCCGCACAGATCACATCGCAAACGGCCACTCTGATTGGCCGTTCGCGGCGATCTGTGATTGGCTGTGTCCAAGGGACACGGCCAACACAGTGTTTCCCCGCAGCGCGCTCTGGAGCGCGCGCCGGGAAACAGCTAGTGACAAGCCGTCAATTGACGGCTTGTTGACAAATTAGATTCGCGCTAGAGCCGTCATTCGGCTGTAGCGCGGATCTCAAGTAGTTAAACGAAATCCGGGGACATATTTTTTCTTTACTAGTAATGGCAACAATCAGCGTCTCTCTGCCCATCGCCGCTCGCCTCACAGCCTCTCAAGTCTTACTCTTCCACCCCCCCCGGCTACTACTGGATGGGGAGCGGAGGAAGATCACTCTGCCAGGGAAGGCACGGAGATAGGCAGGTGGCTGGCCAGGATTTGAGCCAAGGCAGAAGAACATGTGAGCGAAACTGAATGGGCATGCGCCCGAAACTGAAGAAATATTCCCTCCGCTCCGACCAGCACATGATCATCAGAAAGGAGCACAGATAATGGGAAAAATACAACCCCCTATGCTAGTAGGCACGGCGTAGTGAGGGTGTATAATTCTATTTTTTTTTATTTTAATTCTGCACTGATTGTCTTTGAAATTGCCCCTGCCCCTTATTAAATCCAATCTGGGGACAAAACCAGGGACAGACTTGATCCAGGGACAGTGTCCTCAATCAGGGGACTGTCCCCTGAAAATGGGGATGTCTGGTCACCCTACAGTAGAGGTGATACTCGTCCCCTGAATTCCTACTCATTTGTGTGACCTCCTCTGATGAATAAAAATGGTCTTTTCTGAGGTAATGTGCGCTCTGGAAATGTAACACTTCCATTGTGACATTGCGGCCTGGGATGAATTGCTGAGAGATTGTGTGAATACTAAACACATCCATTATACTCAGAGGACCAGGAAGCAGAGTCTCTGACAAGTACTTGTCGGCTGGGGAATCTATTGTCTTTCACAAACAAGGTGAGAATTCTCCTCAGTCAAGGCAGGAAGTGCCTCAGCAAACATCTCAGCAGGGGACTTCTTCTGGATGGTTCCTCTGTGTTTTCCCCCCAAACACACTTTTACATTCATATGGACACTCCGATTGAGAAAAAACAAAGCCCCAGCCACACAATGACAAGTGCAGCAACTATGAATGTAACATTTCGTCCTCTTATGATACATTGTATATCAGTGTACTAGTTTCATTCAGCCATGGTCACAAGGCATGGGCCATTTCTTATATGAGGGTGAACTTTTGGCAAAAATCAGGAGATTTCATTGAACTTTCACTAGTTTTGATAAAACTCACTGCATTCAAGTGAGAAGACAGAATTAGGGAGGTTTCCTGTGATGTTTAAAAGCTTATAAGGCCTCCTGAGCACTGTGGGTTTAGCCCCAAGTCCAGCATATCGCTTCTGTTCTGGGTGTTCATCCCTGTGCACATACAGCCCTAGTACAGTAGTGGAGTTGCTCCCAGTACAGGTGGCGTGGGGTGGATTGCACCCAGTACAGGTGGTAGGGGTGGATTTGCACCCAGTACAGGTGGTACAGGAGGGGGTGGATTTGCACTCAGTACAGGTGGTACAGGAAGAGGGGGGGTTTCTCCCAGTACAGGTGTTACAGGAGGGTGGGGTTGCACCCAGTACAGATGGTACAGGAGGGGGGGGGGGGTGGATTTGCACTCAGTACAGGTGGTACAGGAAGAGGGGTTGCTCCCAGTACAGGTGGTACAGGAGGGTGGGGTTACACCCAGTACAGGTGGTACAGGTGGCGGGGTGGATTGCACCCAGTACAGGTGGTACCAGAGGGGGGTTCCTCCCAGTACAGGTGGTACAGGGGGTTTCACCCAGCACAGGTGGTACAGGAGGGGGTTGCTCCCAGTATAGGTGGTATAGGAGGGTGGGGTTGCACCCAGTACAGGTGGTACCAGAGGGGGTTGCTCCCAGTACAGGTGGTACAGGGGGGGTTTCACCCAGTACAGGTGGTACAGGAGAGGGGGGTTGCACCCATTACAGGTGGTACAGGAGGGGGAGTTGCTTCCAGTACAGATGGTACAGGAGGGGGGGGGGGGGTTGCACCCATTACAGGTGGGACAGTAGGAGGAGTTGCTTCCAGTACAGATGGTACAGGAGGGGGGGGGGGTTGCACCCATTACAGGTGGTACAGGAGGGGGAGTTGCTTCCAGTACAGATGGTACAGTAAGGGGGGTTGCTCCCAGTACAAGTGGTACAGGGGGGGGCGGTTGCTCACAGTGCAGGTGGTACAGGAGAGGGGTTGCACCCAGTACAGGTGGTACAAAAGGGGGGTGGAGTTGCACCCAGTACCCACTGATAGGGGGGGACCACCACTCCTCCTGTAGGGGGCTCGGGCACACAGGGGGACCCAAAGAGCAGGGGGAATTAGTGTGGTTTGGCAGGGGGCAGTTACAGAAAGATGCCTTGTGCAGCTCTCTGCAGCTAGATACGAAAGATAATTAGGACTGCCGCACTCCAATCCAGTGTAGTTTTATTGTAAAAAAAAAACTGGAAACAGGCACTACAAATCACAGCAACGGAACCTAGGACAGCTGACGCATTTCACTCTAACTTTAGTGTTTACTCATAGCTGATTTTCATAAAAAGAACCTCTGATACATATACCAATCCTATCCAAACACATGACCAAAAACAGAAGACTGCAAAGCAATCACATCAAGGTTAATTAGGACCTGCTGTAATGGAGGTCATGAAGAGCTTCTATTCTAAAAACTATTCGCAGGAATTAACAAAATGTATTAAAAGAAATAGACTAAAAATTATAATAATGAAAACATAAGACAAATACTACATGTGTATTGCATGTACTGATGTAGGCAACTGTCAAAAGATTAAATACATACATAGAGTATATTTGAGAAAAGAATATAAGTGCAGATGGAGATTTCCCCACCACTCTGCACCCAGTACAGGTGGTGGTGGGGGGGTTGCAACCAGTACAGGTGGTAGGGGGGGGGTTGCAACCAGTACAGGTGGTACAGGAGGGGGAGGTTGCACCCATTACAGGTAGTACAGGAGGGGGGGGAGGTTGCACCCAGTACAGCTGATACAGGGGGGGGGGGGGGGTTGCGCTGAGTACATGTGGTACAGGAGAGGGGGGGTTGCACCCAGTACAGGTGGTACAGGAGGGGGGAGGTTGCACCCAGTACAGCTAGTACAGGAGGGGGAGGTTGCACCCAGTACAGCTGATACAGGAGGGGGGGGGGGGGTTGCACTGAGTACATGTGGTACAGGAGGGGGGGAGGTTGCACCCAGTACAGGTGGTACAGGGGGGGTTGCTGCACCCAGTACAGGTGGTACAGGGGGGAGGTTGCACCCAGTGCAGGTGGTACAGAGGGGGGTGGAGGGGGGGTTGCACCCAGTACAGGTGGTACAGGGGGGGGTGGAGGGGGGGTTGCACCCAGTACAGGTGGTACAGGGGGAGGGGGGGGGGGGGGTTGCACCCAGTACAGGTGGTACAGGGGGGGTTGCTGCACCCAGTACAGGTGGTACAGGGGGGAGGTTGCACCCAGTGCAGGTGGTACAGAGGGGGGTGGAGGGGGGGTTGCACCCAGTACAGGTGGTACAGGGGGGGGTGGAGGGGGGGTTGCACCCAGTACAGGTGGTACAGGGGGAGGGGGGGGGGGTTGCACCCAGTACAGGTGGTACAGTAGGAGGGGGAGGGGTTTCTCTCAGTCCTGGGTTGGCTCCCTGTCTCTCTCTATCTCTCTCCAGTTGTCAGTGGATCTCTCCGCTCTGCACACTGATCTCCCGGTCTGGTCCAGCAGGGGGCGGAGCTCGGCGCTGATTACAGTACATGCGCAGTGGACGGACAAGAGAGATTCCCGTGGGTTGCGGACCATGGCACCGAGTGTGCGATCCCTCATCCGTCTCCTGGCCCTAAATCTCTTCTTATTACCCGGCCCGGGATGTGGAGCTACCGGCGGGGCCCGGAGAGGAGCCCCCGATCCATGTACACCCAAGGTGAGTGTTCTCCCCGCCGCCACAAACTCTACGGACTTGTGTGCGAAGTCTGCAGAAAGTTGTGTCCGGAGTGTCCCCGGTGCTGTGTGCGATCCCCGGGAGTGTCATTGTATAGTGTGTGTTCTGTGTGACCCGATGTGTGATCTGTGATATGTCTGTACATGTACTCTACATCTGTGTGTACTCGGTGTGATCTGCACTCCTCTCATCTCCTAGATCTATAGTGTACAACAAGTGTACATCACACACATCTACCTACTGTATACATATATATATATATACTATACAAGTGTACATCACACACATCTACCTACTGTATACATATATATATATATATACTATACAAGTGTACATCACACACATCTACCTACTGTATACATAGACATATATAGTATACAAGTGTACATCACACACATCTACCTACTGTATACATAGACATATATAGTATACAAGTGTACATCACACACATCTACCTACTGTATACATAGACATATATAGTATACAAGTGTACATCACACACATCTACCTACTGTATACATATATATATATATATAGTATACAACAAGTGTACATCACACACATCTACCTACTGTATACATAGACATATATACTATACAAGTGTACATCACACACATCTACCTACTGTATACATATATATATATATATAGTATACAACAAGTGTACATCACACACATCTACCTACTGTATACATAGACATATATACTATACAAGTGTACATCACACACATCTACCTACTGTACATACATATATATATATATATATATATATATATATATATATATATATATAGTATACAAGTGTACATCACACACATCTACCTACTGTATACATAGACATATATACTATACAAGTGTACATCACACACATCTACCTACTGTATACATATATATATATATATATATATATATATATATATATAGTATACAAGTGTACATCACACACATCTACCTACTGTATACATATATATATATATATATATATATATATATATATATAGTATACAACAAGTGTACATCACACACATCTACCTACTGTATACATAGACATATATACTATACAAGTGTACATCACACACATCTACCTACTGTATACATATATATATATATATATATATATATATATAGTATACAACAAGTGTACATCACACACATCTACCTACTGTATACATAGACATATATACTATACAAGTGTACATCACACACATCTACCTACTGTATACATATATATATATATATAGTATACAACAAGTGTACATCACACACATCTACCTACTGTATACATAGACATATATACTATACAAGTGTACATCACACACATCTACCTACTGTATACATATATATATATATATATATATATATATATATATATATATATATATATATATAGTATACAAGTGTACATCACACACATCTACCTACTGTATACATATACATATATATATATATATATATATATATATATAGTATACAACAAGTGTACATCACACACATCTACCTACTGTATACATAGACATATATACTATACAAGTGTACATCACACACATCTACCTACTGTATATATATATATATATATATATATATATATATATATATATATATATATATATTATACAACAAGTGTACATCACACACATCTACCTACTGTATACATAGACATATATACTATACAAGTGTACATCACACACATCTACCTACTGTATACATATATATATATATATATATATATAGTATACAAGTGTACATCACACACATCTACCTACTGTATACATATATATATATATATATATATATATATATAGTATACAACAAGTGTACATCACACACATCTACCTACTGTATACATAGACATATATACTATACAAGTGTACATCACACACATCTACCTACTGTATACATATATATATATATATATAGTATACAAGTGTACATCACACACATCTACCTACTGTATACATATATATATATATATAGTATACAACAAGTGTACATCACACACATCTACCTACTGTATACATAGACATATATACTATACAAGTGTACATCACACACATCTACCTACTGTATACATATATATATATATATATATATATATAGTATACAACAAGTGTACATCACACACATCTACTGTATACATAGACACATATAGTGTACATCACACACATCTACCTACTGTATACATAAACTTATATAGTGTACAACAAGTGTACATCACACATCTACCTACTGTATACATAGACATATATACTATACAAGTGTACATCACACACATCTACCTACTGTATACATAGACATATATAGTATACAAGTGTACGTCACATACATCTACTGTATACATAGACATATATAGTGTACATCACACACATCTACTGTATACATAGACATATATAGTATGCTATCATATAGAATAGTAGAGTATTATATAGTAGAAGTATAACATAGTATCATATAGTGTGGTATAACATATGATCATGTAGTATAGTATTGTAAATTATAACATAACTGTATTGTATGGTATATAGAATAGTATAGTAGAAGTATAACTTATTATTATTATTTAGTATACTGTAAGTATATTATTTATATAGTATAACAAAGTATCATATAGACATGCATTGTATAATATCACATCATATAGTATGGTGTCATTTAGTAAGGTGTAGTATAGTAAAAAATAGTGTCATTTAGTATACCATAGTTTTATATAAAATAGGTATAATATTATATAGTATAGCATAGCATCATATAGAACAGTAAAGTATAGTAATGTAAAGGTATAGTATAGTGTGATACAGTAAAGTATTATATAGAATAGTATTGTCTAGTATCATATAGAGAAGGTATGATAGTGTATAGTATACCATAGTATCATTTAGAATAATTATAATATTATTTAGTATAATATAGCATAGTGTCGTATGGTATCATGTAGAACAGTAAAGTATATTATTCTAAATGTATAGTATAAAATAGTATCAGCTAGTATAGTATTATATAGAATACTTCTGTATAGTATAACATATAATCATATATTTTTAGTATAGTATGGTATAGTGTCATTTAGTAAAGTATAATATAGAATAGTATAGTATAACATAGTACTGTATACAATATAATATGGTGTCCAATAGTAAGTCTAGGATCTCCTAGCATTTCAGATGACTTTGGTTAGATTAGTTCCCAGGATGCGTTCACACCCAATCCCAAACAAGTCAGCGCACTGCGAAGTGATGGCGATGCTTTTATAACATATTTTATGTTTTTTCTTTACTTGCGCTGAATTTCTAATAGAAGTGACATAGGAAAACATTCAACAAATAGCTATCATTTTTTTACACCTGCATGGTGCGTATTACATGAGCTTTACACGGGTTACCATTGAACTCCATATAACGTGCGTTTTGATGAACACATCAAGCAGGAGGTGTGAACGGGGCAGTGTTTGCATTAAATGCTTTTTGACATCTTTTGTATTGTGAGCTTTCAAGCAAGATGCACTTCAAACGCTGTTAATACTATTTTTTTCAAACCACATTGGACTGTTAAGATAAGAATGTTCATCATTGGGAACACGTATGTTATCATGTGTGTAACGTGCATTTTACATGTAAGACAAAGAGTACAGGTGTGACTGTACCGTGCTTTATATATCATCATTGTTCTCTGGGCCTTGGGCTATAAGTCTAAAAATGGTGGAACAGATGTTGGACGGACGGATATGTACGGTTATCATCTCTAGTCTCTTATATTTCAGTTCTGTTGTGAAGTAGCCATATCACTTGTGATGGTTGTAGCTGGTTGGTGGATGCCTCTTTTTGTGTTTATATCCTTCCAGCTGTTCTTCATTTGTATATATACAGATTCCGGCTTCGTTCACACAGGCTCTTACTTTGCAATCGGGAAGCTTTCTAAACTCTTTGCAGAGCAAATGCTGTTCTTTACATAACTACCAGGGGATCTAGTACAACCGTACCTCCCAGTGACCACCAATGTAAGGAGCATTTCATCCAACTGACCACCAATATTAGAGGGCATTCCTCCCACTGGCCACTAATGTAAGGGTGGGATTTCCTCCACTGGCCACTGATGTAAGGGGCCATTCCTTCCACTGGCCACTGATGTAGGGGGGGATTCCCTCCACTGGCCACTGATGTAGGGGGGGAATTCCCTCCACTGGCCACTGATGTAGGGGGGAATTCCCTCCACTGGCCACTGATGTAGGGGGGGGGAATTCCCTCCACTGGCCACTGATGTAGGGGGGGGGGAATTCCCTCCACTGGCCACTGATGTAGGGGGGGAATTCCCTCCACTGGCCACTGATGTAGGGGGGGAATTCCCTCCACTGGCCACTGATGTAGGGGGGGGGATTCCCTCCACTGGCCACTGATGTAGGGGGGGGGATTCCCTCCACTGGCCACTGATGTAGGGGGGGGGGATTCCCTCCACTGGCCACTGATGTAGGGGGGGGGAATTCCCTCCACTGGCCACTGATGTAGGGGGGGGGGAATTCCCTCCACTGGCCACTGATGTAGGGGGGGGGGGGAATTCCCTCCACTGGCCACTGATGTAGGGGGGGAATTCCCTCCACTGGCCACTGATGTAGGGGGGGAATTCCCTCCACTGGCCACTGATGTAGGGGGGGGGATTCCCTCCACTGGCCACTGATGTAGGGGGGGGGGAATTCCCTCCACTGGCCACTGATGTAGGGGGGGGGGAATTCCCTCCACTGGCCACTGATGTAGGGGGGGGGAATTCCCTCCACTGGCCACTGATGTAGGGGGGGGGGGGGAAATTCCCTCCACTGGCCACTGATGTAGGGGGGGAATTCCCTCCACTGGCCACTGATGTAGGGGGGGTGAATTCCCTCCACTGGCCACTGATGTAGGGGGGGGGAATTCCTTCAACTGACCACTGATGTAGGGGGGGGGGAATTCCCTCCACTGGCCACTGATGTAGGGGGTGCCATTCCCTCCACTGGCCACTGATGTAGGGGGTGCCATTCCCTCCACTGGCCACTGATGTAGGGGGTGCCATTCCCTCCACTGGCCACTGATGTAAGGGTGGCATTCCTCCACTGGCCACTGATGTAGGGGGGGGGGAATTCCCTCCACTGGCCACTGATGTAGGGGGTGCCATTCCCTCCACTGGCCACTGATGTAGGGGGTGCCATTCCCTCCACTGGCCACCGATGTAAGGGTGGCATTCCTCCACTGGCCACTGATGTAAGGGTGGCACCACACCCGCAAGATATAATAGAGGTCTGTGGCAAAGTGCAGTTAACTAACAGGAAAGCCGCAGGTACACTGTGCTGCACCCACGGTCAGGTAAACTGCAGCACATTAGTGTGAAAGCAGCCTTATAGAGGGTTTAAGACAGTAAGAGCTTGTTTACATTCACGTTTAGGGGGGCGGTTAAACCCAATAGTTTAGATGTGTTTTTACCACACCCTCTTAACCACTGGTGTAGTGTCAGGGGTCACAATGGTGATACCACCTCATGCTCCAGGGGGCCAGTGCGGCCTCCCTGTCACATTCTGTTTTACACTTGGACAGGAGAGGCTATAGGGGCAGCATATACAGGAACCGATGCTCCCCATTTTTCTCCTGCAACCACTGAAGGCCAGCTTGTTCTTTTCTCCCTCCCGCGGGCATTCAGCAGCTGCAAGAGGAAAATGGAGAGCATCGGTTCCTGTATATGCTGCCCCCATAGACTCTCCTGTCCAAGTGTAAAACAGAATGCATTATGCTTCAAAAATTCTAAATTCTGAACCATTTTATTTAATTGTGGCCGGCGACTGGTTACCAAGAGTGGTCCTTGCTTGTCAAAAGGTTAAGTACCCCTGATATATACCATGACCTGGAGAATGAGAACCTCCCTAGATGTGAAGCCTCGTTGTTTGGCATACCAAGTTTAGTTACATTTACTCTAATTTCTATAACTACGTGTATATTTTATATTTGGACTCTAGTTTTGGAAAATGTGCTAGTAGTTGCTGTCACGGGCTGTTGGAAAGATCAAACACTGGCGTCTCCAGCTCCTGCTAGCCATGTGGGTGTCGGTGTCATATACTTGTTGCAGGAAGTTCCACTGTATATATGGCTGAGATGCAAAGCGTTGATGTGTTCATTCATCTCTCCTCACCTTACACCTGGGGAGGAGGGGGGGTCTTAAAAGGCCTTTTCCCAGGATGTTTCCTGTATGCATTCATTGTGCCCTGGGGCGTCAGGAGGAGGAGGGACACATATCTTGTAGCCGAAGAGTGTGAAGAAGTCATTTGTAAAGCCTTTTCATCACACTGAACCAGTGCTTTATTAGTAGATTCCTGACAGGGAAATAATAGGGTCACCTCATTGTACTCGGGATGAATGGAGGGGGCAGATCACTCGTGTGTAGAGGATTCAGCATTGGACAAGCAGAAGTGGATTGTCTGACTTGTATGTTCTATTAGATCAAATACTTCCTAGGTGACCTGTACGGTGTCATGCCTGCCCTTTTACTAATTTGTGGAGAATGATAGGAGTGCATGGCATCAAACGGCATAATATTCAAGGGTCAATCCACCCAAAGACCTACTCTAGTATGAGATCTCACTGTAGTAATCCCTCACTATGTTTCTGTTCACTTGTGAGTTTTGGATGTTCTTACTCACCTTTGTGTTTTCCTCCTGTTGTACTTTGCTAGGTTTGCACTATTCATTTGAATTAACTGCTGTGCCCCTTGAAACGCATGGAAAAGGTGCCTGCAGGATTTTAGTAATCGCAGTCCGCACGGGAACTGCAAGTGCAGTGTGGTTCCCAGTGTGGGAGTGATTTCCTTTGCACCTGCATGCATCTCCTGCGTTTTACTGTGTGTGGGGATGCAGCTGCAGAAAAACAGGTGCAGACCCGCAGTGGGAACCACCCTTACAAGTGTGAACCTAGTCTTGCCATTGCCATGACCCCTTGCGTTCCTTGGTGAAGTGACATTAAAGGGGTTGTAAAGGCTTGTGTTTTTTCACCTTAATGCATCCTATGCATTAAGGTGAAAAAACACCTTGTAGTGTCCGGCCCCCCAGCCCCCCCGTTTTACTAACCTGAGCCTCGAATTTCCATGGGCACAATCCCACGTCGCTCTCTCCATGGGTTCTCGGCTCTTCATTGGATAGATTGATAGCAGTGCAGCCAGCAAGGTAACCCCTTCGTGAGAGAGCTTCCCAGAGGGGGGTTATCTAATGCGTGGAGGAGCTTTGAGAGCCGCCGTGGGACCCCAGAATAGGTGGATCAGGGCCACTCTGTGTAAAAACTAACTGCACAGAGTGCGTTTTTCAATACACGCTTTTGATCCATTGAGGTCTATCGTGAGAGAGCTTCCCAGAGGGGGGTTATCTAATGCGTGGAGGAGCTTTGAGAGCCGCCGTGGGACCCCAGAACAGGTGGGTCAGGGCCACTCTGTGCAAGAACTAACTGTACAGAGTGCGTTTTTCAATACACGCTTTTGATCCATTGAGGTCTGTTGTGAGAGAGCTTCCCAGAGGGGGGTTATCTAATGCGTGGAGGAGCTTTGAGAGCCGCCGTGGGACCCCAGAACAGGTGGGTCAGGGCCACTCTGTGCAAGAACTAACTGTACAGAGTGCGTTTTTCAATACACGCTTTTGATCCATTGAGGTCTATGGAACCAAAAACCAGAGAAAATTCCCTGGCCCTTTCCATAAAATGCACAGATGTGAACGTGACCCATAGGAAATCAAGTTAAATGGACTGTAGTGTGTTTCTGCAAAACTTAAAACGCACTAAAAAATGTATAGATGTGAACCAGACCTAAAATGTCAGTTTTCCTAAATCGGACCCAGGCAAAGCCCGGGGGGACCCCAGATGGGACTCAATTTTCTGCTGTAAAAGCACTGCAAACAGGAGTGATGTCACTCATAGCTCCAAACTGTCCCTGATTTGGAAAAATGTCCCTCGTTCCTCCTCAAGAGGGCTTTCACACTGAGACGATGCGCTGCCAGGACCGCTCCAAAAGTCCTGCCAGCAGCATCTTTGGAGCGGTTAGAGGAGCGGTGTGTTTTCCGCTCCTTCCCATTGAAAGCAATAGGCACCACGGTAATACCGGCGGCAATGCCATTGTCGGTGGTATTAACCCTTTTTGGCCGCTAGCGGGGGTTAATACCACACCGATAGCGGTGAATACCGCCACAATTCCACGGCAATTCAGACGGTATAGCACCTCTAAAAATAGCGGCTCTTTACCGCCACCGCACATCCCGCCCCAGTGTGAAAGGGGCCTAAGTGTAGCAATATAGTTACATTTAATGAAGGTACAACATTTAGCAACTTATTGCTACACTTGGAGGTGCCTCTCTTCTCTTTTATACCCTGTAAAAAAATGCTTTGATATACAAGTGCTTTGGATTACAAGCATGTTTCTGGAACGAATTATGCTCACAAACCAAGGTTTTACTGTATAAAGGAATAGTATTGGTAAAAAAGTACTTGTGGGTTTAACCATTCTTTGTTTTTTTTTGTACAATGCTCCTTTAAGGGGGCGTGACCAGAGGTGTGTCCTATGCCTGCATACTTTTGCTGATAGGTGTCCCTCATTCCCATCTCAAAAAGTTGGGAGGTATGTGTCACCGATGGCATTTTATTCTTGATGACATAGTGGCTATTTGCAAATCGCATCCCTGCTGCCTTTGGGTGACAGGTACACTTTTATCCGCAGATTTTGCCATACTCTCAGGTATGCCACAGCTAGGCGGCGTGCAGCTGATGCGCTTGGCATATTATGACAGTTGTGCCATGTCCGGACATGCCTCTGGAGTATTCCAGAAGTTCTTTGAAGTTTCTAATAATGCGTCTTATGTTCTTTCTCTACCCGGCGCACACTTTGAAATCCTTTTGTGCGATATCTGTGCGAGTCTGGGACCTTTTGAAGTGTGTCGTTCTAATTACCCCGATAATCAGGGCTCCTTTGCTGCACAAAAAGATCTAATTTTCCAAAAACACTCTCTCTGCCGGTGTATCGGCTCGGCTCCCCGGCTGATCTCTCAGTACAGACTTGCTTGACCTGTTTTGCCATGCTGACTGTCCAGCTTTGCTTTATCAAACCCTGCTTGTAAACCTTGAATAGGTTTCCCATGCTATTAGATGACTGATGGCCTCTGTAACATATTGTTTGCTCTGGGGTTGGGCTGCCTTTGAAGTGTTGCCTATGGGAAGCGCAGCCACTGTTTGTTCTATTAAAATTCCTTTTCATTTCCTCCCTTTAAACCGCAGGCCACTTCCCCCTGTCATTCAGCACACTGCAGGGACGCAGCTTGATTGAAATGCATCACATCCCGACACGGCCAGCAAACGCATAACAGCGCACTCATTATTATTTACAAATTCCTGCGCCTCGCTCCGATCGCCGATTTCCATCATATTTACTTTATGAAAAAAAATCATATTTGACAAAAGGCATCTGAGGTCAGCGTAAGCGTATTTCCAGAGAAAAGTATTTTTCCCTTGCCATAATAATAAAACGATCGCCCTGATTAAAGGCAGGAATAGAAAGCAGGACCTGGTGTGGCTAATTCCATTTGTGCCGTGTGTATATCAGCTGGGCACTACTGTGCTGGCTGGATACTGCAGAATTAAAGGATCACTAAAGGAATTTTTATTTTTTTTAGCTAAATAGCTTCCTTCACCAATGTCCTCATTGTTCATTTTTGATTTGAAGTTGCTGTAATTCTGCTCTGATCTCCACACTTCCTGCTTGTCCTTATGAAAAATCTCATGGCAGCTTTTCACTGTGGTCCAAGCTGTCATTACTGTGTGTCTAAAACTCCTCAGAACCAATCGGATTAATTTTAAAAACAAACCACTGCCCTGGATTTGTTTTTGTTTTTGTTCTGTGTGTTTTTTTTAGGGTTGTCCCGATACCACTTTTTTAGGACCGAGTACAAGTACCGATACTTTTTTTTTTCAAGTAGTCGCCGATACCGAATACCGACTTACTTTTTAAACGTTCCCCAAATGCGTGTCCCCAAATGCAGCCATGTCCCCCCACATATTGCAGCCATGTCCCCCCACATATTGCAGCCATGTCCCCCCACATATTGCAGCCATGTCATGTCCCCCCACATATTGCAGCCATGTCATGTCCCCCCACATATTGCAGCCATGTCATGTCCCCCCACATATTGCCGCCATGTCATGTCCCCCCACATATTGCCTCCATGTCATGTCCCCCCACATATTGCCTCCATGTCATGTCCCCCCACATATTGCCTCCATGTCATGTCCCCCCACATATTGCAGCCATGTCATGTCCCCCCACATATTGCAGCCATGTCATGTCCCCCCACATATTGCAGCCATGTCATGTCCCCCCACATATTGCAGCCATGTCATGTCCCCCCACATATTGCAGCCATGTCATGTCCCCCCACATATTGCAGCCATGTCATGTCCCCCCACATAATGCATCCATGTCATGTCCCCCCACATATGCAGCCATGTCATGTCCCCCCACATATGCAGCCATGTCATGTCCCCCCACATATGCATCCAGTATCGGGGGTATTTGCGGGAGTACAAGTACTCCCGCAAATACTCGGAATCGGTCCCGATACCGATACTGGTATCGGTATCGGGACAACCCTAGTTTCTTTACTTCACAGAAACATGAAACCAGTTTAAAAGTGAAACTAACCTGCAGGCACATTATATGATTGATTTTTATCTGTTTTTAATCATTTTTAAAAGGAATCGGTTAACTTTTATGTCTCTATACCCTGTAATCAGTCATTTTAGCAAAAAAATGTTTTTCCTTTAGTGACTCTTTAAGCCCAGCGACTATCCTTACTGGCAGCTGCGTGCATGTGGATTGATCAAACCCTGCGCTTAGGTCGGAGCCTGCTTTTTGATGGCGTGGAGAAAGCTGCAAGCTTTTTTTTTTTTTTTTTAAACTTTAAACTGTGCAAGGAACTTTAACATCTGGAAAGAGACTTACTGGGTAGGATTTTGCAGATAAGGCAAAAACGAGGGGAAAAAGGGCCCCAGGATGGATATTTAAATAGCGTAAACAGATCCAAAATCGGGTTTATTCCACGCAAATGTATCGGTTTTAAGAACTTAAATGTATATTGTTTGCATCTGAAATGGCCACTTGGCATAACCCCAGAAACCAAAAAATATTAACAATGTACTAATGGATTTAACTGGCAGGTGTGTGCGGAGATTTTTACATTTTATTCCTGTGTGGTCACAGATACCCCCCCCCCCCCCATTATTAAAGTGTATGTCAGGACAAATGAAAACAACAAACTATCCAGAACATCTCTGTGATACATTGCAGTGTTAATTAAGTCGACTAAAGCCCTGTACACATGATCGGTTCGTCTGATGAAAACGGACCGATGGACCGTTTTCATCGGACGAACCGATCATGTGTGGGCCCCATCCATTTTTTTTTTTTTTGCAATCGGTGAAAAAAAACAGAACCTGTTTTAAAATTTTCGTATGGTTAAAAAAGCGATAGAAAAAAACGATCGTCTGTGGGGAAATCTATAGGTCAAAAATCCACGCATGCTCAGAATCAAGTCGACGCATGCCCCGAAGCATTGAACTTCATTTTTCTCAGCACGTCGTTGTGTTTTACGTCACCGCGTTGGACACGATCGGATTTTTAACCGATGGTGTGTAGGCAAGACTGATCAGCTTCATCGGATATCTGATGAAAAAATCCATCGGTTCGTTTTCATCAGATGAACCGATCGTGTGTACAGGGCATAAAACATTTTTGTTGACTAAATGAATACGATATTAGTCAACAAAAACAATTAAGACGACTAAGGCCCCTTGTACACGGGCAGAACGTTCAGGTCCGCCTGTCAGTTTTTTCGGGGGACCTGAACATGTGCTTGATGTAAGTCTTTGGAGCGATGGATGTCCGCTGACATCTGATCCGGTCTAATCCCCTAAAATCAGATGTATGGTGATCAGTCGCCTTCCGTCCTGTCGGATAGGATCGGGTGACATGCTCTCCGTTTTCGTCTGATCTCTCCATAGCAAGCAGCGGCGCTCAACAAGCCCCTCCCTGCTCAGTGAGCAGAGAGGGACCTGTCATCCGCCGGCTCAGCGGAGAGATCTCCCGCTAAGCTGGAGGATTCAGTAGCAATGGATCCACCTTGTGTGAATGAGGCCTTAAAGCGGTTGTATACCTGCCAATTTTAAATATTTTTTAAAGTGGAGGTCCACCTAAAAAAAATAAAAATATATTAAAAGCCAGCAGCTACAAATACTGCAGCTGCTGACTTTTAATAAATGGACACTTACCTGACCAGCACACCCGCAATATCGTCAGCTGAAGCCGAGCAATCGCTCGCCTCTTGGCTGCCCCCGCCGCAATCCTCAGTGAGGAAATCGGGAAAAGAAGCATTGCGGCCTCACTGCACGGTTCCCTACTGCACATGTGCAAGCGGTGCACCGTGTCCTCACTTGTCCCGCTGTCTCCTCAGACCAGTGTGTTTCCCAGAAGACAGCGGGGGGGGGCATGACTATTCCCGGAAGTGGGTGCAAAAGACTAACATGGGACTAAAACTAAAATGCCATTTTAATCAAAAGAATACTTACCAAACCCATGTAAAAAAAAATGCTTCCAGTGGTATGTTTAACAGACGAAAAGGGAGCAAATAAGAGAAGCAGATTGTTAGTTTGCATACACCCTAATTACTGATAAAATATCTTATTGATGTGGCTATTAAGAGTACTTAGTGTGTAATCATACAAGTGTTTGAAGTTGCCATAAGCTGGTGTCTAGAGCACCTTAGTAAGCTGAAGACTCAGGTTTAATGGCAAGTGATTAGCAATGCAAGTAGGCGCTCTAGTATTTCTTTTACAAGAGGTCGGCAGATAATATGAAGGACAAATGTAAAGAATCCTTTGCACACCAGCAGCATTGAGAACCTGCATTTATCAGCCTTGCACAAGATCAAAGCTCCTTCTCTACCAAGGACAACTGTTCAGCTGGCCACTGTGCTGAAGCTGTGCCAAGAACCCATTCATTTGTGTT
Organism: Rana kukunoris; assembly: GCA_029574335.1. Classification (NCBI taxonomy): domain Eukaryota; kingdom Metazoa; phylum Chordata; class Amphibia; order Anura; family Ranidae; genus Rana; species Rana kukunoris. Next base: position 35,649,972 of record CM056055.1, read on the forward strand.
CCAAGCGAACACGACAACTGGGCGCTATTCTGTAGAACTCTTGGCGTGTCACAGAGAGCTCACATATGTCGGGGCTTCACATTTGTTTTGCCATTTTTTGAGCAGACATGTCTTGTCTTGGTAGTTAAAATAATTAAAGCAAAATAATCTCCTCCCTATCTCCATAGCCCTTCTTTATCTCTTCTTCATCTCCAAACCCTCTCCTTATCTCCTCCTCATCTACATAGCCCTTCCTTTTCTCCTTATCACCATAACCCCTGCTTATATCCTCATCATCTCCTTACCCTTCCTTATCTCTTCCTCATTTCCATAGCCCTCCCTTATCTCCTCCTCATCTCTATAGCCCCTCATTATCTCCTCCTCGTCTCCATAGCCCTTCCTCATCTCCATAGCCCTTCCTTATATCCTTGTCTCCATAGCCCCTTCTTATCTCTTCCTCTTCTCCATAGCCTCTCCTTATCCCCTTCTTATCTCTTCCTCTTCTCCATAGCCCTTCCTTATCTCCTTGTCTCCATAGCCCTTTCTTATGTCCTCGTCTCCATAGCCCTTTTTTATATCCTCGTCTCCATAGCCCTTCCTTATCTCCTCGTCTCCATAGCCCCTCCTTATCTCCTCCTCGTCTCCATAGCGCTCCCTTATCTCCTCATCTCCATAGCCCCTCCTTATCTCCTCCTCGTCTCCATAGCCCCTCCTTATCTCTTCCTCGTCTCCATAGCCCTTCCATATATCCTCGTCTCCATAGCCCCTCCTTATCGCCTCCTTGTCTCTATAGCCCTTCCTTATCTCCTCATCATCTCCATAGCCCCTCCTTATCTCTTCCTCGTCTCCATAGCCCCTCCTTATCTCCTCCTCGTCTCCATAGTTAGTCCTTATCTCCTCATCTCCATAGCCCCTCTTTATCTCCTTCTTGTCTCCTAGCCCTTCCTTATCTCCTCCTCTACATAGCCCATCCTTATCTCCTCATCTCCATAACCCTTCATTATCTCCTCATCTCCATAACCCTTCATTATCTCCTCATCTCCATAACCCTTCATTATCTCCCCATCTCCATAGCCCTTCCTCATCTCCCCATCTCCATAGCCCTTCCTCATCTCCCCATCTCCATAGCCCTTCCTCATCTCCCCATCTCCATAGCCCTTCCTCATCTCCCCATCTCCATAGCCCTTCCTCATCTCCCCATCTCCATAGCCCTTCCTCATCTCCCCATCTCCATAGCCCTTCCTCATCTCCCCATCTCCATAGCCCTTCCTCATCTCCCCATCTCCATAGCCCTTCCTCATCTCCCCATCTCCATAGCCCTTCCTCATCTTCCCATCTCCATAGCCCTTCCTCATCTCCATAGCCCCTCTTTATCTCTTCTTCTCCATAGCCCCTCTTTATCTCTTCTTCTTCTCCATAGCCCCTCTTTATCTCTTCTTCTCCATAGCCCCTCCTTATCTCCTCTTCTCCATAGCCCCTCCTTATCTCCTCCTCCTCTCCATAGTAAGCAATGGCTGAACCTGGGTTTCTGCTGGTACTTGCCTTAACATGTGCACGTGTCCGGACATACAATCTTGTATCCAGGCAATCTCCATCCAGAGTTGTACATACGTCCACATGCATTTGTTTATGTAAGTACCAGAGTTTACCTGTGTACAGCCATTGCTTTCTAAGTGCGGCTATACACAGGACCTGCAGCCTCTGGGTGGGGAAATGCGCCCAAATTTTACAAGCGGCCATATGCATGAACCCTTAAAGTGACAGTCTGCACTCCAATTAGGATCTGTGTTTATCATTCCCGATCTGGAACTAAAGAGTTCTGTAAGGATTCAACAAACCTGCTCGTAGCTTGCTGTACATACATACTGTTCTTTCACATACTGAAGCTCATGTGTACATTATGTGTACATGGCCTACCTTCCTAAATACTTTCCTGTCAGCTCATCTATCCTCTCTCTAGCAAAGTCTGTTGAAATGTCAGCTGATTTAAATCAGATGGGGGAAAAAAAAGTCTGGAAGGAAGCTATGTATTAGATGCTATATGTAACAGGTCACGTTGGAGGACCTGATCTTACTGTTCGTCTTTATTTATTTTTTTCTTATGCTGATGAACCCTAAAAACCATGTTCACACAGGGGCAACTCGTGACTCAGCCTCCTGATAAGTCGCGCACCGCTCTGTTCAATGCAAACCGGAGTGACTCAAGTCGCTCCGACTTAGAATAAGGTTCTTGTACCACTTTGGGGGTGACTCGGGGCGACTTGCATTGACTTCACTACAAAAGTCATTTTGCAAGTTGTCTCTGAAGTCGTCTTGAGATTGTCTTGCCAAGTCGCCCCCAAAGTCGTGCCGCCCCTGTGTGAACCGGCAAAGAGTCTAGTAGGGAATTGCAACATTTAAAAACACTCTTCCAACTTTGAATTTATATTAGGTAACGAATAAAATGGAACTGTAGGGCACTGGTGTCATCTAAAGCTGGCCATACATCATAACATTTTATCCCCATGGCTGTCAGATAACCAGAACCAGTGCCAAGATAAGGCTAGGGCAAAGATGCCAAACGGCACCCCCTTCTTCCCTTATGCCGCGTACACACGGTCGTTTTTTGCGATGAAAAAAAACGACATTTTTTAAAACGTCATTTAAATTGATCGTGTGTGGGCAAAACGTTGTTTTTTGTCTTCAAAAAAACGACCAAAAAAAAATTCCAACATGCTTGAATTTTTTGTGTCGTTTTTCAAAACGTCGTTTTTTGTTTCACAAAAAGTCACCGTGTGTAGCAAAAACGTCGTTCAAAACGACGTTTTTCAACCCGCGCATGCCCAGAAGCTAGTTATGAAGCGAGCTTCAATGGAAAAGAGTGGTGAACGTAACCTCGCTTTTTGTGAAAAAACGATGGTGTGTATGCAAAATTGTCTTTGAAAAGTGACGTTTCAAAAACGTTGTTTTTTACTTCACAGAAAACGTCGTTTTTTTTCATCGCAAAAAAAACGACCGTGTGTACACGGCATTAGCGTTGGAGTGCCCACATCCCTGCAATAAACCATTGCGTCCAGGGCAACCGCTCCTCCATTGTCCAGGCCCTGACCAGAACAGTGGCTGCATATGATTGGATTCCATCACTGTTCAGCTGACATTTTTTTTATTACGAGTATTTAGTGCAGGTAGATTTAAAAGATGGCGGTCACAGCAAACACATTGGGGGTTATTTGCGAAAGGCAAATCCACTTTACACTACAAGTGCACTTGAAATTGCACTGAAAGTGCACTTGGAAGTGCAGTCGCTGTAAATCTGAGGGGTAGATCTGAAATGAGGGGAAGCTCTGCTGATTTTATTATCCAATCATGTGCAAGCTAAAACGCCCTCGGATCTACAGCGACTGCACTTCCAAGTGCACTCTCAGTGCAATTTCAAGTGCACTTTACACTTGTAGTTTGCACTTGTAGTGCAAAGTGGATTTGCCTTTCGTAAATAACCCCCATTGTCCGATAGACAAGTTTTTGATTGATTGAAGGATGTTGGGTGGAAGGGTGAAAAAAAAACCTTTCTACATTTTCTATATGTTTGGCCAGCTTGGACCAGCTATAGTAGGAAACTCATAAACTGATGTACACCCATCAATGTTGCTGTACACTGAAGAGGACTCAATGGAGTTTTTGACATTGTAAATGATCTAAAGTGCTTGGATAAAAGCTGTAACTTCACTTAGTTGTGTTTAATTGTTATTCCACATTGTCTTGGCTAGCAGAAATGAGAATTTATGTTGTACGTTTCCAGGGTTTTCACGTTTCCAAGTCATAAATTGCAGATTCCTCCTCGCTCTTATACTTGCGTTATCCACAGAAGGTTGTTTGTGTTCACTGGTAAAGCGATAAACGCTGCACAGGAGATTGGTATGACCATTAGCGATTCCAAAGCTGTGCATTACCATACAACAAATTTGAAATTATACCAGGGTAGTGTACTTGATTTTAGTATAGTTGAGAGGACATCTTGAATAGGAAGAGTGGCAAGTGAATATATTTTAGCATTGGTAGAATTGGCGGAACATGAGGATCATGTCGTTCGGAGCAGTAGGTGATGCTAATTTTCTGGATCAGAACAAATCCTCTGTGTGGTGTGGCAGGTGATGAAAGAAGCCTTCTCTGGGGTGGAGCAGAGTATGCAAGCGCCTCTGTGGTGTAGCAAGAAATGCAAGTGCCCTCTTTTTGGGTACAGCAGAATGAGTGTTCTGTTTGTGGTGCAAAAGGTGCTGCAAGAGCCATCTGTAGGGTGTAGCAGGAGATGACCGTGTGTTGCAATGGAGGAGTCCTCCCTGTGGTGCAGCCGAAGAGATAAGCGCCCTTTACCAATGTATAGCCAGATACGTAATATCATCCCCATCTGTGTTACAGGAAGAGTTGTTAATCTGTGGTGCAGCCACAAGAAGATGTGGCTGAAGATGCAAGCGCCCTCCCCAACATTTATAGCGGAATATATCAGTGCTACATTTGTGGTTCAGCAGGATTTCTTAAAGGGACACTAAAGTCAGGACTTTTTTTTTTTTTTAAATAACAAGTATGTTATACTTACCTCCACTGTGCAGTTCGTTTTGCACAGAATGGCCCGGAAAGCTGTCTTCTGGGGTCCCTCTGCAGCTGTCTGGGCTCCTCCTCGCAAAAGCTTTCCATCTTCATGCGAGGGCGCTCGCACGGTGAAAAGATTTTGTGAGCGCGCTCCCGTGATACAGCGGCGGCCATAGCCGCGACTGTATAACTCTGCTCCGCCTCCCGGCGCGCCGCATCATCCGCTGTGATTGACAGCAGCGCCAGCCGATGGCTGCACTGCTATTAATCCTCCCAGCTTAGCCACTCAACAGCCAGGCTGGGAACCGAAGAGGATGACGTGGACGCGCCCGGGAGTTTCGAACGGTAAGGTAAGTAAAACGGGGACTGGGGGGGGGGGGGGGGCGGTGCTGTGAGATGTTTTTTTACCTTAATGCATAGGATGCATTAAGGTAAAAAAACTTTTACCTTTACAACCCCTTTTAATGCCCTCTCTGTGGTGCAGCAGAGAATGCACGTACCCTCTTAGACATATAGCAGGATATATTAGCACCCCATTTGTGGTTGAGCGAGATTTGTTTATGCTCTCTTTGTAGTGCAGCAGGGGATGCAAGATTAATCTCTGTGGTACAGTAGGGAATTGCAGTGCAGCAGGGTATGCAAGAGACATGGGTGTAGCAGGAGATGTAAATGCCCTCTCTGATGTACAGCAGGATAAGTGAGTGCCCTGTCTGTAATGCAAGACAAGCGGTTAGTGCCCTGTCTGTGGTGCAGCAGGGGATTATAATGCCCTCTCTGTGGTGCAGGGGATTTAAGTGCCCTCTCTGTGGTTCAGCTGGGGATTCAAGTACCCTCTCTGTGGTTCAGCTGGGGATTCAAGTACCCTCTCTGTGGTTCAGCTGGGGATTCAAGTACCCTCTCTGTGGTTCAGCTGGGGATTCAAGTACCCTCTCTGTGGTGCAGATGGGGATTCAAGTACCCTCTCTGTGGTTCAGCTGGGGATTCAAGTACCCTCTCTGTGGTGCAGACTGGGGATTCAAGTACCCTCTCTGTGGTGCAACTGGGGATTCAAGTACCCTCTCTGTGGTGCAACTGGGGATTCAAGTACCCTCTCTGTGGTGCAACCGGGGATTCAAGTACCCTCTCTGTGGTTCAGCTGGGGATTCAAGTACCCTCTCTGTGGTTCAGCTGGGGATTCAAGTACACTCTCTGTGGTTCAGCTGGGGATTCAAGTACCCTCTCTGTGGTTCAGCTGGGGATTGAAGTACCCTCTCTGTGGTTCAACTGGGGATTGAAGTACCCTCTCTGTGGTGCAACTGGGGATTGAAGTACCCTCTCTGTGGTGCAACTGGGGATTGAAGTACCCTCTCTGTGGTGCAACTGGGGATTGAAGTACCCTCTCTGTGGTGCAACTGGGGATTGAAGTACCCTCTCTGTGGTGCAACTGGGGATTGAAGTACCCTCTCTGTGGTGCAACTGGGGATTGAAGTACCCTCTCTGTGGTGCAACTGGGGATTGAAGTACCCTCTCTGTGGTGCAACTGGGGATTGAAGTACCCTCTCTGTGGTGCAACTGGGGATTGAAGTACCCTCTCTGTGGTGCAACTGGGGATTGAAGTACCCTCTCTGTGGTGCAACTGGGGATTGAAGTACCCTCTCTGTGGTGCAACTGGGGATTGAAGTACCCTCTCTGTGGTGCAACTGGGGATTGAAGTACCCTCTCTGTGGTGCAACTGGGGATTGAAGTACCCTCTCTGTGGTGCAACTGGGGATTGAAGTACCCTCTCTGTGGTGCAACTGGGGATTGAAGTACCCTCTCTGTGGTGCAACTGGGGATTGAAGTACCCTCTCTGTGGTGCAACTGGGGATTGAAGTACCCTCTCTGTGGTGCAACTGGGGATTGAAGTACCCTCTCTGTGGTGCAACTGGGGATTGAAGTACCCTCTCTGTGGTGCAACTGGGGATTGAAGTACCCTCTCTGTGGTGCAACTGGGGATTGAAGTACCCTCTCTGTGGTGCAACTGGGGATTGAAGTACCCTCTCTGTGGTGCAACTGGGGATTGAAGTACCCTCTCTGTGGTGCAACTGGGGATTGAAGTACCCTCTCTGTGGTGCAACTGGGGATTGAAGTACCCTCTCTGTGGTGCAACTGGGGATTGAAGTACCCTCTCTGGGGTGCAACTGGGGATTGAAGTGCCCTCTCTGGGGTGCAACTGGGGATTCAAGTGCCCGCTCTGTGGTGCAACAGGGGATTCAAGTGCCCTCTCTGTGGTGCTTTCTATTTGGTGCAGCAACAGATACAGGAGTCGCTCTTGTGGTGCAGAAGGTCCCATCGTTCCTGGATGAAGTCACACACCAGTGGTCTCCAATCTCTAGCCCGGGGGCCATATGCAGCCCTTTCCTTGTTTTTATCCGGCACCTTGGAGCACTATTTCATCCATTGATACTAACAATTTCCCCCACCAGTGAAGGGGCACAATTTCTCCCAATGACACTAATGATGGGGCACAATTTCCTCCCAATGAAATCCCCCCCCCCCCCCCCACTGATTTCGGAACCATTTCTACTCTCAATGGCCACCGTCTGGCCACCCTAAAGTCTGAAGGACAGTAAACTGGCCCTTTGTTTTCGAAATTCTGGACACTCCTGTTATACACAGTTAGTTCCGTCTTTACACATTATTCTCAATGAAAGATCTGATCACATGTGTGTAGCCTGATTCTTTCGGCACCCACGTTACCTCTTTGGTAACCATTTCTTTTGCCTGTTAGCACCAGTACAAGTGCCCCCCCATTGTAGGGTGGATTTCTGCTTTGTCTAGGGCTTTCAACTGTTGACCTCAAGCACAAATTACAATTAGCAGTTTTTCCATAATTTAGGGCAATACGACCTGCCCCTTGACCTCACACCATTTTGTAGCCCCAGGTTTACGCCTTGTATAATAAGAGTTCCCCCTCATTATTCTCTACATTTACAACGTCATTTGGATCCCACTGCTTTAAGTTTTCCTTTTTTGTTTGTTAATGTTAGCGTGATATGGACACGGCGTAATTAAACCTGCAGCATTTAAAGGGGCATATAATGGGAAACAGATGCCCCTTGAAGCACATCAGTTGAAAAATCAGGAAGCAGATCTGCACCAGGAACAAGCTCATTTCAGCCCAGCTCAAGCATGTGTTTGTCTTCCGAAGCTGGTAATTTACAAGGCTACAATTAACCTCTTCACCCCAGCGAGCAAGGCCTGTGGCACAATGCATGCATGGCCCCTGATTACAGCATAGGTGAAGCCGCTGACTAGGATGAAAGCCTTATACTGCAAACATTATTGGCTGGAGGGGATGGAAATTGGTTACATTTGTTGCACGCAACAACAACAGGCAACGTTAGTAAATGATGGCTCCTGTTGTGCGGCCCCTTAAAAACACATGTAGCCTTTTCTTTACAAAAGTTCCAAAGTGCAGTTTTCTTGTAAGGCAGCTTAAAGGGACACTAAAGGTTCCCGTTTAAAAATAAATAAATAGCAAACATGTTATACTTGCCTCCACTGTGCAGCTCGTTTTGCATAGAGTGGCCCCAATTCTCATCATCAAGGGGCCCTCGCCGGCTCCTGCCCGCATTAGCTAACCCCCTTTATGGGAAGCACTCTCCCAAGGGGGTTAGCTTGCAGGCATGCTCTCGTGATACACCCGGCGGCCATAGCTTTCACCAATGGCTGCGCTGCTATCAAGCTAGCAAACCTAGCCAATCGATGGCCAGACTCCGAAAAGAAAAGGACACCGGGGGAAGCGCACAGCAGATTCGGGCTCAGGTAAGTAAAACAGGGGGGCTGGGGGGGCGTCATTGCCAGTTTTTTTTTTTTCACCATTAATGCATACCGAAACTTTACAACCCCTTTAAAGCAGATGTAAACCCAATTACCAAACCCTCATATTTTTTTTTTACATTTTACTTATTATCGATACTTGTATAGCATCAATTTGCATACAGTATCTATTGCACATTCACAATAGTCCCTGCCCTCAAGGAGCTTACAATCTAAGGTCCCTAACTCAAAATCATACATACACATACTAGGGCTTATTTAGAATGAACCAGTGGCGGCTGGTGGTATATTTTTTAGGGGGGCAATCAATCCACCCTCCAATGGTCAGTCGGATCACCCACACCACCCACCGGTCGGTCACAAGCCCTTCACTTACCCCATCTAGGTAGCAGGCAGTGCTTCCACCGGGCGCCGGCGGCCTCACCCTGCGTCTTATTCTCTTCGGTGGTCAAAAGGATCGCTTCTCCTCTCGGCCAGTCGGGTCTCATTGGCCATAAGGAGAATCGGGAAGACTATAGTGAATGTTAATTTGTGATTGTCACACAACTGGGTAGGCTCAGGGCACTTTGGCTTTAATCCTGCTCGTTTTGAGAGACAACACTCACAAACCGAGTTAGGATTTTTTTAAATCCAGTGCTCGTATTGCGAAGCGCTTGTAAACCGCATGACTCGCAATCCGAGGTTCCACTGAGCAAACACGCATGCTCCATCAGACAACATTAGCAGAAGTTGCCCAAAGGATGGCAGTAAAGAGCTGAAAAAACACGTTGTTTTGTGAATGTTGACTGAAAAAATTCTGCTGTTTGTATGCAGAACAAGTTCACGGCCAATGCTCTTCAGACAAAAATCCACGGATTTGTCCGATGGAAGTCCGATCATGTGTACGAGGCTTTAGACTCAGTTTGCAATATTGTTCGGCTTGCCCGAATTTGCCAGAACTTTTGGCCCTATTCATTTGAATAGGTCGTGCTTGAAAACATTCAACGCAAAGGTGATCTTTTGGCACCACCCAGCTCAACAAAATTTCATAAAAAAAATGAAAGGAGCTGGGTGGAAAATTGTCAGTCATGCTGACTGACAATTTTCCGCCCAGCTCCTTTAATTTTTTTAATCAAATTTTGTTGAGCTGGGTGGTGCCGACAGTCACCTTTGCCTTGAATTTTGGCCCATTCAGCAGGAACACAAGTTGTGTATGGCTAGTTTTTTACATCTATGGGCCAGATTCACGTATTCCAGAGCATCTTTGCTCTGGAGTAACGCTTCTGATTTGCGTTGCGCTGCCGAATTTTTAGGAGCAAGTGCTGTCATTCACGAAGCACTTGCTCCTAAAGTTGCGGCAGCGCATCGCAAATGAGCCGGCGGAATTCAAATGTCGCGGGTACGGGGCGTGTAGTATGCTAACTACGCGCGATCCCGCCGCCGACGTACTGCGCATGCGTCGAGTGTCAAAACATCCCCGTGCGCATGCTCCAAAATCTGTGAATGAACGTCAATGACGTCACATTCCCATTCATGACCGTTTTACGCAAGCGACGTTTTTTTTTTTTTTCCCGACGCGATGACGACGCCTATACCTAACATAGGATACTCCAACCCCATGTAGGTATATCTATGCGCCGCGTATCCCGTCCGGAAACGTCGTAACGTCACTGCGTCGCGCCGGATTTCGATCGTGAATTGCCGATTTCCGCTCATTAACATATTTTTTGAGCGTAAATCGGCGGGAACGCCCCCGGCGCCATTTTTAAGTTGAAGTAACGATGCGATGGCGAAACTCAGTTACGCTCATCGCATCGGAACTTCAACCCGGCGTTTCTTGTTTTCTGGTTACAGAAAACAGAAACGCCGGCTCAAAGCCACTGTTACGCTGGCGGATCACTCGATCCGCCAGCGTAACCTTTCATGAATCTGGCCCTATATCTTTCTCCAAAATAATTACAGTTAGAATAGTAACAGGACTGACATAACTGTATGGAAATGCCGTCATCTTTCTCTGGAGTGCTTTGTGTCTGCAGTCTTCCAGACCGTTTAGATGTCAGCTGCCCAGCTGTAGCAAGCTGTTTATGAAATATGAATACACCCCGGGGCTCCATTCTTCTGGCTGCTAGAGCTAGCCTAGGTAATGCCGCAGTCCTACCTAGAATACACACACTCACATCGCCGACGTCCATTCCAGGAACTCATCTCATGAACACTTCCTGGGACTTGGAAGCTTTCTTCTTTAAAGGATTTTCGAGATAAAAGACAGACACTTCTTTTCGGACCTCCATGTCGTAGAATGGAAAGGTTCAACGTCTTGAAGGAAATAGTGATGTCTTCAATGTTCTCTCATTTGCAGTTACTGGCAGAAGAAACAAACCGGCCATAGATGGATTGAAAATCATCCGGTTCAGCGGGGAGTGACCAGATTTCAATCCATCGATAGCTAATCCCACTCCAAAGAAGTTAATCTAACCCAGGGCTTGACAAATTTGCTTTAAATCGAAGAGCCAGCTAAAAAAGTTAAGAGCCAGTGTTTTTTTTTTAATTAACAAAGCTTACAGGTAGAACATGTAACATGTTCCTGAAGGTGAACACGGTTGGAATTTCCGATGGAAAAAGGTAGAGAGCAGGTTCTCTATTTTTCTGACTTTTCCAGACGGAATTTCCGACGGACTAAGGCCTTGTACACACGAGCAAATGAATCTGTTCAAATCGGTCGGACCGACCGATTTGAACAGATTTGTCTGCTGGCTGTTTTGGTTTGATCGCTGTTCACACGATCAAACCAAAATCCCCGCCAGCAGACAGCGCAATGACGTTGACGCCGCCACGTCACCGCACCAGGAAGTAAATCACTTCCGCGAATGCGTCAAATCCATTCGACGCATGTGCGGGCAGATATGTCTGCTGGTTAGCGTACTAACCAGCAGACATATCGGTCCGACGGGTTCCCAGCAGACAGATTTTAAAGCAGGCTTTAAAATCTGTCTGCTGGGAAAATCCGTTGGCTCGCCCGTACACGCGATCGAATCTGTCTGCTTGGTGGTTATATTTTCTGAAAGCAGACACCCTAGAGAAGAAAATGGTGATATTAAATGATAATAATAAATTACCCAATTTTTTATTACTGCTTTACTGTATCAAAAAATGACAAAACTATATAAAATTAGCCCCCGGCTGCCCCACTTACACACCCCTCCACTAACCAGCGGACTAGGTGTCACTAAGCTTGCTGGTATGCAGTCTTTGTGTTGAAGCTGAAATGCTGTCTTAGTTACGGATTCATCAATCTGCCGTACTGTGAAAGAAAATCCCTGGTTGGCTCGCTATGAATTGAAGTACGGTAAATGAATTGAAGTACGGTAAATTTCCAGCTTTGGCTCCTGTGGATTAGAAAGAAGCCATTCTGTAGTATAAGTTGATGTAGCTGTGCCGCTTTAGGAGATTTCTACATCTTCTACCAATGTTCTGGGCCCTATGAGAATGCCAACACATTTTTTGCATGAGAGGTTTCCGAGGTGACCCTGCGTGAAGTAATTACTGTCACCCCCGGCCTGACCGTTCTCTGCTTTTCTCAATACTAACTTGTCGGGTTCTATGAGAATTGGAACCAGCAATTATCTCTACCTGGATCCAGACAATGGCGTCACACAGAGACCTGGCCAACGCTTGTCATTCCACAGCCGCCCCTCTCGATCTCCTGATCTAGGGATGATTGTGGGGCTTAAAGGGACAATCTCCCCCCTGGAGAAAAGTGATTGACGTCACTGACTGTTCTACGACCCCCTGCTATTTTATCCACTTCATCTATACACTGCGGCTGATGAGAGTTTTATTGGGCATACAAAATGTTCTGTTAGCTTCAGCTGGTAGGCTGTAATAAATGGGTCTTCCTGCCCAGTCTGCTACTGTAGAAGGTACGACGTGGACTTGTCAAAATACTTCTCATGTATCAGTTGAGAACATGTAAAATCACGTTATTTAAAGGGACCCTATTGTCTGAGCTTTCATTACAACAAAAACCTTCCATAAGATTTGTATGTGCATTTAACATATTTTGTGGTAGTTATTTGACTGTAAGAGCCACCCTTAATGTACCGTGGTTGTAAACCCCATGGGGAGAAAAAAAAACCCTGCAAGACATAGCCTACTAGCTCATTATGATATACTTGGCCTGGGGGTCAGGACCCCCTCGGGGGTCAAATGATGATTTGCCAGGGGGTCACCAAATCCTGGGCTGTCCCTGAAGCCCGCACTGTTCTCCCAGGAAAGTAGATGATAAGAGGGGGAGGAACATTAGATAAAGGAAGAGAAAGGGGGAAAAAAAGAGAGAGCAAGAAAGACCGTTAGAGGGAGGGATGGGGGAAAAAAACAAGACATTAGGATAGAGAAAGATGAAAGGGAAAGAAAGGAGAACAAAGAGAAAGAGTGGTACATCCTAAAATGTACCATAAGGGGTTTTAATACTGTATGAGTGGAAGCGCTAAATGTCTGTGGTTTAGGGTCGTAAATTACTTGTCTTGCCTTGGGTGCTTTTAACCCACGCTATGAAAATAATTTTACTGTTGGGGGTCCCCACAACTTGGGAATTGTTATCAAGGGGTCATGGCATTAGAAGATTGAGAACCACTGCCTTAGATCAAAGTCCCTGCAGTAGTCCGAGCACACCGCTTTGGCTGGCGACATGTCTCCTGGAGATAATTCCGGGTATCGCGGGCTCCGGCGCTGTGATTGGCCAGAGCTGCCATAACACCACTCCCGCGCATGGGCGCGGGGGCCGACAGGAACGGCACACAAGCTGAACAAAAAGGCACTTATGAGCCATCTCTTTTTTTCCACATTAAATTTTTATTGAGGATTTTACATAACAATACAGTCGGAGCAATTCCGTCAAGCGGAACAACATTGTAGGTGATGAAACCAGTTAATATCATAAACAAATATAGCGGTCAGACAACGCCATGTCATTTCAACAAGTTATAACAATATTCTATTATCTACAGCAGTTCTAGGTGGCAACAGAGGAGCCGGCCCGAGTGTCTTTGGTATGTATTCTAGAGGCGGACCGTCTCTAGCTCCAGACACCCCCATCTGGGTTCACGACTGTGTCCCGAGCCCGAGACGGAACCCCTCCCCAAGATCTAATGTGTCCTAGAAATCTCATGGTAGGGCAAGCGGGGTCATACAATTCCTATCGTACCAGGATGTCCATAGGTACCATTTTTTAGCTGCATCATCTTTGTGTTTATCCCTGAGTGCTAGCGTTTTCTCGTACACGCAGTGCAATTGGTTGGTCTGTATAGCTTCACCTACAGTGGGGGGCAGGGGGTTTATGAGCCATCTCTTTAGTGTGCATGTGCCGATGATGTCTATGCAAGTTTAGGATAAATTCTCTGTAGCTACAGGTAAGCTTTATGATAGGCTTTCCAGTAGGCAAGAGTGGTTGTAAAGGGTTTACAACCACTTTCAGCCTTTGCAACCACTTAAAGCATAGGATTGCACACTGGGGAGTGCAGCCTACCTACGATTAAGCCCATAAGTGTGAAACGCGTCAGTGTGGATTGTCTGTAGGTGGGAACACTCTGTATGATTGTACTGGCTGAATAAACTCTTTACTACATTTCGCATCATCGGTGTGCAACCTTGTGTTTGGAAAGTTACTAGTGTTTCAGTTTTACTCTTTAGGGTCCTTTCACACAGAGCGGATCCGTATTGATCCACTCCGTATGCCCGTTTGCTCAGCGGGGATTCCACCGTAAAATCCCCGCTGAGCTGTCGGCTGACCGCCCTGTCTTTTTTTCGCTCTCCCCTATGGGGAATATGATGAATACCGTATGTCCGTATTCATCCGATCCGATCTGCCAGACGGAAGAAAAATAGGATTTTCTTCCGTCCGAAAAAACTGAGCTTTACGGAGGCGGATGTTTACGGACGTTAGCGGATGCTCATCCGCTAACGTCCACGATCCCATAGGGAAGCATTGCAGTCCATGCATGCACAGTGTTTTCCATGTATTCCAATGGCTCTAGTTGGCTCTAGTTCACACCATGCAGTCAGTTTCCGGTGCAAAAAAAATGCACACGAAACTGTACGGAACTACATCTGGTGTGAACTGACCCTAAGCGTTGCTATTACCTTAGTACCAGTATTTATGATGCAGAAGAAGCTATTTTAACACAACTGCAGTGTTTGCTGGGCAGCTTTAGTAATACACTTGTTTCTTGGAATTCTTGGAATCCTTGAAGGACGAGGTGTTCAGTTGTCATCAGTAATAACGGTTTACTTGGTTAAGCCAGCTGCACTTTGGTGCGGTCATTGGCTACCTGCTTTCTGAGATTTGTGTAGCCCAAATGCCAATGTTCTATAAAGACTTCAGCTTGTCTTTCTGGTACTTTATTAGTGGGATTTATTTAATGTATAACTGCTGCAACCTGCTGGATAAGCCGATAATTCTAAACCATGATTTTATGTCTTTACTTGAAATTATTACAACGCAGAAAATAAAAGAAAATCTTTTTATTCTGGAGATAAAAAGATTTCAAGTAAGGCGCTGGGCATGGGATCCCAAATATGTTTTGTATTATATGAGAATTCTGTTCCTAGCAATGGTCACATCTGGCTGGAAGAAACAAAAACACAGACATTTACATTGAAACTTTTCAAATGTGGCACAGAGTTCAAAAAAGAGAGACGGAGTTGTTTTGGTGCAATGCAGTATAAATTATTAGGCTTACCATATATACTCGAGCGTAAGCCGACCCGAATGTAAGCCGAGGCACCTAATTTTACCTCAGGAAAATGTATTGACTCAAGTAGGGATCTCAGACCTCGTACACACGACCGAGGAACTCGTCGTAAAAGTCATTGTTTTCTTCGACTAAATCCTTGTCAGGCTTGTCGAGAATCTTGTCAAGCTTTCTTTGCGTACACACGGTCAAGACAAAATCTCAACGTTCTGACACGCGGTGACGTTCAACACGTACGACGGCACTATAAAGGGGAAGTTTGATTCCACTGGCACAACCCTTGGGGCTGCTTTTGCTAATTTCATGTTACTGCGTGTTAAGTAAAAGTTTGGTAAGAGACGATTTGTGCTTTTCAGTCTGTTACAGCGTGACAAATGTGCTATCTCCATTACGAAGGCTACTTTTACCAAAGGTGCGCTCCCGTCTCCTACTTTTTTCTGAGCATGCGCGGGTTTCTAAGCATACACACAAATGTGTTTCTCGTCGTAAACCAGCCCGACGAGAAACACGACAAGGAAATTGAGACTCTCGACGAGGAAAAGGAGAACTTTGTTCTCTTTTCTTCTCGTCGAGATCCACAACAGTTTTCGCGACGCAAAAAACACACACGACCGTTTTCCTCAGCAAAAAAGCTCTGCCACCAAGTTTCTTGATGGATTCTGTCGAGGGAAACGGTCATGTGTACGGGGCCTCATAGGGATCAATGTATGTCCCTTTTTCATCCTTAAACGGATGGATAAAAAAAACGGCCATACGGTCCGCATGTGTGAAAGAGCCCCAAGGCAGTTGCTTTGAAATCAAGGGAAACAGTATTTCTGGTTTAGAAAAGTAACAGTTTCTATTCATTTAATAGACATTTGTTAGTATATGTGTACCTTGTTCCCACTCATTTTAATGCCCCCCCTCCCACCCATCCTCATTTTGATCTCAAGAAAAGGTCAGCGTGAAACATCAAGTCAAACCATCCAACTTAACAGGTGAAAAGTTGTTCCCTGGCAAACCAAAATGGAGATTCTCACAAAGGGCCCATCTTTTATTCATCAGCTAGGAACAATAGGAAATCGTCGGAGCTTAAATTTCAGAAAAAAGCCTCATCTGCGGAGGGTAATACCGTAATCACTGTATTCACTTCATCCCCCCTTTGGTTTCTTTTTAAGTTAAAACTGGAAAGCGTGAAGTGTCACGCCGAGTTGCTGTTGCGTTCAGCCAAGCGGAGAAATTCTGAACCTCACCAGATCTCATGGGCACAGGGCTCCAAAATCATGTCTGCACCTCGTTCATTGAGGTTTTTTCCTAATCTCACCGCGTACATCCTTCCCCTCAGACTCTTATCGTAAAATCCTCTCCTATTGTAAAACGCATAATAAAGCTTATTATCGAAGCTGTATGAATCATTGTGATAGAATTTACTGTTATTCTATACCGTATAATAAGTTCTTCCGAAAGGCTACACGATAGGGAATTCTCAGAATTCCTTGGAAACTCTGTCACTATTACAGGTACAGGTTTATCTGAGCAGTTTGTGTGGTTATGTATAGGTGATTGGGTCATGGAGGCTTTGGGGGTGATTTACTAAAACTGGAGAGTGCAAAATTTGGTGCAGCTCTGCCTAGGAATCAATCGGGTTTCAGGTTGTGTGTCAAAGCTGTTACTAAATATATATATATAATATTCGAGTGTAAGCACAGGCCCTAATTTTACCACAAAAAATGAGAAAACGTATCGACTCGAGTATAAGCCTAGGCTGTCTGTCTGCATGCCTCACTTTGCCTCACTGTGTCCATGTGCATGCTTCACTGTGCCCATGCCCTCACTGTGCCCATTCCTCTCTGTGTCCTCACTCAGTACCTAGCACACCATGAACCCTGCACTCTGTACCTAGTGCATCCGTGAACCCTGCACTCTGTACCTAGTGCATCCGTGAACCCTGCACTCTGTACCTGGTGCATCCGTGAACTCTGTACCTAGTGCGCCCTAGAACCCTGCACTCTGTACCTAGTGCGCCCCAGAACCCTGCACTCTGTACCTAGTGCGCCCCAGAACCCTGCACTCTGTACCTAGTGCGCCCCAGAACCCTGCACTCTGTACCTAGTGCGCCCCAGAACCCTGCACTCTGTACCTAGTGCGCCCCAGAACCCTGCACTCTGTACCTAGTACGCCCCAGAACCCTGCACTCTGTACCTAGTGCGCCCCAGAACCCTGCACTCTGTACCTAGTACGCCCCAGAACCCTGCACTCTGTACCTAGTGCGCCCCAGAACCCTGCACTCTGTACCTAGTGCGCCCCAGAACCCTGCACTCTGTACCTAGTGCGCCGCAGAACCCTGCACTCTGTACCTAGTGCGCCCCAGAACCCTGCACTCTGTACCTAGTGCGCCCCAGAACCCTGCACTCTGTACCTAGTGCGCCCCAGAACCCTGCACTCTGTACCTAGTGCGCCCCAGAACCCTGCACTCTGTACCTAGTGCGCCCCAGAACCCTGCACTCTGTACCTAGTGCGCCCCAGAACCCTGCACTCTGTACCTAGTGCGCCCCAGAACCCTGCACTCTGTACCTAGCGTGCCCCAGAACCCTGCACTCTGTACCTAGCGTGCCCCAGAACCCTGCACTCTGTACCTAGCGTGCCCCAGAACCCTGCACTCTGTACCTAGTGTGCCCCAGAACCCTGCACTCTGTACCTAGTGTGCCCCAGAACCCTGCACTCTGTACCTAGTGTGCCCCAGAACCCTGCACTCTGTACCTAGTGTGCCCCAGAACCCTGCACTCTGTACCTAGTGTGCCCCAGAACCCTGCACTCTGTACCTAGTATGCCCCAGAACCCTGCACTCTGTACCTAGTATGCCCCAGAACCCTGCACTCTGTACCTAGTATGCCCCAGAACCCTGCACTCTGTACCTAGTATGCCCCAGAACCCTGCACTCTGTACCTAGCACGCCCCAGAACCCTGCACTCTGTATGTAACGCACTCCTGAGCCCTGTGCTCCATACGTAGTGCACACCAGATGCTTTGGTACCAAAGCTTGCTTATTTAGCATTGCAAGGCAGCAGTGCAAAACACTAAGCAATCAAATATTTTATTTCCCCTTTTCAATACTCTTTAGAAGTTATCCTTCTTTTTATAAAGTATTAAATATTGCGTGGTGTTTTTGCTGCTCGTGGAACTCATAGTGCCCTTTGTATCTTCCTGAGATCTTGTATGTGATGAAGTGGGACAGGAAGAAATGCATGCCTACATTTTAAACTGGGATTCTGAGGCCTTCTTGTAAAATGCCTTGTCTAGAAGATAACGTGGGCCTTTTGTTTTTTTTCCAGGCCTCGATCAAAGCTTCCCGGCTTCTCTGTTTTTGTTGCACGTTGACAATCTGTAGATACCATTACATTTTTTCAGCATGAAACCAAACTCTTCAAATCCCAGAAGCAGTCTCAAATTTATGGCCAATAAAGGAATTTATTGTACTAGATGACATCTGCTGTATCACTCTGGGAGCTGAAACTGGCAAGCTATAGAAGGAGAGAAAATTTCCAATTCAGATCACTGGAACAGGGGCAGAAGTGTCTCATTTCAGCTAAGTCCCCCCAGATAGAAAGATAATTAAAACTTTTTTGCCCCCCCTCCCTTAGATTTCACAGAAACACAGTCTGGCCTGTTCCGGTATCAGGTACAAGTGTCCTTTTGTAATGCGCGGTAAGCGTTAGCTTTTATCAGAAAGTGGTAAAATTACAAGGAAAATCCTGCAGACTGTGAAAATGGGAACACAAGAGTTAATCTATATTCAGCCCTATTTTTCCAGACTGCAAGTCTGCAAAAACGTATAGTTCAATCTAGTTTGGCAAGACTTTTCTAATACTTGGGATTTTACACCAGTGATCAAAGTATGGATTTAAAGGAAGCATTGTAATGTATTTCCTGTATTTTCCATATTACGGGCCGACTCATAAATCCCATTAAATGCTTTGCATTATAGAGAAGAATGGCAAGGATGCTCGTTTTTCTTTTTGTTGTATAGTAACCAAAAGTATTGGGAAGACGAAATTTTTGACATGCCCAATATTTTGTAGGAAATGGAAAAAACTTGAAACCGGTTGAGCGCAGTGTCCACAGTAGCGGTGCAGAAGAAAGCTTCATCCTGCATTGGGACTGCCCTCCCAGCAGGAACCATGCAACTGTCTGGTCAGCAAAATGGGGTGCAATGCTTTGTGAATGCTGGGGTGTCTACTGAGCCCTTCTTCTCAATAAACTCTTCTAGAAGCACCAGTTGGGAGAGTGATTGCCTGGTTTTAAAGGTACAGCTTGATGGCTTTGGAAACCGGATTGGACCTGGAGGTAGGGGAGTATAAATGGACACAAAACCACACCACCTGTCCTTAGAAATGCATGGACCTTCTGATCAGGTCTGCTCGAAAAACAGTCCAACCAGATCGGAATGACCATATAAAATGGGCCTTACTGTTCAACCAACAATTTTCCACTTGGCTCTTTCAAGAAATCGGAAAAGAAAAGCTGGGTGGTGCTAACAGGGCCAACATTCAAACAGTTTATGGGCAGCTTCAGAAGCCTTCAAAACTCTACCCCAGGCGGCCCTCAAGCTGTTGGGGAAACTAAGGCCGCATACACATGATAGGTTAACCAGAGGACAATGGTCTGATGGACCGTTTTCATCGGTCAAAACCGATCGTGTGTGGGCCCCATAGGTTATTTAACCTTCGGTTAAAAAAAGGCCAACTTGCTTTAAATTTAACCAATGGATTCCTAACCGATAGGTCAAAACCGATCGTTGGTAGGCACCACCATCGGTTAAAAATCCACGCATGCTCAGAATCAAGTCGACGCATGCTTGGAAGCATTGAACTTCATTTTTTTCGCGTTCTGACACGATCGGTTATTTAACCGATGGTGTGTGGGCGCGATGGGACATCAGTCGGCTTCATCGGTTAACCGATGACAATGATCCTTCAGACCGTTCTCATTGGATGGACTGATCGTGTGTACGAGGCTTTACTGTTCAACCAACAATTTTCCACTTAGCTCCTTCAACAAATTGGAAAATAAAAGCTGGGTGGTGCTAACAGGGCAAACATTCAAACAGTTTATGGGCAGCTTCAGAAGCCTTCAAAACTCTACCCCAGGGGTCTCAAACTGGCGGCCCTCAAGCTGTTGGGAAACTAAAAGTCCCATGAGGCATTACAAGTCTGACAGTGACAAGCATGACTCCCACAGGCAGAGGCATTATGGGACTTGTAGTTTTGCAACAGCTTGAGGGCCGCAGCTCTTTTGAAAGGCAAGAACCGCGGTTCTTTTGAAAGGCAAGAACGCAGTGACGTCATCGCGTACGACGAGCATGCGCTCGTCACATTCAATGCCGTCACCGCCATCTTGCTTCACCCTACCTATGCCGTGGAAGCTACCGCACATGCGTCAAAGTCATTTCGAGAATGCGCAGGTTTCCACTGCGACAGGTAAGTATACACACTCTCGGGTTTCTCGTCGGGAAACAGGCCGACAAGAATCTCAATGAGAAAATAGAGAGCAGGTTCTCTATTTTTCTCTTCGAGATTCTGGCCAGATTTCCAGACGGTAAACCTGAAAGCCTCGTACACACGCTCAGTTTACTTGGGAAGAAAGCTCTGACAGCAGTTTTCTTGCTGGTTCTTGCAGAGAAAACTAAGCGTGTGTACGAGGCTTAAAGGGTCACTAAAGGAAAAAAATTTTTTTTGATGAAATGACTGTTTACAGGGTATAGAGACAAAAGTTAACTGATTCCTTTTAAAAATTATTAAAAATAGATAAAAATCAATCATATAATGTGCCTCTAGTTTCACTTTCGTTTTTACACTGGTTTCATGTTTCTGTGAAGTACAGAAGACACACAGAACAAAAACAAACAAATCCAGGGCAGTGTTTTGTTTTTAAAATGAATCTGATTGGTTCTGAGGAGTTTTAAACACACAGCTTAGACCACAGTGAAAAACTGCCATGAGATTTTTCATAAGGAGCCAGACAAGCAGGAAGCGTGGAGATCAGAGCAGAATTACAGCAACTTCAAAGCAAAAACGAACAATGAGAACATGAAAACAGCACTGCATTAAGGTAAAGGAGGCTATTTAGCTAAAAAAAAATGTTTTCCTTTAGTGACCCTTTAAGGGTAAATCTCAGGTCATTCTGACCAAACAAAGCTTCAGCACCTCTAGGTAGTGCCAAAGCTTGGCAATACCTTCCTGGTTAAAACTCATATGTTGTTTAAGTGGCAAGGAAATATTTTATATAGTTGCTTGTAGCTTAGTGGCAGTAATCTTTGTAATACAATAGCATATATTTTAATCTTGTCTAATAGCATAGTACATTCAACAGAAAGCTGTTTATTCCATTAACATTTGAACATTAGATTGTCTGAGCAGATTTGATTACATGTATCTCTCTTTTTATTGCCAAGCGTTCAAGTCCAAACGAATTCCTGGAAGGTATAAATGGTCTTTGTTTTCTGTTGAATTCGGATTCTTGGCTTTCATTCATTTTTTTATGTGTTATGGTGTTTTTTTGTTTAAGGCACCCATGGTTTCCCCATATTTCTGCATTAGCGTTCGCTTCAGGCCTTTAGCCTACTCGTATTCAGGTAATTGGCAGTGTGAGGTGCCAGGATACTGGTGAGATGGATAGTGAAGTCAACGCTCTGCTGTTAGGTACATCCTTGCCTTTGGGCGCTAGTTCATACAGTCAGAAGAACTTTAGGTGAGTGCCAAGGTTTTCAGTGGACCTGGAATGAACTTCCTGCCATCTTTGTTGTGAAAGTGAATTTAAATGTTTCAGGTTACCGAGACGTGAAGCTGATTCTGCTTTTTATCACAGAAACGGCCAAAGGGAAAGCTTCCACTTGACTGAATGCCTTTATGGGGGAATAGAGAATTGGGTCCACCCAATTATTTTTTTTTAAAGCCAACAGCAGCAAATGCTGCAGCTACTGACCTAAAAAAATGGACACTTACCTGTCCAGCGCGCCGGCGATGTCGGCAGCCGAGGCAGAGCAATCTCCCGGCTGCCCCCACCTCCATCCTCGGTGAGGGAATCAGGAAGGGAAGCTTTGCGGCTTACCTTCCTGGTACCCTACTGCGCATGTGCAAGTAGCACGGCGCACCCTCACTGGTCCCCACTCTCCTGGGACCATTGTGTTTTTCCAGGAGACCGCTGTGGGGGGGGGGGGGTGTCATGACTCCCACGGGCTTCTATGCCCCGAAATGGGTGCAGATACTTGACCTTAAACAGGTATCTGCACCCCCCCTCCCCCTGAAAGGTGCCAAATGTGACA
This sequence comes from Rana kukunoris, assembly GCA_029574335.1. Taxonomy (NCBI): domain Eukaryota; kingdom Metazoa; phylum Chordata; class Amphibia; order Anura; family Ranidae; genus Rana; species Rana kukunoris. The sequence goes on from CM056055.1 coordinate 35,672,346, forward strand.
CTGGAGGGAGGTTTCCGAAAACTGGAAGTTTCATTTTTGTGGAACTCCGCTTATTTGGTTCACTTTACAAGTGTTTATGTTGCCAATTCTTCCTTCTCTGTCATATTAGGGGGTTCATTTACCAAACTGGAGAGTGTAAAATCTGGTGAAGCTCTGCCTGGGACTGGGACAGAAATTTGGCCCTGGACTTCATCCAGACTGGCCCACTTTGACAGGTCCCTCCCATGGTGGCCAGGCAACTCCCGCAAAAACCGCCCCCCCCAGCCACCCAAGCCCCCTCTCACCCTTCACTAGCCACTAGCCGTTCTACTTTATTAGAGCAGAACGGCTGGTACTGGTACTCTTATAGGCAGTACCAGTGGGGAAGCTAGACATTATTTCACCCGGGGCAAAGAATCAGTTCGGTGCCCCCCCTTATGGGACAAGATTAGGCAGAAGGGAGAAACTCCCAGGCCGTAGCTGTTGAGTCAGCTGTCTGTCCCCTCCCCCATGCTCCTCTGTCGTCGTCCCTGGTCCTCCCCTGCTTCTTTGTTCCCCCCAGGTGAGCGCTGCAGGAAGGGAGAGACAGAGGAGCGGAGGGGGGTGACGGTCCACTGTCACTGAAGCCGGCCCACTGAGCCATCGGCCCACCGGGAAACTCCCTGTAGTCCCAATGCCAGTCCATCCTAGCTCTGCATAGAATCCAATCAGCTTCCAAGTTTTTTTTTTGTCGAAGGTTAATTAAAAAAAAACGATTGGCTACCATGTATAACGGCACCAGATTTTGCGCTCTTCAGTTTTAACAAAACAACCCCATAATATCACCTGAAAGTTGGGTCAGCCATTGTGAAGTTTTGATCTCATTAATGACAAGATTTCCTAGATCCGGGGTCGCAAACTGGCGGCCCTCCAGATGTTGCGAAACGAGTCCCATCACGCCTCTGCCTGTGGGAGTCATACTTGTAACTGTCAGCCTTGCAATGCCCCATGGACTTGTAGTTTTGCAACAGCTGGAGGGCCGCCAGTTTGAGACTCCTGATCTAGATGATCAGATATTTGACCAGCATTAAAAAAAAAACAGGAGTAGCATTTTCTCAAGCAAAGTGAATTTCGTTAGCACCTATTTTACTCCTAATTATTTTCAGGAAGACTCTTAAATTGTATTCTACTTGCCCACCCTCCATCTCAGCTATACTGTCAGAGCCTTTCTAAATATCTGGTGCTTCTGTGTAAGGGAACGCTTTAGACTACCTCCCAGAATGCAATGCATGGGCCTGAACAGCCAATTGCCAAATCTTAATTGAACAACCTGAAGTTAGACGCCTATTGGCTACCACGCACACCTGCACCAGGTTCTGGGTGCTCCAGTTTTAGTAAGGCAGGCCATACTTGGGTGGAATTTTTCGAAAGAATTTTCTTTTGAAAATCGTATCTAAGAATTTCTGTTTGTATTTCGCACCATTAGTGGGCTGCAGCAACAGCCTATTTTCGTGCGGCCATTGAATTTTTATGATCGGACATGTTGGACATTTTTAAAAAACGAATGATTTTCTAATTAATGATGGGAGAATCATGCGAGAAATGTAATCAAAAAACAAATGCGCATGTGCAAGAAAAGAAAATTCCCGGAAAGAAAAGAAGATTCCCAGACACAAAATGTATTTTCTGTAGCAACAGGAGGTGAAATTGAAGGTTTGGTTGGACTTTCGAAATGGTGGCGTCATCGGATCACAAAACGCACAAATTTTCTGATTTTTTAAAAGAAAGTTTTTTTTTTCAAAATTCGACCATGCCTTAATCAACCCCAATGTCATCAATCCTGTATGAGCTGCCTCTCCATCAAACATGAATCCCACACAGGGATTGACTCTTGGAGGAACAGAGTGATAGGAAGGCAAGAAAGGCAATTGGTTGGGAGTGGGCTAGTAAGATGCTCTCTTAGTTTGTACTGAATGGGCAAACTGACAGTCTTTTAACTCTACATGACCTATCTATGTATGGGATACTGTATAAACTTAAGTATAAGCTGAGTTTTTCAGCCCATTTTTTTGTGCTGAAAATGCCCCCCTCGGCTTATACTCGAGTCATCTCTTTGCTCCTGATCTCCCGGATTTGCGGACCCGGTATCGGCCGGCTGTAGGTTCCCTGGACCCCAAACTTTGCACACATGTAGCCCCACTCTTCATCTACAAGTTTGGGGGACCTATGGCTGGGGAGCACCGATTTTTTTTATTTTTTATTTTATTTTATTTTTTCAAAGTCGGGCACCCCTTCCATAGACTTCCATGGTAAACGGTAATTGGTGAATTTGGGGACCTGGTACTGTCCGGTCGTAGGTCCTCTGGACCCAGAAATTAGCACACATGTAGCCCCATTTCTCCTCTACAAGTGTGCAAAGTTTGTTGTCTGGGGGACCTACGGCTGGGGAGCACCAATTTTTCAAAGCTGGGCACCCCTTTCATAGACTCCCATGTTAAATATCAGTCTAGTTATGAACACAGTGAGGCATGGGCACAGTGATGTATGGGCACAGTGAGGCAAAGTGAGGCATGCAGATGGACACCCTAGGCTTATACTCGAGTCAATACGTTTTCCCAGTTTTTTGTGGTAAAATTGGGTGCCTAGGCTTATATTCGGGTCGGCTTTTCCTTGAGTATATACGGTATGTTAATTATACAGTCATTTTTCCACCTCTGATCTTTATAGGAAAAGTATTAAAATTAAATAAAACTAATTATTTTATAGTATATTTACCTCAATTGTAATGTCTTAGGGCCAGATTCACAAAGCTGCTGCGCTTTGTGAGCCTAACCCATTTATTCTACGCCGCTGTAAGTTACAGCGGCGTATTACTTATCCTCAAAGAAATAGCGCTGTTAATTACGGCGGCGTAGAGTAAATGGGCCGGCGTTCGCGGGTGTAATTCAAATGGGTTGTTGGTGGGCGTGTTTTATTAAAATTATCAATGACCCGACGCAAACGACGTCTTTTTTGAACTGGCCGGCTGTGGACGTATCCCAGTGCGCATGCGTGAAACACGTCGCAAATAGGCAATGAAAACGACGTGTTCTATCCAAGGGGGAAATTTCTTGCGCTAAAGGTGAATAAATTAATTGATACAAAATTAATTACTAAGAATTAACCAACTAATTAATTAATTAAAGTGACAAAAAAATTGAATAAATAAATAAATAAGTGAATAAAGGTATCCAGCAGCAACATTAAACATCTGATATACACGAAAAACGAAGATAAAAAGAAAAATAGTTGCGCTCAGAAAGCACAATATGACATTGTGAAAAGGACGTGAACGTAACTTACGCCCAGGCCCATTGTGGATCGGCATACGTAAACGACGTCCAATACGACACTGTCCCGACGTCCATACTTAACATTGCCTGCGCCTCACTATAGCAGGGGTTACTTTACGCCGGAGATATGCTTACACAAACGATGTAAAGGGAATGCGCCGGCCGCTCATAAGTTCGTGTATTGGCGGATCTCGCACATTTGCATATTTTACGCTGGAAATAGACAGAAGCGCCCCCTAGCGTCCAGCATAAATATGCACCTAAGAGACGACGGTGTAATAACGTTACACCAGTCGTATCTTATCCTTTTTCCGGCGTATCTTGTTTTGTGGACACAAAACAAAGATACGCCGGCGGGAAATTGAAATTATGACGGCGTATCTGTAGATACGCCGCGTAATTTCTTTGTGGATCTGGCCCTTAATTTTTATGTTCTTGTGTATTTGTAGAAATTTATAAATTTGCCTCTAGAAGTATGATAGATAAGCTACTATAAAAACTCTGAACGTCTGTTGATACATTGTACCACTTTAAACAAACCCAGAGTTGGGCTTTAAACTAGGTCCCTTGAAAAGAGAACGTTGAATCATCTTTTTATAAGGTTTGACTTTTGGTTGTTTTTTCCTTTCCAACTTGTATGCAGTAAATTTAAACTACAAAGGCCATTTGACCTGCTAGAAGATAATTGTATGGTTTATTTAAAGATGTTCCTCCGGTTGTGGAATTACAAGGATTTGTCTGTTAGTGTTTGGATAAGCAGTGCGTGCCAGGCGTAGATGGAGGCAATGGTAACTAATGATAGCTTTCTACCTCAATCCCACAACGCCTGCTCCTCTCTGCGTGTTCTGACATAACCTGCGTTTGATGCTGTGTTAAAGAAGGAGGCATGGCATTTGTTTTGAGGAACTCTAGCTGCGCAAAAAACGTAATTACGAGCTAGAATCTGACTGCAGACTTAGCACGCAAACCTTTGTTTTGGCTTGCTTTCAAGTGTACTTATAACAAATCCTCAGGAAAATGGGAAATTTTAAACTGGCTGCATTTTTTTACCTCTTTTATAATGTGACAGATCCATAGGGTGTAACTTTGGCGGGTGGAGTGTAAAATTTGTTAAAAGTTTGTGTTCATCCAAGAAAATGTGCAGAATCAGAACAATAAACACTAAGCAAAATTATAAACGCAACTTTTGTGTTTGCCCCTATTTATCATGAGCTGAACTTAAAGCGGGGGTTCCATCGTGTGTTTTTTTTTTTTTAAGCCCATTCAATGTAGTTTCATATAACAATTTAGTACTCACTCGTCCGGCGATTAAAATCATCCCCCGTCCATTTTCGTTTAAAAGAAAAACTTATATAGACTGATCATGGGATTTGCCATTTTGCTTCTGGGCATACTGAAGCCCACAAGCACGGACTTCCGGGTAGCAGTGTCTCGCTGGATGGCGCTGTGCTTTGTCTCCTAGGAAACATGACACTTGCGGAGACCTCCCAGCATACATAGCGCCGCCAGGGAAAGCAAAGTACACGCCTACTCCTACGGGAGGAAAACCCGAAAGTCCAAACTCAGACAGCTGAGTCAAGGTAATTAGAGCCGTAGAAAAAAAAAGGTTAGGCATATGTGTATGTAATGTTGCAAGGATGTGGATAAAGTAATGTTGAAAATTAGGGTGAACCTCCGCTTTAAAGATCTACACATTTTTCTATGTACACAAAAGGCCTATTTTTCTCAAATATTGTTCACAAATATGTCTAAATCTGTGTTAGTGAGCACTTCTCCTTTGCCGAGATAATCCATTCTCCAGAACACAATAGCTCAGCCGGAGAGATCGCCGCACTAGCATTGCTTAGTTAGTACAGCGATCTCTCTGGGTTTTTTTTTTCCCGTTCAGCTCACTGGGTTGAACGAAAAAAAAAAAAACTGAATATGTGTACCAGGCTTAAGTTTGGTGTGTGTGCCTAGATGCAAACTGTCTGCGTCCAGGGGTGAACATCCATCTTTAAATAATTACTCCATGTGCAACCAGAAAAAGACAGTTGAGGACAACCTGTCATTGATTTGTACAGTCTTCCAATTCATAGTTTATTGAAAACACCTGGCTGCACCTGGCACAGATCTATGTGGATCTTGCAAAGGAACGGCCCAACGAGTTGTCACAGTTTGCTAATAGCAAGCAGTGCAACATTATTTGCCATAATTGTTTTATGATAGGACCATGTAGGGGTTAACAAAAGTGTGATATTCGGTGACACCAGGCCTTTTTTTCTCAGGAGATGGGTGTAAGAACTCAACCATAACCCTCCCCCCCTTGCACATACACCCTCCAAACCACATCAAATAGTGGGTATGATGAAATCGTACTAATGGGGGAAGGGTTTTAAAGGGGCATTAAATACCAGGAGTGCATTATGTATAGAGTGCAGTGTTCGGTAGGGTTACACACAGAGTGCAGAGTTTAGGGTTGGGCTACATACAAAGTGCAGAGTTTAGGGGTGCCGGCCTTCTGTGTTTACAAGTGATAGTGGTGAGCAGGGAGCAAAGAGCCTGAGCCAGAGGTGGTGGAAATGAGTTCCACTAGTTCCAGCTGAAAAAAAGCTCTGATGCCCCGTACACAGGAGCAGTTTTCCTGTTGGAAAAAAAAACCCACAATGGTTTTCCCGACGGAATTCCTCTCATGCCTGCCTTGCATACACACTGTCACACAAAAGTTTATTCCTGACAGGAAAAAAGAGATCCTTCTCTCTATTTTTTCCCAGCAGTTTTCCCGTCGGAAAAAGTCTGATGGAGCATACACACGGTCGGGATTCCCAACCAAAAGCTCTTATCAGACTTTTTCCAACAGGAAAACCAATTGTGTGTACGGGGCATGAGTTTCATACACTGATAGAAAGTGTGTATGACTGAGACTGATTATTCCCTTGTCTCTATAGAAAAGCAAACAAGACTGACCACACTTTAGCATCTACATCGGCTGGTAAGACAGAAAATTGAAGGTATTGAAGATTTGGCAGTGTATTAGATTCCATGACTTTTTTTTTTTCAGTGTAGACGAAAACATGAAAGAAAACATCCGGTTGGGTGTAAATGGCAATACTTCTGGTAGACATCAACAAGTAGTTTCTCTGTGGAAGTTGATTTGTGGTGACGTTGTTTAGTCAGTTTTTGAGACGGCGGAAAGCAACTGTTAATCCTGAACCCTGAAAGTGTCTCTGTGTGTCCTGTCACAAGGTACCAGAAACGCACATTTCACACAGACAGCCCTTTGTTCCCCGAATAATGAAACCTCTGCAAAACATATTCAGGAAACCAGGGCTCTGGCCTAGTCACTTGAGTATCATTTATAAGGGTGTATCGTGACAGCTTTCAGGATAACAGAATACCGCATACAGGCACCGCTGATACCCAATCCCACAGAAGATTTGTTCCAGATACTTTACTTTTCATTCATCTGAAACCATTTTCAAATGTCAGTCTTCGTCAAACTTCTCATAACTACATACAAGTCCAACTTCCAGGTTAGGCCTTGTGCGTCGGGGGCATATTATGACACATGTAAATTTGGGATTATCTCAATGATGCTGTCATAACGTTGAGGCCGCGTACACACGAGGGGATATGTCCGCTGAAAACGGTCCGATGGACCGTTTCAGCAGACATCTCCGCTCGTGTGTATGGGCTAGCGGACAGATTTCTCCACCCGACAGATTTCAAAGCATGCTTTGAAATCTATCCGGTGGGAATCTGTCCGCCCGACATGTCTGCTGGTTAGTACACTTACCAGCAGACATGTCGGCTCCCACCACCGCCGCGCCGCTGCCGAATGGATTCGGCGCATGCGCGGAAGTGTTTTACTTCCTGGTGCGGTGACGTTGCGGTGTCGCGGCGGCGTCAACGTCACCGCCGCGTCACCGCCACGTCACCGCGCCTTCCGGCGGCGGGGAATTTGATCCGATGGTGTGTACACGCCATCGGATCAAACTCCCGATCGGACATATCCGATGGAAATGGTCCGCGGACCGTTTTCATCGGATATGTCCGATCGTGTGTACGCCGCCTTAGTGTTTGGCCACCCATGCGCTATTGAAAGACATGTGCACGCACATTTCTTGTTGGTCCAATTTAAATGTTCCTTTTGAATTTGGAAATGTTTTTTTTTTTTTTTATCAAGGAAATAGTTTATTGAGGCAAAGTAAACACACATTACAATGACAACAGTGCATAACAATAAAACAAGAATACAATAAGTAAAATGCGTACATCATAAAGATCTGTAAGCAATGAGATAGAGGAAATTCCCTCCTTGTAGTCCAGGTATTTCAAATGCCCTAGGGTTCTTGTTGAATATATATATTTTTTTAATTTATTCCCCGGACATATGGTCCAGTCAGACTCATCATCTGTCTCCTACTAAACTACTTAAACCATTACGTGTCCATATGGAACATAGTTAGCTTACTATACCACTGCACCATGGTCTTGAGCCCACAACCATATCACATTGTATTATATAGTACTCTGCCGATGTTTCTGGCCTGTCTCCTCATTCCCCTCTAACCATTATTACTGTAGTAACCTATCCATAATCAACTCCGCTGGTCCCAGCCCTGGAACGTCCAGCCAGGGTTGCCACATGGAGCAAATTTTTTTGGGTACATTCCTGTGTTGATAAGTAATTTTTTCGCGTATCAACATGGTATTCACTAGCTTAACCCACAGTTTCTCTGTTGGCACCCTGGGAGTGATCCAGAATCTAGCAATGGCTCTCCGGGCTGCGTAGAGCAGTCGGATCACCGCTGTGTGGCCTTGCGGGGAGAGTGAAGGCACCTCGAGAGCCCCAAGGAGGCAAACTATTGGGTCATGTGGTACCGGAATGCCGTATGCCTGTGATATGGTGTCGGTGACATAGTGCCAGAAATGTTTTTGATTAACTACATAATGCTATTTGGAAGAAAACAGATAGTTGCGCTAAATAAGCAATAATAGTGAATCCACAAAAATGTGTAGTGTCAACACAATACAATAAATACTATGAAAATGAAAATTCCCCTCAGCCAGGACAAAAAGCAATATCCAAAATAACGAAAAAATATATAAATAAAGCAAAAGTCCTGCTCAAATCATATGAAAAAATGGCAGTCTATGTAAATATGATGAAAATTTGCAAATCCCATGCAGGGAAAGGGATGGATGGGTGAAGACAGGGATGAAGATGAAGCCACCACCACCATAACTTAAGTCCAGTGTCTAATGAACATAAGGGGGGGACCCTTACCACATAGGTTGGACCTTAGGATATAAGGTCTAAAGCGCCTGTGCAGATATGAACCTCTGCGGAGGTTGTGGATGTAGGAATCCCTCTCAGCTGTAGATCTCCCGGAGTGTCCTTCTCTTCACAGATCAGCATACGTCAGCCAAGGGATGTTGTCCTCTCTCCAGCAGGTGTAAAGCGTAGGCCATAAATAGTAACAGCAAAAAAAAGGGCACCATGTGCATTATCCTTATAAATAGGGATGTTTATTAAAAGCTCCCATACATAATAGCGATATAAAAAATCCTAGCCAGCAGGCTAAATAACCAGATATAACATATAACATATCACATGGGGTGTACTACATTGTGCGCAGGTGCAAGGCCATGTTTACCCACATAGGGATGCATAGGTGTTCCAGGCAGTCCCATTGATGTGACTTGGGACACACTCCATGTTTTGAATTTGACAAGCCAGTTTTTATTAGAATAGCATTTGAAATATTGAACAAAAAATTATAAAGATTTGGTTTAATTTTGAAATGCTTTTCAAAAGTATAAACCCAACAAATTTGTAAAATTGCAGTACCGTGTTTCCCCGAAAAAAAGCCTGGGTCTTATATTAATTTGGGCAACAAAAGGCACAGTAAGGACCCTTTCACATTGGGGCGGGGGCCGCAGTGGCGGTATAGCAGCGATATATCGTCGGATTTCCCGCGGGATTCGGCCGCTAGCGGTGCGGTATTAACCCCCGCTAGCGACTGATAATGGGTTAATACCGCCCGCAATACGCCTCTGCAGAGGCGCATTGCGGGTGGTATTACCGCGGTTTCCCATTGTTTTAAATGTGAAGGAGCGGTGAAGGAGCAGTGTACAAACCGCTCCTCTCACCATTTCAAAGATGCTGCTGGCAGGAGATTTTTTTCTCTCCCGCCAGAGCATCGCCTCAGTGTGAAAGCCCTCCGGCTTTCACATTTGAGGTTGCTTGAAAGGAGTTTTTTAGGCGGTATAGCAGCACTATTTTTAGCGCTGTACCGCCTGAAAAACTTCCCAGTGTGAAAGGGCTCTAAGGCTTATTTTCGGGGCAGGTCTTGCCATGTAATGTTCTGTCTTCTCTACCCCTCTCTCTCCCTGCAGACAGGAATCCCCAGTGTGAACTGAGTTAAAGCGGATGGTTCACAAATAAAAAAATATTAAAAGCCAGCAGCAACAAATACTGCAGCTGCTGACTTTTAATATTAGGACACTTACCTGTCCTGGAGTCCAGCGCCGTCCGCAGCAGAGGATGAGCGATCGCTCGTCACCCTGCTGCTCCCCCCTCCATCCACGGTGAGGGAACCAGGAAGTGAAGCGCTGCGGCTTCACTGCCCGGTTCCCTACGGCGCATGCGCGAGCTGCGCTGCGCCCGTGATTGGCTCCAGCTGTGTGCTGGGAGCCGAGTGTTCCCAGCACACAACGGGCGGGAGACGGGATGTGATGCAATGCCCGTCTTTTGCCCGTGAATGCTGGGCCGGAAGTGGGTGCAGATACATGTCTATCTGCACCCCCCTCCCCCCTGAAAGGTGTCAATTGTGACACCGGAGGGGGGGAGTGTTCGGATCAGCGGATCTTCACTTTAGGGTGGAGATCCGCTTTAAAATGCTTGTAACATCCTATAATGCACTCTATTACAGTAGTATATAATGTACAATGTGTGTGTTTCTGTAATATAATTTGGCCATATACCTTCATTATAGAAACACACACATTGTACATTATATAATTCTATAATTGAGTGGATTATAGGATTTTACAAGCATTTTAAACTAGGGCTTATTTTCGGGTTAGGGTTTATATTGCAGCCTTCCTGGAAAATAGCGCTATGCAAACAATACAGTATAGAAAAAAATATTTAATCTTTTAAGGAGGAAATTCATAGTTAATATATGCTGTGTCATTGTGGTTGCACATCTATTATCTTTTAGTATAGCAGTATAATGGCAGCTGGATTTTTCATAGGTTTGGATGCACAGCTGTCATAGAGCCTATATTCTTCATCTTTGAGGAGTACGTTGGTCAAGAATGAATGTAGTTTGACAAGAATATAATTATTTGCAGAGGGCCAAGCCCTGTTGTCCATTAAAACAGATGCAAGTACCTGAAAAACACTTTGTAGGACGGAGATACAGATCTGTGCTCAGCTGGATTGGATTTCAGGAATAAATTGGTCCCAGAAATACATGTTTAATATGATCATATGAGATCTGAGGTCTTTTGTTGATGTAATTCTGTAAAATGTATACATCATAAAGCAGACCATAAGATGCAGTCTATACACAATTAACGTATTTAGCATGTACAGCCTGCTGCAAAGTGGATGAGCTCATGGGGATTAAATGCAAAACTTTTTTCTTTTCTTTTTTTTTTTTTTTTTTTTTTACATTTTCTTTTAAACTTCCTATAGCAGTAGAATTGTTTTGTTCTCCCTGCATTGGCCCAGGCTGGCAGCTTTTCCTGTAGCCTGGTCTTGGAGATGAAAACCTGTTTGCCATTGGCGATCTTAATACTTTTTGATTCATTATTTTAATTTATGTTTCTATACTGCTTTTCTTTTTAGTACTCAAAACGCTTTATCTACTGTTGAGGCAGATGGTGGTGCAACCATGTAGGGCACACTCTGTAGAATATCATATGAGAATCAACTACACTGCAACATGTCTTTGGAGTGTGGAGTCCCCAGGGGAAACCCAATGCAGCATAAGGATTACATGCAAACTCAATACAGATCCTGACCAATAGGGATGGGCTAAGGCATGTTCGGATCGTAGTCTGAACCAGCCTGAGTTATCCCACCAGGAATTTGGTAATGCTTTTGATAATCTTAAAGGGGTTTTCCAGCCAAAAATTGTGTTCTGGCTTTTAATAAACACTCACTTACCTGCTCCTGCGTTCCAGCGACGCGCCGACCGGGGCTCCACTCCTCTCCTCCCCCTCCCCGGCCGGCGTCTCCATCCCGACTGTGGGCACCCAGCCGTGACAGGGCTCGCCGCTGATTGGACAGGCGATCGTATGGGACCTGTCATGTGTCCCATGCGATCGATTACAGGGAGGGGCTGGTGTAGGCGATTAATCCTAATTGCCTAACCAGCCCCTCGGCGGAAGCAGGAAGTGGGACAGGAAGTCCCACTCCTCCTGAAGCCCCCACTCCCCCCAAAAAAAATTACATGCCAAATGTGGCATGTAAGGGGGTAAGGAGTGGGATAAGCTGAAGTTCCATTTTTGGGTGGAACTCCGCTTTAAGGCTGGGTTCACACTGATACTACACAACATTCATCCTACTTTGCTCTGCCACATCAGTCCTACATCGGTCCTACATTGGTCCTACATCCATCCGACTTGAATGAATAGGATACTACTTTGATCCGACTTTTGGATCGTTTGACGACTTGTCCTTTGACCAATCATAACAATCCCAGTGTGAGATAAATTAATTTTACTGCTGCTGTAATCACCATGTAGGATGGTAAGGACAAGGATCAAAGTCGGAGCAAAGTAGTACAGGGAGCATTTTCAAAGTCGGACCGGCATGTGTCTGACCAGTTAAGACGACTCCCATAGGGAAACATTGATTTTCACACGTCATGCCACATGAGCTCCCAATGTCGGTGCGTTTGTCGTACCAGTGTGAACCTGGGCTTAGGCTGGGTTCACACTGATACTACATGACAGTGATATACGACTTTCATCCTACTTTGCTCTGCAACATCAGTCCTACATTGGTCCGACATCCATCCGACTTTCATGAACAGAATACTACTTTGATCCAACTTTGTGATAGTCTGACTTGTTCTTTGACCAATCAAAACAATCCCAGTGTGAGATAAATACTTTTTACTGCTGCTGTAATCACAATGTAGAATGCCACAAGTCGGATGGTAAGGACAAGGCACCTACTTTTAGGGTTGTCCAGATACCGATACTAGTATCGGTATCGGGACCGATACCGAGTATTTGCGGGAGTACTTGTGCTCGCGCAAATGCTCCCGATACCTAAATAGAATACTTTTTTTGTATTTATCAACATGTTCTGTGAAAATTCTTTGAGTTTTTTACTACCGCGTGACAAGAAAATAAAACATTTTTATTCATTTTTACTCATTTTTATTCTTTTTATATATCTTGAGTTAGAGTTCTTCATAATTCTAAAGAAAATATCCTTAGTCTCTATTGTGGTTTGAAAACTGTCACATGACATTTAAAAAAAAGTATCGGTATTCGGTATCGGCAAGTACATGAAAAAAAGTATCGGTACTTGTACTCGGTCCTAAAAAAGTGGTATCGGGACAACCCTACCTACTTTGATCCGACTTTATTGATATTCAATGGAGTGAAGTAGGACCAAAGTCAGGCCAAAGTAGTACAGGGAGCATTTTCAAAGTCGGACCGACTTGTATCAGACCAGTTAAGACGACTCCCATAGAGAACCATTGATTTTCACACGTCATGTGACATGAGCTCCCAATGTCGGAGCGTTTGTAGGACAAGTGTGAACCCAGGATCAGTGACAGAGGCAGGGAATGGCTGAGCTCCTTATGATTGGCACAGTAGAGATGACAGCTTCCTGGCGGGATCAATCAGGTGGGTTTGGAATAAGATCTGAACACAATATTCCCCACGCACATGTTCCTGAAGATGGCTAAATGCTAATGATGGGTGTTGCAATGACCACAGGATGGGAGCCATAAACGATCCATGTGAAGAACTGTAATCGGCACACAAAGGATTTCTCAAGAAGGGTCCAAAGCTTTATTAATGTAGTGACAGTACACAGAAGGCAAAGTTTCAGAGCCACGCAGGGCCCCTTCTTCAGGTGGTGAACAAAGTTTAGTGTATGCTAAATATCTGTTGACTTGCACTGCACTTTGTCACTTGCCTGACAAAGGGGCCCTGCGTGGCTCTGAAACTTTGCCTTCTGTGTTTTTTATGTGACCACGTTAATTAAAGCGGATCTCCACTTAAAATTAAACAGGATCTCATAAACAATACTGCTCCTAAAGATTGCTAAAATCAATATTTTAAATTAAAATAAGATTTACAGTACCATTAAACTTGATGGGCTTCCGGTCTGCCTTCCTTGGGTGTTTCTCTTTGTTTCCTGTCCCGCGCAGTGTCTTCTGGGAGCTCGTGTCATAGCTCCCTTGAGATGTATTCTTCCCATGTTAGACAAGATATCGCGCGATTTCGAGGAAGTGACACGCGAATTACCTGGCACTGCTGTTTGTCGATCAATGAAAGTTGTTGTTTGGTCAGGCTGGGTAAAAAAGGAGGCGGGATCTTTTCATTTCTCGTGTTGCCGCTGTCATGGCAACACAGATGCCAAAGCCGCTGCTCCAAGTTGCTCGCGTGCATGCGCGAGATCGAACGGTAGATGCTGGGACATCAGCATCCACCAGAACGAGGAAGTGCCGGGCTGTGGGCTTATGCCCACAATTAAAATGGAGCCAGAACCGGATGGATGAATATAAGTTTTTATTTCCCACTGTATTGCGGCGGAGCGGCGGGGAGAGACAGGACACGTGAGTAGCGCTAATTAGGGTGATTTAACTTTTATAGAGCCATTAAAAAAAAATGTTCTTGGCGTGGGAGATCCGCTTTAAGCTTTTGACCCTTCTTGAGGAATCCTTGGTGTGCTGATCACACTTGGAATAGGATCTGAACACGCCTTAGCTCATCCCTGCAGACCTGGACTCAGATCAAGGGCCCCGGGGCTGCAAGGCTGAAATTCTATGTTCTTGGTTAGTGGTTTAGAAAGTATTGAAACGTTTGGATCAACATGACAGCCAGGCACCCTGGGGTTTTCCAGCAGTGGCAGCCTTCATCTTTTCTTGGTATAGGTTTTCTTTAAGCTGGAAAGCACACCAATTAACCAGTTTATTGAAGTATGGAAGCAGGAAGTGCAGACAAACAAGTTGTCTGATGCTTCCTAATGGGTGGAGTTGTGAGACAGAAAACACATGTCTTCTAATGAGTAACATATGTCGACTCCAACAAAGCTCCCTTCCCAGCCTTGCTGCACCCAGCGTTGCTTGAGGGCTTAGCTGCTTCCTATCTACTGTAATTATTATGCAACAATTATCCATCGCTCGGGTTCCCTGCTGCTTACTGCTCCCTGATTAGTTTATATTATACACCAAGGTTACTTCCTGGATTCATGCCTTTTTTTTAAGTACCCTAAACCAGGGCAGGAAGAGACGATTTTTTTTTCTAATATTGCTCCTGTCTTGTAAATAAGCGATTGCTTCAGTTAGTAAATTTGTCTTTGTGCAATCCCTTTTGTTTCTACTTTATAGTTGAGTTGAGAATGAAAGTGTATGTTACCCATAAATGTATTACAACAGATGTGTGTCTTATATGCTGTATAGGTGTGATACACTATCATGTTGTATTTCTATTTGTTTGAACACAAATATCTGGTAATCCTTCCAGTCCCTTTTTATTTACGTATTAAACTGACCATGCCATGCACAGAAGCATACCGTTACTGGTGTGGTCAGTTTTCATTCTCACTTTTTACCTGCTAGAGATATAATGCCACACTAATGCATGGTGTGCCTTTATCGCTGTAGTCAGTTTGACGGATGTGCCTCTCGCCCAGTGCAGCTAGGTCAGTGTTTCCCAGTGTGCAAGTTTGAAAGCACATTTCACCACATTTAGGTAAAGACTGTGGTGAATTGTATGTAGCAGAAGGCTTATGTCTTGGAGACCATGGGGTTGGTTTACTAAAGGCAAATAGATTGTGCACTTTGCAAAGGGCAGTTGTACTCTACAAGAGCAGTTGCTTCAGAGCTTAGTAAATGAGCAAAAGCTCTGACTTTCCATCATCCAATGTGCAAGCAAAAATGCATTTTTTTTTACTTTTCTTGCATGTGATTGGGTATTCTTTGCAAAGTGAACCTTCATCTCATTTAGTAAGCTCTAGAGCAATGGTTCTCAACCTGGGGGTCGGGACACCCTCGGGCAGGGGCGATCCGCCTTATAGGCTCACTATGCAAGCGGCTTAGGGCCCTGCAAAGCTACGAAGGGCCCCACAAATTACTAGAGGCCCCGCCTGGTGAGAAGTCATTTTCGCCCCCTCACCCCGCTTCTCAACTCGCTGGCTGCATGGGAGAAGAGGTAAGAAGTCGGCACCCCCTGCTTCTCAATTTAATGTAAGATGTAATTTCCGACAGCAGAACGCCCCCTCCCCCCGCTTCTCAACTTTCTTTAATGTGACATGTCACTGTCGTCAGCGCCCCTGCTTCTCATTTTTAATGTGCCATGTCATTTTTCTTAGGGCCCCAGGGAGGTCAGTATCGGCAGCACTGCCCTCAGGGGTCAAATTTTGCCAGGGGTCACCGAATCTTGGACTGTTCCTGAAGCCTGCACTGCTCTCCCAGCCTTTCTGCGGCTGTCTAGCTGGGCTGTTCCTGGAGCCTGCGGCCGCCCACTCGGCCTCTTTGCAGTCGCCCATTCAGTTCACAGCATGGCTGGGGGGCAGAGACTAGATGTCAGCTCACTGGTGAGGAATGTGAAGTGGGAGGTACTGGAGGAGACCCTATCTCCTGATTTTGGCATAGGTGTCGCTGCTCGAGACACAGGGAAGCCGGAGACACAGTGAGTAACACTACCTGTGATTATAGTTGCCATTAAAAGTCCCCACTACAGTTCTCAGATCAGCAGATGACCTTGATCAAGAGCACCTAAGTTGGCTGATCAGAACTCCCCAGGTATTCTGGAGGAATCCAAGGGCCCCTTCCCGTTAGAGGTTGCAATTCAAAAGGGAGGGCCAAGTGATACAAGGGGTAATAACTGTTCGGGATGAGCTTATGGAGAAAGTGGAAATACAGGGGTAGAATCACGTACAGAGGCGTATCTTTGTGCGGGCGTAGCGTATCCTCTTTACGCTACACCGCCGCAAATTAGAGAGGCAAGTGCCGTATTCACAAAGCACTTGCGTCCTAAGTTACGGCGGCGTAGCTTAAATTGGCTGGCGTAAGCCCGCATAATTCAAAGTAGGCTTGGAGTGGGCGTGTTGCATGCGCCGTCCGTGGACGGATCTCAGTGCGCATGCTCAAAATTATGCCGCAAATACTCATTGGTTTCGACGTAAACGTAACTTAAAGCCCTATTCGCGAATGTTTTACGCAAACAATGGAAAATTCAACGCTGTCCCGACGTCCATACCTAACATTGCGTACGCCTCATATAGCAGGGGTAACTTTATGCCGGAATTACGCTTACGCAAACGACGTAAAAAAATGCGACCGAGCGCAAGTACGTTCGTGAATCGGTGTATCTAGCTCATTTGCATATTCGATGCGTAAATCTACGGAAGCGCTACCTAGCGGTATGCAACTAAGATACGACGGCGTATGAGACTTACGCCCGTCGGATCTTAGCAAAATTCCGGCGTATCTTACTTTCTGAATACAGAAAAAAGATACGCCTGCGAATCCTAGAAGTTACGCGGCTTATCTCGAGATACTCAGACGTAACTTCTTTGAGAATCTGGGCCACAGTTGTTGGGTGGAGGTGGGATAGGCTTCTCAGAAGAGAAGGGTTTTTAGGGATCGCCTAAAAGTGGACAGAGAAGGAGATGGCAGGACAGATTGGGGTAGGGCGTTCCATAGGGTGGGAGAGACTTGGGAGAAGTCCTGGAGGGCATGGGAGGAGGTGACAAGGGAGCCTATAGTAATCATCTTAGCAATGCATATGATTTCCAAAATTCATAACCAGGACATTTTACATTAGGCCGTTAATGATGCCGGGAGTTCCAACCATTTTCCCATGGATTCCAAAGGTTTGACATCCACTGACGAGAAAAGGAGTCACTTATGCATATAAAAAAAAAATCCCTCGGCAAAGAGATTCTCCAACACGCTGGAAAAATGTTTTTGCCAGATATGCACCTGTTTTTTTAATTTCCTTTGTTTTTTTCTTTGCAATTAATCCTTGGAGTCTGTTGAATCAGAAAAAATGGCGAGCTTAAGCCACCTGTGTGCCTTTTGGTCATGCATTTCTACACAAAATAGCATTTTTTGTGAGCCAGTGGAAGGAACATTGGCAGTTGAGATTGTAGTATTTAAAAGCAATTTATTTTAAGATCATTTTCTTTTTACAGAAATGAATTCTCTATTCTCGGTGTCTGCTAAATCCATCTTCTGTTTTTTCCTGCCATTAAAATAAGATCATATTATACATTAAGTCTGTGGCTTCCCCGCTGTGTGAGAGAGTTAGAGGCGTGTGGTCTGGGGTTTCGGTTCTGGGTCACCGATTCCCATAACTCAGGGTTAGCTCTCTGTTCCGTTCACGGTTCCCTGGAATCCACCATGTACAGACAGGAAGGGAAATTTGTTGTGCAATTTGTAACTAGGAATGACATGGCAATATGGGACTGAATTATGAAAATCAGCGTCTGATGCGGGTCTGACGTGGTGCCTGCTTGATCGATTTCACACAATCATCCATTGACATTTATACTAATTCATGTTTAGGAATTTATAAAAAAATAAATAAAGGAGACACATGGATACAACCATTGCCATCTGTTTTTTCTTCAAATGCTAATTGCTTGGCTGTCTTGTTGACCTGCTGGCATTGAACCCAAGAGGGGAGGACTGATTCTTATCAGTACCCACTTCTACAATCCTTGCTTAGACAAGGGTGACGTCCCTTTCCCTAACCCCTCCACTCTATTGGTAGCTGCTGACAAACAAAATAAATTTCTTCTCTAAAGTGGAGTTTCCATCCCAAATTTTTTTTTTCACTATTGTGCTCATTAGACGTAAAAAAGGAAAAAAAAAATTTTTTTTTTACTCATCTGGAAATGCCTGTTGCTATGAGCTCCCACGAAATCTGCCTTTGAAATCACCTAGGATTCTGACATCATCTCCCTCTAATGCTCCTGGGAAATGTGTGTCATCATTTCCCAGGATGCAGTGTGCTGTCCAATTATCACTTCCCATCCAAGACTTCCAGGAAGTAAGTGCTTGTGGGCTTCACAATGCCCACAAGCAAAATGACAACGGTGTGGACATAGTTATTCAAAAAAGATAGTTTATAAAACTATGCGGAGTGGTGGTGGATTGTAAAATAGTAAGTGACCGGATTTATATTATAAAAACGCATGATGAAAGGTCATACATTTAAAAAATGCTAATTGTGGTTGGAACCCCACTTTAACATCAGATGCAATCACTGTTCGGGTATTTAGACAAACCACAGTTGCTTAGCTTAAGAGAATCAAATGATCTGTCTTGTTCAGCCCACAGGAAACCTTCTGACGTTCGGATGTGTATACGGCAGCCGCTCCAATAGAAGCCAGCCATTCAGCCGTTTTTTTTTAGAAGGGGCATGACTTAAAAAGAACTTCCGATTGGCAAAGGTTAGTCTTAAGGGCTGTATACACAGGCTGACAATGGGGCAGGATTGCCAGGTTCAGTAGAAACAAGCTGACATTTGGCCTGTGTCTACGGCAGCCAATGGTTGAGAACGCTGACTGGTATGTTCTGGTGGGTTTGAACCAAAGAAAAGCGAATAGTAAGTATGAGGCTTTATAGTTCTTGATCTCTTGTGAAGAGTTTGCTTGGACATCGGACCTTCACACATTTATAAGCCTGTTAGATATCCCTTTCCAAAGCTGTGGTCATTAATATGTCTTTCCCCAAGATTTTGGAGCATGTTCATGTGCATTTGTGTTCATTTAAAGCGGAGTTCCAGCGCTTTAATGTTTATTAAAAGTCAGAAGCTACAAAAAGTATAGCTGCTGACTTTTAATAAACAGACACTTACCTGTTTCACGTTCCAGCGATGCAGCCGCACGGAGCGTCGCTCCTCTCGCTGCTCCTCTCCCCATCGCCCCCATTTACATTCTGGGCACTCGGCCGTGACAGCTTTCGGCTTCGCAAATGCGCGAGTGGAATGGACAGGCGACCGCCTGGGACCTGTCACGTGTCCGAGGAGATCGCCTAGAGCAGTGATGGCGAACCTTGGCACCCCAGATGTTTTGGAACTACATTTCCCAGGATGCTCAGCTACACTGCAGAGTGCATGAGGATCATGGGAAATGTAGTTCCAAAACATCTGGGGTGCCGAGGTTTGCCATCACTGGCCTAGAGGGAGGGACAGAGGAGGAGTTGCCTAGGCGATCCCTAGGTGGAAGTGGGACAGGAAGTCTCACGCCTACTGAAGCCCCCCCCCCCCCCCAAAAAAAAAAATTACATGCCAAATGTGGCATGTAAGGTGGTGAGGAGTGCTTAAAGCGGAAGTTCCACTTTTGGGTGGAACTCTGCTTTAACTGAAGAGCGTTTTTTAGATGAGAAAACCTGACTCACAATTGGTGTTCTAATTCAGTGTTTCTCAGCTCCAGTCCTCAAGGCACTCCAACAGGTCATGGTTTCAGGCCTTCCATTTTTTTTGCACAGATGATTTGATCAGTTTCACTGCCTTAGTAATTACCATAGCCATTTCATCCTGAGGGAAATCCTGAAAACTTGACCTGTTAAGACGCCTTGAGGACTTGAGTTGAGAAACAATGTTCTAATTATTTTGTAAAGTTTCTTGTGTTGAACAGACCAAAAGTTTCTCCATTCCAAACCCAACCAAACTATGTAGATGGTTTAGTCATGATGGAACAAAAAAGAGCCTTCACCAAAATTGTGCCCCAAGGTTGAAAGTAGGGTTGTCCCGATACCACTTTTTTAGGACCGAGTACAAGTACCGATACTTTTTTTTCAAGTACTCGCCGATACTGAATACCGATACTTTTTTTTAATGTGTCCCCAAATGCAGCCATGTCCCCCCACATATGCAGCCTTGTCCCCCCACATATGCAGCCATGTCCCCCCACATATGCAGCCATGTCCCCCCGCATATGCAGCCATGTCCCCCCGCATATGCAGCCATGTCCCCCCGCATATGCAGCCATGTCCCCCCGCATATGCAGCCATGTCCCCCCGCATATGCAGCCATGTCCCCCCGCATATGCAGCCATGTCCCCCCGCATATGCAGCCATGTCCCTCCGCATATGCAGCCATGTCCCTCCACATATGCAGCCATGTCCCTCCACATATGCAGCCATGTCCCCCCCACAGAGGCAGCCATGTCCCCATATATGCAGCCATGTTCCCATATATGCAGCCATGTCCCCCTATACCTAGATGCCGCCGCATAGTTAATACGTGCGGGGAACATTACAGCTTTCATTTGAATAGCTGTAGTGTTACCCGACGCACCGCGTATAGACATTCCTCCTTGCTCTGGATTCGACAGATTACCCGTCCTATCCCGAGCAAGGGGGAGTGTCTTTACACCATGCGGCAGGGAACACTACAGCTATTCAAATGAAAGCTGTAATATTCCCCGCGTGTATTAACTATGCGGCGGCGTTGCGGTATGCGGCGGGGGGGTGGGGGCCTCCGAGTATCGGATCTGGCATCGGGGGCATTTGCGGGAGTACAAGTACTCCCGCAAATGCTCAGTATCAGTCCCGATACCGATACTGGTATCGGGACAACCATAGTTGAAAGCGCACAACTGTCTAATGTGTCTTTGTATATTGTAGAAATGAAAGCAGTATTATACGCTCAGCGGGTTTTTAGCTTACCGCGTTGGGCACAATAAAGTACATTTTATCCGATAAAATTCTTGCTAAGTGATTAAATCAGCTGCTGAAAGTGCTAAACAAACTGAGGGTTTAATATCACTTTAATGAAACCCTAAACTACAAACATCTAAACTCCAAAATTTGGAGTCCTATACTTTAGGCCAAAAGGATATATGGTGGGTTTTGGTAATCAGAAAGCTAGAGATGTGATCAGGGCCAGAATGTTTTATACCTACAGGAGTGGGTCAGGTTGCAGAATCGCCACCCCTTGTATTTCTCTCAGCACAGGTTTCCTCTAACAATTGGAGAGGCCTTTGTAAATCAGACCTCATGCAGCTGACACAGATTAATGTGGATACCCCTGCGCTCAGCTGTGAGCGTTCTCTGTGAAGGCTTAGAGGAATTCATGGGAAACTGTAGCCTGACCAGCTGAATGGCCGTCCTACTCTCTGGGGTTCTCCTCTGCCTGGAAAAACGTCCAGACTAATTCACACTGCAGCTAATTACAAATCAAAATGTTGGCCGCACAATGCCGTGCTCAAATATCATCAGCTGTCTCTTTCATTTCAGATTTGGGGATTGTTTTGTGAAGGAACAGCAGGAGTCATGTATCAAAGTGTCTGCACCTTGCCTCAAATCAGTCTGTTTTCATCCCTACTGCGGAAAAATGTCATGTGAAACAAATTTCTACCAGCAACACACACACATATATAAATAGACTGTAAAGTAAAAAATCTTTTTGGGTATTAGCCCTATTAGCATGGCACATCTTGACTTGGCAATATTTGCCCGCTCTTTTTTGCAAAAACACTCCAAGTCTGTCAGAGAGGGCACAGTCCTCATAAGATCACCCCACAGATTTTCAATCCGATTCAGGTCTGGACTCTGACTGGGCCATTCCAAAACGTTAATCTTCTTCTGGTGAAGCCATTCTATTGTTGGATTAGATGTATGCTTTGGGTCGTTGTCATGCTGAAAGATGAAGTTCCTCTTCATGTTCAGCTTTCTAGCAGAAGCCTGAGGCCACGTACACATGATCGAATTTGTCCGCTGAAACTGGTCCGACGGACCGTTTCAGCAGACAAATCCGATCGTGTGTATGGGTTAGCGGACATGTCTGACCGGCAGACAAATTTTAAAGCATGTGGACATATCTGCCCGCACAAGCGTCGAATGGATCCGACGCATGCGTGGAAGTTTTTTACTTCCTGGTGCGGTGATGTGGTGGCGTCAACGTCACCGCCACGTCACCGTGCTGTCTGCCGGCGGGGATTTTGATCCAATGGTGTGTGCACGCTGTCGGATGAAAATCCGGAGGAGACATGTCCGCTGGAAACTGTCCGTCAGACAGTTTCAGCGGACATGTCCCTCCATGTGTACGCGGCCTGAAAGTTTTGTGCCAATATTGACTGGTATTTGGAACTGTTCATAATGCCCTCTACCTTGACTAAGGCCCTTATTACAGCTAAAGAAAAACAGCCCCAAAGCATGATGCTGCCCCCACCATGCTTCACAATGGGTATGGTACTGACTTCTATGAGTTTGCATGTGATTGCTTAATTCTGAACACAGCTACATCCCCAGTTATAAGAGGGTGTGCACCACGTTATTAATATTATTATTATAAAAGATTTCAGTTTCATTGTCATATATTCGACTTTTTAATTAATATCATGAATTTAAATGAATATTTATTTATTGTTGACTATTATCAGCACCTTTATTTCAAGAAAAGCTCAAGAAAAATGCATCCCTTTAGGCTGAATTCACACTTGTGTGGTGCGAATTTCAGCTCTCTTATCTCTGCAGAGAGATAAGAGAACTGTTCAGCAGATCATCTCTGTTTTAGCTGCGAATTTGGAGACCTGGGAGAGGGGAGGGGGAGGGGGGAAGTGTATTGAGGTGAATGAGAGAAATCCTGAAGAGAAATTTACATATCTGCGAATCAGATGCCTGCCCATAGAAGATAATGGGCCTGAATTCGCACCTGAGCCGCACCGCAATGCCTAAAAAAAGCACACGTTTTTTCGGCAATGCGCAGTGCAAATGCATCGCACATACTGTATGTGAACCAGCCTCATTGAAATCAATGTATTTTATAATGTTATGCGAATTGGATGCGGTTTAAGCCGCAACCAATTCGCATAGGTGGGAACCCGGCCTCAAATTCTGTGTATGTCTTCACACTGGTCCGTTGTTGCACTTCCGATGTGATGTTAAAAATCTTACTTGCTGCATTTTTGGTCAGTTAAAGAAAACGCAACAAAAAACGCTCCTCCCCGTTGAAATGCATTGAAAATGCAGCAAGAACGCATCAATAATGCACCCGTGTTACGTTTTTGATGCGGTTTATGAGTCGCGTGACCTATGAAAAGCACACCAATAAGCACAATAAAATTGTGGTAAAATCAAGGAAAATCACACGTGTTCTCTGCACCATTGTCGGCACCCTTTTCTGCAAAATTCCCCAAAATTTCAGTGCATCTTTTATTTACCATACTTGTTTCCAAAATTTTGTCCAACCCCTGTATTTGTGTGTGTATGTATATATGTGTGTGTGTGTGTATATATATATATATATATATATATATATATATATATATATATATATATATTGTGTGTGTATGTATGTATATAGTGTTTGCTGCTGTTGGGGGGGGCAGATGTGGGCTAGCGCCAATTCATGCATACAAGCCATAATTGGGCCATGTGTAAAAAATCAGTAAGGGGACACTCAGATTTATCTGGTACGGTGCAGTACAGAACATTAAAGAAAAATTCCACCTATGTCTAGAAGATTATACATAGTTATTTGGCCCAACTTGGACCAATGTTACTCTGTATATATATACACCATACCTGACTGATGCCCCTGGAATCTGAAAATGACTGTAGTAGACTCCACTACTCCGGTGAGCTACACTTGCTCCTGGGCCCCGTGCTGAGCAGCCGTCTGATGCATTGTGAACACAGGAGGTTGGCTGCTCAGCATGGGTGCCATTCAGAGGACGCTTTGCTTTTTCTCAAGGAATGCAAAGTGTTCACTGATTGCGGTGGAAAGCATGAAGTCATTGCCCTGCCTCTCCACCTCGTCCATCAGGAAAGATTCACAACCTAAAAAAAATTAGTATTGATAAAAAGGATAACCTGATAATCCTTATACATTGGTATATATCATGCAGTGCTAATCTAAAAAAAAATATAAAAACAAAATATGAGTGCATACAGAAACTAAAAAAATTAACAAATGAAATAAAAAAAAATATATAAGAACAATAGTGAGTGCAATGAATCTTGTCCCACAAATAAAGTGCGCTCCTCTTCGTAATCTTCATATATTAGTATTTGCTGTCAAAATTCCACAAATATCGATAACCTTCAGTAATATGTTTAGTGAGTCGAAGTGTTAAAAAATTGGGCTCAATTCTCTGTGTTGATTTTTTTTATATTTGGAGGTCCCACAAAAATATTTTTTTTAAAAAGCCAGCAGCTACAAATACTGCAGCTGTTGACTTTTAATACATGCACACTTACCTGTCCAGCGGGCCTATGATGTTGGCAGCCGAAGCCGAGCAATCGCTTGTCTCTTGGCATGCCCCCACCGCCATCCTCGTTGTGGCTTTACTGCCCATGCGTGAGCTGCGCGGCCCGTCCTCGCTGGTCACCGCTGTCTCTTGGGACCAGTGTATTTCCTAGAAGACAGCGGGAGGGCGAGGGGCGTGACTCCCGCGGGAGTCTATTCCCAGAAGTGGGTGCAAATACCTGTATTATACAGGTATCTGCACCCCCTGAAAGTTGCCAAATGAGACACCGGAGGGGGGAGGGTTCCGAAAAGCGGAGGTTCACTTTTTGCGTGGACCTCCACTTTAATAAAAAAGGCTGTTTTCTGTGTGGTTAGGTTATGGGACCTCTTCAAGGGAATGGTTGTCATTTTGGTAACACCCAGAGGTTTTTGTCATCAATTTAAACCCATCTGCTCACATCTGAGATGAAGGCCCGCAGAAGAATAAAGACACACTTCCTCGCTGCTTGTAAAGTGCCTTTGAACTTTGTATAATCTTTCAAGTAACACTTGAGGTGTTGGTGCAGGTGTGCCTTATTGAGGAGACTAAAGGCTGTTTATTAGGCAGTAAAGCCAGAGGGGTTTTGTCCCATTGTTAGCCATGATAGAAGTCATATCCTTTTGTATCTGGATGGGGTGAGCAGTTGAAGAAAAAAGATAACAGTTCAGGATGTTGAAATTGATATGGCCTTTCTTTTCTAGAAACACTAACAAAGGCAGATGTAAAAAAAAAAACACAGCTCTCTAATTTTTAAAGGATCACTAAAGGAATTTTTTTTTTTAGCTAAATAGCTTCCTTTACCTTACTGCAGTACTGGTTTCATGTCCTTATTGTTCGTTTTTGCTTTGAAGTTGCTGTAATCCTGCTCTGATCTCCACACTTCCTGCTTGTCTGTCTGTTTCCTTATAACCACAGTGCTGGGAGCTTTCTCATGGTGGTCTAAGCTGTCATTACTGTGTGTCTAAAACTTCCCAGAACCAATCGGATTAATTTTAAAAACAAAACACTGCCCTGGATTTGTTTGTTTTTGTTCTGTGTGTCTATTTCTACTTCACAGAAACATGAAGCCAGTTCAAAAGTGAAACTAACCTGCAGGCACATTTATATGATTGATTTTTATCAATTTTTAATCATTTTGAAAAGGAATCTGTTAACTTTTATGTCTCTATACCCTGTAAACAGTCATTTCCCCTTTAGTGACCCTTTAAAGGCAAATTCCACATTGTGCAAAAATTTAATACACATTAATAATAAATAAATAAATAAATGCGCATTTATTGAATTTAGTTATTTAGAACCTGCAGAGTATTGCCACAGCAATCGGTAGATCGAAAGCTCCTGCAGAATCTTGCCCCAGGTCTGTACCTCAGTATGGACCTTCCTTTCTGGCGCTGAAGGCAACGCTGTATCCTGGCCTATGTCAACAAATCCCAGGCCTAGGACAGCACTTTGCAGGGGGGCAGAACGGAAAGAGTCCCCACCGGCTCTCGCTACACTGTTAGAGTAGTGCCAGTCTTATGAGGCGGACTGGGCTGAGAGGCAAATTAGTCTAGTGCCCCCATAAAGGACCGTACTGCTTCTGGTATGTGAGCAGCCAGCATTTCGCAACTGTGGGGAGTCTGCTTCTAATTTTGACTATCCCATCATCCTGGCTAAAGTAAGGGAGGGTTATTGCCCCTGTCAGTTTATTTTTTACCATCCCTGTCCCATTGCAGAGATTCCCTTCATTTCCTGCCCCATATCCAAAAAGGAAGTGAGAGAAAATCTATGCAAATCAAGGGAATTCTTTGCCCCCCCTCCCCTGGCCTTTGGAACTAGTGTCCCCACTTGAAAATTTCAGGGCGGGTCTTAAACAGCAAGGGGTGTGGCCTTGACAGGAAGGGGTGGGTCATATTTAAGGGGGTGCACGAGTTTAGTCAGGCCTAGGGAAGCACAAAACCCAAAAAACGCTACGGCCTGGAGGAAGTTGTAGACTAAAGCACACTGAAGTCACCGCACGTGTGCTCCATTGAGATCTATGTGTCCCTCTGCTGCGGTGAAAGATGGGGCTTGTAGTCTGGTTGGTTCTAATAGATATACAGTGCAGCGTGTTTTCCTTCAAGTATGCAGATCATCTGTGAAAGTATAAATATATATGGACCTTGTTCTGATCCTAGGTGGCAAGCTAAAATGGATCATTTTATTGCATGGCTTTTTAAAATCTCACTGCAAAGAGTCACATTTAAGTAAACGGGCCTCATTGAAAAAAAAGTGATTTCCCTTGTCATGTGCAACTCAAGTTGCATCTAAAATACACTATATTGTCTTAGTCCATAGGGTTCAATAGTGCACAAAGCAAGGTCCATAAAGACATGGATGAGCGAGTTTGGGTGGAGGAACTTGACTGGCCTGGACAAAGTCCTGACTTCAACCCAACAGAACACCTTTGGGATGAATTAGAGTGAAGACTGCGAGCCAAACCTTTTTATCCGACATCAGTGCCTGACTTCACAAATGCGCTTCTGGAAGAATGGTTAAACATTCCCATAAACACACTCCTAAACCTTGTGGACAGCCTTTCCAGAAGAGTTGAAGCTGTTATAACTGCAAAGGGTGGGCCAACTCAATATTTGAAGCCAGCATTGCCTACACCATTGCCGTGAATGCAGCCTCACCATTGCCGTGAATGCAGCCTCACCATTGCTGTAAATGCAGCCTCACCATTGCCGTGAATGCAGCCTCACCATTGCCGTGAATGCAGCCTCACCATTGCCGTGAATGCAGCCTCACCATTGCCGTGAATGCAGCCTCACCATTGCCGTGAATGCAGCCTCACCATTGCCGTGAATGCAGCCTCACCATTGCCGTGAATGCAGCCTCACCATTGCCGTGAATGCAGCCTCACCATTGCCGTGAATGCAGCCTCACCATTGCCCGTGAATGCAGCCTCACCATTGCAATCAATGCAGCCTTACCATTGCAATCAATGCAGCCTTACCATTGCAATCAATACTGCCTTACCATCCGAGGCAGCGCTGGGGGGGACACAAAAGATAGTGCCTGACCTCACAAATGCGCTTCTGGAAGAATGGTTAAACATTCCCATAGACACACTCCTAAACCTTGTGGACAGCCTTCCCAGAAGAGTTGAAGCTGTTATAACTGCAAAGGGTGGGCCAACTCAATATTTGAAGCCAGCATTGCCTACACCATTGCCGTGAATGCAGCCTCACCATTGCCGTGAATGCAGCCTCACCATTGCCGTGAATGCAGCCTCACCATTGCCGCGAATGCAGCCTCACCATTGCCGCGAATGCAGCCTCACCATTGCCGCGAATGCAGCCTCACCATTGCCGCGAATGCAGCCTCACCATTGCCGCGAATGCAGCCTCACCATTGCCGCGAATGCAGCCTCACCATTGCCGCGAATGCAGCCTCACCATTGCCGCGAATGCAGCCTCACCATTGCCGCGAATGCAGCCTCACCATTGCCGCGAATGCAGCCTCACCTTTGCCGCGAATGCAGCCTCACCTTTGCCGCGAATGCAGCCTCACCTTTGCCGCGAATGCAGCCTCACCTTTGCCGCGAATGCAGCCTAACCTTTGCCGCGAATGCAGCCTCACCATTGCCGCGAATGCAGCCTCACCATTGCCGCGAATGCAGCCTCACCATTGCCGCGAATGCAGCCTCACCATTGCAGCGAATGCAGCCTCACCATTGCAATCAATGCAGCCTTACCATTGCAATCAATACTGCCTTGCCAGCCAGCGCTGGGGGGGCACAAAAGATATATATCCAAATTACCAAAGGGGTTGTATTAAATCAGAACGTGGGCCGCAATTGGCCCACGGGCCGGACTTTGGACATGCCTGCTCTATACACATCTAATGTAGCTCTGCTGTTTTTTTTTTTTTTTTATATGAAAGGCCTATAACTAATACACAGCTCAGATAAGCAGGTCAGGTTCAGCAGCATTCCAACGGTCTCTACAGGTTCGATGGAAAAGGACCACCGGGATCTGCTACAGGACTTGACTCCAGAGTCTCTAAACTAACAAAGCCTATTACACCATTAAGCCTTGCACGCATGCGATTGTACCCCAGATAATCATGCACTTTAATTCTACTACACCCCATTTCAGGAAATGAATCCCAGAAGTCCTTCAATCAGAGACAGACAATAAATGACGCACAAAACAGGCACAGCAGGGAAGGATTAAGGGAACCGGCTAGAAGGGGATCATTATTATGCTCTGAAGTATTTCATAGAATATAATGGAGAAAGTTTAAAAGGAATCAGGTGTTTGAACTGGAATGTGGCGGTGACGCAGTCGGGGCATCTCGTCAATAATGGAGTTAGATAATCTGTTGGTAAAGTGACTGAACATGCAAAGCAGTCCTTCCAATTAATATTCTGTGAGGGATTTATAGTAATATCCGCAACTATAATGAAGGTCAGACATTTTTCTCTCACTGTAGGTATGGGACGGTGTCATATGTCCAATGATGAGACAATTGGGTTGGCCCAATTTGACTTGCGCCAAATAAAAATTTAAAGTGTCTCTAAAGCCAAAAGTTTTATTTTGGTTTTGGATGGAGTATGTCAGTACAGAATATTAAAACTCCACCTGTGGAGATTTCCCTTTACTTCATGTGCCACAGACGCAACAGGAAGTGAGAGGAACTTCCTCAAAATGAGGGAAATTCCCTCTTAGACCGTTGTCTTTGGAAACCGTGCATGTTTAGGTTCTAGAACAGGCATGTTGTGCTTGGATGTAAGAGAGGGCTGAACTGAGTAGATAAAGTCCTCCTGTACATGGGTGTATAACTTTTTCCGCTGGAGAGAGATTCTGTGTAAAAAATGGTCCGTAGGGCATCTCAACATCATGTTTATATAAGAGGTGCGTGCTGTGTCATTTTGTATGGCTGACAGCCGAGATCAATCTATGCCTGTGCCGCCACTGCTGACTACACAATGTGGATGTTTACATCTGGCCCTGAATGAGTTCTTCACTAGGCTGCGGTGAATGATTGCAGGCCGAGGTCGTTCTGCGCCAGTACTGTCCAGTAAATATCTCATTTGGGACTCGGGGAGATGTAGACAGCAAAAACGTGTAGGTGGCACAGGTCGTTAAGAAAGACTAAAGACTGAGGTGGTTCTACACCTGCACCTCTGCTGCCTCCACATTGTTTATTTACATCTTCCTTGGCCCTGAATTTATTGTGTAGTAGCGCATATGAACATGTGAATTTATGCAATATGCATATAAACGTTTGCATAGACATTTACATGCATACTGTGTAAAATATGGGCAACATCGGACCAAAAATGTCGATTTTTCCTGGTTTGGATTGCAGCTAAACGCTACGGACCAAAAGGCAGCTTTGTGAATGGGCCCATGGCATACGATACTGCAGTGTTCAGATCTGTATAAAAAACGTTATGCTGTAGAAATCTCCAGTGCGCCCCTGTGCCTTTAAAGGGGTACTAAAGGTTAGATTTCGTCATACTTGCCTCCGCTGTGCAGCTCGTTTTACACAGAGTGGCCCCGATCCTCGTCTTCTGGGGTCCCTCGGTGGCTGTTTCGGCTCCTCCCCATACAGCTAACCGCCCTGGGAAGCGATTTCCCAAGGGGGTTACCTTCCATAGCTGCCAACTACAGGACTTGTCTCCAACCCCAAGGCCCTCTCGTCATTGGAGTCGATTGACAGCAGCGCAAGACAATGGCTGTCAATCTATCCAATGAAGAGCGAGAAGCATGTGCCGAGAAGTCAGCGTGTACTCGACACGGGACTTTTGAGGGCTCAGGTAAGTAAACGGGGGGGGGGGGGGGGCTGGGAGGCCTGTAAGCATCGGATGTTTTTTCACCTTAAAAGGGATGTAAAGATTTGTTTTTTATTTTCTAAATAGGTTCCTTTAAGCTAGTGCATTGTTGGTTCACTTACCTTTTAACTTCAATTTCCCTTCTTGATGTTCTATTGCCCTGGAGCTGTGTTCTGTTCACCGGGGCTGGCGTCAGGTGCACGTCTACATTTTTCCATGATGAACTGCAACCCACCTGAAGGCGACATTGCAGTATGAGAAAAATAAAAAGTAAGCCTAATGCCGCGTACTTGTACTCGCGCAAATGCTCCCGATGCTTCTGCCGATACTTTTTTTGTATTTATCAACATGTTCTGTGAAAATTCTTTGAGTTTTTTACTACTTCGTGACAAGAAAATATTTTTATTTTACTCATTTTTATATCTTTATATCTTTTATAATGTCTTGAGTTAGAGTTCTTCATAATTCTAAAGAAAATATCCTTAGTCTGTATTGTGGTTTGAAAACCGGCCGTGTGTAGGCTCTCCAGCAGTTTTTCGACGAGAAAACCGCCGAGAATCATTATGGGAAAATTTAGAACATGTTCTAAATTTTCTCGCCGCGTATCCCAGTGTTTTTTTCCTCTGCAGTTTTCCCATAGGGAAACACTGCTAGGGAGCCTACACATGGCCGGTTTTCTAGACCAAGAGAAAACTTCCCAGTGTACACGGGGAAAAGGGACCAAGTCGATCCTCGGTTTTCCCGTCTGGTTTCTCGGCTGTGTTTTCACCGCCGAGAAACCCGATCGTGTATATGCAGTATAAGAGATTTGGGGGTTGTAATGCACACCTCCTATAAACAATAGGCCTGGTATAACTAGAGGACATGAAAATAGCAGGTAAAGCCTATAGCGGGCATGTCAAATGGGTGTTTTCTGCTCTATTCTTTTTTGGGACCCTCAGCCATTTTTTTACTTAAGATGACTGCCATGATTGGCGTTACTCTACAGAGGAAAACCGCCAGTCACCTTACACAATGTAAATGGATCCTTAAAGGGGTGTTCCAGCCTTGTTTTATGTTTATTAAAAGTCAGCAGCTACAAAAAGTGTAGCTGCTGGCTTTTAATAAACAATCACTTACCTGCTCCAGCGTTCCAGCGACGCGCCGGCCGGGGCTCCGTTCCTCTCCCCCCTCCCAGGCCGGCGTCCTCATCATAACTGTGGGCACCCGGCCGTGACAGCCTTCGGCTTCACGGCTGGGCACCCACTGTGAATGCGCGAGCGGCACTGTGCATGCACGCGCGGCGTGGCCCACCGCTGATTGGACAGGCGATCGCATGGGACCTGTCATGTGTCCCAGGCGATCGCCTACAGGGAGGGGCTGCTGTAGGCCATTAAGCTTAATCGCCTAACCAGCCCCTCGGCGGAAGTAGGAAGTGGGACAGGACGTCCCACTCCTCCTGAAGCCCCCACTCCCCCCCCAAAAAAATTACATGCCAAATGTGGCATGTAAGGGGGTGAGGAGTGGGATAAGCGGAAGTTACATTTTTGGGTGGAACTCCGCTTTAATCTGTGATTACTTAATCATTCATTGTTGCGTCCATGGCCAACATTGGGTTTACTGAAAGCCACACCTACTTAATTCTAAGAAATATTAAAGCACTTTGGTAATTGTATAATAATAATAACTCCAACTAACAATAGTTTATTTCTGAGAAAAGAGTCATTAAATGTGTTCCTTGTTGAGCTTCAAATTTTGTAAGGAAGCCTTTATGACCGAATAAATTCATTCATCTTGGGTTCAAATTTCCGACCCAGGGCCCCAGAAAGGAATGAGCAGAAAACGCCCGTTTGACATGCCCGCTATAGGCTGTGCTTATTCTTTTCATGTCTTCTAGATTTTATACCAGGCCTATTGTTTATAGGTGACAGGTGCACTTTAAGACGCCTAAATCTCTTGGCTTACATAGCCTTTTTGATTTTTTTTTTTTTTCTTTTCTGGTGCCACTTTTTTTTTGTTTCAGTGACTTTGTGCTAGTGCCAAATAGAGGAGGAGGTCTATCCTGATCTCACCCAGCTCACCAGTCTCCAGACTCCCATTCTGCATTCCTGTCCCTTGTCTCAGGTTACAGTGGAACACAGATTGTCTCTTTTTTTTTTTTTTTTTCTTTCATCTGACTTTTTTCCTGTTTTCCCCACGATTACCCATTGAAACAAAAATATGCATCTTTAAACTGATTTAGCAGCAAGCGATTGTTTTCTCCTGCTGTCACGCACACCCAAATGTCATCGTTTGTTTTGCCTTTTGAAGTGACGCCCCATGCATCGGGCCTTGCAGCATGCACCTGTACAGCATTGTGTAGCCGAAAAACCTGTGATAACATCTGTATGTTGTGGCAAAGGTTTCCTTTGCACGCACATGGGGTGAACGCACGCGTGTTTGTTCAAACCGCTCTCTCATCCTTTGGCGGTCCTGGAATTCCTGACTCTTTCCGCGCTGGAGGGGAAATGCAAAAGCGGATGATGGATTCCAGGTAACCGGGGCCAGTCTAGACCTGAGGCAGTTAATGAATTTTTCTGTAGAGGATCTCCTTATCATACAGACATCTCTTTATGCTATGACACACGCACTTATCTTAAGTACACCAGATCTGGAGTATTATCTTAGTGCTTTACTCTAGCACGACATGACATTCACAGTTCTAATGAATGGCTAATGTGGCTTTTTATGGAATGTTCACCTGTGGAAGTAGGGCGTTCAGGTGGAAGTACAGATACTTATGCTGTGCTTCGTCAGCGGAAAATTATAACCACAAACAATGTGTGTCTTTTGGTCTGTTTCAGGTAGGGTGACCATTTCCAAAACTACCATTCAGGGACAACCCCCCCCTTCCCAAAAATCAGCTTGTGCTGTAACGAATCACAGCACAGTAATTGGACACATTTATGATTTCTCCAATCGCAAGCAGGGGGCGGGGATTGTGCTCCTCCAGGCATTGCCGGCCAGGGCAAGTACTGTCAGTGAGTAAAGCGGTGATGTGGCAGCCTTTTTTTTGGGGGGCATCAGTTTGGCCAGGGGGGTAGCTGTGTCAGTTTCGTTCCAGGACACTGTATTGTCCTGAAATAAAGGTGCCCAGGACCTGCAAAATGTGAGAATGTCCCGGGCAATCCAGGACACGTGGTCACCCTAGTTTCAGGTCCGAATTCTGAACAAAATACAGGTCAAGATCAGACTTGAAACAGTGAACCGGGACGCACCGGACCCCTGCTGTGAGCCGCATGCGGCTCATATGTGAATCCAGCCTCAAAGAGTAATCCAATAAGGTATTGCAGAAGGCAATACGAGGAGTCTTTAAAAAGTTTCTGCACATTTATATATATTTATAACTTGGTTAAAAAAAATGCAGAAACTTTTTGAAGAACCCTCGTATTTAATTTGTGTATTAAGCCAGTAAGTATACTCTTGCATAACCTGATAGAGGGTAATGTAGCTCCTTTCTGTACAATCAGGTACAGCAATGTATAGCCGGATAATATAGAGCAGCCTTTCTCAACCGGGGTTCCTCCAGGAGTGGTTAGGGGTTCCTTGAGCTGTAGCTAACTGCCTTCCTATATGACGAAGCCTTCATACTTCCAAATCTAACGCCACTTGACAGAGCGAGCAGCATGACCACATGGGTTTCAGTATGGGCACCTCTGTAGGGGGGACATACTTGCCACCACCAATGTATCAATGATATTGAGTAATCTCACTAAAGACCTGAAAATTATTTTAAGGAATTCTTTGGGGTAAAAAAGTATTTTCTGGAGATTTTGTAGTCATGTGATAGCTACTGAAAGGAACATTATCTCTGGGTGGATTAGTCTGTAGGTAATCTGTCAGTACAGGGATTCCCTGGCCCTTAGCACAGTTGTCCATTCATCAGTGTCATTCTAGTACAGCACATGCATTTTACTACCGAACATAATGAACAAAAAAGTGCAACAAAAGAAACATTAACTTAGATTGAATGCAACTGAATTTTTGGGCTGTTCATCAGTGAAAACTTTGTTGTAGCAAAAATTTTAGTAATTAACTAATTAAGGCTAGGTTAGTGTGTGTCTCTCCCTCCCTCTCCCTCTCCCTCTCCCGCTCTCGCTCTCTCTCTCCCTCTCCATCCGAAATTATTCAATCGGACAATTCAATTATTCCTCGTACAATACCAGATCATACTATTTTCATTTTAGTCAGTAGAGTTGTCGTCCGAAAATCCAATACAAATACATTATAACACATGTCATTACTTTTTTTTCTGTCGTACAAGAATTTCGTGACTTTAGTAACCTATTAAATTTCTACTTGCGACTATTAAGCAAAAAAAGTCGGACAATCTAACCTTTCGATTTTCGGATCGTGTGTAGTCAGATGTGCTGTGTGCTGTTTTCTTTCAAATGGTAAGCACCCAAGGTGTGCACATAGTGCCATACATAATTGTGTACCATCTGGAACCACCTTTCTCAACTAGGGTTCCTCCAGAGGTTTTTATGGGTTCCTTCAGCAAGGAACAATTCGTCATTTCTGATAGATGACCAATGTTCTCTTTTGCTATCTATAAGGGGTGATTATTCTATCACAGCTTCGACGCTGTGATTGGCCGGAGTCGCGATGACGTCACTCCTGTGCATGAGCACAGGAGCTGCCAGTAACGGCACGATCGCCGTTTTCTAAAGTGCGCCTGCGCCATAGACCTCGCCACCCGTCTCTTTTGTAAATATCTCCTAAAGTGTGGAGGTTTAGAAAATATTTCGAGCACCTACAGGTAAGCCTTAATCTAGGCCTACCTATAGGTAAAAGTGGTTGTAAAGGGTTTACAACCACTTTAGCATACACTTATTGCCTGGACTCCAAGAGAGATCAACTTGCTGAGCTTGTACTCTTTAGTTTATATTTATCAATGATTTTATAAAATAAACCAACTTTGGGGCTGTGTAGGATGTTTCAGATTGGATTGGATTGGATGAAATGCTTATAGAGCATGAGTTGGGAAACTCGCGTCTAAGCGCTTACCAACAAGCTGGGGGTATCCAATTCCCAGGAGCTAAGATAAGAGACTAGGATATCTAAGTGAAAGAGGTGAATAAGCAAGAAGTAAACAAAAATATAAAAAGAGGGTAGGCGAGGGGTGGGGGCAGGACACAAGGAGCCTATCCCTACTCCCTGACCATGGACCGCAGCCTGGGATTAAGGCAGCGTCCTGCTAAGAGCTTGGATGGCCAAGTCTCTATCCGTAGGCTTGTAAAAAAAGCGGTGGGCCAGATTCACAGAGCCATTACGCAAAAATCTACCAGGATTCGGTGTAGTGCCTGGTGAAATACGGCAGCGTAGAGTATTAAGTATTAAGTGTATCTGAATCTGGCCCAGTGTTTTTTCAAGCCTTTACGGAAGGCCATCAAGGAGAAGGATGCTCGGAGCTGATGAGGGAGCTGGTTCCAAAGAGAATTCCCCAGTGTTTGGAGGCGGCGGCCACCCTTTGAAGCTGAGCGACTAGGTTGAATAATCGCTAACAGGGCATCCGTTGAACAAAGCTCTCTGGGTGGACAGTAGTGTTGTGTCATGTTCGATAAGTACATCGGCCTAGTTGCCAATAGGCCCGAAACACCAGACAGAGTCTTGAATTCGACCCGTTTTGCTAACGGGAGCCAGTGTAGATGACAGTATGTCTGCCTCTTTGGATGGACACCAATGAAACAGTATTCTTTTGGATGAGCATGATGTAAACCCTTAATGGAATGACATGTAGTTTGCTAAAGGGGGTGAGGAGCCGAAAATTACAATCGAGCGTACAGATTGATTTATGTACAATCTCACTGCCCATACATGGATCAAAATTTGGTCGGTTCACTAGATCCATGTATGGCCGGCTTTAGGAAAAGTTTCATACTATGAGGTTGATTAACTAAAACTGAAGAGTGAAAAATCTGGTGCCACCCTGCATAGAAACCAATTAGCTTTCAGGTTTTATTGTCAAAGCTTAATTGAACAAGCTGAAGTTAGAAGCTGATTGGCTATCATTCAGAACTGCACCAAAATGTTGCACTCTCCAATTTTAGTAAGTCAACCCCTATAAGTCCATCATTTTGTTGGTACATGGTGAGGGCTGTACATTGTTGATATTGCTATTCAAAGGACATGTCATCCAGACACAGAGTACAATTAATATTGGTATTAATGAAGCAACAATTCTAATTCTATTGATGGTAATAAAACTGCAGGTTTAGGGGGCGGCGCCGACACC
This sequence comes from Rana kukunoris, assembly GCA_029574335.1. Taxonomy (NCBI): domain Eukaryota; kingdom Metazoa; phylum Chordata; class Amphibia; order Anura; family Ranidae; genus Rana; species Rana kukunoris. Next base: position 35,709,122 of record CM056055.1, read on the forward strand.
AATACAGCTTAGGCAGCTGTGTTCAGATCGCCATAAACACAGGGACACTCCTAGGCTGTTGTATGCTTGTTAATTAGAGAGGAAGTTCCTGTTATTTAGTTAAACAGATGGTTGCACACAAGTTTGCCCCAGGCACCCAATCTTTTATGAGCCATCTAAATAGTAGTGAAGACCATTGTTATGTATACCCTGCAAATAATAAGAGGTTTGAGCCTTTGTGTACAGTCGCGCACTCACCTTTGCTTTTTTTTTGTAATCCTAACACATAGGATGATTGTTAGGTGATTATAGAATTTGGTGCAGTTGTGAAAAAGTCTTTCTAGAGTTGAGTTGGAAAGTATAAAATGATTATTTTGCTGTTGTGTAAGGGGTTGTTATTACCAGCCCCATGGGGAAGTGTTGCCAGACTCCAAATGCATAGACAAAGTAAATGGTCCTATTGTTTCCTCTGAAAAAAATAAGGACAGGTTGCAATTTTATGTAGTACCTTGCAATTTACTATTGTTGTGCATTACAGCATGCCGTGGTGCATGGAGTTGATTAAAATGTCATTGTGTAGCTTTTCAAGTGGTTGTAGAGGCAAAGTTTTTTTTTTTTACTTTAAAGTGTTTGTAAAGGATCATTTTTTTTTTTAAACAACAAACATGTTATACTTACCTTACCTGGTTGCTTTGCGCAAAAGTTAAAGCGCCTACAAAATAGGTTATTGATTTTTGGCATTTTTATTATAATTTTTTTTACTAGTAATGGCGGTGGTCTGCAATTTTTATCATGACTGCGACATGTGGTGGACAGATCGGACACTTTTGACACTTTTTTGAAATCATTGACATTTATACAGCAATCAGTGCTCTAAATAGCCACTGATTACTGTATAAATGTCACTGGCAGGGAAGGGGTTAACACTAGGGGCAATCAAGGGGTTAAATGTCTTCCCTGACTGTGTGTTCTATGTGGGGGGATGGGACTGACTGGGGGAGGAGACCGATCAGTGTTCCATTGAACTAGGAACACACGATCTGTCTCCTCTCCCCTGCCAGGACGTGGATCTGTGTGTTTACACAGATCTACGTTCCTGCTTTGCCACGCGCTATCACAGATGACTGGTGGACATCGTGGCTGCGCATCGGCTCTTTTGTGACGCGGCGGGCATGTGCGCCCCTTATGCCAGCGGAAAGCCGAGGACGTCATATGACGCCCACCTGGGATGGGAGATCCCCTCTGCGGACGTCGTATAACTATGGGAGGGATGGGAAGTGGTTAAAGTATAACAAAAGGCAAAACTTTTTTCTTTGGTTTTGGATAGGGTGAAGAGAGAAATGGTACACAGATGTTAAAAAAAAAAAAATCTAACCGGGGTTATAACCCTCCTTTGCGCTATCCAATATGAAAAAAAAAGTTTTGCCTATAGTTCTAAGTAGTGTATATGATCCAATGAGATGGTATTACCATACAGGTTATGTTGATGAAATACATTGCTCATGTATTTTTGTACGACATTTACAGATATATTCTTCAGCCAGTAGATGGCAGTCTTCATGAGTTTGTAGCTGCATCTATGGGTAAACTCTATGTATTTTCTGTTTCCTGTCTGCAGTTAAGCAGCAACGCAAATCCCAGATGGACTGTGCATTGCATGTCTGTTCTGTAGGGCTATATACATAATTTATAACAGTTGTGCATTCTCCTGTCATTTGTCCTCCCATAACTTATTTACACTTCTGTCACTTGTCTAACAGTACTATGCGCTTTGTGTAAATGATTACAAGAAAGTAATTGAGTTTGTAATAAATAAATATAGAGACTGATTGATACATTTGCTGTCCTGTTTTATACACACAAACAATTTTTGTTTTCATTGTGTGTCTCTATAATGATTGGTAAAAGAAGAGAATGACGCGGCGCATACATTTTTTTTTTTTTTTTTTATGTTCTTTCTTTTTTTCTTTTTTTTTTAGCTCCTTACCATTTTAAACGCTGCAGATTAAGGTAGTTTTATGAAAAATGTTATAGTGAGTAATATAGGACATAGTTGAAAAGGGCTCACGTTATCAAAGGTTTCTCAGATTCTGGTAATTGGGTTGTTATGTTTTCTTTAATGGGCCTAGGCACTTCTGAGGTTTGCAGCTGACAAATGCGGCAGATATTTATACTAATGAGGTACTAAAACATCACAGCCTGTCATTTGATTCATGGGACGTGTAGGGCACATGGGAGGTTGGACTGGAAGATGCTGTTTAGGGTTTGATTTATTGGATTGTCATTGGAAAAAATAGACCTATCAGTGAGAGGGTCCTGGTGCTTCTCCCAGTGTGGATTAAGAACAAGAAAGAATCTGATTGGGTGCTTTGAGCAACCCTAAGGCCGTGTACACACGATCGAACATGTCCGCTGAAACTGGTCCGCGGACCAGTTTCAGCGGACATGTTCGATCGTGTGTACGGCCTATCGGACCGGTTTTCCGGCAAACAAAAGTTTCTAGACATGCTTAGAAACCTGTCCGCTGGAAACCTGTCCCTCGGACATGTTCGATGGTTAGTACACGAAAACATCGGTCAAAAATCCCGCGCATGCTCAGAATCAAGTGAACGCATGCTTGGAAGCATTGAACTTCGTTTTTTCATCACGTCATTGTGTTTTACGTCACCGCATTCTGGTCCGAGGGGATTTTTGTCCGATGGTGTGTACACACATCAGACCAACAGACAACTTCAGCCTGGTCCGCTGGAAACGGTCCATCGGACATGTTTCCTCGGACATGTCTCATCGTGTGTACGCGACCTAAGGCCCGCCATACATTGGTTCGAATCTCGACCGGTTTAGCAAGCACCAGCTAGGATTCAAACCGTTAATGGACAGGCTGAATGTACCAAGTTAATCACTGTCTTCTTCTAGTGGGAAAGGCTTCTCCCACCCCCCTCCCAATGGCCTGGCAGGAGGGATTCCCGAATCAGCACTATGTGTGTGATGGGGAAATCAAGTGAATTTCTTGATTTTCTTTCCTGCAACCCTGGTTGCACACTAGTTCTGGTGACAACCAGGGATTTCCTTCACTTTTGGAGATTTTCTTTCACTTCCTCTTGTGGCTATGGGACAGGAAGTGAAGGGAAAAGTCCCAAATGGGACACAGATGGTTAAAAAAAAAAAAACTGACGAGTTATATCGGATTTTCTATTGGAATGTGTCTTGTCGGATTTTTCGATCGTGTGTACAGAAGTCCCTCGGAATAAAATCCAAAGTACAAACATGCATGCTCCAAACCAATGCTAACTATAAGACAACATTAGCAAACGTTGCCCAAAGGGTGGTGCTAAAGAGCTGAAAAACCACGTAGTGCGTCTAGTACGTCACTGCGTTTGTGTTTGTTAGCCGACAAAGTTTTGCCGTCTGTATGCAGAACAAGTTCATGGCCAACGCCTTTCACACAAAATTTCACGGATTTGTCTGATGGAATTCCGATCGTGTGTACGAGGCTTTCGTTTTCTTACCCTCTTGTATTGGATTGTGTTGGAACTGTCCTGTCTTTTTTTGTTTGGTTGTTTTTAGGATCTGCTCAAACAGTTGGCGCTACATAAATCCTATTATTAATAATAATCTTTCAGTGAAATACGGCTATTTATCATTACTTTTTTGTTACTGTTACAGTTTTTGTACTCTTTATATGCTGTGAGATACAAAACGGCTTTCACTAATATTCATTCCTTTTCTTTTTTTCTAGGGAATTTCTCTGTTAAACAAAAACAACGGACAGCCCAATATCACATTCCGATATGACAGTAAGTATCCCTTCATTGCAAAATATTGTATATATGAATGAGAAGTGACATGCAGGCCATCAAAGATCTCTGTGGTTAGGTACAATATATATATTCAGAGAAAAGAGAACAACATTTTCCAACATGCTTCCCGATATCCATATTAGTACAGTAATACCTCAGAAGTAACGCAGTTTACGAGCATTTGGAAGTACGAGCTATTATTTTTTTAAATCCTGACTCGGTTTGCAAGCGTTGTCTCATAAGACAAGCAGGATTCAAGCCAATGGGGTGTGCAGTACTGCATTTGGCCAGAGGTGTGGGGGCGCCAGTGACACTGGAAGCCGCTTGGAGACACTTGGAAACCCTAGGAAACACTCCATTCCCAAGTGTCTTCAAGCTTCTCCGAGTGCATCGGAGCGGTCTCCAAGTGTCTCCGGTGCCCCCCCCCCCCCCACCTCTGGCCACATGCGGTACTGCATACAATAGCAGTCACTTTGGAACAAATTATCTGAGTTTCCATTGACTCCTATGGGGAATCTCGTTTTGCAAGCATTCTTCTGGAACAAGTTATGCTTGTAATCCAAGGTACCACTATACCCTGTTTCCCCAAAAATAAGACCTAGTGTTATTTTTCAGGAGGGCTGCAATATAAGCCCTACCCTGAAAATAAGCCCTAGTTAAAAATGCTTGAAAAATTCTGTAATTCACTCTATTTCAGTAGTTTATAATGTACAATGTGTGTGCTTCTGTAATATAATTGCGGGGGAGAGAGCTCCAGGGAGTAACAGAAGTGCAGAGTGGCGCTATAACAAATGTATTTGGCACAATTATATTACAGAAACGCGTACATTATATAATACTGTAATAGAGTGGATTATAGGATTTTACAAGCATTTTAACTCCGTTCACACTGGGGATTCCTGACAGGCAGGGAGAGAAGATGGCACATTACATTGTAAGACCTACCCTAAAAATACGGAAACACGGTATAACTAAATGTTTCATTGACACCTCTGTGTATTGGCAGTGTGGCATATTTTACAGGACATATGTAGCAACAATAACCTGACAGGGGTCCCTAACCTATCCACAGCTAAAAAATGTTTGGTTATACATACACTTTAATGGGTCTACTTATAAATGTTTTCACACATGATTCACTGAACTTTTACCTAGGATTCATTCACACATTTTCTATAATTGAATCCAGTTCGAAAACTGTGTGGGTGAATTATTTATAAACAAACCTCTAAGAGCCCATTCACACTGGGACGGCACGACTTTGGGGGCGACTCGACAGGGCGACCTGAAGACGACTTCAGAGGCGACTTGCAAAATTACTTGTGTATAGAAGTCAATGCAAGTCGCCCCCAAAGTCGTACAAGAACTTTTTTCTAAGTCGGAGCGACTTGCGTCGCTCCTATTAGAACGGTTTTATTGAACAGAGCGGGTCGCGACTTGTCAGGCGGCTGTTGTCCCTGTGTGAATGGGCTCTTAGTGTAGTTTCCATAATAATAATTCATTTATTACATTTATCTAAAAAAATAAAAATAAATTTTAAGTGATATTTTTTTAAATAACAAACATGTTATACTTATCTGTTAAGAATTACACGCCTACAATATAAAACGCCAAATTTCCATGCAAAATAATGGTACCGCTTTCAGCATCAAAATCTGACATAATCATACCGCCAGGGAGGTTAATGTGCCATTCAAGATTTTTTTTTATATACTTTTCTCTCTCTGTAACAACGATCACCAAGACAATATAGAGAGTGAATCTTCTAGTGGGGACAGAGACAGCAATCCTTCCATCCTTACCAAAATTTGAAAAAAAAAGTTTGACTATACATACATTTTCTGTAATCTCTATTTATTTTTTGGGGGATTTTGGAATACACCCTCTAAAGTTATTTAGCTTTTTTCTGTCCTTTTTTTTTCTTGATTTTTTTAATCCACCCAGACATGTAAAATTTAGATCCAGAGAGCTAGGTGGATGGATAAATAAGGACAGGTGGATAGATTGGATTTTAATCATAACTTGCTGTTTGCAAGTTTGCAGGATTGTTTATACAGTAGGGTCGAAACAACTAATCGATAATGAAACTAATCGATTACAATTTTCATAATTGATCAGCCAGTAACATAATGGGGTTAAAAAAAAAAATTAGCCCTTTATAGTACAAAAAAGCAAATCGCTACGGTAAATATTACTTTCACTGTCGCACAATAAAAAAATGAATCCCTTACAGTAGCAATTATTTGCTCTTTTTGTACTTATTTTTTATTTATTTTTAACCCCCATTATGTTACTAAACATCTTGGGTCTGGGGTCACACCGCAGAAACTCATTAACCACTTAAGACCCGGACACATATGCTGCTAAAAGACCCAAGGTGTTTTTACAATTCAGCGCTGTGTCGCTTTAACAGACAATTGCGCGGTCATGCGACGTGGCTTCCAAACAAAATTTGCGTCCTTTTCTTCCCACAAATAGAGCTTTCTTTTGGTGGCATTTGATCGCCTCTGCGATTTTTATTTTTTGTGCTATATACAAAAATAGAGCGACATTTTTTACTTTTGTTATAAGAAAAATCAAATAAACTAAATTTTAGTCAAACATTTAGGCCAAAATTAATTCAGCCACATTTCTTTAGTAAAAAAAAAAAAAATCGCAATAAAAAAAAAAAAATAGCTACCTAGCGAGAACAGCGTCACTAATACAGCGTTCAGAAAAATGATCGCTTAGTGACGCTGGCAATAGGGAGTGAAAGGGTTAACTAGGGCAGTGATCAGGGGGTTAAAACTTTATTAGGGGGGGTACGGGGGCTATCCTGAACCTAACACTAACTGTCACACTGACACTAAATGCAGTGATTAGATCACTGCATTCAGTGACACTGTGACAGGGGGGTGGGGGGGGGGGTGATCACAAGGGGTTAATGTGCCTATGTGTGTGTGTGTGTCAGTGTTGTGTTGGTGCACACTTACTGTGGATGTCTTCTCTCATCAGCAGCGGTGGGAAACACTGCTGCGATGAGAGATGACATCATTTCCTCCTCCTGTGTAAACACAGGAGGAGGAAGTGACACGAAGGGGGAGCTGGGAGCGATCGTGGGGGGGGGGGGGGGGGGGGGGGGGGGGGGGGCGAAAAAGACTGACATCCGCCTGCTCGTCGGCGATCGCTCCCAGAGCCAGGGGGACCGCTGCACGCCGCGGAGGGGGTCCCGATCGGACCCCCGAACCGCACAAAGGCGAGGACGTAAATATACGCCCTTGTGCCTGTACGAGCCATGTTGTGGACGTACATAGGCGTGCGGCGGACCTTAAGTGGTTAAAGTTCATTTACACGTTTTCCTGAGGGACACATTCACATCCATGATTTTTTTAGCCGCTGTGTATTTGGAGAGGGCAAGGAGTTTTTAACGCAAAACGGTGCTATTTTTTTTTTTTGGTTCACTATACTTCAATGGAGAAGCTGCAGATAAACATGTAATGTGTTTTTGCGGCAATTTGTGTTTGTAATCTGCCCAACAACATATTGGCCCAAATTTTATTTTTAAGGCTAATATGCGATTAATCGAAAACAATAATCGGCCAACTAATCATTTATGAAAATAATCGTTAGTTGCAGCCCTAGTATACAGTATATTGCAGTATATACACCCAGTCTTTAAACCCCTTTCTCTTTCTCTACAGACTGTACAGTTAATTTTGGGGGGAAGCATCTTATAGCGGAGATGCAGAACATAACCATCATCCAATATGCTTGCAATGACCAGGTGGCCGTTACTGTAATGTGGACAGCTAGTCCTACCGGTAAGTTAAAATGAATGAGGTGGACCACTTTGTTCCCTCTGCAAGTTATAGTGAATGTAAAACGTGTCAGTTATTTCATATTTAATTTGGTACTAATTTTAATTTTGGCCGGGTACCAGTGACTTATGCCGCGTACACACACGATCAGAAATTCCGACAAGAAAACTGTGGATTTTTTTTCATACAGGATGTTGGCTCAAACTTGTGTTGCATACACATGGTCACACAAAATTTTGACCATCAAGAACACGGTGACGTACAACACTACGATGTGCTGTTAAATGCTTCAGAGCATGCGTTTTTTTTGGTGCGTCAGAATTGCATACAGACGATCGCAATTTCCTCCAAGAACTTTTCTTGTCAGAAAATTTGAGAACCAGCTCTCAAATTTTTCTTGGTGGAATTTCAAACAGGAAAATTCAGATGGAGCCTACACACGGTCGGAATTTCCGACCAAAACCTCACATCGGACTTTTCTTGTCAGAATATTATTGCAGGAGTATATAACTGTGCACTGTTTGAGCGGAGGTCCTCTTTAAGACCAGGAAGAGGAGGAGCTTCTCCCATTGTGTGCAGTTCCTTTCTCTATTCACAGATCAGAGTCACAAACGCATTTCTGTTACGATGTATTTGGAACTACCATACTACAAAAAGCTTAGCAAGCTTCCTAGTTTTATTATCTTTTTCCTGGCCGCTGAAGTGTGTTTTCTGCAGCGCCGTTTAAAAACAGAACTTCGGAATACACGTCCACCTCCACATTTTTTATTTTTTTTTGCAATATGGCAGTATGGAGATGGTTAAATTGAATTCCAATTGTAACCAAGTATGAGACCCTTTATAAGCACTCGGTGACACAAATAACAGACATTGGTAATATCTGCCTTTTATTAAAACATACTTTTTTTTTTTTTACATTATTGTTTAAAATTTCCACCTCATCCAGTGGGGACATCATGTTACACACATAAAACATATGTCTCCTAACACAAACTACATGCAGTTTCCATTTATTGTTTGAAATTATAAGCTCTGGTGGCCACTAACAGGCTCTGTAAAATATTTATGAAATATCGAGGTTCGGGAAGAAAAAGTCATTTAATCATTTTTTTTGTTTCATTGGGTTGTGAATTTTAGAAAGTGGCTTACTGCTTACTGCCTTACATGAATTATTAACCACGGTAATTTTTGAAGTGTGTTTTATGCACACATAACATAGGCCGCCATCTTGACTAAACCAACATTCATGAGAATGGAGCTTGACAGGTCATTAAAATAAATTTAAGGCCCCTTTCACACTGGGGCGGAAAGTGCGGTGGCGGTAAAGCGCCGCTTTACCATTGGAATTGCGGCGGTATTGGGCCACTAGCGGTGCGGTTTCACCCAAAAAAAGGGTTAATAGAGGCGCATTGCCGGCGGTATAGCCGCGGTTTCCCATTGCTTTCAATGAGGAGGAGCAGTAAACACCCTGCTTCTTCACCGCTCCAAAGATGCGGCTAGCAGGACTTTTGGAACGGTTCTTCTAGTGCACCCCAAACAGCTGCCGCTGTTTCAGGTCGGTTTGCAGGCTCTATTTTTAGTGCAATGGCGCCTGTAAACTGCCCCAGTGTGAAAGGGGTCTCAGGGTACTTTTACACTGGGGCAGGGGTCTGATGGTGGGAAAGCACCGCTAGTTTTAGTGCCGCTCTACTGTTCTTTTAACCCTGGCTGGTGGATGAAAAAAGGGTAAAGTGCCCGTGTTGCAGCGCATCCAAAGCACTTTTCAGGCGCTTCAGAAGCACTGCCCAATCATTTCAATGGGCAAGGGCGTTGTAGGAGTGGTGTATACAGCGCTCCCACATTTTTTTTAAAAAGCTGATTACCAGAAGGTTTTTGGACTGTAGGCGTTCCAAAGACTGGAGAGAACCTACACAGACAAACATACAAACTCCATACCAATAGTGCTCCTTGTGAGAACTTTTTGTAGACCCTAATGCTGCAATGCACAGTCCTAACTATCTAATCATTAAACTGCCTTGCAGTAATGGTCCAGTTATCATGATAACCTTTGTGCAAGGTTAAACCAATCACAGGAATGGATGTGTGTTGATCTTGTAAACCAAACGAATAAATGGACAAAAAGTGTCTCTCACTGACCTATGTAGCTGCAGGCACTGTGAAGCAATTCATCCCTAAAGTTAACAGCAGAAGTACTGAGGTTGTAGAAGTCCCTCTCGCCACTCGGCTTACCTTGCTTCCCCTCAGTTAGCAGCTCTGCCCACCCTGCTTCCCCAGTGTTCTAATCTGTAACACAAACACAAAGTAGGAGCTCTGGGGGAAGGTGAAAAGGTTTTAAAGCCAAACTGAACCCATCAATTTAACAGTTTCTCAAAACAGTTATATTAAAGGCATGCTATGAATTTGAATGACTTTAAAGTGGATGTAAACCCCTCTCATCATTTCTAAGTTACTCGTTGGGCGGAGTTGTCATGTCAGTAGACTCCCCACCCACCTCTACACTCCCCTTGGCCAGGCATCATTACTTCCATAGTGCTGATCTATAAGGATATACATGCCTCCTGTATATATCCTTACCTGCCAAAAATCTCGCCTTTAGCTGTTTGTAACCCCGTAATACTCTGGATTCTGTGGATGGGTCTGTTGTCCGGAGCTCGGTGGGTTGAGTCGTGATGTCAGTAGACTCCCCACCCACCTATACACTCCCCTTGGCCAGGCATCAATGTTTCTTACACTTAACTTCTACTGGTCTCGTAGGTTATGCCCCATGATCACTAACATCCAGTTAAAACCCAGGAAAGACACCAAATGACTTCAGCATGCCTAATCATGCTGAGGTGTGGAGCAGCCAATCCTGGGAGAGCTGGGGAATAAAGGAGGGGGATGTGAAGTACACAGAATGCCTCTCTCACACTTCTGCATGAGATAAAGAAATCACCTGTCGCTCACAGCAAGGGGGAAGAAACTGACACATTTCTCTGTGTGACTTTTTTATCCTTCTGAAGAAAGATAAGAGGATTGCTCAGAGCTTGATTATCTCTTTGTGGCAAGACTGGGCACAGATGAAATGACATCCTCTGCTGTAACAGATATGAGTCTTAATTTAAAAAAAAATGTTTTGGGGTTTGAACTTTGCCGCGTACGCACGATCACTTTTCGGGTTGTAAAAAACAATGTTTTTCAGGCTCTAGAAAAAAACGACGTTGAACTTCATCATTAAAACGGCCTTGCCTATACAGAATCGTTAAACAAATTCTCTAGCAAAGCGCGGTGAAGTACAACACGTACGACAGCACTATAAAGGGAAAGTTCCATCCGGATGACGCCACCCTTTGGGCTGCTTTAGCTGATTCCGTGTTAGTAAAAGACGATTCGCGCTTTTCGGTCTGTTACAGCGTGATGAATGTGCTTACTCCATTATGAACGGTAGTTTTACCAGAAAGAGCGCTCCCGTCTCATAACTTGCTTCTGAGCATGTGCGGGTTTTTAACGTTGTTAAAGACCACACACGATCATTTTTTACAACCCAAAAAACGACACGGTTTAAAACGTCGTAAAGCATGTTCGGAAAAAAATTGGGCTGTTTTTCAGAAGCCGAAACATTTTTTTTCTTAAAAACGTTGTTTTTTAAAATTGGAAAAATGATTGTGTGTACGCGGCATGAGAATAAATTGCTCCACAGTGCCTGCAGTTACAAAGGTAAATGAGGACTAAAGCTCACTTGCAGCTTATTAAAATGTATTAATACTTGACAGTCCATTGGCTTGCCATGTGTTCACATTTTGCTATTTTGTTTATTTATTGGTAACTGGAACAATAAAACAAAATTAACAGTTGGATAGAAGAAAACGACATAATTTTTGATATGAGGATTAGGAAATTCTGTGGCTTTTGTGCTGTTGCAGAACTACACGTCCCAGCCTGCCCTGGCTGCCAGAAACTTACATAATCTGGAAGAGGATTGGATCCTGGCTTTCAAGGTCTGCCTAGTAAAACAAACAGGCCTTTTCTTCTGTCGGCAGTGAAGAGCCAAACTGAAATTGTTGATTCTTCTCCAAAACACACAGCGCAATCTCTACCTTGGGAACACAATTCTGTGTATTACTGGGACCTGCCTATAGCGATGTATGTCTCTGTATCATTGTTCATTGTGCAAGGAGGGGGGTACATTACCGTAATGCAACCTACAAGACAAAATTTATGAATACCAAGATCACAGATTGTCTTCATCAGCCCAAGGACAGTAAACAGTCCCGGGGCTGGAAAGCCTCAGTGTTTTTTCGATAGTGGCTGCATCCCTAACAACTGTATAACATGTCTTTAAAAAGTGGGAGAAGGTGTTGGCTGTTTTTCTTTTCTTTCTTTTTTTTTACTTGAATGTGTGTGTTGTATTTTCCAGGCATCGAGTATCTGAAAGGTTTTCGCATTATTCTGGAAGAACTGAAATCCGAGGGGCGGATGTGTCAGCAGATGGTGCTTAAGGACCCCAGGCAGCTGAATTCCAGCTTTAAGAAAGTTGTACGTGCTGTAAAACCAGTTTATGCCATTTGATGTTTTCAATTGTCTCTTTATAGCTTATTTTTGTCGAGTACCCCCCAAAAAATACGTACATTACTTTAAATCACGTAATTTAACACAAGGACATCAGCAAGTCTCTCTATTAAGCCCATTGAAAGTCTCACTTTTTATACTTGTTATGCACTTAAAGAATGTGGCTCTTTGAATGTGTTTGTGATTAAAACTGTAAGCAGCTGCCCTGTGCCAGCACACCGGAGAGCCAGTCCACCGCTCTTACCAGGTGCAGTTTGGATCTACAGTGATCTGACGCGATCCCTCTACAGCAGGGGTCTCCAAACTTTCTAAACAAAGGGCCAGATTACTGTCCTTCAGACTTTAAGGGGGCCGGACTGTGGCCATCAGGAGTACAAAACCCCCCATCATTGGACCCCATCATTGGTATCATTGGGAGGAATTCTGCCCCGTCATTGGGAGGAATTCTGCCCCATCATTGGTGTCATTGGGAGGAATTCTGCCCTGTCATTGGGAGGAATTCTGCCCTATGATTGGTGTCATTGGGAGGAATTCTGCCCCATCATTGGGAGGAATTCTGTCCCATCATTGGTGCCAATGAATAAAAAAGCACCCCAAGGGCCGGATAAAATCAATCAAAGGGCCACGTCTGGCCCCCGGGCCGCAGTTTGGAGACCACTGCTCTACAGTACTCCAGTTAACAAAGCGCATGTTCCCTGAGCAGTGTTGTTGATTGGAGCACCGAGCAGGGTGTGTGTGATGAAATGCGGAGACCCGCGGTTAGGCTCCTAGTGTTCTGCCAGCTCCAGGTTTTACCCTTTTTATCATGAACACGTAATAAAAGTTAATGCCATAAACCAAGCAAAACCATTTAATTGACTATAGATGCACTTAAATGGCCAAGACATATGATTCAATATTGCTCCCTTTGTTTCTTCTCACTTTATTTACCATTCTACTATTTTCAGGTTATGGAGACCCAGCCATTTATGAACCTGAAGTTTGAGACGGATTACTTTGTGAAAATTGTCCCGTTTCCTTCAATAAAAAACGAAAGCAACTATCACCCGTTTTTCTTCAGGACCCGCCGTAAGTTCTGACCTTTTAATAATGTTCTAACCATACAGTCCTACAGATGCCATATATGTGGTCCGGGTTTTCTCCGGGTGTTGTAAATTATATAATGATAGGAGCACTTTGGGCAATGCACTTTGGAGTCCCATTTTTGTGATAATAAAAAATGTCTTTCCGTTTTACGCCAACTCAGAATGCCTTCTAAAGATTGGTGTGCAAAGTCTAATGAGAGCCATTGGCCGCAGAGCTAGGGGGCCAAAATCTTTATTATTATTAGTGTTCACTCATAGCAAGGTAACCTAGAACATCCAACATGTTTTGGAAGCACCAACACTCCCGTATTCATCAAAGATTTAAACTTGGGTTAAAGATCAGATTGATGCTTCATCCTCCTAGGTTAGTATAAGGTTTGCTTTAAAAAAAACATACTTCTCTTTTGAGGTCAGTGCCACTACCTTATATACTCGAGTATAAGCCGATCCGAATATAAGCCGAGGCGAAAACATATTGACTCGAGTATAAGCCTAGGGTGAGAATACAGCAGCTACTGTAAGTGGAAAAGAGGATCAACAATGTTCATTTGCAGCTTCACTGTGCCCATTTGCAGCTTCACTGTGCCCATTTGCAGCCTCACTGTGCCCATTTGCAGCTTCACTGTGCCCATTTGAATGCCTCACTCTGCCTCATGTACCTGATCTCCATCCAGTGTCACAAAGCCTCCGAGTCTCCCACGGCGTTATGCAGTCAGTGACCGGTGTTCCGTCATATTTTCCAACCCGATGGTTCTGGACATGCGTGTGTGGCCACTGTCCAGTGTAACAAAGCCCTGCCTCATCCTCATCTGTGATAGACAGAACACTGATTCAGTTTACCAGTGTTCCGCCTATCACAGAGGAGGTGGGCCTTTGTTACACTGGACGGCCACCTCCTGGATGGACTGGATGGACGGACGGCTGCCGACTGACTGCATTACACAGTAGGGAGACTTGAGTATAAGCCGAGGGGTGCTTTTTCTAACACAAAAATTCTGAAAAACTTGGCTTATACTTGAGTATTTACGGTAATTTCATTTCAGACAGCTCAGTCTCATGTTATATTGAGAGACAGCTGGGTTTGAATGGAACAACTTTGGTTGTGATTTCTCAGCTTACCTGCAGTGTTCTGGCATTCCTTTGTCAAGTGCAAAATATGTATTTGTAAAACAAAGATTGTGCACTGATGAGATGAGTAGGGAGTGTGAATCACAAGACTGGCTGAACAGAATTATAATCTATCTGGTAAAACAGTTGCTATTTGTCTTATTCAGCTGTGAACTTTGTTATTTGTGTGGAGTTCCGCATTCAGCTGATCCCCATTGCATATCTAGTCTAGATGGGTCTCTTCACATGTCGGTTAATTGCGTGAGACATGTTCCCCTGGAACAGCATGAGGGGCGCATATTGCATTTATCTGCTGTAAACTCCGCTCCCATGTTTGGCTACTGCAGGATACCTCGGTGTAAACAGCTATAAATTGAATCACATGTATTTATGTTAGACGGATCTGTTAATGGAATTCTGGAAACAAGTCAGGGGAAGGATTGCTGGGGGGCTGAATACAGTAGTCCGAAAGCCGCACTCTTATTGCCTCCTCCTTACACTTGTGTCACAACAAAAATGACGGGACCAACTGAGTATGTCCCAGAAAGCCTAAAGCATCAGCCTGCGCAGAGTTCTTCATCCTGGCTGCATTCCAGTCCCATAGCTCATGTTTTCCACAAGTAGACAGAAGAGGTTGCCAGTTTCCTATGCTCTGATCTTCTCGTCTTAAGAGCTTATTGTTTCAGGATTTCACAACCCAATTCACCACAATTCAATAGGTATTGTATTGATATTCACCTAAACATATGTAGCATTCGGTACACAGTGTCGTTCATTGTCATTAATGTTTCCATTTTAGGGCAAGGACACCTTATCTGCCTGGGGTGACCACACACGGGGAGGTGCCTGCGTGCATAACATTGTTTTTTAGGCCCGGTTCACACTGCTGCGAATTCTATTGCGAATTTGAGCCGTTGTGATTTCTCAAATTCGCAAGTCATTTAACCACTTCCATACCGGGCACTTATACACCTTCCCGCCCAGACCAATTTTTAGCTTTCAGTGCTGTCACACTTTGAATGACAATTGCGCGGTCGTGCGACGTGGCTCCTAAACAAAATTGGCCTCCTTCTTTTCTCACAAATAGAGCGTTTATTTGGTGGTATTTGATCACCTCTGCGGTTTTTATTTTTTGCGCTAAAAACAAAAGAAAGGGACAATTTTGAAAAAAAAAACACTATTTTTTGATTTATTAAATATCATAATTTAAAAAAAAAAAAGTTTTTTTTTCTCCCTCAGTTTAGACCGATACGTATTCTTCTACATATTTTTGGTAAAAAAAAATCGCAATAAGCGTATTTGATCGGTTTGCGCAAAAGTTCTAGCGTCTACAAAATAGGAAATAGAATTATGGCATTTTTATTTTTTCATTTTTTTACTAGTAATAGCGGCGATCTGCGATTTTTATTTTATTTTATTGTGACCGTGACATTACGGCGGACACATCGGACACTTTTGACACATTTTTGGGGCCATTCACATTTACACAGCGATTAGTGCTATAAAACTGCACTGATTACTGTGTAAATGTGACTGGCAGGGAAGGGATTAACACTAGGGGGCGCTGAAGGGATTATGCTACCCCTTCAGCCTGTACACAAACAACATTTTTATCATTTTGTTCCCACAAATGGAGCTTTCTTTTGGTGGTATTTGATCACCTGGGATTTTTTATTTTTTGCAAAAAAAAATTAAAAAATTACTGAAACTTTAGAAATTTTTTTGTTTTGTTTCGGTTATAAAACATTGTAAATAAGTAAGTTTTCTCTCTCCTTCACTGATGGGCACTAATGGTACTGCACTGACGGGCACGATGAGGTGGCACTGATGTGGTGGCATTGATGGGCACTGATGATGGGCACGGATAGGCGGCACGGATAGGCGGCACGGATGGGCACTAATATGCGGCACGGATAGGCGGCACGGATGGGCACGAATAGGCGACACGGATGGGCACGGATAGGTGACACGGATGGGCAAAGATGGGCACTGATAGGTGGCACTAACGTACTAATGTATGTGTTGTACTAATGGATGCCAATCAGTGCCAAACAATGTCTGCCAATCAGTGATGCCCATTGTGGGCACTGATTGGCATCCATTATTTGTGATTGTCATCAATGGTGGTCTAGGGTGGCATATACCTGTGGTGGGCATCCCTGGTGGTCTAGTGGCATCCCTGGTGGTCCAGTGTGGGCATCCTCGGGGGGCTGCGCTGATAATCAATCAGCGCAACCCCCCCCCCCCTGTCAGAGGAGCAGCTGATTGGCTCTCCTCTACTCGCGTCTGACATGAAGGGGTGCCGTAATATGTGCTGTAACCTCTAGCAACCAGTCAGTAAGTGGTAATGATATGCTTTAACCTGTGGCAACCAATCGCAATCACTTCCTGATCTGATACAGTAAACTGATTTCAAGTCCCTGCTTCCTAAATTAATAGAAGTAGCCAGTATGTGGGATAATACAGCGTCGTCCCAAATTTTCAAAATAAAGTTTACACAAAAAAAACAAAAAACGATCGTGTTCCAACCATTTCCTTCTCCATTCAAAGCTTTAAAAACAAATTAAAGTAATATATAAGTTGAGACTTCTGGCCGGTTCCATGTATGGCCTCATTTTGTATAAGGTGTAGTGTATGGACCGGCTCCACAGAAAACGGCACAGCCCAGACCTGCCAACTGCTGCAGCCAATACAGCAAATGCCATTCTTCACTTTCTGTATGTCGGAGTTTGTTGAGCATAAAACTTGGAATTGCCAAATATTCATTGTGCATTTATACTGACTTTTTTCTTCTTTTTTTTTTTTTTCCTAGCATGCGAGACATTACTGCAGCCTGACAACCTAACCTGCAGGCCATGTAAGTAATCTCTAAATACTGGACATTGACCTATTCATCCGACATCTGATTGGAGGGCAGAAATCATCACTCATCCTGTTGTTTTTGGTGACAAGGGGCGATCAGACATGTGTAAATCGGTCATTTTTGTACCTAAAGTGGTTCTTCGGTCTGGCATGTATGCTTAGGGGAGCCGGCTGTGACTCCTTACAGCTTCAGAGCCGGCTTTCCACTGTGTATGCGTTGCACTGTACTGTGTATGCATGGGGATGGGGGGAATAGTGCCCCATTATTGGTGTCAGTGGGGGAAATGGTGTCACATTTTTGGTGTCAGTGGGAGGAATGGTGCCCCATCATTTGCGTCAGTGGGAGGAATAGTGCCCCATCATTTGCGTCAGTGGGAGGAATAGTGCCTCATCATTTGCGTCAATGGGAGGAATAGTGCCCCATCATTTGCGTCAGTTGGAGGAATAGTGCCCCATCATTTGCGTCAGTGGGAGGAATAGTGCCCCATCATTGGTGTCAGTGGGAGGAATAGTGCCCCATCATTGGTGTCAGTGGGAGGAATAGTGCCCCCATCATTGGTGTCAGTGGGAGGAATAGTGCCCCCATCATTGGTGTCAGTGGGAGGAATAGTGCCCCCATCATTGGTGTCAGTGGGAGGAATAGTGCCCCCATCATTGGTGTCAGTGGGAGGAATAGTGCCCTATCATTGGTGCCAGTGGGAGGAATAGTGCCCCATCATTGGTGTCAGTGGGAGGAATAGTGCCCCATCATTGGTGTCAGTGGGAGGAATAGTGCCCCATCATTTGTGTCAGTGGGAGGAATAGTGCCCCATCATTTGCGTCAGTGGGAGGAATAGTGCCCCATCATTTGCATCAGTGGGAGGAATAGTGCCCCATCATTGGTGTCAGTGGGAGGAATAGTGCCCCATCATTGGTGTCAGTGGGAGGAATAGTGCCCCATCATTGGTGTCAGTGGGAGGAATAGTGCCCCCGTCATTGGTGTCAGTGGGAGGAATAGTGCCCCCGTCATTGGTGTCAGTGGGAGGAATAGTGCCCCCGTCATTGGTGTCAGTGGGAGGAATAGTGCCCCATCATTGGTGTCAGTGGGAGGAATAGTGCCCCCGTCATTGGTGTCAGTGGGAGGAATAGTGCCCCCGTCATTGGTGTCAGTGGGAGGAATAGTGCCCCCATCATTGGTTTCAGTGGGAGGAATAGTGCCCCATCATTGGTGTCAGTGGGAGGAATAGTGCCCCATCATTGGTGTCAGTGGGAGGAATGGTGCCCCATACAGCACAATACAATCACTTCCAGCGCTAAGAGGTCCTCATGCTTGCGGATTTGCAGCCCACCACGGATAGGGGAATCCAAAATGGGACTACAAATGCAACAAACAAGATTCCGTATAGTACAGGATATGTGTACTCCCATTACATCCCGCTGCAGTGCCAAGCTGATGTGTTTCGGGGTGCAACCCCCTTCCTCAGAGCTGAAATAATGCCCCATATCAGTAGGAGAGAAAATTACCCAAGGGCCGAAAAAAGACAAGCAAAGGGCCCAATCTGGCCCACCGGCCACAGTTTGGAGGGCTCTGGTCTAGGGGGTCGGAGTGGAAGTAGAGCTAGGTACTCCTTTTATGCTCACAGAATATTTGACATCTTTTATTTTCTTACTCCTATGCAGATTGGAAACCAAAGAATGTGAATGTCACACAGCAAGGTGTCAACATGCAGGTGTCGTTTGACCACGCCCCTTACAACTTCGGCTTTAACGCCTACTATGTCAACTATAGAATGAAGCACGACGCCTCCTACAAACAGAAGATCTGCAGACAGGTATGGCTAAGAATTGTACAATCTTTTTACCAGACGTGTGTGTGTTGTGTGTGTGTGTGTGTGTGTTGTGTGTGTGTTGTGTCTTCTTCAGATTGTAAATGTGACATGGAGCATTAAAGTGTCTTACAATATACAGCAACATCATTCATAAAAAGCAGTCGCCGAGCTTCATTCCAGTGACACTGCCTGGGCTGAGATGATGTCATCAGGTTTTCTGCAGGCAGGAGAAAAGCTTTCTTTGATGTATTCACCACCCCCCCCCCCCCCCCCCCTGTGATTTGACTGTACATTGTCACGGGGCAAGAGGCTGCATCAGGGCAGAGGCACCAACATTTACACCATTGATGTTACAGCATCTCAGTCTGGGGCAGGGGTCTCCAAACTTTCAAAACAAAGGGCCAGTTTACTGTCCTTCAAATATTAGGGGGGCCGGACTGTGACCAGTGGGAGTAGAAAATGCCCCCCGACATCGGTGGGTGTAAACAATGTTATAGGCTTGGTGGTAACCTGGAGTCCCAAGAAAAACAAGCGATGAGAGGTCTATCAAACCTGCTTGAGTAGTCATGATATCTCGCTCTTCTTCCTGACCTGTGAGCAATGACAGAAATAGTGCCCCATCATGTCAGGCGTCAGTGGAAGGAATGTTGCCCCATCATTGGTATCAGTGGGAGGAATGTTGCCCCATCATTGGTATCAGTGGGAGGAATGTTGCCCCATCATTGGTATCAGTGGGAGGAATGTTGCCCCATCATTGGTATCAGTGGGAGGAATGTTGCCCCATCATTGGTATCAGTGGGAGGAATGTTGCTCCATCATTGGTGTCAGTAGGTGGAATTGTACTCCATCATTGGTGTCAGTGGCACGAATAGTGCCCCATTATTGATATTAGTGGGTGGAATAGTACCCCACCATTGGTGTCTTTGGTGTTAGTGGAAGGAATAGTGCCCCATTATTGGTGTCAATGGGAGGAATAGTGCCCTGTCAGTGGGAGGAATCGTGCCCTGTCTTTGGTATTAGTTGGAGGAATAGTGCCATCATTGGTGTCAGTGGGAGGAATATTGCCCCATCATTGGTGTCAGTGGAAGGAATAGTGCCCCATTATTGGTGTCAATGGGAGGAATAGTGCCCCGTCATTGGTGTCAGTGGCAGGAATAATGCCCCATCATTGGTGTCAGTGGCAGGAATAATGCCCCATCATTGGTGTCAGTGGCAGGAATAGTGCCCTGTCTTTGGTCTTAGTGGAAGGAAGGGCCGGTAAGGGTTAAGCAAAGGGCCACATCCGCCCCCCACCCCCTCCCGGGCCGGAGTTTGGAGAGCCCTGGTCTAGGGTATAGACACCGGCTGTATATAAACCTGATCTAAGGTGAAGGTGTTGCCAGTACTGCGATGTCTATAAGAGATAATAAAAGAGAGAGAAATCTAATATAGATATTATAGATGGAGATCTAAAAGAGATAATAAATACCGGTGAGTCTTATACTTGCACATTTTGTTTGTAGCAAATGAAATAAAAAAGCATATCTGTGCCCATCGCTCTGCCCTCTTCACCTCCTTCTCTTCCTTTTCACCTTTAAACCCAAATTCTAAGGTCCTTCTATGGGACACACGAGGACTCGATTGTCACGATGACTTCCCCTGGAGACGTCGCGCACACGGGCGTTTGAGGGCGTGTTTCTGTTGCTCATAGTAATGAAGGTCTGTATGTGGGTATACGCCATGCTCACACACAAGGGGCATTCATGGCTTTACCCCTGGCACCTGCATACAGCCATTCATTACTACGGGTGGCTGCGCTCGGCAGCTGTGTCTTCTGGACACGGAAGAGCGCCCGCAATTTATGTTGTAGGTCTTCATTCACCCGTGTGCACAAGGCCCAGCGTTACAAGATATATGTGTATTGGACATGTCATGGGCGTGACTTTTCTAACCCGGGTCTGACAAATCCAAGACAATTCATGAAATAAGAGAAAAAAAAAATCGAATGCTGATTCAGTTTTAACAACAGCTGTGATTTTAGACGCAAAATCCTGTTTGATCTTTATGGCGTATTGAGATTTGCTTACAGAATACGGCCAAATCAGTATTATGCTGTATGGAAATTAGTCAGGAGACTAGTTAAAGGGTAACTCTACTTTGTGTGTGAAAAATAAATAAATCACAAATTAAAAAAAATATATATAGAATATACTATGGTGACCCAAGCCATATTGTAATCTGCAGCGCTGTCATTTTCTGTATAATGCAATCTGACTACCGTATATACTCGAGTATAAGCCGACCCGAATATAAGCCGAGGCACCTAATTTTACTGCAAAAAAATAGGAAAACGTATGCCTGCATGCCTCACTGTGCCCATGTGCGTGCATGCCTCACTGTGCCCATGCGCATGCCTCGCTGTGCCCATGCCTCGCTGTGCCCATGCCTCGCTGTGCCCATGCCTCGCTGTGCCCATGCCTCACTGTGCCCATGACTAGAATGACATTTAACATGGGAGTCTATGGAAGGGGTGCCCAGCCGTAGGTCCCCCAGACAACAAGCTTTGCACACTTGTAGGGGAGAAATGGGCCTACATGTGTGCCAAGTTCCGAGTCCAGGGAACCTACGACCGGCCGGTACCGGGTCCCCAAAGTCACCGGAGAAATTACCGTTTAACATTGGAGTCTATGGAAGGGGTGCCCAGCCGTAGGTCCCCCAGACAACAAACTTTGCACACTTGTAGAGGAAGACGTGTGCCATGTTTGGGGTCCAGGGGACCTACGGTGGACCAATACCGGGTCCCCAAATTCCGGGAGATCAGGCGCAAAAAGGTGATTGGAGTATAAGCCGAGGGGGACATTTTCAGCACAAAAAAAATGTAGGCTTATACTCGAGTATATACGGTTCACAGTCAGGGGTCTCAAACTGGTGGCCCTCCAGCTGTTGCAGAACTACAAGTCCCATGAGGCATTTCAAGGCTGACAGTTGTAAGCATGACTCCCACAGGCAGAGGCATGATGGGACTTGTAGTTCTGCAACAGCTGGAGGGCCGTCAGTTTAAGACCCCTGAGTCCTAAAGGCTAAACAGCTGGTAGCACCTGTTTATATGCAAAGACTGCCGCTGAAAATTCATGGCATCCTGCCAAATCGACAGGCGGCACCACCTGTCAAACTCGGCCATTAAAGCCAATTGAGCTGCACCACAACTGGGAGCCAAGCGCGGTTGCAGTGCATTAGCCTCATTATAATCTCTTGTTTGGGAGCAGAGAAAAAAACAGGCATTCAGAAAGCAGCAAGATCACTCCTGAACACTTGACAGCGGTTTCTTAGCCACACTCTGAAAAGCGATCCACTGTGGATTGCTGTTAAGAGCTTAGCCCTTTTACTCTTGTAAATGAACACGAACACAACAAAGGTGGTATTTCTTCTACTCCTAGCCGAGCTCTGAGACAGTTAAATGGACAGAGAGGAAGTGAGTTGGAGTGAAGCGAAGTTCTGGGCTCGGAGCCAAGATTCTTCCTGCCAGAGTTATCATCACCGTCTTGTGTGTGTTGGATCCCGACGCTATTTGCTCAGTTAAATGCTCTAAGGCATTGCTAGGACAATTTCCAATCTGCGTCAGCGGTGGAGGAAGCTCACAGGCCCAATTCTAGGCGCTAGGGAAGGCAGGATTGAAGAGGCAGGAATTCTTGGCTGGACTGGTCCATAGTCTTGTGTTATAGGCGGCGTGCAGAGCGTGCGAATACGTTTCTCTAGTAATAAAACTCCAGTGTTCCTCCCTTCCTCTGTCTCCCCGAGGATTCTGCTGCCAGAACAAAGCATGGAATATGGCCAGAGCTGACACATTTCGTGGGAGGAGTTTATCTTAATTGATGGGTTTTTCCACCAATCACCAATCCTGTCTTTGTATTGCTTTGATTGTTTGCTTTTTTTTATGTAGAAATTGTGCAAATAACACGATTGATGAATTTGTTTGCTGATTTTTCAGGTTCAGAACTCGGATTATACAAACTGTCTGCTACAGAACGTCTCTCCCGGGGATTATGTCATTGAGGTGAGTTTTCTATATCCTCACCTTGGGGGTTGTATGTGATGGCTGGCAGTATTCAGTAATAATCACCGCCAAAGGCAGATATTGCAATAAAATGATATAACTGCATGCCTGGAAATTGGCAATGTAGTGGAAACCTTGTGTTAAAAAGTTCTTTGTGCGTTTGTAGTGCTATAAAATACTTGTGCTTTTCAAGACTCCTGTATTTGGTTCTGCAAATAGACTAGAAAGACCTCAATTAGTTAATAAATAATTTAATTAATTAATAGTTAACCACTTGCTTACTGGGCACATATACCCCCTTCCTGCCCAGGCGAAATTTCAGCTTTCGGCACTGTAACACTTTGAATGAAAATTGCGCGGTCGTGCGACGTGGCTCCCAAACAAAATTGGCGTCCTTTTTTTCCCACAAATAGAGCTTTCTTTTGGTGGTATTTGATCATCTCTGCGGTTTTTATTTTTTGCGCTATAAACAAAAAAGTGCGACACTTTTGAAAAAAACACTGTGGGCTAGATTCAGGATGGAGAGCGTATCTTTGTGCGGGCGTAGCGTATCCGATTTACGCTACGCCTCCGCAACTTTTACAGGCAAGTGCTGTATTCACAAAGCACTTGCTCTGTAAGTTGCAGTGGCGTAGCGTAAATGGGCCGGCGTATTCCCGCGTAATTCAAAGAGGGCAGGTAGGGGGCATGTTGTATTTAAATGAACACGTAAATGACGCGCCGAACGTACTGCACATGCGCCGGTCGTGAACGTATGCCAGTGCGCATGCTCCAAATCACGTCGCAAATAGTCAATGAAAACGTCGTGAACGTAACTTACGCCCAGCCCCATTCTGACTTACACAAATGACGTACACGACGTACAATACGACGCTGTCCCGACGTCCATACTTAACATTGGCTGCGCCTCATATAGCAGGGGTAACTTTACGCCGGGCGTAAGCCTAGCGTAAATGACGCAAATAGATACGCCGGCCGCAACTACGTTCGTGAATCGGTGTATCTAGCTCATTTGCTTATTCGACGCGTAAATCGATGGAAGCGCCACCTAGCGGCCAGCGTAAATATGCAACTAAGATACGACAGCGTAAGAGACTTACGCCGCTCGTATCTTAGCTAAATTCCGGCGTATCTTGTTTTCTGAATACAGAAAAAAGATGCGCCGGCGCATCTTAGAAGTTACGCGGCGTATCTCGAGATATCTCGCCGTATCTTCTTACTGAATCTGGCCCAGAATTTTTTCTTTTTGCTATAATAAATATCCCATTTTTTTTTATTTTTTAAACATTTTTTTTTCTCAGTTTAGGCCGATACATATTCTTCTACATATTTTTGCTTAAAAAAAAAATCACAATAAGCGTATAGTCACTGGTTTGCAAAAGTTATAGCGCCTACAAAATACAAATTAAATGTGTTCCCTAGGAGTGATTCTTACTGTGGGGGGAAGGGCACTGACTGGGGGAGGTGAACGATCTGTGTCCCTATGTACAAGGGACACAGCATCGGTCTCCTCTCCCTGACAGGACGTGGATCTGTGTGTTTACACACACAGATCTACGTCCTTGGCTGTGTAAAGGCCGATCGCGGCCGCCAGGCACGCGCATCGGCACCTCAGTGACGCGGCGGGCACGCGCCCCCCAGTGGCCGGAGGAGCCAAGAAAAGCCACCTTGTGACCGTCAATTGACAATGGCCCGGGTCTCAAGAAGTTAAAGCTGAACAGGGACAGTAAGATTGGGGAGAACAATACCATATTTATCAACGTATAACACGCACCCCTTTTTTAAGAGGCAAGTTTCAGGAAAGCGTAAATTTGAAATAAGGAACTTTGAAGCAAAATAGGAGTCAGTGCCCATCGATGCAGCCTCATCAGTGCCCATCGATGCAGCCTCATCAGTGCCCATCAATGCAGCTTGATCAGTGCCCATCAATGCAGCTTGATCAGTGCCCATCTGAAGCTTCATCATTGCCCATCATTGCAGTCTGATCAATGCCCATCTGCAGCCTCGTCATTGCCCATCATTGCAGCCTTATCAGTGCCCATCTGCAGCCTCCTCTTTGCCCATCAATGCAGCCTCACCAGTGCTGGATTTCAGAGTCGTGATCTCCTGTCTACTCTGTGCTTGCTGTCACACACTCCTGTGATAGACAGAACACTGGTCCCCAGGTCCCCTTACTGGCCTCCTGTTTAGATTACACTTGTTTTTTTTGTCAGCACCCCCCCACCCCCCCACCCCGGTTCTCTGCTCCAGGGGGCCCCTGCCTAAAGCTGTGTAAGGGGCACCAAAAACAAATGTTACACATTTTCCTGTTTCTGTTACCATTCAATTAAGTGTATTATCTTCTCTCTCCACAGCTTCTAGATGACACCAACACGACCAGACGCTCCATGCATTACTCACTCAAACCAGGCAAGTACTTGATAGTTGTGGCAACTGATAAGGAACTGCCTATAATAGTCAATAGGATCTGTTTATTTTTGCATTTATTTTAATGGAACACCAGTAAACAAAACATTTTCCTCCCCCTTTAGTGATTTCTCCGTGGGCTGGACCCATCCGTGCCATTGCCATTACCGTGCCTTTGGTCATCATTTCAGCCTTTGCAACACTGTTTACTGTTATGTGTCGGAAGAAGCAGCAAGGTAAGTCCTTTCACAATGAATAAGAATGTGTTATTTTGGAGAAAAGTTAAATTGACCAGAGTTTGATCGGAATAACTAGGCCGTGTGAGTTGATTTTACTATTTCTAATTTTATCCCTTAATACTTTTCTTATCAAAATGTTGAATTCACTTCCAAATATCACAACCATATTGTTATAATGTAATACCTTTTATCAGCATTCAGTTAAAGCTCCAACCAGATGTAAAAGACACACATTATTGCAGCTCTACCATCATTACCGTATATACTCGAGTATAAGCTGACCCAAATATAAGCCGAGGCACCTAATTTTACCACAAAAAAATGGGAAAACGTGTTGACTCGAATATAAGCCTAGGGTGAGAAATGCAGCAGCTACTGTACGTGGAAAAAGAGGGTCAACAATGCACATTTGCAGCCTCCCTGTGCCCATTTGCAGCCTCCCTGTGCTCATTTGCAGCCTCACTGTGCCCATCTGCAGCCTCACTGTGCCCATCTGCAGCCTCACTGTGCCCATCTGCAGCCTCACTGTGCCCATCTGCAGCCTCACTGTGTCCATCTGCAGCCTCATTGTGCCCATCTGCAGCTTTTCTGTGCCCATCTGCATGTCTCACGGTCCCTATTTGCAGTCTCACGTGCCCATCTGCATGCCTCACTGTGCCCATCTGCATGCCTCACTGTGCCCATCTGCATGCCTCACTCTGTCCAATTGCAGCCTCATGTACATGATCTTCAGAACACCGGCGCTGTGACATGCAGTCTAGTCGGCAGCCATACTGTGTAACAAAACCCCACCTTCTCCTTGCCCTCGTCCGTGACGGAACACTGATTCAGTTTCCCAGCAGTGAGTCAGTGTTTCGCCTATCACAGACTAGGACAAGGAGGAGGTGTGGCTTTGTTGCACTGGACAGCCGCTGACTAGACTGCATGTCACAGCGCCAGTGTTCTGGAGATCAGGTATGTGAGGCATGCAGATGGGCACAGTGAGGCTGCAAATGAGCATGTCAAAGCATCAGGAGATCAGGTGCATGAGGCTGCAGGTGGGCACAGTGAGGCAGGGAGACTCGAGTATAAGCGGAGGGGGGCTTTTTCAGCATAAAAAAAGTGCTGAAAAATGTGGCTTATACTCGAGTATATACAGTATATTCTTAACCACTTTCAGACCAGACTAATTCTGATATTTCCCTCACATGTCTAAAAAATCTGCATTTTTACTGATCGAAAATTACAAGCACGCACGAGTACCCCCATGGGATGGGATGTGGCTTCCCATTGGGGACTGGACAGAGGGGAGGGGCCAGGAGCACCGGTGGGGGACCCAAAAAGAGGAGGTTCACAGACGCTCTGTGCAATTTCCTTGCACAGAGCAGGTAAGTATAGACATGCTATTATTAAAAAAAAAAAAAAAATACCTTTACAATTTAAGTACTACTGCAAGATAAAGTCTTGTTTGTTGTATATAGGATGGTAATATTTTGCTGTAATCTTCTCCTGTAGAAAACATCTATTCCCACCTTGATGAGGAGAGTTCCGAGTCCTCTACATATGCCGGAAGCCTACATGTCGAAAAACCGCGTCCACGCCCAAAAGTGTTTATTTGCTATTCCAACAAAGACTGCCAGAAACATATCAATGTGATCCAGTGTTTTGCCCATTTCCTGCAGGATTTCTGTGGATGTGAAGTGAGTAGCTGTTTTGAATTTTATCATTTAGCAATGAATGTATCTTACCGGCTTTAGATACTTAAATACTAAAGTCTCGTTTTTCTTTAGTTGAAAATAATTTTTTTTTTATACTTGCCTCCTCTGTGCAGCCCCGATCCTCCTCTTCTCGGGTTCCTCTTTGGCTCTCCTGGCCCCTCTTTCCTACCGAGTGCCCCTACAGCAAGACATGGAGCTGCAGCCCGGCCCCGCCCCCTTTCTTTCCTCATTGGCTGACTGACTTTGATTAAAAGCAGTGGGAGCCAGTGGCGCCACTATGCTGTCTCAGCCAATGAGGATGGGAGTCCTGGGCAGCCGAGACACTCCATAATGCATTAAGATAAAAAACCTTCCTTTACAACCATTTAAAGGCAAGGGACACTAATGACCTCTGAAGGTTGCAACAGCGAATTTTCATTCCCTGTTGCAACACACCTGGGTGGGCTCCAGACGCAATGCTCTGTGTCCCGAGTCCACCCTATTTTGAAGCCTATTAGAGCCCTGGCTGCTCTAATTCATATGCCCAGTAACCCGAAAGGGGCCGGACACGTAAATAGGGGGTGGCCGTGGCAGCTGGGGATAGATTCATGCTATGTATGGCTGGCGCTGCTGTCAATCACATCTGATGACGCGGTGCGAGTGATATAGTCGGCGGCTATGCCCGCCGCTGTATCACGGGAGCGCACCTGCAAGAGCTTTCCACCATGTGAGCTTGAAAGTGAAAAGCTCTTGTGGAGAGGGGGGGGATCAATGACAGCCGCCGAGGGACCCCAGAAAACGTGGATCGGGCCACTGTGTGCAAAACAAGCCACACAGTGGAGGTAAGTATAACATGTTTGTTATTATTTTTTATTTATTTTTATTTCTTTAGTGTCGCTTTAACTGCATATAGGGCAGGGATATGCAGTTAGCGGACCTCCAGCTGTTGCAAAACTACAAGTCCCATCATGCCTCTGCCTGTGGGTGTTGTGCTTGTGGCTGTCAGAATCTTGCTATGCCTCATGGAACTTGTAGTTCTGCAACAGCTGGAGGTCCGCTAATTGCATATCCCTGATATAGGGGGTAGCGACGATAGGGGTGGTGCCTGGACGCCCCTAACGGACAGGCCACCCCTGATCGGGACTGCTTTGTACAAAACAATTGCACAAAGCAGGTAAGTATAACATGTTTGTTATAAAGAAAGAGAATTCTCTTTAGAATCACTTGAAGCTTTGCAGGAGATAATACATGACTGGAGCCCCTCTGCTGAATCTGCTTCAAGCCAGAGATTATTCACTAATTATTTGCAGATTTAGTCTTTAAAATTTGTTTTTCCATTTTAATTACGTTTAGAGTTTCAGGGCAGAACAAACGCTTATTTCCATGAATCATTTTCTTTTGCGGTGTCTGTTTTTTAACTACAAATAGACCTTTTTTTTTTTGTCCTTTGCAGGTTTCTCTGGACTTGTGGGAAAACCTAAAGATTTGCAAAGAAGGTCAGAAGGAGTGGCTGAAACATAAGATGAAAGACTCTCATTACATCATCATTGTGTGTTCCAAGGGTTTGAAGTATTTTGTAGAGAAGAAGAAGAGGAAGAGCAAGGCCGCCACCCTTGAGTCTGGGAAAGGGGAGATCTTTGTGGGCGCCATGTCCATGGTCACTGAGAAGCTGGCCAAGGCCCAGGGCAGCTCGGATAATTCAGATGACCTGAGTAAATACATCACCGTTTACTTTGATTACTCGAGTGAGAACGATATTCCTGCGTCTCTTGATGGAACCAAGAAATACAAACTCATGGATCACCTTCCCCAGCTCTACTACCACCTGTATTCCAAGGAGCTAAGCTTGCAGGACCACGATCAGTACCCGACTAACATCAGCAAGCGCAACTATTTCCGCAGCAAAGCTGGGCGCTCCTTGTATGTCGCCATATGTACCATGCACCAGTACATGGAACAGGAACCAGACTGGTTTGACAAGCAGCATGCTCCATCTCACTCTCCTGCCGTTCATTGCCAGGAGCCGGTGATGGAGAAATTTGACTCGGGTTTAGTGTTAAATGATGTTACCGTGAAACAGGTGACGGAGCACGATGTTCCTGTGCGGGCGGAAGTGCTGACATCAGCCGACTGTCATTCGCAAGTGCAGAACAATGATGCTGGCGATGAGCTGGAAGTACCGGCCACTAATGTGGAGTGTTGTGTTCTGCAGCCAGTGCTCCATTCTGTCAAGGTGGTCAACCAGACGGACATGCCTCGGGACTCTGGGATATATGATTCTTCTGTTCCTTCTTCTGAGCTTTCATTGCCACTAATGGACGGACTACTGCCTGACCAGATAGAAACCTTATCTATTGCAGAGAGTATTTCATCATCTTCAGGACTAGGTATGTCACAAATACTGCCATCAGTCATCATTCTAATCAGCTAAGGTTTATATACTGCTTATGACTTCTTCTTTAACCACTTAGACCCCATTCACACCTGACCGTTTTGTAGCTTGAAGCCTGAAGCTACAAAACGCTGGAGGGGAAAAAAAATCTATTATTGTCTATGGAGATGGTCCACAGCTCCACTACAAAACGCCTGAAGCCAGAAGTTTTAAAACGCCTGAAGCTCAAACAAGTTCTGGGACTTTTTTTAGGCAGATTTGGGCATTTTTCTGCTTTTTACATTGGTGACCTGTACAAAATCGCCGTATGGTAAATGGGGCCTTAACCACTTAAGGACCGCGGCATGTACATTTACGTTGGCAGAATGGCACCGATAGGCACATCAAAGTATATATACGTTGGTGCCTTGGGGGGGTTCGGGGGTCCGATCAGACCCCTCCCCCCTGTACATGCGGCGGTCCGCGCGGCTGTAGGAGCGATCCGACAAGAGGGGGCGGCTATTCGTTTTTGTCCGCCCCCTCCGGATCGCTCTCAGCCAATGCGCGCGCCCCCCCCGCCCTGTCACTTCCTCCTCCTGTGTAAACACAGGAAGGAGGAAGCGATGTGATCTCTCCCTCGGCGGTTTTTTCAACCACCGCTGAGGAGAGATCACAACACAGTAAGTCCTGCACTAACACTACACTGCACTAACACTACACATAGTCACATTTAACCCCCCCGATCGCCCCCCCCCCTCCCCCTGTCACAGTGTCACTGAATGCAGTAATCATACATGTATGATTACTGTATTTAGTGTCAGTGTGACAGTCAGTTAGTGTTAGGTCCTGGGCAGCCCCCGTACCGCCCCCCCTAATAAAGTTTTAACCCCTTGATCACCGCCCTAGTTAACCCTTTCACTCCCTATTGCCAGTGTCACTAAGCGATCATTTTTCTGATCGCTGTATTAGTGTCGCTGTTCCCGCTAGGTAGCTAATTTTTTTTTTCTATTGCGATTTTTTTTTTTTTTTTTACTAAAGACATGTGGCTAAATACATTTTGGCCTAAATGTTTGACTAAAATTTCGTTTATTGATTTTTCTTATAACAAAAAGTAAAAAATATAGATTTTTTTTCAAAAATGTCGCTCTATTTTTGTATATAGCGCAAAAAATAAAAATCGCAGAGGCGATCAAATACCACCAAAAGAAAGCTCTATTTGTGGGAAGAAAAGGACGCAAATTTTGTTTGGGAGCCACGTCGCACGACCGCGCAATTGTCTGTTAAAGCGACACAGTGCCGAATCGCAAAAACCCCTTGGGTCTTTTGGCAGCATATCGGTCCGGGTCTTAAGAGGAACTATTTTCTTTCCTAAATAGCTTCCTTTACCTTAGTGCAGTCCTCCTTCACTTACCTCATCCTTCCATTTTGCTTTTAAATGTCCTTATTTCTTCTGAGAAATCCTCACTTTCTGTTCTTCTGTCTGTAACTCCACACAGTAATGCAAGGCTTTCTCCCTGGTGTGGAGTGTCGTGCTCGCCCCCCTCCCTTGGACCACAGGAGAGTCAGGACGCTCACTAACACACAGCTCCTTTTCTCTTTCTGCAATGTAGAGAGCGTTCTGACTCTCCTGTATTTCAACGGAGGGGGCGAGCACGACACTCCACACCAGGGAGAAAGCCTCACATTACTGTGTGGATTTACAGACTGGTGTGGAGTGTCGTGCTTGCCCCTCCCTTGAAATACAGGAGAGTCAGAACGCTCTCTACATTGCAGACAGAGAAAAGGAGCTGTGTGTTAGTGAGCGTCCTGACTCCTGTGGTCCAAGGGAGGGGGGCGAGCACGACACTCCACACCAGGGAGAAAGCCTTGCATTACTGTGTGGAGTTACAGACAGAAAAACAGGAAGTGAGGATTTCTCAGAAGAAATAAGGACATTTAAAAGCAAAATGGAAGGATGAGGTAAGTGAAGGAGGACCGCACTAAGGTAAAGGAAGCTATTTTAGAAAAATAAAATTGTACCTTTACTACCCCTTTAAGCCCCGGACCATTTGGCTGGCCAAAGACCAGGCCGATTTTTGCGATTCGACACTGCAACGGTTTAACTGACAATTGCGCAGTCGTGCAACGTGGCTCCCAAACAAAATTGACGTCCTTTTTTTCCCACAAATAGATCTTTCTTTTGGTGGTTTTTGATCACCTCTACTGTTTTATTTTTTTGCGCTATAAACAAAAATAGAGCGACAATTTTGAAAAAAAATCTATATTTTTTACTTTTTGTTATAATAAATATCCCCCAAAAACATATAAAAAAACTTTTTTCCCTCAGTTTAGGCCGATACGTATTCTTCTACATATTTTTGGTAAAGAAAATCGCAATAAGTGTTTATTGATTGGTTTGCGCAAAAGTTATAGCGTCTACAAAATAGGGGATCGTTTTATGTCATTTTTATTATTATTTTTTTCTAGTAATGGCAGCGATCAGTGATTTTGTGACTGCGACATTATGGCGGACACATCGGACACTTTTGACACATTTTTGGAACCATTGTCATTTTTACAGCGATCAGTGCTATAAAAATGCACTGCTTACTGTAAAAATTAGACTGGCAGTGAAGGGGTGAACCACTAGGTGGCGCTGTAGGGGTTAAGTGTTCCCTGCATTGTGTTTTTTACTGTAGGGTGAAAGGGCTCTGTGTCACATGACACTGATCTCCGATTTGAGTACACAGAGCCAAGATCAGTGTCATTGTCACTAGTCAGAGCGGGGAGATGCTTGTTTACGCAAGCATCCCCCCACTCTATACCTCCGTGAGATGATCGCGGGGATCCCCCGCGGCGATTGAGTCCGCGGGACCAGCGGTCCGACTTATGGGGATGGCGGCAGGGTCGCGAGTGCGCCACCGCACGGACAGGCATTTAAAGGGGACGTACCTGTACGTTGATATGCCTGTCCGTGCCATTCTGCCGTCGTATATGTGCAGGAGGCAGCGCCTAAAGCCGTTAAAAACATATATATTTTTTTAAATCATCGCTTTTTATCCACCTTGGGTATGACCGTCAGCATTTGGAGGTGGGATGTTGCTTTTAGGGTTGCATGCCTGTCTTTGAAGGGCTTTATTTTATATGTTTGTTTCTACTTCCCTGCAGGAGAGGAAGAGCCAACAATCCCGAAATCGGTCGTGTACAGCGTGTGCAAAGCAGATCTCCACTGCCACATTCACTCGGATGAACTCCAAGCCGTCGCACCTTTGTAGCTGATTGGTTAATCCAAAGGACTTGGCTGGCCCCAATGGCAGTGAAGGAGTTAATATGCATTGCCACTTTAGAAAAGGTTCTGTGAACGGTCACCACGCCACTCCGGACCCTGAACCTACTTGAATATATGAGAGACAGAAAAGGCACCCCTCCCCCGTCAGCTTTTGTATCACTAGCTTGGGAACTTTGGCACGTGAACAAGACAAACGTTGGGGGCTGAGATGATAAACTATCATGCAGGATGCATGAATGTGGGGGTGACTGATCGGGTCCCACAATGGGACACACATGACATTGGATTGCAATTTTTTTATTTTTTTATCTTTTTAATATGGTACATTCGGGACAACAAATATTTTTTTCCTTCAGTGGGAAATGGTTGGCAGTGTTTTTTTTAATGTGTCTCCATCACCAGATCTTCTTCTTAATTTGATAAAAGGGAATAAAACGCGTCTTTTGGTACATCCAGAAAAATAACTTTATTTACAATGATCTCTGTGAAACATAGCGCTCGGTCAGGTGTACAGTGTACAACCCCAATGTGTTGTTTCATATCTATGTTTACACCAGTCACCACTGGGGGGCGCTGTTCATTCACTATGGTACTAAATCTCGGAGAGTGGAGAGACTTTAGCTATTGAACATCCGTAGACGGCGCAAGTACCTCATTACATTGTGTTGTTACCAGCCAAGGGATGTCCTACCGGCATCACTATGAGAACAAAAACTCAGATATGGTACTTAGTGCAGAAATTTACTTCTAGTTAGTCACAAGTGTGCTTTCCTTTTGTAAAAAGTACTAAAATTATAAGAGGCAGGATTTGATTGGCTGTTATGGATTGCAGCCCCTTTGTGCTCACTAAACTGGGCTTTGAGTGACAGGTTATTTACATATCTAGCTTGGACATGTTTATCATATGTTATGTTTTGTTTATCATAATATGAGGTGATATAACATCAAAACACATCCTGGTAATATACAATGAACTTTGGATCACCTCTTGTTATGATAAACATGTCCAAGCTAGATATGTAAATAACCTGTTACTGAAAGCAATAACAGAGAAACAGACTTTATAATTTGGTAAGTTTTTATCTGGAATTCTGTTAATTTGCACTGAACTTTAAACGAGGATTACTCAGAGCTGGATTAACTCTGTGTGGCAAGACTGGGCAGAGATGATAGGAAATCTTATACTCTACATTGTGACATAAAAAAAATATTTTTGGGGTTTACATCCACTTTAAAGCTGAGGTCTAGGTATGGCAATGCTTACAGTATGACCAGCCTGGACCAATATAAGTACGTATGTTCCATACCTGTGGAAGCTGGAAATTGATGTAGTAGTCACCGCTAGTACAGTGATTGCTGCTAGCTTCCAGGACCTGTTTCAAGTGCCTGCAGTTCTGCTTACTGAACATAGGAGGTCGCTCGCTTGGCACGGACACCATTCTTTGAACACTTTTAATTTTCTGTGGTTGCAAATCTAGTTACGTCACTTGTAGCTATAGGTAAGCCTATAATAAAGCTTACCTACAGGTACTGTAAATATCTCCTAAACCTTGCAGGAAGAGGGGCAAAAAAAAGAGGAAGTAAAACCCAACAGGTTTTACTTCCTCTTTAATGCATGCAAAGTGTTCTCTGATTGAAGGTGGAGGAGAAGACGCTACTGCTCTGCCTCTCCACCTTGTCCATTCAGAGAACAGTTTGTGTTCAACAAGAAAACGGAAAGTGTCCTCTAAGCCTGGGCAATAGGAGATTATGGGGCCCCCAGGCAATAGGAAATTATGGGGCCACACAGTATACACACATGGGGTCCTCGGGCAGTGCCCGAATGGTCAGTCCGCCCCTGGAGATCACTGAAGTAGCAGTGCCAACAGTGATTTCCAGTTTTCACAGGGATCCCACAGGTATGGTATGTACATGTAAAAATTACTATACATGGAATTATTTTAAAAGTACAACTACAGGCAAAACTTTTTTTTTTTTTTTTTAGCTTTGGATAGAGTGGAGATGGATTAGAACACCTGTCAGTTTTTAGTTCTGTCTGTGTCCTCGTTAAGGAGATTCTCTATTTGTCCTGTTCACCATTATCATTGAATGTGAAAGTAAAAGAAAATTCCAAATATTGTCCCCAGAAAAGTATTAGAGGGGGGATCTTCCAATGGGGACACTAGCTCTGGTGACCTGGGGTTCCCAAAGGAATTCCTTTAATTTGCAGGAACTTCCTGTAACTTCCTGTTTGGCTATCAGACAGGAAGTGATGGGAAATCTGTGGGGGAAAAAAATCTGACAGGGGTTATAATTAGGGTTGTACCGATACTGAGCATTTGTACTCAGGCAAATGCTCCGATGCTTCACCTGATACCTGGACAGTCAGGGTGATCAGTGCGGTGGGGGAGTTACAAGCAACGATCACCGCTGACTGTCCCTGTATCCTCCTCCAGCCCTCCTGTTCTGCTGCTGTCCCCCTCTGTGTCCCCCTCCATGCTGCTCTCTCCCTCCGTTTCAACCTCCGTGCTGCCGTTCCCCTCCGTTTTCCTCCACCCCCTCGATCTGTCAGGATGGAGAGTGGAGGTAGGAGCCGGTAAATCCAGGTCCTACCTTTTCCGAATGTACAGAGTCAGTGATCCCTGACTCTGTCCATTCACATAACTGAAACATTGTAACCTGTGATTACAATGTTTCAGTTTATGAAGAGAAGCTGCTGTCTTCTCTCTATTCATTCTGAAGCTGCAGAGAAACGGACAGGGGAACATGTGTCCCTAGTCCTTTTCCCTGTCTCAAAGGAGAGATGTCAGAGTTCTGTTAAGATCCCTGATATCTCACCAAAGCCCCCCACAACAGGGCTGAATAAAAAAATTGCAAAATATTAAAAAATTAAAAAAAAATTATAAAAAAAACTACTGACACATGTGCCGTTGTCACATGAGATTGAAAAAAAAAAAAAAAGTATCGGTATTCGGTATCGGCGAGTACTTGAAAAAAGGATCGGTACTTGTCCTCGGTCTTAAAAAAGTGGTATCGGGACAACCCTAATTATAATCTCTCCTTACTCTATCCGAAATTAAAATACAAATTTTTTGCCTATAGTTTTACTTTAAGATTCAGACTTTAAAGGCTAAGCTCACCTTCAGAACACGTTACACCCATATAAACGTATAAGAGGTTCCAGCTCCTGCATCCAACCTGCTGCCCAAAGATGTGCATTTATTTCTTTATAAAAGGTGAAGTTATCCTTTAAGCCCAATTGTAAAAAAAATAAAAAATAAACACATTTGGGAGGATTTACCTAAGGCAAATAGAGGGTGCACTTTGCAAGTGCAATTTCTCCAGAGCTTAGTAAATGAGGTGAAGATTCACTTTGCAAAGAACACCCATTCACATGCTAGGGGAAAAAAGCATTTTTGCTTTACACATGATTGGATGATGGAAATCAGCAGAGCTTCCCCCTCGTTTACTAAGCTCTGGAGCAAGTGTACGTGCAAAATGCAGTCTATTCCTTTAGTAAATAAACCTATTATATGAATAATTGCAGTGTGTTCACAATCACCCTCAGTATAAACAGTCAAAATGTAAGTTTTTAAGGTAAATTGTGTAATAATTGTAAATATAATTTATAAAAGTTTTGGTTCACAGAATAATAAACCTTATCAACTTAGCAGATTCCCTTTGCTGTTCAGACACTAAATCTAAATTTAGCTTCGAAAAGACAATAGTCAAGCACTCCCAAATGCACACACTCTGTGGCTTTCTATGTTAATTCTTTTAATTTGTCATAATGATGGCAATTATTTTACTGCTGAAATACATGAACTATATTTTATTCATTCAACTTCCTGACACTTGGCGACATCAGTGTTAGTGATGGGATTCTGAGTAGATGGATACTACAACGCTGGGTAACAATGTAAGATCTGGTGATAATCTGTGTTCTTTTATTTGGATTTAAACAATCCGTCAAATATTTGGTGATTAAGAGGATTTAAAAAGATACTTTAAAGGGACAGTCATTATGAGTAACAATGCTGCCCTCTAGTGTTCATAACCAGTAATGCACTCTAAAATGGCATAAAACATTTTCAGATACAGTACATCATTTTTTTTTCTACATTCTTTCAAATTAATGCTTGTAAATTTGTGCAATCTGTAGACTGAATTGTACAGGGGGGAAAGGTTTTGATCATCTCTGTTCAAAGAACCTTATTGTTTACCCCCTTTAACACTTTGTGAGTTCTGTTAAATCAGGGGTCTCCAAACTGTGGCCCGAGGGACAGATGTGGCCCTTTTCTAGCCTTTATCCGGCCCTTGGGGCACAATTCCTCCCACTGACATTAGGCACTATTCCTCCCATTGACACGAAGAATGGGGCACTATATTAGCCACTGATACCAATGATGGGATACTATTCCTCCTACTAATAGGGGGAATACTCCTCTTCCTATTGACCACCAAACCTGAGGCCATATATGTTGTCACTGATCCCGGGCCCGTGACTTTCTCTTCCCTTGCTGGCCCCAATCCGGCCCTCCTAAAGTCTGAAGGGCACTAAAGTGGCCCTTTGTTTCAAAAGTTTGGAGACCCCTGTGTTAAATCAAAGCAAGAAAAGTTTGCTCTTCATTTAAACATTATGACATACATAGTATGCTGTTTCACAGTGGGAAGGTTAGCCAGGAAGGAAAAGGCTCAGGATTTTGTGATTTTAAAGACAATTTTTATTACACATTTCTCAAACGCAAGCGTGGATTATAATAAAAACAATGTTTTTGGACTCCTATGGAGATTTCTAAAGAACTTTTTTTTTTTTTCCTTAAAGGCTATAAAGTGTAATTTATTGAGTGCAGTTTGATTACATTTTGAAAAACTTCCAGCTTAGCAAATCATCAGCACATTGCCAGAAAAGTGCCTTACCAAGGGAAAGTAGCACAGCAATATAAATGTATCCACAATGCCCTCTAGTGGTCACATCATATATTGCATCCTAAGCTAACTGGTGGTCATAAGTGGCCACTAAAGCTTTATAATGATGATTTAAAGGGGTTGTAAAGGTACAATTTTTTTCCTAAATAGCTTCCTTCACCTTAGTGCAGTCCTCCTTCACTAACCTCATCCTTCCATTTTGCTTTTAAATGTCCTTATTTCTTCTGAGAAATCCTCACTTCCTGTTCTTCTGTCTGTAACTCCACACAGTAATGCAAGGCTTTCTCCCTGGTGTGAAGTGTTGTGCCCGTCCCCTCCCTTGGACTACAGGAGAGTCAGGACGCTCTCTATGTTGCAGATAGAGAAAGGAGTTGTGTGTTAGTGGGCATCCTGACTCTCCAGCTTAGAAAATCATCAGCACATTGCCAGAAAAGTGCCTTACCAAGGGAAAGTAGCACAGCAATATACATTTATCCACACTGCCCTCTAGTGGTCACATCATACACTGCACCCTAAGCTAACTGGTGGTCATAAGTGGCCACTAAAGCTTTATAATGATGATTTAGACCAGGGATATGCAATTAGCGGACCTCCAGCTTTTGCAGAACTACAAGTCCCATGAGGCATAGCAAAACTCTGACAGCCACAAGCATGACACCCAAAGGGAGAGGCATGATGGGACATGTAGTTATGCAAGAGCTGGAGGCATTGCCGGTCCGGACCTCCCTGGGGCCCTAAGCACAATGACATGTCACATTAAAATTGAGAATCGGGGGGGGGGGGGGGGCACTGTCACATTAAAGATTAAAGTTGAGAAGCGGGGGTGTTCTGCTCTCGAAAATGACATCTTACATTAAAGTGAGAAGCAGGGGTGCTGACTTCTTCCTCTTCTCCCATGTAGCCAGCGAGTTGAGAAGTGGGGTGAGGGGCCAAAAATGACTTCTCACCAGGTGGGGCCATTAGTAATTTGGGGGGCCCTAAGCGGCTTGCATAGTGAGCCTATAGGGTGGATCGGCCCTGGCTGGAGGTCCGCTGATTGCATATCCCTGTTATGCTAATTATACTACCATTCATTGTAAATGCACAATGTGTGGCCACCATTGTGCATTGCTTGGTGTTGGGAAAAAGGGTGCATGAACATTATTTTTCCATTGAGGTCCGTTTATACTAAACGCGCTACTTTAATGCAATGCAATGGACCATAGTAGTGTAAATGGGCCCTTAAAGTGAACCTTTGCCCAAACTATGCCCAAGTATTGACATGTTCTTATCAAACATTTTATTGTGGAATTCTCCCAGTTTAGCAGATCGTATTGCATTTTACACATTGGCCCCTGTGAGAAGCTTGAATGTCTGAAGTTATTGTGGTACTACAAGTCCCAGCATACACTGCTAACACCCGGAACCTATAGCAGTGAATATGATTTGGCCCAGTGAGCGAAGTTTGCCCATTTTTGATCTTTTTTTTTTCTCATTTTGTTTTTTTACTGTTTGAGTTTTTGTAAATATTGTAGCTGTAACAGGCTGTAGTAAGTTCTAAAATGTACATTTATTTTATAAATTAGATCAGATATGTTAATATTGAAGCAATGTAATATGTCACAATGTCTTCATCCCTGTACAATAAAAGAAGGTTTTTCTTACTTTTGTTTAGCAATTATTTCTGGCAAATGTTTTGTTACAAATGCAGTTTAAAGTGATTGTAAAGTCTCGTTTTTTCCCTAAAAAAATAACAAACATGTTATAGTAGAGGGTGGTGATATGGATGGGCCTGAGAGTCAAAGAAGTGGCACCAACATCTCTGTAGATATGTATAGACAAAGGGAAGTTTTTGGTGGGATTTTGGGGGGTGGCAGCAAAGAAAAAACTTTTCAATATGTAAAAAAGTATAACAAGGTTTTTATTACATAAAACATAGAGTTAAAAAGGTTTGGCTATGAATAAAGTATGCAAGTACAAGATAGCACCCACAGTCTAAATTGATAGAAAAATTGGTCACTCGACAATAGCGTTGGAGTGACTTATACCGACATGTTTCGCCACTTGGGGCTTCCTCGGGGGATGTTTGAGGATAATTGGATGTCGTACTGCATAGAGTGAAATACAATTAGAAACATAGCAATCAGGGCAGGACTTAGGGTGGTGGGGGCCCCTGGGCTTGAGTGTTGAAGGGGCCCCCTGGAGCGAGTGGGGATCATAGTTGTTGAGCGAGGGGGGTGCGCATTAAAGTTGTTGATTGGGGGGGGATTGAAGTTGTTGAGCGGGGGTGACTCTCATCTGTGCACGGAATGTGTCGGCTCTCTTCCCTTCAGCAGACATCCCCACACCGCTCCGGTTCCTCCTGGGGGGAGGTTTTGCAGTTGTTGAGCGGGGGGGGGGGGAGTGTGTATATATATATATATATATATATATATATATATATATATAAATAAATATATAAAAAAACATATTTTTTTTAATAATAAATAAATAAAAAAAGTACGGGTTGCTGTCCGGGGCCCTGGATTTTTTTTAGAGGGGGCCCCCTATTGGGCGGGGCCCATGGGCTTGAGCCCCACCAATAGTAAGTCCGGCCCTGATAGCAATAACTTTAAATGCATTACAAAAACTTTCATTTTACAAGACAATATATGCTGTTGGCCCCCATGCCCAATATCAATCACCCACTCCCATTGGAGATCTTTTTACCTGCGACTTCATATTAAGCCAAATTGATGGTCATCACTGAGCATGTTATACTTACTTGCACTGTTGCAGTGGATTTTCACAGAGCAGCCCAAATCCCCCTCTTCTCAGGTCCCTCTTCTGTGCTCCTGGCTCCTCCTTCCTGTTCAGTGCCCCCACAGCAAGCACCTGAGCTGAGCCACAGCTTCCTGTGTCCATTCAGACACTCAGCCTCAACGCATTCCCACCCCCTTTTCCCTCCTAATTGGCTAGCTGACTTGGATTGACGGCGGCAGGAGCCAGTGGCACCACTGCTGTGTCTCAGCCAATCAGGAAGGAGAATTTCAGATGGTTGAGACACTGGTGGATAGAGATGGGACTCAGGTAAGTATTTAGTGGGCTGAGGGAGGCTGCTACACACAGCATTAAGATAAAAAAAGTCTGCCTTTAAAGCCCCTTTAAGTGTCTTAAATTCACCAACACTGAAGTTGCAAATATAAAAAAAAACAGAAGACCTGTACTCAGGCAATATGGAGGTATCCTCTTGCTGACCTCCTCCTGAAAATTAAAGTTCTCTGACTATCTCTGGCTTCAACATCCTGAGAATATGAGGTTGATTTAGAGAAGGCGTTTCAAACTAGCGGCCCTCCAGCCATTGCGAAACTACAAATCCCATCATGCCTCTGCCTCTAGGAGTCACACCTGTGATTGTCCGGGTCTTGCAATGTCTCACGGGACTTGTAGTCTCACCAAAGCTTGAGGGCTGAAGTTGCCTACCTACACCTGCCCTACATATCAGGCGTCCAATCATAGCATAGGATAGGAAGAGAGTACGGGAGAAGACATCAAGGTGCGTGGAGGACATTGCCGCCATGACCCGCTGCCCCACTGAGACCGGTAAGTGCCGGGCGAATGGGGGATGCAACATTTGATAGGCACAGTAGCCGCAATTGATGGGCACACTGGCAGCAATTGATGGGCACAGTAGTGACAATTGATGGGCACAGTAGTGGCAATTGATGAGCACAGTGTCAGCAATTGATGGGCACCGTAGTAGCAATTGATGGGCACAGTAGTAGCAATTGATGAGCACACTGGCAGCAATTGATGGGCACAGTGGCGGCAATTTATGGGTACAGTGGCTGCGTTTGATGGCACAGTGGTGGAAATTGATAGCACAGTGGCTGCGTTTAATGGGCACAGTGGCTGCATTTGGCACAGTGGTGGTAATTGATGGCACAGTGACGGCGTTTGATGGCACAGTATCGGGGTTTGATGGCACAGTGGCTGCGTTTGATGGGCACAGTGGCTGCATTTGATGGCACAGTGGCTGCGTTTGATGTTTTTTTGCACACTAACAATATTTGATAGGCACAGTAGTGGCAATTGATGGGCACACTGGCAGCAATTGATGGGCACAGTAGTGGCAATTGATGAGCACAGTGTCAGCAATTGATGGGCACACTGGCAGCAATTGATGGGCACAGTAGCAGCAATTGATGAGCACACTGGCAGCAATTTATGGGCACAGTGTCAGCAATTGATGGGCACAGTGGCAGCAATTGAACACTGCCAGCAATTGATGGATACAGTAGCTGCGTTTGACGGCACAGTGGCGGCAATTTATGGGTACAGTGGCTGCGTTTGATGGCACGGTGGTGGAAATTGATAGCACAGTGGCTGCGTTTGATGGGCACAGTGGCTGCGTTTGGCACAGTGGTGGAAATTGATGGCACAGTGGCTGCGTTTGATGGGCACAGTGGCTGCGTTTGATGGCACAGTGGCTGCGTTTGATGGGCACAGTGGCTGCGTTTGATGGGCACAGTGGCTGCGTTTGATGGCACAGTGGCTGTGTTTGATGTTTTTTTTTTTTTAGTTTGTTTGCGCCCCCCAAAAATTTTGAGCAACATTTGCCACTGCTCTTAAA
This sequence comes from Rana kukunoris, assembly GCA_029574335.1. Lineage (NCBI taxonomy): Eukaryota > Metazoa > Chordata > Amphibia > Anura > Ranidae > Rana > Rana kukunoris. The sequence continues at coordinate 35,751,600 of CM056055.1, forward strand.
AGATACATGGAGTCAATTTACTAATATATATTGCATGCAATATTTTTTTTTTTTTTGTGGGGGGGGGGGTCACAAAATATTGCATGAGATAATAAAAAAGTAAATTCATTAAAATATAATATCAAATGCAAAGTAAATACAGCAAAAAATAAATAAATATAGAAAATAAAAAGAATTCTATAAGTCATTAAAGTCAATTCCTAAACAAATAAACACACGCAAGCATTTTCCGTTATCTCAGGTACAGGCTGATGATATGTTGGTACAAATGTACAAAATAACAATAAGGTGACCTCTCCTCTGCACTGGAGAAGTATACAATGTATCGATGTGGAAATGTTCTGCCTTGAGCTCAAAAATAGAAATAAATTGTAACATTTCACCAGAGGAAGGTTGTTCTGAGAATGAAAACAATATAAACCCCAAACCAAATTTGTAATACATTGCAGCTTACCAATCACTAGATGTGGTGGCTGTATTAGATTTATTTTTTAGGCTTTTTTCTCTGTTTTCACCTGGTGCCCAGTTATATACCTCCTGTATTAGAGCGCCCTCCCACTCTGGATGAAGGAGAAACACAGACACCTTTGGACGGCAGCATTGTCTGTCTAGGGGGAGGGGAGTGTTAGATGTACTAGCAGATTTAGAAAAACTAACAAATTGAAGCCAAACTCTAGCTAACACTGCACTTACATCAAACAGTTCTGTTCCTTTTGGGCTGATCATTGTAAGCAGCCTTGTCAGTGGTAAATGGTTTGTCTCAACCCTCTAACTGCTACAACTGTAGGAGACCTTGTTCTGTAGAAAAACAACATACTTACTTACTTACTTACTTACATACTGGCTGGATCACTAGTTGACAGCCATCACATCTAAGAATTGGTAAGTTGCAATACAGGATATTTTTGCTTTTGCGTTTAGCACCACTTGAAGGATGAATATTTTATGCTGCACCGATCACCCTCCCTGTGCACCATACGTTTCCCCCTGCTGGCCAGGCCCCCTCTTTGTTTGATGAAGAGATGAAATCACTGACCAAAAATAACCTGCTGAACATTGGTCTGTATAGGTGTCCTGCACTTACCATGTTGACCACTAGATGTCGCTGTGTACACTGTGTTGTATAGGGAACGTTTGTTCTGTGGAACATTTTGTTCCGGCCATGTGTTCCCCGGATGATTGATCAGGTTGCGCACACTGTGGGTGTGATCGATGTGAGTTGTTCCCCGGTGATAGGTCAGTGTGAGGTGGGTGGGGCTCATTGTATCCAGGGCTCCTTGCGATTGGGAGTTTTAAGACCGTTGTGACAGGCCATCACAGCGGTCACATGATTCTAAAGCGGAGTTCCACCAATATTCATATTCACAGCTCTGGCAGAAGCAATTACTCTGCTGCCATCTAGTGGCGGTAGATGTAATTGCAGTAACGCCGCCCAAGTAATGGGAACTGCGTTACCGTGAGGGGAAGAGTAATCAGGTAGATTACTCGTTACCCTCAAAAGGGGCTGCGTTAGGTAACTGTGTTTATTTTAACTTCGTTACTTACAACACTGCTGCTTACTGATTGGTTGCTAGAGGTTACATCACATCATCTCTTCTTCTTGATTGATTGGTAGAGATTACTGTTCAGTAATACTGCTCACTGATTAGTTGCTAGAGGTTACAGCACATCATCTCTGTACTGTAGAGGGGCACGATATGCATATGAATGCCACCTTTATTTACATATGAATGCCGCCAGCCTCAGCTAGGGGGAGTACAACTGGGGGGATCTGTAGTGGAGAAGGATCTGGGGGTTTTAGTTGATCATAAGCTCAATAATGGTATGCAATGCCAAGCTGCGGTTTCCAAAGCGAGCAAAGTCCTTTCTTGTATTAAGAGAGGTATGGATTCCAGAGAGAGAGAGAGATATCATTTTGCCCCTGTGTACAAATCATTAGTAAGACCTCATCTGGAATATGCAGTTCAGTTTTGGGCACCAGTTCTCAAAAAGGATATCGGGGAACTGGAGAAAGTGCAGAGAAGGGCAACCAAACTGATAAGAGGCATGGAGGAGCTCAGCTATGAGGAAGGATTAGAGGAACTGAATCTATTCACTCTTGAGAAGAGGAGAATAAGGGGGGATATGATCAATGTGTACAAATATATAAGAGGTCCATATAGTGAACTTGGTGTTGAGTTATTCACTTTAAGGTCAACGCTGAGGACAAGGGGGCACTCTTTACGTCTAGAAGAAAAGAGATTTCACCTCCAAATACGGAAAGGTTTCTTCACAGTAAGAGCTGTGGAAATGTGGAACAGACTCCCCCCCAGAGGTGGTTCTGGCCAGCTCAGTAAATTGCTTTAACCTCCCTGGCTGTATGATTATTATAGATTTTAGGTGCTGAAAGCGGTACCATTATTTTGCAAGGAAATTTGGCGTTTTACATTGTAGGCCTGTAATTCTTAGGAATAACTCACTTCAATCTGTCCGAACAAGAGTCTAGTAGACATCTCGGGTATGAAAAAAAGTTTGAAACACAAAATCATAAATTATAATATAATAAATAACTATAAATAATTATAACAAATAATAATGTAATTATAATAAAAATGATTCAATAATGTAATCAAATCAAAAACACTGAAATTTGCTCAGTTGCAGAATTGTCGCTGTCATTACTTTTATTTTTTGATGATAAATTTCACCACAAATCGCTATCGCTCAATTCTGCAAGTGATTCTAATTTATTATCGCTGTTTTCTAGCTGCTCTAAAACCACTTTTGACATAAAGGGACACTTTTTGGTTGCTATGGACAATCTACCGTTTCCAGGAAAGAACAGTATTTATAATATAAAGGTGCATGCAGGGCACTGGTCAGACCACTAGGGACAAAGGGGACATGAAATAATGTTATACAGTACTGTGATCTGTACTATGTTTTAATTTTTTTTTAATTTGGTGCCGATCTCCGCCCCTGTGCGTCGTAACGTCGCATGGAACGGAGCTCACCGGCACTTCGGGCAGACCATTAGGGACAAAGGGGGTGTGTATTTTTTACATACAGTACTGTCATCTATAAGATTACAGTATACTGTAAGTAATGTGCTTATTTACTTTTTTGAATTTGACACTGTTCTCCACCCCCGTGCGTCGTAACGTCGCTTGGTGACACACAGGGACACTGTGAATCGAGCGAGGAGACAGCCCGATCACACAGCGCGGCGGCATCGCCAGGATTCAGGGACAAGGTAAGTAAACCATGCCTGTGGATGCTGCGAGGCGATTCCGAGTCGGGCTCGGGGGTTACCGCTTTTGGTAATGAAGTTTAACCCCGAGCCAGACTCGGGAATACCGCCAGGGGGGTTAAGAAAGGCCTGGATACTTTCCTAGATGTACATAATATAACTGGGTACTAACCTTTATAGGTAAAGTAGATCTGGGGAATATCCGATTGCCTCACGGGGGATCAGGAAGGATTTTTCCCCTGCTGTAGCAAATTGGATTATGATCTGCTGGGGTTTTTCGCCTTCCTCTGGATCAACTGTGGGTATAGAATTGGGTATATGGGATTGTATGATATTATTTTTTATTTTTTTATGGTTGAACTGGATGGACAGTCTTTTTTCAGCCTGACTTACTACCGGTATGTAACTATGTAACCACTCCGACCAGCCAGGATTTGCCTGCATTGCATAGAGTAGCACAGAGAACCAGCGATGATGTAACTAAAGTAGGACATGTAATAGAAATGGAGAGATTACATTTCCAATGTCATTAGCATGTTTGCAAAGAGGGAGGAAAAAACAGGGAAGGCAAAATATTAACAGATTGAACTTCAGCTTTAATTAATATTCTAATTATATTGTCAGGTATCTGTAAAGCCACTAATGTCCCGTAGCTTTGTCCCAATTACTTGTGATGTTTGCACATGTTTGGGGCAAACCCCTGCTGGGATAGAGCTCTTTAACTTGTATTTAGGAAATAGCTGGAGGACAAGGAGGCACCAATTAAAAAATGGCATTACTCAGCACTGAATTAGATGGCGGAGCTTAGCGTGTATTAACAGAACACACTTCACCCTCAGAAGAAATATCTGGTTCTGGGATATTGGGTGGCTGTTCTTGCTACAGTTCACAAAAACCCGATTCTGCTCTAATAAATCTTTCTGGAATGATATCTTGGCTGGCAGTGCTGTACCAAAGAAATTCCCGGATTACTGAGAAATCCCTCAGAGGACCTCCCGTGTCCTAGAAATCACATGCCCACCTCACTGCTTCATCCTGACCGTGACATAATTCCTACCGTAGTAAACTGCTAGATGTCTCGTTTTTGAAGACCAAGCTGAGACCGAACTCAGAATCAGGGTTTATAGTCCTTTATTTGGGTAGGTGGCCGCCACTTGGGGGAAAGGCATTTAAATAGTAACAGCGATCGATTGCAAGGAGTTTAACAAACTTTGTTGCAGATTCCTACCTTTTGTTATTTAGAAGATATACTGTAGCTATTTGTTTGTCTGTGTCCATGTGGAAAGTGAATCTGTTTGGGCAGTGGCGGCTGGTGCTCAATATTTGTTTTTTTTTGGGGGGGGGGGGGCGCCAACGAAAAAAACCCCCAAAAAAAACAAATGCAGCCACTGTGCCATCAATTGTCACCACTGTGCCATGCCATCAAACGCAGCCACTGTGCCATGCCATCAAACGCAGCCACTGTGCCATGCCATCAAACGCAGCCACGGTGCCATCAATTGTCACCACTGTGCCATGCCATCAAATGCAGCCACTGTGCCATCAATTGTCATCACTGTGCCATGCTATCAAACACAGTCACTGTGCCATGCCATCAAACACAGTCACTGTGCCATGCCATCAAACACAGCCACTGTGCCATCAATTGTCACCACTGTGCCATGCCATCAAATGCAGCCACTGTGCCATCAATTGTCACCACTGTGCCATGCTATCAAACACAGTCACTGTGCCATGCCATCAAACACAGTCACTGTGCCATGCCATCAAACACAGCCACTGTGCCATCAATTGTCACCACTGTGCCATGCCATCAAACGCCGCCACTGTGCCCATCAATTGTCGCCACTGTGCCCTTTAATTGTCACCACTGTGCCAATTGTGGCAACTGTGCCCTTTAATTGTCACCACTGTGCCAATTGTCGCAACTGTGCCCTTTAATTGTCACCACTGTGCCCTTTAATTGTCACCACTCTGCCCATTGATGCCACTGTGCCCTTTAATTGTCGCAACTGTGCCCATTGATGCCACTGCGCCCTTTAATTGTCGCCACTGTGCCCATTGATGCCACTGCTCCCATTGATGCCACTGTGCCCATTGTCGCCACTGTGCCATGTAAAATGCCCCCTATCCGGCACTTACCTTTGTGGGGGTCAGCCATCCTCCTTCCACGTCCCTCTATGTCTTCTATTGCCCTCGATGACGCTTCAGCCAATCAGGTTACCGGTAAACCTGTCTGAGACGCCTGATTGGCTGAGACCCCTGTCAGTCTTATCCAAGGAACGCACCGCCGGTACGTCCCTTAGATAAGCATTAGGAAGCCGACTACAGCCTGAGGGCTGTACTTGGAAAGCCTATCAGAGCCGGTGGCTCTGATAGGCACTTCCACACAGCCAACCAGCTGCCGTTATTCAGGCCAGCGCTCACCATCCAGCCATCTGAATAGTGGGCGGCAGCGGCGAAAATACATAGATTCATGCAATGCATGAATCTATGTATTTCAGTGGCTGTGCCAGAGCCAAAGGGGGCGGTGCTTCGGCGGCCTCTACGGACGAACCGCCACTGTGTTTGGGAGTGGTTTTATAATTATCAGTCAGAGGAAGAGGCGCAGCCACCTCACTTGTGCCCACCAGTGCCACCTGCCAGTGCCCACCAGTGCATATCAGTGTCATTTGCTAGTGCCCACCAGTGCATATCAGCACCACCAATCAGTGCCACTTATCAATGCCCACAAGTGGTGCCAATCAGTGCCTCATCAGTGGCAGCTAGCAGTGCTGCCTATCAGTCTCACCTACCAGTGCCCATCACTGCCACCCATCAGTGCCAGCTAACAGTGATACTTATCAGTGCCCTTCAATGCCACATATCAATGTCCTTCAGTGCCCACCAGTGCAGTCTCATCAGTGCCCACCAGTGCCACCTATTGGTGCTGCCTTATCAGTGCCCATCAGTGCAACCTATCAGTGCCCATCAGTGCCACCTATAAATGCCCATCAGTGCGGCCTATCAGTGTCCATCAGTGCAGCCTTATCGGCATACATCAATGAAGGAGATAAATGACCCGTTTGCAAAATTTTATAACAAAACTGTTTTGTTTTTCAATTTTTTTTTTTAACAAAACATAAAAAACGCAGTGGTAATTAAATACCACCAAAAGAAAGCTATATTTGTGTGATTTTTTTTTATAAAAATGTAATCTGGGTAAAGTGTTGCATGACCGCGCAATTGTCATTCAAAGAGTGACAGCGCTGAAAGTGCCCAATAAGCAAGTGGTCAAGCGCCACCTGCAGTGGAGAAAATAGACTGCACCTGCCTACACACTTTTCAGAGATTGGGCTAGTGTGAAATTAAAGACATTTTGCAGGTCTGTCCCGGGCACATTCATTCCAGGACAATACAGTGTCCCAGAATGAAACTGACACAGCCACCCCCCGGGCCAATCTGATGCCCCCAAAAAAGGGCGCCACATCACCGCTTTACTCACTGACACTACTTGTCCTGGCCGGGAACGCCTGGAGGAGCACAATCCTGCCCCCTGCTTGTGATTGGAGACATTTTAAATCCCGCCTCCTCTGTCCAATCACTGTACTGTGATTCGTTACAGCACAAGCCGATTTTTGGGAAGGGGGGGTGTCCCTGAATGGTAGTTTGGAAATGTGGTCACCCTAATGTTAAGACACGATCGGATATTCCGACAATTGTGTGATGGATGTGTTCTGTCGGATAATCCGACCGTCTGTATGCTCCATCGGACAATTTTTGTCAGAATTTCCGACAACAAATGTTGGTTAGCCATGCTCTCAAATTGTCCGACAACAAATGTGTTCCGTCAGATTATACGATCGTATGTACACACGTCCGTCGGACTAAAATCCAAAGTACAAACACGCATGCTCCGAAGCAGTGCTAACCATCAGACAACATTAGCAGAAGTTGCCCAAAGGGTGGTGCTAAAGAGCTAAAAAAACAACGTAGTTTCGTGAATGTTGGCTGAAAAAGTTCTGCCGTCTGTATGCAGAACAAGTTCACGCTCCACGGATTTGTCCGATGGAGTTCCGATTGTGTGTATGAGGCTTAAGGGTTTACAACAACTTTAATTAGTGAAAACTTAGACATCCTCTGTTAAAAGAGTTGTAAAGGAAAAAAAAATTGCCTAAAATTAATGTCTGCAAGGTAGACAGACAGAATAGTGTAATGATTCTGGCAAAAAACGAGTAAATACCTATTAACTACTTAAGCCCCGAGCCTGCTTTCAGATTTGGTGTTTACGAGACTAAAATTACTTAAAACCCCCAATTATTATATATTTTTTTTCTAACACCCTAGAGAATAAAATGGCAGTCATTGCAATACTTTTTGTCACACCGTATTTGCGCAGAGGTCTCACAAGCGCACTTTTTTTTGGGGAAAAAATCACTTTTTTAAATTAAAAAATAAGACAACAATAAATTTGGCCCAATTTTTTTATATATTTTGAAAGATAGTGTTACGCCGAGTAAAATGATACTCAACATGTCACGCTTAAAAATTGCGCCAGCTCTTGGCATGGCGTCAAACTTTTACCCTTAAAAATCTCCATAGGTGACGTTTAAAAAATTCTATAGGTTGCATTTTTTGAGTTACAGGGGAGGTCTAGGGCTAGAATTATTGCTCTCGCTCTAACGATGGTGGTGAAACCTCACTTGTGTGGTTTGAACACAGTTTGCATATGTCATATGTCGGGACGGAGCGCTTTAAAACATTTTTTTGGGAGGTTTCGGATTTATTTTTATTTTTTTTATAATTTTTTACACTGAAATAAAAAAAAGAAAAGCATGACAGGTCCTCTTAAATATGAGATCTGGGGTCAAAAAGACCTCAGATCTCATATTTAGACTTAAAAGCAAAAAAAAAAAAAAAATGTTGTCATTTTGAAAAAAGGTAAACAAAAAAAATATCTTTTTAAGACGCTGGGCAGGACTGACGTTTTGACGTCACTTCCGCCCAGCAGAGCTATGGGGACGGGTGGGAGTCATAATGCCCTCACTCGCATCCCCAGTCAGCAGCCGAGCGGACCCGATCGCCTCCGCCGCTACCGAAGGCTCCGGTAAGCGGCGGAGGCCGTGGGAGAGCGGCGGGAGGGAGGGGCCCTCTCCCGCCACGATAACGGCGATCTCGCGGCGAATCCGCCACGGAGACCGCTGTTATCGTAGACAGGCCCGCCCACTGAAGAGATGGATATCAAGGTTGTGGCAGAAGCTGCTGCCGTTACCGAGATATCCATCTTTAAAAATAGGACGTATATATACAGTGGGCAGACGTTAACAGGTTAAATTCCTTCACCTATATCACCTCCTGCATTCTAGTTTCTGTTCTCTTATTCACTTCCTGGTTTGCGGCGCTCGTTCATGTAAGAACTACATTTCCCAGTATGCATTGCGGCACGCCCAGTAAATCACACCTCTTTGAAGTCTGTAACACGTAGAGAGCGTCCTGCCACACAGATGTAGTTCCCAGGAGGGGGCGAGCACGTCACTGACCACCGCAGTAAAGTCTCCCTTTACGGTGGTGAGTAACAATTAGACAAGCAGGAAGTGAACAGAACAGAGAAGAAATAGAGCAACTTCTGAGCAAAAACGAACAATGAAGAAGTGAAAAGCGGAATGTCTGCAGGTAAAGGATGTTTATTATGGAAAAAAAAAAAATTCCTTTTCAACCCCTTTAAAGGATTTTGATTGATGGATAATATAGTAACATCGGGAGCCTCCTGTAATAAGTGATTATTCACGTGAGCCCAGGTCGTGCCCTGGATATAAATATATATCCATGTGGGCTCCATTCTCTGACCTTCTTGTATCCTCTCACCTCTATGAGTGCTGTGGCATTACATCTATGGCTCATCTATGGTGATTATATAAATAGTATTACACTGTAGGCTCTGCTCTAGAATTTGAAATTGCATGCAGCTGCTAGCAGGACATTCATGAGAAATAATCCAGATACTTGTGTGCATTACACATGTCTTGGAATATCTCTCAGCCGCGTTTTATTATACCGAATCCCATTTCATCTAGTGACTGGCAAAACTAGGCGTTTTAGAAAATGTAATAAATATGAATAGAGCAGGTCCACCAAGCATACAAATCCCTTTTACAATCAGACACAATTATTCTTCTCTAATTTCTTTTACCTGTGACAACTTCCTGAATAATGGAATTGGACAAGAAATTAGGAGAAATTATTCCAATGAAATCAGACAGCAGTACATTTTTTCCCCCTTTGGTCAGGGCCGTCTTTACCACAGGGCAAAAGGGGCAGTTACCCAGGGCCCAGTCATTGTTGGGGGGCCCAAAGCAGCTGCCCCTTTAACTAAGGTGACCAGGTTTTTAAAATGAAATCCGGGGACATATTTTTTCTTTACTAGTAAAGGCAACAATCAGCGACTCTGCCCGTCGCCGCCACCTCACAGCCTCTCAAGTCTTACTCTTCGGGCCCCGGCTACTACTGGATGGGGAGTGGAGGAAGATCACTCCACCAGGGAAGGCAAGGAGATAGGCAGGAGGCTGGCCAGGATTTCAGCCAAGGCAGAAGAACATGTGAGTGGAACTGAATGGGCATGCGCCCGAAACTGAAGAAATATTCCCTCCGCTCCGACCAGCACATGATCATCAGAAAGGGGCACAGATAATGGGGAAAAATACAACCCCCTTATGCTAGTCGGCATGGCAGAGCTGGGGTGTGTAATTCTAATTTTTTTATTTTAATTCTGCACTGACTGTCTTTGAAATTGCCCCTGCCCCCTATTAAATCCAATCTGGGGACAAAACCAGGGACAGACTTGGTGTCCTCAATCAGGGGACTGTCCCCTGAAACTGGGGATGTCTGGTCACCCTACCTTTAACCACTTCGCTCCCACATGTAAAAATCATAATTTGTTTGCTAGAAAATTACACAGAACCCCAAACATTATATATATTTTTTTTTTAGCAGAGACCCTAGAGCAGTAGTCTTCAAACTGCGGCCCTGGGGCTGGATGTGGCCCTTTACTTGCTTTATCCGGCCCTTGGGGCACTATTCCCTCCGCAACTGACAAATAATGGGGCACCATTCCTCCCACAGACACCAATGGTGGGGCACTATTCCTCCCACTGATACTGACAATATGGCACTATTTCTTCCACTCATACCAACAATATGGCATGAATTCCTTCACTGATACCAACAATGGAGCACTAATTATCCCACTAAAACCAATGATTGGGCATTGATAGTGGATCTGTTGCTGGGGCATTTTCTACTCTCACTGGCCACAGTCCGACCTTCCTTAAAGCGGAGGTCCATTAAAAAATAAAAATAAATTAAAAGTCAGCAGCTACTAACACTGTAGCTGCTGACTTTTAATAAGGAAACTTACCCGTCCTAGTCGCCAGCGTTGTCGGCCCCCGCCGAGGCCGATCCTCGATCCTGGCAGCTCCAAGCACCGCAATCCATAGTAAGGGAAACAGGCACTGAAGCCGTGCGGCTTCACTGCCCGTTTCCTACTGCGCATGCGCGAGCAGCGCTTTGTGAATGGGCCGGCTGCTTTCTGGGATACACACAGTTCCCAGAATGCAGCGCGCCCCATTCACAAGAAGAAACAGACTGTAGGAGGAGGAAGAGAATCGACCGCGGAAGAGACCGCTGCCCCCTGCCCTAGAGAATACAATGGCGGCCATTGCAACTTTTTATCTCACACGATATTTGCGCAGCAATTTTTCAAACGCTTTTTTTTTGGGGGGAAAAAAAACAGTAAAGTTAGCCTATTTTTGCATAATTTGAAAGATGATGTTACGCTGGGTAAATAGATACCTAACATGTCACGCTTCAAAATTGCACACGCTCGTGGAATGGCGCCAAACTTCGGTGCTTAAAAATCCCCATAGGCGACGCATTTTTTTTTTCTACTGGTTAAATGTTTTGAGTTACAGAGGAGGTCTAGGGCTAGAATTATTGCTCTCGCTCTAATGCTCGCGGCGACACCTCACTTGTGTGATTTGATTTCATATGTGGGCGGGACTTACCTATGCGTTCACTTCTGCGTGCGAGCACATTGGGTCAGGGGCACTTTAAAAAAAAATATGTTATTGTTAATTTTACTTTAAGTTTTTTATTTTGACACTTTAAAAAAATAAATAATGTTTTGATCACTTTTATTCCTATTACAAGGAATGTAAACATCCCTTGTAATAGGAATATGACATGATCGGAGCTCTTTACAGTGAGATATGGGGGTCAATAAGACCCCACATCTCACCTCTAGGCTGTGAAGCCTAAAATAAAATAAAAAAACAATCACACTTCACACCCGAAGCGGCGCAGTTTTTATAGCGCAAAAAAAAAAAATCGGAGAGGTAATCAAATACCACCAAAAGAAAGGTCTATTTGTGGGAACAAAAGGACGTCAATTTTGTTTGGGAGCCAGGTCGGTTAAAGCAACGCAGTGCCAAATCGCAAAAAGTGGCCTGGTCATTGACCACCAAAATGGTCCAGGGCTGAATAGGTTAATGAATGTTATAGCAAATGTATGACCAAATGTATTTTCAGTTTTTATACTGTAAAGTTAAAGTGGTTCCAAAAGTAAAAGTTTTTTTTTTTTTTTTTACCTTAATGCATATACATAAAAAAAAAAAAAAACCTTCTGAATGTAGCTTCACCCCCAGCCCCCCTTATACTTACCTGAGCCTGATATTGATCCAGAGATGTGCCCCGGAGCACACACCCTCAAGGGGACAAAAGCCCAAAAAGCCTGCCTGCCCCAAAAACTACAGCGCATATGGAAAAGGTACAACGGACAAAAAAGGAATGGACTGTTGGGTGGGTGTCAACTTTTTATAGTTATGCACTGGCAGGGCTACTATGATACTTATGCTGCCATGGAATCACCTTAAGTTGTGCTTTAAAGTGTTCAATCACTGCAGACTTTTTTGTTGTCCCTCAAAATTGAGCTAGTATTACCTTTCATGTAGTAAAACACAAAAAATAACTGGTGATCCTGCCAGTCCCCTTCATGAAGACCCTGTCCATTTCTGACCATGCAAATAATGGAAGCAGATCCATCCTAGCGTGGTCAGTGTGCATCCTGGATTCCTAGATACTTAGAAGCTACAGGGTGTGGTGCCTACACACGGTGTGCCTGTAGTCCCATAGGTGCTAACACTCCCTGGTCCAGTCCTTCGCAGCTTGAATCACAGCAGTTCTGGGACAATCAAACTTTTCAGTCTCCACCTCCAGCCCCCATTGCTATGGGGAGAAGATGGAACCTAGCGGTCACGTTACCAATACCAGTGGCGGCTGGTGCTTAAAATTTTTGGTGGGGCACAAACGAAACAAAAAAATAACAATTGCAGGCTCACTGTGCCCATCAAATGCAGAAACTGTGCCCTTCAAATGCATCCACTGGGCCCATCAATTGTCACCACTGTGCCATGCTATCAATTGTCACCACTGTGCCATGCCATCAAACACAGCCACTGTGCCATCAATTGTCACCACTGTGCCATGCCATCAAACGCAGCCACTGTGCCATCAATTTTCACCATTGTGCCATGCCATCAAACGCAGCCACTGTATCATCAATTGTCACCACTGTGCCATGCAACACAGCAACTGTGCCATCAATTGTCACCACTGTGCCATGCCATTAAACACAGCCACTGTGCCATCAATTGTCACCACTGTGCCATGCCATCAAACGCAGTCACTGTGCCCATCAATTGTCGCCACTGTGCCCTTTAATTGTCGCCACTGTGCTAATTGATGCCACTGTGCCCATTGTCGCCACTGTGCCCTTTAATTGTCACCACTGTGCCATGCCATAAAACACAGTCACTGTGCCATCAATTGTCACCACTGTGCCATGCCATCAAACGCAGCCACTGTGCCATCAATTGTCACCATTGTGCCATGCCATCAAACGCAGCCACTGTGTCATCAATTGTCACCACTGTGCCATGCAACACAGCAACTGTGCCATCAATTGTCACCACTGTGCCATGCCATTAAACACAGCCACTGTGCCATCAATTGTCACCACTGTGCCATGCCATCAAACGCAGTCACTGTGCCCATCAATTGTCGCCACTGTGCCCTTTAATTGTCGCCACTGTGCTAATTGATGCCACTGTGCCCATTGTCGCCACTGTGCCCTTTAATTGTCACCACTGTGCCAATTGATGCCACTGTGCCCATTGTCGCCACTGTGCCCATTGTCGGTACTGTGCCCATGGATGCCACTGTGCCCATTGATGCCACTGTGCCCATTGTCACCACTGTGCCCATTGTCGCCGCTGTTCCCTGTAAAATGCCCTTCCCCCCCCGCCCGGTACTTACCTTTCTGGGGGTCAGCCATCCTCCTTCCACGTCCCTCGATGTCTTCTCCCGCCTTCGATGACTCTTCAGCCAATCAGGTTACCGGTGAACCTGATTGGCAGAGACGCCTGTCAGTATTATCCAAGGAACGCACCCCCCGCACGTCCCTTACATAAGTTTCCGGAAGCCAATTACATTTTGAGGGCCGCTGGCTCTGATAGGCACTTCCACACAGCCAACCAGCTGCCGTTATTCAGGTGGTCGGCGCTTCCCATCCGGCCATCTGAATAGTCGGCGGCAGCGGCAGCGGCAACAATAACATAGATTCATGCAATGCATGAATCTATGTTATTGTAATCAGTGGCGGTGCGAGAGCCAGAGGGGGCGGCGCTCCGGCGCCCTCTATAGACGCACCTCCACTGACCAATACCTTTTCAGAGAAATCAGGTATTTACATGTTTTTATTTGTTTTAAATAAAAAACATGTACCAACATTTCTCTAATACAGGGGTCTCCAAACTTTATGGTCCTTCAGGCTTTAGGAGGGCCAGGTTGTGGCCAGCAGGGGCAGAACATGTCATGTCAGTGATAATAAATATGACCTCAGGGTTGGTGGTCAATAGGAGGAGGAGTATTCCCCCTATTTGTTGGAGGAATAGTATCCCGTCATTGGTATCGGTGGAAGATATAGTGCCCCATTGTTGGTGTCAGTGGGTGGAATTGTGCCCCAAGGGCCGGATAAAGACTGGCAAAGGGCCACATCTGGCCGGAGACCCGTGCTCTAATATATCAGTATTACAGTGCAGCATGTTTAGGTTTAATGAAAGTTGCACTACTTGTATCTTGTATTTGGGTACATGAGAACTGAGGAATTTTAGGTGTGACAGTCTGTTTAGGTGTCCTGAACCTGCCCATGTGATGTAATGGACTATCTGGATTTATCAGTCCTCCTCCGTCCTCTGGACTGTATGCTCCATATATTGTTTCTTTGCTTTTTCATGTTATTTTGTAGTAAACCTGACATTAGAGAAATACAGACTAGTGATCAGTTTTGTTCTGCAGGTTCCAGCTGTCTCAGGAGAATACAAGATCAGCTGAGAACATCTGCATAACTAAGGTTCTTACAAGCAGGATCCAGCAGCAGGTATTGGTCAAAGCTTACAGGTATATAGACCACTCTGAATCTGGCTGTAAATAGCTAGTAGTAGGTAGTAGGAAGGAGGTAGTAGGAAGGCAGTAGTAGAAAGGAGGTAGTAGGAAGGAGGTAGTAGGAAAGCGGTAGTAGGAGGGAGGTAGTAGAAAAAAGGTAGTAGGAAGGAGGTAGTAGGAAAGCGGTAGTAGGAAGGAGGTAGTAGGAAAGCGGTAGTAGGAGGGAGGTAGTAGGAGGGCGGTAGTAGAAAGGAGGTTGTAGAAAGGACGTAGTAGTAAGGAGGTAGTAAGAGAATGGTAATAGGTGGGAGGCAGTAGGAAGGAGGTAGTAGGAGGCAGTAGTAGAAAGGCGGTAGTACTAGTAGGAGGGCAGTAGTAGTGGGGCAGTAGTAAGAAGAAGGTAGTAGGAGGGAAGTAGCAGGAAGGAGGTAGTAGGAGGGCAGTAGTAGGAAGGAGGTAGTAAGAGGACGGTAATAGGTGGGAGGTAGGTAGTAGGAAGGAGGTATTAGGAGGCAGTAGTAGAAAGGCGGTAGTACTAGTAGGAGGGCAGTAGTAGTGGGGCAGTAGTAAGAAGAAGGTAGTAGGAGGGAGGTAGCAGAAAGGAGGCAGTAGGAAGGGGGTAGTAGGAGGGCAGTAGAAGGAAGGAGGCAGTAGGAAGGAGGCAGTAGGAAGGAAGTAGTAGTAGGAGGGAGGTAGTAGGAGGCAGAAGTAGGCAGAAGGTAATAGGAGGCAGTAGTATAAAGGAAGTAGTAGCAAGCAGGTAGTAGGAAGGAGGTAGTAGGAGGGCAGTAGTAGTAGGGAGGTTGTAGGAAGGAGGTAGTAGGAGGGCAGTAGTGTAAAGGAGGTAGTAGGAGGGCAGTAGTATGAAGGAGGTAGTAGAAGGCAGTAGTATGTAGGAGGTAGTAGTAGGAGGTAGTAGTAGGAGGGCAGTAGTATGAAGGAGGTAGTAGTAAGAAAAGCGGTAGTAGTTAATAGCTGCTAGTAGGAAAAAAATGGAACAGGCAGAATCTGGAGCAGGTCTTTTTCCAAAAATAAAAACCTTTTTAGAACTTGTTTTTCTCTAAAGTTGCACTTGATGTCCCCCAGGCTGTCCTCTTCCCCATGATGAGCGGAGTACACGCTGAGTTGCGGCTCTCTGACCCCCTGGACGTTGTATGTATCACACATAATATACGGAGTTTATAGCGCAGCTCATCCCGGGAAATGCGATGCGGAGTGTCATTAGGCGGAGGTAGTGGGCGGGGTCAGCTGTCAGAGGAGGGGGTGGGCGGTGCCAGCCGTTCAAACTGTGGGCAGAGTTACAGAATAGATTCCGAACGTTACAGCGAGCCGTCCATTGCCGGGACCGGGGAGAGCGGAAATTATAGGAGGCTAAAGGGAGACAGAGAGCCGGTGCGGAGCAGCCAGGGATCCCGGGAGCCCCGCGGAGCTGATCCATGCATCCAGGAGAGAGCCTGAAGAGTCCAGCTGAAAGGTGGGAGGAGCCACAATGTCTGTGCAACACCGCGTATACCTTCACCTGCACTACTCATCTCTTCACCTGTACTCATCCCTTCACCTGAACTACTCACCCCTTCACCTGAACTACTCATCCCTTCACCTGAACTACTCACCCCTTCACCTGTACTCATCCCTTTATCTGTACTACTCATCCCTTCACCTGTACTGACCCCTTCACCTGTACTCACCCCTTCACCTGTATTACTCATCCCTTCACCTGAACTACTCATCCCTTCACCTGTACTACTCATCCCTTCACCTGTACTACTCATCCCTTCACCTGTACGACTCATCCCTTCACCTGAACTACTCATTCCTTCACCTAAACTACTCATCCCTTCACCTGTACTACTCACCCCTTCACCTGAACTACTAATCCCTTCACCTATACTCATCCCTTCACCTGTACTACTCACCCCTTCACCTGAACTACTCATCCCTTCACCTATACTCATCCCTTCACCTGAACTACTCAACCCTTTACCTGTACCCATCCCTTCACCTGCACCCATCCCTTCACCTGTACTATTCATCCCTTCACCTGTACTACTCATCCCTTCACCTGTACTACTCATCCCTTCACCTGTACTACTCATCCCTTCACCTATACTCATCCCTTCACCTGAACTACTCAACCCTTTACCTGTACCCATCCCTTCACCTGCACCCATCCCTTCACCTGTACTATTCATCCCTTCACCTGTACTACTCATCCCTTCACCTGTACTACTCATCCCTTCACCTATACTCATCCCTTCACCTGTACTCATCCCTTTAACTGTACTACTCATGCCTTCACCTGTACTACTCACCCCTTCACCTGTACTCATACCTTCATCCGTACTCATCCCTTCACCTGTACTACTCATCCCTTTACCTGTACTACTCACCCCTTCACCTGAACTACTCACCCCTTCACCTGTACTACTCACCCCTTCACCTGTACTCATCCCTTCACCTGTACTACTCATCCCTTTACCTGTACTACTAACCCCTTCACCTGAACTACTCACCCCTTCACCTGTACTCATCCCTTCACCTGAACTACTCACCCCTTCACTTGTACTCATCCCTTCACCTGTACTACTCATCCCTTCACTTGTACTCATCCCTTCACCTGTACTACTCATCCCTTCACCTGAACTACTCATCCCTTCACCTGTACTACTCATCCCTTCATCTGTACTACTCATCCCTTCACCTGTACCACTGATCCCTTCACCTGTACCCATCCCTTCACCTGTACTCATCCCTTCACATGTACTACTCATCCCTTCACTAGTACCCATCCCTTCACCTGTACCACTCATCCCTTCACCTGTACCACTCATGCCTTCACCTGTACCACTCATCCCTTCACCTGTACCACTCATCCCTTTCACCTGTACTTCTCATCCCTTTCACCTGTACTACTCATCCCTTCACCTGTACTACTCATCCCTTCACCTGTACTACTCATCCCTTCACCTGTACTCATCCCTTCACCCGTACTCCTCATACCTTCACCTGAACTACACATCAGATCATCTGAATCACATATACCTTCACCTGTACCACACATTCCATCACCTGTTCTGCGCACATCCCTTTACCAGGAGTACACATACCAATGTTGTGTGTAGTGCAGGTGATGATATGTGTAGGGCAGGTGATGGTATGTGTGCGGTACAGGTGATGGTATGATACGATCACCTGTACCATACACATACCTGAACTATGCATCCCTTCACTTGTACTACATATTACAACTGCACAGCATACCTTTACTAACACTAAGAACATATTCACCTGCACCGCACATCTCCGCACTACACAAACATTCACCTGCACTGCATATACCTTTGCCAGTGGAGCAGATACTTTTGCAGCACATGTCTTCACCTGTGCCCCCTGTCACCTGGTGCCTTTACCTGCTCTGTGCATACATTCACCAACACAGCTTATCTTCAACTGGCAGAAAAGTGGTTTTGTATTGCTTATAGCAACCAGACAGATTTATATGATTTTGGAAATCTGGTCGTATCCAGAGTTATTGTGACATTCCCAAATGAATGAAGTGGCTCTCCTTGTATGTCTATGCACTGTTTAGTAAATTATGAACTTTTCGTGATTCCTTTGGTGAGATCATGGTATTACAGAACACAAACCGCCATTCATATCAGATCCATCATAGAATGACTGCTGGTATTCTTCATTACTTCAGTCTTCTATACAATAACACCCTATAGACATCTTCTATATAATAACATCCTATAGACATCTTCTATACAATAACACCCTATAGACATCTTCTATACAATAACACCCTATAGACATCTTCTATACAATAGCATCCTATAGACATCTTCTATACAATAACACCCTATAGACATCTTCTATATAATAACATCCTATAGACATCTTCTATACAATAACATCCTATAGACATCTTCTATACAATAACACCCTATAGACATCTTCTATACAATAACACCCTATAGACATCTTCTATATAATAACATCCTATAGACATCTTCTATACAATAACACCCTATAGACATCTTCTATATAATAACATCCTATAGGCATCTTCTATTCAATAACATCCTATAGACATCTTCTATACAATAACATCCTATAGACATCTTCTATACAATAACACCCTATAGACATCTTCTATACAATAACATCCTATAGACATCTTCTATACAATAACACCCTATGCATCTTCTATACAATAACATCCTATAGACATCTTCTATACAATAACACCCTATGACATCTTCTATATAATAACATCCTATAGGCATCTTCTATTCAATAACATCCTATAGACATCTTCTATACAAAAACATCCTATGACATCTTCTATACAATAACACCCTATAGACATCTTCTATACAATAACACCCTATAGACATCTTCTATATAATAACATCCTATGACATCTTCTATACAATAACACCCTATAGACATCTTCTATATAATAACATCCTATAGGCATCTTCTATTCAATAACATCCTATAGACATCTTCTATACAATAACATCCTATAGACATCTTCTATACAATAACACCCTATAGACATCTTCTATACAATAACATCCTATAGATCTTCTATACAATAACACCCTATAGGCATCTTCTATACAATAACATCCTATAGACATCTTCTATACAATAACACCCTATAGACATCTTCTATATAATAACATCCTATAGGCATCTTCTATTCAATAACATCCTATAGACATCTTCTATACAATAACATCCTATAGACATCTTCTATACAATAACACCCTATAGACATCTTCTATATAATAACATCCAGGCATCTTCTATACAATAACATCCTATAGACATCTTCTATATAATAACATCCTATAGGCATCTTCTATTCAATAACACTATAGACATCTTCTATACAATAACATCCTATAGACATCTTCTATACAATAACACCCTATAGACATCTTCTATACAATAACATCCTATAGACATCTTCTATACAATAACACCCTATAGACATCTTCTATACAATAACACCCTATAGACATCTTCTATACAATAACACCCTATAGACACCTTCTATACAATAACACCCTATAGACATCTTCTATATAATAACATCCTATAGGCATCTTCTATTCAATAACATCCTATAGACATCTTCTATATAACATCCTATAGACATACACAATAACATCCTATAGACATCTTCTACAATAACACCCTATAGACATACACAATAACACCCTATAGACATCTTCTATATAACATCCTATAGACATCCTATAGACATCTTCTATACAATAACACAGGCATCTTCTACACAATAGCATCCTATATGCATCTTCTATACTAACATCCTATAGGCAATAACTAATCCTATAGACATCTTCTATATAATAACATCCTATAGACATCTTCTATACAATAACACCCTATAGACATCTTCTATACAATAACACCCTATAGACATCTTCTATACAATAGCATCCTATAGACATCTTCTATACAATAACACCCTATAGACATCTTCTATATAATAACATCCTATAGACATCTTCTATACAATAACATCCTATAGACATCTTCTATACAATAACACCCTATAGACATCTTCTACAATAACACCCTATAGACACTATATAATAACATCCTATAGACATCTCTTCTATATAATAACATCCTATAGGCATCTTCTATTCAATAACATCCTATAGACATCTTCTATACAATAACATCCTATAGACATCTTCTATACAATAACACCCTATAGACATCTTCTATACAATAACATCCTATAGACATCTTCTATACAATAACACCCTATAGGCATCTTCTATACAATAACATCCTATAGACATCTTCTATACAATAACACCCTATAGACATCTTCTATATAATAACATCCTATAGGCATCTTCTATTCAATAACATCCTATAGACATCTTCTATACAAAAACATCCTATAGACATCTTCTATACAATAACACCCTATAGACATCTTCTATACAATAACACCCTATAGACATCTTCTATATAATAACATCCTATAGACATCTTCTATACAATAACACCCTATAGACATCTTCTATATAATAACATCCTATAGGCATCTTCTATTCAATAACATCCTATAGACATCTTCTATACAATAACATCCTATAGACATCTTCTATACAATAACACCCTATAGACATCTTCTATACAATAACATCCTATAGACATCTTCTATACAATAACACCCTATAGGCATCTTCTATACAATAACATCCTATAGACATCTTCTATACAATAACACCCTATAGACATCTTCTATATAATAACATCCTATAGGCATCTTCTATTCAATAACATCCTATAGACATCTTCTATACAATAACATCCTATAGACATCTTCTATACAATAACACCCTATAGACATCTTCTATATAATAACATCCTATAGGCATCTTCTATACAATAACATCCTATAGACATCTTCTATATAATAACATCCTATAGGCATCTTCTATTCAATAACATCCTATAGACATCTTCTATACAATAACATCCTATAGACATCTTCTATACAATAACACCCTATAGACATCTTCTATACAATAACATCCTATAGACATCTTCTATACAATAACACCCTATAGACATCTTCTATACAATAACACCCTATAGACATCTTCTATACAATAACACCCTATAGACACCTTCTATACAATAACACCCTATAGACATCTTCTATATAATAACATCCTATAGGCATCTTCTATTCAATAACATCCTATAGACATCTTCTATACAATAACATCCTATAGACATCTTCTACACAATAACATCCTATAGACATCTTCTATACAATAACACCCTATAGACATCTTCTACACAATAACACCCTATAGACATCTTCTATACAATAACATCCTATAGACATCTTCTATACAATAGCATCCTATAGGCATCTTCTATACAATAACACCCTATAGGCATCTTCTACACAATAGCATCCTATATGCATCTTCTATACAATAACATCCTATAGGCATCTTCTATACACTAATACCCTATAGACATCTTTTATACAATAACATCCTATAGACATCTTCTACACAATAGCATCCTATGGGCATCTTCTATACAATAACATCCTATAGGCATCTTCTATACACTAATACCCTATAGACATCTTCTATACTATAGCACCCTATAGACCTCTTCTCTATAATAACATCTTATAGGCCTCTTCTATACAATAGTATCCTATATACATCTTCTATACAATAGCATCCTTATTAGACCTCTTATACACACTAGCATCTTATAGACATCTTTTATACAATAGCACCCTATATACATCATCTATACAATAGCATCCTATAGACCTCTTCTCTATAATAACATCCTATAGACATCTTCTACTCAATAGCATCCTATAGGCATCTTCTATACACTAACAGCCTATAGACATCTTCTATACTATAAAATTATATAGACATCTTCTATACAGTAACACCCTATAGCAGTGATGGCGAAGCTTGGCACCCCATATGTTTTGGAACTACATTTCCCATGATGCTCATGCATTCTGCAGTGTTGTTGAGCATCATGGGAAATGTAGTTCCAAAACATCTGGAGTGGCAAGATTCACCATCACTGCCCTATAGACATCTTCTATACAGTAATAGCCTATAGACATCTTCTATACAGTAATAGCATATAGACATCTTCTATACAGTACCACCCTATAGACATCTTCTATACAGTAATAGCCTATATACATCTTCTATACAGTAATAGCCTATAGACATCTTCTATACAGTAACACCCCATAGATATCTTCTATACAGTAACACACTATAGACATCTTCTATACAGTACCACCCTATAGACATCTTCTATACAGTACCACCCTATAGACATCTTCTATACAGTACCACCCTATAGACATCTTCTAGTCAGTAATATACTATAGACATCTTCTAGTCAGTAATATACTATAGACATCTTCTGCACAATAATATCTTATAGACAACTTGAAGGATCTCAGAAGTGTTCAGGTGCCATTTTGTGGTCATTAAAATTGATCGATGATCAAAATTAGTTTTCTTATTCTTTAGCAGATGACATTTTTGGAATGGACTGCCCTCTGCTCCAAATCTTTATCAAAGTAGTTCCTGCAGCCAACTTTGGTGTGTTTTTTCTTTGTGCAAAAAATCACCCTTTTTTTTGTGTGTTTAGGGTGTCATTGAGAATAATGGCGCCCAAACACACGTTGCGCGTTTTACCATGTTCTGGAATTGTGGGCAGAATCCTGGGATTCTGCAACACCAAGATGTGAATAAGATCTTATTAAATCTCCAGTCAATCCTTGCAGAATTTTCAAGTTTCATGGAGTTCAGATTCAAATTCATCAGTGCCCATAGGGGGAATTTATAAATCATTATTAGTTTTAAATAAGAGAATGAATTCTTCATTAAAAACAATATAAAACCATTAAAGCAATGTTAAACCCAAAAGCAGAAATTTATTATGCCAAAAGGAAAAAGAAAAGTTGGTAAAAATGGCTTAGGGCCAGTTCACACCAGATCCAGACAAAGGGCCGGTTTATTGTCCTTCAGACTCTAGGAGGGCCGGACTTTGGCCAGCAGGGGTGGAAATTTTCCTGGCATCAGTGGGACTAAACATCTGGTATTAGGGGGAGGAATAGTGCCCCATCGTTGGCATCATAGGGAGGAATAGTGATGTTAGTGGGAGAAATGGTGCTTCACTGTTGGTGTCAGATGGCAGAATAGTGTCTCGTATCAGTGAGAAAGATAGTGCCCAAAGGGCCGGATAAAGGCAAGCAAAGGGCCGCATCCGGCCGTCGGGCCACAGTTTGGAGACCACTGCTTTATATCCACGGAAGCTGCTATCTTGACCTTTTGTTTGATCTGCATTTGCCATAGAGCTGCACATGGAATCAGTTATGACACCAGTCATTTGATGGCTTGACAGCTCAGTTGAGAACACAAGCAACTGTGACAGTTACCATAAATGGCATGACTTGAATGTTACGATTTTGCAAAACAGTTAAAACGATGAGGTTAAAGTGGTTGTAAACCCTGTTACACCACTACAGGTAAGCCTATAATAAAGTTTACCTGTAGGTACTGTATATATCTCCTAAACCTCCAGGTTTAGGAGATATTTACCATATATGTGTGCACCGACATCGGCGCATGCGCACTGAAGAAACTGCCTGCTCTTGCCATTTCTTCACAGCCGGAAGCTCATTGGTTTCTATGCAGCAGCGAGCCTGATTTTGCATTTTTAAGCTTTAGTAAATAAACCCCATTGTGTACTTAAAAGTGGGGTATGCCTGTACATCTAACACTACTTTCCTACCAGACTAACAATGCTACTGTCCAGGAGTGGCTCCGTTGGGCCTCCATCCAGAGTGGAGACACCCTAAGCCAGTCATAGCCGGTTCAAATCAAGTACGGGCAGGCTAAATGTACCAAAGTTGATCGATTGATCAACTTGGATACAAACCAGCCTGCCGGATTTTACATGCAATTATTACTGGCGGCTGTTATAGCCACTAGCAATAATCACTGTGTTCTCTCGGCAGGGACAGGGGACAGCCCCCCTCCCCCGTTGGGAGAACACCATGGCTCAGCGGGAGGGATTCCCCCATTAACACAATGGCTCTGTCTATGGCTGGCTTAAGACAGTGTTAGTGGCCAGATCACCATGTGAAAAAAAAACAAATGCAGCCACCACATTTAGGAATTTGTATGCTGCAATATGTTGCATAACATTTTAGTCTTTGAGTTTTAAATACCACTTTAATAAAAACTGCATTTGATTTAAACAAGTCAATCATTGTCATATGGTTGTATACAATATATCCATTTAGAATCCATACTGTCTGCCTTTGGATCTGCTGATTATAGGGGGTGATTGTGTTGGTCAGCGGTGTAATGTCAAGTGTAGAGACAACTGGTGTCAGGCGGAGAGGGGGAGATGTGTTGTGTTAGACACACATGAATTGTGTGCTAGGTACGGAATCCCCCCAGGGTATAACTGCTGTATTTCATAGTAATTACATTATAATAAGCAGGAGATCCCTCAGCATCAACTTCACAGATCTAATCATACCAGTAAATTAACCTCTTCAGTTTCAGCCTGTAATACCCCTGCATTTTCAGGCCATTTTCCAGTTTTAAGTTTTGTGATACTTTGATTGACAATTACTCTGTTGTGCAACACTTTTATACTTTTATGAGACAGACATAGCTTTCTTTTGGTGGTTTGGGATTTCTTTTTACTATAAAACTGAAAAACAAAAACAAAATTGTTTAAACAAATTCCTTTCTTCCTGTTAAAAAAATAAATGGTAGACAATTATGTAAACCCCCCCAAATATTGGAAACTAGAAACCCCAAAGGGGGGGGGGGGTTCTCATTTTGCCACAACATTTTTGGAAAGGAAGAAACATGTTTTTGCAAGGGAAATAATAATAAATGTGCAGGTCGAACACAGAGGAGGCGATGAAGGGGTTAATGTAGAGGTCACTTCTAGTGGGTGGACAGAAATTAGGGGTTTAACCACTTCAGCCCCGAACCATATTGCTGGTCAATGACCGGGACGCTTTTTGCGATTCAGCACTGCGTAGCTTTAACTGACAATTGCGACGTGGCTCCCAAACAAAATTGGCGTCCCTTTTTCCCCACAAATAGAGCTTTCTTTTGGTGGTATTTGATCACCTCTGCGTTTTTTTATTTTTTGCACTATAAACAAAAATAGAGCGGCAGTTTTAAAAAAATATATATATTTTTTACTTTTTGCTATAATAACTATCCCTCAAAAATATATATAAAAAAACATTTTTTTCCTCAGTTTAGGCCGATATGTATTCTTCTACATATTTTTTGTAAAAAAAATCACAATAAGCGTTTATTGATTGGTTTGCGCAAAAGTTATAGCGTCTACAAAATAGGGGATAGTTTTATGGCATTTTTATTAAAGCAGAGTTCCACCCAAAAATGGAACTTCCGCTTAATCCACTCCACACCCCCTTACATGCCACATTTGGCATGTTATTTTTTTGGGGGGGGAGTGGGGGCTTCAGGAGGAGTGGGACTTCCTGTCCCACTTCCTGCTTCCGCCGAGGGGCTGGTAAGGCGATTAAGCTTAATCTCCTTATTGCAGCCCCTCCCCTAGGCGATCGCATGGGACACATGTCAGGTCCCATGCGATCGCCTGTCCAATCAGCGGCGAGCCGCGCCGCGCGCATGCGCAGTGCGGCTCGTGCATGCGCAGTGGGTGCCCGGCCGTGAAGCCGAAGGCTGTCACGGCTGGGTGCCCACAGTCGGAATGAAGACGCCGGCCGGGGAGGGGGGGAGAGGAGCGAAGCCCCGGTCGGCGCGTCGCTGGAACGCAGGAGCAGGTAAGTGAGTGTTTATTAAAAGCCAGCAGCTACACTTTTTGTAGCTGCTGACTTTTAATAAACACAATTTTTGGCTGGAACTCCCCTTTAATATTTTTTTTTTTACTAGTAATGACGGCAATCAGCGATTTTTATCGGTACTGCGACCTTATGGCGGACACTTCGGACACTTTTGACACATTTTTGGGATCATTGACATTTTTATATCGATCAGTGCTATAAAAATGCATTGATTACTATAAAAATGTCACTGGCAGGGAAGGGGTTAACACTAGGGGGCGAGGAAGGGGTTAATTATGTTCCCTGGGTGTGTTCTAACTGAAGGGAGGGTGGGACTGACTAGGGGAAATGACTGATCGCTTTTCATACATTGTATGAACAGACAAACAGTCATTTCCCCCCCTGACAGGACCGGGAGCTGTGTGTTTACAAACGAGTGGTAGCGGGTACCCGGGCACGCGATTCCGCACCAGGGGCGAGCGGGGGGCGCGCGCGCCCCTATTGGCTGCAATGCGAAATGAGGTATAGCTACGTGATTTCGCGCAGCCGAGCCGACCTGCCGCCATATAACTGCGGCGGCTGGTCGGCTAGTGGTTATTGTGCAGAGTAAGGGAGGTGAGGAGTTTTATGTACACGTTGCATACTAAGAGAGGCTGGGGCAGGAAGGGGTTAAAAAAACGATCCCAGTGTCGGTGAAATGGAACATATGGATCAGCAGCTGCTTCAGATTCATCCATCATTATCCATTTTTAACACTATGGGGGTTATTTACTAAAGGCAAATCCATTTTGCACTTCTAGTGCAAAGTGCACTTGAAATTGCACTTGGAAATGCAGTCGCTGTAGATCCGAGGGGGACATGCAAGGTATATAAAAACCAGCATTTTAGCTTGCACATGATTGGATGATAAAACCAGCAGCGCTTCCCCTCATTTCAGATCTTCCCCTCAGATCTACAGTGACTGCACTTCCAAGCGCACTTGTAGTGCAAAGTGGATTTGACTTTAGTAAACAACCCCCTATGCTTCTTCTTCCTCTGTTGTAGGTAAACAGTAGTATGCGATCACTGTGATTGGCTATCACAGTAATCACGTGGTACCGAGCCTCTCATATCAGCTCTGTACACTATATCTGTGTACAAAGTCATCCAAAGATTGCTCAGTATACAGCAATTATCACGTGGTACCGAGTCGCTCATATCAGCTCTGTGCACTATATCTGTGTATGAAGCCATCCAATGATTGCTCAGTATACAGCAATTGAGTGGCCGACTGAAAAGATTTTCTCCAGCAGTGTTTATAAATGGCACTGAGGAAAATAGCATTCCACCAATCTGATGTTTATATCAGAAAAAGCAGTATTCAAGCCAAAGCGGTGTGCAGTACCGCATTTGGCCTGAGGTGGGAGGTGTGGACTTGGAAATATGCCATTTCCGAGCCTTTCCAAGGTCAGCCGAGGTGTCCTCGGGCCTTTTCAGGCACTCCAGGGCCACCACCTCTGGTCGCATGTGGTATTTCATTGAAGTCAATGCGGAACAAATTATTTCATTTTCCATTGACTTCAATGGGAAAACTCGCTTTGATATTCGATTACTTTGGATTACAAGCTTTCTCCTGCAACGGATTATGCTGAGGTTCCACTATACTTGATAAATGAGTAAGATGATTGGCTATGTAGCACCATGCTCCCATTGAGCAGGCGCTATGTGTTAAATGATAGATGTCTGAGCAGTAGTTTGGCTCAGAATAATTATTCAAAATAGTTGGTTCTGTTTCCGTTCGACTGGGTTGCATAAGTTTCCCCTGGCGGTGGGTGACGCTGTCACCGCAGGTCAGGGTCAGAAAGGCAACAGGCTGGATGTATTGGGTATCTCTCTCCCATAAGTGTCTCAGGGGGTGTGGTCAACCCGCTGGGCATTCTGGGGAGGGGTACTTAAGGGGCAAACGCCATTTGGCGGGGTTCATCTCCCGATCCCGACCTGATGGCCCTCCTGGCCTCAGGGGTGTGTGAACTGTTTTGTAGCCTCGGGGCCTAGCAACTGAGAGTAGGCCCGGGAGTTTCTGGGGCCTACTAATCCAGGGATGGTTCTTCGCTACCTTATCTACGAAGGGAAGCTGAACCAGTGGGATTCAATTAATGGACATACTCTGGCGGATTTTCCTCACTGTGTTGCCGGTCCAGCTGAAAGATTCTTGGCACCATGAGTTGTAAAATTTGTTGGAACTATACCAAGTGTGCAGTTGGTTATACAATCTTGTGGCAGAAGATCGTGGGACAGCCTGACAACACTTATCAAGTCTGTGGCAGAGACGTTGATGAGCTTCACACCAGCTGCTAGGCCGGTGAGAGTAGGCCTATCTGATGAATGCTGAAATCCAGTGTGGTGCTGAGGTAATCCTCTGAATCTAATGCCCTGTACACACGATCGGTTCGTCTGATGAAAACGGACCGATGGATTTTTTCATCAGATATCCAACGAAGCCGACTTTGATCAGTCTTGCCTACATACACACCATCGGTTAAAAATCTGACCATGTCCAACGCGGTGACGTAAATCACAACGACGTGCTGAGAAAAATGAAGTTCAATGCTTCCGAGCATGCGTCGATTTGATTCTGAGCATGCACGGATTTTTGACCGATGGATTTCCCCAGATGATCGTTTTTTTCTATCGTTTTTTTAACCATAAGAAAAATTTAAAACAGGTTCTATTTTTTTCCCCCGATGGGAAAAAAAAGATGGGGCCCACACACGATCAGTTCGTCCGATGAAAACGGTCCATCGGTCCGTTTTCATCAGACGAACCGATCGCGTGTACAGGGCATAAGTTGTACCCGTGATCCGCAAAGTAAAAGTACCTGAGGCCGCGTACACACGAGGGGATATGTCTGCTGAAAACGGTCCGATGGACCGTTTCAGCAGACATCTCCGCTCGTGTGTATGGGCTAGCGGACAGATTTCTCCACCCGACAGATTTCAAAGCATGCTTTGAAATCTATCCGGTGGGAATCTGTCCGCCCGACATGTCTGCTGGTTAGTACACTTACCAGCAGACATGTCGGCCCCCACCGCCGCCGCGCCGCTGCCGAATGGATTCGGCGCATGCGCGGAAGTGTTTTACTTCCTGGTGCGGTGACGTGGCGGTGACGCGGCGGCGTCAACGTCACCGCCGCGTCACCACTACGTCACCGCGCCGTCCGGCGGGGGGGAATTTGATCCGATGGTGTGTACACGCCATCGGATCAAACTCCCGATCGGACATATCCGATGGAAATGGTCCGCGGACCGTTTTCATCGGATATATCCGATCGTGTGTACGCCGCCTCAGTCTTTCCCTATCTCTCTACCCCTCTGTTGGAGAACTTTGTTTAATAAAATCCTTGAAGGTGACTTTGTGTTTGGTGCAGAGATTCTTATGGACAACTCTTCGAGGAGAACCCCTGAAACGAGCGTATGGAACAGTAAGGTAACGGCAGGCCCCAATCTAAATCAGCAGCTCCTTTGGGGTAGTGCTGCAGCTAATTTTGTCAAGCAGGCTAATTGTGTGCTCTTTACCCAAAAAAGACTTGCCCCTTAAATTTTCATTCAATATAATGGGGGGGTGCTGAGATCACAGCACTGCTCTACACCATGTTTTCTTGGAAAGCCAGCGGAGCAATATCGGTCTGTCAGTGTGAATGTTCTAACTTGCACTCACACTTCGCTGATCCTGGGGGGGTCCAATTGCTTTATAAATGGAGCAGGGTTTGGAGATTAACTATAAGAAAAATAAACATGTTAATTTCCTAGTTATCCAGCAGCAGTGAGAATCGCGGCCTTGTTAAAGTGATGATACATGTTAACTGTTCGGGGTATTTGCATGACTGGGCACGAGTCCTGCTTCAATAATAAGCGGGATTGTGAGCACATGTCTGGCGAAGCTGCCACAATACTTCAATACATTCTTTCCTCCTGGAAAACAGAAATACTTCTTCTTTCTTGAAATCTGGAGGCTTTTCTTGGACCTTCCTTATGTGTGAGAAGTAAGGAGCTTGTTTTGAAATGTGTTCTTGGTTAGGACAGAACAGATTCTTGTTTGAATTTAAGGCAACCCACACATGGGCACTTGTGTCTCCGCTAGGTTTCTTCTGTTGCTTTTTCTTTGGTGGGAACAGAGCTTAGCAGTTACAGTTCAAAGGAGATCGACATTTTGGGTTAAAGCTCAACTTTGGAAACCGTATAAGCATACTTGCCAACATCACTAACCCAGTCCCCAGGACACTGTCATCCATGCCCAGTAGGGGTTCAACGGATCAAAAAACTCATGGTTTGGATCAGAGTCACGGATTGGATCATTTTTCGGATCACCACCATATTTAGTCCCCACTGTAATATCTACATCTCCCCCACTGTAATATTCACATCTCCCCCACTGTGATGTCAACATCTCCCCCACTGTAATATCCACATCTCCCCCACTGTAATGTCAACATCTCCCCCACTGTAATATCCACATCTCCCCCGCTGTAATGTCAACATCTCCCCCACTATAATATTCACATCTCCCCCACTGTAATATCCACATCTCCCCCACTGTGATGTCAACATCTCCCCCACTGTAATATCCACATCTCCCCTACTGTAATATCCACATCTCCCCCACTGTGATGTCAACATCTCCCCCACTGTAATATCCACATCTCCCCCACTGTAATATTTACATCTCCCCCACTGTAATATCCACATCTTCCCACTGTAATATCCACATCTCCCCCACTGTAATATCCACATCTTCCCCACTGTAATATCCACATCTCCCCCACTGTAATATCCACATCTCCCCCACTGTAATATCCACATCTCCCCCACTGTAATATTCACATCTCCCCCACTGTAATATTCACATATCCCCCCACTGTAATATCCACATCTCCCCCACTGTAATATTCACATCTCCCCCACTGTAATATTCACATCTCCCCCACTGTAATATCCACATCTTCCCACTGTAATATCCACATCTCCCCTACTGTAATATCCACATCTTCCCCACTGTAATATCCACATCTCCCCCACTGTAATATCCACATCTCCCCCACCCCACTGTAATATCCACATCTTCCCACATCTTTCCCACTGTAATATCCACATCTCCCCCACTGTAATATCCACATCTCCCCCACCCCCACTGTAATATCCACATCTTCCCCACTGTAATATCCACATCTCCCCCACTGTAATATCCACATCTCCCCCACCCCCACTGTAATATCCACATCTTCCCACATCTCCCCCACTGTAATGTCCACATCTCCCCCACTGTATATAGCCCCACTACACCGAAGATTGTCTCCTTGCATGCTTAGTCTTACCAGAAATACAAGAGAAGCAGGCAGCGCCGCTCTGGGGAGCTCACCTAGGCCGCCGCCGGGTGTACCAATATGGCCGCCGCTCTGGACCTAGGCCAAAGCCACTGCATTTCCTAAGCTCAATCCGCGGATCGTGTGGTGTGCCGCTGCAACTTTGCTCTTGATAGAGACTTGCCACCCAAATTTGCTACAAATTGGAAAAGTGTCAACTCTGCAAGTATACAGCTTCCTGATGACGCATGCACACATGCGAAACGCGTAAAGGCTTATGGGAAATTGAGTTCTAAACAGACGGAAACACGTCACACACCTCCACCGCGGCACATCCGCATACTGAATCGCAACCCTAACCGAGGCGTGGAACGCACGCCGGAAAGGAAACGAGCAGTAACGCTGGACAAACTAGTGTCGGTTTGACACTTTTTAATGTGAGTGCAAAATTTATTTTAATAAAACTGCCTAGTTTTTTATCGAAATACTACACCATGTGAGGTTTTTTCTTTTTGGGAGCAAGGAAACCTTACCGGAGTATATACTAATTAAGAGGAATCCATCCCTGGGTCTGATAGTAAGCATCAGGAACCATCGGTACTAACATAACTACATGCTGTATTTATCCTGAAGTCTGGTGAGCGCATAATATATACAAGGTGGTGGTGACACTTATCTTAAGGGTGAAAAGTCACGAATATTGGGAAAAGGAACACAAGGCACTATCACGTGAAGAGACTGTCACATTTTCCACAACCTTTGTAGGTTGTTGGACAATCGTTTTTCTGGCACAGTTTTTTGTTGTTTTTTTAGCGATCTCTTTTGTTTTTTTTCTTTTGATTTATATGTAAACTGCACATTGAGTATTCACTATTATTGATATCATCCATGCATGTGATTTAAGGAATTTTTTCACGGTATATATAAAGTCAGCGCAGTAGCATATGACCTTCATATGCGAATATTTTTCTTCAAGTATACAGCTTGCCAGTGAAAATGTGCAGCAAGTTAAAGAGGAGTTCCACCCTAAATTTTTACTTTTTTTTAATCCCCTCCCCTCCCCCTTACATGCCACATTTGGCATGTCATTTTTTTGGGGCGGGAGTGGGGGCTTCAGTAGGAGTGGGACTTCCTGTCCCACTTCCTGCTTCCGCCGAGGGGCTGGTTAGGCGATTAAGCCTTAATTGCCTACACCAGCCCCTCCCTGTAGGCGATCACATGGGACAGTGACAGGTCCCATGCGATCGCCTCTCCAATCAGCGGCGAGCCGCGCCGCGCGCGCATGCGCAGTGGGTGCCCGGCCGTGAAGCCAAAGGCTGTCACGGTTGGGTGCCCACAGTCGAGATGGAGACGCCGGCTGGGGAGGGGGGGAGAGGAGCGGAGCCCCGGTCGGCGCGTCGCTGGAATGCAGGAGCAGGTAAGTGAGTGTTTATTAAAAGCCAGCAGCTACACTTTTTGTAGCTGCTGACTTTTAATAAACACAATTTTGGGCTGGAACACCCCTTTAACAAGACTTACAATTCAACACTGCCACACATTTGTGGCAAGTTATCCTTGATATCTGGGTTCTTTACAAATTCCACTATTTCAATATCCAAAAAAGTAAATCACTATGGGTGCACATTACAGTGGGGGTAATTTAGAAAAATTTGTGGAAAGTCATTTTTTTCCTACTAAAAAGACACAAAAAAAAATAGGTTCATACTTGCCATCCCTGTGCAATGGTTAATGGTGGTGCCAAGTTGATGGCGGAGGTGGGCAACCATACCCCTGTGGAAGTGCCATCCAGGGATGCAAAGCATCGGGTCTCGTTCTGCCCCTTGTGTGTACAGATCGGCAATATCTGCCGGCGGAGTAATTTCTACAGCAGTACTCTTGTATTCTTCTGATATAGGCACTACTTCACGCTGTTCTCTTTGTGAGTATGTTCTCTAGTCATTTTTCTCAATAAAGTCCCATGGAGAGCATTTGAGTTTGTTTGTTTTTTTGGTCTTTACTAAGGGAAAGGCGTTCCTTCTGGGGAAATCTAGGGACTGGGAATCATATGGTGGAATTATCTGGGATCAATTGTGTAATAGAAGATCTAAATTGGCCAAGGTATGGTGTGCTGTTCTATAAGAAGCAGTTTGGAGTTGAGCCTGTATGACCTCCTATAGTTTAGAGCAGTGGTTCTCAACCTGGGGGTCGGGACCCCTCGGGGGTCAAATGATGATTTGCCAGGGGTCACCAAATCCTGGTCTGTTCCTGAAGCCTGCACCACTTTCCCAGCCTTTCTGCAGCTGCCCAGCAGGGCTGTCTCTGGAGCCCACGGCTGCCCACTCAGCCTCTTCGCAGCCGCTGATTTAGTTCACAGCATGGCTGCGGGGCAGAGACTAGCGGTCCACTGACCGGTGAGGTGAGAGGGGCTGAATAAAGTACAAGTGGAGGAGACTCAGGGAGTGCTAAATGTCTGTGGGTTAGGGGCGCAAATTACTTTTCTTGCCATGGGTGCTCACAACGCACGCTGGTAAAATGTTACTGTAAGGGCCCTTTCACATGTGCGGACCGTATGTCCATATATCACCCATCCGTTTTCAGATGAAATACAGACATACATGTATCCCTATGGGATACCGGGTGTCAGCAGATGAACATCCGCTGACACCTGTAATTGTCCGCCTTCGCAAACATCTGCTTTTGCAGAGCGGATCGGATGAACACTGACACACGGTCCATGTTCATCCGCTCCCCCATAGGGGAGAGTGGAGAAAAAACAGGGCGGTCCCTGCACAGTGTGCGGAGACCACCCTGTCATCCGACGGCTCAGTGGGGATTTACAGAGCGATCCCCGCTGAGCAAACGGACACACGGAGGTGGAGCAATACTGATCCACCCCGTGTGAAAGGGGCCTTAGGGGTCCCCACAACTTGGGAATTTGTATCAAGGGGTCACGGGAATAAAAGGTTGAGAACCACTGGTTTAGAGGTTTATTCCTATCACATCCCTTGTAATAGGAAGAAAGGTGATAAAAAAAGAAAAACATAAAGAGAAAGTGTAAAAATAAAAAAGTAAAATAGGCAATAATAAAATTTAATGCGCCGCTGTCCCCACGTGCTCGCACACAGAAGTAAATGCATACATAAGTCGCGCCCACATATGTAAACTGCATTCAAATCACAGGTGAGGTATCGCCGCGTGCATTACAGCGAGAGTAACTAGCCTAAGACCTCCTCTCTAACTAAACCTGTAAAAAAATGAAAGCGTTACCTATGGAGATTTTTAAGTATAAAAGTGCGCTCAATTTTAAAGCGTGACTTGTTAGGTTACTCGGCGTAACATCATGTTTTACATTATACAAAAAAATTGGGCAAGCTTTACTGTTTTTGTTATTTTTTTTAATTCATACATTAATTTTCCAAAAAAACAAATGGGCTTGAAAAGTTGTTGTGCAAAAACCGTGTGACATAAAAAGTTACAAAGACCACCATTTTATACCTTAGGGTTTCTGCTAAAAACAACATATATAATGATTGGGGGTTCTAAGTAATTTTCTAGCAAAAAATACTAATTTAAACTTGTAAACAATAAGTTCCAGAAAAGGCCAGGTATGGAAGTGGTTAAACAAAATGGGTTAAGATACACTTTATAGTTGCTTTTGAATGCAGGCAGTGTAACTTAGGAAACAATTGATTCATGTCACCTATTCTAAACGTAATGTTTCGGAAGCAGTCTTAATGTTCCAGGGCTTTGCACCGATATATCTTTTCAATTGCTCTGTAAAAGTGATAACACATTTATAACAGTGTTTCCTCCTTTGCAGGGGCGTTAAATTAAATCACATCCCCCTTTAATTGAAGAGACGCTTACTCATGTTAATGTAACATTGTAACATACAGTATTCCAGACAGGAAGACGAATGGCGAACCCTCTGGGGTCAAGTGGCACATTCAAGAAAAAGTACAACACCTCTTCATGTGGGCAGTGAATTTGGCACACTTTCTGCAGCTGGCACATGGTAGGTGTTGGCATTCATAAATGCAGACTGTACTATGACAATAGTCATATTATATCCAGGAACTAGAATGATCGAGGACTAGTGTATGAAAATAGAAGTCAAGACGTTAATTATCCTTGGGATTCATATATAGTACTATAGGTAAACATCCTCTAGAAAACAATCAGAGCATTTGAATTGATAAGAGTTGTTATTACCGTATTTATCGCCCTATAGCGCGAACCCCAAACCTAGAAGGGAATCCTAAGGAAAAAAAAGAAATACTGAAGTTTACAGTTACTTACAGTTGCCTGGCAGCCCGGCGTCCGTCTGCGGCCTTCGTGGTGTCCTCCTTGCTTATCCCGCGCTGTCTCTGAGTCGATCCCCGCTTCCCGCGCTGTGTTTGAATGCCGCCACCGACATATACCGAGCACAGTACACTCGGGCACACTCGGCCAACGCTTCTCTCCTATCGCATAAAGGCTAGAAGGCTAGAAGGCGGCACAGGGCGTGACCGCGAGGGGAGCCGAGCCTGGCCAAGTGTACCTGAGTGTACTGCGCTCGGTATATGTCGGCGCCGGCTTCAAACACAGCGCGGGAAGCGGGGATCGGCATATATCGCGCACCCACGATTTTCCCCTGATTTTAAGGGGAAAAAAGTGTGCGGTATACGCCGATAAATACGGTAATAAAAATGGTGCCTGACACCTTGTAGTCTACTAAAAAGTTTGTTCTCTGGTGGCTTTTTCACCATCTGTTAGGCATGACTAACAAAATAGGACAAACTAAAATGTGAATTTGTATTCTAAAAAAATAAAATAAAAATAAAAAGTGCGATAAAATGACATTAGCCAGAAATATACATGAGATGCATTCATTTAATTCCCAAAATGGACTGTAAAAAAAAAAAAAAAAAGTTTGCTTACCTATACATTAGCGGCTGTTGCTCCCATTGTGAAGCCACGCACTATTCTAGATCAGTGCTTCTCAACCCTGTCCTCAAGTACCCCCAACAGGACATGTTTTGGGAATTTCTCTTAGATAAAATAGCTCTGATTTAAAGCACTTGTGCCAGATAAAGGAAAACCTGCAAACATGGCCTGTTGGGGGTACTTGAGGACTGAGGTTGAGAACCACTATTCTAGATGAAATATTACTCAAATTCGTTTTTCGGAATGCCACGCAGTATCTTTGTTGTGGCACACTGGATGTCCCAAATGTTATTAAATCTGTGTCCTTTTAAGGTAATTTTTCATTTGGAAACAGCCTAAAGTCTCAGGCTTCTAAGTCAGGGGAACAAAGGGGTTTGTTTTTTCTTTAAATATCAAACATGTCATATTTACCTCCACAGTTCTTATTAGGCTTAGCCTCCATGTCTGCGAGGGATAAGAGAGCATGTTCACGCAGGGCTGTAGTCATAAGGAGGGGGTGAGCACATTCTGTTTTCCACCATGCAAAACAGCTCAGATGCTGGTGGAAAGCAAAAAGAGGAGAGACAGGAAATGGCATTTTCAAACCTGGATTACTGTATTTTGGAGGTCAAAAGGAAAAACGAGGTAAGTGATATTTAAATGCTCTAGCTTACAGCAATCAATTGATCTAATAAAAAACGAACCTTTAGTGTTCCTTTAAGTTTCACTTATACTTTTACCAATTTTCGAGCTAAATTTTGTTAATCCGCTGCTCCAGATTCCTGTCACTCATTTTCCGCCAATAGCGCAATGCACCCAAATGTTATTTCTTCTACTATTCCCTAAAGTCAGCTGGTCTGTGACCCAGGCAAGTGCAAGTTAGAACATGTCAAAACACGCTCGAGTGCAAATGGTTGTGTGACTGACCACCATAGTGCCACGCCACAGGCATTCTGGGAATTAAAGGAGAAGCATAGCCAAAGCTATTTTAGCTATACTTCTCCTGTGGATCACAGGTGTGCAGTTTGTTCTACACCCCTGTGACCCATTTTCAGCCAACAGTCAGGCTAAAGTCCCCTGTTGGCTAGAAATCACTCGTGATCCACCCACATGATCCAGTGCTGTCCTGGTTGCAACCCTACTTTCCCCTATTCCTAGTCTCACAGAAGAGGAAGTAAGGGACCACTCTGTGCAATACTATTGCACAGAGCAGAGCAGTTAAAGTGGATACTATGGGTTCGATTTTTTTTTTTAAATAACACATGTCATACTTGCCTCCACTGTGCAGCTCCTTTTGCACAGAGTGGCCCCGATCGTCCTCTTCTGGGGTCCCACTGCGGCTCTCACTGGTCCTCCCCACTATAGATAACCCCCTCTGGGAAGCTCTCTCTTGGGGGGGTTACCTTTTGGGTGCGCTCCCGTGTCATACACTCAGCATCCCTAGTTGCCGAGTGTATGACTCAGCCCCGTCCCCCAGCGACCGCGTCATTGGATTTGTTTTAAAGCAGCGCCAATGGCTGTGCTGCTATCAATCTATCCAATCAAGAGCCGAGAAGTCGTGGAGAGAGCGATGCAGGATCGCGCCCATGGAAATTCGGGGCTCACTTAAGTAAAACGGGAGACTGGGGGGTCGGAAATAGCAAGGTGTTTTCTCACCTTAATGCATAGGATGCATTATGGTGAGAAAACACAAGGGTTTACACCCCCTTTAAGTATAACATATTTAAAAAAATAAAAATAAAAATGAATGTTTTAATTGTCTTTAACAATAAATAAATTATATTTAATTACTTTAACCCTTGCAATGCAGGAGAAGGAGGCAGTGCTTTGTAAAGTTTTAATAACTGTAATTCAGCTTTAACTTAGGGCCAGAATTACTATTAGGCACAATAGGCCGGTGCCGATGGGTGGCAGATATAAAGAGGCAGCTTTGCTCTGTATAGAACTCAGCCACATTTTCTTTTCAATAATTGGTAGAAATACAGTCATCTTATGAAAATGTTTTACACATTAGCATAATATTTAAAGCTAGGTTAGTTTGGTATAAAAGGGTCATCCTAACCATGTGGTACTGCTGTGGTCACAAAAGATTGTGCGCCTATAGGCTTCAGTGATGAAAATCCACCCTGCATTAGTCTTGTAAAATACCATGCCTAAAATGTTTTCAAAACTGTTGATTTGCCTTCTTTGAAAGAGGAAGCTTGACTTCGGTCAAGCCTTGTACGGAATGCAGTTTAAACTCTCTGACTGTAATATGAATTACAAGTTTCACATTTCTGTTGGAATAAACGACCCAAAATTAAGCTTCTCTGTCATCATTCTACTGTCTATTGAATCCACATTTTTCTGACGCACTTTATATTAGTATGTACTCTTCAGTATCTGCTTCCATGGTCACTAGATAATAGTTGCCCGTACTTGCCAATTTAGGCACATTGCAACCTCAACTAACCCCCACATTGAACAATATTTTTTAAGAAAAAAAAAATTGAAAATTAGGAATTAGGTGATTAATGCTTTATGGGATAATTGTTTGCTGTGACCTTTGCAATCAACCCGCAACTGACCAATCTTGTGGGAACAAATCAAATGCATCTTCTGTACATAAACATGTGCAACCACCCAAAATGTTTATAGGATTTGTGCAGTAGTCACATCCTTCAACTACCATCTCCCAAAAGGGAGCTGAACTCTCTAAGCTGAGCCCATACAAAGGCAAGCAGAGGGCAAAGCACCAGTCCCCAGTATTGCTTGTATTATTTATGCAGTTCATCTTTGATGATTACTGACTTACAATGCCCCGTCTCTGTGTAGAGGCAGCCATTTTGTTAGAGGTGGGGTTTTACTTATGTAACCTTGTTATAACCTTATGTTAGAGCACTCTTTTTCAAAATTTTTACCTGTCACAATCAGGGGTCAGGCTCGAAGACCAGTCACTAAAGTAGTAGGGGAACTACCACTGACCAGCAGGATAGGTACACAGGCAGTCACCATGGGGAATGACGTAGTCACACCTGAGGTGCGGAGTCTAAGTACTAACCAATGTTCACCAGAGCTCCTGATGGTGGAGATGGATTTTTCTGCATGTTAGTACCAAGGTCGCCGCTCCAGGAGGGGTCCAGTAGTGGATAAGCAGGTAGGGATCAAACAGAAGCATAGTCAGTAAACAAGCCAAAAGGTCCGTAATCATAGCTCCCAACTGTCCCTGATTTCGAGGGACTGTCCCTGATTTAGAGCAATGTCCCTCTGTCCCTCATTCCACTTAATTTGTCCCTTATTTTGGCCTGATCGGTATAGATGTATATAAAATGCACTTTTTATATATCAAAAAGTGTTTCCCAGCGCTAAACCTTTCATCTGATTTCTAAATTGCTGCATTTGTAAATTTCAAAAGCCAATATAAAGAAATAGTAGTGGTAACAAAAGCACTTGTGTGTTTAACCAATCTTGTTTTTTGTACAATTCTCCTTTAAGGGGGCATGGCAAGGGGTGTATCCTATACCTGCATTCTTTTCATGATAGGTGTCCCTCATTCTCATCTCAAAAAGTTAGGAGGTATGTGTAATTAGTAGTTGCAGGTTGAGATCAGGCAGAAGCATAGTCAAGGAACAAGCCAGGGGTTGATAACGAGTGGTAGCAAAATATGGACGGCAGCAGGAAAGACAAAAGCAAGATTCTGGCTGGAGAGAGCACAACAATCTGGTAAACAGGAAGTACAGAGACATGGCTTAAATCAGGAAGTTCATGGGAGGAGCAACGAGTCAGGGTTCAAGACCAACAAGGTTCAAGACAGAATAATTCAAGAAATTGTCCAGGGATCTGTCCAGCATTCCAGGTAGCTCAGAAGAGGTTTTGCCTGAAACAGCAGAACTTGTAGGTTCAAATTCAGGCCCTGACATTACCCCAGGAGAACCTTTTAAATAATTTTTAAGTTTTTAAGAAAATGTCTGCTGAGTTCATCAGGGCCCCTTACATTGGTGGTGGTCAGTAGGAAGAATTCCCCCTTTATAGTGATGATTAGAATATCACTCTTGCAGCCATGCCATTGACTTGACTTGGTGTTGAACCAGGAGCTATGCAAGCACTATCAGATGGGAGATCCATTTTTGATAGCCGAAAGGACCCCTAGCTATACCTCTGGAGGAACCCTAGGGTTCCCTGAAACCCTGGTTGAGAATGGCTGTGTCAGAGCTTCCAGCAAGGGAAACAGTGAGCAGCACAGTTATACCACCACAAAATGTCTCTTCTAGATATTCCCTATAAAATAGCAGATCTTCAGTTTTTCGGTTTTAGTCCACTTTAAAGGGGTTGTATAGGTTCATGTTACTGAAAGTTACGGCCCCCCCAGCCCCCTGTTTTACTTACTTGAGCCCGATCACCTGCTGCGCTTGCCCCCAACATCCTCTTCTCCGCTTAGTCTGGCCATTGATTGGCTAGAGTGGATGGATTATACAGTGAGCGGCTATAGCTACCAGCTGTATTACGGGAGTGTGCCCGCAAGAACTAACCCCCATGGGAGAGAGCTCCCATGAAGGGGGTTAGTTCTTGCGGGGAGGAGCTGAGACAGCCACTAAGGGACCTCAGAAGACCAGGTTTGGGGCCACTCTGTGCAAAACGAGCTTCACAGTGGAGGTAAGTATAACAAGTTTGTTATTTAAAATTTTTTTTTTAATATCCTTTACAACTCCTTTTAAAGGCTTCAAATTTTTTAAGCACATAACTATACTCCTGGAGCTGTGTAGCAGTAGGGATCATTTCTGTTTGCTATAATAGGTCATTTGTCAGTAAGACTGTGCTTGTACCTTAGTAATCAAACCGTGTAACGTACGCACTCTTTTTCCCTAATGATAGAGTATATGGTTAAGAGATAATGTGGATAATCAAATCCATATACTGAGGACTTTTCTTTTTAAAATCTAATCTATCCATGCAGAAATACCCACAGGTTCCTCCTCACTGTGGTTAATATGACATGCCAGAAGGTTTCTATGTAGGTAATAGATACTTCCTCACTTAGCCTGTGGCTTAGTCCATGACCATGAAGACTTGACAAGAAAATGTTTTTTTTTTAGATCCTAAAACAACAAGGGGTTCATCTTCCAAACACTATTTATTACTTTAAGATTTACCACTAAATGACTATAATCAAAGTTTCCTTTGAAAAAAAAAATACATTGGTCAGTAAAAAACTGAGGAATTCCTGTGTTCTTTCCATGTAAAATAAGGACAGAGATGTTTGTGGCTACTGAGTTTTGCTGAATGTCCTTTCAAAAACATTTTATGCAGAGTATTAGTTGTTAAGGTGGAGAGACTCATCTATGAAAATTGAAGACGCCCATAGAACATCCCATTCCTGCCCATCAGTTGATGGTCCAGGGCAGCCTTTCTCAGCCTTTTTACCATGGAGGAACCCTTTAAAAAAGTTTTCAGGTCTTAGGGACCACCCACTAAAATGTATATCTACGTACAGCTCATGCTAAATTTGCACGATCAGCTGGTTGTAGATAGTTTTAGCTAATATAATGGAGAATGAAATCTACCTAACTTCTCCTCTCTTCCCCTACTCTTTGGTGGTCATTGTAGACAAGAGATTTATCTGCCACTGCTCTGTCCTCAAGAAATCCAGAGTGACCTATGGAGGAACCCTTTGAGTTTAATGAAACCCTGGGCAACACTCGGGATCAGGTTGCCTCTAAGGGCAGTAAATATGATGCCCTACAGTCAGATAGGGATGAGTTTCGAGTTCAAGTCGAACCCATGTTCGACTCGAACATCGGCTGTTTGACCGTTCGCTGAATTTCGAACATTATAGGCCTTTTGCGCCAAATTCGAGTGGTGCGCCATGGCCCATAATTCACTGCGGTCTCGCAGTGTAATGCTGGCTGA
This sequence comes from Rana kukunoris, assembly GCA_029574335.1. Taxonomy (NCBI): domain Eukaryota; kingdom Metazoa; phylum Chordata; class Amphibia; order Anura; family Ranidae; genus Rana; species Rana kukunoris. The sequence goes on from CM056055.1 coordinate 35,793,822, forward strand.
TGATTGGCCAAGCATGCACTATGACCCTCATGCTTTGGCCAATCACAGGGTGGAAAAAACGGAGAGCCATAATTGGCCACAGCTAGGGTGGCTTTGGCCAATTATGTATCAGGGGGTTTAGTACACGCCCCACACTATATAAGGTCACCTGCGTGGGTAGTGTGATTCGGTGGTGGTTAAGGACATTTGACATAGTGTCATTTATTTTGAGTTAGGAGTTATAGAGCAGGCAGATGAGTCAGTTAGCTTCAGTTACAGCATGTAGAGGATACATATGCATTCCAGGTGTTGTATATATATTTATACACTGTATTCAGTTTAGCTAGATCCGTTCCTGTTATTCTCTTCCTAATATACTGTACTGACAGGCAGGCAGGTAATTGTGCTAGCTGCAGTATTTTCACTTAGTGTACTGTGTCCTTTGCACAGTGTGCACCTAAAGCTACCTGAATACAATTGTTGGTGTTCTCATACAAATACAGTCAGGGACCTGCAGTATTTTGATTTAGTGTCCTTTGCACAGGACCAGACATTACATTAAAGCCGCAAGTAGTTTTAAACTAAGTTTTTTCCTATAGAAATGTCATTTTGTGCAGGGACAGTTCTAAACACAGGAAACACGTGCCGCTTCACAGGCATACTATAGACACCCAGCAGGTACCATATTTAAAGGAAAATTTCACTTATTTTTTTCACTTTAAGCATTATTAAAAACACTGCTCCCGAAAAAAAACAGTAGTTTTTAAAACTTTTTTTTTTGCATTGATACATGTCCCCTGGGGCAGGACCCGGGTCCCCAGACCCTTTTTAAGACAATAACTTGCATATTAGCCTTTAAAATTATCACTTTTGATTTCGAATGTTTTAGTCCCATAGACTTTAATGGGGTTCTAATGTTTGCGCAAACTTTCGGTCCGTTCGCAGGTTCTGGTGCAAACCGAACCAGGGGGGTGTTCAGCTCATCCCTACAGTCAGACCTATTGGTACACAAAGATTAACGAAAACCTGTGTAACAGAGCCTGTCCTTTGCTTTTTTTAATTTTTTTTTTAAAATAAAAATGTTATTGGAAAATTGCAACAAGCACAGGGAGAACATGCAAACTTCATGCAGAATGTGTTCTAGCCAAGATTTCAACTGATACAATGCTGTAAAGTAGAAGGTCTAACCATTAAACTACTGTTCTGAGTAATATCTCTTTTTTTTATTTTTTATTACAATACCCAGATCGTATACTTTCTGGAAAGTAGACCCACCAAACAAAGACTTGGTGTACCAAGTGTAGTGCATTGAATGATGTGCTGTTGCCTTTGAAGTGGAGATTTGGCTTTTATTTTATCATTTTCCCAGGATGTGATTGAAATTTAGTACTGTCGGAGATGTGGCGGATGAAGACACAGCTCTGTTTTACAAAAGGGTTCAGATAACATTGACAAACTTTGGCAGCTTTCACGTGCTGCAGTGTCTCGTATGAATTAGCAGTGTGGAGTAATTAGGCCGTATGAGCAATGACATCTGTGAGCTGGACCAGAATTGGGAGCCTTGCCAACAGGAGTGGCGCTTCTAAAAGAGACACAAATAGCTGCATGGACATTGTGCATGCAGAAAAGAACCTGGAAATATAGGAATTACAATGCCACAGTCTGGTTCAACCAGATACGTGAGTTTCGGGTATTAGGGAATGTTACAGATGGTAAAGCAGCAATGACTCTTTTCTGATATTAACCTGTTCATTACTGATGCCTCCTACTTTTTTTAAATATTCCTTGTTTAAAAAAAAGTTATCATACACATGGAATGCATTTGTATTGAGATAGGATACATATATAGCACATCAGGCACATTGGCCATTTGGCTCAGGACAGTACAGTAAAACAGTAGATACAGCAAAATCTTGGATTGTGAGCATAATTTGTTCCAGAAACATGCTTGTAATCCAAAGCACTTGTATATCAAAGCAAATTTCCCCATAAGAAATAATGGAAACTCACGTGAATCGTTCCACAACCATTTATTCATAGGTTCTTCAGTTTATAGTCCGTATAAAAAGATTATAGCAAAGTGATAAGTTGTGTAACCATAAAATGTCCGTTCACAAATGGAAGCCTCCACAAGAGGATTAGAAGCAAAATCCAGCAAGAGCTACAGAGTATAAAAGAGAAGAGAGGCGACTCTATGGCCGCGTACACACAATCGAATCTATCTGCTGGAAGCGGTCTGACTGACCTTTTCAGCAGACAAATTTGATCGTGTGTACGGGCGGACAGACAGGTTTTTCCAGCAGACAAATTTTAAAGCATGCTTTAAAATCTGTCTGCTGGGAACCCGTTCGTCCGACATGTCTGTTGGTTAGTACACTAACCAGCAGACATATCTGCCTGCACATGCGTCGAATGGAATCGACGCATGCGCGGAAGTGTTTTACTTCCTGGTGACGGTGACGTGGCGGCGTCAACGTCACCGCCACGTCACCACGCTGTCTGCCGGCGGGGATTTTCGTTTGATCGTGTGTACACGATCAAACCAATATATCCCAACAGACAAATCCAATCAAATCGGTCTGTCAGATCGGATTTATTTGGTCGTGTTGTACCTTCATTAAAAGTAACCATATGGCTAGACTTAGAGGGCCTTTCCTCTCTTTAAGGCTCCATGCACACTGAAGCTGATAAAAGCTATAAAAAAAACGCCAGTAGCTTTGCAACATTTTTTTGCGTTTTTGCAATAGCTTTAATCAGCGTTTTTCAGTGTAGCTTTTATCAGCTTTTTTTAAAATAGTTTTGGGGCGTTTTTCAGCGTTTTTCACGCCAAAAAACGGCACTTTGAACGCGTTCAGAAAAAACTGCCAATGGCATTTTTATAGTAATTCAATGCATTTTTATAGCATTGATCGCTATAAAAATGCCAATGGTCCCAAAAATTTGTCAAAATTGTCCGATGTGTCTACCATAATGTCTCGGTACTGAAAAAAAAAACGCTGATCGCCGCCATTACTAGAAAAAAAAAAATATTAATAAAAATTGCCATAAAACTACCCCCTTTTTTGTAAACGCTATAAATATTGCGCAAACCAATCAATAAACGCTAATTGCGTTTTTTTTTTTATGAAAAATATGTAGAAGAATACGTATCGGCCTAAACTGAGGAAAAAAAATTTTTTTTATATATTTTTTGGGGATATTTATTATAGCAAAATGTAAAAAATATAGATTTTTTTTCAAAATAGTCGCTCTATTTTTGTTTATAGCGCAAAAAATAAAAAACGCAGAGATGATAAAATACCACCAAAAGAAAGCTCTATTTGTGGGAAAAAAAGGACGCCAATTTTGTTTGGGAGTCACATTGCACAACCGCGCAATTGTCAATTAAAGCGACGCAGTGCCGAATCACAAAAAGTGCTCTGGTCTTTGACCAGCAATATGGTCCGGGGGTTAAGTGGTTAATAATCTTACAGTACCTCTGTATGCTTCTCTCTTCCTTCCTCCTTTTTTTTTCTCTTTTCTTCCTTGCCTGACAGTACACAGTGGCAGCTCATAAATCCAGTCTGTGTGGCTTCTAGCCTTATATAGCAAGTGTTATGCTTACCCTGCCACGCTGTTATCTCATCTATCAGATATGTATAGTATCAGTCTCACTTTTATTAAATCAGTTCACTTAACGAGCATAATTTCTAAACAATCTTATAACGTTTGTTAGTAATTTTTGCAAACCTGTACCATCGTTTTCATTGGACTGAAAACATTATAACCCTGTAATTTAAAGTAGGTATAAATCCTAAGAGGAGAGAATTTGGTGGGACTTTAAGTGAGGCAATGACACAGTCATTTACCTCCATCCCTGTTAATTGTATGAAAAGAAGAGCGAAGGAGAGCGGGACTTTAACCACGTCATTACTGGGCACTTAAACCCCCCTTGTGCCCAGACCAATTTTCAGCTTTCAGCGCCAACGCATTTTGAATGACAATTGCGCGGCCATACAACACTGTACTCTAATTATATTTTTATAATTTTTTTCCCACAAATAGAGCTTTCTTTTGGTGGTATTTGATCATCTCTGCGGTTTAAATTTTTTGCGCTATAAACAAAAAAAGACAGAAAATTTGGAAAAAAAAAACACAATATATTTTACTTTTTGTTATAATAATATCCCAATTTAAAAATAAATAAATAAAAAATTCCCTCGGTTTAGGCCGATACGTATTCTTCTACATATTTTTGTTAAAAAAATGGCAATAAGCGTATAAATTGATTGGTTTGCGCAAAAGTTATAGCGCCTACAAAATAGGGGATAGATTTAAGATTTTTTTTTTTTTACTAGTAATGGCGTCGATCTGCAATTTTTTTTGTCAGGCCTGCGATATTGCGGCCGACGTATTGGACACTTTTGACACAATTTTGGGACCATTCACATTTATACAGCGATCAGTGCTATAAAAATGCACTAATTACTGTATAACTGTGACTGGCAGGGAAGGGGTTAACACTAGGGGGTGAGGAAGGGGTTAAATGTATTCCCTGGCTGTGTTCTAACTGTGTGGGGGGAGGGGACTGACTGGGGGAGGTGACCGATGCTGTGTCCCTATGTACAAGAGACACAGATCAGTCTCCTCTCTTCCTGACAGGACGTGGAGCTCTGTGTGTAAGTGGTTAAATGAAGTATGTGTGGGAAAAGCTTAAAATGGTAAAGAATAATTAAAGTATCAATCAAAATTAGGAGGGGAGGATTTAGATAGATAGGGATAGGGAGGGAAGAGAAAATGGGTAAGAAGGGATGGGGAAGGGGAGTAGATCAGAATGACACAATAGGAAAGCACTCACATTTGCCACATCCATATATAGTAAGGGGAAGAAAACAATTACTAAGAGTAGAAATTGATGGTCGGACTTTGAGGCAGATCGGAAGTATATTTAAAAAAATAGAAATGTTATTACAAAAATAGAATATTACATCAATACCAAAAAATTACATTAAAAATTACCATATAAATAAACGGGTAAAACAGAAAAAAAATCCTTTGAATTCGCCTACGCGTTTCGCCGTAGGGCTTCTTCAGGACAATACAAAAGGAGTTTTTGATAGTATGTTAATATTATTTTGTTGTCTGAAACAATATATATTACATTACAATAATTAAAGTATCTAATATTCATTGTAAATCATGATCTTTTGATACTTTCACATATTGTATCGTACATGACTATATTACATTAATGAATAAAATCATAAATATACAATATTGGATACCTAAATAGATATATTCTAGTTCATGTCAACAGAAAAACAAAGGAATAATACGATTAGGATACATAAACTTTAATGGAAAGATTAAAATAGTTCAAAACAAACATCGGGATACACCGATTCAAATTGCAATGTGGGGTATTGTAATAACATAGAGTTGGAGCATAAAGTTGATAACTCTACGCGTTTCGCAACTTTTAGTCTCTCATCAGGAGAAAAGATGTATTGTGTTTCTGTAGCACAATTTTATGCTGGTTCAGGTATAAATCCTAGTTTGCTAAGCCACTGGATATCATAAACAGTTGCATTTTTTCTTCTCAAATATATTTTTTTTACTTTTATCTACCCTTTCTTACATCTCCTTGCAGCCACTTCGTTCTACATGCTTACACTTCAGCAGTGGCTAAATGCCATTTCTCAGTGTAGGTTTCTTGACAGTAACAACAGTGGTTGTGCAAAGTGTGTTGAAACAACCACTTGTAGTCTACATCAGAAATCCATGTGACAGGAGGACAACGTAGGAGCACATTTGGGAGACAGGGACAAAGTGTTGTCACCGTATAAAAGGAAGTGTCTGCGGAAAGACCTTTATGGCAGATTCACCAGGTAATATTTTTAGGAAAGCTGCATTTTTTAAAATGATTAAAAACTGCTTTTTGAAATGACATTAACATGTTAAGAGTTATATGAGAGTTTAGTGATTGTGTTTACATACAATTTAAAGTGGACCCCTGCCTCTTGAAAGTTTTAATTGACCCTTAAAATCAACTCTGCCCAAACTTTTAACTTACTTGTGGCTGTCGCTTTATTTATTTATTTATGTGTGTTAAAAAATTAAGTGTGCTGCGAGTATAGGGGGGGCATGGGAAATGCATGGAGTGTGCTGTGCATATAGGGGGGAGTATGGGGAAAGCATGGAGTGTGCTGCGAGTATAGGGGGAGCATGGGGAATGCATGGAGTGTTCTCGAGTAAAGGGGGGTATGGGGAATGCATGGAGTGTTCTGCGAGTAAAGGGGGGTATGGGGAATGCATTGAGTGTTCTCGAGTAAAGGGGGGTATGGGGAATGCATGGAGTGTGCTGCAAGTATAGGGGGAGTGTTGGGAATGCATGGTGCGCACTGCGAGTATGGGGAGAGCATGGGGAAAGCATGGAGTGTGCTGCGAGTTTAGGAGGGCATGGGGAATGCATGGAGTGTGCTGTGAGTTTAGGGGGGTATGAGGAATGCATGGAGTGTGCTGCGAGTATAGAGGGAGTATGGGGAATGCATGGAGTGTGCTGTGAGTATAGGGAGAGTATGGGGAATGTATCAAGTGTGCTGTGAGTATAGGGGGGAGCATGGGGAATGCATGGAGTGTGCTGTGAGTATAGGGGGAGTATGGGGAATGCATGGAGTGTGCTGTGAGTTTAGGGGGGTATGGGGAATGCATGGAGTGTGCTGTAAATATAGGGGGAGCATGGGGAACACACAGAGTGTGCTGTGAATATAGGGGGAGCATGGGAAATGCATGAAGTGTGCTGTGAGTATAGGGGGAGTATGGGGAATGTATCAAGTGTGCTGTGAGTATAGGGGGGAGCATGGGGAATGCATAGAGTGTGCAGTGAGTATAGGGGGAGTATGGGGAATGCATTGAGTATGCTGCGAGTATAGGGGGGGGGGGGCATGGGAAATGCATGGAGTGTGCTGTGAGTATAGGGGGGAGCATGGGGAATGCATGGAGTGTGCTGCAAGTATAGGGGGGAGCATGGGGAATGCATGGAGTTTGCTGCGAGTATAGGGGAGTATGGGAAATGCATGGAGTGTGCTACGAGTATAGGGGGAGCATGGGGAATGCATGGAGTGTGCTGCGAGTATAGGGGGGGCATGGGGAATGCATGGAGTGTGCTGTGAGTTAAGGGGGGTATGGGGAATGCATGGAGTGTGCTGTAAATATAGGGGGAGCATTGGGGAACGCACAGAGTGTGCTGCGAGTATAGGGGGAGCATGGGAAATGCATGGAGTGTGCTGTAAATATAGGGGGAGCATGGGAAATGCATGGAGTGTGCTGCAAGTATAGGGGGAGCATAGGGAATACATGGAGTGTGCTGCGAGTATAGGGGGGAGCATGGGGAATGCATTGAGTATGCTGAGAGCATAGGGGGAGCATGGGGAATACATGGAGTGGGCTTATATTAGATAATTTTGTACTGTTTAAAAAAAAATAGTTTTATTTCTTTTTGGGGGGTGCAAGTAGCTGGTCTTGCCTAGGGCGCAGAATAGTCTAGCATTGCTCTGACTGCAATAATATGAACAGTTTTATTAACAAGTATGAAAGGTTCAAAACTGTGTTCAGTTGTTAAGATTTGTTTTACCCTTTGTCATAAAAAGATTTAAAAAAGTCGATCTTTGTGGAACAGCGCGCTTAGTATAATGCAACAGCGGATTAGGTATTTTGGATGGAAAGGTCTGCTTTAAAGCGTTTACTTCTAAACATTTTTCAAATCACTTTACAACGTTCGTTACATTTCATTTGCTAATTTGGGAGAGATGTAATGAATACATTCCCAGTAAAAATAGGAAATGGCAGATTTAAAAATTGTCAAAATATAATTACTGTGAATATGTGTCTGTTGTGTACATTGCAGCAGTTGATGCCATTACTGTGAATCGGAGATTACATCTTTTACCGATTGCAGGGAAAAGTTCCAGAGTTAGAGGAGTGAGAAGTAACTCCAGACATTCTTGGTTTATGCAACTTGGAAAAGCTAAAGATTTAATTTCCTTTCCTTGCTGCAGTAATCACTTTTGCATCTGGCAGAATATCAACCTTAGTTAAAAGTGTGAGAAATATATATATATTTTTTGATGTCAGACTATTTGGTTAGGTGTTATTCTATAGTGGGGAGGATCACAGACAGGTCTGATTAACGATACTGATTTATAATACTAGCTTTAAAACTAAAAGAAGCTTGTAGTGGGGGAAATAGGTAGGCCGGTCTTTGCTAACTCGTTGCCTGGATATCATTTGGCAGCAGTGGTGTGAGTCCATGACCTGGAACAAGAATGCAGATTTGATTTTGCTCTGCCTGCGTTTTTCTTCGTGCTTGAGACAGCCAGGGAACTAGCATTTTCAGAATGAAGCGAGCAACAGCAGCCCATTTATTTCCCATGTAAATATTTTCATTATAGTTATACTGTATTGTCAGAGAATAGTGGGGGCGACATTACTGACCTGAAAACATTGGTTGTTTTATGATAATCTGATCCAGAGGCAGGGCTGATCCGCCCTATAGGCTCACTATGCAAGCCGCTTACGGCTAAGAAGTCGGCACCTCCCCCCCCCGCTTCTCACTTTAATGTAAGATGTAATTTGCAACAGCAGAACACCCCCTACCCCCGCTTCTCAACTTACGCTCTTTTTGTTTATAATCCAAAAAATTAAGACCGCAGAGGTGATCAAAAAAGGGAAAAAAAGGATGTCAATTTTGTTTGTGAGCCACATCGCAAGGCCGCGCAATTGTCAGTTAAAGTGATGCAGTGCCGAAAGCTGAAATTTCGCCTGGGCAGGAAAATATTTTGGTGCTATTGCATGGAATCCAATTAGAACTTGGGTGAGGAGATGAGGAATAAGAGAACTTGGAAATTCCCACAATCTCACCTGCGACCATCTGGTATGATGCCTTTGCAAAAAAATGTAAGGCTGCCAGCAACTTGGTCATAGCTGGTATTAGGGTTGCACCGATACCACTTTTTTAAGACTGAGTACAAGTACAGAGACTTTTTTTAAGTACTCGCCGATACCGGTTACCGATACATTTTTTAATGTCATGTGACAGTTTTAAAAGCACAATACAGACTAATGATATCTTCTTATGCAGCACTGATAGGTGGCACTGATGAGGTGACACTGATGGGGTGGCACTGATGAGGAGGCAGTAATATGCAGCACTGATGGACACTGATAAGTGGCACTAATGAGGCAGCACTGATGGGGCAGCACTGAAGGGGAATGATGGGGTGGCACTGATGAGGAGGCACTAATGGGCACAATAGGTGGCACTGATGAGGAGGCACCAATATGCAGCACTGAACTAATAGATGGCACTGATATGCAGCACTGATGAGCACTGATAGGTGGCACTGATAGACAGCACTTATAGGCAATAATAGGTGGCACTGATGGGCACTGAAAGGCAACACTGATTGACAATTGGCATAATGAATAATTAATGGACATAGATTGGCCTCACTGCAACTTATAATAAAAAATAATATTAAATAATAGTTAAAATTTCAAAATATGGGCTCTGTGTAACAAGATGTTTGCTGCCGCCTTCTGACTGCAAGTTTACAGCGGCCGAGTGCATGGTGTACCAGGATGGGCGTCGAGGTGTTCTGACGGAACATCACTTCCGTTATCGAATCTGACCAGTTGCCGATTCTGATGGAACACCCGACATTTGTCTTGGGAACATAGCAGCTGCGCCCCACTGCCCCGGCCAGCTTATCTGCCAGCGCCCACTGGCTCCTGGGGGTGACGTCTCTTCGTTCCTGTAGGCATTGGATTAAGCTTTAGAGCATTTGCACGAGTACAAGTACTCGTGCAAATGCTCAGTATCGACAGCAGTACTAGTATCGGTGCAACCCTAGCTGGTATGACATGACTTCTGTGTAGAGGGCTCAAGGTACCCGAGCAGTTGGATATACAGCTCCATTATCAGTTGCTTGGATAACATGAACTTCTGCAGAGTCTCAGCTTCAGAGAATTGGTCCAGAAGTGCGCGCTCCTTTATGATACTTTCCTTCAAATGGACCACTTGACATCTTCTCCTCCTCCTCCTCTGTATTGACTTAAAGTGGGGTTCCAACCACAATTAGCATTTTTTAAATGTATGTCCTTTCATCCTGCGTTTTTATAATATAAATCCGGTCACTTACTATTTTACAATCCGCCGCCGCTCCGCATAGTTATTCAAAAAAGATAGTTTATAAAACTAGGTCCACACGGTTGTCATTTTGCTTGTGGGCATTGTGAAGCCCACAAGCACTTACTTCCTGGAAGTCTTGGATGAGGAGTGATAATTGGACAGCACACTGCATCCTGGGAAATGATAACACACATTTCCCAGGAGCATTAGAGGGAGATGATGTCAGAATCCTAGGTGATTCCAAGGGCAGATTTCGTGGGACCGCATAGCAACAGGCATTTTCCAGATGAGTAAAAAAAAAAAATATGTTTTTCTTTTTTAGGTCTTATGAGCAAAATAATGAAAACAAATTTTGGGATGGAAACTCCACTTTAAATTCCAAGAGACTGGATGCAAAGGGCTCCATTTCAATAAGATATCCTCTGGCAGCCTCTAGATAACACTCCTCACTCCTCCTACACTCCAAACACCTGCAGCTTGCACTTCCCCGCCCATGTTTCAACCAATCACTGGGTGGGTCTGACATTGCCATGGTTACCGCATAGTTATCGCAAACTCAGAGAAGTACCTGATTACCGAATGCATTTACCTTTAACTTTAATCCATTATTTACTGAAAGTTTTTGGTGTTTCTGTTAGACACCACATACGAGCGATAGTGGATTGATATTTACGTTATCGCATGCGTTAAGTGATCACGTAAATGGCATAACGCATGTGATAAGCTTTAGTGAATTGTACCCAATGTACAGTGACAAAACTGGTCGTGGCAGGACAGGACTACATAGGTAGATCACTGTGTGAACCCCAATTGTGCATGCTTATTTCGGCTAAGGGACCTGCTTTGTAGTGAATCTAGGATCAGCATGACAGCCGTGTAGCCTAAGGTGACCAGATTTTTAAAATGAAATCCGGGGACATATTTTTACTTTACTAGTAATGGCGGCAATCAGCGACTCTCTGCCAGCCGCCGCCGCCACCCACCTCACAGCCTGTCAAGTCTTACTCTCTGGGCCCCGAGTACTACTAGGTGGGGAGCGGAGGAAGATCACTTCTCCAGGGAATGCAAGGAGATAAGCAGGTAGGCGGCTGGCCAGGACTTGAGCCAAGACAGAACATCATGTGAGCGAGGCTAATTGGGCACCCGAAACTGAAGAAATATTCCCTCCACTCCGACCAGCACATGATCATCAGGGGCACAGATAATGGAAGAAATACACCCCCTAAGCTAGTAGGAGCAGCGGAGTGGGGTTGTGTAATTCAGAAATATTTTTTTTTATTCTGCACTGCCTGTCTTTGAAATTGCTCCAGTCCCTGTCCAATCCGGGGACAAACTTGGTCAGGGGACAGTGTCCTCAATCAGGTGACTGTCCCTGGAAACTGGGGATGTCTGGCCCCCCCAGTATAGCCTGAAACTTTAAAGAAAGTCAGAAATGGGCAAAACTCTATTCTCACAGTTTTACTTCAAATGGTTTATGACTGAATGTGGCTAAATGAGTTGGCAGATGCTCAAAAATGACCTACTCTGTGAGCCAAAAAACATTCTGCTCTTGAAATTCTCACTACCTGCCTAATTAAATTCACCTGACATTTGAGACTGCACAGCTAAATATTTGACTGAAAGAGACATAGGCCCCGTACACACGACCGAGCTTCTCGGCAGAATCCAACGAGAAGCTCGCTGGGAGACATATTCTGGCGAGAAGCTCGATCGTGTGTACACTTCCGATGAGCGCCCCGTCGGGAAGCTCGTCGAGCCAAAAAAGAGAGCACGCTGGACAAGCTTTTTCGACCGCTCATCGGGAACCTCGTCAGGCGGAACGATGGGTTTAGCCCGACGAGGTTCTCGGACGTGTGTACACGGCCATACAGTTAGGTCCATATATATTTGGACACAGGCACAATTTTCATACTATTGGTTCTGTATGCCACCAGAATAAAATTTAAACAAAACAATCCAAATTAATTTGAAGTGCAGACTTTCAGATTTAATTTAAGGGGTTGACCATAAATATCAAGTAAAAATTTTAGGAACTGCAACCATTTTTATACACAGTCCCCCCATTTTCAGGGGCTCAAATGTAATTAGACAAATGAATATAATCATAAATAAAATGTTACATTTTTTATATTTTGTTGTGAATCCTTTACTGGCAAAGGACTGCCTGAAGCCTGGAACCCATGGACATTACCAAAGACTGTGTTTCCTCCTTTCTGATGCTTTGCCAGGATCTAACTGCAGCTGTCTTCAGTTGTTCTTTGTTTGCAGCTCTTTCTGCCTTTGGTTTTGCCTTCAGCAAGTGAAATGCATGCTCAATTGGGTTGAGATCAGGTAATTGACTCGGCCATTACAGAATATTCCACTTCTTTTCCTTCAAAAACTCCTGGGTTGCTTTTGCAGTGTGTTTTGGATCATTGTTCATCTGTACTGGGAAGTGCCGTCCAATCAACTTTGCTGCCTTTGGCTAAATCTGGGCTGACAGTGTATCTCTAAACACTGCAGAATTTATCCGGCTGCTTCTGTCACATCATCAATAAACACCAATGACTGGGTGCCACTGGAAGCCATGCGTGCCCATGCCATCTCACTGCCTCCACCACCTTCACGTCACCACATCCAGACGGAAGGACGCACGCGTACCATCCAGCCGGCCGGCACTTTGCTTTTTAAATGCCCTACTGATTTTTATCTTTGTAAGTGCAATCTTTAACTTTTCTTACATTAAATACCATTTGATTTTACACTATGTGCGGTTTTATATTACATGGTATCACCAACACTGTCATCGGTTGATGTCCTATGGTTGCTGAATCACGATCCCTTCTCTGAGTGCCTGATACTACCCTGTGGGGTCCAGATCTGGTAAGGGTCAGTGTGTGCAGAGGTGGTGGGTCCGCACTATTCCCTCCCCCGGTCGCAAGACTGTCCCACACGGGTGTAGTTCTTTCAGTTTCCCTAAGGTTTTACACTATGCGAGTCTTTTTGTTTTTGTCTTTGTGTGTTTTTATGGCGCTGAGATCCTGCGGTTTCAGATCTGTGCAAGTTCATTCGTGATCGATATCCAGGAGATTGACACATCTACATCAGCTTGAGACTTCCTTCCTCTTCTGTGCACATACAGGTTAAAAAGACAGAGACGTTGTATTTTCATTTTTTACTCATCTGGTTTTTTTTCATCACATTGACTATTTTTTAACACATCATAGACTTTGCATTTTCTTCTCCCTGTCCATCAGGTGGAGTTTATTTTTTCAGTTCACCTATTTTATTACTTGTGTGGCTTTATTAGTTGATGTTTTTTTTTCACTGAAACCACACCTATACTGTGGCGTTTTTTTTACATAGTCACCTAATAGTATATTTTTTTTGGTGGGCCCATATTTGTATCCACACCTGCGTGGTACTCATTATAATTGATTGATTGTATGCGTTCACAGGCTATTCACTTATTTTGTTTAATAATCACAGCACGCACTGTGCCCTTCATTGGATATATATTCACGATTAGCGCGATTCCAACCCTTTCTATACTATTGTTTTATGTTGTATAACATTTTTGAGTCGCAGCTGTCACCTGTTAGGGTTTTACTGGGTATGCGCAAAATTTATTTTCTTTTATATGATAAACATCACTCCCTCACATTTTCATTCCATTTTCGTTCACTGACTACCACTGAAAACTATGATGAAAATATTTTCGTCTACGAAATTTGCACTGAATGCATAGAGTGGATTATGTTGAAGAGCTCTGTTTTGGAGCCGTCATACATAGCCTGACCTCTGCAAGCATCAAAAGTGACTTATTCCAGCATCTTGGTCATGAACTGGACCAATCTTGAGTAATACGCTCTACCTACATGGTGAGAGTGGTGTTATAGACTTTAATGAGTCATCACATTGGACTGCATGTTAAAGAGTCTAAATATTGTTTTTATCCACTTTCCGCCCACGCTATAGCCGAAAAATTACTACAGCGTGGGCTTCCAGTACCGGGAGGGTGTCGGCTCATCATCGTGTCCTTCACACTTGGCTGATTACAGAACAGGGCAAAGGGCCAATTACAGCGGCCCTTTCCACGTGATCAGCTGTCAGCCAATGACAGCTGATCATGGAAGTAAACAGAAGCTGGTTATCTGCTTTTTTTTCTCTTCACAATCAGCGTGAGGGGAAAAAAAGAAAGCCGGTAACAGACTTCTGTTACAGGGACATCGGTCCTAACAGTGCTGCTAATCAGTGCCTACCAGTGCTGTTAATCAGTGCCCACCAGTGTTACTTCTATGTGCCTCATCAGTAGTGCCACCTATCAGTGTTGCCTATCAGTTCCCACCAGTGCTGCTGATCAGTGCCCACCAGTGCTACTACTAAGTGCCACCTATCAGTATCATCTATCAGTGCCACCTCTCAGTGTCCTTCAGTGCCGGTGTTCTGACGAGAAAGGTCCCCGTCTAATAATGCCCGCCCTGTACTGCACAAAAGAGCCGCCGAAAGTCTCCGAACATGAACAGCTTATTGAGAAATACACCCCCAATTTACCAGCTCAGCCCATCATTATTAAATACGGTCTTTTCTGTAGGCATCCGCCACTTACACACTTTAATCAACATTATATCCGCCCCTTGCAGAGTTGCACGAGCAGCGGGAGCGTGTTTCACAAAGTCGTCTGCTGTGCGCAGGCGCCGTGTACAGCTTTTCATGCTCGGAGCCTTTCAGTGCCTCCGTAGTGCTTTGTACTGGGTGGGCATTATTCAACGGGGGAACCTTTCTCGACACAACACCGGCTATCAGAGCCCATCAGTGCCCATCAGTGCAGCCTCATCAGTGCCACCTATCAGGCCTCGTACACACGATCAAATCTGTCTGCTGGAAACGGTCTGCTAGACCGTCCCAGCAGACAGATTCGATCGTGTGTACGGGCGAGCCGACAGATTTGGCCACCCGACAGATTTCAAAGCATGCTTTGAAATCTATCGGGTGGGAATCCGTCCGCCCGACATGTCTGCTGGTTAGTACACTTACCAGCAGACATGTCGTCTCGCACCGCCGCCGAATGGATTCGGCGCATGCGCGGAAGTGTTTTACTTCCTGGTGCGGTGACGTGGCGGCGTCAACGTCACCGCCACGTCACCGACACGTCAGCGCGCCGTCTGCTGGCGGGGATTTTGGTTTGCTCGTGTGTACACGCGAGCAAACCAAAATCCTATCAGACAGATTTGTTCAAATCGGTCGGTCCGACCGATTTGAACAAATAGATTGCCTCGTGTGTACGAGGCCTCAGTGTCCATTAGTGCTGCCTTATCAGCGCAACCTCATCAGCGCACAGCAGTGAAGGAGACAAATTACCTGTTTGTAAAATTTTATAACAAACTATGAAAAATTAGGTTTTGTTTTTCAAAATTTTCTGACTTTTTTTGTTTCCTTAGCACAAAATAAAAAAATGCAGTGGTGATTAAATACCACCAAAAAAATCTCTATTTTGTGTGAAACAGATGATAAAAATTTTGTTTGGGTACATTGTTGCATGGCAGCGCAATTGTCTTTCAAAGTACGACAGCGTTGAAAGCTGAAAATTGGCCTGGGCAGGAAGGAGGTATACGTGCCCAATAAGCAAGAGGTTAATGGTGATTTGGTGAGCATGGTAAGAATTCTCTATATTAAGAAATGTATATATCAGGTGTGCTGGTCCTTAGATATTGACTTCTATGACCAGTTAAATAAATAGCACATAGGAGTCAGCTGTTGGGTGTCTAATTCTTTTTTAGACATGGGACTGAAAATTATCTCATGATTATGGCCAGCTATAGAACCTATCATATCCTATAAACAGATGACGCATAAGTAGGTAACCTATTGCAAGCTATAATTATGGAAAGGCATTGCGCAATATGTGGAGAGTCTTGTTCATCTGCATAGCACATAATAGTGTGATATTTACCTTCTGTCAGTAACACTTCCCAATTGTAGATGGAAAAACTCAATAAATATTAAATAGGTTATATTACTTTTTATAGGGCAATCATGTTAATTTGGTTAACTTTCATTTTCAGTGTTTCTGTTACTAATCAGAAAAAGAAAAGGCTCTATAGCAAACAGATTTGGTCTGTAACTTCAAAATTCCCCAAAAATACTCCAAATGGTTAAAAAACCGACGTAATACATTTTTTTTTTCAGATAACCACTTTAGGAATTGCGCAAACCATGTATATTTATATTAAAAGAAAGTCAGTACATCTCTTAAAATCTAGGGGGCCCCTGTTTATCAAGTGCGTATAAGCCCGGGTTCACACTGGGCTGTGGGAATGAAGCTGTGCGAGTTCAGCTGAACTCACACGATTTCACTCCCGCTTGTTAGTCCTGATTTCGGCCGCGATTTCAGAGTTATCTGTGCAGGTTTCTGCACAGATGTCAATGTAAATCGCGGGCCGAGATCGCAAAAAGTAGTATAGAAACTACTTTTTGAAATCAGGGCAGCGCTGCAGATGTGGCGTCGCACCGATTAGGACGGTACCATTGCCAGCAAATGCCGCCGATTTGACATATGATTTGACCTGTCAAATTGCATGTCAAAATACACCAGTGTGAACCAGGTCTTAATGTTTATCATCAACAGTACATCTATGTAGAGTCCAATTATCTCAATTGTTCCTGTAACCTGTATTCAATACAGAGTGAGTTTTATTATATAAGCTGGCCATATATGAAATCTTGCCAGTTCAGTGGGTACCGGACAGATTTTAATCTGTGTATGGGCAGCAGTGGCGGTGTGTCCACTAAGGCCTCTTACACACAGATCAGTTTTTCTTCAGGTTTTTCTTTTCAGTTTACCAAAACTATGTAGTACAAGGGCCTGCCTGATTGCATACAAATTGAGACTCTTGAGGTTTGACCTCATATTAGATGGATTTGGTAAACTGAAAAGAAAAACCTGAAGAAAAACTGATCTGTGTGTAAGAGGCCTAAGGGTTCACGGGCGCTGCCCCCTCTCTCCAGCCACCCCCTCTATGACAAATGGATAGATTCATGCATTGCATGAATCTATCCATGGCCGCTGCCGCGACCCCCTATTCAGGAGTCCGGTCCCCTTTCGGATGCCGGGCACCTGAAATACAGCGACAGGGGTGTATTTTTGAAGCACCTGATTAGAACCTTAAGCCCTGTACACACGTCTGGGAATCCCGTCAGGAAAAAAACTTTGGTTTTCCAGATGGGATTCCTGGCAAGCTAGCCTTGCAAAGCCGTGCATACAGACAGCCATTTAAAAGAACCGATGTTAAGAATAATAGTAAAATGTATGTTGGCAGAGAAACATCCAATCCTAAGTTTGTTCTTATAACAGCCGGACAGGTTGTAGCTTTCCAACTGTAGAGATGCTACAAGGCTCAGCATGTTGGTTATCGGTGAATTAATACACTGCTATTATTTCCTACATGGATAGTATCCCAAGTACTTTTTATATGTGGGTGGGACTGCAGTGACTCATACTGTACTCAACAAAAGCTTGGGTCTGAAAACACTAACAATGAGTTCTGTGTAAAAGAAAGTAGGGCCGAAGAAGAACAATATGATAGATCTATGCACGATCTACCCTCCAATTCACTCCTAGTGTCACCCACCCACTAAGAAAGTTTTCATTTTTTTGTTTTTTTTGCTATAGAGGTCGATTTTACCCATCAAACCTAGAGCCCTGTCTAGTCCCAGGGAAGCCTTAGTAAGCCTGAGATTTGGATCGTTGGCAAAAGGGTTCATTTAATACACTGGTGATCCAGACTTCAGATCTTGGCGACCTAAGTTCACATGCATGCAAACATTTTGTCACTCTAGAGCAGGGGTCTCCAAACATTCTAAACTAAGGGCTGTTTTTTTTGTCCTTCAGACTCTTGGAGGGCCGTACTTTGGCCAGCGGCAGTATAACATTTCCTGGCATCAGTGGGAGTAAACATCTGGTATTAGGGGGAGGAATAGTGCCCCACAGCAGGTATCATAGGGAGGAATAGTGCCCCATTAGTGATGTCAGTGGGAGAAATGGTGCTCCACTGTCAGGCGGCGTACACACGACCGAGGTTTTCGCTAGAAACCAGCGAGAACCTCGCTGGAAGCTGCATTCCAGCGAGAACCTCGGTCGTGTGTACGCTCTCGGCGAGCATCCCGTCGGGAATGCTGTCGAGCATGTTCTCTATTTGCTCGACGGCCCGCCTGGATGAATGGCTGGTTGCCATTGCCGACGGGCGGGTCGCCGAATCTGACGGCCGGCAGAGAACCTCGACGGGCGGAACGATGTGTTCTCTGCCGTGTGTACGGGGCTTAAGTGTCAGAATAGGGTCTCGTATCAGTGGGAGGGAAAGTGCCCCAAGGGCCGGATAAAGGCAAGCAAAGAGCCGCATCTGGCCCTGGGGGCGCAGTTTGGAGACCACTGCTCTAGAGTGATTTAATTTCCTAAAAATTGCTGATTTAGTGTAGGAGAGAGTTCTATATAAAAATGCGTATACCAGGATCTGAGGTCTACTAAATAAGGAGATTGTCACTAAAGCCCTGTGCACACGGCAGGAATTCCCATCAGGAAAAAAAAAATGTTGGTTTTCCTGATGGGATTCCTGGCAAGCTTGCCTTGCAAAGCCGTGTATACAGACAGCCACCTAAAAGAACTGCCATTCTTTTGAATGGCAAGAACGCGGTGACGACATTGACTACGACGAGCCAGCGTCTTGTCACATTCAATGTCGTCGCCGCCATTTTGCTACACCCCACACTAACCTTGTATCCTACCATGCATGCGTCAAAGTGTTATCCGGCATGCGCGATTTTTCACTGCATAACGACCGGTTTTCTCGGCAGGAAACACTCTGCCGGGAAACCTGACGAGAAAATAGAGCAGGGTTCTCTATTTTCCAGTCGGGATTCCGGGCTGTTTTCCGGACGGGAAAACTGCTAGGGAGCATACACATGGCTGGCATTCCCGGCCAAATGCTCTCCTGAGGCCTTGTACACACGATGGGATTTATCCGCTGTAAACGGTCCCCGGACCGTTTACAGCGCATATTTACGCCGGGATGTTTTGATCCGATGGCTGTACACACCATCGGATCAAATTCCCCGCCGGCGGACAGCGCAGTGACGCCACGTCACCACACCAGGAAGTAAACACTTCCGCGCGCATGCGTCGGATCCATTCACAGGATACGACGCATGTGCGGGCAGATATGTCCGCTGGTTTGCCGTACTAACTAGCGGACATATCTGACGGGCAGCTATCCGGCGGAAAAATTTCAAAACATGCTTTGAAATTTTTCCGCCGGAGGAATCCGGCCAGAACGGTCCGTTTGCCCCTACACACGAGCGGATTTTTCGGCTGAAATGGTCCGTCGGACCATGTTCAGCGGATTTATTCCCTCGTGTGTACAAGGCCTGACTGTCAGGGCTCTGGCGCCGGCTCCCGGCGCGCCCCTGGTGTGCGCGCGCGTGTCCGCGCTCGTGCGCGTGCACCGGTGGTGCGCGCGCATGCGCGGGTGGTGCGCGCGGCGGGAGCGCGCGCGTGCACGTTGGCGCGAGTCTTTGGCGCCAATGTGCCTTTAAAAGGCAGTCAGATACAGCAGCCCCTTGCTGTCTGATCTGCCAAAATACCCTGGGATTTAAACCTGAATCTGTATCTGAATTACCTGACCTGATATTGACCCGGCTACGTTTGACTCTCCGTACCTCTCCAATCCTGACCTCGGCCTGCTTGGACTTACCTTCTGTTACCGTTACCACCGCTGCCAGATCTTCTGCCTGAACACCCGACTACGCCTGCCTGTTTAACCCTTCGCCTGCTCTTGTGTTTGACCTCGGCCTGCCTGACCCAGCTTACGTCTCATCCTCCTGTTTGCTTCGCTCTGCATCAGTTCCGAAGTCGCCTGCCAGGTCGCATCGGGATCGCTAACCTCTGCATCTGCCTTCATACCACCAGCTCCCGTATCAGAGTGCCTGTTCCTTCTTTGTTCCAGTGACCCGGAAGAACCTGTACCGTGCTGACCTGACCTGCACCATCATCCAGGCACCCTTACCCCGCTGCGCTCCCGAGCCGCTGTTTCCAAACCCAGCGTCTCCCGAACCAGCGCCGTACGAGAGGCCACCTCCTGCGACTAGGATCTGACAACCAGGTATACACCATACGTAACAGTATCAGACAGCCATTATGTCAGATCCTGCAGGAGTAGCCCCCGCTGTGGACGAGATTTGCAAACATCTGGCATCCCTCACACAAGCTGTCAAGAACCTGCAAGATGGATATATGAGGTTAGAGGGACAAGTCCAAAACCTGTCGGGCTCCAGCGATGCAACTCCCGCAACCTCCACTAGATCTTCTCCGACGGGCTCCGCCCCCTCAGTGGTGATGCTCCCACCCGAACCCAGAGTTCCTATCCCAGAACGGTTCTCAGGTGATCGGGCGAAGTTCCGGGCCTTCCGCAACGCCTGTGAGCTGTATTTTGCTTTGCAACCTCGGACTTTCTCTTTGGAAGCTACCAAGGTGGGGTTTGTGATCTCCCTCCTCCAAAATGAGCCGCAGACCTGGGCCCACCGACTGCTGCATGAAGACAATGTTCAGACCCAGTCCCTGCAAGCCTTCTTTGAAGCCATGGCTCTGCTGTACGACGATCCTCAACGGACCGCCACTGCTGAATCTGCCCTACTCGCGCTCCAGCAAGGCCGTAGGGCAGTTGAGGACTATGTTTCAGACTTTAGACACTGGAGCACGGATACACTCTGGAATGACGCGGCCCTCAGACATCAATTCCGCTTGGGCCTTTCCGAAGGTCTCAAGGATGAGCTTGCCCGGGTAGGGGTGCCAGAGACTCTTGAAGACCTAATCACTAAAGCCATCCAGATTGACCGTAGACTCCGTGAACGTCGGGCCGAGCGTTCCTCTCAGCCAAACCGGCCTGTGTGGATGACCACTAGGGCACCGATGCCCGCCTCCCGCTACTTACCTCCTACCAGCATGAATTCTTCCAGTGCCCCTCCAGACACCTCCGAACCCATGCAACTCGGCCTCATGCGACCAACGCTGCCACCTGAAGAACGGGCACGTCGCCGCCAACTAAACCTGTGCCTTTACTGCGGCGGGACCGGTCACTACGTGAGCAATTGTCCCACCAAGATGCGTAAGTGCCCTTCTCCGAATCCTGTTAATCTGTCAACCCTGCCTACCCGTGCCTCCCACCTTGCTCTTCTTCTCTCGTTTCAGCTCCAGGAAAAGACAGTGCCAGTCAACGCCATCATTGACTCAGGGGCGTGCAGCTGTTTCATTGACTCCGCCTTCGCTGACCTCCACCACATACCATTACGTAAAAAGACCCATGAACTTACCGTCTTCCTGGCTGATGGCTCCCGCATAAATTCAGGACAAGTTACCCAAGAGACTCTTCCCTTGATCACCACGATTCTTCCCCTACATAAGGAACTACTCACTCTAGATGTTATCTCCTCACCTCTGTTCCCTGTGATCTTGGGCCTACCCTGGCTCCAGGCCCACGATCCTGTAATCAACTGGAGTTCTGGAAAGGTGTCATTCGGTTCTTCCTACTGTCAACAATTCTGCATACCGGCTCCCCCTGCTCTACTTTGTATGGACATTGACCCCAACTTGCTCCAGTCCATCCCGGAGCCATACCATGAATTTGCCGATGTCTTCAGCAAGAAGGGAGCCGACTCCCTTCCGCCTCATCGTCCATACGATTGTCCAATCGAGCTCCTCCCAGGGGCTGAAATTCCCTTTGGACGCATCTTCCCGCTGTCCGAGAAGGAACAGGAGGCCCTGAAGGTGTATATCGACGAAAATCTGAGTAAAGGGTTCATTCGCCCGTCTACCTCCCCAGCAGGCGCAGGAATATTTTTCGTCAGTAAAAAGGATCAATCTCTCCGCCCATGCGTAGACTACCGGGAATTGAATAACATTACAATAAAAAACCGCTACCCATTGCCTCTGATACCGGAACTTTTTCATAAATTAAGATCTGCCACCATCTTCACCAAGCTGGACCTGAGGGGAGCGTACAACTTAATCCGCATTCGGGACGGGGATGAGTGGAAGACGGCTTTTCGTACCCGTTTTGGACATTACGAGTATCTGGTCATGCCTTTTGGTCTGTGCAATGCACCCGCGACTTTCCAACACTTCATCAACGATGTGCTTAGAGACTTTCTTGACATTTTCGTTATCGTCTACTTAGACGACATATTGGTCTTCTCCGGATCACTGGACAAACACCGCGAACACGTCCGCAGGGTCCTAAATCGCCTCCGTCTACATAGACTATATGCCAAAATCGAAAAATGTGAATTCGAACAACAAACCATTCAGTTCCTTGGCCTGATCTTATCCCCTACAGGAATTAAGATGGACCCCAACAAAGTGTCCGCTATACTTGACTGGCCAGCACCCCTGGACAAGAAGGGGGTACAACGATTTGTGGGATTCGCAAATTTTTACAGAAGGTTTATCAGAAATTTTTCCGCGATTATCTCGCCAATCACGCAATTAACCAAACAGAACCAACGTTTCCAGTGGAATCCAGAAGCCCAAAAGGCCTTCGATACACTTAAAGGACTGTTTACATCTGCCCCGATTCTTAGCCACCCCGACCCGGCATTACCCTACCTCCTTGAAGTAGACGCATCCGAGGTAGCAGTGGGCGCTATTATCTCCCAACGCCAGGGGAACAAAGATCTGATGCATCCTGTGGGCTTCTTCTCCCGAAAACTCTCCCCAGCGGAGAGGAATTATGATGTTGGTGACCGGGAACTACTCGCCATCAAGGCTGCATTGGAGGAATGGAGGTACCTTCTGGAGGGCGCTGCACATCCGGTCTTGATCTATACGGATCACAAGAACTTAGAATACTTAAGATCCGCAAAACGCTTGAAACCCCGACAGGCCCGATGGGCATTATTCTTTTCTCGTTTTTCCTTCCACATCACGTATCGCCCCGGCTCAAAAAACATCAAGCCAGACGCATTATCACGGATGCACGATAATCCCAAGGACTTACCTGCCCCTGACACCATTCTTCCGGCCGGGAACTTTCTACTGCTGCACCATGATCTGCTTCCCCGACTTAGAGAGGCATCCACGGACTCTTCAAAACCCCCAGGTGTCACCCTGACCCCCAGAGACGGACTTTTTTGGAGAGGGAGCCAAATTTTTGTGCCATCGGATATTCGGGTAGAGGTCCTAAAACTACTTCATGACCATCCATTGGCAGGACATTTCGGAGTCCGTAAAACCCTTGAACTGGTACGGCGTACCTTCTGGTGGCCAGGCTTGGAGGAATTCTGCAAATCGTACATCAATACCTGTCCAACCTGCAATCAAAACAAGACTACAAGGAATCGAGCCTGGGGCTTACTAAAACCTCTGCCGGTACCCGATAGACCATGGCAGATGATCGCCATGGACTTTATAGTAGAGCTTCCATGTTCCGAGGGGTGCACAGCGATTTTTGTAGTCGTAGATCGCCTATCTAAGATGGCCCACTTTCTCCCACTAAGAAGTACTCCATCAGCTGCTGAGACGGCCCGTGTCTTCATCAGAGAAATTGTCAGACTCCACGGAATCCCTGCAAACATCGTGTCAGATAGGGGGGTCCAGTTTACATCACGTTTCTGGAGAGCCCTGTGTGAGATTCTGAATATCAAACTTGCTTTCTCCTCGGCCTACCATCCTCAGACCAACGGACAGACTGAACGCACAAACCAGACCCTGGAGCAATATATTAGATGTTTCACTTCCTTCTCCCAGAACGATTGGGTCTCCCTGCTACCCCTGGCAGAATTTGCCTACAATAACGCCAGCCATTCAGCAACCGGACAATCCCCCTTTTTCGCCAATTATGGCTTTAACCTAACCTTCTTACCAGATTTTCTTCCAGAATCTCCAGTTCCGGCGGTGCAGAGCACGGTGGACTTCCTCAGTCGCAACAACCGGGTGCTACAAGAAGCAATAACGAAAGCGCAAGCCGACAGCAAGAAAGCCTTCGATAGGAAAAGGAGAGGTGAGCTGAACCTGCAACCAGGAGATCAGGTATGGCTTTCTACTAGTAACCTCAGATTAGCTTGCCCTTCCAAGAAACTGGCACCCAGGTTTATGGGACCCTTTCCGGTAAGAAGAAAAATCAATGAGGTTTCCTATGAACTGTCTTTGCCCGAGTCCCTTAAGGTTCACCCGGTATTTCACGTATCATTGCTGAAACCCGCAATTTCTGATCCCTTTCCTGACAGAGGGGCTGGTCCACCTGAACCTATTTCAGTTGATGGCTGCGAGGAGTATGTAGTAGAAGCCATCCTTGACTGCAGGAAACGGCAGGGGCAAAATCAATTTTTGATCAAGTGGAAGGGGTACGGGCCGGAGGACAATTCGTGGGAACCCGAAAACAATATCCACGCCCAAGAACTAATTCGTGCTTTTTTTTCTTCCCACCCTGAGAAACAGGCCCGTCTGGGCATCCGGAGGCTGCCCCTTGGGGGGGGGCAATGTCAGGGCTCTGGCGCCGGCTCCCGGCGCGCCCCTGGTGTGCGCGCGCGTGTCCGCGCTCGTGCGCGTGCACCGGTGGTGCGCGCGCATGCGCGGGTGGTGCGCGCGGCGGGAGCGCGCGCGTGCACGTTGGCGCGAGTCTTTGGCGCCAATGTGCCTTTAAAAGGCAGTCAGATACAGCAGCCCCTTGCTGTCTGATCTGCCAAAATACCCTGGGATTTAAACCTGAATCTGTATCTGAATTACCTGACCTGATATTGACCCGGCTACGTTTGACTCTCCGTACCTCTCCAATCCTGACCTCGGCCTGCTTGGACTTACCTTCTGTTACCGTTACCACCGCTGCCAGATCTTCTGCCTGAACACCCGACTACGCCTGCCTGTTTAACCCTTCGCCTGCTCTTGTGTTTGACCTCGGCCTGCCTGACCCAGCTTACGTCTCATCCTCCTGTTTGCTTCGCTCTGCATCAGTTCCGAAGTCGCCTGCCAGGTCGCATCGGGATCGCTAACCTCTGCATCTGCCTTCATACCACCAGCTCCCGTATCAGAGTGCCTGTTCCTTCTTTGTTCCAGTGACCCGGAAGAACCTGTACCGTGCTGACCTGACCTGCACCATCATCCAGGCACCCTTACCCCGCTGCGCTCCCGAGCCGCTGTTTCCAAACCCAGCGTCTCCCGAACCAGCGCCGTACGAGAGGCCACCTCCTGCGACTAGGATCTGACAACCAGGTATACACCATACGTAACACTGACAGTTTTCCTGTCTGGAAAACTGGTCGTGTATACGAGGCTTTAAAGTGGAGTTCCACCCAAAAATTGAACTTCCGCTTTTCGGAACCCTCCCGCTGTCATCTGGGAGACACACGGGTCCCAGGAAACAGCAGGGACCATTCGGATCACACAGCATGTGCAGTAAGGAACCAGGAAGTGAAGACGCAAGGCTTCACTTCATGATTCCCTTACCGAAGATGGCAGTGGCAGCATCTGAGGGCCGAGGAACGGGTCTGCTTGGGTGCCGACATCGCGGGCACCCTGGACAAGTAAGTGTCCTTATTTGTAGCTGCTGACTTTAAAAAAAAAATTGGCGGACCTCCGCTTTTAGCACAGATCTGCAGTCGAGTGACTTTCGGGTACCAATCCTTCACTCGTTTGGTTTCTTCCAGCGGGGCCTTTCTTCAGGTGTCTGCATCACTGCTTGTGATATAAACACTTCCTATTGGCTGTCCAGTGGAAGGGATCTTTCAGGATCCACAAGAAGTGACATCATTGCAAGGGGATGTTGGGGGACTGGATGTCGAGGGAACCTGCTTGTGTGGATCTGCCACCCCCAATGCAGAAAACGGCAGCATCCTGGATGGTTGACTTATCTCGCTTCACTAGGTAAGCCAACAAAATCCCTAATGTGATGAGAACATTTTCATTTTTGCCTGGAGTTGGGCTTTAGGCCAGGTTCACGAATGTGCGGCCACGGGTTCATGCTGGGGTCTGGTGTGTGTCTGTTCACTGGTTCAGGTGCGAATCAGGTCCGAATTTTTGCCTGAATTCGGATCTGTACTGGATTCAAACACGCATAGGACCTTTTTGCAATTCGCTCTGCGGCCGCCCCGGACCTGTGTGAACCGGCGCCATTGAGAGCCAGTCACACTCGCATATCATACGAAATGCAATCTGTAGCTGTAAGACATCAGGCGTGATAATTTGAGTTGGCCGGTGTTAACAGCGTCCAAGTTTATTTGTTTATTAGTTTGTATTGCTCTTTGAAACGAGGGAGGTTTTCGTTTTTTAGCAATATAAACATGTCTTTAGTAAATAGCATAGTTATTCCTTCAACCGCTTTTAATTAATAACGAAGAGGAAGCGAAATGTGCTTTGATGCACAAGGTGCGTAGCTGTAGTCAGGGCTACATTAGGGCATGCGGGCAATTCAGTGATCTCCCTGGTAGGCCCCCACCACCTTAAGAAAATGTTAGGTTGTATTAGACATGTGCATGATGAAAAAATTGGTTTCGTTTTGTTATTTTGTTTAGTTAAATTCGGTTGATTTGTTCAATTCGGGATTCGTATTCAGAATTCTTAGGCCCCGTACACACGACCAAATACATCTGTTCAAATCGGTCTGACAGACCGATTTAAACAGATCTGTCTGCTGGGCTATTTTGTTTTTATTCGCTGTACACACGATCAAACCAAAATCCCCGCTGGCAGACAGCGCGGTGACGTGGCGATGACGTTGACGCCGCCACGTCACCGCACCAAGAAGTAAAACACTTCCGCGCATGCGTCAAATCCATTCGACGCATGTGCGGGCAGATATGTCTTCTGGTTAGCGTACTAACCAGCAGACACGTCGGACGGACGGATTCCCAGCAGACAGATTTTAAAGCATGCTTTAAAATCTGTCAGCTGGCCAAATCTGTCTGTCCGCCCGTACACACGATCAAATCTGTCTGCTGAGACGGTCTGTCAGACCGTTTTCAGCAGATAGATTTGATCGTGTGTACGCGGCCTTAGACTTATCTTAGAATTTACCAATGTTTTTTTTTTGTTCGAATTGATACATTTTAAATTGGTTGTTTCAAATTAGAATGTGGCAAAGTGAACAAACAAAATCAAAATGTTCACCAAATGATTACAGTGACAGAGAAACTGCATGCAAACATCTTTGCCATTCAGAAACTTCCCTCCAACCACTTTGCATATTATTTTATATATACTCTGATTCAGTACTTGCCTAATATGCTGTAGAAACCTCCCTCCACTGAGTCTGGCTGCAGCTATTTTAACTTTGGGCAGCTGAAGCTGCTGTCTGTTCACTTCTTGGATTTACACAGAGGCACACCTCCAGCTCTGCAGCTTTCATTGGCACTCTTATGACTCACCCCCCTCCCTTCCTGGCAAACTCTCACGAGATTGAGGAAGAGAGCTGTGCATGATGTCATAAGCCTAGGCACACTGGCAGCAATTGATGGGGCACAGTGGCAGAAATTGATGGGCACAGTGGCAGCAAGTGATGGGTACAGTAGATGTATTTGATGGCACAGTGGCAGCAATTAAAGTGGAGTTCCACCCATTTTTTTTATGTTTGTCTGTGCTGCATGCCCTAATCTCATAGTGTTCAGAATGGACAATTTTTATTTATTTTGTTGCTTGTAAATACCTTTATTTTGTAGTCCTTCATTACTTCCTCCTCCTTATTAGCCTAGGCTATTAAGACACAAGTCTATTTGCAAGGTTTTCTGGCATAGGCATCATATTTCCCAGTAGTCCTTGCAAACCTGACTGAAACCTATTACATTGCTTGTGCAGCAATGAGCATGTGCGAGATATGCAAAGCTGAAATCCAGGAAGTCATAAAGTCTGGCTTCATGGTGCCCACACTTAAGATGGCCACGGTCTATTTCTTGATTATAAATTATCTAAATGCTGTAACAACCGAACAAAGCAGACCTTAGTTTACAGACTAACTTTACTAGAATGCATTAAGCTTGTGTATTACAGGGGTATTTATATTTAAAAAGTGAAATTGTGGGTGGAACTCCCCTTTAATGGGTACAGTGGCTGCGTTTAATGGCACAGTGGCTGTGTTTGATGGGCACAGTGGCTGCGCTTGATGGGCACAGTGGCTGCAATTTATGTTTTTTTTTTCAGTTTGTTTGCGCCCCCCCAAAACATTTGAGCACCAGCCGCCACTGTACAAAAGGTCTTCAATATTACAGGCCAACAGCAGTTGAATGCGACTATTAATGGGGCCACAGATAGCAATAAACATCTGAGAGGGTTTGTAAAGACTGAATTTTTTTTCTGGTGTTCCACTTTAAATCTGAGACCTTTAAGGTGATGCACATAAATTAGAGAAAATTCAAAGCTCACTTCCAGCGGAAAACTTATATTGGATGAGCCGCCTCTAGGAGAAAAAGGAATCTGGATATGTTAGGCCTGGTCTGTCTGCGTGTGACTCTTTCATATCTGCCAGTTGCTGCATGAATACTATTCCAAAAACTCCCGCTGCTCCCATTTCAAACGTGAGTCATCGTTCTATTTCAGCTCATTCACTTTTATGACTCTTTCGATATAAACACACGTAACTCCCAATGGAGATATTATTGGTGGGATTTCTTAGTTCCTACTTTGGCAGCTTCTAACTCCAGCTGCAAAACATTGAGAAATACCACTTGAATATATATTTGTGTTTAAAGAATATCCTGCTAGACTCACTGAGTATCCAGTATCTTCATTTGTAAGAAACAATTATTTTATAGCGTATTATTAATTATGACTACATTTTATAATACATTATTTTCTTGTTATTCAAAGCAGACCTGTAGTCATATATATAATTAGACGTAGCTAACAGTCTTGTTTAGACAAATAAAAATAAAATAATGTCCATATGACTAGATGCCTGTCATGTGATTGGCTTCTTTGGAAGGCGGTTTACAAGCTTCTTCAGGATACATATATCATCATGTCTGTAATGCCGCGTACACACGATCAGGCTTTTGCCCGGCCAAATCACATCAGAATTCCGACGGAATTCCATCGTAAAAATATTAGAACATGTTCTATATCTAAACGTTGATGGAATTCATTGGAATTTCCGATGAAAAAACTCCAATGGGGCTACACACAATCGGAAAATCCGATGGAAAAAGTCCATCGGAAATTCCAATCGTGTGTACGGGGCATTAATCGTTTTTGTTTTGCCCCAGCAGAGCTGTTGACATACGTAATTTTTTCATTTGAATATAAGATCACTTTAACCACTTGTCCACCGCCCACCGTCAAATGACGGCGGGCGGAGGACTCCATTGTCCTGACAGCACGTCATATGACGTGCTGTCTCTTTAAAGCCGCTCTGCTGGGATCCCGGTGCGAGTGCCCGGCGGCAACGATCGCCGCCGGGCACACGCGATTGCCCAGTAACTGAGCGGGGACGTGGAGCTCTGTGTGTAAACACAGAGCTCCATGTCCTGTCAGGGAGAGAGGAGACCGATGCTGTGTCC
This sequence comes from Rana kukunoris, assembly GCA_029574335.1. NCBI lineage: Eukaryota > Metazoa > Chordata > Amphibia > Anura > Ranidae > Rana > Rana kukunoris. The sequence goes on from CM056055.1 coordinate 35,823,475, forward strand.
CTTGTAGATAGGGACACAATCGGTCACCTCCCCCAGTCACCCCCCCTCCCCCTACAGTTAGAACACTCATAGGACGCACATTTAACCCCTTCCCCGCCCCCTAGTGGTTAACCCCTTCACTGCCAGTCACATTTATACAGTAATCAATGCATATTTATAGCATTGTTCACTGTATAAATGTAAATGGTCCCAAAAATGTCACAAAAGTGTCCGAAGTGTCCGCCATAACGTCGCAGTCCCAATAAAAAAATCGCAGATTGCCGCCATTAATAGTAAAACAATTAAATAATAAAAATGCCATAAACTATCCGCTATTTTGTAAACTTTGCGCAAACCAATCGATAAACGCTTATTGCATTTTTTTTTTTACCAAAAATATGTAGAAGAATATGTATCGGCCTAAACTGAGGAAAAAAATATTTTTTTCATATATTTTTGGGGATATTTATTATAGCAAAAAGTAAAAACTATTGATTTTTTTTTCAAAATTGACGCTCTATTTTTGTTTATAGCGCAAAAAATAAAAACCGCAGAGGTGATCAAAATCCACCAAAAGAAAGCTCTATTTGTGGGAAAAAAAGGACGCCAATTTTGTTTGGGAGCCACGTCGTACGACCGCGCAATTGTCAGTTAAAGCGACGCAGTGCCGGAAGCTTAAATTTAGTCTGGGCAGGAAGGGGGTGTAGGTGCACAGTAGGCAAGTGGTTAAAAGGGCCTCATTACTGAAATAATACAATATACAATTTCATAAGAGATGATAATACTATTATATTCTCAAATCAGGTTTCCTGATGCTGTAGCTCAAGGGTGCCCAACCTTTTGAAGAGCAATGGCCACTTAAGCGACTTGGTAATCAGTCACGGGCCACAATGAGTGGAGTGGGTGGGTGGATGGCAGTCCACTCGGCTCTATAGTGCCCACTTTACTCTCAGCACACCAAACTCGTAGGTAATAGAAGTCTATAGACCCAAACACAATCTGACTTTTTGACAACAAATGTCCAACAGACCTGTTTGATCGGACAATCTGACCATGTGTATGCTCCATCGGACAAACTTGAGAGGGCTCTGTGGGCCACATGTGGCCCCCGGGCCACTGGTTGGGCACACCTGCTGTAGCCAGTACCTGGCTATGCTTTCTTACCTCTGTATTCACATTCTTCTCATTTACTTTGTTCAGTATCTAGAATAACCACATACTTGTAAGCAGATTTAAGAACTATTGGATTTTTGGCCAATGTTAAGTATAGAAAACAGTACATGAATGTGATCAAAGCGCAACATTAGTATCGAGAAGGGAAAGGTCTTCTTTGCAATCATCAAGAGACATTACAGATTCAATAAAAGCATTGAATTTGAACGGTGAGTGAGTGAGTAACTTGTATAGCGCTACAAATGCGAACTAAAGGTGCTTTTTGCATCCAGTGTCGTCCTGTGTCTTCTACTGGATTTCTGGAAACATATATAACATAGCATAGAATTTTTTTAATAATAGAACAAAATAAAGAAAAAATGGGGGGAGGAAGAGAAGAGTGGAAAAAGTAGGGTGTGTTAGAGATAAAGAAAAATGAAGGATTACCACTTTAGCTCCGACGCCGGCTCATGGTGGGTCCTTCCGAAGATGCCACAACCCCGAGACCTTATCGTGGTCCTCCAGCCTATCCCGCATTGTTAGCGGTCATTTTTTTCCATGCGCACAACATCCTTGACCCCAGGCATAGAGGGCTTCTGGGGAGGGTGGGGAGAACTTTTTCCAGTTAAGGGCAACCAGGCAATGTGCAGCTGTGAAGATATGTCTAAGAAACTTCTTATGTGGTTTGGCAAATTTTATTGGAAAAAGTCCCAAAAGGAAGAACTTTGGTGCCATGGGTGTTGGCCCTCTGACGAGTAGTTGTGTCGAGCGCCAGAAGGGAGTTATTAGTGGGCATGTCCAGTAGGTGTGGAACAGGGTGCCCTTATACCCCTGACAGCGCCAGCAGCGGTCAGAACCAGAGTGGTAGGTAGTATGGAGTAAGTACGGGGTCAGGTACCAAAAATAGAGAATTTTGTAAGCATTTTATTTATAGAAAGTACATAGCGAGCTCTTAGCAGCGTCCAGATCGCCTGCCATGCTTCTGCGGGGAGTTCCAATGTTAAGTATTTTTAAGCATCAGAGATGCTCAATATCAAAGCACTCTAGAAAATCCTTGAGCACCTGATGCCAGTCATTGCCTAATATATACTGTATATCAAAAAGACAACTAACTTCTCAACTCAAAGTTCCAGCAGGATCTGATGCTCAGGTGATATAGAAGGGGCAGATATCCCACTGCCTTTCACAGTTAGTAGTTTTCCCTGAGACTGATTAGATGGGGATATCTGCTTCTGTCCAAAAAATAGTTTCTTCATCTTGCCAAATTAGAGTACAGGACAAAAATTTATATTCTCACAGTTGCTAGTGATCATGGTCTTCTGCAATTGGCAGTTGTTTTTTAAATAATACATCTTTATTGAAATTTTCATTATAGAAATTTACAAAAAGAAAACAAAAAACAATACAATTCACAACATAAAAATATACAGTAGAGCTCCTAAGGGCCTTAAGTATATTTAATAATCAGAGGATCCAAGAAAGTAAGAGCCGGTTCACACAGGGGCAACACGACTCTTTGGAGGCGACCTGGAAGCGACCTGAGTCCGCACCTCAGCGCGATATGTGGCGACTTACAAGGCGACTTCAAGTCGCCTCCAGGACAGAAGTCTTTCCAGTGGCCAATCAAACTTGAACCAGCTCTGTGGGAGGGAGGGGTTTGCCCTAAAAACTATTTTCACTTCCTGAAAAGTCGATGCAGTAAAGACAGTGATCCGACTTCTGAGGCGACTTCCTTTGAAATCAATGGATACAAGTCGCCTAGAAGTCGGATTGAAGTAGTACAGGAACCTTTTCTAAAGTCGGATCCCGGGTTGCCCCTGTGTGAACTGGCTCTTACTCTCCTGTGCTCAGGTGTAAAGCTCAAGGAAAGGAAGTGTGACTAATCCTTATTGTCTTGCTGCCCTCTCAGGACCATGGGTATCCAAATATACTGGAAAACAACGACCTAGTACAATTTCATTATAAAAAATGTATTAAAAGGTAAAATAACTTGTTCATAACACTCACAAACATGTGACTGTGGCTTTGAGGAAGGGGGTTTTCCCCCCCAAACTTGTAGGCCAAGCCATTAAAGATGACATCTGGTCCCCCTGCACCATTGGGAAATTCCAGCAGTTCCAGAGACAACTTGTCTTCCATTTACTTTGACATACGTGTATACAGCATACAGCATACGTTTGTGAGTGTTATGTACATATTTTTTCTTCTTTTAATACATATTTATAATGGAATTGCTCTAGGTGGGTGCACTCTTCTTTGTTAGATTACACAGATCCGTGGCTGCAGCTGATTGGCTACAGTTGTTGATAGAGGAAAATTGTCCAACATGTGCCTTTGACAGAAGCGATGGCCACACACTTATCAAATAGGTGCAAAAAGGTGTTTGTTGAATTTTTTTTTTAAATAAGGAGATATTTGTTACTGAAATAAGGAATTGCTGAACTGGCTAAATTTCAGTTCATGGCCTGCTTTACTGTACAGCATGGATCTTGCAGTGACCTTTGTCTCTGACCTGGCTGTCTGACAGCCCCAAACGTCAAGGAAAAGTGTGATGAAGTATATCAACCATCAATGTTTTTTTAGGCTCCAGAGGAAGTTGGGGTTTGACAGAGATTTAGTTTCTTGTTTTTTGCCCGTAGAGTCTGGCCAGTGAGAGAGAGGATTAAGGCCTCTTGCACAAGGGAGTACAAATGTTTTTTACTGATCTGGATATACACTATGGGCCAGATTCACAAATAAGTTACGTTGGCGTATCTCGAGATACGCCTCATAACTTCTAGGATGCGCCGGCGTATCTATTTTCTGTATTCAGAAAGCAAGATACGCCGGAATTTTGCTTAGATCCGACCAGCGTAAGTCTCTTACGCCGTCGTATCTTAGTTGCATATTTACGCTGGCCGCTAGGTGGTGCTTCCATTGATTTACACGTCGAATATGCAAATGAGTTAGATACGCCGATTCACGAACGTACTTGCGCCCGGTCGCATTTTTTTACGTCGTTTGCGTAAGTCCGGCGTAAAGTTATCCCTGCTATATGAGGCGTACGTAATGTTAAGTATGGACATCGGGACAGCGTCAAATTTTCCGTTGTTTCCGTAAAACGTTCGCGAATAGGGCTTACGTTCACGTCGAAACCAATGAGTATTTGCGGCGTAATTTTGAGCATGCGCACTGGTATATGTCCACGGACGGCGCATACGCCGTTCGTAAAGAGCGTCAATTACGTGGGGTCACGATTAATTTACATGGATCACGCCCCCTACCTGCCTATTTTGAATTAGGTGCGGTTACGCCGGCCCATTTACGCTACGCCGCCGTAACTTTGAGCGCAACTTCTTTGTGAATACGGCACCTGCCTCTCAAAGTTACGGCGGCGTAGTGTAAATGAGATACGCTACGCCCGCACAAAGATACGCGTCTGTACGAGAATCTGGCCCTATAATGTCAAAAGTATTGGAATAATTTTGATTGGCTCTCTATGGAGCCGGTTCATATATCTTCGCAGTGGGTCCGGTGCGAATTGCACAACATTTTTTGCGTCTTTTGGTCTGTTTCTGACCCGAGTTCAGCCCAAAATTTGGGCTGGAATCCGACCCGAAAGGGTGAACCAGGACTGTGAACAGTGAAGCGGACCCCTGCTGTGAGCCGCATGCTACTCATTTGTGAACCCAATGTTTTTTTCCTGACGAGACTCTGGCCCGTGTGTACAGGGCTTGAGACTGGGGTTTGCTGGAACCCAAGAAACAGACATAAGCTTACTAGAACAAAGAAAGGGGATTCATGCCTACTGGATTTTGACAGCTGGCCCCACTGACTTCTTCAGTTTATTTAATCGAGGGATGTTGGGTAGGAAGCAGCAGACGGGGCCACCAAATGAACAACTTCCTTAGGAACCACCATAATTTGTATGGTGTATGGCAAGCTATACCTGGGTGACCCTGCTCTAAGTAACAGGTTGCACAATAACATTGTCGCTATATGAATTTTAAAATCTGGGATGATGTTTCTAGCTGTATGGTTGGTTTGTACAGGAAATTAACATTTGGAGAATAACAAAGGAAAGGTGAAGCCATTTCCACTGCACATCTTTCTTCCTGAGCTGGCTTGTGATATGCTTTGGTGTCATGTACTGTCCAAATGACTACACATGCAAATAAATAATGAATTCCTGTATTTTATAAAGCAGTAGCACTGACATTTTCTACAACACTCTTCACAAATCATATATCTATTTATATCAAAAAGCAGTTTTACACTTATATCCAGACAGAACATTGCTTTGTATATTTAAATACAGTAGAGTAGGGTTAGAATCCCTTATGGGTTTTTGTTTCTCTCCTACCCAAGTGATGAGATTTTTTCTCACTTTCAATCAATATGAAACCAGAACAAGAATGGGGGGGGGGGGGTCATTGGGGCAGGTAGGCACAAAGGGAGTTGATTTACTAACATTGGAGAGTGCAAAATCTGGTGCAGGTCTGCCGCATAGAAACCAATCAGCTTCCGTTTTTTTTGCCAGGGATAGTGAACAAGCTGACGTTAGAAGCCGATTGGTTACTATGTGCTCCAGTTTTAGTAAATCTCCCCAAAGAGTAATAAAAATCTTATGGAGGTTCTATATGCCATGTTATTAAAAAGAGGTTTTGTTGCTGCATGTCTTGGAAAGTGAGCATTAGAGGGTGACTATGTTCCTGCATTCGGTGGGACCATGGAGAACAAGCAGTCACCTTCTAACAAAAAGCCAGATTACGACAGCAAAAAAAAAAGGAGAGGGCTGAGAACAATAGAAAGAACTTTTCTACATACTTGAATAGTACTTTTTTAAAACCATAATTTAGTGTCACCTTAAAGCGGAGTTCCACCTAAAAGTGGAACTTCTGCTAAAACCACTCCTCGACCCCTTACATGCCACATTTGGCATGTAATTTTTTTTTTTGGGGGGGGGGAGAGGGGGCTTCAGTAGGAGAGGGCATTCCTGTCCCACTTCTTCCTTCTTTTCTACTCAGTGACTGCTTAGGCGACTCGTCATATCGCCTTAGGTGGCCCCTCCCTGTAGGCCAGGGGTGGGGAACCTTTTTTCTGCCAAGGGCCATTTGAATTTTTGTAACATCATTCGGGGGCCGTACAAAATGATCAACTGAAAAATTAGCCTGTTATATTTGGTCAAACATTTGGTCAAAAAATGCATGCCAGACGTATAAGTTTTTGTGTCATGGTAGATACAAAAACACAATCCCCACAATGCGATTCCCCCAATCCCCAAAACACAATCTGCAGTCCCTCACCCCCCAAAAAGCACAATGCAATCCCTCATCATAATCCCTGGTTCCGGTGGTGCTGGGCTCTGTGGTGCTGGGCCCTGTGGTTCCCGGTGGTGCTGAGCTCTGTGGTGCTGGGCTCTGTGGTACCGGCTCTGTGGTTCCAGTGGTGCTGGCTCTGTGGGGCTGCTGGGCTCTGTGGGGCTGCTGGGCTCTGTGGTGCTTATGGGCTTTGTGGGGCTGCTGGGCTTTGTGGGGCTGCTGGGCTCTGTGGTGCTTCTGGGGCCTGGGCTCCGTGGGCGGGCTGCCGCATCACTGTGGAAATGTATTGATCCCAGCGCGCACAGGCGGAGTGATATCAAATGCACTCCGCCTGTGAGAGAAGGCGCCATACAGAGAAAGCAGCTGCTGTATTAAAGAGAAAGCTGCTGCTTCATCTGTACGGCGCCTTCTCTCACAGGCGGAGTGATATCGAATGCACACCGCCTGTGACTCACACTGTCAGAAGGAGCCGAAACTACAAGGTAAACATCGGCTCCTTCTGACAGCTCCGCGGACACACACTCAGCGGCAGGGGGGGGGGGGCCGGATGGAATGATTTTGCGGGCTGCATGCGGCCCGCGGGCCGTAGGTTCCCCACCCCTGCTGTAGGCTAATAACCTGGGACATGTGACAGGTCCCAGGCAATCGCCTGTCCACTTAGGGAGCGTATCGTGCTCGCGCATGCACAGTGAGTGCCCGGCCATGAAGCCGAAAGCTGTGGCAACAGTTAGAATGGAGGCATTGGCGGAGAGGGGGGGGGGGGGGACGAGCGAAGCTCTGGGCGGCCGCATTGCTGGAACATGGAACTATGTTTATTAAAAGCTTTTTGTAGCTGCTGACTTTTAATAAAAAATAAAAAAGGCGGTAACTCCCCTTTAATATATATTAACTCTCTACAGACTCTAAAATGAGTGATGGTATCGGATCCTGGAAATTGTACAAGCTGCTCCGGCAGTGCAAGGAAGATGATTTTAAATCTAATTTTGATCAATATCTTGCATCTGAGGTCTTCCTTAACGTAAGCCAGACCTTTTCCTGATGAATAGATCCTCTCCGGAGACCTGCACTCCCAGGCAGAGCCCTCTTACATGCCCATTCCTGCCACAGTGCCAGGCCTGATCTAATTACAGCTTCCACTCATTCCCCGAGCTTCATTTCATGTTTGGTGGATATCCAGGCAAGTTAATGTATAATCTCTCCCAGATTAAAAGCCTAGCCACCATGGAAACAAACAGTACCATTCCACTGGAAAGTGTCTAACTAGTCACTAGCGTCCAAGTACAGTATTCATATCTTCTAAGAACTAGAGTTAGGTTTCCTCAAACACCAATCACATTCATCCCTGTCCTGAAAGAATGAATTTGATTGGTGAACACAGGAAAACAACTCTTGAGAACATTTTGACTCATCGTGGGAACAGCAGAGTGATTTGGTGCTTTCTGTTTTGCATGATGATGTGCATAGAATTTACATGTTCTGTCTGTGTTTGTGTGGGTTTCCCCCGGTACTTCCATTCACACTCCAAAGACATGCTGGTTAGGTAATTGGCCCCTGTCTAAATTGGCCTTAGTATGTGCATGTGTGTGTGTATGTGAGATACAGACCTTAACCACTTCCATACTGGGCACTTATACACCTTCCCGCCCAGACCAATTTTTAGCTTTCAGTGCTATTGCACTTTGAATGACAATTGCGCAGTCATGCTATACTGTACCAAAACTAAATTTTTGTAATTTTGTACCCACAAATAGAGCTTTCTTTTGGTGGTATTTGATCACCTCTGGGATTTTTATTTTCTGCAAAAAAAAATAAGGAAAAGACCAAAAATTTAGAAAAAAAAAAGTTTTTTTGTTTCCGTTATAAAACATTGTAAATAAGTACATTTTCTCCTTCACTAATGGGCACTAATGGTACTGCACTGACTGGCACTGATAAGGTGGCACTGATGGGCACTGATGAGGTGGCACTGATGTGGTGGCTTTGATGATGGGCACCAACATGCGGCACTGATGGGCGGCACGGATGGGCACTGATAGGCGGCACAGATAGGTGGCAAGGATGTGCACGGATAGGCGGCACAGATAGGCACGGATAGGTGGCACCGATGGGCAGGGATAGGCGACACGGATGGGCAGGAATAGGCGGCATGGATAGGCACGGATAGGCGGCACGTATGGGGACTGATAGGCGACATGGATGGGCACTGATAGGCGGCATGGATGGGCATAGATGGACACTAACGTATGTGTTGTACTAATGGATGCCAATCAGTGCCAAACAATGCCTGCCAATCAGTGATGCCCATTGTGGGCACTGATTGGCATCCATTGCAGGCACTGATTGACATCCATTATGTGTCATCCCTGGTGGAATAGGGTGGCATACCTTTGTTTTACATCTCTCGTGGTCTAGTGGAATCCCTGGTGGTCTAGTGGGCATCCCTGGTCCCACGGCTGATCACGTGGTAAAGTGTCTCCGTGAGAGACACTTTACCTCGATCGGTGTTGCAGGGTTTCAGACTGACACCCTGCAACAACGATCGCCGCGATGCGCGCCCCCGGCTCAATATCCTGAGGACGTCATATGACGCCCAGTCAGGATATAGCAACCACTTTGCTGCCGTCAATCTGTCATTGGCGGGCGGCAAGTGGTTAAAGGGGTTGTAAAGGTTTGTTTTTTTATTTTCTAAATGGTTTCCTTTAAGCTAGTGCATTGTTGGTTCACTTACCTTTTCTTTCATTTTCCCTTCCAAATGTTTTTTTTTCTTTGTCTGAATTTCTCACTTCCGGTTCCCCCTCCCTTGGTACTACATCCCTGCGGGGAGATGCTGTTACAGCGTCTCCCCGCAGGGAAGTAGTCCCAAGGGAGGGGGTGAGCACGTTGACTAACCCCCAGCCAGAACTGCTTGGATGATGGGGGCAAGCTTACTGATGAGGAACAGGAAGTGAGAAATTTGGACAAAGAAAACTATTTTTAGAAGGAAAAGTGAAGGAAAAGGTAAGGGAACCAACAATGCACTAGCTTAAAGGAACCCATTTAGAAAATAAAAAACAAACCTTTAGAACTCCTTTAAGCGTGGTACACACCACACCCAGCAGGTTGAACGAAAAAAACTGACAGCTTCGATTGGAGCCGCTGCACTAACAAACCAATAACAATTATATAGCGTTACCCTGAATGGGGGCTGCTGATAGACTCTATACCCCACTGGTTACCTCAACTCTGCAAATCCCCTCTTACCTCTGACACCTTGGGTTCCATTCTGTAAGGTTGCGTTGGCTCCCCCTAGGTCAGTGGTTCTCAACCTGGGGGTCGGGACCCCCATGGGGGTCAAATTATGATTTGCCAGGGGTCACTGAATCCTGGGCTGTTTCTGAAGCCCGCATCACTCTCCCAGCCTTTTTGCAGCCAGCCAGCAGCGCTATCCCTGGAGCACGTGGCCGCCCACTCAGCCTCTTCGCAGCTGCCTTTTCAGTTCACGGCATGGCTGGGGGGCAAAGACTAGAGGTCAGCTGACTGGTGAGAAATGTGAAGTGGGAGGGGATAGAGGACACCCTACCTCCTGATTTTGGCATAGGTGTCACTGCTACGAGACACCACAAAGTTGGAAACACAGTGAAGCCGGAGACACAGTAAGTGACACTACCTGCGATTATAGTTGCCATTAAAAGGACCCAGGGAGAGCTAAATGTCCCTGGGTTGGGGGTGCAAATTACTTGTCTTGCCTTGGGTGGTAGCTGACAAACCACGCTACAAAAATTATTTTACTGTTATGCCGCGTACACACGGTCGTTTTTTGCGATGAAAAAAAAACGACGTTTTTTAAAACGTCATTTAAATTGATGGTGTGTGGGCAAAACGTTGTTTTTTGTCTTAAAAAAAACGACCAAAAAAAAATTCCAACATGCTTGAATTTTTTGTGTCATTTTTCAAAACGTAGTTTTTTGTTTCACAAAAAGTCACCGTGTGTAGCAAAAACGTCGTTCAAAACGACGTTTTTCAACCCGCGCATGCCCAGAAGCTAGTTATGAAGCGAGCTTCAATGGAAAAGAGTGGTGAACGTGACCTCGCTTTTTGTGAAAAAACGATGGTGTGTATGCAAAATTGTCTTTGAAAAGTGACGTTTCAAAAACGTCGTTTTTTACTTCACAGAAAACGTCGTTTTTTTTTTCATCGCAAAAAAACGACCGTGTGTACGCGGCATTAGGGGTCCCCACAACTTGGGATTTTTTTTTTCAAGAGGTCACGGCACTAGAAGGTTGAGAACCACTGCCCTAGGTTGTAGTTCAATGATTTAGCAATAAGATGCAGAGCAGTGGCACTTAAAGTGATATTTAAAGGTTCAAGTTTTTTAATAACATACATATCATACTTGCCTCCACTGTGCAGTTCATTTTGCACAGAGTGGCCCTGATCGTCCTCTTCTGAGGTCCCACGACAGCTCTCTCGGCTCCTCTCCACATTAGATAACCCCCTCTGGGAAGCTCTCTCGGGTAAAGCGGGTTACCTTACGGGCGTACTCCGTGATGTGGCCAACCTAAAGGTGGGTGCCACACTGGACGAAGAAGTACCCAGAACCAATGATGTCTGTCTCATAAATACCCCTCCCTAGCATGCACAGCGGGGACAAACCCTCTTGATTGGCTGGTGGGAAGAGCACCCAAACCTCGACTCCACTGCTGCCACCTGCAGTACCGGGGCTGGAAGAACACCCCGATACAGCAGAATGACCCACAGCACAGCCAAGCTGAGAGAGAGGCCCTATTCTCACACCTAACAATCAGGATCAGAGTCTAACTATACTCTGATCTATACTTAAATTTGACTAGCACCAGTACTATAAAGTACAAGAGTGCTACACATATTTTTATTGCTATTCTGTCTCACTGTTAAAATAAACCTACCATTAAAATTATAGATTGATCATTTCTTTGTCAGTAGGAAAACGCACAAAATCAGCAGGGGATCAAATACTTTTTTTCCTCGCTGTAGTGACCCCAGAGCATACTGTCTTACTCAGCGATCCCAGCTCATCCTGTGTCTTCTCTTTGCTTCTTGTGTCACTCTGCGATCTTTGGGTATTCTGTCTAACCCTGTGACTCTATTGTGCCCTTGGCGATTCCATCACACCTGCTTTTCGACGCAGTCCTAGGCATACAAGTTTTGGTGCTTTAATTTACGCCGCGCTGCTTGGATCGCCTCTTTTACCCAGGACATTTACTTGTTTTTCTGGTCCCTATCTTGCTTAGAATATTGTGAAAACGGGAGCTGTGGTGGCTCAATGTGATTGGCACTGTGCTGACAAGCCGATCACCTCTGCAGCCAAGGGTTCGGATCCCGGTCTCGGCTACATGTGAATTGAGTTTGGTGGTCTCAGCCCGGCTCCCGGTGGGTGTGCTATGCAAGGTACGCCTGTGCTTAGTACGCCCCCCCCCCCCACAAAAACCACCACACTTGCACGCACACAAAATTGGTTTAACACGCACGCACTTTGGCCATGCGGTCTCCTAAAAAAGAGAGGAGAAGGACCTGCGGGGCTGGCTGAGCGGGATAGACCCCCTCACTTCCTCATAGGGGGAGTCCCTCAGCCCCGTTGGGCTCCCAAGCGGAGCAGGTAGGGCGGGGTGAGTGGGAGTCCCTCCCTCACACCCGCCATTGTCACCCAGGGGCATGGAGAAGGATGGCAGATTGCCTCTGGGGGGAGGGTCTGCCTACTCCCAATTCCTGCAGTCCGGCTCCTCTCTCTCGAGTTCACGCACAAAATTACACTTAAAAAAAAAAAAGAATATTGTGAAAATGTATAAATTAAACTAATTTACAAATGATGGAACAAAAATTTGCAGCCAATAATTTCTAAAGGGGAAAGGCCATTTCCTCTGGTGTCAAAAGGCACAATCCCACTGTGCCAAATGGTAAATCTGGTCCTGCCTGCAGATCTAGAGGTTGCTGACTTCATCAAGATACTGATCTATATGCATGTGCTTATACTGAACCAGGTATACTAGATGGTATGTTTCCAAGTCCACATAATTCATTTTATTCTTGTGCTGCTAAGCAATTTAGGCGTAGCGCATTGTCTTTACGCTACGCCGGCGCAACGTTGAGAGGCAAGCATGCTATTCACAAAGAATATGCGCTCAACGTTGCGCCGGCGTAGTGTATAGTTGTCGGCGTAAGCTGACGTAAGTCAAAGTAAGTGGAAGTGGGCGTGCTATATTAAAATGAAGCGTGACCCCAGGCTGAGCTTCAAAAAACGAACTGCGCTTGCGTCGTCTCTTGGACGCTTCCCAGTGCGCATGCTCACAGTTACGTCGAAATAGCTGCCTAAGATACGTCAATACACTGCCTACGAACGCAACCTACGCACTGCCCTATTCACGTAGTACTACGTAAACGACGTAACGTAACGGCTGTTCCCTGGTCCATACCTTTGAATGGGTTGCGCAACCTATATGAGGGATAACTTTACGCCGGACGTAACCCTTACGCAAATCGCTTAAAACATGCGCCGGGCGCATCTACATTCGTGAATCGGCGTATCTCCCTCATTTGCATATATGCATCTCAAATCAATGGGAGTTCCAAAAGCATCCAGCGTAACTATGTGCCCACTATACGCCAGCGTAGGCAAGTTATGTTGGTTGGATGAAGTCAGTTTTTTTTGGCGTATCTTAGTTCTACGGGTACGGCGCATAGATACGACAGCGCATATGTACACTTACGCGGCGTATATCGAGATACGTCGGCGTAAGTGCTTTGTGAATCCGGGCCTTTATTCGCAATTATCTCATTTTCAACTTACTCACTTTAATGTTTTAGGTCTACTCTGTTCTATCTAAAACCAAAAGAAAGTTTTGGTTGGCGTTCCATTATAAAGCGCACACTTGCCGCCATCAGCCTAATACTTGCCCTGTTGATGAGCTGGGTTACTGTGTAACCTTTTTTGTTATTCACATCTGATTTGCCAGTTTTGTGTTCACCAAAAGGTCCTCCTGATTTCAGTGGGTTGCAAGTGATTCAATTGCAAGCCAGAGGCTAGATCTCCGAGCAGCATGACATTTACACACATGATCTGTGTACTTTTGTTTTACTTACAGGGTTAAATATTATTTTGTGCAGGCTTACTTGTCATAAACACGTCTGCGTAGGGAGCATCTGCGTACTATTAATCATGTTTGCATTTATTTTATTGAGCATAGGGGCATATCGTATTTAAATGCTGTAATGGTGGAAGAATTGTACACTGGTACATCCCACCATATACTATTCTAAGAATTGTGTAAATGCTGCAAGAACAGGTGCCAAATGTGAGGACCATCTTATTCCAGAGGCTTGGGTTTCAGGAGCCAATAAAAGGAAATTTATAAAAGAATTACTGAAAATGTTGAGATATAGAGATAAGTTATTGTTATATAGTTGTTCATGTATTATAGAGCAGGGGTCTCCAAACTTTTCAGTACAAAAGTCGTATATTTTGCTGATATTCATGGCTGAAAAAAACACCAATTGTGTTAAGGAATTAATAGAATTGAAATGAATGAACACGTTTTACTTCGATCATTTTGTAATCCAAGTTTTCCCCCCTTACCTCAGGGTCCCCATCAGAGTTCCCCTGTTACATTAGGATCCCCATCAGAGTTCCCCTTTATGTTCAGTACTATCAGCTCACCGCTGATGCTCGCATAACTGCTGTGTGTGGTCACAGGCTGGGCTCCTCCCACCCATGCCCGTTATGCCCTCCTATTGGGCTTCTTCAGTAGGCCTCAAGGTCGAGATCCCCATCAGAGTCCCCTATATATGTTGGGATCCCCACCAGAGGTCCCCCTTTATGTTCAGTACTATCAGCTCACCGCTGATGCTCGCATAACTGCTGTGTGCGGTCACAGGCTTGGCTCCTCCCACCCATACCCATTATGCCCTCCTATAAGGCTTCTTCAGTAGGCCTCAAGGTCGAGATCCCCATCAGAGTTCCCCTGTTACATTAAGATCCCCATCTGAGTCCCTGATATATGTTGGGAACCCCACCAAAGGCCCCCTTTTATGTTCAGTACTATCAGCTCACCGCTCAGGCTGCATTCACACCTAGGCGTTTTAACGCCTGAAGCGCGACGCTACAATACGCCGGAGGGATGAAATAACATTATTGTCTATGGTGACTGTTCACATCTTAACGCCGAACGCCAAAACGCCGGTCGCGTGAAGCTCAAACAAGTCCCGGACTTTTTTTGTCGCGCGTATCGGGCGGTTTGGGCGTATTTGAGCGTTTCCATTTCCCATAGAAAGTAATGGAAACGCTCGATTCAAGTGACTTGCGCGACAACGAGCATTTGCTACGGGCGTTTTGTCGCTCTAAATCAATAGAACTTTTCACCCAGGCAGAAGAATAAAAAAATCTACCAACATAGCAACAAGTGATGAAAAGATGATAATTTTTCCTATTGGCTAAAATAAAAAACGTCGAAGTACAAAAACGTCGGACGATGCTGTATGCAAACGGGCAAATAAGCTTGAATACGCACGACAAAACGCCGGCAAAAAACGCCCGAAAAAACGCCCGAACGACCGATGCTCAGGTGTGAATGCAGCCTCATCCTCGCATAACTGCTGTGTGAGGTCTCAGGCTTGGCTCCTCCCACCTATACCCGTTATGCCCTCCTATTGGGCTTCTTCAGTAGGGCTCGAGGTCGGGATCCCCATCAGAGTCCCCCTCTTACATTAGGATTCCCATCAGAGCCCTCTCTATATGTTGGTATTCCCACCAGAGGCCCTCCTTTACATCAGTGTGCACATCAGTGTCCATCCTTATATCAGGGTCTCCATCAGAGTCCCCCCTCTTACATCCCCTCCCCCATCTTACATCTTTCCAACAAACATATGCATATATGTAGCCTCACTGAAGCAGGTTGTCTTCTGTAATGTCACATATGTGTGTACCTGTGTCTTTGTCGCCGACAACAGCGATCTGAACAGCGATCTGGCTCCTCCTCTAGTCAGTCACATCCCCATACAGTTAGAAACACTCACAAGGGAACACATTTAACCCCTTGCTCGCCCCCTAGTGTTAACACTTTCCCTACCAGTGACATTTATACAATAATCAGTGCATTTTTATAGCACTGGTCACTGTATAAATGCCAATGGTCCCAAAAATGTGTCAAACATGTCCGATCTGTCCGACACAATGTCGCAGTCAAAACGGAGGTGATAAATTGCCACCAAAAGAAAGCTCTATTTGTGGGGAAAAAAAGACATAAGATTTGTTTGGGTGCAGCGTCGCACGACCGCGCAATTGTCAGTTAAAACGATGCAGTGCCCTATTGCAAAATATAGCCTGGTCATTAAGGGGGCAAATCCTTCCGGGGCTGAAGTGGTTAAATTGATTTTTAAATTGTATTGTAACTGTACTGTTTGCCCTTGTGTTGTAAAGGGCTGCACAAAATAGTTGCACTATATAAATCCTCTATAATAGTATTCATTTACTTTTTTTTTAAATCGTGTTACTTTAATGAAGTTACGTGTTTTTTTCCTTCTTACTACCACTAGATGGCAGGATTGTGTTACACATAGAGATTAATATATCATGTAAAGTGGATGTAAACAATACGTTTGTTTTATTTGCTTCCATTTGGTATGTTTATTTACCACTGAAAATGTTTTATTATATGTATACAAAATGTGCAAAAAATAAATAAAATAGCTGTTCATCTAGAAATCTTGTGAGCTGATAACTCCCCATATTCTCTCCCTATGGACTGTTATCAGTTAGCATTTAAAGGGTTGGAAAGGTCCAATTTTTTTTTCCCTAAATGGCTTCCTTTACCTTAGTGCAGTCCTCCTTCACTTACCTCATCCTTCCATTTTGCTTTTAAATGTCCTTATTTCTTCTGAGAAATCCTCACTTCCTGTTCTTCTGTCTGTAACTCCACACAACAATGCAAGGCTTTCTCCCTGGTGTGGAGTGTCGTGCTCGCCCCCTCCCTTGGACTACGGGAGAGTCAGGACGCCCACTAACACACAGCTCCTTTCTCTATCTGCAACGTAGAGAGCGTCCTGACTCTCCTGTAGTCCAAGGGAGGGGGCGAGCATGACACTGTATATATATGTGTATGTAGATACAGCATTGTTATGAATTAAATTTGTCTTCAGATAGTTTTTGTTCTTGCAGCTCCATGATAATTTTATGCAGACATTCTTTTGTAGTGCATGAGCAGTGCTTATCTTTGCAGTGCAGTGTTTGTAAAGTCAGACACTGATGTGGACGAGAAGGCCTGACTTGCAGTCTCTGCTTTAATTCACCCCCAAGGTGTTCTTTGAAGCTGTTATAGCTGCAAAGAGCGGGGCAACTTAATATTAAACCCTGAGGACTAAGGGCCAGATTCTCAAAGAGATACGACGGGGTATCTCCAGATACCCCGTCGTATCTCTGTTTCTGAGCCCGGGTATCTATGCGACTGATTCTTAGAATCACTTACGCATAGATATGGCGTAGATCCGACTGGCGTAAGTCACTTACACCGTCGGATCTTAAATGCAATACTACGCTGGCCGCTAGGTGGCGTATATGCAAATGAGCATGATACGCCGATTCCCGAACGTTTTTGCACCGCGTCGCCGTAGTTTACGACGTTTCCGTAAGCGTAAGGTTACCCCTGCTATAAAGTGGTTTAACTTTACGCACACCATGTTAAGTATTGACGTCGTGTTTTTACGTCGTTTACGTAACTCGTCGCGAATAGGCCTTTACGTTAATTATGTTGCCGTCGATAACAATGTATTTGCGGCGTACTATGGATCATGCACAGTGGCCTACATTTAAGGCAGGCGCATGCGCAGTTAGTTCGGCAGGGGGCGCGCTTAATTTAAATACAAGCCGCCCCCTTGGAATTACGCAGGGATTCGCCGGGCCATTTATACTACGCCGTTGAAAATTACAGAGCAAGTGCTTGGAGAATACGGCACTTGCTCCTGTAAGTTGCGGCGGCGTAGTGTAAATAGCTTACGCTACGCCAGCATCTACAGGAATCTGCCCCTAAGACTAGGATGCCATTAAAGTTCATGTGCGTGTAAAGGCAGGTGTCCCAATACTTTTGGTGGTGTAGTGTATTTTACTGAAATTTTGCGCTTGAAAAACTGTTGTTCTAATATTGTTTAACATTTAAAATCGGGATCTATTTTTTATGGTCTCTGCTTCAGAAATGATATAATACTTTTGGGGTTTTAAGAAATCTTCAGACCTCGAGCGAAAGGGTTAAATGTCCTTGTTTAAGGACCACCCACGTCAGCAGAATGGCACGGACAGGCATTATCACGTACCTGTACGTGGCCCTTTAAATGCCTGCCATGTGGTCGCGAGCGCGCCTTCCCCGTGAGTCGGACCGCAGATCCCGCGGACTCGATCGACGCGGGGATCCCCGCGATCGTCTTACGGAGGTATAGAACGGGGAGATGCTTGTGTAAACAAGCATTTCCTTGCTTTGCCTAGTGACAATGACACTGATCTCGGCTCCGTGTACTGGGAGCGAAGATCAGTGTCATGTGACAGAGAGCCCATCCCCCCTACAGTTAGAAACACAATGCAGGGAACACTTAACCCCTACAGCGCCACCTAGTGGTTAACCACTTCACTGCCAGTGTCATTTTCACAGTAAACAGTGCATTTTTATAGCACCGATCGCTGTGAAAATGACAATGGTCCCAAAAATATGTCTGATGTGTCCGCCATCATTTCGCAGTCACGAAAAAAAATCGCTGGTGACCATTACTAGTAAAAATAAAATAATGAATAAAAATGCCATAAAACTATCCCCTATTTCGTAAACGCTATAACTTTTGCACAAACCAATCAATAAACGTTTATTATGATTTTTTTTTTACCAAAAATATGTTGAAGAATACGTATCGGACTAAACTGAGGAAAACACTCTTTTCTGTTAAAAAAAAAAAACTGAGGAAAACAAATGTTTTTTTTTATGTATTTTTTGGGAATATTCATTACAGCAAAAAGTAAAAAATATTGAATTTTTTACAAAATTGTCGCTCTATTTTTGTTTATAGCGCAAAAAATAAAAACTGCAGAGGTGATCAAATACCACCATAAGAAAGCTCTATTTGTGGGGAAAAAAGGACGTTAATTTTGTTTGGGAGCCACGTCGCACGACCGCGCAATTGTCAGTTAAAGCGACGCAGTGCCGAATCGCAAAAAGTGGCCTTGTCTTTGACCAAACAAATGGTTCGGGGTTGAAGTGGTTAATTATTGTTATTGTGTCACCGCTGGTGATTTTCACGCCTCAAATCTAGTTATTGATAAAGTTGGCTTACATAGTAGAGATAAAATAACGACTGTGAGCGGTATGCCCGACTCATGATTATATGATGCGCAATGATTCCGGATGTCAGTCCTGGTAATAGTCGTATTTCCACAGAAATACTTAGTTGATGGTTGATTTGAAAGACAACAATAAAAGCCATGCTTGCTGCAGGCACAGAAATGTTCCTGCTTTTACCCCATTGATGTTTCCCTCTGTATCACATTAGTAATTCCTCCAGGCATTTGCCAGTACTGGCACGGGCTGTGGAAATGTTCCCAATAAGACATCTATTGAATGACTTTCTAAGATGTAAGCCTAATGCCAACTGTCTGAGTCTAGGTTGCCTTCTTTCGTGTGAGCATAGTGGAAAATCACCTCATTGTGAAGCTAATGCCAGTTGTTAACCATGGCAGATGTTAATCTACCACTTGAAAGGGTTTTAGAAATGGCATATGGTTTTATTTAACCAACACAGCTGCCTAACGGAATTGTTAGAATGAAACACACCTTTCTAGACGGGATTGTATTTATTTTACGTACACCTATCCACCTTCCTGCCAGTGGTACAGCAAAGCCTGTCTGCTAGGTTCAGTTACAGCGCAACGAACGCTAGATGTCTCGCCAAGAATGTCAGGTGGTGAGACTATCTGTGAAGAAAATGTGCAACTATGCCCATTTAGGACAAAGTCAATCGTTGTTTTTTTTTTCTTTCTTGCAATCCCTCACCCATTGATGCTTATCATCACTGTGCTGCCCTGCCACCTCTGCCCATCTGTTGGAGTAGTGGGTCTAAGCCTCATGTTGATCAGTGGGAGAGCTTTCATGGGGTTAGAGACCTGCTCCCTTCCTCCACACGACGTGTTCAGTCGTGTGGCACCCAGGGGCGGACTGACCATTGAGTCACTCGGGCACTGCCCGAGACCCCATGCCACTAGGGGGCCCCATTAGGGTTGCCAGGCTCAGTAAAACCAGGGACAGTGTGTAAAAATTAGGGTTGTCCCGATACCACTTTTTTAGGACCGATACTTTTTTTCATGTACTCGCCGATACCGAATACCGATACTTTTTTTAAATGTCATGGGACGGTTTTCAAACCACAATACAGACTAAGGATATTTTCTTTAGAATTATGAAAAACTCTAACTCAAGACATTATAAAAGAATAAAAATTAATAAAAATGTTTTATTTGCTTGTCACGCAGTAGTAAAAAACTCAAAGAATTTTCACAAAACATGTTGATAAATACAAAAAAAGTATCGGCAGAAGCATCGGGAGCATTTGCGCGAGTACAAGTACTCCCGCAAATACTTGGTATCAGTCCCGATAGTAGTATCGGTATCGGGACAATCCTAGTAAAAATCTATGTTTTTTCTTAGATCTGAACCGACATGCTTTTGATCCCAAAATCCCAAGATTTTAGCTGCCCCGCCTCTGCACTGCCTCCTGGCGTGGTGCCCATCTGTAAGCCCAGGGGCCCCATAATCTTCTATTGGCCGGGGGCCCCATGAGTTGTCAGTCTGCCCCTGGTGGCACCTGCTCCACTTCCTTTATCCTCACCTAGGCGAAGATAGTGTTGTCTTGGCTCACCATAACTGCATCCTCCTGGGATAACAGTACATATCCCAGGAGGCTACAGGACCATCCTGTGTTCCTCGATCTTACGCACACCCAGTGGGGAGTCAGCTGTGAGTCAGGAAGTGACTGCTGGCTCTCAAAGCCAAAATAGCGGTGTGAAAGAGTCAAAGCCCTGAGAAAAAATGTCTGGACTTCTTAGGTTGGTAATTATCGGGGGGTTTTACAGGTCCTTTCATATAATATTTTTGTATGCCCTGGTGAATTTCCTCTTTAAATAGTATCTTTCTTCTGTAAACTATACTTAGCAGCTATTTTCACTGTTTGTGACCTGAACCTCCATTCAGTTTAGGTCCATTAAAATAAAAAAGAATAAACAGAGACTTCTCCTACAAATGGATAATCCTACACCTGCTCAGATATGAACCTAGCCAAACACAAGTTCTCTTTGTCAAGACTAGCAATGACCCCATTAGTAAATCACCCCGTGTGTGTGTATATGGAGGTCATAATTTTCATATGTTATCTTGAGCTTCCTCCAGGTTCTCCGATTTGCTCCTGATACCCAAAATAATATACAACAGGTTATTCAGCTTCTTACAATATTGCCTGTAGAGAGTGTGACTGTGGGGGAGACATTCGATTTTTTTTAAAACTCCTCTGGGGGAAAGACAGATGTGACTGGTACACTGTAAAGCTCTGTGAAATATTTAAGCATTATATAAAAGTTGTGGTGGCCAGTGCTTAATATATTGGAGGGGGCAGTAAACTAACACCAAACCCCCCACCCCTGCGGGAGATGGCTGGAAATGCAGTGATTGAACCCCCAAGCCACCCATGGGAGACAGATGGGAATGCTGGAGATGGATGGGGCGGTGGCGATCAGGGCCGTAGTTTTTCCTCCCGGGCGAACAGGGTGTGTGCTAAGACTCGGGTCACAGGAACTGTTTCCTGATTGTCCGGGACGAGAATCAGGAAGACAATAGTGAATATTAATTCACTATTGTCACACAAGTGGGTGTGCTCGGGGCGCAGTGCTCTATGCCCCAAGCCCACCCTTTTTTTAAGCCAATTAGAGCCTCAGATCCAAAGCATGTGCTTAAAAGAAAAAAAAAAACATTGAAATCCATGGGTGCTGCGCCCTGCATGTAAATTAAGGGAACGGATGCATAGATGGGGGGCGTTGCTTATGCGCCCTGCATGAGCGGCTACCACTGGTATACAGACAAGCCAAGGAAGATGTCTGGTTTGCCCTTAGCACAGAAGACAACAGTTAGACAATGCAGTTCTTGCCAAACACTTGAGTATGCAAAATCCTCCTTGGACATTGTGACGACCGCTTCACATCTAGATGCAACAAGTGTCATTAGTAAAAAAAAAAAGGAACACAGCAGTCTCAGTTAGAGCCTCTACCCTGTCAACCGTTTGTTCCATAAGAGTATACGTCTGGGTTTACTCTGCACACCGGAGCGGCTCGCAGCAGGGGTCCGGTGCGTCCCTGTTAAACATGTAACAAGGGAGTTCCGAATATCAGGACCTAGCAAATAATGTCTGCATTAGATAATGGTATTCAGAGGATGTGATATTCAAACACTTCAGGCTGCACTCAAAGAGGAAAGCAATCTCTAATAGAAAACAGATTAAAAAAAAGGCGTCTCTAATGCCGCGTACGCACGACCGTTTTATGTATGACGAGAATTTTTTTTTTTAATTGATCATTAAAAACGATCGTGTGTAGGCTCCAGAGCATTTTTCTTGTGGTGAAAAATGGCCTTTAAAAATTCAGAACATGCTCTAATTTTAACGACGGGAAAAAGATGCGCATGCTCAGAAGCAAGTTGTGGGACGGGAGCACTCGTTCTGGTAAAACTAGCTTTGGAATGGAGATAGCACATTTGTCACGCTGTAACAGACTGAAAAGCACGAAGACTGAAAAGCGCGAATCGTCTCTCACCAAACTTTTACTAGCACAAAATCAGCAAAAGCAGCCCAATGGGTGGCGCCCTCCGAATGGAACTTCTCCTTTATAGTCCTGTCGTACGCGTTATACGTTTCTGCGCTTTGCTCACGCATTTTTTTTCACGATCGTATGTATGCAAGGCAGGCTTGACAAGAATCACGTTGAGAAAAACGTTGTTTTTTCCATGACATTAAAAACGGTCGTGTGTACGTGGCATACGTGCAGAATAAAAAAATTTAATATCCCCAAAAAGGATTAAAAACACTTTCAGGATTGAAGATGAGAAAGGGCATGTCATGAGTATGTACAATAGGTGATCCAGCATCAGGAAGGTCCCAGTATATACAGCTTCCAGCAGAAAATCCAGGGAGACCGACAGATGTACGCTCGAGGCTCTGAGAACACTGGTGAAGCAGTTGCACCGTCTGG
This sequence comes from Rana kukunoris, assembly GCA_029574335.1. Classification (NCBI taxonomy): domain Eukaryota; kingdom Metazoa; phylum Chordata; class Amphibia; order Anura; family Ranidae; genus Rana; species Rana kukunoris. The sequence continues at coordinate 35,846,176 of CM056055.1, forward strand.
GTCAGCGTGGAACAAGGATCCCGGAAATGACATCAGCGGGAGGGGACAACAACCAGTGTGGACCAAAAACAGGACATTGGTCCTGGTCTGGTGCATTCCTGTTCACCGTTTCAGGTCCGATTTCAGCCTGAAATTTGGGCTGAATTCGGACCTGAAATGGACCAAAAGACGCACAGGACCCCTGTGAAAATCAAACTGAAGCCGCTACATAGTAAGCTGGTCACAATCTATGAGATGCAAATTACCCCGCATCCAATTCACACTAGTGTGAACCCAGCCTAAAAGGATTAAGCCCCGTACATATGATCAGGCTTTTGCCCGGCCAAACTCGCATCGGAATTCCGACAGAATTCCATCGGAGTAAAAGAGAACATGTTCTCTATCTAAACTCCAATGAAATTCCTTGGGAAAATCCGATGGAATTACTCCGATGGGGCATACACACGGTCGGAATTTCAATGAAAAAAGTCCATCTGACTTTTTCAGTCTGAAATTCTGATCGTGTGTATGGGGCTTTACTGGTCTTTTTCAGAATGGTTCTAGTGACTCCTCTGAAATCTAATCTCCCGGGTGCTCCTATTTCCAAGTGTATAATAACTTGTTTATGTGTTCTTAACAGGTGCTCGGCTATGACCCTGTACAATGATACACTGTCTCACCAGGGCACATTTGCAGATTGACCTGAACTTTTACCCTGTAGCCTGGATCAAGCGGCTGACTGATTTACTGACTACCAGGTTCTATAACAGTATATTGCACAAACGGCCATAAAGGCCAATTTTACCAAAAGAAAACCTGTCAACTTTCTCAAACTTTGAAATTGAAAGTGTATGGGAACCCAATATCTATTTTCTCATTCTATTCTATTTCGTTATGCAAATTATTTTTTGTGAATCTGTTTCAAAGTTTCTTGCCTCCAGATCTTGGCAATAATCTGACAACACTGACAGGGCCAACCACTCAGCAAATGTTGTCAGGTTCTTTAGAAACCAACCTAATTCCTTACAATGTATAACCATATTTGGCATTGTAAGCTTGCAACAGAAACTGCTGTTTATAGTAAGGTGACCAGATTTTTAAATGAAATCCGGGGACATATTTTTATTTTTACTAGGAATGGTGGCAATCAGCGACTCTCTGCCCGTCGCCGCTTGCCTTACAGCCTGTCTTCGGGCCCCGGCTACTACTGGGTGAGGAGCGGAGGAAGATCACTCTGCCAGGGAAGACAAGGAGATAAGCAGGCAGGTGGTTGACCGGGACATGAGCCAAGGCAGAAGAAAATGCGAGCGGAGCTGAATTGGCATGCGCCCGAAACTGAAGAAATATTCCCTCTGGTCCAACCAGCACATGATCATCAGAAAGGGGCACAGATAATGGAAAAAAGCTAGTAGTAGTGGCAGAGCGGGGGGGGGGGGGGGGGGTGGGTGGGGGGGGTGTAATTCAGATTTTTTTTTTTTAATTCTCCACTGTCTTTGAAATTGTCCCAGTCTCTATTTAAATCCAATCAGGGCACAAAACCGGGGACAGACTTGGTTTGGGGACAGTGTTCTCAATCCAGGGACTGTCCCCTGAAACCGGGGATGTCTGGTCACCCTAGTTTATAGCAGGACCTCCAGGTAAGAAAGGTTGCATAAATTCATGCACAAAAAATAAATAAAACATTATTGTTTTAGGATTATATGCAGTAAAGCATTTTATATCTAAACACTATGCATAAGACAGACTCTTCCTGACCCATATAAAACATTCACTACAGACTTCAAATCAGCCAGCAACCTCCTCATCCAGCAGCAGGGGCGGACTGACAACTCATGGGGCCCCCGGGCAATAGGAGATTATGGGCCCCCCAGGCAATAGGAGATTATGGGGCCCCCAGGCAATAGGAGATTATGGGGCCACACAGTATACACACACACACACACACACACATACAGGGGCGGACTGACCATTCGGTCATTCGGGCACTGCCCGAGGGCCCCGTGGTGGGGGGGGCCCGGGCCGGCTCAGTCCGCTCCTGAAGGTGCCCGCAGCAGCGCAGATGGATGGCTCATCAGAGCCGTGCGGGGATGTTTAGTGACAGGCGCTCCGGCCATATGTCACTGCCGTGGGTGGGGTACAGTCTGAAGAAGCTCAGACTGGCGCCGCGGCTCCCTCCTCCCCTTCCGGGATCCCCTCTGCTCCATGCGATGTGCGGGGAGAGTGGGGGAGCAGGGAGTGAGGCAGAGACAGCGTGGGTGCTCGGGTTCCGACCGTCCCCACACACACCTCCACACAGCGCGGGCGCGGCTACAACTCTGTTCTCACTGCTGCTTTATCCTCACCATGTGACACCATCCACGCTACAGTCAGCACCTTCTCTGAGGTATGCTACAGGAGTACTGTATTGCAGAGGAGGGGACATAGTGGGGGGGGGGCATTTGCAGGTAACAATTATGCTGCCAGGAGTTATTTTAGGGGGGTTAGAGAATGGGTGCTAGGGGATGCTCTTTGTTTTGGGTTAGAGAGGAGTCGTCGTACTGTAAGTAGGAGGGGGCAGATTTGAAGTTTGACCACCCCCACCAAAGCACCCCTAGAACATATCCTTTAATCCCCCCCCAAATCAAAGGTCCCATCCAGCTCCACCCACCGCCCAATCCTATACCCGCTCATCTATCCCCTGATCCCATCCCGACTCCATTCACCCCCCCTGATCCCATACCAGCTCCACCCATCCCCCTGATCCCATCTCTGCTCCATACAACCCCCTGATCCCATCCCAGCTCTATCCATTCCCCCCAATCCCATCCCGCCTCAATCCATTCCTCCCGTTCCCTTCCCAGCTCCACCCAGCCCCCGATTCCATACCCACTCCCGCTATCCCTCTAATCACATCCCGGCTCTATTCATCCCCCCTGATCCCATACCCGCTCCATATATCCTCCCTGATCATATCCCCACTCCATCCATCCCCCTGATCACATCCCGGCTCTATTCATCCCCCCTGATCCTATATCTGCGCCATCCATCCCCCCTGATCCTATCCCTGCACCATCCATCCCCCCCTGATCCTATCCCTAAGCTATCCATCCCCCCTGATCCTATCCCCGCTCCATCCATCCCCCCGATCCTATCCCTTCTCCATCCATCCCCCCCGATCCTATTCCTTCTCCATCGATCCCTCCTGATCCTATCCCTTTTCCATCCATCCCCCCTGATCCTAACCTCGCTCCATCGATCCCCCCTGATCCTATCCCTTCTCCATCCACCCTCCCTGATCCTAACCCCACTCCATCCATCCTCCCTGATCCTATCCCTTCTCCATCCATCCCCCCCTGATCCTATCCCTGCGCCATTCATCCCCCCCTGATCCTATCCCTGCGCCATTCATCCCCCCCTGATCCTACCCCTGCTCCATCCATTCCTCGATCCCATCCCTACTCCATCCTTTCCCCTGATCCCATCCATTGTGGTAGGTTAAGGGGCGGAGCCGCACCGACTCACTAGCCTGCTTAGTGCCAGGGGTGGGGGTGACACCAAGTATTACCGCACCAGGTAACACTAACCCTAGTGACGCCACTGAAGGAGCTGGAGGCAGAGAGCACTGCACATAGAAAGGAAAAGACTGAGTCAGCTTGAAATTTCACAACGGCACCCACACTGACATGCCTTGTGTGCAGCGTCAGCAGGTCAGTGTGATAATGAAATCACCACAGTTACTGTATCTGTGTCTGTTATAAGAGCCATGCTGAGTGTTACTTTCTGGTTCCTTCCTTATTGCCCTGTGCTGTGCGCCTATATACCAGGTCAGGTGCTATTCACTAATGCACACTGATATCTGGTACACTGAATGCCACTCAATGCACATAGTGTATAGATATCAGTGTTATAAATAGGGAATAGCACTTAGCCCTGGTTCACATTGGAGCAATTTGCCATGCGATTTGACATGTCAAATCGCATGGCAATGGCACTACCTGAATCAGTGCAATGCCCCATTTGTGGCGCTGCAACGATTCCCAAAAGTAGTTTCTGTACAACTTTTGCTGACTTTGGGGTGCAATTTCCATAGACACCTGTGCAGCAACCTGCACAGATGTCTCTGAAATTGCCCGCCAAACTCGCACTGACATGCAGGTATGAAATCGTGCGAGTTTAGCTGAACTTGCAGGATTTCATTCCCCTCGTCAGTGTGAACCTGGGCTAAGTAAGTGTTATTCCATATATATATATATACAGGGAGTGCAGAATTATTAGGCAAATGAGTATTTTGACCACATCATCCTCTTTATGCATGTTGTCTTACTCCAAGCTGTATAGGCTCGAAAGCCTACTACCAATTAAGCATATTAGGTGATGTGCATCTCTGTAATGAGAAGGGGTGTGGTCTAATGACATCAACATCCTATATCAGGTGTGCATAATTATTAGGCAACTTCCTTTCCTTTGGCAAAATGGGTCAAAAGAAGGACTTGACAGGCTCAGAAAAGTCAAAAATATTGAGATATCTTGCAGAGGGATGCAGCACTCTTAAAATTGCAAAGCTTCTGAAGCGTGATCATCGAACAATCAAGCGTTTCATTCAAAATAGTCAACAGGGTCGCAAGAAGCATGTGGAAAAACCAAGGCGCAAAATAACTGCCCATGAACTGAGAAAAGTCAAGCGTGCAGCTGCCAAGATGCCACTTGCCACCAGTTTGGCCATATTTCAGAGCTGCAACATCACTGGAGTGCCCAAAAGCACAAGGTGTGCAATACTCAGAGACATGGCCAAGGTAAGAAAGGCTGAAAGACGACCACCACTGAACAAGACACACAAGCTGAAACGTCAAGACTGGGCCAAGAAATATCTCAAGACTGATTTTTCTAAGGTTTTATGGACTGATGAAATGAGAGTGAGTCTTGATGGGCCAGATGGATGGGCCCGTGGCTGGATTGGTAAAGGGCAGAGAGTTCCAGTCCGACTCAGACGCCAGCAAGGTGGAGGTGGAGTACTGGTTTGGGCTGGTATCATCAAAGATGAGCTTGTGGGGCCTTTTCGGGTTGAGGATGGAGTCAAACTCAACTCCCAGTCCTACTGCCAGTTTCTGGAAGACACCTTCTTCAAGCAGTGGTACAGGAAGAAGTCTGCATCCTTCAAGATAAACATGATTTTCATGCAGGACAATGCTCCATCACACGCGTCCAAGTACTCCACAGCGTGGCTGGCAAGAAAGGGTATAAAAGAAGAAAAACGAATGACATGGCCTCCTTGTTCACCTGATCTGAACCCCATTGAGAACCTGTGGTCCATCATCAAATGTGAGATTTACAAGGAGGGAAAACAGTACACCTCTCTGAACAGTGTCTGGGAGGCTGTGGTTGCTGCTGCACGCAATGTTGATGGTGAACAGATCAAAACACTGACAGAATCCATGGATGGCAGGCTGCATGAGTGTCCTTGCAAAGAAAGGTGGCTATATTGGTCACTGATTTGTTTTTGTTTTGTTTTTGAATGTCAGAAATGTATATTTGTGAATGTTGAGATGTTATATTGGTTTCACTGGTAAAAATAAATAATTGAAATGGGTATATATTTGTTTTTTGTTAAGTTGCCTAATAATTATGCACAGTAATAGTCACCTGCACACACAGATATCCCCCTAAAATAGCTAAAACTAAAAACAAACTAAAAACTACTTCCAAAAATATTCAGCTTTGATATTAATGTTTTTTTTGGGTTCATTGAGAACATGGTTGTTGTTCAATAATAAAATTAATCCTCAAAAATACAACGTGCCTAATAATTCTGCACTCCCTGTATATATATATATATATATATATATATATATATATATATATATATATATATATAAAATCATTGAAATGTATACACTAAGTGCTTTTCCCCCCCAAGTCCCCTTTCACACTCCCGCTTTTGGGCTACAAATAGCACCTGTAAAGCACCTGAAAAATGTCTCACCTGTAGTGTAAATGTGAAAGCCCGAGTACTTTCACACTGAGGCAATGTGCTGGCAGGGCGTTAAAAAATGTCCTGCAAGCAGCATCTTTGGAGTGGTGAAGGAGCAGTGTGTACACTGCTCCTGCCCATTGAAATGCAGCGGCGATTTGCGGGTGGTTTTATCCCTCTTTCAGACACTAGCAGGGGTTAAAAGCACCCCACTAGCGGCCGAATACCTCCTCAAAAATCACGGTAAAGCGCCGCTAAAAATAGCCGCCGCCACCCCAGTGTGAAAGCAGCTTAATACTGTCATCTGTACACTAAGAATGTGCCTTACATTGGTGATCAGTGAGAAGAATGTCCCTTACATTGGTGATCAGTGAGAAGAATGTCCCTTACATTGGTGATCAGTGGGAAGAATGTCCCTTACATTGGTGATCAGTGGGAAGAATGTCCCTTACATTGGTGATCAGTGGGAAGAATGTCCCTTGCATTGGTGATCAGTGAGAAGAATGTCCCTTACATTGGTGATCAGTGAGAAGAATGTCCCTTACATTGGTGATCAGTGGGAAGAATGTCCCTTACATTGGTGATCAGTGGGAAGAATGTCCCTTACATTGGTGATCAGTGGGAAGAATGTCCCTTACATTGGTGATCAGTGGGAAGAATGTCCCTTACATTGGTGATCAGTGGGAAGAATGTCCCTTACATTGGTGATCAGTGGGAAGAATGTCCCTTACATTGGTGATCAGTGGGAAGAATGTGCCTTACATTGGTGATCAGTGGGAAGAATGTCCCTTACATTGGTGATCAGTGGGAAGAATGTCCCTTACATTGGTGATCAGTGGGAAGAATGTCCCTTACATTGGTGATCAGTGGGAAGAATGTCCCTTACATTGGTGATCAGTGGGAAGAATGTCCCTTACATTGGTGATCAGTGGGAAGAATGTCCCTTACATTGGTGATCAGTGGGAAGAATGTCCCTTACATTGGTGATCAGTGGGAAGAATGTCCCTTACATTGGTGATCAGTGAGAAGAATGTCCCTTACATTGGTGATCAGTGAGAAGAATGTCCCTTACATTGGTGATCAGTGAGAAGAATGTCCCTTACATTGGTGATCAGTGAGAAGAATGTCCCTTACATTGGTGATCAGTGAGAAGAATGTCCCTTACATTGGTGGTCAGTGAGAAGAATGTCCCTTACATTGGTGATCAGTGGACAGAATGTCCCTTACATTGGTGATCAGTGAGAAGAATGTCCCTTACATTGGTGATCAGTGAGAAGAATGTCCCTTACATTGGTGATCAGTGAGAAGAATGTCCCTTACATTGGTGATCAGTGAGAAGAATGTCCCTTACATTGGTGATCAGTGAGAAGAATGTCCCTTACATTGGTGGTCAGTGAGAAGAATGTCCCTTACATTGGTGATCAGTGGACAGAATGTCCCTTACATTGGTGATCAGTGAGAAGAATTAAATTCCTACAATAAACATTTAATTTTGAACATTGTGTAGAGAAATTCTTTGAACGCATGCAATGTAGGCAGTGCAATATGTAGGTGGGAATTTGTGTGGATGTAGATTGAACGTGGGCGAGGACACAGGGGGCCCCCATGATCTCCTTTTGCCCGGGGGCCCCATGAGCTGTCAGTCCGCCCCTGCACACATACAGTATACATACACATTATACACACACTGAAAGGGTACTGGAGAGGAGGGGCAGCTATAATCTTGGGATTTTAAGAAAACACAGATTTTTACATACTGTCCCTGGTTTTACTGAGTCTGGCAACCCTGATGGGGTCCTTTAGTGGCATGCGGCCCTCGGGCAGTGCCCGAGGGCCCGAATGGTCAGTCCGCCCCTGTCCAGCAGCAGCCTACACCAGCTCCTGTCAAGTCCTCTTCAGTGAACCAGCAAGCTGAGATGTACTATGCATAGCTTCTTGTTGATAGACCTTATACTGTAGAGACTAGAGAAATGGTCTACTTGCATGCCTGCTGGGAGACAGCTACTCTATTAAGGCCTATAAGGGCCGTGCATGCACAGTACGCTGTGACCCACTGACCTGTATTTCCATTGACTTCTATAGAAGAACTGCTCTTATGCAAACAAAAGCACTTGTACCTAGCTCTAAGAAAAACTGATTTTTGGCCCATGTGTAAGGTGGGGGACAGGTAGCAGTACAAAGCTCCCCTGGGATAAGCAGTCTTTCAGGCACAGATACCTAATCCAGTGAGCTAGTGACAAACAGTGTGGTGTTTATTTGTGATTTATACAAGTCTTTTATATACAGGTGCTGTATAGTCTTTTTAGAAAGCAAACAACAAAAATAGCAACACAAAAACTTAGCTGTGTCTCGGCACTTACTAAACAATATATACAGGATACAGAGGCCCTCACTACCAGGCTGAGCAAGCACTGGCTGTTTGTCTTGGGTAAGTTAAAGGAGAAGTCCAGCCTGAGCTCGTTTGGCTGGGCTTCTCCTAGGGCTGGGTTCACACTTGTATGACAAACGCTCCGACATTGGGAGCTCATGTCGCATGACGTGTGAAAATCAATGTTTCCCTATGAGAGCCGTCTTAACTGGTCTGACACAAGTCAGTCCGACTTTGAAAATGCTCCCTGTACTACTTTGGTCTGACTTTGATCCTACTTCAGCCCATTGAATATTATTGAAGTCGGATCAAAGTAGGATTCTTGTGTTGGTTAAAAGACAAGTCAGACTATCACAGTGAATCAAAGCAGTATCCTGTTCATGAAAGTCGGATGGATGTAGGACCAATGTAGGACTGATGTCGCAGAGCAAAGTAGGATGAAATTCGTATGACGGTCGTAAAGTATCAGTGTGAACCCAGCCTAATGCCGCGTACACACGGTCGTTTTTTGCGATGAAAAAAAACAACGTTTTTTGTGAAGTAAAAAACGACGTTTTTGAAACGTCACTTTCAAAGACGATGTTGCATACACACCATCGTTTTTTTCACAAAAAACGAGGTTACGTTCACCACACTTTTCCATTGAAGCTCGCTTCATAACTAGCTTCTGGGCATGCACGGGTTGAAAAACGTCGTTTTAAACGATGTTTTTGCTACACACGGTGACTTTTTGTGAAACAAAAAACGACGTTTTGAAAAACGACACAAAAAAATTCATGCATGTTGGAATTTTTTTTTGGTCGTTTTTTTTAAGACAAAAAAACGACACACACGATCAATTTAAATGACGTTTTAAAAAACGACGTTTTTTTTCATCGCAAAAAAACATGTGTACGCGGCATTAGGGTAACTAAAGTGCAATTATTTTAGCACTCCCGTGACCCATTTTCAGCAGAGAGCAGTCTGAAGTCTGCTCTCTGCTGACATCGCCAAGATCAATCCAGGAAGTCTGGATCCACTAGGTGTCTGTACTGATCAGTCCAGAAAGTCTGAATTCACCAGGTGCCTGGACTGATGGCGGTCTCAGCCTCTAAGCAAACCTCTAAGACGGCCGCTCCCCGCCACTCCACAGCTTAGTGCTCCAGTAAGCGTGGAAGAGCAGAGCAGTTGAGATGCTGATTGACAGGCAGCAGCTCTCCTCTCAGGGAGCTGAGAGGACAGATCAATCAGTGGTGTTTGATGGCTCGGTTCTCAGTGCAGAGACGCCAGAGGACATCCACCTAGGTAAGTATGATTAGGGAAAAGAACCCAAACCCATACTAATTTCAATTGGCCTGGCAGGGAGGACCAAGACCTGAACTGGATTGTGGATCAGAGATCCCTGACCGTATATGAGAGGAGCCTGGGAGATGTATAAACCCTGAACAGGACTTTTTCCAGCTCTCTCTGGGACGCTTTGCTACACATGTCACAGAATCATGCCAAGAATGGCTCTTGGTGGATTCATCTAATGCCCTGTACACACGATCAGTTCGTCTGATGAAAACAGACTGATGGATTTTTTCATCAGATATCCGATGAAGCTGACTTTCATCAGTCTTGCCTACACACCATCGGTTAAAAATCCGATCGTGTCCAACACGGTGACGTAAAACACGACGACGTGCTGAGAAAAATTAAGTTTAATGCTTCCGAGCATGCGTCGACTTGATTCCAAGCATGCGTGGATTTTTGACCGATGGATTTCCCCACAGACGATCGTTTTTTTATATCGGTTTAACCATACGAAAATTTCACAGGTTTTAACAAGTTCTATTTTTTTTCACCAATGGGAAAAAAACTGATGGGGCCCACACACGATCGTTTCGTCCGATGACAACGGTCCAACGGTCCGTTTTCATCAGACGAACCGATCGTGTGTACAGGCCAATACAGACGGTTGCATGTATAATCCTTTGAAAAACCTATTCATAAGACTGCCAATATTGTTAAGATCTTGTGTAAGTTGCATGTTTCAAACCGTACAGCATGCATCCTAGCACAACGCCTAGATCTTGAAGATGAATAAGAACTACTGAGAGAAGGAAAATAGGAATAAGCCATAGTGAGTGTAACACTTGCACTGCTTGAATATAAGCTGTCCATTCTTTTCAGCGGTGAGAACACACAGCCATTGTGTAGAGGCCAAAACAGCTGTACAGACCTCGATGACCCAGAGCATACAGTATGGATGAACTGAATTGCTCCAAGTACAGTGAGATTGTGTTGGCATCCGTTCAGCCGTTGATATCCTGGCTGTAGTAAGGACACAGTGAGGTCATGGGGAAAATAAAACCCAAGCAATTTCAGCTCCATAGTAACCACTATATGTTTGTAAACCATGATGTAGGATGAGTAAAAAGCCAATGCTTTCTTTAAGTGACCAAGAGCAGCTGGTGTAGTGTGCTGACATATCAAGTCTGTTAAATCCTCTATCTCTTTTTGTTTCCACCCCTCTCTGTCTCCCACTTATTTTTAAATCCCGTCTTTTGCGCACTCTCTATCCTCGCATACAGTTTCTTTTTCTCCCTCTCCTGTTATTGTTTTCCTTCCCCATTCTTTTATTTTTCATGAGGAGGGTGGGGTAAGCATATGTGAAAATTTTAGGTCTCTTTTTTAACTATCTTCTATATTAAAATAGTTTCTGATTTAAAGTCCACTTCTGTGACATGTTGGTTATCTCCATTTTCATGACCACTGGAAAAATTCTTTATATTGTCTTTGCTACTATGCAACTTAAGAGCCTGGTAAGGGATGAACTTGGAGAACCATATTGAGAAGCTAGATACTCAAACTAGAACAGAGCCATCTATGGAAGGTCTATGTACCAGTAAGCACATTTTTTTTTAAGGGCTATGGCTTGGAATGTTGTGTGTTGATTCTGGTAGTATCCTGTGAAGAGGTGTGGTGGAGGCTTGATGGCTGAAACACAGAAAGAAGCAGATCTCTCTCTCAGTTTTCTGCAGGCTTTTACAATTTGAATCAGAGGCAGAATAGGTTATGCCCTGAAGTTGTGTCAGGGGTTATCAATCCTTATCAGAGGTACTAGGGTTGCCATTAATGGCGTGTCTGGAGTAAATGGAGTAGTGAAGGGTAACACCTGTCGCATGCGGCGGCTCTTGAACTGGGATTTTGTTACATGAAGGTTCATGCACTGTTCACTCACTTTCAGACTACAACTATGATAGCCATACATCTAGTCCTCCAGGAAACCAAGGGGCTTCATTACCCTACCTGAAGGTTCAATTGAATACTGATTCCCCTACCGGGGACGTATCTCAGTGTGTGTCGGGCTAGTAGAGGGTCCTCCTGTCTCAATGGGCATTTAGCACCTGTTTTTTCTAGTGTATAATTCCTAGCTACTCCAGTGCTACACTATCCTTGATTCCCTAGAGGCCTAGAAGCATTATTTTGCCAGGATTATCACAATATTATTCCCCATTAGCCGCTTTTAGCTCTAGTTCACTGCACTTTAACCTGTTTTTAAGCTGGGTCTACATTACTCCACATCATTAGTTTTTTTGATGCTCCTGAACAAGCACAAAGCACGCAACATGTAGAGCCTAGGACATTCTACCCATCGAATTTCTGCTACATAACCTTACTTCTAGATTCGATAATATCATGAAATGATTGTTATTCATCTTCAAGTTTCCATATGGTTATCCATTGGTACGGTATCAATTGTATACCTTTTTGAATCATTGACTTTTCAATGTTGATGTTTTTAACATATTCTTTATATTTATAACAAAATATTTTATATTTATAACCTGTTTGGTTGTGCTTAAAAAGTCTTATGCTGGCCATACACTCCACGAAAAACCGTCTGAACGAACTTTCTGTCGTGAGTGCAAACGATAGTGCCATCATGTAATGACCGATAAATCTTTTTTACATATACCTAGTGCAGAAAGTTTGGACAGGAAACACATTAACCTTCTGATTTATCGTTAGTTCGGCAGAAAATTTCCAAACTTGTCCTTCGTTTTTTCGGCTCAAAAACTTCGATTTTGTGCCCATTAACTAGCCGAAAAACAAAAGATCTTTCTTAACGACCGATTTTCGGCCTAATTTTTGTATAGTGTATGGCCAGCATAAGCCTTCTAATCCATTTTTCTGTTCCAAATTGATAGGACGTGTTCACCTAAGAAGAATCCACAGGAACACTCTGTGCTGATACAATTAATATTTCCTCTTTGACTATATTACCAGTGTTTTGGACCAGGGTGGTGCTGTGGACATAGCATATCTTGATTTCAGCAAGGCATTTGATACAATTTCACATACTGAGCTAATACACAAGCTAGGACTTAAAGGGGTTGTAAAGGAATTTTTTTTATATCTTAATAGCTTCCTTTACCTTAATACAGTGCTGTTTTCATGTCCTCATTGTTCGTTTTTGCTCTCTCCACACTTCTGGTTGTCTGTTTCCTGATAACCACAGTCCTGGGAGCTTTCTCTCTGTGATCACTAATCAAGGAGGTGTGATTACTGTGTGTCCTAAACCCCTCTGCACCAATCAGTTTAGTTTTCCAAACCATCACTGCCCTGTATTGGCTCAGTGGCTCTGTACAGCACAGGCAGGAAACAACATGCAAAAACAAAACTAGAAACTACAGGTACATAATCTGATAAATTTTTATCTATTTTTAATCGTTTTTAAAAGGAATCAGTTAACTATTATGTCTCTATACCCTGTAAACAGTAATTTCAGCAAATTTTTTTTTATGTACAACTCCTTTAACCCTTGGGTGGCTCAGTGGATATGCAGTTGGCTAAAGAGACCAGACACCATAGACACCAGAGTGTGGTTGTAAATGGGGTTCACTGAGAACAGAGACCAGTCACTAGTGGTGTACTACAAGGCTCTGTACTACGTCCTGTTCTATTTAATCTTAATGTAAGTGATACCGGTATAACTAAACGTATATATTTTTGCTTATAAAGGTCTGTAATAGGGTGGATATCCCTGGAGGTGTCTGTAACATGGAACATGATTTGGCATTGCTGGAAGGTTGGTCAAAGCAGTGGAAACTGCAGTTCGATGTTTCTAAATGTAAAAAATACACCTAGGGAAAACAAATCTCTTGGCAGAGTACAACATTGGGGGTACAGTGTTGGCCAGAGGAAAAAGATTTAGGGTAATTATTTCAGATGATTGCAAAATGAGCAAACAGTGTCACCAGGCAGTGGGAAAAGCGAATAGAATTCTAGTGCCTTGTTTCCACTGAGCGGATCGGTTTGGTACAGTACGGTACGCTATTTTGGGTTTCCATTATAAAAGTGATCCATAAAACCGAACCGTACTGCACCATTCTGGGTCCGGCTTCAGATGTGGGGCCATAGAAAATGGAACGGTTCGGTTAGGGCGGAGCTACAATACATTCCACTGATTGGTGGATGCGCTAGGCATTTTTTCTAAACCCTGTATGGCCCCTGACAGTCCGACTTGCAGTGGAAACGCTTACCAGAATAGACCGGACCATTCCAACCGTTCCAAACTGTACCGACCCGAACCGTTCCGCTCAGTGGAAAACGAGGTATAGGATGCATCACCAGAGGGATCTCCAGCAGGAGGTAGGTGTTCTTGATTCCTATATAGATTTTTAGTGAGGCCTCATATAGAATACTGTTCTGGAGTCCAGTTCTGGAGACCTCACTTACAAAAAGATATTGATAAGAAGATATTGATACGAGTCCAGAGACGGGTAACAAAAATAGTAAAGGGTCGAGGATAAAACATACCTCAGGAGAAACTTGAGGAACTTAAAGGGATTGTAAAGCTTTGTGTTTCTGCTCCGAATGCCCGTTTTACTTACCTGAGCCCTGAATTTTCGAGGGCGTGATCCCGCGTCGTTCTCCCCATGGCTGATCGGCTCTTCATTGGATAGATTAATACCAGTGCAGCCATTGGCTCCCACTGCTGTCAATCAAATCCAATGACAGGACCACCAGGGGGAACGGCTGAGTCATACAATCGGCAGGTATGGAAGCCGATTGTATGACACAGGAGCGCGCCCGCAAGGTAACTCCCTCGGGAGAGAGCTTCCCAGAGGGGGTTAGCTCTTGCTGGGAGGAGCCACGGGAGCCGCCGTGGGACCCCAGAAGAGGACGATGTTCAAAACGAACTGCACGGTGAAGGTATGATATGTTTGTTATTTAAAAAAAAAAAAAAAGTGAACCTTTAGTGTCACTTTATTATGTAGAGTCTAGTGGAAAAACATGATTGAAATCTTTAAGTACTTCAAAGGGGTGAATAAGGTTCAGAAGGACAGGATTACGAGGACATGACATGAAACTAGCAGGAGAAAAATTCAAAACTAATCTTAGAAAGTAGTATTTTATTGAAAGAGTAGTTGATGCTTGGAAAGAACTTCCACCGAAAGTAGTGAGGAAGTCAACAGTAAGTGGATTCAAACACTTTTGGGACAAACTTAGATCTATATTTAGACCAAAAAAAAATACAAAAGATGTAAAAAATTTAAATAAAGGCGATGACTGACGACTTGTTCTTTTTTCTGACATCACTTTTATATGTTTCTACCATCATATATAAACTCTACGGCTCATAATAAGCCTTCCAGCAAGAAGAAATACACAAAACACACCAAGAGTCCTGTGAAAATACACATGACTCTTATATCTAAGTAATAGTTTTGTATCCCAGAATTCAGCTTTAAAGGATTGGGGGCAGTAGAAGTGAAACAAATAGTACTGGGGTTAGGATAGTCATTTGGGGGACTTTGCATTGAGGCTCCTAAATGTATAATTGTGCCACTGGTGTGATTTATACATTTAGGGCCAGATTCTCAAAAGAGATACGACGGTGTATCGCAGGAAACACCGTCGTATCTCTGTTTTTTTGCCCGGGTATCTATGCGTGTGATTCCTAGAATCACTTACGCATAGATACGGCGAAGATCCGACAGGTGTAAGACACTTACACCGTCGGATCTTAGATGTAATTCCTGCGCTGGCCGCTAGGTGGCCTTTACGTTGATTTCTCATTTACCTATGCAAATGAGCCTAATACGCCGATTCCCGAATGTTTTTACGCCGCCTCGTCGTCGTTCACGTCGTTTCCGTAAGCGTAAACCTACCCTTGCTATATGAGGGGTAGGCTTACGAAGTTCCGTCGTATGCCATTAAGTATGGCGTCGGGTCAGCGTCGTCTTTTTCCGTCGTTTACGTCGTTTTACTAAGTCGTTCACGAATAGGGCATTGCGTAAATGACGATCACGTCGTTTTCACGACGGTTTCATCAACGTTTTTCGACGTGAGTTGGAGCATGCGCACTGGGTTTTTTTCAGGCCGGTGCATGTGCAGTTCGTTCGGCGCGGGGGCGCGCTTAATTTAAATACAAGCCGCCCTCTTCGATTTACGCGGGGATATGCCGGGCCATTTACACTACGCCGCCGCAAGTTACGGAGCAAGTGCTTTGAGAATACGGCACTTGCTCTAGTAAGTTGCGGCGGCGTAGTGTAAATGGCTTACGCTACGCCGCCGCGGATTCTACGAGAATCTGGCTCTTAGTCATTTTGGTGTCTGCAACTAAACCCCTTGCTCGTAAAATATACTCATACGCACTTCTATGTATTACAGTAAAGTCCTTGTATTTGTTTAGCTCATCGTGATCTGCTACTGTTTTGACAACAGATTATTAAATTATTGATGGTGCTTGTTTTCATAATGCCAGTTAATTCAGCCCTGATTGCTGCAGATGGGAAACAACTGGGTCAATGGAGCAGCTCATTGTGTACTCAGCAATTAGGTCATTGGAAGAGGCTGTAGAGAGGTTCCATTGATCCAATTAGCTGTAACTCTATAATGCCAGCAGGAGGAGCTCTTTCCAAATATTTCACTGTCTAGCTGTACTTCTGGACTTCATTGTAGAAGACAACTTTTACAGTGACAATCAAAATTTTTATGTTCAATTTGTGACTTGAAAGTGCATGTTATGTAAATGCATATTACTACACAGAAGTATGAAAGCATCCTAATTCCATACCTGTATAGATTTTCTAGCCACTTCCCTACCGCGCCTATTCTGGCACTTCTCTCCTTCATGTAAAAATCATATTTTTTAGGTTAGAAAATTACTTAGAACCCCCAAAAAGTATATATATATATATATATATATATATATATATATATATATATATATATATATATATATATATATATATATATATATATATTTAGCAAACATTCTAGGGAATACATTGACGGTCATTGCAACTTTTTTTTTTTTAAACGGTTTTCATTAATTAAAAAATAATAAAACAGTAAAGTTAGCCCAATTTTTTTGTATAAATGTGAAAGAGGATGTTACGCCGAGTAAATAGATACCTAACTTGTCACACTTTAAAATTGCGCACACTCATGGAATGGAGCCAAACTTCAGTACTTAAAAATCTCCATAGGCGACGCTTTCATTTTTTTTTTACAGGTTACCAGTTTAGAGTTACAGAGGAGGTCTAGTGCTAGAATTGTTGCACATGCTCTAACGCACGCGGCGATACCTCACATGTGTGGTTTGAACGGTGTTTACATATGTGGGCGGGACTTGCGTTCATGTTCGCTTCTGAGCGCAAGCTACTGGGGACAGGGGCGTTTTAATTTTTTAATTTTTTTTTTACTAAATTTTTTTGATCACTTTTATTCCTATTACGAGGAATGTAAACATCCCTTGTAATAGGAATCACTGTGACAGGTCTTCTTTATGGAGAGATGCGGGGTCAATAAGAAGTCACCAAATTAGTAAATAGAGTCCAACTGTGTGTAATTTATTCTCAGTATAAATGCAGCTGTTCTGTGAAGTCCTCAGAGGTTTGTTAGAGAACCTTAGTGAACAAACAGCATCATAAAGGCCAAGGAACACACCAGACAGGTCAGAGATTAAGTTGTGGAGAAGTTTTAGGCAGGGTTGGGTTAGAAAAAAATATCCCAAGCTATGAACAGGCCTGTCGCTACAGGACAGGCAAAACAAACAATTGCTTGGGGCCCAGAGTTGGCCTGGGGCCCCCAACTTCCCCTTCCCAGGCTGTAGCATGGCCGAGCTCCTCTTCCTTCCTCCTGGGGTCCTGTCAGACCAGGCCGGGTACAGCGTGTGGTACAAGAGATTCAGTTTCTTCTTCCCGGGCCGGACTGACAGGAAGTGCACACTGAGTGCTCACTTCCTTTCAGTCCGGCCGGGAACACAGGAAACAATCTCCTGTACCGTGCAGTACCCGGCCTGGCCCGGGCACTATCTGATAGGGGACTGGGGACCCATAATGATAGAACACCGGACTGACAGGAGGAAGAGGAGCCCGGCCACGCTGCAGCGGCAGCCTACAAGGAAGAAGGGGAGGTAAGAATAGAAAAACACAGGGACTAGGGAGGGAAGGGAGTAAGAACATGGGTGTAAAAAATTTGTGTAGTGCCAAAGTAGGCTTTGCGTGTGGGTGCTTGGGGGCCCCCATTTTGCTTGAGGCCCCCAAATTCCTTCAACCGGCCCTGGCTATGAACATCTCATGGAGCACTGTTCAATCCATCATCCAGAAATGGAAAGAGTATAGCACAACTGCAAACCTACCAAGACATGGTCGTCCACCTAAACTGACAGGCCGGGCAAGGAGAGCATTCATCAGAGAAGCAGCCAAGAGGCCCATGGTAACTCTGGAGGAGCTGCAGAGATCCACAGCTCAGGTGGGGAAATCTGTCCACAGGACAACTATTAGTCGTGCACTCCACAAATCTGCCCTTTATGGAAGAGTGACAAGAAGAAAGCCATTTTTGTGTAATGTTCAGGGGACAGGAGTGGGTAATGTGAATAATGCGGGGGTCAAGGGTATGTAATATATAGAATGAAGAGGTCTGAAGTGGATAACACAGAGCGCAGCAGCCAGTTGCATGTAATGTACAAGGTGCAGGATCCAGGTGAGTGTAATGCAAAGGGTTCAGAAACCAGGCATATTTAATGTGCAGGGTGCAGGAGGCACGTGTATTTTAAAAATGTAAAGTCTGCAGCTACACATACTGTATCTGCTGCACCCCAGCCGATGTTTCCATTTGCTTTGGGTGCTGCCGCCACCGTTGCCAGTAAGGGAACCCGTTCCTTACTTTGCATTCTCCTTCCACTGGCCTAGCAGCAGGGGAAGGAGGAGGGGGGTCGACCTTCTTACGTACCTCATCTCGGTGAGGTCCGAAGCAAGTGGGGACAGGGTACCTGTGAAAACAGTTACCCCCCCCCTTCTGAAAGGTGCCAAATGTAGCACCAGGGAGGGGAGGAATCAAATAAGTGGAAATTCCAATTTGGGTGGAACTATGCTTTTAATGTACAGGGTGCAGGAGCTATGTGAATTTAATGTACAGGGTGCAGGAACCGGGTGTGTGTAATGGACAGGGAGCAGGAGCCAGGTGTGTGTAAAGTACAGGGATCAGGAGCCAGGTATATTTAATGTACAGGGTGCAAGAGCCATGTGTATTTAATGAACTTGGTGCAGGAACCAGGTGTCTGTATTGTACAGGGAGCAGGAGCCAGGTGTGTGTAATGTACTTGGAGCAGGAGCCAGGTGTGTGTAATGCAGTGGCGGCTGGTGCTCAAAATTTTTGGGGGGGCGCAAACGAAAAAAAAAATATTGCAGTCTCACTGTGCCCATCACATGCAGCCACTGTGCCATGCCACCAAATGCAGCCACTGTGCCATCAATTGTCATCACTGTGCCATGCCATCAAACACAGAAACTGTGCCATCAATTGTCACCACTGTGCCATGCCACCAAATGCAGCCACTGTGCCATCAATTGTTACCACTGTGCCATGCCATCAAACACAGAAACTGTGCCATCAATTGTCACCACTGTGCCATGCCATCAAATGCAGCCACTCTGCCATGCAACACAGCAACTGTGCCATCATTTGTCACCACTGTGCCATGCCACCAAATGCAGCCACTGTGCCATCAATTGTCACCACTGTGCCATGCCATCAAACACAGAAACTGTGCCATCAATTGTCACCACTGTGCCATGCCACCAAATGCAGCCACTGTGCCATCAATTGTCACCACTGTGCCATGCAACCCCACCACTGTGCCATCAATTGTCACCACTGTCTAATGCCATCAAACGCCACCACTGTGCCATCAATTGTCACCACTGTGCCATGCCATCAAACGCCACCACTGTGTTTTATCAATTGTCACCACTGTGCCATGCCATCAAACGCAGTCACTGTGCCATCAATTGTCACCACTGTGCCATGCCATCAAATGCAGTCACTGTGCCATAAATTGTAACCGGCGACCCATGTCCGGTTATATGAATAGACCAGGCAGTTGGCAACAATAACACACGTTCAATGCATTGCATTAAACGTGTGTTATTTGCGATAGTTGACATTTTAGCCAAATAAAAGTTCTTAAAGGGCCCGTTTTTTATTTATTTTTTATTTTTTGTGTCTGCAGGAGGGGGGGCGGCGCCCGTGCGTCCCTATGGGCGGGCCGCCACTGATGTACTTGGAGCCGGAGCCAGGTGTGTGTAATATACAGGCGGCAGGTACCAGATGTATTTAATGTACAGGGTGCAGGAACCAGGTGTATGTAATGTATAAAGAGAAAGGGTCAGGTGTAAATAAAGTACATAATGTAGGGGTTTGGTTGACATATGTCAACAATACCAAATAAAAAAAAAGGGCCCAATATCTGCTAGCAGAGAGGGAGGTAGTGTATTCTTGCTTTTAAAATATTACTTTTTAGTGCTGAACATAAAAGAAAATGATAGAAAAAGATTACAGCTGAGCTCTCTTTAAAATAACTGTTGCTTAAAGTATCTTTGAAACCATCATACTTGCAAAATAATAAAGAAATACTTACCTCTCCTCTCCAATGCACTACTCTATCTTCTAATGACTGGTCAACATGAGGTACTGCTAACACTGTGGGGGAAACCTAAAGATCAGCACTTCCATAAATGTCAGTCTTGGAAGTAACTTTAGCCAGGGGTTGCTCAGCATTAGAGTCGTGTTTAGCAGCAGGAAGCAGAAGAAATATAAAAGGCAATTTAACCAGTTAAGGACCGCCTACTGTACATTTACGTCAGCAGAATGGCACGGCTGGGCACATCAACGTATATATATGTTGGTTCTAGTACCCAGCCGTGGGTCACAGGCGCGCGCCCACGGCGCGCTCCCGTGACCCGGTCCGAAGCTCCGGGACCGCGGGACTCGCGGACCCGATCGCCGCTGGAGTGCGGCGATCGGTCCCCGGTACTGAAGAACGGGGAGAGCCTTGTGTAAACACGGCTTTCCCGTGCTTCACTGTGGCCGCAGCATCGATCATGTCATCCCTGTTATAGGGGGACGTGATCGATGATGTCACACCTACAGCCACACCCCCCTAAAGTTGTAAACACACGCAGGGAACACACAAATCCTACAGCGCCCCCTTGAGGTTAACTCCCAAACTGCAACTGTCATTTTCACAGTAAACAATCCAATTTAAATGCATTTTTTGCTGTGAAAATGACAATTGTCCCAAAAATGTGTCAAAATTGTCCGAAGTGTCCGCCATAATGTCGCAGTCATGAAAAAAATCGCTGATCACCGTTATTAGTAGTAAAAAAAATAAAAATTAATAAAAATGCAATAAAACTATCCCTTATTTTGTAAACGCTATAAATTTTGCGAAAACCAACCGATAAACGCTTTTTGCGTTTTTTTTTTTACCAAAAATAGGTAGAAGAATACGTATCGGCCTAAACTGAGGAAAAAAAATTATATATATTTTGGGGGATATTTATTATAGCAAAAAGTAAAAAATATTGCATTTTTTTCAAAATTGTCGCTCTATTTTTGTTTATAGCGCAAAAAAATTAAAACCGCAGAGGTGATCAAATACCACCAAAAGAAAGCTCTCTTTGTAGGGGAAAAAAGGACGCCAATTTTGTTTGGGAGCCACGTCGCACGACCGCGCAATTGTCAGTTAAAACGACGCAGTGCCGAATCGCAAAAAGGGGCAAGGTCCTTTACCTGCATTTTGGTCCGGGTCTTAAGTGGTTAAAGGGTGCTATAACTTTTTTATATATATATATATATATATATATAAAAAAAGTATAATTTTCTTTTCTTGCCTTTAGGATTAAAAAATCCTACTAGCAGAAACAGGACCCCCCCCCCCCCCAAATATTTGGATATGGTATTGTTGGCATGTGTCTCATTGATGTGAAGTGTGAGTTTTAAAGATAGGTCGAGTGTAACCTGAGGATACATCTGCAGGATGACTTTTAACCCTTAACACATTCCTCCCCGGCCTTATTTCCCCCATCCTGTAAGGTATTGCTTCAACATTTCTCATGACTTGGTCAATCCAATCTAAACTCCGATTGTTTTGTTAAGACAGAAAGTTATCCTTTTTATCTTCTATCTTTTTTTTTTTTGGCTTTATAGGAAAAAAAAATGGAATTAGAATTACTGTAACTTTTGTATATTTGTGATCCCTAAAATTGTTTCCCAGATGTATTTATTAATTTCTCCTGGATAGAAGAATATGGAGCGGCAGTACTTTATACAGAGCATTATATTTCCCGGCACCTGTGTATGTATTTAGATCTAATCTGTTTTTCAGCCCTTTTAATATAATAAAAGCACCCACTGGGGTGTAATATAAACCATGTATATAAAGGTTGTTTATAGGAGTTGGGGCTATAAAAACAGCTCTTTGAAGGACAGTTATGTAATGTGAGATTTTTGTTGTGTAAAGTCTTAATATATTTTATCACAAGTACATGATGATTTCAGAAAATGCAGAAGTGTGATACACAAACTGTCAGACTGTCCACAATTCTCGGGAAATGGTCGTAATATTTTTTTAATTCTACTATTATTATTTAAAGGGCAAGTGCACCTTTTGTGTATATTTCCTAAAAAAAACCCAAAAAAACCCTTGTGTGCTGCAAAATACAGTACGTTATTAACTGCTTGCCGACCGTCTCACGTAGATTTACGTCAGCAGAATGGCACGGGCAGGCAAAGCAACGTATATATACACGTTGCTTTGAACCTGCCCCCCCAGCGGGCGCACGAGCCCGCCGCTGTCTCCATGACCGTGCCCGCGGACGCGATGTCCGCCGGTGTCCCACGATCGAGTCACGAATGGCAGAACGGGGGGATGCCTTTGTAAACAAGATATCTCCCCGTTCTGCCTGGTGACACAACACTCATCGTCTGCTTCCTCTCATCGGGAGCAGAAATCAGTGACGTGTCACAGTAAGCCACGCCCCCTAACCGTTAGAATGACTCGCTAGGACACACTTTTTTTTAACAGAGATGTTTTATTGAGATCAAAACAGTAATACAATACCACGTGGATACAAATTCACTCCCTAGGACAAACTTAACCCCTTCCTCGCCCCCTAGTGGTTAAAGGGGTTGTAAAGCTTCAATTTTTTTTCCCTAATTAGCTTCCTTTACCTCAGTGCAGTCCTCCTTCATTTATCTCATCCTTCCATTTTGCTTTTAAATGTCCTTATTTCTTCTGATAATTCTTTACTTCCTGTTTTTCTGTCTGTAACTCCACACAGTAATGCGAGGCTTTCTCCCTGGTGTGGAGTGTCGTGCTTGCCCCCTCCCTTGGACTAAAGGAGAGTCAGGACGCCCACTAACACACAGCTCCCTTCTCTATCTGCAACGTAGAGAGCGTCCTGACTCTCCTGTAGTCCAAGGGAGGGGGCGAGCACGACACTCCACACCAGGGAGAAAGCCTCGCATTACTGTGGAAAAAAAGCATTTAACCCCCCCGCTAGCAGCCCAAAAAGGGTTAAAACCACCCACAAGCTGCAGTGGTGCTTTGCCAGCGGTTTGGAGGCGCTGCCCATTGTGAATACGCCGCTCCTACAGCGTCTCAAAGATGCGGCTGGCAGGACTTTTTGGCGTGTCCTGCCAGCGCACTGCTCCAGTGTAAAAGGCCTCCGGTTTTCACACTCGAGTGAAAGGAGCAACTCTTTCAGGGCACTTTGGCAGGCGCTATTTTTGGCATTATAGCGCCTACAAAGCGCATCAGTGTGAAAGTAGCCTTAAGGCAAGCAGGCCTACCGGTAATTGGTTGCAACCCAGGACTTATAGACAATGCTATAGTGCCTAGCCACCACACCAGGGCTGACGTGAAACAGAGCAAACAGACTACTAGCAGTTTAGCAGACAGATAGCGTGGTTCTATAACAGTCCAGGTAAGAGGCAGGCTGAGTTCAGGGAATAATCCAATATCCGATGCAATGACAGTCCAGGTAAAAGGTGGGCTGAGTCAGGGAATAGTCCAATATCCAATCCAGGTCATACACAGGGAAATCCAACAGCAAAGCAGGGAAGACAAACGGTTAGCTTGATCAGGAACAATGCAGGTATACTGTCTCTATCACAAGCAAGGGATAGAGTGTTCGGTTTGCTTATATCAGGTGATTGACCAGTCAGATCAATCACCTTCCAGGTAAACACAGACAGGGGGAATGCAACAGCCAACACTAGGATGCTGGAATGAGAAGCAGGAGCACTTAAAGGAGTTGTAAAGGCTTGTGTTGTGTTACTTACCTAAACCTCGAACTTCCGTGGGCGTGATCCCTTGTCGTTCTCTCCACAGCTTCTCGGCTCTACATTGAATAGATTGATAGCAGCGCAGCTGGCTCCCGCTGCTGTCAATCACATCCAATGACACGGCCGCCGGGGGTGGGGCCAAATCATACACTTGGCGGCTATGTATGCCGAGTGTATGACACGGGTGCATGCCCACAAGGTGACCCCCTAGGGAGAGAGCTTCCCAGAGGGGGTTAGCTATTGCAGGGAAGAGCTGCGAGAGCCACCGTGGGACCCCAGAAGAGGATGATCGGGGGCCACACTGTGCAAAACGAACTGCACAGTGGAGGTAAGTATGACATGTTTATGATTTTATTTTTTAAACGTGAACCTTTAGTATCACTTTAAGTGATCCTGACACCCTCTCTCCTAGTGCAGGGTGACTGGTCTTGTATCCGCCCCTTCCTGTATTTTTTTGCAGTCTGTAGTGGGTGGAGCCTGCTGGGTTCCTCCCACTGCTCTCTGCACAAGCTATGTACAGCAGAGTGATGATGCCACTACTTCTTTTAGAAGTATTAACTGGGTTTGCAAAAGAATTTGTGCACACAAGTGGATTTATTTCCTTGGTGGCTTAGGAAGGAGAGAGAGGGGGGGCAGGAGGAATATATTTCAATGAAAGATTTTGCATCCAAATTTTTAAATAAATTATCTCAATTACTTTGTGGTTTATCATTTCATTAAACACTGAACACAGGGAGATATTCATACAATTTTCACAGCTTACGTATGTGAAAAAAGGCAGTTGGATGGTATTTTTTAGACGTGTGCATTCGTTTTCGTTAGAATGCATTTTCGTCCGAAAATCGGGTATTTTCGTTATCGTTTTAACGAAAGAAAACGAGAGCGCAAGAAACGAAAACCGAAAAGATCCGACATAAAAAATTATTTATTTTCGTTCAGATCCGACGATTTTCGATGCTTTGTCGAATTTTCGTCATTCAATTCGACAAAGCATCGAAAATCGTCGTTCAATTTCTACCTATTCACTGTATTCAGTGAATAAGTAGGAATTGAACGAAGAAAATTCGACGATTTTCGACGCTTTGTCGAATTGAATGACGAAAATTCGACAAAGCAGCGAAAATCGTCGTTTTCGGACGAAAACTTTCCCGACGAAAACAAAATAAAATCAAAACGATTTTCGGGAGTAACAAAATAATTTTTTTTTCCGGACGAAAACGAAATTACGAAACAAAATATTTCAGTCTGCACATGTCTAGTATTTTTGTTAATTTCGGGGTCCAGCCAGGTTTTATGTTGTGTGAGTGAGCAGCGCACAGCTCCGTGGTTACCGCTCATGTGCAGCGAGATGAGACGTATCTGCCTCATTACAACTCAATAGCCTGGAGACGGGTACACATACAGCTGTTCACCTGACTTACCCCGCAGTGCCTAAGGTTAGCACATGAATGTTGGATGGAAAGAGCAGATGAGCAGCTGACGGGAATTTTCTTCTCTGCTGTTTTAATGGCGTTGGATGTGATTTTGGGGCCTCTGAAAAAAGCGCCATTGTCCAGACACGCAATAACACAGCAGTAAAGCTGGACTCGTATCCCCTTGTACTGTAAGCTGATTAAGTCTGGTTAGCATGCAGCAAAATCCTTGTCAGTTCATAAAGATGAACATGGGATGTTGGCCAGAGGAAGGCGTTCTATTTGCCAGAGAATGATTGCAGACATCAGACATGTGAGGAATCACTTGAACGAATCTTTCGCCTTGATCTGTCACCTGACAATAAAGATATGCTCGCTCAGACCTGACTGCTAAAAGGTCTCTGTAATGGATTCATTTTAAAGTTAGAGTGAAAAAAAGTATAGACCAACGGCAGATATAAAAAACACCAACTAATGAAAAGTGCAGTAATTCAAATTAACCCCTTCATGACCAAGGTACAACACCCAAACCCAATTTTGCAACTTTGATATGTGTTAGTAAAACCGTACATATGATTGCAACTATTTAGTGTATCCAGGTGGGTTATACTGGTGGGGTTTTTTTTCAGGACAAATTGAGCTTTCATTTGGTGGTAAATAGCAATGGATATCCCAGTGGCAGCTCATGGTTTCTTCTTTTGAGGGGGGGCAGCAAACAAACAACAACTCCTCCCTGGCAGCATCGCAGCAATTACACAGAACATCACCCCCCCCCCTTGGGCGGTCTGGCACTTACCTGCGGTGGGTGCTTTGGTGTCCTCTCCTGGAGTGCAGGCAGCGGCCGGAGCAGCTCCGGTGTCTGCTTCTTCAGCTTCCTCCACCGCGTGTCTCCTTTTTCGTTAAAGCACTAGGCATCCAATAGGGTCGCCTGACAATTTGGCCAATCGGGAAACAGACTTACCTCCTGGAAACAGTGAATAATTACTGCGCAGGTCTAGTGTAAACCAAAGATTAATTACTAACGAAACCAAAAAATCTCTGTGTAAAAGAAATGGGTGCTGCTGCAGCAAAAATGTCAGATAAAACAAATACAAGGTATATATGTGGTGTGCTGCGCTGCGTGAATTGATACATCAATATTAACTAACGATGATAAACATAAATATACATTGAATGCAAAAAAGAAAAAATATAAATACTTAATATAAATTAAAAAGTATAAACAAGGACCAACACCAAGTGCTCCAATCAGTGACAATTAACATCAGAGAAAGAATATATTGAGAAAGTTCATAGGTGTCTATATTCAACTCCAGGGGTAGTGCCAACTTCGGTGAGTTCAGAGAGATGTCCCAGAAAGGTTGTGATTGTACAGGACAGAATAAAGCCTCCACCTCCACCTCTTAATAAGAATCTGCTTACCAGATAATTAAAATCAATGAGCATCAACAACACGCCTGGCTGGATTGCTTAGGCACTATCCTAGTGGGTTCCTGTGTGGATCTCCAAAGTCTGTCCCAAACGACTGGGTCTCAAAAACAATTGCTCCCAATATGTAGCCCGAGGAGAAAAAGAAAAGGGATGCCGACATAAAGTAGTACCGTATGAAATGTATTTAATAAATAAAATTCATTGCACTTACAAATGTCGAATCTTAAAAGTAGCATAAAATAAGTAGCCGGCCAGCTCTCACAATCCGCCCGTCCTTCCGGATGGTCGTGAGGATAAAAACAATAGTGACGTCAGCACGCCGTTCCTCCCTACGCCGTTTCGTCCAATCGCAGACTTCTTCCATTTGTAAGTGCAATGAATTTTATTTATTAACCACTTACCTACTGTGCACCTACACCCCCTTCCTGCCCAGACAAAATATAAGCTTCCGGCACTGCGTCGCTTTAACTGACAATTGCGCGGTCGTGCGACGTGGCTCCCAAACAAAATTGGCGTCCTTTTTTTCCCACAAATAGAGCTTTCTTTTGGTGGTATTTGATCACCTCTGCGGTTTTTATTTTTTGCGCTATAAACAAAAATAGAGCGTCAATTTTTAAAAAAATGCAATATTTTTTCCTTTTTGCTATAATAAATAACCCAAAAAATATATTAAAAAAATATTTTTTCCCTCAGTTTAGGCCGATACGTATTCTTCTACATATTTTTGGTAAAAAAAATGCAATAAGCGTTTATCGATTGGTTTGCGCAAAATTTATAGCGTTTACAAAATAGGGGATAGTTTATGGCATTTTTATTTTTTATTTTTTTACTATTAATGGCGGCGATCTGCGATTTTTTTATTGGGACTGCGACGTTATGGCGGACATTTCGGACACTTTTCTGACATTTTTGGGACCATTTACATTTATACAGTGAAAAATGCTATAAATATGCATTGATTACTGTATAAATGTGACTGGCAGTGAAGGGGTTAACCACTAGGGGGCGGGGAAGGGGTTAAATGTGTGTCCTATGAGTGTTCTAACTGTAGGGGAGGGGGGGTGACTGGGGGAGGTGACCGATTGTGTCCCTATGTACAAGGGACACAACCGCTCTCCTCTCTCCCTGACAGGGACGTGCAGCTCTGTGTTTACACACAGAGCTGCACGTACCAGCTCAGTTACTGAGCAATCGCGTGTGCCCGGCGGCGATCGTTGCCGCCGGGCACTCGCACGGGATCCCCGCAGAGCGGCGGGTGCGCGCGCGCGCCGCCGGCGACGCGCGCACGCCCGCCCGCGGCTTTAAAGGGACATCACGTCATATGACGTGATGTCAGAACAATGGAGTCGTCTGCCCGCCGTCATTTGACGGTGGGCAGATGACAAGTGGTTAAATACATTTCATACGGTACTACTCTATGTCGGCATCCCTTTTCTTTTTCTCCTCGGGCTACATATTGGGAGCAATTGTTTTTGAGACCCAGTCGTTTGGGACAGACTTTGGAGATCCACACAGGAACCCACTAGGATAGTGCCTAAGCAATCCAGCCAGGCGTGTTGTTGATGCTCATTGATTTTAATTATCTGGTAAGCAGATTCTTATTAAGAGGTGGAGGTGGAGGCTTTATTCTGTCCTGTACAATCACAACCTTTCTGGGACATCTCTCTGAACTCACCGAAGTTGGCACTACCCCTGGAGTTGAATATAGACACCTATGAACTTTCTCAATATATTCATTTAGTTTTGCTTTCTCTGATGTTAATTGTCACTGATTGGAGCACTTGGTGTTGGTCCTTGTTTATACTTTTTCATTTATATTAAGTATTTATATTTTTTCTTTTTTGCATTCAATGTATATTTATGTTTATCATCGTTAGTTAATATTGATGTATCAATTCACGCAGCGCAGCACACCACATATAAGACTTACCTCCTGATTGATGGGGGAGGAAAACTTTAGTGCGATAAAAACAAGAAGGATGGGGGAAAAGGGACAAGGGACAGTGGCTAATGCTGACCCTATAGCATTCCCTCCCCCTGAAATTGATGGAAATTGATGGACTATCTCGGTACTTGGTAAAAAGCAACATACATGTATGTAAAAAGGAATATTTTTATTACATATAAAATTGTAAGATAAAATGCATGGTTACTATGAAAAAACAGAAACTCAGGATGCCCCCAAGCAATATCTGTTATTATATGTGTCTCGACTAGTTTCGTAGAATAAACACTTCCTCAAGAGGACCAATCTATAAAGCAAACAATTACTTCAACAATAGCCATATTACAGCATAAAAAGGGAGTAATAATAATAATACAAGTACCCCCTGTGGCGGACAAGGGGGATTGCGGAAATCTCTAAATAAAGGCATGATATGGGTAAGGAATCTAATGGTTAGCAATTAGGGAAAAGTGGGGCACCCGTGGGGGGAGGGGAAAAGAAGGGAAGCAAGAGGGGTTGAAAGGTAAAGAGGAAAGAAGGGGGGGGAGAAAGGGAAAGGAAGGGGGAGGGACAAGGTGTGGGGGGGGAGGGAGGGAGGAGAAAGAAAGGGGGGCCATGGGAGGAAGAGGAAAGGAAGGGGGGAGGAAAGGGGGGAAGGGGAAGATGGGGGAAGGATGATTGGTGTGATAAAAGCAAAAAAAATATGTTTATCATCACACAACTGGGTGGGCTTGGAGTGCCAATACTTTTTTGAAGCCTATTAGAGCCTCATTGGAATCCATGGGCCGGCGCCACTGATACGTAGATCAGGGGCCAGAGGCATAGATAGGGGAGGCGGCACCCATGAACCCTCTATGGACGGCCCGCCACTGGGAAATCCCCTGATTTTGTTTTATTATCAAAGAAAAACTGATA
The DNA here is from genome assembly GCA_029574335.1 of Rana kukunoris. NCBI lineage: Eukaryota > Metazoa > Chordata > Amphibia > Anura > Ranidae > Rana > Rana kukunoris. The sequence goes on from CM056055.1 coordinate 35,875,782, forward strand.
CAAAATTGTAAAATTATTATTATTATTTTTTTTTTATTACATGCTATTACAACAACCTACCACCAAACAATAACCCCAAATAATTTCTCCTTCTCCTGGCGATCTCAGCGATACCATATATGTGTAATTTAGTGCGCATTTTGCTTTTTTATACTTACTTTATACTGAGTTTAAAGGCGTTGTAAAGGTTTGTTTTTTATTTTCTAAATTGGTTCCTTTAAGCTAGTGCATTGTTGGTTCACTTACCTTTTCTTTCTATTTCCCTTCTAAATGTTTTTTTTCTTTGTCTGAATTTCTCACTTCTTGTTTCTCCTCAGTAAGCTTCCCCTAATCATCAGCTGGGGGTAAATCAGCCAGAACGGCTTACTGAGGAGGAACAGGAAGTGAGAAATTCAGACAAAGACAAACAAAGAAAACATTTAGAAGGGAAATCGAAGGAAAACGTTAGGCCGCGTACACACGATCGAATTTATCTGCTGAAACCGGTCCGACGGACCGTTTCAGCAGACAAATCCGATCGTGTGTACGGGCGAGCATGCTTTAAAACTTGTCTGCTGGAAACCCGTCCATCCGACATGTCCGCTGGTTAGTAGGCCTAACCAGCGGACAAAAATCTACCGCATGCGCTGAATGGATTCGACGCATGCATGGAAGTATTTTACTTCCTGGGGTGGTGACGAGGTGGCGTCAACGTCACCACCACGTCACCGCGCTGTCTGTCCGCGGGGATTTTGGTTTGATCGTGTGTACACTGATCAAACCAAAATAGCCCAGCAGACATATCCGATGAAAACGGTCTGTCCGACCGTTTTAATCGGATTTGTTTAGTCGTGTGTACGCGGCCTTAGTGAACCAACAATGCACAATAAAAAATTAACCTTTACAACCCCTTTTTTTACACCTTAATCAGCCACATGTAAATAATATGTGTTCGGGTTTAAGGGGATGAGGTAGCAACCCTAGTCTCATCGGGTCCACCTAAAAAACTGACAGGTAGTCCCCATCAGACCACTCATTTCCTCTTATGGATAGCAGATGTAAACAGACACGTGTCCATTTACACCCGCCAACATCCAATCCAATCCAATCCTACCACCTGAAACATTAACAGGTGGATCCAAACACTTTAGCAGCCTGGGACACTTTTGGGTGCCCCAAGGAGAATAGTTATGAGGTGCGCATAGCGTGCAGCAGCGAACAGTGGGTGTGGCCAAATTGCTCTTGCTGACATCATCACCCTCTCCCCCAGTGATGCTGAATCTTCTCCCAGACACCTGTCCGCATCTCCCGGGTGGCAACAGATTTGTCTGGTTACTTTGGGAGCCACAGCCCGGTCTGAATAATGTGTCTGGATTTCAGTCCACCTAAAACCCTGACACATGATTCAAAACCCAGACTGTCCAGGTGAATCCTGGACAGGTGGCAACCCTTATTGTAGGAGAGTTGCCTGAGTTCCCAGCACAGCTAGAGAACTGACCATGCTGTGCTCTTATGCCTAGTGTAGTACAGTTTTAGCTGTGAAAGCAACAAGACTGGCACTGATTAAATTCCACCAAAAGGAAGCTCTATTTGTGCAAAGAAAGAGATTCGAAATTAATTTGGGTACAGTGTTGCATGACCACGCAATTGTCATTCAAAGTGCGACATCGCTGAAAACTGAATAATGGCCTGGGCAGGAAGGGGGTGAAAGTACCCAGTATTGAAGTAATTAATGCAAAGAATGCATTAGGGTAAAAAAGTTTAGACTTTACATTCCAAGTTTGGCTTTGGCCCCATGTTTTGTTAGGAAAGCCTTGCGGGAATGATGTAATCTTTTGTAAGTGATTTTTGCAGTCCAACCACTTTATATAAATGCCACATTTGTAAGCCTAGATAATAGCATAAAATAAAGTCGTGCTATGTATAAATAGTTTTTCTGCTTTATCAACTTGCTTATTGTTTGAGAATGGTAGACAATGTTTGGTCTGCGATTCCAACAATGTAAATATTTCTGGAGAACAAAATTTGATCAAGAATAAAAGACAATTCTTTTTAGAAATGGCTAATAGCTAGACTTAAAGACAGACTTAAGCTGGGCGTACATTGTTTATTTTTTTAATTTAACCAGCAGGATTCTACAAAAATATATACAAGTGCGCACCCTATATGAATGAATATATATATATATATATATATATATATATATATATATATATATATATATATATATACAGTGGAACCTCGGTTTAAGAGCAACTTGGCTTGAGAGCGTTTTGATTTGCGAGCAACGTTTTTTAAAATTCTGACTCGGTTTGCAAGACAAGCATAATTCAAGCTAATTAGGCCTGCAGAACCTCATTTGGCATGAGGTACGGAGGCGCAGAAGCCGAGCAGAGCCGAAAATAGGTCTGCAGTACCTCATTTGGGCTGAGGTATGGGGGCGCAGGAGCCGAAGAAAAGCCAAACATTGGTCTGCAGTACCTGGTTTGGCCTGAGGTACGGGGGCGCAGGAAATGAGCCAAAGTGTCCTCAGGCCTTTTCGGGCATTTCGGCACTCTCTGGCGCCCCCCCCCCCACCTCTGGCCTCATTCGGAATTGCATCCTATTGAAGTCAATGCGCAACAAATTATTTTAGTTTCCATTGACTTCAATGGGAAATCTCGCTTTGATATGCGAGTACTTTGGATTACGAGAATACTCCTGGATTGGATTATGCTTGTGATCCGAGGTTCAACTGTGTGTATATATGTATATGTGTGTGTATGTATTCATATAAATTCATATATATATTGCTATATAAAGTGCTCTTCAAAAAAAGTCCAAATCTAAAGTGTCAAAAGGTGATTTTTTTTCCATGGGTGCTCTTATTGTAAATTCAACAACCTCTGTGCTTTAAATGGTGCTTTCTCCTACAAGAAAGCAATTATGTGCCTCTTACCACAAGAAATGGATCCCAGATGATGGAAATCTCACGCTTTGTTACAATTAGAAACCAACTGTGATGTTCCACTTCAAAACTCCAGTAAGAATGCTCCCTGTTAGTGAGATTTAGTGATTTTAGTGAGATATATTTCGCCTGGATACAAAATTATCTCATACAGTCCTGGTTCTACCAATCATCCTGCTACAAGTTCTCTCCAGCAATTTCAAGAAGGGAGAAACTTCATGGTGCAGTATGTAAAAACTGAAATTTTATTCAAAATATCATATTTCACTTACAAGAAATCAGATGTAGAAAGGCAGATAAAACAAACACAGCCATGGACCTCATCCTGCAGGTTGGTACGTGGTGACGTCAGAATAAAGCTCCACCCCTGATCCATTTCCCTGTAAGAGGCATTGACTGGGATCGGAGGCTATCAACCATCAGGATTAACACAAAAAAAAATGATCACACATTTGAGGTTGGGCAAGTATCAACTTTTATTGGTCTTTTTTAATGGATGCTTCCCTTTGCTATCCTTGATTGAATATGAATCTGAATACAATTGAATGGTAAGCAATGAGGAGATTCAACAGCATTGACCATTTTTTTTTTTTTTTGTATTTAATTTAAAAGTCACCATATGCAAAAAATACAAGCCAAATCAGTACCACATTAATAATATCTTAGCAATGCACAAAAAAAAAAAAAAAACCTAAATGGACTTTACAGGTACCACACAGGGATCTCAAATATAAAAAAAATCACAAAGTTGATTATTAATTAATAATAATAATATAAAAAGACAATAAAAAGTTACAGATGGGATATAGAACATTTAACATTTGTATGCAAAATAAAGTTCCCAATGACATGTTTAAACACCATTACCTAAATAAATACTTAATAAATACTTCTATCAAAGGTATAGTATCCTAGTGAATGTCATGGCCAATGGTAGAGAGTCATCCCATCCTATTTTAATGCAAGTCAGTGAAATTCATGGGAGATGGTATGCTGCTCCACCATTGGTCATTACGTCAACAAATAGGTACAAGGATGCCTTTAATAGAAGGCTTTAGTAAGTATTTCTGCAATGGGGTTGATATTTTGTATCTAAATGTTAAATGCTCTATATCAACCTGTAACCTTTTAAAGGTATTATTCTAAATGTGTAGTATTATTAATAAAAATGAAAAATGTGAGATCCACATGTAGTGCATTGCTACAATTTATAAGTCAGACTTTATAAAAAAGAAAAAAAAAAGTGGCCAATGGAAAAAAAGACTCCCAGATGTTATATATATATATGTATATATATATATATATATATATATATATATATATATATATATATATATATATATATATATATAAAAAAAAGAATACAAATAAAGCTTGGAGCTAACATAAGTGATTGTGGCAACAGGGTCTGTGCTTAGTAAAGAGGGCTTTGTTGTTTTACTATCTGAAAGAAAATATGAAAGAAAACTTTCTATATAAATCCAAGCGGCAACTCCTACAGAGGAAGCGTTCCCACAGGAATCGGTCAAAGGGAGACTTGCAACTCCCAAAACATTTTGCACAAATTAAGCAGTGATATTGAAAAATGTATCTGGTGATAATGGTGTGAGTTGTCAAACACTTCTTATTGGACATGGTTCCCTGCGGATGTGTAGAGTGTGAAAATGACTCTTTGTTCCAAGAAGAACTAAATATAAATATACTGTATCTTAAGTTAAAAATGAAGCAAAATTTATAGCGTTTAAAAAATAGGGGGTAGTTTTATGGCATTTTTATTAATCATTTTTTTTTTTATTACTAATGGCGGCAATCAGCGATTTTTTTTTCATGACTGTGACATTATGGCGGACACATTGGACAATTTTGACACATTTTGGGGACCATTGTCATTTACACAGCAAAAAGTGCTATAAAAATACACTGATCAGAGGGAGCTGCGGTGGCTCAACGCGATTGGCACTGCGCTGACAAGCCGTTCACCTCTGCAGCTAAGGGTTCGGATCTCTGTCTTGGCTGCATGTGAATTGAGTTTGGTGGTCTCAGCCTGGCTCCCGGTGGGTGTGCTATGCGAGGTAAGCCTGCGCTTAGTACGCGCACCCCCCTCCCACAAAACCACCACACTTACACACACTCAAAATTGGGTTAACATGCATGCACTTTGGCCACGCGGTCTCTAAAAAAAGAGAGGCGAAGGACTAACGGGGCTGGCTGAGCGGGCTAGATCCTCTTACTCCCTCATAGGGGAGTCCCTCTGCCCCGTTGGGCTTCAAAGCAGAGCAGGTAGGGCGGGCTGTGTGGGAGGACCCCCTCACACCCGCCATTGCCACCCGGGGCATGGAGAAAGATGGGAGATTGCCTCTGGGGGAGTTCTGCCTACTCCCAACTCCTGCAGTCCAGCTCCTCTCTCGAGTACACGTACAGAGAGAATTGCCCAGCCGTGCAATTCTGCCGACGTATATCGGCATGAAGGGGTCCCTAAGTGGTTAAAGTATAACTTCATTCTCTTCATCAACATTGCCAATTTTATTTTTTTAATCAAAAAGGTTTCTATTGTTCACAAAACATACAAAGTATGAAAACATGAAATACAGTACACTATATTCAGGTATTGAAATTGTACAGCCCTAGTCTACCCATGTGCTGTATCCAAGCAGGTGAATCAGGTCCCCAGGCACCGCCCTGCACCTACCACACAGCGGATCGCGTACCCTGCCCATTTTGAAAAGTTTCACCGGGGTAAAATGTACTCTCAATAATATGTACAACTGTGACACCTTTTGTGACACATTAAGGGAACAGGCATTAACTGCTTGTAGCGCTTCCTCCAACAGTTCCCCTGCAATGGGTCCGAAATCGGCCTCCCAATGACTCACTACTTTCATGGGGTGCCCCTCCAGAAACGATGATAGCAGCATGTTATAGCACTGGGGATGATACCATTGGTGTCAGAGGCATCCTGCAGTATATGGAAAACCGGAGTGGGGGACTGAACCCCTCCATCGCATCTCCCTGGGCTCTGACAGCATGCTGCAGTTGTAAGTAGTAAAACAGCATGTTAGATGGAAGCACATATTTAGACTGAAGCGCACTGAAAGGAAGCAGGGCTCCATTATGGAAAACATGTCTAAGGTGCGTTATACCCATGGGGCGCCATTTATTTAATCTTGGCCAGCTCAGTGTACGTGTTGTTCCCCCAAAGAGGACTATACACAGTGAACCCCGTCACCTTCTGGAGCTGTTTGGCCTTGTTCCATACAACATTGGCTATTTTTAATCCTCATGCTGCTAGCATTAGTAAATAGATAGGAAAGTACATTGGGCCAGATTCACAGAGCCCTTACTCCTGTCTATCTCGCGTTAGACTGGAGTACTTTCAAATTACGCGCGTTTTTTCACTACTCTGAAACCCCAAACCATGAAAAAACGGCTGCGGGCTTCAATCCGACTGGCTTACGTGTTCGTACGCCTTCGGATCTACGCTGCAATAAATTTGCGGCCGCTGGGTGGAGTTCCCGTTGTTTTCCGCGCGGGGTATGCAAATGAGCTTTTGCCGACGATCCACGAAGTTACGAACGTCAATCGCAATCTCTTACGGCATCTTTAGTCATCTTTTTGCCGCGTAAAGTTATACCAGCTTTTTGCTGGGCTAATATTAGACAGCCCATGTTAAGTATGGCCGTCGTTCCCGCGTCGAATTTCTACGTTTTATTTTTTACGTAAGTCGTCCGGGAATAGGAATGTACGTAAACGACGCTACTCAAACAACGAATGACGTATCGACGTTATTTCGCGCAATGCACGGCGGGAAATTTCTGAACGGAGCATGCGCAGTTCAATCGCCGCGGGGACGCGCCTAATTTAAATGCTTCTCGCCCCCTAATCGCGTATTTCGATTACCCGGCGAGAAATACACTACGCCGCCATACCGTAAGAGGCAAAATCTACCAGAATTCGGCGTAGAGCCTGGTAAAATACGGCGGCGTAGTGTATCTCTGATACTCTGCGCCAATGTAATTGTATCTGAATCTGGCCCATTATATTTACTTGTTTTCATTTTTTTTATCCATTTCTTTAGTTACTCCTGGGTTTCTATGCTTAGGCCAGTGATGGTGAACCTTGGCACCCCAGGTGTTTTGAAACTACATTTCCCATGATGCTCATGCACTCTGCAGTGTAGTTGAGCATCATGGGAAATGTAGTTCCAAAAAATCTGGGGTGCCAATTTCGCCATCACTGGTCTAGGCCAATGATGTCATACATTCCTGGGGTCTTCAGGAGTTGCGTAGAGGCTTTTAAAGCTAAGCACAACCTCCTGCCTGCACGCCTGAGCTAAGGGCATATCGATTTCAGGAAACAAATACTACATGAATCACCTGCCCTTACTCAAGATGGCCACAGTCAGAAATGGTAGGGAGTTTTTGTTCAAAGTGATTTTTCAGCAAAATAAAGCATTGAGACATGGATAAAAAATGTTGTCCTAGAACAGGGATCCTCAAACTACGGCCCTCCAGCTGTTGTGGAACCACACATCCCATGAGGCATTGCAAAACTTTGACATTCACAGACATGACTAAGCATGATGGGAATTGTAGTTTCTGAACAGCTGGAGGGCCGTAGTTTGAGGACCCCTGTCCTAGAATGACCATGCTTACTCACCCTTGTGTATCAGGACAAAAGAAACAAAATAGGACTACAGAATATTGTTTTGCTCCTATTCTCCATAACATAAAGGGGCGTGGTTATGTAGTCCTCTGAGATATTTGAGAACAGTGTAATTAATAACAGTCAACACAGGAAGAGAACACAGGGAGTTATCAGTTTACAAGATTTTGGAGAAGATCAGAAGATACTTTTTCTACTTATCAAAGTGTAACAAAACACTTCAATTGTATCTTTAACTGCTTCCCGCCTGGCCCATAGATATATGACGGCCGCAGGGACCTTTCGCCCCTCCTGGCGGTTGTCATATGACGTCCTGGGATTCCAGCAGTGTGGAGCGCGCAGTGCCCGGCACTCGCCACATCGATGGGGACTCGATGCGGGTGCCCGGCGGCCACGATGTCCGCCGGGCACCCGCGATTGCTCGTCACAGGGCCAGGAACGTGAATCTCTGTGTGTTGAGCGGCTCCCCTTCTCTTGTTCACAAGGATTGAATTGCTTTATATCTCAAATACCATAACTTCAGTGGGCAGCAGAAAGGTTATCATTTGATATTTAAATGGCAGGTGGTGGAGCTTATCAACAGAAAGGGGTGGGGCTTATTTTTAACTTGGGCAGATTTTAGGACCCCATGTATAGCCTGAGTCCAAGGAGCTCCATAAGAATTAATTTGAAGACTAAAGCAGCCACCACTTAAAGGGTTTGTAAAGGAATTATTTTTTTATCCTAATAGCTTCCTTTACCCTAATGCAGTGCTGTTTTCATGTCCTCATTGTTTGTTTTTGCTCTCAAGTTGCTGTAATTCCTCTCTGATCGCCAGACTTCCTGGTTGTCTGTTTCCTGATAACCACAGTTCTGGGAGCTTTCTCTCTGTGGTCACTAATCAAGGAGGTGTGATTACTGTGTGTCTAAAAACCCTCAGCACCAATCACTTTCGTTTTACAAACCATCACTGCCCTCTATTGGCTCTGTGCCTCTGTACGTCACAGAAGCATGAAACAGCATCCAAAAACTAAACTGAAACTGCAGGCACATTATATGATCGATTTTTATCTATTTTTAATTGTTTTTAAAAGGAATCAGTTAACTATTATGTCTCTATACCCTGTAAACAGTCATTTCAGCAAAAAAAATATTTTCCTTTACAGCTCCTTTAAACACTATTGTCAGTTAAAAGAACACCTTAGGCCTCGTACACACGATCAAATCTGTCTGCTGGAAACGGTCTGCTAGACCGTTTCAGCAGACAGATTCGATCGTGTGTACGGGCGAGCCGACGGATTTGGCCACCCGACAGATTGGAAAGCATGCTTACCAATCTGTCGGCTGGGAACCCGTCCGCCCGACATGTCCGCCCGACATGTCTGCTGGTTTCGACGCATGCGCGGAAGTGTTTTACTTCCTGGTGCGGTGACGTGGCGGCGTCAACGTCACCGCCACATCACCGACACGTCAGCGCGCTGTCTGCTGGCGGGGATTTTGGTTTGCTCGTGTGTACACGCGAGTAAACCAAAATCCAAGCAGACAGATTTGTTCAAATCGGTCGGTCCGACCGATTTGAACAAATGGATTGCCTCGTGTGTACGAGGCCTCAGACCAGGTCAGGTTCACTTTAAATGCAAAATGTTCATTTTTTTTATATCCCCCCCTTACCTATAAGTTAGACAGATTTGCTAAAGTCTTACTTCTCTCATTTTCAGCAGAAGGAGAATTACCATCATGGCATTTATCTACTTGGCATAAAGAGCTGATGAAATAAAAATTCATCAGGATTTGAATATAAAACCTTTAGAACAGATAATAGAGGTCTGGCAGCGTATCAAAGCACATTATGCATTTGAGTACTTGCTAGGAATGTATGTCTAAAGCTAAGTTTAAGCTGGGAGCCTTGCTTCAACCCTCTGTAAATCAGGGATCCATTTATTTGTGTTTGTTGTGCAGTGTGGGGCAGCGGATTGTGCACAAAGCATTCATCTTTCATCCTTTTTCCTCGTTTGATGTAACTTGACTTTTGCTCTAAATCCTCATACTGAGTTTTACGTATCCGGTTTCTAAACTATAATCAACAGAGTAAAACAAGTTGACAGCATTAAACATCAGTTACTGGACTGTGCTCATCAGCGGTGTGCTAGGGATTAAGCACAGACAAAAAAAATTATAATTTTTTTACTTGCAAACTGGGTGAAAGAGCAAAGATGTATTAAAGGGAAATGTGCAAAAACACTAGACTTAAAGCAGAGGTTCACCCTAAATATACACTCCAGCTTATCCAGAACAGCGCATTATATACATAAACATTTGGCTATCCCAATTTTTTTATTGCATTGAAATAGCATGAATCTGCAGTTTAAGAAGACACTTCCTGGTATCCCTCCCGCGCGAGTGGGCATGTCTCTTCTCTTCCCCAGCGCCCCAGTGTTTGCTGGGAGTTGTCTCCTTGGAGCACAGTGTCATGCTTCCCAGGAGACGATTCCTAATGCCGACCGACTAAATCTAGCTGGATTTCACTTGTCACGTGACTCCTCAAGCAGGTCACGTGACAAGGGCGGATCTAATTCCGCCATTTTAATTTATGCCAAACATATAAATTCTGCCATTATTCACCTCTTCCCGGAAGTATTTGCTTGCGGGCTTTACAATGCCCACAAGCAAAATGGTAAATTCCACGAGCGATTTTTATAAGTTGTAATTCACGGCCACTTCGGACTGGGGATGACTCTAAACCCAAGACAGGTAAGTACAAGTTTGCTAACCATAAAAACAACAAATGCACTGATCAAAAAAAAACAAAAAACGATGGACCGCGGAACCTCCGCTTTAAAGTAAACCTAAAGTAAAGTATGGCCATTACTGACCTCTTCTTGACCTCGCCTGGCTGTCAGGCGATGCGTCGTTTATCTGGGCTAGTAATTTGGGATAAATATATAGATTAAGAGTCCTGACTTAGAGCCGGTTCACACCGGGGCGACTCGTCAGGTGGCTCAGCCACCTGACGAGTCGCATCCCATTGAATGCAATGGAACCGTTCTAATAGGAGCGACGCAAGTCGCTCCGACTTAGAAGGAGGTTCCTGTACGACTTTGAGGGCGGCTCGGGGCGACCTGCATTGACTTCTATACACAAGTTGTTTTGCAGGTCGCCTCTAAAGTTGTCCTCAGGACGACTTGCAGAGTCGCCCCCGAAGTCGTGCCGTGGCTGTGTGAACCGGCTCTTAAAGTGATTGTAAAGTCTGTTTTTTTAGTTAAAATAACAAACATGTTATACTTTCCTGCTCTGTGTAATGGTTTTGCACAGAGTAGCCTAGATTCTCCTCTTCTCGGGTCCCTCTTCGGTGCGCCTGTCCCCTCCCTCCTGTTGAGTGCCCCCACAGCAAGGAGCTTGCTATGAGGACATGCAAGCTGATCTGCAGCTCCCTGTGTCCATTCAAACACAGAGCCACAACCTGAGCCTGCCCCCTTTCTTTCCTGATTGGCTCACTGACTTTGATTGACAGCAACGAGAGCCAATGGTGCCACGCTGCTGTCTTAGCCAATAAGGAGGGAGGGTCCCAGGATTCCGAGTCTCTCGTGCAACATAGCTGAATAGAGATGTGCTCAGGTAAGTATTAGAGGTAGTGGTAGGGGGTGCTAAGGAGTTAATTAAACATGGTGGTTCTTTTAAACCATAAGCATCCAATAGACTTAAAGGAGTTGTAAAGGAAAAAAAATGTTGAAGTGAATGGGAGAACAGAAACTAGAACACCGGAGGTGATATAGATGAAGGAATTTAATAGGTATTTACTTGTTTTGTTTAACAGAATCATTACACTATTCTGTCTGTCTACTTTGCAGACATTAATTTTAGGCAAAACTTTTTTTTCCTTTACAACTCCTTTAATAAAGTGCTCTGTGCCAAATAATAACATATATAACAATGTAAATACAGTGATTCACAGTTCATAGGTTCTTCTGTGATATTTTCAAAACTCAACACCATCACCATTTGCAGACACTTGACAGTTGCACCCAATGTGAGTGATTAGATTTCCTACTCACCAGAAAACCGTGACCTCTTTAACTAAAAAGAAGATGGGCTTTTGTTTGTGGATCTTTGAACTTGCTTCTGTGGTAGCTGGAGATGAACCAGGGTATCTTTCAAACTACAACCTCCTCTCCACCGAGGTAACCCGTCAAAAATAAGATAAAAAGATTACATAGTGTAAAACCATTTATTAAAAAGTAATGTATAAAAGATGCCAATTGGCTGTTTACATTTAAAAGTGCCTTCTCCCAGCACTAAGGACACGTGTGTATGGTACTATGGCAGATTGTAGGATGCCGTGGACTCACGGGCTGGCGTGCGTTCCACCGCCGTAGTATGATAAACTGGAAGTTCAGGACCCGGAAATGACATTACCGGAATGTTCCTCGATGTACGTTTCGTCTTACGACGTCATCAGGAAGTGAAGTAATAGGGGGGCTGCTACACACAGAAGTTTTTATTTTATTTTAATGCATAAAATGCATTAAGATTTAAAACCTTCTGACTTAAACCCAATAGAACACCTTTGGGAAGAATTAGAGCAGAGACTGCTAGCCAGGTCTTCTTATCTAACATCAGTGCCTGACCTCACAAATGCCCTTCTGGAAGAATGTTAAACCATTTTCCCTATAGACACACTCCTAAACCTTGTGGACAGCCTTGCCAGAAGAGTTGAAACTGTTATAGCTGCAAAGGGTGGGCCAATTCAATATTGAACCCTACGGACTAAGACTGGGATGCTATTAAAGTTCAATTGTGTAAAGGGAGGCGCCCCAATACTTTTGACAATATTGTGTATATTACTAAAACGATATTACAGTGAACAGACAAGGCAGCACATACCCCAGTAGGCACCCGCCTACGGGTCTGTCGACCGAGGAGTATTGTTGATGACTTATCCAAATCAAATATTCAAACTTTATTCTGTCTGTGTGGCCTGCTGACCATGCATAGGGGGGGGGGGGAGGCAGTGAAAGTCTCTGGAGCTACAAATATGGCGACAAAAAGTTAAAAGAATAAAAGGGAAAATAGAGAAGTAAGAAGACTAGCTAGAGACTGCTCAGTCAGTCAGGCAGTGACAGTGGGAGAGTAGGACGCTCCGGCCTCCCGCACGAGTCGCTCTCACCAGGGACCAGTCAGCCAGACAGTCAGGCAGGCTCCCTCCACCCCTCCAGGGACTCATTAGGCTTCCCCTGACTTGCTTGATCCCCGCTGGCTGCCTCCTTCATCCCTTCGCCAGGGAGCCAAGCAGGTAAGCCACACACAGCTGTCCTTTTCAGGACAAGCTGAGGCAGCTTTTCCAACCCCCTACAGCTCTCCCTCTTTCATCCGTACCCCCATACTACCCCCCCCACTCAGTGCTACCCCCCCTCGCCATCTATCCCCGCAATTCCACGCCATTCGGGCGTTTTTTTACACTTCCGCGCCGGCCTGTAAGGATTCGCGGCAGCCGCGATTTAGGAAAGGCCGCGGCTTCACCTGCGGCCTAGCGGCGCGCCGCTCCTCACGCCCGGCAACCGGCAGCAAATCACCTCAATGGCCCAGAAAGCCTCCTCCTACCCCAGCAAACCCCCCCTCTCCTCCCAGCTATTCTTCCCGGCCCCCCAGGCAGCACTGATCCACTTAATTAGGTGGACCCCAGCCTGGATCCTGCTGCATAGTCGGCGGCCATCTTGGTACACCCAGCCCCAATCCCCTTTCCTTAACACTATTAGGACTTGATCCAGGGTTCGCCGATCGCCTCTTAAGGGGTCAGGAAGGAATTTTTTCCCCGCCGTAGCACATTGGCATTGCAAGGCCAGGGTTTTTTGCCTTCCTCTGGACCAAGCCTGGGTGGAGGATTCAGTCACTTCTTGAAAATCCTCCACTCTCCCCCCCCCCCCCCCAGGTATATGGCGACCATGGTCAATCTGCAATACACGGCAGAGACCATTTGGGACTTGAAGCAATATGCCGCTTTTTTACCAGCCATTACCAAAAAAAAACTAAAAATTCTGCGCCTTTTGAGAAACGATCGGAGATCGACTATCAAACATCACAGCCGCCTACCCCAGCCTAAGCACATATCATGTGCGTTGATCAACACCAGATCGGCAGTAAAACATCGATTAGAATTCCATGATTTCATTCTACAATACGATTTAGACTGCCTCTTTATTACAGAGAGCTGGCTCACAGCCGACTGTAACACCATTTTAGGAGAAATGGTGCCAGAAAACTACCGTATTATAACGGAAAACAGAATAGGGCAAAGAGGAGGAGGACTGGCGGTGATCCACAAGTCCCATCTTACGATCATTAAACCAGTCCTTCAAAACCCTCTTCCATTCATGGAAACCCTTATGCTGAAGCTGGAAATAAACTCCCAGGAGACCGTACAGATTTTACTCTGCTATAGACCACCCGGCCCAAAATCGCAGCTTTTACTATCATTGACGGACTTCATCTCTACTTATACCCTTAACAGCAAACACCTTTTGCTGCTCGGGGATTTTAATCTTTGGGCCAATTCATCACAAGACCCCATTGCCGACGCCTGCATTGAACATCTAGGAGGATTAGGGCTACAGCAATTAGTATGTGGGCCCACACATACTTCAGGTCACACCCTCGATCTTATTTTCAGGCAAAATCTGGAAATAAAAATCTTGGAAAAGGAACTATTGCCATGGACAGACCACCATGCAATTAAATTCATTATTTCCGATTTCCCTCCCTTAACAAAAACATCAAAACCAGTGACAACACACTGGACTAGATGTCAGAAGAAGCTCCATTCGGAACTCTTCAAAACCACGTTAAGGAATAAAATAAAAACAATTCAGCCGAACCAAACGGCTGTAGAAACACTGGATGCCATAAACACAGCCCTATTACAGTCAGCTGACTTAATAGCGCCGAAACATAAAACCTGCATCCGAAAAAATACCTCCAGCTGGTTCAACAACCAATTGGCGTTATTAAAACAAGAGCGTAGAAGGGCGGAAGCCGCCTGGAAGAGAAGCTCTTCAGAGGCGAACCTCTCCATCTACAAGGCATCAACCAGGGAATACCACAAAGAAATTTTCAAAGCCAAGAAAAATTATTTTTCCGAGGCTATCAACAGCGCCCTAAATCGCCCCCGCGAGCTCTTCAGATTGGTCAATCAGACCATGAATCCAAGATGTCTAGAAGCCCCCAACTCTGACACCCAAGAATTTTGCGATGAATTGTCGGATTATTTCATTAATAAAATTGAGGCAATCCGGGAAAGCATTCAGCAGAACCAACCCCCCCCCCCCCCCAATCCCTCCCGTAATCTTTCACACAGCACCATCAATATTTCGCCACAATCAGGTAAGTTCACCCTGGAACCCATTACTATACAGGCCACAAAGATTATCATTGATTCTTTGCGTAACGGCACAGCGCCAAATGATATCATCCCCACTAAACTGCTGAAGGAATGCGCCGACATCCTGGCACCTCCGATCACGCAGCTTATAAATCAATCCTTCAAGGAAGGCATAGTGCCCTCCCAGTTGAAAGAGGGCATAATTCAACCCATTCTGAAAAAACATACCCTTGACCCCAAGGACCCAACTCACCGCCGTCCCATAACAGGCCTAAATGTCCTCTCAAAGGTAATGGAGAAAGTAGTGGTACAACAGCTGCAACAGCATCTAGATACCCACAACCTACTAGATCCATACCAATCTGGCTTCCGTCCTGACACGGGACGGAAACAGCACTGCTCAAAATATGGGACGACGCCCTCGAGGCCGCAGACGAAGGCGAATCCTGTCTCCTGGTCCTGTTGGACCTAAGCGCAGCCTTCGACACTGTAGACCATAAGCTATTACTGACTCGACTAGTCGAAGTAGCCAGAGTCGCAGAAAGCGACTTATCTTGGTTCTCCTCTTTTTTGGAAAACCGATCGCAAACTGTGAAGTTGGGATCTTTCACTTCCGAGAAACGCAAAGTATCGTGCGGAGTCCCCCAAGGATCGCCCCTGTCGCCGGTGTTATTCAACATCTATCTTCGTCCCCTTTTTGAAATAATTAGCAGCCAAAAACTGATTTATCACTCATATGCAGACGATACGCAACTGTATTTCCGCATATGCAATAAAAAGGATCATCACCTCAATCTAGAGACATGCCTCTCTTTGATAGAGAACTGGATGACAAAGAGTTACCTAAAACTCAACGGAGCAAAAACAGAACTTCTACTGTTTCACGCCAAGCGCACGAATCACCCGGGGACAACTTGGATACCCCCGCCCATTTTGGGCAAAATCATCACCCCTAGCACCAAAGTCAAAAGTCTTGGGGTCATCTTTGACTCCTACATGACAATGGATGCACAAATAGGGTCTGTAGTCATCGGATCTCACCATCTGCTACGCCTACTACGCAGACTTACTCCTTTCATTTCCTTCACTGGTTGCCAGTAAAAGACAGAATTGTTTTTAAAACTCTCTGCCTAACGCATAGATGTATTCATGGGAATGCCCCCCATTATCTATGTGAAAAAATAAAAGCTCACAATCCCAATCGCGTTCTGCGATCCACCAATCAAAATCTGCTCCAGATTCCGAAAGCCAACTTTAAGTCCAAAGGAGAAAGAAGATTCGCGCTCCAAGGTCCCAGACTATGGAACGCTTTACCGACCAGTATTCGGTTGGAGGAGAACCACCTAGCATTCAGGAGAAAGATCAAGACTCATCTCTTTTTATTTCAAAAGAGAAAGGAACAACAAGCGCCCAGAGGCGATTAAATTTGCATGTGTTGCGCTATACAAGTTTTTCATTCATTCATTCATTCAAGACAGGTCCCACCCTCTCTGGGTCCCACGCCACCCACCCTTCCTCTACTCTGTGGTGTGAAATTCGGTTGGGAAATTGTGTATAATGTATCTATGGGTCCCAGACCGTCTCAAACATCTCCTGTTTGTATTTAAATAGCTTGCTATTTTTTTCACTGAGCTTTATCCAGAAAAATGTATTTTTTGTTGTAGCACTTATGACCATGGATGATTTCCAGGCTTTAATTATGGATATATTCACGGCCAAGAATATGTAAGAAAATAAATAAAGGGTCTGCTTCTCTATCATCGTCCTTTTATTTGCCTTACTATGAACCTTTGCATCTTCTACAACTTTCACCCTTACATCTGGACATAAACCATCACTCCTCATGGCTCCTGTAATAGGGAACCTGGCTTTTTCTCCTCTACTGCCCTCTGAGGGCAAGAATCTCCCCAAACATCCAACAAATGAGATTAGACACATGGAAGATCTGACAGCCTCCCTCAAATACCAAGGGGGAAAAATAGGATAAACATAGTTTACTGGCTAGAATTCACTGGTTTGCAGTAGGGGTTAAAACCATAAAACACTTGCTAACTAATGGGGTCCCCAGCTGAGCTTCTGTCTTGCCCCATCCCTCCCCATGCCAACTGGCTTCTCAAAGGCATGAGTATCATAGGGAACCCTTATACTTATTAAAGTGCATCCCCCTCTAACCGTCTATTTTAGTTAACAATAAATGATGTATTAAATACATGCAAGGAATACACAATTAGGGGTTTACACAGTGGCGGCTGGTGCTCAAATTTTTTTTGGGGGGCACAAACAAACAAAAGAAAAAAAACATCAAGCGCAGCCACTGTGCCCATCAAACGCAGCTACTGTGCCCATCAATTGCTGCCAGTGTGCCCCACCAAATTGCTGCCACTGTGCCCATCAATTGCTGCCACTGTGCCCATCAATTGCTGCCAGTGTGCCCCATCAATTGCTGCCAGTGTGCCCCATCAATTGCTGCCAGTGTGCCCCATCAATTGCCGTGAGTGTGCCCCATCAATTTTCGCCAGTGTGCCCCATCAATTACCGCTACTGTGCCCCATCAAATTCTGCCAGTGTGACCCCCGCCTGGCACTTACCTGTCTCAGTGCTGTACTCCACGCTCAGAGTCCTCATGTCTTATCCCGTCCTCTTCCTCTGCTATGATTAGCCGTCTGATAGGCGTCCAATCACAGCGCCTGTCGCTTCAGCCAATCAGGTGACAGGGTAACCAGACCCGAGCACCTGATTTGGCTGAGAGGCAGGTCAGTGTAAGGCCGCGTATTCATGATCGGTCAAACCCGATGAGAATGGTCCGACGGACCGTTTTCATCAGTTCACCACTGAAGTGGCCTGATGGTCTGATGTGCGTACCATCAGTTCAAAATCCGATTGTGTCAGAACGCGGTGACGTAAAACACAACGACGTGCTGAAAAAATGAAGTTCAATGCTTCCAAGCATGCGTCGACTTGATTCTGAGGATGCAGGGGTTTTTGAACCGATGCTTTTGCATACTAACGAACGGTTTGGACCGATGGTCAGGCGTCCAGCAGTCCGATTTAAAGCAAGTTTTAAAACTATGGTCCGAAGGACGACAGACCGATGGGCCGTACACACAGTCGGTTTAGACCGATGAAACTGGACTTCAGTCCATTCTCATCGGTTTGAACTGATCGTGTGTACACGGCCTCAGGGAAGATATTTATTTGCTTCCCTAACACAACACTGTGTAAACAGCGAACGCCCAGCATTGGGCCCGCTCTTTACTAATTTGGAAGCCCATTAGAGCCTATGGCTCCAATCAGGATACATATTAGAGCCGACAGCTCTAATTAGGCGCTTCCAAAAAAACAAAAAAAAAACTCTGCTGTAATTCAGATGCCCAGCAAGGGGCTGGACACCTGAATAGGGTGCATGAATCTATCTATTGGTGATTGACAGGTGCAGGAGAGAGGGGGCTGCACCGCCACTGGGTTTACAGGAATACATTTACAAATGTTAAGAGGTATTTGTGGTGTGTCGAACCACATCAGGGGATACTCGGCTTGGCTTTTATAAAGTAGGTAGAACAAAAGAAAATGAGTTGTCCATATTCACCAATCAGATTTCAGATGTCATTTTTTCTAGTGCAGCGAATGAAGGAAAGCTTATTGCTATGGGACACATGAGCATGTTTTCTTTCTTGCTGTTTTTACACAGGGGACCCACAGAATCTGTTCTATGGACTAATGTGTTTTTAAAGGATGCAGTCCAACTTGGCGAAACGCACTTGTTCTTTTTCTAAATTCTCTGTACATAAACAGCAAGACCACACAGCATTTTGTTTCCTTTCCATGCTAAATTAAAGCAGTTCAAATCACTGGAAAGAGATTACCTATGAATTTTAGGGCATTTATTGATAGAATTTAGATTTCCACTTCAATAAGATCTTTTTAATAATTTTTGTCTTATTTTATGTCCAATAAGAACACACAGAATGTTCTTTTTTTTATTATTCAGTTGACGCTGATGACAGAATCCAGAGAAGAATGTGTGCAATTTCTGTGGGAAAGCCCTGCTCAACTTTCTGGGAGTTCAGTTTAAAAAAAGAAAAAAAAGTTACATAATTAGAGACCCCACCACTACTACCACGAAAGAAATGGAGCGAAGCTTTGAACATCAAAAGTGTTTCTCTTCTTTGAAAGTCAAGGCTGTGCTTGTCAGCTGGTCTTTATAGCCGACGTTCACTGATAGCTTCAACCAACAGCGTGATTCATGCTGTTTTATTAAATATTCCTGACAGCAAGTCATTGAAATGTGAAAGTTAGCAGTAAATTATGGATCAGACATCAGTATGTGATCTTTAACTTTGGATTTGAAATGACATGGTTCCATACAGAGAGATACATTTTAATAAGTTTTATACTTCATGATTATTTTATTGAAATGTTGCTGGATAACATCCCAAACTTAAAGTGGATGTAAACTCTCCATACAGCCAGTGAAGTGAACAGCCTCAGATGATACACAGAGATGAACAAAATCTCCCTGCATAGGAGTTACATGTATAGCTGCACATTTATATACTGTTTAGAAAGTTCAGATCTTGTTAGGAAATTTTCTCTTCCTGTTGAACACAGAGTGTGATGGGGATTCAGCCAAGACAGCTAAAATTTTTGATTGGAGGAAAGGCACACACCCCCTCTCATCATAGGAAGAGACTCTTGGAGGTGTTTTGTAACAGGCCCAGCTCCCTGCTAATCTATTTTAGCAACCTCCCGTGGCAGAAATTTAAGGCTGCTTTTATCTGATGTGCAAGAGCAGTGGTCCTCAGCCTGGGGGTCGGGACACCCTTGGGGGTCAAATGAGGATTTGCCAGGGTCCCCGAAACCTAGGCTGTTCCTGAAGCCTGTGGCCGCCCACTCAGCCTCTTCACAGCCACCCATTCAGTTCACAGCATGGCTGGGAGGCAGGGACTAGAGGTCAGCTGACTGGTGAGGAATGTGAAGTGGGAGGGGCTGGAGGAGACCCTATCTCCTGATTTCAGCATAGTTGTTACTGCTACGAGAAACCACAAAGTCGGAGACACAGTGAGTAACACTACCTGTGATTAGAGTTGCCTTTAAAAGTCCTCACTACAGTTCTCAGATCAGCAGATGACCTTGATCAAGAGCACCTAAGTTGACTGATCCCAACTCCCCGCCAGCACCGCCACTGATCCCAACTCCCCGCCAGCACTGCCACTGATCCCAACTCCCCGCCAGCACCGCCACTGATCACATACCCCCCACCAGGGAGTAAGAGAAAGAATACAAATATAGAATACATGGAAGGGAGAGGAAAAGAGGGAGAGAAACAAAGAAAAAAGGGAGAGAAAGAATAATAAGAGAAAGAACAAGAAAGATGTCCAGAGAGGGATGGGGATAACAAACAAGAAATTAGCATAGAGAGAGATAAAAGGGAAAGAAAGGAGAACAAAAAGGGAAGAGTGGTACACACTAAAATGTACTATAAGGGGTTTTAATATTGTAAGAGTGGAAGGGACTCATGAAGCGCTAAATGTCTGTGGGTTAGGGGCGCAAATTACTTGCCTTACCTTGGGTGCCGACAACCCACTATGGAAAAATTATTTTATCGTTAGGGGTCCCTACAACTTTTATCAAGGGGTCACGGCACTAGACAGATTGAGAACCACTGTGTTAGAGAATTTGTCAGGAGTTATCAGGCTGATAACAGAGGAATGGGTCGGGAGAGAGCTACAGGACTTAGCTCTTTGATAAGAGATAACAAAATACTGAAGATATATGTGCCCAGCTCAAATTTCATGAATTGGGTTTATAGCCACTTTAACATGGCCCTGTCAAGTCAACCAAAAATTATTTTGCTCTCAAGGAGCTTATAATCTAAGGTCCCTAACTCATATGCATACACATACTACACATACTGAAAGGCAAAGGGCAAATCACTAAGCCACTGGTTAAGATGAAACGTGTCGTGCAATAGAAGAGTTTGTAGGTGTGTGGCTTAAAGCGGCAGTAAACCCTCTCAAAGATACAAGATTTAAACAATATTCAAATGTAAATGTAAATATTAAATAATAATAAAATGGGCATCAAGAGGGTGACCACGTATCCCGGATTGTCATTTTGCAGGTCTGTTCCAGGCACCTTCATTCCAGTACAATACAGTGTCCCGGAATTAAACTGACACAGCCAATCAACCTCCCCCCCCCCCCTGGGCCAATCTGATGCCCCCAAAAAATTCTGCCATATCACCGCTTTACTCACTGACAGTACTTGTCCTGGCCGGGAATGCCTGGAGGAGCACAATCCCCACCACCTGTTTGTAATTGGAGAAATAATAAATCCCGCCTCTTGTGTCCAATCACTGTGCTGTGATTCGTTACAGCACAAGCTGATTTTTGGGAAGGGGGGTGTCCCTGAATTGTAGTTTGGAAATGTGGTCACTGGTCACCCTACACCAAGAGTATGCCCAAAAATTGTTCTTGCTGTAATTTTTCATTTATATTAGAAACGCTCATCAATGATCATAGATCTTAGCCGATGCCATAGTTACTGTGCTCTTCCGCGTCTGGTTTCTAATTGACTTCCGCCCGCAGTAGACTTTCCTCTCCATAATCCTGTGCATGTGCAGTAATAGGGAAGGGGATATCACCGTTCTAGGTGGGTCAAACAAAGGTGAAAACCTTGCCTCCAGTTTAGAAGTCCAGGTGCTGGCAATGCATGTAGCAATAAAGTTCTGGACAGCCGCACTCCAAAAAAGTTTTTGTCTTTTATTAAAAATGTTTTATCAAAAATACATACCACAGCAGAACGGACAGAAGAGCTGATGTGTTTCACACTAAGAAACAGTGCTTAGTCAAAGCTTAGCACTGTTTGTTAGTGTGAAACGCATCAGTTCTTCTGTCTGTGCTGCTGTGGCATGTATTTTTGATTTAATTTTTTTAATAAAAGGCAAAAACTTTTTTTGGAGTGCGGCTGTCAAGAACTTCTTCCTGTTTTATTGCATGTGCAGTAATAGCGGTACCCAATTGCCTCTTCACAATATGGAAAGACTATAAACAAGATGTCAGGGCTGACGTCGAAATTAGGAAATGACCCAGGCCAGACATAGACCCTTTTTTTTCCGACAGGGTCTCAGTTTGCCGGAAAAAAATGGCGCGCGTGATGTCATTAGCGAGAAATATGCAGAATACACGCAAGGCAAGCAGGTAAGGAGACATTCATATAGAGCAACTAGTTTAGAAACCTGCAATTGTCAAATTAAATAAAAGTGATCGGAATGGGTATACAACCACTTTAGGCCTTAGGTGTCTGTTTAGGAAGAGACCAGAGACAGTCCTTGATTGGAGTCATTATTTAGTATGTTGAAAAGGAATAGCAGTATTGAATAATGATTAATGAACAATGACAGACCTTGTAGGTACTAAGTCAAGGCAGTATAACAGTTGGTGGTTACACAATGATACCTAGCTCCAGATACGCCGCCGTATTTTCAAATCTGCGCCGGCGTATCTTTGTTTTGTATCCACAAAACAAGATACGCCGGAATTTTCCTTAGATACGACTGATGTTTCTTACGCCGTCGTATCTAAGTTGCATATTTACGCTGGCCGCTAGGGGCGCTTCTGTAGAATTTCCACATAGACTATGCAAATGAGCTAGATACGCACGTACTTGCGGCCGGCGCTGTTTTTTTACATCGTTTGCGTAAGTCGTTTTCCGGCGTAAAGTTACCCCTGCTGTATAGAGGCGTACGCAATGTTAAGTATGGATGTCGAGACAGCGTCAAATTTTCCGTCGTTGGCGTAAAACATTCGCGAATAGGGCTTTGCGTAAGTTACGTTTGCGTCAAAAGCATTGACTATTTGCAACGTGATTTCGCGCATGCGCACTGGGATACCTCCACGAACGGAATTAGATATGCTACGCCTGCCTAAAGATAGGCAGTTCTTTGAGGATCTGGCCCCTGGATGTTGTCCCTGATCTGATCTTACTTTCCAGAAACCTCCCCCTGCACTATACAATTTCGCTCACCTGACCTGCCACTCACGTTAGCTACTCCTGAATGATGTGGGTACCCTATTATTTAAATTCCCACACCAGGATGGCTGCCTGAAATCTCGAAAAATTACAGAATTCAATTGGACAACTGATCTCTCTAAGAACCTGAGAAAGTCCAGGAAGACACAATTCCCCTAACAGATGCCACTCCATCTGTAAAAATTGAATAGTGCCACCTACAGGATGGAGGAAAACCTACAGCTGTTTACCAGCTCCTATACTTACCCTTCTGGTGGCCCACACCTTCCCTGTGTCCCAGTGCGCTAGCTCCACAAATGTCTTTGACATTGCTTATTGTTAATTGACAAGGCACATAGCTCAGGAAACTGCACAGCCGAACCAGCATATTTTGGAGTCAGTTTCCCGGCCATGCAATTAGAAGACATGCTGAACAAAAAACTAAATTCATTTGGCTAGTAAATAGTTTACATATATCTGTATTTAGCTGTTTGCCTCGAAAGATGTACTTACTCCAAATATGTTTACTGCAAAATGCATTAGTTTCATTCAAGAAGTTTGGCTTTCTTTACTTTGTGAAAGGATCCTTCTGGGTTTACAATTTTAAGTTTGCCAAAGACAAAAAAGTGGCGGTGAATATGAAATTAAAGCGTAAACAGCCAGACAGCAGGCTACAATTCAAGATCTAAACATCTGCATTGGGTCAGTGACTTTCCAGGTGGTCCCATCAATCTCCGAGCTGATTGCCCGCTTCATACAGGCTCCCTTTAAGGAAAGTGCCCTTTTTTCGAGGTAGCGTGTCATTGACATCATCTTCCATTTACTTACTGTGGGCTGAATTCCTCTCTATGTCACTGATTAGGGTCAGTGTGCATTAATCACATCTACAGCTTCCTTACCTGTTTTTAATAGGGTGCTGACACCTCCAGCAGACTGTGCATTGAGATCTCCTGTGTTTTTGTTTCCTCTTCAACTGATGGGGCAGCCTGTAACACGCCAACCACTTGTCAAATGGAAACTTTCAGTTCCTTTACTGACAGTGAACAAAACCGCTATGTCCCTTATCTCCTTAAAGCCAGCTGTACTTCTTAAATCTTGCATAGACCCCCAAAAGCAAGGTAATCTGTAGCAGTTTTGTCTTAAAGCGGAGGTCCGCCATTTTTTTTTAAGTCAGAAGCTACAATTACTGCAGCTGCTGACTTCTAAAATAAGTACACTTACCTGTCCAGCGCGCCCGCTCAGTGAGGGAATCAGGGAGTAAAGCCTTGCGGCTTCACTTCCTGGTTCCTTACTGTGCATGCACGAGATGCGTTGTGCAATCTGGATGATCCCTGCTGTCTTCTATGACCTGTATCTTTCCCAGAAGACAGGTAAGGGGCGCCGGATGTGGCGTAGATACCCGCAGATAATGCGGCTATCTATGCTCGGAAGTGAGTGCAAATACCTGTCTTAGACAGGTATCAGCTCCCCCCTCCCCTGAAAGGTGCCAAATGTGATACCGAAGGGGGGGAGGAATCCGGATAGCGGAAGTTCCATTTTTGTGTGGACCTCCGCTTTAAATTGCAACTAAAGTCTGCAATATTTACCTCTGCTTTAAAGGGTTAGTTCACCTTTACAGAATTTTTTTTAAAGGTGACCTAACACTGTACACTCTCTCCACCCCCGGTTCCTACTGTACCTAGCTCTGGCGATTATGAGCTGTCAGTCCTTCTGCAGCCAGTCCAGTGGTTCAGAGATTTGAAATCCCAGCTCTTTTCCCTCTTCTGTGCAGCGCTTCCGGGACGGGCTGATCACGTCACTGTGACAGCGACAACACAATGTTCCATGCGCTCGCCCTATAAGGCAACTCACTATTCATTACCCGGGTGTCAATCTGATGCAGCCATCAGTAAAGCACATACAGTGACTAAAGTAAGAGAGATGAAGACAGCGCTACCTGAAACTATGATGATGCCTTAAGAGTTCCCTTCACTAGAACTAAGAGACCAAGCCCTAAAAAACAACCCCACACCATAATCTCCCCTCAACCATATGATCTGGAACAGTGCAAATTTTTACTAAACTGTAACTACTGAAACCCTCTATTTCTCATGAACCTTTATTAGCGCATTATCTGGAACTCAATGGGAATGTGGAACCTCCAGTAATACAGTACCAAGCCATTGGATAAAGGCTAAAAGAGTTTTTAATGAAACAGAGATTGAAATTCATACAATACCAGGCCAGTGTGAATAGATGTAGGTGGGTTAATGTCCTCTGGGGAGGTCTGGTGGCCAGAAAGATGGAATTAGTTGTGAGGGAACATCCAGCAGCTGGTGCAGAGCCATGGACGCTTGGGAGCCAAGCCGGAGTTCCTCTGGCGCTCCTGGGTGACATCCAATGTGGAATAGCCGGACCGGAGGGAGCTGCCAATCAAACCAGCCTGAAAGCAGAAGAAGATTTATGCCGTGATGATGCGTTTTATGTGCATGTGCTTATTAAGTCCTCCTTGGTGTCGTGGTGACATCACACAGGATTCCCGGCAGGCTCGGCTTTGCACCAGCTGCTGGTTGTTCCCTCACGGCAGACTAAATCCATCTTTCTGCCCACAGGACCCAGCGGACAATAACGGCCTGGTATTGTATGAATTGCAATACCTGTTTCAAAAAACATTTTTTTTTTTTTTTCAAATATAAATTTTATTGAAAGAACACATAAGGAGAAGTTCCAAACACATTACAGATATGTACATGTCACCAAAAAGTAAGGTATAGTAGAATAAACGGGTGCAGTAGGATTAAAGGACACATCAACCCCCTCCAGAACCTGACATTTTATAGAGGCACACACGGGGAGAGAGCAATCGACCCTCCCAGTACAGTTCAAGTCCGGTGGGGATAGTGTTAACGAGTGGGAACCTCCCCGTGTTCAGTTTTTATAATTAGGAAAGAAATAAAGTAATAGCAGGTGTAGAAGGAGGAAAGCGTAAGAAAGAGGCGGGGGGAGGTGGGCAAGAGGAGGGGAAGGGGGGGAAAGGGGGAGGTGTAGGCAAGGCGAGGACGGTGAATGGCCACGGAGTTCCTAGTCAGGGGGGGGGCATTAGGACACCAGTAGGGAGACTCCCTCATCTGAGAAGATAAACATATTCCAGATGCTCCAGACCTCCGTAAGGGTCTCCTGTTTGTGCTGTGCAGTGAGGATCAGGTCTTCCATCCTGCGTGTGTCCTCTACCTTTCGCAGCCAGCAACCCACACTCGGTGGGCACTGTTGCTTCCAGTATAGGGGGATGCACGCCTTGGCTGCATTCAAGAGGTGGCACACTAGCGATTTCTTGTAGGACTTTATTGGCAACGTCGACAGGTGTAGAAGGAAAAAGGAAGCGTCGTCTGGGATCTCGTACTCCGTAAATTTTTTGTGTGATACGACGGACCTCCGACCAGAAGGTCGTCAGTTTGGGACAGGACCAGAAAATATGCAGTAAAGAGCCCGCGTCCACCCCGCACCGCCAGCAGCGGTCCGTGGCGGACGGGAAACACACATGCAACCTGGTGGGTGTGAGGTACCATCTAGCGAACAGTTTGAAGTTAGTTTCCTGAATTCTAGTGCAAGAGGAAGATTTTATTGCTAGGGAGATTATACGCTGTTTCTGTGCTTCCGAGAAAGTCCGATTCAGGTCCGTCTCCCATCTCGTCACGCATCTCAAGTCAGGTTGCTTAGGGGGGGAATTTAAAAGAGAGTACATTTGTGAAAAAGTCTTCGTCGCAGGCCCGGTCTCCGAGCAGCACTCCTCAAAGGACGTCAGGGGGCGTGAGAACTCCTGCGGGTCAGGGATAGAGTGGAGGAAGTGGTGCAATCGCGCCGCATCCCAAAAGGGGAGGTTGAAGACTCCCACGGGGTCTGTCAATTCAGCAATTGACGGCCAACGATCCATCGTCACAAACTGAGATGCCCACTCCCGTCCCGTCGCCCTCAGACCCGGGTAAGCCGTCGGGCTAAGGCCTGGTTTAAAGTCCGGGTGTCCCAAGATCGGGAAAAGCGGGGAATTCCTAGATGACAGGAGAGTCTTCACGGTCACCTGGGAGCTACACCTTAACGTGGTCCCTATCAGTAGGTGGGATTTCAAGCGTGGGGGGAGAGCGTCAAAGCACCACAGTGCACTCTTCAGCGGGATCGTGGTCTGAGATTGTTCAATTTGAATCCACAGTTTGTGTGTATCGTTGCGTCTCCAGTCTATTATTCTGCACAAATGGGCGGCCTGGTAGTATCGTTTGATGTCGGGCACGGCCAGGCCTCCATTCTGCTTGGGCAGGGACATTTGGGTTCTGCTCAATCGGGGTTTCTTCTGGGCCCATATAAACCGCGTAAAGACACCCTGCAGTCGTTTAAGGTAGGGAGCAGGTATCTGGATGGGGAGGGCCTGGAACAAATACAGGAATTTGGGGAGGATACACATCTTTATAAGGTTGCATCTGCCAAACCAGGAGTGTAATCCTGTATTCCATTTGTCAAGCAGAGAGCGAATCGTCGCCAGCAGCGGGGGGAAGTTAAGAGCAAAGACGCGTGACAGGTCCGCCGGAATCAGAGTTCCTAAGTATTTAAGGGCTGTATTTGTCCATCGGAAGGGGAAGCTCGCCTGAATGGCAACGGTGCGCTGGGGGGGAATCGCCACGCCCATAGCCTCCGATTTGGAGACATTTATTTTAAGGTTCGAGACGTTGCCATATGCATGAAATTCCTTCAGTAGGTTTGGCAGGGAGACCGTTGGGTTCGTCAAAGAGAAAAGGAGGTCATCTGCATAAGCAGAGACCTTGCAGTGCAAGGCCCCGGACTTGAGACCTTGTATGTCGGGATTCAACCTGATTCTACAGAGGAAGGGCTCCAAGGAGAGGGCAAATAGGAGGGGGGAGAGCGGGCAGCCCTGTCTCGTACCGTTTGTTATTGGGAACGGGTCCGACAGGAGCCCGTTCACCTTCACTTGGGCCAACGGGTTGGAGTAAATACCGCTCAGCCAGGATTGCATCCGTCCACCCACTCCCACATGTCTAAGGACAGAGAGCATAAACTTCCAGTTGACTCTGTCAAATGCCTTTTCGGCATCTGTGCTGACAAAGACACACGGGGTGCGGTTTACGTTTGCAAGGTTCACCAGGTTCAAGACCTTGATGGTGTTATCCCTGGCCTCTCTTGTAGGGACAAAACCCACTTGGTCTAGGTGTAGTAGGGATTGGAGGTGGTGCGCTAAACGGTTGGCCAGGATCTTGGCGAACAGTTTTAGGTCCGTGTTCAGAAGGGAGATCGGTCTGTAACTTCCACACACCCCAGCGTCCTTACCCTCCTTATGGATCAGTGTGATGTGAGCCCTAAGAGCATCTCTAGGGAACCGTGATCCTGTCCCTATTGCATTAAAGAAAGAGACCATTCGTGGGCCCAGAATTGGGAGTAGGGATCTGTAGTACTGGACGGTGAAACCGTCTGGGCCCGGGGCCTTATTTGGCTTCATGGAGCTAAGGGCAAGTTGGAGTTCCTCTAGCGTGATTGGCGCTTCCAAGTCATCTAGGGTGTCTCGGGGAAGGGAGGGCATTTGCGAGGTCAATATGTATTCGTCAATTTCAGCTTGCGATGGGTCACAATTTGATAAATTATATAATGAGTGGTAGAAGTCCCTAAATTCTCGCGATATATGTTGTGGCAGTGTAACCCTCCCCCCCCCTGGGCCGTAAATGTGGGGAATATAGGCCGCCGATTTTTGGTCCTTAACTGCCTTCGCTAGCACCCTACCACACTTGTTTCCCGACTCATATCCCACCTTCCGACACCTCTGCACCGCCGCCTTCGCCCTATAGTGTAGTAGGTCTGTAATTTGTTTGCGTAAGGTCCCCAGTTCCGTCTCCGAGTCTGGTGTGGGCCTATGTTTATGCCGGGATTCGGCTGTTTGGAGTTTTGACATTAATGTGGAGAGTTGGGCATTACGTTCCCTCTTAATGCGCGCTCCGTGTCTGATGAGGACCCCCCTAATGACTACCTTGTGGGCCTCCCACAGGGACCCCGGGTCACAGTCTTGGGTATCGTTCTCTCGGAAGTACAGGGGAAGCTCTGCCAGAACATCCGCCAGGACCTCCGGTGTCTGGAGGAGGCTCTCATTAAGGCGCCAGAATTTAGGCCTAGTAGAGGTGCCTCCATCCAAGGTGTACGTCAGGGAGATGGGTGCGTGATCTGACCAGGTAATGTGGCCGATCGACGAGTCGGACACAGCGTGGAGCTGGCTGTGGGGGATCAAGAAAAAGTCAATTCTAGAGTACCCCTTGTGGGGCGGGGAGTAGAACGTGTAATCGCGTTCCCCAGGATGCTGCAGGCGCCAAATATCTATGAGTTGCGCCTTATGTAGTGAATTGGCTATTCTTTTCCTCTGTGCCGGGGGTATCGCAGAAAACTGAGATGAGGTGTCAGAGGTAGGTATCAGAGGAACGTTAAAGTCCCCACCGAGGATCAGCTGGCCCTCCGTGAAGTCTGAGAGTTTGTCTAGCGTGTGGGAGATAAATTTAGCCTGTTGGTCATTCGGAGCATATATTGTCGCCAAGGTAATTAGTGTGGTACCTACTAGGCCCTTCAAAAAGACGTAGCGACCCTCGGGATCTAATAGTTCTGCCTGACATTTCCACGGTACCGTATGAGATATCAAAATAGTGACCCCCTTAGATTTGGCAGTGGGGTTGGTGGAGTGGTAGGTCATAGGGAAAAGCCTACTCCTGAAGAACGGGAGTTTGTCATGTTTAAAGTGAGTCTCCTGAATGAAGGCGACATCCGCCCGAGATTTCTTTAGATCACTCAGGAGCATGCGCCTCTTTTCGGGGGTATTCAGACCCCTGGCATTCAGGGACACAACTCGCAAAGAGTCCATCGCCTTGTCCACAGGTGGGGGAGGAGGGAGGGGGGAGGACGAGAGAGAGGTGGGGAGAGGTAGGAGAGGGGCTAGGGTTCGGGGGTGAAGAGGGGCAGAGGGAAGGGAAGAGAGGAGAGGAGAGAGAAAGAGAGGATAGACAGTGAGGGAAAAGAGACACACAGCAAAGAGGACAGGGAAGAACAGGGGGGGGGGGGGGTAGAGGGGTCGTCTGAAAACTCAGGCGCCCCTCGCAACAAGGGGTTAGTATGATCGAAAGACCTACCAAGGCGGGCAGGTGTGATCAACTAAAAAGGTGGCACAAACGTGCCTGGACACTCACCAGAGCAAAAGCTGGTATTCGAGCGTCGGCCTAAGTGGGGGATTGGAAAGGGACAGCCAGTGAGAGACCCGCCGGCCACCCCCAGCCACCCCGGCAAGGTGGCAAAGCATTATAACAAAAGGTTTAAAAGTTGAGATTCTAGCATGCATGCATATATCAGTTGACACCAGTTAAGTGTCACCAGGAACATTGAAACAAAAACAGTAACATTGCACAGTGATAGGAACACTTACTCCCCCAAAGATCTTCTGAACTGAGTTAACCCCCCGGCCTAAGGCTGTGTGCCAGAAAAGTCTCAGGGCCGGTGCGACCATCGCTCCCTCCCCCCTCGGGGGCGCGCTGGCACACCTCGCAGCATCAAGGACCCACCCACCAGGGGCAAACCAGTGTCCTCCCGACCCCAATAGGTCCACCTCTCGTTCAAGGTCACGGATTTAAATACCCAGGAGTAGGGGTCCGAGCGGTCCAATCTCACCACCGACCCCCCCGCGCCAGGCCCGGGGGGATGGGGGGCAGCAGATAAAAAATACATGGGCAGCCACCGCCAGGGGGTAGGGGCCCCAGGGAGCTCTAAATTACATGATGTTGAGCATTAAAGACAAATGAACCAGCGAGGACCGCTCAGGTCCAGGGAGTCCCCCCTGCCATCCCATGTGAGTCCCTCCCCCAATGACCCACTCAATGGCGTGAACAAGAATGCAACTCCCCCACAGATAAGCTATTAGTCATAAAAGTTCAAGAACAACTATACAGAGCCCCCGATCACAGCCATCCCCCGTACAACTGATCAGCCGGCGCAGCAGACCCCGGGGGGCCATATACCCACCGATATTAGCCGGGAGATAGCTGGAGCAGGGAGCTGCAATAATAAGAGCATAGTCCTGTGTAGTGGGTAGTTCCGTGATTAGGTTCAGGGCTCCAGGCGCCACGGTCGCGGGCCCAACATGAATAGGGGGGGGGGAGGGCATGGCACATCACATAGGGAAGGTTGCGGCAGTCTCCGTGTAGAGGGGGGCAAGGGGGGGGGGCTCAGATCAAGATCAACAAAACACACAAAAAAAAAAAGAAAAGGAGAGTAAGGAAAAATAAAAATCCTGTGCAGTGCGTAATAACATGGTCAGGCATAGCTTGATAGCCTAGGACTCACGTGACCCCTCAGCTGAAGATGGTGCTTGCACTCTCCTGTTGGGCCTTTGCTGACGCGGGGCAGGGCCACCTCTATACGCACCGGTGTTTGGGCGATTCGGCTGGCGGGGCAGGATGGCCAGCCAATTCGGTACCACCACTGGATCTGCTCCCAGGAAAGTGAAGAGGGCAGGTAAGTCCGCCGGGGTGCGGACCGTAAAGGACGCCGACATCCGACGGAAAGTGACCGCTAGAGGGTAGCCCCAGCGATACGTACAGCCCGCCCTTCTGGCTAGATCAAGGATCGGCCTTAACATGGCTCTACGTTGCAATGTAGCCCTGGATACATCCGGGAGGATCTTTATAATGGCCCCGTCGAAGTTCACATCTCTCTGCTCCCACGCCTTTCGCAGGATTAACTCTTTGTGCGCATATCGGTGAAGCCTGCATAGTACATCGCGAGGACGATCTGGGTCCGTAGGCCTGGGACCGAGGGTTCTGTGGACACGATCCAGCTCTAGGGTAGGGGGAGAGTCCCCCAACAAACCTTGAAAGATGGCCACCACCGAGACCGCCAAGACCTCTGATCCCGTAGCCTCCGGCAGGCCCCGCAACCTCAGGTTGTTGCGACGGCTACGGTCCTCCAAATCTTCCAGGTGTAGCTGGAGGTCAATGGCCGAGGCCACCTGTGCTGCCTGGGCGTTCTCCAGCACCGCCACCCGCTGCTCCAGCGCGGAGGCCGAGGCCTCCCCGATCTCAACCCGATCCGACACCAACTGCAGCTCCTCCCTTACCTCCTGTATATCGCGGCTGTGGGCCTCCTCGACGCGTCGGATAAGATCCTCGATGTCGGCCCTCGTGGGGAGCGCTTGGAGGATGGAGCGGAGGTCGTCCGGTAAAGTGCCCGAGTGCCGCGGCGAGTTCTGGGTGGACGGACGGAGAGCCGATGGGGTCCCCTGAGATAGGCCAGCATCCATCTCTGGCGGGGGAGGGGAGGTCAGCGCCGGATCCGCGCGGAGCAAAGGAGGAGACACGCGTGTAGGCCTCGTAATGGCGTCAGCAGGCTGGCTCCCGGTGTCACACAGAAATCGCCTGATGCCGCTCCTTAAGGTAATCGGTCGGTTCCTGCGGGGTGATGGACCGGTTCTGGGTCTCTTGCTGTTTAGCATGCCGTTGACAGTTAGCCAGATAAATCGCTGTATGCCAGGGTAAGCCGGGGGGAAGCCAGGAGCTCACAAGGAAAACGTCTTTACCCGGCCATCGCTAAGCCACGCCCCCTCAAAAAACATTTTTTAGCCTTTATCCATCGACTTGGTATTGTATTACTGGAGGTTCTACGTTCCTATTGAGTTTTGGATAGTACGCTAATAATAATTCATGAGAAATAGAGGGTTTCAGTAGTTACATTTTTGTAAAAAATTGCACTGGTCCAGATCATTTGGTGGAGGGTTGTTATTCAGGGGTTGGGCTTCGTCCCTTAGCTCTAGTAAAGGGAACTCTTAAGACATTAGCATGCCAAGACATTTTGCACAATTTCATGCTCCCAACTTTGTAGAAACAATTTGGAGATGGCCCCTTCCTCTTCCAACATGACTGCGCACCAGAGCACAAAGCAAGCATCATAAAGACATTTAATGAGTGAGTTTGTGGTGGAGAAACTTAAATGGCCTGCATAGAGTCCTGAACTCAACCTGATAGAACACCTTTGAGATGAATTAGAGCGGAGACTAGGAGCCAGGCCTTCTGGTCTAACATCAGTGCCTGACCTCACAAATGCGCTTCTGGAAGAATGGTCAAACATTCCCATAGACGCACTCCTAAACCTTGTGGACAGCCTTCCCAGAAGGCTATGAATAAGCACTGTATGATAGTGTGAAACGCGTCAGCTCTTTTATCTGATTTTTTGCTGTGATATGTTAATGTTGTGATCAGTTTTATTAAAAAGGAACATTTTTTTGGAGTGCGGCCGTCCCGGTTTTTCTCTACACATTTTGCATATTATTGCAGTGCCGGCACCCAGGCGTTAGGATTCCACCCCCCAGTTCTCTGGGATCTCTAAGCGGTTAAACTCTTTCTCGGCCTTCCCAGAAGAGTTGAAGCTGTTATAGCTGCAAAAGGTGGGCCAACTCAATATTGAACCCTACAGACTAAGACTGGGATGCCATTAAAGTTTGTGGGCCAGATTCTCAGCTGAGATACGACGGTGTATCTCAGATACACCGTCGTATCGCAGTTTTTTTCAATGGGTATCTATGCGAGTGATCCTTAGAATCACTTACGCATAGATACACTAAAGATCTGACAAGTGTAAAGCAATTACACCGTCGGATCTTAGATGTAATGACAACGCCGGCCGCTAGGTGGCCTATATGTTGTTTTCTCATTTGCCTATGCAAATGAGCCTAATACGCCGATTCCCGAACGTTTTTGTAGGTTGCGTACGCGTAAGGTTACCCCTGCTGTATGAGGGGTATGTTTCCGAAGTGCCGTCGTTGCCATGTTAAGTATGGCGTCGGGTCAGCGTCGTCTTTTTCCGTCGGTTACGTAGTTTTACTAAGTCGTTCGCGAACAAGGAATTGCGTAAGTGACGATCACGTCGTTTTGACATCGGTTTCAACGACGCTTTCCGACGTGAGCTGGAGCATGCGCACTGGGCTTTTTTCCCGGCCGGCGACTTCGTTTGACGCGGGGGCGCGCTTTATTTAAATACAGCACGCCCCCTCCTTCAATATTTGAATTACGCAGCCTTACGACGCCGCATTTACGCTACGCCGCCGAAAATTACGGAGCAAGTGCTTTGAGAATACGGCACTTGCTTCAGTAATTTGCGTAGACGTAGTGTAAATGCGATACGATACGCTACGCCGCCAAATAAGCCATTTTTTGAGAATCTGGCCCTTTGTGCGGTTAAAGGCAGGTGTACCAATACTTTTGACAATATAGTGTATGTGTATATATATATTTTCTACACCAATGCATTAAAATTGTTTGTGTGTTTTTGAATTGAACATATTGATGAGAAAGTTGTCAGGCTTAGTTATGTTTTCAGCCATAGAGATTTTTACAATCTTGTCTGCTCACTTTTATTGGAATTGTGGGTGCAATAGAACAATTTGTAGAAAAAACATTAAGAATACCCTTTAATTCACCCTGTAAAGATACAGGAAAATATATGTAGTGTAAAAAGTGTTACATTAGTAATTGATGTTGTTCATGGATGACTAAGAACTGTAAGAGTAACCACTCTGTGCATGAATTAAGTAGCAAATGAACCTTGAGGTGTTGACATTGAGCTATGTTTACCTTTCGGTGAGAAGTGCCATCTTAAGTGCCGTCATTTAGATCTACAGTGCTATCTGTTACCCTGGCATTGCACTCTGGGATCAGTTTGTGAGCAAGTATTGGATGTCAGCTAAGCACCATTACCGGCTCATCCATTTTCTGACTCATGTTTACAAAACCATGGGACTCCGCTGCTAATATTAAGTGGACGGAAATCCAGATGTTTTGATGTTTGCAGTAGCCATACGAAGAGTGAATGTTTGTTAGGTCAATGTGCGCTATGCCTGGGAGCTACATACTAAAGATTGTGCCCTTCTCTTGTCTCTTCTTGTAGGACAACATGGCAGCCAACAAATTCCTTCTCCTTTCCTACCCCTAAAGGCTGGAATTTCAAAGGGGTAAGATTTTATTTTTTCCTTTTCAATGTGGAGCTGGTGTGTGCAAATCTAAAAAAAAATCAAAAACAAACAACCAACTACAACCCAAATGACATTACCCACAATATAGCTTTTATTCTGGAGTGGTTCATGTTGGCTTGTGAGTTGTGACGTGTCATCCCAAGTGCAAATGTATTTAAACACTTAGGGCCAGATTCTTATACCTGGCGGCGTAGCGTAGCGTATGCAGGGCTGTCTTAACGAGAGGGCACACCTGGGCACTGCCCAGGGGCCCCAGCTGCATGGGGGGCACCTGCACTTTCCCCAAAGAAGCTGGTCCTTGAGCCCATGCTGCCCCGAAATTGGAAGTCAGTGTGCTGGGGGTTATCTTGCATGTAGAGGGGTCAGAGTACTGAGGGGATATCTGGGGTGTAGAGGGGTCAGAGTGCTGGGGGGATATCTGGGGTGTAGAGGGGTCAGAGTGCTGGGGGGATATCTGGGGTATAGAGGGGTCAGATTGCTGGGGGGATATCGGGGGTGTAGAGGGGTCAGAGTGCTGGGTGGATATCTTCTGTGTAGAGGAGTTAGAGTGCTGGGGGGGATATCTGGGGTGTAGAGAGGTCAGAGTGCTGGGGGGATATCTGGGGTATAGAGGGGGCAGATTGCGGGGGGGATATCTGGGGTATAGAGGGGTCAGAGTGCTGGGGGGATATCTGGGGTGTAGAGGGGTCAGAGGTCTGGGGGGATATCTGGGGCGTAGAGGGGTCAGAGTGCTGGGGGGATATCTGGGGTGTAGAGGGGTCAGAGTGCTGGGGGGATATCTGAGGTGTAGAGGGGTCAGAGTGCTGGGGGGATATCTGGGGTGTAGAGGGGTCAGAGTGCTAGGGGGATATCTGAGGTGTAGAGGGGTCAGAGTGCTGGGGGGATATCTGGGGTGTAGAGGGGTCAGAGTGCTGGGGGGATATCTGGAATGTAGAGGGGTTAGAGTGCTGGGGGGGATATCTGGGGTGTAGAGGAATCAGAGTGCTGGGGGATATCTGGGGTGTAGAGGGGTCAGAGTGCTGGGGGGATATCTGGGGTGTAGTGGGGTCAGAGTGTTGGAGGGATATCTGGGGTGTAGAGGGGTCAGAGTGCTGGGGGGATATCTGGGGTGTAGAGGGGTCAGAGTGCTGGGGGGATATCTGAGGTGTAGAGGGGTCAGAGTGCTGGGGGGATATCTGGGGTGTAGAGGGGTCAGAGTGCTAGGGGGATATCTGAGGTGTAGAGGGGTCAGAGTGCTGGGGGGATATCTGGGGTGTAGAGGGGTCAGAGTGCTGGGGGGATATCTGGAATGTAGAGGGGTTAGAGTGCTGGGGGGGATATCTGGGGTGTAGAGGGATCAGAGTGCTGGGGGATATCTGGGGTGTAGAGGGGTCAGAGTGCTGGGGGGATATCTGGGGTGTAGTGGGGTCAGAGTGTTGGAGGGATATCTGGGGTGTAGAGGGGTCAGAGTGCTGGGGGGATATCTGGGGTGTAGAGGGGTCAGAGTGCTGGGGGGATATCTGGGGTGTAGAGGGGTCAGAGTGCTGGAGGGTTATCTGGGGTGTAGAGGGGTCAGAGTGCTGCGGGGATATCTGGGGCGTAGAGGGGTCAGAGTGCTGGGGGGGATATCTGGGGTGTAGAGGGGTCAGACAAGCTCCACTTTTCTGCCTCCTACCTACTTGATGTTTGTTTACCTGCACTGTCTCCATTGTAGGGGCCCCAGAGCATTACTTTGCCCAGGGGCCCATGATGCTCTTAAGACGGCACTGAGCGTATGCTATTTACACTACGCCGCCGCAACTTACAGGAGCAAGTGCCGTATTCTCCAAGCACTTGCTCCATAATT
Organism: Rana kukunoris; assembly: GCA_029574335.1. NCBI lineage: Eukaryota > Metazoa > Chordata > Amphibia > Anura > Ranidae > Rana > Rana kukunoris. The sequence continues at coordinate 35,912,581 of CM056055.1, forward strand.
TGCGGCGGCGTAGTGTAAATGGGCCAGCGTATCCCCGCGTAATTCAAAGGGGGCGGCTTGTATTTAAATTAAGCGCGCCCCCGCGCGCCGAACGAACTGCGCATGCGCCGGCCGTAAACGTAGCCCAGTGTGCATGCATGCTCCATAGTACGCCGCAAATACATTGGTTTTTCGACGTGAACGTAATTAACGCACAGCCCTATTTGCGACGAGTTACGTAAACGACGTAAACGATGGAAAACACGATGCTGTCCCGACGTCCATACTTAACATGGCGTACGCAGGACCTACGCAAGGTTACCCCTCATATAGCAGGGGTAACCTTACGCTTACGCAAACGACGTAAACTACGATGGCGGTGCGCAAATACGTTTGGGAATCGGCGTATCAGGCTCATTTGGATATTCGACGCAGAACGCCACCTAGCGGCCAGCGTAACATTGCAACTTAGATCCGACAGTGTAAGTGACTAACGCAAGTCGGATCTAAACAAAATCTATGCGTAACTGATTCGAAGAATCAGGCGCATAGATACCCAGCTGAAAAAACAGAGATACGACGGCGCATATGGAGCTACGCCGTCGTTGCTCTTCTCTTCATGTACAGTGGAACCTTGGTTTACGAGTAACATGGTTAACGAGTATTTTGAGAGACAAGCAACTTTTTTTTTTTATTATTCTGACTTGGTTTGCAAGTGTTGTCTCACAAAACTAGCAGAATTCAAGCTAATGGGCTGTGCAGTACCACATTTGGCTAGAGGTGTGGGGGAGCCATTCGGAAATACTTGGAAAAATGTGGAAATTCTCCATCCCCGGGTGTTTCTGAGCCTTTCTGAGGTCAGCCGAACTATCCCCGATCATTTCCGAGGCTCTCCGATTCACCCCACCTCTGGCCACATGTGGTATTGCATGCCATTGAAGTCAATGCAGAACAAATTATTTTTGTTTACATTGACTTCTATTGGGAAACTCACTTTGATATGTGAGAACTTTGGATTACGAGAATTCTCCTGGAACGGATTCCCATCTTAGACAGTTGCTATGGGAACTAGTGGCCCCATTGGAAGAGTTTCCCTCTATTCTGATAAAAAATCAGAAATTGGGGTTTACACTCATTTTCTCTTTCTTAGTGGCATTGATGATCAGGACAATGAATCTCCCGGGGATAACGGACAGCAAAATAATCTTGACAGTGCTTCTAAACCCTTATCACCCTACCCATTTTTTTTTAAAGTTTTGACATTATTTATACTTTTGAGTTTCTACAGCAAAAATACAGTATATTGCATATTTGATTCATTGAAATACCTACACCTTATGTATAAAATATATCTAAAAGAAAGCATGAATTTATTGCCTTCAGAAGTAAATCAAATTCCAGTTAGTATTTAATACAGGTTAAAGCAATGCTTTTGCTTAAAAAAAAAGGGTATTAAATGTATTAATATGGCTCATTAAAACCTGTGGCCAGGGGTGGTAAGAATAGGCCTTTGAGCCACGACTTTACTGCCCCTCAACCGCCTGCCTTAACATACAGCACATTGCAGCCGCTGTGCCATGCCATCAAACACAGTCGCTGTGCCATGCCATCAAATGCAGTCGCTGTGCCACGCCATCAAATGCAGTCACTGTGCCATGCCATCAAACGCAGTCACTGTGCCATACCATCAAACGCAGCCACTGTACCCCTCAGTTGTCGCCACTGTGCCAATTGTCACCACTGTGCCCCTCAATTTTTGCCACTGTGCCAATTGTCACCACTGTGCCCTTTAATTGTCACCACTGTGCCCATTGTTGCCACTGTGCATGTCACTGTGCCCTTTAATTGTTGCCACTGTGCCCATTGTCAATACTGTGCCGATTGATGCCACTGTGCCCTTTTTCGCCACTGTGCCCATTGATGCCACTGTGCCCTTTGTCGCCTCTGTGCCCATTGTCGCCGCTGTGCCTGTGTAAAATGCACTTACCTTAATCCTTCCACGTCCCTCGATGTCTTCTCCTGCCTTGGTGACGCTTCAGCCAATCAGGTGACCGATAACCAGAATCGGCGAACCTGATTGGCTGAGACGGCCGTCAGTCTTATCCAAGGAATGCACCCCGCACGTTCCCTGGATAAAGCACCCAGGCTGTACTCGGAAAGCCTATCATAGCTGCTGGCTCTGATAGGCACTTCCACACAGCCAACCAGCTGCCGTTATTCAGGTGGTCGGCGCTCAATGTCCGGCCACCTGAATAGACCAGCGGCAGCTCGCAACAATAACATACATTCATGCAATGCATGAATGTACAGGTATGTAATTTTCAGTGACGGTGCAGAGCCAGGGGCCGCCCTACAGTGCCCTCTATGGCCGGACCACTGCTGGTCTGGAGACCCAGTGATGACTTCACTTTGACAATCCCAAATGAATTTCTAGCTGCAAAATAGTCAGGGTAGACCCTGCAGTAATCAATTGAATGGTGCTTAGTGATTAATATTCTAGCTTTATGGTCTTGAGTCTGATTTTCATTAGAGCCACTATAAACTTGAACTTTTCTTTGAAGGTTTGAACCCAAATGTCAGGGTTTTCTTGCAAAATGTAAAAACGTATAGATAGGTTTGTTGGCACCCATGCAAAACGACCCATGTGTGTAACTTTGAAAATCAATGCATTGCATATATATTAATATAAAAATCAAATTGACTGTTAGTAGGCCAGATAAGTACTGTATGTCCAGAATTTTGGTAAACTTCCACTGCAGCTGCAGTGGTCAGTGTCCACAGTGGGGCAGTGTTGAGCTAGTCTGATCAGTATATTACCGACCCATAATAATGGTTTATAAAAGTGATGATTCCACTTTTAAATAAATATTGAAATGCTCAAAACGGCATTCTTTAAAAGAAATGACCTTCATTCAAACTTTACTTTTCATACATGAAAGTTAATTGAATAACAATATTTGCTTGCCATATGTTCTATGATGTTAACAAATTCTAGTTGCTTAGGGGAGAATGAGCAGATGCAAATTTTCAGATGGTAAAGCAGACCAGATATCTCCTTCATACAGCAGTGTAATCCGGATGTAGAATATTCAGACTATCTTAGTTCAATATGCAGCAAGTGTACTTACAGCCCCCAGTATATACATAAGACCCCTGGATGGCCATGGTTGGTTGAATGTGTAAAGTTTGCCAGATCTGAGATATTAACCACTCAATTTGGCTGTTTTCTGTAATCTCATCTATACAGCAGTGACAGATACCTAAAGGCTTGCCACTATTTATGGAAGAGGTTGACTAGGCGGGATCTCAATACATTGCCATTAGATAAGCTGGCACTGCAAGGTGTCTGTCAGTACTCCTTCTTACTTCCTCCCCTTCTCAAGACATGAGCAAAAATTATAATATCATTTTAGGATGGTTCTTTATTTATTTTTTGTTCCGCCTCAGAGAACTATCAGAAGACTTAATCAATTTTGCGTTCATTCGCAGTCTCATTAGTTCACATCATAGTTGGAAATCATTTAGTATTGCAAAAGTATATTTAAGTATGATGAACCTGTACCAGTACAAAATAGGTATACAAAAATACATAAATACATTAATTTCCCCCAGCCGAACTTACCCTATCCCTACCCCTAGCCCACCCCCAAACCCCAACCCTTAACCCTACCACCCCACCCCTCCCCATCTCGCCAGATATCCATCTCGTATTGTATCTCCCTTTTGCCTATTGCCCTTTCTTCACTATAACATCCTATCTATGAAACTTGGTGAGAGCTTATAATTAACCCCATCCTGCCATTTTAATTTAAATCCCCCTTCACCTTCCTCCCCCATGAACCTGAGCTGTTCAGCATAATAAATATCGTTAGTTTTACAGAGCCAATTCCTCTCTGATGGGCTCATAGGGTCCTTCCACTGTCTAGGGATCAGGCTCTTTGCTGCATCTAGTGCATGGGGAAGTAAGGTTCTCATATACTGTTTAATAGGCATTTCTGTCCGATGGAACAAACAAACCCACGGATCTGCAGGTACTTTAATTCCGGTAATTTCCTCGATTACTAAAAATACTTTATTCCAATATATTTTGATTTTGGGACGGGTCCACCAAAGATTTGACATAGTTCCTAGTTCATTAAAGGCCCTCCAACAAAATGTGGAGGTTTCCCTTTGGTAGCGGTGTGCTATGGCCGGGGTTATATACCACCGTGCTAGATATTTAAAGTTCATTTGTATCAATGCACAATTAGTTGATGTAATACGCTTCATTTTTAATATTTTCCTGACATCTATCTCGGTTTCACCTGTTTCCAATTCCTCTTCCCATTTATTGATATACGAAGGGAACCCAAGATTTTTTAATCCCATCAATATTTTATATAGGAGATCCCGCCCCTTCCGTTCGGTGCTAAACACAAATGCTCCAGAGGGAGCAAATTTCTATCTGACCTAAGCGAGTAGTGGAGGGAATCCACAAAGTGCTTCAGCTGGAAGTATCGCCACCTATTCAGCTCTCAAACATTTCTTTTTTTTTACTTAATTCCTGATAAGTAAGAATTTTCCCGTCTTTTAATATGTCTTTAAAGCGGAGTTCCACCCAAAAATTGAACTTCCGCTTAATCCCCTCCCCCCCTCCTTACATGCCACATTTGGCATGTCATTTTTTTTGGGGGGGGGGGGAGTGGGGGCTTCAGTAGGAGTGGGACTTCCTGTCCCACTTCCTGCTTCCGCCGAGGGGCTGGTAAGGCGATTAGGCTTAATCGCCTTACTGCAGCCCCTCCCTTTTGCAATTGTCTAGGACACTGACAGGTCCTAGACGATCGCCTGTCCAATCAGCGGCGGGCCGCGCCGCGCACGCATGGGCAGTGCGGCTCGCGCATGCGTAGTGGGTGCCCGGCCGTGAAGCCGAAGGCTGTCACGGCTGGGTGCCCACAGTCGCAATGAAGATGCCGGCCGGGGAGGGGGGAGAGGAGCGGAGCCCCGGTCGGCGCGTCGCTGAAACGTGGAGAAGGTAAGTGTCTGTTTATTAAATGCCAGCAGCTACACTTTTTGTAGCTGCTGACTTTTAATAAACATTTCATTTGGGTGGAACACCCCTTTAAATTGTGCATCTGTTTTTTTATCCAATTGCCAAACAGACTTACTTTCCCTGGTGCAAAATTATTTGTATCAATTAGTGGACTTAATGGGGAATTATAACCCCATTTATTCTTTTTGTGTACCCTATCCCATATTGACATAGATGTCAATGTGATCATGTGCATGTGCTAATTTTGTTGTCTAAATTGTGCTGGTATCCAAATCTCTTATTTAAATCTCCAATTTAACCCACCTTTTCTCTTAATTTTCTCTAACCCAATCAACCACCCGTGCCATGTGAATAGCCATATAATATGTATTAATTTCCGGTACCCCTAAACCTCCATGTTCCTTGTCTCTTGTTAAAATTTCCATACTTATACATGTTTTTTTTCCGCCATATAAACCTATTTAATAACTTTTTTAATATTTTAAAGTAAGCTTCCGGAAGTGCAATCGGTAACATTTGTATTTTATATAATATCTTAGGGAGGGTTAGCATTTTGAGGCTGTTTATTCTCCCTAACATAGATCTTTGTCTAGATGCAATTTTCTTTAAGTCTGTTTTAATATCATTTAATAACGGAATGAAATTATGTAAATAAATTAACTCCGGAGATGATGTAATTTTAACTCCCTAATATTTCAACTCAGTGTCTCTCCAAATAAATGGGAACTCTTGCTTATACAGTAGGTGACTGCGATATTGTGTCAATCTCGCTCCCTTTCTCAGCGAGATTGACCACCTACGAGCCCCATACACAAACACAAATATACAACACCGGGTATTAAAATATTTTATTAGTCTGCTCCGGGGCCCCCCCTCTCTTCTTTAGCTCTTTCACGAGGGGGGGCTTGCTTCTTTGACATCTTCGGGTGGGGGCCGCTCTATTTCCCGCCATCTGGTTCTCTTCCGCCGCTGGGGGGGGGGTTGCCTTTATAAAAGCGCCCCCCCCCCTGCGGGCTTCCTCCGGCGTCTTCGACGGGGGGTAAGTGCCACTCTTCTTCGCCGCCGTCTGGTTCTCTTCCGCCTCCGGGGGGGTCGCCTTTATAAAAGCGCCCCCCCCCCCCCCCCCTGTGGGCTTCCTCCGACGTCTTCGGCGGGGGGTGGTTTGCCCAGGCTTCTGTCTTCTTCTTCCGTCTTCTTCTGTCGCCTTCTGCCTTCTTCTTCTGCCTTCTGCTGTCTTCGCTTCTTCTTTCCTTTAGATGTTGACACGTCGCATTCCTCTCGCTGCAATGCCGGGTGTGCGGCTTGCACCGATTTATATAGGCCACCTACGACGTCACAGTCCCATCATGCTCCAGTACCTACACACGACGTGATACCGAAGGTGGAAATTAGAGAAGGGAAAAAAAGAGAAGGGAAAAGTATACGCACTAGACCCTGGAGAAGCCTGTGGGCAGAAGAAATATGAAAGTCAGTCACAAAAGGAAATAAAAAAGGTGATGGCGGGGGGAGGGTAGAAGGAAAAAGAAAAATAGATATAATACACAGGTGACACTGATGATAATAAAAATAAGGTTTTATGTAATTAAATGTATTTTTTAATGTATATTGTTGTATATGATTGTAAACACAGAGAGTACCACAAGAGCAAAATTTCTAAATAAAAAAAGGAATTTATAAAAAAAAATAAAAAAAAATAGTCCTTACAGCACAAGGATTAAAAAATGGTTCACGTTGGGAGTGTTTTGTTCTGCTTGAAAAGAGAAATGTGGGATACAAAAAAAAAAACATTCAATATATTGTCAAAATTATTGAGACGCCTGCCTGTACACGCACATGAACTTTATTGGCATCCCAGTCTTAGTCCGTAGGGTTAAATATTGAGTTGGCCCACCCTTTGCAGCTGTAACAGCTTCAATTCTTCTGAGAAGGCCGTCCACAAGGTTTAGGAGTGTGTCTATGGGAATTTTTGACCATTCTTCCAGGAGAGCATATGTGAGGAAGAAAGTCTGGCTAGCAGTCTCCACTTTAATTCATCCCAAGGTGTTCCATCCGGTTGAGGTCAGAACGGTCGAGTTCCTCCACCCCAAACTCGCTCATTCATGCCTTTATGGGCCTTGCTTTGTGCACTGGGCCAAATCATTTGGTGGAGAGGGGATTATGGTGTGGGGCTGTTTTTCAGGGGTTGAGCTTGGCCCCTTAGTTCCAATGAAGGGAACTCTTAAGGTGTCAGCATACCAAGACATTTTTGACAATTTAATGCTCCCAACTTTGTGAGATCAATTTTGGGATGGCCCCTTCCCATCCATAAAGACATGGATGAACGAGTTTGGGGTGGAACAATTGATTGGCCTGCACCTCAACCTGAATAAATACCTTTGGGATTATTATTATTATTATTTAGGTACTTATATAGCGCCGTCAATTTTTACGCAGCACTTTACATATACAATGTACATTCACATCAGTCCCTACCCTCAAGGGATGAATTAGAGCGTAGACTGGCCTTCTCGTCCAACATCAATGCCTGACCTCACAAATGTGCTTCTGGAAGAATGGTCAAACATTCCCATAGACACACTCCTAAACCTTGTGGACAGCCTTCCTTGGGATTGTGACGTCATTATAGTTTGTGAGCGTGCAAAGGCAGACGTCCCAATACCTTTGCCAATAAAGGGTCAGATTCAGGTAGATCAGAGCATCTTTGCTCTGGAGTAACGCATCTCATTTGCGTTACGCTGCAGAAATTTTAGGAGCAAGTGCTGTTATTTAGGAAGCACTTGCTCCTAAAGTTGCGGCAGCGCATCGCAAATGAGCCGGCGGAATTCAAATTGGGCGGGTACGGGGCGTGTAGTATTCTAACTAAGCGCGATCCCGCCGCCAACGTACTGCGCATGCGTCGAGTGTCAAAACATCCCCGTGCGCATGCTCCAAATTCTGTGAATGAACGTCAATGACGTCACATTCCCATTCATGAACGTTTTACGCAAGCAACGTTTTTTGTTTTTTTTCCGACGCGATGACGACGCCTATACCTAACATAGGATATTCCAACCCCATGTAGGTATATCTATGCGCCGCATATCCCGTCCGGAAACGTCGTACCGTCATTGCGTCGCGCCGGAATTCGATCGTGAATTGCCGATTTCCGCTCATTAACATATTTTTTGAGCGTAAATCGGCGGGAACGCCCCCGGCGCCATTTTTAAGTTGAAGTAACGATATGATGGCGAAACTCAGTTACGCTGCTCGCATCGGAGCTTCAACCCGGCGTTTCTTGTTTTCTGGTTACAGAAAACAGAAACGCCGGCTCAAAGTCACAGTTAGGCTGGCGGATCACTGGATCCGCCAGCCTAACTGTTCCTGAATCTGGCCCATAGTGTATATACTCACCTAGATGGCTGCAGCATTGATCCAAGCTACAGCTATCCCCCGTCAGCTTTAAAACTAAGAACCAAGCAAAATCTAAAGACAAAAGTCTGCAGAAAATCTAAGGCCTCGTACACACGATAGGTTAGCCAGAGGACAACAGTCTGATGGACCGTTTTCATCGGTCAAAACCGATCGTGTGTGGGCCCCATCGGTTATTTAACCTTAGGTTAAAAAAAAGCCAACTTGCTTTAAAATTAACCTATGGTCAAAACCGATCGTTGGTAGGCACGACCATCAGTTAAAAATCCACGCATGCTCAGAATCAAGTCGACGCATGCTTGGAAGCATTGAACTTCATTTTTTTCAGCACGTCGTTGTGTTTTACGTCACCGCGTTCTAATACGATCGTTTTTTTAACTGATGGTGTGTAGGCACATCAGACCATCAGTCAGCTTCATTAGTTAACCTAAGACAACGGTCCTTCAGACCGTTCTCATTGGATGGACTGATTGTGTGTACAAGGCTTAAAAGTGTGTATGGGGGTCTTAAAATAGTTCATGCACTACTTTGGTCCAACTTTCATGCAAGTTGAGGGCCATAGACTTGAATATTAACCCTCAGAAGTTGCATGAAAATTGTACCTGAATATTATACAATGCAACAGTTGTGCAATAGTTGTCCATTATCACTGGTCAAAGCCAAAGACATATCCAAGCTGCACTAATCCAAAGTTGCGTCAACGTTGCACCAAAGTTGCACTCCAAAGTCAACGCAACAAGTGTGAATCAAGCCTCAAATAAACCAAAATGAAGTAATTCAGCTTATTGTTAGGATTTACATACACTGAAGTAGATTATTTCCATTTCCCTGAGTGAGAGCTGTACAGATCTGTATTTGGAATCAGAATTAATGAGCTTTAGTTAAACGAAGTGACAAAATAAAAGATGACCCTGGCACATTTGGTACATTTATGTAGACATCATGAGGTCTGAGATTTTTTTTCTGTAATGTACAGAATACAATTTATTGTTCCCCTTAATGAATCAAGCTTGGACACAGGTGACAAAAATAATTTAAATTTGATATCTTTTATAAAATATCCGCAGTGACCTTGTTGTATAAAATAGTTGCCAAGGCAACTAATGCATTCTTCCAAAATGGCTCTTGCGCATTTAAAGCATTGAAAAAAATAACAATTGTCTGGCCTTGCACAGTGTAACCTGCGTATCCTTACATGGGAATGGTCCGCACACAAAAGTTTAAAACAGTCTCTTCAGTCAGTCGAAGCCTGTTTATTATTACTCTATGTTTAGAAGTAGGATACATGTATCTTTCCAAACTCACGTGCATCTACCTGGTGATCTTGCTATGAATGTCCTTACTCAGCCACTTCCTGGTATAGAGCTCATTCACATGGGCCGAGGACCGTGCAGAGCCACCCGCTAGTTTACTTTTTCTGCTACCACTAATGCCGTGTACACACGATCGGAATTTACAGTGAAAAAAGTCTGATGGACTTTTTTCATCGGAAATTCCGATCGTGTGTTGGCCCCATCTGACTTTTTTCCATTGGTGTTTAGAAATAGAACTTTTTTAATTTTTTTCCGATGGAAAAAAAAACGATTGAAAATTCCTATTGTCTGTGTGCAACTCCACGCATGCTCAGAATCAAGTCGACGCATGCTCGGAAGCTCGTCCTAGTGTTAGTGTTTTACGTCACTGCGTTTTGGACGGTCGGAATTTACCATATTTATCGGGGTATTGCGCACTCCGCCGTATAGCGCGCACCCCTAATGTGGACCCGAAATTCCTGTAAAAAAACATTTTAGTACTTACAGTTTTGGTGTCTTGCGTGGCGTCCATCGGCGGCCTTGTCCGGCATCCGTCTTCGGCTTCAGTGGTGTCCTCCCGGCTTCTCCAGCGCTGTCTCGAGTCCAATCCCCGCTTCCCGCGCTCAGTTTGAACGCCTCCGCCGACATATACCGAGTGCAGTACACTCGGGTACATTTGGCCAGGCTTGGCTTTGCTCGTGCTCACGCTCTGTGACGTTTATGCGTGAGCACGAGCGAAGCCGAGTCTGGCCGAATGTACCCGAGTGTACTGCACTCGGTATATGTCGGCAGTTCAGTTCAAACTGAGCGCGGGAAGCAGGTATCGGCGTATATCGTGCCCCCACGATTTTCCCCGTATTTTAAAGGGAAAAAAGTGCGCGGCATACGCCGATAAATACGGTAGTCTGACAGTGTGTATGCAAGACTGATGGAAGTCAGCTTCATCGGAATTCCGACGGAAAATTCCATCGGAAATTCCGATCGTGTGTATGCGGCATAAGCTGCCCACAGGCAGCCTATATACAATGAATGGATATGCATCAGCTGTACAGACTCAACTTCACAGCAAGTTTGAGCAGGGGTAGATGGGTACATGGACCCAAGTGCCAAGGTACTGTGCGCAGTAGTCATCACAGGCTACATACTTCAAGGAAGGATAATAAATAAAGAATGAAATTGCACTTTAAAGGCAATTTAAGCTACTAGCATATCAACTGACCGAAGTTGATCACCAATACATATAAACCACAGTGCAGCGCTATAAAATGTGACAAATCAACAACAATAAGTGGTGTAATATGGCTGATATCCTGTAGATAATGACAAATAAATGTACTTGTGATGAAAAGTGAGCTGGAATAAAAAAAAATGATGAAGTGAACCGATTAAATTCAAAGTGCACAAATATAAAAAAAAGAGTCCAAATAGTCCACCATAGAAGGTCACCATGGAACAGGTTTGTGTGTACCAAATAATTTGTGTTCTTTTTATGATATTTGTGCACTTTGGATTCCATCAGTTCACTTCTCCATTTTAATATTTGGTTATTCAAGGAAGGATAGTCAGCTGGCAGGCAGAACCCCAATTTTTTTCAACCTTTTCCCTTTTTCTCCCCCTAATATCTGATGTTGTTGGAGGCCCTCAAGTTTTACTACTACTTGGGTAAACACACAAGCCTCCCATAAGAACCATCAGCCTCCAGCATAAGTGCTCTGTGATTTCCCCTTTTCCTAAGATCCATATGAGATGGTGCTGATAACATTTGGTGTTGGAGGGCCACTTTTTGGAAGATATGAGGGTTGTCTCATTGGGCACAGCAGGGTTCCGGTGGTGCCTCAGTGCACGCCCAGGGAATTCTTGGCATTCTTGGAATTCTTGGCATACTTTGGAGCCTGTTTTTAAAAGTGATCTCCCTTATCCTCCTAAACAAGCGGATTATATCTGAGAAACGTGGAGAGGAATATGTCCATTGTAACAACATTAATTTCAAATTATGTCTAGGCACTAAAGCGGAGGTCCACCTAAAAAAAATATATTAAAAGCCAGCAACTACAAATACTGCAGCTGCTGACTTTTAATAAATGGGCACTTACTTGTCCATGGGGCCCGCAATGTCGGCAGCCGAAGCTGATCAATCTCTTGGCTCTCGGTGAGGGAATCAGTAAGTGAAGCGTAGAGTAGGGTGACCACATTTCCAAACTGCCATTCAGTGTAACGAATCACAACACTGTGATTGGACACAAGAGGTGGGATTTATGATTTCTCCAATCACAAGCAGGGGGTGAGGATTGTGCTTCTCTAGGCATTCCCGGCCAGGACAAGTACTGTCAGCGAGTAAAGCGGTGATGTGGCGGCCTTTTTTGGGGGCATCAGATTGGCCCAGGGGGTGGCTGTGTCAGTTTCATTCCGGGACACTGTATTGTCCTGGAGTGAAGGTGCCCGGGACAGACCTGCAAAATGCGGGATTGTCCCGGGCAATCTGGGACACGTGGTCACCCTAGCGTAGAGGCTTTACTTCCGGGTTCCCTACTGCGCATATTTGGTTTGTCATGTCCGAACCTCCAGCAAGGAGAACAGTAAGCAGTACAGTAATGTTCCAAACCTTCTGTGAATTATCAGTCAGGGAGCAGTGCCTTAGATCTCACAATGCAGATCTACAGCTATGAGACTGTAGGCACAGGGGTGCCTAGGCAAACTCCAATACCAGGAAGCGCACTGCTACTTCCAGATGGAATTCCAGACAGAAGAAACATTTTTCAAGGCACTGCCTGGGCTCAATAAACACTTTTTGATGTTCCCTATGTAGCACTTCCGCTGAAGGAGCTGCTGGTTGTTTTGGATGGCACATTTACCTCGTGGCTCTTCGAAATTCCTAGGGGTGAATGGTGCATATAGCAATAGTAAAGGAATGTCCGCAACAAATGTCTTTTCTGTGCTCTTTATTACCCAGCTGGGTAAAAACAAATAAACTTGTGGTGAGGAAAGTAAAGTTGAAGAAGGAAAGGAGAACAGCAGATTCAGGTGTAGTAATAGGGAAACAGTCCTGCTCCCAAGTGTAACACTTCTCTGCGCCACTCCTGCTTGAGTGGGAATAGGGTATCTGGACAGGCCTCTCTCACTAACCTGGCAGCCAGAGTATTGCTCGAACCTTTGAGGAAAAGTCTCTGCCACAGACCCTCCTTGAATGAACGTCAGGGAGACATCTTTGCCACAGGCCCTCTCTGATTGCGGTTACGGAAGTAACCCTCTTTAGGTGAATTACGCCTGGATCTCCTTCTTAACGTCGCCCAGGTACCGACTGACAGGTGATCAATCCTTTAGTGTCCGGCTACCTTGATCCCCGGTGGTTTGTCAAAATCCTTTTGGACCGCCAGCCTCTAATTGGCGCTCCTCAGACAGACTCCCCACCGAACAGCTATACCGCTTGGGATCCTCAGAGGTGGGAACCCAGTCGATCACTCGGTCCCCGTCGCTGCTCAAATGTTCCGGACCAACAACACCAGGAACACCGCGCGGCACGCACGTCCCGGCTGGTTAGGCCATAACGTTGGGGCGCCGTGATGTGTTCACCCTAAAGGTGGGTGCCACGCTGGACGAAGAAGACCAACCCAGAACCAATGGCGTCTGCCCCATAAATACCCTCCCCCAGCTTGCACAGCGAGGCTCAACCCCCTGCTGATTGGCCGCTGGGGAAAGCACCCGAACCTTGACTCCACTGCTGCCATCTACTGCACTGGGGTGGAAAGAACACCCCAGCACAACAGAATGCACCTACAGCACAGCCAAGCTGAGACAGGGACCCTGCTTTGAACATAATAATTAGGATCAGAGTCTAACTACACTCTGATCCCCCTCTAAATTTAAATAGCACCGGTACTCTTAAAGTAACCAGGCGCTACACCTATAATATAGCAAATCTTCAGTTCTGGAGTTCAGTTCCTCTTTAGTATATTAATTTATCACAGCGTCACCTTGCCCTGGGTGTGGAAATGCGTTTGCACGTACGTATAGATCTATACATTGTCTTCCCAAGTCCATGCATCTTCCCCATGAGGCTTGAGCAAACAGGAAACGTCAGGGGGATCTGCAATTCTAAACAATTGTGTTTCCACCTATACTGAATTATTTGCGGTGAGTTCTCTGCCACAGCCTATGATTTACTGTGGCCGAGCTTCCGTTCTTTACTCTCTAGCTTTTTTTCTTGCTCTTTGTTGATTCTGTGTCTATTTCTGACCAGTTATTTGACCGGGTTTTACATCCTGTCAGCTGTGAGGAAGCTCACCACAGTTTATCTTCATCTCCACCTTAACATGTGAAAAGTACTGCGCTGTCATTACTGTGGTTTGGGGAGCTTTGTAAACCTAAAATAGAAAGGTAATGTGGGCCGGTTCTGGCCTTAACCACTTATTCCAGGTGCAAGAGAGTTTATTAATAAATAGGTCAGCCAGCGAGGGCAGCCAAGGTTGCATTGTGCTGTTAACGTGGATGATGAGGGCTTTGTTTATTGAGCCAAATTGTACAGGCCTCAATTTTGGTTAGCAGGTCACATCTGTCTGTGTATAAGTAGTACAATTGTCACTGGTGGCAGCTACTGACATCTTCAGAGGTCTGGGTTCCATCCAAGTTTACATTATTTGCTTGTATTTTCTCGAATTAGAGCAGGGTCGGCAAACTGGGGCCCTCCAGCTGTTGCAGAACTACAAGTCCCATCATGCCTCTGCAGGGATGGACTGGCCATTGGGACTACAGGGAGTTTCCCGGTGGGCCGATGGCTCAGTGGGCCGGCTTCAGTGACAGCGGACCGCCGCCCCCCCTCCGCTCCTCTGTCTCTCCCTTCCCGCAGTGCTCACCTCCTCTTCCTTCCCGCAACGCTCACCTGGGGGGAACAGAGAAGCAGGAGGAGGACCAGAGGAGCAGAAGGGATGGCAGAGGAGCGTGGGGGAGAGGACAGGAAGCTGACTCAACAGCTACGGCCTGGGAGTTTCGCACTTCTGCCTAATCTTGTCCCATAAGGGGGGCACTGAACTGATTCTTTGCCTTGGGTGAAATAATGTCTAGCGTCCCCACTGGTAATGCCTATAAGAGTACCAGTACCAGCCGATCTACTCTAATAAAGTAGAATGGCTAGTAAAGGGGGAGAGGGGGTGCGGGGGGGGTGCGGGAGTTGTCCATCCGCCATGGGAGAGACCTGTCAAAGTGGGCCAGTCTGGATGAAGTCCAGGGCCAACTTTTTGTCCCAGTCCAGTCCTGTGCCTCTGAGTATAATTGTAACAGCCAGCCTTGCAATGCCTCATGGGAAATGTAGTTCCAACCTGGAGGGCCCCAGGTTGCCTACCCCTGATTTAGAGAGTGGAGGGGTGGTGTTTCGTCAGATATGGCCAGGGCTGCTGTTAGAAAAAAAAAATGTTCACAGTGAAGAGGGATCAGAAGCAGGCAGAACAGGAAGGGGAATCAGTTACAGGAACGATGCCCTGTGTCTCTCTCTGCAGCAGCTGAAAGCCAGCAGAACGGGGAGAAACTGGCTTTCAGCTGCTGCAGAGACCTGCACAGGGCATCCTTCTGTAATCACCCCTCTGTCAAACTGCACTAATTCCCCCTGCTGTTTGGGCCCCCCTGTGTGCCCAGGCCCCCTACAGGAGGGCTGGTGGTCCCCCCCTATCAACGGCCCTGGATATGGCGACCCCGTCAGAAATGGTAACGGAAGTGACGTTCCGCCGCTGCCACCTTGCTACACCCCGCACTCCTCTACAGTAACGATACACCGAAAAGGGGGCAAGCGGACATTTTGTTACACCCACTGGTGTTTTGTATTTCACTGTTATTTTTAACAAAAAACTGAGCTTATAAGGTGAAATACAGTATTTAGAAATCCGACGGACTGTTTAGAATTTTAAATGTAGCGGCAAACCTGCTAAATTTTACAGGTTTGCTAATGTGACAGAACACCGCTGCTTTTAAATTTCA
Organism: Rana kukunoris; assembly: GCA_029574335.1. NCBI lineage: Eukaryota > Metazoa > Chordata > Amphibia > Anura > Ranidae > Rana > Rana kukunoris. Next base: position 35,928,253 of record CM056055.1, read on the forward strand.
ACATGTAAACAGTCTGATCGATTACCAAATACTGTAATTCACTATAAGCTCCATTTCCTGTTGAAAAGGAATGCAAAACTGGTGGGTGTAACAAGATATCTGCTTGCCCCCTTCTCGGTGTATTGTTACTGTGGAGGAGTGCGGGGTGTAGCAAGATGGTGGTGACGGAACGTCACTTCCATTGCCAATTCTGACGGGTCGCCTAATCTGACAGAACAGTGGCAATGCAGGAGAAGAGTTGGGATAAAGGCAGAAAGGGCCTGAACAAGATAATGTTTGTAATGAAAGTTGCAAATTAAAGTGGAACTGAATTCTCACAATCAACAATAATTATTTGTATTCCTTGTGCCGCTGGCTTTAGTAAATTGATAGGATGGTATATTATATTTTTAAAATGTATTCAGTTGCTTCTTGGTTACTGTCTTAGGCCAAAATTATGTCATGTATCCCATGGGCATTTCCTTCTCATTCATTGGGAGAAGGAAGAGGGACTTTCTCACCTAAGCACACCCTCCTACCTGTATGCCTGAGCTAGGGGCAGATGAATTCCAGGAAGAAAATGCTATGTGAATCATTTGCCCCTACTCAAAATGGCAATGGCTAGAAATGCTAGGGGGTGTTTTCCAAACAGATTTTTCAGCAGGATAAAGCATGGAGACATAGATGGATGGGAGGAGTTTGCTTTGAATATTAAAAATGAATTAAATAACATTTTCAGTTTGTGATGCTCAGATACAGTTTAGTTCTGCTTTAACAAATATTGAAAATTATTTTTGACATTTCTTTGTGTTAAAGCTTATATGATATTTAATTGATTTTGATTTACCCAGACAGACAGTATAATAGAATTCCACCCTTTTGAGCAACAAAAAATCTTGTTTTCACTAACATAACCACTGTCTACTGCATACCATACAGTGCCTAGCATATATCTTAATTTTGGAAGCTAAAAGTGATGCATTCAGACCGTCTGCTAATGTTTTATTGCTGTCTGTGTTTAGGTGTGGGAGATTTTGCCTCACTTCCTGTCTAATTGATTGGCAGAAAAAAGAACAGGAAGTAAGGAAAAATCTCTCCACTTCCTGTCTATTTGATACAGGTCAGACAGAACAGTATGTGAGGGCAAATCTATCTAACAGGGACACATACAGCAATAAAACAAGTTTTCTAGTAGGGCGAAAGCTCCACAACCTTCGTCAGTATTTCGTTACTGTCTGTGCCCCCTTTGGCAGGATTTCCTCTCAAAGTTTGTATGTATGTCTGAAATTCTCTCTATTTCTAGTGGTGACAGTGCCTGAATAAAAAATTCTCCTGAGGAAGTTACTATTCGTGGTGAAACATGTAGAGAATAATTCAGCTCGCACTTTCCAATTGTACTGTATGATCATATTTTCATATTTTGACTACATCATTTTAAATTGTCAATAAATAACATTTTAATAACATAATCTTGTTGTATCAATTGCTTTTTAAAAATCCTCAAATCTCTTGAACTCTTGTGTTGATGATTTCTAGGGATGCGGTGCTGGTAGATGATAAACAAGAATTTCTCTCCATTTTTTTAATATGCCCCTAAGTGTTAATTTTTTTTTTTTAGCAAGTATGCACTTTACTATATACAGTGGGGATCAAAAGTTTGGGCACCCCAGGTAAAAATTTGTATTAATGTGCATAACGAAGCCAAGGAAAGATGGAAAAATCTCCAAAAATCATCAAATTACAGATTAGACATTCTTATAATATGTCAAAAAAAGTTACATTGTATTTCCATCATTTACACTTTCAAAATTACAGAAAACAAAAAAATGGCTTCTGCAAAAGTTTGGGCACCCTGCAGAATTTATAGCATGCACTGCCCCCTTTGCAAAGCCGAGGCCTGCCAGTGTCATGGATTGTTCTCCAATTTTTTTTTTGGTCTTCCAGATCTTGCTTTAACTTCCACTGTTCTTGATGACTGCCATTTCTTAATTACATTCCGAACAGCGGATATTGACATCTCAAAAAAAGCTTTGATATCTTCTAGGGTTGTCCCGATAACGATACCAGTATCGGTATCGGGACCGATACCGAGTATTTGCGGGAGTACTTGTACTCCCGCAAATACCCCCGATACCTAAATAGAATACTTTCCCCCCCGCCACCCCCACCGACGCCACCGCCGCATATGCAAAGCCGCCCCCGCCGCCTATACAAAGCCGCTGCCGCCGCGAACATTTGTAGGCACCTTTACTTTCAATAGCTGTTTTCCCTGCAGTGCGCCATGTAAAGGACACTCCCTGTTGCTCGGGATCTGTCCAATCCCGAGCAAGAGGGAGTATCCTTTACATGGCGCTCTGCAGGGAAAACAGCTATTGAATGTAAAGGAGCCTACAATGTTCGCGGCGGCAGCGGCTTTGTATAGGGGGCGGGGGCATCATCATCAGGTACGGGGGATATGGCTGCAATATGGGGGGAACATGGCTGCGTATATGGGGGGACATGGCTGCGTATATGGGGGACATGACTGCAATATGTGGGGGACATGGCTGTATATGGGGGACATGGCTGCATCTATGGGGGGGACATGGCTGCAATATGGGGGACATGGCTGTATATGGGGGACATGGCTGCAATATGTGGGGGCATGGCTGTATATGGGGGACATGGCTGCAATATGTGGGGGACATGGCTGCATCTATGGGGGAACATGGCTGCAATATGGGGGGGACATGGCTGCATATATGGGGGACATGGCTGCAATATGTGGGGGACATGGCTGTATATGGGGGACATGGCTGCAATATGTGGGGGACATGGCTGCAATATATGTGGGGGGACATGGCTGCAATATGTGGGGGACATGGCTGCATTATGTGGGGGGACATGGCTGCATTATGTGGGGACACATGACTGCATTATGTGGGGTGACATGGCTGCAATATGTGGGGGACATGGCTGCAATATGTGGGGGACATGGCTGCATTTGGGGACACATTTGAAAAAGTATCGGTATTCGGTATCGGAGACTACTTGAAAAAAAGTATCGGTACTTGTACTCGGTCCTAAAAAAAGTGGTATCGGGACAACCCTAATATCTTCTTATAGCCTTCTCCAGCTTTGTGAGCGTCAACTATTTTAAGTTTCAGCTTTCTAGACAACTGCTTAGAAGAACCCATGGTGCTGATTGTTGGGGCAAGGTCAGATGAGTCTGGGCATTTAAAACCTTTGAGATTGACATCACCTGGTCTTCCCAGACGATGTTTGAGAACAATCCATGACACTGGCAGGGCTCAGCTTTGCAAAGGGGGCAGTGCATGCTATAAATTCTGCAGGGTGCCAAAACTTTTGCAGACACCATTTTTGGTTTTCTGTAATTTTGAAAGTGTAAATGATGGAAATACAATCTAACTTTTTTTGACATATTATAAGAATGTCTAATCTGTAATTTGATGCCTTTTGGAGATTTTTCCATCTTTCCTTGGCTTCGTTATGCACATTAAAGCGGGATTCCACCCGCAATTATTATTTTTTTTTAAAGTCAGCAGCTAACAGTGTAGCTGCTGACTTTTAATAAGGACACTTACCTGTCCTACTTGCCCGCGCTGATGGACCCCAATGCCGATTCCACGACTGATGCAGGTCCCGTGCCGCCATTTACACTAGGGGAAACTGCCCATTTCCTACTGCGCCTGCGTGAGTCTCGTGCCGGCTTGTGAATGGGCGGCTGCTCTCTGAGAACACACACAGTTCCCATAAAGCAGCGCGCCCCATTCACTAGGAGAAGGAGAAGAAGAAAACACACTGCGGTGCGGATGAGGCAGATTACGGACTTCCGCATAGCAACAGGTATTTCGGGTGAGTATACATTTATTTTTTCACTTTTTTTTTTTTTTTTTAGGACTTTTGGCCAAATATTTTTTTTCCTGGGTGGAACTCCGCTTTAATACAAATTTTTACCTGGGGTGCCCAAACTTTCGATACCCACTGTATATCTGGTGCTAGGTTCACTTTAATAGAAAATCTTGCTGCAGCCTATGATGCTAGTACAGTATATACTGTAAAGATAATAAACTCTGTTGGGCTTTCAGTGTCAGCTGACGCTTACTATAGGTCAGGGTTGCTTTTTTTAGCCTCAGTTCAGCATTAAATGATTTTTGGGTTTTTCCCATAAAGGGCTGTCATGTCCTGTGACCAGGGAGTATGGGGGGTGGGGGGATAATTATAGTGAGTTTATGGTTGCGCGGACCCCTCCATAAATTACCAATAACACCTGCACGCTATAGGCAGTGACTCATAGCTGGCAGTGTATGAATAAGCAGCAGGCTGATGGTATAGGAAGGAGTCCTGCCAGGAATCCCTGATCCCGAGAAGGTCTAGACAGCCTGTATGTATAGATGACTCTCACACGCTAGCTGCCTTGTAACAGTGTGATCACCATATTACCGAAATGTACACTATGCTGCCCTGTCGTTGATTGACAGCTCTAAAGCAGCACTGAATTTCAGCAAAGTATTTTTATTTTTCCTCTGAAAATCTCTTAAGAATTAAATATGAAGAGGTTTACCGAAAACTTTGTTCATGTTGGCAGCTGCACTCGTTTTCCATTTGGAAGAATAAAAAAATGAAAGTCCTGTGATGTTAAGGTCAGGGGTGTATTCTGCAGAGAGGGATGGTTAGAGCTGGAGGGCATGGTCCATTCTTGGCATGTTCGGAGTCTCTCTCTTCAGTGAAAAGTTTCCTTATGTTGTAACATGGCACTGGGTTTACTTTACCCTCCCTTCTGAACAGCGCATGCAACCGGGTGGGATCCTGTCCTGAGCTAAGAACAGCAATGAATATGTATCGAGTATAAGCCGAGTTTTTCAGCACATTTTTTGTGTGCACCCCAGAGCAGTAGAGCAAAGATTGATGTCAGTAGGGCAGGGGACGGCGTCAGTGTTTTTCTTCTTATTATTTTTTTATTATTTTTTACAATATTATTTTTTTATTACATTTTACATTTTTTTTTAGGAGCCCCATTATGGGACTTTGGTGAAATATCAAGAGTCTAAACCAGAGGTCTCAAACTGGCAGCCCTCCCATGAGACATTGCAAGGCTGATTGTTAAAATCATTACTCCCTCAGGCAAAGACATGATGGGACTTGTAGTTTTGCAACAACTGGAAGGCCGCCAGTTTGAGAGCCCTGGTCTAAACAGACTCCCGATGTCTCACTTTTGAGACAGAGAAAGAAACTAAGGACAGAAATTCCAATTCTTTTCTCTACAGTTTATGATGCTTCAGTTAGGAATGAAGACATGAGCGATCAGTTCAGATCACGTACTGTGTTTATTCAGAAAAGGAAGAGGACAGTTAATGAAATATTTACCAACCCCTTCCCCCAGCTCCTCAGAGGAGAGGAAGGAAGCTGGAAGCACTGCAGGGGGAGACAGAAAACAGGGGGCATGGATACCGCACGGGGGGATTAGGGTGTGCCCAGGCACACCCTGTGCGCACACCTATTTATATATTGTATATATATTGTGTGTTGGCTATAGTGTACTATAAAGCTTGCTATGATTGCATTCTATTGTCTGTTGTGATGTAAAATAATCTAGGATGGCTTTCTGAAGATCTGTCATTGTGGCTTGTGCTAACTGACACTGTATTGTGTGAAGAAGTCCTGTGATAAATGTGTATAACAGACAGTCTAAGGCCTCGTACACACGACTAAATGTGTCTGTTCAAATCGGTCGGACCGACCGATTTGAACAGATCTGTCTGCTGGGATTTTGGTTTGCTCGCGTGTACACACGAGCAAACCAAAATCCCCACCAGCAGACAGCGCGCTGACGTGGCAGTGACGTGGCGGTGACGTTAACGCCACCACGTCACCGCACCAGGAAGTAAAACACTTCCGCGCATGCGTCGAAACCATTCGGCGCGTGTGTGAGAAGACATGTCTGCTGGTTAGTGTACTAACCAGCAGACATGTCGGGCGGACGGGTTCCCAGCCGACAGATTTCAAAGCATGCTTTGAAATCTGTCGGGTGGCCAAATCCGTCTGTTTGCCCGTACACACGATCGAATCTGTCTGCTGAAACGGTGTAGCAGACCGTTTCCAGCAGACAGATTTGATCGTGTGTACGAGGCCTAAAGGTCATGCGGCAGAGACATCAGCTGTAGTTAATTAGCTAATGTAAATTAGATCAGGAGTCGGAGTCATTATGTCTACCAAAAAGATGTGTATTGGGGGTCATTGTGTGGTGTTGTGGGTGGAGTTGGGTCATTGTTCATTTCGGTTACTGCAGGATCCTAACTGTATATAAGAACCTGATTTTCTCAATAAAGGGCCTATTCGTGTGGAACCTCAAACAGAGCTGTGTGTTTCGTTATTGGGGTTTGTTTGCCTGACTGTGGAGTGTCGATAGCTGCCTTAAGTTCGGGAATGGAATATCCTAAACGGCTTTAACCCCTGTCCCATTTGGGGTTCCGTTACAGGGGGGCGCCAAGATTTTTTTTGCCCAGGGTCCAATCAACAGTAAAGACGGCCCTTTGGGGCAGTTATTCCAGGATTGCTAGGAAGATATAGGTAACTAATTCTGGGTGACAGGAGAGCACAAGTAAGTGCACTCTGTGATCCACAAGAGAAATATGGACAAAAAATCTTTGACCATGCTTCTCTTTTAAGGGGAACCTGTGCTTTCCAATTGGTCAAATTATTAGGTTCACTTTATTTGCCTTTTTTTCCCTTCCAGGTGCTCTGGGGAGTGAGAAGAAGGGGTCCAGTGTAAACTCCAAGTCACTATAGTATAGCAACCAATCCGATTTCACTTTTCCTTATTTTAGATCAGTAGGAATTTGTGGCTATGGGTTGGCACATTTTGCATATTGCCATAGGCGGTATAACAGCTGCTGGGAAACTTCTTGTCTTACAGCCGTACCTAGTGATCCACGCTCAGGACACAGCTGGTTAGAATTACCAAGGGAAGATCAGAGGGCCAGACATGGCTAAAATAAACCATTGTGTGTCCTTCATTTCTGAACCATTTTATGCCACATCATAAAACAGATGCTTATGGGCAAGATTAAAGGGTCAGTCATCACATATAGCTGCAAATATATTCTAATTTGGATTACTGGGAGCTTAAAGCAAACCCGTCTTCTGCTAAAAAGTATATATACAGTGGGGAAAAAATAAAAAATTTGACCAACTGCAGATTTTGTAAGTTTGTCCACTTACAAGAAATGAAGGGTCTATACTTTTTTTTATCATGGATAAATGATAAATGATAAAGACATATTGGGCCAGATTCTCAGAAGAGATACGACGGTGTATCTCCAGATACACCGTCATATCTCTGTTTCTGAGCCCTCCTATCTATGCGACTGATTCTTAGAATCAGTTACGCATTGATTTGGCATAAATCCGACTGACGTAAGTCACTTACACCGTCGGATCTAGGTTGCAATGTTACACTTGGCCGCTAGGTGGCATTCCCATCGATTTCTGCGTCCAATATGCAAATGAGCATGATACGCCGATTCCCGAACGTATTTGCGCACCATCATCGTAGTTTACGTAGTTTGCGTAAGGTTACCCCTGCTATATGAGAGGTAACCTTGCGTAGGTCCGGCGTACGTCATGTTAACCACTTCCTTACTGGGCACCCCTTCCTGACCAGGTGAAATTTCAGCTTCTGGCACTGCGTCGCTTTAACTGACAATTGTGCGGTCGTGCGACGTGGCTCCCAAACAAAATTGGCGTCCTTTTTTCCCCACAAATAGAGCTTTATTTTGGTGGTATTTGAACATCTCTGCGGTTTTTATTTTTTGCGCTATAAACAAAAAAAGAGCGACAATTTTGAAAAAAAGTCAATATTTTTTACTTGTTACTATAATAAATAGCCCATTTAAAAAAAAAAAAAAAACGTTTTTTTTCAGTTTAGGCCGATACGTATTATTCTACATATTTTTGGTAAAAAAAAAAAAAATCGCAATAAGCGACTGGTTTACGCAAAAGTTATAGCGCATACAAAATAGGGGACAGAATTATTATTAATTTACACACAGAGATCCATGTCTTGTCCCTGTAACCGCCGATTGCGAGTGCCTCGCGGACATCGCGGCCGCCAGGCACGCGCATCGGTATCTCAGGAATGCAGCGGGCACGCGCCGCCGGCGGCGCTTGTGCGCCCCTTAGTGGCCATTAAGAGCACAGGACGCCTATTTGCGTCCTGTCAGAGATTCAGGACTGCCCGACGGCCGCATATATTCGTACAGGCGTCGGGAAGTGGTTAAGTATGGACGTCGGGACAGCGTCGTGTTTTTCCGTCGTTTACATAGTTTACGTAAATCGTCACGAATAGGGCTGTGAGTTAATTACGTTGATGTCGAAATCAATGTATTTGCGGCATACTATGGAGCATGCACAGTGGGCTACGTTTACGGCCAGCGCATGCGCAGTTCGTTCGGTGCGCGACACGTTTAATTTAAATACAGCACGCCCACCTTCTTCCTACTTTGAATTACGCGGCCTTACGCCGGCCCATTTACGCTACACCGCCGCAAATTACGGAGCAAATGCTTTGAGAATACAGCACTTGCCCGTAAAAAGTGCGGAGGCGTAGCGTAAATGGGATAATTTACGCCGAAGAAACGGAAAACTACGAGAATCTGGCCCTCTATCAACCAAAAATTCAGAAAAAAACACATAAAACAAATGCTATAAATTAAGTTGCAGTTCAGTGAGTAAAATAAGTATTTGATCCCCAAGCTAAACATGACTTGGTGGGGTATCATTGTTGGCAAGCACAGAGGTAAGACGTTTCTTGTAGTTGGTTACCAGGTTTGCGCACATCTCAGGAGGGATTTTGGTCCACTCTTCTTTCCAGATCTTCTCTAAATTCCAGCTCCCTCCCTATTTTTTTTTATAGGATTAGGTGTGGATACTGACTAGGCCACTCCATGACCTTGTGCTTCTTCTTGAGCCACTCCTTTGTTGCCTTGGCGGCATGTTTTGGGTCATTGGCATTCTGGAAGACTGCTTTACGACCCATCTTCAGTGTTCTGGCTGAGGGAAGAAGGTTTATCCAAGATTTTACAATACACGGCCCCGTCCATTGGCCCCTCAATGCAGCTAAGTCAGCCTGTACCTTTGGCAGAGAAACAACCTCAAAGCATCATGTTTCCACCTCCATGCTTGACTGTAGGGATGGTGTTCTTAGGGTCATAGTCAGCATTTTTCTTCCTGCAAACACAGCGAGTCGAGTTAATACTAAAGAGCTCAATTTTGGTCTCATCTAACCACAGCACTTTCTCCCAATCCTTCTCTGAGTCACTTAGATGTTCATTGGCAAACTTCACATGGGCCTGTACATGTGCCTTCTTGTGGAGGGGGACTCGCCCCAGTTGCCAACAAGGGTTTCTCCACCAAATACTAACCAATGGTTAGTGGGGGCAGGGGAGTGACTGGGGGGGGGGGGGGTGACTGATGGTTGTTTCCATATGTACAAGGGACACACTATCGGTCCCCTCTCCCTGACAGGACGTGGATCTGTGTGTTTACACACACACAGATCCACAGTCCTGCTCAGCTACTGGGCAATCGTGGGTGCCCGGCGACCATAGCCCAGTGACCGGGTCCCCCCTAGTGGCTTTAAAAGGGCGCAACGTCATATGACGTCCACCCAGAACAATAGGGTCTGCCTCCTGCCGTCATTTGAGGGCGGACGGTAGATAAGTGGTTAAAGCCTCGTACACACGATCGGATTATCCAATGGGAATTGTGCGATGACAGGCTGTTGTCGGAAAATCTGACTGTTTGTATGCTCCATCGGACAATTGTTTTTGGATTTGCCGACAAACAAATATGGGATAGCATGCTTTAAAATTGTCTGACAACAATTGTGTGTTGTCGGATTATCCGATCGTGTGTGTACACAAGTCCGTTGTACAGACATGCATGTTCAGAAGCAATGCTTACCATAACACAACATTAGCAGAAGTTGCCCAAAGGGTGGTGCCAAAGAGCTGAAAAACCACGTAGTTTCATGTTTGTTGGCTGACAATTCTTTGGCGTTTGTATGCAAGACAAGTTCTTGGCCAATGCCCCTCGGACAAAAGTCCTGCGCTTTGTCCTTCGAAAATCCGATCGTGTGTTGAGGCTTTAGTGACGCACGCCTACAGTATGTATAATGACAGACAAGTAAAATTAGTATAAATCTCCATCGAAATCTCAGTAGCTTGACCTGCTCCTACGCAGTGACTGATGGACTCTTATGTTCCTGATCTGGTTAATGTTATTTCGAAGTACATAATTACAGCGTCCCATGTGAAAGGCTGCGCAGGTTAAGACCCATCTACATCTGTGGAGTGCTTTGTACTCAGGGCACATCTCTGGGGGAAGTCTTTCTTGACACGCAATCAGCTGTGTTGTGCGGGTTGATTCATAACATCAGAATTTGTCCATTGATCCCTCAGCTTGTCAGCTTGTGTGTACAGTCTTTCAGGTGTTTAGTGGTGAGCTCAGAGCACAGTTATGAACAGCCGCCTTTTATAGCCCAGGCTGAGCTTTGAAGCTTCACACACCGTTATGTTTGCACTTGACCAGTCCTGAAACCCGATGCGCTTTATAAACAAACTTTGTGGACCTCCACGGCACACATTCAGACTCATGTACTGTTATGATTCCTGGGGTTGTTGAGAAGGCAGTCTTTATTAAAGGACTATGGACCTGTCTTCGTTTTCAACCAGCTTGAGGCCACTTGACCTTAGGTGTAGTGTGCTTTCTGTTTCAATACATTTTTTTGTTCAATAGTTTTTTAAGGGATAGAAAGTCAAAGTATACCAATTTAGAAAAGGTTACAGAATATACAGGGCCACCATCAGGGGGGGGGGGTACAGGCAGTACACCTGTAAGAGGCCGGGGGTCCCCAGGGGCCCGGATGGCAACCCCCCCTTTTTTTTTTTATATATTTTTTTAATATATTTTTATTTTATTAAAATAGCCAATTTTTTTTTTAGAGGTTCGGAGGTCCCCAGGGGCCCAAATGGCAACCCCCCCCTTTTTTTTTAAATATATTTGTTTAATATATTTTTATTTTATTAAAATAGCCATTTTTTTTTTTTAGAGGTCCGGCAACCCCCCTTTTTTATTTATTTTTTATAATAAAAAAAATATATATCGTTTTTTAATATATTTTTATTAAATTTTTTATTAAAGGGCTAATTTTTTTTATTTTTTTTAGGGGTCTGATGTTCCCTAGGGGCCCGGAGATCCCCAGGGCCCTGGATGACAACCCTTCTTTTTTTATGAAAAAAAAGTTTTTTTTAATATATTTTTTTATTTATTTTTTATTTTTATTTATATATATATATATATATATATATATATATATATATTTATTATTATTAGTTTCCCAGGGCCCAGGATCAGATTGGAGAGGGGGGGGTTCACATTTGGTTTGGACTTTATCAGAAATCTTTGCATTTTTTTTTTATAATATAGACACTTATATATTGCCATATGTTGATAATAATTTTTTTTTTTTGTTTTAAAGTGTATTTTGTGCGTGAACTCAAGAGAGAGGAGCCAGACTGCAGGAGTTGGGAGTAGGCAGACCCTCCCCCCAGAGGCAATCTGCCATCCTTCTCCATGCCCCCGGGTGGCAATGACGGGTGTGAGGAAGGACCTCCCACTCACCCCGCCATACCTGCTCCGCTTGGGAGCCCAACGGGGCAGAGGGACTCCCCCTATGAGGAAGTTAGGGGGTCTAGCCCACTCAGCCAGCCCCGTAGGTCCTTCGCCTCTCTTTTTTAGGAGACCGCATGGCCAAAGTGCGTGCGTGTTAAACCAATTTTGTGTGCGTGCAAGTGTGGTGGTTTTTGTGTGTGTGTGGGGGGGGGGTGGGCGTAGTAAGCACAGGCGTACCTTGCATAGCACACCCACCGGGAGCCGGGCTGAGATCACCAAACTCAATTCACATGTAGCCGAGACCGGGATCTGAACCCTTGGCTGCAGAGGTGAACAGCTTGTCAGCACAGTGCCAATCACGTTGAGCCACCACAGCTCCGTCTGTTGATCATTTTATATAACGTACATATATGTTTTTTTTATTTGATGTTTTTTGGTGCTGAAAACATTTATTTATCCATACTCATCAATCCTTATTGTTGCTTGTAGTCTAATGCCGCGTACACACGATCAGTCCATCCGATGAGAACGGTCTGCCGGTGGTCCGTCGCGCCTACACACCATCAGTTAAAAAAACGATCGGGTCAGAGCGCGGTGACATAAAACACAACTACGTGCTGAAAAAAATGAAGTTCAATGCTTCCAAGCATGCGTCGACTTGATTCTGAGCATGCATGGATTTTTAACCGATGGTCGTGCCTACTAACGATCGTTTTTGACCTATCGGTTAGGAATCCATCCGTTAAATTTAAAACAAGTTGGCTTTTTTTTAACCGATGGATAACTAACCGATGGAGCCCACACACAATCGGTTTGGTCCGATGAAAACGGTCCATCAGACCTTTCTCATCGGTTTAACCTATCGTGTGTACGCGGCCTAAGTTTGTTACTATAGCACTGACGTTGGTTTAATTTGAGCAAATTGCTATGCACTGCAAAAGAAAAAAAAACAATTGATAAGAAAATGCCATAACAGATCCTCATTAGGATGCAATTTCATATTAGATGATGAATAGTTACAAAACATTGCATTCAATAAGGTTTGATGGAGTTACAAATGTAAAATGATTTCACACAGTTATCCTAGAGAACATTACTCTTTTGGGATCTGGATATCTGATTGTATATTGTGTCTAGTCTTGTCCATTTTTAGCAGATTTTCGGGTAGAATGCTGTTATTTTCCTTGTGTACGATGTTGATAATTGTATAAATAGCAGTGCTTCACTATTAAAAGCCTCTATGATAAAAAGATAGCAGAGTTTTAAAAGTGGAAAATATGCTTTTTGAGTTTTTAAGTCCATGTCATGTGCATGTTTCTCATGAGAAATATGTATCCAGCTGGCAACCTGTCTCAGGGCTATTTCCAGAAGAACTCTAATAAGTTACTGAGAACAAATTTGTAAGAAAATGTGCATCGAACATCTATCACCCTTATCTGTGGAATCTTTATGAACAGTGGCCCTGGCACCCAAGACCAGTGTATTTCAACCGGGTGTTTTGTGGAACCCTAAAGTTCCTTCTGAGGTTGGTAGGGTTTTCTTTGAGCAGTGAGCAAAGGTAGATTGATCACCCACCTATACTGGCCAGTGGCCACTAATGTAAGTGGACAATTTTCCACTAAACATCAAAATGGGTCATTTCTACACTGACCACTAGCGTTACAGGACAGCGCAATTTTTACTGTCTGCCCAAGGGTCGAAATCTGGGCTTATAGCACAGTATTTCCCAACCAGGTTTCTGTACAAACCTAGGGTCCCTCCTGGTGCTGCTAGGGGTTCCTTGAGCAATGAAGCAATGGTGGATTGATCTTCCACCTACCAAGACCACCAAGGCAAGGGAGCAGTTTTCCACTAAACACCAAAATGAAGGGTCACTTCTACATTGTAAAAGGAAAAATTTCCGCGCCAAAAACTAATAAATAGTGGTCTACACTGGTGTGAAGATAATAGAGTTAAATGCTGTGCTGCTCCTCAGTGATATAGTGTGTACCTATAATAAGTGAAAATGAAGAAATCTACATTGACCACTAATTTTAGAGGACACCACAATTTGCCTTTCTTTTCTGTAGTTTTAATTCATTTTAAGAAAATATAATTTGAAGATCATTTTGTAGGGGGTTGGTATCAAAATCTTTGACCTGGGTGTCAAATATACTAGGTATGTCATATTACGTTATACAGTTCTTTTATTTAAAATGTACTTCTTCCTTAAATCATACTAAGATACAATGAGCTGCAGGTATAATCTTTTTTTTATAGGGGTTCCCAGAGAACCTGGAAATTATTTCAAGGGTTTCTCAGGGTTAAAGGGGTTGGGAAAGTCTGTCCCATATAATAGAGTTAAAGTTTAACTCCAGCCAAACCCTAATGCCTAGTACACACGTACGGGATTCCCGGTGGTAAAAAGTCTGCTGGGAATCCCGAGGGGAAAACCGAGAACATGTTTGTTACATTGTTTCCCCCTACACACAAGAGGTGGTTTTTCCGACAGAGCTTTGGTCGGGAATACCCGCCGTGTGTATGCTCCATCGCAGTTTTTTCACATAAGAAAACTGCAGGGAAAAAGACCGCCGGGAATCCCAGTTGGTTCTCTTTTTTTCCCGGAAATTTTCCTATCGGAAAAACCTGCGATGGAGCATACACACGGCCGGTTTTCCCGGCAAAAAGCTCTCATGGCAGTTTTCCAGATGGGAAAAACGGTCGTGTGTACGAGGCATTTCTCTACTTTTGGATACAGCGAAGGGTTAGAATAAGGTTTTATTTCTCGGTGTCCCTGTTTGAGAGATCCAACCTCACTATTTGTCCGACTCCTGAGAACCATCATAAATGGTAGATAGAGAGGGGAATGCAACATTTTGCTGTTATCTTTTGAACTGGAGTAGAGGGGAGATTTTCCTATAGGGACACCTGTTTCATTGGCAATAGTTAGCGGAGTGCTTTACTTATTTTACTGCTGTATCTCCTGACACAGGAATGTTTCTCCAGACTGGGAACATGGACAGCAATAAAATCCTGGCAGAGGCTTCCAAGTCTTCCTCACTTGATCCAAAACTAGTTATACTCCAAAACTGAACTCTAGGCTGATATAAAGTCACAAATTTGTACAGCTGTAATCATTAATAGATCATTACATTTATTTTTATATGTAAGCAGTGTAAGTAACTGAATTAGGCCTGCTATCAGTCTCTTGAAGTCCTTGTACAGCAGAACTGGAGAGAATACGGGAGAAGCAGTAAGCCAATCAGTTCATAACCTGACCAAAAGCATGCTGATAGCTAATAGCTCCCCTTCTTTTTTCCTACCCCTTTGGGTTGGAATACTTTTTCTATATGCAGTTCGGGGCAGTGTTGCCAACCGTCCGTATTTTTATGGACAGTTCGTAAAAATGGGCACTTTTTTCTGCAGTTCGTAAATGTCCGTGGTTGCGGAAATGTGCCAGTAAAAATAGCCGAGATCGGTTCGGCTTGGAACTGTGCATGGAGATTGGAGGCAGGGGGTGATTAGAGGCAGGGGTGATGGTGGCTGTGGTGGCACCGCAGAGGGGGATGGAGGCAGGGGGAGATTGGAGGCAGGGGGTGATTGGAGGCACCGCAGAGGGGGATGGTGGCACCGCAGAGGGTGGGGGATGGAGACAGGGGTTGTTGGTGGCACCGCAGAGGGGGATGGAGGCAGGGGGAGATTGAAGGCAGGGGGTGATTGGAGGCACCGCAGAGGGGGATGGTGGCACCGCAGAGGGTGGGGGATGGAGACAGGGGTTGTTGGTGGCACCGCAGAGGGGGATGGAGGCAGGGGGAGATTAGAGGCAGGGGGAGATTGTGGCACCGCAGAGGGGGTGAAGGCAGGGGGTGTTGATGGCAGAGGGGGATGGAGGCAGGGGGTGATGTGACTAAATTATTTACCCTTATTATATCGAAAATAACAATATTTTTTTACCTTAAAATCTACCTTAAATCACATAGCCTAAATACTGAAATTTGCACCTAAAAATTTAATTTAGTAACTTTTGTGAAATGCCAGTAAATAGGTGGCTGCGCCAGTAAATTTCGGGTGTCGTGCCAGTAAATTTCAATCTGGTAGGTTGGCAACACTGGTTCGGGGCTGGATAACAGGTATTATTTTGGGATCCACATGGTTTACCACAAGCCTTGTCTCTATAACTTTTTTCAACAAAATGATAGGTTGCATTTTTAAATGGGTTGTGTAGGCAAAATACAAAAACAGCCATAGGAAATTGCTAATATTTAGTGTTCTAGCTGTGGACCTATTATTATACCTAAATTAAAAATGGAACTTAAAGCAAAATAATCTGTATGGTCCAGTTATATATTCACTCACATCCATTAAGTATCCGGGCCAAAACTTATTTTGGTCATTTTGGAATTGGGTATTTTTTCTTAATCAAAAACGAATTCTATAGCAAATAGTACAATGTGACATGGACCATGGAATAATGGTGTTAGTATTTGAGATTTACAATAGGCCCGCCTAAGCTTTTACTTATAGTACACTATAAGAAATATACAAACTCTGCAAGGTTTTGTCTATGGACACAGCAAACTCCAGGATATGGCTGTGTGTGCGGAAATCTTAAAGAGTTTCCAGGAAGGGAGATACGGTGTGTTTTCCTCTCTTTTGACTTCATTCCTGCGAAAATAATAATTACAGCTCATTTCTGTGTCAGTGAATGTTATAACATATTGCTCTTTAGTATGCAGGAGAGAGCTTTCATCAAACGCATTTAAAAAAAAAATGAAATGTTGCCTGAACTTGAGAGATTAATTAAACTCTCAATTTTTCTTCTTAGTATTTTCTTATTAAAGACTGTCCCTTGATATCTAAGATAGAGAGTTTTTTTTTATAAACAGAATTTTGAAATATGTGAGAGTAAGTTTAGAGTATTTTACTTTGCCGATAACAGAGTTATTAAAGGCTTGAACCATTGGACTTTAATTTCTAATGCCCCATGGAGGAATGGGCAAATGCAAGGCACTAGTACAAAACTTTTTTTACCACATCAAAACATTTATCAGAGAGACCACACTATGAGGCATGGGTAGTTGAGCAAGTGATCTGTGACCCAGTAACACTGTCAGAACCAGGGACGGGGAGCCTTTCTGGAAAAGAAAAAAAAACAACAAACCAATACTAAACTGCGCTTGTGTGAAAAAACACGATCGGAAATTCCGTCAAGAAAAACTTGGATTTTTTTCCGAGCGAATGTTGGCTCACACAATTTTGTGTTACATACACAAAATCACTTGAGGTCAGTAGAAAAACAAAATGGCCATTATATTAGTGGCCAGTGCGAATAATGCCCTTCTTACAGAGGTGGTCAAAAAAACACCCCTACCGACAGCTAAAAGGATCATAGGTGTCATGCAGCTGACTGTGCCAAGGGGCCTTGGCCCTGAAACTATGCTGACACCATCTAATCGAGGGTCTATTAGTCGCAGCTCAAGGAACACCTAGCAACGTTCAGAGGATCATTAAGTGAGAATTACTGTTATAAAGACTATGCTATGTAGCCACATGGCATGATCGTGCCTATAGAGAGGGAAGGAAGAACAGTGCAGCCTGTCACAAAGAAAACAGTAGGCATATTGGCTAATTATTTCATCAAGAATCTTGATGTCCACATATTTACTTAAGACAATACAATGGCAGTTCAAATGCCCACTATGAGGCCTGGGTGAGGTCCCAGTGGGCCATCACGCTAGGCCTGCAGATTACGCCTGGAGAACTGTTCTTGAAATCAGCGGGGCTCGGCTGTCAATTTGACATTGGGGTCCTACTATGTCTTTCTCTTTCAGGAGCACTGTTAGGCCCCGTACACACGGCAGAGAACCTCGACGGGCGTAACACATCGTTCCGCCCGTCGAGGTTCTCTGCCGGCCGTCAGAATCGGCAAACCGCCCGCCGGGAAAGGCAACCAGCCATTCATCCCGACAGGCCGTCGAGCAAATAGAGAACCTGTTCTCTATCTGCTCGACGGGTACACACGGCCGAGGTTCTCGGCAGAATGCGGCTCCCAGCGAGGTTCTCGCTGGTTTCTGCCGAGAACCTCGGCCGTGTGTAAGGGGCTTTAAGGTGGGATCCGAAGAAGAGCAGAGCTGACTGTCACACTGACAGCTGAGCTCTGCAGGACTCCGGTGACACAATACCAGTCTTATCTGTCAAACTAATTATCCCAGCAGCCCCCCTGAACCACAAAGCGGGATTCGGCTGTGCAGAATCCAGCCCTGCATATTACACTGGAAGAGCCATCATCAAAAATTAACCATACTGATTTGTGGTTATGCTCCAGCTCAAGACAAATTTCAGAAGGCCCAATGTTAAACTGGCCATCCATTAGTAGAATTTTTTTTCACAATTTTTAATTTTAAGAATGGTAATTCAATTTTCTAATCGTTAGTGGGGACATTAGTTTCGGCTGCCGTGATAAGAAAATTCAAAGCAGGATGGAAACATTTTCTTGAATGAACCCATTTTTAAGGCACATCGGCATACATCAGTGCTGTGTTTACCTGCAAGGAAAGCACAGTTGTTCTGTACATCCATGTGCAGGCGGTCTCATTCATGTCTTTTGGGATGCAGCAGCTGCATGGACACAGCCACTCGTTCCAATGAAAATTGTACTTTCCAACAACATTCGTCAAGTCATCAAATGTACTGAGAATATTTGTATAAAAGTGTGTATGAATGTTCATTTGAAAATCTACTAGCATATGGCCAGCTTTTAGAATGGGATTATTATTTATTTTCTTTCATTTATTTTTAACATTTTAAAATATTCCAATCATAAATATAATTTACGTTGACTTCAAAACACAAACCAGAAAGGGATTATTTTAAGCCTAGTGGATGCAGCAGCATATACCATATATCAAGAAAGTTTGATTTGTTAGGGGGCTATGGGTGAGAAAGAGACCTCCAAACCGGATCCCAATATAAGAAGATGTTAGTTCCATCTATGCAAAGACGTCATTGATCTTCCAGCAGTCATCTTTTTTAGAGCAGGCTTAAAAAAGAAACAAAAGAATCTGTTTGCTGCGTGCAACAAGAAAACTTTTCATACACAAGGATATATTTTCCATTTCTGGTTGTGGATGAGACAGTTAAAACAAAGCAAAAGCCTTCTGCTATTGAAGTGCTTCCTCCCTAGATCTCTCCACGCTCCCAGGCCTGCAGCTTCCTCTGAGGATGAAGGAAGAGTGAGGCTGCTTTATAATTTGCGTAACCCTGCTGGTGGGATTCTGTAAAACGGCCACACCGCACACACTTTTAAAAATAGAGGTTTGAACTTTTTCTCACTCTGGCTCACATGTGTTCTGTCTTGCAGTCCCTTTTTTGGAAGTAATGGTCCCTCATTAGCCTTATTATCTCTTTTTTTTTTTTGCAGACAGCCCTACAAAGTAGTAAAATTTTAAATTAAAAGCCACTATACACAAGGAAAAAAGAAAACACAAAGAGCACTAAGATTCACATGGCCGCATAGTTGGCGGCACCCGCCGACAAGAATCTGTAGACTCTCACTGGCTGTTGTAAATTTAGGGTAAATTTTGTTTTGGCTCCTTCTGTAATCAGGGGAGCAGTAATTATTTGGCCTGGTCTGTTCGGGGCTTTACAGCCGTTTGATTGTTTCCCCCTGTCTCCTGAAGAAGTTTCTGAAGCTTAGGGAGGGAGAATTTGGGTGTGGTGCTACAGTATGAAAACATTTATAAATAGGCCTCAATGTCATCTTAACACCCCTAAATGCACCCTCCCCTGCAAAACACAAAGCAAACAAAAAGAAGAATAGTTAATGAAATTGAGAACCTCTACATTTTGGCAATGGCGATGTTGGTAATTTTGCATCAAAATCAGTTTTGCCAAAATCACTGTACTTATCCCTACTGGTCATCAGCCAAGTGCCATTTTTCCATAAATACTGCTTGGCGGATATACATATGCACCTAGTTGGCGGTGAAGGTGACTATATCCATCTAGTAGCCATAAAATAGTACATACTGTATAGTCAACCGAATTCAGATATGCTGTGGCATTCAAATGATGCCCATTAGGGTGACCACGTGTCCCGGATTGCCCAGGACAGTCCCGCATTTTGCAGGTCTGTCCCAGGCACATTTATTCCAGGACAATACAGTGTCCCGGAATGAAACTGACACAGCCACCTCCCAGGCCAATCTGATGCCTCCAAAAATGGCCGCCACATCACCGCTTTACTTACTGACAGTACTTGTCCTGGCTGGGAATGCCTGGAGGAGCACAGTTCCCGCCCCCTGCTTGTGATTGGAGAAATCATAAAGCCCGCCTCTTGTGTCCAATCACTGTGCTGTGATTCGTTACGCCACAAGCTAATTTTTGGGAAGGGAGGGTGTTCCTGAATGGTAGGTTGGAAATATGGTCACCCTAATGCCCATGTGTTACTTAAACTATTCATAGGAGCTAAGATGCATTCATACATTTTACTCGCTAGTACGACAAAGCAGAAATGATTCTGCAGGACAGAGAGCCTTTTTTCATCTTCAGTCATCTAGTATTGTTGATCTAAATAATGATGCCCAATGTGCATCATTTATTGGTACCTTCCCCCCCCCCCCCAATTATGGCACCAGAGGGGGAGAGGAGACAAATGAGAGGAGACACTTTTGGGTGGAACTCAGCATTAAGCCTTTACAATAACTTTAACCACTTAAGGAGGCGCCCAGAGGCGATTTAGTTTGCATGTGCCGCGCTATATACGTTTTTCATTCATTCATTCATTAAGGACTGCCGCACGATGATATACGTCGACAGAATGACACGGCTAAGCACAGGGAACGTATATATACGTCCCCTTTAAGAGCCCAGTCGTGGGTCGCGAGTGCTTTGTCAGTGATCGTCTGTTCCCTGATATAGGGAAAGACGATCACTGACGTCACACGTCCAGCCCCCCCCCCCCCACAGTAAGAAACAAACATGAGGTCACACTTAACCCATACAGCGCCCCCTTAGTGGTTAACCCCTTCACTACCATTGACTTTTTTACAGTTATCAGTGTATTTTTATAGCACTTTTCACTGTGAAAATTACAATGGTCCCAAAAATGTGTCAAAAGTGTCCGCTATAATGTCGCAGTCATGAAAATAAATCTCCAATATTAGTAAAAAAATATATATTAATAAAAATGGCATTTTTATAAAAAAAAAAATGTACTACTAAAACTCACCTATTTTGTAAATGCTATAAATTTTGCGCAATTCAATCGATTAACGCTTATTGCGATTTTTCTTACCAAAAATAGGTAGAAGGATATGTATCGGCCTAAACTGAGGGAAAAAAAATGATATCTTGTTTGAGGACATTTATTATAGCAAAAAGTAAAAAATATTGAATTATTTTTAAAATTGTCGCTCTATTTTTGTTTATAGCGCAAAAAATATTTTTTTCTAGACGCTATAACTTTTGCGCAAACCAGTCAATATGCGCATTTTGCAATATATATTTTTTTTACCAAAAGTATGTAGAAAAATACACATCGGCCTGAACTGAGAAAGAAAATTTAGCTTTTTTTTTTTTAAATGGGGATATTTATTATAGCAAAAAAGGTAAAAGATATTGCTTTTTTTTAAAAAAACTGTCGCTTTATTTTTGTTTATAGCGCAAAAAATAAAAAACGCAGAGATGATCAAATAGCATCAAGAGAAAGCTCTATTTTTGGGAAAAAAATTACGCCAATTTTGCTTGGAAGCCACGTCGCACGACCGTGCAAATGTCAGTTAAAGCGACGCAGTGCCGAATTGCAAAAAGGGCCAAGGTCCTTAACCTGCATATTGGTCCGGGTCTTAAGTGGTTAAGAAAAGTGAAATACTGTTTGCCATCTTATGGTGAGGTAGAATCCCACAAATATGAGAGCGGTTCAAAACACAAGGGAAGGTTGTGTGGGTATTGGGTGTTTCTGTTCAGTTATCTCCATCTGTATACAATATATATACGTAGGAGTCTAACTGTGTTTAATATTTTCCAGCGTGTTTTAACTGAGCAAAGCAGATGACTAATAATTGTGTTGTACCCAACAGATGCAATGCTGGTAGACTGGTATGACTTGATGAACTGCCAAATGCAAATATGCAACAGTCCTAAAGTAATCTGGTTTTAAGATTTGATTTATCTCT
Source organism: Rana kukunoris (assembly GCA_029574335.1). Classification (NCBI taxonomy): domain Eukaryota; kingdom Metazoa; phylum Chordata; class Amphibia; order Anura; family Ranidae; genus Rana; species Rana kukunoris. Next base: position 35,950,059 of record CM056055.1, read on the forward strand.
TAACCTCCCTGGCGGTATGATTCTTTCAGATTTTAGGTGCTGAAAGCGGTACCATTATTTGCAAGGAAATTTGGCGTTTTATACTCTAGGCTTGTAATTCTCAGAAATAACTCACTTAAATCTATCCAAACAAAAGTCTAATAGGCATCCCGGGTATGATTTTTATTTTTTTATTTTTATTAAAAATTATAATATAATAAATAATTATAAAAAATTATAACAAATAATAATATAATTATAGTAAAAATTATTCAATAGTGTAATCAAATCAAAATCACTGAGATTTGCTCAGTTGCAGAATTTTTGCTGTCATTATTTTATTTTTTTTATGACGTATTTCCCCACAAATCGCTATCGCTAAATTCTGCAAGTGATTCTGATTTATTATCGCTGTTTTTTAGCTGCTCTAAAACAATTTTTGCCATAAAGGGACACTTTTGGTTGCTATGGGCAATCTACAGTTTGCAGGGAGAAAGAACAGTTTTTATTATATAAAAGGACATGTAGTGCACAGGGCAGACCACTAGGGACATGGGGGTGTGTATTTTTTACATACAGTACTGTAATCTATAAGATTACAGTATACTGTATGTATAGTGTTTGTTTACATTTTTGAATTTGGTGCCGTTCTCCGTCCCCGTGCGTCGTAACGTCGCAGGGAACGGAGCTCGGCGGCACACGGAGACGCTGTGTGAATCGAGCGAGCACCCGCTCGCTCACACAGCGCTGATGCATCGCTGGATCGATGGAGAAGGTAAGTAAACAGTCTCTGTGGATGCTGCGAGGCGAGCCCGAGTCTGACTCGGGGTTACCGATCGTAGCACAGAAATCTAACCCCGAGTCAGACTCGGGAACACCGCCAGGGAGGTTAAGGGTTCAACTAGGGGGTATATAGGTTGTGTGCACTCAGAATGCCCTTTCACATTTTATCTCCTTCTAAAACTTTGATACCAATTTTTGGTGTGTAATAATCCTCCAATATAAGTAGTAGAAGCCGGTGGGGGATAGCTGCAGCTTGGATCAATGCTGCAGCCATCTAGGTTAGTATATACACTAGACATGTGCAGACTGGAATATTTTGTTCAGTTTTTTCGTTTTCGTTTGGAAAGTTACTCCCGAAAATCGTTTTGATTTATTTCGTTTTTCGTTGGGGAATAGCTTTCGTCCGAAAATCCAATAATACTTGGTTTCTGTCGAATGGTCAAAAGAATATTCGACAGAACGTCAAATCTTTTTAGTTTCTGGCGAATGGGGGGGGGGGGGGGAAATGAATATTCGACGGAACGTCAAATCTTTACGCCGACTCGTACATTTCCGTTCGAATATTCCGCCTACAAGAATTCTAATGTTGTATGACTAGTAATAATGTCGAATCTATTCTCTATAATGTCAAATCTATTTTCTCATAAATCGAAATCTATTCTCTGTAATGTCGAATCTATTATTTCTATAGTGTCGAATCTTTTCTCTATAATGTCAAATCTTTTCTCTATAATGTCGAATCTTTTCCCTATAATGTCGAATCTCTCTATATCGAATTTTTACCACAACGAAAACGAAAATAAAGCATTTTTTATGTCGGATCTTTCGGTTTTCGTTTCTTGCACTTTCGTTATCGTTTGTTAAAACGATAACGAAAAAAAAAGATTTTCGGACGAAAATGCATTCTAACGAAAACTAATGCACATGTATAATATACACTATATTGTCAAAGGTATTGGGACACCTGCCTTTACACACACATGAACTTTAATGACATCCCAGTCTTAGTTTGTAGGGTTCAATATTGAGTTGGCCCACCCTTTGCAGCTATAACAGCTTCAACTCTTCTGTGAAGGCTGTCCACAAGGTTTAAGAGTGTGTCTATGGGAATGTTTGACCATTCTTCCAGAAGTGCATTTGTGTGGTCAGGCATTTTGGGCATAGGGTGACTGAGAAATGATAATTCATGTTTGCAGGATATCTTGAGATATTACAAGTTATTGGCTTATTCTGACCCTACTGGTCAATAGTCACTCATTCCTCTGTGTAACAGACTTTTGAGGTGTTAATTTGTCTGCTCCAAGATATTTCATTGTGTATGCTAATTAAGTCTGCTTCTACAGACCTTTTCATTGTGTGAAAGTCTATGGATGATTAGGTGTGGAATGTGACTTCTCAGGTGTAGTAATTAGGTCATGTTAATTATGTCAGACCGTTGCCAGAACATCTGACATAGGAATATCTATTATGCAGGTAAATAGCTGTTGTCGGATTCGGGACGTCTGGGGGATAATTAACTCACCTGAATGTCATTATCTAAAATCTGTATTGAAGCCCCACTGTGTGATAAGGGGGGTGGAGATTTTTATTGTCTCTGTGACATGTTTGTAACTATATAAGACTGAGAGTTACCATTAAAAGTGTTCATTCGTTTGACTTAGAGAACGGAGCTTGTCTCGTCTTTATTCTGGGAAATGGAATGGATCGTGTCTAGTGGTTTGTCGGAGTGTTGGATTATCTGCCTTGGGTGGGTTGATGGAAGATCGTTAACGGTGGTGACAGTTACACAGGCGCCCCAATATTTTTGGTAATATCGTGTTAGTTAAAGGGTCTGGACACAATGCTAGAGAGGTTGTAACTAGGGTTATAAAGGATTGTTAACCTTAAAGAGAAGTGGAAGGAAAGCCCAACATCTTACTAATAATAAAGTATATACAGCACATTAAATTATTTTGGTTTTACACAATTAAACTCTCTTTTTTGACCTAATAATAAGCTTCCTGAACCCCACTATTTATTACTACTACTGCTGATCATATAATTTTTTGTAATATGGTTACTGTACCTTTGGATTTTCCTGTGTATATATGAATCTTCCAAATCTGCAAGCAACGGTAAGATAGGGGTTCCACTGCTTTTCATTGGGGAAGGGGTGTGGAGGTTGAAGACATTACACAGGAAGTCTCCAATAAAATTATAATTTTTAAATTTTTGAGGAAATGTAAAACATAAAAAATACATATATAAAAATCAGCCACCTCCTTTACTCTGTACTGTTCCGGTAATTCAAGCATTATTAAAGCCAAGTCCTGACAACTGACTATCCAAGTCCAAAAATTCTTGACTGCCTTTACTGTCTCCTAAGGCAGTGTCACTAGAAGGGGAATGGCATGTGGCAGGCTCAGCCCTGAAGTCGAGGAAAGTCAGGCACCTGTTTTAATGTAAAACTAAATCAGAGAGGGGCAAAGAAGAAGCTATTCCAACTAATAAAGGTAATAGAAATCATCTCTGAATGTGTTTGTGGCTTGGTTGCTTACTTATAGAGCCGTCAAGCTCCCCCCGATATCTGCCTTGTAATGTGCTGAAATAAGCTATGCCCTGTATTCTCTACTGTTCTGCTGAAGTTTTTGTACAATTCCCTCTGTGGCACGGGGGTTACCATGTGTCTAATACAAATGTTATTTGAAAAAAAAAAAACATCTCTAAACTTTAAAAGTTTCTATTGAAATACAGAATCACTTCACAGTTGTAATCTTTACATATGCCAGTCGTACATGTTTATTTGCATGGCCTCTCTTCTTTACAGCCCTTTAAAGTACAGAATTTACACAACATTCCTCAACTCCAAAAGGCAGGGATCTGATGTTGTACACTGCACAGCACATAGCGGGGAGCTGAGTGTAATCTGAGACCTGAGTGGAGCGATTGTACAGAAAGAAATATGAACATTTAAGATGTGGAGGGATTGAACACCCCACCAGCTCAGTATGTCAATCACCTGCTGTGTGCTAATAGGGGGGAGTGGGCTGTCTTCCTTACTTAGTTTTAGCATAGACAAGTGGTCTCCAAACAGTGGCCCGTTGCTTGCTTTTATCTGGCCCCTCACTGACACAAATGAGGGCACAATTACTCCCAATGACACCAATGATGGGGCAAATTTCCTCCCAATGACACTAACGAGGGGGCACAGTTCTCCTAATGACACCACTAATGGGGTCCAATGACACTAATGATGGGGCACAATTCCTCTCAATGACGCCAATGATGGGTTACAATTGATACCAATGATGGGTCACAATTTCTCCCAATGACACCACTAAAGGGGCCCAATGACACCACTAAAGGGGCACAATTCCTCCCAATGACACCAATGATGGTTTACAATTCCTCCCAATGATATCAATAAAGGTGCACAATTCATCCCAATAATACCAATGATGGGACACAATTCCTTCCAGTGTCACCAATGATGGGGCACAATTCCTCCAAATGAGACCAATGGTGCGGCACTATTCTTCCCAATGACACCAATGATGGGACATTCCCGATGACCACAGTCCAGCCCCCCTAAATTTGAAGGACAGTAACTGGCCATTTGTTTGGAGACCCCTGGCAGAGGTGGCAGAAGTGACTCATGCAGACAGCAGATGAATGAGAGAGCAGACAGAAATCACACTAGGTGCTTTGGATTGAGGCAAGTACACACTATAGAAGGATAAGCTTTGTTCATTTTTTATTTCATTTTAAGATTGATAATTGTCTATCATGTTCTGTATAACTTCATAGCACAATGTGTCAGGACAAGCGGCATGTGTGTTTTTCAATTGAAAAAGATAATCTGCACTTAACTGCTCAAACTGTTAGCCTACTTGTAAATCTCAGACACAAATCAAAAGCTCTTTTATACATTTCACCAAGATGGGTGGGCTTTGCAATTTGTATTCCTGATTACACATCAGCTATAAACAGCACATGAGGATTTCATTAGTTGTGTGATGTGTTTCATCATGGAGTTCTGTAGAATGATTGTAGCGGTGGAAATGTGCAGCGTCTAGCGCTCCCTTCCACAGATAGATCACAGGCTTTGAAGATTCAGACAGCGATAAACAATATATATCATTTGTATGTACAACTGCGCACCAATTTACTGCTTGTTAATAGTGTATAATTTGCTGAGTAAACAGCTTTGCATTGCCTGTGATATTGGGCCAGGTGGCTGCCTTTAAGCCAACAAAATTCAGTTTCCTGTACGGACAATCCTTTCCAGAGCAATAGACCCTCCATCAACATTTTCATTGTTTTAATATATTTTTGTGTTAAAGGAAGCCATCGTTTTTAAGCCATTTGCAGCTGGCTGTAGATATGGCACCTTGCCAAGCTTTTGAATATGCACGCTTCCTAGGCATGGACGACTCCTGTGTTCCTGATATTGTGTCTTTCATGTCCATACAAACGTGTCATCACAGAGAGCTAGACTGTAATATTGAGGCCAGGAATCACTCGAGAGGCCAGCGCTATTCATGGAAACGGCACGCTGCCCCTTAGCCTTTGGTAATTTGTTTTACTTTAAAAATATTATTTAAGCAATTATTGACACCTTTGAAAAAAAATAAAAAATACAAAAGAATCCAGTTTCAGTGCAAGCAAGATAAAACTGTATCGCCCAATTATATATAAAATACAAGGATTGCACAAAAATTACCGTATATACTTGAGTATAAGCCGACCCGAATGTAAGCCGAGGCACCTAATTTTACCACAAAAAAATTGAGAAAACGTATTGACTCGAGTATAAGCCTAGGGTTTCCATCTGCATGCCTCACTGTGCCCCACTTTGCCTCAATGTGCATGCCTCACTGTGCCCATGCCTAACTGTGTCAATGCCTCACTGTGCCCATGCCTCACTGTGCTAATGCCTCACTGTGCCTCACTGTGCCCATGCCTCACTGTGCCCATGCTTCACTGTGTCTATGCCTCACTGTGCCTCACTATGTCCATGTGCAGGCCTAACTGTGTCCATGCCTCACTGTGCCCATGCCTCACTGTGTCTCTGCCTCACTGTCAGGGCCGCCATCAGGGGGGTACAGGCAGTCCATCTGTAAGGGGCCCGGGGGGTCCCAAGGGGCCCGGATGGGAACCCCCTCTTTTTTTATTTTTTTATAAAAAAATATATTTTTTTAATATATTTTTATTTTATTTTTTTATTAAAAGGCCATTTTAGGTGTCTGGAGGTTATATATTTTGTATTTTTATTATATATATATATATATATATATATATATATATATATATATATATATACATTTTATTATTAAAGAGCCCAGAGGTCCCCAGGGCCCCTGGATGACAACCCTCCTTTTTTTATAAAAATGTTTTACATTTTTTTTATATTATTATTTTTTTAATATATATATATATATATATATATATATATATATATATATATATATATATTTTTTTTTTTTATTAAAGGGCTCAGAGGTCCCCAGGGCCCCATGTGTCAAACCCCCTTTTTTTATAAATGTTTTTTTATTTATGTTTAAATATTTTTTTTATTACAGGGCCCAGAGATCCCCAGGGCCCAGGAAGGCAACCCCCTTGTTTTTTTTTTATAAATGTTTATTTCTTTTTTATATATATATATATTTTTTATTTCTTTTTTATTAAAGGGCCCAGAGGTTTCTTTTTATTAAAGGACCCAGATGGAAAGCCCCCTGTTTTTGTAATTAATTTTTATTAAAAAAAAAATGATTAAAGGGCCCAGAGGTCCACAGGGCCCCAGATGGCAACCACCCTTTAAAAATATATATATATATATATATATATATATATATATATATATATATATATTTATATTTTCTCTCTTTTTATCAAAGGGCCCCCCGCTTCCCAATTCGCGGCAGCCCCCCCCCCCCCCCCGCTTCTCAATTTCAGGTGGCAGCCCCCCCCGCTTCTCAATTTTAGGTGGCAGCCCCCCCGCTTCTCTGCTCCAGGGGGCCCATGCCTGAAGCTGTGTATGGGGCCCCAAAATTCCTGATGGCGGCCCTACACTGGCCGACTAGACTGACGTTTAACATGGGAGTCTATGGAAGGGGTGCCTAGGTTTTAAAAATTGTTGCTCCCCAGCTGTAGGTCCCCCAGACAACAAACTTTGTACACTTGTAGAGGAGAAATTGGGCTACATGTGTGCCAAGTTCCAAGTCCGGGGGACCTACCACTGGCGGGTACCGGGTCTGCAAATTCACCGGAGAAATTACCGTTTGACATGGGAGTCTATGGAAGGGGTGCCCGGCTTTGAAAAATCGGTGCTCCCTGGCCATAGGTCCCCCAGACAACAAACTTTGCACACTAATAGAAGAAGAATGGGGCTACACAAGTGCTTGGAGTCCAGAGGACCTACGGCCGGCCGGTACCGGGTCCCCAAAATCCGGTAGATGAGGTGCAAAAATGTGACTCGAGTATAGGCATTTTCAGCAAAAAAAAATGTACATTGTTTAATGCAGCGCATGAAAATCACGAATCGTCTCTCTCCAAACTTTTACTAACATGAGGATCAGCAAAAGCAGCCCAAAGGGTGGCGCCCTTTATAGTCCCGTTGTACGTGTTGTACAATACCGCGCTTTGGATGGGCGGTTTTTGGCCTTCCCTTTTTTAACTTAAGGCAGGCTTAAGAGGAATCCCGTCGGGAAAAACTTTTTTTTTTCCTGCCCGAGAAAAACGGTTGTGTGTACAAGGCATTCTTCTTTTTCATTGCAGGTTGATAATGGATTCCAAGCAGAACCAACTTGCTGCCGAGATATTCATTTTTAAAGTGATGACATATATGTACTGTAACGGAATGGCCCGTGACAGACTGAGATATTCCTATGTCTAGGGTCACCTTATGTCCACTAGGGCCATAGGGTGACAAAGAATCATAATTCATATATTACAGAAGACATTAATAAGGGACATTAATAATAATTCATGTTTGCAGGATGTCTTCAAATATCAAAAGCTGTTAGCTATTCAATCTGGGCACACATGATTTGGAAAGGTGTTAATTCAGGTCTACAAGACCAGAGTGAGTCATACCTTTGTATAATATGCTATTGAAATATCTTAAGGTGTTGGCTATTCACTGTAAAGACATTCCGTTGAAGGTGTTGATTGCACCCACTCTCACAAGACTCTGCCATTGTGTGATAAAGCTGTCTAGATAACTTATTCAACTAGATGTCTGTGTATTATTCAAGGTTAATTGAACCCTATTGATGATACGGTGCCGTCATGTCTAGCTACCAATTAAAGAATTATCCTCAGTGAGTGAATAGGGGGGTGGAGATTGCATTGTCCTGTGATAAACTGCATTATGCTTGAGACTGTATAAGAAGCTGAGAAAATACCAATAAATTGTCTTATCTTTGGAAGCAAGTACGGAGCTCTGTCTCGTCTTATTCTGGGAATTGATATGGATCGTGTATGCAAGATTGTCGCAGTGTGTCAGATAAGCTTGCCGTGGTTGGATGGAAGATCGTAAACGGTGGTGACCGTTACATGTACGTGAGCCGGTCCTTAAGTGGTTAAATAACAAGCCCCGAGTGACCCCGATCCACCTGTTCTGGGGTCCCTCGGCGGCTGTCTTGGCTCCTCCCCACTTCAGATAACCGCCTCTAGGAAGCTCTCTCCCAAGGGGGTTACCTTGCGGGCGCGCTCCCGGGTAATGCATTCAGCGTCCATAGCCACCAATTGCAGTACTTGACCCCACCCCCCGCGCCCACGTCATTGGATTTGATTGACAACAGCATGAGCCAATGGCTGTGCTGTTACCAATCTATCCAATGAAGAGCCAAGAAGCCCAGGCAGCAATCGTGCGCGTTCGCGACGTGGGACTTTCCAGGGCTCAGGTAAGTAAAACGGGGAGCCGGTAATCGTCGGATGTTTTTTCCCCTTAATGCATTCTATGAAAAACATGAACCTTTACAACACCTTTAATAATCACCTGTCTTCTTAATGCGTCAGAGCTTCATGTCATGGTTTTATAGGTTGGTTTAAAATTTGGTTCGGGCATCAAGACACCAAGCTGCATTGCAGAATCTCCCAACTTATATTGAGGATAATAATTAACATTAATTGGGTTAACTGTGCCAGCAGTAATCAGCAGTACATAATCATTTGAATGTTTCCATACAAAGGCCTTCTCTGTGTAAATCATAGCATGAAATGTAATCACCCACCCAGCCCCACTCTTTTATAGCATCAAATGTACGACATCCTTATTATTTTTGTGATTATATAGTATTACTTGCTGAGTAGAGGGGTCACTGACTGAGAATTTGTCCTTAGAATATGGGTCAGGGGGTGATACAGGAAGAGGAAATGGCAGTTGTGTTACTTACCAGGTAGAGAAGATCTTTATCCTGCCTCTTGAAACCTGTTTCCTTTTGCAAAATTGATTGTTGCACCATATGGAGATGCTGGACTAAAGCAAGGCAATGAAGAGGCTATAATTAGTCTTTAATATATGACTTAACTTGGTCTTGGATATTAGTGAATAGTCAAAACAAGCGATCAAACGATCTACTAACAGCCAAAACAAATGCACACTATTCTGTATCCCTACTCCTGGACCTCTCTGCTGCCTTTGATATGGTTGACCACACCCTCCTCCTCAAAAAACTCCACGCTGTTGGTCTCCCAATTGCACTCTTCACTGGTGCTCTTCCTACTTACCGGGCCGCACCTTTAAAATTACTTACAATTCTACTTCCTCCTCTTCGCTCCCTTTTTCTGTTGGGATTAGGGATGAGCCGAACACCCCCGCGTTCGGTCCGCACCAGAACCGTCGAACAGACCGACCGTTCGCGCGAACATTTAGAACCCCATTGAAATCTATGGGACTCGAACATTCTAATTCAAAAACGATAATTTTAAAGACCAATATTCAAGTTTTTGTTGGAAAACGTCTTTGAGAACCCTGGTCTTGCCCCAGGGAACATGTATCAATGGAAAAAAGTTAAAAAAACTGTCGTTTTTTTCAGGAGCAGTTTTTAAAACTTTTTTTTCCATTGATACATGTTCCCTGGGGCAAGACCCGGGTTCTCAAAAGAGATTTTCACAGGCAAACTATAGACACCCACCAGGTACAATATTTAAAGGAATTTTTCATTTTTTTTTTAAGTTAAGCATCATTAACCACTTAAGGACCGCCTACTGCACATTTACGTCGGCAGAATGGCACGGCTGGGCACATCAACGTATATATACGTTGATTTTAGTACCCAGCCGTGGGTCGCGGGCGCGCGCCCGCAGGCGCACGCCCGCGACCCGGTCCGAAGCTCCAGGACCGGGACCGCGGGATTCGCGGACCCGATCGCCGCTGCAGTGCGGCGATCCGTCCCTGGAGCGGAAGAACGGGGAGAGCCGTGTGTACACACGGCTTCCCCGTGCTTCTCTGTGGCTGTAGCATCGATCGCGTCATCCCTGTGATAGGGGGACGCGATCGATGACGTCACACCTACAGCCACACCCCCCTACAGTAGTAAACAAAACACATAGGCACACATCCCCTACAGCGCCACCTGTGGTTAACTCCCAAACTGCAACTGTCATTTCCACAGTAAACAATGCAAATTTAAATGCATTTTTTTCTGTGAAAATGACAATTGTCCCAAAAATGTGTCAAAATTGTCCGAAGTGTCCGCCATAATGTTGCAGTCACGAAAAAAATCGCTGATCGCCGCTATTAGTAGTGAAAAAAAATATATAATAAAAATGCAATAAAACTATTCCTTATTTTGTAAACGCTATAAATTTTGCGAAAACCAACCGATAAACGCTTATTGTGATTTTTTTTACCAAAAATAGGTAGAAGAATACGTATCGGCCTAAACTGAGGAAAAAAAATGTTTTTTTATATATTTTTGGGGGATTTTTATTATAGCAAAAAGTAAAAAATATTGAATTTTTTTTAAAATTGTCGCTCTATTTTTGTTTATAGCGCAAAAAATAAAAACCGCAGAGGTGATCAAATACCACCAAAAGAAAGCTCTATTTGTGGGGAAAAAAGGACACCAATTTTGTTTGGGAGCCACGTCGCACGACCGCGCAATTGTCAGTTAAAGCGACACAGTGCCGAATCGCAAAAAGGGGCAAGGTCCTTTGCCTGCATTTTGGTCCGGGTCTTAAGTGGTTAAAATCACTGCTCCAGGAGCAGTGATTTTATTGATGCTTTAATAAAAAAATAAAAATAAATAAAAATTCCTTTAAATATTGTACCTCTGGGTGTCTATACCTGTGATAATGGCCCAGATTCAGAGAGAATTAGATTTTCGTAGCGTATCAGAAATACACTACGCCGCCGTTTTTTACCTGGCTCTACGTGGAATCCAGGTAGATTTTGTCCAGTAAACAACGGCGGCGTAGTGTATTTCTCCCGTCGCAATCCATCTACGCGAGTAGGGGGCGTGAAGCATTTAAAATAGGCGCGTTCCCGCGGCGATCGAACTGCGCATGCTCCATTCGCAAATTTCCCGCCGCGCATTGCGCGAAATCACGTCGTTACGTCATTCGTTGTTTGAGTAGCGTCGTTTACGGACATTTCTATTCCCGAACGACTTACGTAAAAAAAAAAAAAAAAAATTACATTCGACGCGGGAACGACGGCCATACTTAACATGTTAGACAGGCGTAATTGCTCTATGAATCTGGGCCCATGTCTTTAAATAGCACAATCACCTGCCTGCCAGTAAATTAGGAAGAACTGATCTAGCTAAGCTATACAGTATATAAATATATGTACAACTCCTAGGGATGTATATATATTCTCTACACACTGTAAATTAAGCTAAACTGACTAGCCTGCCTGCTCTATCTAGCTATATAAAAAGACAATCTCTCTGTCTCTCTGACTGCTCTCATTAACAACCGCATCACAATACACAAGGTCACCCAGCAGGCGGCCTTATATAGTGTGGGGCGTGTGCTAAAGCCCTGAGCCATAATTGGCCAAAGCCACCCAGGCTTTGGCCAATTATGGCTCTCCGTTTTTTGCGCTCTGTGATTATCCAAGCATGCAGGGTCATAGTGCATGTTTGGCCAATCATCAGCGCGCAATGCCGCAGTAAATTATGGGCCGTTGCGCGTCCCTCGAATTTGGCACGAACGACCCGTTTTGTTTGAAATTAGTCGAACATACGAACAGACAATGTTCGTGTCGAACATACGTTTGTATCGAACGCGGAGCTCATCCCTAGTCAGGATCCCCCAGGGTTCTGATCATGGATCTGTCCTATTCGTGATCTACACCTCCTCCCTGGGTTAGCTGATCTCTACACTGACAACACCCAAATGTATCTTTCTACACCTCAGCTCACTCCTTCAGTCTACTCAGGTATCACTAATTTACTCAGGGCTAGTGCAAGGATTTTTCACACCCTAGGCAAAACCAAATCCCCCCCTCCTGGCTCCACCCTCTTTATCCTGCCCATGTATACCCCACCTTTTTAACAAAGCGCCCATTAACTGCAACCCACCAGCACTCATCAAATGCAGCCTTACCAGCGCCCATCAAATGCAGCCCGACCAGCGCCCATCAAATACAGCCCGACCAGCGCCCATCAAATGCAGCCCGACCGGTGCCCATGAAATGCAGCCCGACCAGTGCGCATCAAATGCAGCCTCACCAGTAATACACTTGTGAATACACAGGTACCATCATTGCCATTGACACAATAGAGGTTATTTACGAAAGGAAAATCCACTACAAGTGCAAACTACAAGTGCAAAGTGCACTTGAAATTGCACTGAAAGTGCAATTGGAAGTGCAGTCGCTGTAGATCTGAGGGGGACATGCAAGGAACATAAAAAACAGCATTTTAGCTGGCACATGATTGGATGATAAAGTCAGCAGATTTTCCCCTTATTTCAGATCTACCTCTCAGATTTACAGCGAATGCACTTCCAAGTAGACTTTCAGCGCAATTTCAAGTGCACTTTGCACTTGTAGTTTGCACTTGTAGTGCAAGGTGGATTTGCCTTTCGTAAATAAGCCCCAATGGCCCTTCATGCCCTTTAAAGTGGAGGTTCACCCTAAATTTTTTTTAACAATACATTTTTTTTCGTACATACCTCGTTAGCGCCGTTTCATCCCTTGGCTTCTGGGTCTGATTCTTGCGGGGCTGGGCGTTCCTAGTTGATTGATGTTGTTCCGACCGGCGCATACTGCGCGTCGCGACTTTCCGACAGAAGCCGAACGTCATTGCGCAGGCACCGTATAGAGTCGGCTCTATACGGCGCCTGCGCAGCGACTTTCGGCTTCTTTCGGAAAGTCGTGACGCGCAGTATGCGCCGGTCCGAGGAACGTCAATCAACTAGGAATGCCCAGCCCCGCAAGAATCATACCCGGAAGCCGAGGGATGAAACAGCGCTAACGAGGCATGTATGAAAACAAAAAAAAAAACAGCATACCCGCAGTGTAATCAGTCTTCTCAATGTATTGTTAGAATTTTTTTTTAGGGTGAACCTCCACTTTAATGTATTTGTAACACTGTGTTTTGCCATGCTCCTGAATATCCCCCTTTTTGGAGCCCAAATTCCACCATCCCCTTTTTGTACAATGCGGTCTTACATTTTAGACACAATATAAAGATTTGTAAATATAAATGTTTAATTTGACGTTTTAATGTGTTGCAACCGATGTTCACACCATAATTATGATTTAATAAATAACAGGAAACTTGTAAGAAGCTTGTATAGCAACTGTTTGTTTTCATATTTAACTTGACCTTAAATAAGTGTGAAGCCAATAAATTTTTAAGCAGAAGCAATAGGGTAAAAGGTCTGTATCTGCAATTAGATGCAATGTGTTTGCAAAGATTGTGTTGATCGTTAACTTCAATTTGTTACCATGTTAAAGCTTAAAACAGAACTAAACTATATCTGGCATCACCCAGTAACCACGCACCATGCCTATATAAATCATTGCGCACCGTGCAACCGGCATTACAGCGGGAGGAAGCGTTGTGTCAACATTTCAAGAAGAGAAGAGGGAAGAAGGCGACGAAGACCAGCCACTGCTAGTAAAAGAGCTAGCAGAAGATAGCGGAGGTGCCTGGCAGAAGGCAGAAAGCACCAGACAGCGAAAGGAGAACCGGAGAGCGTGGAGAAGGCACCGGAGAGTGGGAGAAGAGGTCAGAGAGTCGGAAGAAGACCCCCGAAGTTGTAAGAAGACCCCTGGAGCTGCCTAATAAATTACTTTAAAATCTGTGTAGTGTGTTTTTTTATTGACATTTTTTTCCCACTAGGTAAATGGGTAGGGGTACCATGTACCCCATACTCATGCACATAGGGTGGGAGGTCGGAATCCGGAGGCCCCCTTATTAAAGGGAGATCCCGGATTCCGATAAGCCCCCAGCCCGCAGACCCTGACAACCAACGGCCAGGGTTGTCTGGAAGAGGCCCTTGTCCTCATCAACATGATGGTAAGGTGCTTTGGGGTGGGGGGGCTGTAGGGCGCCCCCTGCCCTAAAGTACCCACCCCCCATGTTGAGGGATAATGCCTGAATTCGCACCTGAGCTGCACCGCAATACCTAGAAAACGTAGACATTTTTTGGTCAATGCGCAGTGCGAATGCATCGCACATATGTGAACCAGCCTCATTAAAATCAGTGTATTTTATAATGTTATACGAATTGGATGCTGTTTAAGCCGCAACCAATTCGCATAGGTGTGAACGGGCCTCAAAGAAGTCTTTATTAAAGAAACGTTAACATTTTTAACTGGCGCGTTTCCTTTTCCCCTCCTTGATTAGAGTCCATGTGTTCAGAGATCCTGCAAAGTCTCTATTGAGGTTCTGCAAACAATCTTTAGAGAAAGTGCAGAGCCCGATGTCAGAACAATGACTCTCTTGTAATAATGGAGAGGTTAACAACAGAGCAAGAAGAGATGTTCCTTCCATTCACCCACACTCATTATTGTATTCTGAGATCTTTCAACGTGTTGGAAAACCTTTGTGATCAATTAACAGTCCTCTTCTTTCCTCTACAGAGAAGGGATGGTCAGGGATAACTTAAAAGAGTTGTAAAGGTTTGTTTTTTATTTTCTAAATAGGTTCCTTTAATCTAGTGCATTGCTGGTTCACTTACTTTTTTTTTTTCTTTGTCTGAATTTCTCACTTCCTGTTTCTCCTCAGTAAGCTTGCCCCCATCATCTGGCTGGGGGTTAGTCAGCCAGAACAGCTTACTGAGGAGAAACAGGAAGTGAGAAATTCAGACAGAAAAAAAACATTTAGAAGGCAAATTGACGGAAAAGGTAAGTGAACCAACAATGCACTAGCTTAAAGGAACCTATTTAGAAAATAAAAAAACAAACCTTTACACAAGTCTGAGCCAACATTTCGTCGTAAAAAAAATCCACGGTTTTCTTGTTGGAAATTCCGATCGTGCGTACATGGCATAAAACTACGCATGAACGGCCGTCGGAAAATCTGATCGTGTTTACGAACTACCATAACCAACACTCTGTTTAACTTTCATTCACCATTATTATACAATTTTTTACTCTACTCATGTTATACAAATATCTGGAGCATTCGATATCCAAACTACTGCTATGTTAAAATAAAGTGTTAATTTCATATTATTGGATACCAATATATTGCTTTATTGCAGTTTTTGTCTCATTTATACCAAATATTAAAGTATATGTAAATCCCAACAATAAACTACTTCTTATTTGCTTCATTTGGTTGATAAATATAACATTGACAGTGCAAGTAAAAAAAAAAAAATCAGCTTGATCCTTCCAGAAATCTAGCGAGCTGTGCTCTCTCCATCTACTGATAATCAGCACCTCTGTGGACTACAGAACACCCTTTCCATGTTATGGAGTTGAGGAAAGAGGGTGGTGTTCTGTAGTCCTAGCTTGCTGTTCCATAGATACAGTACAGTAAGTGAGCTTTGTTTTCTTAGGACAGGTTGAATATAAGGCTTTTTGCACCCGGGTAAAAAAACCAAAGAGGGCCAGATTCAGAAAGGACTTACAACGGCGTATCTCCAGATACGCCGTCGTAAGTCCGAATGAGTGCCGTCGTATCTCGGCGCCTGATTCAAAGAATCAGATACCCAGGAATTTAGGCAAGATCCGACCGACGTAAGTCTCTTACGCCGTCGTATCTTAGGTGCATATTTACGCTGCCCGCTAGGTGGCGCTTCCGTAGATTCACGCGTCGAATATGCAAATTAGGTAGATACGCCGATTCACGAACGTAGTTGCGCCCGTCGTATTGATATACGTCGTTTACGTAGGCGTTCGACTGGCGTAAAGTTACCCCTGCTATATGAGGCTCTAAAGTTAATATTTTTTTTTACTTTATTTGATTTTCTGCATTAAAAAAAATATATTGGAGAGTAAAAAAAAAAAAACCTTTACCACTACTTTTACTATCCACACTCATCCCTAAACATGTACCTGGACCCTCTCCCTGGACCCCAGCACTGTCCTGGCTCCAGGACCGCTCCTCTCACGTACTGGCTTCACATAAGACACTAATGCTGACCATACATAAATAGAAGATCGTTTATCAAAAACAGTCGGAATAAAAAAAAAAATCTGTTGAGTGTGCATGCAATAACACCATAATTGTATTCATAGATGTCGCCCAAGACGGCTGTCATATGCCTCGTTTCCACTGAGCGGATCGGTTCGGTACGGTTCGGTACGGTACGCTATTTTGGGTGTTTCCATTATAAAAGCTTGCCATAAAAGCGAACCGTACGGTCCAGAGGCGTATCTAGTGAAAATAGCGCCTATGGCAAGCACTGAAACTGCGCCCCTGTCGAGACATTTGAAACCCATCTTTCAGATAACCTTAACAAAAAAAAACAGCTAACAAAACTAGTGATATTTATCATCCCTTGTGATACCTTTGGTAGTGACATATCCTCTTTATGGAGAAATCTGGGGTTTATTAGACCCCTGATCCCTCCTCTGCCCTCCAAGGCCAGGTAAATGCAGAACCAATACTGGAAGTGATGACATCTTCACTTAGGGCCTCAGTTTTCAAAGAAGAGAGGGAGAAAGTGATGTTCCTCCTTCTTTGTGCCCTGCCAATCCGACCAGATGGAATGGGAGAGCCTGGAATGGGAGAGCTGTGGCTGAGTGCAGCAGGGATAGCGCTGCCATTGTCCATAAGCAAAGGTGCTGAAAAGGAGATCCTGCCTATGCTCGAGAGAAGGGAAGAAGAGATCCTCAGACCCTGGTAAGTGCCTTGCTGCCCAGCCACTCAACAGAGCCCCCTTTATATGGCGCCCATGGCACGTGCCATGGCTGCCATACCCTAGATACGCCACTGACCGTACTGGACCATTCTGGGTCCTGCTTCAGATGTGGGGCCATAGAAAATGGAACGGTTCCATACATACATCTCACTGATTGGTGGAAGTGCTAGGCATTTTTTCTAAACCTTGTATGGTCCCGGATGGTCCGATTTGCAGTGGAAATGCTCAGCAGAATAGACCGGACCATTCAAACCCGTTCTATTCTAAACGACCCGAACCGATCTGCTCAGTGGAAACGAGGCAATAGCTTTCACGGAATGCACAGGTGTTCTGTGCTTCCACATGCAGGACTGAAGCATACGTGCCATTGCTACAGTTTGTCCCAGGGCGCAAACTGTGACGGTTCAGAAGATATCCTGGGTAGCTAAAGGCAGGGCTTTTCTTCTCAGAGAATATGTGCAGGAACTACCTCTTTCCAAGTCGTCCCATGTCTCCGGCCCTACCCACCTCCGAGCACTATTCCTTGGTTCCACCCCCTACCCACCTCCCAAGACCACCCATTTTAGAGAATACAGTAACATTTGTGGTACTAACTTTTTGCAAAGAACTTGTTAATGTTAACAAGAAAAGCAGTACAATAGATCCCCTGCAGCCAGCAACAATAGATCCCCCCAGCAACAATGGACCCCCTGCAACAAAATACCCCCATCAACAATAGACCCCAATAACAGATCTCCTCGAAGCCAGCATCAATGGACCACCTACAAGTAAATACCACCCCCATCCCTCAGCAACAACAGATCTTCCAACAGCCAGCAACAATAGCCCCCCCTCAACAGTAGATCCCTCCCAGCAACAAGTGACACCCCAGCAACATAAAACCCAACCCCCAGCAACAATAGACCTTCCCGGGATCAACATTCCTGCCCCCTTCAAGAATAGATCCCCTCCAGTGACAATAAAGCCCCAGCCGCCAGCATCTACAGATTCTGCAGCACCCCTTGCCATTACATACACTCAGGGCTAGAGGTGCCTGAAAAAAAGCCTTGGCTACAGGTAAGCCTTATTATAGGCTTACCTGTAGCATAAAGTGGTTGTAAAGGGTTTACAACCAGTTTAAAGTGATTGTAAAGGTTATTTTATTGTTTTAATTTAAAATAACAAACATGTTATACTTACCTGCTCTGTGTAGTGGTTTTGCACAGAGCAGCCTAGATCCTCCTCTTCTCGGGTCCCACGCTGGCTTGTCGTAACCTTTCAAACGCCTGAATCTGAAGTGATGCATCCCAATTCAGGAGTAGGTCACATTGGCCAAGCAATCTATAAAAGAACTATACTTTCACATTTTGAGATGCTCTATTCCAGACCTGTAAAGCCTTGCCTCTTATCTCATCAGCTACATGTATATAACTGGGCGGCCTACCACCACCCTGGAGCATCAAAGGGCATCAGCTGGCCCAGATGTAGAGCTCTCTGATGACTGATCCCCCCTTATCTCATACACTAACCACAGCCCTGAGATTGAGACATGACAGCTCTCGGTATGCAGTATCAGCATGCAGCTCCTATACTTTGAGCCACAAGTAGCGTAATAGGTCTTTCCCCAATAAGTGCTCTTAACAAAACCACACATAGGGGCAAAGCCTTTCTGAATGATGCATTTCTGATAGCAACAGATAGTCGCTTCCTGCCGTGCACTTTAGGCTATTCACTGGGAGGGGTTAGCACAGGCAGCTGGAAGGAAAGCATGAAGCTGTATTGCAGACACTGCAGCCTCCTGATACTCAACTTACTCTGCAACACTGAGCTGATTATATATACATACCTGAGCGGAATTACATCCCATGCATCCTCATGGTGTGGTGCTGCTGCTTTGTGCATCATCAGGTAGGTGGGCTTGCATCCTTTTGTGTCACTTGGGGCATCACTACATTGATTTTAGCCGGATGGATATCACTTTGATGAGTCAGGGCATGCCAAGCTTATTTTTCATCACTTACTTGTTTTTTGTGTTTTTTGTTTTTTATGTTTTTCTTTATATATTTTAAAGGGTTCTTTCTTGTAAGAGAATGATGCATGTATTTATAGAAAATATATATGTTTTGCTGGCAGAAGCATATATTAAAAATGAACACACAGATTCCATAACACTGAACCCTTATCTATGGTTATTTATTACAATTTATTACAACAACTAGGCATGTGTAGATATATTTGGTTGAAGGTTCATCTTCATAGGCTGTGACATTGAATGCTCTCTCCTTGATGAGCTGAAAGGTACTGAATATTTTGTCGTTTTTCAAATTTATTTCATGTATTTCTGCAGAGTTTGCTTGGTTGTAGGAGGCTCAGTATCTTCTCATTCATTGCCGGTGTGGTTTTTGGGGTTAGCTGGTTATTGAAGATGATGTTATGTGAAGCATCAGTGGATACTCCCAGATAACGGCAAGTTAAAGCTGACCTTTGCACTCCCTTTCCAACCACCTTCACCCATTGCCCTCCTGCCCCTTTCCTCTCACGCAATAGGATATGTTTCTTTTTTTTTTTCTTTTGGGTAAAACATTCCTGCACTTCCTTTATCTCACCTAGACAACAATTATATTTGTTTCCCACAGCTTCTTTGATAACCACATCGCACCACATTCCAGGAGGAAACGGCGAACCCTATGGTGCATACAGGGTGCCATGTCATCAAGGGGTCTTGCTGTCTCTTCATGGTTTTTGCAGCCGAGCCCCTTATGATGCACCATGACACGTGCTCATCATCACAGGGCTGCAAGAACCCGGAAAAGACATCCAGCCCCCCTAATGATGTCAGAGCCACAAGTAGTGTAATAGGTCTTTCTATAAGGCCACGTACACGCGACCGGTTTCTTCGGCAGAATCCATCAAGAAACTTGATGGGAGACGTATTCTGCCGAGGAAACCAGTCGCGTGTACATTTTTCGACAAGGAAACTGTCGAGAAACTCGACGAGCCAAAAAGAGAGCATGTTCTCTATTTCCTCGACTGGAGTCGAATTTGGCTCGTCGAGTTTCTCGTCGGACTGGTTTCCAACGAGAAACTTGAATGTGTGTATGCTAAGAAACCCGCGCATGCTCAGATAAAAGTAGGAGACGGGAGTAAAAGTAGCATTTATAATGGAGATAACACATTTTTCAAGCTGTAACAGACTGAAAAGTGCAAATAGTCTTTTACCAAACTTTTACTTAACACACATGAGATTAGCAAAACCAGCCCCAAGAGTTGTGCCAGTGGAATCGAACTTCCCCTGCCGTCCTATGTGTTGAAGTCACCGCGTTTGAGAACGACAAGATTTGGTCTGTAACGTGTGTCTACGCAAAGCAAGCTTGTCGAGTTCCTCGACAAGCCTAAAAAGGAACTTGACGAGGGAAACGATGTGTTTCCCTGGCGAGTTCTTTGGTCGTGTGTATGCGGCCTTACACTGATATTGGAACATCTGTCTTTACACACACATGAATTTTAATGGCATCCCAGACTAGTCTGTAGGGTTCAATATTGAGTTGGCCCACCCTTCGCAGCTATAACAGCTTCAACACTTCTGGGAACGCTTTCCACAAGGTTTAAGGTGTGTATGGGAATGTTTGACCATTCTTCCAGAAGCGTAAATTGTGAGGTCAGGCATTAATGTGGACGAGAAGGCCTAGCTCGCTGTCTCTGCTCTAATTCATCCCAAAGGTGGTCTGTTTGGTTGAGCACTCTGTGCAGGCCAGTCAATTTCCTCCACCCCAAACTCGCTCATTCATGTCTTTATGGACCTTGTTTGTGCAATGGTGCGCAGTCATTTTGGAACAGGAAGGGGCCATCCCCAAACTGTTGCCACAAAGTTGGGAGCATGAAATTGTCCAAAATGTCTTGGTATGCTGTAGAGCTGCACAATTAGTCGTTAAAAAAACGTGATCTCGATTAAACCACCCTGACGATCTCCAATGTAGAGTTTGCCGATTCTTTCATATAACAAGTGGGGAGACTTTATCTGCTCACTCAGTTGTCAAAAGAAAATATCCGGGCAGTTTGCCAAGTTTAGATCAAAGGGATAAACTTCTGTGTGTGTAAAGAAAAAATCCAGGCAGTCTGCCAAGTTTTTAACAACATGAAACATTGTAACTAACTTCAATGGTTTTCCCGACGGAATTCCTTTCAAGCCTGCCTTGCATTTATACAGTCACAAAAGTTCTCTGAACTTTCGAGAGTTAGGAACGCGGTGACTTACAACACTATGACAAGCCAACAAAATGAAGTTCTATGCTTCAGAGCATGCGTCGAATTGTTTCCGAACATGCATGCTTTTTTTCCCATCGGAAAAGCATACAGGCGAACGGTTTTCTTGCTAGGATTTTTCCTGATGGGAAAAAAGAGATCCTGCTCTCTTTTTTTCTGGCAGTTTTCCTGTGGGAAAAAGTCAGATGGAGCATACACACGGTTGGGATTCCCGACGAAAAGCTCTCTTTGCAGTTTTTCCAAAGGGAAAACTGATCGTGTGTACGAAGCATAACAGCTTCAACTTTTCTGGGAAGGCTGTCCACACGGTTTAGGAGTGTGTCTATGGGAATGTTTGACCATTCTTCCAGAAGTGCATTTGTGAGGTCAGGCATTAATGTGGACGAGAAGGCCTGGCTCGCTGTCTCCGCTCTAATTCATCCCAAAGGTCTTCTATCGGGTTGAGGTCAGGACAGTCGAGTTCCCCACCCCAAACTCGCTCATTCATGTCTTTATGGACCTTGTTTGTGCACTGGTGCACAGTGATGTTGGAGCAGGAAGGATCCATCCCCAAACTGTTCCCACAAAGTTGACAGCATAAAATTGTCCAAAATATCTTAGTATGCTGACGCCTTAAGAGTTCCCTTCACTGGCCAAGCCCACTCTTTGAAAAACCACCCCACACCATAATCTCCCCCCCCCCCCCCCTACCAAATGATTTGGACCAGTACACAAAGCAAGGTCCATAAAGACATAGATGAGCGAGTTTGGGGTGGAGGAACTTGACTGGCCTGCAACAGAGTTCTGCCCTTAACCTGACAGAACATCTTTGGGATGAATTAGAGCGAAGACTGCTAGCCAGACCTTTTTATCCAACTTCAGTGCCTGACCTCACAAATGCGCTTCTGGAAGAATAGTCAAACATTCACATATGTGGACTGCCTTCCTAGAATAATTGAAGCTGCAAACGATGGGCCAACTCAATCGTGAACCCTACGGACTAAGACTGGGTGGCATTAAAGTTCATGTGCGTGTAAATGCAGGGCTCACAATACCTTTGGAAATATAGTGTATCTTTGTTCGTTCTAACAGCAGTGTTGGACATCACATCTATTTTAAAAAAAATGGCATGGTCCCACTGTATATGGAATCGTAGCTACCCTGATAGTGTCCAACAAGGACTTCAGCACTATGAGCACCCACAGACATGATGCCAATGCACCCTAATTGGGGGTACACAGAAACAATATTTAAAAGGCAGAGAAACAATATTTGAATGTTTTTTGGTAGATTAACCAATTTGTGGTGGACAATCCTGGATATTTTCCAGCTTTTTGCCCAGACATGGCAGCTTTTCACTTAGGTTAGTGGTTGGCACTGGGCTGAGTTCTCCAGCTTTCTACACTGTCACCCCTGTCATTCAGAATAAGGGCTAGGATAGCTGCTAGAGGGAGGATTTTGCTCTCTCCTCCCTCCAATAGTAGTCTACTGTGGGCAGAAGACAGTAGAGAGGGTGCCCACTGAGAGCAGGCTTATTTTTCGGTATTAGCCCAGACCTCTACTCCACCCATGTCCCAACTTTATTATCAGGCCCATTTATTTACAAAAGTTCCAGGGCACAATTGTGGGTATAGTACCTTATCCTGGATTAGGAGTGGATTTAACAGGGAATAGTTAGTGCTTCTGGGGATTTAAATACAACAGGTGCAATCTCGCCACCCTCAAACATGAATGGTCCAATCAGCTGACTATGTTTGTAGGCAGGGGGATAACTATTGGACATGTTCATTTTTTTTTGTTTTGTTTTTTTACGTGTAACCAAACCCTCATATTCTTTACACCCAATGAAGCTGCCATCTTGGCCTGTTTGATCTGCACTTGCCATGGTGCTGTACATGTGATCAATTATGACTGGGCTTGACAGTTCGACTGAGAGCATAAGCAACTGTGACAGTTATCATTCACGACATGTCTTGAAAATAACTGTTAAATCGATGGGTTTGGTTCCCCTTAAACCAGTTTAATTACTGCTTCTCCAGAGAAGTCTTGGCCGCTGATCTCAGCATATACCCCATACAATTTAGACCATTGCCAAATCCAGTTGAATAAGACCAGATTGGTAGAATGCCAGCTAACAGTGGGCACCTATGCTACCAAAAGTACACCCAAATATTACCTAGATTTATGGGTACATTTTGGCTCTTTTCTTTGGAGAAACAATCCTTTAAATAGCAAGAAAAGTTTCACATTTTGAACAATAAAAATATGTGTGATTGTGTAATTGCTGTCTAGATGTAATACTCACCATACATGTTACAATCTTTTTTTTTTTCTAGAGTAGTTTAGACATTTCTAGTTTTCTGGCTGTCAGTCAACTATACTAATTAATTTATTATTATTATGATTTTTTATATTATTAATTACTGAACATCCAAAACTTAAAGTGGTTGTACAGTCATTTTGTTAACTTTTACCTACAGGTAAGCCTATAATAAGGCTTAGCTGTAGGTAAAAAAAATATCTCCTAAACCTTTACGGTTTAGGAGATATTTCCCTCGCAATGAGGATTCTTGGCTGTAGGCTGACAGACGCCGGACCTTGCCGGAAAGAAGTCTCCCGCATTTATGCACGGGAGTGACGACATTGCGGCTCCAGCCACTCACAGCACTGGAGCCGCAATACCCGGAAGACATGTCGAGGCAACATGCCAGCTATCTCGGCGTGGAGCAGGTAAGTTACAGACACTTCGTTATAAGGTAAGTATTTCATATTGAGCTAGTATGCGGTGCACTTTTGCCTTACAGGGTTCTAAAAAAAAAAAAGTTCAGCGGGTATACAGCCGCTTTAAAGTAGAACTATAGTGAAAAAATATCTAAAATAAATTCTTTGGCCCAGATTCACAGAGCAATTACGCCTGTCTAACTGGTGTTAGACAGGAGTAATTTCAAATTTTGCGCGCCGTATCACTAGTTTGAATCCTCAAACCATGATACGGCGGCTTCGGGCTTCGATCCGAGAGGCTTATGTCTTCATAAGCCTTCGGATCTACGCTGCAATATTTTTGCGGCCGCTGGGAGGAGTTTGCGTCGTTTTCATGCGTCGGGATATGCAAATTCGTTTTTACGGCGATCCACGAAGGTACGAGTGTCCCTCGCAATTGCCTACGTAATTTTTTGGCTACGTAATGTTAGAGGAGCTTTTTGCTGGTCTAACAGTGCGTAACCCATGTAAAGTATGGCCGTCGTTCCCGCGTCGATTTGAAATTATTTTTTTTCTTTTTAACGTAACTCGTTCGGGAATAGGAATGTACGTAAACGACGCTACTACGACGTAACGACGTGATTTCGCGCAATGCACGGCGGGAAATTTGCGAACGGAGCATGCGCAGTTCGAGCGCCGCGGGAACGCGCCTATTTTAAATGCTTCACGCCCCCTACTCGCGCAGATGGATTGCGACGGGAGAAATACACTACGCCTGGATTCCACGTAGAGTCAGGTAAAAAACGGCGGCGTAGTGTATTTCTGATACGCTACGAGAATCTAATTCTCTCTGAATCTGGGCCTTTATATTGGATAGAGCAAGGTAGGGTTATAACCCATTACATTTTTTTTCACCATCTGTGTCCCATTGGGGAGATTTAACGTCACTTCCTGTCCCGTAACCAAACAGGAAGTGTGGTTAAATTCCTGCAAATTAAGGGAATTTCTTGAGGCCCCCAGGTCACCAAAACTCGTGTCCCCATTGGAAGATTTTCCCTCTAACTTTTCTGGGGTCAACCTAAAATTTTAGATTTTCTTTTACTTTCACTTTCAATGATGATGGTAAACGGACAAATAGAGATGGTGAATCTCCCTAATGGGGGCACAGACAGCAATAAAAGCTGACAAGCATTCTATTCGCCCTCCACTCTATCCAAAACAAAAAAAAAAGTTTTGCCTTTACATACCTCTCAACTATTTGAGATGGGAATGAGGGACACCTATTAGCAAAATTGGTCACACCCCCTTAAAGGAGAATTGTACAAAAATAAAAAAGATTGGTTAAACCCCCCCCCCCCTTTTTTTTTTACAACTACTATTCCTTTTATAATGGTCTTTTGAATTTATAAATTAAGCAATTTAGAAATCAGATGAAAGGTTTAGCAGTGGGAACAACTTTTTGATAGTTAACAAATTAATTTTATATACATCTATATATATGAGACCAAAATGAGGGACAAATGAGGAGGAAAGAGGGACAGAGGGACATTTCTCCAAGTCAGGGAAAGTCCCTCGAAACCAGGGACAGTTGGGAGCTGTGCCTTTAGGTATACTTTCAGGCAGTGAAGTTATATAATGGAAACCTGCATACTTGGTCCAAGCCAGTGACATTGTAGGGAAGCCAGAGGATAGACACATCAGCCAGGAGACTCGCCCTATCTAGGAGAAGTGAGAAGCTGCAACATTCATATCTCAATCATGAAAGGTTTGCATTAAGGAAATCAACTATGTGTGTTTTTCTGAAGGTTTCCTTGCTATTTCTTATCTTTACATAAGTAACAGCCTGTATGTACACGTGTGGGTGTTAGTTTAACATGTTTGTTAGAAAGATTTGATCATGCAGAATAAAGACCTGGAAATTATTTATTGCTCAATGTAATCTGACACAAGAATTTTAGATAAATGTATGCAGAGATCAGATCACAGTGTAGCGCTACCCCCGCAGGAGCCGCTGGTTAGATTTGGTATGGCGTGTTATCTCGTGGCTCCGGTGAAGTGTCTAGGGTAAATGATGAATACAGTGGCAATAAAGGAATGTCCGTAAAATAGGAAGTCTCTTTTTTAAGTGCTCTTTATTACCCAGCCGGGTAAAAACAATCAACGGGTGAGGGAAGGATAGAAGAAAGGTTTTGAAGGAGAGTAGCAGTCTCAGGCCTTGGATATTGAAGCAATCCTGCTTCCGACAAGAATCAGTCTTTCTGCGTCACTCCAACTTGAGTGGGTATAGCGTACCTGGACAGATCCCCCTCATAGACCTGGCAGCCAGAGTATCACTCAAACTTGGGAAGGGTGCCTCTGCCACAGGCTCTTCTGAATGACCGTCAGACAAGCGCCTCTACCACAGGCCTTGCCGGAGTATGAACGTGGAGGAAGTCCTCCTGAGTAAAAGGTTTGCCTGAATCTTCCCCCATTGTCGCCAGGGTACTGACTGAGAGAGGAATCAATCCCTCAGTGTCCAGTACCTCGATCTCCGATGGTTCGTTCCAGTGCTGTTGGGCCACCAGCCTCTCATTGGTGTCCCTCAACTGGATTCAGTCCTGGATTAGTCCCCAGATGAAGGCAGAAGCCATAACGCGTAGGGAATAACGAACACCGGGAGTGACGTGAGGATTCGGCAGATGTCGTTTATGTTAAGCTGTTTTTATTGTCTTTGATGTAAGGAGATTATATTTTAATAAATTGGTCGTTGATTTGTGATACTACACCATTGGAGGTTTGTCTCTCCTTCTGTTTCCTGGAGTTAGTTTAGATTCCTGATTTCTTGGTGAGGTCCCTCATGAATATTGTTTAGTGTACCTAACAACAGGAAGGAATTGGAGATGCCCATAGGATATGTGATGCGGATATCTTATGACAGTGAGGTGAGAGGCTGTTTTCCCATGGATTGACACCTGCACGATTATTGTGAACACTGGATAAAACATAGACTGTTTCTGATGTGCACTTTAGTTCACTGATTGCACTTTATATTCATCTGTGGACTTTATATTTTTATTTATCTATATATTATTTTATATATTTGTATTTACTATTGATTTGGTCACTTTTTGGTCATTATTCTTGGTAGCGCAAGATCTTATTATCCCTCAACTGGATTCCCCACCAAACAGCTCAACTCGCTTGGGATCTCCGATGGTGGGAACCCAGTCAGTCACTGGGTCCCCATTGTGCTCATAGTGTTCTGGACCAGCTTGGCTCCGGAACCAGGAACTCCGCGTAGCACCCACGCCTGGACAGGTAGGCTATAATGCACGGGCGCGGTGATCAAAGGCGTATCTAGTGAAAATAGCGCCTATGGCAAGCACTGAAACTGCGCCCCTGTCGAAACATTTGAAACCCATCTTTCAGATAACCTTAACAAAAAAAACACTTAACAAAATTAGTAATATTTATCATCCCTTGTGATACCTTGGGTAGTGACATATCCTCTTTATGGAGAAATCTGGGGTTTATTAGACCCCTGATCCCTCCTTTGCCCTCCAAGGCCAGGTAAATGCAGAACCAATACTGGAAGTGATGAAATCTTCATCACTTAAGGCCTCAGTTTTCACAGAGAAGAGCGAGAAACTGATATTCCTCCTTCTTCTTTGTGCGCAACCAGATGGAATGGGAGAACAGGGATAGCGCTGCCATTGTCCATTAGCAAAGGTGCTGAAAAGGAGATCCTGCCTATGCTCGGGAGAAGGGAAGAAGAGATTCTTAGTCCCTGGTGAGTGCCTTGCTGCCCAGCCACTCAACAGCGCCCCCTTCATATGGCGCCCATGGCACTTGCCATGGCTGCCATACCCTAGATACGCCTCTGGCGGTGATGTACGGTCACCCTAAAGGTTGGTGCCACACCAGGAACCAGAAGAGAAGACCAAACAAGATGGCTTCTGCTCCATAAGTACCCTCTCTCAGCATGCCCAGCGAGGCCTAGGCCTCCCGATTGGCCGCTTGAAAGAAAGCATCCGAACCTCAGCTTCCACTGCTGTCCCGAGGTTGAACAACACCCCAGGCACAGCAGAATGAGCCCACAGCACAGCCGAGCTGAAACAGAGAGCCCTAAACAATGATAATTAAGATCAGAGTAATTTCACACTCTGACTGTTCCCCTTAAATTTACTAGCACCCGTACTTCGAAGTTCATGGGCGCTACAACAGTATTGTGATTGGATGGATGGTCTGTAGGATCAGATGGATATGTTCTTGATTGTTCTACAATGACAGCATATAGAGAGGTCTGCCAGCAATAATCATTGGTATAGTTATATAGGTAGAAGATATGTCTTAAAGGATAACTCTGCTTTGAGCACTCCAAGCTGTTATTAACTCTGTAGGCTGCAGAAAAATGAAATGTGTAACTAGGAAGGACATTTTTATGAGCTAGGCAACTGAAAAATCATGAAATAGCACCACATCCCTTGATAGGTACAAAATTGAAAAACAAGATTTGTGGGACTTTTAAAGCACAAGAAAAAACAAATATATAGAATAAATATATACAATTAATGGGCTAAAAGTTTCTTAAAAAGAATACATGAAAATACACATAATGGATCATTGAAATATATAAACAGAAATGCACGTCTGATTAGTCTCTACATGTTTTGCCATTTGGTGACTTTGATATCAGGCGCGATATAAATGATCACTAAAATGAAAAAATACACATTAGAGAAAGGAGACACAAAAATACAAATAAAGGAACCAAATACAAAAGAATTTCATAATCATCCAGATATGGGCAGAAGTCGCAAAGCTAAAGCACTGGATTAGAAACTGACCCATGTATTCAATAGATGGATTGGATATATACCACAATATGGATGGATAAATTGGATCACCATGGGTCCATGTAATAAATAAAAATATATATACCTGAAGATAATATCTCCAAACTTCTCCTGAAGAAGCCACCAAATGGTGAAACATGTAGAGACTAATCAGATGTGCATTTCTGTTTGTATATTTCAATGATCCATTATGTGAATGTTTTTTCATGTATTCTTTCTAAGAAGATTTTAACTCATTAAATGTATATATTTTTCTATATATTTGTTTTTTCTTGCACCCTCAAATCTTGTTTTTCTAAAAGAGTAACTGAATCATGAAAAATCTGGTATGTTCCACCACTACGGACTTCAACCTCCCAAATTCTGTTTACAACCTGCTGTGCAACTGAAGAAGCCTTTACCAGCTGCCACTAGAGGGAGCTCTTGGTGGGAGGGCTTTACATTAGATTGAATGAGCAAGCAGTCTCCTGTCTACCAATACATCCCCCTTCTGGTGGCGGTAAGGGGTGGCTTCTTCTGCAGGACAGCAGGATGCAAATAGAAACCATGAGGTTTCACACCATAGTGAAGGGCACATTGATCTTGTCAAGGTACCAGATACTGTTTTGTTTCTGAGCTACCATTTAATCCATGGGAGAAATGTGTCTATAGGTGTCTGCCCTATTATTCAGTATGTCAAAAATATAAACTGACTGTATTGGTCCACATCACATGTGTAACGGAAGTGACGTTTCGTCGCCGCCATCTTGCTACACCCCGCACTCCTCAATAGTAAGGATACTCTGAGAAGGGGGAAAGCTGACATCTTGTTACACCCACCAGAGTTTTGCATTTTACACTTATTTTTAACAGTAAAGTGAGTTTATATAGTGAAATACAATTATTACAATTATTGTGCGAGTTCAGCCTAACTCACACGATGAAGCTGATAAACGGCAGTTTATTGGCGTTTTGGCTTTTTTTTTTTAAAGCCCATAAACTGAACCCTATGTTAGCCTATGTGCCCATGCACACCTGGGCGTTTTTCAGTGTTAATGAGCTTTGGAGTTTATTGGCTTTTTTTCTGAACGCCTGAAATTTGCGTTCAAATTGCCGTTTTTTGGCGTGAAAAAACGCAAAACGCTGAAAAACGCCAAAAACAGGGCAAGTCTAACTATAGACCGGATAATAGCAGCTTTAACTATACGCCGGAAAAAGCCAACTAGCGACGACGTAAGAGAATGCGACGCGGAAAACGACGCAAACTCCACCCAGCGGGCGCAGAAATATTGCAGCTTAGATCCGAAGGCTTACGAAGACGTAAGCCTGTCGGATCGAAGCCCGAAGCTGTCGTATCATGGTTTGAGGATTCAAACTAATGATACGATGCGGAAATTTGAAAGTACGCCGGTGTATCAGGAGATAGACCGTCATACTAGCTCTGTGGATCTGGCCCTATTTGTCTTGTAGCTTCTAATGCACATTGTGAAAAGCTCACTGTATGCTGTGAAATCATATGAAGCCATTGTAGTACAGAAGAGGAGCCTGTACAACTGTACACAGAAGGCTGGAAGTCAGATTTAAGACCTCTTCTAAGGAAACTGTCACTGCTGGGAAAACTTTGGAGTGGAGGGTAACTCCTGTAAAACATTGGCGGGTGATTTGTAGCTGTTGAGATTCCCTGGATTTTCAGTGCCAACACATTTATTTTTCTCAACCCAGCTCATTTCTTTACTACATATTTTTAGAAACTAAATTCTAAGACCTATTATGTTGCAGTAGGGCACTCCTGGGCACTGCCCAGGGGCCCCAGGCACATTGGGAAGCCCCACAATAATCTTGCATTACATTATACTTTCCAACTGTCCTGGATTTACTGGGACAGTCATGTTTTTTACTAAACTGTCCCAATATGGTTGTGTCCCGGGAAGCGTCCCAGAACCTGTACTGTGCCCTCCTGATCCCCCTGTACTGTGCCCTCCTAACCCCCCTGTACTGTGCCCTCCTGACCCCCCTGCACTGTGCCCTCCTGACCCCCCTGTACTGTGCCCTCCTGATCCCCCTGCACTGTGCCCTCCTGATCCCCCTGCACTGTGCCCTCCTGACCCCCCTGTACTGTGCCCTCCTGACCCCCCTGCACTGTGCCCTCCTGACCCCTCTGTACTGTGCCCTCCTGACCCCCCTGCACTGTGCCCTCCTGACCCCCCTGTACTGTGCCCTCCTGATCCCCCTGCACTGTGCCCTCCTGACCCCCCTGTACTGTGCCCTCCTGACCCCCCTGTACTGTGCCCTCCTGACCCCCCTGCACTGTGCCCTCCTGACCCCCCTGCACTGTGCCCTCCTGACCCCCTTGCACTGTGCCCTCCTGACCCCCCTGTACTTTGCCCTCTGTGTTGACTAGTCTTTGATTTATGTAATGTTTTCCTTTTGTAAAATTGATTTTATTGAAAGTACCAATGAAAATATGTTTAATTCTATCAACTATTTATACTTTATTTCTTGAAAGTAGGTGCATAAATTGGGGCAAGCTGGAAGGGGCCCCAGACTATTACTTTGCTCAGGGGCCCATGATGCTTTTAAGACAGCCCTGGCAGTGGTTGGGTGAATCCAGGAGCAACAATCTCAATCCATGTAGATGTAACTCTAATTGAATAACGTGTTTAAACAATGTGTTGCATAAACAATTGTTTAATAAATACTTGGTTTGATCTTTTCTTATCCTTTGTTGCGTCTCAGTGTTGCTGATCTCCCGCAGCCTCTTTGCAGCGACTTCCGGTCTACACTCCAGTGGTAGCTTTTTTTGGGGAGGTAGATTACCAGATTGTGACAAGGCGCCTCTCTTCATGTCAGTGTACATACATGATGGAAAATCTCTCTAATCCAACCCTGGATAGGAGTAAAAAAATAAATAAAGACATTTGCTGTAATTCTTCCCCCTGCTATCCACAACAAAATAGAAAGTTTTGGCTGGACTTACCTTTGAGGCTCCATGCACACTGAAGCTGATAAACTGCAGTTTATTGGCATTTTGGCTTTTTTTTTTTAAAGCCCATAAACTGAACTCTGTGTTAGCCTATGTGCCCATGCACACCTGGGCGTTTTTTAGTGTTAATGAGCTTTGGAGTTTATTGGCTTTTTTCTGAACACCCAAAATTTGCGTCCAACTGCCGTTTTTTCGGCGGGGAAAAAGCTAAAAAATGATTTTTACTGTTTTTTTTTATCCATTGAAAAGAATAAAAAAAAGCTACACTGAAAAACGCTGATTAAAGCTATTGCAAAAACGCTAAAAATCATTGAAAGGCTCCCTGCAAAGCTACTGGCGTTTTTTTATAGCTTTTTTTAGCTTCAGTTTGCATGGAGCCTAAAGCTCCAAACCTCAGAACAAACAGCCCTGCTCATATATTTAAAATCTTATGTTTAGGGTCTGTTAATTAAAAATTTGCTGTGTGAATGTCTCAAGCATTCACACAGCCGTCACAAAGAATCCATGCAATTTGCCTACTACTGTATGTTTATTGCCTATGACCATCAGCTCCATCTAGTGGCCATAATGCTGTTTTTTCCAGACTAAGTTATTTCTGGGAAATACTGCATTATGGCCATTAGATGGAGCTGACGATCATAGGTAATAGGGATACTAGGAAAATTATGGAGACTATTTATGATGGCTTTGCAAATGCTTGAGACCTTAATACAGCAATTTTTTCTATAAACCTGCTTTTGTATTTGATTTTTTTTTTTTTTTTAGGATTTCTGTTGAGCTCCTGGTACTGTCTATTATTAGTCTATTACAGCAACCCCTTGAGTGGACCTCTGGCTTGTTTGGTTACTTCCCATATATGCTCTGCACAGTTACTTACTAGATGTAAAACTATATTTAGTGGGTTTTTTTTCTTAGTATTTTCTCTGTGTAATCCCCTTTCCACTAATTAAGCTGTCATCAGATCTCTAGCTACATATGGAGGTCAAGGTTTAATTTGCATTGGGGAGTTAAAAATGTTTGAACAGAGATTTATCTTTCTGTATGACTATATATGCGACTGTTAAGATTAATACCAAAAACACAACTTAACCCCGTCCTTGCCAAAAAGAATGATAATAAAACATATCGCACAGACTGCAAACCTCTTCAGCTCAAACGGAGTTAAAGGTCTGTCATCGGCACAAAGTAATCCGGCATGGAGTTCCATAACTGGATACACTCCCTTCCAGCCTTGGAACACTTTCAAGTCTGATTTTTGCGGCGCAATGCCTCACCACCTGCAACACAAAATATAAATGAACACGTGACTTCGCAATAAGAGGGTCTGATAATTGCAAAGTTGTGTTTTGGTTATTTCTTCCGAACAGCTGTATTTAGTGTATAAAGTTTGGAAGAGTCCTCCTTATGTTCTCAGAAATTCCCAGATGTTTCGGATGTCACACAATTCTGCAAAGGGCTATTTAGGAAAAAAATATCTATCTTGCTTTGCAAACTGATTTGGAGGTGTTTGCAGCTATGCAAAAGACTGGACTATTCTATGGGAAGAATTTAGAAGTGTGGCTTCCAGGAATTTGTCTGTTTTGTAAAAATTGAAGGCACACTATGAGTTAAGTCCAATAAGGTACATGGTATCTCCTGGGCTTATCTCTAGGTTTTACATTTGACAGTTTTATTGTACTCCTGGAAGATGGCTATTGCTGTATTTCTGAGAGCCCAACACTGATACATTCAGGTCTAATCATCTTCAACATTAGAGACGGTGTAGCTGATATGCCCACCCCTCTCCTTCTCCTGCCCAATCACAGAAGCCTTTGTATTATGTGAACTCATTCACAAAATACAAAGCCTTCTCTGAATGGGCAGCAAAGGGGAGGGGCAAGCATAGCTTGTCTGTGTCTCTCTCTCTTACAGCCCCGTGTGTCAGTGAATGCTCCAGCAGAGCCATAAACCTGTCAGATATAATTATTAAAGATAAGTTGAGGACATGTCATGCACCTCCTAGAACTTAGCTCATAGTGTGTCTGCACTTTTTACAAAGTGGTTGAGTTTCTGGAACTGAGGGGCAGATTCACGTAGATCGGCGCATTATCATTCCGGCGTAGCGCACCACTTTTCCGTTAGACTTGCGCAATCTAGCCGCGTAATCCGGCGATTCACGTAGCTTTTACGCAAGAGCTTGCGCAAACGTAAGTTTTTTTCCGGAGGCGTAAGGAGGAGTAATACAAATTGGGAGGGACGTGGGCGTGTTACATTGAAATGAGCCGTGACCCCATGCAAATGAAGGGCCGGCCGACTCGCGCATGCGCGCGTGAAGGAAACCATGTCAGCTCCGTTGTGCGCATGCTCACAACTCGGGAGCGGCGCAATCATTGAAATTGGAAATGGACTAGGGCAACGTTGTGAACTACGCAGACAGCATAAATAGACACACACAAACGCCCTTCCATTGCAAAAGTACATCCCTTTGTGTCCCTTCCCATTGAATCAAGTGCTTTTGCTCTGTTGTTCGTTAGAGTGTGTTTTGTAGTTGTCAGATTAGTGTTCTGTGTGATCTAGTGCTTGTTGGTAGTTTTGTGAAAGTGTATTTTGATAAGTGTTTGAGACTGTTTGTTTGATTGATATATTTCTGAGCGTTTGTTTTCTGGCTTTATTTTTTCATCTGATTTTTTGGTGTCTGTTTCTTGCTGAGTGCTAGTGTGATTTTTGGGTGTTCTTTTTCTCTTTGTGTGCTAGGGACCACAGTGGTGTACATGCATGCATTCTCATTGTGCCATGATTAATGTGTGTGTTTAACGTGCAAAGATGCATAATGTGAGCTGGCATGAGATGGGGTCATGAGATGGGGTCCCAGTGCATATGCAGAGTCACCTTGAAGGGAAAAGACAGGAGGATGTTAGTCATGCATGTGCCACTTGTGAGGTGTGCATCACGGGAGGGGATAGTCATGCCTGACTCCCATGTCACTCACCAACCAGCCAGCTGTCCCCATACATGTTCTGTTTGAAATCTGTGGGGATGGGGCTCTGATTGTATATGTAGCTGTCATGGGTGTCATGGGTGGTGCCATGTGTTGGGCTGCTGATGTCCTCCTGCAAGGTTGTGGTAATTCCAGGATGGCATGAGGGGTGAATCTGAAGATGCGAGACACCTCAGAATCTCTCATGCCAAAGATGTCTATGCGTGTGTGATATATCAAGTGAAGAGTGAGGGGCTTGTATCAGATAAGAATATTGTATTAGATTAGATTAAATGGTAAATTTTATATAAGCAAAAAAAAAAAAAACATCTCCCGTGCCCTCCTTAGTGCCATCCTCCGTGCCCTCATCCTTCTTTGTTCATCTAAAGTCAGTAGTATAGCTATGCGCGACGATGCCCCTGGCATGTTGGCATACAGATTGTTGGGCAACACGTGTGACTGCTGAACTCCTCACTAACAGTGTTGCTTTATCTGACAATTAGACTTTTTTTCAAAATTTAGACCAGCTTTTAGGTCCTCTAACTTTAGACAGAACATTTTGCAGTTGCGCACATCGCGTAGCCTGCGCAGCAACTGCGTTTTTTTGTGAATCCCCGTAACTCCCTCATTAGCATATTTGACTAGCAAATCAATGGTGTGTCTAGCGCAGTTTTGCGCGAAGGGAAGCGAATGTCTAATTAAATTACGCCGGACCAAAAAACGTAGATTTCTGGCGTATATTGTTTTGTGAATCGCGTCCAACTATACGCACGCGCACATTTAGACTTACGCACGCGCAACAGCAGTTGCGCAGGCGTAATCGCTCTGTGAATCTGGCCCTGAGTTTTTAGACTGAACTATTATGGCTCACATGGGCAGATAAACTCTGGTTTTACCATCAATCCCTCCAGCCTTATCCGTCCACCTAAAGTCTCCCTTAATGGAGCTCCACCTGTCAAACGTGCCCATTAATGCCAATGGGACCTTGGCTCACTTGACTTGCAGTTGTGGTGTGGTTTGGGATAAGAAAATAATAACACTCAGTCAGAAGGCAGCCTCCTGAATGCCTAGCTGCTGCCAGGGGCGGACTGACCATTGAGTCACTCGGGCACTGCCCGAGGGCCCCATGCCACCAGGGGGCCTGTCAGGGTTGCCAGGCTCAGTAAAACCAGGGACAGTATGTAAAAATCTGTGTTTTTTTTACATCTGTCCCTCATATGTTCGAAACTGACATGCTTTTGATGTGAAAATCCAGAGATTTTAGCTGCCTCGCCTCTGCACTGCCTCCTGGCGTGGTGGCCATCTGTAAGCCCGGCGGCCCCATAATCTTCTATTGCCTGGGGCCCCATGAGCTGTCAGTCCGCCCCTGGCTGCTGCCAATGCAGATTGCTTTCCAGAGGGAAGTAGGCACTGCCCATATGAAGGAGCAATTAAAGCTGAGTTGAAAAAAGGCAGACAAGGCAAAGGACTTTATTCTGCACTGTACCTCTGTTTAAAGACAGCCATCTTGGTAGAGGCAGGGTTTTGCTTCCTCATATAAGAGAACAGTTTGCAGCACAGTAGTGACATCACCAAAGCTTAGCCCAAATGTGCTGATACTAAGAGTCAGGTAGCAGTGGCTTGTAACAGTGGCTTGTATCTCACACTGCAGATGTACAGCTATGTGGCTGTAGACACAGGAGAGTCTAGGCCAGGTTTTATCAACCTTTTGAACACAAAGGAGCCCTTAAAATAGCTTTCAGGTCTCAGGAATGTATCTACAGCTCATGGTAGATTAGCATGCACAGTAAATTGAGATTTGATGGTTGCTCTATATCAGTGGTCTTTAAACTGTGGCCTGAGGGCCCTTTGTCTGCATTCATCTTTCCCTTGGGGCACTATTCCTCCCACTGATACAAGGCACTCTTCTTCCTACTGACACCACCCATGAGGCACCCTTCTTCCACTGACACCAACGATGGAGCACTATTGCTTTCACTGACAGTAACAAACAGTCGTTATTCCTTCCAATGACCACAATAATAGGACATAATTCCTTCCACTTATATAAATGATGAAACACTGTTCTTCACACTGACACCAAGAATGGGACACTATTCCTTCCACTGACACCAAAAATTATTTCACTGATACCAATGATAGAGCATTATTCCTCCCACTGACACCAACGAGGGGGCACTATTCCTCCCACTGATGACAAAGATGGGGTGCTATGTAATTTTTTTTATTCCCCCTGACCATTAAAATGAAGACATTGTTTACTTCAACGGACACTGGCAAATGTTCTACTTTGACTGGCCACACTTCGGCTCCCCTAAAGTCTGGAGACCCCTGCTCTATATGACAAAATTGTTTTCAATAAAAATAGTAAAATGAAACAGACAGTGAACACTGTAGCAATTGGTGGTCAGTGGAGAAATGCCTTCATATGTTGATGGCCAGTGAAGTGCTCTCTTACATTGGTGTTAAGTGTAGAAGGGCTCACCTTTACTTGTGATCAGTGCAACCCCATTACATTGGTGGTCATTCAGAGAGCCAGTGAGAGAAGGACTTTATTACATTGGGCTATACTAGAAAGCATGCCCCTTACATTGGTGGTCAGCAGGAAGAATGCCCCTATTGCAGATCAAAAAGATCATTGGTGTCAGTGGTTATTTATATGGGCGTCAGGAATTGCTCATTGCTCAAGGAACCTCTATCAACCTCTGGAGGCACCCTGGGGTTTCATGGAACCTGGGTTAGGGAAGACTGGCCAAGACTGGCCAAGGCACACTCACATTTCAGAAAGTTTACTACTATTTTTAAGGATGCATCCCAGACAATAGGTAGATTTTTTAGGGTTCTGCTCAAGCACAACTGATATTAAAAAAAAAAAATTCAACATCGTTCAGTTCTACTACTTTAAAAAAAACATTGGTTAATCCTGTAAAGTTATCACAGCCTTTGAAATAACTAAGTGCCACCAGTACTATTAAATCTTGGGCACATGATAGGTTGAAGGAGTTGTAAACCTTTGTGTTGTTTCACCTTAATGCATCCTTGCTTTGTCTGGTCCCCCCGAGCCCCCATTTTACTTATCTGAGCCCCGAAATTCCATGGGCGCAATCGCGCGTCCCTCTCTTTACGGATTCTCAGCTCTTCATTGGATAGATTGATAGCAGCACAGCCATTGGCTCCCACTGCTGTTAATCAAATCCAATGACGCGGCCCCATTTCGGTGGCTATGGACGCCGAGTGTATGACACGGGAGCGCGCGTGCAAGGTAAGCCCCTCGGGAGAGTGCTTCCCAGAGGGGGTCATCTATTGCCGGGAGCAGCTGCAAAAGCCGCCGTGGGACCCCAGAACAGGAGGATCAGGGCCAATCTGTGCAAAATTAACTGCACAGTGGAGGTAAGTATGACATGTTTGTTATTTTAAAAACAAAAAAAATGAACCTTTACAGTCACTTTAAAGTGGATGTAAACCCCAAAAAAAAAAATTATTTTTTTTGATGTCACAATGTAGAGTATAATATTTCCTATCATGTGTGCCCAGTCTTGCCACACAGAGTTAATCCAGCGCTGAGTAATCCTCTTTTATGTTCAGTGAAAATGAACAGCCTTCCAGATAAAACCCTGCCTAAATCAAAAAGTCCGGAATCTCTCTTCTTGCTTTGAGTGAGAGGTTATTTACAAATATAGCTAGGACATGTTTATCATATCTTATGTTTTGTTTATCATAACATGAGGTGATATAACATCATAACACATCCTAGTAATATACAATGAACTTTGGATCACCTTTTGTTATGATAAACATGTCCACGCTATATTTGTAAATAACCTGTTAATGAAAGCAAAAACAGAGAAACGGATTTAACCTAATTTGGCAGGTTTTTATCTGAAGTCCGGTTAATTTGCACTGGACTTTAAGGCTCCATTCACATCTAGGCGTACGCTGTAGCGGCTTATTGCGGCGACAAATCAATAGGCGTTTTGTCCCCGCGATTTGCGGCGACAAAACGCCTATTGATTTTTTGCAGAAGAGGTGAATTAACATTGCCGGCTATGCCCGTACGCCCGATACGCCTGAAAAAAAGGGTCCCGGACTTGTTTGAGCTTCAGGCGTATGGGCGTTTGGGCGTTCGTCGTGGAGATGTGAACCATCTCCATAGCCGACAATGTTAATTCGCCCCTCCAGCGTATCTAGGGCTGCTTCAGCGTCGGGCGTAAGGCGACAAAACGCCTAGATGTGAATGGAGCCTAAAAGAGGATTAAAAGAGGATTACTCAGCGCTGGATTAACTCTGTGTGGCAAGACTGGGCACAGATGATAGGAAATCTTATACTCTACATTTTTGGGTTTACATCCACTTTAAGTGTGACCTGTTAAGTTTAATCTTTAGCATTAATTAAATAAAAGTTAGGGTCAATAGTTGAGGTTCAAATTGGGGGTTATAGTGATTGTAAACCTCCAGGCTGGGTTCACACTATTGCAAAATGGATGCAGATTTCCCCACATTCAATTTGCACAGCAGCTGATTGTGACCGGATCTCTATGGAGCCGGTTCACACATCTCTACAGCGGCTCCGGTGCGAATTGCACAGGAGTCCAGTGCGTCTTTTGGTCCATTTCAGGTCCGAATTCAGCCCTAGATTTGGGCTAAAATCGGACCTGAAACTGTGAATGGTGGCACACCAGACCCCTGCTGTGAACAGGAGCATGCTGCAAGGTGAACCCAACCTCAGTACACAGCTCAGCCCCGTCCTGCCCCCCAAACCCTCCTCTCAGGATATGATTGAGAGCAGCAGGAGCCAATGGAACCTGCTGCTGTCTCTATGTCCTGTAAATGTAGGAAGAGAGGAGAGTCGGGCTGCCAGCTGCACATCGCTGGATTGAAAGAGCATTGCCGCTCCTGTCCTATGTGCTAGGCATTTTCTTTTAAGTCAAGTGTAATTTTAAGGTTTGTTTAAAGTGCACCTAAACTTAATGCCCTGTACACACGAGCGGTGGTTTTCCCAACAGAATTCCTCTCATGCCTGCCTTGCATACACACGGTCACACAAAAGTTCGGTGAAATTTTGACTGCAAAGAACGCGGTGACGTAAAAGACTATGATGAGCCAAGAAAATAAAGTTCAATGCTTCTGAGCATGCGTTGAATTGTTTCCGAGCATGCGTGTTTTTTTACCCTGTCAGAATTCCATACAGATGAACGGTTCCTGGTGGGGAAAAAAGAGATCCTGCTCTCTTTTTTTTCCCGGAGCATACACATAGTCGGGATTCCCGGCCAAAAGCACTCTAATGCCGCGTACACACGATCATTTTTTGTGATGAAAAAAACGACGTTTTCTGTGAAGTAAAAAACGAAGTTTTTGAAACGTCACTTTCAAAGACGATGTTGCATACACACCATAGTTTTTTCACAAAAAGCGAGGTTACGTTCACCACTCTTTTCCATTGAAGCTCGCTTCATAACTAGCTTCTGGGCATGCGCGGGTTGAAAAACGTCGTTTCAAACAACGTTTTTGCTACACACGGTGACTTTTTGTGAAACAAAAAACGGCGTTTTGAAAAACGACACAAAAAATTCAAGCATGTTGGAATTTTTTTTTGGTCGTTTTTTTTAAGACAAAAAACAACGTTTTGCCCACACACGATCAATTTAAATGACGTTTTAAAAAACGTTGTTTTTTTTCATCGCAAAAAACGACCGTGTGTACGCGGCATTAGAGCTCCGAGATTTGTTGGGTACATACAGCCCAGAGCTTCTGCTGGTGAAAAACAGTGTACTACCTATCAGCACTGCTTTATTTCATCTAGATGTTATTAAACATTTGTGCCTAAGAACATGTCCTTGTTCTCACCTCTTCATGATTTACTGTTATCATGTCCTTTTTCCTCTGCCAAGATCCCCAACCCCCTGCCTTATGAGAGAGTCTGTATGTGTTGTGCCCTCTTAAACACTATCTGAAAAGCAGCCGGTAGAAGCTAACATTTACAACTCTGCATGTTGTGTCCACAGACTTCCACTAGTGGGCATATTTCCCCTCACGTTAGTGCTTCACATGACCACTGAGCCATCAGGAACAATCACTACTGCAGCATTCGTTTCTCACTTTGAAAATAATTTCTTGATACATAAATATTTTTATTTTTGCACATGTACAAGCGCAAAAAATGTTTATAGAACACAATATTTAAAGTAAACTCATCACTAACCTAAGCAATCCCTACTGAGTTAGATCCCAGCTCCGGAAAACTTGAACGTTGTCCCTTACAGAGGGGCGGCTTGCTTAGGTCTACGGTACTTGTCAGCAGATTTAATTACATGTCCCTCCACTATTGTGCACTACTAGGCTGTCTTCTGGAGTGGAGTGATTTTCTGTGGTTGCAGGAAAAAAAAATCACTTGATTGCCCATTAATACTGTAAGTTTTCTAGAGATGGTCAGGAGCCACGAGGTGGGTGGGAATGGGAGGGAGGGAGGTGGCGGGAGGGTTAAATCGATGTCTAGTCATTGTTTATTGCGTGTTCCTCATTTGTGATTTTTATATGTGTCTTCTTCTTTTCTCTTTTTGACTGTCCTCAACTTTGGTCTTTATGGGCCTAGTATAGATTAGACGATATCCTTGCAAATAATTAATTAAAAAAAAAAAAAATACTTTTTCTCAAATCATACAATATACCACACATGATGCAAACCTTTTTTGAGACATTAATAAGCATCGTACCATGAGCTTGTCTCCTGAATACGGTCAAAGCTGAAGTGGTAAGGAAAAAAAAAAGAAAAAAAAAAAAAGAAAAAAAAAAATACTGTAAGTTTTGATGGAGATATTGTGTCATTATTATTATTTAAGGTACTTATAGCGCCGTCAATTTACGCAGCGCTTTACATATACATTGTATATTCACATCGGTCCCTACCCTCAAGGAGGTTACAATCTAAGGTCCCTAAGTCACATTCATATACTAGGGCCAATTTAGACAGAAGCCAATTAACCTACCAGTCTTTGGAGTGTGGGAGGAAACCGGAGCACCCAGAGGAAATCCACACAGGCACAGTGAGAACAAACTCCAGGCAGGTAGTGTCGTGGTTGGGACTTGAACCAGCGACCCTTTTTACTGCTAGACACACCACTGTGCCCCCCAAACTACAGCAAAACTGATACTTTGGGTCTGATATGGATTTTAGGGGGAACCTCACGTCAAAATAAAAATAAAAATGGCATAGGTTCCCCCCCCAAAATCCATACCAGCCCCTTATTCGAGAATACAGCCTGACAGGCCAGGCCAGGGGGGGTGGTGCCTTGTCCCCCTACCACAAAACACCTTGTCCCCATATTGATAGAGACAAGGGCCTTTTCCGACAACCCCGGCTGGGGTTGTTGGGGTCTGCGGGCAGGGGGCTTCAGGTAAGAATGGCACCCCCCGCCACACCGGGAGACCACCACTGTAATAGCCACCATTTAATAATCGCATGTAAAATCTGACAGGGTGGTTGTACTCAAGTTGATTGATCGATCAACTTGTGTATATTCAGCCTGGCCATACATGGTTTGTATCTTGGCTAGTCCCTACTGAACCGGCTGAGATTCTAACCATCTATGACTGGCTTAAGGTCCTGACATTAATCATTAAGAGTCCATAGCCCTGCATTGGCCATGATGTTACTGAAGGACAGTCCACTGCTGGAACATGGGGAGCGACGTCTGCTGGGGGACAGAAGATCATTTAAAATCAAATTTTCTCTCCCCTAGACTACATTTGCAATTAACCCTTCCGTGCACCAGGGGCAGATCTACAGTCTAGTCTCGGGTGGGGCACTGCCAGCAAATACGTTTTTTGGGGGGGCAATTTATATGGGAAATGGCTGGTAATCATCCTAAACCATCACCATGGTTGTCAGGATGATTGAAGTGCATTATTTATATTATTACATAATTGTAATATAAAAATGAAAAAGTTTAACTCACCATAATGCAGAATCAGTGGGAGTCCTGAGTGCGTGACTTGCCACGTCACCTGCCAAACATTGTGAATTGTCACTTGCCACACGTTGCGGATTGTCACGTCACCTGACACATGGTGCGGAATGTCACTTGCCATGTCACCTGCCACACGTTGCAGATTGTCACTTGCCACGTTGCCTGTCAGCAGATGCGGATTGTCACCTGCTGTGTCACTTTACTGCTAAGGTGGTCTTCTGATGTGTCCCAGAGTTAGGCCACGGCTGCCTGCACAGTGAGGGTGGAACTGCAGGGATGCAGGGCGGGCGCTGGATGGTGAGAGATGATGTCATCTCTCTGCTTCCCTGCCCACCTGCTCCCTGATTGGCCAGCAGTCAGCTCGAACACCGAGCCACCTAGCTGTATACCAGCTTCCTCCTCACCCGCCCACTCACCAACCGAGCTGCCCACGGAACCGCCCCGCTGTCACCCATGGAACTGCCGCTCTGTCACCCGCAGAACCGTCGTGCTGTCACCCGCGGAACCGCCCACTGAGCCACCCGTGCTGCCTGTCACCTGTTCTCTCACCCGCATTTCTCGAAAGGGGGTAATTGCCCCGTTGCCCCCCCCCTGGATCCGCCCCTGCCGTGCGCAGCCCCACTGCAAGGAATCATTTTCAATTTTTCAGAAGTTGCTTTAATGATGGGAAAATATATAGCCAGATGCTACTGAAAGTGAAATCTGCTTCAGTACAGTTATAGGCACATTAATGTAAATGCATGCTGTGACTTTTCCTGTAAAAGTCTTATCTTCCTCTTATCTCCTTATTGACCAGTATAGGGGCTTTCCTATATCTCTCTACTTTTGACGTAGACAATAAGACTGATTTACCAAGATTCCTGAGAAGTACTGGGCGCTCTACATGTAATAGGCAATTAAGAGTTCATCTAGGCAAACGTGTGATTGAAAAGTCACGCTATTACCTGCAAACATGCTTTAGCAAATTCGGAATCTGCGCTAATTAGTGAGTTTGCGGATCTGAAAGTGCCAAATGCTACCAAGTTATTACATAGCACTGCATTGCAACCATGATCCATGTATGTGAAAAACATTTTTTTATGTGAGATGAGCTCTACCTTGTGTGCATCTATTTATATTGCAATCAGTATTCCTTGTTTTTTTTTTTTCTTCTGTTGCTAACGAATGCAGTTATGTATGAGTATTACAGAGTAATGTCTGCTATTCTGTAAAGTTACATGTATTGAACAGCAGAGGTTCCATTTAAAGCGGTGTTCCACCCGCAATTTTTTATTGTATTTTTAATTCAGCAGCTACAAACACTGTGGCTGCTGACTTTTAATAAGGACACTTACCTGTCCAGGGAGCCCATGATGTCGTCCCCCGAGGCCAATCCCTTTATTGGATCATACTTCTAAAAAAAGGTAC
Source organism: Rana kukunoris (assembly GCA_029574335.1). NCBI lineage: Eukaryota > Metazoa > Chordata > Amphibia > Anura > Ranidae > Rana > Rana kukunoris. The sequence goes on from CM056055.1 coordinate 35,994,123, forward strand.
TATTGGAAAAAAAAAATCATTATCCAAAAACGTGGGGTGGAGAAGTGGTCTTTCATTTAAGACCACTTCTCAAAAGTGGGTGGAACTCTGCTTTAAAAACTATGCAAAGTGGTGTGTCTGTAGCATATATAGAACATACTACAGCAAAACTGACACTTTGGGTCTGATATAGATTTTAGGGGGAATCTCACATAAAAAAAAAAGGGTGTGACCAAAATCCATACCAGACCCTTATCCAAGAATACAGCCTGGCAGGCCGGACCACATGCCCTCAACATGGGGAGAGTGCCTTGGGACACTTGTTGATGGGGACAAGGGCCTTTTCCCGACAACCCTGGGCTGTGGTTGTTGGGGTCTGTGGGCGGGGGGCTTATCAGAATCTGGCCCCACTTATTAACAACTGGGCCGAACCATTCGCCCAACTTGCGAGATGCTTACTATAACGTACCACACAATGTCATGCAGTATTTTCAAATAGATAACACATGTGAGTTTACAATGAGCGTTTCTTTATGAATTGCTTTGCGATCCTGCAGTCCTTTCTCCTCCTACCTCTTTTTAAAGCACACAGTTTATACACCGTTCCTGAGCTCCAGGAGGCAGGATCTATTGTCACACACTGCACATTTTTCATCTATGAGGTTTACAACCACTATAACGCCATATATACATCAGCAAAATGGCTTGGACAGGCATTATCACGTACCTGTACGTGGCCCTTTAAATGCCTGCCGTGTGGTCGCGAGCGCACCGCCGGCGGCGCATTCGTGACCCTGCCGATTTCACAGTGAGTCGAACTGCGGATCCCACGAACTCGATCGCCGCAGGGATCCCCGCAATCGTCTCACGGAGGTATAGAGCGGGGAGATGCTTGTGTAAACAAGCATCTCCTTGCTCTGCTTAGTGAGAATGACACTGATCTCGGTTCTGTCTACTCAGAGTGGAGATCAGTGTCATGTGACACAGAGCCGATCCCCCTACAGTTAGAAACACAATGCAGGGAACACTTAACCCCTACAGCGCCACCTAGTGGTTAACCCCTTTCACTGCCAGTGTCATTTTTACAGTATCCAGTGCATTTTTATAGCACCGATCGCTGTGAAAATGACAATGGTCCCAAAAATGTGTCAAAAGTGTCCGATGTGTCTGCCATAATGTCGCAGTAACGAAAAAAATCACTGATCGCCGCCATTACTAGAAAAAAATAATTAATAAAAATGCCATAAAACTATCCCCTATTTTGTAAACGCTATAACTTTTGCGCAAACCAATCAATAAATGCTTATTGAGATTTTTTTTAACAAAATTATGTAGAAGAATACGTATCGGCCTAAACTGAGGGAAAAAAATTAGGGCTGTGCAAATTAACTTTTAATTAATCGATTAATCTTGAATTTTTTTGATCGATCAAAATCTTTTTGATCGATTAAAATTCTTTTGATTGGTATTCACCTCCCCACCGGCTTCCAGGCCGTTAGGGAGTTCCGTCGGAGATCCGGTAACGTCACGGACACCGGCAGGGCTTGCCGTGTCCATCTGAAGTGCTCTTTTGCTGTGCCTTCATATTTGCATACCGGCGGGACCTTACTATCTGCCACCTGTAAGGGCTGTTACACTTCCCTCTATCATTTCCCTCTATCAACCTGGGATTCTACATCCATCCACTGGGAGTTGTGATAGTTCCCTTCATGGGACATCTACATGCCGACGGACAGATGTTAACAACATCTCCTCATCTGGATTCAGCAGTGGTATCATTGTACACATTTTTATACCAGTATCATACTTGGCTACATGTTTTTTATGACTGGTTTTGGTACCGCTTGGTATTACTCGCACCATTTTTACAGTTTATGTAGCTACATCGATTTTATCTCCAGTGCAATGTTTATTTTGTTACCTACTTGAAGACTATAAAAGTTTTAATGCTATTCCCATGGAGCGCTGCCTTTGTGTGTTTTTTGTATACTGCTATCTATTTTTCCAGTAGCTGCACTGGGAATCAGCCTGCAAGGAGAGCAGCTAAAAGTAGTTGGATCTGTATGTGCGTTATAATTAATCGAAATTAGTCGATTAATCGATTAAAAAACAAAACGATTAATCGAACACAAACATTTTGATCAGTAACAGCCCTAAAAAAAATGTTTTTTTATATATTTTTGGGGATATTTATTATAGAAAAAATATTGCATTTTTTTTCAAAATTGTCACGCTATTTTTGATTATAGCGCAACAAATAAAAACCGCTGCGGTGATCAAATACCACCAAAAGAAACCTCTATTTGTGAGAAAAAAAGATGTCAATTTTGTTTGGGAGCCACGTCGCACGACCGCGCAATTGTCAGTTAAAGCAGAATCGCAAAAAGTGGCCTAGTCTTTGACCACCCAAATGGTCCGGGGCTGAAGTGGTTAAAGACGTGCTCAGCATAAGGACATAAGTGCTGCTCTTGCTCTTTTGAGACTATGACATCCTGCCTATATTTACCCTGACAGGTTCTCTTCAGTAGATTCATTTCGACAGATCAGAGCGGCAGTCAGCTGTCAGCTGTTACCTGCAGCAATGTCCTCCTTGTCTTCCTGTAGGAACATGACTTTGTATTACTTGACATTCCAGCCCCCTCTTCCCTTTCCATTAGTATACACATCACAGAAGGCGTATTTTACCACTTGCTAATAGCGTACTAGACAGAGGTCTAAGGCCAACGTTTTGTCAGCACCTCCAGCAAGTATATTGTGACAATAAAAAGAACATGAGAGGACACACCGAGATCTGCCCTCCTAGTCCATGTAGAACGTCACATTATGTGCTTCTTCTCAACTCCTACACTTTGACGCTTGTGATGGCTTCCTTTGAAATCATTCTCGATTTCTTTTTCTGATAAATTGTATCTTGTCTCTTCAGTATAGATGTTCACTTACCAGTTGTGGTTATCTGTCTGCAAAGAAATAAATCTTTTTTTGCTGTGCGATCATCAAGCTTTATTGCATTATGTGACCCCACAACCTATAATAAATTTGTCAGTCTCATAATTTGGAGCCGTTTGTGACACGGTGCAAAGACTTCATATCAAGCATGTCAAATCAATGTTTTTCGGGCAGTACGCAGCGCTCTGTTCCTCAGTCAGGTCAAACGTTTAAATTGATTGAGATCCCAAGCTGTTTAAGGAGATCTTAAGTTGAAATAAGTTTAAAAATGCCTGAGGTAACACAACTGCTGAAATACAGATAGCATGTGGAGCCTGGAGGTACTTGAGGTATTTTTCAGATGGGTCACTACATTCCAATGGAGTTCCTTGGATCCCAGGACCGAGCTGTACATGGGACCGTGATTTCTGAGTCGAGGTGAATGTGTATCTAAACCCAAAGCAAATAGGTTTTATACTGCAGTTGACCAATTCTGTTGACCTTGCCAGCAATGTAGTGCTTAACCACTTAGAAAATTTAGATATGGTACCTCATCCCAAATAATAATTGAAATAGAAAAAGGGGGATGGGAATTGAGATTATGGCTGTGCCTCAACAATACAAGAAACAATAATGCTTAAAATCAGAGGCGTAACTAGAAACTTCAGGGCCCTGGTGCAAGAAATCATGAAGGACCCCCTCCCCCCCAAAAAAGCATAATTTTGATACTTTTTTTGAGGGGTGTTGGGGGGGTGGGTGTCATTAGTGGTGGTGAGTTTGAAGGTGGTGGCAGTGGTGGTGTTGGGGGGGATGGGGTGGCAGCAGCTGTTTTGATGGGGGGTGGTAGTGATAGTGTTGAGAGGGGGTGGCAGTGGTAGTGTTGAGAGGGGGTGGCAGTGGTGGTGGTATTGAGGGGAGGTGTAAGAGGTGATAGTGTTGAGGTGGGGTGGCAGCGGTGGTGTTATAGGGGGTGGCAGCGGTGGTGTTATGGGGGGTGGCAGCGGTGGTGTTATAGGGGGGGGCAGCGGTGGTGTTATGGGGGGTGGCAGCGGTGGTGTTATGGGGGGTGACAGCGGTGGTGTTATAGGGGGGGGGCAGCGGTGGTGTTATGGGGGGTGGCAGCGGTGGTGTTATGGGGTGGCAGCGGTGGTGTTATGGGGTGGCAGCGGTGGTATTGAGGGGGTGGCAGCAGTGGTGGGGGATGGGATGATCAGTAAGAGGCAGAGGTGGTGGAGGTTGGAATCGATTGTACTGGCAATTTGTCACTTACTTAGTACAGGCAATTCATTCTTCCTCAGAACTCTGTCACACGTGAGCCTAGGGATGCCTTTTCCTCATGGATTGCCAGCTCCTCCCCCTTCAGGTGATTGGTGTCAGCTGGTCAGCTGACTTTCTTTTTCAGTGACCTCCCTCCCCTCCCACATGCTTAGAAACCTGTCCACTGGAAACCTGTCCGTTGGACAGGTTCGATGGCTAGTACACAAAATCATCGGACCAAAATCCCGCGCATGCTCAGAATCAAGTCGACTCATGCTTGAAAGCATTGAACTTCATTTTTTCATCACGTCGTTGAGTTCTACGTCACCGCGTTCTGGTCCGAGGGGATTTTGGTCCGATGGTGTGTACGCACATCAGACTAACAGACCACTTCAGCCTGGTCCGATGAAAAACGGTCCGTCGGACATGTTTCATCGGACATGTCTGATCGTGTGTACGTGGCCTTAGAGGTGGGCACGCATGCAAAGGACAACGGAGAAGGCTTAGATGGTTTTCAGGTTCACAAAGATCAAACAGGCTTACATTTTACAGCAATGAGCTACGTCCCACCAAAATATGTGCACAACTCCGTATACAGAGGTTGATGTAAGAATGGGTCTATTTGATCAAATGTATGCCTCCTGGCAGCATAAAAATATAAAAAGCATAGCAGTACCACAAAATATTTATTCTGCCTGCTGACCCTATGTGCTTTAAGCACATAGATTCAAGATTTTTCCTCTCCTTTTCAGAGTCTTGTGCGTGAAAAAAGCTATAAATCCACCCCTAAGTCTATGTAATTACCCCACTTAATAAACAGAACTCATATTTCTAGCATGTAATGTGCCAGTTCCTCTAACCAATAAAACTTCAGACGTTGATTGTAAAGATTTTTCATTTTCGTCAGCTTCATATGGGAGGGGGATTTTTTGGCAGAGTTGAACAATTTAACCACTTCATTTTGTAGGCATAAAATCTCAATAATTCCTTATAGAAAGGGTAGATGTATGTAACAAAGTAAATTAAGGTTTCTTTCCACAGCTTCGTAAGTAAAAACGATTGTTGTTACTCCTGCCAAGCAAATGTGACTGTTCCCCCGTACACACGCTCGGGATTTCCGACGGGAAAAAGTCAGTCGGGAATCCCGACGGGGAAAAAGAGAGCTGGTTCTCTTTTTTTGCCGGCGGGTTTGGCAGTTTTCCCGTCGGAAAAACTGCGAGGGAACATACACACGGCCGGGATTCCCGGGCAAAAGCTCTCATGAGTTTTCCGGTCGGAAAACCCAATTGTCTGTACAAGGCATTAGGCTCTATTTACAACATGCAAATGAGTGCACACATTTTCTATCACGTATAGGGCAGCCTTTTCATTTCAACGGGCTGCCCTACTGCGTGAAATGTGCAAAATAATGCCGCACTGAACAACATGGTCCATACATGTTAGCGGATGTGTTGGGGTGCTATTAAGAATGAATGGCAGAGGTGTGTGTCTGATAAAGGGCAGCACATTTCTGTGCATCTCAGGAAAGTGCCTGATATTGCACAGGTTCCCGACACGTACAAAGTGTGAAACTAGACTTATTAATGAGAAATTAACCAATGTTTACCTATAACACGCAGCATGGATGTCTGTATATACATTGCCTGGATGAGTATGTATAAGGGACAAATGTAGTGCCTTCTATAATTGGATTTACATTGGATTTAGAAGGCCGGCCAAAGACTGGGAACAGGGTCGGAATGGGAAAAAAAACAGCCCTGGAAATAATTTTATACCAGCCCCATAGCATTATTATACCAGCCCAAAAGCATAAGGTCATTATTTTCTTGTTCGATGCATTTTAAAGCAAATTTGAAGAGTGTATTATATATAGATAAGACAGATATAAAAGCACATAGGGCTTCACATATATATATATATATATATATATATATATATATATATATATATGAGCAAATTCCGGTAAAAGTGCAGACATGAGGTGGTCATAGGCTGTGTGGGCATGGAATAGGAGCATTTGTCTGTATTTTTTTATTTTTTCTACTGGTAATAGCAGTGATTGCAATTTTTAGTGGGACTGTGACATTGCAGCTGACAAATGGAACACCTAACTGACAATTTTGAGTGCTAAAAATATGCACTGTTACTGAACTAATGACACTGGCAGGGAAGGGGTTAACGCCAGGGGCAATTGAGGGGTTATGTGTGTCCCTAAGGGGTGCTTACTAACTGTGTGGGGGGTTGCTCTGGCTGAGGAAACGCAGAGATCCGTGTTCCTGCCTTGTTTACATAGACAGATCACCATTCTGCCTCTCTGGGGAACGATCACAGGTGGCCGCCCGACCGACATTGCATCCGCCAGACGCGCTTATTTGCTCCCCCTCTGTCCAATCAGTCCAATCAGCACACGCTCCCCCAGAGGCTACTGCAGGAAGTGACTTACAGGTACAAAAAACAATAACGTTTAAACAACCACTTGAAAACCTGGCTTAAATCTTTTAGCCTCAAAAATAGACGTATCTAGCGGTGTTTTAATACACCTGAAGGAATTCAAGTTTAATCTACATTGGTTATATGTCCCAGTTGGCTTCAGGACCCTTCATTATTGAATGGAGGTTGCCAATAGTGTCACGTTTCACATAAATCGTAAAGCGATCCCTACCTTGACCTTGTTGTCAACTAAAGATCTGTAACAAGATCTAAGGACTCTTTTGAAGCAAGTACCTACCTTTGACTACGTGATTGTGGTGTGTGCCCTTGAATTCATTCGGTATAGGATCATCGGCAATATAACTATTCTGTTTTTCTGGCTATACATCGTCTTACAAAATCCTTAACAACTGCCCTGAAGAAGCCCCACGGCGAAACGTGCGTTGGCAACTTTAGGGATTTTGTACACAACGGTTTTTCCCATGTATATGAATTATTGTTTTTGCTATTTTATTGTTACTATGCATTTATACTGTTATGTTTAATTGGTAATATTAAAATTATATTTTTTACCTACTTCCTTGGCCTCAAAGTCCGACCATCAATACCTCTCCACAGTTATTGTTTTTTGTTTTTTGATCATATATGCGGATGTGGCCCATGTGAGTGCAATTCCTTTGTATTTTCTTATCCCCTTCTATTCCCCTGGCCCACCCTTTCCCTTACCCAATCACCCCCCTTTTTCTTTATAATTATGACTTACAGGTACGTTCTTTCGTGGAGTCGGGCCGCCCATGCTGACCCGTTTCCACAGCCAAAAGTGCCTACAATGGCCATTTGAGCATCAGAACTGGACCACAGAGCAATAGAAGATGGTGGCCAGTACCTGTAGCTCAATGCGTTTTAACACAAGACGTTTTTAGGGAGTGATACAGGCATTGTCTCTCCCACTTCTCTTATCCCACCGTTAACTTTTTCTTGCCCTACCTGTAAACTTGCCGCAACTAAACTCGCTACTTTGCCGACCTATTGTTGGGCATTGTTTTTGGTTGTTGTTGGATTCTGAACACTTTACTGAGCACCTTTACGGTTAATGAATAGATAAACTTTTTCTTGAATTCTTTTGCTGGATGTGTGCACAGTTAATATCTGATATATATATATGAGATAATTTGTTAGACTATTGTAGCGCAGTATATTTTATATATATGTATATATCTCTCTCTCTCTCTCTATATATATATATATATATATATATATATGTATAGAGATATATATATATCTCTCTATATATATATATATATATATATATATATATATATTTATATATATATATATATATATAGATATATATATATATATCTATATATATATATATATATATGCTTTTGATACCAAAGGGTTTCTAATGCCCTATACACACGATCTGACTTTTATCGAAGGAAAAAGTTCTCTATTTAAACCCTGGTGGAATTCATCAGAATTTTCGATGGAATTACTCCGATGGGGCATATACACGGTCGGAATTTTGGTCAATTGGACTTTTTCCATTGGAAATTCCGATCGTGTGTACAGGGCATAGAAACAGCAGCTGGTGGAGATCTGTTAGAGAAAGCACAGGTAGAAAATTATTGTTAAATAGCTCCAGCACTGCTCTACAGCCCTTTGCAGATACATGATTCTACAGAACCATCCACCAGTCCCCAGCTACGTCTGATTTCAACATCTCATGTTTTGGTTGGCTGTCTTAGACGTGTTGATAGATACTGTGCATATGTTAGGTAGTGAGTAGGAGAAATGATTGGCAGCCAACCTCCTCTTTCTGATGTGCATTGAGGAACAAGCTGTAGTCCACAAGAGAAAACACAGACAGCCAGCATACAGTAGGGCCCACTTCATACTTGTGCGACCTGAAAGTTGCGTGACTTTTGCCGTAAATTTGACACAATTTTTGATGCGATAGTGACGTGACTTGAAGCAATGCCTGTGTAATCTTGAGGCCTATGGACCTCAAGTCACATCAAAGTTGGACCAAAGTATTGCAGGGACTACTTTGCAGTAGCTGCGACTTGAAATCGCACAGATATGAATAGAAATCATGGGGTATGATTTGTTATGCGACTTTGCAGTCCCAAGTCAAAGGACAAGTCGCACAAATGTTAATTGGGCCTAAACTAGGATTGCTTCAAGTTCCTGAGTTCAGTTCAGGCTTTAAATTGTGTACTTTGGAAAATGGCAAGGGTTGCATTGAGTTTATATAACTTTTGCCCATATTGCCTTTTGGCCAAACCACAAAAGGCAAGTAAAGGGGGAGGCCGTTTGTGTTTCAGTGTAATTCAGTGTTGAAAATATTTGTTGTATCCCAGATGCAGCAGAGCTGGCAGCATTTGACGGGACTTCTGTTTCTGTCCCTTCTAGCTATAACAAAGATAATATCACACATCAGCAGTTTGTATACTGTCACAGCAAGAAGAGACATCTGGTATCTGTAATTCTGCATTGGCATGAGAAGGGGCTCACGAGACTTATTTCAGCTTTTTAGTAGACATCAATGAAAGGATATTGCTGATGGTGTGTCTAGAGGCACCTTGAACTCGGGATAGTGATTTCTGGCAAGCCTCGACACAGCGAAGTCAGGTCAAATGCGATATCCCAGAATTCTTCGTGTGTGCTAGTAATTATACACTAACCGGTTTCAAGTTCACTTGTTAGTAAGTCTTAGTTGTGGACAAAAGATAAGCAAGTAACCTGAATGTGTTACCATGTGGCTTTACTAGCCAGAGCAGTTTCACTGTTTGTGTCTGTTATAGTGCATTCATAGAATTTGTAGAATTTTTTTTAGAGATATTTATGTACCGGTATTTAAACTTCTGTTAAAGCAGTGGTGTCATTTGAAGCTTCTGAGCACATCTGGGTAAGAAATAGCCAGAGCCCCTGAGCTTGAGGCTCTTAAGCCTCGTACACACGACCGGTTTTCCTGCCAGGAAAACTGCCAAAAGAGCTTTTAGCCGGGAAAACCAGCAGTGTGTACGCTTTCTCATAGTTTTCCCAACAGGAAAGCTGCCGGGAATCTCGGCGGGAAAATAGATAACCTGCTCTCTATTTTCCCGCCGGGATTTCCGACGGTTTTAAACCCGGCAGTTTTCCTATGGGGAAACACTGCGAGGGAGCATACACACAGCCGGGATTCCCTGTTTTCCTGGCAGACTTTATACCGCTGGGACAAACAGTCATTTCACTGTCCTTCAGACTTTAGGCAAAATTGTCCATTGGGAGGAGAAAAAGCCCAAGCGTCAGTGTGGTGGTCACTGGTCAGTTGCAGTAAAAAGATTACATGGCACCTGTGGTCTGTAGGGGGCAGAACCATGCTCTGTCGTTGGAATTTTTGGAAGGAATAGTGCCCCATCATTGGTGGCTATGTGAGGAATAGTGCCACATTGTTGGCAGAAGTGAGAGGAATTGGCTCTGCCATTGGTGTCAGTAGAAAGAATAGTTTTCCCCTGTAAGTAGAAGGAATGGTGCCACATCTTTGGTGTCAGTGAAAAGAATACTGCCCCATTGTTGGCAGCAGTGGGAGGAATATCTCCTGTCGTTAATGTCAGTGGTAAGCTATATTTTAAGCTATATATATGAACAGACAGGTGAAGGGACAACATTCAAGAGCTCCTAACGGGCCAATCAGGCCCCTAGTATGAACTACATCTCCCCTCATGCCATCATAGCTGATTATAGACTTACTGTTCGTCTGAACAACCATATATTGCTTACCTTTGCTTTGGCATATTAAAGATATTGTCCAAATGAATTTAAAGCCTTAGTTACACACTTACAGTGGATATAAAAAGTCCACACACCCCTGTTAAAATGTCAGGTTTTTGTGATGTAAAAAAAAATGAGGCAAAGATAAATCATTTCAGAACTTTTCGCACCTTTAATCTGACCTATAAACTGTACAACTCAATTGAAAAACAAACTGAAATCTTTTAGGGTTGGGAAGCAAAAATAAAAAACGAAAATAATGTGGTTGCATAAGTGTACACGCCCACTTATAACTGGGGATGTAACTGTGTTCAGAATTAAGCAATGACAATCAAACTCATGTTAAATAGGAGTCAGTACACACTGCCATCATTTAAAGTGCCTATAATTAACCCCAAATAAAGTTCAGCTGTTCTAGTAGGTCTTTCCTGACATTTTCTTAGTCACATTCTACAGCAAAAGCCATGTTCCGCAGAGAGCTTCCAAAGGTATCAGTCAGGAGAAGAGTACAAAAGTATTCCCAAGGCATTAGATATACCATGGAACACAGTGAAGACAGTCATCATCAAGTGGAGAAAATATGGCACAACAGTGACATTACCAAGAACTGGACGTTACTCCAAAATTCATAAGAAGAAGACTAGTCAGGAAGGCTGCCAAGAGGCCAACAGCAACATTAAAGGAGCTGCAGGATATCTGGCAAGTACTGGCTGTACATGTGAAAAAAATCTAACGTATTCTTCATATGTCTGGGCTATGGGGTAGAGTGGCAAGACCAAGTGCCAAGGTTGAACTTTTTTTTCCATAATTCCAAAAGATATGTTTGGCACAAAAACAACACTGCACCAGGGCTGATCCTAGGCAGAGTGCACAGGGTACATTGCACCCAGCGCCTGCAGAGGTGGGGGCACCGAACATCTAAAAGACTCTCTAACAGAAGCCATCTCTGTGTCCATCACAGAGGCCCCCCCTTCAGGTCCCAATAAAGTACTCTGCTTCTCTTCCTGTATTTTGTTTATTGTTAACAGATCATGTAAGGATCCCAGGGTAATGAAGACTTCGTGGGGAAGCATGTCTGTGGTTGAGTCATTGCCATAGAAACATTTGTAAATGGGAAGGAGTTGGTAAAATGACGACGCCCATGTGGGGGCGCCAGAAATATTTCTGCACCCAGGTGCTTGTGACTCTAGGATCGGCCCTGCACTGCACATCACTAAAAGAACACAATACCCACTGTGAAGCATGGTGGTGGCATCATCATGCTCTGGGGCTGTTTTTCTTCAGATGGAACAGGGGCCTAAGTTAAGGTAGAGGGAATTATGAACAGTTCAAAATACCAATATTGGCACAAAACCTTCAGGCTTTTGCTAAAAAGCTGAACATGAAGAGGAACTTCATCTTTCAGCATGACAATGACCCCAAGCATACATACAAATCAACAAAGAAATGGCTTCACCAGAAGAAGATTAAAGTTTTGGAATGGCCCAGCCAGAGCCCAGACCTGAATCCTCTTTGAAAATCTGTAGGGTAATCTGAAGAGAGCTGTGCACAAGGAGTTGTCCTCACAATCTGACAGATTTGGAGTGTTTTTGCAAAGAAGAGTGGGCAAATATTGCCAAGTCAGGATGTGTCATGCTAATACCCAAAAAGACTGTGTGCTGTTGTACAGTTTAAAGGTCACGTTAAAGGTGGAAAAAGTTCTATAATGATTTAACTTTGTCTCATTTTTTTACACCACAGAAACCTGAAATTTTATATCCACTGTATCTCATATATTTCTAACGGATGCTGCTAGTGCTGACTACTGGTCTATATACTAGTTGGAGGGCAGAGGCATGACCCTTATCCTATTTCCTGGCCGTATATCATCACTGAACCCCTACATCAAGAACCTAGCACTCCTGCCACTAGTCAATCCAGCTAGACTAAAATTGACTTTTCTGCAGACGGCAGACATTTGGGAACAATTATACAACTCTGTTTTTGGTATGACTGTCAAATTTTATAAAATCATGTTACCTTTACCTGCTGAGTACAAGCCCAATAGTTCTGCTTGTGTTTTGCATTCTCTGCATCTTACATGTATTTTCCACTCATCGAGCGTGACTCACAAATGGATAAAATGAGTAATACAACATGCGTTATGAATGTGATACTTTGCTGGCCCCCCAGAAAACATACTAATTAGAAGATTAAAGGAAAATCTTCCTTGAGAATGTTTACAGTGGTTGTGCTAGATTTACCCCAAAAGCCTGCTTTGATATGCACCTGTTCAATCCTTGGGTGAAATGTTAGGGCCCGTTCACATCATGCATTGATTGCGTAAACCCTAACCTTTTTTTGTGCATTAGGGAGTGCACACAATCTTTTTTTTTATGCATCACACAACATATAGCATAAAAGTTCAAAGATGGGGGAAAAAAAACGCGCTGACAAATCGAATAAGAAAAAAAAAATCCAAAACGTGCTGACAAATCAGCTGGCAAAAAAACAGTCAGATAAACTGTGCAATAGGATAAAACAAAAAGTATATATTGCAGCGCTAATAAAGTCAATGAAAAAGTGAACAAACAATGCCACAATGTGCAAGTGAAATCCATTACTGAAATGAGAAAATTAAGTTCATGCATTGGTGCAAAAGTAGCAGTTATGCGTGATCTAACAATCGCCAACAATCACCTGGAGCTCACCTGGAGCGGCGGTCTCCAGGGCTGGACTGGGACAAAAATTTGGCCCTGGACTTTATCCAGACTGGCCCACTTTGACAGGTCTCTCCCATGGCGGCCGGACAACTCCCGCACCTCTCTCGGCCACCCAAGCCCCCTCTCCGCCCTCACTAGCCGTTCTACTTTATTAGAGTAGAACGGCTGGTACTGGTACTCTTATAGGCAGTACTAGTGGGGATTCTAGGCATTATTTCACCCGGGGCAAGGAATAAGTTTGGTGCCCCCCCCCCTTATGGGACAAGATTAAGCAGAAGTGAGAAACTCCCAGGCCATGGCTGTTGAGTCAGCTGTCTGTCCCCTCCCCTATGCTCCTCTGGTCCTCCCCCTGCTTCTTTGCTCCCCCCAGGTGAGCACTGCGGTGAGGGAGAGACAGAGAAGCTGAGGGGGCAGCAGTCTGCTGTCACTGAAGCCGGCCCACTGAGCCATCGGCCCACCGGGAAACTCCCTGTAGTCCCAATGGCCAGTCCATCCCTGGCGGTCTCTCCTATCTGTTTGCCGAGTCATACACTTGGCGGCTATGGCCGCCAACTGTATTACACTGGCGTGTACCCGTAAGGGAAACCCCCTAGGGAGACGGCTTCCCAGATGGGGTTAGCTCTTGCAGGGAGGAGCCGCGGGAGCCGCCATGGGACCCCAGTAGAGGACGTTCGGGGCCACTCTGTGCAAAACGAACTGCACAGTGGAGGTAAGTATGACATGTTTGTTTTAAAAAATAAAGAAAATAAAAAACCTTTAGTAAGGCAGTTCTGAAGGCAAAAGGGGGTCTAACTGGGTACTAGCAGGATGTACCTATTCCCTATGAATCAATTGATCGATTGGATTCAATCTGTCTCATGGAAATAATTTTTCATACATTATATAACACTAGACATTTCTACAACAAAAAATGGGATCCAGGGTTCAAACACGCCAACATTCTCTTTCAACCCCTAAATAACTGAACTTATATTTTTGGAAGAATTTAAATACTCATTCATCATAATGATAATATATTTTCAAATGTTAAAAATGTATTAACCATATTCAAATGTATTTCATTTCATTTGTCTTTATTTTATCAGAGTCCCCTTCTTTCTTTACTAAAACTAATACTTGTATTCAGGCTAATTATTATAAAATTATGTTATTACACATATACAATAGTTTATCTGAACAATTTTTTTTATCTGTAATATTCTCTTGTACCAACAATTTTTCCTCCAAATAAAAAGGTTTTTAAACAAAAAAAAAATAAAGTGGCGGGGAAGTTGTAAGTTTCCAGTGATAAATGCAGCATAAATACATTGATTTTTTACTACTATATTTTTTATTAAATGTTTTACTATTCTTTGTTACCGTATTTATCGGCATATAACACGCACCCCAATTTAAGAGGGAAGTTTTAGGAAAAAAACGTGTTTTTAGATTTTATGGTCAGTGTCCATCTGCAGCCTCAATGCAGCCTAATCTGTGCCCATCTCCAGCCTATGTGCCCATCTCCACCCTAAATGCAGCCTATGTGCCCATCTCCAGCCTAAATGCAGCCTATGTGCCCATCTCCAGTCTATGTGCCCATCTCCAGCCTAAATGCAGCCTATGTGCCCATTTGCAGCCTCACCATCTCTCACCGAGCCGCCATCTCCTGTTCACTCGGCGGCAGTCACATACACAGTCCCGCCTCCGCCATCGGCATTGGACCAGCTCTTGTGATTGATAGAACACTGGTCCAATGCTGCAGGCGTAAGCGGGACTGTGTGTTAGAGCCAAGTGAGAGCCGAGTAAACAGGAGATGACGGCTCTGTGAATTCCGGAGGAGCTCGGACTTGTACCTCCGAGCCCAAGGTACACTATCGCGTATAATACGCACCCATGATTTTACCCCTATTTTCAGGGAGAAAAAGTGTGTGTTATACACCGATAAATACGGTATTTGATCTGGGTGTCTGATTGTTTTTATGAAGCAATATAGTTACCAACATGAATCTTGTAGTATGGTCCTGATGTTTTATTGTTTGTACTGTCCCGTGTAACTGTACTATGTCCTGTACCCAATCTATCTTGTGTCGGGAAAAGATATCTCAGATACCTGATCCTAGTCTAGTACAAACAAATCAAATATGACAATTTTCTGACTCACTGTAACTCTTTATTGCCTTATCCTGAGGGTTCAGGTAAGGATGACGTATGTACCCTTCATCCTGAATAATACATTTGTGTTCTTTTCATTTGACTGCTTCAGATTTCCTAAGATGCAACTGGATACATTTACTAGTCATAAAGATTTGCATTGATATTTTTACCAAATGGAAAATGACATATCCTCCGCTTCGTCCGGAGGTACCTGGCTTTTCACCATGGTACTCCATAACAGCTGCAAAAACACACATCACCTGACCGGTCCTATTTAATTCCCCATAAGCCTCGTGAGCGGCAGCTATACGGCCTGTGCTAAATTGATTTCTCTCATTGTCAGACAGGTTCAGAGTGTTCACAAAGTGAGGTTAAGGATATTCAATGCTAAAACACAGCCCTCTCTTATGGGATGGCAATTTCACAGCTCCCATAAATCTACAGGAATAAAGATATGTGATACTGCTGGATGTATGGAACGAAAGTGTACTCGCCACTGTTCTCAGTGCAATGGATTTGCCAAGTGATGACTGCATGGAGACCTCATCAAGGGCCCTATATAGGAATTATGCTGCCCTAGGCAGACAAATAATGAAGATACCCTTGTGTACAAGCTCCACTACGATTATTATGTAATCATTTTAATAAAACTGCTAGAGTGTGCTATTGGAGGCAGCATGCTGTCTGCTTTGTAAGCTATACAAGAGAATGAAGAGACGGTTTCATGTTTCCTGAACCCTAAAGAGTTTTTTTTACACCTCTCTACATCCTCTGTACCCCCTACAATTCTCTTGTTGAATTTAGCCAAATAATGTGCAGATGTTCTGTAGACAGAAGCGGGAAATATAGAAAAAAATCCCCCCCCCCCAACCGTGCTTGTTGGCCCTATAACCCTGCTTCAATGGGCACTGACCAGTGAGTGCCATTATGGATAAACCATTTAAGACCCACTTTGAAGTAGTACTACATGAGCTTTATATGCGTGTGCAGTTCTGGATGCCAGATTCTTACAGAATTCAGTTGGTGTGGTCATTTTATGCAATTTTTTTTTATGAATATGCATCATGCAGTCTCATTTTACACAAATAAAACATAGGGAAATTTTAGAAAGAGCGACCTATCACAACCATGATATAACAATGGCATGCTTCCATACCTAATAAATTTGAAAGAAATAGGAAATAGAAATGGGACTTCAGATGAAATAATATAATAATCGTGGGTAGTAATAATATGTATGAATGAATAAAGATTTTCTTTTATTTTGATTTGATGTCATTAACCCATAAGGGTTAATTTTAGAGCATAATAGTTGATTTTTAGAGCATTGATTTTTAGAGCATAATAAAATAATAAAATAAAATATAGTACAGATATAATCATAAAAGATTAGTATATCATTTGTAATAATAATAATGAATTAAAGCTGAGCTCCACTCTAAAGTGGAACTCCCGCTGATCGGAACCCCCTCCGGTGTCACATTTGACACCTTTCAGGGAGGAGGGGGGTGCAGATACCTGTCTAAAGACTGGTATTTGCACCCAATTGCGGCCACACAGTCTCGTACAGACCGCGGGCATGACATCACCTCCCGTCCTCCCCCATTGTGTTCTGGGAACACTGGGCTCCCAGTACACAGCGGGAGCCAATCGGCAGGCGTAGCGCAACTCGCGCATGCGCCGTAGGGAACCAGGCAGTGAAGCCACAGCGCTTCACCAATTCCTGGTTCCCTCACCAAGGATGGCGGGGGGGCAGCAGAGTGACGAGCGACTGCTCGTCCTCTGCTGCGGACCACGCTGGGCTCCAGGACAGGTAAGTGTCCTAATATTAAAAGTCAGCAGCTGCAGTATTTGTAGCTGTTGGCTTTTAATATTTTTTCAGCGGACATCCGCTTTAAATGCAAACAAATCAGTGGTCATGATTAATACAATTCTTAGGGCTCTTTCACACAGCGCGGATCAGCGATCTGCCGCCCCGTGAACCTCCGCTTGCTCAGCGGGGATCGCTCTGCTGATCCCCGCTGAGCCGGCGGATGACAGGGCGGTCCCCGCACACTGTGCAGGGACCGCCCTGTCTTTTCTCCGCTCTCCTCTATGGTTGGATCGGATGAACACGGACCATTTGTCTGTGTTCACCCGATCCGCAGATGGATGGAAAAATAGGGTTTTCCTCAATCTGCAGAATCAGAGGATTGCGGAACCGGGTGAGATCGGGTGTCAGCGGATGTTCATCCACTGACCCCCTGCAATCTCATAGGATGGATGAAAAAGCGGACATACGGTCCGCCCGTGTGAAAGAGCCCTTACAACGAAATACATAAATCAATAAATTTACAAATCAAAAATACATAACATGATACAGATACATACAAGAAAGAGGAATATTGATGGAATTCATAATTAAAACAAGCTTTAGCTAGGAACCTTAGTTGAAGACCCGACGCATTTCTTGGCTTCCTGCCAATCATCAGGGGTAAGATGCACATGTTTACTAAAAAATAAGGTAACTATTATTAAATAGAACCTTCTAATGAAAGGAAATTATCAGAGACAGCCACTTACTAAAAAAAAAACAAAGAAACACACAAGTCTTTTCCATCATACGCCACAGCAGAGGTGGGTGGGCATATACTCGGTTACCGTGTGTGTACCTTAGATGGAAGGTTCTTATTCGCTACCTAGGCATCGATACATGACATTGGCAGGGACCCGTCCAGGACCGGGGGTACTTCAGCTGGGACCGATTGGCAGTTCGCTCCTCCACTTTGCACATTGATGGAATGCTTGGCATGAATGTTGAACACCATTTGAAATGTTACATTAACTTAAAGAAGTTGTAACCCTAAATAAAAAATAAATAAAAAAAAGATCCTGTTCCATTAAAGCATGATATACAGCATAGTGCTTGTGCTGTGTAATTTGTCCCTCTGTAAGCTGTAAAATACCTGGTTGATCCTGCCTGTTTCTGTTTTCCCCTTAGTGTGCTGACCACGGTAATCATGGTCGTTGATCCATGATACTGTTTAAGGTGCCTCCGTCATCCCGCAGTCTCTCCCTCTCCCCCTCCCTCCCTGCCTGTCAGCTCTGGAGTCTGTGTATCAGCCTTCTCCTTCCTGCCCCTCCCTCCACTATTCTGCTGTGGCTGTAAAGTCGCTGATCACAAATCCTGAAATCCCCTCTGTCACAGCAAGGTATACAGTGCAGTGTCTGTGTCTTTAAAAAATTCATAGCACCGCCGTGCCGTCACATGACTTTACGTCGCTCACCTCCTCTCCTCCCGGCTGATATCAGAGAAAAATCTCAGCCCCTCCCACTGTAGTCCTCAGATCGGGAAAGGAGAGTGCCACGAGGTCACATGACCGCACAGCAGCACGGTAAAATAAGGTATTTTAGCTGCATAATTTTTTTAAAACACATACACTGCACTGTATATCTTGCTGTAACAATTCCAGGATTTGTGATCAGTGACTTTACAACCACTTTAAGCTGGTTATAAATGGATTAAAATTCTCATGAAATAATAAATGACTTCTTACAAAGGGGACTGCTTGAAAATTTCAGTTTGATCAGTGCTGCAGCCAACTGGCTGCAGCATTGATCAGTGTATTCTAACAGCCATTAAAATACAACAGTGCAGAGCGGAGTATTCCTTCATTAGGGAATTTTTTTTTTAGCTGGCTGGCTGATAAAAAACCCCACAAAAAACAATCCTTCTATGACCATCTGTAGATAAATACTGTACATTCCAGGTGTATCAAAAACAAAAGGTGTGCTTTTTACATCTACAGCCTGAATAGAAAAGTCTATCCTTGCCGGTGTATTGAAGAGCAGGACCCTTGTTTACTGTAATCAGCTGTTTTACATCCAGCTATGTTTGCTAGAAGTACAGTATAGTACTGTATGTTCTTTAGAGATGCTGGAGAACCTGGTTTGCGTAAACTGGCTATGGACACTCCCAGCATTCAAAATGTAAACTATGTAGAACATGTAAGCAAAACTGCAAAGCATATGCCGCCAGTATCTGTTGACTGACAGTTACCGCCATCCATGTGTCAGCTTCAATAAATGTGGTTCTAAATAATTACATTTTTTGTGAGTGTGTACAAATAGTTGTATGGTGTTTTCAGTAATGTAATTTAGTTCCAATTGCGCTTATAGAAATGAACCACACCCAGACCTATTACTGTCAAAGTACTGCAGTACTAAATGCAAAACTTCCCCCCCCCCTTTTTTAATAGAGGGAAGAAGGATTAGAACACCTGACAGTTTTTTATTGTTATCTACAGTTTACCTTTATCATGTTTTTTTTCCTCAGGGACTAGGTGTAGGTACTCCCCCTTCTGAGTCACCCTTTGTCTCCGCCCCCTACCCACCCTCGAGCACCGTTTTGTGGTTCTACTCCCTACCCACCTCCCAGTAATTTTTATGGAATCTGTTAATGATAACAAGAAAAGCAGTAATAGATCCCCTCCCTCAGCAACCATTAAAAAGCAGTAAAAAAAAAGTCAGCAACAATAGACCCCCTGCAACAATAGTTCCCCCAAGGAGCAATAAATCCTGCTATACAACAATAGACCCCCCCACAACAAAATGCTCCACGGCAACAAAAGATTCACCCCAGCATCAATAGACCAATCAATAGACCCTCCAACAGCCAGAAACAGTTGGCTCTCCCTCAACTATAGATCTCTGGCAACATATGACCTCTTAGATCACCCAGCAGAAACAATAGATCACCCACCAACAAAAATAGACCTCCCTGACAACAATCAATCCCCAGCAACAATAGATTCCCCCAGAAAAAATAGATCCCCAGCAGACAGCATCCATAGGTCCTCCAGCACACCCCAGCACCCCTTGCCGTTACATACATTCAGTGCTGGTGGTGCCGGAACTGCTGCATTCCTCCACGTTCCCTAAGAAAAAAAACCCTGCTCTGTGACGTTAGCCAACAGCGGGCTTCAGCCTGCTGTCTGCTGAAAGCAGATCACACTAGTGCAGAACAAACTGTACTCATGTGATCCACAGGAGAAATACAACCAAACAAGCTTTAATTTCGAACCCTTTAACCCCCCCTGGCGATATTCCCGAGTCTGGCTCGGGGTGGAATTTCGGCACCAAAAGCGGTAACCCCCGAGCCAGACTCGGGATCGCCTCACAGCAGCCACAGACAGGGTTTACTTATCTTGTCCCTGGATCCTGCAATGCCACTGCGCTGTCTGATCGAGCTGTGTATCCTCACTCGATTCACAGTGTCCCTGTGTGCCGCCGAGCTCCGTTCCCTGTGAGGTTACGACGCATGGGGGCGGAGAACGGTGCCAAATTCAAAAAAGTAAATAAACAAAATACATACAGTATACTGTAATATTACAGATTACATTACTGTATGTAAAAAATACACAATGCCTTTGTCCCTAGTGGTCTGCCCAGTGTCCTACATGTCCCTTTATATAATAAAAACTGTTCTTTCTGCCTGGAAACTGGAGATTGTCCATAGCAACCAAAAAGTGTCCCTTTATGTCAAAAGTGATTTTAGACCAGCTAAAAAACAGGGATAATAAATTAAAAATCACTTGCAGAATTGAGCGATAGCGATTTGTGGGAAAATTCGTCATAAAAAAATAAAAGAAATCACAGCGACAATTCTGCAACTGAGCAACTTTCAGTGATTTTGAGTTAATTACATTATTGGATAATGTTAATTATATTATTTGTTATAATTATGTATTATATTGTAATTTATGATTTTGTTTTTCAAACTTTTTCATACCCGAGATGTCTACTAGACTTTTGTTTGGACAGATTTAAGTGAGTTATTCCTAAGAATTACAGACCTACAATGTAAAACGCCAAATTTCCTTGCAAAATAATGGTACCGCTTTCAGTACCTAAAATCTGAAATAATCATACCGCCAGGGAGGTTAATAAACAATTTTACATTACACATGCCACATTCTGCCCTTTTAAAAATTGGTCCTCATTGTCAATGCCTTACTCCAGCTTTCTGTCACTTTAAACATTGTTTGTTTGGGCTGAGCTGGTCCAAATTAAAGGGGTGTTCCAGCCCAAAAATGTGTTTATTAAAAGTCAGCAGCTACAAAAAGTGTAGCTGCTGGCTTTTAATAAACACTCACTTACCTGCTCCTGCGTTCCAGCGACGCACCGACCGGGGCTCCGCTCCTCTCCCCCCTCCCCGGCCGGCGTCTCCATCCTGACTGTGGGCACCCAGCTGTGACAGCCTTCGGCTTCACGGCCGGGCACCCACTGCGCATGCGCGAGCTGCACTGCGCATGCGCGCGCGGCGCGGCTCGCCGCTGATTGGAGAGGCGATCACATGGGACCTGTCAGTGTCCCATGTGATCGCCTACAGGGAGGGGCTGGTGTAGGCGATTAACGCTTAATCGCCTAACCAGCCCCTCGGCGGAAGCAGGAAGTGGGACAGAAAGTCCCACTCCTACTGAAGCCCCCACTCCCCCCCAAAAAAATTACATGCCAAATGTGGCATGTATGGGGGTGAGGAGTGGGATAAGAGGAAGTTCCAAATTTGGGTGGAACTCCTCTTTAACTGTTAAAGCGGAGGTTCACCCAAAAATCAACTTTCTGACATTAGATCCAGCATACTGCTAACATCTGCAGTATGATTTTTTGTACTTATCGTTTTATGAGCCGGAGTGTCACTTCGGGTATTTTCGGAAGGCGTGACACACCTTAGCAGCCCGTCAATCAACTCCTCTTGGCTTAGGAACACCCATTCCCTGCAGGATTCCCCGCTCGGAGCCGGATAACAACAGCTCATAAAATGATAAGTACAAAAAAAAAAAAACAGCATACTGCAGATGTTAGCAGTATGCTGGATCTAATGTCAGAAAGTTGATTTTTGGGTGAACCTCCGCTTTAACTTCACTAAGAGATGCACCTGCAGTTAACACAGTATAATCTCAGCTACATACAATATATATACAGAGCTGTGTTCGTGGCATGGGATGGAAACTTCCCATCCAGCTCCCAGGACAAACCTGAGTCTGGGCTGAATGCTGCTCAGCCATTCACAGGAAGCTTTGTATTTTCTGAATGAATAAAAGGCTTCCTCTGATTGAGATAGAGAGGCAGGCGGATTACATCACAATCACCACCTCAGCTAATCAGAGGAAACCTTGTGCTCTCATTTTTTTTCTGGGAGTGGGACAGGATACAAAACTGTATACGGTTTATACGGCATTCATAGTGGACATATGTTAGTGAAGGCAATGGTTCATCTGGACCAGCTTGGTCACATAAACACTTTTAAAGTGACAGGCAGCTGGTAGTCAGCTTCAAGTTCAAAAATTGGTAAATATGCAAAAACAGATACATGCTTTTTCATAAATCATCTTTGAAAATCAGGTCACATTGAATATCTGCTTCCTATTTTTAAAAGATGCTGCTTAGGAAGAGGGATTGCTGCAGAGGCACAAATTGATAACGCTGGGAGGAGATTGGGCTGCAGGAGACTTAATAGACAGGGCATGGAGGGGTTCATTTAGTAAAGCTGGAGGGTGCAAAATCTGGTGCAGCTCTGCAAAGAAAACAATCAACTTCCATTGTTTTTCCCCTCAAAGCTTAATTGAAGTTAGAAGCTGATTGGATACCATGCACAGTTGCACCAGACTTTGCACCAGTGGCGGCCCGTCCATTAGGGGTGCTCCCTCTCTCCTCGCCACCCCCTTTATGAGTAATGTATAGATTCATCCATTGCATGAATCTATCCATGGCCGCGGTGGCCGCCCCCTATTTATGCATCTGGCCCCTTTCGGGTCACCGGGGGAATAAATTACAGCGGCTTTTTTTTAGCCATAGGCTCTAATATGTTTCAAAATATGGTGGGCTTGGAATGCTGAGGATGCATCTGGAGCCCACCCAGGTGTGTTGCAACAGCGATTGAATATTGACTGTTGCAACACTGATCCTCCTCCCGGTCAATCGGAAAGTGGTACTGTTACTCGATTGGCTGATAGGACAGGCGATCCTGTTGGACACCAGGAGGAGGGGAGGAGACGCACAGCGAAAGCGAGAAGGAGAAGAGACGCCCGGTCACTGCCAATGCCTGTATGCCAGTTCCCCACCGATGCTCCATAGATGCCCAGTCCCCGCCACCGCTCCATGGATGCTCGATTCTCACCGCCTAGATGGGGTAAGTGCCAGTGGTTTGAGTTGCCACGGGGGAGGTTCGGTTGTTTGCCGCCCTCCAAAACAAAAAAACACAAGCCGCAACTGCTTTGCACTCTCCAGTTTTAGTAAATCAATTCCATATTGGGGTTGATTTACTAAAGGCAAATAGAGCGTGCACTCTTCACAGAGCAATTGCTCCAGAACTTAGTAACTGAGGTAGAACTTTACTTTGCAAAGAGTACCCAATCACGTGCAAGGAGCAACTGCTCTTGCAGAGTGCACATTTTTTTTGCCTTAAGTAAATCAACCCCATTGTGTTGCCAGTCAGCCCCTAGGAGCGAAGAAAGAGGTGCTGATGCAAATCAAATCATAATGCAAATCATAATACAGAATTGTTGCTAATTATTTCAGGTACCAGCACTACAGCCCATAGGATCTGTTACCTAGATCACGTCACAGAAGTATTTTCTGATACATCAAGAGTCCAGCCTAAATGTAAAAAGTAAGACAAAGTGCTGCTGTTCAGAGGCCTCCGGCAAGAAGAAACAAGAAACAATGCTAGAGGCAGTTTACACACTAATTTAAGTAGCATAATTATTAATGTGGAACGTAGCCAGTAGTATGATACGAATGATACATTCTCCCAATTCATCTGAATCCTAGAGTGATGTTTGCATCCGATTCACCTGCTGATCCAGCTTTGGTCCTTTGAACAGATAACATATTACTTAACTTTTGTGGGGCAATTTGTAAACTTATTTTCTGTGTTTGTTTTGCAGAGGAAAAGGAAGCAGAGTTCCCAGGACCAGGATGATGCCATCAGCGTGTGCAGCCTCGATAGGAACAATGTGAGTAAAGTAATATTAAATCTGGTCTCAAAGAAAATTGATAGCAGTAATATGATGTTACTTGAATGTAGTTTTGATTTTGTAGATACAGTTGTACAAAATTGCCAAGATAATTCATACAGACTTACTGAATACTGATATGATGTTGACTCAGGGCTGTCTTAATGAGAGGGCACACCTGGGGACTGCCCAGGGACCCCAGCTGCATGGGGGGCCCCTGCACTTTCCCCAAAGCAGCTGGTCCTTGAGCCCACTCTGATGGCACTGAAAGTGATAGATACACAGGGGAGGCAGTCTGCTTCCTACCTACTTGATGTATGTTTACCTGCACTGTCATCATTTTAGGGGCCCCGGAGCATTACTTTGACCAGGGCCCATGGTGCTATTAAGACAGCCCTGTGTTGACTCAGTGTATCTTAAGGCAAAATCATATTATTATTTTTGTTTTGGATAGATTTGGGAGGGGTTAGACTCTTAGCAAAATTGTTATATTGATCTGTGTCCTTGTTGGGGGGACTCGCCCTTCTATATATACTGGTGGCTGACCATTGTCACCAAGAATTAAAGTGATGGAAAATACCAAATTTTAGAGTTGTCCTCAGAACAAGGGCTAAGGCAAAGTCTTTAGATGGGGAAACCTGTTCCAGAGAACTGTCTAAAAGTTCACTTCCTCAAAACTTCCTGCTGCGGCAGGTATAGGTACTTCCTGTTCCTGTCCAGTTTACCTCGACCAGCTATCAGATTACTAGTTATCATTGGGGCAGCTCTGATATAAGGAAACAAAATCCTATACCTCTACCAAGATGGCTGCCTCCACACAAACATTGTGCAGGACAAGGCAAATTAGTAAAGGATCAGCTGCAGGGAGACCTTGTGTAATACTGGTGACTAGCCATTTGGCCTTTGTGTTTTTTGGGCATAGTTTCCACAGTGTAGGTCCTCTTTCAGGCAACACCGCTTTTAGTAATTCAGTAAGTATGTATGGATTCTTCTTTAACTGTGTGTATTTTTTCTGGGTTTGGTTGCACTGGGCATGGAAACAAAAATTGATGGGAAATGTTTTAGATATTGCGGTGTAACACGGTCCCAGCAAGGGGGACCTATAATGATTGCATATTCTTGGTACATGCTTGTTACTAAAAGCAAAGCCATTGGTTTAGATAATAATTTTCAAGTATTTTTTGTCCTGGCTAGAGTTATCATTTCCACATTTTCGTACCCGTCAACTGCATAAACACATGGACACCATAGCTAGGCAACAGACACCTATAACAATTCTAAAGGTTTTCAGGTTGAACATCGGGCTACACATACTTGTAGCAGCCACCTAAACCTTCCTGTCACAGCTAAAGGCCATGCAAACCACCTACATTTCTGTTTAGTGTTAGACCTTGCCTTTTAAGTCCCTCCCCTAAAATGTTTCTATAGGCCCATCATTATGATTTCTGAACCCAAAATTATCTACCGTGTTCTGCTGTAATGTAGAGGCCTAAGAATAAAAGCACAGCACAAACAAGTGCTGAATGTAGGATGTATGTAGTGCTTCAACGGAGCGAATATAGGAGACACGGGTAAGAATAATGGCTCTTCTTTGGAAGGTAACTGCTTTTTAAATGCTTTTTGGATCTTTGTATTGTTATAATAGTTCTGCATGGAGACTGGACAAGCTACAGCAAACAACTTGCAGTGGGTAGGGCCCAGTTCTATACAGAGGAACTTTATAAACCTAATATATTTTTAGAGTGCACTTACTGTATTTTATAATGCTTGGTAAGCAGTGTAAATTATACTTATATTTTAGTGCAAATCTCTACGCAACTATTTTTTTTTATTTTATTTAATATTGTTTGAACCATACCAGTATACTAGTACATTATACAGTATATAGATCAATGAGTCATGTGCATTTTCTCAGTTGCAATCTTAATTGAAAAGACTTTAATCAAGATACGCAGGAAGCTAAGGCATTTACAGTATTCCACAATTCAAAATATACAGTGATGACAAAGAATATACGCCCTCTATATATACAGTACACGACTTACAATCAAAATAAAAAGAATTGCATAAAAAGAGCAAAAAGAGAAATGGTTAACATATTAGAAAGTACACACATAGGTACACACATAGGTAGCACTGCAAGAAGAACTGGCAAAGTGTGTTTGAAATAGAGGATAAGAGGGATGGGGGAGAGAAAAGGAAAGTAATTAAAAAAGAAAAGGGGGACTTTAGACCCCTTTCACACTGAAGCATTTTTACAGCATTTTAGAGTTAAAAATAGCGCTCTTAAAACGTTCATAAAACGCTCTCCATGCATCTCAATGGACCTTTTCACACCGAGTTCTACAAGCAGCATCTTTGGAGCAGCTTTTGAGCGCTGAAAAAAACGTTCCGAAAACGCCCCATCTCCATTGAAATGAATTAAAAACGCCTTACCCTTTCACACTGAGGCGTTGAACTGGCGGGGCGTTGAGAAAAGTCCTGCAAGCAGCATCCTTGGAGCAGCTTTGGAGCGCTGAATAAAAAGCTCCAAAAACCCCCCTCTCCATTGAAATGAATTGAAAAGCGCTGTAAAAACGCCTTACCCTTTCACCCCGAGGCACTGCAAAAACGCCCTAAAACTTTAGGGTCTTATCGGTGCTTTACCAACACATTGGGATTGCAGATAAGGCTTTGCTTGAATAACTCTGTAATAACGATGTAATAACGCTCGAATAACGCTGTAATAACGAAGTAATAACGCTCCAATAACGCTGTAATAACGCTCGAAAAACGCTTGAATAACGCTCGAAAAACGCCCCAGTGTGAAAAGGGCCTTACTGATGGACTCTGATGGACAGTATTTCTCATGTCTTACATCTTATGTTCTTCCTTTTTAATGCAACCAGAATAGACCCACTGAAAGGTCCAACCCTGTTAATATGATCTTCTTGTGTATCTACTTTACTGTGTGTGCAGCGTTATGTAAGAATCATATTGTTATGCTTTGTATTCCTTTCCTTTAATAGGAGAGAAAGATTTAATAAAAACTATTGTAACAGAAAAATAAGGGGGGGGGGGGGCGGTGAGACAGAAGATGAAAGCCGGGGTGCACAGTAGAGGCTAGCCACTTGATTTGTTTAATAGGTAAATTGTAAGAGTTTAAGAAGGGTCAACAAACTAGGGCATAAATGACTAGAAGTTCTTTAGTATCCATAAACAGAATCCACAAGCTTCAAATTATATCAAATTTAATTTGTCTGTCATGGAGGGAGTCTTCTGTAAATTTTGTCTGTAAAATAGTTGGAATGAAAACATCACGTAGAGCTGAGCTGTAAAGAATCTTCCTGTCCAGTAGAAATCTCATCTCGGCAGCTCTGCTGTAGTTTACTGTTCCTTGTATTCTGCCTACAGATTCTTTCCTTCAATGCATCATAGGTTTAGTATTTCCTCATATCTGCAGTCAAATAAATGGACACAGTTAAACATAAAGCTGCCTAAAATATAAATTGTGCAAGTATTTGAATTTTTTGGATGGCTTAAAAAAAGTCTCCATCAACCACTTACACTGCTGTGTTCACTTTGAATAATCAGTCATGTGCAGATTATAAGTAAAAATATATAATATGGTAAAATTACTGCGCTAACCAAAATGTGAATAAAAAGCAGCTAACACAGAAATGGACAAACATTTTAACGAAATGTGAGACACAGTGTAGCGCTAAAGGGCAACAATAAAACATATAACAAGTACAATATCCCATACTGTGCATATGAATCATACAATAGTGATAAATGTAAAGTGCTAAGTGCAAATGGAGTGTATTCAGAAGCAAAGGCAAATAGGATAGCCACAACAGCAAAAAGAACACCAGCGATGGTACGTCCTCCACCTGGGGTAGGGGGTAAACACTCACCGGACGTTGTGGACTTGTGCCAGCGGCAGTGGGTCAATCACGCAAAGAAAGCCAGGACATGGAACTCCAATGTTGGACCCTGGAACTCACATGGAAGAAGGCAGAACTGGAACTCAGACAAAGGTCACTCGGGGTGCAGGCAGTGAATGCAAACACTCTCATCCAGAAAGATATGGGGATAATGAAAAGAAAAGTGCCAACATATGGTGTAGATCAAAACGGATGGCTTTATTTAAAAGGACAAACTTCAAGACAAGGATGTGTACAAAATGTTGTGATCACAGAATTAAAAGCAATGTTGGGAGCTAAGCAAGCAAGACGGACGTGTTTCATCCAAATTGACTTCAATGGACCCAGTTAAAGTCAATTGGGACGAAACGCGTCAAATGGCTTGCTTAGCTCCCCACGTTGCTTTTAATTCTGTGATCACAAATTTTTGTTCACATCTATGGGCCAGATTCAGGTAGATGGGAGCATCTTTGCTCCAGAGTAACGCTTCTCATTTGCGTTACGCTGCAGAAATTTTAGGAGCAAGTGCTGTTATTCAAGAAGCACTTGCTCCTAAAGTTGCGGCAGCGCATCGCAAATGAGCC
Organism: Rana kukunoris; assembly: GCA_029574335.1. Lineage (NCBI taxonomy): Eukaryota > Metazoa > Chordata > Amphibia > Anura > Ranidae > Rana > Rana kukunoris. Next base: position 36,022,793 of record CM056055.1, read on the forward strand.
GGCGGAATTCAAATTGGGCGGGTACGGGGCGTGTAGTATTTAAACGAAGCGCGATCCCGCCGCGAACGTACTGCGCATGCGTCGAGTGTTAAAACATCCCCGTGCGCATGCTCCAAATTCTGTGAATGAACGTCAATGACGTCACATTCCCATTCATGAACTTTTTACGCAAGCGACGTGATTTTTTTTTTTCCCGACGCGATGACGACGCCTATACCTAACATAGGATACTCCAACCCCATGTAGGTATATCTTCGCGCCGCGTATCCCGTCCGGAAACGTCGTACCGTCATTGCGTCGCGCCGGAATTCGCTCGTGAATTGCCGATTTCCGCTCATTAACATATTTTGTGAGCGGAAATCGGCGGGAACGCCCCCGGCGCCATTTTTAAGTTGAAGTAACGATGCGATGGCGAAACTCAGTTACGCTGCTCGCATCGGAGCTTCAACCCGGCGTTTCTTGTTTTCTGGTTACAGAAAACAAAAACGCCGGATCAAAGTCACAGTTAGGCTGGCGGATCACTGGATCCGCCAGCCTAACTGTTCCTGAATCTGGCCCCTTGTCTTGATGTTTGTACTTTTAAATAAATCCATCTGTTTTTGATCTACACTATATGGAGGCATTTTTCTGTTTATGATCCCCATATCTTTCTGGATGAGAGTGTTTGCATTCACTGCCTGCACCCCGACCCGAGTGACCTTTGTCTAAGTTCAAGTTCTGCCTTCTTCCGTGTGAGTTCCAGGGTTCAACATCGGAGCTCCCTGTCCTGGTTTTCTTAGCCTGATTGACCCACTGCCACTGGCATGCACGTCTACAACATCTGTTAAGAGTGTTTACCCCCTACCCCATGTGGAGGACGCATCCCTGGTGTTCTTTTTGCTGTTGTGGCTGTTCCATTTGTTTTTACCTCTGAATACACTCTATTTCAGAGTTCTTTCTTCAAGTACGGACTGTTTCCATATATTTGGTCATCATTTTACCTCTAACTGAACTCATCATCAAGTGATTTTTATTTCCTATTGGCCTTGGCAATTGGAATTTGCACATTTGAACTTAGCACTTTACATTTATCACTGTTGTATGATTTATATGCACTGTATGACATATTGCACTTGTTATATGTTTTATTGTTGCCCTTTAGCACTACACTGTGTCTCAGTTGTGTGGACACTCTTGCACTGGACATTGAGTATGTTGGACTGATAGAGGCCTGGACCACTGTGATCTGTGATGAGCAAAGGCCCAACTCTCTAGCATGCTGCTAACACAAGGTATTTAACTTTTGCTACAGAAGCAATTAAATAAAAAATGAAAAAGGAGCCTACAATAACATTACATACTGTAGAATCTTCATATTAGTTTTAAAGACTCTGTGTTACACATACTAACGACTTGTATTTTGCTTTCCTCTAACTGACAAATCTCAGGATGTTTTTCCATCTCGGCTCACAAATGATTATTTTTACAAACTTCTGGGATGTCACGAGTACAAAACTATCATTTGTGTCATCCTGATTTTGTATATTTCAGGCACACATAGAGGGGGAGAAAGCTCAGAGGTTTCAAAGATGATCTGGAAACATCATTAGCAAGATGTTTTTACAGCCAATCAATGCTTTGAAATATGACATTATGACAGATGTTGTAGTTCTAGGTTAGGAGACAATGGACAGTTGGCTGAGATGACCGGAGGTTGCATACATGGGGGAGACATTGTGTCTCAACCATACAATTCAAACAATTTACAGAGGAAATCTTGGGGGTTGATTTACTAAAGGTAAATAGACTGGGCACTTTGTAAGGGAAGTTGAACTTTGCAAGGGAACTTTCTGCAGAGCTTAGTGAAGGTGGAAAGGTTTCACTTAAAAAAAAAACGGTATTTTTTTTCTGAAAATGTTCAGTAAAAACTTCAAGTATAAAAAACAAAACAAAAAAACAGTGGGCCAGATTCACAGAGCCATTACCCCCAGTCTATCTCCTGTAAGACCGGAGTACTTTCAAATTACGCGCGTCGTATCATTAGTTTGAATCCTCAAACCATGATTCGACTGCTTCGGGCTTCGATCCGACAGGCTTACGTCTTCGTACGCCTTTGGATCTACGCTGCAACTTTTTTGTGCCCGCTGGGTGGAGTTCCCGTCGTTTTCCGCGTCGGGGTATGCAAATGAGCTTTTTCCGGCGATCCACGAAGTTACGATCGTCCTTCGCAATCTCTTACGGCATCTGTAGTCATCTTTTTGCTGCGTAAAGTTATACCAGCTATTAGCTGGTCTATAGTTAGATGGCCCATGTTAAGTATGGCCGTCGTTCCCGCGTCGATTTTCAATTTATTTTTATTTTTTTGCGTAAGTCGTCCGGGAATAGGAATGTACGTAAACGACGCTACCCCAAAAAAAATGACGTGCAATACACGGCAGGAAATTTCTGAACGGAGCATGCGCAGTTCGATTGCCGCGGGGACGTGCCTAATTTAAATGCTTCACGCCCCCTAATCGCGTATTTCGATTCTGCAGCGAGAAATACACTACGCCGCCATACCTTATGGGCCGAAATCTACCTGAATTCGTCTTAGAGCCAGGTAAAATACGGTGGCGTAGTGTATCTCTAATACTCTGCGCCAGGGCAATTGTACCTGAATCTGGCCCAGTATTTTTGGTTGCACATGATTGGAAGATAGAAATCAGCTAAATTCCCCTTCACTCACTAAGTTCTGGGGAAAATTTCCTTGAAAGTGAACAATATATTTGCCTTTAGTAAATCAACCCCTTTGCATATAAATTTCTGTTGCCAGAATTGTCCACCTGCACTGCATTGTCAAAAGTACTGGGACATCTGCCTTTACACACACATGAACTTTAACGGCATCAAAGTCTTAGTACGTAAGGTTCAATATTGAGTTGGCCCACACTTTGCAGCTATAACAGCTTCAACTCTTCTGAGAAAACTGTCCACAAGGTTTAGGAGTGCATCTATGGGAATGTATGACCATTCTTCCAGAAGCGCAGTTGTGAGGTCAGGCACTGATGATCAGTGTACTGCTGCTTTTCCACTCTCAACTTGCTAAGCCGCTTATGTAGCTGAAAACAGAGGTCATGTGATCACTTATAAAAAAAGAGAAGAAAGATATTTATAATTTTTTATATACAGTATCTCACAAATGTGATACACCCCATACATATTTTTAAATATTTTATTATATCTTTTACAATGTAAAGTAGTGAGTGTACAGCTCATATAACAGTGTAAAGTTGCTGTCCCCTCAAAATAACTCAACACACACTATTTAATGCAAAAAAATGTGAAGTTGAGCTGTAAGAAAATTAACAAATAAAAAATATTAAAAATAAAAATAAGAATAAGTGAACTAACTAAGGAAAAAAGTTGATATTAGGATACCAAGTCTGTTTAGGGACTCAGTATATATGTGAAAAAAAGTGTCTATAAAAATATAACAATGTAAACAATGAAGTTAATTCATTAGTTCCACGAGGCAGATTAAATCAAGTCTTTAGTTGAATGGTGATTAAATGCAAATTAATCAATGAAGTCCAATAAGAAGAAAAACACCCGTCACCAAGAATACACCAATAATAGATGGAGGCTTACCAGAAGGCAAGCTCAACAGGCTTGTGGCTATAAACCCTAGCCCGGGCCTTTAAAGAATCCTCAGCAAGTGATGGACAGTTGTAAGGAACTCCAAAATTATGAAACAGGAACAAAAGAAAACTCACATGGTGAAGTATGTCTGCACAACTTAAATGTGACACTATTAACACCACCACCGTATCACCCACATAAATTAAAGGCTTACCAGAAGCCAGAAATTGATCTTCCTATGGCTAAAATACCCTTAGCCTGGGCCTTGAGTGATGACGCTGCTAGCTGGATAACTAATCCTCTCAATAACACGTCAGCGGTGATAACAATAAAGGATGAAAAAAGGAAGCCCACATAGTGAAGTATGTAATAAAAAGGCTAGAAATTTAATAAAAATTGCACTTACAAAACATCTCGATATACAGGCAAGTAAAGAAAACAAAAGCCGGCAGGCTTAGTTAAACGCACTGCCTTAAACCTCTTGGGCATGGAGTTCCCCCAGAGCTTCACAGGTTGCCTCTGGAGTCCTCTTCCACTCCTCCATGATGACATCACAGAGCTGGTGGATGTTAGAGACCTTGCACTCCTACACCTTCCATTTGAGGATGCCCCACAGATGCTCAATAGGGTTTAGGTCTGGAGACATGCTTGGTCAGTCCATAACCTTTACCCTGAGCTTCTTTAGCAAAGCAGTGGTCGTTTTGGAGGTGTGTTTGGGGTTGTTATCATGTTGGAATACTGCCCTGCGGCCCAGTCTCTGAAGGAGATGGTCATGCTCTGCTTCAGTATGTCACAGTACATGTTGGCATTCATGGTTCCCCCAATGATCTGTAGCTCCCCAGTGAGGGCAACACTCATGCAGCCCCAGACATTGACACTCCCACCACCATGCTTTACTGTAGGCAAGACACACTTGTCTTTGTACTTTTCACCTGGTTTCCGCCACACACTTGACACCATCTGAACCAAATACATTTATCTTGGTCTCTTCAGACTACAGGACATGGTTCCAGTAATCCATGTCATAAGTCTGCTTGTCTTTAGCAAACTGTTTGCAGACTTTAATGTGCATCATCTCTAGAAGAGGCTCCCTTCTGGGACGACAGCCATACAGACCAATTTGATTCAGGGTGCAGTGTATTGTCTGAGCGCCGACAGGCTGACCCCCCACCCCTTCAACCTCTGCAGAAATTAAGGCAGCACTCATACGTCTATTTCCCAAAGACAACTTCTGGATCTGATGCTGAGCACGTTCACTCAACTTTTTTGGTCGACCATGGCAAGGCCTGTTCTGAGTGGACTCCTTCCTGTTAAACTGCTATATGGTCTTGGTCATTGTGCTGCAGCTCAGTCTCAGGGTCTTGGCAATCTTCTTATAGCCTAGGCCGTATTTATGTAGAGCAACAATTATTTTTTACATTTTTTTAACAATTCTTTTTTAACAGTTTTAAAAAAAAAAATTTTTAACAATTATTTAATTATTTAGTATTTTTCAAATTATAAAATAAATAATAAGGCGCTATACATGTTCATGTAAAAAACTAGCACAAAGAAAACACTGCATCAAACTTAAATTTGCACATTAATGAAAAAATAAGCAAGCATAAAGTCTATAAGTGAATAAATCCTAACACCAACATGGAATTCTCTGTGATAAAACTTCTAGATCTTCCACCACGAGTGCTCATTATGAAGATGGCCACTCACCGGAGCTGTTTGACCCCTTTTTACAGGACAGTCAAAAAATGCTTTGGGAACACCAGATTGGTTCCACTAATGGCATAAATCCACTCCAAATGACTCCACAGGAGACACGGATAAATGTCTCATAGTGTAGTATTTTTTTATAAAGTAAAAACAGCATGCTGTAGTGCCTGGCCTGGCACTAAGTGTAGTCAGCTGATCCATGGGGGTGGCGTGTATTCCATGTCTCACTCTGAAGGGCACGGCCTGGTGTGGGTGATCAAATATGTACCTGGAAATGATGGATCCTCTGCTCCAACATTTTTCGCTGTTATTGGTTCTTCAGGAAGTGATGTCACTCAACTTCCTGCTTGCATTTTATGTGGATAGAAAGGCTGCTATTGGTTAGGCTCCTCCAAAATGCTTTAGCCCTCAGATCCCTTAGAGAGTTCTTTACCATGAGGTGCCATGTTGAACTTCCATTGACCAGTATGAGAGCATGAGAGCGATAACACCAAATTGAACGCACCACCTTCCCATTCACACACGAGACCTTGTAACACTAACAAGTCACATGACACCAGGGAGGTAAAATGGCTAATTGGGCCCAATTTGGAACTTAGGGGGCGTACTCACTTTTTTTGCCAGCGGTTTAGACATTAATGGCTGTGTGTTGAGTTATTTTGAGGGAACAGCAGATTTACACTGTTATACAAGCCGTAAACCCACTAATTTACATTGTAGAAAAGTGTAATTTTTTCAGTGTTGTCACATGAAAAGATAAAATAAAATATTTACAAAAATGTGAGTGGTGTACTCACTTTTGTGAGATACTGTTTTGTCTTTCATCTCTATTTTAAACTGAATGGGTTATTTTACAAGGTAAGGTTTCACATATACTTTAATTCAATGGTATGCCAGAAAAGAAAGTAATATTTTTTAATATTGGACTTTATTTGAGATTACTGACAGTACTGTATATTACGAGATCTCAGCTAGTGCTACATGTACCTATACCCTTCATTTCTGAAAGTTCAGTAATATATGCCTAAAAAATATTATTATTTTTTTCATCATTATTTTTAAAACAGATAATATTTTTTCTTTCAGAAAAAAATAGTCTCTTAGACATATGAATATACATTTAATACTGGTGGTAAATTCAGAAAATGATAGAAGTGCTTTATAGAAAATGATAAGGCCCAAGGGATATTTAGCAAACATTTAGTATATAAGTATATAATATTATGAAACTGATAAACGTTGATGTATAAAAGTTGATCGCTGTCAAAGAATTATTAATGCATGCATGGAATGTCTTATCTGTCAATTTGTCATTGTAAATATCTTTAAACCATATATTCATGTTGAAAAAAAATTGTATATGGGAAAAAAAATGGTTGTAAATGCAAATTGTGCAGTGTGTCACTAGACAACTGGATAGCCCAAAGCCCCAGTACCTTTTCTTAAAAAAAAACAAAAAAAAAACAGAACATTTTGCTCATACATAGTGTTCAGTAAATTTAAATGGCATAGCATCCACTTTAGGCTAGTACCTGAATTGTTTCACTTGTTCTTGATATACTGCAATTATTTGGAGATAAGATTTTGGACTAAAGAAGTGTAATTCCAGTTGGTAAAGTTGTCACTGTAGCCAATTTTTGAGTGGGAAAGTTTCCATTTCTTTCAGGATTTTATCCATGCTTTGACCCTTTTGGAGACATTTTTCCCTCACTCCTGTGCTTGTGACGCCTGAACAAGAAAAGGGGTGTGCATGTGTCACTGGAACAAAAAGGGACAGACCGTCATAAAAACATTGTTCTGATAAAGAGAGTAATAAAAACCATTACCCTCTCTGCTAAAAATATGTTTTGCTTATGTCTCTGTCCATGCTGGAGAGATCAGCTACTTCCTGTCTTGACAGGAAGTTAGGAGAAATCTGCCAGTAGATGTACAGATGGCATAAAAAATTAACTAAAACATTTTAGCTAGAGCTGGTACGTAAAGCTGATGGGAATGATAAATATCCCTGTCATTTTTCTTTCTGCATCCCCTTATAGAGATGTCCCTTCACTTCCTGTCTCAGGGATGCATCAGCAATTGATTAGGAACAAAATGAGGAAAGCTTCTCTTTTACAAATGCCCAGACTGCCCCAAATTACACCGGAATGTCCCTTTGGACAGTCCCACAAGACTGTCTGTAGTCTGAACTTTGTGTACTGGAGCCAAATGCTGGAGAGCTTGATCCAGCACCCAGCTTCATCTCTGCGCAGACTCTGTGCAATGAAGTTCTCCCCTGCCCAGTCTGCATAGACCTAGAAGAGGAAATAGAGGGCAATGGCCCAGGACATAGACTTCTTTGCAAAGTAAATGTTGTCCACTAATGTTCACCCCCACCTGTTCACAATTTTTCCTTCCCACTGGGCACTTTTATTCGTCCCCACCCTCCTACTGAGTACTCTTGTTCTCTCCCACTTCCCGCTAGGACTATTGTCCCTCTCACTGTTGTTGGGTACTCTTGTCCCTCCCCAACCCCGTTGGGTGCTAATTTTCTGTCCTGCCATCCACTGGACACTATGGTTCTCCCTGATCCTCCACTGAGCAATATTGTTTTCAGATACTCCCCGCTGGGCATTATTACCCCATGCTGGGCACTATTGTCCCTTCCTACCCCCTTCTGGTTCACCATTGTTTATCAATGAAATAAGTGTGCTATGCTACAACCGCCACATAGTTGAATCAGCCGGATTACTGGTGCTCGGGTACAGGTTTCTGAAGCCTTGACAACATCAAATCCACACAGAAATTAAGCAATGTGGTACTTGACACCTTTTAGGCAGAAACACCTTGATTTTGTGGCTGTATTCCACCCATCTGTTAAATAAAGCCTATAGTTATTGTCAAGTACCATGTTGCTGGCTTTCGGTGTGGATTTGATGGTCACCATTGTTTACCTCCACCCCTCTCCGGGCACTGCTGTTCCCTTCCATTCCCCTCTCAGCACTAATAAATCATCTGCCCCCTGCTGGGCACCAATAGTCTCAACTTACTCCAAACCTCTCTGTGGGCACTATAGTCTCAACTTACTGCAAATTGGACACTTTTGTTCCGCCACTTCCCACTGGGCACTATTGCTTCCACCCAACCTACATAGCTGAACCCCCCACCCTCTGCTAAGTACCAATCCCTCCCACCCCACCCTCTGGGCATCAGTGTTGCCCCCTCACCCCCTACTGAGCACCAGTCCCCCCAACACTGACACAAAGGCATCTTATATTTTTTTTCCCCTTCCATTTACCAACAATGCCAGGGAATTCTTCCTCCCATGGATGCTAATATCTGGCATGTTTTAAGTGTGTATACAAAATGTATTCAGTTCAATTTAGCCACACTAAATTGCTCCCCTTGTCTTATTTGAGTATTAGCCCTTTCCCACTTCATATAAAACTAAAAAACAATTCCTACACAGGCCCGGACTGGGACAAAAAATAGGCCCGGGCATTGGCGGCAGTTAATGATGGGATGTGGGGTTCCAGCACCTTGTACGTCTGGACCCCTTTACATTACACAGCACCCTGCACCTATGGACCCCTTTACATTACACAGCACTCTGCACCTCTGGACCTCTTTACATTACACAGCCCCCCACAGTTTGTTACACAGACACCCACTAACAGTTCTGGACCCCCTGCATGTTACACTGGGGGGAGACGTGACATGCGGCCCGCCGCAGCCCACCGGGCATATGCCCGTTATGCCATATGGCCAGTCCGGGCCAGTTCCTACATATATATATTTTAAAGTTAACCCTATCATTAAACAAATATGGTGGCTCTGATTGGTGATCTCCTAAAGACTAAAAATGACTTTGTGGAACTGACTTGGAACAAAGGCAAAGATCAGGAAATCAGATAAATCATAAGATCTTCTCTGCATACTTGTTCTGGGTCGATGACTTAAAGTATAGGGGAAAACAGTTGAGCATGACGGCCAGGCAACTAGTATTTTAGAGAGGTCAGCTGCTAAATATTTTACTTTATTCTTCACATTTTTAAAATTTGGCTTTCTAGACAGACAAGTTTTCTATAGAAAATATGATTCATTTGAAGACACTAGATCCAGATCTTGCCTGCCGTAACTCTTCCTCCCACACATATATCACCCTTGCAACATAACTCTGGTTATATAGTCAACAGTGTCTGGACTTTATAAAGTTCTAGAGTTTATCCTGCTTGTGTTGTGCACTTGTACAAAACTTCAGGTGAGCCCGCCCTGTCTGCAAGGTTGAAAGCACAATAAGGGTAATCATTGGGCTTTTGGAACGATTATGGACACAAATGTTGTGACGTTTTAACTAATGGTGAGAAATGTCACTTTGTAAATGGTTACAAAACACAGTGATCTTTACCAAATAGTTTCTCTGCATTCATTTGCCTGCGGTCATAAGTCACCTAGAATATGACACAACAGCCTTATGCCCTGGAGAGCTAAGTGACATTGAGTACAATACATTCACACCTATAGGGATTCTTTGTCATGCAGGAGACAAGAGCTCTCTGAATATCTACAGATGCAAGTGAGACCCGTGGGATGTAGCTGGTATGGTCGCCTGTCCCTTTTTTAAATTTTTACTTACCCTTCAAGTCTATTTTATCAGTTAGAGTAATTTTTTTTTTTGTTTTGGGTAGAGAGGGAAGGATAATGACCTTTGTCTGGAATTTATTGCCATCTGTTTTCCCATAAGGGAGAAATAAGCATACTATTCCATCTCATACTCATAGAAAGCCAATGTGCACATCCACCTTGAACTCAAATCAAAACACCAGAGAGTAGACCCATAGGGCCAGATTCAGGTAGATGGGAGCATCTTTAAGCTGGAGTAACGTTTCTCATTTACGTTACTCTGGCGAAATTTGCGGCAGCGTATTGAAAATGAGCCGGCGGAATTCAAATTGGGCGGGTACGGGGCGTGTATTATTTAAACTAAGCGCGATCCCGCGGCGAACGTACTGCGCATGCGTCGACTGTCAATGCATTACAGTGCGCATGCTCACAACTTCCGTCGGCACCACTTCCTTGGAAACGACAGCGCAATGTGTTCCGTTGGACGTTTAAATGCGCCCGTAGATGCGCCATTCCGGCACTAAAGTATATCCTGTTCCCCCTTCCCGCAGTGAAGTTACTTTTGTTCTGAGATGGCTGCTCCCGTTCCCCGCAAACACAGGAGAAAGCTGAACTTTAAAGGCCAGGAGCTGTCAGCCGTCATCTCGGCTATGGAGACCTATGATGTCTTCCTCCATGGCTGTAAAAGTTGACAGACAAGCAGGGACAGAGGTGTTGTCCTGCAAGTGGGGGTGCTCAGCTAGCTCTTATCGTCGGTAACGCTGCTGTAGCTGCTCTCCTGCTGACCTGTGGCCGTCTGGAGTAAAGATAAAGCAGCTATTTGTAGAAATAACTTTGAGCCCGACGGACGAGATACGCGCGGCGCATGTAGCCAGCGTATGGTGCTAATCCGTTCGCGAATCGGGAAATCTCCCTCATTTGCATATTTGCAGGGGAAATCAATTGGCGCGACTGATGCGCCAAGCGAAATTATGCGCTGACGATACTCTGGCGTCGGAAAGTTAAGCCGGTCGGGGAAAGCCCGTTTTCTGTCGCATCTAGTTTGGTGGGTACGGCCACATAGATACGACGGCGCATCTTCACAGTTACGCGGCGCATATCGAAATACTCCAGCGCAAGTCTTGCTGAATCTGGCCCATAGTGATGAAAGTGGTGACAAAAGAACTGATTGCTGTGCATTAATAAAAAATCACCATTGTAACAACCATAAAGGTAGCAGATACCAAGAGTAAGTAAAAATAAAAGTATTATTATTGCTATTATAATTGAAAAAAATCCACTCTTGCAATGAGCTTACATTTGCACTGCACTGGGTTAATTGCTCATCATGTCTAAGGGCAGAAGGTTAAGGAGAGAATATTTACCTTACTCCTCGCTCCAGCAGGCTCCCTCCAGTGCTGCAGCTGCCCCCAACTGTGATGCCAAGGCTCAGCCCATAGATCGGAGCTTCAAGCGAAGGAGGAGTGCGCCGGAGCCCGTTGGAGTCGGGTATAAGGTTAGTAATAAAGCCTGTTCTGAAATTCCCTAGACACAGCAAGCAGCTAACCCTTGCAGTGTTGGGGGGGAGGGGCCTTTAAATTATTTTCTTATAATAAATGTTTGGTAGGGTCAGTGAACAGTCTGAAATTTAATGATGGGGTCAATTAGCTGAAGCGTTTGGGGGCTCCTGCTTTAAAGAGGTGTGATCATGTGCAAAGTGCTCTCAGATTTAGAGCAGTCAAGGCAATGAAAGATGATTGCTGATTGGTTATTTTGGGTTAGCATACTTCATTTTTCACCTTACTAAATTAGTTTATATTAAGAATAAATTATGGAGTTCACTTTATTTATATAACATTAACATTATGGGTTTTTCACACAGTAGCTTAAGCACGGCAGGAACTGGGCAAGATTCGAACAGTGTATGGGCAGGCTGAATGTACCAATTTGATCAATCCACTTGGGTACAACCAGCATTATGGGTTTTACCTGCGACAATGGCTGCTATAGCCGCTAGCAATAATCACTGTCTTCTGGCAGGGACAGCTTTCCCCACGTTCCCTTGCCCCCCTGCAGGGAGAAGACAATGGCCTGGAATGAGGGATTCCCTCATCAACACTGTCTGTGTTGATGGGGGAATTGAGCGAATTTCTTTGGGTTGCAGGAAAACAAATTTGACTGTGTATGGCAGGCCTTAGTAGTTAGCAGTAGGATTGATTTCCAACGATGACACGATTGGCTAGATTCACGTAGAGCGGTGTAATTTTATGCGGGTGTAACGTATCTCAGATATGCTACGCCGCCGTAAATTAGAGAGGCAAGTGCTGTATTCACAAAGCTAAGTTACGGCAGCGTAGCATAAATGGGCCGGTGTAAGCCCGCCAAATTCAAATGTGTTTGATGTGGGCGTGTTTTATCTAACATAAGTGTGACCCCACGTAAATGACGTTTTTTACTAACGGCGCATGGATGTATCCCAGTGCGCATGCTTCAAATTACGCAGCTAAGAATCATTGGTTTCGACGTGAACGTAATTTATGTCAAGCCGCATTCACGGACGAGTTACGCAAACGACGTAAAACGTGAAAAATTCAACGCGGTTCTGACGTCCATACTTAACATTGGCTGCACCATCTTGTTGCAGGTTTATCTTTATGCCTGAAAACGCCTTTTGCAAACGGCGTATCTTTACTGCGACGGCCGGGCGTACGTTCGTGAATAGGCGTATCTCGCTAATTTACATATTCTAGGCATAAATCAGCGTACACGCCCCTAGCGGCCAGCGTAAATAGGCAGCTAAGATACGACGGCGTAGGAGACTTACGCTGGTCGTATCTTAGCAACATTTAAGCGTATGTCACTTTGAGAATACGCTTAAAGATACGACGGCGCAGTTTCTGAGTTACGACGGCGTATCTACTGATACGCCGTCATAACTCTTTATGAATCTGGCCCTATATGCATGGATGTTGCATGTTTCCCATGTGTGGGTTTGCTTCTGCACTCCAAAGACATGCTGGTAGGTTAATTGCCTCATATGAGTGAGCTCACCTCCTAAGACTTTTGAGTCTCCAAGGAAAAAAGGGCTATAGAAATAAAATATATATATAATCGGTACTAACAAAGTTCTTTCTAAATTGAGATTTAGTTGTGTACACTCTTGACACTATATATTATGTCATCTGTCACTGAACTGGCAAATGTATAACTTTGGTGGATAGTCAACGCTCCATGTACAGCCTAGACCTAGGATGAGGGAGGCTCCAAAGGGACCCAAGTACCAGTTTGAAGATTAATAAAGAGAACGGACCATACCTACTCTTCTAGACTGTTACCATAGACTCTTTCTAGGCCAAGTCAGTCTTACTTTTAGTAATTGGAGTTACCCGATTGCAGCTGTTTAAAGCGGAGCTCCACCCTGATTTTTTTTTTTTTCAAAAATCTAAAAAAAAAAAAATACTCACCCTAAATAGGCTGTTGCTATGCGGAAGTCCCGAATCTGCCCTCATGATCCGCGGTGTGGTTTTCTTCCTCCTCCTCTTCTCGGTGTCTTCTTGTGAATGGGCCGCGCTGCATTCTGGGAACTGTGTGTATCCCAGAAAGCAGCCGGACCATTCACAAAGCGCCGCGCTGCTCGCATATGCGCAGTAGGAAAAGGGCAGTGAAGCCGCACGTGGATGGCGGTTCCGGGATCAAGGATCGGCATCGGCGGGGGACGTCAGCGCGGGCGCCTAGGACAGGTAAGTGTCCTTATTCAAAGTCAGCAGCTACACTGTTAGTAGCTGCCGACTTTGAAAAAAAGAAAAATGCGGGTGGAGCTTCGCTTTAAGGTTGGATGTGAAGATGATTTCATGACTCTGTCTGGGTTAACACTTGTCCGACAAACGCTTCGACATTGGGAGCTCATGTTGCATGACGTGTGAAAATCAATGTTTCCCTATGAGAGCCGTCCTAACTGGTCCGACACAAGTCGGTCCGACTTTGAAAATGCTCCCTGTACTACTTTGATCCGACTTTGATCCTACTTCAGCCCATTGATTATCATTGAAGTCGGATCTAAGTAGGAGCCTTTTCCTTACCATCCGACTTTTGACATCCGACATGTGATTACAGCAGCAGTAAAAGGAATTTATCTCACTCTGGGATTGTTTTGATTGGTCAAAGAACAAGTCAGACTATCACAAAGTCGGATCAAAGTTGTATCCTGTTCATGAAAGTCAGATGGCTGTAGGACCAATGTCGCAGAGCAAAGTAGGATGAAAGTCGTGTAGTATAGTGTGAACCCAGCCTCTAGGTTGGTGAGACACCCACTGGCCAACTAATCTCAATTGATAAGCAGTATCTGCCTGCCCGCCCCCTCCTCCCCAAACACACACATGTTGACATAATGACCAATGCTTGGTCAAGCCATGTGTCCTTGGCCTGGTGTCTATGGCCACCCTAACTTTTGACATATGGAAGCAGGGATTGGGTTAAATTCATGACACTGGTGAAATTGCTTATGTGTTCCTTTGAGATAAAAATCTAGAAGACTTGGCATCCCTCTATCTAAGAGCATATCTTATCAGTTTATATTCAGTCAGTGTGTTTATGTTGAAGTGCATATATTAGGCAAAGACTTGGCAGGTGAGAAAAGCACAGAATAATGAGAAATCTCAGGGGAACCTAAAACTGACTGGTGCTGAAAGGAGTAGATCTTGTGATTTGGCTCAGCCCTTTGGAAAAGAAACAGAACAAAACCAGGAAAGGTATTTATAGTGACTTCACATTCTTGATTGCATTTCATCCCCTTTTGGAAAAAAAAAATATAATTTTCAAAAAAGGACAAAATGAATGACCGAGCACATTCCTTCTCTAACATCTGTGCCTCTTTATTTCGCTTACATTGGAAATACACATCTGTCAGATTTTATGACCCTATAGTATCTTAGTGCTAAATAGCTATACATAAATATTTAGGTAATATGGGCACTTGAACACAACACAATCAACATTGGACCTTGTGTCTGTGAGCCTGCATATGGGACTGGCTAACATTGGAGAAGTAGCTTGCTATTGGGCTGGTTCAAGAAACTGATCCTCGCTAATAAGCCAACAATGGCCTCTTGTTTTTTTTTTTTTTTCTACCTCGCCTCTCCAGTTAAACAAGTTTATAAGGTCAGCTAAGTTTGTCTTACACATTTTTGGAACACTTTGCCGCTTTGTCTGGACAGTTTGTATGAAGGTTGGTCAGACTGTGCTTGCATGAAAACCTCCTTTTAATGTCCCATGGCCGCTTAAAGTAAATATACTTCAGCCCTATAAGCATTAGATGACATAAGGTGAGACATTGGCACATGTTCCTCATGCCACTAAACCAGGGGTCTTAAACTGGTGGCCCTCCAGCTGATGTGGACTTACAAGTCCCATCATGCCTCTGCCTATAGGAGTCATGCTTGTAACTGTCGGCCTTGCAATGCCTCATAGGAATTGTAGTTCTGCGACAGCTGGAGGGCCACCAGTTAGAGACCCCTGCACTAAACCCTCCACCCATTGATGCCGAAAACCAGTAATGTGCATGCAGCATTCCAGCACTTAGTAGTAATGTCTATAGCATCTATGAGGCTAAGGTCAGTTGTTCTCAGTGATGTAGTGAGTACTCATCAATGTGCAAGAGCAACGTGTATAGGTATATGTGTTATGGCTTTACAATCTCTTCTGTTTCAAAGCCGGATGTGTGTGTGACAGCACTGGACTGATAGAAGTGAAGGTTGGTTCAGATGGATCTACCATAAAGTGATTTTTTCCTTTAAAAAAAAAAAGAGATCTGCGGTTGAAATTTAGGATCGGTAGACCCAAAGCTTTTTCCCCAGAAATGAGTATTAACCATTAAATGTTTCAAAAAGTCCATCAAGTTAGATGAACTTTTGTACCATGTACTCCTCAGTACAAATCCAAGAATTTCAGTTTTAAAGTGAAGAAACCTTTTCTTGGTTTCTGGTGCAATGTTTGTGATAAAGTGTTTCATGTAGGTGACTCTCTGGAAGTGGTGTTAGGCAGGTTTGTGGGAGTAATTGGGCTTACTATAGGCTCTTCTGATGACACTCTTCCATCTTTTCAACATCATCTTGAAAGTAGATAAAGTCACTCATGTATCATTTAATAAAAAAGATCTTATAAAAAGCCTCTGTAAGATGTCTCTGCCATTTTGTCATTCCCCTGAAGACGCAAGTGTGCGAAACGTCGGGGTGGAGTCCAGGCAGTAATGGTATAGTGCATGACCGCAGTCCGCAGCGGAGTGCGCCATTTGAGCTTTATGTATATTCATTCACATGTAAGTGATCTGTAATTTAATAAATCATTTTTAAGGATTTATGCACTATTGAGATCTTTTCTTGCATGTGATAATGTGATTACAGCTTGCCGTGTGAACATCTTGGCTGATACCAGAGTGATTGTTTCGGAAGTGTGATTACCCATGGCATGGTTTATATTTGAGCACATTGTGAATTGCAGCTTTCTCCTTTATTTTAATTCCATTTATTTTGGTCACTTTATTTTAAATTTTATTAGTTTAAACACATATTTTTCACTAAGCGCGGGGGTTTATGCATAAGATTTGTATCATTTAATAGCAAAGTGTTGCACCTGTATAATGTTCTGTAGAAATTTCCAAGAAATAATAGCAGACTCCCCACTGGCCTTGAATGGGCAAATTAATAGGAGCGATTCATAAAAAGAAGTGAAGGAAAATATGACCAACAATTTATGTTTAACTTGGGCTGTAAAAAAAAAAAAATTAATCTACTGTTATCCATCTATCTATTTACTGTATCTGCCTGTCTTTCTGTTAAATGTTATATTGTGTACCCATTGATAAAAGTCAGCAGTGACTGCTGGTGCTCAAAATTTTTGGGGAGGCGCAAACAAACTGAAAAAAACATCAAGCGCAGCCACTGTGCCCATCAAACACAGCCACTGTACCCATAAATTGCCGCCACTGTGCCTTTAAACGCTGCTACTGTACCCATCAATTTCTGTCAATGTGCCCATCAATTTCTGTCAATGTTCCCATCAATTGCCTCCACTGTGCCCCATCAATTGCTGCCAGTGTGCCCTATCAATTGCTGCTAGTGTGCCCCATCAATAGCTGCTAGTGTGCCCCATCAATTGCTGCCAATGTGTCCCATCAATTGCTGCCAGTGTCCTCATCAATTTCTGCCAGTGTGCCCCATCAATTGCTGCCAGTGTGCCCCATCAATTGCCGCCAGTGTGCCCCCTGCCCGGCACTTACCTGTCTGTCTCGGTGTTGTCCTCCATGCTCCAAGTCCTCAATGTCTTCTCCCGTCATTTCTGCTACGATTGCCTGATAGGCGTCCAATTACAGCGCCTGTCCCTTCAGCCAATCGGGTGACAGGGTAACCAGACCCAAGCACCTGATTGGCTGAGAGGTGGGTCAGTGTTAGGGAAGCGGTTTATTCTGTGTAAACAGCGAACACACAGCATTGCGCCTACTAAAACCGACGGCTCTAATCAGGCGCTTGAAGAAAAAAAAGCTGTTAAGGGGCTGGACACCTGAATAGGGGGCAGCAGCGGCAACAATAGATAGATTCATGCAATGCATGAATCTATCTATTGGTGATAGAGCTGTGCAGGAGAGAGGGGGTGGCTCTCTCTCCCCACCTCTCTATGAAAACACTACTGAAAGGCAGTATTTGTAATGATGGTCACTTAATCTCAAGTACCCCATAAAATTGATATCTATTACTAGTGCCCTCTATTTATAAATGCTGCTCATATCCATTTATATGTGATTTATTTGTTAAAACTATTATGATGACGTCCCCCATAAACCTAAACCAGAAGTCCCCCAGTAGTACAAAAAGCATTGTTTGAGAACCAGTGATCTATTTTATAATTTCTGCATTCACAATACGGTCCTCTTTGGTGCGTTGGAAGCTGAGTGGAATATTCCTCTTTGGCAAAAATTCAAGGTCTAGAACCTTGATGGAATCACTTTCTCTCACTCATGTTTTTATAATGCAAGGCCATATGTTTTCACAAGAGAATACCATAAATGCTAACAAAAAAGCTTTGGGTACACTTCAATTACAGCACTCAAGGAAGATTTCCCTCCAGATGTTTTGCAACTTACCTGCTGCAAACTGCCATTGTGAAAGCCCTGTCCCACGTGATCTTTTCCCCCTTTTTTTTTCCTCCAGTTGCCTTGCTTGTATTAGGTGTCACTAAGATGTTTCCACCTTGAAGTTTATGAGGGAGCTTATGACACTTCAGACTATACTTGTCAGAATAGTCTTCTGTTATGGCAAACTCCATCTATAAATTCTTTGACAGTTGGGAGGTGACTAGAAATATTTTACAATTCTATCCACAATACCAACTGACATATCTTATAGAGGTTGGGCTATGGGCTACCCATATACATGATATGATTACCACCCTGTCTG
The DNA here is from genome assembly GCA_029574335.1 of Rana kukunoris. Lineage (NCBI taxonomy): Eukaryota > Metazoa > Chordata > Amphibia > Anura > Ranidae > Rana > Rana kukunoris. The sequence goes on from CM056055.1 coordinate 36,041,122, forward strand.
GCCAGCAAGTCACGTGACTGTGGGCACAATGGGCCAGATTCAGGAACAGTTACGCTGGCGGATCGAGTGATCCGCCAGCCTAACTGTGACTTTGAGCCGGCGTTTCTGTTTTCTGTAACCAGAAAACAAGAAACGCCGGGTTGAAGTTCCGATGCGAGCAGCGTAACTGAGTTTCGCCATCGCATCGTTACTTCAACTTAAAAATGGCGCCGGGGGCGTTCCCGCCGATTTACGCTCAAAAAATATGTTAATGAGCGGAAATCGGCAATTCACGATCGAAATCCGGTGCGACGCAATGACGATACGACGTTTCCGGACGGGATACGCGGCGCATAGATATACCTACATGGGGTTGGAGTATCCTATGTTAGGTATAGGCGTCGTCATCGCGTCGGGAAAAAAAAAAAAAAACGTCGCTTGCGTAAAACGGTCATGAATGGGAATGTGACGTCATTGACGTTCATTCACAGATTTTGGAGCATGCGCACGGGGATGTTTTGACACTCGACGCATGCGCAGTACGTTGGCGGCGGGATCGCGCGTAGTTAGCATACTACACGCCCCGTACCCGCTAAATTTGAATTCCGCCGGCTCATTTGCGATGCGCTGTCGCAACTTTAGGAGCAAGTGCTTCGTGAATGACAGCACTTGCTCCTAAAATTTCGGCAGCGCAACGCAAATGAGAAGCGTTACTCCAGAGCAAAGATGCTCTGGACTACCTGAATCTGGCCCAATGTGTTTTTTTACCTTCCTGAGGAAGGAGGGAATCAATTGGCAGAAATGGAATGTCCCAAAGTGCCACTGTTATTCTCATGGAATAATGCTAGCACATGGGTTATCTGATCATCGTATAGACAGTTTAGACACATGCATGTTTGGACAAAAAGGATATTAAGGGCCCTTTCACACGGGCGGACAAACGGTCCGTTTTTTACAAGTCAGTTTACGTCCGCAAACATCCGCCTCCGTTAAGATCCATTTTTTCAGACGGAAGAAAACCCTATTTTTCTTCCGTCCGGCAGATCGGATCGGATGAATACGGACACACGGTCCATATTCATCTGATTCCCCATAGGGGAGAGCGGTGGAAAGACAGGGCGGTCCCTGCACACTGTGCGGGGAACGCCCTGTCCGCCGACAGCTCAGCGGGGATTTACTGAAAATCCCCGCTGAGCAGACGGACACACACGGGGCGGATCTATACGGATCGGCTCCATGTGAAAGGGCCCTAATGCAGATAATGCCTTTGGGATGTTTGTAGGTTCCTTTCAGTGCCGCCATTAGGAATTATGGGGCCCCTTACACAGCTTCAGGCATGGGCCCCCTGGAGCAGTGAACCAGGGGGGGTGCTGCCGCCTCGAATTGAGAGGCGGGGGGCCACAAATTGGGGGGGTTGCCCGGGGACCTCTGGGTCCCTTACAAAAAAAAGATTATATATATATATAAGGGGGTTAGCCATCCTGGGCCTGGGGACCTCTGGGCGCTTTAATAAAAAGAAAAAAGAAATAAAAAATATATATATTTTTTTTAAATGTATAAAAAAAAAAAAAGGGGGGTTGCTATCCGAGGCCCTGGGGACCTCCGGGCCCCTGGGGACCTCTGGGCGCTTTAATAAAAAGAAAAAAGAAATAAAAAAAAAATATTAAAAAATTATAAAAAAAAGGGGGGTTGCCATCTGGGGCCCTGGGGACCTCCAGGCCTGGTTCCTATACATACTCAGGCCGGCCAATAAACAAATTTCTTTCTCGCAACCACAGGCTGCAGGAAAGAATTTAGACAAACAGTGTTGACTGGGGAATCCCTCCTGCCGAGCAACTGTATTCTCCTGGCGGGGGGGGGGGGGGGGGGGGATAATTTAAAAGCTACATATCATTGCAGCCAGTTAGGGTTTTAGCCTGATCAATGAAGGAAGGGTTCTCACTGGTTGTGGATGTTACATATTTCACATTGATTATTTATTTACTCATTTTGTGGTTTTGTTTTCTTGGTTGATGTTTTAGTAACACTGTATCCCTTTAATATTGTATTTCAAAGAAGCTAAACACATTAAAACACCTCTGATGGTATATGTCCTAGAACATACATTTGATGTCTGAAATATCTTAATATAATTGTGTGGTTTGCTAATTTAAGCCCTCGGACAATCTATTTCTCTTTCACATTCATTTAGAAGCCATGTGTTTTGAGAGACGGAATTTCTCCCATTGCATGTGTTAGCATGATGTAACATGTCTGTCGTGTTCTTTGTGTTTTGCTCACAGATGTGTTTACAATCTATAGATTAGGCCAAGAGAGGTGTGAACATAACAGTTTTGCTTTGTGTTTAATGACTATTCTGTTGAAGTCTGTTGCAAATCTACAACTTTAGAAGAAATGTTATTATGATCACCCTCTACCAAGATATCATTAGGTCAATCCTACTGGCAATATTATAGGGGTTTTCATACGATGTAATAACAGTGTAGCCCTACTAGAGTCCCCTTTACGAAACAGTGATTTAAATGTGTAGCGCCTGGCTACTTTTATAGCAGGTGCTGTTGTAAATTTAGAGGTGGGTCAGAGAGTTAGTTTCCTCTGTTGTTTATTTGGCTAAATTTAGGGCCTCTGCTCCAGCTCTGGCTGTACTGCGTGCCCATGCTTGTTGTCTGGGGAACCTCACCCCCCCAGACAACAGGTGGCAGCAGTGAGTTCAGGGTCGGATGAATGCTTCTCCTCGGCAGCCAATCAGGACGGTTGATCACCTGGCTGTGCATGCTGAGGAGAGTTTTTTAGAGGGCGGAACACCATTGGTTTGGGTCGTCGTCCTCACCGCCATCCGCCTGGGCAGTCATCCCACCACCTCCGGGGTTTGTGTTGGAGTGTTCCTGGCTCTGGGACCACCCTGGTCCAGAGCGACTAATCTACCTGTAGGTCCGGGGGTAGACTGGGTCTACAATTTGCAAGTGGTCCTGTGCTGTCCATCCCGAGGGAGGAAGCCGACCGATGAAGAACCTGTCCGGGGGATTACCGAGCACAAGGCTGGTATCTCAGGAGAGGCCTATTGCTTCATCGAGAGACCCATCATTTCTGGGAGGCTGAATGATGGTCGCCTACCAGTCAGGAAATGACTCAAGCTGTTTGAAGGGTGCTAAAACCAGTTGGAGAAGGATTTCGGACCAAGAATATCTCTACCCTTTGGGAAGGTCTGTGGCAGGGACTTTGCTAAAGCTCCGAGTGACACTCTGGCTGCTAGGCTGGCGAGAGAGGCCTATCCAGGTGCACTATACCCACTCTGGCTAGAGTGGCGAAAAAAGTTGTCGTTAGAAGCAAGACTGTTATGAGAAACCAGTTAACCCTGAATCCGCCATCTTCCATTTCTTCTATCCCTTCATTTATTACTACTTTTACCATTTTACCCCATTGGGTAGTAAAGCACAGAAAAGATATCGACAGTGTGGACATTAACTTTATTACAGCTCTCATCCAGTACCCTAGACAGCGGAAAGATAGAGGTAACGTGCCACCCAAATCAAACCAGCAGCTCCTTCGGGGGTAATGCTACAAATATATGGGTGCTTTATTACAAAATAACTTTCTTCAGTTCACCTCCATATGCTGGTGAGAAATAGTAAGACCTCCTCAAATAAGATCAAGCTTTTTAAGCTTCAACAATAGTGAATTTGTGTATGCCAGTGCCTGCAATGAACATCACCTCCTGCCGCCCTATACACACATCTATGGCGATAGTGGCACCACTGCTTGCATCAGCCTTGTACTGAGTAATAGTCCATTCAACACAGTGATGTATCTGATTGTCTTAAAATAAATGTATATTAAATTTAAGCACGACTGTATAGGATTCCTGCGCAGACTGCACTGTTTTGTTTTGAATTATTTCTAGATATTAGGCCAGGAAAAAGAAGATATGGGAAAACCTGATATTGGGGATAATGAAAGACACCTATGTCCCTTAATGATAGTTGGCAATACTAGCATGGTTACCTTAATGAAAAAATAATAATTTAGGAAAAGTACAAGTGAAAAAAAATTCCTTTTCATTTTCACAAGTTGTCTAAATTTCTGCATTGTGTGTTATGCAGGAAACAAGCCTGACAGCTTTGTAAAATGCAGGGAAACTACTTGTAACATACCATGCAATCACTGTGCTGACACCTTATCAGCAAGTGTTTCTGCTTTGTCTGTTGCCATGCCTTCTAATGTTTCCAAGAAGTGTTTTCACCTTTTAAGGTGATCGTGGGAGCCTGTTATCCTTCGGTTTCATTTATTACATTTATCAGTATATCTAACACAACAACTTGTAATCGCACACCATATGTTTCTATATTAACGTTTAAAAATACTAGTATAGAATAAACTTGTTCTCAGTTATTTTCTTATGCTGCCATAACAGTTAGGAGAAGCATGTGGGTATAATAAACTGATCCAATAAACAGAGAAAGATGGTTCCACATTAAATTATTATATGCTATACGGGGCTTTTTTTTCTCAGATAATTGGTGCAGGAACTCAACAATGCTTACCCCGCAGAGGGAGAGCACACTGCATTAAAAGGGTAGGTGTGGACAAATTGCACTAACAATGGGAGGGCCTTACAGAGGCATTTTTAAATACCATGAATGCACAGGGTTCAGAAGTATAATACATACAGTGTTCAGGGTTCAGAAGTGTGCTACATACAGAGTGCAAAACACAGGAGTGTGCTATGTACAGGGTACAGGACTCAAGAGTGAGCTATATACAGGGCTCAAAAGTGCGCTATATACAGAGTACAGGACTCATAAGTGTGCTATATACAGGGTGCAGGACTCAGGAGTGTGCCATATGCAGGGTACAGGACTCAAGAGTGAGCTATATACAGGGTACAGGGCTCAGAAGTGCGCTATATACAGGGTATAGGACTCACAAGTGTGCTTTGTACGGCATGCATAACTCAGAGGTACTCTACATACAGGGTGTAGGGCTCAGGAGTACACTATGTACAGGGTGCCTGACTCAGGAGTGTGCTATGTACAGGGTGCAGGGCTTTTGAAGCACACCACCTACAGGGTACAAAACTCAGGAGTGCAGTACGTACAGGGTGTAGAACTCAGGAGTGCTTTATGTAGAGGTCTCAGGACTGCAGGACATATAGGGCACAGTCCAACACTAACAGTAAAATTAAAAAACAAGAAGGTTAGAGGGGCCCTTCTCCTGCGAGTTTACAATCTAAGAGGGAGGGGCTGGTGAAAAAAAAGGTAGGGATTATGAGGGATGTACTGATCAGGGTAGTGGAAGATTTGGTTAGCTGGAGGCAGGATAGGCCTTCCTGAAATGATGAGTTTTCAAGGACCACCTAAAAGTGGACAAAGTAGGAGATAACCGAACAGATTGGGGTAAGGAGTTCCAGAGGATACTGTATATGTCCTCTATAATGTGGAAAACAATGGCGCTCATCTGACTGGAGTATATTGAAATGATTAATGATGAATTTATTAAGATAAAAAGTTTAAATAAGAATTAACTCACAGGATAAGGGTTAAAATGGTTAGTCACAAGGGGAGGCTCGCTGTGTAGTCCTGATCCAGATAGCCGGCGGTGTTGGGGTGCTGCTGCTGTCTTGCTAGCTGCAAGGGTTTCCAAGCCTCTGAGTCAAGCTGGCTGTCCTCTCCCCATCGACTGTGACATCACTGGATGTGGGGCAGCAGGCTTGCTGGCTGAGCAGGCGGATCCGCTTGGACGGATTCCGCCCATGTAAAAGGGGCCTCAATGTAATAAAAAAAAGCTTAAAACAAGTAAATGGAATATACCTTGCTATCTGATTAATAATGGTAGCATCATAAGGATTCAAATTAGGTAATGTTGACTGAGAGCGTTTAGTTCCAAAAATGGAACTTACGCTTTTCGGAGCCCTCCGATGTCACATTTGCCACCTTTCAGGGCGGAGGGGGGTGCAGATACCTATCTAACAGGTATTTGCACCCACTTCTGGGCATAGACTCCCATCACGCCACGCCACTTATCATCCCCCCCCCCCGCTGTCTCTTGGGAAACACACTGTTCCCAGGAGAGAGTGAGGATGGGTCGCGCCGCTCGCGAATGTGCAGTAGGGAACCGGGCAGTGAAGCCGCAACGCTTCACTTCCTGATTCCCTCATCAAGGATGGCAGCAGGGGCAGCCCAGAGACGAGCGATTGCTCGGCCTTGGCTACCGACATCGCGGGCATGCTGGACAGATAATTGTCAGTGGCAGGGCAGCACAGAGGTGCAGTGAGTAGCACTTTCGCCTAGCAGCAAAAGGGTCACTGGTTCGAATCCTGACCACAACACCATCTGCCTGGAGTTTGCATGTTCTCCCTGTGTCTGCGTGGGTTTCCTCCGGGTACTCCGGTTTCCTCCCACACTCCAAAGACATGCTGGTAGGTAAATTGGATCTCGTCCAAATTGGCCCAGTATATATGTATATATGTGTGTATGACTGTGTGTCCCTAGCATGTCAAGATCCTACGGGGGAAAAAATGACCGCACCAGCCAAGCAGACACTGGCTGGAAAAAGCGCCCAGAGGCGATTGAGTTTGCATGCGTTGCGCTATACAAGTCATTCATTCATTATTTAAAAGTCAGCAGCTGCAGTATTTGTAGTTGCTGGCTTTTAAAAATAAAAACAATTTGGGTAGTCCTCCGCTTTAACACAAACCTTTATTTTTTGTTATCCCAGAATTTTGCATAGGTAAAGACACACTAGGGGAAAATGCCCAAATTGTTTCATGTTCGCAGCCTTGAAATATGCAAAGTCAGTCTACAAAATGCATTGTGGCCTGAGCTGTGCAAAAAAAACACCAAAAGGCTGTGTATGCATCAGACAAAAATACTTCTCTTGATACAGCAACCCTACTTTTGTTTTGTCCTCTCAAGATGAAAATCAGAGTGTACAAGTACCACAGTCACACTTCATTAATTGGGTGCTAGATGCTGATAAGTTTCATTTCTATCTGAGGGGTTACACCCAAACTGAGGTCATGGTGTTAACAAGCATACTTCCTTTTCTTTGTTTAAACACTTTTATATGTCACATGAAGAGGTGTCGCAGACAAACCCCATCCTCTTGCAAATCATATTTTAGAAATAGTAAATAAATGATTTGGGGGGGGGGGGGGGTATGTTTTGTGAAATGTCAAATATATTATTTGCCAGTAAATTAACAAATAACAGCTTTAAAGGCAAAATATAATTTTTGTAAAAAATGAATAAACACACCCAGGTTATTTTTGCATTGGAGCCTGCAAAGCATTGCAACAGCAGTTATTGGATGATGGGTGCAATGCACAGGCCCCTGCATATACTATTCCTTTAGCCCCAGATCTATATGATCTATCAGTGGTGTTCAATCACTTGGTTCTCAGTGTTATGCCCTGTACACACGATAGGTCAGTCTGATGAAAATGATCTGACGGATTTTTCCATCAGTTATCCGATGAAGCTGACTGATGATCAGTGGTGCCCACACACCATCAGTTAACCACTTAAGGACCGCCTACTGCACATTTACGTTGGCAGAATGGCACGGCTGGGCACATCAACGTATATATACGTTGATTTTAGTACCCAGCCGTGGGTCGTGGGCGCGCGCCCGGTCCGAAGCTCCAGGACCGGTACAGCGCCACCTGTGGTTAACTCCCAAACTGCAACTGTCATTTCCACAGTAAACAATGCAATTTAAATGCATTTTTTGCTGTGAAAATGACAATTGTCCCAAAAATGTGTTAAAATTGTCCGAAGTGTCCGCCATAATGCCGCAGTCATGAAAAAAATCGCTGATCGCCGCTATTAGTAGTAAAAAAAAAAAAATTAATAAAAATGCAATAAAACTATCCCTTATTTTGTAAACGCTATAAATTTTGCGAAAACCAACCGATAAACGCTTATTGCGATTTTTTTTACCAAAAATACGTAGAAGAATACGTATCGGCCTAAACTGAGGGAAAAAAAAGTTTTTTTTATATATTTTTGGGGGATATTTATTATAGCAAAAAGTAAAAAATATTGCATTTTTTTTTAAATTGTCGCTCTATTTTTGTTTATAGCGCAAAAAATAAAAACCGCAGAGGTGATCAAATACCACCAAAAGAAAGCTCTATTTGTGGGGAAAAAAGAACGCCAATTTTGTTTGGGAGCCACGTCGCACGACAGCGCAATTGTCAGTTAAAACGACACAGTGCCGAATCGCAAAAAGGGGCAAGGTCCTTTACCTGCATTTTGGTCCGGGTCTTAAGTGGTTAAAAAAACGATCGACGTGCTGAAAAAAATTAATCCTTCCAAGCATGCTTCGACTTGATTCTGAGCATGCATGGATTTTTAACCGATGGACGTACCTACAGACGATCGTTTTTTTTCTATCGGTTAGGTATCCATCGGTTAATTTTAAAACAAGTTTCACATTTTTTAACCAATAGATAAGGCACCGATGGGGCCCACACACGATTGGTTTGGTTTGATGAAAACGGTCCATCAAACTGTTCTCATCGGATTGACCGATCGTGTGTACGCGGCATTAGAGGTGCCGAAGGACAGATGCAGCATCAGACCAAAGATGCATCCACTTAGGTAAGTAGGATTTAAAAAATAAATAAAAACACATACATCTCTTTTAATGGAGCACAACGACAGCTAGATTTCTTCCTGATACCGCAAGGTCAACCCTGACGTTTCGTCCTTACGACTTCTTCTGAGGGCTTCTTCTGAGAGGAAGTCGTAAGGACGAAACGTCAGGGTTGACCTTGCGGTATCAGAAAGAAATCTAGCGACGCTGTGCGTTCCAGGTGCATTACAGTTACAAGGCAGTAGCAGTGTGTTGGTTTGCGGTGGACGCGACCAGCATCTACATGCTTACAAACCTGTATGGATGCTATGGACGGCGCGTCTGTATAACATCTATTGTATAACAAGCATTACTGTGTCGATTCTGTGGATGTCGTAAAGGATTTAAAAATAAACAAGAGAAACGGAATTACACTATTGTGAGTTTTACTTTCTCCTATAAACCTGGGACATCTGAGGAGGTCCAGAGAGCCAGTCTGGAAGATCGAGTGCAGTGCGGATATGAGGAGAGGAGTGAATATACTGCTTGTCAGTGCCTACTAAACTCAGCCTTTTGGTGAGTACAAACCTGAAAGGGTGTGTGACACACGTTGGAAGCTGTTTGGATTGATGAGCAACTTATAGTTTAGAAGCGCTTCTGGGGACACCTGGATATATTCCTTTATCTTTACACTTTTTATGAACTATACTATAAGAAAGTTGAGTTATTATTAGCGCTGCTTTAGTAAACCATAGGGGCCAGATTCAGATAAAAAATGTATCTTTCCGGCGGCGTAGCGTTTCCTCTTCACACTACACCGCCGCAAATATTATGGGCAAGTGCCTTATTCAGAAAGCACTTGCTCCATAATATGCGGCGGTGTAGCGTAAAGTGCACAGCGTAAGGCCGCGCAATTCAAATTTCTGAAGTGGGGGCGTGATTCATGTAAATGAATCATGACCCCACGTAATTGAAGTTTTTTTTGGACGGCACATGCGCCGTCCGTGGACGTTTCCAGTGCGCATGCACGAAATCACGTCGCTTTTTTCTCAATATAAACTACGTGAACGTGACTGACGTCGAGCCCCATTCCCGAACGATTTGCGCAAACGACGTAACCGACGTTCAATTCGACGCGGTCCCGACGTCCATACTTAACATTGGCTGCGCCTGCTATAGCAGGGGTAACCTTACGCCGCTATAACGCTAACGCAAATGACGTAAACTACGAGGCGCCGTCCCAAGTACGCTCGTGAATCTGCGTAAGTAGCTCATTTGCATAATTTACGCGAAGCGCCACCTAGTGGCCAGCGTAAATATGCAACTTAAGATACGATGGTGTAAGCCGTGGTATCTTAGAAGAAAGCCGGCGTATCTTCTTTTCTAAATAGCAAAAGAAGATACGCCAGCTATTCTTAGTATTTACGCAGCGTATCTCGAGATACGCTGGTGTAAATGCTTTCTGAATCTGGCCCAGGACTTTAATAGACTTGTTATTTTACTATCTTTACTTTACACTTGTAGTTTATTGATTACTATGTGTAACGTCATTAAAAGAATTACACACATATACACTCATCTTAATGCGAGTACTTTTAGGCACCCATTTTATTTGCATTGATTTGCACTTGCATTACATGCAGATAATGCGTATTCCTGTGTGAATGAGTCTATAATGAAAATAGTTTCGATGCGTTGGCCTGCTGAAACATTAATTCAAAAGCAATATTACTCATTTGTTTTCTGCTATGCATTTTGTATCTTTTTTCTTGGGTGGGTAAATGTATAGCAGTAAATCTGCACTGTATGAGGATCACACCCTCTGCACTGCAAGCACAGGAAGGATGTACAACCGGGAAGACGTGCTTTTTTTGTCAGGTTTACATTTATATATAACCGTAATTGACAGATGCACGGTGGTGACATTATCTATTCGGTCAGCAGAAAAAAAGGCACATGATCAGGGCGTCATTTTCACAGCTATACCATTAACCCAGCTCGCTAACTAGATGTAGAAGACATATTGGGCTTAGGGCTGGTTCACACATTTTTAGTGCATATATTTTCAACATGGGCAGTGCATTATTTTATATATTTTTTCCCAAGTGTGATGCATGCTTTCTTCAAACAGGTAACTACTTTATGCAACTGTTTATATTAAAGAGAACCAACCACCAACTGACATTTGTACTACAGTAAAACCTTTGTTTGAGAGTAACTTGGTTTGAGAGCGTTTTGCAAGACAAGCTAAATTATTAAATACATTTTGACTTGATATACAAGTAGCGTCATGTCCCAACTGAGTATAAAACAGGCAATATGTAATATGTAATATTAATATTATATGTAATATGGTTACATTTAATGAACGTACAACATTTAGCAACTTACATAGTTGATGATGAAAACAGGCACATCCAAGTATGCAAGCATCCATTGGATGACTGTTCTGTTTATCATAGGAGGCTGGACTTTGTCCTAAAGAGGCCACCGAGTAAACAAGACATTCTCCTGTTGGTAATCTGACGGCACTTGTCTCTCCCTGTCCCCTCCGAGTCTGCAGATGGGCATCGATCAGGCTGCACTAATTGCAATGGTAAGGCTGCATTCATGGCAATGGTGAGGCTGCATTCATGGCAATAGTAAGCCTGTGATTGTTATACGCTGATAAATACGGTATATCTAAATAACACGCCCAAGCTCATCCTTAGTTCTGAGCAGTGCTCTGGGATTAGTTGGGGTCACAAAAGAGATTATATATATATATATATATATATATATATATATATATATATTTATATACATATATATATATATATATTATACAGTATATCCAAATAACACGCCCAAGCTCATCTTTTCACCACTCACAGCCACAAAGGCAAGAAAATTATTGTTGGGCAGTGTATTGGTCCTCGGACGAACACACTTAAACTAAATTTTAATGGTTCAAAGAATGTTAACTAAAATGGTCGGCCCTCACGCATGTTCACTTCATCAAATGTGGCCCTCTTTGAAAAAAGTTTGGACACCCCTGACATAGACCATCCTCCACACCACCATTGACATCATCCCTATCACGAGCATTTCAAGCCTCGCTCTAGATTGTTCTACTGCAGGATAGTGTTCCCAGTCAGGACTGCAGACTGACAGTGATAGTGCGGAAAATGGTCTATGTTGATAGCTTTACCCCGGATGCTTGCATGATAAAATGTGGCTATTTTAATCATCAACCATGTGAGTTGCTAAATGTTGTACCATTAAATGTAACCATATTGCTACACTTAGAGGCACCTCTCTTCTCTTTTAGGCTTCATTTACACTGGCGTTTTTACAGCCACGTTTTTTACAGCTTAAAAACGCCTGTCCATGTTTATTTTAGGAAAAAAAAAAAAAGAGCTGGAGCTTTAAAAACGCCGCGGCCGCGTTTTTGAGCGTTTTTGCGAGTTTTTGCGCGTTTATGCGCGTTTTTGAGAGTTTTTTAATGTCTGGCGTTTTTACAGCTCTATTGCTGGAGCTTCAGAACGCACTGGTCCCGCGTTTTTTTTGCAGCTTAGCCATCTACAGCTCAAAAACGTCATGGTGGGCATGAGGCCATAGATTAACATGGACAGGCGTTTTTAAGCTGCAAAAAACGCTCAGAAAAGTGGCTGTAAAAACGCCAGTGGAAATGAGGCCTTATACTCTGTATCTCCTGCTGGATTTTGCTGCTAATCCCCCTGTAAAGGCTTTCATTTGTGGATGCACATTTTATGGTTACACAACATTGCTATCACATTGCTATAAACTTTTCATATGGACTATAAACTGAAGGACTTATGAATACATGGTTGTGGAACTAATCATCTGAGTTTCCATTATTTCTTATGGGAAAATTTGCTTTGATATACAAGCATGTTTCCGGGCAAAAATGATGCTTGTGAGCTGTTTTAATAGTTAAGTCCTGCATGAGTCTGAAGGACTCCCCTGCCAGCTATCACCCACAGCTGTAAGAATACCCAAACCATGACCACATCTGAATGGATGCAGTCACTGTTTGGCCAACATACTTCAACCAAACGTCTTCAACAAAAGTTGATAGTCTTTTCCTGAGCTGGGGGATGCCAACAGCAGCACCTAACAGCTTAAATTTCAGACGATTCAGCAAGAATTTATGCTACCTGACAGGCTTACCCTCATTGAGTAGTATGGACAGATTTCTAGCATTCAGTTCTGAGGTCATGCAGGAGACAAGTTAGCTTCCTTACAGCCTGACACTTGGCTGTCATTAGTTTCCTAACACTTGGAGGAAGAAAAACACAAATCTTTCGCTGCACTACTCATGTTCTTCCTGGCACTGTCCTCTGTCCTATTGCCCCCAATACTTTTAAATGTAAGTATTTTCACAAAAGAGAATACAAACGTTTAGACAAAGAATGTGAATCTTCAACAATACAAAGTACATACAGAATGGTTAGTGGTTTAAAAAGTTTAACTTAAAAAAAGCATAGAAAAAAACTACTTCCAAAAGTAGTACACAATCAGTATAGAGTGCTTTGTCCGTGTGGGGTAACTCCAGTTCCTCTTCAAGACACAAATTGGTACATTGACACGGCACACGGCTTATTGTACACTAGGGGACAGAACAACTACATATTGCACTACCAAACTTAAGATCAGTACGTAGACCACAATGGCTTGGAAATACGCCTGGTATAATCTGTAAACATTCATAGAAGGGGACCTCTACCTCCAAATGAGGGAAGCCGCACCTCTCGTCGCACAAAAAGTTAGCAGTTGCTTTTCTAAAGGAATAGGCAAGAAGACCTAAGAGAAATAATAGCAAAGACAGAGAAGGGAAAAGGAAAAGAGGGGGAGTTTAGGGGAAAAGTAGGGTAATGCCTTGTACACACGATCGGACTTTCCGATGGAAAAAGTCAGACGGCCTTTTTTTATCGCATATTCCGATCGTGTGTAGCCCCATCTAAATTTTTTCATTGGAAATTCCGATGAATTCCATCAGAGTTTAGATATAAAACATGTTCTATCTTTCTTCAATTCCCTTTGGAATTCCGATGAGATTTGGTCGGGCAAAAGCCTGATCGTGTGTACGCGGCATAAGACCTCACACTCCGAATCCCACCATCCTGAAACTAACTTAGTTGGGTATAGATCTTGGATCTCCAGTCAGATACTTGGCCCATGAGTCCCACACTTTCTAAAACATCCTCATACTGTCATTCAAGAACGCTGACATACGCTCGTATAATCCAGGAAAGTTTGAGCTTAAGCTGTTCGAATGACAAGACAGCTAACTTCTAAGATTTTGCCATAATTGGCTAAGACTATGAGACGTCTCTGAGATCTCAAAGCTGGCTCCACCTTGCAGCCCAGCAGAACCTGTTAACTTGGGCGAGAGTGTAAATGAAGTGTACACCCTAATCCAGAAATGTCTCACCTGAGGACACTGCCACCATATGTGGTGCACAGTTCCTTTGTGACCACAGCCGTGAAAACACAATGGAGACGCTCCCGTAACATAGCCTGCAGCTGCAGTATTAAAACCCCTCCTACAAGCTTTAACCAGACACTGATAGATGTCACAAGACTGCTATATACTGCTGATGAGAAAAGGCAGTTTATATTTCCTAAAACTATTTCATTTCCATGTTCTGTGTACTGTGGGGGACCATATATAGTCAATGCAGGACCCTGGGTTTAGTAACACTTTAAAGGCACATAGTTATGTCAAAAAAACCTTGGCAGATCTAAAAGTAAATCAAAAGGCCAGTTTCCTTCGAGAGAATAGGTAGCTTGCTCACCTCTCCGGCAGTCCATGTCTTCTATCTCACCTGGATCCCAGTTCTTTGGCTTTTGACATTTGACACTTCCAGGCGTGCCGGATTACTGTGTTCCTCAGCACGTGCTTTGGTTCTATTATCTGACCCCTACATCACTGCTGTGTGCTGTGTGCTGTAGGATGGGAATAATGAACAAGAGGACATGGCAGGACACTCCTAAAGTTGTCAAATGTTGAAGACACTGAGGAACACCGCAGTGCTGGAACAAAGAGGAGTAGACACAGGCAGCCAGAGAGGAGAGTATTAATGCCCTTCTCTTGTAGTGAACTTGACTTTTAATTTATTTAGAGATCTGAAGGGTCTCTTTAGGCTTATTTCTAGCCCATGTATAATTCATAAACAGTGTAAGAGAAGGGAGTAAGTGCAGCAGGAACCTTGGGACATCAACGGTGTACAAAAATCCCATTGCCTAGTTAAAAACGTTGGAAAGGCAATAATGCTAATTTTTACAGAATCATTTCCCCCTCATATTATGTTGACTGGATGTATTTCTAAAATGTTCTTTAAGCTGTAGCTGTTTCGTACCTTAGAGAATTTTATTATGCGATTTATTTTTAATGTTCTGTTTGACCGCTGCTCAATCATACTTCTTATTGTGGGCAGTAAAGGACAATTCTATTATAATTAAACAAATTAGCACCTTCTTCTAAAATTCAGCTCTCACTCTTAGATCTCCTTGGCATGGCACGCCGCAGCATGCTCCACAGCACCTTTTATGTGGTCTTTTTTTTTTCTTTATTGCCGTCTCGCACTTCAGACGTTCGGGAGAACATCTGTCTCTAGAGGCTGACTCAGACTCTCTGTTATATAACTTGTTGTAGTCTCTTAGTAACTTGGTCCAATTAAAACATGAAAGGTCTCATTCTGAAAATAAAGTTATGGAGTATGTTTTTTCTGCAAAACAAGGTAGCGTAGGGAGACAAATATAGTCATAGAGAGGACTGTGTTTATTATATAGGCAGCCTAGGGCTCATACTTTTGTTGGATGACTTGATCCATAAGGAGACAATAAATCCACCTGCCTTGTGTTTGACAGACAGATCAGACAGAATTCTGAGTCACAACCACTTAGGTTTTAGTGGATTTAAATGGACCTTAACTATGATTCCTCTTTGGGGACCCCCACATATACTCATCTGTAGTATGTTTACCTTACCTACCATTATTATTGCATTTTTTTTAACTGTTATTACTATAATGTTTAAAGGGTTAGTTTACCTTTTCCAAAAAAATGAAAAGGTTAACTAACATCATACACGCTCCCCACCTCCCCAGTCCCCATTGTACACTGTTGGGGATGAGCTGCCCAGAGCCCACCTAGCTGGTACAGTGGTCCAGGTATTTGAAATCCCTCCAGTTCTTCCAGGATGGATCAGAGTGTTTCTGATGGGTCGGTGCTGGCACAGAGCATCAATCTGATTTGTTCCCGAAAGTCCTGCAGAAAGAAGAGGGGAAGAGGTGTCAAATACTGCTACACTGGCTGCATTGGCACTGACAGCTCATCACCAATGGAAGTAAGTACTGCACGGACCAGGGGGGTGGGGAGGGTGTCCGGTGTTATTTCACCTTTTTATTTTTTCTGATAAGGTGAACTTACACTTTTTTTTTTATCATTTCTATTTATTGACATACTGTATTTTACAGTCAATTACAAAACATAGCCTTTGGGCATTCCCCGACTCAAAAAAACAATTAAACACAGTACCTCTAACAAAAAAATAAAATAACCACTTGCTATAGATCCATTGCTCAGGTCTACATAAATAGAAATATAGCAGAACAAATACCGGTAAATTGCATAAATGTTTCGTCCCATCATGCAGCAGACAATCCACGAAGGCCAAGACAATTCCCATACAATACTCAAGGACATATATAGCTTTAGGAGCCCCTCTCAGAGGTCTGAAAATTAGGAAAATATGTAACCATCCGGTACTGATGGGACTTTAAGGGCAACTTTACATTAATAAAGCAATATATAATAATGTATAAAACATATAATAATAATAATAATAATAATGCAAGTCTTATATAGCGCTGTCTTACCCTAACTTGCCAGGCAAGCTATGAAGCCAGGCAAGCTTCTTGCCAGGCAAGCTTCTGAAGCCACAGCCGAAGCTGTAGCTCATCGGGTCTCGAGGCGCTTATATAGTAACATAGTCACTATTACCCAAATCAATGGTACTCATTTTACCGACCTCGGAAGGATTGAAGGCTGAGTGGACCCCGCCGGGATCGAACCTGTGACCCTGAGGGCTCAGGTGATCACAGATTGCTGCAACAGAGCATTAGCCTGCTGAGCCATCTTACCAGCTATGGGGCCAGATCTACGTACATCGGCGCATATATAGACCGGCGTAGCGCATCTCCTTTACGTTACGCCGGCTAAAATTAGAGACGTAAGTGCCGTATCCGCAGAGTATAGCACTATAGCCTTTCTGGCATAAAATATTAGTATAGCCTAAAGGGTGCACATAGCCTTGGCAAAGGCTAAAGAATCCACCAACCCCAATAAGCATACACTAACCGATAAGGGAACAGGTATGGTGGTGGGCAGAGTACTTATATATTGTGTCACTTTCTGCCAATAAATATGTTAGCAGCCCCAAATATCTAATAATAACTAAATCCAGCAGGGTCACTTGAGGCATCTGCAGTGGCAGGAGGGAGTAGTTGGGTAAATATGGTGCAGCCTCTGTGGTGTAAAATAAATTCTATGCAAAATTTTGAATTTTATTAGTTTAATCCTTAAGTTATTAACTGTTGGAAGGGGTGGTCCCACATTCTCCCAGTCCTCTCCGTCCAGATTTTTCAAATCCTACATGAATAGAAGGCAACAAGCCTTTAAGGTTGAACATACACTTTAAAAGGAAGTCATTGTGATATAACTTTCACATTTTACTTTCCATACTTCATTTTCATGATTGTGATTCATATTATCATGCAAAGGAAAGCCGCACTCCACTGCATTGAATAAACTTTGTTTAAGCTAGTAATACACAAGTAGAATTTCATAAAAAAATTGATTTGATCCTAATCAATGATAGTTGTGGACCTTAGTGATAAAAAAATTAAAGGAGCAAGATGAAAAAAAATTTACAGAAAGAAGTTCCAACAGTAATTGTGGTTTTCATTAAGGAAATTCCATATTCAAATGTTAACAGCGAAATAAATTTTGATGTATGTTCAAACAACATTCATCAAGTTTCTAATGAAAATGTCAAATGTACTGAAAATATTTTTTATTCGAACATGCATGCAGGAATAGAGTGACATTCACCCCCACTAAGATCGTCACACCTGGTGTGTTTTGCGCTAACACAAAGCTAAATCATAGTAATCTGTGATTATGTATGATACACCACTTCAATGTTTATTGCACACTGGAATGTGCTTTCCTTTGTATGATGGTTTGAAGTGAGGTTGACGAGCACCAAAGTTAGCCTGCAATCCATAGGGAGTACAGCAAGAAGAGAATGGAGTGGTGCAACTCAGATGTGTACTGTTTTTTTTTTTTACAAATTTGTGGATTTCTTTCCAGTGAATATACTGTATGTTTGTCTAACAAATTCAGTCAGGACTCACGCTGAATAGGTGCTGAAATGCAAGAATAAGCCACCTTGAGATTGCATGGCTTTTAATTGTTCTAAACAAACTAGGGTTCTTATACAGGTTATATGTCGGTTACCCAAATCAGCCTTTTTCATCTAAACTGGGCATCAAGCTCCTGTCGTTGTCGTTCTAGATTCTGATTGCATGCTAATTCCCAGCTTTGCAAAAATGGGTGAAATGAGACTTGTCATGTAGCACTTTTTTTATTCTGTGCAACCCATTAAAGAATGAGCCCAGCACAAGGGGCTCTCAGATCCAAAAGGGTTATTATGGATTTTTTTTTTAATTCTTTAATAATTTAGATGCATACAGCAAAAAATAAAAAATAAAAATTAGCAGGAGAGCTGTGTTGCAGGCATCATATGATAATTGAAATGCATCAAATGAGAATTAAAATGTTATAAGTAAAATTACCAAGAACTGAAAAAAAGTTCAATAGTAGTGTAATTGTATACTTTTGATGGTGCAACTACTGTCTTGTGTGAAAACGTGGACTAAAACTGCATGGAATTAACCACTGTTCTTCCATGTGTAATCCTTGATTTGCCACGTTTTAGTATGATTAGCGATTCTATCCCAGGTCCACCACATATGCAGGGGGCAGCTATGTCTGTCTTTACAGCCTTGAAAGCATTTTATAGCCCTGAAAGCATATTGGTAGATAATTTGGGACAAATTTGGTAATCTGTGACAGATATAAAAGAGTTAGTTATTTTTTTCTGAATCATACTTACCTAGGTGGATGCTGCTTCTGTTCCCTTCCGGCTCTAAGACTGAGAACCAAGTGATCTTACACAGATGATCACTCGGCTCTCACAGCTCCCGAGGAGAGAGCTGGTGACTGTCAGTCACCGCTCTTTGCTCTGGCCCCCTTCCTCGCTCGCTGGAGCGCTGGGCTGTGGAGGATGCAGGAGCGGACAGCTCAGGCTCTCAGTGGTTCGCTGAGAGGCTAAGCCGACACCAGTCCAGGCATATGGGCACATCCTGACTTCATTGTCGTGATCTTGCCCAAGCCTGGACCGTCTGAAAACGAGTCACAGGTGTGCAAAAACGAACTGCACTCCTGTAATCCACAGGACAAGTACAGCCAAATGCACTTTGGTTGTGCTTATCCTTTAACTGTAGCCAGCTTTAAAGTTTATCTGAAGCCCCATTTTTTTAGTCTTGGATAGAGGTAGAAGAATAAAAATCTCAGTCAGGTTTTTATTGCTTTCTGGTTTCCAGCTGGGGAGATTCACCCTCTCTATATGTAATGCACACAACAAAAAACAAAGTTGCCCATGGGTCTTTTAAAGAGCACACCTCAAGTAAAATGTATAAATTATTTATTTAACATGCATTTAAAAACAACATGTAATACAGAAATAAATGTATATATTAGATAACATATTGGTAAATTTTACATTCATGTAATGAACCTTTCCATAAGACCCAGATATGTCATACGGATGACTGTCTAATATAGCTGTGCGTGAAGAGTCTTGCTTCTTCGGGCAAAGCACAGATGGATGCATTTGGCGAAAAACTCCTAGTCTACTAGCGTGGTATAGAAAACTTTTAAATAAAATATCCAAAATATTTATATAGGTGGGTATGTTACCCTAATAAAAGAAACTTCAAAATCAATCGTCCATAAAAGTAGATGGAAAAATGCATAAAATGCCAACCATGCCACCAAGCTTCCCCCCCCCCCCGAGAGCTGTGCGAGGGCGGGGAGATGGAAACCAGTGGGAAGCCGCAAGAAACTGGAACCAGAGCGAAGGATTTTACATCCCACAACGAAAGTACCCACACCTTGGGAGCTAAACAAACTTGGTAAATGGTAACCAGTAACTTGACAGGCTGTGATGTAATGGTAAGAATTGTCACAGGGACAGAAAGTGATGGGAAATCCAAAACGTTACAATTGCCACTGGAACAGAAATAAGTGGGAAATCTTCTAATGGGATGACAGTTGACAACTGTCCAACAGGGATTTACCCTCACTTTGGAGAAATTTCCTCTCTCATCATGTTGTGTCTCCAGGACTGGGGGTAAGGGCCCTTTCTCACGTCCGCTCCGCCTGTCCGTTCATTACAAGTCCGTAATGAACCCCTATGGGAGCGGATCCGTTAGCGGATGATGCATCCGCTAACGTCCGCCAGATCCACATCCGTTTTTGCGGACGGAAGAATGTCCTATTTTTCTTCCGTCCGGCCAAACGGATCGGATGCAAACGGACAGACGGTCCGTTTCCATCCGACTCCCCATAGGGGAGAGCGGAGGAGAGAACGGGGCGGTCCCTGCACAGTGTGCGGGGACCGCCCTGTCCGCCCGACAGCTCAGCGGAGACCCCACCGCTGAGCTGACGGACGCACGGAGCGGACCGAAAAACGGACCGCTCCGTGTGTAAGGAGCCTTAAACTAAATCTCCATACACACGCATGAAAAAAATTGCAGCCAGTGGTTATAACCAGTTCTAAAACTTAAAAATAAGTTGTGTCATTAGATATACTTTAATGGTTACTTTATACTGGATAAAATAACTAAGATAATAGCTTTATTCTAAGGCTTTGGTGAACTTAAACCAGAGTTATATCCTGGGTGAAATATGGTGTAAGAAGAATTATATACTGTATAGCTTTGATCAAATTTAATGATAACATTTTTAAAATTTTCCTTTAATTTGGAAATAATAGTTCTGGTGACAGTTCTGCTTTTAAAGCCTTTTTCGTTTTCTTGTATTCTTCCGTGGCTAATATCACAAAGGACAAAGGGGACAGAGTCTGTAAAATCTTTATATCTTCTCCTCTTAGCGTCCTGGTCTCTCGACCTGCAAAAATTGAAGGAGTGGAAAGAAATTGGATGATTTATTATGAGCTGACATTAAATTATAATGTCCCTCATGAATCAGTACATAGAGGATGTCATTTTAACAGTGTGTTTGAATTGATGGTGCTAATTCAGCAACTGGAACCTGTGTCCTTTCTGAGCCTCGAATCGGACAGTCACACTTTGGCAGATTGCTATAGGTATAAATGACTTCATGTCTGTCCTTTTGAGCAGATTTTTATGAGGTCAGGAAAAAGGACTTAAATAATGAACTTGGCAGAAAGAGAGAATCTTTACAAGGTTTAAGCTTTAAAGGGGAAGGAAATTCCGGAGAATAGCACCAATCCAACGTAATTACTTTTAAAGGCATTCGTAATTGCAGCCTGTTAATATTTACTATTACATTTTCAAAAATAAGGCTTTTTAGCAGCCTTCATACAGAACTGACCTTCCAGGCTTACAGGACCTAAAAGTGAATGCAAAAAGAAGATTGAAATGGACTTTACTGGTTTACACTTGGGCACAATATAATATTTATATTATCCCAAAGTAGGGTGACTACGTGTCCCGGATTGCATGGGACAGTCCCGCATTTTGCAGGTCTTTCCCGGGCACCTTCATTCCAGGACAATACAGTGTCCCAGAATGAAACTGACACAGCCACCCCCCAAGCCCAGCTAATGCCCCCAAAAAGGCTGCCACATCACCACTTTACTCACTGACAGTACTTGTCCTGGTTGGGAATGCCTGGAGGAGCACAGTCCTTGCCCCCTGTTTGTGATTGGAGAAATCATAAATCTCGTCTGTTCAATCACTGTGCTGTGATTCGTTACCACACAAGCTGATTTTTGGGAAGGGGGGTGTCGCTGAATGGTAGTTTGGAAATTTGGTCACCCTATCCCCAAGTGGTACTGATAAAGTTAGTTGTTTCAATCTTCTCTTTGTGTTTTGGTTATATCATTGATGTGATACCATATAGATGCATTTTTTTTCCCTAAAGGATTTAAGGGAATACAAAACTTCACATGTACTTGCATCGGTTGTGTATTTCTCCGTGTCTAGTTATTGCCTAGTTTATAAAAGTTTCACAACTCACCTTTTTTTTAAAAACACTCCCTCACATGAAAGACTGCTGTTAGTCTTGTTTAAGGTTTCTCCTTGTTTTATTGCTGTATTTACCTCTATGAAGGACCCCTCCTTCTCTCCACAGAAAAGAGAACAAGCCTTTTTCAGGCATGTGATCTCCCATACTACGTATTATTCACAGATTAAAGGCTAAAACACAGATTTACATTCCATATTATTTAGTCAGTAGTTTGGAGGAAAAAACAGCACTGCGCAAATAGTTTTAACTCGCTCTGCTCCCACAAGCGTGCACATATCTGACATGTGAATGTAGGATCTGATGATGTCATCAGCAGTGCAGGAATGCCTTGCTCATTAAATTGTGCTAATTGAATCAAACAAACGTCTTACCGAATTAATAAAGTTAATTTGTTGCTTTTCACTTATTAATTATTCTGAAACCCTTGCGGCTGGTATAATAAACCAAGAAGAGCGAAAGTTAAAGAGGAGGTCCATCCACCCCTGCAAACATTTAAAGCCAGCAGCTACACATACTGCAGCTGCTGACTTACCTGTTTCCATCAGCTGTCGGGTGCTGCCGCCGCCATTGCGGGTAAGGGAAGTTATACAAATATCAAAACACCTTGATGGGTAGATGTCATTCTGGAGGAGAGGGAGTTTCTAGGCAGGCTGTATTTGCATGTGATGTAGAACCTCCATGATTACATATACTAAAATCCAGAAACTGAATGGGTTAGGCAGGTGCAAAAAGTCTGGGCAAGAGAAGAACTAGATGATACTGGACATCCACCAGTAAAGAAATTAGGTGGGTTCTATCTGACTTGCTGCAGGTTCTTATGCTCACTGTGAGAAGCTTCCAGTGTGCAGTGAAATCACAGTAAAGCCTCATACACACACGCGGACTTCCATCGGACAAATCCGTAAATTTTTGTCTGAAGGGCGTTGGCCGTGAACTTGTTCTGCATACAGACGGCAAAACATTTTCAGCCAACATACACCAAACTACGTGTTTTTTTAGCTCTTTAGTGCCACCCTTTGGGCAACTGTTGTCTAATGGTTAGCATTGGTTCAGAGCATGCATGTTTGTACTTTGGATTTTAGTCCGACGGACTTGTACACACACGTTCGGATAATCCAACGGAACACATTTGTTGTCGAACAATTTGAGAGCATGACCATCCCACATTTGTTGTCAGAAATTCTAACAACAATTGTCTGATGGAGCATACAGACGGTCGGATTATCTGACAAAACACGTCCCTCAGACAATTGTTGTCAGAATATCCGATCGTGTGTACGGGCCTTAAGAATTTCAAGTTCTGGAGAGGAACCTGTGCAACTGTGTAAGACTAGAGGGCTAGGGTGAAGTTGTGCATTAAAACATTAGTTTTAACATCTTTTTGTTTCATGTTTTAAATATATTAAAAGCCAACAGTGTTCCCTGTGTTTTTATGATGTGCATTGTATTAAATAGGAAAAGTATAGACCTATACAAAGAATTGTAGGACCTTTCTTCTCGGTTAACTCCCATGGCAAAAATAGAACAGCCTCACCTAAAAGAGAAGGACATTGAACTGGGTGGGTGATGTTCACCGGGGCAGCAAGCCAGGGGAGAGGCTACACTGCAGGCTTCAAGAGTATCTTTCTTATGAATCGTCCTTTTTTATTGCGGCCTCCGCTGGCACGTGCTGCTCAGCATTAATAATTCCACAATAGGTGATAAAAGTTAACAATTATGAGCTAGTTTCCAGTCTTTGAAACATTGGATGTAGAAGGCATGCAGTGGTTCCAATAGCAGTCTTTTGTGTCTGTTTCCAAGAATTAAGTGTTTTTCTGACCTCATTTATGGGAAAACAATTGTATTTATTGACATCCGTGACACCAAAGCTGAACCTTAAGCCTAAAGTTTCTTTTGACTAACGAGAAATATACAATGCCTCTGAACACCCCTAGGTAGACTTTTATGAGTGGTAGGTGCCTACTGCCCACAGATGAGCAAACATTAGGGCCAGTCTGGATGAAAACCTAAAAGCCTACTTTGTAGGGTTTTGTAAATTGGAGGAAGCTTAAACAGCAGTAGAAAATAACACCATGCAGATGGTAGTGTGACCACGTGTCCTGGATTGCCCAGGACAGTCCCGCATTTTGCAGGTCTGTCCTGGGCACCTTTATTCCAGGACAATACAGTGTCCCAGAATGAAACTGACACAGCCACCCCCCCCGGGCCAATCTGATGCCCCCAAAAAAGTCTGCTACATCACCACTTTACTCACTGACAGTACTCGTCCTGGCCGGGAATGCCTGGAAGAGCACAATCCTCACCCCCTGTTTGTTATTGGAGAAATCATAAATCCTGCCTCTTGTGTTCAATCACTGTGCTGTGATTCGTTACAGCCCTAGATGATTTTTGGGAAGGGGGGTGTCCCTCAATCGTAGCTTGTAAATGTGGTTACCCTAGCAGATGGGGGTGTCAGTGAAAACTCTGTGGGGGCTGGAGGTCCTCAGCCTGCAAGTCAGCATTGCTAACATATAAACCGCTTTTTCAGTGGTGCAGCTGAAGAGCCTCATTGATCAACTTGATCAATTCAGGATGTCACCTTTCTTGTTTTTCTTGGTGTTTTAAATTATTGTTTGCTTTGGTACTTCTCCATAAATTACCATTTTATAAATTATATTTGTATTTTCTAAGAATGAAAACCGCTGTCTTAAAGGCTGTTTGTAATCTTTGAGAAAAATACACAGGTACTGCAGTTTTTTTATGATGACTGTGAATGCTTGTGGTTAGAGCTTTCTCTTTCACATTAAAAATTGTGCTTTTGAATTTAAACAGGCTTTTACAGAAGCGCTCTTGTCAACCCTACAACATCTGAAACTGTAATGTGGGTTCTAAGGGCCCTACCTACACGTACAAGGCACCAGTGAATAGTTTTATTTTCTCATAAAGAGCGAGTAAGACACCTTTCACACTTGTACAACTTTAAAGTCGCGCGATTTTACTGCGATTGCGCGGCCACGATTTTACCGCAATTTTGCTGCGATTCGCGGCCGCGATTTCAATGAATGCCTGTGTAAGTGGCATCAAAATCGGACCAAAGTAGGGCAAGGACTACTTTGAAGTCGGCACTACTTAAAATCGTGCCAATATGAATGGAAGTCATTGAAAATAATGGAGAATGACTTGTCATACGATTTTGCAGTCCAAAATCGTGGGACAAGTCATGTAAGTGTGAAAGGGGACTTAGAAAAAGGTTCTTGTACGACTTCGGGGGGCGACTTGCATTGACTTCTATACAGAAGTAATTTTGTAAGTCGCCTCTGAAGTCGTCTTCAGGTTGCCTTGCCGAGTCGCCCCCAAAGTCGTGCCACCCCTGTGTTAATAGGGCTTAACTGTGTCCTGTTCCATAAAGAAGCTTCTAAGTGAAGCAATATGGTTACATTTAATGAAGGTACAACATTTAGCAACTTATTACTACACTTGGAGGTGCCTCTCTTCTCTTTTATACCCTGTAAAAAAAAATGCTTTGATATACAAGTGCTTTGGATTACAAGCATGTTTCTGGAACTAATTATGCTCGCAAACCAAGGTTTTACTGTAGAATTTTAAACCTAATGGTATTAAAATACCCCCCCCCCCTATTTTAACTAACCTGTTTAGGAAAGATATATATTCTTACCTATTCTCTGGCTGCTTCAATCAATCACATGATCTGGCTCCCCTGGGTCACCAGTGGCAGCTTCAGGGAGGAGGAGGGGGACGCCAGCATTGGACGACCCATTGAAGCTTATGGGTGACATCACTGCTTCCAGGCATTCCAGCCATTGTCAGAGCCCTCTCTCTTCTTCCCTGCATCCTCTGCTGGTTAACACAGGGGACATTACGTGACAGGCATTAAAGCAGGCTGAAAATAGGTAAGTGGGCACAGTGGCGACAATGGCATGGCACAGTGGCAGTGTTTGGCATGACACAGTGGCGACAATTGATGGGCACAGTGGCTGCATTTTACATGGCACAGTGGCGACAATTGTTGGGAATAGTGGCGACAATGGCATGGCACAATGGCTGTGTTTGGCATGACACAGTGGCGACAATTGATGGGCACAGTGGCAACAATGGCATGGCACAGTGGCTGCGTTTGGCATGGCACAGTGGCAACAATGGCATGGCACAGTGGCTGCGTTTGGCATGGCACAGTGGCAACAATTGATGGCACAGTGGCTGCATTTGGAATGGCACAGTGGCGACAATTGATGGGCATGGTGGCGACAATGGCATGGCACAGTGTCTGTGTTTGGCATGGAACAGTGCTGACAATTGATGGGTGCAGTGGCTGCGTTTGGCATGGCACAGTGGCGACAATTGATGGGCACAGTGGCTGCGTTTGATGGCATGGCACACTGGCTGCATTTGATGGCATGGCACAGTGGTGAAAATGTTATGGCACAGTGGCTACAACTTTATGGCACAGTGGCTGCGTTTGATGGGCACAGTGGCGGCAATTGATGGGCACAGTGAGGCTGCAATTTATGTTTTTCTTCCATTTGTTTGTGCCCCCCCCCAAAAAAAATTCAGCACCAGCCACCACTGGTACTGTATATACATTTTTCTTATACAGGTATGTCAGGATAGGTGTTGGGAGAGGAAGGGAGCATTTTTAAGACTAGTTAGCATAGAATTCCATTTTTAAAGGGTAAAACTCTGGGAAATGTGCATGTACTGCAGAGATGTATTGCATATGTTTTATTTTTTATTTTGCACAGACATACACTTTAAATGACCCCCTGTAATAAACACATTTAAAGGTGAACGCGGATCTTTCGGTCACAAAGCTAACTACCAAAACATATACATATCTAGGGCAAGAAAATGTAAGAAGCACATATTTACTTGAATTTTAACGTGACATGTGTTGTCTTCAATAACCAGACAGAGTAATGTGTTCTGACAGCTATTGCCTTTCTCTTGCTGTTTACTGCAATAAAGCAATTAAATCCAGGCTGACTCCTCCCAGGCTCACTACTGGTTGTTAAATTATCCTACTGGAGCTGTCACATCGAATACTGCACAGGATCCTGACATTCAGATTATTTTTTCAGCCAGGCTATTAATTGCAACAAGAGGGAACATGTATAGATTCCAGATGTACTGTAGAAGCAGGCAAAGAGCATCATGTGCCTCTTTAACCTTACAGTTTAATAGGTACTACTGTCATAAGATCGTCCATCCGATGACTACATGCCAGTGTAAAAGTACACACGATCAGTCCATCCGATGAGAACGGTCTGATGGAAGCTGACTGATGGTCTGATGTGCCTACACACCATCGGTTAAAAAAACAGTCGTGTCAGAACGCGGTGACGTAATACACAACGACGTGCTGAAAAAAATGAAGTTCAATGCTTCCAAGCATGCGTCGACTTGATTCTGAGCATGAGTGGACTTTTAACCGATGGTCGTGCCTACTAACGATCGGTTTTGATCTATCGTTAGGTATCCATCGATTAAATTTTAAAGCAAGTTGGCTTTTTTTTTTTAACTAAAGATTAAATAACCTATGGGGCCCACACACGATCGGTTTTGACCGATAAAAGCGGTCCATCAGACCGTTGTCCTCTGGCTATCCTATCGTGTGTACGAGGCCTTATAGTCATAAATTCTGGTCAGTTTTGTCTTTACAACTCTTAAAGGGGGTGCTTAACATTCGTTTCCACTTCTTATATCACTAAACTACCAACCCTGAGAGAGTGCACTGACTCACATTTGTTGGGCGCTTCTTCACGTCATACTGCCCCAGTGCTTGTCGAATTCCCGTGAACAAAAAAAGTGAACCATGAAACCATATCACCAAAAAAAAGTGCAAGATGGTACAGAAAAGGACCAACCTCTGAGGAGTAGGGGCCTGCGTCCCAGAACCCCCCCGGAGGTGCAAAACTCCAGATAGGTGCAAAGAACACTTGATCTTCATTGATCGAAGCCAGGTGGACCCCACATCTTAGGGACCTGTTGAAACAGGTTCTCCAAGTACTTGGAGAAAAACCTGTACCCTCCATTTCCCCTAATACTTACCTGAGCCCCATCTTTCTCCAGTGATGTCCACGAGCAGGGGCGTTGCTAGGTGGCAAAAAGACCAGGGGCTTCAGCCCAAAGTCGCCACCGGGGGAGTTCCAGGGTGGTCGTGACGCGTTTTTGGGCTGGGCGGTGGGGTTGTGTTACAGTGGGTAAGATCACTTGCTGCCTGGCTTACCAGTGCCCATCAATGACCACTAAACTCACCTACCTGACACACTGACCTACCTGACCTCACCTACCTGACATACATACACACACCTCACCTACCTGACACACTGACCTACCTGACCTCACCTCACCTCACCTACCTGATATACACTGACTTCACCTACCTGACATACATAGACTTACCTGACATACACTGACTTCACCTCCCTTACATACATGGACCTACCTGACATACACTGACCTCACCTACCTGACATACACTGACTTCACCTACCTGACATACATGCACCTACCTGACATACACAATAATTTGACGTACCTGACATACATGTAACATGGACCTACCTGACATACACAATGACTTGACCTACCTGACATACATGTAACATGGACCTACCTGACATACACAATGACTTCACCTACCTTACATACACCCATCATGTGTCACGGCAGGCAAGCAGACAGCCAGCCAGAAAGAAGGAGAGGAGAGCCGCCCGCCCGAGCCGGGATCTTACAGTGATGTTGCTTGTAATAGCCACCTTCTGGAGCCAGCAGCGCCTATGATGGATGTCACATGTCCCGCGGTCCCGGCATTGGACCTGGGGGACATCCATCATAGGAGCTGCAGGCTCCAGAAGGTGGGACTTGCAATATCACTCGGCCACACTCGGCGCCATTCCTAATGATAGCGGCCCCTGTTCGGTGGCGGCCGGAAGCGCTCAGGGACGTCAATTGGATGTTGCATTCCTGACACTCTGGGCTTTTCAGAGACCCAATCGGGGCTCCAGCCCCCCTAGCCACACCCTCCTGACGCCCCTGTCCACAAGAGTCTTGGCCATCTGAGACTCTCCTGTCTGACTGGCTGAGACACATCAGCAGCGCCATTGACTCCTGCTGCTGTTAATTAAAGTCAGTTAGCCAATCAAGAGAGAGAGGGGGCAAGGCTGGGCCGGAGCTCCATGTCTGAATGGAAACAGGAAGCTTTGACTTGGCTCTGTTGCCTCCATAGCAAGCTGCTTGTTGTGGGGGCACTCAACATGAGGGAGGGGCCAGGAGCACAGAAGAGGCACCCAAGAAGAGGACAATCTGGGCTGCTCTGTGCCAAATCACTGCACAGAACAGGTAATTATAGCATGTTTGTTATTTTTATTGAAAACAAAATAAGACTTTACAATCACTTTAAGGAACAAAAGAGGTTCAGTGTGTATACTGTAGATCATACAGTAGATACTGTAGATCCTCTGGTCCAACTCCAGACTCCTACTTTCTGCCTTCAAGCAATACATCCAGCTTCTTCCCAGCAGCAGCATAAGGAAAGGGAGGTGCACTGTGATGTAAGGGAGAGTAGGGGACTCAACTTCTTTAGGTGGGGTGGCTCTTGACATCTAATATATGGGGAAGGGATGCGCTGGACATCTAATCTTACAGATACAACCGGCCCTTTTGAGGGCAATCATAATGCTGAAGCGGCCCACAATGAAATTGAGTTTGACACCCCTGCTGTAGATGAAAGATTAGCTACTATAGGGGGCCTGGTTGCATGTGGAAAGAAACCCTTTAAATTTCCAGTTTGAGGGGATAAACCTTCACACCAGGAACCGTCATCGGGTGAAGTCATTTTCCTGACACTTCTGCCTGGAAATATGTGCAATGTTTTTTAGTTTTTTTTTGACTGGGGTTATGATGAGTCTGTGTGTCAGCTGGAGCCTCTCAGCGCACTGTACAAAGTCAGCATTTCATCTTCTGAACTGTGAATGTCAGACCTTCAAACACATCCCAGCCACTGAGCGTATCTGCTAAGTGATCAGAGGGACGGCTTCCAAATGCACATATGTTTTCCTGCAATCTTTCATCTTGTCCTTACCCCGCTGGGTCAGAATCAACATGGGTGGCTGTTACTTCCCTGCTGCCGCACACTTCTTACTGTTATACAGTGGCATTGGGAGAGTGATGTGCAGCAAAAAAAAAAACACATTACTGTTATTTATTTAAAGATGAACTGCAGGGAGACACAAATGAATGCATCTCATTATTACATCATTACATTTAGAGTATTTTAAAATGCATGTAATGTAAGTACCCAAATGGGACCTGATATCAGTCTCTTGCAGTCCCTGTAGAGCAGTGCTATAGTGTACGACAAAGAAGCAGTACAAGGACCCAATCCATTCATGTGCTGATACGAAGCATGCTGATAGAAGGAGAAAGCTTTTCCTTATACTGTCTAATTACAGACTGGGATGGGTACATGACAACCTGGGCTCAGAGTAAGTTAGTTAAACAATAGTGCCCTGACTGATGACATCTAGTGGCAGAAAAAAAAACTACTGTGGAAAATATCTCTGTAACAAAGGTGAATATTGCCGTTATAGTTTTATTTTTATCTATGGGCTATTCATTTTTGTAGATTTTTTTGGTGAAGTTCTATTTTAAAGATTAAAGCTGACTAGGCACCATTTGTATCATTTGTCCATGACAGTATCTGAGGACAGTTTTAAAAAATTGCAAAACTAAGTTAAAAGAGCTTAGAATTTTGCAGATCCCAGGTGTTGGAGAGGATGCCCCCAGGAGGGCACATATTTACAATTATGGTGGTATTGTCACAAGATCTGCAAATTTTGGAAAGCCATCTCCCCAAGAATACACTCAAACATGGGCGTCCGCTGACATTTTTTCAGAGGGGGGCGCTTCAGCAGTGGCGATACACAGTAGCATTTTACCCTTTCTTCGACCGCTAGCGGGGGTTAAAAACACTAGCCCCCCACGTTAAAATGTAAAAACACCCCACTGTGCCCCCTGCATCTCTTAACCACTTGAGGCCCGCGCTACCGTCGGATGACGGCAACAGCGCGGGCCTGAAAATCATTCTGGCGTTCCCAGCGCGCGCTGTACAGCGCGCTGCGGGGAAGCCCTGTGTTGTCCGTGTCCCTTGGACACGGCCAATCACAGATCGCGGCAAACGGCCAATCAGAGCGGCCGTTTGTGATGCGATCTGTGGGCGAATGAGAGATGATCTCTCATAGATCATCTCTCATTGCCGGCTCACACAGAGACAATGTCCTGTCTCTGGAGGGGAGGAGCCCGATCTGTGTTCCTTCCTACATAGGGACACAGATCGGTCACCCCCCCCAGTCACCCCCCCCCTCCTCCCACAGTTAGAACACACCTAGCATACACATTTAACCCCTTCCTCACCCCCTAGTGTTAACCCCTTCAATGCCAGTCACATTTATACTGTAATTAGTGCATATTTATAGCACTGATCGCAGAATAAATGTGAATGGCACCAAAAATGTGTCAAAAGTGTCCGATGTGTCCGCCATAACGTCGCAGTACCAATAAAAATCGCAGATCGCCGCCATTTCTAGTAAAAAAAAAATAATAAAAATTGTATTTTTCTTCAAAATTGTCGCACTTTTTTGTTTATAGCGCAAAAAATAAAAATCGCACAGGCGATCAAATACCACCAAAAGAAAGCTCTACTTGTGGGGAAAAAAGGACGTAAATTTTGTTTGGGAGCCACGTCGCACGACCGCGCAATTGTCAGTTAAAGCGACGCAGTGCCGGAAGCTGAAATTTTACCTGGGCAGGAGGGGGGTGTAAGTGCCCAGTATGCAAGTGGTTAATATCTCTTTGTCACTACTGTGTACCCCCTCTCCACAACTGCACCTCTGGACCCCTTTACATTACACTGCACCTCACAGCTCTGGACCCCTTTACATTACACAGCACCCCACAGCTCTGGACCCCTTTACATTACACAGCACCCTGCATCACTGGACCCCTTTACATTACACAGTACCCTGCACCACTGGACCCCTTTACATTACACAGCACCCTGCATCACCGCACCCCTTTACATTACACAGCACCCTTTCCCTTGACTGAAAAAGTACACTATATTGACAGTATATTTATTTCATAATATAATATAATATATAAAAAAAATATTTTTTTTATAAAAAAAGGGGGGGTTGTCATCTGGAGCCCTGGGGATCACCAGGCCACTGGGGACCTCCAGACCCCTAAAAAAAAAAATGTCCCAATAATAAAAAAATAAATAAAAATATATAAAAAAAAATGTTATTAAAAAAAGGGGGGGATGCCATCCAGGGGGCCCTGGGGGCCTCCGGGCCCCTGGGGACCTCCGGACTTCTAAAAAAAAAAGAAAAGAAAAAAAATTGGCCCTTTAATAAAAAATAAAAGAAAAATATATTAAAACAATATATTTTTTTATAAAAAATAAATAAAAAAAGAGGGGGTTGCCATCTGGGGCCCTGGTGGCCTCCGGCCCCTTACAGTTGTACTGCCTGTACCCCCTGATGGCGGCCCTGGATGGAGCCTACACCTGGTTGGATTTTCTGACAACAAGCTCACATCGAACATTTGTTGACGGATTTTCCGACCATGTGTACGCGGCATAAGTGGTTAGATTGCGGTACATACGATAGAGAGATATTCTCTGTTCATTTTTAATTTCAGAGGTTTACAGCCACTTTAAAACATGGAGGAATGTTCATGAATTGCAGAAATGTACTGAATATGTTTTATTTCGTTTTTTCCCAGACACAAACTTTAAGGTATTTATACTTTATGGTTGTATAGTACATTAAAGCACTGTATGATTACTTCATATTTCAAAAGCTCAATCTATGTAAATTTAGGAGGGGGATGCTGACAAATTCAAGCTGGCCCTTGAACGTCATGTCTGTCCTGCTTTACTCAGGAGAGGAAAGTCATTGAAATTTGATGTTCGGTTCTAAATGTGGTACTTAGTATATCTATACTGTCTTGATGATTCATGAACAGAAAACTCTTACTGACTGGCCTGCAGAGACTCCGCTGTTGCAGACGTCTATATCCAAGAGGCTAAATCCAGACTTCCTTGCTTCTAACAACAATTTGTTCCTGTGTCATGTTGGGAGATTGGTTAGGGGTTTGCGTGAGTTGCAGACCCCCTGTGCACATGTGATGGTCATGAAGACCCTGAAGGCAAATTACACAGACCTTCTCTGACTGATATGTGAGCTTATACTGTTAGCTTTACAAAACAAAGAGAATAAACGTTATTTATCCTTCATCGTCCAGAGATAAGGAGATCATTGAAAAGCATTTTGTCTTAGGCCGCGTACACACGATCAGACCGGTCCGATGAAACTGGTCTTAAGACCAGTTTCATTGGACCAATTCGATGGTGTGTACGGCCTATCGGACCGTTGTCCGTTGTACCAAAGTCTTAAAACTTGCTTTAAAATCTGTCCGTCGGACAGATTCGATGGTTAGTACACAAAAGCATGGGACCAAAAACCTGCGCATGCTCAGAATCAAGTCGACACATGCCTTGAAGCATTGAACTTATTTTTTTTCAGCATGTCGTTGTGTTCTACGTCACCGCGTTCTGGTCTGATCAGATTTTTGGCCCGATGGTGTGTACGCACATCAGACCATCAGACCACTTCAGCGTGGTCCGATGAAAACGGTCCGTCGGACCAGTTTCATCGGACCGGTCTGATCATGTGTACGTGGCCCTAAAGTGTATTAGGACTCTGTTTTACAATGAAGTAGAGTGGATTGCAACGCACATGCATTGGATTAGGCAGCCCATTTAAGAGGAACGGGAGGTCAACAAATGAAAAAACAGGTCCTGCGCCATTTTTTTTATATATCTTCAGTGTGTTATCATGTGTTAAATTAATGCTATAATGCGGGTCATCACACACAATTCTGTGTGTACGGGCCCTTAAAAGTAAAAGCTGGGAGCAGACATCATGTGGTGTATGCTCTGGGGCAGGACATTTCATTTTAGAAGGCAGAAATTAAGTACAGGTACTGGACCCCCAATGTTGGAGGTTATTTATCCTATTCTATTTAGTCATACCGGTACTGACTAGTTTTCCAATGTTTCTCTTCTTCCTTTGTTTCTCGCCCTCACTCAGCTAATGTGACCCAAGTGCTGATGGAGAAGGACAAACAAGGATGCTGTGCAGGCACACAGTGTCTTTCTTATCAATCAATAAAAACCTCATTGGTTGTTACATCGCCAGTGACTAGAAGTTTTATCCACCCCCTGGCTTGCATATCATTTTTGGTAAATTTTTAGGCAGTTTGCCAAGGCACCTCTGGGAAAACCTGAAGGCACCCTGGTTGACAAAAGTTGTTCTATTGAATGATCAGCCATAGCAGTAGTGTAATATGTTGTAATATTTTAATTAATGGTGTGCTGGATAGCAGTAATAATTAAGAAATGTGCTTTATTTGCTGTGAATCTTTCCAATACGCTTCTCAAATATTTTTTCTGGTATGGCAATCCCCACAGATATAATGGCAGTGGACTATTTAATTGATTGGCTCAAGCTGAGAGGGGCTATCTAAGGACAACCCCCTCTCTATAGTTTATTCCTTGGACCGTAGTGTAGTACCTATGAACATAAAGTTTTTCTTTGACTAGATCAGACAGTGTGTGTGTGACTCTCTCTGTGGGAGGTCCATACTACTTTTCAATGAACATTACTTATGTTATGAACAGTCCCAGCAAGCCCAATTCATGTTGTAAGACAACATGCACTTACTGCCCAGGTTGGGGCAGCTTGTGTGGTAAAGGGCTTCATGAAAGAAAATCTTAGACAGAAGTCCAAATTCCTGTACTTTGTGATCTTGTGAAAGAGTGGGTGGGTTTACTAGCCAACACAATTTACTCAAGTTTTTATATACTGGAGGTAGCCAAAGGGGGTTTAAGCCTCATACACAGGATAAGAATATTGACGAACTTAACGTCCGTTTTTTTTTGCTAGTATCCATATCGAATGCTAGTCTCCGTATCAAAAATGAATAGGTTACTATTAATAAATAATAATTAATAAGTACGAAAATTCCCATACGGCGGAATAAAAAAATTGGAAGTGATGTAATGTGTTGTAGTGTATTTGTATTGTATTTTTGGACGAAAACTGTACTATTTAAAAAAAAATCATATGATCTGGTATCGTACAAGAAAGGTGGTTGTGTTTGTCCCTTTGGAAAATTTCAGACAAAAGCTGTGTACTAACGATCAGATTATTGTAAGATCGCTTCAAAAGCAGTATTTTTTGTACGATATTTTGATTGTAGAGGGCTTTAGGAAAGAATAAGGTCACGTACACACGATCAGACATGTCCGATGAAACTTGTCTGACGGACCGTTTTCATCAGACAACTCTGAACTTGTCTGATGGTCTGATGTGCGTACACACCATCAGACCAAAATCCGATCAGACCAGAACGCAGTGACGTAGAACACAACGACGTGATGAAAAAACGAAGTTCAATGCTTCAAAGCATGCGTCGACTTGATTCTGAGCATGCGCGGGTTTTTGTTCCGATGCTTTTGTGTACTAACAATCGAACCTGTCCGACGAACAGGTTTCCATCGGACAGATTTTAAAGCAAGTTTAAAACTTTTGTCTGATGGACAACGGTCTGATAGGCCGTACACACCATCGAACTGGTCCGATGAAACTGGTCTGCAGACCAGTTTCATCGGACATGTTCGATCGTGTGTACGCAGTCTAAGTGTGTACTGGGAAGAGGAGATTTTCCTACTGGGCTAGAGAGCATGGGTCTTTGGGAGGCCCTGTCTGTGCCTTCAAAAAGAAAACTTTGACGTATACCGGACATTGGCAGAGATAGGATGAGTATTGCAGCTGGATTAGGGGTTTAAAATAAACCCAGATGAGTGGACCCATATAGCGGTCATAGTCACATGAAAAGACAAATTTATACATAAGGAATACATATGCATGAACATGGAAATCACTGGTTTGTGGCTCAGCCAACAATCTCGTGACTGTTTATTCCAGCTTAAACAGTTCTAGAACCATGTGGATATTAAAAAGTTGAACTCTGTGGTATTTCTTATTAAAGTGCTGTTTGTTTGATATATCTTGGTTTATAGAAGATCTTCCTCTTAAATCTCCTTCAAAAGATCACTGGAGGCTTTGCAGAGAGAATAGCTTTGTGATGATCCTATACCTTTAACTTGTTGCTGGACCTCCAAGGAGTAGTCATAAAGTAGGTGTTTTCATTTCTCTCTGCCAGGCTTCCCCTGCTCTTTGTTTGACTTCCTGAGCTCTCTGGGTTTTGTTAAAAATATTATAAATT
This sequence comes from Rana kukunoris, assembly GCA_029574335.1. Classification (NCBI taxonomy): domain Eukaryota; kingdom Metazoa; phylum Chordata; class Amphibia; order Anura; family Ranidae; genus Rana; species Rana kukunoris. The sequence continues at coordinate 36,077,395 of CM056055.1, forward strand.
CCCACACTTCAAGATTAAGTTATCTTTGTGGTCTCTGGGACTGATTAATACCACACACGCCGTTTCAGACATGAAGCATATTGGCCATTGAGCTGGCTTCGAACAATAGTTTTCTCCGAATATATGACTGCTTTCTGTTGATGTTTGTTTGTCGTGCTTGACTTAATGAAGTGTTTGGGGGGTTTAAAACGGTGATCCTTCCCAAATTCCAGCCAGTGTTTAGGTCAGGATGAGCTGCTGTCTCTTAATTTAGACAAAATGTTTTACTCGAAATAACTTGAAAAAGCTAGATAAGTAGCATCTCACTACGGCTGGTTACTGAAAGGAAACATAGTACAAGAGGAGGAGACAGTAATGTGAACACCGGCATTATAGAGCTTAATTTTATTTGTGTAGGCTACTGGGAAAAAACAAAAGTTGTGATTATCTTTTGTTTATCTTTTCTTTGTCTATGCTTTCTAGGGTGCATGCCAGTATATTAGGTGAGAAGGAGGATGTCAAAAGGCCTGTCTGTGGTCCAAATAGGTGACTAAAGATAGGTCAGAGTCATTAGGTTTAACACACTTTATTTAACAAAAAATGTGTTTCTTGGCTTTAAATTACTTGGTCTGAAAGACCCACTCAGGGGAAACCATACACGGGATATCAATGAACATCAATCTATCACCCTCAATTATAGAAGTGGTAGTTTAAAAAAAAACATTTTGGGGTGAAATAAGATTTTGGTGACATTTTTTTAATGTTAAGCCCCATACACACTATCAGTTTTCCTGACGGTTTTCTCCTCAGGTTTACCAAAACCATGTAGTACAAGGGCCTGCCTGATTGCATACAAATTGAAACTCTTGAGGTTTGACCTCATATTAGATGGTTTTGGTAAACCTGAAGAGAAAACCGTCAGGAAAACTGATAGTGTGTATGGGGCTTTAAAACTGATGACTTCCTCCTACTCAACTAGTACACCAGCTGCTTGAGAACCTTCCGAAAGATCCAGGACTGGGCCCCCAGAGGCATTGACCTATTCTATCCTGGGTGGAGTTATTTTATTCTTTGAGGAGAAGTATATGTTTTTATACATGTTTTCTCTATACTTTATTTAATAAATAATTTAAAACCTTATATATACTTCTCCTCAAAGAATTTTGTGCCTTAAAAGTCCACCACAAAGGGGATTCTTGTTTTCCACTATGATCTTTCATAGGCACAGGTGGAGAATAAAATAACTCTACCCAGGATAGAATAGGTCAATGCCTCGGAGGTCCCAGTCCTGGATCTTTCGGCAGTTGGTGTACTAGTTGAGTAGAAGGAAGTCATCAGGTTTAATATTCAAAAAAAATGTCACCAAAATCTTATTTCACCCCAAAAAGTTCCTCTATTAATACTGGATGTGGCACCAAAAATGCTCATTACTGTCAACTCGCCAATTGTATATGAAAGATCATATGTCTTTACCCCATAAGATTACCACAATCTAAACAAATGTATGTTGTTTTTTTTAATTAATTTTCCAATCTTAAGCTTTTTTAAGACCATAACTATATTATAGTCACAGAACCAATGCCATGTACACACAGAGGCGTATCTACTGAAAATAGTGCCTATGGCAAGCACTGAAACTGCGCCCCCATCGAAACATTTAAAACCCATCTTTCGGATAACCTTAAAAAAAAACAGCTAACAAAACTAGTGATATTTATCATTTATCATCCCTTGTGATACCTTGGGTAGTGACATATCCTCTTTATGGAGAAATCTGGGGTTTATTAGACCCCTGATCCCTCCTCTGCCCTCCAAGCCCAGGTAAATGCAGAACCAATACTGGAAGTGATGAAATCTTCATCATTTTAGGCCTCAGTTTTCACAGAGGAGAGGAAGAAACTGATGTTCCTCCTTCTTTGTGCGCTGCCAATCTGACTAGATGGAATGGGAGAGCCTGGGAGAAACAGGGGAGGGCTGTGGCTAAACGCAGCAGGGATAGCGCTGCCATTGTCCATTAGCAAATATGCTGAAAAGGAGATCCTGCCTATGCTCGGGAGGAGGGAAGAAGAGACCCTCAGACCCTGGTAAGTGCCTTGCTGCCCAGCCACTCATCAGCGCCCCCTTCATATGGCGCCCATGGCACTTTCCATGGCTGCCATACCCTAGATACGCCACTGCGTATACACAATGGATTTTGTTATCGGAATTCTGTTCAAGCTGTCTTGCATACACACTGTCAGACTAAATTTCGACCGTCCAAAACGCAGTGACGGAAAATACTGCGACGAGCCGAGAAAAATAAAGTCCAATGCTTCCGAGCAAGCGACGACTTGATTCTGAACATGCGTGGATTTTTCTCTGACGGAATTCCACACAGACAATCGGAATTTCCCATCGGATTTTTTGCCATCGGAAGAATTTAAAACATGTTCTATTTTTTTACTCCAATGGAAAAAAAGTCTGATGGGGCCCACACATGATCGGAATTTCCGATGAAACAAGTCCATCCAACTTTTTTCATCTGAAAATCCGATCATGTGTACACGGCATAAGGCCTCTCCCATCTCCCCTCCCCTATTTTTCTGGTTAACACCTCAAGCTATCTTACAGGTCTTCACCTTGCCTTTGACTGAACCCCTCAACAAAAAAAAAAATCCCTGGTCACAAGGATAAAAAACAAGTGGAAATCTCTTAAACTGGGTCACAAGCAGCCATTAAAAATGGCTGACGCTCTAAACCCTCTCCAGTCAATTTTAAACAAAAAAAAAACGTTTGGCTGGAGTTGGACTTGAAGTTCTCCATGCTTGAAGTTTCATCTAATTGTGGCTTCCCGAAAATAGAATTTGATTTCTGTGTCAATAGTGTCCCGCCGCTTGTCTGACAGCTGGTTTTCCGCTGGATCTGGAGTTGATATTACCTCATCCCATGTGAGATTGAACTCTTCACCTTGTCATGTAATCGGGATAGATATTCTACCACATGCTCCATCTTTGAGGTCATCATCAGACATAACACTGCTACAGTACCGATGCCTCATCAGACTACACTAAGAATACACCAATTCATCTTGTTTGTTTTAAAGCAGCTTTTTGTAGTTAAACATCTAGTGACGAGGAGCTAAATGTGAGTAACAAAGTAAACTCCTAATAAAACCACATTTCATGTCCATCATTGACTGCTTTGGGGTACAAAAATAGTGTTTTTTTTTCTCAATTTGAGGTTCTTCTCGAGGTCACTGAGCTTTTATGCTTCATCTACACTGTGACCATTTATAAGGGCTAACAAGCGGTAAATAATGAGGTTTCTTTGATAGAGTCAATGCTTGCTGAAGTTTTCAGCTCTCCTAACACATTTTGATAAATCACTTCTATTCTGTTTTATATATTACGATTTTTCGATAGTCATGGAAATTCCATAGAACTTGAGTTTTTCTTTTTTGCCTTTGTTAACTTTAGATTTTAACAATTTGTTTAACAACTGGGCATCTCTATTTAAAACTAAACCCATAGATAAATATCTACTATTTTTTAAAGTATATCTAAACCCAAAAACAAAAATGTAATAGTTGCAGTTGACTAGTTCTTGGTGTGGTGGCTGCAGTTGTGTTTTTTTTAAGCTGCTTTTGCATTTTTTTTTTTTGACTAGTGATCCTGCAAATAACATACTTCCTGTCCCTGGGTGGCTATGTCACCCAGTGGTGGCCGGTGGTTATTTTCTTTGGGGGGGCCGCAAACAGTAAACCCCCCTGTGGGTCTGCTGGCCGGCCAACGGGTCTGGTGCACTGACTTACCCCTTCTCTCCTGGGCTCTCTCTTGGTGATGGCGGCTCTCCGTCAGTTTCCTCCCTCCTGGCTCTGGCTTCCGTTTCCTCCATCCTTCCCCTGCTCTCCACGGGCGGCCAATCCGGGGTCTTCTCTTTTTCGGCCAATCATCGGGTCTCAGACCTGCTTCTGATTGGCCAGATTGAGGATCAGTGTTACCACAGCGAATATTTATTTGCTGTGGTAACACCTGGGTGAGCTTGTAACGCAATGCTCTGTACCACGACTCCACCTTTTTTTAAGTCTATTAGAGCCTATTGCTCTAATCAGGTGCTTCAAAAACACACCCCTGCTGTTGTAATTCAGGTGCCCGGTGTCCTGAAAGGGGCCGGACCCCTGAATAGGGCATTGGAGCGGCAGTCATGAATAGATTCATGACATGCATGAATCTATTGATTAGCAATATGGGGGTGGTTGGAGAGAGGGGGGCGCCACTAATAGACAGACCGCCACTGATGTCAAGCCTTCTTTGATCTATGGAGGAAACCATGGTTATCACCGTAGCCCTCTCATCTGATTTGGACTACAAACACATCCATATCTCTTCATTGCCATTACAAGATGGGTAGGGCAATTTGATAGTTTACAGAAGATAGATCGTAAGAAAGATGTTCTTTGACGCCGCTCACATGGAGTAACAAGGCACTGCATTTTTGGCGAGATCAACAGATATTTTTAACTTGCTGAAAATTTCCTTGGCTTGAAAGAAAAAAGAAAACTAGTGCAGCCGGCACAACTAAGGACTGTAATATAAGGAAAGAAAAATGGACAGCCGCACTCCAATGGATGAAAAGACTTAAAAATAGTGCCTGTTTATTCCAGTCAAAAAACTAAAACAGCAAAAACAGCAAACAGTGGGGTAACAACTAAGGACTGTAAGCTGCAATATATAACGTTTTTGTTCTTGGATTTAGTTATCCTTTAATGATAAAATAGTTTGAAAGTTCGATCAGGTCCGCCTGTTAGTTTTTGAGGCATCAGTCCCTTACAATCTAAGTTCCACAACTCGCATTCATACAAACACATACAATTTAGACAGGAGCCAATTAACCTACCAGTATGTCTTTGGAGTGTGGGAGGAAACTGGAATACCCAAAGGAAACCCACGCAGGCACAGGAAGAACATGCAAACTCCAGGCAGGTAGTGCAATTGTTGGGATTCAAACACACGGCACTAGTGCTAGCAGGTGGAAGTGCTAACCACTTAGCCACTGTGCTGCCTAAAAGCAACACAGATGCACAGACAGGGGAGAGAAGAGGGTAACATGTTTTACACTGTAGCAGTGCTTTTTGATAAAGCACCTCTGCTGCCATTTGGGACCTTTACTTCTGAACAGTGGCGGTGTGTCCATAGTGGGTGCAGGAGCGCCACCCCCTCTCTCCTGCACCCGTCACTCAACAATACATAGATTCATGCATTGCATTAAACTATGTATTGTCGCCGCTACTGCCCACTATTCACCGCCGGCCATCTGAATAACAGCGGTGGGTGTGTTTTGGAAGTGTCTATCAGAGCCAGCGGCTCTGACAGGCTTTCCGATTAAAGCATGTGGGCTCTAATCGGCTTCCAAATGGTTATCCAGGGGGCGCACAGGGTGTGGGTTCCCTGGTTAACACTGACACGCGTCTCAGCCAATCAGGTTCACCGGGTCTTGTTACCGGTCACCTGAGTGACATTGAGGGCGGGAGAAGACATCGAGGGAGCGTGGAGGAGGGTGGCTGACCTGAGAAAGGTAAATGCTGGGTGGGGGGGCAAACTGGCAGTATTTGATAGGTCAATCTGATGGCATTTTACGGGGAAAACTGGCGGCATTTTACAGGGCAAACTGTAAGATGGCCACAGCCAGAAATGCTAGGGGGGTGTGTAATTTCTCAACAAAATAAAGCATGGAAGCCATGGATAAATAGGGCAGTTTGCATCAAATATTAAAAATAAATTAAATAATGTTTTTGGCTTGTGGTGCTCAGATGCAGTGAAGATCCGCTTTTATAATGCGTTTTTGTTTTTCATCTTTAAGCATCCCTGTTAGCTTGTTAGGGACTGTTCATATTGTTTTTTTGGCCTATGTGAAAATAGTATTTCAAGACCCAATACAAAGGGAGCAGTTACTAAAGGATATTGCAGAACTTTAATTGAACATTACCTGAAGTGTTTACTTCCTTCCTGAGCTCCTCAGTGGCTTTCACTTCCTTCCTAAACTATCAGTTGTAGGGTTTAGTAGCACAGCATGACACTCATTTAAATGCCTATACCTTTTAACACCTCATCCACTCAATGTACTTAAGTATATACAGATCCTTACTACAAACATATGCATAGGGCTTTGTCATTTATACTGGGGAGAACATCAGTGCCTTATGTATATCTAAATACATACAACATATATATATATATATATATATATATATATATACACATACTATCATGACATACACATATCATGCCAGAATAGCAAAATTGTGCGAAATATACAGTTACATTTATTTTCACTTGAGAACAACAGAGAAACCTCTGAAACCGTTTGATTTCGTCATTTAAGGACCGCCACACGACGATATATGTTGACAGAATGGCATGGCTGGGCACATGGACGTATATATGTCCTATTTCAGAGCCCAGCCGTGGGTCACGAGCGCGCCGCCGCAGGCGTGCTCGCGACCCGGTCCAAAGCTCCGTGACGGTGCCCACGGGACCCGCGGACCCGATCGCCGTGGGTGTGCAGCGATTGGGTCACAGGAGCTGAAAAATGGGGAGAGGTGAGTGTAAACCTTCCCCGTTCTTCTCTGTGGCAGTGCCAGTGATCGTCTGTTCCCTGATATAAGGAACAACGATCACTGACTTTACACGTCTAGCCCCGCCCCCCTACAGTAAGAAACACACATGAGGTCACACTTAACCCCTACAGCGCCCCTATTGGTTAACCTCTTCACTGCCATTGCCTGCCTGTCTAAACTTGAGGTCTGTGGACCTCAAGTCGCATCAAAGTCAGACCAAAGTAGTCGCTGTGACTTGAAGTCCCACAGATATGAACGGTATTCATTGGAAATCATGGGGTACGACTTGTGATGCAACTCTGCAGTCCCTAGTCCCAGGACAAGTCGCACAAGTGTGAAAGGGGCCTTACTGTTCCACAATCCATACACCTCTGGCTCTCAGAGTGCATTGTAAATATTGTTAGACCAATGAACCACTGATTGTCAGGCAGACACACAGAACTGCAATCTGCCTATGTAAACAAGGCAGATCTCTGTTCTGACAGGTCTGGCAGTGCGCTGCGCCCTGAGCCCAACTTTTTTTAAGCCAATTAGAGGCTCTGGCTCTAATCACGTGCTTCATAAAAAGACCCCCTTTATTGGAATTCATGCGTCCGGCATCCTGCAAGGTTCCTGTGTGCCCTTAATGGACGGGCTACCCCTGATGTGGACACTGCTTGGCTATATCGTTTACATGTGGCAGGCTGAATCATATATGTGGACGGTGGTAGGCTGAATCAGAGTTTTTTATAACTCCTAAGGATTCCATCAGAAATGTCTCCCACCTCTCGCGTGTCACTTCATCTCTTTTTGTCCCCCTGACTTTATTATCTGTAATAAATGATAAATTACACAATCCAGCAGTTAGAATGAGACTTTTTGTAGTGTCAGGTGGGCATTTCTGGGTGCATGATTCTTCCATAGTCCTTGGGGTGGGGATCTGTTGATTCAACTCATGGGAATCTATCCAGAATCCTAATACCACTTTTGGGACAATAACTTATACATAGCTGGCAAGGCAACACTAATGCAACTGAATGCCAACCTGAGGATCACTGGTATATTAACATCATTTAATGAAAAACTGCTGATTGCAGTGGTCATTTTAGTGATTTATCGGCCCATGTGATTAAACAGGCTTTATGTCTTCTATATAATTGTCCATGCACACTACAGTTTGAATGACCAATTAGGATTTCATAGAGCTATTTAGCTACAAATCCCAGAGGGTAATCTCTGCAAGCAGTTGTTTATCTGCTAGAAGGTGTAAGTAAGTATATCTAGAAAATCAAGATGTATAATAAAACAGTGATATTGCCTTGGTTCCAGCTTTTCAACGCTGCACTTAGAGATAACATCTTTTTGATATAGCAAGTACTGTAGTGTTTTGTCTATTTTTGGATGCAGCATATCTGTGTCTTAAGCCACTGAAAGTGTTTGTTCACACCAATGAGCTGCGCTGAACGCACGCCCGCTGGTGCACTCTTGGGGGACGCAGTGCTGATGGATCGTTCATTCCTGGTGCAGTCCTATCACATGTACCAAGGAGCCCAAGATAGCCATACACCAGTAGAATTTTGTACAAAAGTGTTAGTTTTCTGAACTTTTCCTCTAGTTTCTAATGGGTAGTGGGATCGAATCGAAGTAGTTTTCATCCTAATTTTTTTTTAAGGAGAATGATTAATTACCAGAGGCGGCTCTAGGCTTTGTGAGGCCTTAGGCAAAACTTGACATGGGGCCCCCACTCAAACCCATGATGGGAAAAATAATTCAAGGACAAGCGCCTCTTCCCCACAACCCTGGCCGGTGGTTGTGGGGGTCTGCGGGCACGGGGGCTTATTGGAATCTGGAAGCCCCCTTTAACAAGATGCCCCCCAGATCCTGCTCTTTAATACCTAAGGGGCGGGGGCCACCTGGTGATGTCACCTAGTGAACCTGCCCCTTGTGATGTCATTGACTGAGGGCATGCTGGATCATTGACGTCACAAAGGGGCGGTGTCACCGATATTCACTGGTTGTTAGGAATGCTGGCGGCCCTGCTCCTGAGTCAGGGCTCTTAACGTTTCCTGAGCACAGCAGCGTTAAGGTACCCTGTCCCTTAAGACTGGAGTAATGCATTGGGTAAGTTAGGTGGCTGTGAGGCCCCTGTGAGTGTGAGGCCTTAGGCGACCGCCTAATTTGCCAAATTAAAAAGCCGCCTCTGTTAATTACCATATATACTCGAGTATAAGCTGAGTTTTTCAGCACATTTTTTTGTGCTGAAAATGCCCCCCTCGGCTTATACTTGAGTCTATATAACCTTTTTGCGCCTGATCTCCCGGATTTTGGGGACCCGGTACCGGCCGGGCGTAGGCCAAAGGTCCCCTGGATCCACATATAGCTCCACTCTTCCTCTACAAGTGTGCAAAGTTTGTTGTCCGGGGGACCTACAGCCGGGGAGCACTGATTTTTCAAAGTCTGGCACCCCTTCCATAGACACCCATGTTAAGCGGTAATTTCTCTGGTAAATTTGGGGACCCGATACTGGCCGGCCATAGGTCCTCTGGACCCGAAACTTGGCACACATGTAGTTCTCCTCTACAAGTGTGCAAAGATTGCTGTCTGGGGGACCTACGGTCGGGGAGCACAGATTTTTCAAAGCCAGGCACCCCTTCTATATACTCCCATGTTAAACATAAGTCCAGTCATGGGCACAGTGAGGCACGGGCACAGTGAGGCACGGGCACAGTGAGGCACGGGCACAAGGAGGCATGGACACAGTGAGGCATGGACACAGAGAGGCATGGACACAGTGATGCATGGGCACAGTGAGGCATGGGCACAGTGAGGCATGGACACAGTAAGGCTTGGACACAGTGAGGCAAAGTGAGACACAGTGAGGCATGCAGATGCCCTAGGCTTATACTTGAGTTAATACGATTTCCCAGTTTTTTTGTGGTAAAATAAGGTGCCTCGGCTTATATTCGGGTCAGCTTATACTCGAGTATATACGGTATATAAAAAATTTACATTTGTTATTCTACCATTTAAAAAGGTAAAACGTATGTTACATGCTGTTCATAATACATCCACATCCATATTCAAAATACAATGTTTCACCCCAAGATATCCCAATACATAAATATACAGTAAATGATGTCTTAATCCACATTTCCATAACAAGTGCCTATTGGTATAACAAACTTCAACGCATCTCTCGGGTCAAGGCCCGCTTCTTCAGGAAAAGATGGGGGAATAGTTGTATGTAATACAGATCGCAATATATTACAACAAACATTCTTGAAAATGTTTTAGGCATATTACAGAGGGCGCTCACCAAAACCTACCTCCAGAACAGCAATCAAATAAATGCAGGTACAAATTAAAAGAAGCAGGCGTGGTTCCCAATAGCCACATCAAACTTTCACGTACATTAACTAATGGAGGAGGGTCTCCATATACCAGTCGACGAAGGGGCAGGATCGACCAAAGTGATTTTGCCAAACACTGAAAAAAATAGATATATTTTATAGGAGATTGTTATATATATAATTATTCAAACAATAATTTCTCTCTATGAACTAATAGAGACATTGGAAAATAAATTGTGCGTATATACACTATATTGTCAAAAGTATTGGAACGCCTGCCTTTACACGCACATAAACTTTAATGGTACCCCATTCTTAGTCTGTAGGGTTCAATTTTGAGTTGGCCCACCTTTTGCAGCTATAACAGCTTCAACTCTTCTGGGAAGGCTGTCCACAAGGTTTAGGAGTGTGTATATGGGTATATTTGACCATTCTTCCAGAAGCGCATTTGTGAGGTCAGGCATTGATGTGGACAAGAAGGCCTGGCATGCTGTCTCCGCACTAATTCATCCCAAAGGTGTTCTATTGGGTTGAGGTCAGTTCCTCCACCACAAACTTGCTCACCCATGTCTTTATGGACAATGCTTTGTGCACTCCCAGCCTAGAGGTGAGATATAAGGTCTTATTGACCTCAGATCTCACTGTAAAGGGGACCTGTCATGCCATTTTCCTATTACAAGGGATGTTTACATCCCTTGTAATATGAATAAATGGGATCAAAAAGTGTCAAACTAAAAAAGAAAAGTAAAATTAACAATACGTTTTTATTCATTTTTTTAAAGTGCCCCTGTACCCGTGTGCTCGCACGCAGACGCAGACGCATTCGCAAGTCCCTCCCACATATGAAAACGGTGTTCAAACTACACATGTGAGGTATCGCCACGAACATTAGAGCGAGAGCAAGAATTCTAGCCCTAGACCTCCTCTGTAACTGTTTGGCACCATTCCACGAGCGTGTGCAATTGTGAAGTGACACGTTAGGTATCTATTTACTCAGTGTAACATCATCTTTCACATTATGCAAAAAAATTGGTATAACTTACATTTTTTTTTAACCCCCCCTGGCGGTATTCCCGAGTCTGACTCGGGGTTAGATTTTTATGCTGCGATCGGTAACCCCCGAGTCAGACTCGAGCTCGCCTCGCAGCTTTCACAGGCAGGGTTTTCTTACCTTGTTCCTGGATCCAGCGATGCATCCATGCTGTGTGAGCGAGCGGGTGCTCACTCGATTCACACAGTGTCCCCGTGTGCCACCAAGCTCCGTTCCCTGCGATGTTACGACGCACGGGGGCGGAGAACGGCGCCATATTCATAAAAGTAAACAAACACATAGTAAAGATTATAGATTACAGTACTGTATGTAAAAAATACACCCCCCCCCCTTGTCCCTAGTGGTCTGCCCGGTGTCCTACATGCACTTTTATATAATAAAAACGGTTCTTTCTCCCTGCAAAATGTAGATTGTCCATAGCAAACAAAAGTGTCCCTTTATGTCAAAAATGGTTTTAGATCAGCTAGTAAACAGCGATAATAAATTATAATCACCTGCAGAATTGAGCGATAGCGATTTGTGGGGGAATTCGTCATAAAAAAAAAATGACAGCGACAATTCTGCAAATTAGCAAATTTCAGTGATTTTGAGTTGATTACATTATTGAATAATTTTTATTATAATTATATTATTAATTGTTAGAATTATTTATAATTATTTATTATATTATAATTTATAATTTTGTTTTTAAAAAAATGTCATACCCGGGATGCCTATAAGGCCCCATACACACGATCGGACATATCCGAAGAAAACGGTCCGCGGACCATTTCCATCGGATATGTCCGATCGGGAGTTTGATCCGATGGCGTGTAACCGCCACGTCACCGCACCAGGAAGTAAAACACTTCCGCGCATGCGCCGAATCCATTCGGCAGCGGCGCGGCGGCGGTGGGGGCCGACATGTCTGCTGGTAAGTGTACTAACCAGCAGACATGTCGGGCGGACAGATTCCCACCGGATAGATTTCAAAGCTTGCTTTGAAATCTGTCGGGTGGAGAAATCTGTCCGCTAGCCCATACACACGAGCGGAGATGTCTGCTGAAACGGTCCATCGGACCGTTTTCAGCGGACATATCCCCTCGTGTGTACGCGGCCTTAGACTCTTGTTTGGTCAGATTTAAGTGAGTTATTCCTAAGAAGTACAGGCCTACAGTATAAAACGCCAAATTTCCTTGCAAATAATGGTACCGCTTTCAGCACCTAAAATCTGAAAGAATCATACCGCCAGGGAGGTTAAAGCATGAAACGTGTGCGCAAATACTGTGTGAGAAAAAAAGTTGCAACGACCACCATTGTGTTCTCTGGGGTCAGGTCATACATGATATTTGGGGGTTCTATGTAATTTTCTAGCAAAAAAAATATGATTTTTACATGTAGGAGCCAAGTTCCAGAATTGGCCCGGATGGGATTTTGTTACGAGGGGAAACCATTGATTACATTAGATGGGCGTATAATTTTTAGAATTGAATATATAGAACCATTTGCCAAATGTAAGTGATGATAAATAGATAGAAATAAATAGATAGATAGAGAGAGAGATGGTCTTTTTAAATATGTAGAAAAAACACCTCCATTTTGCACCTGTTGTCTGAAATCTGGGTCATTAAATTTTCTTTGTAGGTTGGGGTTACTCGGTATTAGTATCACATCCCACAGAGCTGTAGAATTCACGGTTCTCAGAAGATAGTAAGAGATAAGACATGGAGCTTTCAAATTGATTCATCCTATGGTTTCCATATGTGTCAGTAATACAACTCGTGTGATCTGGTATCACAGAAGCTATAACATTTGTAAAGGTCTTAATATTTCAGCTGCTGCAATTGTTCATCCTCCGTGGCAATTCGGTGGTCTTTGCCGCCTTGTTTAGAAGGGACTTTGAGCCGACATCATTCAATGCCAGTTTCATATTTGTAACTTCCTGTCTAGATAGGCGATTCATTTTTTTGTACTTTAATCTGACAAGTACAAGTGAATCTGAAGTTACATCTTTATCTTCCTCTTATAGCTGTCACTTGTAATTCTAGACTGTTTTAAGATTTAAGACGCAGAACACGGGCTTTGACTTATGTCTTAAAAACTGAAATCTATAGACAGATGTCAGCTTTGTCTAAGGACTAGAATAATATATTCTAATAAAGAAGCAGACAGATTCATGTGATATTCTGTGGTGTAAATCTGCTCAGTAGTGATACATATGCCAGATGCAGACAAATGAAGTCCCCAATGCTGGAGCCTTCACGTGGTAGGGCAGTGTATAAATGCAATCCGGCATAATACTTGACACATCAACACAATTATGGCTATTACTTTTTATGGTCATGCATGGCACGTGTGCCGTTATTTCACAAGGTGGTGGAGATGATAAAAATAAAAGCTTGCCATAGGACTTTGTTCATCTGACGTCTGAAGTGCTGTAAAAAGGGCAGGCCTCCTTCGACTCTCCTGTGGGCGAGTGTCACGTCTACCCCAACGTCAACATCAGACACTATAGCTAGCTACTGTGTGCTTCACCTATAGCAGCCCCCTTTCCCTTAAGACAAGCAGGCCTACCTGTACTTGGTTGCCCCCTGGACTTATACACAATGCTATAACGCAGGGGTGTCCAAACTTTTCATACAAAGAGCCACTTTATTGTCTTTCAGACTTTAGGAGGGCCGAATTGTGGCCAAAAGGGGCAGAAAATGTCACAAACACAGCATCGGTGAGAATAAATATGGCCTCAGGGTCCCTCTGCTTTCCTATTTAAAACTGACCACACTAAGCAGGAGAGCACATCGTGGTCACTTCTTTATGTGTGCTGGGAACTCAGTGTGCTCTCCTCCAATGAACAGACTTCTCCTAAAACATCCCCCCGCACAGCCTTTCACTGTGAAGTTCAGTGTGCTACTGCTTCTCCTCCCCCCAGCTCCTATTCAGCAAGGAACAGAGGGAATGTGATCACTTATAAAAAAAGGAGGGGGTGGTAGAAGGTATTTATAATTTTATTTTTTACATATATCTGTAGCAGTACCCCCGGAGGAGCTGCTGGTTTGTTTTGGGTGGCATGTTACCTCATGGCTCTTCCGCTGGCCTAGGGGTGTATAGTGCATATAGCAGTAACGGGATGTCCACGACAGGTGGCTTTTTATGTGCTCTTTATTACCCAGCCGGGTAAAAACATCAAAACTTGTGGTGAAGATTAGAGGTGAAGTAGAAGGAGAATTAGCAGACTCAAGTGAAACAGTCCTGCTTCCAACAATACTTGGTTTTCTTCGCCACTCTAGCCAGAGTGGGTATAGCGTACCTGGACAGGCCTCTCTCACTGACCTGGCAGAAAGAGTATCACTCGGAAATTGAAGGAAAAGTCTCTGCCACAGACCCTCCTGAAATGGACTCAGGGAAAAGCCTCTGCCACAGGACCTCCCTGTGATTATAATTACAGAGATGATCCTCCTTGATAGAATTGCGTCTGGATATCCTTCAGATAGTTTCCAGGTACGGACTGACAGGTGACCAGCCTCTCAGTGTCTGGCTACCTCGATCCCAGTATTTTGTCGAGACCCTAGTGGATCGCCAGCCTCTCATTGGCTCTCCTTAGATGGACTCCCCATCGAACAGCTATCTCGCTTGGGATCTTCAGGATTGGGAACCCAGTCGACTACTGGGCTCCCTGCCACAGCTCAAATGTTCCGGACCAACATGATCCCGGAACCAGGAACACCGCGTGACACGCGCACCCTGGGGCGCCGTGATGCACAGTCACCCTAAAGGTGGGTACCGCACTCCGAAGAAGAACCGAGACCAATGGCATCTGCCCCATAAATACCCTCCCCCAGCATGCACAGCGAGGCTCAACCCTCCTGATAGGCTGCTGGGGAAGAGCACCCAAACCTCTACTCCACTGCTGCCACCCATCGCCCTGGGGTAGGAACTATACCCCAGCAACAATAGACAGTCCACAGCACAGCCAAGCTGAGACAGAGACCGGTTTTGAACATAATAATTGGATCAGAGTCAGTTAACACTCTGATCTCCCCAGGGCTGGACTGGGACAAAAATTTGGCCCTGGACTTTATCCAGACTGGTCCACTTCAACAGGTTTCTCCCATGGCGGCCGGAAAACGATGCCCCCCCCCCCAACACTAGCCACTAGCAGTTCTACTTTATTACAGTAGAACGGCTGGTACGGGTACTCTTGGAGGCAGTACCAGTGGGGAAGCTAGACATTATTTCACCTGGGGCAAAGGACCAGTTTGGTGACCCCCATGGGACAAGACTAGGCAGAAGTCAGAAACTCCCAGGTCATAGCTGTTTAGTCAGCTGTCTATTCCCTCCCCCGTGCTCCTTCTGGTCCCCCCGTGCTCCTCTGTCATCCCCCCTGCTCCCCTGGTCCTCCCCCTGCTTCTCTGTCCCCCCCCCCAGGTGAGCGCTGGAGGTGAGCGCTACGGGGAGGTAGAGACAGAGAAGGGGGGTGGTCCACTGTCACTGAAGCCTGCCCACTGAGCCATCGGCCCACCGGGAAACTCCCGGTAGTCCCAATGGCCAGTCCATCCCTGGATCTCCCTCTAAATTTAACTAGCACTGGTACTTTTTTAAGTGACCAGGCGCTAAACAAATGTTTTGCCTTTTTATTTAAATTTTAAACTGAATGGGCTGTTTTACAAGGTGATAGTTTACAATCACTTGAACTGAACTAGACGTTGTAAACCCTTTACAACCATTTTATGCTACAGGTAAGCCTATAATAAGGCTTACCTGTAGCTACCCAGGATATCTCCTAAACCTGCATGGTTTAGAAGATATCCCCTGTCTCCTGCATGGTTTATGAGATATCCCCTGTCTCCTGCATGGTTTAGGAGATATCCCCTGTCTCCTGCGTGGGAGTGACGTCCTTGCGGCTCTGGCCAATCACAGTGCCGGAGCCACAATACCTGGAAGTAACCCCCGGGAGATATGTCACCAGGCGAAGGGGGGTTACGAGGACTGCTGCAGAGGCTATGCATACTAGCTCATTATGCCTTTGTCTTGCATTTTTTTTTTTTGCAAGGGTTTACAACCACTTTAAATATTAGTGTGGAGTTGAACACAGATTATTAAAAAAAAAAATCACAATTTTGCACACCAGCAATGATTCATTGCCCATTCACTGGAGTGGCTTTGTTTAGTATTGTGGCTGTTCCTTTGTTCCATTTGTGAAACAATTTATTTACTTGCTAATTAAACAGAACATTTCCTGGACGTGGAAGTCTTTCCTGTCTGCATTGGAATGAACTTGACTTTTTCCAGGAGTTCAAGTGACCTGAGCAAAGCTCCCAGTCTGTTTATTGATTTTTGAAAGTGTTAGTGCCATTAGTTTGATAGGTGGTTTAGGCTGACCATATATCACTCATATGTCTTACCAAGAAGGGCAGGCATGGAGATATTCACCACTCAATGTATAAGTCACACCAGGACACATTTCACTTGCTGCCTGACACTGACAGTGGATAACTCCATCGCCTTCTGCCACACACAGGATGCATTTTACACATGAAATGTTGTTTGAAAAACTGATTGTCCTGTAATTAGTTCATGTATTCCATTTGCCCATTTCTTCTGCCAGACTGTAATCTGTTACTGTTTTGGATGGATGGAAAATCCATTTGCACAATGACTGCAGTGTGCATTTTGGTGACCAGTGTGCGCTTGTTTTTTCTCGCAAGATTAGAAGGTACAAAATTAAAGGGGTTGTAAAGATGCATTTTTTTTTTCCTAAATAGCTTCCTTTACCTTAGTGCAGTCCTCCTTCACTTACCTCATCCGTCGATTTTGCTTTTAAATGTCCTTATTTCTTCTGAGAAATCCTCACTTCCTGTTCTTCTGTCTGTAACTACACGCAGTAATGCAAGGCTTTCTCCCTGGTGTGGAGTGTCATGCTCGCCCCCTCCCTTGGACTACAGGAGAGTCAGGACGCCCACTAACACACAGCTCCTTTCTCTATCTGTAGCGTAGAGAGCATCCTGACTCTCTTGTAGTCCAAGGGAGGGGGCGAGCATGACACTCCACACCAGGGAGAAAGCCTCACATTACTGAGTGGAGTTACAGACAGAAGAACTGGAAGTGAGGATTTCTCAGAAGAAATAAGGACATTTAAAAGCAAAATGGAAGGATGAGGAAAGTGAAGGAGGACTGCACTAAGGTAAAGGAAGCTTTTTAGGAAATCAAATTGTATCTTTACAACCCCTTTAAAAGAGTTGTAAAGGAGAAAGTTTTTTCACCTTAAAGGGGTTGTAAAGGTTTGTTTTTTATTTTCTAAATAGGTTCCTTTAAGCTAGTGCATTGTTGGTTCACTTACCTTTTCCTTTGATTTCCCTTCTAAATGTTTTTTTTCTTTGTTTTCTTTGTCTGAATTTCTCACTTCCTGTTCCTCCTCAGTAAGGTGATCAGTAAGCTGTTCTAAATTACTTTCCACCATTCGGATGATGGTGGAAAGCTTAGGCTGCATTCACACCTTTCGTTTCAGCGTTTTGTCCCGCGAATTGCAGTGACAAATTGCGGTGTTTTGTACCGCGATTTGCCGCGACAAAATACGTCATTTTTAACCGCGTTTTTTTTACAGTCATTGTCGGCTACGCCGAACGCCGAAGCCGCCCGATACGCGCGTCGAAAAAGGGTCTGGGACTTGTTTGAAATTCGGCGTTCTTTCGACGTACGGCGTTCTGCGTTAGGAGATGTAAACAGTCTCCATAGAGAATAATGTAATTTCGACCCTCCGGCGTATTGTAGCGTCGCGCTTCAGGCGTAAAAACGCCTAGGTGTGAATGGAGCCTTACTGAGGAGAAACAGGAAGTGAGAAATTCAAACAAAGAAAAAAACATTTAGAAGGGAAATCGAAGGAAAAGGTAAGTGAACCAACAATGCACTAGCTTAAAGCGGTTGTAAACCGCAAAAAAATATATATTTTTTTTTTAGACCTGCAAGGGAAAAGCCATAATGAGCTAATATGCACCGCATATTAGCTCATTATGAAATACTTACCTCGGAACGAGGTGTAGGGAGCTTACCTGGTGCACGCCGAGCGAGATGTCATCTTGACTCGGCGTGTCTTCCGGGTATCGCCGCTCCAGCGCTGTGATTGGCTGGAGCGGGGGTGACGTCACTCCCGCGCGTGCGCGCGGGAGATTTAAATCCGGCCAGGACGGCGGTGGCCGGTCCTTTGGCCGTAGATTCCCCCCTGCGCATGCGCCGCTGCAATCAGCGGGGGTAATATCTCCTAAACCGTATAGGTTTAGGAGATATTCTTTATACCTACAGGTAAGCCTTATTATAGGCTTACCTGTAGGTAAAAGTCGAAAAAGTGGGTTTACAACCACTTTAAAGGAATCAGATTAGAAAATAAAAGACAAACCTTTTCAACCCCTTTAATGCATTCTATGAGGTAAGTGAAGGAGGACTGCACTAAGGTAAATGAAGCTATTTAGGGAAAAAAAATGTACCTTTACAATCCCTTTAATAAAAGATTATTTACACAATGACCCTTTACAACTTTTTGCTGTCCAAAATAAAAACCCCACAGGAATTTTTTTATTTTTTTAGTATATTTTTGGGTTGTGCAGCCCCGTGAACTGTCATATATGCATTTCCCTATTCTGTTTCTAGTTTATAGGAGTTTGATGTGTATCTGCAGTTGGTAATACAAGGGTTGTACCAAAAGTAATGCAAAAGTGGGCATAACTTTCTTAATACTTACATAGGTCTTTCAAATGTCACATGCTGGTAGAGCAACTCCTCCTCTATAGTAAATCTTCTTCATTTTTTTGATTTTTGATTCTAAGCAGAAGCAATGTGCTGTCATTGAGTTATTGATGAAGGAGGGGTGCAGGCTGTCCAACATCCACAGAAGGCTACAGAATGTTTACTGAGATAACACCATTGACAAGAGTCACTAATGAAAAGACATTGCTCTTGTCAGTGGTATCATATACGTAAACAGTCTTCTGTCATACACAAAAAAACAGCATTGGGCAAGCCTCGTCCAAAAACACACACACAAAAAAAAAGGAATAAAACCAGTACCTATAATAGCAGACAATAGCGGCAGCACAAAATGGTAAAATGGTAAACTTTATTGTATAATACTAATATATAAATAATGCATTAACCACTTCGGGTCCGCGCCATTGACAGAATACGTCAACAGCGTGGACCTGAGGCGCCGGGGTCACGTCTTTGGACGTGATTTCCTTGTAATTCCCCGCGCGCGCCGGCGGGGAAAAACAGTCCAGACGCATCACCGAGGATTCGATGCGTGTACCCGGCGGCCGCGATGTCCGTCAGGTACACGCGATCGTCGGTGAGAGAGCAGGGACATGGAAGAGCTCCACGTCCTGTCAGTGAGAGGCGACTGATGCTGTTTCCCTTGTACATAGGGAGACAGCATCGATCACCTCCCCCAGTCACCCCCCTCCCCCCACACAGTTAGAACACACCCAGGCAATACATTTAACCCCTTCCTCACCCCCTAGTGTTAACCCCTTCAATGCCAGTCACATTTATACAGTAATTAGTGCATATTTATAGCACTGGTCGCTGTATAAATGTGAATGGCGCCAAAAATGTGTCAAAAGTGTCCGATGTGTCCGCCGCAATTTCGCAGTCCCAATAAAAATCGCAGATCGCCGCCATTACTAGTAAAAAAAAAAATATTAAAAAAAAATCATAATTCTGTCCCCTATTTTGTAGGTGCTATAACTTTTGCGCAAAGCAGTCACTTATTGTGATTTTTTTTTTTTTTTTTACAAAAATACGTAGAAGAATACGTATCGGCCTTAACTGAGAAAAAAAAAATAAAAAAAAAAAAAATTGGGATATTTATTATAGCAACAAGTAAAAAAAATATATATATTTTTAAATTGTCGCTCTTTTTTTGTTTATAACGCAAAAAATAAAAAACGCACGGGCGATCAAATACCACCAAAAGAAAGCTCTATTTGTGGGGGAAAAAAGGACGCCAATTTTGTTTGGGTGCCACGTCGCACGACCGCGCAATTGTCAGTTAAAGCGACGCAGTGCCGGAAGCTGAAATTTCGCCTGGGCACAAAGGGGGTTTATGTGCCCAGTAAGCAAGTGGTTAAATTAGACAAATTAACCCTGAATCTGTATTGGGTGTTGTCGCAGTCTATTGTATAGTTAGAAAAAATATGATATCGTACAGTTACAGAAAACATTATACATTAGTGTGTCTGTAAGGTCAATGTTTTGCCAACCACTTGGTTTCCTCAGGACCCAGACAGAAGGATAAAAGATTGCTTAAAGTGGAAGTCCATGTAGAAACTAAAATCCTGCCTGCACCTATAAACACCACCGATCTAACACTATCCCTGTAAAGGAAAAACAAGTATACATACCTTTTTAGAAGCCGATCTGACCCAATCAGACCTGATCTTCAGTGGCGGAACCTCTGCAGAGGACACGGCTGACAACGGCAGTGAAATTAATGGGAAGTGACGTCACCCATAAACTTATTATGAGGCTTCCCTTGTCATCCGTCTCCTCTGCATCCGCCTACACAGAGAAGCCGCGGCTGACAGCTCAGTTGGTGAGCATGAACAGCTAACACTTGTTGTGGTTAAAGTGGAGTTTCCATCCCAATTTTTTTTTTCATTATTGTGCTCATTAGACCTAAAAAATAAAAAAACAAAAGAAAATTTTTTTTTACTCATCTGGAAAATGCCTGTTGCTATGCGGTCCCAATCTGCCTTTGAAATCACCTAGGATTCTGACATCTCCCTCTAATGCTCCTGGGAAATGTGTGTCATCATTTCCCAGGATGCAGTGCGCTGTCCAATTATCACTCCCCATCCAAGACCTCCAGGAAGTAAGTGCTTGTTGGCTTCACAATGCCCACAAGCAAAATGACAACCGTGTGGATCTTTTTTGAATAACTATGCAGAGCGGCGGCGGATTGTAAAATACTGTAGTAAGTGACCGGATTTATATTATAAAAACTCATGATGAAAGGACATACATTTAAAAAATGCTAATTGTGATTGGAACCCTGCTTTAATTCAGCCAACAATTGTCTGATTAAGCATACACACGATCAGATTATCCGACACAACGCGTCCATCAGACAAATCTGGCCATTAAATTGGATCGTGTGTACGGGCCTTAATGCTGCTGCTTTAGTCCGCTATTGTAGGTACTGGAATAGTTTTCCATTTTTTTCCTATTATTTGCCTTCTGCTTGGAATCCATTATTTACTTGCAATAAAAAACAAGAGTTACGGCCCATACACACGATTGGACTTTTTGACAACAACGGTCCGACGGACGTGTTTGATTGGACAATCCGATCCTCTGTATGCTCCATCGGATAATTGTTTTTGGTTTTTCATCGGTCAAATGTTCGCTGTGAATGCTCTCAAACTTTTCGACAACAAATGTCCGATGGAGAATTATCCGATCGTGTGTACACAAGTACATCGGACTAAAGTCCAAAGTACAAACACGCATGCTCCGAACCAATGCTAAACATCAGACAACAATAGCAGAAGTTGCCCAAAGGGTGGCGGTAATTGAGCTGAAAAACCATGTAATTTGGTGAAAGTTAGCTGTTCTGCCGTGTGTATGCATACCAAGTTCCCGACCAACACCCTTCCGACCAGTCTGATGAAAGTCCGATCGTGTGTATGAGGCTTTACTACAGAGGAAGAGTTTTACCAACCTGTGCAATTTGAATGACCTATATGTAAGTTAATAAAAAGCTATGCCCCCCGTTTTATTACTTTCAGTACAGCCCTCATATATAGGTTTGAAGATTCCTTGAAGTAGAAGTATATAAAAATGTATGTTGAATGATTGAGTTATGTTTACATGTACTAATCTGCTAAATATAAGGTTATCCAATTTCGGATAGTTCTGTGTGTGTATCCTGCTTGTAAGAAGATACCAATCTCAGTGACCAATATCTGATCACTGAAATATAAACATGTACGCTCAGGTCAGCCAAGCTTACATATTCATCCCTATAAAGAGAGAAGGAGTATCCCAAAATCTAACATCACCACTTATCTTGGGGGGTAGTTCAAAGTTGCAAGCTGACACGGTTTTCCAACAAACGGGTGGTTGATGGTAGCTGCTTCCACCAGGGCCGCCATCAGGGGGGTACAGGCATTACACCTGTAAGGGGGCCGATGGTCCCCAGGGGCCTGTCTGGCCCCCCTCCCGTTTTTTTATAACTATTATTTATTTATTTTTGCATTATTATTATTATACAGGATTTATATAGCGCCAGCAGTTTTCGCAGCGCTTTACATCAGGGAAGACAGTACATTCACAATAAAAAATCAATACAGGAGGGATCAGAGGGCCCTGATCGTAAGAGCAAACCATCTAGAAAGAACCTGTAAGGGGCTCGATGGCCCCCAGGACCCCCGCTTATCTCGCGCCAGGAGAGAAGAGATTACACTTTCAGCCCCCCCCCCCCGGTTCTCTGCTCCAGGGGGCCCTGCCTAAAGCTGTGTAAGGGTCCCCACAATTTGTGATGGCTGCCCTGTCTGCCACAGATATGAAATCATTTCCAGATCCATCTGTCATTTTCATATTTGTGGCCAGTTAACTTTAAGGCCGCGTACACACGAGGGGATATGTCCGCTGAAAACGGTCCGATGGACCGTTTCAGCAGACATCTCCGCTCGTGTGTATGGGCTAGCGGACAGATTTCTCCACCCGACAGATTTCAAAGCATGCTTTGAAATCCATCCGGTGGAATCTGTCCGCCCGACATGTCTGCTGGTTAGTACACTTACCAGCAGACATGTCGGCTCCCACCGCCGCCGCGCCGCTGCCGAATGGATTCGGCGCATGCGCGGAAGTGTTTTACTTCCTGGTGCGGTGACGTAGCGGTGACGCGGCGGCGTCAACGTCACCGCCGCGTCATCGCCACGTCACCGCGCCGTCCGGCGGCGGGGAATTTGATCCGATGGTGTGTACACGCCATCGGATCAAACTCCCGATCGGACATATCCGATGGAAATGGTCCGCGGACCGTTTTCATCGGATATATCCGATCGTGTGTACGCCGCCTAACAGTCATATCTGAAGAAATCAAAAATGCCAGACAATGGGCGTGAAATAAATATTACAACAATGTTTATTTCCTATGGAGATCGTCTGGTAAATCACATTGTTTCATAGGCTGATGTACAATTTGAGAAGAAGATAGAATAATCTGAAAAATGCTGTCTCGGAATGCAGTAGCTGATTTTCTGGGATCAGATCCAGTTCCAGAATTAAACCTCAAAATATTACAAGTACCTGAGTCAATCCCACACTAAAATAGACAAAGGATTTGGTGGGAGAAGTGGCGGCTCAGTTTGATGATAGATACTTTGTTTCTTTCACTGCTAGACGCATATTTATTTTGTGCGAGGGCGGACAGAATGGTACAAATGGAATCTGCTTCTCTGTAAAATCCCCTGTAGGTGGTGAACCATGTTATCTCTATGTTTATCTGTACGTTTTAAAGTTCACTTTTTTTCACATTTACTTCTGGAAACCGATTTGTTGAGCATTTATTATGTGTTAAACAGAGCTTTTTTTATAATCCCTAAATGAACTGCAACTTTCTGGGCCCCATCTACATTTACCAGTTTTGCTGGCTGCCTTTAATGGTTTTAAATATATTTGTCTGCAGAACAAAATTGATAAATCTGTCCTGGTGGGGCATTTTCTTTACACACAGCAAATATCTTCAGAGTCTCCTTGGCTTGTAATGTAATGTAACAAAAATGAAATTGAAGTGCCACACCACTGCTAAGAGGTCCAGATATTTAATTTGAAAAAGGTCAAAGATATAATAGAAAGAGTAACCAATGCATTTTGGGATTCCAAAAATACCCCCCTTCATCAAGGTTTGAGAATAAAAACAATGTAAATGGACTAAACCTATATGGAACTTTTAGTGAAATTTTCTTTAGTGTGCTTAAAGCACAGGTCTTGTCAGCAGCCGATTTGATTTTGGGAGGTAGGAACCGCATTTAGGAGAGCTTCTCATTTATGTTGCTTCTTTAGGACAGCAAGTGAAGGGAAATCTCTAAATCGGTCTTACTTTGACCTAAACCACTTGCTTACTGGGCACGTATACCCCCTTCCTGACCAGGTGAAAATTTAGCTTCCGGCACTGCGTTGCTTTAACTGACAATTGCACGGTCGTGCGACTTGGGTCCCAAACAAAATTGATGTCCTTTTTTCCCCACAAATAGAGCTTTCTTTTGGTGGTATTTGATCACCTCTGCGGTTTTTATTTTTTGCGCTATAAACAAAAAAATACCAACAATTTTGAAAAAAAATCTATATTTTTTACTTGTTGCTATAATAAATAGCCCATTTAAAAAAAAAAAAAACAAAAAAAATAAAACATTTTTTTCTCAGTTTAGGTCGATACGTATTCTTCTACATATTTTTGGTAAAAAAAAAATCGCAATAAGCGACTGGTTTGCGCAAAAGTTATAGCACTTACAAAATAGGGGACAGAATTATTATTAATTTTTATTATTATTTTTTTTTTACTAGTAATGGCAGCGATCTGTAAATTTTTATTGGGACTGTGACTTTATGGCGGACACATCGGATACTTTTGACACATTTTTGGCTCCATTCACATTTATACTGCAATCAGTGCTATAAATATGCACTAATTACTGTATAAATGTGACTGGCATTGAAGGGGTTAACAATAGGGGGTGAGGAAGGGGTTAAATGTGTACCCTGAATTGTGTTCTAACTCTGGGGGGAGGGGGGGTGATTGGGGGAGGTGACCGATCTGTGTCCCTATGTACAAGGGACACAGATCGATCTCCTCTCTCCCCTGACAGGACATGGATCTCTGTGTTTACACACAGAGATCCATGTCCTTGTCCCTGTAACCGCCGATCGCGAGTGCCTGGCGGTCATCGCGGCCGCCAGGCACGCGCATCGGTATCTCAGGAATGCGGCCGGCGCACGTCCTCTAGTGGTCTGGAGGAGCGGAGGACGTCTATAGACGTCCTCCCAGAGAATTAGAGCCACCCTGCGGCCGTACAAAGTCGTACGGGCGTCGGGAAGTGGTTAAATACACTTAAAGGTAGAACTTGGAAATCAAATCTCCTTTTAGAGATGAGTGGGGATATTCAATTTGATAACATCTGCTGAAGCACTACTGGGAGATCTGACCAATTAGTTTCCTTGTGTACCAGATCATAAGAGCTCATGCTGTTAATTCTTATACAACCTGATAATAAACACCCAGAACGATAAATGTACTGCGACTGACAATCCATTGTTGTAAATGCTTACTACAGCTTGTTCCGCTAACAAAAACTGCAGTTACCATTTACGGAAAATGACAAGAACAAGAGTGCTGAGCTTTTTTCCTGTATGGCCAGCATCAAATACAAAATTCATACTGCTATTTTGGGCACCGAATGTCTCATGGCCGATCATAAAAGTGAGTCTTTGTGTCCTCAGTGCTTGAAAAGGACTTAGGATGTTCTCTTCATCTATTTCCTGCCATTTCAATTTTGTCAACAGACTTGTCAAATAAATTGGGGTTGGGTTTCCCTTATTGTCTATTTCTTGACATTGTGATTCACACTCAGATCATTTTCAAAAATAGAATACCCACTTGTGGTCAAGAGAACATTACATTCTGACCTCAATACCATAGATAATAAAATATTAGATTTTTCACTCCAGTAGTATATAATGCGTTTGGAAATTGTAGAGAAATATTAACTAATGCATTATAATTAAATTACACCCATTAGATTTTAGACGACTAAAATGAGTTTTAGTCGACTAAAATATGCTGGAGATTTAGTCAACTAAATACGACTAAAACTAAAACAATTGAAAAAGGCTTAGGGACAAATTTTAGTAGAATCCGCGGCGACGTAGCGTAAGCCATTTACACTACGCCGCCGCAACTTACTGGAGCAAGTGCCGTATTCTCAAAGCACTTGCTCCGTAATTTGCGGCGGCGTAGTGTAAATGGCCTGGCGTAAGGCCGCGTAATTCAAAGAGGGCGGCTTGTATTTAAATTAAGCACGCCCACGCGCCGATCGAACTGCGCATGCTCCAACTCACGTCGGAAAACGTCAATGAAGCCGACGTGAGCGTCATTTACGCAAATCCCTATTTGCGAACGACTACGGAAAAAGATGTCGCTGTCCTGAGGCCATACTTAACATGGCATACGACAGACCTTCGTAAACTTACCCCTCATATAGCAGGGGTAAGTTTACGCTTACAGAAACAACGTAAACAACGACGAGGCAGCGCAAAAACGTTCGGGAATCGGCGTATCAGGCTCATTTGCATAGTCTAATGAGAAATCGACGTAAACGCCACCTAGCGGCCGGCGTAACATTACATTTAAGATCCGACGGTATAAGATTATTACGCCAGTCGGATCTTAGCGTAAATCCGGCGTATCATGTTTTCTGGATTGAAAACAATGATACGCCGGCGGGAAATTCTAATTACGCCGGTGTGTCTGTAGATACACCGGCGTAATTCTTTTGAGAATCTGGCCCTAAAATGGGACTAAAACTAAAACTATTTTATTCCTAAGACTTAGGCCGCATAGACACGATCAGCCCATCTGACAAGAACGGTGACGTAAAACACAATGGCATGCTGAAAAAAATGAAGTTCAAAGCTTCCAAGCATGCGTCAACTTGATCCTGAGCATGCGTGGATTTTTAACCGATGGTCGTGCGTACTAACGATCGGTTTTGACCTATCGGTTAAATTTTAAAGCAAGTTCTTTTTTTTTTGACCGAAGGATGACCGATGGGGCCCACACACGATTGGTTTGGACCGATGAAACGAACCTTCAGTCCGTTTTAATCGGTTTTGACCGATCGTTGTGTACCCGGCCTAAGACTAAAACTAAATCGAAATTTGCTGCCAAAATCAACACTGCTCATCGATTTATTATGTGTTCTAATGGAAAAACATCAATAACTATGGAGCTTTTTATTGTTCATGTATCAGACATTGTATAGGCTAGTGTAATAGCTGAACATTTGGTCAATGTTGCTGCCTCTTGGGGAGAATTCTCTGACACTCAAGGCAGGCAGAGTACATTAAGCCCCAAAAAAAAGCACATGGCAACGCATTAAATTCACATTATGTTAAGAGTCAAAATGGTTATCTGAATTGCTCCTATACACACCAACCATCAGCAAGGACAGTGATGCCAGCAAAAAGTACGAGACTGAAGCCACAGGCCTGTGAGACCCCATTACTGGTTTGTCATTAAACCCCAACTAAAGTCTTGATTTGTCTTCCTGCCTTTACACTCCTGTGCCCTATGCTGATATAGCTGAATAACAGTCACACTCAGTACATGTTCTGCCAAAGACTCCTATTAAAGAGAGAAAAGAGGGGGGGGGGGGGTGAATGAGTAGTTCTGACACTGAGTACTAGAAGAAAGGGGGGGGGACACTATGTTGTGACCCACAGGTCGGACTCTAGAGCTACAATGAACAGTAAAAAAAGTGTCAGAAAAATATTACA
Organism: Rana kukunoris; assembly: GCA_029574335.1. Taxonomy (NCBI): domain Eukaryota; kingdom Metazoa; phylum Chordata; class Amphibia; order Anura; family Ranidae; genus Rana; species Rana kukunoris. The sequence goes on from CM056055.1 coordinate 36,104,873, forward strand.
ATATTTATTTAAATTCATACATGGTACATACAAAAACATTTAGAAGAATTAAAAACACGTATAGAGAATATATGATAAAGAGTGAGACCCTATAGGTCAACGCATTTCGTCGCTAGGCTTCGTCAGGACACATTCAAGGATTGTTGGAAAGGGAACGGGTCTCACTATCTTATGGGGAAAGGGTAATCTTATCCATAAAGTTGCAAAGGATCATATCCAATGGTATAGCAAATATTTGAATCAATTACTCAAGCCAATAGCTGATGTATTCCACACAGCAAATACTGTCGCTGAATTTGCTCCAAAAAAGGAGTGTATCAGATAAGAAGGGGAGAAAGGGGAGTATGTTTTAACAAATAGCCGATATAGTAGTCATTGTATCTGTTGGATTTAGAGGTCAGAATGATGTATAAAAACAGAGGCATATTGCATGTATATGAGGATACGGTCATGGAGTCCAAAGAGGTCTAACTCCTTAAAGTGGATGTAAACCCACTCTCATCCTATGTATTCCTTACACTGAATTCTGCTATGATCACTAACATCCAGTCAAAATCCAGAAAAGTAATCACATGACTTTAGAAAGGGAGTGGGGTGGGAATTAAAAAATAATGCCTGTCTCCAGCCTAGTGCATGAGATATGTAAATAACCTGTCATTCACAGCAAGGGGGCGGAACGGACTAAGGTTTTTCTCTGTAAGTCCGTTTGTATTTCACTGAACAATAAAAGAGGATTGCTCAGAGCTGAATTAACTCTGTGGCAAGACTGGGCACAGATGTTAGGAAATCTTATACTGTACATTGTGACATCCACTTTAAGGCCATTTAAGGCCGGTGAACATCAACGTATATCCCTCATTGGAGATAGGACGGGCACTCATCAGATACTGAGTACTAATTACTGAGAATAATCGGTCAAAATCTGGTACCATCTGGTAAATCCAGATATATGGTCATATATCCAACTTGCATGCAAGTGTTTCTTACCTATTAGCCAACATTGGAAGGAAAAATGGAATGATGGCTTCTATGGAGTAGGCTCTGTGCTGTAAGGATACAGACCAACAATATTTATTACAAACCGGGCTGAAGCTATTCAGTTATAAACTACCAGAAAGAACAAATATGTATACAACCAGAAATCTTTGAGATACACTCAGTAAGCAAGCAAACTTCAGCTCCAAGCTTGTGCTTGGTCCTGCCCTTTCCCATCTTTGAATCTCACTTTTGGTCTACAGCTATGATGGGCGGCTCCACTCCAGGATCTGAAGTCTTCTATTTGCATATTAGTGCACCCCTAGGTTTTGGGGCTCTGGAAGCTAAGTGTTTATTCATATAGAGATGCAAGTTTGTTGTTCACCTTTTGCTGGAAGGGCAGTTTACCAACTTATAACTGTACACATGTTTACTTTAATGTGCAAATTAAATTGTATTTCCCTTGTGATTTTCTATTAGTTAAATCATTTAGCGCTGATTAATATATCATTTTATACCACCTTACTTTTCATCTCATTTCCTGAGCATTTGATTCTTCCATAATGGTTGGGCAGGGTTTTCCTCCTCCGTACACAATGGTCCCTGTACAGAGGTCAGTCAGGACAATGACAAGTCAGCAGAGAGAATAGAGCCACATTCTATGGAGGTGCCAACACTGCAATTCTTACTAAGGTTTATTTTTGTCCTGTAACAAGAACTTTATTTCATATTTTTCATCTCATGCCGCGTACACACGATCACTTTTTGTGATGAAAAAAAACGACGTTTTCAAAAACGTCATTTAAAATGATCGTGTGTGGGCAAAACATTGTTTTATGTCTTCAAAAAAACGACCAAAAAACATGCTTGAATTTTTTGTGTCGCTTTTCAAAACGTCGTTTTTTGTGTCATAAAAAGTGATGGTGTGTGGGCAAAACGACGTTGAAAACAACGTTTTTAAACCCGCGCATGCTCAGAAGCAAGTTATGAGTTATGAGACGGAGCTTCAATGGAACAGAGTGCCGTCGAACGTGGTGTACGTCACCACGCTTTGCTAGAGCATTTTGGAAAAAGGATGGTGTGTACGCAACGTCGTTTTGAAAAATGAAGTTTGAATAACGTCGTTTTGTTTCATCACATAAAACGTTGTTTTTTTTTATCACAAAAAGTGATAGTGTGTACGCGGCATCAGCGAAGTTGGTTAAAGGATGCGATTTAGCTAAGACCTTTAAAAAGGGAAGTTCCATAACACTTCCATTTCTGTCAAAAAAAGTATTCATACCCCTTGAAGTTTACCACGCTTTATCATGTTACAACCGAAGACGTAAATTCAATTTATTGGGATTTTTTGTGATGGACCAACACAAAGCGCCACATAATTGTGAACTGGAAGGAAAATAATAATGTGAAAAGTGTGGCGTGTATTTGTATTCAGCCCCCTTTACTCTGATACCCTTAACTAAAATCTAGAGGAATCAATTGCCTTCAGAAGTCACCTAATTAGTAAATAGAGTCGACCTGGGCAAGGAGAACATTAATCCGAGAAGCAGCAAAGAAGCCCATGGTAACTCAGGACGAGCTGCAGAGATCCGCAGTTCAGGTGGGAGAGTCTGTTCACAGAACAACTATTAGTTGTGCACTCCACAAATCTGGCCCAAGAAGAAAGCTATTGTTGAAAGAAAGCCATAGGAAGTCCCATTTGCAGTCTGCGAGAAGCCATGTGGGGGACACCGCAAACATGTGGAAGAAGGTGCTCTGGTCAGATGAGACCAAAACTGAACCTTTTGGCCTAAAAGCAAAACGCTGTGTGTGGAGGAAAACTAACACTGCACATCACAGTGAACACACCAGCCCCACCGTGAAACATGGTGGTGGTAGCATCATGTTGTGGGGATGCTTTTCTCTAGCAGGGACAGGGAAGCTGGTCAGAGTTGATGGGGAGATGGATGGAGCCAAATACAGGGCAATCTTAGAAGAAAACCTGTTTGAGTCTGCAAAAGACTTGAGACTGGGGAGGAGGTTCACCTTCCAGCAGGAAAACGACCCTAAACATACAGCCAGAGCTACAATGAAATGGTTTAGATCACAGCATATCCATGTGTTAGAATGGCCCAGTCAAAGTCCAGACCTAAATCCAATAGAGAATCTGCTGCAAAACATGACAAAATGTGAAAAATTTCAAGGAGTATGAATATTTTTTCAAGGCACTGTAAATATCTACAATAAATAAATAATAATTCAACAAATATACATTGATATAATATGTTGTCAGTTATTCATTGGTTTGTTGAATGATAATATAAAATATTTATAGCCACCACTAAATCTGTGTAAAGCCTCGTACACACGAACAGAATTTCTGACAACAAATGTGTGATCGCAGGGTTTTGTTGGAAAATCCGACCATTTGTACGCTCCATCGGACAATTGTTGTTGGAATTTCCGACAACAAATGTTTTATAGCATGCTTTCAAATGTGTGTTGTCGGATTATCCGATCATGTGTACACAAAATCCAAAGTACAAACATGCATCCCCCGAACCAATGCTAAGCATAAGACAACATTAGCAGAAGTTGCCCAAACGGGGTGGCTGAAGAGCTGAAAAACCACGTAGTTTTGTGTATTTTGGCTGAAAAAGTTCTGCCGTCTGTATACATACTAAGTTCACGGCCAACGCCTTTAGTACAAAATTCCACGGATTTGTCTGATTGAAATCCGATCGTGTGTACGAGGCTTTAGACCAGCCTTTCTCAACCTTTTTACTGCTGGGGAACCCTAAAAATAATGTTTAGGTCTCAGGGAACCCCTGATAAAACCTATTCATTGGGGTTCAGTGGGAACAATGCCCCTTACTTTGGTGGTCAGTGAGAAGAATGCCCTTTTTTCCAGTAGTGGTAAGAATTCCCCCCTTACAGAGAATTATGAAGATCATTGGTGTAATACCACTGGCTCCTCCAAGTGGAATTGGTTTATAACTATGTAGGCACCATCAAACAGAAGGTAAATCAGCCACAGCTCAAGGAACCCCTAGCCACCTCTGGAGGAACCCTAGGGTTCCACGGAACCCTGGTTGAGAATGGCTGCTTTAGACTCATGGACAGTACCCAACCAACCAACTCAACCCAATTGAACTCTTTAGGTGGTGTGCGATTTTGGACGTCGCAGACTGCTTTCAGCATACCTAGGAGTTCAGTAATCTTATAGCAAATAAAGCCACATTTTCAAACAGGAAAATAAGAGCCATTTCACACAGGGGCAACACGACTCTGGGCGTGACTTTGTGAGGCGACTTCAGCGCGACTTGGGCGACTTACAAGGCGACTTCAAGTCGCCTCCAGGACAAATGACTTTGCCAGTGGCCAATCAAACAATAATCAGCTCTGTGGGAGGGAGTGGTTTTGCCTGAGAAAACTAGTTACTCTTCCTGTAAAGTTGCTTCAGTTAAGACAGTGATCCGACTTGGAGGAGACTTCCATTGAAATCAATGGGTACAAGTTGCCTAGAAGTCCCCTTGAAGTAGTACAGGAACCTTTTCTGAAGCCGGAGCGACTTCAGTAGTTTGCATTAAGACGGCTCTTATTCACTTGCATGTAATTTGTCATGTCACAAGACTTGGGGTGACACAAGTCGTCCCCCAGGTCGTGGTAGTGTGAACCGGCTCTAAAAGTTGGTTTGCATATTATCATTATTATAGTGTTTGTAAATCGATAAAGGCTCCACAAAGGAGAATTAAATGGCAAAGTTAATATTTAAGTGGCATTGCAGTTCCGTGTAAATCCCTGGGTGATAAGCAGTATTAGAATGTTAAGTAGTTGTAAGTCCTGCTTGTGTGAGAGACGTTCTACATGTGACATTCCAGTTACAGACATGGGGGTTTACGAGCTGATCATACAAAGAAGACACATGTTTCTGATCCACTGTCTGACCCTGTGTATCTATGTACCAACCACTTACACTGGACATGCAAACTGCTTTAAATATATAGAAGGATTTTGCCATAACTCACTTGGCGCCAGCCTCTGCTACGTAAAAGAGACATAAGTCAATGCAAATAGTTGGGTTAAAGTCAAAGCGTCCAGGACAATCTGTTGGTGCGATTTGGTATTTAGAGGTTTACAGTAAATTCCGCAGTACAAGAGATAGCAAGCGGCAGCTTGGATTATAATATCATTTTTATTATATACACGGCGTAGCTAAGGGATTAAAGTGACCTTTAGAGAGGTTCCTCGAAGACTATGAAGAACAATTTTCAAGGCGGGAGATCACACGCAAGACTGCTTGAGACTGAGAACATTTGTTTATTTTATGTAAATGGCATTCAAGTGTTTGTATTAATATTATACTTAGGACGAAAGACAAATATAGTTCATCTCGTAGAGACAGAAAGAGCACAACGTTTATTTTAGGGCCCATTAAACCTAAAACACGAGTTGGCCTATACAAAAGGGCAAAAGAAAGTGTTTACAAAAACGTATATAAAAGATTCTGGACCTTGTCTGAGTTGTAGATATTTGAGACAAAGTTGATATTATGAGAAATCATATTTTGGAACACACAACAGTCTCACTGTTGAATGATAATAGTAAAGCGTTAGTAAACCAAGTTGTAATGCCATAATGTGCTAGTGTGAGCCACATACCGTATATACGCGAGCATAAGCCGAGTTTTTCAGCACATTTTTTGGTGCTGAAAATGCCCCCCTTTTTGCACCTGATTTACCAGACTTTTGGAACCCGGTACTTGGCACACATATAGCCCCACTCTTCCTCTACAAGTGTGCACATTTTGTTGTCCAGGGGACCTACGGCTGAGGAGCACCGATTTTTCAAAGTCAGGCACCCCTTCCATAGACTCCCATGTTAAACAGTAATTTCTCTGGTAAATTTGGGGACCCGGTACCGGCTGGTTATAGGTCCCCTGAACCTCAAACTTAGCACACATATAGCCCCACTCTTCCTCTACAAGTTTGCTGTCTAAGGGACCTACGGCTGGGGAGCACCTATTTTTCAAAGCCGGGCACCCCTTCTATATACACCCATGTTAAACTTACGTCTAGTCATGGGCACAGTGAGGCATGGGCACAGTGAGGCATGCACACAGTGAGGCACAGTGAGGCATTGACACAGTGAGGCATGGGCACAGTGAGACATGGACACAGTGAGGCATGGACACCATAGGGCATGGACACTGTGGGGCATGGACACTGTGGGGCATGGACACTGTGGAGCATGGACACCGTGGGGCATGGACACCGTGGGGCATGGACACCGTGGGGCATGGACACAGTGGGGCATGGACACAGTGGGGCATGGACACAGTGAGGCATGGACACAGTGAGGCATGGACACAGTGGGGCATGCACATGGACACAGTGAGGCACAGTGAGGCATGCAGATGGACACCCTAGGCTTATACTTGAGTCAATAAGTTTTCCCATTTTTTTGTGGTAAAATTAGGTGCCTCGGCTTATATTCGGGTCGGCTTATTCTCGAGTATATACAGTACTAGCATATTATTAAAAGAAGGATCCCTCCAGCAGCGCTCTGTCACCACTGACAGGGTTTCCATCTTAACCTGATCTTCCTTTCAGATTTGCAGTCCCCGGCCGCTTGAATGGCTGAGACTCGATGATGTCACTCTCACGCATGCTTGAGTCACGGCACAAATCTCTCCAAATAGACGGCATGCTGTCCAATGAGAGGGCAGTGCTCATTTACTAATTGTAGGCTTACCTGTAGGTACAAAACAACAAAGGGAGTTTACTCTCACTTTAAATATGGCTATGCAAAATGAAAGAGAGACATTTGGTGGCCCATTGTTTGACAGCCCCCCCCCCCCCTTATAAAAAGTTGTAAAGCTGAGGCTTAGGTATGGAAATTTTAACATGTACCAGTGGCTGGTGCTCAATATTTTATATAGCTATGACTAAGCATTGAAGCTCAATGCGAAACGCGTCAGCTGTTTTTTGTTCCCACTGTATGCTTTCTTTGTAGTGCATCCATTTACTTTACCACAATAAAGGGCTATTTTTGAATTTTACCTATTTTTGAGTGCGGCTGTCCAAAACCTCTTCTTCTGATTGCCTAGTACATTGCCGGCACCTGCCTGGGTTCTAAACGGACATTGATTGCCTGGAGCTCACCTGGAGCGGTTGTCTTTCCCATTTGCTCAATATTTTTGGTGGGATGCCAAGCAAACATGCCCCCCTTACTTATACAACCATCACCAAACGACCCCCCCCCCCCCCCCCCCCCACGTGCGGGAGACAGACGGGAAGGCGGCGATCAGTCCAGCCTTACCATAGGAGACTGCTCATTGCTCCTGGCCAAACAGGCATTGCTTCTTCTCCTGACCGGACAGGAAGTGGGTCCTGAGACCCAATTGTCTGGGAGTCCTTGGCCAATTGGGTCTCAGGCCCAGCTTCCTAATTGGCTGGAAGGAGAAGTAGGAAGACATTAGCGAATATTCATTAGCAAATGTCACACAACTAGGTAGGCTCAGGGTGCAGTGCTCTCCACCCCAAACCCACCCTTTTTTAAAGCCAATTAGAGCCCCAGGACCCTGCATTCACTATATTTGGTCTCCCACAGCACACAGAACATGGAAATGAAATTATTATAGTAAATATATAAACTGCTAAATACATTTTCTCATCAGCAGTATATAGCAGTCTTATGACTTCTATCAGTGTCTGGTTAATGTTTGTAGGAGGAGCTTTCATTATACTCTGACTGTCCTATGAGGCTGCAGGACCCCTGAACCTCTGTCTGGACAGTGCTGATTGGCCCTGTGCTGATCACATGCACCCTCCAAGAGAAAAAAAAAACTCACTAGCAATACACACCAAACTGAGCATGTGCAGAGTTAGCCCCAGGCTCTGTACTATTAACAGATAGACCGTAGACTGTGGAAGAAGGGACCGGAGAAGACAGGATCAAACAGCCTTTTTACACAAGCGCAGGATTAACTCCTTAGGTTCCACAGTGGTTTAACAAGGTTTTTATTTATTTTTTAGGTTTAACAAGCATGGCTTACTACATATACAGACTGTTTTTTTGTTGTGGGTTTAGTTACAATTTAAACGGACACTAAAGGTTCCCATTTTTTTCCTTTTCAAATAACAAACATGTTATACTTACCTCCTCTGTGCAGTTGGTTTTGCACAGAGTGGCCCTGATCCTCCTCTCCTGGGGTCCCTCCGCGGTGCTCCTTGCTCCTCCCTGCATCCTGTGACCTGTCGGAGAAGAGCTCTCCTTCAGGGAGACCCATGCGGGCACGCTCCTGTGCCCTGCTGCTGCGTCCATAGACACAGACAGCAGGACTTGGCATTGCCCGCCCCCTCCCGCCGCGTCATTGGATTTGATTGACAGCAGCAGGCTGCTATGAATCTATCCAATCAAGAACCGAGACACTGGCCAGAGTGAGTGAGTGTGGGAACGAACAGGCACACTCACAGCGTATTGAGTATTGATTTTTTTTATGTTGCTTTCTATTGTGACATATCAGGAATTTTTGTGTACAGACTTACCAAAAAGTCCACTGTGAGGCCTCAGGTAGTACCACTTCATCCAATCAGAGATCGTCTTAGATTTATTCTGAATAACATTGTATAATTGTTGGTGAAATATGGCCCATAGCCACTGAAAGGTGGTCTGACATGTGGGTACAAGCTGGCTGGCATTATACACGTGAATCGGTTGATGGGTTTTTCTAAGCATGAATGGTCTCCTGGGGCAACCGTTTGTGTTTATTGTCTGTTAAAGGTGAAGAGGGCTTAGTTCCACTTTACAGCCAAGGAAGCTGCCATCTTAGCCTCTGTCTGATCTGCAGTTGCCATGGTGCTGCACATATGATCACATATAACCCCAGCCATTTGGTGGTTTGCCAGTTTGGTTGAGAGCTCAAGCAAATGTGAGCGTCTTCTTTCGTGGCATTTCTCAAATGCAACGGTTTGGGGAAAATATTGAATCGTTGAGTTTAGTTCCGCTTTAAGAAGTGCATACGTTATGCCATGGACATTCCATTTTCGTCTGACCGCAAAACAGCAAACGGACGTGGTATTGTATTCAATCTGATTATAATTGATACTGTATATGATATAAAAAATTCATGACCCCATCAAATCATACAACCAGGTAAATCGATTGTTCACCCTATGTCTATAGGTACCTATAGATCAGTGGTCTCCAAACTGTGGTCCCGCCCTTTGCTTGCTTTTATCTGGCCCTTGGAATGCTATTTTTTTAACTGACACCAATGAAGGGCACAATTTCTCCCAACAACACAAACAATGGGGTACAGTTCCTCCCAATGACACCAAGATTGGGGCCCAATGACAACAATGATGGGGCACAATTCCTCCCAATGACACCAACAATAGGTCCCAATGACACCAATGATGGGGGCAGGGCTCGACAAAATTTGGGCGCCCGGTCGCAATTGCGACAAGAAATTGTGACCTGGTGCCCGGGGAAGCTTAGGCCTGCAGAAGGCCGCAAAGTCGCAGCCTCAATTACCGGCGCACGCACGGAGACACAGCATCCTGTGTCTTTGTGCGCCCCGCCGCACGATCACGACGGGCACGCGCCCACCGGTAATTGAGGCCACGGCTTTGCGGCCTTCACAGAAGGAAGCTTAGGCCTGCAGAAGGCCGCAAAGCCGTGGCCTTAATTACTAGCCGTGGCCGTTAGCCGTGGCCTAATTAGAAACCCCCAAACATTATATATATATTTTATTCTAACACCCTAGAGAATAAAATGGCGGTCGTTGCAATACTTTCTGTCACACCATATTTGCACAGCTGTCTTACAAGGGCACTTTTTTTTGGAAAAAATACACTTTTTTAAATTAAAAAAATAAGACAACAGTAAAGTTAGCCCAATTTGTTTTTATATTGTGAAAGATGTTACGCCGAGTAAATTGATACCCAACATGTCACGCTTCAAAATTGCGTCAAAATTGTGTCCGCTCGTGGAATGGCGACAAACTTTTACCCTTTAAAATAGGCGACATTTAAAAAATTCTACAGTTTGCATGTTTTGAGTTACAGAGGAAGTCTAGGGCTATAATTATTGCTCTCGCTCTATCTATCGCGGCGATACCTTATATGTGTGGTTTGAATGCTGTTTACATATGCGGGCGCTACTCATGTATGTGTTTTCTGGCTCCTAACTTTTTTAGCTGGCTCCTAGATTCCTAGCAAATTTGTCAAACCCTTGATGGGGCCCGATTCCTCCCAAAGACACCAATGGGGCCCAATGACACCAATGATGGGGCACAATTTCTCCCAATGAAACCGACAATCGGGCCCAATAATAGGGCACAATTCCTCCCACTGACACTAATGATGGGGGATTGTTTACTCCCACTGACGCTGGGACATGTTGTACTTTTGATGGCCACAGTCTGCCCCTCCTAAAGTCTGAAGGACAGTAAAACGGCCCTTTGTTTATAAAGTTTGGAAACCCCTGCTATAGACTGTCCATAGATACCTCCAGACAGACTGCCAGAGAGCAGGATTGTTTGGTTCAGCATAATCAGAACCCCACTTTTTGTAAAGTCCATAATTTCATGTGTTAGGCAGGTATAGAAAAAAAACTGTGTTCTGTCATGTTTAGTAATCAGAATAAATTGTGAAAGTTAATGATCTCTAATGAAAGTGTGCACACCCGAATGACACAACAAGGCGAGACCACCATAGCCGGTAATTAACATTACATACAGAAGTAGCTGGGTGTGCACAAGGGAGAGGCAGAGGCAATGCCACTCAGCTCTGCAAAGGAAGCGGAATAAATTGTAAACCGAGGTGGACTCATTTCCTATTCTATACTGCCAAAAGTATTATAGCATAAAATATAAACAACCAGGATTGGTACTGATCTGATAGGGGGTTATTGCGAAAGGCAAATCCACTTTTGCACTACAAGGGCAAACTACAAGTGCAGTCGCTGTAGATCTGAGGGGTAGGTCTGAAATGAGGGGAAGCTCTGCTGAATTTATCATCCAATCATGTGCAGGCTAAAATGCTGCTTTTTATCTTCCTGACTGCACTTCCAAGTGTACTTTGCACTTGTAGTATGCACTTGTAGGTCAAAGTGGATTTGTCTTTAGTAAATAACCCCCATAGTGTTGGTTTTGTTTAGTGAGCTGAATCTGACAATATTATAGGAGCTTTACACAATTTCCTTTAATTATTCTTTTACAAAAGATGATGCAGAAAAAAAAAATATATATATATATTATTAAGCCATTTCCCGTGCTGGTTGACTTGCATCCCCCTGTTCCTGTGCTAGTTGAATGTTTTTAATTAAAAATGTAAATGTATTTAATTGGCCAGTAGATGGTGCTAAGTATTATAGGAAATTCCTATAATACTTAGCTCCATCTAGTGGCCAAATGAAATATTCTTTGTGTGAAATCAATGTAAAACATTTGGCCAGTATAGGAAACAACCTAATTGCAGTACATTCACACTTGCGAATGCATCCACTTGGCGATTGAAAGGAATGGAATGCTGTTGTCTCTCGCAGCTAATTGCACCCACCCGCATGTAAACTCTAATGTAAGAATTGCATGCAAGTGGTTGGTCCTGGATGCAGACAGCCTGTGTCCAGGAATGATCACTGTATAAAAGATTACATGCGAGAGGAGCTGGCAGCCTCCCATTGCTTTCGGTCTGGTACACACCAATGCAGGTTGCGGTTGATGCATTTTACAGTTTTTTCAAATGCGTTTTGATGCATTTTTAATGCATTTGTGTCTGTTGTCTTGCTGGAGAAACGAGCAAAACACAGAAAAATTGCAACTTAATTGAAGTCGAAGGAACCAAAAATGCAATCTGCTGCGGGAATAAAAAGTCCCTGACTCATTCCAAAAAACGCTTTGATGGAAAACGCACAGATATGAATGTGACCCATAGGAAACCATGTTAAATAGACTGTAGTGCATTTCTGAAAAACGCATAGGTGTGAACCAAGCTTCACTGGGGCTGCCTCTTGCAACTAATGCTCTGAGCAATCGTCTTTTCTTTTTTCAGTGAGATAAATGGACAAACAGGAGAAAACCTTTGTTCTTCCCCCTTGCTGTGCGTGACAGGTTATTTACATATCTCATGCACTAGCCTGGAGACAGGTATTATTTTTTAATTCCCACCCCCACTCCTTTTCTGAAGTCATGTGGTTATGTTTCTGGATTTTGACTGGATGTTAGTGATCATAACAGAATTTAGTGTAAGTTATACACAAGAGAAAATGCATGTTGACAAGGGGAGTGTAGAGGTGGGCAGGGAGTCTACTGACATCACAACTCCACCCACCGAGCTCCAGACAACAGACCCACCCACAGTTTCAGTTCTTATAACAGACGGAGGGGAAATATTTGACAGGTAAGGATACATGCAGGAGGCATCTATATTCTTATAGATCAGCACTATGGCAGTAGTTTTGAAAGGATGAGAGTGGGTTTACATCCACTTTAAGGCTAGCCTATTACTGAAATATCAGAAGAATACAATTCCAACATGCAATCATTTGAGGTTAGAGGGGATTACCCATAAGCATTTGGCAATGAAGATGTGGTCTTGTGCCAGGTCCACTTCTGGACATGATCACCCAGGGTCTTTCTTTGTGTTAAAGGTAGAAGGAGTTGCAGGAGGTGTCATCAGCATATTATTGATGGCTCCAGGTTCCCTGCTATTCTTGTTTAGCAGGAGAGAAGCTGATCATGAAGCTTCCAGCCTGTAATTAAAAAGTAGCATTCATGCAGAGCCAGAAAGCTGCATATTCAGTTAGATTCAGCTCCACTAAAAATGTGTATCAAATAATCAGGAAGCTGTCGCTAAGGTGTGATTGATGGCTTCTGAGGCTCTTTCTCTAAGAACAGTTGTTCCCAGTCTCAGTCCTTAACCACTTTAGCCCCGGACCAGAGCACTTTTTGTGATTCGGCACTGCGTCGCTTTAACTGACAATTGCGCGGTCGTGCGACGTGGCTCCCAAACAAAATTGGCGTCCTTTTTTCCCCACAAATAGAGCTTTCTTTTGGTGGTATTTGATCATCTCTGCGGTTTTTATTTTTTGTGCTATAAACAAAAATAGAGCGACCATTTTGAAAAAAATGCAATATTTTTTACATTTTGCTATAATAAATATCCCCAAAAAAGATATAAAAAAACATTTTTTTGTCATAGTCAAATGACGCCCACAGATGGGATCTCCCATCCTGGATGGACGTCATATGACGTCCTCGCCTTTCCGCTGCTAATGCGGGCCACCGGGGGCCCGCAGAGCAGCGATCAGGGATCCGTTGTGTCCCTCGGGACACAGCCGTCCCCCGATGGGGGTAATGAAGTGGCGATGGAGCGGCGGCAGAGCATTAACCGGTCTCCCATATGCAGAGCTGCGGTAGCGGCGATCGGGGATCCGGTGTGTCCCTCGTGACACAGCTGATCCCCGATGGGCAGAATGTAGCAGCGTGCGATGGAGATTCCAGTATAACCTACCGGATTTGATGATGCAGAGCTGCGCAGCGGCGTGCACGGTGGGCTGAGGCTTTTCCCGTGGATAGAGCCCAGCCCCAATCAGGGTAAAGAGACAACAAATGTTTTATAGCATGCTTTCAAATTTTCTGGCAACAAATGTGTCTTGTCGGATTATCCGATCATGTGTACATATATCTATCGCAAAAAAAATCCAAAGTACAAACACACATGCTCCGAACCAATGCTAACCATAGCACAAAGTTAGCAGAAGTTGCCCAAAAGGGTGGTGCTAAAGAGCTAAAAAAACACGTAGTTGTGTGTATCTTGGCTGTATGCAGAACAAGTTCACGGCCAACGTCCTTCGCACAAAATTGATGGAAATCCGATCGTGTGTACGAGGCTTTAAAGCAGGGGTCTCCAAACTATGGCCCTTCAGTTGTTCAGGAACTATAATTCCTATCATGCCTAGTCATGTCTGTAAATGTCAGAATTTTACAATGCCTCGTGGGACATGTAGTTCTGCAACAGCTGGAGGGCCATAGTTTGGAGATCCCTGCTTTAGAGTAAAGGTACTTATAGGCATTTATAGACAGTTTCCTAGTGTGACTGTTTTTGGTTGTATTGATTGATAATCTTATTGGGGGGTAACCTGTTCTTGTTCAAGCTAGAGGATGAAATCATACAGGATAGATGTTGCTTCTGGTTGCATATTCGGGACAGGAAGTGAAAGGGAATCTCCCCAAAGGGACACAAACCGTAAAAAGTAAATTGATCGTTTTTAACCGCCCTCTACTATATTCAAAACAATTAAAAAAACTTTTTTGGCTGTACATACACTTTAAATGAATATATTAGTGTACACTAAGTGCTGCATAATTGTTGGCGCTATATATAGATCCTGTATAATAATAATAATATAACACAGGAAAGATTTATAGTTGTAATTATTTAGGTTAGGCAGTTTACAGGGCAGAACCTATCAGATCTTAAAGAGATTCTTTTCTCTCACTACCAGCTCTGGGGTAATCCTTCAACAAGATACCTATAGCCAAGTAAGCGGCAACATAGGATACAGAAAGGACCCAGATCATATAAGCTGTTCACTTTGCAGGGGAATTTTCCCTACAGAGCTTAGTGAATGTGGTGAAATTAAATTTTGCAAAAAATAGTCACTTGCAAGAAAAGGAAAAAACTGCATTTTGCTTGGTTGAATGATGGAAGTCAGCAGAGCTTCACCTCATTCACTAAGCTCTGAGGCTACTTCCCTTACAAAGTGCAACTTGCCTTGCAATCTAATATTAATTGCAATGCTATGAAAAACCTTTTAAATGTCAAAGAACCAGGGCTGTCTTAATGCATGGGCACCTATGGGCATTGCCCATGGGCCCCATGATAATCATGGGGGCCCCATGCATGGGGGCCCCATGATAATCTTGCATTACATCATACTTGCCAACTAGCCTAGGTTTGCCGGGACAGCAATGCGGGATCGCGCCCAAGGAGATTCGGGTCTCAGGTAAGTAAAACGGGGGCTCGTGGGGGGCAGTGACTGCAAGGTGCTTTTTTCATTGGCTTAGAGAACCGATTGAGAGCCAGTTGGCTGCTGGTTTTCCTGGCATGCACACAGGCTGAATTTTTTTTTTTCAATTGCATAAATTTCTTTCTTTTTCTTTTTTTTTTTGCCTGAAGTTCAGGTTTAAGCAGCAAGGTTATACCAGATTTATTGGTGATTTTTGTCAAATATGCAAAAAAAAAAACAACTTTATTTATACATTCTGTGCAAGGAGAGCACGGGACGTTTCAGAACATATCTTTCACTGATTTTTACATGATAATTTGATTGCTAAAGAATCTTACAAAATCTTTAATGCATCTCCCCATCCAGCTCTCAGCACTTAACATTACAGTTACACTTTTCAGCAGAAAGGGGAAAAAAATATCTGGCGCCGCTTTTACTCTATACATAAAACTCACAAGCGCAGGAGCCAAAATGGAATGTATAAGTCATAGTTACTGATTCAGGAAACGTTTACATTTTTATTCCATGATGATCTAAGCTCCAACCGTTTACTGACCTGGAGTTTTAATCACGTCTGAAAATGTTTCAGCTCCATCGCCGATCCTTTATGATTGCCTGGAGCAAAGTAAAATGTCTTGGCTGACAAGTTGTAAAGAGAAGGTCTACTTGTGAACCTGTGCCTTCCACAGCTTTCCCCAGAGGCAACATTCATTCCTCCTCGAAAAGTGCTCGCTGCGTTCTGGAATTTTCATTGCTTTCATAACTGAAAGGATTTTCCTTCTTTTGTGTGTGCCAGCGGTGCAAAATCACAATATCTGTGTCTTGACTTAAACCCCTGCAGCAGCTTTGTGGTGTTCACAGCTGAGAACAATTTGTTTACAAGATAGATTCAGCCGGTGATCTGCCTAACTGGTTCCATTAAGGACTGCGCAGGCACAATCTCATCTGACGGTCTGGTTCCAGCTAACGAGCTGGTTCTGCGCAATCCTTCCCGACGGAAACCTCCGAACTTCGGTCGGCATCCAGGGCGACGTGGAAAGTGGCCAGTCGGCCTCACGTCCTCGCTTCGCGCAGACCGCTCGCTCGGCCTCCTGGCTCTTTTTTTAACATCCTCCAATCCACAGGGATGTTAAAGAATGAGCCTGGATTCCACCCGAGGTTCGGAGATTTCCGTCGGGAAGCATTGCGCCTGCGCAGTCCTTGAAGGAACCAGCTCGTTAGGGGAACAAGCCTGACAAGTCACCGGTCAGAGAATTAAGATGGTGGTTCGACATTAAAGGGGTTGTAAACCCTTACAGATCACTTAGACCTACAGGTAAGCCTAGATTAACCACTTGAGAGCCGCGCTATAGGCGAAAGACATCCACAGTGCGGCTCTCACCTGCCGGGTGGACGTCCTGCTGTTTACATTTCCCCTGCATGCTGCTGAGGGCGCGCAGCGGTGAAAAACTGTGCCCGGCATGTCACGTGATCCCTAAGCGCGTGCCTGGCGGCCACGATGTCCGCTGGGTACCCGCGATCGGCAGTGACAGAGCAGGGAGAGAGGAGACAGATGCTGTGTCCCTTGTACATAGGGACACAGCGCGGTCATCTCCCCCAGTCAGTCCCCTCCCCCCACAGTAAGATTAACACAGTAAGATTAACTCACAGGGAATCATTTTAACCCCTTCCTCGCCCCCTAGTGTTAACCCCTTCCCTTCCGGTCACATGCTATACAGTATACAGTGCATATTTATAGCACTGTTCGCTGTATAAATGTGAATGGTCCCAAAATAGTGTCAAAAGTGTCTGATATGTCCGCCGGAATATCGCAGGCATGCCAAAAAACGTAGATCGCCGCCATTACTAGTAAACAATAAAAAAAAAATCATAAATCTATCCCCTATTCTATAGGTGCTATAACTTTTGCGCAAACCAATCAATATACGCTTATTGCGATTTTTTTTTTTTTTTTTACCAAAAATATGTAGAAGAATACGTATCGGCCTAAATTAAGAAAAAAAAAATGAAAGAAAAAAAAATGTCTCTGTTAAAAAAAAAAATGGGATATTATTATAACAAAAAGTAAAAAAATATTGTGTTTTTTTCAAAATTTTCTGTCTTTTTTTGTTTATAGCGCAAAAAATAAAAACCGCAGAGGTGATCAAATACCACCAAAAGAAAGCTCTATTTGTGGGAAAAAATTATAAAAATATAGTTTGGGTACAGTGTTGTATGACCGCGCAACTGTCATTCAAAATGCGTTAGCGCTGAAAATTGGTCTGGGCAGGAAGGGGCTTTAAGTGCCCAGTAAGGAAGTGGTTAAGGCTTACCTGTAGGTGCAAGAAATATCTACTAAACCTACACGATATAGGAGATATTTCCAAAAGACATGCATTTCCCACCATCTTCTCTACCAATGACAATATGAACCATGACAAATAGAGAGAGTGGATCTGCCCTAGCATGGACGTAGATGGAAATAAATCTAGACTTTATACAAATATTGGGCTTTACATGCACTTTAAATAGTTGTAATATTTTTAAACGAGTGTTTCAAATATAGCTCCCTAAAATAAAGTTTTAAATGATGAATGATACTTCGGCTTTATTTTTGGTTCCGCTGATGAAAGCATCAAATGGGTTTTAAGCTGCATTATTCTTAAAGGGGTTGTAAACCTCTGTGTTTTTTCACCCTAATGCATCCTGTGAGCCCCGTTTTTCCGTGGGCGCGATAACGCGTCGCTCTCTCCACCTCTTCTTGGTTCTTCATTGGATAGATTGATAGCAGCTCAGCCATTGGCTCCCGCTGCTGTCAATCAAATCCAATATCGCAGCCACCAGTGGGTGGGGCCGAGTCATACACTCGGCGTCTATGGATGCCGATCGTATGACAAGGGAGTGTGCCCATAAGGTAACCCCCTCGGGAGAGAGCTTCCCGGGGGGGGGGGGTTAGCTGTTGCGGGGAGGAGCCGCAAGAGCCGCCGGAAGAGGATGTTCAGGGCCACTCTGTGCAAAACGAGCTGCACGGTGGAGGTAAGTATGATTTGTTTGTTATTTTTTTTTTAAAAAGGAACCCATAGTATCACTTTAAAGTGGTTGTAAACCCACTTTTTTTACTTTTACCTACAAGTAAGCCTTTAATAAGGCTTACCTGTAGCTAAGGAGAATATCTCCTAAACCTGTACCGTTTAGGAGATATTCCCCTCGCAATGCGCCGCTGATTGCAGCGGCGTATGCGCAGGGGGGGATTCTCGGCTAAGGACCGGCAGCTGCCCGTTTCCTACTGGGCATGCACGACTCGCAGGGTGCTTTGTGAATGGGCATCTGCCTCCTGGGATACACACAGTTCCCAGAAGGCAGCGCTGCTCATTCACAAGAAGACACGGCGACGTAGGACGAGCCTGAAGAACCTCTGTGGTAGAAGAAGAGGCAGAAGAGCTTTTAGGTGAGTATAAAAAAAACAAAAAAAAAACTATTTTTTTTGGAACTCCACTTTAAGGCTGCCTTGTGAAGAAGTAAATGGAATGAACTGCCCCAACCCGTGTAAGTCACAGTTCAATAAAGGTCTATGTCTTAATTGTAATCATCTGGGTTTGAATCAGAAATTCACATGAAGCTACACAAAAAACCTTCTGTCTCATGGCGTATGAGCTCATCAGGATCTGTGCTGTAGTGCTGTTTGTTTCATATTAAAATAATGATTTTGTTGAATGTAAACCACTTTAAAGAGACACAAATTAAAAAAAAAAAAAAAAAAAACATGGTAAAATATACAACAATCACTCTAAGAAATGTGCTGTTCCATAAACATGTTTGGTGCTTTCAGCAAGGACTCTGGGTAATAATCTGTTAGCTACAAAACTCCAGACTCAGACTTGGTATTACCTCATATCCAAGGGAGTTATTATACCCGTAGCCGACCATGACACTTCTTTTGGGCCCAGCAGCGTGGGAAGCCCAAGGCTGTCTGGCTGTATAACGAGCCAGCAATAACCATTGGCGAGTGCATTTAGTATAATGAATGTGTACAGTTATTGTTCTAGAAATCAGTGGTAGGAATCATTTTAAAGCTGAACTCCAGAGAAAGCAAGAATTTTCCCTTGCAGTGTTCGTTTTTTTTTTTGCCATCCCCTAGACCAGTGGTCTCCAAACTGTGGCCCACAGGACAGATGCAGCCCCTTGCTTGCCTTTTCCGGTTCTTGGGCCACTATTCCTCACACTGACACCAACAACAGGAAACTATTCCTCCCGCTGATAGCCTGACACCAATGTTGGGGCACTATACCTCCCACTGATAGCAATGATGGGGCCCTATTTCCTCCCACTAACACCAACGATGAGGCACCATTCCTTTCATTGACACCACGAGTGGAGCATAATTCCTCCTAATGATATAAATTATGGAACATCATTTCTCCCACTGACACCAATGATGGGAAACGATTTTTCCTGCTGACACCAATGATGGGGTGCTATTTCTCCTATTGACACCAACAATGGGGCACTATTAATGTCACCGACACTGACAATAGGGCACTAGCTCCCTGTGTTTGGGTGGTTCCCACTGGGTACTCAGATTTCCCCCCACACTCCAAAGACATGCTGGTTGATTAACTGGCTCCTGTCTTAATTGGCCCTAGTATGCATATGTACAGGTGAAACTCAAAAAAAATTTTTTTATTTCACTAATGCAACTTAAAAGGTGAAACTAATATATGAGATAAATTACATGCAAAGCAAGATAGTTCAAGCCATGATTTGTCATGTTTTTCCAGGATCCGTCTGTGTTGTGGCTCTTGATGCACTGACTCCAGCCTCAGTCACTCCTTGTGAAAGTCCCCAACACCTTTGAATGGCCTTTTCCTGACAATCCTCTCCAGGCTGCGGTCATCCCTGCTGCTTGTGCACCTTTTTCTTCCACATAACTTTTTATTAATGTGCTTTGATACAGCACTTTGGGAACATCTATCTTCTTTTGTAATTACCTTTTGAGGCTTTCCCTCCTTATGGACGGTGTCAATGATGGTTTTCTGCACAACTGTCAGGTCAGCGGTCTTTCCTATGATTGTGATTCCTACTGACCCAAACTGAGAGACCATTAAAAGGCTCAGGAACCCTTTGCAGGTGTTATGGCTTAATTAGCTGATTAGAGGGGGACACTTTGAGCCTAGAATATTTCACCTTTTCACAATATTCTAATTTTCTGAGATTGTGAATTTGGGGTTTTCATGAGCTGTAAGCCATAATTATCACAATTATGACAAATAACAGCTTGAACTATCTTGATTTGTATGTAATGAGTCTCTCTCATATAATAGTTTCACCTTTTAAGTTACATTAGTGAAATAAATGAACTTTTACACAATATTCAAATTTTTCGCTTTTTACCTGTATGAATGTGAGTTAGGGACCTTAGATTGTATGCTTGAGGGCAGGTACTGATGTGAATGTACGATATATATAAAGCACTGCATAAATTCATGGTGCTATATAAGTACCTGTCATAGGTGTGCGCACAGGGTGTGCCAGGTGTGCCCAGGCACACCCTATTCACCCTGTGCAGCACATATTCCCCCTACTGCCCTGGTTCCCTCCTCTTTCCCCCCGCAGCACTTCTAACTTTCCTACTCTCCTCTCCCTCCAGCTGTTGCTGCGGTGATGTTTTAAGATGAGTGGGGGAAGGGGCCACTAAATATGCAACTTACCGGCCCCTTCCCTTTCATCGTAAGTGATCGGTACTATGTGTTTGATCATTGGGGTGCACACCCTAATGCAATTGGCCTGCGCACACCTATGGTACCTGTAGTAATAATAATCATGATACAGTATTTTACAAACTAATGCCGCGTACACATGATCACTTTATGTGATGAAAAAAAATGACGTTTTTAAAAAACATTGTTTTATGTCTTGTAAAAAACGACAAAAAAAAATTGAAGCATGCTTCAATTTTATGTGTCGTTTTTCAAAACGTCATTTTTTGTTTCACAAAAAGTCACCGTGTGTAGCAAAACACGTAGTTTAAAACAACGTTTTTCAACCCGCGCATGCCCAGAAGCTAGTTATGAAGCGAGCTTCAATGGAAAAGAGTGGTGAACGTAACCTCGCTTTTTGTGAAAAAACAATGGTGTGTAGGCAACATCGTCTTTGAAAATTGAAGTTTCAAAAACGTTGTTTTTTACTTCACAGAAAACGTCGTTTTTTTTCATCACATAAAGTGATCGTGTGTACGGGGCATTGCACCAGTAATGAGGCACCAATCCTTCCACTGATGCCACAACAGTGGAGCATAATTCCTCCCACAGATATAAATAATGGAACACAATCCTTTCCACTGATATAAATAAAGAGACACCATTCCTCCCACTGACACCAGTGATGAGGTACTATTTCTTCCACTGACACCAAAGATAGGGCACTATTCCTTTCACTGATACCAATGATGGGGAAATATAACTCCTTCTACTGACCACAGGTGCTATGTATTTTTTTATTTTTTACTTCCATTGGTCACTAAGCCTGAGGCATTATTTGCTCCTACTGACGCTGGGCATTTACAGCTCCCACTGACCTCAGTCCAGCCCCCCTAAAGTTTGAGGGACAATAAACGAGCCCTATGTTTAGAAAGTTTGGAGACCCCCTGACTTTGACCTAAAAAAACATGTAGGGTCATCCCCACTGTAAGCTGGATTTAGATTTTTCCTGGATTTGAGCTTCAAGGTAAACTCGTACTGAAGAAAGCAGGTACGACACCACTAACACTCATGCGTATGGCTGCAAGGCGGGGTACATAGTGTGCATGAGCATCGTAAACCTAAAAACCTAACCCTATGACCCAAAACTGCTGCATACAGCCATCCATGTGCTGGTACTTTCATAAAGCCTCATACACACGATCAGACTTCCATCTGACTTTTCTGTGGATTTTGGTCTGAATGGGCGTTGGCCGTGAACTTGTTCTGCATACAGACGGCAGGACATTTTCAGCCAACTTTCACCAAATCACATGGTTTTTCAGCTCTTTACCGCCACCCTTTGGGCAACTTCTTCTATTGTTGGCTGATCTTTAGCATTGGTTCTGAGCATGCGTGTTTGTACTTTGGACTTTAGTCCGGTGGACTTGTGTACACACGATTGGATTATCCTCCATCGGACATTTGTTGCCTTATGCCGCGTACACACGATCATTTTTTGTGATGAAAAAAAACGACGTTTTCTGTGAAGTAAAAAACAACGTTTTTGAAACGTCACTTTTCAAAGACGATGTTGCATACACACCATCGTTTTTTTCACAAAAAGCAAGGTTACGTTCACCACTCTTTTCCATTGAAGCTCGCTTCATAACTAGCTTCTGGGCATGCGCGGGTTGAAAAACGTTGTTTTAAACAACGTTTTTGCTACACACGGTGACTTTTTGTGAAACAAAAAACGACGTTTTGAAAAACGACACAAAAAATTCAAGCATGTTGGAATTTTTTTTTTTGTCGTTTTTTTGAAGACAAAAAACAACGTTTTGCCCACACACGATCAATTTAAATGACGTTTTAAAAAACAACGTTTTTTTTTTTCATCGCAAAAAACGACCGTGTGTACGCGGCAATAGAGTTTGACAGCATTCACAGCGATCGTGTGTATGGGCCTTGATGCATGCACACGGACATATGCCCCAAATTTTGCCATGAGGCCTGATATCGTTTTCATACTCTGCAAAATGTAAGCAAGTTTAATCCGGCTCTGTAAGGAAAAACATGGCAAGCAACAATTTAGTTGTGTTCTTCGATGTGTGTGTGTGTGTGTGTGAACTTGCTGACCTTTGGACAATTGCTGCTGTGTTTACTCATCACATTCTGGCTTGACAACTTGTAGCTGTCTAAAGATTTAGGTAACACTTTGGGGGAAAGTGATGATAATTACACTTGCATAGTATATACAGACATTTGCCGTACTGTAGCCAGTTACATCGGAATGGCATGTACAGTGTGTCTACATGTAAATGGAAGTCAGCTTTTTAGAAGAACTTTGCTGATCGGTGATACCATTATTTTAACACGGTCTCTACAGGACATTCAAAATGTGGAAAATGTATGTACTAAAGCTTGCCATATATGCAAACACAAGTTTGATTTCAGGAATCACATACAGTAAATGACCAAATGTATGCAATGCAGCTGCTCAATATCCCCACTAAACTTCCAAAATATGTTTAGGGAACACTGCAGTGGCGGCTACTCATGCAGGGCGAAGGGGTGCCGCCCCCCTAATCAATGTGTCCCACCCCTAATCTACATGCGGGGCGCCGGATGCATGGATTCCAATGTTTTATTTTTAGAAGCACATGATTTGAGCCAGAGGCTCTAATTGGCTTCAAAAAGGGTGGGCTCGGGGAACCCAAAGCCCACCCAGTTGTGTGACATTAGCAAATAATATTCGCTAATGTCTTCCTATTTCTCCTCCCAGCCAATCAGGAAGTAGGTCCTGAGATTGAATTAGCTAGGAGTCCTAGGACCCAATTGGCAGGGGGGCCTAAGTCCTGATTGGCGGGGAGGAGAAGCGAACGCGGGAGGAGATGCAGGGAGGGACCTGGATGGGGTAGGTGCAGGGGCTGACGGGGGGCCTGGTGGGCGACAGACAAGCGACGTGAGGATCGAGCGGCAGGGGAGGAAATGAGCAAGCGAGTGTCGGTGGATAGATGGTTGGCTGGCTGGCTGGGGGGGGGAGTGGCTGGTCGTCGTCGTACCCCCCTTTTCCCCAAGAAAATTTAGCACCAGCCACCACTGGTACACTGATCAGCGACTCGAGAATAATTTTCCAACATGTCACTTCTGTTTAGCAGAGACTGCCTCATACTGATTGAAACTGAGCTGGTACCTGCTGAACTGATTGAATTTCCACCAATGTATGGCAAGCCTAAAGTAATTGTAAACAACGACCTTGTAAAACAACCCATTCCGTTTAAAATAGAAATGAAAGGAAAAACATTTGAGTATAGATATTAAAATACATTACACTCCCCCCTTTTTATAAGTGATCACGTTCCCTCTGTTCTCAGCTGCATAAGAGCTGGGGGAGGAGAAACACCAGCACACTGAGCTTTCCAGTGAAAGACTGTACAGGGGGGCATGTCAAGGCAAGTCTGATCATTGCAGGCTAAGTCCCCACCATAGCTAGAGAACTGACAACGGTATATTCTCCTGCTTAGTGTGGTCAGTTTTTAATAGGAAAGCAGAAAGGCCTGGCAGGAACGCCAGGGATTTCACATAAATGAAGCAATACAAAGAGAACAGGGTACTGGCACATGGTGTAGCAGGCACATATTAGGAATATAAAATGTTCAGGTAACAAACACTTTAACACCTTTCACATGCATGGGACATTATGGGAATATTTTGATGAGGAGAACTAAACTGATGCCAACTAATAAGTCAAGGAAAAGGAATTTTAGTTGTGTATGGATCAGCTTTAACTGAACCTGTTGCTTTGCCTCGATGTGTAGCTGGTCATTAGCTTTGCAAGCTATAATCCCCAAACGGTACACACAGCTCCAACCTTTACACACAGGTAGGTTGTAGTCATGTAAATGAGAAGAAGGATTGGGTACAAAAAGTGTGTTTATTCATGATGTGGCCATTAAACAGTTCGCACATCCACAATACCCCCCCCCCCCCCCCTTCAGAGAGCAGTGTAGCTGTGAATAACCCCTGGGGTCTCTGCGGGGAAGGCTTAAGTCATTTTGTAAGCCACAAATCCCATTGACATGGTTATGGAGGCTGCATATTGGCTTGTTCAACATCACTTACAGATGCAAAGACAAGAAGTGGCATTAGCAAGAAACTAGTTTGTAACCATTAACTCAACATTCAGTAAATGTCCGACTGGAACCAGCATGCAGCAAGTGAAGTTAGAACTATTGATTTGCATACCTATTCTGGGTCAGATAGAAATACTAAAACCACAGGACTTGTGTCTGTTCACACACGCCTACCTCCAATAAGGCCCGCTAAAAAGAACCAGAAGAGGACTTCATTCTGTACTGTTTAGGTGGGGAAGATTGGAGGTAGCTGGGTGTCAGGGCTGGTGCAAGCATTTTTGACACCCTAGGCCAGTGATGGCGAACCTTGGCACCCCAGATGTTTTGGAACTACATTTCCCATGATGCTCCACTACACTGCTGAGTGCATGAGCATCATGGGAAATGTAGTTCCAAAACATTTGGGGTGCCAAGGTTCGCCATCACTGCCCCAGGCGAAACCACATTTTGTTGCCCCCCTTGACTCCACCCCTGACTCCACCCCCTTTGTCATGCCCATGTATACCCTACATTTTTAATGAAGTGTCCATCAAATGCAGCCTACCAGTGCCCATCAAATTCAGTCTCTTCAGTGTCCATCAATGCACCCTGCTAGCGCCATTAATGCAGCCTCACCAGTGCCCATATAAAATGCAGCCTCACTAGCACCCATCAGTGCAGCCGGTTAAATCCCCTGACAAGTGTGTTTTTCGATTTTCTGTCTGTGTCCCATTGGGAGAATTTCCTTTCACTTCCTGTTCTGGTGAGGACATCTCTCCATAGTGAGGGGAAATCTCTTCTTTAAAGCAGAGCTCCACCCAAAACGGGAAGCTCCGCTTTTTTGCTTCCTCCCCCCCTCCACTGCCATATTTGGCACCTTTCAGGGGGAGTTGGGGAGCAGGTACCTATTTTTGACAGGTAGCCACTGGGCCATTCAAAAAGCGCAGTGCGCTTCACACATGCACAGTAGGGAACCGACTGTTAAGTGGCAAGGCTTCACCGCCGGTTTCCCTTACAAGGAATGGTGGCGGCAGCACCCGAGAGCCGATTGAAAAATCGGCTGAGGTGCCTACATTGCAGGAGAACACAGTACAGAGGAGAGGAGCACATTACAAGGGGGGTGAGGAGGGCATAGTACAGGGGGGGGGGCAGGAGGCCACATTATGGGGTGTCACGAGGGCACAGTACAAGGGGGATCAAGGAGCCCAATACTGGGATCAGGAGGGCACAGTACAGGGAAGGTCAGGAGGGAGCAGTATGGGGAGTCACGAGGGCACAGTACAAGGGGGATCAAGGAGCCCAATACTGGGATCAGGAGGGCACAGTACAGGGAAGGTCAGGAGGGAGCAGTATGGGGAGTCACGAGGGCACAGTACAAGGGGGATCAAGGAGCCCAATACTGGGATCAGGAGGGCACAGTACAGGGAAGGTCAGGAGGGAGCAGTATGGGGAGTCACGAGGGCACAGTACAAGGGGGATCAAGGAGCCCAATACTGGGATCAGGAGGCCATAGTACAGGGAAAGTCAGGAGGGCACAGTACGGGGGTCAGGAGGGCACAGTACAAGGGGGATCAGGGAGCCCAATATTGGGATCAGAAGAGCATAGTACAGGGGAGGTCAGGAGGGCACAATACAGGGGTTAGGGGGGGACAGTACAAGGGGGATCAGGGAGCCCAATACTGGGATCAGAAGAGCTTAGTACAGGGAAGGTCAGGAGGGCACAGTACGGGGGTCAGGAGAGCACAGTACAAGGGGGATCAGGGAGCCCAATACTGGGATCAGGAGGACATAGTAGAGGTTCTGAGATGCTTCCCAGGATAAAGGCATCCCGGGACAGTTTAGTAAAATGCACAAGTGTCCCGCAAATCCAGGACACCTGGCAAGAATTATGCAATGCAAGATTATCATGGGGCTCCCATGCATCTGAGGCCCCTGGACAGCACCTAGGGGTGCCCATACATTAAGACAGTCCTGTGTACATGAGTTATTGTGTACACTCATTAAAAAACTATTGGTAAGAAAAAAAAAGACAGCCCTGTGTACATGAGCCATGAAAGCAAATAAAATATCACTGATACTACTCAACTGTCTTGTGACAGATAGAGACCAGACATGAGTTCTAACCATTGCCTGTCCTAAAACTAGAGAATAAATAGACATTATGGATCAGTAAAGAGCTTTTGGTTTCTTTAGGACGGGACCATCACATCTCCCCATATCTTGACTTTCCGAAAAAGTGTTGTGTCTGGATACACTTTACCTGTCAAAGCTGCAAGAAGTAATCCCTGCTCCCTCCCCATTCACCCAGCAGGAGGGACAGGAGTCCCTGTCAGTACAATCAGTGTACACAGAGTAGTAGTCAGCTCTGCAGGTTGTCTGATGTCAGTGTAGGGAGGAGGGATCTGAGCGATCAGTGTGGTGTTGTGTTTCGACTGCTGACACCATAATCCTCGGTGCTCCCCTCCTCCCTCCTCTCGCTCTCCCTCTCTCTGCATGCTCTCCGCACTCAGCCCGGGTGATGAGATCGCAGCACTGGACTGTACAGGCTCGCCGCACTCCGGCAGCACCCTGGAGCTGAGGCTGAGCGTTCACCTTACCGATCCCCTCTCAGGATCCACTGTGACCACCCAAAGCCCCGAAGCCACCATGGTGGCGAAGGATTACCCCTTCTACCTGACCGTCAGGAGGGTCAATTTAACTTTGGAGGTGAAGACTGCAGCCAAAGCCAGTGAGGTACGGACCGGTGCATGGTGGAGATGGGGGTCCGGGGTGGGGAATAGTCCCCAATGTCTTGGTGGGGAATGGTCCCCAATGTCTGGGTGAGGAATGGTCCCCAATGTCTGGGTGGGGAATGGTCCCCAATGTCTGGGTCGGGAATGGTCCCCAATGTCTGGGTGAGGAATGGTCCCCAGGGTCCTAGATGGGGAATGGTCCCCAATGTCTGGGTGGGGAATGGTCCCCAATGTCTGGGTGGGGAATGGTCCCCAATGTCTGGGTGAGGAATGGTCCCCAGGGTCCTAGATGGGGAATGGTCCCCAATGTCTGGGTGGGGAATGGTCCCCAATGTCTGGGTGAGGAATGGTCCCCAATGTTTGGGTGGCGAATGGTCCCCAATGTTTGGGTGGGGAATGGTCCCCAATGTCTGGGTGAGGAATGGTCCCCAATGTCTGGGTGAGGAATGGTCCCCAGGGTCCTAGGTGGGGAATGGTCCCCAATGTCTGGGTGAGGAATGGTCCCCACTCCCCAGGGTCCTAGGTGGGGAATGGTCCCCAATGTTTGGGTGGCGAATGGTCCCCAATGTTTGGGTGGGGAATGGTCCCCAGGGTCCGGGGTGGGGAATGGTCCCCAGCGTCCGGAGTGAACTTTCTATACAGAGAGGAAATTAAGGAGACTGAAATGTTTCTTTATACCTTGGACTGAGTCTCTAATGTCTGTTTTATTCTCCTCTATGGACAGAGCGACCACCAGGCTGAGATCTGGGTTGCCGGTCCATGACCATGTTGTGACAGTAAGATGTAGAACGAGATGATCATGTATTGAAAGAAAACAAGATAGCCTCTCTGTTTGGAAATGCTAGTTGCCTGGCTGTCTTGCTGGTCTTGTGTCTTCAGTCGGAGCCAGCTTCCTAGTAATTGCATTTGGTTGTAGTGTCTACATAATGCCTCATCTATAATGCACAAAGCAATGCCTGTTGCAAAGGTGCCTACACAGCCTTTCTTATCTTTCACAAAGTAATTACTATGGCAAGGGTACATACCCAACCTACCTATGCTTTACATAGAAATTCCTTAGGCAAGGATACCTACCCAACCATACCTGTCCCTCACCTAGAAAGTTATTTTGCAAGAGTGCATACCCAACCTTACTTACTCTTCACATACCAATTTATATGGCAATGGTGCCCATCCAATCATACCTATCCTTCACAAAGCAATTCCTATTGCAATAGTGCCTACCCAACCTTACCTATTCTTTACATAGCATTTGATTTAGCAAGGATGTCTACACAACCTTATCTATTCTCCACAAACCAATTCTATGGCAAGAATGCCTACTCATCCTTATCCATTCATCACATACCAATTATATGGCAAGGGTGCCTACCCAACCTTACCTATCATTCACATAGCATTTACTCTGGCAAGGATGCCTACACAACCTTACCTACTATACCTTTTTTTTTTTTTTGCACAGTAATTCCTTGGGCAATAGTGACTATACCCAACCTCAACTAAGTTTCACATACCAATTTATATGGCAAGGGTGCCTACCCAATCTTACCTATCCTTCACATAGCATTTCCTATGGCAACAGTGCCTACCCATCCTTCACATAGCATTTCCTCTGGCAAGGATGCCTACACAACCTTATCTATTCTCCACATACCAATTATATGGCAAGGATGCCTATTATATAGCAAGGATGCCTACCCAACCTTATTACATACCAATTATATGGCAAAGATGCCTACCCAACCTTACCTATTCTTCACATAGCAATCCCTATGGCAAGGGTGCCTCCAGAACCTTATCCTTCACATAGAAATTTCCTATGACAAAGTTGCCTATCCAATATTGCCTATCTTTCACATAATTCCATTTGTAAAGTTGCCTATCCAACCTTGCTTATCATTACATAGTCTGGTTGAAAAAAGTTAATCTAGTTCAACCAATCATTCGCATAGCATTTTCTATGCTACCCAAATTCCAATGCCTCTTTTTTGGTCAATGCCCAGAACAGGTACACAGATCAGGAGTTTTTCACTTGCTACATGCTTGTTCCAGCAAACCAGAGAACAGCCAAGCAATTTTCATTTTCAGCAGGAAGCAGCTTCTGTATTTCCCGCAGTACAAGTTTTCTTTCTTCTCCTTTTTTCAAGCATTTGTTCTCTTTATTTAGTTGCTTTATTATTATTATACAGGATTTATATAGCGCCAAATTTTGCGCAACGCTTATTTTACCATGTTTTATTGAATGCATCACCAACCACATTATTCAGTGTTGATATTATACATGAGTATCAGATTTTATACACCAATATTCAGAAATACAGAACAACTTTTGTGCTTCCATGTTTTTTCTTAATTTTGTTCAGTCCTTAGAAGTGACTAGTGAAATATTCCAGCCTTGTACTATGGCAGGTGTTACTTGCAGCCTCATTCTTATACCCAGGAAGGTGTTAAACTCCTTATGGTTGGGACTGCAGTGGACATTTGCGTGTTACTCGACAAAACTACAAAAAGCGAACATTTTCAAGCAGACCTGCCTGGACAAATCCCTTGCAAGGCTTTACCTGTCAAATGGTTCTAAAGAGTCGCTGGAGCCAAACCTAGTTTAATTTCCCCTGTAATCTCTTGTCAGTTGTTCTAACCTAAACATGTCAGAGAAAATAATCATTTCTTTGAGTTCTTAATCCGCAGTGTATATGAAGCATGCTTGTGTTTTACTATCTTGCAGCATATAGCAAATGTTCTGCAATGTTTATATTCTCCTACCTCTATGTTTAGCTTCTTTAGAGAAATCTGTGAGTACAAGTGTCAAATCCTGGAGAGGGTCCAGAGGCCAAAAAATATGTAACTAGAAAAGTCACTGCAAAGCCATGTATCTACTACAGAATCTTATGAATACATTGTATCCTGTGTGTTTGTAAACAGGCAAAAGAATTTAAATATTGATTCTAGGACCTTGCAGACAAAGGATAAGTTATATGTTATTTGAACTACTAGCAGCTGTAAATATTTTGATCTTTTTATACGTCATCTAGTCACTTGACATGTAATAAAATAACCTAAGCTTACCACACATGTTGTAATCTGATTGTACTATCTCCTTATCTTACCATAAACTATGTAGTGCCTGATTGAATACAAATGAATTGGTTGGTTAGATTAGACAAGTGATCATATTTATATAATTTTAGTAAATATAAAAATGAACGCATGGTCAGAGAGTGTCGGGCGCATGGTCAGAGAGTGTCGGGCGCATGGTCTGAGAGTGTCGGGCGCATGGTCTGAGAGTGTCGGGGGCATGGTCTGAGAGTGTCGGGGGCATGGTCTGAGAGTGTCGGGGGCATGGTCTGAGAGTGTCGGGGGCATGGTCTGAGAGTGTCGGGGGCATGGTCTGAGAGTGTCGGGGGCATGGTCTGAGAGTGTCGGGGGCATGGTCTGAGAGTGTCGGGGGCATGGTCTGAGAGTGTCTGGCGCATGGTCTGAGAGTGTCTGGCGCATGGTCTGAGAGTGTCTGGCGCATGGTCTGAGAGTGTCTGGCGCATGGTCTGAGAGTGTCTGGCGCATGGTCTGAGAGTGTCGGGCGCATGGTCTGAGAGTGTCGGGCGCATGGTCTGAGAGTGTCGGGCGCATGGTCTGAGAGTGTCGAGCGCATGGTCTGAGAGTGTCGGGCGCATGTATGATTACATACAAAGATAGATGGATGTGGCTCCCTGATGAAGCAAAATTGCGAAACATGTTGGTTTCCAGCATCAGTATCATCTTGTCACTTTGCAATCAGTATTCAGCAACGGCCTAAGTGGTTTTATGACTATATTATGTTATTTTATATTAATACATTTTGTATTTTCTTAAACTTTTGTGTTGTGTATGCTCACCCAATTACAGACACATCATCTCCATCATCTATACTGAGTAAGCAATTGCTTGCTCAGTTTTCCCCTTCTTTTTGTTTTAATATTCTTAGAGTCCTTTCACACGTCCGTTCCGTTCGTCCGCTCATTACAAGTCCGTTTACGGACTTGTAATGGGCCCCGATGGGAGCGGATCCGTTAGCGGATGATGCATCCGCTAACGTCCGCAAGATCCGCATCCGTTTTTTCGGACGGAAGAATGTCCTATTTTTCTTCCGTCCGGCGGATCGGATCGGATGCAAACGGAGACCCCCCGCTGAGCCGACGGGCACACGGAGCGGACCGAAAAACGGACTGCTCCATGTGAAAGAGGCCTAAAGGACTGGAGTACCTTGTCTGTCCTGGAAACTGTCCAAACACACCTATTTCAATAAGTGTCGGGCGCATGGTCTGAGAGTGTCGGGCGCATGGTCTGAGAGTGTCGGGCGCATGGTCTGAGAGTGTCGGGCGCATGGTCTGAGAGTGTGATGCCCTGTACACATGATTGGATTTCTAACGAATAAAGCCGATAAAGCTGACTTTCATCAGTCATGCATACACACTATCAGACTAAATTTTGACCGCGGCTTTACACACATGGCTAGATTGTAACGTGTATGGTGACCCCTGCCTATTCAGCTATAAACACTGCTTATGAGTGAATGTATTGTTTGTGTATGTTTGTACAGAGTCTAGTGTGCAATGTAGTCATTGCATGCAGACCAGAGGATTTACACAAAAAGGTTTTTATGTCTTCACATCCAACATGTTTTATCTTGTATGTTTAATTACGAGCGCTCCAACGAATCTTTGACTGAGGTTTGAAAAGATTGTGGTAATTTATTCATCTTCTTCATATTAATAGTTAATTGTAAGTGGCTTGTAGGATAAAAAAAAAATCTTGCATGTATAATTTGCTCCAGCAAGCCATAACTTTATACTCAGAATGTGGAATTCCTTCCTAAATGTTGCTAACTGTGAACCTGTCATTAGAGAAAGATGGGGGCTGCCATAACTGGTCACCACCTGAAAATGCTAGAAACCTGGCTGTTCCCATTTGCTGGCTTATAATAAGTTTGTGAACCAAGAAAAAGTATACAGATAAGAAAAGTCAGAGGTCCTTAACTGCATACTTGATCTGGCTTAGAGTATTAAAGCAAAAAGGCCATCATGAAGGCCAGGTAAGGCCGGGTTCACATATATGCGGCCGCGGTTTCATGCCTGGGGTGCCTGGTGTGTTTCTGTTCACCGGTTCTGGTGCGATTCAGGTCCAATTATTTGCCTTAATTCACACCTGAACGGGACCGAAAAACATAAGCGGTCCTTTTGCAATCTCCTCTGTGGGCGCTCCGGACTTGTGTGAACAAGCTTCATTATGAGCCGGTCACACTCACCTGTCATGCGAAGTGGGTGCAGTGAATATCGCATCCAATTTGCATATATGCAAACCCAACCTAAGTATTCTTTTCAGAATGAATGATCCAGAATGGTAACTTACATATTTTTCCCATGACTGGTTTCTAATCGGCATGTTTATTGGTGAACAATGCAAACGCTGTATTGTGCACCCATCATAGGTGTGCACAGCCTATTGCATTAGGGTGTGCACTCCAAAGCTCTAACACATGGTACTGATCACTCACTGTGTTCATTCAGAAAGGGAAGAGGCTGCTAAATGACATATTTACGGTCCCCTTCCCCCACTCATTATAAATCATCCCCCTGTGTCTGCCCTCAGCAGAAGCCGGTGGGAGAGACGAGGAAGGAGGCCAGAAGTGCTGTGTGGGGGGGGGGAGCCAGGGCAGTAGAGGGGATCTGTGCTGTATAGGGTGATTAGGGTGTGCCCAGGCACACCTGGCACACCCTGTGCGCACACACATGGCACCCATTATGACTGTAGGGTACAATGCTGATGCCTCTGATTGACCATGGGAAATGGTTGGTGGCTTTGATATATTTTGTTGTATGCTTGGGCTGTATGAGCAAGAATGTTTTTTGTACCAATTAATTTGGAAAAAAAGTCATGTGGATTGAATTGTGTCTGTTTGCTATTTTAGGTCAGTGACCTGATATTGAAATGAAAAGATTATGATTAAATTCTCATTATAAAGGTAGGCTTGACGTGTAGTTCCGAGAATACTCTAAATAGGTGTATTGAACTAAATGTACAGATAAGTGCTTAGTGAAGTGTTCATGTCACTTGACACTGCGGTATTCTGGCAAGAATGTTGCCTATAGCATTTAGGTTGCTTCCGATGCTGCAGGCTCATTCATTAACATTGCTTCTGCTGCTGCTGGAGAAGTGATACTCAGCGGGGCCAGGGCCTGGAGCTGTATAAACGTTGGATGTGCTTCCAGGCCCAGCGCTCATGTGTATGGGCCTAGGCTAAACTCCACATGAGTTTTTAATCACTTGCTCGCTAGAGTTTTAAATCTTTCACAACGACCTCATCTGGTTTTAACTGAACCTGAAAAGCGGCTAAATGTTGACCTGTCAGAATATTCTGTACGCACACAAGCTGTGAAGGTGGGTTGGAAGAGTTTGTAGTTGGAAGCACTTAGTAGAGAGGTGGTGCTAGGGCTGCTGCCAGGCACTGCCTTGTACAGTATCTACTTTTTGCTCTGATCATCGGTGCATGCTGTGAAATATTTATAACAGTCTTTTGGAGAAGAAAAAGCTGACATTCTACCAGCAAGCAGCAGTTTATTTATATAGTGGCGGCATATATAAGAGCACCTTATGCAGAATATGAACCGTGCTCCCAGTCATGGAAGAGCCTTACAATCTAATGTCCAACCACAATCACGCTTTAATGATTTGGTCATGAGCCAAGTAACCTACGAGGGAAACTGGAGCACCAAGTGTCAACCTTTACAAACATATGGACTACTTTCATATCCTATACAGATAGTGACACTAACCCAGTTCAGACGGGGACATAGAGGTTGATTTAATAAAACCGGAGAGTGCATAATCTGGTGCAGCTGTGTATATAAACCAATCAGCTTCTAGGCCTTGTGTCAAAGCTTAATTGAACAAGCTGGATTAAGAAGCTGATTGGCTACCATGCACAGCTGCACCAGGTTTTGCACTCTACAGTTTTAGTAAAGCAACCCCATAGTGGCACCTACCCAGCACAGTAAGGCAGTAGAGAATGACACTAAAAGATATCCTTAAAGGGGTTGTAAACCCTCGTGTTTTTTCACCTTAAAGCGGAGGTTCACCCTAAAACAACTCTGTCCCATTCAGCATACTGGCGTCAGCGCCAGTATGCTGTTTTTCTTTTTTAATCGCTCTACTTACTGTGTAATGAATAATTTTATTTTCTCCCTACCGTGGGGAATGGCGCATCACGCCTTCCGAAAATAGCCGAACTAGGACTCGGCTCTTCCTGGCGCTA
The DNA here is from genome assembly GCA_029574335.1 of Rana kukunoris. Lineage (NCBI taxonomy): Eukaryota > Metazoa > Chordata > Amphibia > Anura > Ranidae > Rana > Rana kukunoris. The sequence continues at coordinate 36,139,632 of CM056055.1, forward strand.
TACGGCGCCTGCGCACAGACCTAGGAGCTGACTGTGCAGGCGCCGTATATAGCCGAGTCCTATTTCGGCTTTTTTCGGAGGGCGTGACGCGCCATAGCCATAGGACTCGGCTATATACGGCTCCTGCGCAGTCAGCTCCTAGGTCTGTGCGCAGGCGCCGTATAGCACCGGGAGGAGCCGAGTCCTAGTTCGGCTATTTTCGGAAGGCGTGACTCTCCATAGCCGCGCCATTCCCCGCGGTAGGGAGAAAATAAAATGATTCATTACACAGTAAGTAGAGCGATTAAAAAAAAAGAAAAACAGCATACTGGTGCTGACGCCAGTATGCTGGATTGGATGGGACAGAGTTGTTTTAGGGTGAACCTCCGCTTTAATGCACCCTAATGCATTAAGGTGAAAAAACTTCTCATTGGCCCCCCAGCCCCCCGTTTTACTCACCCGAATCCTTTAGTTTCCTCGGCAAAGACACGCTCAGCCTCTGGGGTTCTCAGATCTGGATTGGATAGATTGATAGCAGAGCAGCTATTGGCTCCCGCTGCTGTCAATCAAATACAATGACGTCTATGCATGCAAATGCTGGACTCTGGAGCACGCCTGCAAGGTAACCCCCAGGGAGAGTGCTTCTCCTAGGGGGGTTTACCGATGTGAGGAGGAGCCGCAAGCGCCACTGGGGGACCCCAGAAGATGAGGTTCGGGGCCACACTATGCAAAACTGCACAGCGGAGGCAAGTATGATATGTTTGTTAGTAAAAAAAAAAAAGGTTTAAAACACCTTTAAGGTGAAAAACCTGCTATGCTGCAGCTGACACTCTTTTACTTACCGGTCTTTCCAGCGACAGGGACGAGCACACCAGCTCCAGCTGCTGTCTTGGGTCCTCATTGGATAGATTGATAGCGGGAGCCATAGGCTCCCACTGCTGTCAATCAAATCAAATGACATGGGGCCGAGTCCTGCTGTCTGTGTCAATGGACTCAGCAACAGGACATGGGACCACTGTGCCCACGAGTGCCCCCAGGGAAAGCACTTCTCCGTCGGTGCACTCGAGAAGAGGAGGAGCCAGAAGCACCACAGAGGCACCCTAAAATTGGGGGGGGGCAAAACCCTTGCACAGAGGAGTTAAGTTTGTTAAAAAAAAAAAAAACAATGTTACAATCGCTTTAAGCCCTGTAAACACGGGCAGAATGTCATTAGACATTTGCTGGTGCAAAGAATACCGGCCGACATTTTGCCTGTGTGTATGTCGATCTGTCCGGCTCCTGTCAGTCATGCATGCTGGAAAACCAGCAGCCGGCTGACTCCTGATCAGTGCTCTCAGTCAATGGCAGAGAGCGCTGATTGAAGTGTTCTGGCGGGGGGGTGGGGTCCCCCCTGTCAGAACACAACAGCTCAATGGGGGAGATTGCTGGGCTTACTTTGCATGGTTAGTACAGTGGCTCCTGACCGTAGCCATCAGTTTTTTTCTGCTCATGGGCTGTGAAGTAGGCTAGCCATTCACAAAATGTTATTTTCCCTTATTTAAAGGTGACATTTTCAAAAAAAAATAAAAATAATTATTGTTGGTATTTATATCTCCTTTTTTTCAGAGAATCACCTTCTTATAATTGCTGATCTGCTGTACAAAAAGCCAGAGGAATATTGGTATTGGGTAGAGAGTGGCACCAGGCTTGACCAGCAAAAACTGGAATTTTGGAGGTAGCGATCATGCTGACTGCTATGGAATATCTAATTGACACTTGAACACGATTGCAGAATTTCAGCATTAGACTCAATATTTCTGTTCTTGTATGTTTAGGACAGGTTGAAACTAGTTTTTGAATATTTGCTCAAAGCCATTCGTTTGAGGATAGTTGCCACCTGATTCATTTCTCAACATTTGTTTGGGATAATGGAGAGCAGACAATCATGCGTTGCACATTTCTAACCTGTTTTTGTATTTATTTTTTTTACAGAGATTTGATGTTTTGACTTTTGAGGTTTTATTCGTAATTATAGCACATGTGCTGTCCAGTTGTTGGAGGAAAGTGTTTACACCATGCATGTCTGTAATAAATAAATACCTTTCCCGCCTGTAAGAAATGTTACTCTTAGTAAACAAATGTAGTCTTTTTAGGTTAAAAATATTTTTTTATTGTGTTAGTATTAGGTATGCTCTAATAATACTATTGTGTTTTTTTTAGTACACAGAAAAGCATGTAAAAAATGTTGGTGTTGCTAGGTTAGTTTTGATTTAAGGTGCGGTAAAAATGACAGCGGCTTCTTTTTGTCTTTTCATTTTTTGCACTCATTTGTTTTAAAAAAGTAAGCTTTGGTTTCCCCGAATGCCTCATAAGGAAACCAAATGTATTTTTAAAGCTGAAAAAAATGCTTTAAAAAAATCAACAAGAGGGATGTTGCTTTCTATTTTAATGTGTGTCCCTTGTGCTGGTATTGGCTGGCATAGTGGAAATCTTCAGTCCTCTGTAACACTCCTTGTGCTGATTTATATATTATTTTTTTGTGTTAATAATTTATATTTAAAGCTTGTATTTAGAATTGGCCAATAAGAGGGGGGGGGGGGGATTTACTAAAACTAGAGCACTCAAAATCGGGTTCAGCTGTGCATTGTAGCCAATTGATTTCTAACTTCCACGATTCAGGCTGGGCTCCGACATTGGGAGCTCATGTCGCATGATGTGTGAAAATCAATGTTTCCCTATGAGAGCCGTCTTAATTGGTCCGACACAAGTCGGCATGACTTTGAAAATGCTCCCTGCACTACTTTGGTCCGACATTGATCCTACTTCAGCTCATTGAATATCATTGAAGTCGGATCAAAGTAGTATCCTTGTCTTTACCATCCGACTTTTGACATCCGACATGGTGATTACAGCAGCAGTAAAAGGAATTTATCTCACACTGGAATTGTTTTGATTGGTCAAAAGACAAGTCAGACTATCACAAAGTCGTATTAAAGTAGTATCCTGTTCATGAAAGTCGATGGATGTCGGACCAATGTAGGATCATTGTAAGACTGATGTCGCAGAGCAAAGTAGGATGAAAGTTGTATAACTGTCATGTCCTATCAGTGTGAACCCAGCCTCAAATTGATACTAAAGTCTTGATTCTGTGTTTAAAAAATAACAAACATATTATACTAACCTGCTCCTGGCAGCCCTGATCCTCCTCTTCTCGGGTACCTCTTCGGCACTCCTGGCCCCTCCCTCTTGTTGAGTGCCCCCACAGCGAGCAGCTTGGTATGGGGGCACCCGAGCCGAGCTGCAGCTCCGTGTGTCCATTTAGACACAGAGCCGCGGCTAGGTCCTGCCTCCTGTCTCTCCTAATTGGCTTACTGACTTTGACAGCAGTGGGAGCCAATGGTGCTTTACTGGTGTCACAGCCAATGAGGAGGTAGAGTCCCAGGCAGCCGAGCCGTGATGTGAATGGCCGGGCAATCTTCTGGGACTTGTGATTGTCATAGAAGATTGCAGGGAGGGATGGGGAAGAGGTGAACTTCCTTCTGGCGCTATGGAGCCATGGTAGGAAGCGGGAGCTGGGTCAGTGGAAGAAGCAGGAGCTGGGTCAGGGGAGGAAGCGGGAGCTGGGCCAGGGGAGGAAGCGGGAGCTGGGCCAGGGGAGGAAGCGGGAGCTGGGTCAGGGGAGAAAGCGGGAGCTGGGTCAGGGGAGAAAGCGGGAGCTGGGTCAGGGGAGAAAGCGGGAGCTGGGTCAGGGGAGGAAGAGGGAGCTGGGTCAGGGGAGGAAGAGGGAGCTGGGTCAGGGGAGGAAGAGGGAGCTGGGTCAGGGGAGGAAGAGGGAGCTGGATCAGGGGAGGAAGAGGGAGCTGGGTCAAGGGAGGAAGCGGGAGCTGAGTGCCTTTAAAAACAGGGTACCCGCTCTCTCCACCCCCTCCAAAAAAAATGGCACGTCTGGGGGTCACCAACACTTAAAGCGGAAGTCCCATTTTTGGGTGGAACTCCACTATAAGGCCAGATTTTGCACTTTGGTAGACTCATTGGGGTTGATTTACTAAAGGTAAATCCATCTGCACTACAAGGGCACTCATTGTAGATCTGAGGGGATGTTATGAAATGAGGGGAATCTCTGCTGATTTTATCAGCCAATCATGTGCAAGCAACAATTCTGTTTTTTATTTTCCTTGCATGTCCCACTCGGATCTACAGTGACTGCACTTCCAAGTGCATGTCCAAGTTCACTAGCAGTACACTTGGGAGATTGCCTTTAGTAAATAACCCCCATTGTCAACTATGAATTGATTCTTTAGATTCAGTCTAAAACATCTGAATTTGCCATCACAATTTTTTCGGTCAGCTACCTGTATTTTATATTCATTTCTGGCTTGTTTTGTTGGTGGTTCTAAGTTTATATGTTGTTGCTAGGCATGGATTCTGTGTACATTGTGCTTGGAACAATGGCTTGTTATGAATTTGGCTTTTTCGCCTGATTGTGTATGCTGTTTCTAAAGGGGAGGGAAGGTTCTCCCAGATAAGAGTGGCTTGAAAAAGAATGACCTTTGTTTTCTCAGGCACATGGAGACATGCAGCAGCTGCCAGAATCTTTCTGGGATCAACAGGTTTCCTCAGTCTTTGAAGAGACATTTACAGCCAAGGAGGCAGCATTCCAGGTCCAGCCGCTGCAGAGCTTATCAAAGAAGCTTGTGGTCAGGGGCAGGGACGCCCCGTGTAGAAACATGCTCCTGTGCACAGTTTGCTCACTTCTTCTCTTGAAAAACATTCTCATGGAGCACTCGGCAAACTGTGATTTGTAGGAACCTGCCGTACCATCACATTTAGTTTGGAACAGCCGATTAGACAGTGCCATAGTCTGTAATAAGCTATCAGATGACAGATTTTATTATCTTCACTCTGCAAGTAAACATTGAAATTGTCATTTGAGAGTGATCATTTGGAATCAGAAATGTTGAAGCCTATATAAAGATTTTGCTTGAAATGGAAGTTTGAAAAAAAAAAAAATGACAAACAGGCAGGATTTGCAATAGAAAGAGACATACTGTGTCCCTTCTGCTTTAAAGTTCCCTACCTGTGGGTACGTCTTGTGTATGCCTGAGGAACGCCATCATGGCCCAGCCAACGAAAAGATAAGTACCCAGAAGCCAACCAACCAAGGGGCTCTGGCACACCACAGCACCGGAGAGAAGGTGAGTATAGTTCCCTTTAAAGTAGGGTTCAAGGCTAAAGCTAACTAAAGTAGTCTTAAAAATGATTGCTCTCCCTCCTAACACATATGCTCACTAACCTGTATAAAAAAGATGTATATACTTACTGCCCACCCGGCACAGTTACGTGATCCCCTCTGTTCAGCCAGTGGCAGCGGAGGGGAGAGGAGGGAGCACCAACAACAAATGAGTCATAGAAGCCTATGAATTACGTCACCCTTCCCAGGTATTAGCAGCCAATGAGTGTTCTCGCCCCTTCCCTGTAGCAGCTCTGGCTTCTTAAGCCCCTACACACAGGCCAAATTGTGGCCGACACAGGCCGAATTATGTCCGTCTGACTTTTTCTACTGGAAATTCCGATCGTGTGTATGGGGCTTTACATGTGTAATTTTCAGACTTTTCAAATCTGCAGCTTTCATTGTTTTTAGTGCTTTTTCCTTGTCTCCTAATTGTGCTGCTGCATTGCCACCCTGTCACATGGGTTCTAATAAGGACAAGTGGCTGTTTTAACGTGGAAGTAAAGCTACGTTGGCGGGGGTGATCTCTGGCTATGTCTATATTCTGCGAATATGTATTGGAAGCCTGCACATTATAGCCCATCTTCCTGTGCTGCCCTCCCAACAATGACAGGTCCAGGATATTGTTAGCGCTTCGCCATACCTGAAACGGTTGAGTTTTGATTAATCTATGGCCAGCTTAAGTGTGCAAGACTTACATTTTCTATGGTACCAGAGTGGTCATATGTAATGGCAAGATTCAACTGACTCTAGACATGTTAGTCTGCCTGCAGGTCCTCAAAAAAAGAACATTCTGATGTAAGTCCTGTGTGATTACTGAGTCACTTAAGTGAAAAATAGATCTTTGTCCAGATTATTGAAGTTTTATTTTTGTCTCGAGCCCTAAAAAACACATCAGCTCACAAGATGGCTGCCTCTGCTGTATGTGTGTGGTCTGTAGAGCCATGTTAAGGTCTGGTAATTACAAATTTGTGGTTGCATTTATGGCCTTGTCTTCAATGAGTTCTCTAAAACCAATGTGATGCGGTCATGCGAGCAAGATTTACAGTGGTGTAAAGAACAAAATCCACTGTTGTGCTTTTCAAGGTCTCCTCCTCTAGTGCGTTGTTTCTCTAATCTGGAGAAGCGTTGATCAAGCATTTTTATCTCTGTACAGGACGTGTCCGTCAACATATTTCATAGAGCAGTATAGAAAGGTCAGGTTTGGCGTTTTCTGTCGCTTACTCCCTGGGCTATTAATAGAGGAATTATTGAGTGATGAGTACTTTCTGCAGACATTGTGGAACATACCGTAGTCCTTAGCATTGTGCAACAGAACACCTCCTTCGTCACCTTTATTAATTCTTCCTTTCACTGAAGTGATTTGCGTGAAATTTGTACACATTTTTTGGAGTTATTAATTTTATGAATTCCTTATTTTAGATTTATTTAAAAGTGCCATTTTCCGACGAATGTACAGACAGGTCATAATGTTCCTAATAAGCGAGGACAGGCTTTTTCGAGGTTGTTATAATCCTGTATTTTCTTGTTTTGAAATCTTGACACATAGGCAATAAGTAGGGTTTGACCTATGATCGTATGATGGGTCATCGGCCACTTATGCAGTACACATCACCCACAGATGCCAAGTGCCTAGTCAGGAGTCCTAGGAAGAGCACCAGCAAGGGTGAGACTGGTGAAACCTTCTTCTAAATTGACGTGCCATTAAAGGGGTTGTAAAGGTTCATGTTTTTTTCACCTTTAATGCATCCTATGTATTAAGATGAAAAAAACATGAACCTTTACAAACATCTTATGATCACTGGCCCCCCCCTAGCCCCCCATTTTACTTACCTGAGCCCTGGAATGTCTGTGTCACGAATGTGCTCTTCTTTTGCTCGGTCTTCTCGGCTCTTCATTGGATAGATTAATAGCAGTGCAGCCATTGGCTTGCGCTGCTGTCAATCAACTCCAAAGATGCAAGGGGCGGGGCCGAGTCCTGTAGTCGGCAGCTATGGACGCCGATTACAGGACTCGGGAGCGCGCCCGTAAGGTAACCCCCTTGGGAGAGCGCTTCCCAGAGGGAGTTTTCAGAAGAGGGGAGGAGCCGAGACAGCCACGAGGGACCCCAGAAGACGCTGTTCGGGGCCACTCTGTGCAAAACGAGCTGCACAGTGGAGGTAAATATGAAAAAAATATAAAAAAAAACTTTAGAATCGGAGAAGGAGGCAGTGGGTACTAGGCATGGTAGATGCAGGTAGGGTGAGGGAGCTAAAGGAAGAGTCCTTATATTACCCTTCTAACATAAGAGTCTGAGGCCGCGTACACACGATCGAATTTGTCGGCTGAAACTGGTCCGACGGACCAGTTCAGCGGACAAATCCGATCGTGTGTATGGGCTAGCGGACATGTCTGACTGGCGGACAAATTTTAAAGCATGCTTTAAAATTTGTCCACCGGAGACATGTCCGTCAGATATGTCCGCTGGTTAGTACACTAACCAGCGGACATATCTGCCCGCACAAGCGTCGAATGGATGCGACGCATGTGTGGAAGTTTTTTACTTCCTGGTGCGGTGACGTGGCGGCGTCAACGTCACCGTCACGTCACCGCGCTGTCTGCCGGCGGGGATTTTGATCCGATGGTGTGTACACGCCGTCGGATGAAAATCCGGAGGAGACATGTCCGCTGGAAACGGTCCGTCGGACAGTTTCAGCGAACATGTCCCTCCGTGTGTACGCGGCCTTAGGGTCATAATTAAAAACACTATTGCTTAGTTAAATATATGTTGATGCAATCTGCGTAACGTCACCAGTGTCTGTAGATGAGAATATGCATCATCATAGGAAATTCTTTGCTACAAATATAGACACACACTGAAGTGAACTCTATACATGGTTGAACCTGTTTTGAAGTTGATTTTCTGCATAATGTAGGTATGACATTATTGTAGTGTATAAAAATGTATAGAAAACAGAACTGCGCTTATGCAATGCAAGTTAAATACACATTTAGTAAAACATTATAATATTGTAATATGGAGGTTAAAGATTAATGAGAAATTATTAAAATCTTCCTTTAAAATGCATTCAGAGGGATCCAACACACTGCAGTTATATGAAGCTCCTCATACGAAATCTCCACCTCCAATAAGAGGGCTTACCAGAGCCTATTGACCCTCTATCTCTAGAAAGGTCAAATTAGGCAATGATCATAATCATCAATGAGGTTTAACAAATAGATGCTCTCCTGTGGGAACTGACAACCAATGGTTTCCTCCAGACCAGTCACATCAGACACCATGGTAGTGTAGAGGGGAAAAAACACTCCAATACTGTAAAACCATCCAATAGTTTTATTAAAATAGTTACGATTGCAAAAACTGTACAGTCTTTTGCCAGCAAACAATTCGACCTGTGTTTCCAGGGATCAGTAGGGACACAATGATGTCGGCACGCAAGTAACGCAGCAATATCGTAGTGTGAATAAATAAGTAATGAAAATCTTTAAACAACTAAAAAAAAAATGTTGCTCCGATATTTGGTTAAACAGGGAATCGGAAACCAACTTCAGTTTGCCAACACTCAAATCCTATATAGGGACTTTCACGCCATACTTTTTTTTTTTACCAAGCATATCAGTTTTTGAGATGCTGGCAAAATGTTTGGATGTGGTACATGTCTAATACTTAAAGCACATTAGTAACAGAGCCATACAAATAGGGATGAGTTTGGGTGTGATTGGATCCTAGTCCAAACCCATCTGAGTGACCCCACCGTAAGCTGTTACTGTACTGTGCCAACCATAGGTGACTGAGGCATTTCCTGCCCTGCACCTGCATGTATACACGCCTATTGTATAAGTGTGGAATGGCCCAGCCAAAGATGATTGGCCCAATGAATAAAAAAACATCCTGGAGGCGCTGGGACTTTGAGCTCACATGATCAGGTTAGGCTACTCAGAACAGACAGAGCTACCCTCCTGTGGGTACCCAGCAGGTCACTTGAAAAAAAATGCACAATGGAATAAGTGCCAGACCAAAGGATAAGAGAGTCCAAATTAAACGGCCAAACCATTTGGTGGGGGGTCAGAAAAAACTTCCTGTTCATCATGGCTTTAATTAAAGTGATTCTAAATGCATAAGGTTTTTTCCTACTTTAATGCTTTCTCTGCATTAACATAGCAAAACTTTGAATTGTCTGCACGTCCCGTAAAACACTTACCTGACACCATTTTTTCGATCCAGTGCTATGCTTGCCAGCAACCCTGTTCTGCTCTGTATCTTCATTCAGGGGCTTTATTCAGAGCAGTGGGCACCATTGGCTCCTGCTGCTGTCAGTCTAATCCAGTAAGAAGATAGCGGGGGGACACTGGGTATCTATAGATAAACACAGCCCAGCTCGGGATCGCCATCCGCCCGAGTGCCCCCATAGCAACCATCTTGTTATGGGAGCACTCGGAAAAAAGGAGAAGCCTAGAGCACCGGCGTAAGACCCCATAAACTGAGGTTTGGGTCCGCTCTGTGCAGTACCATTGCACAGAGCAGTTAAGTATAACATGTTTGGTATGTTAATTTTTAAACAATAGCTTTACCATCATTTTAAATAAAGAGCCTTGAGTGGGCTTAAAAACAGGGTTTTCCTGTGTGTAGAAAAATTGTAGGGAAATTGATTGCTGGATTAGGTGGCCAGCAGTATCTGTGTGAGCAATCAAGACAAGAAATGTGTTGACTGCTCTTCATTAAAAAAAATTAAATAAATTAGTTTAACCCTTTTATAATTTGGTGCTCCATCCATGGGTGCATGTCTTTTTCTGGCCCCAGTACAGGTCACAGCTTTCTGATGGGCTTGCTCAGGAAGGTTCAGAGTAGGATCTGAACACGCTCAAGCTCATAACTACTTACAAATGTTTCCAGAGCCCTAAAACACTAGAAAAAATAAATGTTTTACATACTATTGTAGTAAAAGTTTCAAGAAACTCTCATTGTGAATGCAGAGGGAATCTTTAAACATGTGATTTAAATTCTTATAAATTGCTGTTCTTGTCTTTCTTGGAGAGACAAGATCGGATGCTTCTTCTAATTTCTATCTGTTTCTTGTTGCGGACTCTAAGTACATATAAACAGTCTGGTTTAAAAGCAAATTCGGGGACCTCTGTTTAGTGTTGGGAGTGGAATTGAAGATTGTGTCATTTGGCAAATTGATTGTGACTGACCTTATTTCACATGGGACTTCAAACAACGTTCTGCTAATTACTTTCTGGTTTTGGATGATCAGAGCGGCTTTTGAACAAGTTAAAACTGAGCAGAGAGGCCTCTCCAGCTGGTAATCAACCAGCTCTCCTCTTATTTAAAATAATGGTGACCACCTTTTAGCACATTCATCACAGCAACAGTAATTGCATTTGCATTTAAACAGACCATGTCATTGCTGATAACCACACACATTTCCTTTAGATACTCCAGCTACCAATGACATGGTTAAAGTATAACTTAAAGTGGATGTATACAATTGCTCTCACAATGTAGCGTATAAAATTTCCTATCATCTGTGCCTAGTCTTGCCACAAAGAGTTAATCCAGCTCTGAGCAATCCTCTTTTCTTTTTTCAGTGAAATAAACGGACAAACAGGAGAAAACTTTTGTCCGTTCTTCCCCCTTGCTGTGAATGACAGGTTATTTACATATTTAATGCACTAGCTTGAGACAGTCATTATTTTTTAATTCCCACCCCCACTCCCTTTCTGAAGTCATGTGTTTACTTTTCTGGATTTTGACTGGATGTTAGTGATCATAGCAGAATTTAGTGTAAGGAATACACAGGAGAAAATGCATGTTGACAAGGGGAGTGTAGAGGTGGGCGGGAGTCCACTGACATCACGACTCCACCCACCGAGCTCCAGACAACAGACCCACCCACAGAATCTGCAGTTTTTCAGTTCTTATAACAGACAGAGGGGAGACATTTGACAGGTAAGGATACATGCAGGAGGACTCTATATCCTTATAGATTAGCACTATGGCAGTAGTTTAGAAAGGATGATAGTGGGTTTACATCCACTTTAAGGTAAATCTTTATTTTTATTTTTTTGGTTTGGATAATTTGTCCAGATTTTTATATCTAGAATAGGTAGATTTCCTGTTTAGGGTTGTATTGTTGTCTGTGTCCCCAGTAAAGAGATTAAGCTTCTCTAAAGGGAAGTTTGAGTTGGCACCAGAACAGAAATAGCGAGGAAATCTTCCAATGGGGACACTCGTTCCTGGGACCACAAGTTGGACTTCATGGACTGTGTCTTTTTTCAACCTCACCTACTATGTAGCTATACAACTGTATAAGAGGGATTTTCATCACATGTAAAGATATCCTCTCATTTCCTGTTTAGTCTACTGTACAGGAAGTGAGGGAAAATCTCCTTAATTGGACACAGGTTTTGCAGGGAAACAAAAGACAGCAATTTTAACCCTTTTCTACTCTATTCAAAAAAAAAAATTTTGCTTTAAATATACTATTAAACGTTGTCCATTTTAACTTCCTTCTTTTAAGTCTTTGTAGCTTGTAGTAACATTAGAGCTGATTTAGAAAGAAACTGGGTCAAGAGTGACGGGGATGTCTATTATGGCCTTCATTTTGTTTGTTCATTATTTACGTAACTCCAGCATATTATGTAACAAGGAACAGTAGTAAAAGGGGTGTGATTTAGAAACTCCAGACAAAACAAGTACAAGGATGTGAAGGAGAAGAAGGCCCTATCTATTCAAGCTTAGTTTTTATTTTCGATAAACAAGGAACACAAATATGGTTGCTAAGTGCACCAGGGTCCATGTTTGCTCTAGGTTGCATAGATCAGCCTTAGTTAAAGGGATTGTAAAGTCAGAATTTTTTTTTTTTTTTTAATGCATTCTATGCATTAAGATGAAAAGCCTTCTGTGTGCAGAAGTCCCCCTCACACTAACCTTAGGTCCTTCTCTGTCCAGCGATGTCCACAAGTGTCTCAGCCTTCCGAGTATCTCCCTTCTGATTGGTTGACACGCAGCAGCTGCTCCATTGGCTGCCACTTCTGTCAATCAAAGTCAGCTCGGAGGGGGAGAGAGGAAGTGGGGCCGGGTCAGGGCTCTCTGTCTGAATGGACACAGGGAGCTATGGCTTGGCTCGGGTACCCCCATAGCAAGCTGCTTGCTGTGGGGGCACTAAACAGGAGGGAGGGACCAGGAGCCGTGCACATTACAACCTGTTCAATAATGCAAAGGATGAAAGCATTTGGGTTTGCAATGTCCTAAAAAATTGCTAATGGATAAAAGCTGCAATGAACTTTCCGTTTAAAGGGTTAGTTTACCTTTTCAGAACCACCCAACTCCCCCAGTTCCCATTGCACTGATGTCTGTGGATGATACGGTTGCACCATCCACTTAGCCTGGTGCAACCTCCTTCCCTCTCCTTTGGGATGCCAGAAAATATCAGGGCAGTTCTGATTGGTCAGTGCAACCACATGTAGCATTCTGTTCCCTGACAGCATTCTCCAGAGTGGGGCCCTTGCTCTCTATAGAGAAGCAGTAATCTCTTTGCAGAGGTCTGACACACCCAATGTTGAGTCAGAGCCAGAACTCTCCAATCGGCAGGGAGCATGTGCTTGAAGCTTTGCTGATTGCAGAGCTATATGTCTGACTTGTTAAGGCCGTGCCCGATCTCTGCAATAGGACCAATGCTTCCACCACTATGAACAAAGGTCCCACTCTGCAGTATGCTGGCAGAGGACAGGCTTTTCATCTCAAGCTGCGGCTGCTTTAGAAAGAAAATTAACTGTAAATGTTGAACACTTTTTTTGTTTGATACACCTGCAATATATTTAGTTGATTTAAACAGTGAAGGCCAATTGGCCCTTAATAGCCTTTTATATCAATTGACCCATTTATGTGCTTGTGCTGTAAGGACAGTAGATTGTTAACTTTCAGGGTGGAGACTAATATGAATGATTATATACTTTGTATATGAATTAATAGGTACCTGATGGCAGTTTCATGTTTTTCAGTTTCATGGAAATTTACTGTGTTCAGATTTCAATAGATATATCAGAATTGGGTAAACGGAGTGCTTTCCGGGGTCATTTGGATGTCAGCTTGCAGACATTAGGAAGGATCTTTAGGTGTCTAGCTAACATGGACAGCAAAGTAAGGAGCCAAGTTTCTTTTGTCACAAGCTGCCTGCCTTGTGTTATCTGTAATATGTGTTGAAATGGAAGCTGCTGGCACTGTATACATGCTAGACAAGTCTGGGACTTAGGCCTCGTACACATGAGGCAATAGATTTGTTCAAATCTGTCCGTCCGACAGATTTGAACAAATCTGTCTGCTGGGATTTTTGTTTGCTCGCGTGTACACACGAGCAAACCAAAATCCCCGCCAGCAGAGAGCGCGCTGACGTGTCGGTGACGTGGCGGTGACGTTGACGCCGCCACGTCACCGCACCAGGAAGTAAAACACTTCCGCGCATGCGCCGAATCCATTCGGCGGCGGTGCGGGACGACATGTCTGCTGGTAAGTGTACTAACCAGCAGACATGTCGGGCGGGCGGATTCCCACCCGATAGATTTCAAAGCATGCTTTGAAATCTGTCGGGTGGCCAAATCCGTCGGCTCGGCTGTACACACGATCGAATCTGTCTGCTGAAACGGTCCAGCGGACCGTTTCCAGCGGACAGATTTGATCGTGTGTACGAGGCCTTAGACTTATTCTTCTGGCGTTTAAAAAGGTATACAGGTAAGCTGTATTTTTCCTGCCAGTGGTAATGTCAGAAAGCTGTTTTTTCGGATACAGGGCCTGTAAGAAACAAAAAAAGTATTTACTCCCTTGAAGGTTTTTACAAGATCTGTTTTCACTTCCACACGAAAGAGTGGAAAAATATCCACTGTGATTCAATGTTCTGAGACGATAAAATAGGAAAATTTAAATTTCCAAGGGGGTGAATATTTTTTTTATAGGCACTGTATATATGAACCTAAAGTGATCTCATACAGTCTTATTGGCAAAGTTTGGCATAATCTGGTCAAATTATGCCAAATTATCCACATGGGAAGAGAAACTGCAAAATAGTTAGATATGATTTGCATGGACCTTTGGACAGCAGATAATTCCAGCATGACTTGGGTAATAAGTATTTCTAAATGAGTTGAGTTTGAGGAATGTTCCAAATATATTGCCAAATCATGCAGACCTATCTACAACTCAGGGGATGGAAGCACATTGTTTTATTAACGTGTCAGGTTAGTAAACACACTACACAATAATACCTTGTACACACGGCCGGTTTTCACAACGAGAAAACTGCCATTTTTTATAATGGTCTTGGTCGTGTGTATGCTCCCTAGCAGTTTTCTCGACCAAAAAACTGCCTACAAAAAAATTGAAACCAGCTCTATTTTTCTTGTCGTGTTTCTCGTCAGTCTCTTTCTCGTCGCCAAAAAACGGTCGTGTGTATGCTTTTCCGAGGGGGGGGGGGGACGTGCATGCTCAGAATCAAGTATGCAGCCCAAAAGCAGCCCAAAGGGTGGCGCCATTTGAAAGTAACTTCCCCTTTTATAGTCCCGTCGTATGTGTTGTACGTCACCACGCTTTGGTCGGACGTTTTTTTTGCATGAACAAGTGTATGTAAGTCAGGCTGGAGAGGAATCACGTTCAGAGAAACTTCGTTTTTTTTTCCTGCCGAGAAAATGGTCGTATGTACTAGGCATAAGGCTGAAAATGTGTTCATTTCCAAGTAATCAGATCATTAGGAGATAACACGATTTTTCAATGTGCGCATTAATATGCTCTTCTGCATTGTGAACACAGGAGGTCAGCCGTTTGGCCCAGAAGCACCATTCAAAGAATAGTTTGCATTTTTTGAGCAAAAGCGTTCTCTGATTGAGGTAGAGAGCATGCCTCTCCATCTCGTCCTGGCTTGCCACTGGGCACAAGACCCAGAAGCTACTGGAGTAGCGCTGTCTATCTTGGTCATTTCCAGCTTCCAGGGGCATCGGCGAGGAATGGTATATACAGTATATAGTTACATTGGTCCAAGCTGAACCAATGGAACTATGTTTAACATACCAATGCCTGGAAATATTCTTTAAGCTCCACTCATGATGGAAGTTCATGGAACAATGTATGCTACAATATGCAGAATGCACATTGTTTGTGCGGTTCAGCGCCAGATAAAATTTCTGCAACATCTGTCCAATGTATGATTTCTTCCTTCTGTTGACAGTAAGTATAGCGATCTTTTCCTTACAGGGTTAGATAGATTAGGCTTAGGATGTGAGTGGGAGTAGGCTTGGAGTTAGTTAGGTTTTGCCTTTACTTCCACTTTAATTTAAAAAAAAGTGTGTAATTTTCAACCCATCTTTATGAGCTTTGAAAGTAATAGCCAAAAATTGCATGGGTTCAATAAAGATCATTATTCTTGTGCTTAAAGCTTTGTAAATAAGGCCTTATGTCTTTTTATGTTCAGTGAACTCTCGCAACCTATACTTTTTGTACGAATGTACCTTCTATTATTTGAAACCTTCGTAGAAAATATGCCTATATATGACACGCAGTAGTCAGTGGGGTATGCGCGTGAGCTGGCAATCCCTGCTATTGTCTACAGTACAGGGGTGCCAGTCCCCACAATTTCCTGTTAATGTGGCTGTCCTAACAGCATCATCTAAAAAGGGGAAGGTGATGGACCCAAATGATGTATCAATACTGTGTTTAAGAATAGCTCAGATCTAAGAGAAAATATAGGCTGCAAGATTAGCCGTTTATATATAAGTGCCAGTATTGTCTACAACAGCTATTCTCAATCTTTTTTTTTTTTTTTAACAAGAAAGACATTCTCAATCTTAGCCTACAGGAACCTTTGAAATAATTTTCAGGCTCAGGGAAGCCCTTCTAAAACCAATTTATTGGCTGTCAGTAGAAGGAGGGGAATAGTTTGATATTAGCCGTTATGCTGGAAACATTGTGGGGGGTAGATATTGCGCCGGGTCTTGTATCAGGGGTTGGGTTCCCCCATGATCAGGATTGGTTAGCAACTTGGAATTGAGATACTTTTACTATATATTTCCCCATATTCAACGTTATTGTTATATGGTATTAAACCTGATGACATGCTGTTGGTTGCTTGTATACTGGTGTTGTACGTCAACTATGGAAGAGGCTGTTCATTTTCCCTTTCTTAATAAAAAATTGAGATCTAAATTTTGTGTTTGTGTAGAATTGCTAACTGTAGGGAAAATATGGGCCACAAGATCAGCCATTTCTATATAAGTACCATGATTGTCTAGAACAGTCATTTATTTTCTTGCTTTATTAGCCTAGAGGAACCTTTGAAATCATTTTCAGGCTCAGGGAAGCCCTTCTAAAACCAATTTATTGTCTGTCAGTAGGTAAAATGCCAATAGTATGTAGAAAAAATAGAAGTAGGAACATTTTATTGGTGGGCATTGGGAAGAATATATCCCTACAGTGGTGGTCAGAATGGTACCCTTGAAGCGGTAATAAACGAGAAAAATTTGAAAAGGGCCAGTCCTCCTGCAAAATAATGTGCTTTACCTTACAACGAAACCCTCCAGCAGCGTGCTGTGTCCACTGACAGGGCTTCTATCTTCAACCAGACTTTTTTGTGGGCTTCGGCCGCTTGAATGGTCACGTTGACATCACTCCAGCATCATGCACGCAGGAGTCTCTGCCATGGCACACAGCTCTGAAGGAAAGTCACGAGTATGCAGTTCCTTCAGAGCGCATGCCCCGTTGACATCTCCAGCATCTGCTCACTGGAATATCTCCTAAACAGTTTACATTTTAGGAGATATTAATTTTACCTACAGCTAAGCTTTATTATAAGCTTACCTATAGGTAAAAGTAGAAGACACAAGTTTACTACCACTTTTAAAGATAGCTAAAAAAGATAGAGAGAAAGAGAAAAAGACAATTCGTGTCATGCTACTGACTCGTTTAGTGACATTGGCTCTGGGAGTATGCAGGAACTATCAAATATCTCAAGGAACCCCTAGTAACCTCTGGAGTAACCATGGGGTTCTACGTAACCGTGGTTGAGAATAGCTGGTCTATTACCTAAAATCTACAGGTGAATAAAACATGCATTTGTCTTTTAGAGCCACTGAATCAGCTTAGGTAACATAAAAGCTTAAACGGCAATGTGCCCCTCTCTCTCATGCATATAGATACGACCGGGTAAAAGAAAAAAAAACGCTACTTCCTAGGCTTTGCAGCTTACAACTGTTTTATCAGTTTCGGCTGAACCAAAGGTTAAATAATTGTCTGAGACATTTACACAAGATAACACTTTTCTTACAGGAATCCAGTATGGTCAGTTTAAGCGGAATCTCCTACCTATAACTTCAGGTGTTTTATTTTTATTATGCAATGCTCTCCTCTTTTGAAAGGTAAAGTTAATTTGAGTTTGTTTTGAAAGGTTCCAACTTTTAGGGCCGATGGCGTCTCCTGTGCTTGCTGGTTAGCGTGGGTTTGGATGTCTGTCAAGTTATGAGACCATTCTCTAGCATTCTGAAGTTTTGGGGCCAGTGTTGCCAATAGCTAATAGACTAATAATAATTTGAAGCGTTGGCAGGCAGCCAAAGAAAACGTAGACTGATCCGTAATGCTGAATACACTCGATAACTTGTAGGCTAAATTGAAACTAATATGCTGGCAAGATACGACGTCTGCAAGTAATATGATTCTGTTTGATTTCCTTGACCCCTGTGTGATTTCAGGGTAATGGGTTTGCTGTAAATTACTAGTAATACGGGTTAGACATAGACCACTATAGGAAGTGTAGATCTTGGGAAATAAAAATGTAATGAAGCCTCAAAATACCACAATTCAGTGTTTTTTTAGGCATCCTTCAGCTCACCTGTGTCTGTCTTAATTTTTTTTTTTTTTTTTTTAAGGATGTCAGCTGAATAATGTTTTAGTGGGGTAATTTACAGTAACAGTAAATCTTAGAGACACTGTTACCTGACAGTGACTTGGTAAAGTTCTGCCACCCCCCTCCCAACTACTTATACACACCTTGCCAACACTTCCCTGCTGATCCTTCCTCGCTAGCAGGTAGTGCAAATATTGGGTATTTGGAGGAATATTGGGAAGCATGTGACCAACTATTTCTAATTTAACAGTGCTGATGTCTAGCAGCCAGTCACAAGGCCAAGACACTGTCACAAAACAGGAAAAGTGATGTCACCCTATTGTCTGACTTGTCTGGTGTCCAACAGCAGCAGACGCTAGGGCATTCTAGTTTCATCTGCCACAGAGGAAAGAAAGGTGGGGGTGCAGGCAAGTGGAGTATAAGCGAGTTGAGTCCCCATTTTCAAAGACGCTGCCACTTTTCCCTAAATACGCAAGGTGACAAAGTCTGTTTGAATGCAAATTTATGTGAACCTGACCTGGCCTAAAATGTTTCTTACAGTACCTGTGTTAAAGTGTTACTAAACCCACAACAGTAAAATCAGATTGTGTATATGCAATAAAGAATGGCTGTTATACTCACTGTGGAACCTAAGAGGTTAATCCTCTGCATTGTGAAAAAAGGCTATTTGATTTTTTCTTCTATGATCCTCTCATTTTTTAACTGTCCTCGATCCATCACCTGATTGAACAGGCAGTCTTGGAGGCATGCTTAGTTTGGTGTAAATTGCTGGATAGTTATTTTTGCCCTTTGGGAGAGTGCATGTGATCAGCACATAGCCAATCGGCACTGCCCAGAAAGAGGGTCAAGGGGTCCAAAGCTCAGGCTGGACTTCTCCTTTTAATATTTACATTGATCACTTTGGAACCACAGCGCTGTGTCTCTGCCTCCCACCATTGACCGTTATGGCATGCTGAGATGGAGGCCAAAGTTTTAACGTTGCCAGCTTAGACCAGCCTTGTACATATGTTTTTTTTTTTTACTACTTTCTTTTTTTATGAACACATTACAGGACTCAGTTAATATAAGTGGGAAATGAAAAACCAGACAAATGTTTCCTCTCATAAAATGAGTCATGTTGGTATATGTGATTTCTGATGGCTTTGGGCCTACCAGTGCAGTAACTTTAGGTCAGTTCTAACTCCAGCCTGATCTCAGGACCATGCTCCCCTCTGCTATGGGCATGTCACTTTTTGCAAAGAAGATCTACATTTAGAGGTTCCAATTTTACAAAGCTGATGTCCGTTTTGAATTGATACTTGTGGGATATATAAACCTGCCTTCTTCAGCAGCGAAACCGATTCTAACAACCTAGCTTTAATCTTATTCGACTTTGTGCTACTTCTATGGGATTCTTCATATTAATAAATTAGTATCCAGTAATAGCTGCAGGGTCCAGAAACTGCATATAGAGCAGATTTTAAAATGAAGCCCACAAATGAATAAGTTGGGGATTTATTCAATTCTGTGTCATCATCCTTTTAAAACGATATTGGTCATCAACATCCTCCGTCTTTAGTTTCCACTTCTACAATGTCCCTCCCTGATTGAGAGCTCAGCAGCCTCTTCATAGCTGATTCAGAACACTGAATCAGTTTTCCTTATGGATTTATTAATCTTGCTGTATGGTATATTGTCTGCGCTGGAATAGCTATACGGTTATTCACTCTCCCCGTTAGTAAGATCTAAAATTATTACCCCGAGGCTTCGGGGAATAAAGGCCGTTTTTTCAAAGCAGACACTGACTCACAAATCGTTTAAAGCCACTTCAAAAGCTTATAGCATGTCTACTAATGGGACTGTGCAGGTTTTTGATGATGCTTTTTTAAACATCAACAAAGTTGCAGATCTGCTCAGCAAGTTACTGTGCATTTTGGAGAAGCTCTTGGCCGAACCTGAGACGCTTTTGAAGTTGGAACACGTTTGTCCGTAAGAGAGAAATTCAATTTTACTACATGATTCATCTCAGAAATATATATCCTTATAATTTGAGATAGCTGAAACATACTATAGCAGACACTTTTGGCAAATCAGGATGGAAATCAAAATTTGAAACTTAAACATTTTGGTGTCATGTTTAGCTCTGTCATTTCTATACATATAGGATTTCAATCATTCTATTATTTCAGAGAAAGGTATGCATCAGTCTAAGCACAACATTTTAATATACGCTTTATTGCCAAAAGTATTGGGACGCCTGCCTTTACTTGCACGTGAACTTTAACGGCATCCCACGCTTACTCCCCTTTCACACTGAGCCGCTGCCGCCTTTTCGTCCACTAGCGAGGCGTTTTTAACCCCAAAGTATGGGTTAAAAACCACCTGTGTTTCGGTGCTTCCGAATAGCTTTTCAGGTGCTTTGGAAGCGCTGCCCATTCATTTCAATAGCCAGGGCGTTTTGGGAGTGCTGTATACAGCTAAGCACACCCTCCTGTCTGAGCTAAGGGCAGATGCATTCCAGAAAATCAATAATACATGAATTATCTGTCCTTACTCATGATGGCCACGGCCAGAAATGCTAGGGGGAAAAACCACAGGGGAAATCTGTGGACTAAACTGCACTCACCCACAGGAGGTGTGTGTTGGTTATAATTAATCAACAATGGGCCAGATTCAGGTAGATGGGAGCATCTTTGCTCCAGAGTAACGCTTCTCATTTGCGTTACGCTGCAGAAATTTTAGGAGCAAGTGCTGTTATTCAAGAAGCACTTGCTCCTAAAGTTGCGGCAGCGCATCGCAAATGAGCCGGCGGAATTCAAATTGGGCGGGTACGGGGCGTGTAGTATTTAAACGAAGCGCGATCCCGCCGCGAACGTACTGCGCATGCGTCGAGTGTTAAAACATCCCCGTGCGCATGCTCCAAATTCTGTGAATGAACGTCAATGACGTCACATTCCCATTCATGAACTTTTTACGCAAGCGACGTGATTTTTTTTTTCCCGACGCGATGACGACGCCTATACCTAACATAGGATACTCCAACCCCATGTAGGTATATCTTCGCGCCGCGTATCCCGTCCGGAAACGTCGTACCGTCATTGCGTCGCGCCGGAATTCGATCGTGAATTGCCGATTTCCGCTCATTAACATATTTTTTGAGCGGAAACCGGCGCCATTTTTAAGTTGAAGTAACGATGCGATGGCGAAACTCAGTTACGCTGATCGCATCGGAGCTTCAACCCGGCGTTTCTTGTTTTCTGGTTACAGAAAACAAAAACGCCGGCTCAAAGTCACAGTTAGGCTGGCGGATCACTGGATCCGCCAGCCTAACTGTTCCTGAATCTGGCCCAATGTGTCTTACTAGGTAGCAAATTGGTTTTGAAAAACACACAGTATGAATACATTTAGAAAGACGGATGTACCCAAAGTGACTAGCGGGTAGTTGAAAAAACTGCTCTTTACCGCACCCCCTCTTTCATTTGTTTGTAAGTGTAATATTTTGGGGATTTTTAACATTAAATCTCTACCACGTTACTGTAGTTAGATGTGTGCTCTTTTTTCTTTTGTCTTGTTTCAATGCTAGGGGGGTGTTGGTCAAAGTGATTTCTCAGCAAAATAAAGCATGGAGACGTGGATGGATGGGTGAAATTGCTTTGAACATAACAAATGAATTAAACCAGGGTTTTGGTTTGTGGTGCTCAGATGCTGTGTAGTTCTGCTTTAAAGGATACCTCTCATTAAGTGCCAGTTCACACAGGGGCAACCCGACTTAGAGCGTGACTTTGCAAGGCGACTTCAGCATGACTTAGAGCAACTTACAATGCGACTTGAAGTTGCCTCCAGGACAGGCGACTTTACAAGTGGCCGATTAAACAATTATCAGCTCTGTGGGAGAGAGGGGTTTGCATGAGAAAACTATTTTCTCTTCCTATAAAGTTGCTTCAGTTAAGACATTGATCTGACTTTGGAGGCAACTTCCATTGAAATCAATGGGTACTAGTTGCCTTGAAGTAGTACAGGAACCTTTTCTGAAGTCGGAGCGACTTCAGTAGTTTACATTAAGACGGCTCTCATTCACTTCAATGTAATGTCTTATGTTGCGTGACTTGGGGCGACACAAGTTGAATCCCAAGTCGCTGTAGTGTGAACCGGCACTTACCAATCTTCCAATAAGTATTTAACATTTTATGCATGTTTTTTTTTTTATCTGTAAAAGCATCTCAGAAGGCCCAGGACTGCTGCTTGGTGCAAAATAATGCCTCCTATGGGCAGGTCCTACTTTCAGAGACATGGACCGGCATGAAAAATGTAAACAGGAACACCAGCTATTGTCTATCCAGTAAGCAGCAATGCAATTCCTGCTGTAGAAAAGCACATTATGCGATGCTTATCGTGCCTTGGAATTAAATACTGGTCTGGTTATATTTAAAATGTACTACCTAATACACTTACTGTTCATTTTGCAGAATTAATGCTTGCCTTATGTTTCAGTAAGTTTTTTTTTTTGTTGTAATGGCCCCTTAAAGAATTCATAAAAAAAACGGAACGGATGCAGATACGTTGAGTGCTTTCGTCCCCCTCTGATGAAGTGAGAATTGTTTTGTTGTTTGTTGGAGCATAAAGTACAAAGTAAAAGGCTGGCCTATTGTACTGCACCTGGGCCAAGACAGTGATTCCTTGGTTAATGTTATCCAGGTCACTGGGTCCTGTATTCCCAGCACAATGCTAGAAAGCCTGTACACAGCTCATCTTTCTTTAGGAAGCCAAATCAAACTTGACTTTCAGTGGAGTGTGCTCTTCAGTAGTCTGTGTTAATTAGTGGGCTGTGGGTGGTCTGGCGGGGTGAAACTGAAAAGAAAGCTAATCAATACTATGAGAATGTGATTTAATATGACCTGACAGCCAGCTATATTTTTCCCTTCAGTCCATTAGGAGCAGTGGATACCAAAGAACTTATTGGAGCATTGACTTAAATTTGTATGAAGGAAAATGATCCAGCTTGACTTGTTTTGTACTTATAAACATTCTTTTTTTAAATTTGTCAGCATGATTGGGAATATTTTAAATGACCAGTCCATTTAAAATCAGCATTTTTTACATTGACTCTAGGGAATTAGGCGACTGAACCGATTTTATATTTTTTGGGGCCCCTTTTGTGATATCTCTGCTGTTGAGTTTCTGGGTTTCTTACAAGGTTGTCCCATTCTAATTGCTGGACTTGAAAAAGACGGATGTACCCAAGTGACTAGAAGAGTCTAGGTGGAGTGTAATAAATGCAGCAGGTAGTTGAAAAAACATATAGGGCCAGATTCAGGAACAGTTAGGCTGGCGGATCCAGTGATCCGCCAGCCTAACTGTGACTTTGAGCCGGCGTTTCTGTTTTCTGTAACCAGAAAACAAGAAACGCCGGGTTGAAGCTCCGATGCGAGCAGCGTAACTGAGTTTCGCCATCGCATCGTTACTTCAACTTAAAAATGGCGCCGGGGGCGTTCCCGCCGATTTACGCTCAAAAAATATGTTAATGAGCGGAAATCGGCAATTCACGATCGAATTCCGGCGCGATGCAATGACGGTACGACGTTTCCGGACGGGATACGCGGCGCATAGATATACCTACATGGGGTTGGAATATCCTATGTTAGGTATAGGCGTCGTCATCGCGTCGGGAAAAAAAAAAATCACGTCGCTTGCGTAAAAAGTTCATGAATGGGAATGTGACGTCATTGACGTTCATTCACAGAATTTGGAGCATGCGCACGGGGATGTTTGGACACTCGACGCATGCGCAGTACGTTGGCGGCGGGATCGCGCTTTGAATTCCGCCGGCTCATTTGCGATGCGCTGCCGCAACTTTAGGAGCAAGTGCTTCCTGAATAACAGCACTTGCTCCTAAAATTTCTGCAGCGTAACGCAAATGAGATGCGTTACTCCAGAGCAAAGATGCTCTGAACTACCTGAATCTGGCTCATAATGGAGAATGCAACAGGAGGTATAGAGGAATACCCAAATTCTCAGGGTAGGCTAAAACTCTAGAACACGGGTCTCCAAACTTTCTAAGCAAAGGGCTACTTTACAGTTCATCAGGCTTTAGGGGGGCCAGACTGTGGCCATCGGGAGTAGAAAAAGGTCCCGGCATCAGTTGGAGTAAACCATGCCCCATCTTCAGTATAGGTGAGAGGAATTGTGCCCCATCACTTGTGTCATTGGGAGGAATTATGCCCCAATCATTGGTGTCTTTGGTAGAAATTGTGCCCCATCATTGGGCACTATTGTTGGTGTCATTGGGAGGAATTATTCCCCAATCGTTGGTGTCTTTGGTAGGAATTGTGCCCCATCATTGGGCCCTATTGATGATGTCATTGGGAGGAATTGTGTTCCATCTTTGGTGTCTTTGGTAGGAATTGTGCCCCATCATTGGGCCTCAGTGTTGATGTCATTGGGAGGAATTGATCCCCATCTTTAGTGTTTTTGGTAGGAATTGTGCCCGTCATTGGGCCCCATTGATGATGTCATTTGGAGCAATTGTCCCCCGTCATTGGGCCCCATTGTTGATGTCATTGGGTGGAATTGTGCCCTATATTTGGTGTCATTGGGCCCAGTTGTTGGTGTCATTATGAGCAACTGTGTACTATTGTTGGTGTCAGTGAATGAAATAGTTCCCCAAGGGCCGGATAAAAGCATGCAAAGGGCCGCATCCGGCCCCCGTGCCGCAGTTTGGAGACCACTGCCCTAGAACAATAGCTAGGGCTACGCAGAACACCAAGGTGGACAGGAACATCCAAAACTTCAGGGTGGGTCTAAACACCAATAGCAGGGAGGTTTTTCTACTGTAGTCCTCCAAATATGTAAGGACCTAATGGTTTACTTAGCCCACAATAATGGATTGATCATTTAGGGCCCCCAATCCATTTTTTCCTATTATCCAATGCAGTAGACACTAAACTACTGTATGCTATTACTACAGTGATGGAAATTATCCAAAACGAGGTCTGCTTTTTATTTAAAAAAAAGATAACTTCCAACTATCTAACACCATCGTTCACATTAGTAAAATTGTAGAATTGGCAGTAGAACACCTCAGACTGCGTAATATTTTCCTGTGAAGTTTGGAAGCAAGAGAAAAGTTTCAGGGCTCATACAGATAGTCATGATTTGGTAACATGGTACAGCGCACAATGGGCAGCAATGCATTTACCATTGTGTGATGTGTTGTGCATTTAATTTTAAATTGCACCCCAACATACACTGCATAGTAGCAGCAAAAATACAGCAACATTGGTTGTATTGCGGTGCCTTGTGATTGAAAAATACTGCATGGCAAGTTATTCCTTTTTCTTTTTAGATGTGTTGTTCTTGATGAGTTGAACCAATACAAAGGTTCGTTTTAACTAACATGCAAAAATCTGTATATCAAATCAAAGTGATTGGAAAAAGTGTAGTAACTCCGATTTATTAGAACATTGTAACTTATTCCTTATTGTACTCTGCTGGTGGTTTGGCAATGAGCCAATGAGCACTGTGTATAACAGACAATGTAGAGTTTGCTTAGCGTGCACAAAAAATATTTATTTATTAGGTTAAAATGGACCAAAAGAGGGATGAATTTTTCCAACAAAAATGATCATATACCCTCATATATAGCCCCCTATAGAGAGAACCGCAAGAGCCACTCTTTCAACAAGCGCAGGATTCTGGAAGTTTTGCCGAAGAGTAGTTGGCTGTTTAACTTGTCATAGTTAAATTGATATCATCCCTTAGTTAGAACATATGTTTTTATTCTCATACACTCTGATGTGTTTCTCAGCTGGAAAAAAAGCTGCACACTCATGTTCCAGTCCCAATGGTTTCATGCACAAAAGTCAAGGTGAGTAGAGGTTTGCACAGAAATTGAGGGTAATTTAGAAGTATTTAAATTGTTGGTAGCAATTTTGAGATCCAGTGAGAGCCAGTTCACACAGGGGCAATTCGTCAGGCGACTCAGCAGCCTGACAAGTCGCGCTCCCCACTGTTTAATGGAACCGTTCTAATAGGAGCAACTCTAGTCGCTCCAACATAGAAAAAGGTTTTTGTACGATTTTGGGGGCAACTCGCATTGACTTCAATACAGAAGTAATTTTGCAAGTCGCCTCTGAAGTAGTCTTGAGAGCGCCTTGCCGAGTTGCCCCCAAAGTCGTGGCGCCCCTGTGTGACCCGGGTCTGTGAGTACAAAGTCTACCTATCTATGCCTGTCCTCTAAACAAGACCCACAATGCTTGTTGAGTCAGCAAACATTCACAAAATGTTCATACGATACCAGGATGCATATATATGCCACCATGGTGGCTAAGTGGCTAACTCTCCTGTCATGAGGTGATGGGGTGCTATCTGGAGTTTGTAGGTTTGCCCTGTGTGTACATGGTTTTCCTTCCAGTGTTCCTCTTTCCTGCCCCTCTCCAAATACATCTTGGAATATTAAATGTTGTCCATCACAGTTGGGTGTAATGTATGTGGAATGTATTACTGCAGGCATGTGTGCCCAAAAAATTACTGCAGGATTTACATGCAATTAATACATTTGTTTGTACAAAGTGAGCATTTCAGATGACAGACTCTTTACCTTCCAGATAGGGGTAACTTCTGAGCTCCCTTGTAAGATGTGTGCATGCGTGCTATTAACAATAGATCCTGGTGTGTGTGCTTGTCTCAGGTCAGTAACTCGCTAAATAATGTTGCATGATAAAGTCTGACTTGAGCTTATATTACTTTATGAAATCTTCCTACTTCTATCCGGGCAGGCTTATTATAATCTCTACAGATAAAGCAGAGATAAATAGAGATAACTTGGTACCCCCCAGTTGCCTATTGGGTTGTAATTATGAGATTATCTGTGTTTTGTCTGGCCATAGTCTGGAACATAAAAAAATTACAAGTGATGTTCTTGGTTTTGAGCCCTGTTTGTGATCATGTTGTTTTTTTCAATAAGGAGTTGGAGAATATCTGCATGCTGGTTTTAATCCTTAAAGGATAGTGAAGTATCCAAACAAATGCATATGTGCCATGGTCCAGATTAGAAGTGCCACATGCCATTGTGGTCTTAAATCTTTAGGTCTTCTTATGCACCCCTGGCCATTGCTGTGGATGGAGGAGATAGGTAGAGTAGGTAGGCCTACTATAAAACACCTAACCCTCTCCACCCACCAGGATCCAAAGTACTGCACATATGCTAGTTCAGATTAGAACACCACAGGCCCTGGTGGTCCTATATATTTAGGCCCTCCCATGCACCCTGGTCCATTGTAGGGTGTTAATTAGACAAAGTAAAGGGTTTGTTCTGATTGAGAATGGAAGAGATAAGTGGAGCAGGCAGCCCTACACTGAATGACATGGCGTGGTTTCCCACCAATTAGTAGCGCTAACCATTTTTTGAAATGCCTCACTTTCCACCCCAATGATTCTGCCTACACAATCCACAGACCTATAATGTCTGAGGTACAACAATATCAATTGCTCTCACGGTTCATTGGAACAAACAAAAATCCTCCAGCAGCCAAGGAATGTTGTTCATACCGACAAATAACACCAAGGTCACAAAACTATTCAGCCTAATGGCTTCCTTCCTAATTTTATACCATAGTCTCCCAAGCTTTTCAGTATTTTGTGAACTAAATCTCCAGATGTCTTTACCTGCCCTGGAGTTTACATAGCAAGATGGTCTTTTGTCTAGTTTTATTCTGAAAACCAACATTGTTTGTATACATAGGCTTACACAATGAAGTGCACACACACTGCCAATCTCTTGTTTAGAGATAGGATAGGTTTTTCCCCTATGATACAGGTTCAGGTGTCTGTAATACATTAGCAGCTGCTTTGTACCTAATCTTTCTTATTTGCTGCGCTAATTTGCTTCTTTGTAACCCTGACAAGTCCATCAGTTTGACATCCTATTTGTAAACAGTCTATCAAACAAAGTATCCCTTGAGCACAAACCACTATGGTAGAGTGCTTGGAGTGTGACAGCTATAAAACAGGCCACCTCCTAGGCAAGTGACAACGCTAATCTAAATACAGCTAGTAATTATATTACAGATGTTTACAACTTGTTTAGAAAGCCTTCAGGTTGGTGTAAAATCAGAACAAAATTTAAGTAAATATTTCATGATTTGCAATCTTATACACTAGTAGATTTACATTCATTTGTATGAATATTCTCATCAGTATTTTCGATGACTTAACAAATGTTGTTTTAAGTATTTAAAAAATGTTTGCTTTTAAAATTCGATTTTGGAGTAAATGGACTTTCCGGGAACAAAAACAGCATACACTGCTCGAAATTTGATCAATCAAGAAAATGTTTCCATCCTGCTCTTTCCAATTCTCTCTTTATTGCAGTTGGAAACGAGTGTTAGTTTCACCACAGTAATGATTAGAAAAGTAAATGAACATTCTTAAAATTAAATTTTTCAGACAAACATCTACTAACGTATGGCTCGATTAAGCCAAGGACTTCAGTCTTGCTTTTAAGTTTTAATATTTATGTAGAGATCACAATCCAAAAGTCATTTAATGTGCAACCACATGAAGTATTTTAACTGTGTTTCGTTTTTCAGTGTTTCTCATTAGCTCTGTGAACAGTTGCTTGTTTTTTATCTTTATCGAAAACGGCCATTCCCAACCAGGGTTCCATGGAACCTTAGGGTTTCTGCAGAGTTGTCTAGGGGTTCCTTGAGCTGTAGCTGACTGACTTCCCATTTTATGGTCCTGCATAGTTCTAGGTCCAACTCCACTTGGCAAAGCCAGCTTCAGAGCACCAATAATAATAATTTTAGCTGTCTGTTAGGGGTGCATTATGACTACCCCTGGCCACCAATGGACATTTTTCACATTGTCTCCGAATTTACTGGTTTTAGGGTTGAAAATATATTTATTGGTGATGTAACAATACAAAAAAAACAACGTCCAGTGTTACATACTAGTAAAATCGTAGGCAAACATGTGTTTTGAGTCAGCCCAATGGCTAACTCCTACTGTCCCAATCTACTGGTTTTAGCAGGGGTACCCCGAGACCTAAAAATTATTTCAAGGGTTCCTCCAGGATGAAAAGTTAGAGAGATGTTGATCTACAAGCTTTGTCTTTTGTGTTGTATAGGAACTACATCAACTGCTATGTCTTCTTTTATGTGTGTCACCCATAGGCGTGCACACGGGGTGTGCCGGGTGTGCCTGGGCACACCCTAATGCTCAGGCTCATCTGGCACACCCCAGGGCTTATTTAATGGCAGCGTGTGTAGGATCTCCATTTGGCATCTCTGCTATGCCACAATGTCAGTGCTGCAAATGGCACTGTTTTCCATTTGGCTTTTTAACTCCTGTGTGTTCAAGCCACTGGCCGCGGAGTTAGCTGACAGGCAGCCGCATTTGCCGCTGCTACCTCTATAGTTCCGGCTCCCTGGCAGCAGAATATCACTCCGCTGCCTGCTTACACCACAGCGTGGCTTGCACTCACAGGAGCAAGTCGGAGCACACACGCAGCAGAACGAATCTGTCTCCTCCCCCTTCAACTCTGTATACACACAAGAGGAGGAACACGCTCTGGATTCAGGTCTGTACAAACTTTTCCATACTTTATAGATAGACAGGGAGGAGGGGAAGAGAGTGGCTGGGAAGGGGGTGAACTAAAACGATGTATATACAGTGCCGCCTGGGATAGAACTACAGGTCCCAGCATGCCTTGCTCTAGTGCAGCCTGTGATAGAACTACAGGTCCCAGCATGCCTTGCTCTAGTGCAGAGTGTGATAGAACTACAGGTCCCAGCATGCCTTGCTCTAGTGCAGCCTGTGATAGAACTACAAGTCCCAGCATGCCTTGCTCCTCTAGTGCAGCCTGGGATAGAACTACAAGTCCCAGCATGCCTTGCTCCTCTAGTGCAGCCTGGGATAGAACTACAAGTCCCAGCATGCCCTGCTCCTCTATTGCAGCCTGGGATAGAACTAGAGGTCCCAGCATGCCTTGCTCCTCTATTGCAGCCTGGGATAGAACTACAGGTCCCAGCATGCCTTGCTCCTCTATTGCAGCCTGGGATAGAACTAGAGGTCCCAGCATGCCTTGCTCCTCTATTGCAGCCTGGGATAGAACTACAGGTCACAGCATGCCTTGCTCCTCTATTGCAGCCTGGGATAGAACTACAAGTCCCAGCATGCCCTGCTCCTCTATTGCAGCCTGGGATAGAACTACACGTCCCAGCATGTCTTGCTCTAGTGCAGCCTGTGATAGAACTACAGGTCCCAGCATGCCTTGCTCCTCTAGTGCAGCCTGGGATAGAACTACAGGTCCCAGCATGCCTTGCGCCTCTATTGCAGCCTGGGATAGAACTACAAGTCCCAGCATGCCCTGCTCCTCTATTGCAGCCTGGGATAGAACTACACGTCCCAGCATGTCTTGCTCTAGTGCAGCCTGGGATAGAACTACAGGTCCCAGCATGCCTTGCTCCTCTAGTGCAGCCTGGGATAGAACTACAGGTCCCAGCATGCCTTGCTCTAGTGCAGCCTGTGATAGAACTACAGGTCCCAGCATGCCTTGCTCCTCTAGTGCAGCCTGGGATAGAACTACAGGTCCCAGCATGCCTTGCTCCTCTAGTGCAGCCTGGGATAGAACTACAGGTCCCAGCATGCCTTGCTCCTCTATTGCAGCCTGGGATAGAACTACAGGTCCCAGCATGCCTTGCTCCTCTATTGTAGCCTGTGATAGAACTACAAGTGCCAGCATGCCTTGCTCCTCTATTGCAGCCTGGGATAGAACTACAAGTCCCAGCATGCTCTGCACATTTCTTGCAGCCTATGCTAGAACTACAAGTGTCAGCATGCTCTGCACTTTCATTGCAGCTTATGATACAACTAAAAGTCCCACTATGCTCTGCAGGAGCATTACAGCCTGTGATGGGGCTACAAGCCCCAGCATGCTTTACAAAGGTGGGGGCTGAAGACCATGGGATACAGAGGTGAGACAGATATGCAGGAGGTACAGTGTTGGGCCAGATTAGCAGGAGGGTACAGTGTTGGGGAAGAAAAGCAGGGGGTGTAAAGCAGTGAGGCAGATGTAAAAGGAGGTGTATTGGTGGGGCAGATGAGAAAGCGGGTTACATAAGTGGGGCAGATGTGAAAGCGGATTACATTGGTGGGGCAGATGTGAAAGCGGGTTACATTGGTGGGGCAGATGAGAAAGCGGGTTACATTAGTGGGGCAGATGAGAAAGCGGGTTACATTAGTGGGCAGATGAGAAAGCGGGTTACATTGGTGGGCAGATGAGAAAGCGGGTTACATTGGTGGGGCAGATGGGAAAGCGGGTTACATTAGTGGGGCAGATGAGAAAGCGGGTTACATTAGTGGGGCGGATGAGAAAGCGGGTTACATTAGTGGGCAGATGAGAAAGCGGGTTACATTGGTGGGCGGATGAGAAAGCGGGTTACATTGGTGGGCGGATGAGAAAGCGGGTTACATTAGTGGGGCGGATGAGAAAGCGGGTTACATTAGTGGGGCGGATGAGAAAGCGGGTTACATTAGTGGGGCGAATGAGAAAGCGGGTTACATTGGTGGGCGGATGAGAAAGCGGGTTACATTGGTGGGGCAGATGAGAAAGCGGGTTACATTGGTGGGACAGATGAGAAAGCGGGTTACATTGGTGGGGCGGATGAGTTCAGTGTTAAGAAAGATGAGAAAGTGATTCAGTAGTAAGAAAGAAGAGCATAGGGATATGGCGGTGGACAGATGTGCAGGGAGGTAAAGTGGTGGGGCAGATGAGAAAAGGGGTACATTGTTGGGGCAGATGTCAGGGGTCTCTGATCATCTGAGTCCCCACTTACAGTGTACATAAAGCGGGACTCTGGGTACCCTTATACAAGAGGGGATGCTAGGAACTCTGATGTAAGGGGGGACTCTGGTGACCA
Organism: Rana kukunoris; assembly: GCA_029574335.1. NCBI lineage: Eukaryota > Metazoa > Chordata > Amphibia > Anura > Ranidae > Rana > Rana kukunoris. Next base: position 36,171,602 of record CM056055.1, read on the forward strand.
GATACCCTCTTATATCGAAGTCCCCCTTTACACTAGAGTCCACAGCATTCTTTACATCAGATTTCCTAATGTGAAGGGGAACTCTGGGGAATCTGATGTAAGGGGGGGCTCTCTGAGAACCCTAATTTAAGGGCAGAACAGTGATATAAGATATTGACTCTGGTGTTAGGTTAAATGCTGTGGACTCTAAAGTAAAGGAGGACTCAGATGAGAGGGAGGCGCTGTGGAATATGTAGGGGCTCATTCACAAATGCTTTAATTTCTGAAGAGCGATCTGCAAATAGATCGCTCTTCAGAGAGCATTTGAGAAGCAGTAAGGAGTTGTATCACCTGCAGACCACCTGCTTTACCCTTTGAACTGCACATGGTTGAGGGCTGCTTGCAGAGTAATGCCTTTCACGTGAATGGGTCATGGTCAGTGGGTGCTACAGGGTATAATTGCAGGTGTGGCACATGAACATGCCCAGTCGCTGCCTATACAGCTAAAAAGGTGGTAGCGGTTGAGGGGTGGTAAAAGCAGGGCTCAACCACAGAGTTTTACTGCCCCTAACCGCTAGTGTGAACAATTTATTGTTAAAATTTAAAAATTAAGTGTTAAAGGCTTTAATACATTTTAAAATGTTTGTTCACATTTATTTTTAAGAGTTTCTGTGTGTGTGTGTGTGTGTGTGTGTATGTATGTATGTATGTGTGTGTGTATATATATATATATATATATATATATATATATATATATATATATATATATATATATATATATATATATATATATATATATATATATATTTTACGCACACACTCGTGTTTGAGCTTTGGGGTGCACACCCTAATACAATAGGCTGCGCACGCCAGTGGTGTCACCTATTTCAGCAGCACCAAGAGTTATATGCACGTGACCATAGTGAAATTACTGATCATTTTGCAGGATCTTGCTAGCAGAAAGATCCTCTATAAAAAAAAAAAAACAGCATAAAACTGTCTATTAGGTGCTTGTGTTTTCACGCATACAGGCCCCTTTCAGCCGGGACAGAATCTGTCCAAGCAGATCTTCCTGCTCAGTGGGGGATCACTTAACTAATCCCAGATGACAAGTCTGTGTCCGCTCCGCTGTTCTCTGTGGGCCGGTAGGATGGAAATGGACAGCATGTCCGTTTCCAACCGATTGTCAATCGACCCGCTGGAAAGATGGCAAACTTTTTCCCATCTGTCTGATTTTAGCATGTGTGGTCCGATCGGGTCCTCCTAAAAAACAGACAGGTGGACCCCATCGGTCCGCTGGTGTAAGAGAGGCCTTAAGCCCCGTACACACGGCCGAGGTTCTGGGCAGAAACCAGCGAGAACCTCGCTGGGATCCTCATTCTGCCGAGAACCTCGGCCGTGTGTACGGATTCGCCGTGCCCAGCCCGTCGGGAAACCTGTCGAGCAAATAGAGAGCAGGTTCTCTATTTGCTCGACGGCCCGTCAGGATGAATGGCTGGTCGCCTTTCCCGACGGGCTGGTCGCCGAATCTGACGGGCTTCCGAGAACCTCGACGGGCGGAACGATGTGTTCCGCCCGTCAAGGTTTTCGGCCGTGTGTACGGGGCCTTAGACGCATAAATGTCCATAGAGCTTTTAGATGTGTCAAATTCTTCTTCCACTCCATTCAGGGCCGATCCTAGGGTCACAGGCGCCTGGGTGCAGAAATATTTCTGGTGCCCCCACATGGGCGTGGTCATTTTACTAACTCCTCCCCTTTACAAATGTTTCTATGGCAATGACTCAACCACAGAGATGCTCCCCCACAAAGTCTTCATTAACCTGGGATCTTTACATGATCATTAACAATAAACAAAATACAGGAAGAGAAGCAGAGTTTTTTATTGGGACCTGAAGGGGGACCTCTGTGATGGACACAGAGAGGGCTTCTGTTAGAGAGTCTGTTAGATGTTCGGCGCCCCCACCTCTGCAGGCGCCTGGGTGCAATGCACCCTGTGCATCCTGCCTAGGATCGGCCCTGACTCCATTAAGTTTTAGCTTTGTGCTATACCCTACACCAAGATAGTAAAATTTGGCATATGGTTGTTGTGGACAACAAGTTCATCTTTTATTTGTATTGCTTTTCTGTATGGACTTCTCTCATTTATTAAAGAGAACAAGGTAAATTGTGCCATGCAATCAAGTGTCCCTTTAATTTGTGAATAATAGTAGCTAGAATTTGGTTGCTTTGGCACAGATATTTATTGCTAAATGAGATCTTTTGTCCTCTGGGTGAATATATGTTCAAAATACTTCTCTGATCTTGTCAGAATGTAATGCAGCGTAACGGAAGGAAACCGTGAGCCAGGATATACATAGCATGTTGCCTGCTTATATGATCTCTGTCAAGTCCTCATAGAACTTGTGAGAGCCAGGAAAATGACACTTTGCAGACTGTCTGTAGAGAACACATCACAATACACAATACAAAATGCCCCGAGACATTGTTTGTGAATCAGCGTTGTGCACTGCTTGCGGCAATTTGGGGAAAGTCTTCCAGGGAGGAAATAAAGGAACAAACTACAGGTTGCTTTGAAGATAAAACATAGTCTGCATCGTACAATAGAAGGCTAAGAAGTGGAAGTGCATTCTAATGGGGAGGACGGTTGGCATAGACGGTACAAGATACCAGGAGCTTCCTGTCACATGAAAGGAAAATTAGGAACAAAAACATGTCTTTTATTTGTGTTTTTGAAAATAGAGGCAATCTGTTCTCATATGTTTCCTGCTTTCTTTGAAATGCCTATTCCACTAAAATATGTAAAATCATGACATAAAGGCTAACAAATTGGCCCGATTAGCAATAAACGTCAACTAATTTTTCAGTGTTGAATATAACAAGGACCTAACGACCGCTCATTTATTATGTGATTTTGTTTGTGAGTTGATAGGCTGATTATTGTTATTTAGCAGCTAACAGATCTTCTTTCACATGGGTCTGTACTAAAAACTGGCGGTTGCCACCCCCTTGACAACCTTTCTAAAGTCCACGATACAACTATTTGGGGGTAGTTTATATGCCACGGCCCCAGTTTTTTCTATGGTGGCTGCAGCAAATGTAATGTAGCATGTGAGGTTGACAGGTAGTGCTGCCCGTCAAACTCGGCAATTTAAGTAAATGGGGCTTCGCTGCAACTACTCTGGGCTAAAATAAAAAAATATCCCTACAGTGGGTGCCTCCTGCACTGCAAGGGTTAATCGTCAGTTATTTCTAGGGGGTAGAGGAAAAGGTTTTGTTTGCTCTAATCCCTGTTCCAGCAGATTCCAGCAATATCTTATCCCTGAAGCTGTGAACAGTCTCTTGGCATCATCACATATAATGCAGAGCTTTTAACCCTGCATTGGAGGGGCGCGCACATGACCGTGAACGGCTTAGAGAGGGGGCTGCATCGGTCGCACAGATAAAAGAAACACAAAATAGACATAACAAGCACGTAACCCTTGCAATTTGGGGGTCCCCCACTGCAGGGGGATTTTTTCGTTGAGTTTTAATATTGTCTGAGCTAGAGAGTCAGAGAAAAGCCCTTAGCTGCATATTTGTTTTGGGTTAGCAACTAAACCTAATGAAGCACGAAGGTTGATTTTGGCAGCTAGGTTTAACAAAGGAAGTCCACAAAGAACTTTTTGAGAAGTCAACAAAGGTAGCTTTTGTCTATTTTCGTTTTTAAACAAAATACATATGATAAACTAAAAAGTATTGAGTATGCATTTTTTAAATAAAGTGAAGTGTCTAACCCCTGTCAGCTTTTTATTGCTGTTTTTTTTTAATTTTTTTTGTTAATTAGAAAGATTTTCCTTTACTTTCTGTTGTCACTGGAACAAGAGTTGGTGGGGACCAAGACCTAAAATAAAAACCTGAAAGCAGTTTAAACCATTCCTAAGTTAAAGCATTTTATTGTGTTAATAGTTACTGTATTTTGTGGACTCAAATCTGACATATGTACTTTCTTTTTCCTTTCTTTCTAGGAACCAAGCACTAAACGGGTTAAACCACTTTCAAGGGTCACATCACTAGCAAATCTCATCCCTCCAGTACGGGCAACTCCTTTAAAGAGATTCAGCCAGTCACTCCAGGTAAATGAACTTTGGTCTTTAGGACTGCTGTTTTCTATAGAATAGAATAATAGACACATAACTGCAAAGTGGAATCAGCAGAAGTTTTGTGCAAATGATCATTCGTGGACCTGACAATAAAAATCAAACTTTTCATGATTCCATAGGGCATAGATCAGCATGAATAATTTCTCTGGTTATCTTCAGTTAATGGAAAAGTACAGCCAAAGCTCGTTTAGCTCCTTTGGATCATAGGAGTGCAGTTCGCTTTGCACTCCTGTGATCCGTTTTCAGCAGAGAGCGGGCTGAAGTTTAATCTCTGCTGACATCAGAGTCTGTCCAGGTTTGGCGTCTTCATGACCATAAAATCGGGATCCGACTAGATCCCTGGACCGACACCCGGCTCGGCCTCTCAGCAGGTCGCCGAGAGCCTGACCTGGCCCCTCTCACCCCCTCCACAGCCCAGGGCTCAATTGAGTGTGGAGGGGCAGAGCAGAGAAGTGCTGACTGACAGTCAGCAGCTCTCTGCTTAGGGAGCTGTGAGAACCGAGCAATCTGCGGTGTGCAATCGCTCGGTTATCAGTGTAGAGGCACCAGGGAACAGATGCAGCATCGGACCGATGCTGCATCCACCTAGGTAAGTGTGAATCCCCAAAAACTCCCAAAAACCCATACTTCTCTTTTTAATGGTCAAGTTTCTGGGTTAAGGACTTTTATGTATATCTATCACACCAGAACACAATGATCATTGCTCTCAACAATTGGCTGAGAGCGCTAATCGATTGCCAATCTGCAGACCTTTTTCAGTTATGCCCCTTCAACAGAAGCCGGCCTGGCCGAATGACGGACAGTTTCTATTTAAACGGCCAATGTCATTCAATATTTGGCCCTTAGGCCTCGTACACATGATCGGACATATCCGATGAAAACGGTCCGCGGACCATTTCCATCGGATATGTCCGATCGGGAGTTTGATCAGATGGCGTGTACACACCATCGGATCAAATTCCCCGCCGCCGGACGGCGCGGTGACGTGGCGGTGACGCGGCGGTGACGTTGACACCGCCACGTCACCGCCACGTCACCGCACCAGGAAGTTAAACACTTCCGCGCATGCGCCGAATCCATTCGGGGGCGGCGCGGCGGCGGTGGGGGACGACATGTCTGCTGGTAAGTGTACTAACCAGCAGACATGTCGGGCGGACAGATTCCCACCGGATAGATTTCAAAGCATGCTTTGAAATCTGTCGGGTGGAGAAATCTGTCCGCTAGCCCATACACACGAGCGGAGATGTCTGCTGAAACGGTCCATCGGACCGTTTTCAGCGGACATATCCCCTCGTGTGTACGAGGCCTTAGTGTACGGCCCTTAAGAGCAAAGGCTTACTGTACTCAAGGCAAGTAGATACAGTAGTAGTATTGAAAGGCACATTCACATAAACATTTTTTTGGTAAGCATTTCAACAAGGCACTGCTCAAGAAAGACAACGATCTAAAAAAAAAAAGAATAAATAAATAAATAATTTGTTAAAAGAAAACCATTCAAGAAATCAACCTGGCACAAAGCCTTGTCCAAAACTAGAAACCAATAATGTTTTATGTGAACACAAGACATAAGCTACCCGTGGAGTGAAAGCTTGTTAAATCTTGTGACCAAATCTCAGTGCGCCCATTCTCTGTGAACGTTTTTACATGAGGTTCTTTGTATGTGTGGGAAAAGCACCAGTATGACAGACATCCCTGTGTAATATATATCGGGGAGTTGGCGCACTGGGTGCCTCCTGTCCTCCATATGGCTATAGGCCTCATACAAAGGCGGCATTTACAGACAGGGAGTTGAGTTGCTGAAGTCACCTCGGCTGTCTGTGTTTCATCCAGAACGCAGTGTATAGCGTGACTGGAACAGAAAATAGTGTACAGTCACTGGCCTGGAAAGATCCCACCTTGGCAGACGCAGCCTCCTTGAGTAACACTGGGGGACAGATGTTTAATACTTTGCAGAAGCTGCCCGTAGTGGAGAGGTCAGGGAAAATATGTCTTAGGTCTGAAAGAGAGACTTTATTAGTTACAGTTGTGAGCACCAATGTGGAAAGTTTAAATTATGTTTTGGCTAAATTTCTAAGCTTCCCCTTTGCAGCTTAAACAGCTGTAGCCTTGTTTAAATGCTTGCTCGATTGTATACTATTTCTTTTTTTTTTTTTTCTCTCTCTTTAATAATCCTTGCTCTTAGTGACTTATGTGGTTTTGTCTGCTTTATTTCCTTATTTTTCATTTCATGTTTATTTATATTTGTCCTGAAATATGGTTAAACAGTCATTCGGCAAGGATATTGGAGAATTATGAGTAAACAAAATAGAAACTTGTAGTATATTATTAATTAGGGACTTTGTTGGAAATTGATGCTCCTGCATTGCCTTATAAGTTGCCATGGATCTAAGGTAAAGGTTTTCAGTAACTGTGGTCTTAAGTACAAGGTATCCCTGAATTCTAAAAAAAATTGCATGCTTTTTAGATTAACCACTTAAGGACCGCCGCATGTACATTTACGTCGGCACAATGGTACCGACAGGCACATCAACGTATATATACGTTGGTGCCTTGAGGTGGGTCGGGGGTCCGATCGGGACCCCCCCCAGTACATGCGGCGGTCCGCGCGGCTGTACGAGCGATCCGGGATGAGGGGGCGGCTATTCGTTTTTGTCCGCCCCCTCCGGATCGCTCTCAGCCAATGCGCGCGCTCGCCCGCCCTGTCACTTCCTCCTCCTGTGTAAACACAGGAAGGAGGAAGCGATGTGATCTCTCCCTCGGCGGTTTTTTCAACCACCGCTGAGGAGAGATCACAACACAAGTAAGTCCTGCACTAAGACTACACTGACACACACTACACACAGGCACATTTAACCCCCCCCCCATCTCCCCCCTCCCCCCTGTCACAGTGTCACTGAATGCAGTAATCATACATGTATGATTACTGTATTTAGTGTCAGTGTGACAGGCAGTGTGACAGTCAGTTAGTTTTAACCCCTTGATCACCACCCTAGTTAACCCTTTCACTCCTTATTGCCAGCATCACTAAGCGATCATTTTTCTGATCGCTGTATTAGTGTCGCTGTTCCCGCTAGGTAGCTAATTTTTTTTTTTATTGTGATTTTTTTTTTTTACTAAAGACATGTGGCTAAATACATTTTGGCCTAAATGTTTGACTAAAATGTAGTTTATTGATTTTTCTTATAACAAAAAGTAAAAAATATATATTTTTTTTAAATGTCGCTCTATTTGTGTATATAGCGCAAAAAATAAAAATCGCAGAGGCGATCAAATACCACCAAAAGAAAGCTCTATTTGTGGGAAGAAAAGGACGCAAATTTTGTTTGGGAGCCACGTCGCACGACCGCGCAATTGTCAGTTAAAGCGACGCAGTGCCGAATTGCAAAAACCCCTTGGGTCATTTGGCAGCATATTGGTCCGGTCCTTAAGTGGTTAAAGTACTTTTTTTTTTTAAATAGAATTTTTATTGAACGCCAATAAAGGGGAAGACCCTACTATTACAACAAAGATCTGAATAGAGCTGAGGTTACATACACGCAATACAATATGTCAACAAGCTATGAACATATTACGCTATCACATTACCCAATAGTGTTAAACGTACTGAGGCTTGCATATGGCTTGTATAACGATAGCTCGCGTAAGCTAATTATCATACATCTGTCGAAGGGTAACAGGATCTCCCCTATTCCTTTTCACTTTTTTCCATAATACAATATAGAAATTACGAAATAGAACAAGATAGGATAAAGCAGACAGAGTACAGACTAGGGGGGGAAAGGGGGAGAAAAAGGGGGGGCGACTATGGTTCCAGAGCCAATTAGCAGCTTGTAACTGATCCATGATCCTATGAGGGTGTTCCCCTCATCTGAGAAAATAAAAATGTTCCAAAGACTCCCAGTTTTTATGCATTTCCCACGGGTATGTTGCGCGGTGAGGACCAAGTCCTCCATCCTGTTCATATCCTCCACCTTCTGCAGCCAACACATAATGGTCGGTGGGCACTGTTGTTTCCAATAAAGAGGTATACAGGCCTTAGCCGCGTTTAGTAAGTGCCAGATTAAAGTACTTTATGGTGGTTGCATTTCTGGGCTTTTGTCAATTTAGCGTTGAGTTGGTTTTCGGAAGAAAGTGGTTAACTTAGTCAGAGCAGCCCATAAACTCCACACAGCTATCTGTCTCTGGAATTAGTTATTAATCCAATCAATAAAGCAACTTTTGGTAATGTATTGGGTACATTTAATGTATATGAAATTGAGGAACTATGGAAGAAATATATATATATATATATATATATATATATATATATATATATATACACACAGCAGCACCCTTTTTTGGTAATTTAAGAACCCCACAGTTCTATATATTTGGTTGGCCATTGAAACACACTTTCAACCAAAGTAACAGGCTCCATTTACAACAACAAAGGGGTGCCCATCCACACATTGCCATCCTCTTAGTAAACAAATGGATTCAGCTTGATTACCTATTCATGGGAGAACCCCTCTAAAATATATAAGGGGCCTAATCATCGAGGTTCCATTTATAAGTTGGGTCATTAAAGTGGACTATGACAAAGCAGTGAAAAACAATAGGTTCACTTTAATGCCGACCACTTGTGCTCATCTTCCCTTCACTTACCTTTGTGATTGGAGAGAGTAAAGAAAAATACCTGCCACTGAAGGATATGGGAGATCATATGACTCACTAACCTCCTTCCCATGTGACAGTGCTCCAGAGACTTCACATCGGGAGGAATCAATATTCACGTGTAAGCTCTGACCAGAGTGATAGCTTACACTGAATTTATTCTTTTTGTTCCTGGTTGTGGATGGAGCAGCAGAGAAAGGGGGGGGGGGGGGCATATGTTTATGCAGGGGCCTTTTTAAAGCCATCTTTACATAAGTCCACTGTTTGCCAACCCCTTGAGACTTTTACACCAAGTATGTAAAAACGTACCCAGGACATACACACTCCCCATCCTACATGTGCCAGTGCTTGGACCGCCTAGCAGTGGGTCAGGGTAATGGAAGAGGCAAGTACTGTCTGCTTACAGTAATTTCTTTAAAATGAACCTATTACTTTGTCTGTTACATAATTTTGTCCCGTGTAAAACAACAGAAGCAATGGAGTAATATTGTCATTTACTCTCTGATATAATGGTCATGACAATATTTACATCTTAAATTCTGCAGCAGAGCTCTAAAGAGTCCAGTGCTTGGATATAACATGTAGTTATTTAAAGTCTGACTTATGTCTGTTTTTAAGTGCACCCATGTAGTGGGGTTCCCTCTCTCTCCCCCCACACTGCATAGGATAAACAGTCATTTGGCTAGGGGGGGGGGGGGGGGGGGGAATAAGTAGAAATGCGTAACCTTTCTCCCATAGGCTTCCTCATCTTCAAGTGACTGGACTCCAAAAGCTGCATTTCTTTGCTGCCCAGATGGTTGCAGCCCTCTGACACCATCCTGTATAATGCAGGACCAGCAGTCCTGCAGTGTACAGGAAGCCAGCAAGGGCCTGCCAACAACCTGGAGCAGTGGAGGAAAGCATCGGATGAAAGGGAAGCCAGGAATAAGATATGCATTTGTACTCATCAATCCAAGCCCCCCACCAAGTCAATTTTTTCTCTGCAGTTCAGGGGGGATCTCACTGCATTTGGGTACATTTAAAAACAGACCGGAATCGGGCCTTTAAATGGCCACATCCAGAGTGAATTTACCATTCTATTTTATCGCTAATCCTTATGCGTACAGCCGCAGTGGAAACATGTTACTATATATGCTTCAGGAATTGCTTCCCTTTAATTTGACTTATGAAATACCTTATATAGATTTTATGTGGCCTAGTTATTTTTAGTTCTGCCTCTGTATAAAATGTGACTTCCTCAGAGGATTATCCAGACCTTCTTTTTCCCAGTTATAAAAATCAGGACAAAGAAAAGCGTAGGTCTGGTCTGCAGTGAAAAACTCTTAATTCTATCTGTCATTTTTCCAGTGTTGGTCATAACATGGAATGAGAGTAGTAGAAAGCCTGCTTACTTTGTGGAATAGAATCTTTATTAACCTATGGACTCCTGTGTAATACTGATATGGAATACAGGAAAAGGCGCCTTGAAGAAAGTTATGATCGTTAAACAGGAATCACTAAATGATGCAGATTTTTTATTTATTTTTTGTACCAGAATTTAAGCAGAAATGTTTAAGGGCCTTTTTAGATCTTTGCATATGCGTTAAGGGAGCGTTCGGCAGGTATATTGTCATGTGTCAACTTGGATTTTCTTTTGTGCATTGACACACATTTTAAGTGCCTTTTATTGATTTTGAGCAGATAATTAGCAGCAATTGACCAAGGCCTGGTAATACCCATTTCCAACAAATCAAAATGTATTTTACATGGTTTGTTTTTTATGCATTGTCATCTTTGGAACTCCCAATGCACTAAAAGGAGAAAAAAAACACGTATTGTTCAAAATGCACTGCTATGCTATGAGATGGGAACATGCTATTTTTATTATGTGGAAGCTTGGCACCTACATTTTAGTGAAAAAATTCAGTTTTTGCTAGAGGCTAATGAAGTCAGGCCCTGGCTTCTTTATATATTCCAGCAATAAGATCTCCCTGCCAAAATGTTCAACCCCTTTCATCCACCTGGTACTTCTTAAGCCTCGTACACACGACCATTTTTATTGTCCTGGAAAAAACAATGTTTTTTCGACGTGATTCTTGTCAAGCCTGCCTTCATACACACGATCGTCTGAAAAAATGCTCGAGCAAAGGCGCTACCCTTTGGGCGGCTTCTGCTGATTTTGTGTTGGTAAAAGTTTGGTGAGAGACGATTCGCGCTTTTCAGTCTGTGCTTTTCAGTTTGTTACAGCGTGATGAATGTGCTATCTCCATTACAAAGGTTAGTTTTACCAGAACGAGTGCTCCCATCTCATAACTTGCTTCTGAGCATGCGTGTTTTTCCCCGTCGTTAAAGCCGACACGCGACCGTTTTTCACAAAGTGAAAAACTATGAGAAAAATTAGAGCATGTTCTAAACTTTTAATGCCCATTTTTCACGTCGATAAAAATGCTCTGGAGCCTACACACGATCGTGTGTACGCGGCATAAGTGTTTACACCCACCTGAGAGTTTTCCAGCTCTTCATGTTGCATTCTACATAATGCAGAATAAATAAATCCAGCATGGAGACTGGTAACTCCTTAAAATGGCGACAACTGGTGTGTAGACCCAGGAACTTAAGCACATAAATCTTACCAAGAGGATCCACCGAGGGATCTAAGAAATTACTGGGTGGCTACATCTCAAAAAAAATAAAAATAAAATGATGTTCAGTTTTTTGTGGATTGACTTTTTTTTGTAATGTGATTAAATTGTTATCTAATGCCCTGTACACACGATCGGTTCATCGATGAAAACGGACCAATGTATTTTTTCATCAGATATCCGATGAAGCTGACTTTCATTAGTCGTGCCTACACACCATCAGTTAAAAAAACGTACGTGTCAGAACACGATGACGTAAAACACTACGACGCGCTGAGAAAAATTAAGTTTAATGCTTCCGAGCATGCGTCGACTTGATTCTGAGCATGCATGGATTTTTAATCGATGGACTTGCCCACAGACGATTGTTTTTTTCTATCGTTTTTTTTTACCATCAGATCATTTTAAAACAGGTTCTAAGTTTTTTCACCGTTAGGGGAAAAACGGATGGGGCCCACACGCGATCGGTTCGTCTGATGAAAGTGGTCCATCGGACCGCTTTTAATCGGACGAACCGATCGTGTGTACTTGTATCTTAGTCTTCAGATTTCCCTGTATGCACCGCTTTACCCTATGGGAGCACTAAGCTGCACTATGCCCAACTGTCGGTCACAATCAGGGTGATTTTGTGGGGCATTTAATTTCCTACACATGAGGACACTTGTATGCAAAATGCAGAACACCTTTGATAAAATCTTAAAAAAATAAACAAATTTATAAATAAAGAAATGCGGGGGAGGTGTGTAGTACAAAAAAAAAAAATATTAAAACAGGGGGGTTGGCTAGGCCATGACATATTGCAAAATTACTATGGAGATAATAAAGTTAATGAAATATATCTGGGGGGAAAAAAAGCATAGCAAACATGTTACCATATGATTTGTAAAAAGTTACCTTGGTTGCTCAAAAGTCGCATGTTCCTGTTTGAACATCTGTGTCGTGAATTTCTCATAACCATTAAGTCAATTAAAGATTTTTTTATACAATTTTAATATAGCTGTATTTCTATGTTCCTTTATACATAATTAAATGTATTTTTACATGTGACTAGCATAAGTACCTCAATCTGCCTATCAGCGAGTTATTCCGCACTCAGACTAAGCCCTGGTTCACACTGGGCTGCGGAAGTGAAATCGTGCAAGCTCAGCTGAACTCGCACGATTTCACTCCCGCTGGCAGTCCCGATTTCGGCTGCGATTTAAGAGACATCTGTGCAGATGTCAATGTAAATCGCGTCCTGAAATCGCAAAAAGTAGTACAGGAACTACTTTTTGAAATCGGTGCAGCGCCACAGATGCGGCGTCGCACCGATTAGGACGGTGTCATTGCCGACAATTGCCGGCAAATGCCGCTGATTTGAGATGCGATTTCACATGTGAAATCGCATCTCAAATCGAACTAAATCGTACCCAGTGTGAACCTGGGCTGAAAGAGGGAAGAGCTTCAGGAGAAGCCAATCAGGGGCTATTCTGCAGGCATGGAAAACATGCAGACAGGAGGAAAGAGCAGAGTTGATTATATTAGTGTGCTGCTGCATTGTCTAATCCTCAGGTTGTAGGTGTGGGCGAAAGTGGTATCACCCTTCTGGCTTAGTTGTCTGGCAGAATGGCAGGACAGAATTACAATTTTTTGAAAAAATTTGTTTGTTTCAACTATTTAACAGCTTGCCTAGAATTACTTTTTAAAACATTTAAGCAATGCATTTTATACATGTATAAAAAAATATATAAAGTATATATTTTTTTCTATATATTTTTTTATAATTATAGTTATAATTATAATAAGTTTTAATTTTTTACTTTAGCGTTCTATCAGCTTCCGGAGTGATAGTCGTCCAGACCTATTTACGCCGAGACCTTGGTCAAGAAATGCCACTCCTGCTATCACAAAGCGCAGGGACAGCAAGCTCTGGAGCGAGACATTCGATGTTTGTGTTAATCAAGTGCTCACTTCCAAGGAGCTCAAGCGCCAGGAGGTTTGTGTTTTACCAAATGTTTGAACTGCAAACAGATGAATCTGGCTGCATGTAGTGTGATTATTCTGTGAAGACTATGGGATGTAATGATATACACAGCTGTGCACACTTCACATAAATTCACAGCTTCCCTTGGTAGTGCAGACTGAGACTGTGGCTCTCCTGTTGTTGAGGAGCTACTACAAGTCCCAGCATGGTTCTGTTGGGATTTGGTGTCTAAGGCCCCATGAAAACTGCTGCTGCTAAACTGACATTCCGAGGAAGTTGAACACTTTTTTCAATACTGATATAAAATGAACAAATTTTATGTTATCTTATGTGTACATGTACACAGGTTTGTTTACTGTAGTTTTTAGGCAGTTGCAATTTATAAGCCTTTTTTTTTAAGGCAAAAAAATGAGTTCAGATGCCAATGTTTCTAAGCGCGGCAAACCGTGTTTAGCAGCGTTTTCATTTAATGGGCGTTTTTTTTTTTTTTTGGGCATTTAAATAAAATAATAATTCTAAGCGCAAAACAATGCTAAAAGCGGTATGTTAAAGTGGCAAAATGGACGTTTTAAACGTGGGTTACTATCTGTCAAGTTAAATCATTCAGGAGAGGTTGTAAAAATGTTCCGTGTACATGAAGCCTTATGCTGTTTGCTTCTAACAATTTTTTTTTTTTTTTTTTAAGGCTTTTATTATTATTTAATATCAATTAGAACAGCAAATCTAATTTAAAACATATAACAGATTAGTCTCCACAAGAGAAAAATAGCCATGTATGGCTAGCTTAGGGCTGGCTAGTTTACCTGGGGGCAGACAAGACAGTTAGCATAGATGGGCAGAGAGTGTAGCTGTAGCCCAGGTCATGCCTTGGGTATAAGTCAATTTATTACTTGATATATAGTGCACTAGAAGGCGCATTGCTGTTTTTTTATGTAGATGTGCAGACTGTAATATTCTTAAATCTAGGGAAATAGAAAATGTAGATTCGGCGATGGGGGAAGAGTTATGTAACATTGCGCTGCGGTTTACTAATAACTATAGTATGATTAAATCGCAACATGTCTTGTGTTTAAAGCACCATGACCATTGTTGAGAGATCACATGCTTTCCCAGGGAAGAATATTCGCATTATTGGGTAATTACAATCCTGCTGAGTACAGCCTGCAGAGAGCAAGGACAAGATGCCAAATAAAAGAAAACGTGGCCATTTTCTCTCCTTCAGACATTGACTCTGTCCCACCACACATGTTAAACGCTTCATAAGTTTTAATACGTTTGGCATTTGCCAGGAGCTGGAGGAGGTGTAGGCATCTGAGGCCTCTCTACACTTTGATCTTTTATGCTGGACTTTAAAAGATCCCTATTCACCCTTTATTTTTGAGTTGGGATATATGAGGAGGATGAGGCAGGGTTATGACTATTGAGTGAGATAGCACCTGTAGCCCACACAACACAAAAATAATTCTAGAGATTGATTGATTTTTGAGCTTGGTTAGGCGCCAAAGATCTCGGCAAGGTTGGAAGGGTTGTATAGTAAAAACTTTACCAATCAGTTGAAGACAAATCTAATCAAAAAAATTGAGGTAGTCAAGTATATCAACACCAGAAAGTAAGAACAATATAACACAAAACTCAAAAAGAAAAAATAACAAATTAATCAAAACAGCTTAAAAACTGGCAATAGTAGTTCATCCCAGTAGCTATAAGTAGTTCATGTTTACAGCCTTAGTCAAGGGTCTACAGAATATTCCTATAATTATACATTGAATGCCTCATACATCAATAACGTAAAAGATAAAGATGAAGTATCAAATCTAAATATAACAATCCAATATTATAGAAAGGCATTCCATCTGCCTACACATTTCTCAGGTTTTACTCCTTTCTTCAGGATGAGGGAACCCTAAAGATTAGAAGTCAAGAGTCATCACAATATAGATTTGTACAAAAATGCTAGCAGTATCCACAATAATCATGACTGTCGATTTTATATCAGTATTAGATACGGTACGTGTGTACCACTTTGCTATGCCAGTGTTTCTGTTTCAATATTTTTATTGGATTTTCAAAATCCGTAACAAACCATGGTTTGCCCACGCAGGGGCAACATTGAACAGATATCAGTGTCGGGACAAGGTCATCCAGCGCCCAGTGCAAAGATGCCAAACTGTGCCCCTCCTTTCCCTTAGAGTTAGGATCAGGGTGCCCCCCATCCCTGCAATAAACCGTTGCGCCAGGGGCAGCCTGCCCTCCTGCCCACCCCTTGTCCCGGCCCTGACAGATATATAAAGAAGTAGCATATGAACGCGTAATAAATAATAAAACAATAAGCTATAACCAGGGCAATAGAGGACCAGGTTGAAAATTAGGCATGTGTCATAGACTATGTTAATCTGTACCCCGGAGTACAGCAGTCTACATTGCTAGCCTTCATATCAGAAACTAATAAGAGAGGAAGGTAATGGGAAAAAAAGAGAAAAAGTTAGAAAGAGGAAAAGAGGAGCCCCAGAAGAGGGCAAGTACCACGGACCCGAAACAAGGTTTCTTAAAGCTAACCATAACTCGGAGGCAGCGATGGAATGGAATAACGTATCCACGGTTTCCAGGTTTTTAAAATTTTTGCATGCGAATCCTTCAGTATACTGGACATCATCATAGCCATTATTCTGGTTCTAAACCTCTGGAAAGTAACAGACAAAGTCTTCCAGGCCTTGGCAATGGCTCTCTTGGCAGAAATAAAAAGATATGTGTGCCAATTTCTGATGAGGCGTAAAGATGCCCGGTATAGGGCGCTATCCCAGTGTTTCAGGCACCTAAATCACTGAGAAGACATCACAAAATAGATGTATACAAAAATACTGCAGGATCCACAACAGGATCACATAACGGTACGTGTGCATTTCTTTGCTATCCCAGCATTTCAGGTACCTGAATCACTGAGGAGAGGGGTCTTAGGAAAGGAAGCCCTGCACAAGGGACCTTCTGTGCTCTCAGCCTGGTGGAAAAGACCCTTAATCCTTTCAATTACATTTGTTTTCCCATTTTTGGAGGTGACCAACACAGCAATGTAAGGCGACCAGGAGATCTTCCAACCATAGAACAATAAAGATACCCTAAACGAGTCAGTTATCGGAACATGTTGCCCGCCATGAGCTATGATGTTACAGTGCGTAGTACTTGATTATATGTAACCAGTTCCGCACCAAAGCTGCTCACACCGATTCATGACTAATCATGTTTTTTTTGTTTTTTTTTATACATTTTACAGGCGATTTTTGAATTATCTCAAGGAGAGGAAGACCTAATAGAAGACTTGAAGCTGGCAAAAAAGGTAGGCTAGCAATGGCTGATGTAATTCTGTATGTATGTATTATGTATTCTGCGCATAATATAATGTGGGTAGCAGTTGTATCCTGAATGCTCTTCCATTACACTAAAGCATTTTGTTTCTAATGTTGGGTCTTATTTCGTTCCAGAAACATGCTTGTAATCCAAAGCACTTAGGCCCCTTTCACATGTCCGCTCCGCTCGTCTGTTCATTACAAGTCCGTTTACGGACTTGTAATGAACCCCTATGGGAGCGGATCCGTTAGCGGATGATGCATCCGCTAACATCCGCAAGATCCGCATCCGTTTTTTCGGACGGAAGAATGTCCTATTTTTCTTCCGTCCGGTCAAACGGATCGGATGCAAACGGACAGACGGTCCGTTTCCATCCGATTCCCCATAAGGGAGAGCGGAGGAGAGACAGGGTGGTCCCTGCACAGTGTGCGGGGACCGCCCTGTCCGCCTGACAGCTCAGCGGGGATCCCCCGCTGAGCCGACGGACACACGGAGCGGACCGAAAAACGGACCGCTCCGTGTGAAAGGAGCCTTAAATATCAAAATGAATTTCCCCCTTAAGAAATGATAGAAACCCAAATGATTCGTTCCACAACCATTTTTAAATAAGTCCTTCAGTTTGTAGTCCATACAGGCACTGCCCGAGGGCCCCATGCCAATAGGGGGCCCCATCAGAGTTACCAGCATCAGTAAAACCAGGAACAGTATGTAAAAATCTGTGTTTTAAAAAACAAATCCCAAGATTATAGCTGCCCCGCCTCTCCAGTACCTTTTCAGTGTGTGTATGTATATTGTTTGTTTATATTGTGTGTCTGTGTGTATGTATACTGTGTGTGTATATTGTGTGTGTGTGCTGTGTATGTGTACTGTATGTGTGTGTGTGTATGTATACTGTGTGTGTATATTGTGTGTGTATACTGTGTATGTGTACTGTATGTGTGTGTATGTATACTGTGTGTGTGTGTATATTGTGTGTGTGTGTGTCTGTGTGTGTACTGTGTATGTATACTGTAAGTCTATTGCCTGGGGGCCCCATAATCTCCTATTGCATGGGGGAGCCCATAATCCCCTTTTGCCCAGGGGCCATATAATCTCCTATTGCCAAGGGGCCCCCTTAGTTGTCAGTCCGCCCCTGAGTCCATATAAAAAGATTATAGCAATGTTATAAGTAGTGTAACCATAAATTGTTCATCCACAAATGGCAGCCTCCCCAATGGGATTAACAGCAAAATCTAGCTGCAGCTACAGCATATAAAAGAGAAGAGAGGCGCCTCTAAGTGTAGCAATTTAGTAGTTACATTTAATGAAGGTACAACATTTAGCAACTCAGATGGTTGATGATTAAAAAAGCCATATTTAAGTATGCAGGCATCCGGGGTAAAGCTGTCCATATAGAATGTTCTCCACACCACCGGCTCTAACCGATGTCAGTCTGCAATCGTGACCAGGAAGACTACCATGCAGTAGAGAGATCTGAAAGCGAGGCTTGAAGCGCTCGTGGAGCCCAGAGTGGAAGTGGCGACGTTGATGGTGGTGCGGAGGATGATCTATGTGGACAGCTTTACCCCGGATGCCTGCTTACTTAGATGTGCCTGTTTTTTTCAACCATGTGAGTTGCTAAATGTTGTACCTTCATTAAATGTAACCAAATTGTTACACTTAGAGGCACCTCTCTTCTATTTTATACGCAGTTGTGACATGACGCTACTTGTATATCAAGTCCAAATTTATTTAAACATTTTGCCTGTCTTGCAAAACGCTCTTAAACAAAGTTACTCTCAAACCAAGGTTTTGCTGTACATTTATTTTGAACAAGATAAAAGGATAATATGATTTTTCTTCACGTTTCCATTTTCTGTGCTGTTATCTGCTGTGTGAGCCTCTGGTAGATTTTTTGAAATAGAACGGCTTGTACTGAGTTTTATTAAACGACTGAACAGGACCACTGAAGGTCATTGTGTGAGATATGAGCAGGCTTTTGTTTCAATGTAATTGAAAACTAGACTCTGACCATTTGTTGTTCTCTCAGGCATATCATGACCCAATGCTGAAACTCTCCATAATGACAGAAGCTGAGTTAATGCAAATCTTTGGCACCCTGGACTCTCTTATTCCCCTTCATGAAGGTATATGCATTGCTTTGTCTTTTGTGTTTTGAGTTTGAAAGGATACCCCTTTGTGAAAAAGAGTTGGCTAAAATGTGTCTGTGTGTTTATAGATCTCCTGCAACGCTTACGTGGAGTCAGGAAACCAGATGGATCTACTGAACACGTTGGGCACATCTTAGTGGGTTGGGTAAGTCATGATATGCATTTATACAGTCAACCTTTTCTTTGGGGCTTGGGGGGGGGGGGGGGATATACGGTTTAGCAACACAGCCCTCAAAATAGCAAATTAATTTAAAGTTAATTTTAAAGTTATTTAAAGTTGTTTTGAGTATATTAACTTTCCATAGAAGCTTGTCAGTATTAAAAATGGTTAAAAAATTTATATATTAGTTGGCATGTATTTGGATGCATTTTTGTGGGCTGGAGCAATATCTGTGCTGGTTAGACATGGGTTTAGAGCAAGTGTTCAACTTTTTAACTACAGCATGTATTAGATAAAAGTGGGGTTCATTGTTGGTTGTTGTTGCTGCTGTGCAAGGGAGTTATCAGACCTGCATTTGGGAAACAAGTGAATTCAAGTATTTTTGCCCGAGTAAAAATCAACCAACTTTATTTTAGAATGTTTTAATGGTGCCACACAAAAAGCATATTACATATTTCGATATAGAAAAATTGGTTCCGAGGTCCCCAAACCAGAGAGCCAAAGAATATTTCAAATTCGTATTGCATATTTCAGCTAATATATCTGAAGTTGCTAAGTTTTGTCCAGTGACAGACAGAACCTCAGATATGCTACAGTCCTAAAATTTTCAGAAAATTGTTGCAATAGTGCCAACTGAAACCAAAAGCTAACACAGATAAAGAACTATTGATGGTGTACAATATGATATAGAATTTAGCGTGTACACTAAAGCCTAGTACACACACGCCAAATGTTGGTCGGCAGCGGTCCGTGTGTACTGAAGTCAGTCTGACAGAACCCGGCCATTCAGCCTGTTTCTGACCCAAGTCTCCTCTATGGTCTCATTTACATGGGCTTAAGAGAAAGCATTTGCTTTGGGTTATTAAAGCTAATGATGGAGAACCCAACAATTTAATGCCATTTTTTTGTTTAACTTGCAAAGCAATTAAAGATGTAAAATGATGGTTTTGATCCACGGCAAGAAGATGGGGTTGACATTTCCTAGTTCAAAGGCATTAAAAAAAACACTTTTGATGAAATTGGCAGGAAGTGGTTGAGCGTTACCAGCTGACCAGCTTAAGAGTTACCAAATCCAAACTTTAGCTTTGTAAAATAAAAAAAAAGCCATGTCCATGGGTTTGATGAGAGAGTTTGTGGCAAGTGTGTCTTATACCACCAACATCAAACCTTTTATTCCAAAGTCCCTTTCATCTGCCTGTACAATATCTTTTCTCAAAAATAAGTCAAAAGGAAATCTTTAACATAAGGTGACCAGATTTTTTAAATGAAATCCGGGGACATATTTTTTTTTTACTAGTAATGGTGGCAATTAGCAACTCTCTGACCATTGCCACTGCTGTCCACCTCACAGCCTGTCAAGTCTTATGCTGTACAATATATTTTCTCCAAAATAAGTCAAAAGGAAATATTTAACATAAGGTGACCAGATTTTTTAAATGAAATCCGGGGACATATTTTTTTTTTTACTAGTAATGGTGGAAATCAGCAACTCTCTGACCATTGCCGCTGCTGTCCACCTCACAGCCGGTCAAGTCTTATGCTGCGTACACATGATCTGAAGTTCCGACATGAATTTTTTTTTTCTTTCGACTGAATTTTGGCTCAAACTTGTGTTGCATACACACAGTCACACCAAATTCCGACCGTCACAAAAGCGGTGACGTACAACACTATAACAAACGAGAAGAAGTTCAATGCTTCTGAGCATGCGTCGACTTGATTCCGAGCATGTGTAGGATTTGTGATTTTATGCCTCGGAATTGACGATCGGAATTTCCGACAAGAACTTTTCTCGTCTGAAAATTTGATAACCAGCTCTCAAATTTTTCTTGGCGGAAATTCCGACAGAAAAATTCCGTTGGGGCCTATACACGGTCGGAATTTCCAACCAAAAGCTCACATCTGACTTTTCTTGGCGGAATTAACAATCGTGTGTACGCAGAATTACTCTCTGGGTCCTACTGGGTGGGGAGCGGAAGGAGATCACTCCACCAGGAAAGGCAAGTAGATAAGCAGGCAGGCGGCTGGCCGAGACTTGAGCCAAGGCAGAAGAACATGCAAGCGGAGCTGAAGAAATATTCCCTCCACTCCGACCAGCACATAATCATCAGAAAGGGGCACAGATAATGAAAAAAAAATACACCCCACTAAGCTAGTAAGAGCGGCCGAGCGGAGGTGTGTGAATTAAGATTTTTTTTTTTAATTCTGCACTGACTGTCTTTGAAATTGCCCCAGCCCCTGTTCAATCCAGGGACAAAACCGGGGACAGACTTGGTCAGGGGACAGTGTCCTCCATCCAGGGACTGTCCCCTGAAACTGGGGTTGTCTGGTCACACTACTTTAACAGCCGATATGTACCCTAAAGTGTTTGGCATAGGACTATTATGTCTTGGTGATAAACTGCATTTTGTATTCTTTATCTGTATGTACATTTTAAATCGCTGTTCCCTGGATGTTTACAGAAAAAAGAAAGTAGAAATAAATACAGTATCATCATTTCTATTCAGAGCAAAAATTGTGCGATCTTTGCAAATGGAACTATTCGGTTGATGTGTGCCTCCAGTTTCCATCCTGTGACATATGCTTGTCTTTTGGAAATTCTTTAGTTTCCCCGGTGATTTCCGATCAGCGTAAACTAAAAATAGTATTTATTCGAAAACCATGTTAGAATATCTACTCATTATAGGATGTTTCCTCAAGTGAATTAGGAAGTGAAATTCTTGTGTTCCTCTTATAGGAAAATATAGGCGTAATACGTTTTTTTTTTTTCACTGTTCAAGCTCAACAGAGATGATTTATCACCAGTTCTTACTATAAGCTCCTTAGTAATGACTACATGAAAATCATGACTCATTGCCAAGGTCATATTTACTAGCAAAAAGCCTACAAAATGTACTTTAGATTCAAAGAATTGCAGTGATTAACATGTATGTCACCATAAGAGAATTCCAAGGGACTCCTAGATCTTTCGCTTTTCTTGAAATACATTGCCTAATATGAAAGATCTAATATAATTTATCACTGGATAAAGAACGACAGCCCATACACATGGAGGACTTGAGATGTTTGATTTACATCATTCCCTATTATTCAGTTCAGTGTGGGAAAGCTGGTTGCAATATACTTTAACAGGACAGGAGGCAAATTGATATTTTTTTTTTTACTTTTTTTTTTTTTTTAATGATCTGCAGCCAAATAGAAAAGGTGGATGTTAAGTTAGTAAATACAGTCATTTATCAGTTTTAATTATTTCCTTAAAGTGTAAGAGCTGCTGATATGTAGATGCGGACCCAACATCCTTACAAAGGTTGTGTATATCCCCTACACTTAAAGTACAATTTAAAGCTAAAAAAAATTGGATAATGTAAAGAAGGGTGTTTAACCCCTGGCAGTATTTTTTTTTTGCCATCTGTGTCCCATTTGGTGGAACTCTCTAGACTTCCTGGTACATCGCCACAAGAGAAAGTGAAGGAAATCAGGGATACCAGAACTAGTGTTCCCATTGGAAGATCTGCTCACAATTCAAAAATTGGAATCTTCATTTACAGCCCTCCCCACCCCCCAGTTAAAATGATCATTAGCACAAATAGATAGGGCAAACCTGCCCTAGAGGGACACAGGCAGCAATAAAATAAACCTCACAGGTGTTCCAATCCTTCTACAATGTAAGCAGAATTAAAAAAATGGTTTGGCTGATATTTTAATGTGCTAAGTGAATGTCTGTTGCATCAGTGGAGCAACCTATTTAAATGAGACCCCATATTTTTTGATTGTAAGCTCTAACAAGCAGCGCCCTCTGATCCCTCTTGTATTGAATTGTATTGTAACTGTACTGTTTGCCCCAAAGCGCTACACAAACTGTTGGAGCTATTTAAATCCTGTATTATAATAATAATAATATATGTGCCCCGCTGGGGAGATTTCACTGCCTATCCCAGGTATGCAACAGGAAATTAAAAGAATTATTTTTTAAAGTAATGAGAATTCCCACCTTAGGTAGTTACTGGAACATGTGTCCCCATTGGAATATTTCCCTTGGCCTTTTGCTCTGGAGGCCATTCTAAATGTTTGGATTTCCGGCTAGAGGGGTGACTGTACCCAGTCAGGAACTTGACAAAATATCTTATCCTTTCCCACTCTATCAAAAGTAAAAAATAAATTGTTACACTTTAATTCCAGTAGGCTCTCAAAGCCTCCATACCTGTTTGCAAATGTTTTCTGGTACAATGTTTCTATTGAGATATGAAAAGGGGGAAACCAGATAACAAATTCCCACGCAGGGCATATGGACATGAAACATAAGAAGGAATTTCACATAAAAGTACATAATAAAACATATATTAAGAGGGTATAGATTATGAACTGACACCGACCCACCAGCCGGGGCCAGGGGTCAGCTCGTTATGCCCGAACCTTGAGACCCAGGAACTAAGGCAGACAAGGGGGAGCGGAGTTGTCCGCTGAACAGGAGGGAGAAAAATAATAAAAAAAAAACAATAAAACAAAAAAAAAAACACGCACAATGGGGGGGGGGGTGTAAAGTGTAGAACAGAGCATCGAGCAAGAGGCCCAGAAACAAGACGAGTCAGAGGGAGGGACAGAGAGAAAGTGGGCAATAGAAAGGATGGTCCCCCAGGATGGATACAGCGTCAAATTAAATTTAGAGTCCTAGACTAGTCGGATGTAGAGTTTGCAAATGTTTTATTTGCTCTGCTTTACTACTAAACCAGTATGTGTTTTGAATTTTCTTTCTCTATTGAGAGTATTACCTTTTTTTAGAAAAAGACAACAGAAAACAAAAGTCACGGATATAGTTTCATTTCCTTGACAGGCTGCAATCCTTGGCTCATTGGGCGCATCCAATGGGGAAATCCATGTACAGTATGTGCACCAGTGCGGTATAGCAGGAAACCAGCTTGGTGATGATGATTTTTTAAGATAATGAAGTAGTTAGTAATTAAACAGAGTGGGTGTTAAGATTGTAGTGGGTGCTGCTTTGTATTTCCATTGTAGTAAGAAGCAATGGCTGTCATCTGCTATTCCACTTTGCCTGTGTAGGGCGGTCTAACTTGCTCAGCGAGGTAAGACTCCATTGTATTTCGCAAACTGTTATCAGGAAATTGACGCACCCAGCTCAAGCTTCTGCATAGCAGAGCTTCATTATCACGGCAGGATTCCGAATCAAGCTGCTGAATATGGGGAATGATAGGTTAGGGTGTTAGGAGATCTAAATCTATGCATTACCTTTTTTCATGCTTTGTTCCCCTGTAATAAGCAGAAGCAATTATCAGGTCTTTACATTCAGGAAGTCTTACATTCGTCCCTAAAGGCACCTTCAATTAACATTTAAATGGGAAACCTGAATCGCAGGTGCTGACAGCATCTCTTTGGATTTTAAAACTAAAGTCATATATATAGTCAATTATTTCTATTACACTTTAAACAAACAGAAAACCTAATAAAGGTGTGCAGTTTAGCACAGAAAACACATTTTCATTTTACTGCCATTGTACGGGGGATTGTGGGGTACACGGGGATTGTGGGGAAAAAGAGCTATGTAAATAATATTCAGGTACATTGGATACAGTGTTATAAGATTTGAGAGAAACTGGTATGTTTAACATATGCCTAGGGATTTATTTATTTGGATTGTGATTGTGATGCTATAGATAAGGGTTGTGTTGCTTTTGTGCTGCCAGAACAGGGGACATGCCAATATGAGGAGTAAGCAGAGTGACAGAGAGATGAGCTCATCAGTCTACTCTGCTGCTTTCCTTTCACTGTCCAGTCACAGGACGAGTCCTGTAAGGCCGCGTACACACGATCAAATATATCTGCTGAAACTGGTCCGCAGACCAGTTTCAGCGGACATATCCGATCGTGTGTACGGGCTAGCAGACAGGTTTCCAGCAGACAAAAGTTTTAAAGCATGCTTTAAAACTTGTCTGCTGGAAACCCGTCTGTCAGACATGACCGAAATCTCCCGCATGCGTCGAATGTATTCGACGCATGCGTGGAATTATTTTACTTCCTGGTTCGCTGACGTGGTGGCGTCAACGTCACCGCCACATCATCGAGCTGTCTGTCCGTGGGGATTTTGGTTTGATCGTGTGTACACAGATCAAACCAAAACATCCCAGGAGACATGTCCGATGAAAACGGTCTGTCGGACTGTTTTCATCGGATTTGTCTCCTCGTGTGTACGCGGCTTAAGTGTAACTTTGTTGCAGCAGGGTAAAATAAGGTCTTACCTAGCAGATAAGCTTATTATGTGTGGCAGAGCTGTATGAATTCCAGGGTTGGGTTGACAGAAATACAAATCCTTTGAGACACACACAACCAAATTGCATACAAGTGCCATATGTATGACTCTGCTGCTTTTTTCAGCAAATCATGTCATCCATTCACCACTAGGAGACAGCACTGCTAACTCCTGGACCTCCCTGCAAACTAAACTACAGTTATTCAGTGTAGCTTCATCCGGGACCCAACTAAATCAGCCAGTAGATAATGACCTTCTCTCTTGTCTCCTCTCTTTAAATATGTTCACATACAACAACTAGTAAAACTATTATATGCTGATAGTATTATTGGGCAGTGTCACCCTGGGCAGTGATGTGGCACCCTGGGCTCCCATCTGGGTTCCCCAGGGTTGTTGCAAGCCAGGGACCCAGTTTGCCCTGGATCAGCATAATGAGTTGCCATGGTGCATATGGGCCTCTGATTTGATTGAGAGGCCTCTGATGTGAAAGAGAGGCTCTGATATGATAGTAGACATCGGATGTGAAGGAGAAGCTCTGATATGATGGGAGACCTTTGATGTGAAGGGGTAACTCTGATGTGATGGGAGGCCTCTGTTGTGATGGGAGGCCTCTGTTGTGATGGGAGGCCTCTGATGTGATGGGAGGCCTCTGATGTGATGGGAGGCCTCTGATGTGATGGGAGACCTCTGGTGTGATGGGAGACCTCTGATGTGATGGGGAGACCTCTGATGTGATGGGGAGACCTTTGATGTGATGGGGAGACCTTTGATGTGATGGGGAGACCTTTGATGTGATGGGGAGACCTTTGATGTGATGGGGAGACGTCTGATGTGATGGGGAGACCTCTGATGTGATGGGGAGACCTCTGATGTGATGGGGAGACCTCTGATGTGATGGGGAGACCTCTGATGTGATGGAGAGACCTCTGATGTGATAGGGGGCCCTCTGATGTGATGGGACACCTCTGATGTGATGGGAGACCGCTGATGTGAAAGGGAGGCTCTAATATGATGGGAGGCCTCTCATGTACAGGGGCTCCTGATGTGAAGTTAATTTCTTTAAAGGTTGGTTGTATTGTCCCAGGCTTAGATTTCCCATTGATAAGTAACATTTGAATAATTTACAGTTTAGATGGAGGTGCCTCAAGATTTTTCATACTTTTAAAGGGTGTCATGACTCCAAAAGGGTTGAAAAAATCTGTTCTAGGGATTGCCAGAGGCTGATCTAATGAAAGTCTTCATTAGCCCTTTCAGTAACATAGGTATTTTGTATTTGTATTGGTTCTACATCCACATATTATAAATTATGTTTATTATAAAGCAGCTATATGTGTTAAGGCTGTGCTGTATTAACATGATTTTACCAAGACTATTACCAGAGACCTTTGAGTCATTGTTTCAGTGAATAAAAAAAAAAAAAACAGCTAGCTTTATTTTTTTAATCACTAAAGCTGGGCTACACATTATACAATTTTCCTTTAACTTTACCAAAACCATTATGAGGTCAAATCTAAACACTTTCACATTGTATGCAATCAGGCAGGCCCTTGCACTACATAGTTGAAGGTAAATGTAAAGAAAATGGTATATTGTGTAGCCAGCTTTATGCGTGTTGCCAGCATTACACTAGGTAGTATTGACTTATTCAACAGTACCTAGCAATACTTTTAAGCCTCGTACACACGATCAGTCCTTCCGATGAGAACGGTCTGAAGGACCATTTTAATCGGTTAACCGATGAAGCTGACTGATGGTCTGATGTGCCTACACACCATCAGTTAAAAAAATTATCGTGTTAGAATGCGGTGACGTAAAACACAATGACGTGCTGAGAAAAATGTAATTCAATCTTTCCAAGCATGCGTCGACTTGATTCTTAGCATGCGTGGATTTTGACCTATCGGTTAGGCGTCCATCGGTTACATTTTAAAGCAAGTTGGCTTTTTTTTAACCGAAGGTTAAATAACCTATGACGCCTACACACGATCGGTTTTGACCGATGAAAATGGTCCATCAGACTGTTGTCCTCTGGTCAACCTATCGTGTGTACGTGGCCTTAGACCAGGGGTGTCAAACTGGCGGCCCTCCAGCTGTTCCGAAACTACAAGTCCCATCATGCCTCTGCCTGCGGGATCCATGCTTGTAACTGTTAGCCTTGCAGTGCCTCATGGGACTTGTAGTTTTGTAACAGCTGGAGGGCCACCAGTTTGACACCCCTGCCTTAGACTTTTAATAGCTTTAGATAACCTGAGCAGGGTGTACTTTTTAGACTTTTTTTTGTTTGTTTTTTTATTTCTGCAGACCATATTAGACGCATCACGCAAAATCTCTCTGAATAAGCACTTTGAGTTTGACCGCTAAGAAAGGATTATCAGAAAGCAGCATCAGGCATTGGATGTGTGCATAATACTGTGTCTGACTTAGCAGGAGTTATTTTAGCTCATTTGTTAGGACTCAATAGGCTGTCAGGCTGGGTTTGTTAGGCTCCTGTTACTGGCGGTTGTGAAAGGATGGGAGTGTCAGGCAACTCTTTGATTTAGTGGTGGTGACATTGTGTTTACTGTCTGTCAATGATGAAACATGTCAGGGGTATTATCATTTGGATGGAAGGAAGACAAAGGAAGCCTGAAAATTACCAGCAGCCCTATTCTTCGAGGACTCTCTGCTAGTGGTTCCCTTTGATCTTCATGACCCCTCGTCACATCTAAAATGGTTTCTTGAAGTTCATAAATTAGTCGCTACAGTGCTTTATGGGATACGGTTATGATCATTTAGTGTCAACTATTTTCTTTTCACTTTATTCTCAGGAGCCAATTATCTGCTAATTACGCTTTACTTTACCCTAAAGTCGTTTCATCAAAGCTGTTAATGTAGGATTACTTAAAACAACATTTAATGCAGTTGTGTATTTTTTTTATTTATTTTTTTTATAATTAAAGCAAAATTGAATTTACTCTATAAAAATTGTTACAAGGGACATAGGTGTGCACAGCCTATTACATTAGGGTGTGCACCCCAAAGCTCAAACGCATATGCGTGTATGTGCATGTGTATATACACTGACGGTGGAAGTAGAACAGTGTCAGAAGGGCAGAGATTGCTGTCGATAGAGCAGTGGATGGTGTCGGTAGTTTTTTTTATTATTTCATTTTTTACAGATTTCTTTATTTTTATTTTATTTTTACAACTCTACGTTAGGGGGCTTTAATGAACTATCAGGGGTCTAAACAGAGGGAATCTGCACCACACAGGGTGATTAGGGTGTCCCCACGCCTATGAGAAAGGAGAGTTTTTTTGGCAAAAGATGCTGTATGTCTCTTCGGTCATAAAACCTTTCCCTTCTTGCTATCAGCATTTTTTAGAAATTGTACAGTAACTGCAACGTATGCACAATGCAGTTAACATTCTCAGTGCACAGGAGCCAAGTGCCAGAAGACTTTGGACTCAGGAGAAGACAGGAGAGAATGGCAGCGATGGAGCACCAAAGGAGAGTTTAGACCTTGCATCGATGAAAAAGGGCACACTAAAGCCTAGTACACAAAATCAGAAAATCGGACAAAAAATACCACTTTCGAAACGATCATACAATAATCGGATCATTCGCACACAGCATTCGAGAGCCAGTCCAGACAGTAATTGATCCATTATCGCAGCAAAAATAAGGTGGAAGATCACCATATGCAGCATTCATCCTGACTAGATTGTAGAAACAGTTCAGGGCATGCAGGTGAAGGTAGTCAGACTGATTGTCAAAGATTGCTATCTGTCTTTCTGTCATCAACATAAATAGACCCCTATTATGGCGCAGTAAAAAAACACCAGTCCCACCAGGTGGCTAAATGATGAAACCTAATCCAACTAAGACATACTTGTTGTTGATTAAACTGGACATTTGTCATGTCACATGAGTTCATGGATCTATCAGTGAATGCTGGACATTAGTGGCAGTGTCTTATCCCTTGTCTATGCATGACAAAATAATAGGACATTTTCCTTTTGGCAGTTATGGTAGGTTGTTGCATTATTATTCCTAAATCGGCACCATGGCAGGGCTTCTGAAATCTGTGAAGGACACTGTGGGCCAACATACAACAAAACAATAGAATATTATGTTCATATTTGAAATACCGACAGTTCCACATGGGACCTAGTATATATACCCTTTAAAAGTTTTTGACTTTTGTTTCTTTACTGTTTATATGAAATCTTTGTTCTACAAAAATGAATTAATTGAGGATACACTGGTATCATACATAGAGCAATGGGTTTTCTAAAAATGTACTGTTTCCTTTAGAACTCTATTTACAGCACTTAGTTTAAAGCCTGTAAGTAGCTAAAGTGCAGTAGAAGGTGGTACTGGCTCATTGATCTCTTGTGTGTTTAATTTCAGCTTGAGCTGCTGAACACTGTAAACAACAGTTTTTTCTGTAAAGGGATTACCTATGCAGAAGCATTTTTTTTTCTAATTTGCTGCAAAATAAACATTGTTAAAAGTATAATTTATGATGCTATATAACTGGATTTTATCTTTCCTCACAGCTGCCCAATTTAAACTCCTATGACAGCTATTGCAGTAACCAGGTGGCAGCAAAAGCCCTTCTGGACTACAAGAAACAAGACCACAGAGTACATGACTTCCTGCAGCGCTGCTTAGAGTCACCTTTTAGCCGGAAATTAGACTTATGGAACTTTTTGGACATTCCCAGGAGTCGACTTGTGAAATACCACTTGTTACTGAAAGAAATTCTCAGGCATACCCCAAATGACCACCCCGACCAGCAACACCTGGAGGAAGCTGTAAGTAGAAGGTTTTTTGTTTTGTTTGTTTTTTGCGTTAAGTAGGAAGATACTAGAACCTCTGTCGTTTTTTTTTGATATTGTATGTTTCCCTGGTGCAGATTTACCCTTACACCCTATCTGCAGTGGCAGATATTCTTCCCATGACACATGCACCCAGCCATCCATAGGATGCAGATAAAAAACATGATTCATCAGTCCAGGCCATTTTGTTCCATCGCTCCGCGGTCCTTGCACAAACCTACATTTTGAAACAATTAATTTATCCATAGGTATAGTATTTTTTAGCAGAAAATAGTTTGCAACAAACTGTGAAATTTATGTTGGCTTTATTACACTATTACATAAAAGACAACCGTCATACTCCTGGCATTGTATCCCTTGCAATGTTGGCATGTATTGTATGGGTACACCCATGCAATGATTAAAAATTATCCCTTGCATAAATAAAAATAATTCTTTATATATGATTTAGATGTTCTATATACGTTGTTCACAGACATCCTGTACCTTTCATGGGTATCTGATCCATCGTAAAGTAAAACAAACGGTCCTTTGCTTGACCTGTTTGATAAATATGGTGTTATTTTCCAGTTGGACAGGAGTTTATTAAACACTTCTGGTGTATTTACATTTCGAAAGAGCCTTTTCTAATGTCCTCAGGGGATATATGGCGTTTGCTTAAGAAAATTCAGCATAGTCCTTAAAGAGGGTTTTTTTTTTTTTTTGACAACCTTCTGTTGTCAGAATATTTGATTACTGAGTTCCGTGGAAAGTTAAATTCAGTAGAAGAAAAATTAACAAGGCCTTTAAATAATGCAATAACTTCTGTTTGGTTCTCTGCTATTTTTGGTTTGGTCTTAATGGAAATTTCACGTAGAGATGACACTATCATCCTTCATTCATTCTTCTTAAATTTTCTATGTACAGAATCACAGTAGTTTTAAATGATTTTTTTTTGCTTTTTGGCAGATTAATATAGTTCAGGGAATCGTTGCTGAAATTAATGTAAAGACGGGGGAGTCGGAATGTCACTATTACAAGGAAAGGCTGATTTATCTTGACGAGTGTCAGAAGGATCCGCTGATTGATAATTCCCGAGCACTGAGCTGTCATGGAGAGCTGAAGAACAACAGAGGGGCGGTGAGTATGGCATTAATAATGGTCCTTTGATCTTTTTTATACATATTGTAAAAATGTTATTTGGTTACCCTCAGTCTTAGAACCTATTTAAAAATGTTGGCACAAAAAAAGTACAAATAGTTGTGATAAATAAGTTTTAAGCAGTTTAGTTCAGTCTCACGAATAAAGGCCAATCTGTGATTGGATCCTGTTATTACATAGTGCTTCAGATGATTAGTAGCTCTATGTCTTGCATAGCAAAAAATTTTAGGGATAAGGGGAAAGGGAATGCAAGTTAAACCACCAGTCTAGGGATGTCTATCGGACATCAAAGTGTAGAGTCGATCACACATCAAATAATGGTTAGTTGCTGTAACCGTAAAGTCATATTAACAATAATTGAAAAGGATATAGGGGATGGGAGGTGATCTGAGTGGAGATCAGAGATTAGAAAAGAGGTTTACTGTGAGCAACAATAAATGATCGAAAGTTATATAGTGATACAAAAATATATTTTAATAGTAGTATCAAAAATAAAAGGCTGTAGTGAATTACAGTCTCAGTTAATTAAAAATCCTTGTAGCTACAAGAATGGCTGCTAGATTAGGATAAGAGACCAACACAGACTCACATAAAACAACATATAACATAGACACCAGTCCGGACGTTAAAGCGGAGGTTCACCCTAAATATAAGATCTCCCATGTGATCCAGCATACTGGCGTCAGCGCCAGTATGCTGTTTTTTTTTTTTTTTAATCCCACACTTACTGTATTATCCTGGAATTTCATTTTTTTCCCCCGCGGTGGACGGCGCCAGTATAGCGCGTCACATCTTCCGAAAATACCCAATATGGACTCGGGTAATTTCGGCGAAAATGCGGCGCCTGCGCACAGACCTAGGAGCTGACTGCGCAGGCGCCGTATTTCTCCGAGTCCTATTTCGGAGGGCGTGACGCGCCATAGCCGTAGGACTCGGAGAAATACGGCGCCTGCGCAGTCAGCTCCTAGGTCTATGCGCAGGCGCCGCATTTTCGCCGAGATTACCCGAGTCCATATCGGGTATTTTCGGAAGATGTGACGCGCTATACTGGCGCCGTCCACCGTGGGGGAAAAAAATGAAATTCCAGGATAATACAGTAAGTGTGGGATTAAAAAAAAAAAAAAACCAGCATACTGGCGCTGACGCCAGTATGCTGGATCACATGGGAGATCTTATATTTAGGGTGAACCTCCGCTTTAAGGTGTATCAGACACCAGGGACATGCAACAGTGAAAATCATATATTTTTTGGTCCTATCTGTTAATACAGAGTAGAATGGGTTGTTTAAGTGGAAATGGTTGCATAGCGGCCACACCACTGAAAATAATACAACCTTAAATAAGTCGAATGTTGCAATAGCTGGTGGCTGAGTTGGGTCTATGCCTTGCATACCTTTTTAGTAAAGTTTTTCCAGATATATGGAAGGGTCACAACTATATTGAACAGTACTTGGAAATAAGAAACACATCTACGTAGTCACGGAAGTCGGTGTATTGCTCAAATATATACGTGGGTTATACCGAAAGTAATGACATAACTATTTTATTACCATACTCAGGTTGTTCAAATTTCACACTCTTTACTATAGTAATTTTCTTCTTTTTAATTGCAGGTAAATAATGAATTCCAAGCAAAGACAACGGGCCGTCATTGAGTTACACTTGCTGACAATTCATGTCAGTGATCGCAGTTGATGGCCTCCCACTGTGTGGGTTGTCAATGCTGGATTCCCCTTTCCTTCCTTTAAACATTTTCATCCATCTGTGCACATTGCTCTCGTCAATGGTGTCATCTCCATAAACCTCTTGTAGCCTTCTGTGGATGGCGGACAGCCTGCACCCCTCCTTCGTCAAGAACTCAATGACCGCACGTTGTTTCTGCTTGGAATCTATTATTTGCCTGCAATAAAAAAAGAAGAATAGTTACTATAGAGCAGGGGTCTCCAAACTATCTAAACAAAGGTCCAATTTACTGTCGTTCTGACTTTATGGGGGCCGGACTGTGGCTATTGAAAGTATACAATGACCCATCATTGGTTTTTCGTGGAAGGAATAGTACCCTATTAATATCGATGGGAGGAATACTGTCCCATCCTTGGTGTCAGTGGGAGGATTAGTGCCCCATCCTTGGTGTCAGTGGGAGGATTAGTGCCCCATCCTTGGTGTCAGTGGGAGGAATAGTGCCCCATCCTTGGTGTCAGTGGGAGGAATAGTGCCCCATCCTTGGTGTCAGTTGTGGATGCAATAGTGCCCCAAGGGCCAGATAGAGGCAAGCAAAGGGCCACAGTTTGGAGACCACTGCTATAGAGCATGGGTCTTCAAACTATGGCCCTCCAGTTGTTCAGGAACTACAATTCCCAACATGCCTAGTCATGTCTGTAAATGTCAGAGTTTTACAATGCCTCATGGGATGTGTAATTCTGCAACAGCTGAAGGGCCGAAGTATGGAGATCCCTGCTATAGAGGAAGAGTTACCTTACCAACATGTGGTTATGCCCACTTTCGCATTACTTTTGCTACAGCCCTAGTATAAATCGGCTGTATCATATGACTGTCCACTAATATTTATAGTTGCTTCTTATGTAAGAAATGTGATGGCAGTTTCACTTTTAATTGGCTGCATTTTGTAAATGTTAATGACAGCTAAAGGTCATGTGCTTCATGTTAAATGCACAACAACTCTTTTATGTCATAGCCTTAAACCAGGTCATGTAAAGTAAAACCTTTCTTCTATCAACATCACGCACATCAAGCATCTTAAACCCCCACACCCAACCCTCTGAAATGACCTTTCAACAACAGCATGGTTTGACATCAGACAGAACAAAATCACTTTGATCACTGGCTATGTAACTCCTGATCTGCCCCTCCATACTGTCTTGTTATTTGTGCTTATAACATAATTATTGACAAGAAAAGTGTTCCCTGTATTACTTCTCCCAATGTTTGATGGCACATGTCAGACATTTACTTAATGTACTTCTGAAAGAGGAAGCTTGGGAGTTTTCTGAAGTATTGGATTTCCCCATTAGTGACGTTTCATTTCTTTTCTTAAATTCTTTAAAATGTGCCTTTTGAGTTGTGGAGTGATGTTACATAGGTTGAAAAAAGACACAAGTCCATCTAGTTCAACCATAAAGTAAATAAAATAAAATGTTGGCTTTAGAATAAAATTAGTTTGTATCCCCGTTCACTGTATGTTATCCTTTTAATAAATGATTTAGTCTCCTACTGGTGTAAGGCAAAGTTGAGTCGTACTGGGAGAAAATGAAGCTACTACCATACATACCCCATGTCTGTTTGTATGCTTAGTAAGAAGTTTGTGAGATCTTGGAAAAGCTTGGGAAATTAAGTCTTATTTTGTATTTAGTGTGATATTGAGGTATAGCAATTATAATGGCTCTCCAAGGGCTCGTAAGGCAAAGCAACGGGTTCATTTCAATTCTCTTTACTTGAGCTGTACATCTTAAAGGCTGTTACTGATTGTTTCTGTGTGTCTTTAACTTAACCTAGTTATTTTTTTGTCTTCTAGAAATTCCACGTGTTCTTATTTCAAGAAGTTCTTGTTATTACCAGAGCCATCACACAGAATGAAAAACTTTATTATCAAATCTACCGCCAGCCAATTCCTATAAAGGATCTCTTACTGGAGGATTTACAGGATGGGGAAGTTCGTGTTGCAGGGTCATTACGTGGTGCTTTCAGTAACAATGAAAGAAGTAAGTGAGAGTGTTATGTGCCTTTTATCCTAGATTAAATTATAGAATGTATTGTTGTACCTTTATGGATACATGAATTCACATGCCTAATTATAGTAATAAAAACAGTAAAGACAATTACGTGAACTGGTAAAATTGCTCATATAGTACCTAACAAGACAGCATAACCATCAGTGCAGTGTCTAGAAACCATGGCTTCTATGTAATAGGGCTTGGGACCTAACAAGACAGTATAACCATACAGGTTATGGTGAGAAGGAACTTAAAGGACAAGTTCACTTTAGAAAAAAAAGATGAACATTTTTTGCAGGTAAAAAAAATGTGCATTTATTGTTTTTTATTGGAGGAGCATGGATAGCATTGCACCAGCAATCAGCAGCTCACTAGTGCCATGCAGGTCTCCTGCACACTGCCAGTGTATGGGCTTACCCATACATCCCGTACGGGCAAGCCAATACTCACGGACAGGAACACTCAATAAACTAACACGTCGCTCCACATCGCTGTGGTAGTTCATTGAGAACTACAAGCCGACAACCGCTAAGCCGTGTGGACAGGCAGATATCACCTACTTTTCATTGTTTTGAAGATATCTTCTCATGTATGGTCAAAATACATTTCAAGGCCTTTTTTTTCACAATCTGGTGAAGAACCCCTTCATTTCTATAACTTGTAGGCATTGAGGCTTCAGAAGTTGTACATAACCTCAGGCGCCAACCTTTTGTTGAACAAATCCTCGGTCTTAACCCAAAAATAATCATAATGCCTGAATAACTATGAGCAATAGCAGTCTAGCGTTTTTTGGAATGTCAGGAAGCCATTCTAGGATTATACATTCAGCTTTTGTATTTAGTCATTGGTGAATTTGGAGGCCTGTGTATGTTTAGCCTGGTTTAAACAGCTAGCTCTACCCAGGCAGTAGGAATAGGTGATGTTTGGGGACTAATGAACTGTTGTTGGAAAATCTTTAGAAAGGCAGATAAACTGGTATGATATGAGATGCAGTATGTATTGTCCACCAAACGTAAGGACAGATATTACTTCAGTAATGGTTGCTCCTAATGTAGCCTACAGGATAGGCAAATGTTGCCAACCCATCTTCAGTAGTTGAAGCGGGGTTCACCCTAAAACTACTTTCTAGTATTGCAATGTCTTGACTGTTTACATTACAACTATGCCTATTTTTTTTTTTTTATGCTGTACATACCTCGGTACAGATAGTTTCACCCGCGGCTTCCGGGTTGCTGGTGATTGATGTGATGACCAAAAACGAGCTCCCCCTGTCGCATAAGCAGCGTCACGATTGCCGAAAGAACGGCATGTCGGCACTATACTGCGCCTGCGCACCGCCGTTCGGCTTCTTTCGGCAATCGTGGCGCTGCTTATGCGACAGGGGGAGCTCATTTTTGGTCATCACGTCAATCACCAGCAAGTTAGGAACGCCCACTCCCGCGGGATTCACAACCCGGAAGCCGCGGGTGAAACTAGCTGTACCGAGGTATGTACAGCATAAAAAAAAAAAAAAGGCATTGTTGTAATGTAAACAGTCGAGACATTGTAATACTAGAAAGTAGTTTTAGGGTGAACCCCCGCTTTCAACTAGGTTATAGTCTTCTATTTTCATATCTGAAATATCTGAAATATATTCTATGGCTAAAACTGTGTGCTTACCTTGTTCCCGTTATGTTTGTGTTTCCAGTAAAGAACTTTTTCCGCGTAAGCTACAAGAATGGCTCTCATCCACAGTCTCATTCTCTTCAAGCAAATGACACTTTCAACAAACAGCAGTGGGTGAATTGCATCCGACAGGCCAAAGATTCAGTTCTCTGTTCTGGAGGGGGGGATGGCATGCTTCCTTCAGAAGGACATTTATTATTATCTGCAGAGGGATGTGGCGATGCTCAGCTGGCCACAAGATTTGAACAAATGGACCAGTCAGACAGTATCTCAGACTGCAGTATGGACACAAGTGAAGTCAGCATGGACTGCGAACAGATGGAACATAGGGACTGTAGCATACACAAACAGGTTGAGAGTGATATTTGACCAGTCCTGGACTGCCTGTTACCTGTACAGTATTTGCATTCCACAAATGGAACAGTTGCTGAAGCACTTTTGTATAATTTCTTCAAAAGGGTGTCATCCTGTCTTGCATTACCTATGGACAACAATACTTTACCAACCACCCTTGACTGCAAGCCAAGACGAGATCCACCCCTATCCTCTGCTACGTTGTGCATTTGGATAGATGATAATTTCTAAAACAATTCCACCAGCATGCTGGTGAGAAGGGGGGTTTCAAACTACTGTCAATATGTGTATACATATACAAAACAAATATATGTTTACTGTTAAAAAAAAAAAAAATTCAAGGTGTTACTATTTTTTCCTATAGATGTGTTTTGGATAAAGGCTGAAACAAAAATTTCATAAAAGGCAAAAGGAAGAAGTTATTTCTTACAGTGATTTAAAGTGGTTGTAAGCCCTCACATATATGCAGAGAAGTGACTGGCCTCAGGTGAGACACAGAGATTAAACAAATCCTCTCACGTAAGTTGTAACTGTGTATCTGCAGTCGTTTCCTCTCTGCATCCATTCAAAGTCCAGAACTTATAAGCTTGTGTGAGAATTCAGAAAAAGTGGCCTGAGACTTTTGCAAAGCTCAGTTAGGAGAGCTCTGGAAGCTGATTGGTGGGAAGAGACACACCCCCTCCACACAGCACGCGGTAACAGAGCTGAGACTGTCAATTAGCTAGAGGTCCCTCCCCTGTCACCATTTATCTTTTGGTGTCAGGAAAACTTGTCAGCAGTGACTCATGCCGATAGCAGGGGAATGAAGCAGCAAACTGAAATTACACTTAGTGCTCTTAATTGAGACATGTACACGCTATAGAGTGAAATGATTTGCTCATATTTCTTGTCTGAGGTTTACAACCACTTTAAATCTACACATTATCAGTTGTGTGGACACTGGCTTGATGGCTAAAATATTGTCATACATGTTTCTCTACGACTAAGTTATGATTTTTTTTCAATGGTCATATGTTATATGTATGTGTGGTATCTGTAAATGCTTATAAACCACCAAATTCTGTAAAATGATTTAATTAGACCCGTATGGCCATTGTGCGCTGAATATTTTTGCAGAGCAAATGGATCACCATATCGTTCAATCTAATACCACACTAAATGACTTAAAATTCACACAGCGTAAGTGACAGCCTAATGCTAAGTCTAACATAAAAACAAGCAACACCTCTGAATGATCAAAAAAAATTGGGGTTTATTTACTAAAACTGGAGAGTGTAAAATGCAGTGCTGCTCTGCATGGTAGCCAATCAGTTTCTAACTTCAGCTTGTTCAATTAAGCATTGACAAAAAAAAAAAAATGGAAGCTGATTGGTTTATGTGCAGAGC
This sequence comes from Rana kukunoris, assembly GCA_029574335.1. Classification (NCBI taxonomy): domain Eukaryota; kingdom Metazoa; phylum Chordata; class Amphibia; order Anura; family Ranidae; genus Rana; species Rana kukunoris. The sequence continues at coordinate 36,209,967 of CM056055.1, forward strand.
TCCACCAAATTTTAGTAAATCAACCCAATTGTGTAGACCAGGGGTCTCCAAACTGTGGCCCGAGGGCCAGATGTGGCCCTTTGCTAGCCTTTATCCGGCCCTTGGGGCACAATTCCTCCCACTGACATGAGGCACTATTCCTCCCATTGACACCAACTATGGGGCACTATATTATCCACGGATAACAATGATGGGATACTCTTTCTCCTACTAATAGGGGTAATACTCCTCTTCCTATTGACCACCAACCCTCAGGCCATATATGTTCTCACTGATGCCAGGCCCATGACTTTTTCTTCCCTTGTTGGCCCCAATCCGGCCCTCCTAAAGTCTGAAGGGCAATAAAGTGGCCCTTTGTTTGAAAAGTTTGGAGACCCCTGGTGTAGACCATAATACAAACTTTTCGTGACCCTTCCGAAAAACCCCACACAAGTCACCAGTGCATTTTTGTTCTTGAGCCAAGCCTTGTCCAGCTACTGAGAGGCACTGTAAGCCCTGCCAAATACTTTTTTTTACAAGAAACCAAACCCCCCCCCCCCAATAAATACCTAATAAAGGTGGGCCATTGAAATAAGTAATTAGATGGTAAGCTTTTTAGATGGTTACGGACTTCAGTTGGACTGGTTTCTTAACTACAGAGATGACATTGCATCAAATTTATTTAGAATATAATGGCTCACCCCTGTCAGAACCACTTGTCATGTTTTAAAGCTTTATACACTGTATATTAGGCATGGGAAAATGAAATGTAGGATCAGGATTTTATTACAAAGCTAGAAAACCACCTCTCCCCCAGCTCCTCCTCATTACTGGACGCAAAAAAACACTAAAGCTCTATACACATGACTGGGATTCCCTGCGGTATAAAGTCAGCCAGGAATCCCGACGCGAAAACCAAGAACCTTCTCGGTACATTTCCCTGTTTACATACGGCCGGGTTTTCCGTTGGGAAAACTGCAGGGAGAGCTTTGGCCAGGAATCACGGCCGTGTGTATGCTCCCTTGCAGTGTTTCCCCATAGGAAAACTGCCGGGTTTAAAACCGCTGGGAATCCCGGCGGGAAAATAGAGAGCAGGTTCTCTATTTTCCTGTTGGGAAAACTGCAAGTTTTCCCGGTCAAAAGCTCTCCTAGAAGCTTTCCTGGCAGGAAAACCTGTCGTGTGTACAAGGCTTGAGGCTTCTTGCACAGTACTGATGTATGAGATTAGAATTTCCTGAAACAATGTGAGGCTGGGCTGTATATCATTTGTACGTATTTTCAAATATGCACATGCATTCTTCTAGCTTTATTTTAATGAAGAAAGTGTGGCATTTGTGTATATTTGCGTCTACAGGCAGGCTGGATGCAGATTTTTCTATTTTTATTGAAGAATACTCAGCATTTTTTTACATGCCTGTAAACAATAGGTTACATTTTAGCTCAGTAAAAAATAAAAAATAAACCCTGTACTGAGAATTTTCAAGCTGCAGTTTGCAGGAGGCCTTACTCCTGCTTAAGCTACGTGGCTTCTTGAGGTCTAGGCAGTGTTTGGAGGCTTTGTCCAGCTTTCTACCTGGCCCTTTTGCAAGTCACTTTACTCCTAACTTTGCCCCTTTACTTATTTTGGCCCTACTTGAACATGAACTTGGGCGTATAGACGCCATTACCTTCTATGGAGGTGCCATGATCCTTAGAGAGAAAACTGCAGATAACTGTACTGGTATCATGGCATTACAAACATAGGGCCAGATTCAGAAAGAATTAGATTCCCGCAGAGTATCAGAGATACTCTACGCCGCCGTACTTTACCTGGCTCTAGGAGGAATTCAGAGAGATTTTGGCCCGTAAGGTACGGCGGCGTAGTGTATTTCTCCTGGCAGAATCAAAATACGCGAATAGGGGGCGTGAGGCATTTAAATTAAGCGCGTCCCCGCCGCGATCGAACTGCGCATGCTCCGTTCAGAAATTTCCCGCCGTGCATTGCGCGAAATCACGTCGTTACGTCATTTTTTTTTTGAGTAGCGTCGTTTACGGACATTCCTTCTCCCGGACGACTTACGCAAAAAAAATAAAAAATTTAAAGTCGACGCGGGAACGACGGCCATACTTAACATGGGCCGCGTAACGTTAGACCAGCTAAAAGCTGGTTTAACTTTACGTAGCGAAAAAATTACGTACGCGATTGCGAACGACGCTCGTAACTTTGTGGATCTCCGTAAAAAGCTCATTTGCATACCCCGACGCTGAAAACGACGCAAACTCCACCCAGCGGCCGCAAAAAGATCGCAGCGTAGATCCGAAGGCGTACGAAGACATAAGCCTGTCAGATCGAAGCCCAACGCCGCCGTATCATGGTTTGAGGATTCAAACTAGTGATACGGCACACGAAATTTGAAATTACTCCTGTCTAACACCAGTTAGTCAGGCGTAATCGCTCTGTGAATCTGGGCCATAGTGTCTGGACAGGAAGTAGATTAGCTTAATTAGTAATGATTGGGGCCTCAGGTGGGTGAGTGAATTATATTCACAGTTCTTAAGGCTTGGTTCACTCCTACAGGTCTGTACTATTGTGGGCACATTCCAGTGCGTTGCGTGTAAGCAGCCCATTAATTTCAATGGGGTAACATATGCGTGAGAGATGTGGAAAATAATAAATGCATTGCACTGTTTTCGCCGACTTAAAAAAACATGCATTGGCAGATGCACAAGATGGCACCTCTGCGTGTCTGCTAAAGGGCCTGTATTTCCAAGACACAAAGGTCTAAACCTAGCCTAAGGCTGGCCATATACACGGTTCAAATCTTGGCTGGTTCAGCAGGAGATTCGAATGTTAATGGGCAGGCTGAAGGCACCAAGTTGATCGAGCTACTGCTATAGCCACTAGCGATAATCACTGCCTTCTCCTGGCAGAGACGGCTTCCCCTGTCTCCCCACCAGGAGAAGACAGATGCCCTGTCAACACTGTCTGTGTTGACGGGGTAACCATGTGAATTTCAAACCTATGGTTGCAAAAAAGAAATTGACTGTGTATGGTGGGCCTTAAGCCTCATACACACGGTACGATTGTTGGTAGTGGATTGTCTGTTGACAGACTGTTTGTCCTAAATTCTTACCGTTAGTACGCTCCTTTTGACAATCATTGTCCAATTTTCGGCCAACAATTGTTGGATGACAGGCTGGTAAATTTTCAGTGGACAACAGCTCCACGTCTGATTTTTGTATGTCCGGTACACAAATCCATCACACAAAAGTCGAAAGTACAAACGCGCATTCTCGGAATCAATGCTCACCAAACACAAAATTAACAGAAGGGGCCCAAAGGGTCGCGCTCAAGAGCTGAAATTCTTTGTAGTACTTCACTACATTCCTGTTTGTGGCACGACAATTGTGTAATGCTAGTATGCAAGACAAGATTCTGGCACACGCCCTTTTGACAAAAATCAGACGCTTGATTGACCAACAATCGTACTGCGTGTACGAGGCTTTAGAATCTCTGCCTGTTATTGGCATTCTTTTAAACTAAGATAAGTAGTTTTACTTTTCTACTTTGGAGAGTAAAATTAAATGAAATTTGAGAATCTAAATAAGTCTATCTGAAGCTGATAATCAATTTGAATGTTGCATCATGAGGGACTAAAGTAGCTCATATGATGCAGGGATTTCTGTTACTGCTTAGAAGGTGCACAGAAAAAATATACAGGGCTATATTTAATGCTTAAAAAAAACAATTTTTCTTAGATACCCTCTCTGACACCTATTGTAACAGCTATTATGCTCAGGTTTGTGGTGGGTAAACATAGTCAAGTCACAGTTACTTAAATATTTAATGTTCTTACAACGGTGATGGCGGTGGGTTTGATTTTGAAGTGCCAGTATCCTCTACCTTCAGTAATATATTCTGTATGTGACCCACATATGATATCTTAAAGTACAGAATAAATATTTAAAAAAAAATAGTTTATTAGGCATAAGCAATATACAATAATGTGATCTTATCAACTTTCAATGTAACACTTTTAATCCTATTACATCAAAAATAACCAATATTGGGGTGCCGTGGGCACACATCAGGCCATGTCAATGAACTTCGATCAGCAAATTCAGTGTCTTCTTGATATCAGTTTTAGGTGCTTTTGGGATCATTCAGAATTCATTGAGTGTTAACCAGCATTTACATTTTTATCAACTTTTATAGGAAAAAGAGTAGCCCTAAGGCTAATAAAATCCTGTAAACACTCGCCCTAAAGTGTTGTGAGAAAAACATGGGGCTGCCTCTGCTGACCTCTCTATTGAAAATGTTTGTTACCTGTTTGACACAATGATGTGTTGTATTCACACTTCTGCAGCCAAATTGGGATTATTATTACTATATATAGGATTTATATAGTGCCAACAGTTTGTGCAGCACTTTACAACATTAGGACAAGCAGTACAATTACAATACACTTCTATACAGGAGGAATCAAATTGCCCTGCCTGTTAGAGATTAAAATCTAAAAGATAACACCTACTTTATATTTGATGTGTGTTCCTGTTCACATAGTATAACTTAAAAAAAATAAAACCAAAAAATTGAAGCTTACCTTTTTTAAATGCTCTATCCTGGACACTGCAGCAAGAAAAATCCTAGGTAGTTCTCTTTGTTCAAAAAGGGCCTGAGCAGCTGTGTTTGCCATAGGTAACCCTGCCTGTACTGTGCAGATAGATCTTCATTATCAATCAAGACTAGGTTTGAACATTGTCTGTTCCAGCAAAGGGTAAAGCAGGGTACACGCTATTAGTTTTTTTTTTTTTTTCAACCCTGTGGATTGAACAAAAAAAAAGACCTGACAGCTCTGGTCGGAGCCGCTGTACTAACCATGGGAGGTTAGTTCATCGATTCCCACCCCCCCCCCCCCACACTGAGCTGTTGTGTTCTGACAGGGGGGCAGCCCCATTATCTGAGAGCGCTGATTGTGAGGTGGTTAAATTCTAGTTTTCCAGCATGCATGACCGACATACACATGGGTCAAATGTCGGACGTTTGTCTTTTTGAACCAGCTATTGTGTCCCGACATTCGACTCGTGTGTACCAGGCTTTATAGGCAGGGACGGACTGACCATTGAGGAACTCGGGCACTGCCCGAGGGCCCCATGCCACTAGGGGGCCCCATCAGGGTTGCCAGGCTCATTAAAACCAGGGACAGTATGTAAAAATCTGTGTTTTTTTTTACATCTGTCCCTGATATGTCCAAAACCGACATGCTTTTGATGTGAAAATCCTGAGATTTTAGCTGCCCCGTCTCTGTACTGCCACCTGGCGTGGTGGCCATCTGTAAGCCCGGGGGCCCCATAATCCTCTATTGCCCGGGGGCCCCATGAGTTGTCAGTCCGCCCCTGTTTATAGGTATAGAGGCTTAACTTCTTGCATTACATGCTAATGAGGACAGGCTCACTCTAACATTGTTCAAAAAACCTTGAAGTTAGCCATAAAACCTCCATGAGAAGCATCTAAAGGGTAAGAAATATTTTTTATGAATTTAGTAATGCTGTGTGAATGGAAACACTCAAAGCGGCAGTCCACCCACCGCTGCAAATAAATAAAAAACATCAGCTACACATACTGCAGCTGCTGGCTTTTAATAATAGGACACTTGTTCTGGAGCCCAGCGATGTTGGCACCACAGCTCATGTTTTCATCAGCTGTTGGGTGCTCCCGCCGCCATTGCCTTACGGCTTCATGCGCCACTTCTCTCTCCTGCTGGCCTGGCGACAGGGGGAGGAGGAGGGATGTCAATATCCGTGGCTGTGGCTCCCGGAGGTATCCTGTCCCCCTCCCCCTTGAAAGGTGCCAATTGTGACACCGGAGAGGGGGAGGAAACAAAGGAGTGGAAGTTCCACTTTTGGGTGGAACTCCGCTTTAACAAGCATATAGTGGGGTTTTCTCAAAAACTAACTGCAAAAGTGGAAATACGCTTTAATGTCATATGATGTCCCTGACCTGTAACAAGATAAAATATTCTACATGTCCTGGGATTGTGGCTGAAAACATTAAAGCCAGGCAACTGTACTTTCCCTATGACAGTCACTTTATCCCTCAACATAACTCCTGAAACAAGATGGCAGTAAGAAATTGCACCGTTTTTTTCCCCCTTTCCTCCTTTTTTCCAAAATTCTATTTACTTGGGATTAGGTGCCTTTTTTTTAGGTGTTTTCTACCAATCTTGGACCACACCAACATAAAGATGGCAATAAGTTTTGTTCCATCTCATCAAAATAGCCTGCTTTTAGTTCTTTGTAGCTACTTCTTGTACAGTAAGGAAGAGCTCAAACCTTTCTAACCACGCAGGAGGACTAGACAGTAACAAAAATGCATTGTGATATTTAAAATTCATGCTATATTTTATGTGATAGTTTTTATTTTGTATTTAAAGTTTTAATACAGCGAATGCGGTTTATTAAATGTTGTCAGATACAGTATGCATTTGGAATGCTGGGATTGGACAAGAACAGTAATATACGGCAAGGATGAAGAAGTCACACAAGTGTGGCTGTTGCCTAATGACCTTGAATTCATATGAAAAAATAAAATCGCATTCAACTCCCAAAAATGTTTTGTGGTTTTGCAGCTCAGAATACTCTAGTTCTTTGGACATTTCTAAGAATGTGTTTAATTGGCGTGCTTTTGAAGGAATACCTGCGCTGTAAGATATAAGGAGGTTTTTAGCTTGAAGCTGAACTTCACTCTCTCAACCAACATTCGACTATCGACTATTTTGAATCCGTATGCTACTAGCATTAGTAAATGGATAGGAAAATAAATCGTATTCTCTTGTTTTTACATTTCTTTAGTTACTTTCTGGTTTCTAGCCCATGGCAAATGATGTCATACATCCCAGGAGTCTTCAGGAAGGGGTTTTCTCAGCTACCCAGGCCCTCCTGCCTGTGTTCCATCAGAATCAGTGACCCGTCAAATTAGGTTACGGAAGTGACATTCCCCAAAAAAACTGACTGTGCGTGCGTCCCACCACTTTTTCGATATTACACCACATCAGAGTAATTTCAGCAATAAAGTGAGCATATATAAATAAATTAGGGCTGTGAAAATTAACTTTTAATTGATCGATTAATCTTTAATTTTTTTGATCGATCAAAATCTTTTTGATCGATTAAAATTCTTTTGACTGGTACTCGCCTCTCCGCAGGCTTCTGGGCCTTCAGGGAGTACCATTTGGAGATCCGGTAACTTCACGGACACCGGCGGGGCTTGCCGTGTCCATCTGAAGGGCTCCTTTGCTGTGCCCTCATATCTGCATGGCGGCGGGACCTTACTATCTGCCACACACAAGGGCTGTTACACTTCCCTCTATCACTTCCCTCTATCAACCTGGGATTCTACAACCATCCACTGGGAGTTGTGATAGTTTCCTTCCTGGGACATCTACATGCCAACAGACTGATGTTAACCCCTCATCTGGATTCAGCAGTGGTATCGTTGTACACATTTTTATACCAGTATCATACTTGGCTACATGTTTTTATGACTGCTTTTGGTACCGTTTGGTATTACTCGCACCATTTTTACAATTTATGTGGCTACATCGATTTTATCTCCAGTGCAGTATTTATTTGGTTACCTACTTGAAGACTATAAGGCTGCATACACACGATCAGTCCAAACTGATGAAAACAGACTGAAGTCCAGTTTCATCGGTCCAAACCGACCGTGTGTATGGCCCATCAGTCTGTTGTCCTTCAGTCCAAAGTTTTAAAACTTGCTTTAAAATCGGACTGATGGACACCTGACCATCGGTCCAAACCGATGGTTAGTACGCAAAAGCATCGGTTCAAAAACCCGCGCATGCTCAGAATCAAGTCGACGCATGCTTGGAAGCATTGAACTTCGTTTTTTCAGCACGTCGTCGTGTTTTACGTCACCGCGTTCTGACACAAACGGTTTTTGAACTGATGGTGTGTACGCACATCAGACCATCAGTCTGTGAACCGATGAAACTGAACGTCAGTCCGTTTTCATCAGTTTGGACTGATCGTGTGTACGCGGCCTAAAAGTTTTAATGCAATTCCCATTGTGCGCTGCCTTTGTGTGTTTTTTGTATCCTGCTATCCATTCTTCCAGTGGTGGTAGCTGCACTGGGAATCAGCCTGCAAGGAGATCAGCTAAAAGTAGTTGGATTTGTATGTGCGTTATAATTAATCGAAATTAGTCGATTAATCGATTAAAAAAACAAACGATTAATCGAACACAAAAATTTTGATCAGTAACAGCCCTAAAATAAATATATTATATTGACGTTTGCAATGCTGTTTGTGATGCTGTCAGATTAGAAAACCTGGTAGCGGTGATATGCATGCGCAGTTGACATAATGTCACTTCTGTTACAGTATCTGACGGGTTCGCTGGTGTGTAATGTCGGAAAAGTGGTGTGACGCATGTGCAGTCAGTTTATTTCCTTTTGTTATTTAATCTAACGGTTGCCGATTCTGATGGAACACCTGCATGCCTGAGCTAGTTAGAGAAGTAAATGCAACATGAATCATCTGCCCAACCCTAAAATGGCCATGGCCAGAAATGCTAGGGGGTGTTTTTCTATAATTTTTCTACAAAATAAAGCATGGACGCATGGCTGGATGGGGAAGTTTGCTTTGAATATAAAAAATTAATTAAATTGCGTTTGTGGTTTGTGGTGCTCAGATACACCACAACTTGCAAACCCAAACGTATTTATTATTTAAAGTGGCTGTTACCTTTAAATACTGTATACCCAGTGATATGACTGGCCTCAAATGATACATAGATGAAACAAACCCTCCTACATAAATTATTCTTGTTTATCTGCAGCGCTTTGGTTTTCCAGAGCCATTCAAAGTGTACAGTTTACCCTTTTTCTGAGCTGCTGGGGTGGGGATCTGATGTGAAATACTGGATAGCATACAGTCAGGAGCTAAGTGTAATCTGAAACCTGAGTGGAGGAAATGGACACAACCCCTCTATACAGTCTCATAAGGAAACATGCACACCTGAGGCTGTCAATCACAGGCTGATTGCTGGAACCCCCATCGCTGTCACACATGACAGCTTGGAGGCAGCGTAACCTGCCATTAGAGACTCATGCAGATAGCAAAGGAAGGAGACAAAAATCTCACTAGGAGCTGGATTGAGGCAAGTACACATTATAGAAAGATATTCTGTTTTCATTTCATAGGTTTACAACTGCTTTAACCACTTGTCGACCAGCCGCCGTCGTTATAAAGCGGCAGGTCGGCACGTTCCCACAAATCGCCATAGATGTACGTCGGCTCCTTTATGGAGTTGTAGCAGGTGCGTGAGCGGCCGCTGTACGGCGGGGGACCCGATGCGAGTGGCCAGCGGCTGCGATGTCCTGCCGGCCACCCACGATCGGGGGAACGAGAGCCAGAACGGGGATCTGTCAATGTAAACAGACAGATCCCTGTTCTGACAGGGGCGTAAGGCCCCGTACACACGGCCGAGGTTCTCGCTGAAAATCAGCGAGAACCTCGCTGGAATGCACATTCCAGCGAGGACCTCGGCCGTGTGTACGGTCTCAGCGAGCTTCCCGTCGGGAAGCTCGTTGAGCCGAAAAAGAGAGCACGCTCTCTATTTTCTCGACGGCCCGCCTGGAAGAATGGCTGGTTGCCATTCCCGACGGGCGGGTCGCCGAATTCGACGGCCGGGAGAGAACCTCGACGGGCGGAACGATGTGTTCTGCCCGTCGAGGTTCTGGGTCGTGTGTACGCGGCCTTAGATAGAGAAATGCTGTTCCTAGTGATCAGGAACAGTTATCTTTCTCCTCCTCCAGTTAGCCCAGCCCCATACAATTAAAAACCCTTCTAAGGAACACACTTAACCCCTTGATCGTCCTCTAGTGTTAACCTCTTCCCTGCCAGTAACATTTATACAGAAATCAGTGGCTATTTTTAGCTCTGATAGCAGTATAAATGTCAATGGTCCAAAAAAAGTGTCAAGTGTCCGATTTGTCCACTGCAATCCCAAAATCAAAGATCACCGCCATTACTAGTAAAAAAAAAAATTATAATTAAAAAAATCTATCCCCTATTTTGTAGACGCTATAAATTTTGTGCAAAAACCAATCAATATATGCTTATTGCGATTTTTTTTTTTTAACAAAAATATGTAGAAGAATACACATTGGCCTAAACTGATGAAGACATTTTAAATTTTTGGGGGGGATATTTATTATAGCAAAAAGAAAAAAAAAATGTTTCAAAAATTGTCGCAATTTTTTTGGTTTATAGCACAAAAAATAAAAACTGCAGAGGTGATCACATACCACCAAAAAGAAAACTCTAATTGTGGGGAAAAAAGGACGTCAATTTTGTTTGGGTACAACATCGTAGGACCCCGCAACTCTCAGTTAAAGCGACGCAGCACTGTATCACAAAAAACAAATGGCCTGGTCATTAAGGGGGAATCTTACACAGGGCCGATCCTAGGGTCACAGGCACCTGGGTGCAGAAATATTTCTGGCGCCCCCACATGGGCGTTGTCATTTTACTAACCCCTCCCCTTTACACCTCATTATACATCACATCTGTAGATGGACGAGGCGCAGGGGCTGTGTATCCTATGCAATCTATCATGCCATAAAACATCTATAGCAGGGGCAGCCCAGAGCACATGTAAAGGGTTGCTGGGGATGCCATCCCCAAGCACACAGCACACTGAACACTGTGACTCACCTGGATTCTCTCTCTGTGTAACCTGAGATAGAGATGGGAGTGTGAGGCATTCCAACTGGAGTTGGTGGAGACAGTGCGGGGTCCAAGACTCCCAGTGTTAGGAATTCATTCCTGCACATCAGCACTCAGCAGCCACTAAAAACTAGAACGCTCATGTCAGGAAGAGGAGTGGCCCCTCCCCCGAGCAGTGCCAGGCTGGAGGGGCTGCCCTATGCTCACACATCAGTTCTGGACGGACACATACCTAAGCTCAGAACACTAGTTCTGGACGGACACAAACAAGGAGAGAAGGAGGGAGGGGAGAACTCTGGCACTTCGGCGCCCCCACCTCTGCAGGCGCCTGGGTGCAATGAACCCTGTGCACCCTGCCTAGGATCGGCCCTGATCTTACAATCTGTAAGTGGTTAAACAAGTTCTGCAATCTGTGAACCGTGATCAGACAGAGGCCATCTCTTAGTTATCTTGGATCTAGAAGCTTGAAAAGAAGGTGAAACTTGAGATATAGAGTTGCAATATAATTGAAGCTCATCTGTAGATCATCTGTAGATCCACTTTGATGAGACACCTATCTCTGTAGCTGCCCTATCACTATGCTACCATCTCAATGCCATCAAATTATACCAGTTAAGCTGCAGACCTGGACTCGCTACAAAACAACTGCCAGGTTGTATCAGTTTATCCACAATCCTCAAACACACCAGGACAGGAGCACAGCTGGAATGGAAGGAATTAATGTCAGCGTATCTACATTGCTCAAAATAGGAAAATAGATGTCACAATGTAGAGTATAAGATTTCCTATCATCTGTGCCCAGTCTTGCCACACAAAGTTAATCCAGCTCTGAGCAATCCTCTTTTATTGTTTAGTGAAAATTAACAGAATTCCAGATAAAAACTTGCCAAATTATAAAGCCAGTTTCTCTCTTCTTGCTTTGAGTGACAGGTTATTTACATATCTAGCTTGGACATGTTTATCATATGTTATGTTTATATAACATGAGGTGATTCACTGTATAAAAAGTGAGAAATCCACCCCTCCCCCACATAACACATCCTGGTAATATACAATGAACTTTGGATCACCTCATATTATGATTAAGGAAGGGACACAGGAAGGGGGAAGTGATGTAATCTCTCCTCTCGGCTGTATTTTCAATCCAACGAGAGGAGGAAAGACATCACAAGTGAGTCTGCACCAACACTACACTGACACTACACACATAGGCACATAAACTCCCCCCCCCCCCACCCCCCTGTCACAGTGTCACTGAATGCAGTGATCATATATTTACTGATCACTGCATTTAGTGTCAGTGTGAAAGTTAGTGTCAGGCAGTTAGTATTAGGTCCCGGGTAGCCCCCGTACCCCCCCTAATAAAGGTTTAACCCGTTGATCACCGCCCTAGTTAACCCTTTCAACCCCTATTACCAGTGTCACTAAGCGATAATTTTTCTGATCGCTTTATTAGTGTCACTGTTGCCGCTAGGTAGCTAGTTTTTTTTTTTATTGCAATTTTTTTTACTAAAGACATGTGGCTGAATAAATTTTGGCCTAAATGTTTGACTAAAATTTAGTTTATTCGATTTTTCTTATAACAAAAAGTAAAAAATAAATATTTTTTTTTAAAAATGTTGTTTTAAATTTTGTATATAGCGCAAAAAATAAAAAATCGCAGAGGTGATCAAATACCATCAAAAAAAAGCTCTATTTGTGGGAAGAAAAGGACGCAAATTTTGTTTGGGAGCCACGTCGCACGACTGCGCAATTGTCTGTTAAATCGACGCAGTGCCGAATTGTAAAAACGCCTCTGGGCATTTAGCTGCATATTGGTCCGGTCCTTAAGTGGTTAATCTGCTTATATTTAGTCTCTCCTGTTTCATCTCTCCCTTCTCATTTCTCATTAACATGCTAATTAAATGTTTTAAATCAAAATTTCTGCTCTCATTATCTACCATTTTTGACATTATTGGGTCACTGTGCCATGCAGACAGATCATGGCTTGTAGGATTCTCCATCAAGGTGCTGTACATAGCTTACTAAAAACATCAAAGCAACCTGCCCCAGTACATCCTGATACAAGCAGTGTGCTGGTTCTATTGGAGGGGATAGACAAATATCAAAATGCCTTGGTGGGTGAATGTCAGTCTGCAGGAAACAGCATTCCAAAGCAGACTATATTTTCATGCAGGCCTATTAAGGTAACGCCCACTACTGAGCCTCCATCATTAACCACTTCAGCCCCAGATTTGGCTGCCAAATGACCGGGCCACTTTTTGTGATTCGGCACTGCGTCGCTTTAACTGACAATTGCGTGGTCGTGCGACGCGGCTCCCAAACAAAATTGGCGTCCTTTTTTCCCCACAAATAATAAATATCCCCAAAAATAGATATAAAAAACTATTTTTTCCTCAGTTTAGGCCGATACTCCAGACAATGGTCCATTGTCGGCAGTATGACTGGGGACGTAATAGCCATTTGACACATAGAAACTTTGGCCCAGATTCACAGAGCAATTACGCCTGTCTAACTGGTGTTAGACAGGAGTAATTTCAAATTTCGCGCGCCGTATCACTTGTTTGAATCCTCAAACCATGATACCGCGGCTTCGGGCTTCGATCCGAGAGGCTTACGTCTTCGTAAGCCTTCGGATCTACGCTGCAATATTTTTGCGGCCGCTGGGAGGAGTCCGCGTCGTTTTCAGCGTCGGGATATGCAAATGAGTTTTTACGGCGATCCACGAAGATACGAGCGGTCTTCGCAATCGCTTTTGTCTATTTTTTTCTACGTACTGTTAGACCAGCTTTTAGCCCATGTTAAATATGTTAAATATGGCCGTCGTTCCCGCGTCGAATTAAATTTTTTTTTTTTTTTTTTACGTAACTCGTTCGGGAATAGGAATGTCCGTAAACGACGCTACTCAAAAAAAAATGACGTAACGACGTGATTTCGCGCAATGCACGGCGGGAAATTTCTGAACGGAGCATGCGCAGTTCGATCGCCGCGGGAAAGCGCCTATTTTAAATGTTTCACGCCCCCTACTCGCGTAGATGGCTTGCGCCGGGAGAAATAAACTACGCCGCCGTAGTTTACTGGACAAGATCTACCGGGATTCCACGTAGAGCCAGGTAAAATACGGCGGCGTAGTGTATTTCAGATACTCTACGCCAGGGGTGTCAAACTCAATTTCATTGTGGGCCGCATCAGCATTATGGTTGCCCTCAAAAGGGCCGGTTGTATCTGTAAGATTAGTTGTCCAGCGCATCCCTTCCCCTTACATTAGATGTCAAGAGCCACCCGACCATCAGAAATTGAGTCCACCACTCTCCCATACATCACAGTGCACCCCCTTTCCTTATGCTGCTGCTGGGAAGAAGTTGGATGCATTTCTTGAAAGCAGAAAGTTAGGGTCTGGAGGATGACTGGAGAGGTGCGAGGGCCGCATAAATCAGCCTGGAGGGCCGCATTCGGCCCGCGGGCCTTGTGTTTGCCACCTCTGCTCTACGCGAATCTAATTGTATGTGAATCTGGCCCTTTAAGTCTACGTTTAGTTAAATGTAGCACCTTCCTAGTTAAGTTGCTAGAATGTTAGACAAATCTAGTTATTTTTGGGTCCTCTGAACAGAGCAGAGCAGTTGATTGTTTTTGGCTGCTCTAATGCTTCTCACAGGCTGCAAAATTGGTTGCTCCCCCTGCCTTGCAAGGACTTCTGGGACATCAAGGGTCAAGCAAGGCAAATGAGCAGCCTGAATATTTTTTATGCTCCAGTCAATCACTGGCAAGGTGTGCCCAGAAGGTGGCTGGGGATACTGTACATATAAATAGTCTGAGATTTTGAGAAGCAGGGTCTCTTCTCCCTGTTGAAGATAATCCACCAGTCTGGATGGGGGTGGCTACCCCTATACACAGCAGCTATCCTGATTTCAACTATTTTTCATTGAGGTCTCAGCTGTGGTGGAGCTGGGGAGGGGCTATATTTCACTTTTGAAGCTAGTCAAGGGAATCCTCAGCTGGGTACCTGGTCTGGAGAGTGGTCAACGGTGAGTGCTAGTGGAGGTCACAAGGAGTCTGGCTGTCCTTTGGCATTGTGACCATTAACCTCCCCCTTACTGAAGAATGTCTGGTGGATACTGGAAGGAGGCATCTGGTGATCCTGTGACATTGTACTGACCTGGGTACAGGGTTCTTGTGACTGTGTGCTGCATCTCTTGGGTGGAAAAGCCAACAGTATTCCTGCCTGGGATAGTTTCTACAAAAGGGACTCCGTTCTGCCATGTGCACTTGTTCTCACATGGAGAATACTTAGAGAGACTTAGGAAACTGGCGTGTTCTCCTGTAAATATCCAGTGAACTCCCATACTACTCTACACTCTTTGCAAGTTCTTTAACAACAAAAACCCTAAAAAAAGACACTCCCTAGACTGGTTATTGAGTCAGAATAGATGGGCTGTTGCTGTGTGCCTCTGCACTAAGGATGAGCTCCAGCATGTTCACACAATCCACGTGCAGAGCCACCAGGAAGTTAGCACCACGCTGTGCTAATCACAGGCAGGGAGACATTTCCCGATCTCTGCAGTAGAGCATCGGGACATTGTCTCCCTGGCTGTGATTAGCACAGCGTGGTGCCAACTTCCTGGCGGGCTCTGCACGTGGACTATGCGAACACGCCGGAGCTCATCCTTACTCTGCACTAACTCAGGGAAAGAACCTGTTAAATTTACAGTGGCTCCTATTGGGTAGCGAAAGTATCTAAAGTGGTAGTAAACTCTGCTATTGTTTTTTTTTTTTGTAGGGGCCCCAGGTGGATTATATTATAATGTGCTTGTATGCACCGCATATCAAAGTGGAGATCCACCTAAAAAAAAAATAATAATATTAAAAGCCAGCAGCTACAAATACTGCAGCTGCTGACTTTTAATAAATTGACACTTACCTGGTCAGGGTGCCCGCAATGTCGGCCCTTGAAGCCAATTAAATTGCTCGGCTCACAGCTGTCCCACCGCCATCCTCATGAGGGAATCTGGAAGTAAAGCGTTGCAGCTTAACTTCCGGTTCCCTACTACTCATGTCTCATGTGCGAGTCGTGCTGTGCGTCCTAACTGGTCCCTGCTGTCTTCTGGAACCTGTGTGTTTCCCAGAAGACAGAGGGGGGGTGGGAAGGGGCGTGACCCCCGTGGGAGTCTATGCCCATAAGTGGGTGCAAATACCTGTATTATACAGGTATCTGCACCCCTCCCATGAAAGGTGCCAAATGTGACACCAGAGGGGGACCTCCGCTTTAACACATTATGGCAGACATGCCAAAGAAGCTCTCCAGCTCTGCAGTGTGATTAATCTGGCGGGTTCTTAGGCACTTACATCTTTGTCCAGCCTTCCTTTTGGCTTCAGCCTCTTGAATAGCCCAGACCCTGATGGTGGCACTCCCGCACATGGGAGTCGCATTGCAGTGGCACATATCTGGGCTTGTAAATGTACGCAGAGCTGCTCATACGTAGCTTAGTGTACATGATGGCTGACAGGCAGGAGGAAGCTTTTATGACAGAAAAGGCAGATTAGTACTATAATTTCAATCAATCAAAATCACTCTATGAATGGGACGCATAGGTAAATAGCAGGACTTAGTAAGTTATACAGAATTAAAATCTCAGAAGGGTTATAAAAGAGGGGAGTCCTTAATTAGGTAGTCAATATAGTCCCGGGGTCCCTGTAGCAATCACTTTTTTGGCAGCCAGCTATCAGAGTAGAGAGGAGAGAGCAAAGAGGAGAGAGCAGCGCCAGTCTAAGTGTAGCGTAATAAAACAGCAGGTTTATTGAAAGAAATACACTCACATTTAAGTGAATGATAAAGCACATTGGGTAGTAAGAACCTCGCTGGTTGCCCTCACTGTCCGTGGGTGCAACTGCGGTCTACACTGTCATTGATCATGGCCAAGACGGTGGATTCCAGAATCCCAGGGCTAAAGAGGAGGTGCTGGGTGAGCTGTCACAAGGTCATCGAGAGGAGGTGGGAGGTATGTCCGTGCATGCGTGCTCCTTCATCAGGCCTACCCAATGTGAGTGTGTTACTTTCAATAAACCTGCTGTTTTAATATGCTACACTTAGATTGCCGCTGCTCTCTTATTTTTCCCTCTAAATGCTAGGTCCACCTTCTCCAATCATAGAGTGCTTTTCATCAATGGAAACTATAGTACAGCTTCTATGATGTGAGGAGGGGGCAGAAAAGGCATGTATAGTCAGTAGGGGTGAGCCGAACAACCCCCGGTTTGGTTCGCACCAGAACCTGCGAACGGACCGAAAGTTTGCGCGAACTTTAGAACCCCATTAAAGTCTATGGGATTCAAACGTTTGAAATCAAAAGTGCTAATTTTAAAGGCTAATATGCATTTAATTGTCCTAAAAAGGGTCTGGGGACCCGGGTCCTGCCCCAGGGGACATGTATCGATGCAAAAAAAGTTTTAAAAACTACAGTTTTTTTCGGGAGCAGTGATTTTAATGATGCTTAAAGTGAAAAAAAAGTGAAATATTCCTTTAAATATCTACCTGCTGGGTGTCTATAGTATGCCTGTGAAGTGGCACGTGTTTTCTGTGTTTAGAATTGTCCCTGCACAAAGTTACATTTGTAACTTTATCGCGTCATTAACAGAATTTATTTCCTCTTACACCCTAAGCATCAAACACCTTTTGGTGCTGGGGGACTTCAACCTCTGGGCCAACTCATCGTTGGACCCAGTCGCTGACGCTTGCATCGACCATCTGGAAGGACTAGGTCTGCAGCAATTAATTCGAGGCACCTCTCACGCCTCAGGCCATACCCTTGATCTCATTTTCAAACAGGATCTGGAAATAGAGATTGGGGAAAATGAGCCACTACCATGGACCGATCACCATGCCATTAAATTTAAACTCGCCAATCACCTCAGGCCAAATAAAACAAGAAAACCGGTGATAACGCACTGGACTAGGTCCCAGAAGAAGCTCCACTCGGAACTCTTCAAAACGACCCTAGGAAATAAAATAAACACAATACAACAACAACTAACAGCCGTAGAAACCCTTGACGCCATCAACAAGGCGCTACTTCAGTCCGCCGACTGGGTGGCACCAAAACGCAAAACTTGCTTTCGGGAAAACAACGCCGGATGGTTTAACAACCAGCTGACATTGCTAAAGCAAGAGCGTAGAAGAGCAGAAGCTGCGTGGAAAAGGAGCTCTTCAGATAGAAACCTCACTATTTATAAGACAATAACAAAGAAATATCATAAAGAAATCTTTATGGCGAAAAAAAATCATTTCGCCAACATCATTTCCAAGGCCCTAAACCGCCCCCGTGAACTCTTCAAGTTGGTTTCGCAATCGATGAATCCAGCCTGCTTAGAGCCCCCCAATGCTGATTCACAAGAATTTTGCAACGAACTATCGGATTATTTCATTAATAAAATTGAAAAAATCCGGGTGAGCATTGAGCAAAATGGAATCTGCATGAATCCCAACCCTGATACCATTATATACCCGCCTCAAGCACAGAAATTCACCTTAAAACCCATCTCCATCGCTGCCACTAAAAATATCATTGGGACTCTGCGCAACAGCACAGCACCTAATGACATTATTCCCACTAAACTGCTGAAAGAAAGTGCCGATATACTGGCACCAGCTATCACGCAACTCATAAACCAATCATTCAAGGAGGGCATGGTGCCATCCTTGTTGAAAC
Organism: Rana kukunoris; assembly: GCA_029574335.1. Lineage (NCBI taxonomy): Eukaryota > Metazoa > Chordata > Amphibia > Anura > Ranidae > Rana > Rana kukunoris. The sequence goes on from CM056055.1 coordinate 36,228,377, forward strand.
AAGGTACAATAAGACCTATCCTGAAAAAACCCACCCTGGACCCGAAAGACCCAAACAATAGGAGGCCCATAACGGGTCTAAATGTTTTCTCCAAGATCATGGAGAAAGAAGTTGTACAACAGTTACAACAGCATTTAGAAACCCAAAAATTACTCGATACGTTTCAATCAGGTTTCCGGCCCGGGCACGGAACTGAAACGGCTCTGGTAAAAATATGGGATGACATCCTAGAGGCCGCAGATGAAGGGGAATCTTCTCTCCTGATCCTGTTGGACCTAAGTGCGGCCTTTGACACGGTAGATCACGGACTACTACTTATCAGGCTAGCTGAAGTGGCCAAAGTCGCGGAAGAGGATCTACTTTGGTTCTCTTCCTTCTTGAAAAACAGATCACAAACAGTGAAATTGGGATCTTTCACGTCAGAAACGCGTACGGTATCATGCGGAGTCCCTCAGGGATCTCCCTTGTCGCCGGTACTGTTCAATATTTATCTCCGTCCCCTCTTTGAGATCATCAGCAACCAGAAGCTACTTTACCATTCCTACGCAGACGACACTCAACTGTATCTCCGCCTTAGCAACGGAAAGGATCATTCGCTGGGACTAGAGAGATCCCTCACCCTTATAGATAGCTGGATGACATCCAGTTATCTAAAACTTAATGGATCAAAAACAGAGCTTCTCCTGTTTAACACAAACAGGAAAAGTCTACCCACCTCAACTTGGGCCCCACCGCCCATCTTGGGAAAAATTATCGCCCCGAGCACCAAAGTCAAAAGTCTCGGAGTTATTTTTGACTCCCACATGACAATGGATGCACAAATAGGGGCGGTAGTCAGCGGATCCCACCATCTGCTACGCCAATTACGCCGACTCACCCCCTTCATCCCTAAAGAGGACATTGCAGTAGTGGTGGGCACAATCATCAATTCCAGACTCGACTATGCAAATGCCCTCTATTTAGGACTCCCCAAATACCAAATCACTCGCCTGCAAGTCGTTCAAAATACGGCTGCTCGATTAGTGACTGGGAAAAAACCATGGGAGTCAATCTCCCTTTCGCTGAGATCTCTTCACTGGTTGCCAGTGAAGGACAGAATCACTTTTAAGGCTCTCTGCCTTACACATAAGTGTATTCAAGGAAACGCTCCCCAATATCTATGCGAAAAAATAAAAGCCCACAACCCCAATCGCACTCTGCGATCCACAAATCAAAATTTACTGTACATCCCAAAGGCAAGATATAAGTTCAAAGGAGATAGGAGATTTGCTGTCCAAGGTCCGCGACTGTGGAATGCACTACCAACCGCCATCCGATTGGAGTCCGACCACTTGACCTTCAGGAGAATGATTAAAACTCATCTCTTCTGAGGGAAAAGCGTTTCCTTATCGAAGGAATGAAAATAGCGCCCAGAGGCGATTCAGTTCGCTAGTGTTGCGCTCTATAAGTTTTTCACTCACTCACTATAGGAAAAAAAGTCATTTAAAACTGCTTGTGGCTTTAATGTAATGTCTGGTCCTGTGCAAACGACACTGAATCAAAATACTGCAGGTCCCTGACTGTATTTGTATGAGAACACCAGCAATTGTATTCAGGTAAGCTTTAGGTGCACACTGTGCAAAGGACACAGTACACTAAGTGAAAATACTGCAGCTAGCACAATCACCTGCCTGCCTGTCAGTATATTATGAAGAGAATAACAGGAACGAATCTAGCTAAACTGAAAACAGTGTATAAATATATATACAACACCTGGGATGCATATATATCCTCTACACACTGTAACTGAAGCTAACTGACTCGCCTGCCTGCTCTATCTAACTCAAAATAAATTACACTGTCTCTCTCTCTCTCTGTCTGTCTTTAACCACCGCCGCAACACACTACACAAGGCCGCCACGCAGGCGACCTTATATAGTGTGGGGCATGTACTAAACCCCCTGAAACATAATTGGCCAAAGCCACCCTGGCTTTGGCCAATTATGGCTCTCTGTTTTTTCCGCACTGTGATTGGCCAAAGCATGCGGGTCATAGTGCATGCTTGGCCAATCATCAGCCAGCAATGCACTGCGATGCCGCAGTGAATTATGGGGCGTGACGTGCCACTCAAATTTAGCACGAGCGGCCCATAATGTTCAAAATTCAGCCAACGGTCGAACAGCCGATGTTGGAGTCAAACATGGGTTCGACTCGAACTCGAAGCTCATCCCGAATGAGGATTCAGAGGATAGGCACCAGCACAAGGTACACTTTTCATTCAATGTAGTTACTGTCCTTGTGTTAACTTAAAAAATAAAAAATAAATTAAAACAACAACATTTAGGCTTTAAGAATCTTATTTTACCAATTCAAATGCAGTCCTTAAAGGGGTGGTTCACCCAAAAACCTTTTTTTAACATTAGATTGAGGCTCGTTATGTCAAGGGGAATCGGGTGTTTTTTTTACAATCGAAGCAGTACTTACCGTTTTAGAGATGCATCTTCTCCGTCGCTTCCGGATATGGTCTTCTGGTCTGGGCGTTCCTATTTGATTGACAGGCTTCCGACAGGCTTCCGACGGTCGCATACATCGTGTCACGAGTAGCCGAAAGAAGCCGGACGCCGGCACGGCTCTATACGGTGCCTGCGCACCGTCGTTCGGCTACTTTCGGAAAATCGTGACGTGTCGGAAGCCTGTCGGAAGCCCGTCGGAAGCCTGTCGGAAGCCTGTCAATCAAATAGGAATGCCCAGCCCCGAAGACCATACCCGGAAGCGACGGAGAAGATGCATCTCTAAAACGGTAAGTACTGCTTCGATTGTAAAAAAAAAAAAACACCCGATTCCCCTTGACATAACGAGCCTCAATCTAATGTTAAAAAAAAGGTTTTTGGGTGAACCACCCGTTTAAGAAATAACAAAGTACAGACACTGTAGGATGATTACATCAGTGTATTCAAGTCCATAGTCCATTCATTTTTTTAAACATGTACATAACTCAGCTGTACACTTTGGAGCGTAGGATCCTTGTTTATTTTCTGACTTATTTAGGTTGCCTTTAGGGTTTCTGGCAGTAAGTGGAGTTGGTGTCTGGACTAACTCATTTCAGTATATTTAGGTTTCTCAAGTACTACAAGTTATTACCAGTGTTTCTGGCCGTTAGATTATTTTGGCTGTGAGCCATGGGTTTCAAAATAACTGACAGGGTTATACTTTCAAATAATCAAACTTTTACAAAGTAAATATATTCCTAAAAGTGCAGGCAAAGTAAGGAAGTATGTTTCCAATTGTTGGTGTGAGGATATAAACATAGATAGGAAAGGTAAGAACGAGAAGAACTAAATGGAATGTTCTCATCTATCTCCTCCATTAATAATAAATAAATGTAAGATTTCATCCACATCCTGATAAAATTCAATTTACAGTATTAATGGCTGTATAAATCTTTGTAAGGCCGCGTACACACGATCAGATTTGTCCGCTGAAAACGGTCCGATGGACCGTTTCAGCAGACAAATCCGATCGCGTGTACGGGCTAGCGGAGAGGTTTGTCCATCGGACAAATTTCAAAGCATGCTTTGAAATTTGTCCGCTACAAACCTGTCCGTCGGATATGTCCGCTGGTTAGTACGGCAAACCAGCGGACATATCTTCCCGCACATGCGTCGTATCCTGTGAATGGATCCGACGCATGCGCGCGGAAGTGTTTACTTCCCTTGTGCGGTGACGTAGCGGTGACGTGGCGGCGTCAACGTCACCGCCACGTCACCACGCTGTCTGCCGGTGGGGATTTCGATCCGATGGTGTGTACACGCCATCGGACCGAAATCCGATGAGACATGTCCGCTCTAAACTGTCCGTCGGACAAGTTTGAGCGGACATATCTCATCGTGTGTACGAGGCCTAAGACAAGTTACTAGTTAATAATGACACATATATCAGTCGAGTGGTAGTAATCCTACATAGCTCTCCCTTATTACCTATATAAAACTGTTGTATGTGTACTGAAAGCATTAATAAGTAACATTGATCTGATATATTATTACACACATTGTAAACTTTGAATTAATAAACCACTTAATCCAGTACAGTGAAAAGGAAAAACAAAAACCATTAGGCTACATACACATTGGCACATTTGCCTGTGCAGCTTAAAGACGGGGAGGTTGATTTTCTAAAAGCAAATATACTGTGCAGTTGCTCTAGATCTAAGGGGAAGCTCTGCTGATTCCTATCATCCAATCATGTACAAGCAAAAATGCATTTTTTTTATTTTCCTTGGATGTTCCCCTCAGATCTAGAGCAACTAATATTTTGAGGAGGGCGGATGGGAAGGTGGCGATTCCCCCACCAGAACCCCCGGTAGATGGATGGGAAGGCGGATAACCCAACCTCCCCCACATACCCCCCCTGTGTGGGAGATGAACGATCAGAGGTCTCATTACCTTAAGAGGCAGATGACAAGGATCCTTTCAGATTTGTGGTTTAGGAAAGAAAATGGACTTTATAGGCACTAATCATAAACGTAATGTAAATGTTTTATTGATACAATACCAAAAGGATTCTGGTATTGCACTCACAATTACAATATAAAGTTATAAAAATACATTTAAAAAGACATATATAATTGATCACACAATAAAAATAGTGAACAAAGAAAATAAATAGTTGTTGTAGTCAAAAAATGGTCCGGTGTAGAAATCAATGCAGATTGATAACTACTGTAGATATAGATATACATAAACATAAACTCTACATGTTTCGCATTTGTTGCTTCCTCAGGAGTTATGCCATTTTCAAGCAGGGAATTTAACCAAACGGCCTGAGTGACACACTCCTGAACACACCGCAGCCTTCTACTATTGTTGGTCTACCTACTAATTGGAATTCAGGCTTCAACGCTAGGGGATCATCCCCTCTTTATTATTGATTTAGCTGCCCAAGCATACTAATCAAAGTAGTTGTTCAGCCCTTTCCACCAACACTCTGCGGTGCACACATTTGGAATAAGCCATACCGCTCTAGCTTGATTCGGATCGTTTTTCAATCATCTGGAATCTTCTAAGTTCCAGACAATATTCATCTATACTGTCAAAAATCTTTTCTATGATACCCAACAGCGGGAACGAAAAATCATAACTCCTGAGGAAGCAACAAATGCGAAACATGTAGAGTTTATGTTTATGTATATCTATATCTACAGTAGTTATCAATCTGCATTGATTTCTACACCGGACCATTTTTTGACTACAACAACTATTTATTTTCTTTGTTCACTATTTTTATTGTGTGATCAATTATATATGTCTTTTTAAATGTATTTTTATAACTTTATATTGTAATTGTGAGTGCAATACCAGAATCCTTTTGGTATTGTATCAATAAAACATTTACATTACGTTTATGATTAGTGCCTATAAAGTCCATTTTCTTTCCTAAACCACAAATCTCTCTAGTTACTCTAGGACGTGGCACTGCAATACTCCAGGTCACCCATAGTCCATCCTATGGTTTGTGTACCTTGAACCCCATTTTCAAGGATCCTTTCAGAGTAGGGCTGTTGCTCCTCATTGCTACTCCTCGCTCTGGGGCTGTGGCTTCTCCTTGAGGCCGATCAGGAAATGGGTCCTAAAACCCAATTGGCCGGGAGCCCCAAGACCCGCTTCTGGATTGGCTGGGAGGAGGAACAGGAAGACAATAGAGAATATTAAATCGCAATTGTCACACAACTGGATGGGCTCAGTGCATCGTTCTCAGCCCCCCGAGCCCACCCTTTTTTAAGCCTCTGGCTCTAATCATATGCTTAAAAAAAAACAAAAAAACATTGAAATCCATGTGTCCGGTTCCCTGCATGTAGATTAGGTGCCGTGCGCATAAATTGGATGAAGGCAGCTGTATGCAGCTATGCACTTAAATTACCGCACGTGCGCAGATGGAACACACTGGACCCACCTATTTTCTTGACTATCCTCTACCAGTTTTATCCTTGATGGATCATTTATGTAGCAAATAAATAAAACAACTATATTTCTATATCGTCTTATCCATATAGACTCTCTAAATAACTAAACAACAGACAATGCATTCATTCCTTCCTAAAGTACTCATAAATGGACACTTTATTTTTCTTATCCTCAAGGCAAGGTCCCTTTCTATCAAGCATTACATAGGATCGGGGTTGCAACATCAGGCTCCTGCAGACCAGTCCTACAGCTTTTTGCCTGTACCTCTGTACAGGCTTTCCCTTAGAAAGTTAAAGGGTTTGTAAATGAATGACAGGGAGGCCAACAGTGCCCTTGTGGTTCATTGAAAACTACAATCCATGTGCCACAGTGGAAGACAGGACTTGTAGTTCATTCATTCATTCACAGATTCCTGTGAAATGTTATAGCAGGTGCGGGGAGAGGATCCCCTGCCCTCTGTCATAGGGAAAGTGGTGATAGGGGTGACCGGGGCACCAGCTGAAACGTTACATGTTATACCCTAAACACCGGTGTAACATGTTCCAAACGTGAACCTATCCTTTAAGCACGCATGTTCAACCACTGTTCATAATACAGTGTATGTCTGTGGTGCTAAATTCAAGCCAAATAATATTTCCTGAATATGGCAGCATACATGTCAATCATGTCATATAGCTCCACCCCTATATCAAACCACAGGACCTGTTTAAATCTGGAAAATATATCAATGAGGCCCCAAACCCATTACATCCATCTTTATTCCTGGCTCTGAGGGCAACTTTACCAAGTCATTTACACCTGCCTTACACATGGCTTCACCAGAGGTAGAAGAAAGTCAACCATCCTCTTTGAAGAGGCGAAGCAGGTTCTGAGTGTCTTTTGGGTCCAGGTATTCATTAGGGTGGTTAAGACCTGGAATGCGATTACCCAGATTGCACAGCCTTCCATACTCCCCAATAAATGGAATGGTGAAGAGGCTGATTCAAGAGGGGTGGCAGTAGTAATATAAAGTTTTACATAAGCAATCAGCACCAAATTTATACCCTACTCCAGAGGGAAATGCTGCTTCTCTGGTCAAAAGAATGGCACTGCAACGTGCTAATGCACTTAACATGCATTGCAGTAGCACACACTTAAAGCGGTTGTAAACCGCATATACAATTTTTTATTTTTTTAAACCTGCAAGGCAAAAGCCATAATGAGCTAGTATGCACCACATAATAGCTCATTATGAAATACTTACCTCTGAACGAGGAGAAGAGAACTTACTTGGTCCACGTTAAGCGAGATGTCATCTTGACTCAGCGTGTCTTCCGGGTATCGCCGCTTCACAACGCTGTGATTGGCTGGAGCGGCGATGACGTCACTCCCACGCGTGCGCACAGGAGATTTCAAATCGGCAAGGTCCGTTCCTTTCGCCGTGGATTCCCCCCTGCGCATGCGCTGCTGCAATCAGCGGCGCATTGCGAGGGGGATATCTCATAAACCGTACAGGTTTAGGAGATATTCTTTATACCTACAGGTAAGCCTTATTATAGGCTTACCTGTAGGTAAAAGTCAAAAAGTGGGGTTTACAACCACTTTAACAGCACTACACCCTACTACAAAGGTATGGACGCCACTATCAGGGCCGATCCTACACGGGGTGCAGTGGGTGCCCCGCACCCAGCGCTGTCATCCGCGAGGCGCCGAGCGAGCCGCCAAGATTTTTTAATTTTTTTTATCCGAGCTGCTGAGCCGCCGAAGTAATACGAGAGCCGAGCGGGATGTGACGACGTGACGTCACACGGCCGCCCCAGCATCCACAGCGCGCCGCCTCTGCGGCTGAAGATTTAGCTCCGCTCGGCTCCACCCACCGTGACCTCTGCCGCTGCCATCTTTAGACAGCGTGGCGGAGCGAGCGCCAAGCGGAGCAACAGCTGCGCTGCCGCCTGATTCACCTAAGATTGAGCGCCTCTGCCTCAGCCTGCCATGTACTAATGGGGGGTTTGTCCTGGGTGGGTCTGACCGTCTGCACTAATGGGGTGGTTTGTCATGGGGGGGTCCGTACTAATGGGGGATTTGTCCTGGGTGGGTCTGCACTAATGGGGGGTTTGTCATGGGGGGGATCTGTACTAATGGGGTGGTTTGTCATGGGGGGGTCTGTACTAATGAGGGGTTTGTCCTGGGTGGGTCTGCACTAATGGGGTGGTTTGTCATGGGGGGTTTATCCTGGGTGGGTCTGCACTAATAGGGTGTTTTGTCATGGGGGGTCTGTCCTGGGTGGGTCTGCACTAATGGGGTGGTTTGTCATGGGGGGATCTGTACTAATGGGGGGTTTGTCCTGGGTGGGTCTGCACTAATGGGGTGGTTTGTCATGGGGGGTTTATCCTGGGTGGGTCTGCACTAATGGGGTGGTTTGTCATGGGGGGGGTCTGTACTAATGGGGGGTTTGTCCTGGGTGGGTCTGCACTAATGGGGTGGTTTGTCATGGGGGGTTTATCCTGGGTGGGTCTGCACTAATGGGGTGGTTTGTCATGGGGGGGTCTGTACTAATGGGGGGTTTGTCCTGGGTGGGTCTGCACTAATGGGGTGGTTTGTCATGGGGGGGTGGTCTGTACTAATGGGGGGTTTGTCCTGGGTGGGTCTGCACTAATGGGGTGGTTTGTCATGGGGGGGGGGTCTGTACTAATGGGGGGTTTGTCCTGGGTGGGTCTGCACCAATGGGGTGGTTTGTCATGGGGGGTCTGTACTAATGGGGGGTTTGTCCTGGGTGGTTCTGCACTAATGGGGTGGTTTGTCATGGGGGGGTCTGTACTAATGGGGGGGTCTGTACTAATGGGGGGTTTGTTCTGGTTGGGTCTGCACTAATGAGGTGGTTTGTCATGGGGGGTCTGTACTAATGGGGGGTTTATCCTGGGGGGTCGGTACTAATTGTGGTGTTTGTCCTGGGGGTCTGTACTAATGGGGGGTTTGTCCCGGGGGGGGGGGGGGGGGTCTGAACTAATGGGGGGGGGTTTGTTCTGGAGTCTGTTCTAATGGGGAGTTTGTCCTGGTTGGGTCTGTACTAATGGAGGGGTGGTTTGTCCTGGGGGTCTGTACTAATGGAGGGGGGTTGTCCGGGGGGGTCTGCACTACTGGGGAGGTTGTCCTGAGGGAGGTCTGTAGTAATGGAGGGGGGTTTGTCCTGAGGGAGGTCTGTAGTAATGGAGGGGGGTTTGTCCTGGGGGGAGTCTGTACTAATGGGGGGGTTTGTCCTGGGGGAGTCTGTACTAATGGGGGGGGTTTGTCCTTGGAGAGTCTGTACTAATGGGGGGTTTGTACTAATGGAGGGGGATTGGTTTGTCCTGGGGGTCTGTACTAATGGGGGGGGTTGTTCTGGGGCAGTCTTTTCTACTGGAAGGGGGTCTGTACTAATGGGGGGTGTTTTGTCCTGGGGGTCTGTACTAATGGAGGGGGTGGTTAGTCCTGAGGGGGTCTGTACTAATGGAGGGGGTCTGTACTAATTGAGGGGGGATGGTTTGTCTTGGGGGGGGTCTGTACTAATGGGGGGTGGTTTGTCCTGGGGGGTCTGTACTGAGGGAGGGGGTTTATACTTAGTTAGGAGTCTGCACTGACAGAAGGGGGTCTATACTTAGTGGAGGGCGTCTGTACTGAGGGGCGACTATAGGTGGAGGAAGGGGGTGACACCATGTTTCACCTCAACTGGTGACAACAACCCTAGTGACGCCACTGCAGCTGCGGGCTCTTCATTCCTCCTTCCACTCCCTCTCCTCCTTCTCTTCACGCGCAATGCTGTACTAGTGAGCGATGCTTGCCAGCACAGCCACCCTTTATGTTTTTTCCCTGCCTTCATATTGGCCAGGGAAGAAATAGAATAGAAAAAGGAGCAGAGAAGAGGATTGTGGGACTTGTAGTTCGAGGACTGACAGCCCCACTGTAACAAAGAAACTGCAGCCCACATGGCATGTTCAGCTGAATGGGAGAGAGAGCCAGAACCCCAGGAAAGCTTTCAGGGAAGTGCACACAGGACTCCCGAGGGAGAGGACACCATCAGAGAGAGAACCCCGCTGCCGTGCGCCACCAGAGGGAAAGCCACACAGCCTAGTGCCATCCCTGGCGGAGAAAGGAAGAGTCATTGCCAGAATACAGATCTGGGCTCTACCTAGCGGAGTATCCATGGGAAATTCAGAGTGAGCTGACTCCTGATCAGAGGAACCGTTGTTGCTGTATCGCTGGGTCAGGTGAGAGCTGATCGGCCATTATCTACTTATGTCAATAGGAACTGCAGTCTCTGACCATCTCCTGTATTATATCTGCAGTCTCTGACCATCTCCTGTATTATTTCTCCAGTCCCTGACCGTCTCCTGTAGTATGTCTGCAGTCTATGACCATCTCCTGTATTATATCTCCAGTCACTGACTGTCTTCTGTAATATGTCTACACTCTCTGACCATCTCCTGTACTACAATTGCAGTCTCTGACCATCTCTTGTATCATGTCTGCAGTCTCTGACCATCTCCTGTACTATGATTGCAGTCTCTGACCATCTCTTGTATCATGTCTGCAGTCTCTGACCATCTCCTGTATTATATCTCCAGTCACTGACTGTCTCCTTTAATATGTCTACACTCTCTGACCATCTCCTTTACTATAATTGCAGTCTCTGACCATCTCTTGTATCATGTCCGCAGTCTCGGACCATCTCCTGTATTATATCTCCAGTCACTGACTGTCTCCTTTAATATGTCTACACTCTCTGACCATCTCCTTTACTATAATTGCAGTCTCTGACCATCTCTTGTATCATGTCCGCAGTCTCTGACCATCTCCTGTATTATATCTCCAGTCACTGACTGTCTCCTTTAATATGTCTACACTCTCTGACCATCTCCTTTACTATAATTGCAGTCTCTGGCCATCTCTTGTATCATGTCCGCAGTCTCTGACCATCTCCTGTATTATATCTCCAGTCACTGACTGTCTTCTTTTAATATGTCTACACTCTCTGACCATCTCCTTTACTATAATTGCAGTCTCTGACCATCTCTTGTATCAGAGAAAGAGGGTTTCCCCATGGGGCTTTTAACAGCATATTGGTAGAGGTCAAAACATGAATGGAACAGTGATACTGTAAAACATCATTTAATCGACAGTTGACAAAGGTCACATGGTTACCATGTGACCTTTGTCAACTGTCGATTAAATGATGTTTTACAGTATCACTGTTCCATTCATGTTTTGACCTCTACCAATATGCTGTTAAAAGCCCCATGGGGAAACCCTCTTTCTCTTTCACTTCACACTCGGGGTTCGCAGCGCCAAGGTCCCCCATGCATGTGTCTTTCTTTTTCCAATCTCTTGTATCATGTCTACAGTCTGACCATCTCCTGTATTATGTTTTGGGGCACATTCTAACAGTATCAGAGAGGTTCCCCTCCAGGTCTGATTAGTGTATGCTCTTCCAGTATTTTCTTTATTTTTAAAAGATCATAGGAGGATCCCAGGGCAACAAATACTTCTTAGAGGAGCATCTCTGTGTTTGAGCCATTGCCAAGGGGAGGAGTTGATAAGATAACCACGCCCCCTTTGTGGGGGCGCCAGAAATATTTCTGCACCCAGGCGCCTGTGACCCTAGGATCGGCCCTGGCCACTATTATGCATTTTGTCAGGAGTGTTATTATTCCTAGGAAAGATTCAGTTTCCACTGGCCATATCCTCGATCGATGAATCAATAGATTATCGGAGAATTCATATGGAGAGGCAGGGGACCCGAAATCTCGAGGTCACCATCACCCATGAATCTCTGAAAAAGCAAGTTATTCCTTATTATCTTGGTGAGCTTAAGTGTTCAGTGGATTTTATGGATGAAGTGTTGTTGTTATCAATGTTCCCCTAAGGCAGTGCTGCATTAAGGGACAATGAAGTTGGCTATAAAGCCCAGTCCTTGGTCAGCAAACCAATCGTCAGGCAAGGTGGTTATAAGTGCCTGTATGATGACAAGTTTTTTCCTCTGACCAGAAGTTGTGACTATTCCAAGAGACTCACCGCTGCTCAACCCTGGATGTCCTCAATTTGCTGTGTAGATGGATGGTGCTCGCAGTCTGCTCTTGATTGCCGTACAACAGTGTTTAAGTTTCATAGAGTGGCACACATCTTTGGAATGTGGAGCACTCTTTATTGGTTACATGTACTTCCCAACACTAAGCACTATTCCAAGAGCAATCAGTGGTTAGTCTGGCCTTCCTCCTCATAGGAGGTTGAGGCTCCAGTTGGTTCTCTCTGCTAGTTTGGCCCACTCTACATTCCAGGACTCTAGATCCGTTTGCCAAAATAGAAAACTTCAAGAGTGAACGGTCGGGTATAAAGGGGCGCCTTTCTGAAGCATGGTCCTTCTCAGTTCCCTTATCCCCTACAAGAGTCTTGTTGACTTTCGCAAATAACAAAGAGGGGCACATTTTAGCACAATGTATGTAGGAGAAGGACACACTCTTGCCACATCCACAGTTATGCAGACCACAAAGAATTGATTAACACACAATGATTGGTTAAACCCACAAGCAGTAGTGTATTTAGGTTTTGTGCTGCCCTAGGCCTGACTAAACTGGTGCACCCCCTAATTTAGATTTGACCCACCCATTCCTGTCAAGGCCACACCCCTTGCTGTTTAAGACCCACCCTTCCCTTACTTGAGGCGGCGTACACATGATCGGTCCAAGCCGATGAGAATGGTCTGACGGACCGTTTTCATCGGGTCACCGCTGAAGTGGCCTGATGGTCTGATGTGCGTACACACCATCAGTTCAAAAACCGACCGTGTCAGAGCGCAGTGACGTAAAACACAACGACGTGCTGAAAAAAGAAAGTTCAATGCTTCCAAGCATGCGTTGACTTGATTCTGGGTTTTTGAACTGATGCTTTTGCGTACTAACGATCGGTTTTGACCGATGGTCAGGCATCCATCAGTCCGATTTTAAAGCAAGTTTTAAAACTTTGGTCAAAAGGACGACAGACCGATGGCCGTACACGGTCAGTTTGGAACGGTGAAACTGGACTTCAGTCCATTTTCTTCGGGTTGGACCGATCGTGTGTACGCGGCCTGAGACACAGAACTCTGATAATTTTATGAAGAGAACTAAGAAGAACCATGCCAATGGTGCAGCAGAAAATATGTGGATGATAGGACACCAGGATGATAGAATTTCATAGTTAGGTATTACATTTTGTTAGGATGGTCTGTAAATCACACCAAAAAAGGACAGCTGAGCTGAAAGTCAGACAAAGGGATTTGGTTCCAAAAAAAAGACAGTCCCTCCAAATCAGGGACAGTGGGAAGTTATATATAATATATATATACACACACAGTGAGGGGAAAACGTATTTGATCCCCTGCTGATTTTGTACATTTGCCCACTGATAAAGAAATGATCAGTCTATAATTTAAAATTTTACCCCCCTGCCACGCCCCCTTAAAGGAGAATTATACAAAAGAAATATTAGTTAAACCCACAAGTGTTTTTTTTTTTACCACTACTATTCTTTTATACTGGCTTTTAACATTTGCAAATTCAGCAATTTACAAATTGAATGAAAGGTTTAGCACAGGGAAACCCTTTTTGAAATATAAAAAATGCATTTAATATACAACTATATAGATCAGACCAAAATGAGGGACACATGAGGAGGAACGAGGGGCATTGCTCCAAATCAGAGACAGTCCCTCGAAATCAGGGACAGTTGGGAGCTATGCTATAGCTAGCAGTAATCACTGTGTTCTCCCGGTGGGGACATTTTTTACCACCCCGAGAAGAGTTGAAAACCATAACGACTATGTTGAATAACGATTATAGCTTTCGTGAATACCATGTTTGCTAGCGTTAAATAAGAAAAGCTAATTTAACAAGAAAACCAATATCGTTTCTCTTTGTGAATTGACCCCAATGGCTCTGCAGGAGGGATTCCCCATCAACACAGTCAGTGTTAATGGGGGGGAATCAAGTGATTTTCTTTCCCGCAACCTATACAGTATATAGCTCTAATCATGGTTTCTCACCATTTCCACGAGTGAGGAATACAGCTATTTCTTTTCAGGATCTTGAGAGATTAAGGAGTGATGAGAATTCGATTTTTACCAAACAAATGGTGAAAATTGTTATAACTATCTGGTTTATGTTTTGCTCCAGCTCAGGTTTCTATGTCACAAAATATACTGCAGCTTGATCAGTAGTGGTGTAATCATGGAGAAATACTGCCATCTGGTGTTACATCAATGAACTGAACAATGAACAGATCCTTTTTTTTTTTTTTAAATCACAAATGCGAGGCCTGTACAAAAAGTAATTCAAAAGTGGGCATATTATTTATTATCTTACATAGGTTATTCAAATTTCATGTTGGTAAGGTAACTCCTTCTCAACAATAACTCTTCTGCTTCTTCTTTTCATTACAGATAAATGATGGGTTCTAAGCAGAAGCAACATTTTGTCATTGGATTCTGACGGGTGCAGGCTGTTCCACATCTACAGAAGGCTATGGAATGTTTATGGAGATGACATCACTGATGAAAGCGTTGATGAAACACATTTGGTGAGCTTAGACACACACACACAGTATTCCGCACAAAGCACCCGCTCACACTAGGCAGGAAAAACCAGTGTTTAAAGCGGATCTCCACCCTAAAGTGAAGTTCCGCTGATCGGAACCCTCCCCCCCCCCCCGGTGTCACATTTGACACCTTTCAGGGTCTAGGGGGGTGCAGATACCTGTCTAAAGACAGGTATTTGCACCCACTTCCGGCCCGCAGTCTCAGGCAAAAGACAGGTTTTTCCCGTTGTGTGCTGGGAACTCTCGTCTTCCAGCACATAGCTGGAGCCAATCGGCGGGCGCAGCGCGACTCGCGCATGCACCGTAGGGAACCAGGCAGTGAAGCCGGAGCGCTTCACTTCCTGGTTCCCTCACCATGGATGGAGGGGGGAGCAGCAGAGAGACGAGCGAACGCTTGTCCTCTGCTGCGGACGCCGCTGGACTCCAGGACAGGTAAGTGTCCTAATATTAAAAGTCAGCAGCTGCAGTATTTGTAGCTGCTGGCTTTTAATATTTTTTTTAGTGGGCCATCCGCTTTAAGCCCTGGTTCACACTGGGTACGATTTGCTTCGATTTGAGATGCGATTTCACATGTGAAATCACATCTCAAATCGGCAGCATTTGCTGGCAATTGTCGACAATGACACTGTCCTAATTGGTGCGACGCCGCATCTGCGGCGCTGCACCGATTTCAAAAAGTAGTTCCTGTACATTCACATCTGTGCAGAAACCTGCAAAGATGTCTCTTAAATTGCGGCCGAAATCGGGACTGCCAGCAGGAGTGAAATCGTGCGAGTTCGGCTTCACTCCCGCAGCCCAGTGTGAACCAGGGCTAATATGTGCTGTTTTACCTCTGTGCTGGGATCAGATGATGCACTTTAAATATTGATTTTGCCTAAAAAATGGTTTTATGCTATGGGATCCTCTGTCTTCTCCTAATCGTTGCCTCCGTCCAATCGCGAGCAAGGGGAGAGTGTCTATACACGGATACGTGCATAGACACTCCCCCCTAGCTCGCGATTGGACGGATCCGTCCAATCGCGTGTCTATACATGGCGCCGCGGGTATTACAAGTTTACCAACGAAAACTTGTAATGCTCGCTGTGTTGCACGGGGATTAACCCGGCAGCATCGGCGGCGGCGGCAGTATAATCAGAGGAGCCGGAGGTATGGGGGACATGACATGGCTGCAATATGTGGGGGGACATGACATGGCTGCAATATGGGGCACAGGACATGGCTGCATATGTGGGGGACATGACATGGCTGCAATATGTGGGGGACATGACATGGCTGCAATATGTGGGAAACATGACATGGTTGCAATATGTGGGGAACATGACATGGCTGCAATATGTGGGGGACATGACATGGCTGCAATATGGGGCACAGGACATGGCTGCATATGTGGGGGGACATGACATGGCTGCAATATGTGGGGGACATGACATGGCTGCAATATGTGGGAAACATGACATGGTTGCAATATGTGGGGAACATGACATGGCTGCAATATGTGGGGGACATGACATGGCTGCAATATGGGGGACATGACATGGCTGCAATATGTGGGGGACATGACATGGCTGCAATATGTGGGGGACATGACATGGCTGCAATATGTGGGGGACATGACATGGCTGCAATATGTGGGGGACATGACATGGCTGCAATATGTGGGGGACATGACATGGCTGCAATATGTGGGGGGACATGGCTGCAATATGTGGGGGGACATGGCTGCAATATGTGGGGGACAGGACATGGCTGCAATATGTGGGGGACATGGCTGCATTTGGGGACACGTTTAAAAAAAAGTATCGGTATTCGGTATCGGCGACTACTTGAAAAAAAGTATCGGTATTCGGTATCGGCGACTACTTGAAAAAAAGTATCCGTACTTGTACTTGTTCCTAAAAAAGTGGTATCGGGACAACCCTAGTGATTACAATTACAGAACAATTTCAGAAGCTGGTCTCTCCCCCCCTAGCTGCTGTCGTCCCTCACTCATTCCCCTCAGTGTGCAGGGCTGGCTCTAATGTTAGCTCTGCTCGGTGAGTTTGTTACCTCTGTAACTTTGTTCCTTGTCCCATCTCATCTTTCCTGTATCTCTGATCCCAGCTGCATTCCCATGGGTGAAGAATTTACAGCTACGCTGGTTCCATAGAAGCCTTTTATCTTATCCCAGTGCAGTTTACTGTGCTTTATGTAGCTGGGCTTCCCACTCCTCTTCCCCAGAAAAACAATAACAGGGGTTAGCACCTTAGTTAAAACCTGAGGTGCAGTGAATAGGCCAAAGGAAAGGGCAACAAATTGGTAATGTTATTTGCCAACAAAACACTGGTAGTATTGATGTGCCAGAAGGCTGGGGATATGCAAATGAGCATCCTTTTTGTCTAGGGCTGTGCAAATTAACTTTTAATTAATCGATTAATCTTTAATTTTTTTGATCGATTACAATTCTTTTGATTGGTACTCACCTCTCTGCCAGCTTCTGGGCCTTCAGGGAGTTCCGTCGGAGATCCGGTGACATCATGGACAGCGGCGGGGCTTGCCGTGTCCATCTGAAGGGCTCCTTTGCTGTGCCTTCATATCTGCATGCCGGCGGGACCTTACTATCTGCCACACACAAGGGCTGTTACACTTCCCTCTATCAACCTGAGATTCTACAGCCATCCACTGGGAGTTGTGATAGTTCCCTTCATGGGACATCTACATGCCGACGGACTGATGTTAACCTCTCCTCATCTGGATTCAGCAGTGGTATTGTTGTACACATTTTTATACCAGTATCATACTTGGCTACATGTTTTTATGACTGCTTTTGCTACCGTTTGGCATTACTCGCACCATTTTCACAGTTTATGTAGCTACATCGATTTTATTTCCAGTGCAATATTTATTTTGTTACCTACTTGAAGACTATAAAAGTTTTAATGCTATTCCCATTGAGCGCTGCCTTTGTGTGTTTTTTGTATCCTGTTCTCCATTTTTCCAGTGGTTGGGAGCTGCACTGGGAATCAGCCTGCAAGGAGATCAGCTAAAAGTAGTTGGATCTGTATGTGCGTTATAATTAATCGAAATTAGTCGATTAATCTATTAAAATAAAAAATGATTAATCAAATACAAACATTTTGATCAGTAACAGCCCTATTTTTGTCCCTAGAGGCCATGAAATCTTCCAAGTGAAGGGAGCCAATGACTGACCAGTGTGAGGCTGGAATATGAACCTCTTTGGACCTACAACTTAACTGCACAAAGATTTTTCTCATTTTCTAAAAATGATTATATTACAAAGTCCAGAAGCCTGGAAAGACACATTAGACCAGACAGGGCCGGCCTTAGGTGTTCAGGCGCCCTGTGCGAGCTAATCCTGTGGCGCCCCCCCCCCATCTTCACCTCTTGCCCCCTGGTCACCTAAACATACACAAAGAGGCTGTCCGGAGCCCCTCTGCCAGGAGCCTGGGGAGTAACAATGAGGAGGAAGAGGTGAGGCAAGAGTCAGCGGAGCCCCTAGGTGGCAGTGCGCCCTAGGAAGCTGCCTTCCTAATCCACCTAGTGGTAGCGCCGATCGCCCGGCCCTGCTGCGACTCACATTCTGCGAGCGGTGATGGACCAGGTGAGGATTTTAGGACTGTGAAACATTGTTATATGGAAATATAGATGTACCAGGATAGCTGTGATTATGTGTCTTTTTCTCACAATCATAATATTCAATATTTAACAATCAGTTATCACTTCATTGTACTTTGTCGATATTGCTAGGATAAGTCACACTACAATTTCTTTCCCTTTTAAATTTCCAATCTTATAGTTTGTAACTGTGAACGATGGACCATTTTCATCGGATGAACCGATCGTGTGTGAAAAAAAATAGAACCTGTTTTCAAATTTTCGTATAGTTAATCACTTCCCGACGGCCGTACGACTATGTACGGCCGCAGGGTTGCTCTACTTCTCTGGGACGCCGTCTTTTGATGGCCGCCCCTTTCCTCGTTCCCCACGCGTGCTCCTGTCCCTTGTACATAGAGACACAGATCGATCACCTCCCCAGTCAGAACACAGTCAGGGTACACATTTAACCCCTTCCTCACCCCCTAGTGTTAACCACTTCAATGCCAGTCACATTTATACAGTAATTACTGCATATTTATAGCACTGATCGCAGTATAAATGTGAATGGTGCCAAAAATGTGTCAAAAGTGTCCGATGTGTCTGCCATAATGTCGCAGTCCCAATAAAAATCGCAGATCGCCGCCATTACTAGTAAAAAAATAATAATAAAAAATAATAATTCTGTCCCCTATTTTGTAGGCGCTATAACTTTTGCGCAAACCAGTCGCTTATTGCAATTTTTTTTATTACCAAAAATATGTAGAAGAATACGTATCGGTCTAGACTGAGAAAATTATTTTATTTTTTTTAAATTGGGATATTTATTATAGCAACAAGTGAAAAATATTGTATTTTTTTTCAAAATTTTCACACTTTTTTGTTTATAGCGCAAAAAATAAAAACCGCAGAGGTGATCAAATACCACCATAAGAAAGCTCTACTTGTGGGGAAAAAAGGACGTAAATTTTGTTTGGAAACCACGTCGCACGACCGGGCAAATGTCAGTTAAAACGACGCAGTGCCGGAAGCTGAAATTTCACCTGGGCAGGAAGGGGGTATATGTGCCCAGTAAGCAAGTGGTTAAAAAAACAATCGAAAAAAACTATCGTTTGTGGGGAAATCCATCGGTCAAAAATCCACGCATACTCAGAATCAAGTAGACGCATGCTCGGAAGCATTGAACTTCATTTTTCTCTGCACATCGTTGTGTTTTACGTCACGCGTTGGACACAATCAGATTTTTAACTGATGGTGTGTAGGCAAGACTGATGAAAGTCAACTTCATCGGATATCGGATGAAAAAATCCATCGGTTTGCATAAGGGACCCCACACTGAGGCATTTCTTGGCCCCACTAGAGTATTTATATGTTATTATACTTACGGATTTTGCTATACCTGTTATTGGGGTACCCATATAATATATTGTTTCAGACAATTACATGAAACAATTATATAGGAGCTCAGTTTCCCTGAGAGCTGTGTGTGGACTACCCCATTTGACCAGAAGGTGGCAGTGGCTGACTGTATGAAGACTATACAGTATATATCTTTTGACTCCAGCTATATGTATTTGCATAAATCTTGAGGTATGTGGCGATGGATTATTGAGCCAATATACTGAGTGATAAATTGTGATTGGAGCTGTTATATATATATATATAATATATTGTTAATTTTAGTGTATGACTGCATGATAATTTCCTGAAGAAGTGAGCTATGTCCCATGAAACGCAACCTGCATTGAAGCTACAGCAAGTCTCTCATCCCCTACTGCAGTGGGGTTGGTGATAATCAACACTAAGAAGAACATTCTTGGTGCTTTTTTGATGTCATGTATGTGGTACATGTACACATTTTCAAGTTTTCAAATTTTTTATCTTGTACAATAAATATGTTGATACTTTTTACCCCCATTACAGTCCTTCTAGTTTAGTAGTTAGGGTATTTGTGTAATCAATTTCTTAGGATGAGGTAACAGACTACAACTGGCCAATATTGAATGTTCTCCTATGAGATCCCCCTCTCAATCCCTCTTTTTCCCTAGTGTGCGATATCTGTACAATCTCATTCTGAGGTAACACTTTACTCAGGTTCTGCCAATGTCAGCTAGACAGTGCAGGCCTGATAGAGATTTGAGGACGTGCTCACGTCCCTATCGAGACGAAACGTTGGGAGACGACGTTCTGACGTCACCGAGTCAAGTGATCAGACCCAGAAGATACCGGCTGCGTGTTTGAGGACTGGCTGCCTCACTTTTTTGCGTCTATCTGATGTAAGTGTACATCTTTTTATCATTCATAATACCTTGAGGATTTTACGTTAGGCAAGTTCTTTTTTCCTTTCTGGTACACCCCGCACTGGTGCTCAAAATTTTTGGGGCGGCACAAACAAATGAAAAAAAAAAACATCAATTGCAGCCTCACTGTACCCACTCTCTGCCTCACCCACAAATGTACACAAGGAAACGCTCCTCAATACTTAAGCGAGAAAATAAAACCCTACATCAAGCTTTAAGCCTTGTACACACGATTGGGCTTCAAACAAACTTTTCCGTTGATTTTTGTCCGAAGGGAGTTGGCCGGGCACACCCATAGCATACACACGCTCTGACTTTTCTGCAAACTTTCCTAAAACTTTCCCAACATCACATGGTTTTTCTGCTCTTTACTGCCACCCTTTGGTCAACTTCTGCTATTGTTGTGTGATTTTAACATTGGTTCTGGGCATGCGTATTTGCACTTCAGACAAAAGTCAGATGGCTTGCTGTACACACGGTCAGACTAGGCACCATCGGACTTTTGTTGCCGAAAAGTTTGTCCGTTTGCAGAGCGAACTTTTGTCCGATGAAAAGCGAAAAGGTTTGTCCGATGGAGCGTACACACGGTCAGATTTTTTGGCAAACTTGCTCATTTTGAAGTTTGTTGGCAAAAAGTCAGACCGTGTTTACGGTAGGGTGACCAGACATCCCCAGTTTCAGGGGACAGTCCCCGGATTGAGGACACTGTCCCCAGACCAAGTCTGTCCCCAGTTTTGTCCCCAGATTGTATTTGAACAGGGGCTGGAGTAATTTCAAAGACAGTCAGTGCAGAACTAAAAAAACAATAATTCTAAATTACACAGCCACGCTCTGCCGCTCCTACTAGCATAGGGGGGGGTGTATTTTTTCCATTACCTGTGCCCCTTTCTGATAATCATGTGCTGGTCGGAGCGGAGGGAATATTTCTTCAGTTTCAGGTGCATGCCCATTCAGCTCCGTTCACATGTTCTTCTGCCTTGGCTCAAGTCCCGGCCAGCTGCTTGCCTACTTATCTCCTTGACTTCCCTGGTGGAGTGATCTTCCTCTGCACCCCACTTAGTAGTAGCCGGGGCCTGGAGAGTTAGGCCGCGTACACACGATCAGACCGGTCCGATGAAACTGGCCTGAAGACCAGTTTCATCGGACCAAATTGATCGTGTTTACGGCCCATCGGACTGTTGTCCGTCGGACCAAAGTTTTAAAACTTGCTTTAAAATCTGTCCGACGGACACCTGTCCGTTGGACCAAAACGATGGTTAGTACACAAAAGCATCGGACCAAAAACCTGCGCATGCTCAGAATCAAGTCGACGCATGCTTGGAAGCATTGAACGTCGTTTTTTCAGCACGTCGTTGTGTTCTACGTCACCGCGTTCTGGCCCGATGGGATTTTGGACAGATGGTGTGTACGCACATCAGACCATCAGACCACTTCAGCAGTGGTCCGATGAAAACGGTCCATTGGACCAGTATCATCGGTTTGGTCTGATCGTGTGTACAGGGCCTAAGACTTGACAGGCTGTGAGGCAGGTGGCGATGTGCAGAGAGTCCCTGATTGCTGATATTACTAGTAAAAAAAAAAAAAATTCCCCGGATTTCATTTTTAAAATCTGGTCACCTTAGTGTACGGGGCTTTAGATAAAGTGAATATATTGTAATAAGGCAAGTCAAACACAAAGCATAAACCTGTAGGCAGGCAACTGAACACGTTTACAGATGCTGAACTAAGTAGGGTGAACTCTGGCCAATGTTATGGCAATTAACTATACTGCAGCAATGCTACACCAAACGTTAACCTATGCAAACAAGGCAGAAAGACAACACATCAGGATATGTTCACGGTGGTTCACCATCCAGAAAGTGGGCAGGGAGTCAAATTCTATCTGCAAGAGGTCATATTCAAATTCAATTGGACTTTGTCTGTTACATAGACATCTCATTTGTTTGTTTTGTGTACACCAGAGTTCTTGTTGTTGTTCCTCTTTTTCCATATTTTCCTCTTCCCATTCCCTTTTTGTCATTGCTGCTTTTATTGATGCAATTTTACCCATTGAAAATAAAAGTAATATTTTTTATAAAACCACTATTTTACATTACTTGTAAGCTGCATATAAGCCATTGGGAGTGTCTTGCTTTTTGTTACATACATTATTGGGCTAGCAGCATGTTGTTTATAACCAGGAGAGGTGGATTCCATACTTTTTTGTTTTAAAACAAAATATTTTTTACTTTCTGCTATAAAACACATCCAACGAAAAAATAAAAAAATGTTATTTCCTTCGAAATTTAGGCCAATGTGTTTTCTGCAAAAAAATATTTTTGTTAAAAAAAAAAATACCAATAAGCGTATATTGATTGGTTGGAGCAAAAGATATTGGCCCAGATTCACAAAGCACTTACGCTGACGTAAGTGCAAATGTGCGCCTGTGGGCCAGATTCTCAAAGAATCCCCGGCGGCGTAGCGTTAGGCATTTACACTACGGCGCCACAACGTACTAGAGCAAGTGCTTTATTCTCAAAGCACTTACCTGTAAAGTTGCGGCGGCGTAGCGAAAATCCCCCGGCGCAAGCCCGCGTAATTCAAATGAGCCGGGTAAGGGGCGTAGAGCATTTAAATTAGGCGCGTTCACGCGCCAAACGTACTGCGCATTCACAATGTTATAACCGTAAAATATCCCCGCGTTTCAACCTATATGGTCCTCTTCAGAGGGAAGGTTTGCTGTGAAGATATACATAGAACAATTTTACAACTTAAAGCGGAGCTCCACCCAGGAAAACAACATTTTCCCATGTTGTTTAAAAAAATTAAATAAAAAAAACCTGAAAAAAAAAAAATACTCACCCGAAATACCTGTTGCTATGCGGAAGTCTGTAATCTGCCTCTTCCACTCTGCGGTGCCTTTTCTTCTTGTCCTTCTCCTTGTGAATGGGGCGCGCTGCTTTCTGGGAACTGTGTGTGTTCTCAGAGAGCAGCGCGCCCATTCACAAGCCAGCGTGAGACTCACGCAGGCGCAGTAGGAAATGGGCAGTGAAGCCGTACGGCTTCACTGCCTGTTTCCCATAGTGTGAATGGCGGTGCGGGACCCGGAGCGATCGTGGGACCGGCATCGGGGGGCCCATCAGCGCGGGCAAGTAGGACAAGGTAAGTGTCCTTATTTAAAGTCAGCAGCTACACTGTTAGTAGCTGCTGACTTTAAAAAAAAAAATCGCGGCTGGAGCTCCGCTTTAAGACATATCAACCATAGCATAATTCTGTATAAAATGTAATAAAATCAAAAAAGAACGATTAGTTTAAAAGCGTGTAAACAAATGCCGGTCGGCACTATAGGAGCCCTTCCTCCTTACGTTGAGTGCGGTGAACGTCTGTTGATGACGAAACGCGCCTGGGACGGCATTCCCTGACGTCACCGCGCTCAACGTAAGGAGGAAGGGCTCCTATAGTGGCGGCCGGCATTTGTTTACACGCTTTTAAACTAATCATGTTTGTAAGTACCATTCTTTTTTGATTTTATTAAATTTTATACAGAATTATGCTATGGTCCGTTTCTTCTCTACATTTATGAACCGGGGCCTTTTATCTACGAGCAATTAAGCTAACCATTGGATATCTGCTCATTGGAATCCCTTCAATCCGGTGTCTCAACCCACGGATGGAGTTTATGCTTAATGCTTAGAAGCCTGGTTATTCTGGTAAGCGGCTTTCCATAAGGTGGTTTCTCACAGAAGTCCATTTTCACTGAGGTGCTGTTTATCTGTGGGCTCTGATGTGATCCATTCTGCACAATTGGGACTTTTTTTATTCGCAACCCTAACCATTCATTTATATTTGGGAGATAAAGACTTTATTCTTTTGCATTTCTGTACTAGCACTCGGTTGCTAGTTTTGTATTGGCGCAGTTTTTACTTGTATAATGATCTACTGTGTGGGACCAGTGGGTCCCACACTGGGTCCCCAATCTGGAGAGGTCTCAAGCTGTCTGTCTAATTGGAGGAAGCTGACCGATGAGGAGTCTGTCTGAAGGATACCAAGCACGAGGCTGGTGTTCCAGGAGGGGCCTGTCCATTCATCGGGGGACTACCTGGCATCTGACAGGCTGGATGTTGGTCGCATGTCAGTCGCAGACTTTGCAAAACTACCTGAAGGATATCCGGGTGTTGAATCTACTGAGAGAGGATTCCGGACCATCATTGTCTCCAATCTTTTGGGAGGGTCCGTGGCAGAGACTTGATCCTAAGTTTGAGTGACACTCTGGCTGCCAGGCTGGTGAGAGAGGCCTGTCCAGGTGCACTATACCCACTCCGGCTGGAGTGGCGAAGTAAAGTGTTGTTGGAAGCAGGACTGTTTCCCGTAAGCAGGACTGTTTCCCGTATGCAGTTACACCTGAATTTGCGGTCTCCTATCCCTTCACCTTTCTACTGTTTAATCGTTTTTACCCAGCTGGGTAATAAAGCACACAAAAGACATTCCCTTTTCTACAACTCTCATCAAGTACCCTAGTAGCCTAGTGGCAACCCACAAGTAGCTCCTGAACTATTTTTGGGTGGTCTGCCGTGATTGCAGCACAATTTAACACGCGACAATCACGACAGACCAGCACAGTGATTTAAGGGGGGGACTATTAAAAGAATGACATCGCAAATGCGTGTCTCGCGTTTTGGTATTCACACCTAGGCACTGTCAAATCGTGGGCAGATCCCCTGCAAATCTGCCCGCGATTCAAAATGATGTAGAGTGAATGCAGCATAAAGGCCAGTACACACGATCGGATAATCCCACAGGAATTATCCGTGGACAAATGTGGGATAGCATGCTTTAAAATAATTGTCTGCCAACAAAATGTGTGTTGTCGGATTATCCGATCGTGTGTACACAAGTCCTTCGGACAAAACTCAGAAGCAACGCTCACCATAACACAACATTAGTTGAAGTTGCCCAAAGGGTGGCGCTAAAGAGCTGAAAAAAAACACGTTGTTTCGTGTTTGTTGACCGACAATTCTTTGCCGTTTGTATGCAATACAAATTCCTTTGGAATAAAAGTCCTACGCTTTGTCTGCAGAAAATCCGATCGTGTGTATGAGGCTTAAGTGTAGGTACATAGGGCCAGATTCAGATACATGCGATGTATCTGTCCGACGGCGTAGCGTATGCTGTTTACGCTATGCCGCCGCAAATATTATGGGCAAGTGCCTTATTCAGAAAGCACTTGCTCCATAATATGCGGCTGCGTAGCGCAAAGTGCCCGGCGTAAGGCCGCGCAATTCAAATTTGTGATGTGGGGGCGTGATTCATGTAAATGAATCATGACCCCACGTAATTGACGTTTTTTTTGGATGGCGCATGCGCCGTCCGTGGACGTTCCCAGTGCGAATGCACGAAATCACATCACTATTTGTCAATGTAAACTTAACTTACGTCGAGCCCCATTCCCGAACGATTTACGCAAACGACGTAACCGACGTACAGTTCAACACTGTCCCGACGTCCATACTTAACATTGGCTGCCAACCTTACGCCGGACTAACGCTTACGCAAACGACGTGAACTACGACGCCTGGCCGCAAGTACTTCGTGAATCGATGTATCTAGCTCATTTGCATATTTTACGCATACAACGACGGAAGCGCCACCTAGCGGCCAGCGTAAATATGCAACTAAGATACGACGGTGTAAGTGACTTACGCCGCTCGTATCTTAGCAGAATTCCGGCGTATCTTGTTTTCTGAATACAGAAAAAAGATACGCCGGCTCAGAATAGACTTTACGGGCCAGATTCATGAAGAGTTAGGCTGGCGGATCCAGTGATCCGCCAGCCTAACTGTCACTTTAAGCCGGCGTTTCTGTTTTCTATAACCAGAAAACAAGAAACGCCGGGTTGGAGTTCCGATGCGATCGGCGTAATTGAATTTCGCCATCGCATCGTTACTTCTACTTAAAAATGGCGCCGGGGGCGTTCCCGCTGATTAACGCTGAAAAAATATGTTAATCAGCGGGAGTCGGAAATTCACGATCGTTTTCGGGCGCGACGCAGTGACTTTACGACGTTTCCGGAAGCGATACGCGGCGTAAAGATAAAGCAGCCCCCTAGTGGAATATCCTATGTTAGGTATAGGCGTCGTCATCGCGTCGGAAAAAAAACAAATCGCGTCGTTTGCGTAAAACATTCATGAATGGGGACGTGACGTCATTGACGTTCACTGACAGAACTTGGAGCATGCGCACTGGGATGCATTGACACTCGACGCATGCGCAGTACGTTCGCCGCGGGATCGCGCGTAGTTTGAATACTACACGCCCCGTACACGCCCAATTTGAATTCCGCTGTCTCATTTGCGATGCGCTGCCGCAACTTTAGGAGCAAGTGCTTCATGAATAACAGCACTTGCTCCTAAAATTTCTGCAGCGTAACGTAAATGAGATGCGTTACTCCAGAGCAAAGATGCTCTGATCTACCTGAATCTGGCCTTACGCGGCGTATCTATAGATACTCCGACGTAAAGGCTATCTGAATCTGGCCCATAGAGTGCAGTTTGTACATGGAGAGAAGCTGAGCAGTGTGTAAACACCGCTGTATTGCAGTGATTAGGCACAGTCATTACGCACACTGATCATCTTCTCTCCATGTCCTAGCTGAACTCTGTTTACTTACATGTAATCAATCACCTCAAGTATGTAGGTGTGGATATCTTGTTTCAAATAAATGTTACAATGTTTTTACTAATTCCTGCACTTTGGCAAGCTTGTTTCCTCTGCATGTCTACATGTCTGCATGCTTTAAACCAGGCATGTCCAAAGTCCGGCCCGGGGGCCAATTGCGGCCCCTGTTCCAGTTTAATGTGGCCCCCCTCCCCTGGTAATTTGGATATATACTGGCCCGGATTCACTAAGCAATTACGCCGACGTATCTCGAAATGCGTGGCGTAAGTGTAAATATGCGCCGTCGTATCTATGCGCCGTACCCATAGAACCAAGATGCGCCAAAAAACTGACTTCATCCGACCGACGTAACTTGCCTACGCTGGCGTATAGTGGGCGCATAGTTACGCTGGACGCATTTGGTACTCCCATTGGTTTGAGATGCATATATGCAAATGAGGGAGATACGCCGATTCACGAACGTAGATGCGCCTGGCGTATGTTTTAAGCGATTTGCGTAAGGGTTACGTCCGGCACAAAGTTATTCCTCATATAGGACGCGCAACCCATGCAAAGGTATGGACCAGGGAACAGCCCTCGTATTTTACATCGTTTACGTAGTACTACATAAATAGGGCTGGGCGTAGGTTATGTTCACGGCGTAGGCAGTGATTCGACGTATCTCAGCCAGTTGTTCCGACGTGATTGTGAGCATGCGCACTGGGATGCGTCCAAGGTACGACGCATGCGCAGTTCATTTTAAGTACTTGTCTGAAGCTCAGCCCATCATTTGCATGGGGTCACGCCTTATTTAAATGTATCACGCCCAATTCTAGCCCACTTCCACTTACGCTGACTTACGCCCAGGAATATACACTACGCCGGCGCAGAAATGGGAGCATTGCTTTGTGAATTCCGTGCTTCCCTCTCTAAGATACGCTACGGTGGCATAAATATGCGCCCATGTATGTGAATCCGGGCCACTGTATTTATCAGCGCTGCCTTGGAGGGGACAGGGGGGGGCAGGGAACGAGTGCTGTCAAATTACATTCAGGAGAATCTCCTGTTTACTCAGCGACATCTGTAATAGGAAGTTCTGTCTCCTGGGCTACCATTGGACGACCCCTCTGTCTATCATAGGAGGCGGGAGAAATTGTATTAAAGAGGCTGCTGTGTAAACAGGAGATTCTCCTGTATGTAATCTGTTGGTGCTTATCCCACCCCCCCCCCCCCTCCGAGGCTGCAGATGGTCATCGATCGGGCTGCATTCATGGCAATGACGAGGCTGCATTCATGGCAATGGCGAGGCTGCATTCATGGCAATGGCGAGGCTGCAGATGGGCACTGATTAGGCTGCATTGATGGGCAATGACCCTTATTTTGCTTCGCAGTTTTTTATTTACATTTTTTTTCCTGAAACTTCCCTCCTAAAGTGAAGGTGCGTGTTATACGCCAATAAATACGGTATATCCAAATAACACGCCCACACTCTTCACATGTTGGGCAGTGTATTAGTTCTCGAACAAACACATTAAGACCAAATTTTAATGGTTCAAGGAATGTCAGGCAAAATGGTCGGCCCTCACGCATGTTCACTTCATCAAATCTGGCCCTCTTTGAAAAAAGTTTGGACCCCTCTGCTTTAAACTGAGGAATCATTTTTGCTCTGCCATCCATCTGGTTTCCAGACTAGAAGTCCATCCATCAGCTGCACTTCAGCCCCTCCATTTGATACCACCACCATGGTTCCAGACCTTCCCTGACTGCCACATGAACATTCCATTCTGTTACCAAGTACAGTGGGACCTTGGATTACGAGCATAATCCATTCCGGGAGAATGCTGGTAATCAAAAGCACTCACATATGAAAGCGAGTTTCCCCATAGAATTAAATGGAAACGAAGATAATTTGTTCCACGTTGACTTCTATGGCATGCAATAACGCATAGGGCCAGAGGTGGGGGGGCGCTTAAGAGACTCGGAAATACTCGGAGATCGTTCGGGGAAACTCTCGGAAAGGCTCCGAAACACTCAGAGTATTTCCGAGTGTTTGAGTATTTCCGAACAGTTCCAAATCGCTCTGGGTGTCACCGATGCCCCCGCACATCTGGCCAAATGCGGTACTGCACACCGGAGCAGAGGTTTGAATCCTGCTAGTTTTGCGAGGCAACGCTTGCAAACCGAGTCAGGATTTAAAAAAAAAAAATGCTCGTATTTCGAAAACACTCGTTTACCGCGTTACTTTTAATTCAAGGTTCCACTGTACTGTGAACTTCAGTTCTACTTTGTCATGTTATTTAGATTTTTTCATACAGATCCACCCAGTTCTTTTTACAGCTATTTCATCTGAGCTCTGGTTACCCAGTACTTAATGCTTATGCTTGCTCTCTGTGGATCTTCCCCAAGCTTTTCACAGCTACTTCTACAAGATCTTGTTATTTTTTCAGACTGTGTTTCTTTCCATAGTGTTTTTTTTTTTTCATCTGACCACAGTTAGGTCGCGTACACACGTACGAGAACCTCGTCGGGCTAAACCTATCGAGTTCGTCGACCAGGCTGTCGAAAAAGGCGTCGAGCCATTAGTCCCAATGGCCCGTCGAGGAAATAGAGAACCTGCTATTTATTTTGGCTTGACGCCTCGCTCGACAGTTTGCTCGGCGAAAACGTACACACGATTGAGCTTCTCGGCAGAATATGGATCCCAGCGAGCTTTATGTGTGTACGGGGCCTTAGTTACAGTGGTGCCCCGTATGCGTCCGGCCCCAAATCTACATGCAGGGCGCCGGACGCATGGATTTCAATAGTCTTTTTTTAAAGCACATGATTAAAACCAGAGGCCCTAATTGGCTTCAAAAAAGGGTGGGCTCGGGGCACAGTGCCCACCGAATTGTGTGACAATAGCAAACTAATATTCGCTTTTGTTTTCCTGATTCTCCTCCTGGCCAATCAGGAATCGGGGTCGCAAGACCTGATTGGCAGAGAGGAAAAGCGACCGTATTGGAGGGAGACACAGGGGGGAAGCAGGTGATTCTGTTTGGGGAGCCCAGCAGCCTTATATGGCATTTTTTTCCCGGAGACGTTTGTTCCCTGAGCCTCGGATCTAGCAAGGGGATCTCTATGTGCGGCAGGGACCTACCAGAGTGAACAGAGGAGTACATCCAGAGGGCTTCAGTCTTCAGTGGCATTGACTGGGACTCGGGGGATGGGGGTTGAGATGCTCCACTGCCAGCCCAGGGCTGGGATGAGGTGCCCGCAGAATGAAGCAACCATGATGGAGCCGGTATCAGCCCCGGGCTTCAGACTCAGGGCAGCCGCATCCAGGGGGTGAGTAGTACTGGGACTGTGAGGGGGTATGGGTGGGGCTTTTGTTTGCCCGGTGGTGGGGGTGGCAGGTGGTTTGTGTGTTACTCCATGGTCTCTCCGGTCATTTGGTTGTATGTATTTCCCAGAATATAAGGATATACCGGTATTACCAGTCCTTACTGGACAGGACATGGTCAAAATGTCATTCTATAGTTAAAGGGGTTGTAAAAGTAAAATTTTTCCTAAATAGCTTCCTTTACCTTGTGCAGTCCTCCTTTACTTACCTCATCCTTCCATTTTGCTTTTAAATGTCCTTATTTCTTCTGAGAAATCCTCACTTCCTGTTCTTCTGTCTGTAACTCCACACAGTAATACAAGGCTTTCTTCCTGGAGTGGAGTGCCGTGCTCGCCCCCTCCCTTGGACTACAGGAGAGTCAGGACGCTCTCTACGTTGCAGATAGAGAAAGGAGCTGTGTGTTAGTGGGTGTCCTAACTCTCCTGTAGTCCAAAGGAAGGGACGAGCATGACACTCCACACCAGGGAGAAAGCCTTGCATTACTGTGTGGAGTTACAGACAGAAGAACAGGAAGTGAGGATTTCTCAGAAGAAATCAGGACATTTAAAAGCAAAATGGAAGGATGAGGTAAGTGAATGAGGACTGCACTAGGGTAAAGGAAGCTATTCAGGAAAAAAAATTACCTTTACAACCCCTTTAACTGCTTGTCGACCAGCCGCCGCAGTTATACGGCGGCAGGTCGGCTCTGCTGGGCGAGATCACGCAGCTATAAGTCACCTCGCCGAGCAGCCAATAGGGGCGCGTCGCGATCACCGCCGGGCACCCATGATCGCTCGTTACAGAGCGAGAACCGGGAGCTGTGTGTGTAAACACAAAGCTTCTGGTCCTGTCAGGGGGAGAAATGCCTGATTGTCCGTTGATACAATGTATGAACAGCGATCAGTCATTTCCTCAAGTTAGTCCCACCCCCCCTTCAGTTAGAACACACCCAGGGAACATACTTAACCCCTTCCTCGCCCCCTAGTGTTAACCCCTTTACTGCCAGTGGCATTTTTATAGCACTGATTGCTATAAACATGCAAATGGTACCAAAAATGTGTCAAAGGTGTCCGAAGTGTCCGCCATAATATTGCAGCACCGATAAAAGCTTATTGTGATTTTTTTTTAAGAAAAATATGTTGACGAATACGTTTCGGCCTAAACTGAGGAAAAACATTTTTTTTATATGTTTTTGGGGGATATTTATTATAGCAAAAAGTAAAAAATATAATTTTTTTTCAAAATTGTCGCTCGATTTTTGAGGTGATCAAATACCACGAAATCAAAGGTCTATTTGTGGGAAAAAAGGACGCCAATTTTGTTTGGGAGCCACGTCATACGACCGCGCAATTTTCAGTTAAAGCGACGCAGTGCCGAATCGCAAAAAGTGGCCTGGTCTTTGACCAGCAATATGGTCCGGGGGTTAAGTGGTTAATGTTTGATTTCTCACAGGACCACAGCCTATGCCTGGTCCCGAGCATTGGTGAGCATCATAGACATGTGCAGCCTATTACATAAGGGTGTGCACCCCAATTCTCAAACACACATGCGTTTGAGCAGGGGTGGACTGACAACTCATGGGGCCCCAGGGCAATAGAAGATTATGGGGCCCCCGGGCTTACAGATGGCCACCACTCCAGGAGGCAGTGCAGAGGCAGGGCAGCTAAAATATCAGGATTTTCACATAAAAAGCATGTCGGTTTCGGACATATAAGGGACAGATGTAAAAAAACACAGATTTTTACATACTGTCCCTGGTTTTACTGAGCCTGGCAACCCTGATGGGGCCCCCTAGTGGCATGGGGCCTTCGGGCAGTGCCCGAGTGCCTCAATGGTCAATCCGCCCCTGCGTGTGAGCATATATATTACACAATGCAAGCTTTTATGAATAAATGTAAACAAGCATTTTAAAATGCATTAAAACATGTTTTAATTAAACACTTATTAATGTAAAAAAAAAAGAAACACTCTTTTTTTTTTTTTTATTAAAACATTTAATTGTTCACGCTAGCAGTTGAGGTGCAGTAAAGCCCTGCTGTTGAGCCATGCTTATACCGCCCCTCAAGCACTACCATCTTTTAGCTTTAGAGGCAGTGGCTGGGCATGTTCACACGCCACAGCTGCAATTCTACTCCCTGTTGCTTTCAGCAGGTGTAGCACCCACTGACTGTGACCCATTCAAGTGAAATGCGGCACTCTTCAAGCGGCCTGCAACTGCGTGCAAATTATCACCACCTGTCAAATTCTCTCTGCATGTGTGGGAGTGACGTCATTGTGGCTCTGGCCACCCATAAAGCTGAAGCCTGCAAACCTGGAAGGAAGACAGGGGAAGATGTTCGCCCTGTCAAAGGGCTTCGTGGTAAGGTGAGAATTTCATAATGTGCCAGTATAGGATGCATACTAGCATATTATGCAATTGCCTTACAGGGGAAATTTTTTTTTTTTTTTTTTTTTTCATTGCTGTGGTTTACAACTGCTTTAAGTTGGTACATGTGCACAGGTTTTTTTTTTATTGAGATCGCTAGCTGACGGGTTCTTGCATCTACACAAGCAATATGAATGCAGGAATCCCCCTGCTGGGACATCATATTCTGACAGCGACTCATCACCGTCAGAATACACTGATTAGTATTGCAGCTGATTGGCTGCAAGTGGCTGATTGAATGTTTCCAGCAGTCCTATCCAAGAGAAGCTGATCTAATGATTGGCTTCTGTCTTACAGGGAAGGCTACACATAGATTGAAATGTATTCAGTCCCTGGTGATCTCAATCTGTGTGTACCCAACTTTACCTTATTCCTTGCGCTGCTCCCTCCACTGCTGTGTCTGCCCCCCTTAGCTTCTGTGTAAGGTACTGGCTGTGGTCACACTCCAGCCTTTCCATCATACCATACAGGGTTAATGTCTCTGAATGGTATGTGATGATGATGTCATGACTTTGAGTGAAGAAATAAAGCTTGGAATCAGGTAAGTGAAGGAGGATAAAACGGAAAATTGTATACTCACCTTTCCGTAATTTTCCTTTCCTGACGCATCTTCATGGCAGCACACACTGGGTTGTGACTCCGCCCCCACAACCTGACAGGATTGGTTAGCTATAAATTTGAAGGGGAGACGCCCCGCATCATTCTCTGTATATATCATCATAAAACAGCAGGGTGGGCATCTGTGTGCTGCCATGAAGATGCGTCAGGAAAGGAAAATTACGGAAAGGTGAGTATACAATTTTCCGTTTTCCTGACGCATTCATGGCAGCACACACTGGGATATAACTCGCCAGTCGGGAGGGTGCAAGAAAACAGTAATATTTATTCTTTATAGCGCTGAGGAATTGGCTCTAAGAACAGATCTGCCGAAGTCGGCGGTAGCCAGGAGAGCAGAATTCACTCTGTAGTGAGAAATGAAGATGTGTTGGGAAGACCAAGTTGCTGCTCTGCCTATGGTTTCCGGTGAAGTCCCGCAATATGCTGCCCAAGAAGTGGCCTCTGCCCCTGTCGAATGAGCCCTAATGCCCTCTAGGAGGCGTAAGTTGCTGGATGGAATAGGTCTCCTTGATAGCTTTAACAACCAAGAGGTAATGGTACGGGAGGTAGCTGGCTGACCTCGTCTGCTCCCGTGTGGGATAATCAAGAGAGAATCCGTCTTCCTGAGATGTAGCTGTGACGTAACTGGAGATGGTAGACTTGACATCCTAGTCATGGGACTCGCCCCTCTCATTAGTAAAAGACGAAAGGACGATGTCCTGGTTATAATGAAAGGAGGAAGTTACCCTTGGATAAAAATGGTCTGAGGGCTTCAGAACCACTCTGTCAGGGAAGAACACTGAATAGGGGTTCCATAGCCATAAGTGCTTGTATCTCCGGCGCCCTCTTAACTGAGGTGATAGCAATACGGGAAGCCATCTTCAGAGCTAGGTTCCACGGTGAGACTAAGTTGAATGGAGAAAAAGGTGGATTGGACAGGGCCTCGAGTACTACACAGAGATCCCCTGTTGGAAAGGCTGGCCTCCTTGGTGGTCTGATCTTACGTAGGCCCTGAGGAACAGAGTGACCAGATGATGAAGAGCCCATCTAGTACCCGTCATGGCTGAAAGGGCAGATACTTGCACCTTCAGGGTACCCAAGCCCGGGCCCTTGTTAAACCCTGACTGAAGAAATTCAAGAATTTGAGATGGGATTCCAATGTCTTTGCTGCGATGACACGAACCTCTCCCAGATCCTAGTATAGGTGAC
Source organism: Rana kukunoris (assembly GCA_029574335.1). Classification (NCBI taxonomy): domain Eukaryota; kingdom Metazoa; phylum Chordata; class Amphibia; order Anura; family Ranidae; genus Rana; species Rana kukunoris. Next base: position 36,263,012 of record CM056055.1, read on the forward strand.
ATCAGTGGAGCTCCTTAGAGCTTGTACTAAGGTTGATATTACCTCCTGAGAGTATCCTAGTTCCCCTAACCTAGCCCTCTCAGCTTCAAAGCTGGCAAATGCAGCTTCTCTGGGCTGGATGGAAGAATTGCCTCTGATGTATGAGATCCCAGGTTACTGGAAGATGTATTGAGGCCGCGTACCTAGTTGTAGCAGGGTCGTAAACCATGGCCTCCTCAGCCGGAACGGTATTAGTACAATAACTGAGGCTGAGGACTTCCGAAGTCGGGACAGGAATCTTGTAATCCGAGAAGTTGGAAGAAAAATGTACCCTAGCTCACAGCTCCATGGAAGAACTAGGCAGTTTGTCCCTTCAGGTAATGGAAAGTGGGCTCTGGACAGGAACCTCTGACACTTGGAGTTCTTTGGCGTGGCCGCTAGGTCGACTTCTGGTTCTGGTACTAGTTTTCGTAAGAATGGAGAATACCTGTTGGTTCAGGGACCGTTCGTGTGTTTGAAAGTGTCTCTCGGCTTAGGTAGTTGGCCAACGAATTCTGTGTTGCTGGGACGCATACTCCCCACAGATCTAACAGGTGCACTTGTGCCCCTTCCATTATGAAGCGTGCGACTCCTGATGCCCCCCTGTCTCTGGATACATGACACCGCTACTTGTTGTCCATCCTGATCAGGACACTCTTCCTCTATAGAAGAGGCGCAATGGCCAGGAGGGCCTGAAAGGCTGCTCTGAGCTCTAAAATATTTGACACTATGCCCTGAGCCCGAAAATGCCACTGTCCTTGGGCTACTCAGTCTAGATAGTGTGGACCCCATCACCCCTGGCTGGCGTCCGATGTTACTACTTCTGGAGTAGGGGGAACTTTTGGAATGGACTCCCTGAGGTCGGACGGGTGTGTCCACTACCATACTAATTGCTTTACCCAGTTCGGGATGTGAATGGTTTGGAGTATTGACGTTCTATTCCACTGCCTGAGAAAGGAGTTCTGTAAGACTCGCATGTGCCACAGGGGCCACTGTATCAAGGGTATGGATGCTGACATGGACCCCTGGGTACTGAGGCAGGCTCTGACAGTTAGACGTCTGGATGATAGCAGACTTTGTATCTTCTGGAGCAAGGGCTTCAGCCTCTCTTGAGGGAGTTGCACCCGGTACAACCTGGTATTTTATTCTGCCCCTAGGAACACCCTAACTTGCCGAATGCTCTGGGTGCTGAGGCGATGCCGAATGGGGGGCACCAAAATTGGAAATGGGATTGATCGATTGAGAACCGAAGGGACCTCTGGAAGGTAAGATGAACTGGGATGTAAAGGTAAACGCCCGAAAAATCTAGAGATAGCATCCAGTCTCCCACGTCCACTGACAACAAAATAGACTGAAGGCTTTTCCAATCTGAGGGCCTCTATTTTGATCGTCTGTTGAAATTCTTTAGGTCCAAGACTGGACGTAGATCCCCATTTTTTTTTTTTTTTTTGTACCAGAAATAAAGGGGAATAAAACCCCCTCCCTTTCTGGTGCGGAAGTACTTGGTAGGCTGGAATGTGTTCCCTGGCAATGTGCCCATGAATTTCCAATTGTGACCGTTCTTGATAGAGGATAGTGTTCATGGATCTGTTATACGAGTTGCCCATATCCGAGCGAATCTCTTGAGTCTGGTGCTCACCTGAGCTGGGTGGGCAGACGGACCCTCAAAAAGGACTTCTGCTGTTCCCCAGCTGTGATTGGCTTACTGTATCTACATGAAGGAGGGTCGAGTCTTCCAGTCCCTCCTAAATTCCCTGCCGGGCGGTAGGATCTAACATCCCTGTACTTGACAGGAAGATCACGCCTGTAAGCGGGGCCCTTTTGGGGCTCTGGTTTTCCTATCGGAGAAATCAGCCCAGACTTTCCCCCGGTAACCTTGGAGATGGCCGAGTCCATCTTTGTGCCGAATACACTTGAGCCGCCATATGGAATTTTGCACCAGTTGATTTTGACGCTGCCTTCGCTATCCAGGGTCTCAGCCATAAGGCCCTTCCCAGCCATGAAGTCGCCCCCTCAGGAGCCGTAAGCCAACTTAATTTTCCTGCAGGGAGGAGAATATCTTCCCCTGGTCGGCTCCTTCTAGAATGGGATTCTCAACATTAGCTGCCTATGCAGCGATAGTTTTAGCGACTGCCGCTGTGGTGATAGCCGGCCTACAAGCGGCTCCTGTCGTGGAGCAGGCTTTCTTCAGTTCTATATTGATTTTATGATCAAGAGCGTCCCGGAAGGTAACTGCGTCTTCAATCGGTAGAGAAACGTCTCTAGCGAGTCGCATTAAAGATGAATCGACCGTAGTTGCATTGATCAAAGAATCGATCTTAGACTACCACAAGGGGTACAATCTGCAAACTTGTTGCTCATACTGGGCCGCTTATGCGACCCCCCCACTTATCCTTTATGAGGTTCTCCAGCTCTTCGATGAAGGGAAATGATTCAGGACCCCCTTTTCAGCACCGGGAAATATTTCTGAACCTTCAAAAGTTCTGCCATAACCTCCTCCCAGCCGATCGCTTCCTTGAGTGAATGGGCAAATGGTTCAACCAAAAAGAGACAGTCCGACGCCTGCTCACACTCCTCATTCTTAGAGAGGGTTACTGCACCCTGGCGTAACGGCCAGGCGATGTGCTTGGGGAAGGATCGCCCACATATGATCCCTGTGGCGATTCTCCTGGGAGATCAGTATCTACTCTGGCCTCTGAATCCTTGGTTACTTCGATGAAGTACGAGTGGCAGGCCAATTCCCCTGGCAAGGATGGCGCCCCCCATATTTGGCAAACATTTGCCGTGGTGCGGGTAAGATAGCTCTGTCTGGGATGAAGGTAATCGTCTGCGGTGGGACCGACTATGACGGGAGTGGCTGTGACGCGATCAGCTATGCCTTGATTGAAGAAATCAAGAGGGTAACCTTGAGCGATTTCTTGCGCCTTCTGCCGGAAGCATGGCTAGAATCTCCCTCTGTGCCGCAAACTTGCGTCTCTTGACCCGATAGGGCTACCAAAACTGTAGCGTCAGTGGCCAGGCTCTCTTTTTTGTCTCCCCTCTACTTACCACCTTCTGGATGGCCTCTATACCTGGTCAGCTGATGGTGGTCTGCGAGGGCAGTGGCTCCCATGAGGATAGCAGAGAGACAGCCCGAAAAGGTGGGAAAAAAGAGAGAAGGGAAAACATTACAATATGTTCCCCCCCAACATTTCTATTTATTAAATTAATATAATAATTTTATATACATATATCTATCCTTCTTTTTTATTTTTTTTGGATTATATGAATTGTTAAATTATGGATACACTTTCTTCTATGGTATGTTATAAATTAATATATAAATGTATTGAATGAATGAATGATGAAAACTTATATAGCGCGGCACATGCAAACTGAATCGCCTCTGGGCGCTTGTATAATATCTTCTATCCTATTTATTCCTTTTTTTTTTTTTTTTTGTGTGTAATCAATTAGCCCAGGCTGATCTGGGACATGCCTGCACACACCTGGTGCAATCTTCACTCTGAGTAGAGCAGAGCAGCAGTGCGGCAGCCAGAACTACAGAGCAATAGGACTGTTTCTTTTTTCCTTCTTTTTTTTAATGACGCGCGCATGTGCAGAAGCGTCCCGCTCGCCCGGCGCCATTTTGGAAGAGGGCAGAGGAGACAGGCGGCGTCATCACTGAGCTGCGCGCATGTGCAGAGCGCCAAGGGGTACGCAGCGGTGACCCCGAGAATATGGGGTGTCAGAGGAACCACAGGGCTCAGCAGAGCTGAGAAAAAAACAACAGGCAGACAAAGGTACAAAACGGACTAACCTTAGGTGGTAAATGTAATGATACAAATACCTTTGTGGAAGGACACACTGCGCTGGAAGGAAAGACAGAGCGAAAGTGGGGGCCACTGCGAGATTTGAAGCTTCTTTAAAGCTTGCTACAGATGCCAGTATAATTCCAAAGCCCCTGAGACCACCAGAACGGGGTTCCCACCATAAAGCTCATTTAGAGACTGTACAGGAGGGACTTCCAAACAGGAGAGGCTGAACCTGCTGGGGCGATTTGCGGTAAGAGGCATGCTTTTTGCTTGTTCATTCAATCTTGTCAGGTGAGGATGAAAAAAGAGAATGATGCGGGGCGTCTCCCCTTCAAATTTATAGCTAACCAATCCTGTCAGGTTGTGGGGGCGGAGTCACAACCCAGTGTGTGCTGCCATGAATGCGTCAGGAAACTCCCCCTCCCACATGCAAGGATTTTTTATTTTATTTTTTAACGGAAACGTTTTATCAACCACTTAAGCCCCGGACCAATATGCTGCTAAATGCCCAGAGGCGTTCTTACAATTCGGCACTGCGTCGCTTTAACAGACAATTGCGCGGTCGTGCAACATGGCTCCCAAACAAAATTTGCGTCCTTTTCTTCCCACAAATAGAGCTTTCTTTTGATGGTATTTGATTGCCTCTGCGATTTTTATTTTTTGCGCTATAAACAAAAATAGAGCGACATTTTTGAAAAAAAATCAATATTTTTTACTTTTTGTTATAAGAAAAATCGAATAAACTAAATTTTAGTCAAACATTTAGGCCAAAATGTATTCAGCCACATGTCTTTAGTAAAAAAAAAAAAAATTAGCTACCTAGCGGCAACAGCGACACTAATACAGCGATCAGAAAAACGATCGCTTAGTGACGCTGGTAATAGGAGGTGAAAGGGTTAACTAGCGTGGTGATCGAGGGGTATGGGGCTACCCTGGATCTAACACTAACTGCCTGTCACACTAACTGTCACACTGACACTAAATGCAGTGAACAGTAAATATATGATCACTGCAATCAGTGACACTGTGACAGGTGGGTGATCGGAAGGGGTTAAGTGTGCCTATGTGTACTGGTGTCAGTGTAGTGTTGGTGCGAATTACTGTGATGTCTTCTCTCCTCTCGGCGGATTGAGCGATCACGAGGGGGCGGACAAAAACGAATAGCCGCCCCCTCGTCCCGGATCACTCCCGCAGGTAAGACGCCCGCCGCACACAGTGGAGGGGGTCCCGATCGGACCCCCGACCCGCTAGAAGGCAGGACGTACATGTACGCCCATTTGCCTGTACGTGCCATTCTGTGGACGTACATAGTCGTGCGGTGGGCGTTAAGCGGTTTATGAACTAAGCATATACAGAATCCATTTGTAAAACAGTGAGGTGTCTAATACATCAAACCAGCAGGTATACAACAGACAGTCCTATGCGCATAGCTGGTAAGGATGAGCTCTGGCGTGTTCGCATAGCCCACGCGCAGAGCCCGCCAGGAAGTCAGCATTGCGCTAATCACAGGGAGTGAGACATTTTCCGATCTCTGCAGCTGCGCATCGGGACAATGTGGGCTGTGCGAACACGCCGGAGCTCATCCTTAATGGCTGGTCAAAACAAAAACAAACATGACATAGCATAGGAGTTAAATGTCAGCACACAAAGTTATCGTCTATAGGGCATTAAGCGAAGGGTTAATATAACCACGTCCGAGACGAAGCTACGCCAATGTGCTAGGTGAAACGCGTCGACGTCACCAGCCAGCATGATCACGTGACACCGGAAACTAAGCTTGGTTGCATGGAGGACGAAGGAACCTACGGACAATATGCCCTGGTACTTTTCAACTGCTGAAAGCTCAAGCTGTACCAGCGACACCTAAAAAATTTCAGTCCGGCTATGGATGGCTATACGTATACCACCGAATGATCAGCTCCTGATCCACACTACAACCCTTGACGGTAACATATGTCATCGGACACTGTTACATTTGGATATCAGGTCTGGGTGCACACACTGATCCACCAACAATAAAGTGATCTGACTAACGCATCCCAGCAATCAAGGTGGTAACGTATTGACTTTCCTCACTATCATTATGTCAATGAACTATATGCAATGAGCTCTATTGTGGTACCACCTATATGAATCCAGAAAACTCACCTGACTGCTGTCGCTATACGAGCCATAACGAATGCTAACAATCTGCCTGACTTTACATTTACCACCATGGTGGATCTCAAGCTGCCACAAATCTATCTCTCTTAACATACTGAACTCGGGTGACTTCTATACTAACAACTACTAACGGACAGCTCAGACACCAGCCAAATGAATGGGCTCAGAGGCTTATACAGATAGCCATCTATAGCCCCCTCCATTTATTTTTGGATTCTTGATACTGTCAACATGATATTTAATCACTAATTTATAGCTCCTAGATTGACATGAACCTTGGTTCCTGATATGTGACAATACCAAAGTTACCCATTAACCTTTCCTTCCCCCCTCCTCTCCCACTCTTACATCCAGCTAGTTCCCAGCCTCCACACACAGTTTACACCTCTTTGTTTTTTTGCGGACCTTCCGGGAGGGGATATCTATACCCCCCACCGGGCTCAATCTATTGTGATTACCGCATAAAAATGTATCCATATACGAGTGTAACCACAGTGTAGGCTGAACACTAAGGTGTCCGGACCGCGCAAATAGTTTGTGTCTTTATGTATGTTTTTTGTTTTGTCTATGTGTGTTTTTTTCTTTTTTACATAGAGGTTAGCCAATACATGACTGGCGACCAATAGTTCAATAGTTCCCATACAGCCGTGCTGTATATATTTTTAAATTTTGATACTAATTAATAAACACAATTTTGTATCACAACAATCTTTAGATCATTATTTTTGTTGCTCAAAGTAACCCCTTTAGGCCCCCTGCTGGCCGACCATTCCCTTTCCCCCGTCCTTCCCCCCCTCTTTTTGCATTAATATAACCAGTAAACAAATATAAAGGATGGAATGTTTTACTTTCCTGAAGTTGGGATGTATTATGGAATTCCATATCTTGATGTTCATGCTCAGATTTTTTGCAAGGTTGGGAATTACCGGGACTTCTGAGGTGCTACACAGATGTATTTATCATACACATTATATCTTATTAAAAATAATGATTTTAAAAAGATATATTGTGTTTGTTGAATACATCTATGTAGAAGTCCCAATAATTCCTAACCTGTTCAAGAATGTCACTTTTCTTCCAGTAAGGCCCCTTTCAGACGTCCGCCTCCGTTCGTCTGTTTTTACAAGTCCGTAAACGGACTTGTAATGGACCCCTATGGGATCGCGTCCGTTAGCTGATGATGCATCCGCTAACGTCCGCAAAGATCCGCGTCCGTCTGGATCATGGTTTTTCGGACGGAAGAAAACCCTATTTTTCTTCCGTCCAGCGGATCGGATGGGATGAATACGGTCCGTATTCATCCGATTTCCCATAGGGGAGAGAGCGGAGGAGAGACAGGGCGGTCCCTGCACAGTGTGCGGGGACCGCCCTGTCCGCCGACAGCTGAGCGGGGATCCCCGCTGAGCCGACGGACACACACGAAGCGGACCAAAAAACGGTCCGCTCCTTGTGAAAGGACACTTAACCTTCCCTGCAAGGTACAGGACAGGTTTACAGCATAGCTCAGGATAGTGTAAAAGGCAGAGAAGGTCGGGACTTACATGTGGAGAAGATGCAGGCTGCCGTCATTCCCAGGGAGCTATGATGGGGGGTGCTCTGTGATGATCTCTTCCTGCTCCGCCCACCTGTACTGGAGCTGTGAAAGCCCCGACGCCGACAGTTTATCCATTGTAAGCTGTTTTTGTGGCAACAAGAAGCATCGGATGGTGGGCACTGGTAAATACTATCTCCTGTGAGGAATGCAGCCATCATATGTGTGTGAATCGGGTGGCTTGGGCGTTTTACATTGGTGACAATGACCTGTACAATATAACAGTAAAAAAACGCCGCGTTTTGTCGTGGCAAATCGCGGTAAAAAACGCTGCAATTTACATCTCTGTTGAAAAAAAAAACCGCTGCAATTTGTCAGGGCAAATTGTGGTTAAAACCGCCTCAAATCTCCTACGCTTAGGTGTGAATGCAGCCTGAGTGTCCCTCCGGCGGATAATGTCCCCCCTGTACTGCGCAGGCGCAGCACGACCCACAATGGGGCCGACAGAAATAGCCGAAGTTAAATAGCTTGAAGTCAGCTGAACACGGCGCCTGCGCAATGACGGGGATATTGTAACAGCCGCTGGCGCACGCTCCCGATGCTTGTGCTACTCTGCAAGGGGACGGGTGCATTACTGTTATATCGTCTAAGAGGCGGATAGCTACAGAACAGGCCGAGTTTTCTATTGATGTGCAGAGCTAATAACTTGCTTGTGATTTTACCAATATACTACATGTCTTTGCGGGGCGTGTTTAACCACTTCGGGTCCGCGCTATTGACAGAATACGTCAGCAGCGCAGACCTGAGGCGCCGGGGTCACGTCTTTGGACGTGATTTACTTGTAATTCCCCCGCGCGCGCCACAGGGTGGCGCGCGGCGGGGAAAAACAGTCCCGACGCATCACCGAGGATTCGATGCGTGTACCCAGCGGCCGCGATGTCCGTCAGGTACACGCGATCGTCGGTGACAGAGCAGGGACGTGGAGCTCTGTGTGTAAACACAGAGCTCCACGTCCTGTCAGGGAGAGGTGACAGATGCTGTTTCTCTTGTACATAGGGAGACAGCATCGATCACCTCCCCCAGTCACCCCCCACACAGTTCGAATACACCCAGGCAATACATTTAACCCCTTCCTCACCCCCTAGTGTTAACCCCTTCAATGCCAGTCACATTTATTCAGTAATTAGTGCATATTTATAGCACTGGTCGCTGTATAAATGTGAATGGCGCCAAAAATGTGTCAAAAGTGTCCGATGTGTCCGCCGCAATATCGCAGTCAAAATAAAAATCGCAGATCGCCGCCATTACTAGTAAAAAAAAAATATTAAAAAAAAATCATAATTCTGTCCCCTATTTTGTAGGTGCTATAACTTTTGCGCAAAGCAGTCACTTATTGTAATTTTTTTTTTTCTTTTTACAAAAATACGTAGAAGAATACGTATCGGTCTTAACTGAGAAAAAAATATATATATTTTTTTAAAAAAAATTGGGATATTTATTATAGCAACAAGTAAAAAATATATATATATTTTTAAATTGTCGCTCTTTTTTTGTTTATAACGCAAAAAATAAAAACCGCACGGGCGATCAAATACCACCAAAAGAAAGCTCTATTTGTGGGGAAAAAAAGGACGCCAATTTTGTTTGGGTGCCACGTCGCACGACCGCGCAATTGTCAGTTAAAGCGACGCAGTGCCGCAAGCTGAAATTTCGCCTGGGCACGAAGGGGGTTTATGTGCCCAGTAAGCAAGTGGTTAAACAAATGAAGGGTCGGATTTGCACCCACCCTTCAATCGTTTAAACACGCCCCGCAAAGATGTGTAGTATATTGGTAAAATCACAAGCAAGTTATCAGCTCTTCACATCAATAGAAAACTCGACCTCTTCTGTAGCTATCTGCCCCTAAAGCCTTGTACACACAATCGGACTTCAAACAAAATTTTCCGTGGATTTTTGTCCGAAGGGAGTTGGCCGGGCACACCCATAGCATACACATGCTCTGACTTTTCTGCAAACTTTCCTAAAACTTTCCCAACATCACGTGGTTTTTCTGCTCTTTACCGCCACCCTTTGGTCAAGTTCTGCTATTGTTGGTTGATTTTAACATTAGTTCTGGGCATGCGTATTTTGTACTTTGGACAAAAGTCAGATGGATTTCTGTACACACAGTTGGACTTTGCACCATCGGACTTTTGTTGCCGAAAAGTTTGTCCGTTCGCAGAGCGAACTTTTGTCCGATGAAAACCAAAAAAGTTTGTCCGATGGAGCATACACACGGTCGGATTTTTTCCAAAACTTGCTAATGTTGAATGCTGAAAAAGTCAGACCGTGTGTACGGCAGACCGTGTGGCTTTAGACGATATAACAGTTATGCACCCGCCCCCAGATTCCGATACTCAGCACCCCCCCCCCCCCCCGCCGAAGAGTTAATACGTGTGTGGGGAACATTACAGCTTTCATTTGAATAGCTGTAGTGTTCCCCGCTGCACCGCGTATAGACACTCCCCCTTGCTCGGAATTGGACGGGCAATATTGCATTCAAAGGTGTTACTTCCGCCTGTGCATGGATGTGGGATGTTCCGGGCACTTGTTATGTTATCTTGGGTTCTTCTGGACATGCAGTACATGTAGTACTGCGGTGTGGGATGCGTCCGGAGGTATCCAGGACCAGCGTGGAGCACAAGTGGCTGGCATTTGAGACGCTTTGTAAGTAGGAGTCGTTCGTAACTCTGTGACTGCCTGTATAGTCACACACATACATTGGACTTGATGGACTTTTTTGTCTTTTTTAAACATTTACCTACTATGTAACTCTTTGAAATGAATAGGCAGTGCTTCAAACGCACCTGAAAAGCGATTCGGAAGTGCCACAACAAAGGGCATTTTTAACCCCTTCTTTGGGGTTAAAAGCGCCCCACCAACAACTGTTAAGCGCTGCTTAAACAGTGCCGCTAAAACAAGCGGCACTTTAGCGCTAGCGTGGCCCCAGTGTGAAAGGGGTCTTATAGATTGCCATGGTCTGTCCAAGCACTGTGCATGGTATTTTGTGGTAATGCCCTTTATTGCAGCACAACAGAATAAACACAGACAAGCCGTCCACCACACAGTGCAGCCAGTGACCCATTCCCTCAGTCAGGAAGGGCAGACTTGTGACTGGACTGGGTGTCCTAACACTCCAATGGCAGCTCACCACCCTCCCCCCCTCATATTATCAGCTCATACAGCGTCAGAACACCGTGACAACCCAGTATTGTATAGAAATGAGGCACAGAACTGCATGGAGTGAAACATTTAGCGGGACACATCGATATTTTTTGTTTCATTTATTTTATTAAGAAGCAAACAGTCTTCTTCACTCTCCTCGTACAGCTAGCTCGTGACAAGATGGCGGGCGCTCTCTAACACGAGCTCTCCAGCGAGCAGAGGTGCGCCAGGCTTCGGGCGCCCATTGGCTCTCCCGCCCGTGGGAACCGCCCTCACCTGACGTCACGGAGACGAGATATAGGACGGAGAAGGGGCGCGCGTGAGGAGAGAGCTGCGAGATGGCGCCGTGAGAGGAGACCGGGGAGGGTGTCACAGAGACGGCGGCAGCAGCAGTACGGCTCATGTTAGATAGGAGTATTGGCGGGCTCAGGCAATAACACGGGACACACAACGTGACTGAAGACTACAGAAGACAAGCACGGCAATGGAGGAAGAGAAGAGCGGCGGTGGAAGTCCGGGGACGGCGGGCGCTGAAGAGACGAAGAAGCACGGCGCCGCCGCCGCTGCTGCTGCTGTACAAAATGGCGAACAAGCCGAGGAGGCGGACACTAGAAAAGCGGGCTTCGTGCGCCGCCACAGCAACAGCAGCGAGCCCGGGAAGATGGAAGCAGGGAAGACGGTGGCAGGAAAGACGGTCATACCCACAGAAGAGCCCCCCAGGAAACGCTTTCAGATTCCGAGGAAGACCAAGAAAGGTGGTGCTCCTCTTCCGTTCTATAGGGCGAGGTCTTCCCGTGCATGCTGTCCCCCCGGCCACACATCGCGGTGTAATGGTTGTGTAGACCGCTAGGGGGCGCATGGAGTCATGTTACATCACTCGGGGTGCGCGCGTGTGTGTTGGGTTTTCCACTGGTTGCGCGTGGCGATGTCACGCTGATTGCGATTCCTAGCGAGCTAGATGTGGGCGGAGCTTCTGGAGAAGCACGTGGCCCCGCCCTCGCGCTGCGAGCTTTGCCACTTTTTTTTAACCTCTCACCAGCCAATTTGCAAGGTGAAGCCGCAGCATTTCCCACGTGTTTGGTAATGCAGTGCAGAGGCAACGATAGAGTATTGGATTCGGTTTCTCCAAGCCTGATTTGTCTTATTACTTTTTAGATTTTCTTAGTGCAGCAGAAAAGTTTCTGTGCATGCTTTGAAATTTGAATGACTATTAGCCTACACTTGGTTTTCTATTATAGAAAAAACATTTTTGTGCAATCTCTTTAATAGCAACACTCTCTCTAAACGCCATAGGGGAGCTTGCAGTGTATTTACATTGAGATCAATGGAAGGGGTTTGGGGAGGAGTAAAGCCTGCCAAACATGTTGGGTCGATTGAACGACACTGGCTGCTGCGATGTACACCGGTTTGACAGGTGCTCTTGTGGGGCTCCAAAAACCTAGCCTAATGGAAGAGCAAGAAAACTCCCTGCTGGCTGCTGTCATCAGCTCGGTGGCTTCCAGGTACCAACCTTCAACCATGTTCATTGGCTAGGCTGAGATGATGTCACTCTTGTGCATGCGCGGGAGTACATGCATCTCGGCATTGCTGAACATGTGGCATACAGGCAGGTAAGGCACTTCGTATTTTTTTTTAAACCCTCACCTTGCAAAAACAACATATTCAGATTAAAATGGAAGTGAAAGGCAAAACATTTGTGTATACACATTTAAAAAATATATATATATTTTTAGTAACATTCTCTCTGTTCTCAGTGGCAGGACAAGTCTCGTCATTTGATTAGAGCACATGAGTTCCTAGTATAGCTACGGAACTGGCCATGCTGTGCTCTCCTGCGTAGTGTGGTCTGTTTTTAATAGGAATCCAGAGGGACACCAGGAATTTCATACAAGTACATGGTACAGCAGACACATCAGTAATATGAAATATTGGGTTACATACTGTAATACAGAAGAGACGTGGACATGTGTTTTATGTTCCACTTTGATTTTGGAACTTAACTTGCAGTTTTGCAGACAACACCGTTACACTGTCTGACCTTGAGCTTACGGCACCTGTTTTTAGGTACTCGGCACTGTACAAGGTTTGGTTGTCTGGATTAGGCTGGGTGCACAGGGGTAATTTTTGACATAGCAGTCATCACCTGATTGACACCACCCCATGCTTAGTTGCTAGGGATTGCTACACATAATTAATATTGAATAGTCAAAACAATTGGTAGGGATAGCAGTTACAAGTTTAGTGATTGCTACTGGTTATTCACCCAGCTGACAATCTGGAATAGTAATCTTGTAGCACTCTAGTTGTAGGTCATTCATTTAGGCTAGCCGTATACTTGGAACTTTTGTTTAGCCCCATAGACTGAACGAGGGATCTGTTGATTCTAAACGGCATGAATATTATCTACTCTATTGGCTGTTGTATTCAGTACAGTGGCACTGCCAGATGGGACTGCATCTGGCTGCCATTACTGTTCAGCCAACCATTTTTTTTCCCCTTATCAAGTGCCTTTCATATATTTTAAAGAGGAAGTAAACCCTGATGGTTTTAGTTCCTCTTTTGCTCCCTTCAAACTCTGCAAATGAAAATTTTACCTTGCCTGCATACGAAACCCGCGTCGTCCCCTGTGCATGCTATGTTCACCCCCCCCCCTCTTCCTTCCGGCGCCGTGGACTCAGGCTCTGTGACTGGCTGAAACAGCGTGACGTTACTCCCGTGCATGCGTGCCCGAGCCATCGGTTATGGCACACACTGAAGAAGAAACGGCACGAAGTCCATTTCTTCACAGCGCATGTGCTGATTTCAGGGCACTAAAAGTGAAGTCTGGTGCACTTTTAAGAGATTTCCATTACTTATGGGTAAGCATAGGCGTGCGCAGCCTATTGCATTAGGGTGTGCACCCCAAAGCCCAAACACACTACCGATCACTCACAATGTTCATTCAGAAAGGAAAGGGGCCAACAAATCATATATTTAGTGGCCCATTCCCCACTCCTAAAACATCCCAGCAGCAACAGCCATTAGGAGAGGAGGGAAGCTGGCAGCACTGCGGAGGCAAAGATGGGAGCCAGCCAGGGCAGTAGGGGGGATCTGTGCTGCACAGGGTGATTAGGGTGTGCCTGGGCACACCCTGTGCGCACGCCTATGTGGGTAAGGCTTATTCTAGGCTAACCTATAGGTAAAATTAAGACAAAAGGGTTTACAACCACTTTAAGTTGACACTTTGAGCCATGTGCTGCCACGGCCTTCTGTGGTTTGAATTTGAATTTTCCCCCTTAATGACCAGGCTATTTTTTGCGATACGGCACTGCGTCGCTTTGACCGTTGCACGACCCCATTTTTTTTTTTTTGCCCTTTGATCTCCTCTGCAGTTTTTAATTTTTGCGCTGTTAAACAAACGGTGACCGTTTTTGAAAACTTTTTTACTATAATATCCAAATGTAAACTATCATTTTAAGCCAATATGTATTATACATATTTTTGGTAAAAAACACTATAGGACTATATTGATTGGTTTGCACAAAAGTTAGTGTCTACAAAATAGGGGATAGATTTATGGCTTTTTTTTTCTTGCTACTAGATCTGTGATTTTTAGCAGGACTGACATTGTGGCGGACAGCTTGGACACTTTTTGGCATCATTGACATTTATACAGCGACCAGAGCTAAAAATGGCCACTGTGTATTAATTTCACTGGCAGGGAATGCGTTAACATTAGGGGCGATCAAGGGGTTAAGTGTTCTCTAGGGAGAACTTTTTAACTGTGGAGGGGAGTGTACTGACTGGGAGTAGAGAGATCACCGTTCCTGATTAGTAGGAACAGCAGATCTCTCTAGTTCCCTGACAGAACATAGATATTTACATTGTCAGATCGTTCTCACTGGAGCAATCGCAGGGTTGCCGGCAGACATGCGCGTGCACGCCCCATCTCTTACAGCAGCCAATGTACTCTGGCGAATCGCGCAGCTGTGCCAACCTGCCGCAATAGGACAGCGGTTGGTCGGCAAGCGGTTAAACTCAATTGAACACTGTTGGTGTTTCCATAATAGAGCTTTAATGGATGGAGCGGTTCACCACTTTTAGTATACTGCTGTTGGCCTTTTGGGAACATGTCATTAAGGGCATATGCTTACATCCCCACAGTATTAAGATTTTAATTACCAATCTCACTGTATTGTGTAATTGATGAGATTTGTAAAACTAGCAGTAAAAAAAAGAAACCAGAACCTCATGGTGAAATGTGATATGTCTTCTAATATACTTTTGGGACGCCAGAGGCGTCATGGGAATGTATATTCAGCTGCCTTTTCTACGGATTTTTAGAGAAGGCGCATAGTATATAGTTCATTTTTAAATATTTTTTTTCCAAAACCAATGCCTTCAATCTTTTTACATAGAACAGTTTTTTTATTGCAAAATAGGTTTTGTAGTCTATTCTAGACTTGGAATCGACTGTTTTAGTGCTGGTAGAGCATCCGTGAATCGGCTACACAAAGTCATTGGTGGTATCAAACAATGGCATTTACACCTTTATAAATGTATTTAAACTAGGGCTGTTACTGATCAAAATTTTTGTGTTTGATTAATCGATTTTTTTTTTAATCGACTAATTTCGATTAATTATAACGCACATACAGATCCAACTACTTTTAGCTGATCTCCTTGCAGGCTGATTCCCAGTGCAGCTACCAACCACTGGAAAAATGGAGAGTAGGATACAAAAAACACACAAAGGCAGCGCTCGATGGGAATAGCATTAAAACGTTTATAGTCTTCAACTAGGTAACAAAATAAATATTGCACTGGAGATAAAATTGATGGAGCTACATAAACTGTAAAAATGGTGCGAGTAATACCAAACAGTAGCAAAAGCAGTCATAAAAACATGTAGCCAAGTATGATACTGGTATAAAAATGTGTACAACGATGCCACTGCTGAATCCAGATGAGGAGAGGTTAACATCAGTCCGTCGGCATGTAGATGTCCCATGAAGGGAACTATCTCAACTCCCAGTGGATGGCTGTAGAATCCCAGGTTGACAGAGGGAAGTTTAACAGCCCTTGTGTGTGGCAGATAGTAAGGTCCCGCCGGCATGCAGATGTGAAGGCACAGCAAAGGAGCCCTTCAGATGAACACGGCAAGCCCTGCCGGTGTCCGTGACGTTACCGGATCTCCGACGGAACTCCCTGAAGGTCCAGAAGCCAGGGGAGAGGTGAGTACAAAGCAAAATAATTTTAATTGATCGATCAAAAAAATTAAAGATTAATCGATTAATTAAAAGTTAATTTGCACAGCCCTAGTTTAAAGCACACTTGTTTGCATCATGCTACAGATATCTGTGGTTGTGGAGAACTCCTGCTTCTTATCAAGGAGACAGCGGTTTTAGAACAGTGTATTTGAATATATTGAAATCTTTTCCCTGATTAATGGAAACTGAAATCTAACCGAAGGCCTGGTGTCTGGAGTAGAATTTAGACTGTAGGCTTGAGGCATACAACCATGGGCACATGTGTTGATTCATGACTCATGAAAGTTTTTTTATAACAAAAAATGAAGAATTGTTTAAAAAGCTATATGATCAGATTGAACAGTTTGCAAAAACACTCAATGCTTATCTTTCAGTAAGCACCAAATATGGCAATTATTGACCATAGTGCATCATTAAAAATCCTCATCTTAAAGAAAAATTCCAAGGATCTAGCACCATCCTTGCCTGGGGAGGTTCTTCTCCAGTCTGAGGCACTGGCTTTTTAACGAAGGGAAGCTGTCTGTGACTCCTTGTGGCTTCACAGCCAACTTCCCACTGCACTGCCATAATTTGTGTTGTGCTTTGTAACTGGTCCCGCAGCCTCTTGGGAACCTTTGTGTCCCAGGAGGGGGGGGGGGGGGGTGTAGAACTTCCACTCTGATCGCCTAGGTCAGGGGTCTCCAAACTGCGGCCTGAGCGCGAGATGCGGCCCTTTGCTAGCTTTTATCCGGCCCTCAGGGCTTTATTCCTCCCACTGATATGAGGCACTATTCTTCCCACTGACTCCAACAAGGGGGCACTTGTTCTTCCACTGATACCAATGATGAGATACAATTACTCCTACTAATAGGGGCACTACTCCTTATCCTACTGATCGCAAACTATGAGGACATATTTATTCTCACCAATACTGGGCCCGGGGCTTTTTCTGCCCCCGCTGGCCACAATCCGGCCCTCCTAAAGGCTGAAGAACAATAAACTGGCCCTTTGTTTGAAAGGTTTGGAGACCATTGGCCTAGGCAGTGGAAGTGGGTACCTGCTCTTTTCATAAAAACCTCAAATTATTTGCAACGTTTACACAATTTGGTTATCTCAGTATTTGTAATGTAAAGTTGTCTACCTCAATTCAAGATGGCGCATTGACAGTATGGCTCAGACCTGCTTGACTTGAAACTGAATGAAGCCGTCACTCGTAAAGTGGGCAGTTTCTGAAAGCGGGCTATGGAGTAATAAACATATTTATATAGTGCAGACACTGTATACATCACTGTTTTTTCAAGGAACTCCCTTACCATACACGTTCACATATATGGTGAAAAGGCTTTTTGGGTTCTGGAAGAAACCCACAATGATTCCATGCGTGTAGTAGGATGGTGAGGTATGTACCCCAGTGCTACCACATGAATACAATAAATGAAGACTTGGGGTGACCTAACCATCAGTGATTGTAAGAAAAGCAACTACTACTAGTGTTATTAGGAAAAGTAAGGTTGAATGTGACCACCTACTACTAGCTGCTCCATGATCTGTACGCATGTGAAACTAGACTTCTTTTATTTTTTTACAGATACTTGTATAGTGAGGTAAATTTATGCACAGCTTTGCATATGTATTGTACGTTTGCATCAGTCCCTGCCCTCGAGGAGCTTACAATCTAAGAAAACCCATACAGGCACAGGGAGAACATGCAAACTCCAGGCAGGTAGTGCCATGGTTGGGATGCGAAGCGACTAACCTTTTGATCCAACGTTTAACAGACATATTTGAGTTAAAAAAAAAAAATAGATTTTTTTCTAGCCATAAGTTTGTGGACGTGTTCTATTTTGAGTTCTTGAACAATATTTATTTTGCCACAGATTGGTTTAAAGTTTATACTGGCCGGTTTGGCGATTTGTATTTTCAGCATGGATATTGCATGCAGCCTTCTCGTATAGTCTGCAGAGAAGTATTTTCCCCAGTTGTCGTCCATGGCAGATGGGTCAAAAGTTAAAAGGCAGTTTTTTGTTTTTTATCCCCCATTTTGTTTTCTCTGGAGCCTGGTGGTGGAATCCATCTCTTATGCAGCCAGTATGTTGTAATGCAATATATGTGGGTATCATGATAAAGATTGTGTGTTTTTGATTTAAAAAAAAAAAAAAACGCCAGTGTGTGTATATATTTTATCGCCATAGTTTTGGTAAATGGTTACCTATTGTCCGAGGTTATATATTTGTTCTGCAAGTTATATACTTTGTAAATTAAACCAAAATAAATATAAAAAAATAAAATCTTACACTTTTTTTTTGGTTTTGTTTTCTTGTGTGGATCTGAAATTTGCGCGAATACATTTTAAAATTATTCCTAAAATAAAAAGTAACACTTTTTTGTTTTTGTTCATGTTTTAGCTCTTCAATCACTTAGTTCCGATTCGCGGGAATTTGAGGAGCTTTTGAAAATTCTACATGCCTCATTCTTGGAAGCAAATTCTAAAATGCATTTCACTTACAAATCTGCCCAACTGGTGCACAATGAGTTCTTGGAGAAAGAGGTCAGTGAACAATAAATTGATCATCTTTTTAGATTGATCAAGTTTTGGGTTGTAGGTTTGTGGGACTGAATGCTTGAATCAGTCAAGATTTGTGCCAAGTTGCCTTTTTTTTTTTTTTTTCTCCCAGACTTTTGACAGTTGTAAGACTGCTTAATTTGTACAGCTGCTGTCAAAAGCAGACAATGTCTAACATCAATGTACTTCTAGTCAGGGTTAAAGGAAAGATATGAACGTCAAGAGTTTGACTTGTGTACATTGTGGCACACTTATTCTGTAACATTTTGGTTTAGTTTAGGGCTGTGAAAAGAAAACATAAACATTTCACCACTGTACTGTCTAAATTGACTGACTGACTGTTTTCTTCTTTTCCCTGTCCCCAATTTGAATTTCTCCCCACTTAATAGTTTACTGAAAAAAGAAGACAGTTGAAATTTGATGGCCGCCTAGATAAAGAGCTTGCTGAATCATATGGTTTTCTTTTGGTTGATGAAAGCCAGGTAAGAGGAAGATATTTTGACCATGCGAGGGTGGGAATCAAAATTCTCCAAACAAATCAGAATAGTGAAATGCAGGGTTTTGAACATTAAAAAAGCTCTCACCTTTTTAACTGAAGTTCTCCGTGCTGTTTAGCTTCCACCAGTATATTGTTATATTTCTAATTGCTACTTATATGCCTACCTTTTTTTGGTACATTTTTGGCGTGAGTGCAGCAATGGTGGTGTATCAATTTGAAAAAAAAAAAAAATCAGGCTTCACAAAATGGTGATTGGAACGGACTTATTTAAATCCTAACCTGGCCCAGTTGGTACTTCTCTCCTATTTCACCATTGATGCTTTACACACTACTGCACCTTGATTTCTAAGTACTGACACTTGGATCTGTAAGAAAATAGAGTGCCAAGGTTTAATCAACAATGTCTTTAATCACAGGCATTTTTCCTCTCATAACTTTATTTTTAAAGTATTACTAAAGCATCTTTAGATTCATCCCTATTAATCGCATGAAAATTGTTTATAAAAATAAATATCACTAAATGCAGTAAATGGCAGTGTCTCCAGTTCCTCCGTTAACTTCGTTTGGGAAGTGTTCTATCGGAATGTAAAGTCTTCTGATTTCTTTTGGACTACAGGTTGTCATTTCTAGCACATGCATGCAACTGCCATGTGATTATTTCTCCTCCCCTGGACTAGCTACACACACCGTGTAGGCAGTGTCCTGTATACTGTGAGCATGTATGAAAGGGTGGCTTTGACACAGGCTCCATAGGACCCTACAAGCTTAGGGAACCACTCTTACCATAGAATTTAAGGCCAGCGACGGGAGATTTGATAAAATTAGGATCAAGTGCAAAAGCTTTAGCAAAAAAAGCAAAACTTTATAGATGCTGCCATCAACATCTTAAAGTGGTTGTAAACCCACGATACAAATGAATAAAACCTGCAAGACGAGGGCATAATGAGCTAGTATGCATAGCATACTAGCTTATTATGAATTACTTACCTTAGATCATTGCCCCCGCATCGGTCCTCGTACACTGCTCCGACTGGTGACATCGCTCCCGGAGTTTTGGGTATCAGGCTCCAGGGGTTGTGATTGGCTGGAGCCGCGATGACATCACTCCCACGCATGCACCTTGTAAACATTTTGACCTCAATATATGTATGTGTATTTAGTGCACCACAACACTCTGGGCAACCATTTGTTCTGTGTGCTTTGCAAAAAAGCCCCCCTGGGTGTGTTGGCAGCACATCTAAAAATATCCAACCTTAACATGCCTGCGTTCAGATAATGGACTAGACAGGTGCAAAGGGGACCTTGGAGAGGAACAGTTTAAGAAGGCCTGATTGGTGAATGTTCACGAATATCACAGGCATGACTTTAGTAGTTGGTGTTCTGTGTCAGTTCAGATTACAATTTGCATTTCAGATGCCCTTGACACAAACGCATTCAGCTGTTCCAATCTTCAGTGTTCTGAAAAATTACCGTGCGTTAAGTAAAAGCCGACTTCAGACAACTAAATTGAGTAAAAATAAAAAACATTACTCAAAGTAAAGGTCATACTTTGTTTCTCGGTTTTGCCTCTGCCTGCAATATTGTAACCTTGTCCTGCCATCCTAGGCTTAATTTGCAACTTCTCAAATTTCTTGCTGGTTTAATTCCAATACTGTACAGCTGTAAACAAAGTAAACCGTACTAAACACACCATGTTTAGATTTGCATCTTATTTTTTGACATATTGGGTGTCTTCAGTTCTGAAAGCCATGGCTGTCAGTGTTTTATTTTGACAGTTACGCATGAAAAATTCATGGTTGACAAAACTGCAAATAATTCATACGATCCATCATGCTAAGATAGCCAGGAGAAGTTTGACTTTAACAGAAAAGGTCCAGGTGCCATTGTGTAATTTTAGATGACTGGCTACCTGTCTCCTGTGAATTTTTTATTTTATTTCAAACCTACATTACCAGATCTGCAGCAGTATTCACTTGTTTGCGACTTATATTTTTATAATGTTAACCACTTTCCGCCTGGTCAATAGCAAATTGACGTCCTGGAAGTGGTTGTGTAATCCTGACTGGACGTCTATTGACATCAGCAGTATAACGTGCCGGGCGCGGTGATCGGTGGTGCGGGGTGTCAGTCTGACACCCTGCATCTCCGATCTCGTTAAAGAGCCTCCGACTGATCACGATGTAGAGCCGTTGATCGGCTCTTCCTAACTCCCGTCTGACACGCGTCAGTGCCCACAAATGGGCACTGACTGACAACATGGGCATTGTCAAATATAAAAGTGATGCCCAGCAATGCCATAATCAGTGACACCCCTCAGTGTCAGTGCCCACCTCTCAGTGCTACTTCATTGGTACCCATCCGTGCAGCCATATCCGTGCCCGTAATTGAAGAAGAAAACGTACTTCTTTACAAAAAAGAACAGAAAAAAATACTTTTCAGTCTGTTGCGCAAAAAATCGCAGAGGTGATCAAATACCACTAAAATAAAGCTCTATTTGTGGGAACAAAATTATAAAAAAAAAATGTTTGGGTACAGTGTGGCATGCCCGCACAATTGTCATTCAAATTGCGACAGTGCTGAAAGCTGAAAATTCGCTTGGGCGGGAAGGTTCATCACAACAGATCAGACCACCTGGCTGCTTCACAATAGCAGTGATCCATGGAAATGTTTTATGGACTATCTGCTAATATCAGCACCTTTTTAACCACTTTCTGCCCGGTCAATGGACAATTGACGTCCGGAAAGTGGTTGTGAAATCCTGACTGGACCATCTATTGACCTCCTGCAGGATTTCATGCCGGCGTGAGCCCGTGGGGGAACGCATCGCGGTGATCGGTGATGCAGGGTGTCGGTCTGAAACCCTGCATCTCCGATCTCGGTAAAGAGCCTCCGGCGGAGGCTCTTTACCACGTGATCAGGCTGATCACGATGTAAACAGGAAGAGCAGTTGATGGATCTTCCTCACTCGCGTCTGACAGACGCAAGTAGAGGAGAGCCGATCGGCGGCTCTCCTGACATGGGAGGTTCGTGCTGATTATTAGCACAGCCCCCCCCTCGGATGTCCACACTAGACCACCAGGGAATGGCAGTGGGGGGGGAGGCAGTAAGAAAAAATGCCAATTAGTGCCCATCCTTGCCCAGTGCCCATCTGTATTTACCAAAAAAAATTACAGAAAAAATAACTTTTTTTTTTTTTTTTTCAAAATTTTGGAGGTGATCAAATACCACCAAAATAAAGCTCTATTTGTGGGAACAAAATAATAAAAAAATAGTTTGGGTACAGTGTAGCATGAATTGTCATTCAAAGTGCGACAGCTCTGAAAATTGGCTTGGGCAGGAAGGTGCTTAACCACTTGTCATCTGCCCGCCGTCAATTGACGGCGGGCAGACGACTCCATTGTTCTGACATCACGTCATATGACGTGATGTCCCTTTAAAGCCGTGGGCGGGCGCGCGCGCGTCGCCGGCGGCGCGCGCGCACCCGCCGCTCCGCGGGGATCCCGTGCGAGTGCCCGGCGGCAACGATCGCCGCCGGGCACACGCGATTGCTCTGTAAGTGAGCTGGGACGTGCAGCGCTGTATGTAAACACAGAGCTGCACGTCCTGTCAGGGAGAGAGGAGATCGATTGTGTCCCTTGTACATAGGGACACAATCGGTCACCTCCCCCAGTCACCCCCCCCTCCCCCTACAGTTAGAACACTCATAGGACACACATTTAACCCCTTCCCCGCCCCCTAGTGGTTAACCCCTTCACTGCCAGTCACATTTATACAGTAATCAATGCATATTTATAGCATTTTTCACTGTATAAATGTAAATGGTCCCAAAAATGTCAGAAAAGTGTCCGAAATGTCCGCCATAACGTCACAGTCCCAATAAAAAAATCGCAGATCGCCGCCATTAATAGTAAAAAAAAAAAAAAAAAAAAATGCCATAAACTATCCCCTATTTTGTAAACGCTATAAATTTTGCGCAAACCAATCGATAAACGCTTATTGCATTTTTTTTTTACCAAAAATATGTAGAAGAATACGTATCGGCCTAAACTGAGGGAAAAAAAAAAAATTTTATATATTTTTTGGGGTTATTTATTATAGCAAAAAGGAAAAAATATTGCATTTTTTTAAAAATTGACGCTCTATTTTTGTTTATAGCGCAAAAAATAAAAACCGCAGCGGTGATCAAATACCACCAAAAGAAAGCTCTATTTGTGGGGAAAAAAGGACGCCAATTTTGTTTGGGAGCCACGTCGCACGACCGCGCAATTGTCAGTTAAAGCGACGCAGTGCCGGAAGCTTATATTTTGTCTGGGCAGGAAGGGGGTCTAGGTGCACAGTAGGTAAGTGGTTAAAGGGGTAATTCCCCCAAAAAACTTTTTTTAACATTGATTGAGGCTCGTTATGTCAAGGGGAATCGGGTATTTTTCTTTTAGAATCTAAGCAGTACTTACCGTTTTAGAGATGCATTGTCTCCGTCGCTTCCGGGTATGATCGTCTGGTCTGGGCGTGCCTATTTGATTGACAGGCTTCCGACGGTCGCATACATCGCGTCACGAGTAGCCGAAAGAAGCCGAGCGCCGGTGCGGCTCTATACTGCGCCTGCGCACCGGCTACTTTCGGAAAATCGAGACGCGATGTATCCGACCGTCGGAAGCCTGTCAATCAAATAGGAACGCCCTTCCCCAAAGACCATACCCGGAAGCGTCGGAGACGATGCATCTCTAAAACGGTAAGTACTGCTTAGATTCTAAAAAAAAACACCCGATTCCCCTTGACAAAACGAGCCTCAATCAATGTTAAAAAAAAGGTTTTTGGGGGAACTACCCCTTTAAGTGCCTGGTATGGAAGTGGTTAAATAAAAAATAAAAAAACACTGCTGAAAGTACAAATACTGATTAGGTAGCTGCTTGATTCCCCAGGCTTGTTTCTATCTCTCTAAAAATCATCTTCTCGGGTCCCAGGGTGTTTTTTTTATTTATTTTTTATTCTGTAATAGTCTTAGTTCTAGACTTTTTTTTTTTTTTTTTACCTTTTTGTAGTCTACCCAATGTATAATGTAATATAACATAACACATTTTTACTTTATTTTTTTTTGGGGGGGGGGGCGGTAGCAGAGAGAGGTTTAATGTGGGGTAAATTTGGATGTGTTGCAGTTTAATTGGAAATAAATGGTGAAACAAAATGCATTGTCCTGTCATTTCCATGTGTGTTTACATAACTTGCACACGCCATACATTTATTTCAAATTATAATGTCTGCTGGTCAAAACCATATTGGAGCAGACTTTCTCAACCCTTTTACGCCAGAGTAGCTCCCTACATTTTTCCCGGGGGTCAATGGGGAAAAGATGTCTCTTACATTGGTGTAAGAATACAACATTCACAGTGGTGGTGAACCTTGGACTGCTAAAAAGATCATAAATACAATCCTGTATACTTAACACCGCCATGGAGTGATCTCAAAGTATCAGAAGCTATTTTCAGCTCCTGGGCTTAGTATTGGATGTCAGCAGTTCTACTGCTACCAGAAGGTACTTGGAGTGAGTGTAATTTTAAAAAGCCCAGGGACAAATGGCTGTTATCCCTGTAGTGTTTTGAAATGGCACATGGAGGAGTCTGTAGTTAAAGTGGAAGTAAACCCACCTATGATTTTCAGGCAAGGAAGCTGCCATCTTGGCCTATGTTTAATCTTCAACTGCCATGGTGCTGTACGTGTTATCAGTTATGACACCAGCCATTGGATGGTTTGACAGTATGGCTGAGAGCACAACCAATGTGACAGTTGGCAATCCCGGCATGCCGGAAATGTAACTGCTTTTTGAAACTGTTAAATCGATGGGTTTACTTCTGCTTTAACTGCTTGAGGTCTGCTACAGGGTGGCAAATCGTGTATCTCTATCTATATATAATCTTCTGGGTAGGGGGGGGGGCATGCGCCAGCACCTGCCGATTGTCCAGCAGAATGGCAGTCTATGTAAACAAGGCAGATCGTTGTTCTGACTGGAGGAAAGGGATGGCATGGGTCCCTGCAAAGCAGGGAATAAATTCCATCTCTTCCCCTAGTAAAATACCCTTGCACAGTATATAGTAAAACACCAACGCACAGATGAATTTTGATCGCCCCTGATTTTAGCCCCTTTAGTCGATGTCCTTAGTACAGTGACGGTGCATATTTCTTTCAGCACTAATCACTGTGCCGGTGTCACTGGTCCCCAAAAAGTGTAAGAATGTGCTCCACAATATTGCAGTCCCGCTATAAGTCGATGTACGCTTATTGGTATTTTTGTTTCCAAAAATATGTAGCCCATATACATTGGCCTAAATTTATGAAGAAAGTTAGATATGTTTTGATAGGATTTAAAGTGGAAAGTAAAAATATTCAAAATTGTTGGCCTTATTTTGTTTATAGCACAAGAAAATAAATGCAGAGGCGATCAAATACCACCAAAAAGAAAGCTCTATGGGGTGGGTGAGAGGACATTTTATTTGGGTACAGTCCCATGACCATGCAATTGTCAGTTAAAGTAATGCAGTGCTGTATCGCAAAAAATGACCTGGTCATGAAGGGGGTACATTTTCCAGAGGTCAAATGGTTAAAGAAGTTGGTGTCCGACCCTGTTAAACAAAAAAAAAACTCTATTTTACAGAACATCTAGAGTAGCATTATATTGGATGGTTACGTAGATTAATTTACAAGCAATGGTATTTTAATGGTAACCAGAAACCATTTTAATACCATGTATTTTTTGTTTGTCATGCAGGCAAATGATGTAAAGCCACTAATTCATTACCAGATAGCGAAACTCAGTTCTTCAATATTTGTCAGTTCTCAAGCCGCATTCAAATATACAGACAGTGGGGAACCACACAAACTTGCAAAAATAGTATTCAAATGATATTGACTTGGTAGGCATACACCTTTTAATCCCTTCGCTGCCAGGCAGCATGCTTTACTTCTAAACTCAGCAAGCCAATTTTTCCTTTTTTTTTTAACCACTTAAGACCCGGACCAAAATGCAGGAAAAGGACCTTGCCCCTTTTTGCAATTAGGCACTGCGTTGTTTTAACTGACAATTGCGCGGTCGTGCGACGTGGCTCCCAAACAAAATTGGCGTCCTTTTTTCCCCACAAATGGAGCTTTCTTTTGGTGGTATTTAATCACCTGCGGTTTTTATTTTTTGCGCTATAAACAAAAATAGAGCGACAATTTTGAAAAAAATGCAATATTTTTTACTTTTTGCTATAATATCCCCCCAAAATATATAAATATTTTTTTTTTCCTCAGTTTAGGCCGATACGTATTCTTCTACCTATTTTTGGTAAAAAAAAATCGCAATAAGCATTTATCGGTTGGTTTTCTCAAAATTTATAGCGTTTACAAAATAAGGGATAGTTTTATTGCATTTTTGTTAATCCTTTTTTTTTTTTTATACTACTAATGGCGGCGATCAGCGTTTTTTTTTTTCGTGATTGCGACATTATGGCGGACACTTCGGACAATTTTGACACATTTTTGGGACAATTGTCATTTTCACAGCAAAAAATGCATTTAAATTGTATTGTTTACTGTGAAAATGACAGTTGCAGTTTGGGAGTTAACCACAAGGGGGCGCTGTAGGGGTTATGTGTTCCCTGTGTGTATTTACAACTGTAGGGGGGTGTGGCTGTAGGTGTGAAGTCATCGATCGCGTCCTCCTATAACAGGGATGTTTACACACGGCTCTCCCCGTTCTTCAGCTCCGGGGACCGATCGCCGCACTCCAGCGGCGATCGGGTCCGTGAGTCCCGCGATCACGGATCTTCGGACCGGGTCACGGGAGCGCGCCCGTGACCCACGGCTGGGTACTAGAACCAACGTAAATATACGTGGATGTGCCCAGCCGTGCCATTCTGCCGACGGAGGCGGTCCTTAAGAAGTTACAGCTTTCAGAGTTTGAAAGACCCCCCCAAACCATACATTTTATAAAAACTTAGCATAAGTAGAAAAAAAGCGCTCCTGTTTTTTAGGGCCTATGAGTTTTGCACAATGTGTATCAAAAATATTTTTGCTAAAATCATTAGTTAATACATATAAAAAGAAAGCCTTGCAGAATAACCATGTGTGTGTGTGTGTGTGTATAATATATATATATATAATATGTGTATACACTCACACTATATATATATATATATATATATATATATATATATATAATAATTTTTTAGTGGATGGTGAACCCGATTCATGAAATTTGAGCGGGGCACATTATCTGCAGTGTTTTGTTTTCTCTCTTCAAAGAGATGTCCTGTAGCTCTCTCCTGAACTGTTCCTATATCGGCCTCATAATTCCTGACAACTTCTCAGACACATCAGAACTTTTATGTCAGGGGAGGTTGCTATAAATTAACAGGGAGCTGGTCCTGTTACAAAAGACCCCTGAGAGTCTCTGCCTATATGGAGAGGGGGGTGTGTGCCTTTCCTCCCAGCAGTTAAACAGGAAGAGAAAAATCTCCTAACAGAATCTGAACTTTCTAAACGGTATATAAATGTGAAGACAGCAGATATGGATGTAAAACCTATTTAGGGAGAGTTGGTTCATCTGTGTATCATCTGAGGCTTTTCACTGGCTGCATGGAGGGTTTACGTCCACTTTAACCGCTTAAGGACTGTCGCACGACGATATATGTCGGCAGTCCGAAGCTCCTTAACTGCGGGACCCGATCGCCACCCGTGTCCCGCGATCAGTCACAGGAGCTGAAGAACGGGGAGAGGTGTGTGTGTAAACACACCTTCCCCGTTCTTCCCTGTGGCAATGTCAGTGATTGTCTGTTCCCTAATATAGGGAATGACGATCACTAATGTCATACGCCCTGCCCCCGCCCCCCTACAGTTAGAAACACACATGAGGTCACACTTAACCCCATACAACGCCCCCTAGTGGTTAACTCCTTCACTGCATTGTAATTTTCACAGTAATCAGTGCATTTTTATAGCACTTTTCACTGTGAAAATGACAATGGTCACAAATGTGTCAAAATTGTCCGATGTGTCCGCCATAATGTCGCAGTCACAAAAAAAATTGCTGATCCCTGCCATAAGTAGTAAAAAATAAAAATAATAAAAATGGCATAGAACTATTTTGTAAACGCTATACATTTTGTGAAAACCAATCGATAAATGCTTTTTTTTTTTTTTTTTACCAAAAATAGGTAGAATACGTATCGGCCTAATTTATGCCATTTGGTATACAGCGACTGCATGAGCACAGTCCCTGCTGTCCAATCTGACATATATGTGCGTTCACAGCCATGGTTGCAAACAGTGTGAGCTCAGGGCATGCTCCCAGGACCACACGGATGTCAGATTTGGGGCAGTGGCTGTGTTCGTGCAGTTGCTATGTCCCAATTGACATCAATAGGACTGCCTGCGCAGAGAGGCATGGAACATCTGTTTCATCTGTGCATACCTGTGTGGGTAAACATGGTCATGCAGGGCTTGTATGCTGTAGTAATCCCTGTGTGAACAAGGCCTTACTATGTTGTGTGTTTTTTGTCTTAGCAGTGAGTGAGCTTTGATATGTCAGGGGTCTAAACAGACTCCTGATCTCACTTTTTTTTTTCTTTTTGACAAAGAAGCCAAAGATATGAAACAGTCCTCTGTCCCAGGGGTCTGTAAACTTTTTAGCCTGGGGTCCACATTGTATATTTTATAAAACTTGGGCCCAAATTTTTGTTTATGAATAAAAATCTAAATAATCTTATCTGAGCCTTTCCGCACGTCCTTTGTCCCTGTCGGAGCCTTTCTGCATGTCTGTGTCCCCCAGCCTGATCAACACCACCCCAGATATACCCCCAGTCTGATCACACCCCTCCACCATCACACACACCTTTTGGGTTTTCCAGTCCTGTGACTCCCCCTGCAGATGTCAGCGGAGGAATCTTCAGCACACCAGGGTGGGTCAGCTGTCACTGGAGCAGGCACGACAATACCTCCATACAAATCTGATGGTGGCAGCTGCACAAAGCAGGAGCCTTCTCCTGCCCACCCTCCTCCTCTGCCACCACTCCCCCAGCCTGACGCTCAGCCAGCACATGTCCGTGCTGCCCGACAGCGGGCCCCACCTCCTCCCTGCATGTATGGCAATCTGCCCACCGCTCTGCGTTCCTCTGTCTTGTTGGATCCGCTTGTTGGACAGCTGCACACATACATCGACCCGTCTACCTTCTGCTCAAGGGAAAATTGAAGCAGGCAGTCTCTGAATGAGCTGCGGACCCCATAAAACATCCAAACGTGCAGGCCGAGGTTTAGAGACCCCTGCTTTGTCCCGTTCTCTGCAGCCTCAGCGGCACTGCAGATGAATAAATATAAGTCTATGTATAGTTTACAGTTCAGTTTACTATGCTTCTGTTGATGAATGAACACGGTGAGCGATCAGTACCTATCATCTACTGGGTTTGTTTAGGAAAGGGGCTGGTAAGCACATGTTTACCGGCCTGTTCACTTCTTTTCATCCTGACATCAATCTCCCTCATTGATGCTACAGCTGGGGGGGAAGGGAGGCAAAGCTGTCCAGCAGCACTGGGGGGGGGGGGGCTGTGATCAGAGAGGATGGATCCACTTTTCTTTTTTTTATTATTATTTCTGTGACAATGGATCAGTGTTGCAGGCTGCATTGGTGGCGGGGATAGAGAGAATTCGTGCTTCAAAGGAAGGGCAGAATGGGGGGCTACATTTAAGGTGAATTGCTCTGATCAGTGTTCAGAACTGTTCAGCAGTCTGCTAATCAGATTTGCTATAAACTCGTGGTCGCTGTACTTGGCTGTGAAAGGGTTAATGGAAACATGCAAATCATACAAGCTGCTTTTACTACATGACTGGGAAATGTATCAGATGTTTTGACAAATCCCAAGTAATGGTCAGGAGCATTAAATCAGTTTAGACTGTGACGACCGTTTTTGGTCTGTATGTAAAAGTGTAAAAATTGAGCTATATTAAACGGGGAGTTCATATATTTGAATAGGATTACACGTAGGAGCCGAATAGTTATTATAGTTAACATTTTTTTTGTTCATGGTTTTTTACACCAAAAAACAGCACAATGGAGATACTTCTTTTTCCTGTTAAAGTGGTTGTAAACCCACTTTTTTTTTACTTTTACCTACAGGTAAGCCTATAATAAGGCTTTACCTGTAGGTATAAAGAATATGTCCTAAACCTGTACGGTTTAGGAGATATACCCCTCGCAATGCGCCGCTGATTGCAGCGGCGCATGCGCAGGGGGGAATCCACGGCGAAAGGACCAGCAGCCGCCAACCCTTGCCGATTTGAAATCTCCCGCGCGCACGCGTGGGAGTGACGTCATCGCCGCTCCAGCCAATCACAGCGCTGGAGCGGCGATACCTGAAAGACACGCCGGAGCAAGATGACATCTCGCTCGGCGGGGACCAGGTAAGTGTTCTTCACCTCTTTCTGAGGTGAGTATTTCATAATCCGCTGGTATGCGGTGCATACTTGCTGATTATGCCTTTTGTCTTGCAGGTTTACAAAAATAAATAAAAAATTGTATATGCGGTTTATAACTGCTTTAAAACCCTTTTTCTTATGCCTTGTGACATGCATGTAAAAATCCAGGCTATAGTTTTTCATCTCTGTTCTGTCATCACATAAGCACTTGAAACAGTCCCATGAGTCATACATGTCTACTTACCTATAGTCCTATCATATGTGTGGAGGATCAGGAGGCAAAGTGTGATCTCCTTCAATGCATATAAATGGATGCAGGTCAGGAATGAACCAGAACGTGTTGTTCTGCAGCATTTGAGGTTGGTAAAGACTTGTATGACATGGCTGTTGTCTTGTTGAAAACAGTTGTAGCTTTTTGTCATTTTTACTGAAAAAGACGTGTTGCGCGCACGCGTGTGTGTGAGAGATATATAGATATAGATTATAAAAAAGTGTAGTTCTAAGATAAATACTCCATGGGGCAATATCTATGCTGTAGTAGTAACCTGTGTTGTCCCTGTGATATGAAGGTCCTTTTGCCATTAACACCTGTGTCCAAGAACCTGCAGAAATATTAAACTTGGGCTGGCCATGCATTACACTATTGTCTTCAATTTCCTTTTAGATTTACCTTCAACTATGTAGTGCGAGGGTTTGCCTGACTGCATACAATTCGAAAGTGTTTAAGTGTGACTTCATATTGGGCCCTCGAATTCCTACTGTATTAAAGTGTATTGTATTTGTACTGTCTACCCTCAAGTTGTAAAGTGCTGTAAATTCTGTATATTATATGGTTTTGGTAAATCAAATGGAAAATGTATATAATGTATTGCCAGTAGTAGAGCAATTCTTTACACATGTTAACGTTTCAGGTAATATCTTTAGGAAACTGAGCTTTTATAGTGTTGTGAAGCTTAAATTGATAACGTGTAAACATGGTTGTTGCTTTATGCTTTTAGGTGAATAATATATGCGAGAGAGGGTTACTTGTGGGCCATTCTAAGCTTATTACACTTGGAAAATCCTCTATGGGTGAGTTTCTTTACAGTATATTTAATCATTGTTAAAAGTGTGCTGCTTTTTTTTTTTTTTTTTAATATAGGTTTTATTCTAAAGTTTAGGTGGTGGGAAAGGCAAAACTACCAACAGACCTTTTAAATATTCCCTCCCCTTAGTATTGCATGTCCGTTATCAAAAATCACAATAGAAATTCAGCTTTTAGCGTGTTTGTTTTTATTTTGCAAGTGCAATCAGAAAACTGCAAAGCTTTGGGTCATTTCTAAGAGCCCTTTCACACTTTGCTTCACATAGCGTCGGCGGTACAATAGCGGTAAAACTCTATTTTACTGTCCGATTTGTGGCGCATTTTGGGCGCTAGCGGGGCGCTTTTAACCCCCCACTAGCAGCCGAGAAAGGGTTGAGACCGCCGCAATTCGCTGCTGCAGTGGCTTATTGCCGGCAGGAATGGCAGCGCTGCCCATTAAGTTCACCGCTGCTAATGCGTTCCAAAGAAGCTGCTGGCAGAACTTTTTCTGACGCTTTCACACTGGAGTGAATAGAGCAGCTGTTTAAGGGCGGATTGCAGGCGCTATAGT
Organism: Rana kukunoris; assembly: GCA_029574335.1. NCBI lineage: Eukaryota > Metazoa > Chordata > Amphibia > Anura > Ranidae > Rana > Rana kukunoris. The sequence continues at coordinate 36,295,088 of CM056055.1, forward strand.
GCCTGCAAAATGCCCCCGGTGTGAAAGGGGTCTAAATATAGAACACTGACAACAGGGATGAGTTAAATAGAACAATGGTGTCACCCATTTGTGTCAAGGGAGAGAGGAGTTTCCTCTCAGTAGCTGGGCCAGAAGGGGAGAGAATCCTGGAGTTTTGTGGTCGCAAGATTTCATAAAAAGGAAAAACTGTACAGTGATTTGTGGTAAATGGTATTCAGGGTCATGGGCCTACTTAAACCGTTATCCTTTTACTTGAAGACTGTTTCTGAACATTGACCAGAGGCACATTTAACTTAAAGCGGAACGAATCCCATTTTTTAAGTTGAACAAAACTGTTCCATTCAGGGCATGCTGTGAATAACTGTGGCAAGTGCTTGTGCTCACAACTGATCTGTCGCACATGCAACACCATGACAATTGCAGATCAAATGGCTGGTGTCATAACTGATCACACACGCAACACCATGACAACTGCAGGTCAAATGGAGCCCAAAATGTTCTCTTCCTTGGCTGTAAATGGAAGAGAGATTTTTGATCTGCTTTAACCCAAAGTCTAATGATGATCAGTTGGGACTAAGCTTACAGACAAGCAATGTTAACATGGGGTTCTGTTTTTTATGTTTTGTTTATGAATTTGTACTCTTAATCAAATTGAGCTTTGGACCCGTTTCACACTGGGGGCACTTTGCAGGCGCTATAAAACTAAAAATAGCGCCTGCAAAGCACCCTGAAAGAGCCGCTGCTGTCTCTCCAGTGTAGAAAAAGTCCTGCTATGTTTGGAGCGGTCAAGGAGCTGTGTATACTGCTCCTCCACCACTCCTGCCCATTGAAATAAATGGACACCTCAGCTATACCACCGGCAAAGCGATGCGCTTTGTGGTGGTTTTAAGCCCTTTCTTGACTGCTAGCGGGGGTTAAAGCACCCTGTTAGTGGCCGAATAGCGTTGCGAAATTGACGGTGAAGCGTGCTAAAAATATCGGCTCTTTACCACCGACGCACCCACTGCCCCAGTGTGAAAGGGGCCCTTACGCACATACCACAAGTTTAGACCTTTCCCTCCCCAAAAAGTATAACCATCTGGAATGTGTTGGTTTTCATTAGACTTAGCCTGGCAACAATGAGGCTCCATTCACATCTAGACGTACGCTGTAGCGGCGTATTGCGGCGACAAATCAATAGGCGTTTTGTCCCCGCGATTTGCGGCGACAAAACGCCTATTGATTTTTTGCAGAAGAGGTGAATTAACATTGCCGGCTATGCCCGTACGCCCGATACGCCTGAAAAAAAGGGTCCGGGACTTGTTTGAGCTTCAGGCGTATGGGCGTTTGGGCGTTCGGCGTGGAGATGTGAACCATCTCCATAGCCGACAATGTTAATTCGCCTCTCCAGCGTATCTAGGGCTGCTTCAGCGTCGGGCGTAAGGCGACAAAACGCCTAGATGTGAATGGAGCCTAAATCTGAATGTATGTTAACTAGTTAATGTCGTCTGAACCATTTCCAAGTATGCTGGGCAAGATTATAAACTTGCATTTGTGCCAAGGCAAGGTAGGAGAACTACATACTGTATATTCCAGATATTCAATAATGTTAAAGTGGGTGTAAACTTGATTCATGAAATTTGAGCTGGGCACATAGATCTGCAGTGTTTTATCTCTCTGCGTAGCTTTCTCTTGCTGCGTTCCTCTCTCATATGATAAAAAACAACTGGAGTTTTGAGTTGGGGGCGGCTGCTATAAATAGATTATCACAGCTCTGAATTCTACAAGAAAGCGAGCGTTAGAGTCTCTACTTGTGTGTAGAGGGGTATGTACCTTTCCTCCAATCTTTTTTTTTGTTAAATTTTTTATGGGCTGTGCCCAGACTTTTCTGCAATGATAACCAGAAAGAGAAGCAATCCAAAACAGGAAGATCACTTTCTAAATAGTATCTAAAGATGAAGACCACAGGTGTGGATGTAAAACTTGAGATTTGTTACCTCCCTGTGTATCATCTGAGGTTGTTCACTTCGCTGGGTATGTGTGAGGGTTTACATCCACTATGTTCATCTTTTTTTGCCATGGTTCACTTGGCACAAGCATTTAATCTGTGTACCAAAAAAGGACACATTTTACACATGGTTTCTGAGAGACTATTCCAACTAGTTAAGCCGTTCTGATCAGCTTAATTAAATGATGCCTCCTATGTAATCCAAAGGTATGCAGCATTTTGTGATGAGAAATCTGAATGTTTTTATAGCCGAGCAAAAAAAATGTCCCTATATTTTGTTTTAATTGTTTAATTTGTTTTATACTTTTTTTTTCTATAGGGGTGTACTTATCCAAGTTTGCTGACTTATTGCAGGCCAACCCTTTAGAGGCTGGCACAACAGGCACAGTTTTCATATTTAAAATTATCAAGGTAAAAAAATACTTTTAATGTATATAAAATATGCACTTGTGCTGGTTGAATGCTGATTTGACTTCAGGTAATAGTATTATTTTGGTGTCACTGGGGGTGCTTTGCAGGCGCTAAAAATAGCGCCTGCAAAGCACCCTGAAAGAACCGCTGCTGTCTCTCTCTCCAGTGTAGAAAAAATCACTTTAAAAAACACCCTGTAGCATTTCTGGCCGTGGCCCTCTTGAGTGAGGGCAGATTCATGTAGCATTTACTTCCTGGAGTCCATCAGCATTTAGCACAGTAATGCAGGCAGAAGGGTGTGTGTGGCTGAGGGTAAGCCTCCTAACCTCCTGAGGACTTCTGGGATTCATGATATCATTTGCCTAGGCCTGGAAACCAGGAGGTAACTGAAGAAATGTAAAACAAGGTTTAAAACGCATAACTATGAGATACTTTACTATCTATTTACTAATGCTAGCAGCATAAGCATTACAAATGGTGTTGCTTGAAAGTGAAGTTCCCCTTTAAAGTGATACTAAATGCACTGTTTAATTTACAGTGTCCTATCTGTTTTTTCTGTATGTGGATGATGGCACTGTAATTTTAATTAAAAAAAAATCCTAATCGATATACAGCTGTCGCATTACCTAGATCTTTCCCAACCTGTCTGCAGGGAAACAGAAGCAGGAGCCTTTGGTCCACTACTGCTGGTTATGTGTTCAAAATAAAAAAAAGCATTTGGGATACAGAGTGAAAAATTGATAAACTGTTTATACAATAATGCAATTATATATTTGAAATTAACTCTGTGTTACGCCCCTCTAGCCTGTGTTTTAAAATAACAGGGAGGTAAAGCCACCATCAAACAAGATGTATAATATCACCCCCATAGTGTGGAGCTATTTAGAGGACATGTAGGAGGGAGAAAGTGGGTTGGCATTTACCACTGTGTATATGCCCACATGTCTGTCTCAATAGTCACATGAGCTGCTCAGGTGTGATGTGGAGGAAATGCTCAGGGTAGAAAAATACACAGAAAATTGAGCACTAACTGCCAACACTGCTCTGCAAAATTTTGAGGCGGGACACAGAACAGCAGGATCAACCAGGTTTTTGCAAAGTACAGAAAACCAATCACACAGTGACTGAGTATGAACAGCATGTAATACACCATTTATTGATACTTTTTAAAGTGGAGGTCCACCCTCCAAAAAAAAAAATGGCAAGAAGGCTACAAAAAAATGTGAAAAAAAACGTTATTTATTTTTTCTACCTGCCAGAAGTGGCTGTTAGAAGGCAGATCGTCCTAATCTGCCACTTCCTCATCCGCGGTGGGTCCTGGTAAATGGGGAGCGGTGTCTTCTGGGACCGTGTGTGTGTCGGGAGACATCCGCCCATTCACAGTAGTAGAAAAACGGGTAGTGAAGCCACAACGCTTCACTTGCTGATTCCCTCACTGAGGATGCTCGGCTTCGGCTGCCGACATCGCGGCACTCTTGGCTCTTGGCTGGTTGATTTGTGAGTGAACCTCCGCTTTAAGTGTCCTTTTTACAAGTCAGCAGCTACAGTGTTTGTAGCTGCTGACTTTTAATTTATTTTTATTTTTTTAGCCGGACCTTCGCTTTAATGATATGGGTTTGATGTTTTAATCCTTGGATCAAACATGCCTTTTCTCAATTGAGATCATTATTTTGCATGGTAAATAAATTGTGTTAGGTGTGTCAAGCAAAATGGTTTGCACTTCACCAGCCAAAAGCAGTGTTTCATATAGCTAGGTATCGAGAGAATGATTGAACCATTCGTCTTTCTGGATTTTCTTTATTGTACATCCCAGGCATTTTCACTGCGTTTTTCTATTTTTCCAGACCTAAATGTGACAGATCAGAGGTAGCCTGATATAGCACTTTGATTGCTGCTTTGGCTACAGTTATAATGTAGTAATGTAATTTTTGCTCGCCATTCATTAAGGTTTGTGTTGCTGTTTGGACTAAAGTCTTGTTTTTGTTTTTTAGGGGAAAATGAAATTTGTGTATGATAACTTTAGAAACAATCTGGAAGGAAATCTTGGTAATGGTAGTTTGGATCCTGCTCCTAAGCATGAATGCCATATCTTAAAGAACATGAATGCTGTCACTTCGCTCCTGAGTTACAGGGCATTTGAACGCACGCAGGTAGGATTGCCATGTATTTTTTCCAGTATGCATTAAAGGTGTGTTTAATAATTTAAAGCTTGAGGTGCAAACAACTGAGAATTTTTACTTCTAGACTTTGCTTTACTGCACCTGTTCACCCCACTGCCTTTTGTTTATGATCTTGTGATCCTTGGAACACAGCCGCTGATGATGCTGGAACATCCTGTATTAGCTTGATTATGCAAGCAGAGATTGAACACATACAGCACAGCTTTTGGCATGTAGTATTTACATTTAATAGTACAAAGAAGCTCACCTTAAAATATTTATTTCATGAAAATACTTTATTATTGTAGTGTTTTTCTTTTGTCTGACTTTTTTTTATATATATATATATATATATATATATATATATATATATATATATAATTTTCTGTGCTCCTACTATCTTATGTGTACTCTTATTAATATTTTTACATGAATCAGAGGGTGCCATCAATGGACTAGTGCCATTCTGTAAGATATTAAACTGTTGCCCACGTAAAACACGCGTGACAGCAAAAGGGTGAGCTTTTATCCCCACACATTGCACATATGTGTCGCTGGACGGCAGCAGTGACATCCTATCTGAAGACACAATTATAACACCTGCTACAGGTTATGTTCATTGACCTTGTAGGTGAGATTGTAAGCTATAATCATATACTTTTATATAAAGATATTATATGCTTTGGATCAATACAGATCTGACTGTTTAGTGCTTATCTTCATATTGCCCAGATGTTTGGTTTCCTACCATAAGAATGTGGCTTTTGTAATCTTGTTACCTGTCTTTTTCAGTATTACTTCTATGAGTACGGCTTTGACGAGATTCTTAAGAGACCTCGACATGTGTGCCCATATGCAGTTGTGTCATTTGGTTATAAGACTGAACTGCCTGCGCCGAGGCCATCCTTGTCACCTATGTCAGGGTAGGTGTTGCAGTGTGAATGTGGATATCTCATCTTGCTGTAATGTACATGCGCTTGTAAAAAAAAGTTTGATTCCCCATTGCATTCTGTATTTTTTTTCTACTGGACACTTTGCCACTACAGTGTATTGTAGGGACTGTTGTGAGGAACCCCAGGGGACTGGTGAATCCAGCACTTTTAGAAGTGTTGCATTCTGACAAGTCAGTGATTTTATTTTTTTATTTTTTTCATAAGTACTACAATGATTGTTGGTGCAGGAAGCAGAGGATAGGTTGGTTTGACCTGGTCAGTATTTGCTCCATAAGATACAAAAACATTTTTCACCATTTTTCGAGGGGGAAAAGTGCGTTCTATGGAGCGAAAAGTACGGTATATAAAAAAAATTATGTTTGGGAGTTCGAAGTAATTTTCTAGCAAAAAATATGGATTTTTACTTTTAAATAACAAATGTCAGAAATGGGCCTGGTCTTGAAAATCCAGTTTCTTCCAAAAAAGTGTTGGGAGTATGAGGTTTTAGCCAATGGGTTTAGCTACTAGTGTATTCAGTGTGACATAACTGCAACTGCTATTTGATGTATAACAAGTCAGGATCTGTGACAAGATGACTGAGAAGTAAATATTTAACTGAAGATCTTTCTGATTTTAATAGGTCAATACCCTTCAACTCAGATCGATACAATGGTAGGTATTTTTTTTTTTGTTTAATATCTTTTTATTAAGCGAGGAAATGGCGTACAAAATAATTCCTGATATAAGTTTGACACATAACTACATTTGAAAGAACAAGCATAAATTAACATTTCTGGAAGACACTCAGAAACGTATAAAGATCTGAAGAGATTTATGTAATTTCACGCAAAAAGGAAAATTCTGTATTCTAACTGATCTGCACACATTTGTCAGTTAAAACAAAAATATTGTTCTGCGTTTTTACTTTAAACTTTGAATCCTTTTCTGTTGTGTTCAATGTTAACCTATGGTAATTTTTTATTATCTTGTTTAGTGGTAACAGACCGAAATGGTTTTATAATGTGGAGAGGACAGCTATTATGCAACGGAAAACTCTTGTGCTTTGCTTCCCTGAAATCAAATAACATTTTTTTGCCATACAAATTGTAAGTACATTGACCGTTTGATATAGTTTAAAGTGTGTATTGCCCCAACATTTCCTATTACCGATGTCTGTTGTATTTGCCCGATCTGTCTGTTGTACAGTGGCGTTCGGAAAATCTCGGAAATACTCAGTTCACAAGCCTTTCCGAGGTTTTCTGAGTTCAGCCGAGGTGTCCTTGGGCCTTTCCGAGTGATTCCAAGGCTCTCCGGTGCCCCCCACCTATGGCCGCATGCAGTATTGCATGCCATTGAAGTCAATGAGGAACTAATTATTTTTGTTTCCATTGACTTCCATGGGAAAACTCACTTTGATATGCAAGTACTTTGGATTATGAGCATTCTCCTGGAATGGATTATGCTAGTAATGCAAGGTTCCACTGTATACATGTTAATCATATCCCCCTTAATCGCCTCTTCTCAAGAGATAATAAAATAAGTCCCTCTCATTTCTTTAAACTGTTACAATATTAGGAATATAATACAAGACTGACAGATATACCTATAACAAGAAAAATGCTACCTACTTCCTAGCAAAACTAAGATCTGTATACAATAAGAATACACAAAACGGTTACTCCGCTTATAGGAACTTCACCATCCCCTTGAAATAAGGACCCTTTTGACCAGGGGTTGACAAAATACGGGCGCCAGGTCCCAACTGCGACAAGAAATTGTGACCTGGTGCCCGTCATGGTGGGGGGAGATGGGGAGGCACAAGATCGTGCGGCGGGCCCGCGACGGCTGGTAATTGAGGCCGCGGCTCTGCGGTCTTGTGAAGTCCCAAGCTCTAACTTCTGTGAGCGGGCGCCATCTGGTGGTGGCCGTTGGCATTACAAGTTAAACAGCTGTTCTAATGTGTCATTTTTTCACTGCCATCTCCTTCCCTCTAATTAGAACCCCCAAACATTATATATATTTTTTATTCTAACACCCTAGAGAATAAAATGGCGATCGTTGCAATACTTTCGTTCATGCTGTATTTGCGCAGCGGTCTTGCAAGCGCACTTTTTTGGGGAAAAAATACACTTTTTTTCATTTAAAAAATAAGACAACAGTAAAGTTATCCCAATTTTTTTTTATATTGTGAAAGATAATGTTACGCCCAGCAAATTTGATACCCAACATGTCACGCTTCAAAATTGCGTTCGCTCGTGGAATGCAGACAAACTTTTTACCCTTTAAAATCTCCATAGGCGATGTTTAAAAAAATCTACAGGTTGCATGTTTTGAGTTACAGAGGAGGTCTAGAGCTAAAATTATTGCTCTCGCCCTAACGATCACGGTGTGGTTTGAATACCGTTTACACACGCGGGCGCTACTCACGTATGTGTTCGCTTCTGCACGCGAGCTTGACGGGGCGTGTTTTCTGACCCCTAACTTTTTTAGCTGGCTCCTAGATTCCAAGCAAATTTGTCAAACCCTGTCTGACGATTACAGGAGACCTTCATTAATGATACAGCATTAGAAAATCCTGCTCTCACATCTGTTCTTTGCTTTTATTTGGAAAGTTTGAAGATGACAATCCCACCTGGGCATATCCTTTTCTGCCCCATTACACTGTTGTCAGAAATGGCAAAAGCTCAAGCTAGATATTTATAGTTGACCAAGAACACCAGTATAAACAATGGTAGCAGAGAGAGGGTATCTTGTGTAAGCGCTCCTGGACTTCTGTTGGACAAATGTCCACTTGCAGAAAGCCTGAACAAACAGACCAAATGTCTGAATGTGATGGTCACAAAACTATATACAGTATAAATATTGCACACATCTCCATGTATTTTATATACATAAAAAACACAACAGTTGCAATACATTATGCAACCTGAAAGTGTCACAATTTTTGCTGCGATTTTAATGAGACTTTAAGTAATGCCTGTGTAATCTTGAGGTCTATGGACCTCAAATCACATCAGTCGGGTCAAAGTTCATAGCTGGCTACAGATTGCAGTGGAGAGGTGGTTTTGATTAACTTACAAAATGGATTTTGTAACAATTTGTGTTTTTTTTGAATTTTTAACAAGCCTGGAGTTGCCCTATTGTACTTCATACTTAATATTTTAACTTAATAGACTTTTTGATATGGTGCATCTTGGTAAATAGTGTAAATATATGTAAACCTTGATGTGATGTCTTATACACAGACCAGAGAAGCTTGATATGGAAATTATAATGCGGCTGGAGCAGATTAAAAAGCGGATACCATCAATACTGTTCTGCAAAGAAACTCATAAGCAGAACAAGGAAGGTATGTTTTCAGTACAACACGGTATTGCAAAGCTCCTGTGAATGTGAAATGAGTTATCCAAGACTTGTTTGTTCCTTCATTAGTAAAGCTAATGTATAATTTTTGCGTTTTTAATGGATGGTGTGGTGTGTCCTGGGGAGGTAATGTCGGTCACATTAAAGTGGTTGTAAACCCTTGAAAACAACCTTGTTGTACAGGTAAGCCTTACCTGTAGCTACCCAGGATATTTTCTAAACCTACATGGTTTAGGAGATATCCCCTGCATGTGCCAATGTAATGCGCAATGGGGCAAACTGAAGCAATGGCACCTATGCGTCATCACGTCTCCGGCCAATCACAGCGCCGGAGCTGCAATACCTGGAAGCAAGCCCTGGGCGACATGTCGTCCCGAGGGGGAGACGAGGACAGCTGCCGGGCCTTGATGTGAGGTAAGTAATTCATAATGAGCTAGAATGCTATGCTCATTATGCCTTTGTCTTGCATTTTTTTTTTCTTTGGGTTTACTTCCTCTTTAAGGGTACATTCACACTATTGCTTCATAGCAGAAACCAGCCTTATGCTGAAACTGATCACTTTAGTGCAAAGCTGGTATCTGCTGTGTAGCAGCGGTGAGGAGCGTTGCCTTGCATTTGGCACATCGCACACAAGGGTTGTGGTGTGAACGTGGCACACACAACTATTTTGTGCCTTGGTGGTTATGGTTACCTGCTTTGATCCAGAAAAATTCAGGTCACGTGTACAAGCCTTAGAGCTCTAGGACAACACCTTGTAACAGTTTACTGTGCATTGTCTTTCTATATCCTATGTCTCATTTTTTGTATTGGCCTCAATCAGGGAAGTGTGTATTTACCAAAATAGCACATCTCTTTTTATTTATATATATATATATATATATATATATCTATATATCTATCTATATCTCAAACATGTATCTAAAAACAAAAATGTAAAATCTTGTAGCTTACCAGTTCTTAGATGGAGTGGCTGCTATGGGCTTCCTCAATTTTTTATTTTTATTTTTTAAACCTGTAAATAACACTTTCCTATACCTTGTGTCTACACTTATTTCTCCATTGTATCTATGGAGGCAGTCATGATCGTTACAAAGGCTGACTTCGTTCACCTCCATTTCATGGTGAATTGATAACACATTAAATAAATGTACACATGAAAGAAAAGGATGTTTGTGCTTTTATTTCAGCTCACAGGAAGGGACAAGGAGATTGTATTTCTAGCAAGATCAATGGTTATTTTCTGTACTTGCTGAAAATGTTCTTAGCCTGAAAATAGAAAACTAATGCAACTACTGGATCTGACTGGTTACCTTCAATGTATAAGATTTTTGTTTTGAGGGTTTTAGAAATGCTCTACTTTTGTTGGGTGATGTACAATGCAAATATAAATAAAAAAATAGTGAGGATTCCCACCTTTTTGTTCTGAAGAAATAGCTGTTTGTGTCCATGTGCAAGATGAATGTGCAGGGTAGTGATTTCATAATTCTCAATCAGCTAGTGCATTTCCAAGGCCTTAATGAGAAAATTGCGAGGTCTGCATCACTTTAGACCTGATTTCTCTTTGAGAATATCTCATCAAAAATTAAATTTTAGTTGCAGGGGATAACAAATTTGATTTATGTCTTGGTGCAGACTTCTGGGAAAATCAGTAAAACGATTGTCGGGGAAAGCTTGTGTAAACTTGGTCTGTGGACTTCAACTAGTACAGGGACTATGTTTAAGTTGCACATATGGCTATCATTGAAAATCATGAGGAATGTTTTGTCATGCGACTTTGCAGTCCCAAGTTGCAGGACGTCACACAAGTGTGAAAGGGGCCTTAATAATTTTGATTTATCTTGTTTTGCATTTATGCTATTTTTCTTTATTTTCAATGTCTTTAACCCCTTCAATACCAGCCACCGTCATATGACGTCTACAAAGTGGCTCTCCCATCCAGAGTGAACGTCATATGACGTCCTGGACTTCGCAGGTGGATATCTGAATGATACCTGCAGCAAGAGGCATCATCCCGATATCCATCTCTTGTGCCGGCGATTCTGCACAACATAAAAACGATCATAGCGGCGGAACCACCGCTTTATCGTTCTTACAGGCGGCGGGAGTGGACATCCCGCCACCATCCGGTGCTTCTCTGGGCTCTCCCGTGCCATCGGGGGCCCGGAGAATGAATCGTCCGGCGCTCGCAGGAAGTATAGAGATGACTGGTCATCTCTATGACCGTCGGAGGACCCGAGCGCCATGTGATGACGTCATGCCCGGGTCCCGTAAGTAAACAAAGCTGCGATTGCGGCTACTAAGCCACAGTATTCATGAATTTTTTTCACCGATCTCATGGTTTCCAGCCTGGAGGAGAGATGTGGGGTCTCATTGACCCCGCATCTCTCCATAAAGAGGACCTGTCACACACATTCCTATTACAAGGGATGTTTACATTCCTTGTAATAGGAATAAAAGTAATTAAAAAAAAAGTGTAAAAAAAATACATAAATATGTAAAAAAGAAAAATAATAAAAAAAAATTAAAACGCCCATGTCCCCGGTAGCTCGCGCGCAGAAGCGAACGCACACGCAAGCCCCGCCGACATATGTAAACGCTGTTTAAACCACATATGTGAGGTATCGCCATGTGTGTTAGTGGCAGCAACAATTCTAGCACTAGATCTCCTCTGTAAATCTAAACTTATACCCTGTAAAAAAAATTCAAAGCCTTGCCTATGGAGATTAAGTACCGAAGTTTGGCGCCATTCCATGAGTGTGCGCAATTTTAAAACGTGACGTGACGAGTTAGGTATCTATTTACTCTGTATAACCTAATCTTTCATATTTTACAAAAAAATTCGGCTAACTTTACTGTTTTGTTTTTTTTAGTTCATGAAAAAAAATGTTTCCCCAAAAAAGGCGTTTGAAAAATTATTGCGCAAATATCGTGCAAGATAAAACGTTGCAATGACCATCGTTTTATTCTCTAGGGTGTCTGCTAAAAAAAATATGTAATGTTTGGGGGTTCTGCATAATTTTCTAGCAAAAAGAATTATGATTTGTACATGTAGGAGAGAAGTGCCAGAATAGGCCCGGTATGGAGGGGTGTATAAAAGCCCGGTATTTAAGTGGTTAAAGTAAATTTTTTCCCCCCACAAAATTAGTTACCCTATAAAAGGTGTTTGTTTTGTCTGCTATGGAAAGAATATGTCTCATTCCCGCTGTGTGCTATAGATATACATTTTAGCAAAGGTTCCCTGAGACATTAAATTAATTTCAAGGGTTTCTGCATAGCAAAAAGGTTGAGTAAGACTGTCTGTCAACATATCTGTCCGATTTTTCAAACTAATACATTATATTTTGGATTATGTTTTTGGTACTTGTTATACAGTGATGAAGGGTGGTATATATGGTCGACTCTGTGAGGTGTGTGACAAGACGAGAACTGGAAATGATTTCCAAAGATTGTTACAAAAGCTGGAGAAAGAAAATTTGGTAAGATTTGTCTGTTTTGTGTGATTTCTCTGCAGTTCTGTTGCTGTGTATATATTTTTGGAAAATTAACTTGTAGGGAACATCTAAAAATGTTGCGTGCCTTGAAAAATCAGCCTTTTTGGCTGAAATTTCTGCTGACTTCCAGTGCATTGCTGTCTAGTCTATTTAAGCCTTCTTTAGCCTTAGGAGTTAGCTAAAGAGTCCGACAGCAGGGCTCGGAAGCAAGCATGCAGGTAGGCCCCCATAGGAAATGTTTTCCTATGGGGTACCATCAAGAGGAAGAAGAGGCAGGAGACTTTGAGTTCCATTGCACAGTGCAGGGAAGTAAAAAAAATATATTTTGAAAATAAAAAAAGCCAAAGCTTTACAAGCACTTTAAGTATCTGTTCTTGGTAAGGGCCTTTTATATTTCTTTATGTAAATTGTGCCCCCTGTCACTTCTGTTTTAATAATGGCTATCATAACTGTAACACCTAGTTCATTTTAACAAGTGTGCATTAGACATAATGTTTAAGCACAGTAGTTAGAGGCTGTTGAGAAACGGGCACCTTTTGAACAAGCAGTCCCATCCTAGAGAACAAGTTATTGTGCCAAACTTGTTAAGGACAAAGGGGGAATTGGCAAAGGTTCCTGTGCCCTTACAATAATGTAAAAATTTAGTTTGTGGCATGTGTAGATGGACTAATTAATCTGTATCTGCACTACCCATGCCAGTTTCTATTTCAAAGTGATATAGAAACTGGTGCTGGGTCTGCCCCTAATTCACTTAACCACTTGCCGATGGCTGGCTGTTGTATGACGTCCTTGATTTTGAGCGGGGATATCTGTAGCTGCAGGCATCATTCAGATATCGTTTTTTATTTTTTAATCCAGCAATTTCCTACACCATAAGAACGATCGGTGAGTATGAGAACGGATCCACTGGCCCCAGATGTTTGCCATAGAGATTTCCGACGGACCAAATGGTCGCTGGAGTCTCTATGATCATTGGAGGCCGGACACGATGTTATGTCACAACCGGCCTCTGCATTCAAACAAACGGTGCCCCCTTGGCTGGGAAGCAGAGATCGTGTTGTTTTTTTATTTATTTTTTATTTCATGCTTCCGAGCCTAGTGGTGAGATGTGGGGTCTTATTGACTTATTGCTCGCACGTAGAATCGAACGCATATGCAAGTCCCGCCCACATATGAAATCGGGGTTCAAACCACACATTTGAGGTATCACAGCGAACGTTGGTGCAAGAGCAATCATTCTAGACCTCATCTGTAACTCAAAACATGTAACCAGTAAAAAAAATTAAAGTGTCCCCTAAGTACCGAAGTTTGGCGCCATTCCACGAGTGTGTGCAATTTTGAAGCATGACATGTTGGGTATCTATTTACTCAGTGTAACTTAATCTTTCACCATATGCAAAAAAATTGGGCTAACTTTACTGGTTTTTTTTAAAAGCATGAAACAGTTTTTTTCCCAAAAAACGCGTTTAAAAAATTCCTGCGCAAATACCACGTGAAATAAAAAATTGCAATGACAGCCATTGTATTCTCTAGTGTCTGCTAAAAAAAAAACATATATAATGTTTGGATGTAATTTTCTAACAAAAAGATGACGATTTTTACATGTAGGAAAGAAATGTCAGAATTGGCCTGGTTGGCAAGTGATTAAAGAATGGTGGCACTTTTTAATATAGAAAACTCTGCAGATCCCTGCAAGGCTGCACCTGGCATACAGCTGACATCCCTCTCTGAGCAGAAAGGGTGGTGGGTAGAACGTTCGGGAGAATGTTTGGAGCATTCAGCCCAAGCTGAAGCGCTCTCTGTGCCATCTGCCAGACATGGCATAGATCAGAGAGCAGATATTAGAGGCTTGTGCCCCTTTGTTAGGGAGCAGCATGTGCTCAGTTTTCTGAGCTTAGATTGGTGCAGGTAAAATGCCTGTGGCACTCTTCATGCCCCCGATAGTCTACCAACATCACATTTTAGATTGTAATATGGTCTATTGACACATTTACTTTTTGGGACTTGTGTTAACTTGGCAAGCGACAATGTTTCTGTTGTAACACCAGCTTCTCAGAAAACTCATTGTATTAGAATGATTATAGGAATCTGTTTCCTGATTGGTTGGTATGACATGCAGCCAACGCTCCCCCTCCACGATGCGCTGTGCAATCATTACTTGATTTTGTCCTAATGGTAGGCGTGTAATGCAGCAGGTGTTCAGCGAGAGGCAATCACTGAAAACTACAATACTTGTACTCTTGATTATTGCTTAGTTTGGAACTGCTGGCATATAAAATTCTGACTAAAGACTTGTGAGTTAAAGATTTTGTAATGAAGATTGATTCTGCTTCACAGGCTTTGGTTAAACCACTGCCAGACAGAGGATTCCTATTCTTCTATTTTCCAACACCCATGGGGTCTGTGTACGGTAAGTGTACTATCTTCACTTTTGAAAAATATTTGAAAAAATAAACAGTTTGCTTTAAAAAAAAAAAAAATGCCATTTCAGGTTCTCAGAGTAAAAAACCTTACCCCCTGCACGCTCTCTTCATCTATCAGCAGTCCAGAGAGACTTTACAATCTGGTAAGTGTGTGAAATGTATTTATTTTTTCTAAAAAGAAAACAATTGTTTCTGGTGTGTCTCATTCACACTGCAATGTAGCCTGCAGCTGCACTAAAGTGTAGACATGCTTCATTTTATGGTAGCACACAGTACAAAATGGCATAACAGTACTGTACAGTGACATGAATGAAGTGTATGGTGTGTACACTTCAAGTTTGTCCAAAAAGAGTTGTTTAAGCTGCTGCACAATAACCTCCTTAGATGATTCACCTATTGCGCACTGTACGCCAGACAGGACCCAGGATTTTATCTGTCCCTATAATGTAGTAACTTCAGTATGAATGGTCTTGGAAATTTCCCAGGAGGGAGAAGTCTGGCCGAGATTCTGCGTGCGCGCTTTACTGCGAAGAACGGTGAAAAGTTTTGCTTATCAACGGTTTCTAGGAGCCATTGCTAAATAATTTCAGTGCGATTTCTCCCCTCTGTGTGCTCTGAAAGGCCTAAGGCCGCGTACACATGAGGAGACATGTCCGATGAAAACGGTCCGCAGACCGTTTTCATTGGACATGTCTCCTGGGATATTTTGGTCTGATGTGTGTGTACACACGATCAGACCAAAATCCCGTGGACAGACAACGAGGTGACATTGACGCCGCGACGTTGCGCAAACAAGGAAGTACAATGCTTCCACGCATGCGTCGAATCAATTTGACGCATGCGGGGGATTTCGGTCCGCTGGTTAGGCGTACTAACCAGCGGACAGGTCTCTAAGCATGCTTAGAAACTTTTGTCCGCTGGAAACCTGTCCACTAGGCCGTACACATAATCGGACATGTCCGCTGAAACTGGTCTGCGGACCAGTTTCTGCGGACATGTTCGATCGTGTGTACGGGGCCTATGATTCACATGTCGTTTCTGCGGAACCCATTTTCAATATTTGTTCCACTAGTGTGGTTCGTTTAGAACATCCACTAGATGTTGCTGACATGACCCTCCAGAGCAGAGGTGCACGCCCGCACTTCTGCATGACATGACACATAGTGGTGACCTCTTGTTGAAATTGATTAGACAGTAGTATTGCAGGATTGTACTGCCAGGAACACATCTTTCAGGGTCGGCTCTTCTGACGAAGCAGGCTGCTGGGGATCAGCCTTCTCAGACAAGGCTCCCTCCTCCCGAGCCTGTGTGCCCACTGGCCCCAGGTACCTCTGTAGATGTGGGAGTTGCATGCCGGCTTCTGACGCCTCCAGTGCAGGTAGCTGAGGGCCGTGTATGTTAGAGACCGAAGCTGGAGACTAGGCAAATCGCTCCGCTGCTTCTTTGCTCTTATGGTTAGCACTCAATCCTCCTTGTGCCTCCTAGTCATTGCTCGGGTTACTGGACCGTGCTTCAGGGTACTCCCATGAGGTGAGCTGCTGTTGGTGTAATGTCACAGGAGTAGGAAGAGGGTCAGCACTCTCGGCCATTAGCTACATGGCAACAGATGCCGATCGGCAAACCTTTTTCGGTCATACCCCTTTGATAGAAGCCGGAATGGTTACCGTACACACGGGCCAAATGTAATTCTGGTATTTATTGTACCGGCCAATACTGCCTGATATTCGGCCCGTGTAGTGGGTTTAAGGCATGCATGGCAGTATAACTAGCCTGTTAATGACTTCATATGTCCCTCAAGGAAAGGATTTTACAGTGAGTACAAAATTCCCTTTCTTCTGGTGGTTGGGTTTGAACAAACATTAAGTTCTCATAGCTTATCCTGTTTTTCTTTTTATTAAGGTATTCAAATGCAAGTTTACCTGCACTTAATATACGTTTTATAATCTCTTCTTTTAATTCAGCATCACGTTTCAAAGTCCAACCCACTTTCACAGAAAGCAATGAAATTATGCCTGAGTTCTTGACGTTTCTTGGTGCTTTACACTATGCCATCAATAAGGCTCATACAGACACTTCTGACAACTTCAACATTGTTGTGGAGAAACATGTGCACTTGTATTTGAAAAGACGAGAAGACTCATCTTACAAACACAAAGATTTTAAGCTTCGACACTATGAACAGGGCTGCGACGAGAAGAAAATCTTGTTTGTAGCACCAAGAGAGAAGAGTGGGATACTTCGAGTTGTTGAAAGCTATCTGAAAGGATCAGATGCTTATTCATTGCTAGTAAAGCGTGCAAAGGAACTGATCACAGAGACTAGACGGGTTCAGCAGTTCAGTCCCATCTCTGACTATGAACCCATGGAGGAGGATCATAATGAAACAAGCATTAGTGAAGCGACTGGGCATGAAGTGCTTCCTGATAACACATTTTTTGATCCAGACAAAGTGAATTCCTTGTTAAACCTAATTCAGACTAGGAAAAAGGGTAATCTGGAGACAGATGATGTTGCAACCACTGGTGTGAAAAGAAAGCTGGAAACCAGTCCAGAGGCACAATGGAAACATCCAAAATATGAAGACTACATGCATCAGAACAGTAAGTTTTTTAGCAAGATTATTGAAAGTCATCAGCTACCTAATGTAGTTGGAGTAATTATGAGCTTGAATTGCTTTTTAAATCTCAATGCACAGGCAACACAAGGAATGAAAAAAACAAACGTCCTGGGCAGGTAGGGTGTGCCTGATCTGCCCTTGTCTGTTTTTTTTTTTTATTGCAGCTATATACCTGATCTTAGAGCGGGGTTCACACGAGCGGCTAGCTCTCTCCTTTCTTGGTGAATAATATAAATGCCACAATGTGATAAAAAAAATGAAAGAATATTAGAGAAGCCATAAGGCTTCAATAAAGAATAGTCTGTGAAATAAAATGTGAAGTAATCCTTCCCAAAAGATGGCATAGGATGCACAGGATCAGTCCTGAGAGAAGTGATCTGGTGTGCTGGAACATGGAAATAGCACCCCTTCCAATAGCAGGTAAATGCCAATTAGGATCCGTACAAGCTCCAAATATATGGAAAAGGAACAAAAGAAAAAATGCTCCCAATGGTGCAGGTCAAACAAACCAATGAAGGTTTATTAAATAAAATTTGCCATACAGAAAATGACAAAGAAAAAGTGATCACAATGAGATAATTAAAAAGCAATGTGGGGTGCAGTAATGCTATCCCGATGCTTTTCGACTAAGTCATCAACAGTGGCAGCACACCAGATCACTTCTCACAGGACTGATCCAGACCCTATGGAAACCACGGAGATTCTCCTACATTGATCCAGGTCTTTGAGTGGATAGGAGACAGCGGATGACGGAGGCATGTAAACTGACCAAGGTATCGGGCTCAGCAGTCATGTTAACAGGGGGAGGGCAAACCCAGGCAGGATCAGCCAGGTATTTCAGGTTTTATAGGGGGCCAAATTACACAGCACAAGCACAACTGTTTAACATGCTCTAAAGGAACTGTATCTTTGTTAACCAAAAAAAAACACTTTTTTTAATTTTACTTCTATTTTAAGCCATATCAAGGCAAGATGAGATGGTAGGAGCAAAATATCCGCTTATCACACAGCTAAAAATTGTGTGATACATGCCTTACAATAAAGCTCCCAGTACCTAGGGTAAAATGCTTGCAGTTGTTTGGTCTGAAAGCACACCCAGAGCTGCTCCAGTGCTTGTGACATTACTGCACCCTCCTCCTCCATAGGAATGTGGTGACATCATTGTGCGTAAGCTCTGCTAAAGGTTTCAGCAAATATTTGTTGCACAGTATATGCACACTTATTGGAGTACAGATTATGTAATTGCACATTGATATACAGTGCAGAAAATAAGTATTTGAACACCCTGCTATTTTGCAAGTTCTCCCACTTGGAAATCATGGAGGGGTCTGAAATTGTCATCGTAGGTGCATGTCCACTGTGAGAGACATAATCCAAAAAAAAAATTCCAGAAATCACAATTTATGATTTTTTAACTATTTATTTGTATGATACAGCTGCAAAGAAGTATTTGAACACCTGTCTATCAGCTAGAATTCTGACCCTCAAAGACCTGTTAGTCTGCCTTTAAAATGTCCACCTCCACTCCATTTATTATCCTATGCACCTGTTTGAGGTCATTAGCTGCATAAAGACACCTGTCCACCCCATACAATCAGTAAGAATCCAACTACTAACATGGCCAAGACCAAAGAGCTGTCCAAAGACACTAGAGACAAAATTGTACACCTCCACAAGGCTGGAAAGGGCTACGGGGAAATTGCCAAGCAGCTTGGTGAAAAAAGGTCCACTGTTGGAGCAATCATTAGAAAATGGAAGAAGATATACATGACTGTCAATCTCCCTCGGACTGGGGCTCCATGCAAAATCTCACCTCGTGGGGTCTCAATGATCCTAAGAAAGGTGAGAAATCAGCCCAGGACTACACGGGAGGAGCTGGTCAATGACCTGAAAAGAGCTGGGACCACCGTTTTCAAGGTTACTGTTGGTAATACACTAAGACGTCATGGTTTGAAATCATGCATGGCACGGAAGGTTCCCCTGCTTAAACCAGCACATGTCAAGGCCTGTCTTAAGTTTGCCAATGACCATTTGGATGATCCAGAGGAGTCATGGGAGAAAGTCATGTGGTCAGATGAGACCAAAATAGAACTTTTTGGTCATAATTCCACTAACCGTGTTTGGAGGAAGAAGAATGATGAGTACCATCCCAAGAACACCATCCCTACTGTGAAGCATGGGGGTGGTAGCATCATGCTTTGGGGGTGTTTTTCTGCACATGGGACAGGGCGACTGCACTGTATTAAGGAGAGGATGACCGGGGCCATGTATTGCGAGATTTTGGGCAACAACCTCCTTCCCTCAGTTAGAGCTTTGAAGATGGGTCGAGGCTGGGTCTTCCAACATGACAATGACCCGAAGCACACAGCCAGGATAACCAAGGAGTGGCTCTGTAAGAAGCATATCAAGGTTCTGGCGTGGCCTAGCCAGTCTCCAGACCTAAACCCAATAGAGAATCTTTGGAGGGAGCTCAAACTCCTTCCTGACTGATCTAGAGAAGATCTGTGTGGAGGAGTGGGCCAAAATCCCTCCTCCAGTGTGTGCAAACCTGGTGAAAAACTACAAAAAAACGTTTGACCTCTGTAATTGCAAACAAAGGCTACTGTACCAAATATTAACATTGATTTTCTCAGGTGTTCAAATACTTCTTTGCAGCTGTATCATACAAATAAATAGTTAAAAAAATCGTACATTGTGATTTCCGGAATTTTTTTTGGGATTATGTCTCTCACAGTGGACATGCACCTACGATAACACTTTCAGACCCCTCCATGATTTCCAAGTGGGAGAACTTGCAAAATAGCAGGGTGTTCAAATACTTATTTTCTGCACTGTATATATATATATAGATATATATCAATCAATCAATTTGCACTTTAGGGTAGAATTGACAGATTCAGAGCACTTGTATAAGTTATAAGACAGCCTCTGACAGTGGATGCCGTAAGGCAGTAGGGTATTGGCAGTGCAGGTATGAAAAAATTTGAAACTTTAATAAGAATGTTTATACTTGCTTTAACTGGTGTGTGTACTACATTGGTTCGAGTTTGTGTGGCATGTGTGTGAATGCTCTGGAATAACTGCCATGTTTCCTTTCTCAAAGGTCACGATCCAGAGGAATCTGCACATTCTTTAATATCTGCTCTTGGTGGACAGGATACAGATTTGAGACAAGAGAATGAAGAGGAAATTGCATCAGAGCAGCTGTTGGCTGATGCAGAGTATTGTAAAGGATTGTTTGAAAAACTTTCAAATTCTGGCCTATTGGACCCAAAGAATTTGTTGCCTGTTCAAAACGCAATCAGTGTTAAGACTTCGAACTTGGACTTTGTGGGATTGGCTAGCGATGTTCCTACTAGTGTAGAACCTATTGTAACTGCCCCAGACATTGGTACACCTTATATTGAAAGCACCTTTGTGGAATCCCAAAGTGAGAATGTACCAGAGAGCGTTGCAGCACCTGCTGCTCCTGTTGCAGACATTGCCCAGGTACAGAACATGGACGATGGGAGTGATCCGCTGCCTGTTGAGGATATGATTCAGGTAAGTAAAGTTTAGTGACACTTTACATTTTTGAATTTATATTTTTTCCAGAAAACTGTTACAGTGGGTGTAGAAAAGAATTGCGCCCCCCCCCCCCCCTTTTAAAATCAAATTTTGTTGCTTTACAGCCTGAAATGAAGGCAGTTGGTTTTATCTAGCTGTATTTACTAGTGCAACTTCTGACATCCAAGTGAAAGATAAATGTTGACACGTGTGAAGTGCATGGACACATTTTTGATTAAGGTAAATTAGGCCTGAAACGTAGGTGAAATTAAACCAGACAATTTTTATTTGTTTTCTAAACTCCCATCTAAAGGCTAATCACAAAGTTTTGTTTACTGTCTTACATGTTATTTTACAAACACGTATTAGTAGACCATAGCCAAAATCATTAGCAGCCATTTCCATCTTGACAATGTTACAATGGATCATCATAGACAGACATATTCTTGAAGGAATAGGCCTTAATGAAACCAATAGAAAAAAAAAAACGAGACACTCAAGTGAAGCGGCATTTGTGTTGAATTAGCACAGTACCGCCAGCCAGACTTGCCTGGTATCAAATGTTTAGCATAGTCTTGATAAAACAAATAATCTGAACTTGTCACATAATCATACAAAGTCATTTTTGACAGGGATCTTACTTTTTGGAATGACCTTCATGTGTGTATAACAGTCATGGCCTACACAATATTTTCATGATCTATTGCTTACCGTTAACCAATCATATTGGTTGTATGTCATGGAGGTTAGATTAAGCTCCATTCACACTATGGCATTTAGGATCTCGGGCGGGATCGCCATGTTTCCATATCACTGCAAATCGCGGGACACCATTGTGATCCCCGTTAATTTGGCATCCACATCGCAGCTGCCGGGCGACAATCGCAACAACATCATGCTGCGATTTGGATGCTATTCAAAATTACAGGGAGCATCCTGCGTTTTGCAGGGATACGGAACGCTACATTTTGAACAGAGCCATACTATAAAATCCTCTGATCAGGTCTACCCAGAAGTGATACTTACAAGTCTCTGTCTCTGTGTGTCTGTGTCTCTCTCTCTCTCTCTCTCTCTCTCTCTCTCTCTCTCTCTCTCTCCCCCCCCCCCCCCAGTGTTAAAGGGACACTAAAGATTCCCGTTTAAAAAAAACATGTTATACTTACCTCCACTGTGCAGCTCGTTTTGCAGAGTGGCCCTGGTCTTCTGGGGTCCCTCGGCGGCTGGCACGCCGTGTCATTGGATGTGATTGACAGCAGCGCGACCCAATGACCCCTTAGCACTCCAGCTAAATTGCTGTTCATAAAATAATCGAATACAACTTACCTTTTTCTGCCCAGGGGCCATATTCAGGATATGCCAGTCCTTGTCCCAGCACACCTACTGAAGAAATCTATCAGCAGCAAGACTCTAATTCCAGCAATGTGGAGACTGAAATGAACTGGAAATTAATTCCAATTACAGGTAAGATTAACCTGCCCTTTTCAAGTATTCGGGTTTGCATGGAGGAATATGGTCAAAGATGTATATTCGTGTTGCAGAAGAGTACACTAGGCCTAACAAACTCCCTACACACATGAAACCTTTCATCAATAGATGAACCTTTTGTAGGTAGCATAATTTCTGCTTCATATCTTTGATCTTTGTTTAGGTCCATTCATATTGTAGTAATAAAGTGCAAACATTTTTGTGTTACACCTGACACTGTGCAATTGATTCAAAAGTGGATGCTTTGATTTGCGATTATTACCTGCTAGTGATTAGCGACATTGGTTAACATATGACTGATATGTACATGTTTAGCTTTGTGTGTGTGTAACATGTTATTTATATATATATATATATATATATATATATATACACACATATATACACGCGCACACACACACCTCCCAGCTTTTTGAGATGGGAACCAGGGACACCTATTGGCAAAAAAAACACGAGTTTTGGACAGATAAAAAAGTGCATTTTATATACAACTATATGGATCAGACCAAATGAGGCGATAGGGACTGTGTTCCAACTCAGGTATAGTCCTTCAAAGTCAAGGACAGTTGGGATATATATTCCATTAACATGGTTGGCAATGGTACCAACAAATACTGCTTATTAAAAACGTTGAAATAGAATGTCAGATGCTGTAAACGTTTTTATGCCCGACTGAGCTAAAAGAAAATTGTAGTAACCCAGGAAAGCCTTTTCAAACTTTTTGTTTTGCTTGTTACATATAGAGGTAATTTACTAAAACTGGGAAGTGCAAGATCTGGTGCAGCTTTGCATAGAAACCAATCGGCTTCCAGGTTTTTCTGTCAGAGCTTAATTGAACAAGTTGAAGTTTAGAAGCCGACTGGCTACCATACAGAGCTGCAACAGATTTTTGTACTCTAGCTGAACTGTCATATGAGATGTCAAGCTGGCCATACACTAATCAAAATTTGGTTGGCGTAGCATGGATTGGCCTGATTTGGATCACTGTGTGACTGTTCCTGTTTGACTTCTGTCAAAGGGACATGCTGGAAAATCTTGTCAATCATCGGCTGCAGCCACTGATCAGTGTATGGACAGTGGTGAGTCCCGCTGTCAAAATCATGTCTTGATGTGTAAGAATTCTGCAATCTACCCTGTTTGGGTTTGGATGGAGGAATCTGTTCTTTCTTTCTGATCCCTGGCTGAATGAAAAAAAAACTAATCTTTGTGTATGGTCAACTTTATAGTCAGTCACACAATGCTTTGCTAGGGTACCCAAGGTATTAGGTTTGTGAGCAGTAATATATTTTATGGGGAAGCTAGAATGGAAAAGGATGTGCTGTAATTTTATATGCTGACACAAAGCATGGGATGTATTTTTACTGATCTGATTTTTATAAAGCATCTTCCATCTGCAGATCATAAATGTCATTGTCATTACACATTGCATGAAATTGGCATTTTTGGAGAATTTACATTTAGAAATACGCTTATGCATATCTTGTGGCTAAAGTGTTTTGATTCTCAATGTCTCACACTAAGTGTATTGTATTTGCGAATATCCAGACACTAGAGGGGTGCTCTACATGTTTTACAGATAAAGCTAACTATGCATGGCTCACAATGTGGTTGGTTCATCAGGAACCAGACAAATTTCAATCCATGTATAGACAAACTGGTTGTATAGCATTTGATCTACCAGCCTGCCTGTCTTTTTCCGACTGATTCGTTTTTCCAGTTATAGCCAGTGACACTGATCAATGTGTTAAGGCAAGGAAGGCTCCTCGCAGTCAAAACACAATAGCACAGCAGTAGTGGTTCCCCCTTCCACCTTGAATAAGTGGATGGGGGGAACAGAGTACATTTTATTTTTTTCCCCTTGTTCATCTCATTGGTTAAACAAAAAAAAAAAAGGAATAGCGTATGGTCAGTTAGTTTTAACCAGTTAACTAAAAATAATGTAAATGGCTAAAATCTGTCTAAAGTTATGCACAATACAGCTGAATGAGCCGGAACAGTCACTGTTGATCACAGCTCCATACAAGTGTTTTCACTAAAGAGACTTCTCTGAGAGCAAACCACTTCTGTGCTCTGTGACAGACTGGGTGGTGGTCTGTAAATTTGTAAAAGATATTTTTATGAAAAATAGACAAAATATATAATATTAGGGAGTGATAATTTATAAGCCTAAAAAGGTAACCCAAACACTTTTCTTTTAACAATGGTTTTCCAACTGATTTGGTTTTGACGCACTTCTGCACCATTCACCATCTGTGGTCTGAAATAGAAATCTAGAAAGTGTGCAGAATAAAAATCCTCAATTGTCATATAAGGGGGTTAATGGAAGTAGGGCTGTTGACAGTGTGCAACTCGGCCTCATAACACTACTCCAGAGACTCTTGTAACTGTAATCTCAAAAGCAATTTCTATAGTGATACAGAATATGAATTGCTTTTATAGCAGTCTTAGAGATTCACAAAATATACTTTTAATGTTAATCATTGTGTAGGTGCACAGCTCCGGGCATGATCTCATTGCATGAAAGCATTAGGAATATAAACCAGAATCCATAATTCTAGCCTGGATGTCTCTGAACGAACTCCATTTTCCTTATGGCTTACACCACTATATTCTGGGCAGCATATGTTGATTGTGAAGGTTTTGTTGGTGGAAATGCTGGCAGTAGTGTAAAGTATTTGTTGGTACTATTGCCAACCTTGTTTATGGAATAAAAAAAAAAGCCATGCATATCCAGCACTTTAGTCTTTGTGCTCTGGATTTTATAACGATAGTATTAAAGTTTTTTACATTTTTTTTTTTTACTGATCTGGAAATGCCTGTTGCTATGCGGTCCCAATCTGCCTTTGAAATCACCTAGGATTCTGACATCTCCCTCTAATGCTCCTGGGAAATGTGTGTCATCATTTCCCAGGATGCAGTGCGCTACCCAACTATCATTCCCCATCCAAGACTTCTAGGAAGTAAGTGCTTGTGGGCTTCACAAGGTCCACAAGCAAAATGGCAACGGTGTTTTATAAACTATCTTTTTTGAATAACTAGGCGGAGTGGCGGGGGATAGTAAGTGACCGGATTTATATTATAAAAACGCAGGATGAAAGGACATACATTTAAAAAATGCTAATTGTGGTTGGAACTGCGCTTTAAGAGCATTGAGCATAAATGTTAGATTTTAATATAGTTTGTATGTGTTCAGTTCAAGTTTGCTGTCCACCTTCCAGAATTCTTTCTTCTGAAATATCTTTACTGTATGCCTTCAGGCTGGCCATGCAACACAACTCCAGAGTCCTGCCAACCTGTTCTAAGCTTTGTGAACGTGTGGAGGAAAGCACATGTTTAAAGTTTTTAGTCCCCTTTTATACAAGTGGGAAGCACCTTTTGATGCTTGAAAGGTTTTGCTCTTCAACTTATACATAGCATGATACTTAAAGGGGTTGTAAAAGGTAAAACATTTTTTTCCCCTAAATAGCTTCCTTTACCTTAGTGCAGTCCTCCTTCACTTACCTCATCCTTCGATTTTGCTTTTAAATGTCCTTATTTCTTCTGAAAAATCCTCCCTTCCTGTCCTGTCTGTAACTACACACAGTAATGCAAGGCTTTCTCCCTGGTGTGGAGAAAGCCTCTTGAGGGGAGAGGGGGTGAGCAAGCAAGTCAGGACACTCTCTACTTTGCAGATAGAGAAAGCAGCTGTGCGTTAGTGGGCGTCCTGACACTCCTGCTCGCCCCCTCCCCCCATAAGAGGCTTTCTCCACACCATGAAGAAAGTGACGCATTACTCTGTGGAGTTCCAGACAGAAGAACAGGAAGTGAGCATATCTAAGAAATAAGCACATTTTAAAAGCAAAATGGAAGGATGAGCTAAGTGAAGGAGGACTGCACTAAGGTAAACGAAGCTATTTAGGGAAAACTTTTTTTACCTTTACAACCCCTTTAAATTTGTTAAATCTCTTGCAAGTTTTTGGGCCCTGAAAAGGTTGCCATTAGGGTTCAATCTGTCAAATTGTCAAGCATATTTATGTTCAATGCCGGTATTACCTGGAACAAATTAATTCTGTTTGAAGCTTTTCAAGAGTGGTTTGGTAGTGTTATGCTCAGTACATTAGAGTCCATTAGAGTTTAGATAAGAGTCCATGATTTCTAACTACTGGTTTTCCCCAGGAGAGGAAGAAAATGTTCCTGAGGATCATGTTGGATTTCTTAGAGATGAGAACCAACAAGGTGAGGAGGCCAGTTTAATAAATTATTGCTGTGAACCTGCTATACATGCCTGTGTACAGAAGCAAGACTGCTTCTACCAAGTGTCCTTGGACAACTAAAGCCTAGGTTGGCGTAGTACAAAAAGTCTTTAAAAGTAGTTTTAGAGCTAATTACTGGTAGTATATAGAATGGGGGTATGTGGGGCACAAAGATGTCCCACGGGAAAATCTGAAGGTGAATCAACCACAGAGAACCATCAGCAATTAATGAAGAATTTATTGGTGAACACATGTAGTATAAAAAAAATTCCCCTGCGGTGATAAAAATAGATCACCCAAAGAAGAATGTTCCTCCAAAAGCATAGAAAAACAAATATACACTAGAAAACGAATTACTGGTAGAAATGTACAGATCATTTCCCTTCATAAAATCCATCTCATCTACATGCTCATTTATGATGTATGCGTATTTCTGTTAACAGTGACAAATTGTGTTTCTAAAATAAATTTTTCTTGTCTATTGAGGGATACAGAGATGCTTCATTGTCAGGTTATACTGGAGCTTACAGGAGCATTGGACACTTGGAAACAAACTGCATGCCAGTCCAGGAGAACCTCCCCTACTACCAGCAGGCTTCATTGTTTTTGTATTTTCCTAGGTTAATGGTTGTTGCCAACTCTTCTGGTCTAACCTATTTACCTCCCTCTACGTAAGAAGTTCAGACACAGGTTGGTTAAGTTGCCTGTGTCTTTGCCTTACTACTGGTTTGGGCACACCCACGCTCCCATACTTGGCTCTCTGGCTGCCCAAAAATTCTGGGTATGACTACTAAACTTTCATAAGTGGTGGGGCATTTGTTAATCCTTGTGGACTCCTGGGTAATTTGGTCTTCAGACAATTGGGTCCAGAAAGTGACATTAAATCATTGAATGAACCTTTGCCTGATACAAGCAGTTGTTCCAGTTCACAACCTGTATGTCCAAAAGTTTAATTTTGTACATGTTCAGCCTTGGCGGCAGTTTTCTATTGCCCACACTTTAGTTAGAAACATTCCCATTTTGGGATTTCAAAAAGCAGTTGATTTCCCTCAATAGATGAAACCGGAAACTTTTGTATCTGTTCTCCTTTTCCTTAGTCCACTGAGGTCCCACCCCTTGTGATTTCAGTTGTGCATTTGGTGACTTGCTGCAAAGCTGAGGCGTGCTGATATTTACGAGGGGTTATTCTGCACTGGCCTTCATTTGTTTAAAAGTGTCAATTCTCTGTAGGCAGAAAATTGTCTAAGATTTTATGGGGACTAAAAAAAAATCTTCTTTTTATTAAATTTTTTTTTTTGTGTGTGTTTTTTGCTACATGAAGAGGCACAAAACTTGGAATAGAAAAGTAAAGTAAAAAATGTATAGAACAGATAACGCTTTCCTTAATAATTCAAATAAGTAAAAGCTTTAAAATATGCTATCCCCGGTCTCTCTAACTAATTTATTGTGAAGTCATTCTCAAAGATCCTCAGTCTCTTCATCTGGTTTTCAATGGGATTCCAACAGCTTGAAAACACTTGCTTGTTTACATTGGCTTTTTTCCCCCCCTGAGAGCAGATCTTTGCAACCTGTCGGCCTTCTAAAATTGTAATGCCTGCAATGTTTCTTAGGCTGCATTCACACCTGAGCGTTTTGTCGCCTGAAGCGTGAAGCTCCAAAACGCTAGAGGGGAAAAATACATTATTCTCAATGGAGATGGTCCACATCTCCACTCCAAAACGCCTGACGCCGAACGCCTGAAGCTCAAACAAGTTCTGGACCCTTTCTTGTCGCTTGAATTGAGCATATTTGGGCGTTTTTCTGTTTTTAACATTGGTGACCCTAGACCTGTACAAAATTGCGGTAAAAAAACGCAGCGATTTTTCGCGGCAAAACGTTACGCTCAGGTGTGAATGCAGCCTTAAACTTTGATAATTTCTACACAATATGTATAGATAAAGATGTAAATACTTCTAGTTTGCATTTTCTGCGCACAGGTTCATTCTCTGTACCAAAAATGTAATGCACTTTTGTCAAAAGATGAGCCACAAAATGATTCTAGCCACCATCCATCCTAAAATGAGAGGGAATTGTGATGGATGGGGGAAAGGGCTTGAAATGGTCCTAAAGCCTAAGCATTCCTTGTGTTCATTTTTTTTCTAAATAGGTTCCTTTAAGCTAGTGCATTGTTGGTTCACTTAACTTTTCCTTCCATTTCCCTTCTAAATGTTTTTTTATTTGACTGTCTCACTTCCCGTTTCTCCTCAGTAAGCTTGCCCCCATCATCTGAGTTGTTCTGGCTGGGGGTTAGTGAGCCAGAACAGCTTACTGAGAAGGAACAGGAAGTGAGAAATTCAGACAAAGAAAACAAAGAAAAAAACATTTAGAAGGAAAGGGTAGGTAAACCAACAATGCACTAGCTTAAAGGAACCTATTTAGAAAATAAAAATGAACCTTACAACCCCTTTTAAGGTAAAAAAAAAAAAATTGGCTATCGAATCTGCCCCCACCTGAGGCCTCATTCGATTCAGCGCTGTGCACATCTGCAGTTCTTCTCTCCCCGTACTTGTCTTGCTGGCTTTGCTGGGGCACCGGGAGCCATTGGCTCCCAGTGCTGTCAATCAAAGTGATGAGGGAGTGGGGGGCGTCGCCAAGTCCCATTGTCAGTCAATGGATGCAGTGGAAGAACTCCGGAGCGAGCATGCATCAGTGCTCCCATGGAGAGCGTCTTCTGACAGGGGAGCAGCCGGCAGGGGACATGAGAAGAGGTACAGGGCTGCTCTGTTCAATTCCTTTGTGTAGAGCAGTTAAGCATAAAGATGTTAGAATTTTATTTTTTAAAAAGTTGCCTTTACAATCGTTTTGAACATATATTGCATATATAGTGAAAGCTGGAATAACTGAACAGTACGCTTTTAAGGTTTTCTTTTTCTAACTTGTGTTTTCTGTCTCAGGCCTGAGTGTGGTGGAAGAACAGTCGGTATACTCCCCTTTAAGGGATACTTTTCCAGATGATCCACGAGTACATAACACTAAAAGGAAAGGCTGTGGTTACTCCCCACTTGCTGAGTACCAAAAAGGAAGGAGACGGTCGTCTCAGAATGAAAGAGCAGCTAACAGTGATCAATCCACCAGGAAAGGACATTGCTTTCTTAAAACAAAGCACTGCCAGAATGGAGTGATTGAGAGCACTGTGCAGGAAATCTACAGCAGTTTCTCTGAGCGTCTGCAGGAAGTGTTGCGTGAAAAGGACATTGCCTATACTGCTGTCGCTGCGCCTGTTCTGTCCTCGGATGAAAGGGATGTCAGGCTTTCTGATTGGCTGTATGAACACACATCTAGTATACCTGTACAACAGTATATAGACGAACTACGTGTTAAACTGGACAGTGTGGTGAATTCCTATTTAAGCTGTCCAGAGACAGGCATGCCTTTGAATATAGAGACTGACGTAAAGGAAACCTTGGATCATGGTCACCAGCAAAATAATTTAAATGATCATGCACATCCTTCCATAGACATATTGGAACCATTACAAAGTTCTGACTTCATTCATAATGGCTGTGTGGTAGGGAAACCTCAGAGAAGTGGACAGGATGTTACAATGGAAGAAATTCCTGTTCCTTTGGCAGAGGTGGTGCCTCATAGCTCCCAAGATGCTGGGACACAGAACCAGGAGACACCGGACATTACTGCTTCAAGCACAGCACTAGCCCAACTAATAAATCAAATGAATCCAGAGGTGTTCAGCAACCTGGTGAAGATCTTCACCCATGTCAACAAGAATATAGTTAAATTCTATATTCATCCAGAGCAAGAAGAAAATTCAATAAGTCAGGAAATAAAGGTAAAGTGATGTGTTTTCTGTGTCTGTAAAGAGATTTTAATGTCTGGAAATTGGCTCTAGGCATCAGTTTAAGCACGCTCCCGAGTCCAGCATTTGCGTCCATAGTCCCAATATGCCGGACTCGGCCCCGCCCTCCGGGAACTGCGTCATTGGATTTGATTGACAGCAGTGGGAGCCAATGGCTGCGCTGCTGTTAATCTATACACTCAAGAGGTGAGAACCCCGGGCAGAGAGCGCATCTCTGCTGTGGGAATTACGGGGCTCAGGAAAGTAAAAGGGGGGGGGGGGGGTGTCGCTAAACGTTTTTTTATTTTAAATGGGTTATTTTACAAAGTGAGGGTTTAATTTAACTTTAATGCTGAGGGACTGAGCTTGATGTCTGGAGTGTCACGTTTGCTCCCCCCACCCCCTTCATTCTGCATAGAGGAATCGCCACCTCGCTGTAGCCCACTGTTATGGCTGTTGTGACACATTGATCTTTCCCATCTTTGATGCAGCCTACAGTGACCGGGTTATTATTTTTTTTTTTTTTAGGCTTTCTTCATCTAGCCAGCAAGTCTGTTTTTTCAAAAGCATAAGCTCTCTGGCAGAATGTATCAGTTTACATAGATGAGACTAGGGTTGTCCAGATACCGATACTAGTATCGGTATCGGGACCGATACCGAGTATTTGCGGGAGTACTTGTACTAGCGCAAATGCTCCCGATACCTAAATAGAATACTTTTTTTGTATTTATCAACATGTTTTGTGAAAATTCTTTGAGTTTTTTACTACTGCGTGACAAGAAAATAAAGCATTTTTATTCATTTTTACTCATTTTTATTCTTATATAATGTCTTGAGTTAGAGTTCTTCATAATCCTAAAGAAAATATCCTTAGTCTGTATTGTGGTTTGAAAACGTCACATGACATTTAAAAAAAGTATCGGTATTCGATATCGGCGAGTACATGAAAAAAAGTATCGGTACTTGTACTCGGTCCTAAAAAAGTGGTATCGGGACAACCCTAGATGAGACAAACCATTTAACAATGGCAGGGGTAATTAAAATGATTTGCTGTTATTCATAATATCCTAAAAGAAAATAGTTTGCTGTAACTAATTATAAAGTATTAGCTGGATAATCTGCTAATATAGTAGCATCAGCCATGCCATGGGATCTTTCAGTTTAGCATAGCCCTGACAGGAGGCCAAATAAATCAACTGCTCATTGCATACGTTGGTTTCTGCGCGTCTCCCCAGTGTTTGAGCAATAGTAGCCAGAATCATTGAAGAACCCATAATCTCCCATGTCATGCTCGGAGCATCCAGTTCCAATGAAGTCTCAAATGCCCTGTTTTTCTTTTTGCTGCCATTATAAACTGCTGTTTATATCCTCCCAGAGGTACGGTAGTCATCCCTAGAATAACATGACTGAAATCTTGATAAAGGTTTCTGCAAAAATATAAATTGGTACACAAATTTGACTCTGCAATTCAGACAGGAATTTGTATGCATGTGAATAACACACAAATAATAAAAATGTTTAGGCAGTTTTACAGTTGTAACCGAACACTGCAATTTACATCTCTTTTGTTACAGAATTATTTGTTAAAGCTCGGAAATGTACAATGTAGTCCAGAGCAGATTGTAAACTGCAGTGAGAGCTCTGATAAGCTACTTATAATCATTCAGAATGAAGATATTGCCAGCAGTATTCATAAGGTGAGTCTTTATCAATTCATTTTAGGTTCCTTTTTTTATACAAGCTCCTTTTTGAAATTTTCATTCTGTAAGAAAACTTTTTTTTCCCTAAATAGTTTCCTTTACTTTGGTGCAGTCCTCCTTCACTTACCTCATCCTTCGATTTTGCTTTTAAATGTCCTTATTTCTTCTGAGAAATCCTGTTCTTCTGTCTGTAACTACACACAGTAATGTGAGGCTTTCTCCCTGGTGTGGAGAAAACCTCTTGAGGGGGAGGGGACGAGCAGGAGTGTCAGGATGCCCACTAACACACATCCTTTCTCTATCTGCAAAGTAGAGAGCCTTCTGACACTCCTGCTCGCCCCCTCCCCCTCAAGAGGCTTTCTCCACACCAGGGAGAAAGCCTCATTACTGTGTGGAGTTACAGACAGAAGAACCGGAAGTGAGGATTTCTCAGAAGAAATAAGGACATTTAAAAGCAAAATGGGGGGATGAGGTAAGTGAAGGAGGACTGCACTAAAGGGTAAAGGAAGCTATTTAGGGAAATATTTTTTTTTCCTTTACAACCACTTTAAGGCTCCATGCACACTGGACGTTCAATCTTGTTCTGGATGGCAGATTGCTGGCAGAAAACACGCTTGTATCAGCGTTTTGTAATGGTGTTTATGCGCGTTTATCGGTCTTAGGCGTTTTTTTTCCGCTCAGAAAAATTGCATTTTGAATGCGATTTTTTTTGGTGTTTAGAAAACGGCCCATAAACTCTACTGCTTTAAAAAAAAATCCCAAACTCCAAAAAACTTCAGTTTTTAAACTCCAGTAGGCATGGAGCCTAACTGCGTTTAATCAACAAAGTTCAAACTCGTATAGATGGCAACTTGCCTCATGTCCTGTTTATTGTTTTCGTTTAAATCAATGCGTTGAAGTAGGACAGGTTACATTTTTATACATCGTGTTGACACTTGTTACAACACGTTGCCCATAGCTGCATACAGTGCGTCCAGAAACTATTCACAGCACTTATTTTTCCACATTGTTATAACATAATTCCAAAATAAATCCACTTAAAGACCTCCCACCGCATATAATGCAGCAGGGTGGCTATATCGTACAAAACAACGTATCTGTTTCGTGCATGAGATACTCTGTGGGTGCACGCAGCGGTCCCATGGACTCAATGTCCGCTGGACACCTGCGATTGCTCCACAGAGGTAGAACGGGTATCTGCCTATGTAAACAAGGTAGATCCCCATTCTTACAGGGGGACAACTCTTGAGATCGTCTGTGTTGTCCCAGGGAGCCCATCCCCAGCACAGAATACATGCTGAGGGAACACGGGTTAACCCTTTCATCACCCCTAGTGTTTTTTTTTTTAGCACTGGTGTCCATGTTTGTATTTCCCTGGCTGACAGCAAGGGGTACAGGCTGCCTCAGTGGGAGGTGGTCAGTCTTGGGAGTGTATTCTATTACCTCATCTGGACTAGTAAGTAGAGGGGCCCCTCCCCTTGGGCATTGTGGTTGGCTCTGAGGGCTCTCCTCCTGGCCTGATTTGCCCGTGTCCCACCCCACCACCTTCCCTCCCTATCACCTGTGGTTGTTCTGGCCTGGGCGAGCGAGATTGCATCTTGTACATTGATGGGGTCTAGGACTCTGTCTCTGGTGGTGCCACATGCTGGTTAGGTGGCTATTGCTGTATAGACACAGCAGCCAGTGTGTATTGCAGCAACCATTTTGGCAAGGGCTGGCTTCGTTGGCCGTTATGGTGGTCCTTCTGCCTGTACAGTCGGGCCGGGTTTCTGGAAGGTGGCCATTTTGTCAGGGACCACGCCAGCTAATCCCATATGTGCAGCTGCGTATACTTCAAGGGCAGCCAAGTTGGAAGTTGTCCTCTTTGGTACTTACAAACTGGCACTTTCCACTAAGGTTTTTCCTTAACTGTCTATATTGATAAATTTATTTACAAATAATGGAACATCCAAAGAGTCCTTTTGTAGTCCCATTCAGAGTGGGCTAAGCTTTTACACCAAGGTCTGGATAAGGAGTATGGTTTCACCAGTCTACGTAAAACTGGCAGATTGACAAGGCTAAGGTCTCAATATTTATGTGTGTTTGATAGCCACCAAGTGTATCACTCGGCCTCAGCGTGCCGCGTCATTGTTTTGATTGACAGCAGCGGGAGCCAATGGCTGCACTGCTATCAATGATCCAACGACTAGCCGACCTGAGCTGGGGGAAAGCAACGCGGGATTGCGCCCACGGTGATTATAGAATGCATTAAGGTGAAAAAACACGAAGCTTTACAAATCCCTTCAACCTCAAGACCCTGAATTGCTTTGTGAAAGTACAGAAGTTCAAGATGAACTTCATTCGTTCTGTGGTGGCTTATCCATCAGGGGGATTTCCACCATAGACGTCAAGGACGCATACTTGCACATTCCCATCTATTTTGGGCACCAGCACTTTGTGGTTGGGGACGTGCTTTATCCATTTTGGTGCTCCCCTTTGGTCTGGTGTCTGCTCACCATGTGTTTATTAATGTGCTCTGGTCCTAGAATTACCAAGTCTTATTCTGCACTGATGGACAACGTGACGATCACAATGCGTATTCTTCAGGAGTTCGGCTGTGTTCTGAACCCGCCCTGTCCCAGACCAGTCTGCTGTGATGTACCTTGTTCTGATCCTGGACTCTGCACAGGCCAAGGTGTTTTCCCACTGGACAAACTTGAAACGGGTGCAGGCATCATGCCAGTATGACCACTTCCCTCCCA
Organism: Rana kukunoris; assembly: GCA_029574335.1. Lineage (NCBI taxonomy): Eukaryota > Metazoa > Chordata > Amphibia > Anura > Ranidae > Rana > Rana kukunoris. Next base: position 36,330,007 of record CM056055.1, read on the forward strand.
GGACGTCATATGGCATCCACCCAGCGGAAGTGGTTTAAGTGTAGCTTTGGTTAAAAAAAAAAAATGTTGTACTAATACATTGTTAAACGCGTCCAAGGTTAGTTTTGTCATAAGTTAACTGCCTTTTTTTTACCCCCCACATCAGATCCCATCATTGATTACACTGAAGAAACAGTCGTGTGTCAGTTTTGCAGGTGTAGACAGTTTGGACGATTTAAAAAACCACACCTATAACGAATTGTTTGTGTCTGGAGGATTTATTGTGTCTGATGATACAGTGTTGAATCCTGATAACATCACTGAAGGTAAGATGTTAGTCTTTTTATAGCTTGGTAGGTTGGCACTAGGTAGACTGACAGGCTTGTCCATGAAGAACGAGGGTTGAAATGTAGATTGCAGGTCATTTGTAATTAAAAAATGCTGCAAGATGGGGCTGGTGGTAAATTGTAACCAGTAGCAAGGGTTATTACAAATATCAAGAAAAAAAAGGAAACTGCGCTAAGAAGTTTGGTATACTTGCAGAACCTGGACTGGTCTGCAAATACTAATGGGGAAGCATTGACTCTCCTGTATAACACTGGTACAGTGGAAAGTAATGGGAAATTATATAGAATCGTGCTACTTTAGAATCTCCTCCTATTTTATATTGGAGGCCAAGCATAGTCATTTTGCAATCATGTAAACTTGCTTTTAACAACTTGACGCACCCTACTTTCTGGCATGTGAGAAGGCCTGCAATTTTATTGCAGTATTTGGTGTCCAGAGGCCTGGCATTTTAATGTTGACATGCATGAAGACTGGGTTGTTCCCATGTAAATTTAACTGGTCAGTCAATGGAAGCATAGGAAGTGGAACGTAAACCTGTGCTGAGAAATACTGGGGCTGCAATTGAGGCCTTTATAAGAATACTAGTTATAAACGAGAAAAAGAAAGGGCGCACCAGCCTAGTGCATTATCCTTCAGAAGGATTTTATTAGAAAAAATAAATCAAAACTACTCAAGTGTAGGTTCACAATATACAAAGTTTCCACAGGTAGCAGCAATTAGTCAAGCCCAAACACACTCCAGATTGGTCATAGAGGATGTGATGAGGGCCACTGCCTTTCAAAGGGCAATCTTCTTCAGAGCTCAGCCAAGCTCAGCTGAGCTCTGAGGAAGAAGGTTGCCCTTCGAAACGCGTCAGTTGGCAGTGGCCCTCATCACATCTTTGACCATCTGGAGTGCTTTTGGGCTTGACTTAATTGCTGCTACCTGTGGAAACTTTGTCTGGCCGTTGATTGGCTAAAATGGATGGATTGATAGCAGCGCAGCCATTGGCTCCCGCTGCTGTCAATCACATCCAATAATGTTAGGGCGGGGCCAAGTGATACAGTGATCGGCTATGGCAACCGGCTGTATCATGGGAGCGCGCCTGCAAGAACTAACCCCCATGGGAGCTCTCTCCCAGGAAGGGGGTTAGTTCTTGCGGGGAGGAGCCGAGACAGCCGCCGAGGGACCCCAGAAGACCAGGTTCACTCTGTGCAAAACGAGCTGCACAGTGGAGGTAAGTATAACATGTTTGTTGTTTAAAAAAAAAAAAAAAATCCTTTACAACCCCTTTTAATGCATTCTCAGTCACTGACCTGAAATCAAATTTCACGATCTGCATAATTGTTCCTGGGTGGTGCATCCATAGTCCTAAAGCCTTTATATCCGTGTGGCAGCCAGGTAACTAGCAAAAGAAGTCTGCAATGGCAGCTTCAATAGTCTTTCAGAACAGGTTTTCTAATAAAAGGCTTAATTTGAGGAAAGCTGTAAAAGCGTTATAATGGAGCCTTGTAGTACTTGCAATCTCCTAGCATTGATGAGCTACAAGAAGCTTGTATTTAACTTTTTAGCTCTGTCAGAGTGTTTTTCCTATAACCTTTATTTCATTATTTTTTTTATAGATGTGCTGAAAAAGTTTTTGCTGTTTCTGGAGCAAATTGACAGTCCTGATGGAAAATGGCAATGGAAAATCCACTGCAAATTTCAGAAGAAACTGAAGGAGTTGGGGAGGTGAATGTTTTCTTCTTCCTAGGGGGGGCATGACAGAAAATAGAGAAGCACTGGTTTAGGCCGATATGTATTCTACATATCTTTGGTATAAAAAAATTGCAATAAGCACATATTTGGTTTGCGCAAAAGTTATAGATTCTACAAAATGGGGGGTAGTTTTTTGTCATTTTTACTAGTAATAGCGGTAATCTGCAATTTTAATCAGGAGTGCAACATTATGGCGGGCACTTCGGACACTTGGCATATTTTTTTAAATGCACTGATTACTGTAAAAATGTCATGCGCAGGGAAGGGGTTAACACTATGAGTGATCAAAGGGTTAAATGTGTTCCCTAATGTGTGTTCTAACTGAAAGGGGGGGTGTGACTGACTAGGGGAAGAGATTGATCGATGTTCATACATTGTATGAACACACGATCAGTCTCTTTGCCCATTTACACACATACACACCCTCTGTTCTCGTTCTGTAACAAGTAATTGTGGGTGGCCGGGCACTCGCATTGGCTCCGGGGGCGTTTTAAAGAGCCGGCGTACATATTCGACGGCTGGCGCAGGGGGGCCAGCATGCCGCAGAATAACTGCAGCAGCTGGTCCGGAAGTGGTTAAAATGATTTTTCTGCATCAATTGGTTAGGAGGCTGGTGAGAGCCTTGGTCAGGGTTGGGTGGGTATCATTTGTGTTTTCTTACTGTAGTACAGCTTTAACAGTATCCCGAGACCGTGTTTGCTGTTAGTATAAATGTAGAATGTGTCCTACCTTCATCCATACTGCAATTCCATCGCTGCAGTTGACCTATACCCTGCATATAGGCTTTGTCAAGTAAAAACAGATCTATCGACTGGAAATGTATGTTTTCCATTATGTTCCCCTTTTAAGGTTAAAAGCAACTGCTCTGAATATATTGACACTCTTGAACACCTATCAAAAGAAACATCTGGTGGAGATCCTGGCTTATCATATGTGCGATTCTCAGACCAGGCAAGCACCGGAGCTGGATTGTCTGATCAGACTTCAGGTTCAGAACATACAGCAGAGGCACCTAATATTCCTGACAGGTAAGTCTTCCCACACTTCCTTGTTAGTCAGTCACATTATAGATAACTGCAGAACAATTCTATATTTATGTTTTCATATATCTGTTGCAGAAAAGGACAAATCATTGTTTTCCAGTCATGCTGAAAATGGAATTCTAGTGACAAGCATGGGCGAGTTCATAAATAATTTTACAGATCTTGTTGGTCATCATAACTCTAGCAATGAAGAGCATTGCTTATCACAGCTGGTAAATCAAGAGAACCAGAAAGGTATTTAAAATTTGTTATTTGTAACTTTAAAAATAGGTTAATACTGATATGTAAAGAAGAACTTTGCTAAGCAATATTGGCACCTAAACTGGCAACTTGACCACTGCACAACTTCAGAACAGAAGGGATTCCTGTAAAAACTTGACTCATTTCTGGCTTTTAAGTCTTCAAGAGTCATACTTATGGACAAGAATAAAAAAGGGGACATTTTATAAATTGTCACCAGGCAAGGTAATGCTAAACAGGATTGGTGAGACAAAATACTGAGACCTGTTACTACAAGGAGCTTGATTCATGAATACTCCCGCAACTGCTAAAAATTAGCGCCGTAACTGAGTTAAACGTGACGGCTTCCTTTTTTTGTGCATCTTGGAGAGGAAATCTCTTCTTCAGTGCTAAATCTGTTGTAGGACTTAGAATTCTTAAAGTTGGCTACCCAAGAATATAGGTGCAGGGGTCACAAATTCGGTAAACTGTCAGTTTGCTAAATGAGGCCACCTGATTTTACCCAATTGTGTTGCCAATTTCCTTGAATGGTCCCCGCATTAACACTGTGGCCCTTCCTAAGGAGTTTACTGTCGAGTCGGATCAGGCCGCATGACCAAATTTATATGGCTCCCGTAAACTTTCCCCCCCTTCATCATGTCAGCCATGTACAGACAAATCATTCTGGCTGACTGAGAGAAAACATTGCATTGGCTGCCCTTGAGCTTCAGACCCAGTGGCGTATTTCTTAATAAGTTGTATTTAGAGATCTAAATGGCTCTAACATAAAATATGGATGCCTATTGTTTAGCCAAGTTCTTCTTTATTCTACTGTTTTGATTTAATTAAAGTCAATAGATTTAAGTGAATTTTTTTTCTAGACAATGAGACCAAAATGCAAGCTGCTTAAAAATGTAAAAAAAAAAAAACAGATAAAGGCCCTTTCCCACGTACGGATCCCGTGAGGATCAGTACCGTTCTTATCCGCTTGCTCCGCATAGAGGACCCGGATGAGATCGGGTGTCAGCGGATGAATATCCGTTGACACCCGCTATGCCATTCCCAATAAGATACATTTTTGTCCATATTTCATCCAAAAACGGATGGATGAAATACGGACATACTGTGTGTCCGTACCTGTAAAAGGGCCCTTTCATTTCAAAACGATCTCTTGAAACTGTATCGGCCAAAATGGCATTTCATTTGTGTGCAATTTTGAAAAACTTTAGCTTGGGATGTAAGATTTGGATGTTCTGTTTGTAGAAATTAAAAAAAAATTTTTGTATTAGTAGGAATCCTTCAGTCTCCATAAGTACATTCTAGCCATTCCCCTTTTGCCCTCGCTATAGAGCCACTAGCACAACGCTTTAGATCACACCCAGAAATCACTGGCCTTAGTGTCACCATAAACTAAGCCTGTTTGTTAATGACTGTCTCCTATTTCATCATCCCAATCATCACACTTCCCAAATTGATGGCATTAGTATCTGTTTAGTAATATCTCATGTCTCCATATCAACCATTCCAAGCCCCATATCTTAAACAATTCAATACCAGAGGTACAAGCAGGCTCTGCAGAGTCCACTGGACAGGAAAACATTACTAGACTCTTGTAGGGATTACCCACTTGGCGGCATAGCAGCTATCGAGATAAAACACAAAATTGCTGTACAATTCCAAATCCAATTTTTTAGGAATGCCACAGCTTAAATTTATGTGGCACTACCAAAGACCACACGTGGCTAACCAAACCCTCTACCAGAGGCACCCTCGAGGATGACTGGGAGTCTCACATCTGCAGAAATACTAGCCGCCAGGCCAATTGGCCACTCACTAAATGCCACGCTACAACTGAAGTACCTCTTTGTGGTATCCCTTGAAGCAGCAGACTGTGCACCTATACCAATTACTAATCTCCTTTGGATACTTGTATATTGCAGACCCTCTCGCTTCCTGTCTCCTTGGAAAGACCATAAGTACTTTGGGGGCCTTTAATGTCTTTCTGTAACTTTGCTTTCACACCAGAATCTCCTGTTGTCCGTTGGCCTTAAATCGTTTTAGAACTATTTCCTTATTTACAAGTCTTTCATTCAGTATATACTACCAGTCCCTGACAAGGGATTGAATTTAATGCCCTTTGAACAGCGGTGATGTAAAGATCTGCACTCCCTGGGCTTGATCTCTCTGCTATACTCCAAAGTTGCTGCTTGCTCACAACCCCATCACACCTACATGCAGAAGTAACAAGCACATTGTGTTCCAGAAAGTCTGACATGTTAAAAATTCCCTTTTGAGTCAATATTCCAATGCTAGTAAGGCACTACTAGGTTCAAAACTTGATGGCTTTGCGAACATCATTTTAGGCTGACAACCCAAATTTCTCTTCCGTTCATGGCCGGACACAGCAGCCTTTGACGTTGGGGCCTTATCTTCTTCCTTCCAGGAGAGTTAAGCAGAAAAAAACAGTTAAAACACTTCTTAGCACGGCACCTCCCAGTGGGCGTGGTTCCCCGGGTACAACCCACACTCTGCCTGAGCAGCTCCAGTTTTTTTCTGCCTAACTTCAAGAGAGTCATGGCCTTCTGGAGTCCCTGTACTCTGGAATTTTTTTCGCTTTTTTGTTTTGTTCCTGCTTTTATTTTTGAACCCTGTGATTCTACTATCAACTGCCGACTGGGTGACAGGCTGGATCTTGATCCTTGTAGTCCCCCCATGTTCGGCCATCGAGCGCATGCCGGCCCTCAGCTCAGCTTTGGGTCGTCCACGACCTGCCCCATTGCTCCAGGGGTGGCCGGGGAACTTCGGTTCTAGGGCACACATATGACCGGTCTTTATGGCTTTGTCACAGTGTGTCTGGCCGACTGCCATGCCGTTCGCGGACGTTGGTTCAGTCAGGAATGCCTCCAGCCGGGTTGTGTAGGCAGGACGGGTAAGTAGGCAAGGTGGTATGGCTGGTGCTTCCCTGGGGAGGTCGAATGAGGGTACACCCTACTTTCCTCTCTCCCTTCTCCCTCCTTCCCCATGCTGGGTGGCGGCTGTGGGGGGGGGCTCTCCTTCTACCGGGGGCTGTGTGCTGTGCGGGGCTGTGTTTTTGCCTTTTTTTCTTTTGGGGTTGCTGTGAGTGCTGGCCGTGTGTGGTGCCACTGTGTTTCTAAACCACGTTTTGGCGCCATATTACCGCGATCGCATTTTACATGCTCGGCGGCCATTTTCTTGTGGCCCGCATGGTGTTTTTTCCCTCAGACGGTGGCCATTTTGGAAATGTCTGGGACTCTAGTGCCTAGATTAGCGCTGCAAAAGCCTGCAAATTGGCTTCCTGTGGTATAGCGTGGCGCAGCCAGCATTTCTCAGCGATTCAGCTCACGCGGCAACCGAGTGGGATGGTGAGTTCCCTGGGGGTCCCCTGCTTTCTGTTGTCAGCCGGGAGGTGACCGGTGTTTTTTTTTTTCTGACTTGCAGTGTCCAGGGGGATAGCGGTGGGGAACTATGGAGCCTGAACCTGGTGCTTCTACCCCAGCAATGCCTGAGTTAACCCCTGAGGCCCCTACCCCTGCTGCTTCTGGGGAGGCTATGACTGCAGTCCTTAAGGCGTTTCTCGCCTGGATTGAAGCGACAAGTGGCCAGAAGGGGGGTAAAAAGCGCCCCCTCCCTGAGCCTGTTTCTGGGGATGTCTCTGACACAGAATCAGGCCTTACTATTGCCTCTGGTTCTGTCATGTCAGTTGATGCGGGCCTAACCATGCGGACAGTGAGGGTGACTCTGTTTCAGGGTCAGTGCATGATAAGGAATTTGTTGGAGCTCTTATCTCTGCGGTGCAGGATACTCGGAGACTTGATGATTTGGCGGAGGCATCGGATGTGCCGGTCCCATGGAGGAGGACTTTTTGAAAAAATGGGTCTCTCCTCCCTCAGTGGACCCTCCCGTGTCCAGATTGAGGAAAGCCACCACGTTGCCTGTGGAAGGGGCTCCCGTGTTCAAGGACCCCGCAGATAGGAGAGTGGAGGCTGTGACCCACTCCATGTTCACTGTAGTGGGTTCGGCTATTAGACCGGTTTTGGCCGGGGCTCTGGTGTCGCAGACGCTTACCGAACGGGCAAAGTGCTTGTTGCAGGAGCTGGAGGCGCGTAATGCTACTGAGACCTGCGTGGACCTGACCGAACAGTTTGTGCAGGGTCTGCTCTAGATACGCTTCCTTTGCTCTCCAGGGCCTCCACTTACACGGTGGTACTATGGTACCTTGTGTGGCTGAAGTGTTGGTCTGCGGACCAGTCCTCAAAGAAGGCCTTGGTGGATTTACCCTTTAAGGGTGAACAGCTTTTTGGGGCTTGCCTGGATGACGACATCAAGGCGGCCCAGTACGGCAGGAAAAGTTTTCAAGGTGCAAAGGCGCCCGCTACAGGGCAGAAGCGCACCTGGTACCGCAAGCCTGCTTCTGCATGAAGGCCTGCCCCCGCCTGTGTCTCGCGGCTCGGTGGAGGTCTCTTCTTTCAGACCGTTGGGTTTGCAAAGTAGTTTCCTCGGGGTGCAAGATAGTTTCTCTCTTGTCCGCCAAACAGATTTTTCCCTTCCAACCTCCAACTTCCTCCGAATCGCCGGAAGGCTCTGTCAGGTGCTGTCCAGGATATGCTGCTCAGGGAGTGATTGTGCCGTTTCACTTGATGGACCGCTTTCAGGGGTTTTACTCCAATCTGTCTGTGGTCCCCAAGAAGGAAGGGGTCCGTCCAATCCTGGACCTCAAGGCCCTCAATTGTTATGTCAAAGTGCAAAAATTCAGGATGGAGTCAATTCTTGGATATCATGGACACATACCTACATGTTCACATTTGCTCAAGGCACCAGAGGTTTCTGCGCTTTGCGATCGGGGAGAACGACTTTCAATTTGTGCCTTTTCTGTTCGGCCTGGCCTCAGCACCGCGGGTTTTCACCAAGGTGCTCCCCCCGATCCTGGCCCTGCTGAGACAGCGAGGGATCGCTATCGTGGGATATCTGGACGACCTTCTCCTGAGAGCTTTCTCAAGCTCAGAGTTAGAGGAGGACGTGTCTATCACGTGTCAGACTCTTCGAGAGTTCGGCTGGCTTATAAATATCCGGAAGTCAGTGCTGGTTCCGTCTCAGCGACTGGAATACCTTGGGCTGGTCCTGGATTCCGCGGAGGTGAAAGTTTTTCTCCCAACGGAGAAACTTCAGACCCAGAAGTGGTCTTCCCTTTGTTTCTGCATATGAGGGTTCTGGGTCTGATGGTTGCCCAATTACATACCCGGGTGCTACAGAAGGAAATTCTGTCATGTTGGGACAAGCTCCCTTCATCTCTGGATTACCAGGTTCAGTTGGGTTGTCTGGTCAAGTCTTCCCTGGTGTGGTGGCTGACGTCTCCGGTGCTTCGGACCAGGAAATATTTTCAGCCTCTCCGGTTGGGGGGGGGGGGGGCGTTGGGTGCACCCAGTCAGCCCAGGGGCGCCTTCCGATCAATGTGCTGGAGCTCCGAGCAATCAAGCTGTGCCTTGCCAGGTGGTCCCTGAATCTGCAGGGCCGACTGGTCAGGATCCAATCCGACAACGCCACGACCATGGCATACGTCAATCATCAGGGAGGCACACGGAGCTCAGCGGCGGCCCTGGAGGTCGCGCACATCCTTCGATGGGCTGAAAGGTCAGTTCCGGCTCTACCGGCAGTGTACATTCCCAGGAGTACAGAATTGGCAAGCAGAATACCTAAGTCGCCAAACTCTGGACCAAGGAGAGTAGTCCCTTCACCCGGAGGTTTTTCAGAGCCTGTGCCAGAAGTTGGGCACTCCAGACGTGGACCTTCTAGCGTCCCGTCTCAATCAGGAGGTGTTACGGTTCGTGGCCAGGTCAAAGGACCCATGGGCAGACGCGTCAGCCGCGTTGGTGGCACCTTTGGGTCACTATCGCCTAGTTTACGCCTTCCCTCCTCTGAAGTTTCTTCCTCGTCTGCTGCACAGAGTGCAGTCCGAAGAGATTCCAACAATCCTGATTTCCCCAGATTGGCCGCGCCGCTCCTGGTACGCGGACCTGGTGCGTCTGGTGGCAGACGCACCCTGGCGTCTACCCCTGAGAGAAGATCTTCTGTCGCAGGGTCCGATCTTCCACCCTACTTTACAGTGGCTGGCTTTGACGGCGTGGCTGTTGGGAGCCAGGTGCTGAAGGACCGGGGCCTGTGCAGCTCGGGTCTCTACCATGCTGCGTGCACGGAAGTCTACTTCACGTAGGATTTACCCGTACGTGGAAGGCCTACATCTCTAGGTGTGAGGAGATGAAGTGTCACCCCCCCCGTACATACGTGATGTCACGGATTCTACTGTTCTTACAGCGTGGAGTGGATCAGGCTCTTGCCTTAAGTATGGTTAAGAGTCAGATTCTGGAACTAGCGGTCTATTTTCAGCAACCCTTGGCGAACGTTTGTGCAAGGGGTCTGGCATGTGGCTCCTCTTGTGCGTCCTCCGCGGGACCTGAATTTTTGGTGCTCTCGGTGCTTCAAGAAGCTCCCTTTGAGGACATTCCAAAGATTCCTTTATTGACTCTGTCACAGAAGGTGGCTTTTCTGGTAGCGATTACCTCAGTCAGAAGAGTATCTGAACTGGCGGCCTTGTCCTGCAAGGCTCCCTACTTGGTCATCCACAAGGATAAGGTGGTGCTGCGGCCGCAGCTGTCTTTTCTCCCGAAGGTTGTTCCGGCTTTTCACATTGAGGACATTGTGTTACCATCCTTATGTACTCGGCCGAAAAACCCAAAGGAGGCCGCTTTGCATTCCTTGGATGTGGTTCGGGCCCTGCGTGTGTACTTGTCTGCTACGGCTCCGTTCCGGAAGTCGGACTCACTGTTTGTGTCGGTGGCTGGTCCTAAAAAAGGGTCTAGCTGTCTCATCGGCCACCATTTCTAGGTGGATCAGACAGGTTGTGCTTCAGGCTTATGCCCTGAAGGGGCGGGTTCCCCCTTTTCGGGTTGCGGCGCATTTGACCAGGGAGATCGGTGCCTCTTGGCCTTTCCGTCATCAAACCTCTGTGTTACAGGTGTGTAAGACTGTGACCTGGTCGTCTATCCACACCGTCTCAAAATTTTACAAGGTGGATGTGAGTGCATCTTCGGATGCCTCCTTCGGCCGCAAGGTGTTACAGGCGGCTGTTTGAGGTTGGAGTTCCTCCGTTGAGAATCTCCGGTTTTGTTTGGGGTGTAGCCTTGGTTTGCTGAGTTTTCCCACCCCTCAATTTGTTGACACTGCTTGGGGACGTCCCAAAGGCTGCTGTGTCCGTCCAAAAACAGAAGAGAAAATAGGATTTTTGTACTCACCGTAAAATCCATTTCTCTGAGTTCATGGACGGACACAGCACCCACCCCTCCTATTTGTTTGTACTGCTTGTTACGCTCTGCTCAGGCAGAGTGGGGGTTAAATACCCGGGGGGCCACGCCAACTGGGAGGTGCCGTGCTAAGAAGTGTTTTAACACTTGAAGTGCTGTTTTTTTCTGCCTAACTCTCCTGGAAGGAAGAACATAATACCCTAAGGTCAAAGGCTGCTGTGTCCGTCCATGAACTCAGAGAAATGGATTTTACGGTGAGTACAAAAATCCTATTTTTATGGCCACTAAACAAATGGGTAAAGCATGGCTGTTGGACCCCCTCTCTCTGGCAGCAGTACAAGAATCCATTGGAGGCCCACTAATGAAAAACTGACAATGAAACAGTCATACAATGCATAGCTTTCATAAAACTTGGGACCCATGGATCTCAAATTTTATGCCAAAGACCACCGTTCCCACTGAGTTTTTTTTTCATAGCTATAGAATTTGCAATAGCAGTTCTGCAGTTATTGGAAATGTACTGCAAACACAGAGATCTCACTAACTTACCTGGTTGGTTGGATGGTACTGCCTAAAGTGTTTCAAAGTGTTGATAACCTATTTTGAAATGGCTGTATTTTTAATACTTAGCACTGAGTGAGTGAGAAACGTATATAGCGCAACACATGCGCTATACCCGCACGTGGGTACTTTGACCTAGCTGCCATAACCCCGGTATTTCCAGGAACTGCGTGCGTGTTTCTCTTTAAGATAAAAGTGGTCTCTGCAGCAGATTTGCCGCAGGATCACTTCTTTTATCAGGGGTGGGACAAGGTGCGCCCCGACTGTTTCTCTGCTGCTTGCCGGAGCCGTCGGAAGCGGCTGAGACCATCACTTTCACTCCTCTCACTGGATGCTGAGTGAGGGGAAGATGGCCACCGCTTGGCTCCATATAGGGCAAAAGTTTTACATCCCTTGTAATAGGAATAAAAGTGACCCACTTTTTTTTTTTTTTTTTTTTTTTTAAGGACAGTGGTTAGATAAAAAAAAAAAAAAAGTAAAGCGTCTTGTCCTTACAAGCTCGCACGCAGAAGACCAAAAAAGGGCGCTTGTTAGACCGCTGCGCAAGTACGGTGAGACTAATTATTGCCACAACCCCCATTTTATTCTCTGGGGTGTTAGAAAAAAAAATGTTTGGGTGTTGTAATTTTCTAGAAAAAAAAAAAAACAGATTTTAACTTGTAAACAAAGTCTGAAAAATTGAAAAAATAAGCCCGGTCCTTACGTGGTTAATAAGTTGGTTCCAAGGGGTACCAGTTTTAGACATGGCACCAGCAGCATGGCAGCAGAATGTTTACATTTTTAATTTATTTTTTTTGCATACTTTTCTTCCACCCACCAAGAGGCAACTGAAATGAAAGTAGGGAAGACAGACTGCTCATTTATCCCTATTCAATTCCATCTGTTTTCCTCCCGTTTGCCGCCATCTAGTGGTGGCTGTAAGAAGATGCTGGCTTGTTTTAGAAAAACTCCAAAGGCAGATGTACACCTTGGAATCGTATTCATTCAATTACTCTCTAGTGCAGTGTTTTTCAACTCGTCCTCAAGGCACACACACAGCTCAAGTTTTCAGGATTTCCCTCAGATGAAATGGCTATGGTAATTACTAAGGCAGTGAAACTGATCAAATCACCTGTGCAAAATAATGGAAAGCCTGAAAACATGACCTGTTGGTGTGCCTTGAGGACTGGAGTTGAAAAACACTGATCTAGCGTACAGCATACAGTCGTTTTCAGATCAGCTTGCATTTTCGGTTCATTGGTCTTTAGTGGGAAAATTAATTAATACTACTAATTTGCCAGTGTGTATTAATTTACATATATGTTCACTTGCTATTGAAAATTCCATATGGCTGTTGGTTTTCGTTTAATTTAACATTAAATGCAATCTTGTACTGCGGTAACTTTTGGCAATCCCTGTAGGTGTGTTTTTTCTTTGGTCTACTAAATGGGGAAAGACTTCTTCTCGGCTTGCCTTCTGCTTCCTTTTTAACTGCCAGAAATTAATATCTGGTGTGTCTAGCCTTTGGCATTCTAGTTGGGATTTCTCAATGAACTAATGTTGTTTCTCCCCCTGTCTTCTAAAAATCCCAACTTCTACCCCAAAGGACGATCACGGCACCACTGTGATAGAAGATGAATTTTCCCAGTGCATGTTGCATATGAAAAGGCTGCAGGAGTGAGTATAATTGTAGTTATACTTGACTTCTCTTTGCAATGCAGCTGTCAGCGAAGCTGATCTGAAGGAGGAAGAAGACATGTCTCTAGACTCAGAGGACGAGATGCCACAGATTGAAGTTTGTACAAATGTGAAGCAAGAACCCCAAAAAGACACTGCTATGAACCAATCAGAAGCTGGAAATTCTCAAACAGAGAAGTCAACAAAGACTCCTATCATTGACCCAGAGTTCATGCAACCTATAACTCCAGTATCTACAGCCGGTTCTACCACAGGTGATAATGGCAACCCAGCTGAGGATTCTTCCAGTATATTTAATGACTACGATAGCAGGTCATTGGGCATTTCCCATTTCAACCTGTTAACGCATCAAACATTTTTGGGATCAATGGTATACGGCGGTAACCAGACACCTGTGGAAAACTTTTTCATTAGTTCCTACGGCCAGTCGGATCAAGACACCTCATCTGGTTCTGAGTGGGATCCAAAGTGGAATGTAAAATAATTTTTTTTTGTTTCGTTTTATTTTTTATTTTTTTTTCTATTGTACTGTACCTGACATATTTATATATCTGACATTTTTGTAAGATTTGTTTTTTCTTATACAAAGTAAAAGACACATTTTATTATATTTAATGACCTTGTCTCTTTCTGGATTTATGATGCATGCAGTGATTTTTTTTTTTAATGGTACAAAAAGTTTGCACCTAGGTTAATTTTTATTTCTTTCACTGAGGGGTATAGACTTTTTTAAACTTTGGGTTATACTGTTGCATACAGGAGGAATGGACACTAGCAAACCAGGAGCCCAGGAGAACCCACTCACTATTAGTCTGTTTTATTCTAGATTTCTAAGAAGACGGAAGTATTTTCTTCAGCTCTGCTGTGAAAGTACAAACCTATTTTATTTCATTATAGAGCATCTTTTGTCCATTTTTAAAACATTAAAGAAGTTGTAAAGTCAGAAGCATTTTTATCTTAATGCATTAAGATAAAAAGCCTTCTGCGTGCAATAGCCCCCCCCAACACTTACCCAAGATCCCCCTCTGTCCAGCAATGTACACGAGTGTCTCAGGCATCCAAGATTCTCCCTTGTGATTGGCTGATACACAGCAGCGGCACCATTGGCTGCCACTGCTGTCAATCAGTCAGGCAATCGGTAGAGAGAGGATCCGGGTTTGGGCTCCGTGTCTGAATGGACACAGGGAGCTGCAGCTTGGCTCGGGTGCCCTTATAGCAAGCTGCTTGCTATAGCAGCACTCAACAGGAGGGAGGGGCCAGGATCACAGAAGAGGGACTCGAAGAGGAGGATCCGGGCTGCTCTGTGCCAATTCACTGCAATAGAGTAGAAAGTATAACATGTTTGTTAGTTTTATAAGGGGGGGGGGGGGGCAGGACAAGGTTTTACAAGCCCTTTAAGTCAGCAGCCACAAATACTATAAGAGAGAAAAAATAAATTACTCCCTAGTCCAGGGATCCAGTGCTGTCCTTGTCCGAGCCACTCTTCGGGTCCCCACCACCAAATTGTTGATGGTAGGAAGCCAGCTGTAACCAACTCCCTGCCATTTTTTTTTTTTTTTATACTTTTGCTTTAACCACTTGCTTAAACGATGTCTGCCAGGACCTGCCAATCCTTTACATAGGCAGACTGCCGTTCTGACGTTCCTGTTAACAAGGCAGAGCGCTGTTCTGTCAGAGAGGAAGATGGTGATATTGTGTTTCTGCTAAGCAGGGACACTCATCACTGTCTTCTTCCAGAGAAGCCACCCCCCACAGGGAAACTCCTTTCACACTGAGGCGCTTTAGTGCTAAAAATAGCGCACTGAAAGAGCTGCGCCATACACTCCAGTGTGAAAGCCAGAGTGCTTTCACACTGGAGCGGTGCGCTGGCAGAGTATCAGAAAAAGTCCTGCCAGCAGCTTTTTTGCAGCGCATTAGGTGAATACACTGCTCCTAAAGCGCCCATGCCCATTGAAATCAATGGGCAGCACCACTGGCAAAGCGGTGCTTTGCGGGCGCTTTTAATCCTTTTTCGGCTGCTAGCAGGGGTTAAAAGTGCCCCCGCTAGTGCCCAAAAAGCGCAGCAAAAACGACAGTAGATATACTAAAAATAATGGCATTTTCCTGCTGGTGCCCGGGTGCTTTCAGTGTGAAAGCACTCTTGGAAAGCAATCCCTGGTAGCACACTTATTCCTTTGATCACCCCTGATGTTAACCCCTTACTTGCCAGTATCTGTATAGTGACAGTGCATTTTTTTTTTTTTTCTTTAGTACGTATCACTGTTACTGGTCCCTAAAAGTGTATGGTGTCCAATTTGTCCGCAGCAATATCGCAGTCCCACTAGAAATGACTGATCGCCACCATTACTAGTAAAAAACAAAAAAAAAAAACATAAAATCCCATAGTTTGTAGAAGCTATAACTTTAGCGCAAAACCAAAAACGTGTAGTAGAATACATATTGGCATACATTTTTATTTGGGTAGATTTTATACGCAGGGCTCAAAATTTCAAGTCCTGAGCTTCTAGCCACCAGTTGCCCCACCCAACCCTAATCCCGCCCCTAGACACGCTCTCATAAATCTCATGAAATGACACTGAAATGTTTTATGCAGAATGAAGTTATAAAAATAAACAACTTTATCCGTGCCCAAAAACGGAGCCTGCCCATGTCTACCAATGCAGCAACGTGCCCCCAATTTTGCAGCCAAAAATCACTTTTTCCTGAAAATGTATGAATGATTATTTTCCAAAGGTGGACGTAGCCTAAGCATCCTATTGGCAATCATTTGGAAACCATTTCAAAAGCTTTTAACTGTTATTAAAGCTGTACCGTAGCTGGAATGTCAGTATGTTGAACCTTCATAGGATTTGTAGAGTGCTTTGCACTTATGCCTAAAGTCCTGTGCCATTGTGCAGACAGGTTATTTGATATGTCGGTCTTAATAGCCAAATGATGATCGGTGAACTCTGGTTAAAATGTTGGTCTGCAGAACAGTGTAAAAGCTTGCTAAGCATGCCTTTTGATGACATCAAAATGGATTTTTACTGGCGATAAATATATTGAATTGCTCCGGTAAAAGAAGCCTAAGCCACAAACTAGAAAGACGATATCGATAAGGCCTCACGCACACTGGGCATTTTTTCCAGCTGCTGATTTGGGCATTAGGCATTTTTTTTCTAGTCCGTAAACTCCACGGCATGTTATCCTTTGTGCCCATGCCCACACATAGGGTTTTATCAGTGTTTTTGGCAGGAGGGCGTTTTCAGGCAAAGGCGTTTTTCAGATATAAAAACTCATCTATCCGGCATTTGAGTGTTTTTAAACCTCAAGCTTTTGTGAAAAAAATGTTTCGCAAAAGAAAGCGGCAAAACTTTGTGTTTTTAACGCAGAATTCTACAGTTAATACTACTGGCGTTTTTATAACAACCAGTGTGCATGAGGCCTAAAGGCCAAGTGGTGGGGTGATTTTTTGTATTTACTGTATTTATTGGTGTATAACACTCACTTTTTTACCCTGAAAATAAAGTGTAAACTGTGCCTGCGTGTTATATGCAGGGGGCTAGGGAAGGTTTTTTTCCTGAAACTTCCCTCTTAAAGTTAGGGTGCGTGTTATACGCCGATAAATATGGTATTTAACACTCAGGCTTTAACCTCTTAGGCAAGACCCAAGGGCCCAGTTTCATTTCAAATGCTGGGCCTCTAAATCTCTTAAATCTTCAAGTACTTTTTGGCATGAAGTGATGCCACCTACTTTACAAAGTGTGGAGACAAATTTATTTTTTCAGACTCTTGGGCAGAAAGCATCTTCATCCTCTGCCCCCTCCCCACATCCTGACGTGCCATGCTTCCTTAAAATAACTTTGGCCATCAAGGGTATTCTGATGGCCCACCTTGCTCTGAACGGACCCAGGGGTGCATTTGGCGTGTCAACCTGGTAAGGCTTCTGGTGGACACTCTGTGGGCTCTAGTTTGCCACTATCCCTGTGGGTACCAGTATAACCTGAAGGCTGACTTCCTATGTCCCTCGATGGACCAGACCACAAAGGATTTTACGGTAAGTACAAAAATACAATTTTCTATCGGTAAAAGTGCGATTCATTTTTTAATTTTTTTTTTGAACGTTGGTTACCTCAGCATTTTTTTGGAAACTTTTTTTTTTTCCAATTGCGTAACATTTATTTTATTTTTAGCCATGGGAGACACTTAAACTTTTAACACGGTTTCTACCTGAAGTATGGATCGTGTCCTTATATGGTTACCTGGGACCGTCAGTTTATTCTAACCACTGCTGCATTAAAAGGCTATCCAAAAATGTTTGTTTTGACTTTTAAGTAAGATGATGTATTTATTTGGTAAGACTGCATTAACATGTAAGCAATACATTACAACTGAAATTACATTTCTTGTATTCATCTAGTCTTTAGCTGTGTTCCTGTGAGCAAAAATATTAAATGTTAAAATCCTGATTATATATCAGACAGGAGGCTCATATCTTATGCATTAATCTTTCTTTATTAATGCTCACAGCAGAATATTTCTAATACTCAATGTAAAAAAAACCTTTTAAAACAGACTACCACTCTCAGCAGTCCATGTAACCTCTAGCCCCGCCCCTGACAGTGACCTCCATAAAAGGGGGCTGCCTGTGAAGTTTCCTCCTTTCTTTCTGCTCACAGACAGATAAGTACCTTACTTGTAGTGTTCACACTGTTAGGGAGTACAGGGTTTTTTTCTGCCCCCTGTTACTTCTTTATGGTTTAGTTTCTGTGTTCTTCTGTATTTCATTATTTCCCCTCTATTTTGTCTGCATTGCAGTACTTCTGTTTTTTCCCTTCAGCCCTCCAGCTGTTGTCTTGGGCGCCAACACTATCTCTTTTCTAGTTCTACTGTCACTTAGCACATAGCGCGGAGGTCGGGGGGCTTACTCCCCCCGTCAGCACTACTCGCCCGGCATTGCCACCCTCCCGTTCTGTATGCTCTTTACCGAGCGCTCTGCCCATCGCCATTTCTCCCTCTCCTCAGACATTCGCGCGCGTACGGGGGGGCGGAGCTTCCGACGCTCGCTCGATCAGCCAATCAGCGCCCGTAGTCTCGCGAGACTTCGTTCCCGGGCCGCTGGAAGTCTCAGGCTCTCCCCCTCTCCGTTACCATTCGGCGCCGACGGTGGGGAGGATAGGATCGGAGCCTGCTGACCCTTAAACCTTCAGTTTCTAGGTAATCGGGTACATACCCGCGGCCTATATATAAATATTGTCCCTAGCGGTGCTGTCACTTATATCCTGTCTCTGCCCAAGATACAGTTTACACACTGTCAGTCTGCATAGAACCCCTGCTGTCATTTCCTCATCACCTTGCTGCATTTATTGTTTACACAAGCTAGCATGGCTGAACTTAACCAATTATCCCCCAGTGGGGAGATCCCCTCAGTAGGCATTTCCCACACCTTAAGTGCTACACAACTTCAGGACATCATCCACATGTCCATCCAAGCTGCCCTGGCCTCTAGTCGGCCTGGGCTCAGCAACCCGTAAATACCCCACCACTACCGCCCCAGAGCGGTGAACCGCCCACAAAAAAGGGTAAGGCCTCGCACAAGAGGAAACACACCCTGGCGGTGCATGACTCCCCGGCAGGGCAAGTAAACAATTTGCTACAGGTAGCCCCCACCACGGTCTACCACCCCCAGCATCAATCAGATATTTCTCGACCCCTGGACCCCAGGGAGATTCAACAAAAGGGGTATAAAGCCATTAGAAGGGCTAAACCGGACTCATATGTTGACTCCTCAGAAGAGGACTCGGCCGACCCTTCTGATGGGTCGGACGTATCAGAGTCCGGGTCATATATCGAAGATGCTGGGGCTACGGCGCTCGACACAGCTGCCACTCCTGCCACGCAGGACGAGGTCCTCCTGGACGCTCTTGGAGAACCCTTTTTCCACCCAGACGCAATTACCCACCCGCGTTCTGGGGAATGGACGCCTCTGCCACACGTTTCACAGTACGTGGAACTTTGGGCTAGGAAGTCCTTGGACAGAAATGGCCGTAACAAATTAAGGGCCGAATGCTCCAGACCCTCCATACCTAAGAGGGTTGTGGTCACCCCAGAGGTGGACCCGGTCTTAACAAAATATCTCCTAAAGACGGGAACATTTCAGAGGAAGGGCATCGAACGCTCCTTCCGGTCCATACAGGACCGCGTCCTGGACCTTATGGGCCCACTGACTAAAATCCTGAACCTGTCCGAACAAGCTGCGGCCTCTGGACAACCAGTTGACCTCCCGCAACTTAGGGGTTGGGCACAAAGAGCCCTATGCCTGGCTGGCACAGCCAACACGGCATGTTCTGTGGAAAGACGCAGGTCGATCCTCATGCGCCTAGATCCCCAGTTATCACACCTGGTGGAATCCGAGCCCGGCCCGTAGGCCGAGGGCATGCTCTTTGGTGACATGGTGATCAAGGACATAAACAAGTTTGTAGGACTGTTCACCAGTCTAGACAAGGCCCAAAACTCCCTAAGGAGAACCGGGACCAACAAGGTCTTTAACAGGGCCGGCAGAAATAGAGGCCGTTCTGCCGGCCGTTCCACTTCCTACAGGTCGCAGGGCAGACCCCTTGCTCAATACCAGGCTCTATCCTATGCCGCCTCGGTGGCGCAACCTGCACCCTTCTTTCCTCCCCGAGGCAGACCCTGGCGCGGACGTGGTGGACGCGGTTACCCACGATCCCGACCTCCTACTGTTGAGTATGCCTTACACCACACTCAATCACATTCCTGTGGGAGGACGTCTGAGGTATTTTACCCAAGCCTGGTCTGCGATTGAGGCAGACGCATGGATTTTACACTCCGTAGCGGGGTTTGCTATAGACATACAATCCCCACCGCTTCTCAACATAATTCCTCCCCCCATTCGGTTTGCAAGACGAAACGGTCTTCTCATAGACAAAGAAATACGAGACCTGCTGACCAAACAGGCAATTGTAGAAGTAGACCCCTTTTCCCCGGGCTTCATAAGCAACCTGTTTCTGGTACGCAAGAAAGGGGGAGGTTACCGTCCGGTGATAAACCTCAGGGACCTAAACCAATATGTCGAGTATCGACATTTCAAGATGGAGGGAATTCACTTCCTCCGAGACCTTCTCCACCCTGGAGACTGGCTCGTGAAGGTGGATCTACAAGACGCATACCTTACGGTCCCTATACACCCGGAATCACAACACCTACTTAGTTTCCTGTGGAAAGGCAGGATGTGGCAATTTACTTGCCTTCCGTTCGGCCTGTCGTCCGCCCCATGGTGCTTCACCAAACTCATGAAACCAGTGGTGGCAGCACTGAGAAGCAGAGGAGTACGTCTTATTATCTATCTAGACGACATCCTCATCATGGCCTATTCCAAGAGTCAAGCCCTCCTCTACATGTCTTGGACAATATCCCTAATACAAAAGCTGGGCTTTATAATCAATCACGAAAAGTCCATTTTGGTCCCATCCCAACAGATGGTGTTCTTGGGCTTTACGGTAAACACCGTTCAATCCACCCTCAGTCTCCCCAAAGCCAAACTTGCCCTTATCCGCAAGGAGATTCGTGCAGCACAACGCAGAGGCCACCTATCCCTCCGTACACTAGCACGTATAGTGGGCTTGCTTGCGGACTCCATCCAGGCCATCTTCCCGGCCCCGCTGCATTATAGAGCCCTTCAGAGGCTCAAAACTATGCACTTGAGACAAGGCCTCAAATACTCAGTTCCTCGGTAGTCTCTTGGCAGAGAGGGATCTCGTCTGAGATGGTGGCTTCCCCACGCCGTCGAATGGAACGGCAAAGCCATATTCAACCCCAGCCCGGACGTGGTCATAGAATCGGACGCCAGCCGCCAGGGCTGGGGCGCCCGGTGCGGTACAGCCTCCACAGGAGGGACGTGGTCCGCAGCGGAAACCTCCCTTCATATCAATGCGCTGGAACTTTTGGCAGCCCTATTCGCTGTCAAGAGTTTCATGCCTCGTACTTCCACATGCTGTATTCTGTTTCGCATGGACAATGTGGCGGCGGTGCAATATGTCAACAGTCTGGGAGGCACCAAACCCAAAACTCTGGCGTATATTGCGAAGGATTTCTGGCACTTTTGCCTAGCCCACGACATTACCCCTATAGCGGAATACATTCCGGGAGTCTCCAACTCGGTAGCCGACTGGAACTCTCTATCTTCGCGACTCCAGCAACTGGAGACTGGATCGGTCAATATTTCTTTGCTTGCAGCGGCTCTGGGGACCGCTGTCTACAGATCTCTTCGCTTCCCGCCTCAACCACCAACTGCCTCGCTTCTTCAGCTGGAGGCCGGATCCGGAGGCATATGCGGTGGACGCTCTCTGCCAACCTTGGCCGGAGGGAACACATTATGCGTTTCCCCCTTTCCAAATAATCCCCAGACTTCTCCTACGGATAACCAACCTGGGAGCGACTGTGGTGTTGATTACGCCATGGTGGCCAACCCAACCATGGTTCCCTCTGCTACTGGGGATGACTGTAGACCTCCCCAGGCTGATTCCTCATTTCCCTCACCAGTCCGAGCGGGGATTTTCACCCCCTGGTCCTGGAGAACAACCTGCCACTTCTGGCATGGTTGGTTTCGGGATCCCGACCCCCAGATAGAGACCTTTCGGAATCAGCACAGAATCTCCTCACCATGGCCTGGGCCCCCGGGACTAGATCGGCATATCGATCAGCCTGGAGGCTCTGGGTTTGTTGGTTTGATCAACGACAGGTTGATCCCGTACAGGCCCCTGTATCACTAGTAGCGAATTACCTGGCGGATTCTTATGACTCCTGTAACTCGTACAGCTCTATTAACATCTATCGATCAGCTATCTTAGCCTTTCACTGCCCTGTGGATTCTTTGCCAATTGGCAGACATCCGCTGGTATGTCGACTTTTAAGAGGCGTTAAGTTTCAATGTCCCCTTAGGCCTAGATACCAAGCGACCTGGGATGTATCCAAGGTGCTTGATATGTTCGCCAGTTGGGGGGGACAACGCGAACCTGTCTCTAAAACTTTTATCCATAAAACTAACGGTCCTCCTATGCCTTATTTCCATCAAGAGAGTGTCAGACGTTATGGCTCTAGACATCTCCAGGCGACAATTTTCGCCGCAAGGTGTTGAATTTTCCATAGTACGCAGGACCAAAACCGGTATTCACTCTGTTTTCTATCCTTCCTTTCCTGCTCATCCACTCCTGTGTGTCGTTCGTTGCCTCCAAGCATACGAATCTCAGACCGCTACCCTACGTTCTGCGGGATCTTCTCAGCTTCTTGTGTCCTACGTCAAACCTCACCTTTCTGTCTCGTCTGCCTCCCTGGCACGCTGGGTTAGAGCCACCATGGAAATGGCGGGGATCGACGTTACCCTATTCGGAGCTCATTCCACCAGGGGTGCTATGGCTACCAAGGTAGTCGTATCAGGAGGCTCTCTTTTAGATCTCTTGAGGGCGGCGGATTGGTCTTCTGAGACCACGTTCCATCAATTTTACTTCAGACCACAGGACCACATCTCCTTGTCGGTCCTCTCTTAGGATTACTGTATATTGTGTTTAATCATATCTACATGCTTAATATTCTAGCTTTGAACTTGCAGAAGATATGAGCCTCCTGTCTGATATATAATTCGAGATTTTCCTAGCTTGTGACGGAAAATATTGATTATATGATGACAGGAGGCGAATATCTTCCCTCCTGACCCTCCCTATTACGATTGTTTTCATTTTTCGCAGGTTACTGAGTGCCGACCTGGGTCTTACAGACGGATAATCCAGTTTGAAGATTGATTGAATCCTGCCTTCGTGTTGGAACGCAGCTCACTTGAGAACCCTTGTTGGGAATCAGTTTGTTCCTGGAACCCCTGTTGGGTCACGGTTGGTGGTTGGCTTCCCGTCGGATGTCGACCGGCCTGTCTGAACTCCGAAGACACGCTTAGATCCTCCGTTTTGGTACCGTTGCTATCTTAGGAAGTCATCGCATCAAGAAAGAGGAGGAACCTTCACAGGCAGCCCCCTTTTATGGAGGTCACTGTCAGGGGTGGGGCTAGAGGTTATATGGACTGCTGAGAGTGGTAGTCTGTTTTAAAAGTTTTGTTTTTTACATTGAGTATTAGAAATATTCTCCTGTGAGCATTAATAAAGAAAGATTAATGCATAAGATACTCGCCTCCTGTCATCATATAATCAATATTTTCCGTCACAAGCTAGGAAAATCTCGAATTCCTAACACACCAACCCTGTCCTCCCCCAGATAGATTACCTTGGGGAGATGCAGACTAGACTACTGCAATCACTGAGCAGCAAATTATAATATCACCTGTGATGTATTTCAGTTATCTTGCAAACCTGGCCTGTTAGTGGGCCCTGAGGACAGGGGTTGATGACCACTGCACTAGGTTATATACACATAATTTGTTTTTTAGTTTGTAAAAAACATAGGCAAAAGGCTGCTACCACTGTTGCCTAGGTGCTTTTTTTCAGATTTTGATTGTATGGTAACACAGTTGCTCCAAATTGACAACATTTTTGATTGAAGCCAAATTGTAACTTATTTGCCTAATGGGCATTTAAATCTTATCTGTGCTGCAACGTCCGGTTTTGGATGTACACACCAATCAGCTACAACATTATTATGACCACCCACCATAACTCGTCGAGGCAAGGACACCAAATAAAAATCTTGAAATCATTGTATTCCTCAGACCAGGTCCCCTTCTCTTCCATTGCTCTTGTGGAC
Organism: Rana kukunoris; assembly: GCA_029574335.1. NCBI lineage: Eukaryota > Metazoa > Chordata > Amphibia > Anura > Ranidae > Rana > Rana kukunoris. The sequence goes on from CM056055.1 coordinate 36,353,633, forward strand.
AAGTTCTGATGCTCACAAGCCTACTGTAAGCTTTTTTTTTGGCGGTAGACTTGGGTCAGCATGGGCACCCTGACTGGTCTGCGGCTCTGCAGCCCTATATAGAACAACCTTTTAGCAGTAATTTGCGTTTACAGTTTTACATTTTGAGCAAACATTGAAGACACGACTGTCAGTAATGCGTCCGGCAGGAGACGGCCATTGAGTTCATTATATGAGTATTTTTCATTACTCTTAACAAACCTCCCTCCTCCCAAAAACTCAAATGCCATCCTTTTTGGCCTTTGAAGATTGCCTTCACCTCTTACGTAAAAACTGAAGATGCCCTCTATTTTTGCCTTTGAAGATCTCCCCTGCATATAGCACTTGTGCCCACTTAAATGTGTGTGCAGGGGTTGCCGAACCGTGCTGTTGACTTGCCACACATGCCCCCCCCCCCCGTTTTAGATCTGAATGCAGTGCATGTTTATGCATCTGTGTGAATGTCTCCATTGAAAACAATGCAACTGTATTCTGATATGCAAATTAAAAAAAAAAAAGATTTTTGCTTCCAATTACATTTTTTTTTTTTTTAGAACTTGGCAGTTCCTTTTCAATAAGATCCCCACTTTTTCTAAATTTTCCCTCGAATAACCGAAAAAGCGACTGAACACAGCTGATCATGTGGTAAAGAGCTGCTGGGATTGGTTGTTTACCCCTATCTGTGATCAGCTGTTTCCAAAAGGACGCAGCGATCAGACGGCTGCTAATGCGTACCACAGGAGGCCTCCCGTCAAAATGCAGATGCGCTGTAGCAGTCGTTCTGCTATAGAGCGGTTGTGAAGGGGTTACAGATGTTAGCAATATTGCCCTGATATAAGGATTATGTCATTCTATGATCCTCACTTTATGAATAAGCTCCAGCTGGATTGAAACGCATTAAAACTTGCAGGAACTAAGTGTGACAGTTTCTGCACCGGATACTTTAATACATTTGAATAAGGTTTTTAATTGGAGAGCAGCTTCCCTTTCTTTTATTAGCTCAATTTTGGGACTTGGTAATGTGTATCCAGCGCCCGTGGGAAGCCTGCAGACAGAATCCGAGAAACCAGAGAGATGTGAGCTTGTGGTAGAATATGACCTGTTTCAGCACATCTACATTTGCACACTAATGAGCCTATAATAAATAAAAACAATACAATACATTTTATAATGTACACATTAAAAAAATATTTAATTTTGTAAAAACAAGCGTTACAAAAATTGACAAATACTCCTATGAGAAGTCTGATAAATAAACACAACACAGCAGCAAATACAAAAGGTTCACATTGATAAATTAATAGTACATTCTATACATATAATTTAATATCCACAAACACATCTCTAAGGTATATAACCGACAGCTGTCTGGCTCCATCATCTTATACATCAGGCATCAAGCCGGTCTCCAGTTCTCTTTGTTTTTGAAGCAAACCCTGATATAAGATAAAAGAATACAAGAATGTATTACAAAAAAAAAAAAAAAAAGTATATAGTTCAAGAACTGATGAATTGCATAGAATTAATCTTTATATGACCGTCTTCCCCCCCGATTTTATATGCAATATAGGATTTGTGAAATTGCTCGTGGGAAAAAATAAATCTGAAAAAAAAAAAAAAAAACAACAACTTGCACAATAAGCAAACAAAATCCGCTAATCCAAATTGCAAGTGACCCAAAATTAAACATAAGTGAATAAATAATACATCAATATAAGCGATCATAAAACCTAATAATCCTCAGGCAACATAAGCCAATGCAAAAATCAAAAGCCCAGAAATGTGTTGCTAGGACAACAAAATCCAATGGTGTTCTTCACTCCAAACCAACACTGTAAATTGGAGACTTGCCATTGAGTGATGAGATATCTATCTCAATTCTTTTTTTTTTTTTTACCTTAACCACTAAGGTAACTGGCTTCTGTTAGAGGGACATTGTTCCCACAAGTGCTGCTAATCGGCACACGTCAGTGAAGGAGAAAAATTACCCATTTTCAAAATCTTATAGCAAACAGTGGGGATTAAATACCACCAAAGGAAAGCTCTATTTGTGTGAAAAAAAAAAAAATATCTAAAAAAATGTAGTTTGGGTGCAGCGTTGCATGACCGCGCAATTGTAAAAGTGTGACAACGCTAAAAGCTGAAAATTGGCCTGGACAGGAAGGGGGTAAGAGTGCCCGGGAAGCAAGTGGCTAACACTATTCTGATACGTTAGCATCCACTTCACCTAGTAGTGGGCCTTAAAGTAGGATTATAGGCAAAATATCCCCCCCCCCCCCCCCCCCCCCCCCCCCCATTTTGGATAGACCTATGCATTTTCAGTGCTTTTTGCAGATTTGCACTACAGTCCATTTAACATGGTTTCCTATGAAACACGTTCTGTAGAGCAAATCTGAAAAATGCAAAAAGCACCAAAAATGCCATAGGTGTGAATCCCCAGCCTAAGGGAGGGTTATGAACTGTTAATTTTTTTTTTTCGCCGCCATCTGTGTACCTTTTGCCAAGATTTCCCTTTGCTTCCTGTCCCATAGCCAAATAGGAAGCGAGAGGAAATCCCTGCAAGTTGAGGCAATCTCTTGGGCCCCCAGAACTAGTGTCTCCCTTGGAAGATTTCCCCTCTCTTACTTTTCTTGGGACAACCCAATATTTGGAATTTTCTTTTACTTTCAGTGAGAACACTGTTCTCTCCATTCTATACAAAACGTACAAAAACAGGTTTTGATCTTATTTATACTTTAAGTGCTTTTAATAGTTTCCAATAGGGATCAAAAAACAACTCACGGATCGGATCGATCCTCTCACGGATCGGATAATTTTTCGGATCAGCAAAAAAATAAAAAAACCCACACAAGACCAATCTTGTTACACCCACCAGAGTTTTAGATTTCACATTTATTTTCAACACAAAACGGAGCGTATGGGCCAGATTCTCAAAGAAGTTACGTCAGCGTATCTCGAGATACGCCGCGTAACTTCTAGGATGCGCTGGCATATCTATTTTCGGTATTCAGAAAGCAAGATACGCCGAAATTTTGCTTAGATCCGACCGGCGTAAGTCTCTTACGCTGTCGTATCTTAGTTGCATATTTACACTGGATGCTAGGTGGCGCTTCCGTCGATATACGCGTCGAATATGCAAATGAGCTAGATATGCCAATTCACAAACGTACTTGCGCCCGGTCGCATTTTTTTTACGTCGTTTGCTTAAGTGTATGTCCGGCGTAAAGTTACCCCTGCTATATGAGGCGTACGCAATGTTAAGTATGGACGTCGGGACAGCATGGAATTTTACGTAGTTCGCGTAAAACATTCGCGAATAGGGCTTTGCGTAAGTTACGTTCACATCTAAACCAATGAGTATCTGCGGCGTAATTTGGAGCATGCGCACTGGGATACATCCATGCGCCGTTTGTTAGAAACGTCATTCACGTGGGGTCATGGTTGATTACCATACAACACGCCCACTCCAAGCCTACTTTGAATTAGGCGGGCTTACGCCAGCCAATTTACGCTATGCCGCCGTAACTTGGGACGCAAGTGCTTTGTGAATACGGCACTTGCCTCTCTAATTTGCGGCGCCGTAGCGTAAAGAGGATACGCTACGCCCGCACAAATATACGCCTCTGTACGTGAATCTACCTTTATGTGTTTAACTACAGTATATGTAAATCTGACAGACGTTTTCATGTTACATTTTAAAAGCCGCAGCAAACCTGCTGACCTCACATGCTTACTAATGTGACAGAACACCTCTGATTTTCACATTTAACTAAATGTGAAAATCAGAGGTGTTCCGTCACATTAGCAAGCATGTAAGGTTTGCGGCTGCTTTTAAAATTTAACATGTAAACAGTCCGTTGGATTTCCAAATACTGTATACAAGCATACAAGCTCAGTTTTGTGTTGAAAAGAACTATGAAATCTAAACCTCCATTGAGTGTAACAAGATGTCCGCTTGCCCCCTTCTCCCTATCATTACTGTGCAGGAGTGTGGGGTGGAGCAAGATGGCGGTGAAAAAACGTCACTTCCTGAAGAGACAGCTGCCACCGGGTGTACCAAGATGGCCGGAGCCAGGAACTTTCTTACGGCGGATTGCGTGGTGTGCCGAACCGAACAGGGAGACCCGTTGCGATTGCGGATTGGTGACGATCCGTTGCACCACTAGTTTACAACATGTCTAATAAGGCAAAGTCAGCATGAAATTAAGATACACTATATGTAAAATTGTATATCTGTTAGCATGAGTGTTTTTAAACATTTTGTGTAGCAAACCTTCCTTAGTTCAGACAGCCCTCTCAGTATTGCTTGCTGTCGATCTTTGTTTCTGACAACATTTGGATTCAGCAATGGGTCCCTTGCATGGTCAGAGCTGAATATTTGTCGGGATTCTTGGTCACCAGCTAAGATAGGAAAAACGTAACTTTCAGAACAAATATGAACATCATGCATTTAGTGATCTGATTTGAGTAAACCGTTATTGCAAGCACTTTTTTGTTATGATTTTGACCCAGTTCATGTTTTAAGCATTGCAGTTAAAGCAGTGGTTCTCAACTCCTGCCCTTAGCACCCACTAACAGGCCAGGCTTTAAGTATTGCCTTGGGGGAGATGCAGACTAGAAATATACAAATCATTGATCAGCAAATGATATCACCTGTGATCTCAGTTATCTTGCAAACTTGGCCTGTTAGTGGGTCCTAAGGACAGGAGTTGAGAACCACCGTGTTAGGCCACTTTCACACTGAAGCGCTTCTAAACTGCCAGTAAAAACACTGAGCGCTTTTGAAGCGATTTCCATGGAGAGGGGAGTTTTTCACAGCCCTGACAGCACACTGCCCCAGTGTGACAGCATTCATTGATTTTAATAGAAATAGGTTTTTGTGAGCTTTTTAGGTGCTGTTTTTAGCCTGAAAAGCACCTCAGCGTGGAAGTGGCTTATCTGGGGCTGTACATCTACAGTCCATCGTGCCATGATATGCTGCTTTTGTTGACAGCTGTCTGTGGACCATTGTTAAATGTTATTATAATGAACTGGATTTCCTGTAGAACACAGTAAAATAGAGGAATGTCAAGCTGCAGCCCCTCCAGCCATTGCAGAACTACAAGTCCCATGGGGCACTGCAAGGCTGACCGCTGCAAGCCTGACTCCCAAAGCCATGATGGGAATTGTAGGTAAGCAACTGCCGGAGGGGCCACAGTTTGACATCCGGTCCTACAGGAACTCTTATGCAAGTAAAGAGCTATTGAGGCACTGATTGAGTCAGTTGAGGTGTATGAATATGAAAATCATAGAAATGTACATCCACATAAGGGGTGGCCTTAAGACAACAGTTTAAAAAATATTGTCAGGGAATTCCTGCGAGACATCTGGTGTGCAGATATGCACATAGTATTTCCCACAGAATGGTGACCAGGTGTGCACTTGCGCACAAGATTCCCATTGGTGCCAGACGGGCTAGTCAAAAAGATGCTGGCGCCCATGTTCTGTGCTGACTGGTCTTCAGCTGTTCCTGTGCCTGACCGCCGTTTGACTGATCTTTGATACAGATTGCTCTTTTGCCTACTCATTCTTGACCTTGGTGCTACTGTTGACTACTCTTCTGGCTATGCCCCTGTACTGCATTGCCTGCCCCTTGCGTCTGTCTCTGAATTGGCTCTACATCATCCTTGAGGGCTTGCTAAGGCCCTCTCCTATATCAACTTCAATCATCACAGCAGGTTTCCTGTCTTTAGTCGGCTGGAAGCTATGACCAGCCTAATGCTCCAGACCTGCGGTGTATGCAGGAGTGCTCCTTTAACCTCTGCTGGCTCATCCTCTATGGTTGAAGTTCCTGACCTGCTGTCCTGCCAGACTATTCCAGCCTGTATATCCTACTGAAAGTTCTACCAGCAACACCTGCCAGCACTTTAGTTCCTTCTATTCCTCAGCACCATCTGTTCCACCTTCAGTGGGGGCTGGAGATGCAAGAAGCCAACTTTGTCACATACCCAATAGGAGACTGAGATGACAAACATTTGCTAAGAAAGCTATAGGCTGACTGTTGTGGGTAGCACAAGGGCCAAGTTTTTAGCCTAGCTAGGTTAATTGGCTCCCATCTAAAATTGGCCATAGGCACTATATAAGTACCTGTAATAAATAAATGACAGCTGGCTGTGGTTTACGCACTTTAACCACTTAAGGACCGCCTCCTGCACATATACGTCGGCAGAATGTCACGGCTGGGCACAAGCACGTACCTGTACGTCCTCTAAGTGCCTGGTCGGGGGCGCGCTCCGCGGACCCGATCGCCGCTGGAGTTCTGCGATCGGTCCCCGGCGCTGAAGAATGGGGAGAGGTGTGTGTAAACAAAGCTTCCCCGTTCTTCACTGTGGCGCTGTCATTGACCGTGTTCCCTAATATAGGGAAACACGATCAATGATGTCACACGTCCAGCCCCGCTCCCCCTACAGTTAGAAACACAGATGAGGTCACACTTAACCACTAGGGGGCGCTGAAGGGGTTAAATCCCAAACTGCAATTGTCATTTTTTAATGCATTTTTTGCTGTGAAAATGACAATGGTCCCAAAAATGTGTCAAAAGTGTCCGAAGTGTCCGCCATAATGTCTCAGTCACAAAAAAAAAAAACGCTGATCGCTGAGCATTAGTAGTAAAAAAAAAAAAAATGAATAAAAATGCAATAAAAACTATCCCCTATTTTGTAAACGCTATAAATTTTGCGCAAACCAATTGATAAACGCTTATTGCGATTTTTTATTTTTTTTACCAAAAATAGGAAGAAGAATATATAATATTTATTATAGCAAAAAATATTGGTTTTTTTTTTCAAAATTGACGCTCTATTTTTGTTTATAATGCAAAAAATAAAAACTGCAGAGGTCATCAAATACCACCAAAAGAAAGCTCTATTTGTGGGGGAAAAAAAAGGACGCCAATTTTGTTTGGGAGCCACGTCGCACAACTGCGCATTAGTCAGTTAAAGCGACGCAATGCCGTAACTAGGGTTGTCCCGATACCTCTTTTTTTTTAGGACCGAGTACAAGTACCGATACTTTTTTTCAAGTAGTCGCTGATAACGAATGCCGATACTTTTTTTTAAATGTCCCCCACAGATGCAGCCATGTCACCCACAGATGCAGCCATGTCACCCACAGATGCAGCCATGTCACCCACAGATGCAGCCATGTCACCCACAGATGCAGCCATGTCACCCCTACCTAGCCACCGCCGCCCGGGGAACATCACAGCATTCATTTGAATAGCTGTAGTGTTCCTGCCCACATAGACACTCCCCCTTGCTCGGGATTGGACAGATCACGATCACCCATCCAATCCCGAGCAAGGGGGAGTGTCTATGCGGGCGGGAAGACTACAGCTATTCAAATGAATGCTGTGATGTTCCCGCACGATGTTTAACCCATGCGTTCGGCGGCGGGGACGGGGGGGGAAGTATTCTATTCTGGTATCGGGGGTATTTGCGGAAATACTCGGTATCGGTCCCGATACCGATACTGGTATCGGGACAACCCTAGCCGTAACGCAAAAACTGGCCAGGTCCTTACCTGGTTAAGCGGCCCTGATCTGCAATAAATGTGCAGTGAATGAGCCAGCGACTTCACAGTCAAAACTCCTGTTATGAATAGTTTTTTCCAATTCAATGGCGAAGGAAATATTTGCATGACAGCAAGCTTTTCAAAGTCAGCAATGTAATCCCTTCAACATTTTTCTATATGATTCACACAGTTACTACATTCAGAAACTCACTTAACCATCTCTTGTGCCCCCTAAGGAAGTAATTTAAATGACCCGGTTGCATGCTGCATTATTTTATCATCGTGCCAACACTCGTCCAAAACAGCCTGCATTCTAGAGGGGTCAGACACTGACACCCCCCCCCCCCCCCATGGGTAAAAAATTATTACAGAAATAAAAAATGTTTCTCATTGAGGGATACGGGAGTTATGCTGTCAAGGTACCCACCTACAGGAGGGTTGGACACTGGGAAACAAAAACAACTGTAGGCCAGCCCAGGATAAACCCCTCTGACAACTATCACTCAAGTTATTTTTGCTGGGGTCTTAGAAATAGGATAATCTTTTTCTGAGCAGAGCTTAAAGTGGATCTCCACCCTAAAGTGAAGATCTGCTGATCGGAACCCCCCCCCCCTCCGGTGTCACATTTGATACCTTTCAGGGGGGAGGGGGTGCAGATACCTGTCTAAAGACAGGTATCTGCACCCACTTCCGGCCCGCAGTCTCGGGCAAAAGTCGGCTCCCAGCAAACAGCGGGAGCCAATCGGCGGGCGCAGTGCGACTCGCGCATGCGCCGTAGGGAACCGGGCAGTGAAGCCGCAGCGCTTCACTTCCTGGTTCCCTCACCGTGGATGGAGGGGGGGAGCAGCAGAGAGACTAGCGATCGCTCGTCCTCTGCTGCGGACGCCGCTGGACTCCAGGACAGGTAAGTGTCCTATTTTTAAAAGTCAGCAGCTGCAGTATTTGTAGCTGCTGGCTTTAAAAAAAAAAAAATTTAATAGGCCATCCGCTTTAAGACTACCATTTTTTCTTTAGATATTCTTCTCTACATTAAAAAGAGAAAAGTTAACTTATAGAGCATGTTGCACTTTATACCTGGGTTCTGCTGACATGGCCATATCATTCATTCACAGCAAAGTCCAGTCTTACACTGTGGCAGATGGCTTGTAGTGCACCGATTAGCAGACACTTCCTCCAGCTTTTAAACAGAAGGCCAGTACAACGGTATGGACAGAAAAGCTTGGGGGGGGGGGGGGGGGGGTGTTATCCTTTAAAATGCTTGCCCTGGTCCCAATGGCAACCATATGGATCAGCCCTTCTCCAGTCTAGCTTTGGCGTGCCATACCTTGATCCTGCTGGAGTGGACATCAAGGACTAGCTTGGAAGTGACCTTCAAGCACTAGATTCTATGTTAGACACTTTCCAGACTTTGTTCTGGTTACAAGTTAGCCCCAAAGAGATTTCCAGGTCCAGAACCATTGCCTCAGAGCTTGTCCTGTCTCTGACAATTCTGTGAGGCCAATTGGGCCAAGCACTGGAAAGCTACCTCCGTTTGGAATGATGGGCACCTTTAAAATTTCTCTGTCAGTCACTACTATGGAGAGGTTTAACAATGATGGACAGGGCAATGAGATACCCCTACCCAGCGTATGTGCTCATAACACTTTCTATTCAGCCGCAAGGAAGCATCTCCCCCCCACTGCTGCTTCTGCTCTACAAAGAGTGATGTGGAACTTTGATTTCTGGTCCGTTCCTGCTGCCTGCCTACAGTGACCTTGGTCACCTTTGGCTATTTGACCATCAGCTGCCTGGGCTTTGCAAGTACCTCAAGCCTTCCCTCCTACTCTCAGATTAATTGCCTCCCTGCCATGTGATCGAAATAAAGAGGGGACAATCCTGCTGCAACAAGTCACCCCAGAATCACTCTAGAATAGATTGTAAGTTCTAACAAGCAGGGCCCTCTGATTCCTCTTGTACCAAATTGTAATGTAACTAATGTCTGCCTTTATTTTGTTAAGCGCTGGGCAAACCGTTGGCGCTATAAAACGTGTATAATAATAATTGTTCTGGTGACATTTGCTCTGTGACCTTTAAGGGTATCACTATCTGCAAGCTGGATTTCCGTTAACCTATGGTAATAGGGTCCACATTGACTTCGGAGTCTTCCTTGGAATCGCCAGGAGGCCAAGCCCCCCTCATTAACTGCATACATAGCGGCACTTCATGGACTGCACACAGTACAAAATCACCATAGCTCTAATGTAGTGGGTCCTACAGCTTCCTAGCCCTCATTTACTTTTCCCTTGGTCTGGGGTTTTCCCGTTTCTCAGCTCTAGGCAGTCTAAACTGTTCAACCATGAGGAAAAAGTTCCTGATCTGGTGGGTGAACTATCAGGGATTGGGAAATTTGTTCTTCCTGTTTTCTGGAAGGTGTTGTCAAAGCTACATTCACACTGGCAGCCAAGGCTGACAGTTCAACAGCGTCTAAACGCAGCAAACACTGCTGTGCTATGGTCACATGCAAACTGCCAGATTAGGTGCCTCTAGAACTCAGCAGAAACACTGTCCCTGGGCATGCTATCTGCATTCAGGGTTGGTCAGAGACTCTATTGATGGAATAGAGACCGCCTTGACCATTGAAGACTGGACATCCAAACCGGTGGAAAACATAAAAAAGATCTAAAACTAAAGACCAGGCAGCCTTAAAAAGCTGAGCTGGGCAATGTCAAGTGCATTAGGGTTACACAGCAAGATATGTTAACTGGAAAACAAAGATCTACATACAGAGTCTACAGAGACTGGGTAATGCCGATTGTGGCACAGCTCTAAACTTTGTAGTCTACAGGTGTACAGAACACAACGGTATGGAAAGTGCCACAATATAGCGCTCAGTGCGTGAAGGTCACATAATAGGCTGAGGCTCATTTCCCAGTATTCAGGGAATTTTGTTCAGTTTTTCCCCCCTCAAAACTGAGGAAAAATGCAGCCAACCTCCTAGGGCACCATCAAAAAGCTGAAACATGATGGTTAGGGGCAGGTCAACGTCCCCCCACCTACTGAAGGCAGCTGCATCAAACCTAAGGATTATTACCTTAGTTCTCTCTTTGGATGCTAAACAAATAAAGTCATTCCAAACAATACAGTTAGGAAATTACTTCTTTCTGCATTCATTTTTGGTAAAAAAAAAAAAAATGCAATCTTACCAGGCCGCTTGTACTGGGGATCATGTGTTGATGGTCTTGACATTGGAGCATCAGGGTCCAGATAGTAGATCTCCTTTGTCCTAACATATGGTACAAATTGTGAGGAAGGTGGTCTATGGGCTTCTTGTTTGTCCAGTTCTGGAGACGTATTCATTTGGGGAGAAATGGGATTTCCACTGTAAACTATAGGGACAGGAGTTTTGTTTGGTCTCCGCTGAGTTTGCTGTAATCGATTTTTCACTGCAGGAACTGGAGGCGAGTCAGATCTAGATGCAAAAAAAAAAAAAATTTATATATATATATATATAATTTTTTTTTTCCTTAGCTCACCTATAAAATTTTAGTAACACATATACTGTAACTAAACATCTGCTCTAAAGGACTTGTTTATGTTGGTTTTTCTGCACACCACAGCACATGTATATTGTGAGCAGGGCACATAGTAAAATACAATGGTTTTCAATGTGCCCTGTCCACACCATACATGCACAGTGCTTTGCAGAAAACAGCAGTTCCCTGGACATGGTGTGAACAAGCCCTAATGCTACATTCTGGTCTTCAAGAGGGTAAGTGGTTCCGCATGCCCACTGCTTTGGGCTCTAAAGCTTTTATAGGCTAAAGACGGCAGTACATCCCTCTACAAACTTGTCAGCTCACCTTCTATGAAGAAGAGTGTGCAGAAAATGCTACAAGAACTGTTTTTACCATCTTGGGAACATCTAATCTTACATGCCTGACAGCCAACAGCACCACAGGGTCATGCACAGGTATTTTCTTCATTGCTATAATAGTAAAAGCTCTATGTCCAGAATCACAGCCAAGAACATTAGGGAAGCACCGATATGAAAAACGATCGTCCGAGAATAGGATTATCTGCATTTTGCAAAAAAAAAAGGTGCTGATAACAGCTGCCGAAAATGGGCCGATAATAAATTCATATCCATTTAAAATTATACAAAAAAAAATTGAATATATGTGGGATATCTCAAAATATATTTTATATATAAAAAAAATGTTAACTGTTCATTTTGGTTGTTTTCGGCCAGGTGCGTCCTGAAATTTTTGGTTTTGCTCCAGAATTTTAAATTTCATTGCACCTCTAAAGAACATTGGGCCAGATTCAGAGAGCCATTACGCCTGTCTAACTGGTGTTAGACAGGAGTACTTTCAAATTACGAGTGCTGTATCACTAGTTTGAATCCTCAAACCATGATACGGCAGCGTTGGGCTTCGATCTGACAGGCTTACGTCTTCGTAGGCCTTCGGATCTACGCTGCAATCTTTTTGCGGCCGCTGGGTGGAGTTCGCGTCGTTTTCAGCGTCGGGGTATGCAAATGAGCTTTTTCCGGCGATCCGCGAAGTTACGAGCGTCGTTCGCAATCACGTACGTCATTTTTTCGCTACGTAAAGTTAAACCAGCTATTAGCTGATCCAACGTTACGCGGCCCATGTTAAGTATGGCCGTCGTTCCCACGTCGACTTTCATTTTATTTTTTGCTTAAGTCGTCCGGGAATAGGAATGTCCGTAAACGACGCTACTCAAAAAAAAAAATGATGTAACGACGTGATTTCGCGCAATGCACGGCGGGAAATTTCTGAACGGAGCATGCGCAGTTCGATCGCCGCGGGGACGCGCTTAATTTAAATACCTCACGCCCCCTAATCGCGTAGTTTGATTCCGCCGGGAGAAATACACTACGCCGCCGTACCTTACGGGCCAAAATCTCTCTGAATTCCTCCTAGAGCCAGGTAAAATACGGCCGCGTAGAGTATCTCTGATACTCTGCGGGAATCGAATTCTTTCTGAATCTGGCCTATTGTTGTTGTGTCTGCTAAGAAATACACAGAATGTACACACTGTGACACACAAGCAATATGCTATTGCAAAAACTGAGCTTACAATTTATCAATTGTTGATTTCCTCTAAAAGATGCTATAAGTTTTTGTTGTAGGGAAGTGCTTGAAGCTGAATTCTATATTCTTTTGTCCCCCCCCCCCCCCCAGACTAATGATTAACTCCCATTCCTGCTTTTGCTCACAGCGTGGCCAGCTGTGTGCGAGTTACTGACGGAGGTGCTTAGTATCGGAGCCAGAGACCACAATGATTTTTGCCATTGTGCGGGCATAAACAATTGTAATGCTTGACATACTGGATATCTCTGTGCAACCTCATCGTTTATATTTTACTTAAAAATGTGTACTATATTGTATTTGTGTGAATAAAATGTACTTTATGTATTTGCTAAACATATGCAATTTATAAACCATCGGAAGCATTTTATTCTCCAGAGTCTCTGCTTTCAGAAAATGTATGTTTTGGGGTTCTTCAGGCCTAAAATGCGATTTTTATCACGTGTGCAAAGAAAAATGGCTCTGGCAGTGAATAGTTGCACTTACCTTTTCAAATATGGGTCAGCTTTCTGAACCTTCTCCTCCTGCAATAAAAGAAGACTTCTGATAAGACCTGTTATAATCTGCAATATATGTATATAGCAATTTCTGTGCTGAAATGATTAAAAAAAAATTTAATATCCTTAGCCATTTTAGGCTTATACATTGTATGTTTGGGTTACAACAATGAAAGGTGTTAAGGCTCACTTACACCAGCTTACAAGCCAAAATTTAGCAGACTGGTGTATATTTATTGTGTCAGGGTGGTGTGATGCATTGCTACAATACACTGCATTGTTTAATAAAAAAAACAAAACCTTTAATGAAATATAATTGTGATTTTTTTTAATAAAGTCTATGTACCACTGTGCAACACCCACACACCTCTTTAGGCAGGTGTGAAGTAATGCAATATATATTTTTTTTATAAATTTACAAAATGCCAAGTGAACGAATAGAAGAAAAATCTAAATCCAATCAATATTTGATATGACTACCTGTTGGCTTAAAACCAGCATTAATTTTGACACTTGCACAAAATCATGGATTTTGTAGGATTAGAGAGTCAGGTGTATGGCGGCGTACACACGACCGAGGTTCTCGCTAGAAACCAGCTGCATTCCAGCGAGAACCTCGGCCGTGTGTACGCTCTCAGCGAGCATCCCGTCGGGAATGCCGTCGAGCAGAAATAGAGAGCATGTTCTCTATTTGCTCGACGGCCCACCTGGATGAATGGCTGGTTGCCATTCCCGACGGGCGGGTCGCCGAATCTGATGGCCGGCAAAGAACCTCGACGGGCGGAACGATGTGTTCTGCCCATCGAGGTTCTCTACCGTGTGTACGCCGCCTGAGATTAGCCACTTAGACCATACAGGTGCCAAGCATATTTCATAGACTGATTGATCGGCCAACGAAACAATGAAGCAGATGAAAGACACATACTTTCGTTGGACATCGGAAAATGTCCAGCAGTGATAATGAAACACCTTGGTTAAAAGTTTTGGCCGGACTTCCGGTTCCGGCGCCGCATGGAGTAGCAGCTCCTCTCCTCGGCTCCCGCAGCGCGACCTAAATCGGCCTATAAAGCCAGCCTGAGACGCCCAGCAGACCACCCTCCACCTCCGGATCACCCCCCGGACTCCATGGACCGCTTCGTGGAAAAATCGGGTGCGCGCACCCAAACAGCCCAGGCGGCGCCGACGGCTTCCCCGCAAATCGAGGCCCCGGTCTCGGCCTACGAGGCGGCGCGGCACACGGAGATGGAGGTAAGCGGTAATCTATCCCCGTCTCCTGCACCACACACCCCAGGGACACCTCCAGGAGGGGACAACACCACAGAGCGCATAGCCCAAGCAGTGGCTGCTCTTTTGTCCCCCATGATTACCGCGTCAGTAGAAAAAGCGGTGAATGCAGGGATGGCGCAGATCCATAAGCAGATCAAAGAGCACGGCACCAGGCTTAATGATTTGGAACACCGCCTATCAAATGCTGAAGATGAACTTTACCAGGCCCAGGCTACTGAACATGCTCAGGATAAAACTAACCAATATATACTTCAAAAACTAGATGATTTAGAAAACAGATCTAGAAGAAGTAACCTACGTTTTGTAGGGGTCCCTGAATCGTTGCAGACGGCCGCCCTCGCAGACTTCTGCGCGCAACGAATACCCGAGGCCCTGGGCCTCCCGGGCCCCTGTGCAGTGGAAAGGGCCCACCGCATGGGAGCATTTAACTCTGACCGCAAAACACCTCGACCTATCATTGCTAAATACCTGAATTACGCTGACAAATCCCTTATACTACAAAAATTCAGACAGGCCAGACAGATCCAGATTGATGGACTAAAGATCCTGATTTTTGCTGACTATTCCATGGAGGTTTCTAAAAAGAGGAAGGCATTCCAGCAGGTGTGCACTGAACTTTTTCATCAGCAAGTGAAATTCACTTTGGCTTTCCCGGCCATACTCCGCCTCAGAGCCCCCAATGGTGAACAACTCTCATTTCATGACCCTGCAGAGGCCGAAGCCTTCCTACGCTCCCACCATCAGGCCGGCAGTCCCAGACCCCGTCGAAAGCCCCCCCACTTAACCGTCCTCAGGATCAGAGAAGCCCGCGCAAAGACTCACCTAAGCGCTTCAGGCCTACAATCCCAGACCCCTCCCGGATCACCCTAAACCTGACCTGAGCCAGCTTCTATAATCTACTGGCCTTACCTTGCCATCCATCTGGCTTAGAGGGATTAGCTCAGTTGCTCTCTTTCTCTTCTTTGGCCAGAATCATGCTCATGCATGGCCTGCTCGGGGGGAACGCATCGACCCCCCCCTCTCCATCTATATTGGAAGTGACTCCCTACAATCGTCCAGTGGTAATATACCCTTTTACTTACTGACTGCCCTGTTTGAAATCTCTGCTCAACTGTTCCTGGTTACTTATCTCGTTATTGTTCTCATTGCAACTCAGCTAGAATGTTTTTGTTCTTTTTTGCGTTTATACTGTTTATACTTTGTATTATTACAACTGCCGTTGTAAGTGTTCTTTTTATGCAGCCTTCCCCCGGCATCACTGCGCGCCTTGCATATGCTCTCCCTTGTACCGACTTCTCCTAGCCGCATGAATCCGTACACCAATCACGGGCTCTCAGAAGTCATGCTGGCTGTGTCGTGACATGGGAGCTGGCTCTCGCTGTGATCCCATGCGGAAAAAAGTGAAGCTCTCACATTTTTTGTTAGGTTTAATGTTTATGTTCCCTTTTTCTCCCTCCCCCCTCACCTCCCCCGTTCCTCCCCTTATCTTAGGCACTCATGTCCACGTATGCCCCTTGACACCAAGCCTATGTGGCGCAACCATTACCTCCCCCCTCGATCGGGTAACCCTCCCACAAACCGCTCCTATCCGCGACAACATTTATGTAATGTCTTCTCAGACCCCCTCCTCCACTGACTACATAACATGAAAATAGTTTCCTGGAATGTAAAGGGACTTAGATCCCCCAATAAGAGGATGAAGGTCCTACGTCACCTCAAAAGACTTAAAATGACATAGCACTCCTGCAGGAAACCCATCTGACCACTTCTGATTTTCACCGCATGCAGAAACTATGGGTAGGCACGGTCATGGGTTCGGACGCCGTTGCCCGTAAGGCAGGAGTCCTCCTGCTAGTTCATAAGAATTTACCATGCACGGTTATTGCAGTAAAATCTGACACCAGCGGACGACTTTTGACCGCCCATGTAAAAATAGGGACTAAGGAATTACTGATCTCCAATGTTTATGCCCCTAATAGCCCTGGTAAAATCTTCTACAGTACACTGACTACATGGCTACTACAAAACGCCCACCTCCCCCATCTAGTAGGAGGTGACTTCAATGACGTTATGAACCAGATAGATGACAGATCCTCCCCTAAACACACCGGGCCACGACTTACTTCACACCACCCCGACGCTTTTTGCGTCCACTATGGACTCCTTACACCCTCCGAGACTTGTGGCGCTTACAACATCCCGCAGACAGGGAATTTACTTTCTATTCCAACCCCCATACCGTTCTATCCAGGATCGACTACTTTTCGGATCCGACGATCTGATCCCCTTGCTTTCAAACGCAGATATACTAGACATAGCCATCTCGGACCATGCTCCGATCTTACTTAACGTAGACAACCTCGACCTGCCCCTCACCCCAGAATTTGGCGTTTCCCCTCATACCTTCACAATCAATCCGACTTCCAGCATTCCATGGAGAAGGCATGGTTGGAGTACTCCTCAGCTAATGCCTCTCACTCTGACAATCCCAACCTCTTCTGGGACGCTGGTAAGGCGTTTCTCAGGGGTCAAATTATTTCCTATGCCTCCTCTTTCAGACGCAACACTCTGTCAAACTACAAATTGGCCAGTTCTAGACTACACCAGGCCCAGAGGGCATTATACTCCACCGGATCCCCTAGCGACAGAGAGGAGTGGTTAGCAGCAAAGAGCTCTTTCGACACTTGGGCAGACACCCTAGAACTGACTAAGAAAGCAAATTTGGACGCTACCCTACACAGGTTCGGAAATAAATCAGGCAAACTACTCTCTAGATTATGCAAAGGTTCCTTCCGTCCCACCCACATCACGTCCCTTAGAGATTCCAAAGGTAACGTAAACACCACACCATCAACGATAAATAAGGCTATGCTTCAGTATTACTCGTCCCTTTATGCCCCTGACCCAATTGATACACAGACAGCTCAGGCCTTTTTGGACAACTTGAACATCCCTAAGGTCTCCCCCTCCCAACTAGAGGCCCTTAACGCTCCCATAACCCTTTCTGAGATATCTGACACCATCCGCAAGCTCACCCCCTCCAAGGCCCCTGGCCCTGACGGCTTCACGGGAGTTCTACAGACCCTCCAGACTCTGGTGGAGCCTACCCTTCACAAGGTATATATGGGCATATGGTCCGGCGGCCCCTATCTGCCGTCAGGCCGTCAGGCCACCATCAAGCTGCTGTCTAAGAAGGGCAAGGACCCCCTAGAGCCAGGATCTTATAGGCCCATCTCCCTACTTAATCTGGATGTCAAAATCCTGTCTAAAATTGTAGCCAATCGACTCTCTGATATCATTCCCTCTCTGATCCACCCTGCACAATCAGGCTTTGTGAAGGGTAGAACAGCCACCCTTAACATACGAAAAGTTATGCTGGCACTGGAATACGCCAAACAACATCCAAATGGCGACTTTGCCATCATAACGTTAGATGCGGAGAAAGCATTTGATAATGTCAGTTTTGACTGGCTTGCTCTGACTATGTCAAAAATGGGATTCTCTGGCCCTTTCTGTCATCTCATAAATTCCATGTATTCCTCCCCCACGGCGAAATTGGTGGCCGCGGGTCTACTCTCAGAAGAATTTCACCTACACAAAGGCACCCGTCAAGGCTGCCCTCTGTCACCACTCTTATTTAACATTGCCCTAGAACCCTTATCCAGACACCTCATTCAGATAGCACCCCTACACGGTATCCCGATTGGCGACTCCGACCTTCGCTCTTCCCTCTTCGCGGACGACGTCCTTATTTTCTCGGCCGACCCCTCCTCCGATATGTCCACCATCAAACGAGTATTTGACACTTTCCGAACCTGCTCGGGCCTACGCATAAATTATGGCAAGAGTGAAATACTCCCTTGGGAACTGGGCCCACCCCCTCTTGGTCCCATAGTTCAATCTTCTCGGTTGCCAAGTCCCATATTACCTACCTGGGTATCTCAATAGGAAAAACGCCCTCCTCCCTGTATTGCCTGAAACTACCCCCCTCTGCTAGCAAAAATTCTCAAGAACTGGTAAACTGGATGGATTTGCCCCTCTCGCTTCTGGGTAGATGTCACCTTGTAAAAATGGTCAGCTTTGCCCGACTACTGTACCCGATGCAGACTATACCTCTGCTCCTTCGCCACAAAGATATCAAACAATTCGATTCAGCTGTTTCGAAATTTATATGGCGGGGTAAGAGGCCCCGCATTGCTTTAAAGAAGCTCTTTCTTCCCAGACGCGAGGGGGGTGTTAGTCTCCAAATGTAAGAACCTATAATTTAGCTTGTTTAATGAGGATCGGCCTAGATTGGATCACGCAATCTTCACGATATTCCAATTACCCCCTGGAATCTGCCATGGCTCATCCCTTCTCCCTCGTAGCTCTTCTTCACAGCAAATGGAAAGCGGTCCCGGCATCATACCAACACAACCTACTACTAAGGGACACTGCTGTTGCCTGGAGAGAAATCAGGAAAATTCTTCGGCTGCCCCAATATGTTTCTCGCCATGTACCAATCCAAGGTAACCCGAACTTCCCCCCTGGCATGGAACACAAGCCCTTCAAGATCTGGCAAGACAAAGGTCTCACTAAGTTTTCATCCCTCTGTGACACTTCAACCGGTCGCCCCCTAACCTTTGAGGCGGTCGCCGCCGCTTTCTCGCTCCCTCCTTCCCATATATTCCATTTCTGGCAATGCACCCACTATCTGAAAACTACCTGCTCGGAGGCCGCAAAACGTTTCTCCTTCAACTTCTCCGACCAGCTTCTCGCAGACGACACATACAGAATTTCAACCATTTACAAACCCCTTCTCCTTAAAACCACTCCTCCCCTACATTCTTCATCCGCAGCTAATTGGAGTAAAGACTTCCCTGTTGATAATTTAGTTGACAAGCTACTTCAAGGCCTCAACAAAGTCCAACGTCTAACACCAAATGAAATCTGGAGAGAAACCCAACTTAAAATCGTCCACCGGGCCCACATGCCCTTTCTCTACTCCACGACGGAGCGTGCTACCACTCACTGCCCCCTGTGTCACCTTCAGAAACCTTCCCTAACTCACCGTTTCTGGTCATGCTCGTTTATATCCTCCTTTTGGGACAAGGTGCTGGCCTACATCTTCAACATCACCTTACTAAACCTACCCAAAGACCCCCTGCTCCTTATTTTTGGTTACTGGGACCCCCTTCTACTACAATGGTCCCGATCGGCCCACCCGGCACCTGCAATTGCCAATAAAGACTGGCCTTTGATATGTCTACTTGTCGCACGGAGAGCTATCCTGAAAAACTGGACGTCTACTCTCCCCCCCACGGCGACTCAAGTGCAACATGAGCTCCTCCTGCTTCTCTACAAGGAACGTGCAACCGTCGACTTCAACCACGAAGCCTCAAAATCCCGTTTCTTGTCAACATGGGGCCCCTTCATGACAGCTTCACTATCTACGGAGGAATGCTCCAAGTTTGAACACTACACTTTCTCCTACTTCAAATCTCCACCACCATCCGTACCTAGGAGGAACAGCTCCCCTTGATGTTAACTACTTGAGCTGCCACAGCACCTCCCCCCCAGAGTGCCACCCCCCCCCTCCTCCTCCCCCCCCCCCCCCCCCTGTGATTGTCTACTGTAATTCGTTTATATGCATCTTTCGCTTCTACAATATTCTCTGGTCCCCACCAATGTTTTAAAATCCATCCAGTTCCACCTATTTCAATGTAAAGTTTTAGCGATATGTTTTCTCTGTTTCATGTGGATTCTCCCTTACGCATACACACCTAGTGGGTCCTAGCTCAGCTCTTTGTTTTGTATCCGGTATGTACATTCACCTACCCCCCCCTCATACCCGTGCTGGGTATACCCACTGTCAATGTACCCTCCTTGGGAATGTATTTCCAATTGTCTCCATGACCTGTTTACAGTACCGTCTGTACGATGTATGTACTCTATTTGCAGCAAGTTTGATGCGCCTACCAGTGTTCCGTCTCCAACTTTGTTATTGCTATTCCCTGTTCCCTTTTCTTTCTGTGTATGCCTCTTAAACTCAATAAAAATTTATTTAAAAAAAAAAAAAAAAAAAAAAAAAAAAGTTTTGGCCTATGAAAACAAAGTCCAGACACCATGTTAGTAGAAGGGATTGTAGAATCCCCCAATTTTAAAGTGGCACCAACAGCCTTAATTATAAATGATACAGTTTACTTTTTAGACTGTTTAGGTCGTTTAGACGTAAGAGTATTTTAAGCTCTAAAGATCGGGGGGGGGGGGGGCGCGCAACACATTGCAGTCATTAATCTTATGAAAATACCCTTTATGAGGCAGGAAAAGCAATGGAAACCTGAAGATAAGGGGGGGGGGGGGGGTTAGGTGACAGTAAAGGCATGTCCTGACTGGGATTTATAAGTTCTAAAGGCCCAATCTTTTTCTGCTCCAAGCTCGGTATACTCCTTTAAGGCTAACTGGAAAGACTTTTTGTCGACTATGACCTAATCTACCAGTAGCTGTTGATAGAAGAAAACCTGCAGGCATTGGTTAATTGGAGAGATGTCCAGGAATTCCTAAACCCTGCCTGAATCCAATAGTAGCCGTTGATAGTTGAAATCCTTGTTGCTTTCGGGTTTATTCATTGCAGGGGAGATCAGGGAGTGTTCTGTGGAGAGCCTCCAAGGGGGGCACTGGCAGGGAAGAGCGCATGCTGTTCAATATAAAATGTAAAAATGAGCACTTTTACATCAGCTTTGTTGGATGAAAAAGACACCCAATCTCCTCCACATGCACCAGAACACACCATTTCCCCCTACAGGATGCCCCACAATGTAGTCCAGGCTCTGCTGTTCTATGGGCCTGGGACCCGCATGGATGGTGTCTCTGGATAGGACAGGCATCTGTTCTCTCAACACCGCCCCCCTAGCCGGTGACTAAACCAGGAAGCGACACATATTACATGACTGATTTATTGTGGGCATTCCTTGGAAGTAATGGCTAGAAAAGCAGCTAGTAGAGCACGATCTGTGTTCCATTAGCTTCAGCAGAGTGTATGGAAGACATCAAGATTCTAATAGACCCCTGGTGTCTCATTAAAGAGAACCTGTCACTGTAAAAATTCAATCACATAGGGAACTATTGATTCACATGTGTACACATGCACACACACGTCTGAAAATGATTGCTCTACAGAGTGGGAAAAATAAATCTTAGGACATGACATAAAAATATTCTTCAGGCCTAGTTTGACACTTCTGTGTAAAATATACAAAAAGTCTGTTACAGAATGTTCAAAATTTGTATCCACATTACCTTTCGAAATTCAAGTGCAGGTTTGATTTCCTCTGAAGGGTGGGAGATTTTGGCTTCCCCTCGAACAGGGGATCTTTCTGGAGACTGGTCTTTTCTAGTACCGAGGTTATTGGAAGAGTTTTTTTCCACCAAATGACGGAGCTCCATCTGTCGCCTCGATTTACTTTCCTCCCTTTGTTTTTGTAGTCCTTTGGGGTACCTCTCAGAAGCTGGGACAAACTTTCTTTGAGGTCTGTTTCTGTTCCAGTCAGGTTTTCGTCCAGATTCTCTGGTCTGCTTTTCGGTCCTTGCATACTGGTCATAAATGTCATTGATTGTGTTTTCTTTTGTAGATTCGCTCCTGTCTCTTTGAGACTTTACCTTGTTCCCCAGCTGTTCAGCCTTTGACTGCTGGTAGGTGAATTCTACCGGTATATCAGGAGAGGCATTCTGTTGTCTCCAGGACTGCATTTTAGAAACAGGTTCAGGCTTTATCCTAGTATCCAGATCATCTGTCAAGAAGAACATACACATATGCTAAACTTTTGGAAGGATCAGATCTTATGCCGCGTACACACGATCACTTTATGTGATGAAAAAAAACGACGTTTTCTGTGAAGTAAAAAAAACAACGTTTATGAAACTTCACTTTTCAAAGACGATGTTGCATACACACCATCGTTTTTTTTCACAAAAAGCGAGGTTTCGTTCACCACTCTTTTCCATTGAAGCTCGCTTCATAACTAGCTTCTGGGCATGCGCGGGTTTAAAAACGTTGTTTTAAACAACGTTTTTTGCTACACACTGACTTTTTGTGAAACATGAAACAACGTTTTGAAAAACGACACATAAAATTGAAGCATGCTTCAATTTTTTTTTGTAGTTTTTTACAAGACATAAAACGACGTTTTCCCCTACACACGGTCAATGAAATTGACGTTTTTAAAAACGTCATTTTTTTTCATCACATAAAGTGATCGTGTGTACGCGGCATAAGCTTTGGGGATGCAGCCTAGCAACTCAAGTATTACCATTGCTACCATATCATAAAAGGGAAACAAAACAGGAATTTTGACTTGCCTATAAACTCCCTATCTGGGTGTACAGTACAGAACTTGTATTCATAGACCCTGGGTTATAAGCGGCTGCCTACAGGCAATAAGACATTAGCAAACCCCTTAAAACATATCCATGTAACCCTGCTCACTACATGAAGCTCCAGTTTGTTTTAAGCAAGCAGTAAGAAGTGATCAAGACACAGAGGAGACGTGTCTTGTACTGTACTACTCCAAGAGAAGAAATTTACAGGCAAGTCAAAAAATCCTATTATCTTAATCTTACAGTACAGGACTTTTAGTCATAGACCATGGAACGTACTTAAAAGCGCGAGGCATGCAACATCATAGCGCCATTAAACTACCAAAAGGACCACAACATAAGGGTTTAAATAACTCAAATAAAATACTTATACAACAGCTTGAAATACCTTTGTTCAAAGCTTGAATCAGCTGAGGCCTGAACATCCACCTGGGAGAACATGTGAATGTAGGACCAGGTGGTGGCCTTAAAAATCAGGCATATAGGTAGGCATTTGATGCTGAAAAGCAACTTTTCCTTGATGTGGAACTTCACTCTTTCAATTAACATTTTTAATCCTCATGCTGCTAGAATTAGTAAATATATAGGAAAGTGTATCATATGTAATGGTTTTAAACTTTTTTTTATGTTTCTTTAGTTACTTTCTGGGTTCTAGGCCTAGGCAAATGTCATAACATCCGAGCAGTAGTCAAGAGAAGTTTTTTTTTTTTTTTTCCCCTAACGATACATTCCTGTTTGCATGCCTAAGTGAAGGGCAGATAGATTTTAGGAAGTAAATTCTATGTGGATCTCATCTGCCCTTACTTAAGATGGCCATGGTCAGAAATGCTAGGGGGTATTTTTCAAAATGATTCCTTAGAAAAATGAAGCATAGAGACATGGATGCAAGTTTGTATTGAACAATAAGAATTTATTAAATAGGGTTTTCAGTTTGTGGTGCTTGGGTACAGTGTAGTTCCAATTTAAGAACGTAGGCACTGGAAAGGCGTTATCTGATCCACCTGCCAACGGTGGAGCAGGAAACAGGGTGTCCTCTACAAGGACCTAGGTAGAACAAAAAAGGGGCTAAGTAGACTCTTAAATCCTCAACAACATCCAAACTATGTTGAAATTTCCATGTCATGTTTTGGACCAGGACAGAGGGAGGGGAGTAGTATGTTCTCATTGAGATGGAAATGGTAGAAAATCTTAGGTAAAAAAAAAAAAATGAAGGTCTTGGTATCACAACCATCTTATTATTGTACAAAAACAAGAACAAAAAAAAAGCAGCTTTCTGGTACAAGGAGCGAATTCAGAAACATGCTTAACAGACATGATGGTAAACCCAAAGGGTGAGGTCTTCCAACAGAATGTCTATAATTGGTTCAAAGTGTGGGAGGCTGAGCTCTAAGGAGAGAGTAACAGGTCAAGGTGAAACAGGAGGTTAAATTGGAGGAATAATATGATGAGCAACTCCCTGTAAAAAAATCACCAGAACCCTTTCCTATTCCAACTTGGGCCGCTGTCGAGGAAGTACCTTCATCGGAGAGAAGGCATACACCAGTTGGAATTGTGTCCAATGAATCACCAAAGAATCTACTGTAAAGGCAAGGGGTTAGAGGCTAGCTGGTCCTACTTTGTTGTTAAGCCTGGAGGCCAGAGTGTCCAAGAAAAAGTTGGAAGGAACTGTATGGTCTTTTGGAGGATGGAAACCGATTGATATAGATGGTGGGGGTTGGAAAGGTGCCTTTTGTTTTTTTGAGCCCTTAATGATGGCCATGTGTTGTGTGCCTAAGATCAGATACAAAAACCATTGTTGAAATTGGGTCCTGCTCCGACACAAGGGAAGCATCGTCATCATAAGACTGTGTGCTGTGCGGGTCTTCAGCAGGGTAATTGTTTGCCAAAGCTTCTGCTGCAGTTTTCACCTGGTATCCACTACAGGTGAGGGTATCCTCCTGTGGGGGGTACTGTGGGGTGTGGAAATTGATGTCCGATAAGGAGTACGCGGCAAACCCTAGTGAAGACCATTCTGTATCAAAGTCCTTGGGGCAGAAGGAGGAGTACCTTATAAAAGGTCTATAGGCAGAAGTGTCGGTAAAGTGTGCAGCCTATGGTGGGATGCAACACCTCGTCATCCACCTAAAGACTAAGCTCTGAGTTGTTGATTTTTAGCACCAAGTTTTGACAAGTTTACACTATATAAGTTTCAAACAGTTCCTGTTACAACACATGAATGCATACTAATTAGGTTATAAGGCTACAGTAACGATTCAATAAACAGGGTGACCCTGCCTTACCTATCCATGTTGCTGGTCCCTATAGAGAACAGAAGATTCACCCGTCAATTGGAGCAAATTCCTGAAGGGGTCTTCAAGGTCTGGGTTACTTAGGGATTGGGATTGACCATTGCCTTGAAACGGACCCTGTACTAAGTTTTCAGGTGAGCACCCATGCAGGATCCAATGTTTAAAGCAACATTGCAGGCTGTCCCCACAGTGTGGGGTCCAGTTATGGCTCCCAAGGTTATACAAAGGTTGCACCAATTTAGGTGCATTGCTTCAAACGTCACTAGACGACAGACAATGAAAAGTTGATTGAAAAGTTGATTGAAGAGTTGAATGAAGAATCCAAAATTTAAAATGTTATACTGGTTAACCCAAGAGGTGCATCACACAGACACAGAAAAAAAAACTGAGGACTCTCGGCATAAAAAAATAGTGTTATGGGGGGACGCCCATGAGGCATGTCCTTAAAAGTTTGCCAGTGTCCAATCATCGGAGGGTACCAACCTATAACTTGGTGCCTATGTACAATACAGGCCACAGGTGGAATATTCAAAAGGTACAAAGATATTTACTTAGTCTTTTTCCAGCAGAGTTAAAGAAAAGACATCCATCCTTCTAGGGCAACAGCAAAAAAACAAAACAAAAAAACAAACTGTGGCATGTATAACCCGACATTGTTTTGTACACAACAAGCAAGCAGACTGTATACAAGCGGTTATCTACCACGGAAAAAAAATTCTACTACCTGTCTGAACTGCTGTGTCTTTCCTGGGGGAGATTAATGTTGTAACACTTGGTATAATACTGTTGGCCCCGATGCGAGAGCTCTCTGGTAACACAGTGGTGCAACTAGCAGCCCGGGAGGAATCCAAGTGGATGGCTTCACCTGAAAAAAGATCACATCAACACAGGCTTTACAAGAGTAAATCAGGAGATGTCTTTTCAACCCAGCAATTCCATTAAAGGAGTCCTAACCCCCTGACATGCCACATTTGCCATGTAATTTTTTGTGGGGGGGGTACCTAGTTTTGACAGGTACCCAGCTCCCATTTCCGCCGGTGCTGCTTAGGCGACTCATTCTCTCCCCCTAGGCAACTCCTCCTTCTGGCCATTCAGAACAGCACGAAATGCGCAAGCCGTCACAGCCGAGTGCCAACAGTAGTGATGCCGGCGCAGAGGAGAGGAGGGGGAGAGGAACAAAGCTTTGGGTGGCTGCATCGCTGGACCATGGGACAGGTGAGTGTCTGTATCTGCTGACTTTTAATAAACACTTTTTGTAGCTGTTAACTGAAAAACTAGTGAAACTCTGCTTTACATAGCTTTCTATGCCCCAGCCAAATCAGACTATTTCTTCTATAATAGAATGTAATCAAGCACAATGAACTGCAAAGATTACCTGCTGCATTCTTCTGCAGGTTAGATACATCGTGTCCTTTTTGCAGTAAATGACGCATTCGCTGCTCCTGCTTCAGTCGCTGAGCCTCCTCTTGGGCCCTCTGCATACTTTGATAGAGTTCTCTGGTCTTCAAGCTTAAAACTTCCTGTAAACGAACATTTTATAATGTCACTCTTCCCACTGCTTTGCCATTAAAATTACATTCAAGAACTAAAAGCAAAAAAAAAAAAAAAAAAGAAGGGCAAAATATGTACAGTTGTTTAAATTGATATTGTACTCCACTTAAAAGGATAAGTTCACCTTTTGGGAACATGTTAAATGTTCCACCCATTTTTAGGATAAAACATGCAACATGTTGCCAATGCTGCAGCTGCCATCTCTCCCTGTGACAGCAGTACAGGGAGAAGTTCCCCATACTAGCTGTTGCTTATTGAAAACAGTACGGTTGTGGGGTCATGTTATTCACACAGTTCTGTGAATGAACTACAAGTACCGAACATCCTTTGCAGATGTTGGCATGTAGTTCTCAATTAGCTACCACAGTGCTGTTGAGAACTGTGGTAGTTCATTGAGTCTCTGTCAGCGTAAAACTGCCTGACCATAGACAGGCCGCTTACACTAACAGCCTACCAGAGTCCTGCATGGCACCAGCGATTTGCTGGCGCAATGCTTTCAAGGAAGAAAAAAAATTAAAACGCACATTTTTACCTGCAAAAAAAATAGAATAAAAACTTATTTAATATGATCCTGCATCTCAAATAGCTAAGTATTATGACTTTAGAAATTCATTCAGTATGTTTCTAGGTGTGGGCACTCCTCAGCATCTCAGAACCAGGGAAAAAAAAAAATAGGCTGGGTTCCCACAATGCATGGTCAGCTTTCAAAACGTGCAGCCAGTCAGCTTGAAACAGTGGAGAGGGTGTGCATATGAGATATGAATATTATCAGTCCAGTAAAGGACTTTACTCTTTATTTACAAAAATACCAAAATAAAAAAGGTGTTCAATTGTTATTTTACATTACAGTATTTCAAAAACCATCCTCATTTTAAAAATATATATTTATAACTAGGGTTGTCCCAATACCGATACCAGTACCGATACTGAGCATTTGCGGGAGTACTTGTACTCCCACAAATGCCCCCGATGCCTCAGCCGGCATCTAGGTATGGGGGGGACATGGCTGGATATGTGGGGGGGGACATGGCTGGATATGTGGGGGGGGACATGGCTGGATATGTGGGGGGGGGGGGGGACATGGCTGCATATGTGGGGGGGACGGGACGGACATGGCTGCATATGGAGACACATTTAAAAAAAAAAGTATCGGTATTCGGTATCAGCGAGTACTTGGGGAAAAAAAAAAGTATCGGTACTTGTACTCGGTCCTAAAAAAGTGGTATCGGGACAACCCTATTTATAACCATTTTCTACCCAATGAATTACTTGTTGTGGCAGTGCATGAAATGGGACTGGAGGTTCCAGACAGAGACAGGGGTGTGTTTCAGACAAGGCCGAGTGAGGACGCATAGTGTACGAGCTCCCGATGCGCTATCAGCATCAGACCGACTGTACCTCCTAATACCGCAGCATGTTATGGACCATGCAGTGGCACTAAAACCTCCCAAAAAGCAGCTAAAATAAGTAAAACCCAGTCGGAGATCCAGCAGTAGTTCCTGGCTTCAGAGACGCGGATCCGCGGGTAAAATGGCGAATTTACGAGGACAAAGCTACCAGGTCTCCACAGGCGGTTCATGTTCCACCTGGGGGAAAAAAGGGGTTTGACACCACTCAGGATATTCTGAAAATTTCAGCATCAGATGGACAGATCCCCCTTCAACATGGTGGATCATCAGCATGCCGTATAGTGCAAGAGAATTTAAAGACACCAATACAAGAACTCCCTACGAGATCGGATATAGAGGCTCTCATTCACAGAGTAGAGGAGGATGCCTATTGTAAAGAACTACAATACGTGCGGACTGAGATAGACATTATCAGATTGCATAACAGCTGACAACATATGGATGGAGGTAGATAGGGAAGGTAGTATGGAAGAGTAAATGGGGTAAATTGGTGACAGAGGAGAGATTGGTATTGGTATGGAATGGTTAAGGAATAATCGCATGAGGAAATAGAGAAATGAAAGGGGAGAAAGAGGTGTCCTTATCTAGAATGAAACAAAATAAATAACATAGGTTGTAAGGAGGAGGGTGTTGGTAATAAACTGACAATTACATTTTTTGAAAGCCTCTAGGTTTTGGGGGATGGCTAGTATGTCCCTGGGAGTGGGGATTGTGAGAATTGTTTTTATTCAATAATTTTTTTCCCTCTCCACAAGAGAGTTCTCAAATCACATAAGTTGAAAAACACAATAAGATGTTTTTGTTTTATTTTTGCTTATGGTATCTGCCACTTAAAGCGGAGCTCCACCCAGGAAAACAACATTTACCCATGTTGTTTAAAAAAAAAAAAAAAAACCTGAAAAAAAAAAATACTCACCCGAAATACCTGTTGCTATGCGGAAGTCCGTAACCTGCCTCTTCCACTCCGCGGTGCCTTTTCTTGTCCTTCTGCTTGTGAATGGGGCGCGCTGCTTTCTGGGAACTGTGTGTGTTCTCAGAGAGCAGCGCGCCCATTCACAAGCCAGCGTGAGACTCACGCAGGCGCAGTAGGAAATGGGCAGCGAAGCCGTACGGCTTCACTGCCTGTTTCCCATAGTGTGAATGGCGGCGCGGGACCCGGAGCGATCGTGGGACTGGCATCGGAGGGCCCATCAGCGCGGGCAAGTAGGACAAGGTAAGTGTCCTTATTTAAAGTCAGCAGCTACACTGTTAGTAGCTGCTGACTTTAAAAAAAAAAAAAATCACGGCTGGAGCTCCGCTTTAAGGGTCCTTTCACATGGGCGGATCGTTCGTCCGTTTATTAAAAGTCAGTTTTCCGAACTTGTAATGGTACCCTATGTGATCACGGCCGTTAGCGGATGAGCATCCGCTAACGTCCGTAATGACCCACCTCCGCAAAGATCCGGTTTTTCGGACGGAAGAAAACCCTATTTTTCTTCCATCTGAAGGATCGGTTTGGATGAATACGGCCACACGGTCCGTATTCATCCGATTCCCCATAGGGGAGAGGGGAGGAGAGACCCGCTGAGCCGACGGACAGGGAGCGGATCGAAAAACGGTCCGCTCCGTGTGAAAGGACCCTTATTTTATTTTTTTAAATCAGACAAGAGGATTTCAGGAAGAGTATATGAATAAATCTCATGTAATCCTTTATTATTAAATATAGATCTGAACCCCCCCCCACCAAGATCCTAGCAATGCAGTTGCAACAACTGCCATCTTTGATCCAGTGGGGCTTGTCCGACAGGAGAGGCATGAGACAACACTATTAAGGCTTTGAACTTAAAGGGGTTGTAAAGGTAAATATGTTTTTTCACCTTAATGCATCCTATGCATTAAGGTGAAAAAACATCCGACGGTACCGCCCCCCCCCTGAACCCCCGTTTTACTTACCTAACCCCCTCGAAAGTCCCGCGCGTGTCCACGTGATCCTCTTCGGTTCCCAGCCTGGCCATTTATTGGTTAGGCTGGACGGATCGATAGCAGCGCAGCCATTGGCTGGCGCTACTGTCAATCACAGCGGATGACGCAGCGCGCCGGGGCCGAATGATACAGTAGGCGGCTATGACCGCCACTTTATCACGGGAGCATGCTCTCAAAAGCTTTCCACCATGCGAACTCATTCGCATGAAGGTGGAAAGCCGAGACAGCCGCCGAGTGACCCCAGAAGACCGTGTTAGGGGACACTCTGTGCAAAATGAGCTGCACAGTAGAGGTAAGTATAACATGTTTGTTATTTAAAAAAAAAAATTGCCTTTAGTGTTCCTTTAATCTGGCTAACTCAACTAAGACTCGATATGTGTTTTTTCGGAACAAACGCACAGAAGGCCTTCGACCAAGTTGGTTGGCCATGTTCTCTGTTCTACGGCATATAGGACTGGGAGACAAAATGCTTGGATAGATTTCAAGCATTTATACTGTACCAACTGCACAAGTTAATGCAAATGTGGTTTTATCTTACCCATCAAGATTACCAACGGGACTAGGCAGGGATGTCCACCCTCCTATTTGTTCTTTCTCTTGAGCCTCTCTTGTGTAAAATTTGGTTAAATCCCGATATTCAGGGAATTATGGAAATAATTCAATATAAAAAGGTGTCGGCTTATGCCAACTATTTGCTTTTTTCACTGACTAACCTGACGATATCCCTTCCTAATCTTTTTAAGGAAATAGAGATTTATAGCTCACTACCTCATTTTAAGATTAACTTGTCTAAATCAGAAGCCATGGGAGTAGTGATACCCAAAATGGGCAGATCAGTTCCTGAAATCTGGGTATATCTATTGCAGCAGATCTCTCGCGTACATAAGAGCTTAACTTTTTACCACTTCTAC
Organism: Rana kukunoris; assembly: GCA_029574335.1. Taxonomy (NCBI): domain Eukaryota; kingdom Metazoa; phylum Chordata; class Amphibia; order Anura; family Ranidae; genus Rana; species Rana kukunoris. The sequence continues at coordinate 36,384,555 of CM056055.1, forward strand.
ATAAAGTGCACACTCTTGGAGGGATGGCATAAGGGTTTCCACTCCTGGTTTGGGTGGTGCAATATAATAAAAAATATTATTCTATCAAAGCTCTTATAGTTTTTCCAGGCTATTCCCATTGCCATCCCTATGCTATTCTTTAAAAAACAAACTCACGCACTCTTTACAAGATTTATTTTGGCATATAAACATCCAAGAATCAGAAGGACTCTCCCTAAGCCATATGGTGGGTTAGCTGTTCCCGACCTTTACAAATATCACTAAGCAGCCTTTTAAGTCAAATAATTGACTAGTGCCAACATGGGGAATTAAAAATCTGTTCTAGACTTGGGAATTTTTGGAAAGAGGTCTGGAAGATCAGGCTTTTTTCTTATTGCAGGTTTCTGAAATTCCTGCCAAGGTATATAGGAAGGCCATTTTGTCACATTTACTGAATGCCGCCAAGGCCTGCATTCCCCTTACCTGGAAACAGACAAAACCCCCTGATTAAAAGGTAGAGGAATTGAAGCAGATGGAAGACTTAGTTTGGATATCTCGACAAAAACAAAAAATACAAACAAAAACATGGTCATTATGAAACCTCTTTTTTAATTCAGAGGAAGGAGGAGAAAAAAAAAAAAAAGTATTGATGTGGGCTCTACTAGTTGAGGGAATTAATAATTGGCCCACCAGTATTGACTGGATTTGGCGGAAGATGGCCATCCCTTTGCCAGCTATTTTCTGTACTTTCTGAAAATGTTCTCGGCCTGAAAAAAAATCTAAGGATAAACTTCAAGCCAATGTTTTAGTTTTTGCATTCTATGTGACAAAGTGTAACCTCAACGCAAACTATTTATCATTTGCAAACCGATACATTTTAGTCAAAATGTATTTCACAAAAATTATGAAATTAATAAAAAAATAAAAATAAACTTAGTGTGTCCTTAAAGAGGAAGTCAAGCCCCCAAGAAATTAAAAGATCAACAGCTACAAATACTTCAGCTACTGACTTTCACTATTTGGGCAGTTACCTGTCCAGGGAGCCCGCGATGGTGGCACCCCAGCCAACCTTCGGATCGGCCTGCAGGTGCAGTCGCCACCATTCCTGGTAAGGGAACCCGGCAGTGAAGCCTTTTCGGCATCCCAACTGCACATGTGCGAAGCACACTGTGCTAATTGGTCCGGCGGCAGAGGCTGGAGTAGGGATTGGAACTTCTGGGAGACCAGGCCACGGCCCGATCTCCCAGAAGTGGGGAACGTTATCTGTCAAAAACAGGGGTGGAGAGATGGATAAGCGGAAGTTCCATTTTTGACTGGAACTCCGCTTTAAAAGAGCTTATTCAGTCACCAGTGTAAACATTTTATATAAGCAGCTACAAAATCTGTAGCTGCTGACTTTTAATCAACTGAAACTCATCTGTCACATGATCCAGCGATGTGCTCACCTGGTACCTGTCAAAACCAGATACCCGCTTCCCTCCCCAAAAAGTGTGCCAAATGTAAAAGAATGAGGGAGGAGCAGAAAGAGTGGAACTTCCCCTTTTGGGTAAAGTCCCACTTAAAGAGTGACATTTTAAAAAGGCTAGGTTTAAAAAGTTTGGCTATGAACGTTTCATTTTTTTGGGGCCGTCACTTCCTTATGACCGAAAACCAACAACGACAGCCTGGTTACATCACGGAGGGCATACGCTGTCAACTGTACAGGGGTACACCTAGATTTACAAGAACAGGAGTGCACAAGTCTTGCAAAAGAATAGCTGCCCAAGATACTTGAGCATAAGGGGAATATGTATGCCAATGGACTTTCTGATAGTCTTTGCTAAAAAGCAAAATCGACGCCATATACAGGTGGATTGCATACCTCTTTTTGTTTCTGACGATAATTATCCTCCTCATACTGCTTTTGTATCTGCTCCTGTTCTCTTGCCAGCCGCTGCTCTTCCTCCTGCTCCTCCTGCTGTCTTTGCTCATCTTCCAGCTGTTTTCTCTTGCGCTTTTCTTCAACCTGAGCCGCTATTGCTTTCTGGTAAGTGGGATTGTAGGGAGAATGTAAATCCTCACATAGCTGACAGGTTTAAAAAGTGTTACTAAACCCAGTAATATGAAAATTGTTCCAGCCCCCAACAGCTTATGAATCTTCTCGCATTAAAATTATTACCACTATATATCTTTTTGGATGATCTGCACTCGGCAAGTAGCACACCCCTCAACCCTGCATTCAGTACGCAGCGGACCCCTCAACCTTGCATTCTGTACGTAGCTTACCCTTCATTCCTGCAATCTGTACATAGCGCACTCTTCAACCCTGCACTCAGTATGTAGTGCATCCCTCAACCCTGCAATCAGTACATAGCATACCCCTCAACTCTTCACTCAGTACAATTCAACCCTGTAGTTTGTACACAATGCACCCCTCACCCTTAAACGCCTCCCACTGTTGCAACTTACTCCCTCCTTCTAGTGTCCTTCAGTCTGAAGGTCAAAAGTTGTTAGGTGTGCCAATATGCTATAGGGACAGTGGGGCCTGCTCTAGCACTTCGATCCAGCTTACAGAAATGGCTATTAAAGGATGGATTGCTAAGCCAAAAGGACCATATGGATGCCCAGGTTTGAGAGGGAGGCCCAGAGCATTGCTGGCTACCTCCCACTTGGTTAGGACAGAGTATGGAAAATTGACCACCATGGGGAGGTCATTTGCAGTATTCATGTCTGCTAGTCTCTTGCAGCAGAGGTAAATAAAGCATAAATTTGGGGTACAAAGGCCGTGACATATGTTACTATGTACACAGTATGTGGAGTCAACTTTTAAGCATCTCCCACTGTTTGTGCATTTTACAACACCCACAATTTGTCACAGCATGGCAGGTTCGCTAATTTTTGTCTTCTGGTACCCAAGTCTGAACCCCCCCCCCAGGAAAAGATTCATGCAATAAGCAGAATGTGGATTCACACCTGATGCTCCAGCTGCTTTTGCCTCTTCCGGTCTCTTTCTTCAATCTGTGCAGGATCTAACAGGGCTGTCATGGTACGTAAAAACCTAAGAAATTAAAATAAAATAAAAAGTTACCCGTATACACAAAAAATCCTTTTCTTGGAGTACATCCTAGGACACAAAGCACAGAATATTCAAGACCATTTGGATTATGCTGCAACCTTCAGGTGAACGGTCTTTAAATTCCCCTCAATTCAGCCAAGCCTCATTTTTGTAGCAAGCAATGAGGAGCATAAAGAGAGAAGAGAACCCTATGGCTTGTGATGTACTACAGGTAAACCAAAAATCCTAACATTTCTTATGCACACATCACAGAACAAAGAGCACTCCATATTCATGACTGCTTGGGATGTCCCAAAACACTGAACATAAGTGCCGGTTCACACAGGGGCAGCGCGACTTTAGCCACTTACAATGCAACCTAGACAACCAAGACAGGCGACTTGGCCAGTGGCCAATCAAAGAATAATCAGCTCTGTGGGAGGGAGGGGTTTATCTGAGAAAACTATTTTCTCTTCCTGTAAAGTTGCTTCAGTTAAGACACTGATCCGACTTTGGAGGCAACTTCCATTGAAATTAATGGGTACAAGTCGCCTAGAAGTCGCCTTATAGTACAGGAACCTTTTCTGAAGTCAGAGCAACTTCAGTAGTGTACATTAAGATGGCTCTCACTCACTTCAATGTAATTTCTCATGTCGTGCGACAAGTCGGATCCCAAGTCGCGGTAGTGTCCTGTACTACTTCAAAGGCAACTTCTAGGCGACTTGTACCCATAGATTTCAATGGAAGTCGCCTCCAAAGTCGGATCACTGTCTTAACTGAAGCAACTTTACAGGAAGAGAAAATAGTTCTCAGGCAAACCCCTCCCTCCCACAGAGCTGATTATTGTTTGATTGGCCACTGGCAAAGTCGCCCGTCTTGGAGGCGACTTAAAGTTGTGTTGTAAGTTGCTAAAGTCACGCTGAAGAAGTCTCGCAAAGTCACGCTGGAAGCCGTGTTGCCCCTGTGTGAACCGCCACTTATACAGAAACAAGGTCAACAAACCCAAAGCTCAAAAAACAGAATAGCGTAGATCCCTACTACAAAGCTGCCTGCAAGACCTTTTTCACAAAACGGACAACCACAGAGGCCTAAAAATCTACCCAGGAGAACTCAGTAAATGTGTGAATAGAAGACGAGGAAAAAAACCTTACAAGCCTAATGCTGAGATTTTCTGAGAAGCAATGACACATCTGATGAAACTGGCCTTGAGCAAGAAAAGGAAAAACCTTTCCCTTGATACCACAGGCCTGAGAAAAGAGCTGACCAATGCACCTAGAAATGGTGAATAGGGAAGCAGCCCGATCCATGCAAGGACCTTTAGGTAGAACAAATAGGGACTTCCGACTCCTGAAATGAAGCTGTAGACATCAGATAAAGTCCAACATCTTAAACATCTAAAGGAGTGAAACCCCATTCCCAAGGAGGAAACCATCTTGGGTAAAAAAAAAAAAAAAAAAGAAGGAGGAGGACTGCCAAGTGGCGAGATCATCATCTTCCAGACCAGTGTTTTTCAACTCCAGTCCTCAAGGCACACCAACAGGTCATGTTTTCAGGCTTTCCATTATTTTGCACAGGTGATTTGATTAGTTTCACTGCCTAAGGCCTCTTACACACAGATCAGTTTTTCTTCAGGTTTTTCTTTTCAATTTACCAAATCCATCTAATATGAGGTCAAACCTCAAGAGTCTCAATTTGTATGCAATCAGGCAGGCCCTTGTACTACATAGTTTTGGTAAACTGAAAAGAAAAACCTGAAGAAAAAACTGATCTGTGTGTAAGAGGCCTTATGGCCCATACACACGATCCGAATATCGGATGAAAACGATCGTCCGATGATGGATCGTACGATTTCCGGATCGTGTGTACACTACTTTCGAGAGCCGATCACGACCGTTCATCCGATATTTTTCGATCGGACATGCACGAAAATTTTCCTCGTACGATGTCAGATCGTACGATTTTCGTTTAGTCAGTACAGCCGTCGTCCGACAATACAATACAAATACATTACAACACATGACGACATCACTTCCGATCTTTTTTTTCTGTCGTACAAGAATTTTCGTGAGTTTAATAACCTATTTTATTTTACTTGCGATTATTAAGCGAAAAAAGTCGTACGATCCATCGGCCGATATTCAGATCGTGTGTATGGGCCATTAGTAATTACCATAGCCATTTCATCTGAGGGAAATCCTGAAAACTTGACCCGTTGGTGTGCCTTGAGGACTGGAGTTGAAAAACACTGATCCAGACTAAAGCATTTTCTATGATCTGGAGGAGTCTAATCTGGTCGAAGCATTGGTCAATGCTATAAATTGGAGGTGGGGGGTCCTTGGCGATTTTAGGTCACACACTCCCAGTAAGCTTTCTAAACATTAATCTCAGTACACCATGTAACGGTTTATCCCTCCAAGGTCTGCCGACTTTTAATGGGGGAATTATTGATAGAATACCGACCTAGAAAAGACCGTATAGTGGGAGTCCCTTTGCTGTCGTGCAAACCTAGTAATGCCCCATGCCATATATTTTACTTCTCCCCTGAAAGAGCTAAAAACATATTGCTATAAATTCCTTCAATATCAATTTGTTGTGTTTTTGTACTGCAAGGTTGTCAGAACATGAAATCGGATACAATACTTTATGATATGTGGGTACATAGTATACAAGTTGTAAAAATGAAAGAGAAAATACTGCGCTACTTAAAAGTGGTAGTGAAGCCGCTGCTGGGAGTCCCCCCCCCCCCCCCATCCCTGAAAAGCAAAAGCCATAATGAGCTAGTATGCACCGCATACTAGCTCATTATGAAGTACTTACCTTGAAACAAGGTTAGGGGAACTTACCTGGTCCACGCTGAGGGAGATGTCATCCTGCCTCGGCGTGTCTTCTGGGTATCGCCGCTCCAGCACTGTGATTGGCGATGACGTCACTCCCCCGCATGCGCGTGGAAGACTTCAGTCCGGCAAGGTCCGGCGGCTGCCGGGCCTTTATTCTAAGATCCCAGCGGCGCATTGCGAGGGGAAGATCTCCTAAACCGTACAGGTTTAGGAGATATTCTTTATACTAAGGCCGCGTACACACCAAAGTTATATGCTGAAACCGGTCCGTATATTGTTATGTAAAAGTGAAACTCCTTCAAGCCATAAAAGGTGAATGATCATGTATCTCCCTGTTCGTGTATTCTTTCCAGCACCCGCCGAGTTGATCACATGACATCATAGCATCTACAATTATCGGGTCTCTTAACTTACATTTTGGGACAGGTAACAGGTGCACAAAGATTTTTATATTTTTTTAGCTTTTCCTACACAATCTCTGCAGTGAGCTCACAGAGAAAGACACAAGGTTCTTCTCTGCAACAACCTGGAAGTGGACAGGCTTTTTACACAGGCTGCTGCTTTGTAGAGTAAACAGACTTTACACTCCTTTTGTTTTGATGCACCTAGATTATAATTTATTGGATTTAAACTGAAAGTTCAACTGGCAATATACAGTAGTTATTTGGGCTTACTCATGATAGAATAATATTCCCCCAATATACAGCCCTGCTTTAGTGTGTCAAAGCTGGATAGTTTAGCTAGAAGGTCCAAGGTCACCACACATGTGAATATTATTATTTGTCAATTGCTTGGGGTCATACACTGCGAGTGTACCCAAGGTGAATGTGTGGGGGTTTGATCAAAAAAAATAAAAATCCAAACACTTCATTTTATAGTTCCGTTTTAGTTGAAAAACTTTCCTTATTGATGGTAATGGGTTTCCTGGACATCAAAATGCCCTATTCAAGTTTACTCAAAATTCATAGTAACAGTATAGGCCTAAGAACTAGTTAATTCCTTTCAGTCACTCGATTTAAGCCTGCCCTGAAGGTCTGCATATGAATGGTTGACATGAAGAAGGTTAAGATGTCAGACTTTAACCCGTTTTCAACCATACAACCCATATACATAGAACAAGAAAAAAAATTGCGCTAACCTAAATAAAAAACAAACAGATATACCGAAGGCAGCAATCACGTGACTTAACACAAATAAGTATAAAAAAGAAAAAAAGTTTGCGCCAACATTAAAAGTCCAATATGTAAATAAAGTCCAATATATAAAAATTCTGTGTATCACAGGTAGCACCCCAGTGCACTTCAGACAGTCGTGAACCACCACCACATGGACAGGAGCTTACCAAATATAAGCTATAAGAAAGCCTATAGAATCCACAGCAGCATATCGCAGAAATCAATCACGCGGCCTTTAAGGGACAGCTGATTCTCAGGAGCCTCGCCAAGTAATCACCGAATGTCACGTTGGTTTAAGCATCAATATGTATAACATGAAGGCAGCGATGAACCATAAATAGGAAAAGGAGACCGCACATAGTGCATTATCAATGCGATTTATTAAAAGAATATAAAAAGCCACTTACATAAATGACCATGGGAAGTAGCAATAAGAAAAATGCCGGCCGGCATGTAGCAGGAGCCCTTCCTCCTCACGCGAACGCGGTGACGTCACTGACGCCTACGTCCCAGACGCGTTTCGTTATAGGTTAACGTTGTCAATGGGGATGGGCTCTGCAGTGAGTCACCGCTATATAAATACAAGCCTCGTCCTGGTCACCGGAACCGGAAAAGCCAAAGACACCATCTTAAGTATGGGAGTCGAATAATAAATATTAGAACGATGGTCCGAAATGAGATCGAACACTATCATAATGATTCGCCATGTTTAAGATCGAAAACTGGATCCCGCCAGAAGATCGTAATTACATGGAGAGAAATTTGTTTAGGAATAACAAAAATGAAATAAAATAAACTAAATAACTAAAATAACTTTTTTCTTTTCAACCCACATACATGACAGCAAAGGGTGGGGTTTAACACACACACACACACACACACACTGCTGGGCAACAAATGTTTACTTGTTGGGAGCACACTCGCTGTGCTCTTCCAGCACAAAGACCAAGCTGTCAAAGATAGCTCTTGGTCAGGGCTAAAGATTAGTAGCTTGTGGGACCAGCTCTTGGTTATGTGACCACCATGACAGTTGTCACCTCATATGATCACCGATCCTTCCTGCTCCCTGGGCATTTCACACAGTTTAAAGGGATGCCTGAGCAGATGGGAAGGGGTTAAAAAAATTAAGTGACTCAATGCCCCAACAACAAGTCAAACCGTCCTTCAGCAAAAATTGGATAGCAATAGTTGTCAGATAACCTTGCTACAGGCTAGATAGGAGGATGGCCCACACCTACCCAGTTTTCTGACTGTGAACATTTTCTTCCTCAGTGGACCTTCTCGTTTCTGGCTGTTCTTGTTGGAGATCAATTATGGCAGGAGCCAGCTGATGATCTGCTGGTCTGGGTTCTGATGAGGAAGGAGGAATTTCAGGCAGCTGGAAATTAGCACTGTGCTCATACACAGGAGTTTGATTATTGGCCACCTTCTTAAATGAATCAAAATGCATTGCCCAAAGATCTTGTTGCTCAACCTAAAAAAAAAAAAAAAAAATATTACAGAAGACACAGACATGAGTAATCAAAATAGGTGTAAGATACTATAACAGGCCATCCATGCACACAGAAATACGGGTCTTCATTTTGTTTGTTCTGCAAGCCTTAAAGTGGTTGCAAAACTCAGAACATGAAAAATGAACAAAACACATTGTATAGTGTGCATTTACCTCAGTCCAAAGCACCTTGTGTCACTGTGCTGCTGTGTAATGTAGAAGATGGTCAGTACTTGTTTGACTTTAAATGTGGTGGATAGTTTAGTTAAATTAGAAGCTCTACTCTTTGCAGCGCCCACAGATCCCTGCCTGCACTCACGGCAGGACAAGGTAGATGCAGGTGCAGTGTGGGATGGGGCATCACACGGTATGCTCCACTGTAATATGAGAAAGAGGAGAGAGAAAAAGAGTCAGGAAGGTCAGAGAGGAGAGGAAGCCTTTTGGGAGGGGGTAGAGATTAAGCCTGTTGAAGAAGATGTATGCAGAGGTGGGGAATGGGGGAGAGTGGTGCAAAGGACAGACTTGAGGAGGGTTAGAAGTGAGATGTGGACAGCCTGTGAAAGAGCTCACCCCTAAACCCTGCACTCTGTATGTAGAACACTCCTTACCCTGCACTCTGTACACAAAGCACCCCTGCACAGAATGCACCCGATACTGCACATTATACATAGCATGTCCCTAAACTCAACAGAATGTGTGCTCCTGTTTATTGTCCCTTTAAGATCCTCCCCATTAATGCAATTTGTTGGGGGGGGGGGGGGGGGGGGATTGCTGCACCTTTTTTTTTTAGGAAAAAAAGCCCTGGATAAATTTATATAGTCTTATAGATACAATCATCCCTCTGTAGACATTTCATATGTACCTCTTGAATCTTTTTCTTCTCTTGCATTTTGCGTAGAGCATCTTCCTCCCTTTGCTTGTTCAGATCTTCCAGCCACTTCTTTTGCTGCTGCCGTTTAACAGCACTAAACGGATGATCTAGTGGTGCTGCTTCCTGAAATATAGATACAATAAACAGCTTAGTATTGCAGGGTGCCGAACAGGGCAATTTGCAATAATTTTAACTAGTTGCCGCCCGCCCGCCGCAGATTTAATGCAGCAAGGTGGCACGGCTGCGCGAATCGATGTACCTGTATGTTAGGCCAATGATTTATGGCCTGGACCTGCTGATCGGTTTTGACGAATCCCAGAACATTCTGTGCCTGTGTAATGTAAACACAGGCACAGGAAATGACGCGATTGCCTCTCCTGGAGCCCTTTTCTGTTCCAGTGTGGGAGATCACATTAGACAATGAGTACATGCACTACACTGACAGGACACAGATAGGCACATTTAACCCCTTAATTACCCCAGTTAACCCTTTCACTCCCTATTTGTGTCACCGAGTACAGTGTTCAGATGTTTACTGATCACTGTATTCGTGTCACTGGTGACGCCAGTTAATGTCAGCGTAAGTTCCAGAGGGAATATACGGCGGGTTCCCTTAAACCAAACTAGCGTCACCAATACAGTGATCATAAAAAAAAAAAAAAAAAAAAAAAAAAAAGGATCTGTACACTGTACCAATGACACTGACAGGGCAATGAAGGGGTTAAAAAATGTATTAAGTTTTAACCCCTTCATTGCCCTGTGACAGTGTCATTAGTATAGAGCAAGGATATTTTTTATGCTCACTGTATAAGTGCCACAGGTGACGTCAGTTAGCATCAATCCAGGATAGCGTCATATATATAGCCCGCCACTTTCTGTAATACATTTTAACCCTTTAATTGTCAATAACACACACACAAACATCTCCATTACTAGTATGGTGTCTGAACAGGTCAAAACTATACTAGGGTCTAATAGTATAGTACAGTTTTCCCAAAACGCAGTGTTAGCAGGATTAGCCCCAAAACCTGCTAGCACCTAGGCCCCACCCCAAGAAGTGCAGCATCAGTACATCACTTTTACTTCGATACACAGCACACAAAACCGCCGCGTTAGCAGAGATCAGGCCTGACTCGGTTTTACATTTTTTTTTTGGAGCGGTTCAAACAGTCCCTGACAACCAGGTGCTTTTTTACCTGCGAGTCTCACTAGCTCCCTATAAATTTATTGGCTAAAATGTCCAAATAGAGGTACACTAGTTTGTTGGGGTGAATATTACCGCGCTTACCATAAACGGGGGGGGGGGGGGGGAGAGGGTGGGTACCAAGGCAAATAAAAATGGGGGGGTGTAGTGCTGCGCTGTAAGGAAGAAAGTGGGGATGGGATAATATGAAGAGGAAGTGTGGCAAAAAACTAGATATGTAGTTACAGCAGTAAGGTAAGGGGACATCTTTACTTATTTTGGAGATAGCATCTGCAACTGGTCATCACGGCATTTTAGAGTTTACATCAGCAATCTTTTTGAACTTTATTTCCATATTGCATTTATACATTGCATTGATCCATTGTTACCTGTTGTATGGACATTCACCCTGAATAACACTGTTGTGTGCTATTTCTGGCACTTTGTGCACCGGATTGTGTATAAGGAAGTTACACTTCATATGTTATTTTGCACTGTCATTGGTTTGGCAGCCGGCATAGGCTGCATTTAGCACGTTTAATATTTTCTTATATACACCACTGTCATTTTTCTGACATTACTATGTATTATAATAGTTAGGTTATTCCTTTTTTCTTTTTTCCACATATCTAGTTTTTTGCCACACTTCCTCTTCATATTATCCCATCCCTACTTTCTTCCTTACAGCGTAGCACTACACCCCCCCCCCCCCATTTTAGAGGTACACTAGTGAAAAGGCCTACACAATGCGGAGAATGACAGGCAACCGATGGGGAAGCCTCACTGTCAGAATCAAGTACAGTACTTGAACCTGTAGAGAGCAGTGGCACACTGACAGATAGCAGGGACCACCAATCCATCATCAGAGCTAAGGTTAGGTGTACCTGACCCCATTCTCGTATGCAGCAATGTCAGTACTAGTGCCCCTCAACCTTTCGGTGAACTGGCGAGCATCAGCAGCCTAGTACATCCTGGTTGTAGACAAACCAGTACTGCAGTAACACTTCGCAAGTCCCATAAGTGCAGTTCAAACTGGTGCGATGGCTAGCACAAGTCATGTCCCGCACAGGCCCATAGTGTCCTTCCTGGTGCGCTTTCAAATGCTGATTGGAAGTCTACCACTTCTGCAGCGCCTGTACTTCCCCCATTGACTGGCAAACCTGGAATTCAGGTGGAAACAGCAGATTTTTCTTCCCCTCGGTTCTTATGAGCTGTTTTTTCACAGAAGATCTGTACAGATGAATTGTGGACCAAAGCAATTTATAGCAAGCCCATATTTAACCCCTGCCAGAGAATTTGCAGGTGTATCACGCTTTCTGAATTCAGAACCTTTCTGGGCCCATCCTTCAATATGGACGTTACTAAAGAGTGAGCTGTGGTCATATTGGTATACTGACCCAATTCATCATATGCCCGTGTTCTCTGCTGCCATGGCCAGCACTAGATTACGAGAAAATCTTGCGGTTCATTCATTTCAATGGAAAGGATCAACACCTCATAAATCACTTCAACCACAAATTTGCAGTCTTGTATACGCCTCAACAAGCTGTCTGTGTTGAGGAGTCCATGATTAAGTTTTCTGCCCACCTTGTTTTTAAACAGTATTTTCCCAGCAAGCGTGTCAAATATGGGGTCAAAATGTATAAGCTCTGTGACAGGGCAACAGGCTCTACTTGTAGTTTCCAGATTTATGAGGGAAAAGATAGCAGCGTGGAGTCCAGACTACATAGGGAGCAATGGCAAGATTGTTTGGAACTTGGTGTAACCCTTATTTGTAAAGGGGTACCATTTATACGTGGACAAATATTACACAAGCACTTTAGTCACTTTTTTGATTCTGGAATTGGAGCATGTGGCACTGTGCGATCTAATCACTGGGGCTTCACCCAACTGCTTGTAGATGCCCGACTTACACGGGGGACAGAGCCTGCATGAAGTGTAATAAATTGCTAGCAGTGAAGTAGGACACATGGAATGTTTTCATCCTGTCTTCCATTCACACGGCAGTCCAAATTACAACAGCGACTGGTGTTGAGAAGCCTCTATATCCACAACTACAACCTTAACATGGGAGGGGTGGACTTTGGAAGATCGTCAGCACACATGCCAGCATGTTGGGCATAGGAGTCCTGACTACCCTGTTTGTAAAGGAAACTTGATCATCGGAGGAATCTTGTCTCCCAAAACTCCTAGAGCTTTTAGGTGATTTAGCTTTCTCTACAGCATTGGACCATCTTTATGGAGAGTCATCCTATTTAGATTCAGTCGGACAAGGCAAAGGCAGTAGCATTCATCAGCCGCCAAAGAGTAACTTTTAGGTAGAATGAATCCTGTCCTGAGCAGAACTTCACATTTCAGCCTTGTCTGACGTTTACGTCCCTGGCATGGACAACTGGCAGGCATTCTTTTTTTGGCAGTGTCTGGACCTGGGGAGTGGTCTCTACACCTAGAGCTGTTTCAGGTCCCGTGTGACTCTGGAGGTGGAGCTCCTGGACTCCAGGTTCAACAAACCAGACAGGTTTGTCTCCAGGTACAGGGGGTAGTCATGAATATAAAGTACCCTATGGTTTTGTGACGTGCAATTAGGAAAGATGTCCAATGGTCCTAGGACACTAGTAAAATACTGAGGCATGTTGGTTGTAGGAGGGGGTTCTCCTTGGCTGGCCCACAAATTTGTTTGCCAGTGTCTAATCCTCCTTTACCTTTAGGTAACAGTATAACTAGACAATAAAGACTTCCCGTGTGCTTCAATGGATGAAAAATAAGATACAATTTGTGCTTGAATTCTTGTGACCCAACTCCCTAAGCTCTTGTTTTGTGTTACTCAGTCATCAGCATTGTTCCTAGCTGTGGACTACAACACTTCACCCCTATGGATATGGTTATCACCCTTCTTTGCTTTTTGAAAACTCTGTAGTCGACCAGCCGTCATGCAATTTGTTTTCAACAAAATCCGAAGAACCTAAACACCAAACAAAATAAACCTAAAAACGTATTTTATCTGGATTTATGGATATATTATTTACGTTGGGATTAACAGTTCTATTGCAGGTTTGTTCCCTTTTTCTGCGAGAATGGTTTCTGGTCTTATAGTAGGACTTTATTTTTTTACACAATGCCAAAGTTACACTTTACAACTGGCAAACAATTTAAAACTATAATGTCTCATTAAGCACATTTGGTAGCTGAAAGCAGTCAACATACCCCCATAACAAACGCACTCCGGATCGCAGCAGGGAGCTCTGGAGAGCTGAAACTTGATGCTCTATCCACAGGTGAGTAGTCAGTTGTCTCTGTGCCAGGGGATGTCTTAAACATGGAATCCGGAGTAGTGAAATCAGTCAGAGGTGTATTCTAGAAAAAGAAACATTTACTTATGTATCCAAGTTAAAACATCTCCTTAACTTCAGGCACTCCTTAAATAGAAACCTAACAAGTTAGGGGTGTTGGCCATCTCTCTCCCAGTCTGTTTAACAGAAATGACATAAGGTGTAAATGAAGACTATGCAAGTACTTAAAACTTGCTATATAGGGAATGTTAAAACGGTGTTGCAATGAATACAAAACATTTAGAGTGGCTAAAAGATGGATTTGCGATGTAACGTACAGCTATTAAAAAAACTAAAAAAAAACTAAACAAACACACCACACACAGGCCCGGATTTACTCCCTTTGCCGCCCCAAGGCCGGGTCCTTCAATGCCGCCCCCCCTCACACACACACACACACACCATCACATGGGGGAATCCCCAGAGAGCCTCCCTCCTTACATCAGGGTCCCCAGAGAGCCTCCCTTACACCAGGGTGCCCAGAGAGCCTCCATTACATCAGGACCCCCAGTGAGCCTCCCTACTTACACCAGGGTCCCCAGAGAGCCTTCCCTCTTACATTACTGTCCCCAGAGAGCCTCCTTATACATCAGACTGCCCAGAGAGCCTCCCCTTACACCAGAGAGCCTCCCCTTACACCAGAGAGCCTCCCCTTTCACCAGGGTCCCCAGAGAGCCTCCCCTTTCACCAGGGTCCCCAGAGAGCCTCCCCTTTCACCAGGGTCCCCAGAGAGCCTCCCCTTTCACCAGGGTCCCCAGAGAGCCTCCCCTTTCACCAGGGTCCCCAGAGAGCCTCCCCTTTCACCAGGGTCCCCAGAGAGCCTCCCCTTTCACCAGGGTCCCCAGAGAGCCTCCCCTTTCACCAGGGTCCCCAGAGAGCCTCCCCTTTCACCAGGGTCCCCAGAGAGCCTCCCCTTTCACCAGGGTCCCCAGAGAGCCTCCCCTTTCACCAGGGTCCCCAGAGAGCCTCCCCTTTCACCAGGGTCCCCAGAGAGCCTCCCCTTTCACCAGGGTCCCCAGAGAGCCTCCCCTTTCACCAGGGTCCCCAGAGAGCCTCCCCTTTCACCAGGGTCCTCAAAGAGCCTCCCCTTTCACCAGGGTCCCCAAAATGCCCCCCTTACACAAGGGTCCCCAAAGAGCCTTCCCCCCAACATTACTGTCCCCAGAGAGCCTTCCCTCCTACACCAGGATCCCTAGAGAGCCCCTCCTTACACCAGGGATGATGATGACAGGAGGCAGGGTGGTAGGATGTCAGGGTTGGGGTATGGTGGGGGATGATGACAGCATGGGGTGGGGTGGTAGGAAGCTGGCAGTGGAGTACCAGGAGGGATTAGAATGAGAAGAATGACAGGGGGTGGGGTGGTAGGATGCCAGAGGTGGGATACAGAGGGATGATGGGGATGTTGAGGAGTGGGATGTCGGCAGTGGGGTGTGATGATGATGAAGACATGGAGTGGTAGGCAGCTGACAGTGGGGTACAGGGGGTTGATGACATGGGGTGGTGGGCAGCTGACAGTGGGGTACAGGGGGGTGATGATGACGTTTGGGTGGTAGGCAGCCGACAGTGGGGTACAGGGGGGTTGATGACATGGGGTGGTAGACAGCCGACAGTGGGGTACATGGGGGGATGATGTTGACATGGGGTAGTAGGCAGCTGACAGTAGGGATGAAGATAAGGATAACAGGGGTGTTGGGATGTCAGATGTGGGGTAGAGGATGAGGATGACAGGGGGTGAGGTGGTAGGCAGCTGGCAGTGGGTACAGCAGAGATGATTGTAGGGTGGTGGAATGCCAGGAACAGGGGGATTAGGATGAGGATGGAGATGATGACAGCCATGGGTAAGTTGGTAGGAAGCTGGCAAGTATTACAGGAGGTAGGATGCCAGGCACAGGGAAATGAGGAGGATAATGATGATGGCATGGGGTCAGTAGGTGTCCTTATATGCCAGATAGCATGCCTATCATCACTCAGGGCTGTGAGGACATGAGAGGAAAGCAGCGGTAATTCTCGGGGCGCCCTCAGTCAGGAGGTGACGTCACGTGATGTCAGTGTCAGGCACAGGCAGGACTGTACCTTTGAGGCTGTTAGACTGGCTGGCTGGATGATCGCCAGGCGTCGGCTGTGATGACAGGTCCGTCCTCCATTTCAGATCATCCTCCCTGCCATGGAGATTGGGGAGCCGAGGGAGCTGCTCAGCCACTGCAGGCATTATTCAAGCTCTGCACATAGCAGCAGTGAGAGATCCGCGGTGCACGGCAAGTGGGAGGAATTGGGGGAAAGGAGTACATGGTGCCACCCACTGACCCTCCGACCTCAGGAAGTGGTCAGTGACAGACAGTCCGCTCCTGGGTGGGGAAAACGAGTGACATGAGGGAAGATATTAATAGAACACCAGGGCACGTTACCTGCAACTCTTATAGACGCAGCCACAAGCCGCCCAATTAGAGTGCCGCCTCTGGCCACACACCCCAAAGGCTGGCCCTGAATGCAGGGGGCGGCCGTGAAGTCGCCGCAGGAGCGGCGCCGGCCGTGCCACCCCTGCACCACTGCCGCCCTGAGGCCTGGCCTCGGTGGCCTTGTGGCAAATCCGGCCCTGACCACACACACACAGAATAAGGATACAGCTTACTGCCAAAACTGTCCATATACTGTGTATATGAAAGTGTTACTATCGTTTATGGCTTCCTGTATGCTGGCCGACTTCTTTACTAAATAGCAATAGCAGTACACATTGCTACACAATGAAAATCTAATCCATTGAGGATGCCAAATGCACCACAATCAGTTGTATATAAAGTGAACCAGTGGCCAGGCTTTGGACAATCAAGTGCGTAAAAGAACTGCAGGATTAAAAATACAACAAAAACATACATACTCACCTAGGTGGATGCAAAATTGGTCCGATGCTGCATCTGTCCCCTGCCAACTCTCTAAGAACGGAGTGATCGAAGACCGCTGATCACTCAGTTCTCCTCAGTCACCAGATCTCTGCTCTGCCACTCTAGCGCTTACTGGGACACCGAAAGCAGCTGGCTCAGGCTCTAAGCAGCACACTGAGAGGCTGAGCCAGCTGCTGCTCAGGCATCTGTGTGAATCCCAACTATGTCAGGATCCCTCCAGAGTCTGGACTGGCTGAGTGACATCAGCCAATAGCACACTTCAGCCTGTGGTCGGTCGAATATGGGTCACAGGAGTGCAGAACTAAGTGTACTCCTGTGACTTACAGGAGTAGATCAAAAAGAGCTTTGGCCCTACTTCTTTAAATATTCTTAACAAGCAGTAAAAAGCATCATAATAAGCCCTAATCGACTGCCGCAGGCATTATGGAGAAATTTACACTTAAATTTCACTGACAGGCAAATAACATTACTCTTCCTTACTTTTGGAAGATCAGAAAAAGGCGTCCTTTCTGGGACAGAAGACTCTATCCCCTCATGATGCCTAAAATTGATTCCATCTTGATCAGCTTCCTTCAGTTTCTTCTTTAAAGCCACCTGTTCATCTACAGGAAAGCAAAATAAATAAATAAATAAGCGAGTGCAAGGAGGAGACAGAGCAAAAGAATGTACTTTTTTTGAGTTAAGAATATCTATCTCAGTGATGGCGAACTTATGGCACGCATAGCCCTCTCTGTGGTAACCCGAGCTAAGTCGCCAGAGCCAGGGACGGCACTTCCATAAAGCTGCTTAAGTAACCGTCTTACAGCGCCACCAGGATAGAAGGAGTGGAAATCCCACAGCTAGGCAGTCACTTGCACTGGTGGTGCCAGCACGGAGGAGCAGGCTTGCTTGCTCGCATCAGTGCAAATGAGCGGCAGACGGGCAATTTGCTTAAATCCTCCCCTGCATGCACTGAGGTCAGCCCAGTGAAAAGGACTTACACTGAGTGTCTGCTGTAAGCAGCACCACAATGCCTCTGTAAACATAGATAGAGAAGAGTAACTCCTCCCTTACTGGACTTTAAGAGCCAATAGGAGAGTGGCTGCCTGTGTAGGGGCTCAGTGCTGAAGCAGGACCAGGTGGACAGGTAGGAAACTGCTATTGGAGTGAAGCCAGATGTCACTGCTATAGGGGAAAGGGAGGGGGGGGGGTGGGCAGAGGACGTACGTATGTACATACATATCTCTCGATGTGAAGGGGGCAGAGGACACTGCTATGGGCAGGGCCACCCCCCATAGCAGTGTCCTCTACCACCCTTCACATCTCTCCCCCAGAACCCTGCATTCTGAGCGCAACGCACTCCTGATCCCTGCATTCTGAGCACAACAAAAAAAAGGTTTTGGGCAGAATCGTAGGTTGCTGGTCCCTTAGGGCTCATTCAGAGGGGTGATTAGTCCCATCCTCTGTGCAGAGCTGCTGGCAGGTTTAATTATGTTTTGCCACTTTTAAATAGGTTGCCTTTGTGTTGCGGTTTGGGCACTCTGGCTCAAAAAAGTTTGCTATCACAGATCTATCTATATACACAAACACTATATATTTATTTTCTTTTTTTAGTAACCCCTTTCAAAGGAAAACTCATTTTGGGGACAATTGTTAGAGAGAGTACATGGAAAATAAAAAATAAAAACAATAAAATAAAACCTCTTTACATTTTAATCTGCAGTTGCTGTAAATTTCTAAAAATATGGCAGCCTGGAGAAACCACTGGTGTACAGAATGCCCCCAGAAATATTTCCTGCTTTGGAGATTGGCTCACTGATTTTAAAGACCGCAGTAAAATACAAGTAACATTTTAGTCATACCCTGCAACAGGAATTTCATTTTCAGTGGGATACTCTCCAAGGGTACATTCATAAGCATTTAGCACACAGCGAATTCCATCAGCAAAAATCTAGATTCCCGAGGCTGGAATTGCCGGTGTGTGCAAGCTGCAGCAGGCGCTCAACTAAACAATGACCAATGAAGCCATCAGTGACTGTTCACAGTTCATACAGGCAGCCAGTGATCACCTGCAGTTAGGGACAGATGATCATAGCTGGACGCAGACAGATGGCGCATCCAGCCAGGATCTGTGTCTAACTGCAGGTAATCACTGGCTGTGCAAACAGTCAGAGACATCTGCCCGTCATCGTTTAGCACAGGCCAAGCGGCCGCAGCTCCTCGCAAAAAACTGTCATTCCAGTTAAAAGAATTTGCGTGTGTGCTAAACACCCAGGTAAATGCACCCCAAGACTTGTCTACTAAACGGATACAGAACCTGCAGAAACCATCTACACAAGTAGTATATACACCCTTTAAGCCTTTCGCCAACATCAACGTATGTCAGCAGCGAAGGAGGGGTTTACATCAATGCTGAATACTGGCCTAAGCCAACAAGGCCCAGGCCTAGGGCAGCACTTTGCAGGGGGGCAGCACGGAAAGAGTCCCCGTTGGCTTGTGCTACACTGTTAGTGTAAAGCAAGCTGCTTCTAAATTTTGACCGAAATTCAGGGCAGGTCTTAACCACTTCAGACCCGCGGTATAGCCGAATGACGGCTACAGCGCGGGTCTGAATATCCAACATGCCGTCAAAAGACGGCCGCCCCTCTAGAGCGCGCTGCGGGGGAAGCCCTGTGTTGGCCGTGTCTCTTGGACACAGCCAATCACAGATCGCGGCGAACGGCCAATCAGAGTGGCCATTTGCGATGCGATCTGTGCGGCGAATGAGATATGATCTCACAGATCATCTCTCATTGCCGTTTTTACACAGAGACAGCGTCCTGTCTCTGGAGAGGAGAAGACCAATCTGTGTTCCTTGTATATAGGGACACAGATCGGTCACCCCCCCCCCCACAGTTAGAACACACCTAGGATACATTTAACCCCTTCTTCACCCCCTAGTGTTAACCCCTTCAATGCCAGTCACATTTATACAGTAATTAGTGCATATTTATAGCACTGATCGCAGTATAAATGTGAATGGCGCCAAAAATGTGTCAAAAGTGTCCGATGTGTCCGCCATAACGTCGCAGTACCAATAAAAAAAAAAAAAAACACACACGCAGATCGCCGCCATAACGTCGCAGTACCAATAAAAAATAAAAAAAACACACACGCAGATCGCCGCCATTTCTAGTTAAAAAAAAAAAAAAAAATTATAAAAAATTATAATTCTGTCCCCTATTTTGTAAGCGCTATAACGTGTGCGCAAACCTTATTGTGATTTTTTTTTTTTTTTTTTTACCAAAAATATGTAGAAGAATACGTATCGCCCTAAACTGAGAAAAAAATATGTTATTTTTTTTTTAAATTGGGATATTTATTATAGCAACAAGTAAATAATATTGTATTTTTTTTCAAAATTGTTGCACTTTTTTGTTTATAGCGCAAAAAATACCACCAAAATAAAGCTCTACTTGTGGGGAAAAAAGGACGTCAATTTTGTTTGGGAGCCACGTTGCACGACCGCGCAATTGTCAGTTAAAGTGACGCAGTGCCGGAAGCTGAAATTTCACCTGGGCAGGAGGGGGGTATATGTGCCCAGTAAGCAAGTGGTTAAACAGATATGGGTGTGGCCTTGACAGGAAGGGGTGGGTGATATTGAAATTAGGGGTGTGCGAGTTTAGTCAGGCCTAGGGCAGCACAAAACCTAAATACACCACTGGTTTACATACACACGTAAACATAAGCCGACTGTTTACTTTCAGATGGAAGAAATACAATGGCCGTCTTCCTCCGCTATGTCATCTGTGTTTCCAGGACCAACATGGCTGAAGGAAAACAGATCAGTTAATATCTGTTCGGTTGCTGATCTCCTCTAGCTAGTAGAACCTGGAAGCAGCATCACTTCAGGTTTTGTCCGTTATGCTCTGTGCTCCATTTGCTTCAGTAGATTGCAGTGGAGACAGCAGAGGTGCAATAGAATGCCCATAATAAATCAGGAGGTTTAATAAGGCCACTTTGACACTGAAGCAGTGGGTCCATTAGCAGTAAAGCTCAGCAAGTTTTAGCGCCGATTTTGCACCGCTAGCAGGGGAGCGATTTTAACCCCTCCGCCCGCTTAACATTGCTTTCAAAATGCTTTTAACCACTTGCTTACTGGGCACATATACCCCCCTCCTGTCCAGGTGAAATTTCAGCTTCCGGCACTGCGTCGCTTTAACTGACAATTGCGCGGTTGTGCGACGTGGCTCCCAAACAAAATTGACGTCCTTTTTTCCCCCCACAAGTAGAGCTTTCTTTTGGTGGTATTTGATCGCCTGTGCGGTTTTTATTTTTTGCGCTATAAACAAAAAAGAGCGACAATTTAAAAAAAAAATAAAAAATTTTTTTTTTCTCAGTTTAGGCCGATATGTATTCCTCTACATATTTTTGTTAAAAAAAAACAAAAAAAAAAAAAAAAACAAACGCAATAAGCGACTGGTTTGCGCAAAAGTTATAGTGCCTACAAAATAGGGGACAGAAGATTTTTTTTTATTTTTTTTTACTAGAAATGGCGGAGATCTGCGATTTTTATTGGGACTGCGACATTATGGCGGACACATCGGACACCTTTGACACATTTTTGGCGCCATTCACATTTATACTGCGATCAGTGCTATAAATATGCACTAATTACTGTATGAATGTGACTGGCATTGAAGGGGTTAACACTAGGGGATGAGGAAGGGGTTAAATATGTTCCCTGTATAGTGTTCTAACTGTAGGTGGAGGTGGGGTGACCGATCTGTGTCCCTATGTACAAGGGACACGATTCGGTCTCCTCTCCAGAGACAGGACGCCGTCTGTGTGAGCCGGCAATGAGAGATGATCTCATATGTTTACATTTGAGATCATCTCTCATTGGCCGCACAGATCGCATCGCAAACGGCCACTCTGATTGGCCGTTCGCGGCGATCTGTAATTGGCTGTGTAATTGGGACACGGCCAACACAGAGTTTCCCCGCTGCACACGCTCCAGAACGCCCAAAGAGGCGGACGTCAATTGACGTCCTGTTGGATTTTCAGGTCCGCGCTGTAGCCGTCATTCGGCTATAGCGCGGGCCTCAAGTAGTTAAAGGCTCTTTGAAAGTGGCACCCATTCATTTCAATATGCAGGGGCGGTGGAGGAGCAGTGTATACATTTTATACTTTTAAAATGGATTTTGCAGTGGCACAAGTATTTTTTAGATGGGCTGCCTGCAGGGAGCAGAAATGTGGAACAACGGATTTGCAAAGGGACTTTAATGGCAGCAATCCTCCAGCAGTTTTATGTAATGTGTTTGCAGCCTCAGACCATCTGCGGAATCATGTCTTTAGTCTCCAACACCTCCTGGCTGTTATCTGCCAATTTGCCATCTGTAGTAATACATTCAGTAAATAATATGTTTGAACACATATCAAGAGTCCCCATATTAAGAAAGCCAACCACCATTGACCAGGATGAAACAGAGCCATAGTGGGAAAGGCATGACCACGGTCTATAAGCAGGAACAGGGTTTTTAAGGCTTAGCCAGCAAATGGCTAGTTAGTGGAATGTCATCCTCTTTTTATTTTTTTTTAAACACAGAATCAAACTGCCATTAAAGCTAGTTTCTTCCTATGTACATAGCTTAACAGAGAACCAGATATGGCAACAAGGAGGGTAAGGCAAGGTCACACACCTAACTCACGCTTCCATTGAGCTTTCTTTGCTTCTTGCAAACCTTTGTCTTTCTCCCGTTCTCCAAGGTTACTGAACAGGCTTCCCGCTTGCCTAAATAAGAAATAAAAAGGATTTCTCAAACAAAAAAAAAAACAAGTGAAAAACAAACAATTACACAATACGAATCAGGTAAAAGAGCTTTGCAACAGTTTCAAATAGTATACCTTACTTTTAGACAGTTACTAGCACAGTTTTGCCTTTTTATTATCCCTCCAGAAAACACAAAGTACTTAAAAATATCTGCGGATTCTGCCAGTCTAGTGAGCACCTACCTTGCAGTGAGTCGACAACACTGCCTCTGCAGCAATAAAATCCCAATAAGGCTAGGTTTGCACTGCTGTGATCCCACTTTCAGTGCAATTATGCAGGGTTACGGACACCACTTTGAAGTGGTTTACATATTCTGTGGAATCTTCATCTGGGGAAAAGGTTTTTCCTAGATGAAGACATGTGACTGTGTCGTAACGCGTAGGGATTGGCCGTGGGCAGACGTACACCTGGAGTGACGCAAGAAGGCGCGGAGGACGCCGCTGGCTGTTTTAATTATTGCACTCGTTTTTTTTCTTTGATGTTGTAACGGAATGACCCGTGACAGACTGAGATTCTCCTATGTCTAGGGTCACCTTATGTCCACTAGGGTGACAAAGAATCATAATTCATATATTACATGAGATGGGACATTAATAATAATTCATATCGCAGGACTGGCATATTACAAGGGGTCCATATTGACACCTGTTACACAGGAGAGGGACATTACAAGCTTATTCAATGCTTAGCTCCGGCTATTGAAATGTTAAGTGACCCGGATTGTGAAAGACATTTCATTCTTTTGAAAGGTGTTAATTGCATCTACTCCTAGACCATACATTGTCTATAGGACAAAGGTGTCAAGCCCTTTAGAGACAGTAAGTCTGTCTAGGTAATGTGATTGAGGTTCCTTATATGGGTGTGAAGATTATCTGTGATTGTGTATTATTCAAAAGGGAAAATCATTGTGTAATTGTAGTTTGGAATGTGACAGATCTGTCAGTATCGGTGCCGACCTGTCTGCTAGATAATTAGCCTCAGTGAGTAAATAGAGGGGTGGAGATGGCATTGTCACTTTGATTACTGTCACATGCTTGTAACTGGATATAAAAGCTGAGAAGAAAACCAATAAAGTGTTCATATATTTGGAAACCAGAAGATAGAGCAGTCAGTCTCATTTTCTGGGGAATGATATGGATCATGCATGCAGGATTGTGGAGTGTCAGATAAGCTTGTCGTGGTTGGATGGAAGGTCGTAAGCGGTGGTGACCGTTACCGATGTAAGCCCAGGTTATTCTTTAATAAACGTCCCCCTGCTTTTACATACTACACTATTGCAAGGCTCTCCGTTTTCTCTCTCTCTCTTCCCTCACCCTGAATGGGGCTTTATTAGGGATAAATCGAGGAGGTGTGTACCGAGTAAACCAGCACCATAGAGGGAAGGCTATAGACAGCTGGAGCACCAGTGAAGTGTGGCAGGTGGGAAGATCCGTGGCTGTGAGGAGGTGTATGATGCAAAGAAACCCTGGATGCTTTTGACACCTGTTATTGAGGTGAGAGTTCTGAGAGCCTGCTTATGGAAGTGATCAAAACCTCCATTGCCATCTTCATACAATTTCTCCCAGCCTCGTTCTGTTCTCCTCTCTGGCAGTTTCACTGCAATATCATACACTGGACACTTATCACTACCGATTTTACATATTTATTTTAATTTATTGATCAGCATGTTTAGTATAACCGATTGACCATTACTTATCACTGTCACCTTATAATGTGTTATGGTTTAGTTTTTGCACAAAACCCTTTTATATGATTTCACTTGTGTGTATTGTAAACACCATTAGGTTTTGTGCCACTTACACTATTGTTTGTTTTATACATTTATTTACTCACAGTAGCATGACGGACACTTGATAATATAGTGAGGAATAGACTGCGGCTTATTACACATAGTTTGCTAAATGAATATCTGAATGATTTAGGAGGAGAACTGGGTGAAAGTGTTGTGGTCAGAGGAGACCAAAAATCAAGCTCTTTGGCATCAACTCAACTCGCCATGTGAGGAGGAAAGCTGCCTATAACCCCCCCAGGCAGTCTCCAGACCTTAATCCCATAGAAGATATGTGGAGGGAGCTGAAGGTTTGAATTGCTAAACCTCAGCCTCGAAAACTTAAGGACTTAGAGAAGCTCTATAAAGAGGAGTGGGACAAAATCCCTCCTGAGATGTGTGCAAACCTGGTGGCCAACTACAAGAAACGCCTGACCTTTGTGATTGCCAACAACTACCAAGTCATGTTTTGAGAAGGGGTCAAATACTTATTTCACTCATTAAAATGCAAATCAATTTAGAACTTTTTTCAAATGTGTTTTTCTGGATATTTTTATTATTCTGTCTCTCTAGTACAATAAACCGACCATTAAAGTTATAGACCAGGGGTCTCCAAATTGCGGCCCGAGGACCAGATGTGGCCCGTTGCTAGTCTTTATCCGGCCCTTGGGGCACAATTCCTCCCACTGATATGAGTCACTATTCATCCCACTGACACCAACAATAGGGCACTATATCTTCCACCGATACCAATGATGGGATACTATACGTCCTACTAATAGGGGGAATACTCATTCTATTGACTACCAACCCTAAGGCCATATTTATTCTCACTGATGCTGGGCCTGTGACATTTTATGGCCCTGCTGGCCACAATCTGGCCCACCTAAAGTCTTGAGGACAATAAAGTGGCCCTTTATTTGAAAAGTTTGGTGACCCCTGTTATAGACTGATCATTTTTGTCGGTGGGCAAATGTACAAAATCAGCAGGGGATCAAATACTCCCCCCCCCCCCCCAATAGTAGGAGGGTAATCCTCTATTGTGTAAAAATGCTTTAACCCCTTTTCCCCGATTCAACCCTTCAACAGTCCCCAAGCCACCTGTTCATAGTACAGAGCCAGAGCCCTAGGAGGCACTCTGCACATGCTCAGTTTGGTGTGGGTGGGGGTGCATGCAATTGGCACAGGGGCAATCAGCACTGTCCAGATAGAGTCAGAGTTATGCAGCCTCATAGGACAGGGGAGAAAAGAAACACCAAGATTAACCAGTGCTCAGCTGTTTACCGATAGAAGTCACAAGACTGCTATACACCGCTTATTAGAAAATTTAGCAGTTTATATTTCCTAAATTAATTGCATTTTCATATTCTGTGTACTGTGGAAGACTGGATATAGTAAATGCAGGGTCCTGGGTTTAGCAACACTTTAAATTAGCTCTGAGGGTAAAAAAGGCTGTACAGTTAGGAATTTCTGCTGCACAATCAAGGGTAGGAAGGCAGCAATTAGAGAATTGCCCAAAAAAAGTACAAAACAAGGTGGCATAAATGAAAGACACAAAACCCAAATGCTTGACCGTCTTTAAATAAAGCTATGCTGCTTGAATCATAAGTGATCGACCCCAGATAAAAACAAACAGGACAACACTGTAGATGTATCGATATCGCAATTAGGATATATTTGATTTTGTATACAAATGTAACATACACATCTTTTGGCTGATTGGCCCTGGGTGATTCATCCTTCTCTGCTACTCCAGGATTAGCATCCTCCACCTTGGTATGTAAAAGTGGTACAACACTCTGTTCTTCTGCCTCCAGTGTATCTTAAAGAAAAGAAACAAAAAAGTTATTATGCACGTACTGAGATAAAGTTTTTTTTTTTTTTTTCTATTAAAAAAGTATAATTTTATTAAGCACAGTACAATTACAGGCATGTAAAGAAAAAAAATATATATAGTACAGCATGTACCAAGAAACTCTAAAATGCATACAGTTAATCAATATAGTCACATATAACAGCGTTATAAAGTTAGTATTATTCTGTGAATTTTGTGAAATCCTTTTCAGTGCAGTTGTAAGTCAATAGAAAGTAAATTGGAAACATTAGATGTTCAGTAAACTGGCTGCAGGCTGAGAAAAAAGCAGATGCCGTATCTGAAAATAAATACTGTTCAGTCTACACAGATTTGTTTTGTTTGTTTAAAAGACAATATATGGAGAGTACTTTCTGGATCAGTAATTGAGTGGTTACCATGGTGATCCACTTATCAGGATAGATATCTGAAGAACTACAGTGTGGCCGATAAAAACTGGAGCGAAGAAAGCTTCAGCAAATGTGGGGCCATACCCCAAAAGCAGCCAAGTTTCTTCTTTCAAATTATAAAAAAAAAAAAAAATGTAAAGCGCTGCGTAAACTGTTGGCGCTATATAAATCCTGAATAATAATAAAAAAAAGTAAAAGCTGCTCTCCAGGCAAACCGCTAAATACACAAATAAAATATTGCTGTATAGCACAGCCAGACTACTAATGCCGCGTACACACGATCGTTTTTTGGCATGAAAAAAACGTTGTGTTTTAGCATGTAGAAAAAAAATACGTTTTTCCAACTTCATCATTAAAAACCATGTTGCCCACACACCATCGTTTTAAAAAAAAAAAATGATGAGGAAAGCACGGTGACGTATAACACATACGACGGCACTTTAAAGGGGAAGTTTCATTCAAGCTCCCGTCTCCTAACTTGCTTCTGAGCATGTGCGGGTTTAAAACGTTGTTTTTAACATCGTTTTAGCCCACACACGATCATTTTTTACAACCTGAAAAACAACATTTTTAAAAACGACTTTAAAAAATGCAGCATGCTCGAATTTTTTTTTGTTGTTTTTCAGAAGATGATAAAACGATTTGTGAAGCCCACACACGGTCATTTTAAATATGTTTTTAAAAACGTCTTTTTTCATGCTGAAAAACGATCACGTGTACGAGGCATAAGAATACAGTGTGGTCCACTTTCCACATACATGACTAGACAGACTAGACAGTGGAAAACGAGATGCAGACCAATGGCTGGAGAGATATTGTAAACACAGTATTCGTATCAAAATGTAATGAAACACATAAAAAAAAAAAATTATATAAAATTATTTCCACACTGAAACTAAAAAGGCTCTTAAAAGGGGTTGTAAAGGATTTTTTGTCCCCCCAAATAGCTTCCTTTACCTTAGTGCAGTCCTCCTTCACTTACCTCACCCTTCCATTTTGCTTTTAACCCCCCTGCCGGTAAACCCGGGGTCAATATGCAGAGCCTGCAGCGCGCGCTGGCTTACCTTGGATCCAGGCGGGGTACTGTACTTACCTTGTCCCTGGATCCAGCGATGCATCCCCGCTGTGTGAGCGAGTGGCGTCCTCCATTCGACTCACACAGTGCCCGCGCGCCGCCGATCTCCGTTCCCTGCGACGTAACGGCGCACGGGGGCGGAGACCGGCGGCAAATTCAAAAATGTAAACAAACACATTACATACAGAATACTGTAATCTTATAGATTACAGTACTGTATGTAAAAAATACACACCCCCCCTGTCCCTAGTGGTCTGCCCAGTGCCCTGCATGTTCTTTTACATAATAAAAACATTTTTTTTTCTCCCTGCAAACTGTAGATTGTCCATAGCAACCAAAAGTGTCCCTTTATGTCAAAAGTGATTTTAGAGCAGCTAGAAAACAGCGATTATAAATTATAATCACTTGCAGAATTGAGCGTTAGCGATTTGTGGGAAAATTCGTCATAAAAAAATAAAAGTAATGACAGCGACAATTCTGCAACTGAGCAAATTTCAGTGATTTTGATTTGATTACATTAGTGAATAATTTTTATTATAATTACATTATTATTTGTTATAATTATTTATAGTTATTTATTATATTATAATTTTATGATTTTGTGTTTCAAACTTTATCATACCCGGGATGTCTACTAGACTCTGGTTTGGACAAATTTAAGCGAGTTATTCCTAAAAATTGCAGGCCTACAGTATAAAACGCAGAATTTCCATGCAAAATAATTGTACCGCTTTTGGTACGTAATTCCAGACAGAATCATACCGCCAGGGAGGTTAAATGTCCTTATTTCTTCTGAGAAGTCCTCACTTCCTGATCTTCTGTCTGTAACTCCACACAGTAATGCAAGGCTTTCTCCCTGGTGTGGAGAAAGCCTCTTGAGGGGGGGGGGGGTGAGCAGGCAAGTCAGGACACTCTCTACTTTGCAGATAGAGAAATGAGCTGCGCGTTAGTGGGCGTCCTTACACTCCTGCTCGCCCCCTAAAGAGGCTTTCTCCACACCAGGAAGAAAGCCTTGCATTACGGTGGTGAGTTACAGACAGAAGAACAGGAAGTGAGGATTTCTCAGAAGAAATAAGGACATTTAAAAGCAAAATCGAAGGATGAGGTAAGTGAAGGAGGACTGCACTAAGGTAAAAGGAAGCTATTTCGGGAAAAAAATTTTTTTCCTTTACAACCCCTTTAAGCTTCAAAAGTTTGATAATCATTGGTTTACACAGAGAAACTTACCATGGTCAGCAGTCTGTTCCTGTACATTTAGCTTACTATTCTGGTTAATGGTCATTAAAATCTGCTGGAACTGCTCCTGGGTGAGACAAACCAGACTCTCCCTCAGATCCTCAGTAGTGATCACTGACTTATGCTGAGGTCTTTGTTTTGGCACGTTTGAAAACTTTTTAAGCACCGGTTTGGCCTTTCCAGCTTCCGCCTTCGTCTGTTGCGCATTTTGCTGAACAAGAGTAGCTTGCTTTTTGTTTTCAAGTTCCTTGAGAACATTTGCTGGAGGTTTCCCAGAACCCACCTTGCCAGCTCTAGACTTCAGCACTGGCTGCTCGGTCTTTTCATTGTTATTCTGAACAGCATGGAGGACCTGAGGTTGGTGCTTTAATTTCAGTGCAGGTCTTTGCGTCCTACCCCTGTTCCCCACCTACAAACCAAAAATAAGACAAAATAAGAACAACAAAAAAAAAAACTTTGGACGTGCTTCTACTCGCCATTTTCCTACATTTTACACTAAAAGTCAGCCACTCAAAATCATTATGCAGTGTTCATTCTGATTTTAGGATGGCTCAATGATGCGCACTTTGCAACATTGGGGAAGGTAAGGATTACGGCAGTAAAGCACTCATTGCTGTAAAGATAACATTAAAAAAGGAGAAGATTGGGCTATATAAAATACAAAACATACATACTCCCCTCCATGAGGCAGCATCAATCTGATGCTGCAGCTGTCCCACGTCTGCTCTAATCCAGAGAACTGAGCAATTACATGACTCCCGATTGCTCAGCTCTGAGCGGAAAGCAGCAACTGACAATCCCCCTCCAGCACTCACTGAAGTGCTAGGCTGGGAAGGGGGCAACACAGCTATCTTTGAATCTTAGCCATGCACTGAGCCAGAGTAATCAGAGCACTGGGTGATCCCAACAATATAACCAGGATCCTTCCAGAGCCTGGAGCGTTTTCTGTGATGTCACCTGGTATATGGCAATAGCCCGCTATTGCCATATATGACTTTGACTCTAGTTCAAAGGAGAGCAAAAATAAGTGCACTCCTGTGACCCAGGGGAAAAGTGTGGCCAAAAAAAAAAAAAGAAGAAGCTTTGCCCATACTTCTGTTTTAGCCCTCGTTCACACCAATGCGATTTGTCATGTGATTTGATAGTTCTAACGCACATGACAACACACACCCCCATTGTTGGCAAAGGAACCGGTCACATAATTGCAACTCAATTCGCAGCAACTATGAAAATTGTTCCTGCACTTCTTTTCTGTGATTTTACTGTGACTTGCATTGACTTTAACATTAAGTCACAAGCCACAATGAAAGCTAAGAGCCAAATCTCACTGATCGGTGACTTTGAATTTGCACTGGTGTAGCGCGATTTCAAAGCGGAACTGGTCTCCTAAAGGCAGCCAGAGATGGAATAAAATTTTGGCAAGTTCAGCAGAGACCGGTTGAAATTTGATCCAGGCTGGTTGTACTGAAGCGATCCATTGATCGACTTCAGTGCAACCAGCCCATCTGATTTTTAGCATGCAATTACTATCAGTAGCTACAAGCAATATTAATCATTGTGTTCTGCAAGCCAGGAAGGCTCCCGTGCCCCTCGCCCACTGGCAGAACACAATGGAGCTGCAGGAGGCATTCCCTCATGAACACTGGCTGTGCGTCAGATGCCATGGTCCTTAGGGCAGTTTAGCTCTTTTGCAGAGGAAAGCTTCCAAAGCAGGCACTGCACCAGATAAGTATAAACGGTCATGTGAACTTTACAATTATCTGAAGCCTGCTTTTAAAGGAGTTGTAAAGGAATTTGCCTAAAATTAATGTCTGCAAGGTAGACAGACAGAATAGTGTAATGATTCTGTTAAAAAACAAGCAAATACCTATTAAATTCCTTCATCTATATCACCTCCGGCGTTCTAGTTTCTGTTCTCTCATTCACTTCCTGATTTGTGGCTCTCGTTCATGTAAGAACTACATTTCCCAGTATGCATTGCGGCATGCTCAGTAAGTCACACCTCCTTGAAGTCTCTAACACGTAGAGAGCGTCCTGCCACACAGATGTAGTTCCCAGGAGGGGGCAAGCACGTCACTGACCACCGCAGTAAAGTCTCCCTCACGGTGGTGAGTAACAATCAGACAAGCAGGAAGTGAACAGAACAGAGAAGAAATAGAGCAACTTCTGAGCAAAAACGAACAATGAGGAAGTGAAAAGAGGAATGTCTGCAGGTAAAGGATGCTTATTATGAAAAAAAATATTTTCCTTTAAAACCCCTTTAATCTTCATGATGGCCTATAGAAATACTGTTCAGAGCAGCCCTTGTTTTACAATTACTCAAAATATTCAATACCACATGAATGAAATGCCAAGCTAAACAGATCAGCATACCTGTTTACTTGTCTTCTCTTGCACATCTAAAAAATACAAATTGAAATCTACAGTCAGGAAAATGATGGGTAAATACCATATTTTATCAGTTAATGTTGTACATTGTAAACTGTACCATATGGAGCCAAGATCAGTTTAGTTCTTCCATTCAAAATCTGTGTTTCAAGCTTCAATCCATCTCTGCGAGATAAAAACAAAGGGTTAATAATTGTAGCAGTAACTGGTCATGTTTTAGAGAGAAAAAAAAAAACACATTTAAAATTTCTCTTTGGTCACTTTGCCCCATTTCCTGTCCAGAAAACCCACTGTAACCGGGACACCCGGGCCTCTCGTTCATTTGGTTGTACTCCAATGCACGCTCATGCAAGGGTTATGTTTACCCGCATAGGCAGGCAAGTTGAGAATAGGCGTCTTCCACACTTTGGCAATCGTCTGTTTTGTGGCAGAGAATTTGATCCCACTAGATTCCTGCTTACCTAGGTGGAAGCAGCATGGGTCCGATGCTGCTGCACTGAAAACCGTGCGATCAAACTTTGCAGATTACTTGGTTTCCAAAGATCCGTGAGCAGAGAGCTGCAGACTTTCAGTCTCTGCTCCCTCCTCGCTCATTGGAGAGCTGAGCTGTGGAAGGGGCTGGGAGCGGGCAGTCTTAGGCTCTCAGCGGTTCACTGAGAGGCTGAGACGGGTGTCAGTCCAGGCACCTGGCGGATCCAGACTCCCATTGTTGGGATCACGGGGTGCCTGGACTGACATTAGTGACATCAACAGAGAGCGGACTTCTGTTATTGAATAATCCTCTTGCATTGCGTTAGGCTTCATGTACACGGGATGTTTTTACAACTGCTGCTGAACGATTTAAAGGGGTTGTAAAGGAAAACATTTTTTTCCCTAAATAGCTTCCTTTACTTTAGTGCACTCCTCCTTCACTTACCTCATCCTTTGATTTTGCATTTAAATGTCCTTATTTCTTCTGAGAAATCCTCACTTCCTGTTCTTCTGTCTAACTCCACACAGTAATGCAAGGCTTTCTCCTTGGTGTGGAGAAATCCTCTTGAGGGGGCGAGCAGGAGTGTCAGGACGCCCACTAGCACACAGCTCCTCTCTCTATCTGCAAATTAGAGAGTGTCCTGACTTGCCTGCTCGCCCCCTCAAGAGGCTTTCTCCACACCAGGGAGAAAGCCTTGCATTACTGTGTGGAGTTACAGACAGAAGAACAGGAAGTGAGGATTTCTCAGAAGAAATAAGGACATTTAAAAGCAAAATGGAAGGATGAGGTAAGTGAAAGAGGACTGCACTAAGGTAAAGAAAGCTATTGAAAGAAAAAAAAATACCTTTACAACCCCTTTAACTTGACAGATAGTAGTTTTGTTTTTTAAATGGCCAAAAACAAAAAACGCCTATAAACGAAACGCTGCTAAACGCATTTTACCACACTTTCAAAGAAACGCTGTTAAAAAGCAACTGCATAAAAACGGCAATAAACAAGACAGTATACATGGTCACATAGGATAACATTGAATGAGTTCAGGGGCAGTTGAAAAAAGTGTCCAACTGCCTCTGAACGTACGTTTAGCAGCGCCCCGTGTACATGGGGCCCAATGCCTTGTACACACCAAGTGCCTTGTACACACGATCGGTACACACTTTTTCCATTGGATATTCCGATCGTGTGTAGCCCCATCGGAAATTCCGATGAATTCCATCGGAGTTTCGATATAGAACATGTTCTATTTTTCTCCAATGGAATTCCGATGAGATGGAGTGTACGTGGTGTCCATTGTCCTTATAGAAGAATAAAATCTAAGTAAAAGTCGGATCAAAATCCGATGACAGCAGTGTGAACCTAGCCTTCAAAAACTTCCTGACTGCAAATACCAAAAATACCAGAGCACTGCAAGTACACAAGATACAAATGTTGCAAATTCTTTCCAACTTGCTGTATTGTAACATTTGATTTACAAACCTCCATGCTGATTAACCCGAGTCCACTGTGATGAGCTTCAGTCTTTAGGCCCCTTTCACACTGGTGCAGTGTGGTTTGACAGGTTTAGGTGTCCGATTGTGAAACTGAACAGTGGCGATCCCAAGGAACGTTGATGATCTCAGCTTAATAAACAGTTTATGAAACAGAGATAATCGGGGGAGAACGTGTTTGAGAATCTTCAGACACAGAAACGGACAGTTTATGAAGCTGCGATCTGTCAGAATTCACCTCCCAGATTTACCAGCTCAGAGGTGGAAAATCGGGGAGTGAAGAGAGAATCTGGGGGGGGGGACTAGGAATATTTAAACTTCTTTCTACCGCAGTCACACTAGAGGTCGACTGATATGGGTTTTTCTCTGGCCAATGCCGATATTTAGAAACTGGGGCGGCCAATATATAAAGCAGATTTTCGTGGCCGATTAAAAAAAAAAAAACACCTCACCACTCCTCCATGACTTCCTGCTTGCTCCTGTCACTCTAGCACAAACTTGATGTTCTCAGTACAGATGGCACTGGTTGGCACTGGTTTGGAACTGACAGATGGCACTGATTGGTGGCGGCACTGGTAGGCACTAGCGGGTTGCACTGGTTGGCACTAGGTAACGGTGGCACTGGCAGGTTTCACACTGAGCCAAGTGTAACTGTGTGTGAAACTGACAGGTAACAGAGAGGATAGTGAGAGCACGCTGTCAGAATTGAGCTCGATGTGGGGGTGGGCGGGACCCAGCAGCTGTCAAACACTAGCCAATGATTGGGCTGCTTAAGAAAGGGGGCAGTGCCACATACACGTTGTACGATCTCTCTCTGTCTCTCGAGCCGGTGAGTGTGGGGAAGGGAGGAGGAACGGCAGTCAGGCGCCGTACACACGGCCGAGGTTCTCGCTGAAAATCAGCGAGAACCTCGCTGGAATGCACATTCCAGCGAGGACCTCGGCCGTGTGTACGGTCTCAGCGAGCTTCCCGTCGGGAAGCCCGTCGAGCCGAAATAGAGAGCACGCTCTCTATTTCCTCGACGGCCCGCCTGGAAGAATGGCTGGTTGCCATTCCCGACGGGCGGGTCGCCGAATTCGACGGCCGGGAGAGAACCTCGACGGGCGGAACGATGTGTTCTGCCCGTCGAGGTTCTCTGCCGTGTGTACGGCGCCTCAGAGTTAAATATCGGCCCAATTTTGATTATAAATCGGCCGAAGCCGATTTATCAAAAAATGGCCAAATATTAGCCGATATATCGGTCAACGTCTAGTTCAGACCCCCCAAGACTGTAACCATGTCCCCCTGTTGCGAGGGTGTGTGTAATATACTCTCTCTCATACATATATAAACACACATTATATATATATATATATATACACACACACACATATGTGTAGGGGGACTATTTATTTTATTAACATTAACTACGCCATCTGTCCATGTACTGAGCAGTGATTTATCTTAATAAACTGACATCTCTGTGAATTTCTGGTACTGTAATCTCTCAAAGTCTCACGAGATTTCAGCATCAGGGGTGGTTCTTCAGTGTTGGAAGCGTCTGTAGATCGCTTCACTCCTCCAAAAGGTGAAGCGATCTACATAAACTGGCATCCAGAGGAGAAAAATACAGGGATTTGCTCCCACTTCCGGACATAGA
Organism: Rana kukunoris; assembly: GCA_029574335.1. Lineage (NCBI taxonomy): Eukaryota > Metazoa > Chordata > Amphibia > Anura > Ranidae > Rana > Rana kukunoris. The sequence goes on from CM056055.1 coordinate 36,419,473, forward strand.
TCACCGCAGTGACCTACGACACTTTAACCACTTAGTAACCGCCCTATAGACGAAATACGTCCATAAGGCGGTTCCCTAACTCTAACCGGACGTCCATAGACGTCCTCCCGTAGAGTCAGATCCGCGTGCCCGAGCGGGCGCGCACACGCGATCACCAGCGCTCGCCGGGTCAGCGGGACCTGCAGCAACAAGGATCGCGGTAAGGAGCCAATAGAAGCGGCTCCTTACCACGTGATCGCGCTGTCCAATGACGGCGCGATCACAAATGTAAACAAACCCGGGCGCATGGGTCACCTGCAGATCATTTCTCTCCTCTCCTCACACCATTGCAGTGTGAGAGAAGAGGAGAGAGATTAGTGACAAACCGTAAGTGCCCAGCAGTGCCCCATCTGTGCCCCACCAGCACCATCTGTGCCCTACCAGCACCATCCGTGCCCTACCAGCGCCAACCGTGCCCCACCAGCGCCACCTGTGCCCATTAGTGCCGCCTGTGCCACACCAGTGTCATCTGAGCCACACCAGTGCCTCCTGTGTTTTTTTTATTTTTTATATATATATATATAAAGTCATATGGGGTTTGACAGCCACCCACACAGGTCAGTACAGCAAAGGGATGGGGGGGGTGTTAACTCCTTGTATGCCAGCAGACTGCAAAGGATTATTTCTTCTTCCATTTCAGGGTGTGATAAGACTTATGTCCGCATGCTCTGCTTATAGAACCCCCAATACTGTGAGGTGTGTAGAGGGAACGGTCTCAGGTGTGCACATCAGGGAGATGGTATGACCCACTCTAAACAGACCCCCGAGAGCGGGCACAGATGGAACGTCCCAGCCCTATAACCCTCAGTATGGTGAGCACCGCCTCGCTCGCGCACTCACCCCAGGTTCATGGCCTCTGCTCCCCTCGCTCTCTCATTCAGAGTGCCCGGAATGGTACCACACTCTCTGTCAGCCTGTTCTCTCCGCACCGGACTCAGGCATCCTGAGCTCAGCACTTCCCGGACTCCGCACTGTGTACCCTGGTTGCTGGCACGGTTTAACACACCTCGAGTCATTGGAGAACGTTTCAGCCAATCGGGGCCCGCGTTACTTGCCGGGTGACGGGAAGGAAGTGTACAATCAGCTGTCGGGTTGGCTGCTTGCCAGGAGCTGTTGAGCCGCTGGGCGCCATATTTGAGAAGGGCGGATTGTGGGGTATTGTTATTTCAGCTGTCATACCTACCAACCAGAAGTAATTTCACGTATAATTTTAATGGGAGGGCAAGTCATTCATTCATTGTGCATGCATTTTATTCTGTAGCCAGGATATAAATACTATATTAGGTCCACCGTTGTATAAAGTGAAATGATGGCAACATAATAAAATAGCATATGGTGTAGTCTGCCACTAATCTACCTAAAGCCAAACATGTCATAGATTGCAGCTTAGCAGGCCTCAGATGTGGTGGCTGCATTCGTTTTCCTAAGGTAATAATAAAGCTATTAAAACCAAAAATGTATTATAGTGCAGTCCAATAATTAGATGTGATGACTGCATTAGTTTTTTATTTCTTTGTGATTTTTTCTCTGTTTTCACCTGGTGAAGTAACACACCTTCTATATCAGTGAAGCGTACATATTCGTCAGCACACCATGAATCAAAATCTTCTGTCCAAAAAGTTTTCAATGAAAAAGCTCACATCACAAGGGATAGTGCAACATTTAGGAACCATGCAGGGCCCCTCCGTCAGGCATGTGATCAGTGAGACAGAACCAGGGGCGGCTCATGCATTGTGGGCACACGGTAGGGTGACCACGTGTGTGTCCCGGATTGCCCGGGATAGTACCGCATTTTGCGGGTCTGTCCCGGGTACCTTTATTCCAGGACAATACAGTGTCCCAGAATTAAACTGACACAGCCACCTCCCCCCCACCCTGGCCGATCTGATGCCCCCAAAAAAGGCAGCAACATCATCACTTTACTCACTGACAGCACTTCTCCTGGCTGGGAATGTCTGCAGGAGCACAATCCCCGCTCCCTGCTTGTGATTGGAGAAATCATAAATCCCGCCTCTTGTGTCCAATTACTGAGCTGTGATTCGTTGGAGCACAAGCTGATTTTTGGGAAGGATGGTGTCCCTGAATGGTAGCATGAAGCTCTTATTGGCTTCAAAAAAGGTTGGTCTCGGGTTCCGGAGCACTGCACCCCGAGCCCACTCACTTGTGTGACAATAGTAAATTAATATTCCTTATTTGATCATATTAGCGCTGTAGTATCTTTTATATATTCATATTGTCTATTGTCTTCCTGATTCTCCTCCCGGCCAATCATAAAACCAGTTTCGGGGACCTGATTGGCCAAGAGGAGAAGCGTTCGTATTAGAGGCGAAGTTGTACAGGAGGAGGAGATGCAGGGGAAGCCGCCGTGAAGCCGAGGAGGAGACACCAGGTGAATTCACTGCCCGCAAACTAGATGGGGTCCAACTGACCAACGGAGGAGGTGTTTGATCCTTCCAGCAGCCTTCATACTTCTTCAGTATAAGTTCCATAATTGGTGTAATACTTGCATCAGTGATCTAACATTGTAACACGGGGGGGTTGATTTACTAAAGGCAAATAAACTGTGCACTTTGCAAAGAATGCAGCTGCATCCTGCAAGAGCAGTTGTCCCAGAGCTTAGTAAATAAGGAGAAGCTCTGCTGCCTTCCATTATCCAAACCATTTTTTTTTCCTTGCACGTGATTGGATATTCTTTGCAAAGTGAATCTTTACCTCATTTACTAAGCTCTGGAGAAACTGCACTTGCAGATTGTAACTGCACCTTACAAAGTGCACAGCCTATTTGCCTTTAGTAAATCAATCCCTTTGTTACCCCTAAGCAGGGGTGAGATGAGTTTGCAACAGAATGGAGTTATTTAGTTTTAAGGGTAGATTTAGATCTACCCCTTTTACACTGAGGGCATTTTGCAGGCGCTATAGCATTAAAAATAGCTCCTGTAATCCACCCTCAAACCGCTGCCCTATTGTCTCCAGTGTGAAAGCCGAGGGCTTTCACACTGGAGCGTTGCGCTGGCAGGACATCAGAAGAGGCTTTGGAGCGCATTAGGAGCGGTGAAATCAACGGGGCAGCGCCGCCATACCGCTGGCAATACGCCGCTGTAGCGGTGCATTGCGGGCGGTATTAACCCTTTCTCAGTCGGTGATACTTCGGAACATTGCCGCTATAAATAACTGGCTGTAAAATAAAACAAGACCGGGAGGAAAGAGAGAAATACAACATATTGTGATACGCTGAGTACCTGTCATCTGTTACTTAGTGCATCACACAGTGGAACATTGAGTATTACTCCGAAAGGGCTCGCCCCCTCCCCCTCTCTCCCTCTAAAACTGGTATTTTATATGCATGGTCTCTTAAGTGGAGGAGAATGGATATCTACCCATAAACTAAGGAAGAAAAGAAAAGGAGAAGAGGAAAAAAAACCTTAAATTAAAATTAACTTCTACACATTCTAACAACTCATCCCAATCATATAACAACTCCCTCCGCCGGGAGGCAGTTAATTTCAAACCAATCTTACCTCCAGCCGAGATAACCTATAGATATGAGTACTAGGGCGAGGGGCGCCAGGGGGGGAGCCTCCTCAACCCCTCGTCTGAGCCAAAGCCCAGGGCCAATGAACAAATACGTAACACAGGGAACAAACGAGAGAGAGAAGGAGAAAAAAAAAGACAGGACAAAATTAGCCCTAATTAACCCAAACAGCTCAGCAATCCCAGAACCCCAATCGGAGACAGCGACAGACTGCGATCATGGAACAGCTATAATACCTGACGTAGAAGAACAATTAACAGTCATGGCACTACCAACAAAAACTGAAATGCAGGAAATGTTCACAGCCTTAGAAAAAGTGCTGTCAACACAAATGGAGAGAAATATGGGATTTATGCTAGAAAGATTGGAGGAAGTTGAGAAAAAAAAACAGACCACAATTTTAATACCATCAGAAAACTGGAAGCGGAACTATCAGAAATAAAAAAAGAGCAAAGGGAACATGCGTATAAAGCGGAAGACCAGGAAAACAGAGACAGACGAAAAAACTTTAGGATACGCGGAGTCCCCGATTCCTCACAGCTAGAAAATCTCCCAGAAATTATTCGGAAAATATGTAATCCAATACTTGACAGAGAAATAACACTCCCATTAAAAATAGAACGCGCTCATAGGATAAGGAGGCCCCGGGAAATCCCTCAGGATAAACCTCGAGACATCATAATAAGATTTAAAAGCTGGGAAGAAAAAAACCAACTATGGAAAAACCTGAGAGGGAAACCCCCAATAAAATTTGAGGAACACAACATTCAAATGTATCAAGACTTGTCACAAGAGACTCTTAGGCGGCGTACACACGATCGGATATATCCGATGAAAACGGTCCGCGGACCATTTCCATCGGATATGTCCGATCGGGAGTTTGATCCGATGGCGTGTACACACCATCGGATCAAATTCCCCGCCGCCGGACGGCGCGGTGACGTAGTGGTGACGCGGCGGTGACGTTGACGCCGCCGCGTCACCGCCACGTCACCGCACCAGGAAGTAAAACACTTCCGCGCATGCGCCGAATCCATTCGGCAGCGGCGCGGCGGCGGTGGGAGCCGACATGTCTGCTGGTAAGTGTACTAACCAGCAGACATGTCGGGCGGACAGATTCCCACCGGATAGATTTCAAAGCATGCTTTGAAATCTGTCGGGTGGAGAAATCTGTCCGCTAGCCCATACACACGAGCGGAGATGTCTGCTGAAACGGTCCATCGGACCGTTTTCAGCGGACATATCCCCTCGTGTGTACGCGGCCTCAGAAGAAGAAGGAATCTGAAGCCGTTACTACGGGAGTTACAAGATCTAGAAATACAGTATAATTGGGGATTCCCGGCATGCCCGATAGCCAGAAAAGAGGGGGTTACGGCGAAGTTAAGATTCTTGGATGAAATACCCGAATTTTGTCAAAGATTAGGAATTCCAATTCCAAGTAATTAATAAAGAAGGGAAGAGCTGAAATCAGAGGGGCAGGGGAGAGGGTAACAAATTATTGATACCTAATATGAATTATGTCTTAGGGCCGCTGGGTACAGCATTGTGGAGACACCGGGGCCCAGGGGGGGAGGGGGGTGGGAGGGAAATGAGAAGAAGGAATATTGGATCGGGCGATCATCAGAACACAATGAGAAGACGAAATAGTGAGGGAAAGGATATAAGAGAACAGAAATACACATATGTCTAAGGTAAACCTAATTACCTACAATGTAAGGGGCCTTAGTTCTCCGCGTAAAAGACACATGATCCTAAAAGAGATCGAGAGATATTCCGCTGACATAGTTTTCCTTCAGGAGACACACATAACCCTCGATTCGAGGGTGAGGCTTAATTCTCGGGCAGTCCCATCATGGCACTATGGAGACTCCCCGCAGAGAGGATCTAGAGGAGTCGCCATAGGGATAGGGAAAAATTAAAGTTTTGTAGTCGAAGATAGGATAGTGGACCCTGAAGGTCGATATATGTTCCTAAGAGGTCTCTTACAAGGTAAACGATACACGCTGGCCAATGTTTACTGCCCAAATAAACTCTCTCAGAAGTACTTAATAACGATCCTGAATAAACTTACGGAATTTAAACAAGGAAACGTGGTCCTAGCCGGGGACTTTAATTTCACCCTAGACTTACAACTTGATAGAATATCGACAGTTAACATAGGGAACACAAAGCAACAACAAATAGTGAAAAAAAAACTTTTTTTTGAGTCAGTTAATAGATCCCTGGAGGGTTTTCAACCCAACTAAAAAGGATTACACATTTTACTCTACAGTACACAATATGTACTCGAGGCTAGATTACATAATGGTCGATCACGAAACCTTAGAGTATGTAGACAACGCCGCAATAGGGGTCGTGACAATTTCAGATCATGCCCCTGTTACGGTGAGCATACACTTCCCAGAAATTGAAGAGAGAAGGGGATCCTGGAGATTAAATGAGGAGTTATTAGAAGATATAGAAGTCTCCGATATAATAAGGATAGACATAGAAGAATACTTTAAGCTCAACAACACCCCCGACGTAAGTACAGCAACTATCTGGGAAGCCCATAAGGCTAGTATCCGAGGAAAATTAATTTCCTTAGGAGCAAAAAAAAAAAGGAAAGATATACAAACAGAAACAGGATAATCAAAGAGCTACAAGACCTAGAAACTAAACATAAAAACCAAAAAAATAACAAAAAAGTTTACCAGGAAATGTTAATAAAGAGGACTCAATTAAGAGACCAAATGGAGAGTGAAACCAGGAATACATTTAAAATGTTATGAAAGAAAGGTATCTCTGGGGGAACAAACCATGGAAGTACCTGGCCAGGATCTCAAAAGAAAAGAGAAACTTAAACTATATAGAAAAAATAAAAGATCAGGAAGGACATATGCGGTTCAGGACGTCCGAGATCGCCGAAGCTTTTCGGACGTTCTATGCCTCACTATACTCTATCAGGAAAGGTGAGACACAAGAGGAAAAGGCAAATAGAGAAGAAAAAATAGGAGAATATCTACGTGAGACCAATTTACCAAAACTAACACAGGAAATAGCAGAAACCCTAGAAGAGCCAATTACACAAACAGAAATTAGTCAAGCGATCCAAGGAACTCCAGGGGGGAAAAGCCCAGGCCCAGACGGACTGCCAATAAAATACTATAAAAAATTTAAAGAGTCATTAATCCCAGAAATGTGCACTTACTTCAATAAACTAGGGGGAATAGAAGAAGTAAGGAAAGAATCCCTTCTTGCTAATATCGCTATCATAGCCAAACCAGGAAAAGATAAGACCCTCTGCTCTAATTATCGTCCAATCGCATTGTTAAATGCTGATATAAAAATCTTCGCAAAGATATTGGCAACAAGGATAAAACCGTATATGCCTGACCTAATAAGTTCAGATCAGACGGGATTCGTAAGAGGCAGAGAAGGGAGGGACAACAGTTTAAGAACACTCTTAATGCTACAAGATGACAAAAGGAATGGACCCCCAGCCGTACTCATGTCATTAGATGCTGAAAAAGCGTTTGACAGAGTCGACTGGGGGTTCATGATGGAGACTTTAAGAAGCATAGGACTGGGCCCTAGATTCATGAAATGGGTAGGAAATCTATATAAGTCCCCTACGGCAAAAGTAAAGGTAAATGGGAGGGATTGTATGGTGATTGACATGATGAATGGAACAAGGCAGGGATGCCCGCTCTCCCCCTCCTATATGTAATAGCTTTGCAACCACTGTTGTGCATGATTAGGAAAAACCCAGACATAGGGGGGGTGAGAGTAGGAGAAGAGGAACAGAAGCTGGCAGCATATGCCGATGCTATGTGGTACAACAAAATACAGAGAGGCTTGAGCTTCCCTATTTAAAGAAGTGGTATAAATCAGGGGTCAAGTCCTGGGGAAAAAAGTGTGGGAACTCCCACCCAAGATCCACTCCCCCACCAAAAAAAACCAAAACGATACGCTCATAATTACTAAACCGCAAGTTCTTTCTAAATCCCGCGATAACTCGCGGCAGACCTCCGCAATGTCTCCTGGGAACAATGACAAAAGCTTCCAGGAGACATTGCGGCATCGAGTAAGTAACGGAATACCCACACACTACCCGATGAATTCATATACAGAAAGCGGCCAGTAACATAAAGGATTACTAAGGTTCGCCTGCCCCTGACGGTGACTCGAGCTGGGCATCGCCGCTTAGTGAAGGATTGGCTCGGGCGGCTCAGCTGCTCTCGGATGCTCTAGTCCTGCAAAGGGAACTGAGTTCCTGCTGTGAAAAAAGTGCAGGAACTCCGTTCCCACGCGTTCCCGCAGGACTTGAGCCCTGGTATAAATACACAGACATCCAACTGCAAGAGGCTTGAGACAGATGTTAGAACAGTATGCATGTCATGAATATTACATCAATTTAAACTCACAGAAGTCGTTATTTTATGAAAAACATCTGTGGAAGATTGCATTTCACATAAACTTCATTATCAAATAACTTTGGGTGCATAATGATTAGGCATGTGCATTTCGTTTCGTTCCGAATCGAAATTCGGACGAATTTTCCATTATTCGGACATTCGGATGCATACGAATTTCCGAATTGCTATAATAACGAAAAATTTCGACCGTTTTCGGAATTCGTTCATTTTCGACCGAATTTCGAAAAAAAAAAAAATGGTCGAAATCGATTTTTTTTTTTTCGAATTCCGAATCGAATACCCGCGGACTAAATTCGATCGGAATTCGAAAAAAAAAAAAATATTTTCGAATTTAATTCGAAAAAAAATCTATTAGAAAAGAGACTATTTGTTTTCTAATCTGGTTGAAATATTTTCGATTTCGACCTATTTTTTCGAAATTCGGTCGAAAACGAACGAATTCGAAAAACGGTCGAAATATTTTCGATTTCGACCGTATTTTTCGAAATTCGGTCGAAAACGAACGAATTCCGAAAACGAATTCAACACATGTAACGAACCTAACTTAACGAAATTTATTAAATGACGAATTGAAACGAAACGAAACGAAACAAATTTTTCACTTTTGCACATGCCTAATAATGATCTCACACATGTATACTCTCATTAATGGTATTTTCTTTCTCAGGAGAACCCAACGTTCTACTATTCCATATCAGTCCCCTCTCTATAAAAAGGCTCAGGCCCCTTTCACACTTGTGCTACTCCAAAGTCGCGCAATTTTGCCACTATTTTGACAATGCAGTCATAGTACTGTGGATCCGACTTTGCCCTACGCCTTGAAGTACAACTTCAATGAGCAGAGAGGCGAGTTTGATCCCCCAATAATTAGGTGGAACTCCACGGCAATTAAAAAAAAATGGCATGGGTTCCCCTTTCATGAGCATACCAGGCCCTTCAGTCTGGTATGGATCCTAAGGGGAACCCCCACACTAAAAAAAATGGTGTGGGCCGGGGGTCCCCTCGATATCCATACCAGACCCTTATCCGAGCACGCAACACGGCAGGTCAGGAAAGGGGGTGGGGACGAGCGATGGCCCCCCCTCCTGAACCGTACCAGGCCGCATGACCTCAACATGGGGGTGGGTGATTTGGGGCAGGGGGGCCCATAATACCCCTGGTGGTGACACCGGATGACATCACTCTGTGACCCCGTCCCATGTCTATATAAGTCGTGCACACAGCATTACAGCGGGAGAGAGCGTTGTGTCAACATCGGAAGAAGAGAAGAGGGAAGAGAACCGAGCAAGAGCTAGCAAAAGAGCGGGAAAAAGAGCAGAAGAACCCGACAGAAGACATCGGGAGGAGAACCGGAGAAGGCAGAGAAGAGGCCGGAGAGGGGAGAAGAAGGTGGAAGAGACCCCCTGGAGCTGCCTTATAAATTATTTTAAAAACCAGTGTAATGTGTTTTTTTTTATTGACACTTTTTTCCCAGGTGAATGGGTAGGGATACAATGTACCCCATACTCATTCACATAGGGTGGGGGGCTGGGATCTGGAGGTCCCCTTATTAAAGGGGGCTCTCAGATTCCGATAAGCCCCCCGCCCGCAGATCCCGACAACTATCGGCCAGGGTTGTAGGGAAGGGGCCCTTGTCCTCATCAACATGGAAATAAGGTGCTTTGGGGTGGGGGGCACAGGCCCCCCTGCCCCAAAGCACCCACCCCCCATGTTGAGGGCATGCAGCCTGGAACAGTTCAGGGGGGGGGGGCGCTTGCTTTTCCCCACCCCCTTTCCTGCCGGGATGTGTGATTGGATAATGATCTGGTAGGGATTTTGGGGGGAACCCCATGTTGTCTTTTCAGCGTAGGGGTTCTTTAAAAATCCATACCAGACCGAAGCCTGGTATGCTCATGAAGGGGGAACCCATGCCATTTTATTTTTTTAATTGCCATGGAATTCCTTTTCATGCCAAAGTTGGATCCATTAATACAGGATCCGACTTTGACCCAACTTTAGAAAAACAGTAGTGCAGGAACTACTTTGAAGTCGGCATTACTTAAGATCGTGCCAATATGAATTGCAGTCATTCCAAATCATGAAGAATGGCTCGTCATGCGATTTTGCAGTCCAAAATCGTGGGACAAGGACCCCTAAATATTGCACAGTGGTTTGCTAGAGTCCATGAAGTTAGCCGCAAACAGGTTAGGGTGCCCACACTGGCCCGTTTCCTCATACAAAAGCATCTACAATGGGCATGTAAGTATTAGAACTGGACTACGGAGCAATGGAAGAAGATGGCATCGTCTAATGTAGCCTTTTTCAACCAGGGTGCCTTCAGGTTTCTTCAGGGGTGTCTTGGCAAAATGCATTGACATGTACCATCTACCTCAACATTGTTGCTGACCAAGCACACCCCTTCATGGAAATGGTATTCCTGATGGCAGTGGCTTCGTTCAGCAGCATAATGTGCCCTGCCACACTGCAAAATTATTTAAGAATGCTTTGAGGAACACCAAACAAGTTTGAGGTGTTGACTTGGTCTTCATCTTCTCCAGATCCAAATTAGCATTTATAGGGTGTGCCGTTCGATCCATGGAGGCATCACCTCACAGCTGACAGGACTTAAAGGATCTACAGGGCACAGGTGTCAAACACAAGGCCCGCGGGCCGAATCCAGCCCTCCAGGCCATTTCATGTAGCCCTTGCACCTCTCCTGCAGCAGAAGAGCTCCAGCCCTCCTCCAGACCCTAAGGCCGCGTACACACGATCAAATCTATCTGCTGTAATTGGTCGGCCCGACCATCCCAGCAGACAGATTAGATTGTGTGTACGGGCGAGCAGACGGATTTGGCCAGCCGACAGATTTGAAAGCATGCTTTCAAATCTGTCGGCTGGGTACCCGTCCGCCCGACATGTCTGCTGGTTAGTACACTAACCAGCAGACATGTCTTCTCGCACACGCGTCGAATGGATTCGACGCATGCGCGGAAGTGATTTACTTCCTGGTGCGGTGACGTGGCGGCGTCAACGTCACCGCCACGTCACCTCGCCGTCTGCCGGCGGGGATTTTGGTTTGATCGTGTACAGCAAACAGATTTGTTCAAATTGGTCTGCCCGACCGATTTGAACAAATCTGTCTGCTCGTGTGTATGGGGCCTTACTTTCTGCTTTCAAGCAATGCATCCAGCCTCTTCCCAGAAGCAGCATAAGGAAAGGGGGGTGCACTGTGATGTAAGGAAGAGTGGGGGACTCAACTTCTGATGGTGGGGTGGCTCTTGACATCTAATGTAAGGGGAGGGGATGCTCTGGACATCTAATCTTACAGATACAACTGGCCCTTTTAAGGGCAAACATAATGCTGATGCGGCCCACAATGAAATGGAGTTTGACACCCCTGTTCTAGGGCTTGGTGCCAGAGACCCCAGCTTACCTTCAGAAGTCTAATGGCATCCATTACTCAATGAGTCAGGACATTAGCAAAAGGGGGACCTACTGAATATTAGGTGTGTAGTCATAAAGTTATGCAGATCGCTGTATTTTATAACATAATTTTATATATACAGTATAACATTTATGTAACAGTTACATCTGACATATGATTGTTCTTATGCTGTTTATGTAACGATACAGCTAAAAATGTTTAACCAGCTGTCTAATTTGAGTGTATCTGCATAAATAAAGAAATGTAAGAAATGGGAGACCCATGACATCAACCGACTATGGAGGGATGGTATCTTTCATCATTTGTAATCTTAGTTTGATAAAACAAAAATTGTAAAGTTTTTATTACAGAACTCCTTAAAGAGGAGTTCCACCCAAAAAAACAAGTTTGGTTTAATCCCCTCCCCTCCCCCTTACATGCCACATTTGGCATGTAATTTTTTTGGGGGGGAGTGGGGGCTTCAGTAGGAGTGGGACTTCCTGTCCCACTTCCTGCTTCCGCCGAGGGGCTGGTTAGGCGATTAAGCCTTAATCGCCTACACCAGCCCCTCCCTGTAGGCGATCACATGGGACACTGACAGGTCCCATGCGATCGCTTCTCCAATCAGCGGCGAGCCGTGCCGCGTGCGCATGCGCAGTGCGGCTCGCGCATGAGCAGTGGGTGCCCGGCCGTGAAGCCGAAGGCTGTCACGGCTGGGTGCCCACAGTCGGGATGGAGACGCCGGCTGGGGAGGGGGGGAGAGGAGCGGAGCCCCGGTCGGCGCGTCGCTGGAACGCAGGAGCAGGTAAGTGAGTGTTTATTAAAAGCCAGCAGCTACACTTTTTGTAGCTGCTGACTTTTAATAAACACAATTTTGGGCTGGAACACCCCTTTAAAAGGGCAGAAGTCATAGAATTTGCATGAAAACATATCTAGCTAATCCATAAGTAAAAATAGGGGGGAACTAATGCGCAAGCCAAAAAAACAGGGACTGGAAATCTAACGTCTATAACGTGAATAAATCAATAAATATGAAAGCAGCTGCCTCAACCATAAAAGTGTTGACACACCAAGGATATAATGGAGATGAGGGGTGTTAAGGCGCTTACTAGAATAATGATATAGTATAATAAATAATAATGAAGTGCTATGTACAAACAATTGTGCAAAAATGCATGAAATTAGTACAGAGGGTACTAATAGCGGTGATGGGCCACTTAAAAATCTTGTGAAAAAATCCACAAGTGCAGTCTTAAAATCCAAGTGAATATTTGATGCAATAAAATATTGTGCTTTTCTTTATATAATACGTAAAAGTATAACAAAGCAATAGAGCAAAAACTGTATTGCTGCAATAGTGCAAAAAAAAAAAAGAAAAAATAATATATATATATATATACAATTCTGACAATAATGTATCAGCTGACCAATAAAATCTAATAAAAATATCTTGTGAAAAAATATTTTTAACCCCTTCCATACAGGGCATCTTCACCCCCTTTCTGCTCAGACCAATTTTTAGTTTTCAGCGCTGTTGCACTTTGAATGACAATTGCGCAGTCATGCAACACTGTACCCAAATTAAATCTTTATGTTTTTTCCCCCACATAAATAGAGCTTTCTCTTGGTGGTATTTGATCATCTCTGCAGTTTTTATTTTTGCGCTATAAACAAGAAGAAGAGTGACAATTTAAAAAAAAAAACACAATATTTTTTACTTTTTTTTTAATAAATATCACAATTTTTTTTTTTTTTAACTTTTTTTTTCCTCAGTTTAGACCGATACGTATTCTTCTATGTATTTTTGGTATAAAAAAAAAACCCGCAATAATCGTATATTGATTGGTTTGCACAAAAGTTATAGCGTCTCCAAAATAGATGATAGATTTATGGCATTTTTTTTTTTACTAGTAATGGCAGCGATCTGCAATTTTTTTTTTTTTTTTCGTGACCGTGACATTGCGGCGACATTGCGGCGACACTTTTGACACATTTTTGGGACCATTTACACAGCGATTAGTGCTATAAAACTGCACTGATTACTGTGTAAATGTGACTGGCAGGGAAGGGGTTAACACTAGGGGGCACTGAAGGGGTTAACATGTTCCCTAAAGTGTGTTCTAACTGTAGGGGGAGGGGGACTCACAGGGGGAGGAGACCGATGTGTGTTCCTCTTTACTGGGAACACACATCGGTCTCCTCACCGCTGACAGGAGTTTGGATCTGTGTGTTCACACACACAGATCCACACTCCTGCCGTGATCGCCGGTAATCACGGGTGCCCGGCGGCAACCGCGGCTGTCGGGCACGCGCGCGGAGTCACGGGTGGTGCCGCGGGTGCGCGCGCCGCCGCCGGTGTGCGTGTGCGCACCCTAGATCGCCGGGAACAAAGGACGTCATATGACGTCCACCCGAATCGAGGAGGGGTTCCTGCCGCCGTCATTTCACAATGACGCGGTAAGGAAGTGGTTAAATAATCAATGCACTAAAATAGCAATGAAAAGCAAATCACCTGTGTATAGATATAAAAAAATATTATAAATACCTTCCCCCCTTTCGTTTGTGATCACAGCTGTTCCCAGCTGCATAAGGGCCTTAGAGAGCTATGGGGAGGAGACGCAGCACCAGACTGATCTTCCCAGTGAATTGCTGTGCTTGGGGGGGGGGGGACATGTCAGGAGAAGTCTAATCAATTGAGTTCTCAGCACAGCTAGAAAACTGACAACGCTGTACCTTACTGCCTAGTGTGGTCAGTTTTTAATAAGGAAGAGTGACTGTCAGGAACACCAGGGATTTCACACAAAGGAAGCAATGCAAAGTGAACAGGATACGTTTTCATAAAAGGACATGGTACAGCATACACATATAAATAATCATAAACACATATATATAATCATGTGCATCCCACAAAAAAAACATTGGGATTCCATAGGTCCGACGCCCCACATGTAGATTAGGGGGCCTGATGCGTGGCCCCCAAATGTGTTGCCTTTCATTTCTATTTTAAACTGAATGTGTTGTTTTACAAGGCAAGGGTTCACATATATTTTCATTTGATACATTTCCAACTAACTAACATCATTCTGGACAGTGTAAAAGAAAACTTGGGATTTGGGGTTTACAACTAGTAGAAAATAGCGAGGAAAAAAGGAGAAAGAAGGAGCTACAGAGTATAAAAGAGAAGAGAGGCGACTCTAAGGCCCCATACACACGAGCAGACACATTTGTTCAAATCGGTCGGGCAGACCGATTTGAACAAATCGGTCTGCTGGGGACGTATTGGTTTGATCGTGTACACACGATCAAACCAAAATCCCCGCCGGCAGATGGCGCGGTGACGTGGCGGTGACGTTGACGCCGCCACGTCGCCGCACCAGGAAGTAAAACACTTCCGCGCATGCGTCGAAACCATTCGGCGCCGGTGCGAGAAGACATGTCTGCTGGTTAGCGTACTAACCAGCAGACATGTCGGGCGGACGGGTTCCCAGCCGACAGATTTGAAAGCATGCTTTGAAATCTGTCGGGTGGCCAAATCCGTCGGCTCGCCCGTACACACGGTCGAATCTGTCTGCTGGGATGGTCGGGCCGACCGTTTCCAGCAGATAGATTTGATCGTGTGTACACGGCCTAAGTGTAGTAATAGGTTGCTAAATGTTGTACCTTCATTAAATGTAATCATATTGCTACACTTAGAGGCACCTCTCTTCTCTTTTATACTCAGTTGTGACATGACGCTACTTGTATATCAAGACATCGCTTGTATATCAAGCCAAAATTTATTTTAAAATTTTCCTTTTCTTGTAAAACGCTCTCAAACCAAGTTACTCTCAAACCAAGGTTTTACTTTTAGATAAAAAAGAAAATTTGGGAAGGGTGATAGGAACAGGAAGGAAAAGGTAGCACTGCCTCTGCATCCACTTATTTTAGATGGTTATTATTTGATCTATTGTAATTAGAACTCCATGTATGGATATTTTATACATAGTTATATTGGTTCATTTCGAACCAATGTTACTACTTTGCACATTATATACCAGGCCAATCCCTCTGAAAGTAGACACCACTTCTCCAGTGATCTCCTCTTGCTTCTGGGTCCTGTGCAGGGCCGCCATCAGGAATTATAGGGCCCCTTACACAGCTTCAGGGCCCCCTAGAGCAGAGAACTAAATTAAGAAGCGGGTGGGGGGGGGGGTGCCATGAATTGGGGGGTTGCCCTGGGGACCTCTGGGCCCCTTACAAAAAAAGAAATGGAAATATATATATATATATAAAGGGGGGTAGCCATCCGGGGCCCTTTAATAAAAAAATATATATATATATATATTTTTTTATAAGAAGTTAAAAGGGGGGCGTTACCATCCGGGGCCCTGGGGACCTCTGGGCCCCTTACAGGTGTACTGCCTGTACCCCCCTAAAGGCTGCCCTGGTCCGATTCATTGTGAACATAGAAGGTTGGCTGCTCAGCACAGGCGTCGGCATTCTCTGAATTAATGCAAAGTGTTCTTTGATTGGATGAGGCGGAGAGCACAATGTCACAGGGACAGTTGGGGGTTATGAGTTTACTTTTTCTTTTCTTTTTTTTTCTTTATTTGTTCTATTGTGAAATATCCAATTGGTCATCCAATAAAGAATGTAAACAGCAGAGGGCAGCAAAGTACATGTTAAATACAATACTGTTCTTATTTGTAGTAATAATTAATTTGAAGGCCGACCAGCAAGGCCTCTGATAATGACAACATACATATATGTGTGCAGATCTTCTGTCATTCCTCAAATGAAAACATGTTATTACCAGGGTTTTTTTTCTGGGGGAACTTGGGGGAACTCAGTTCCACCACCTTTGGCCCAGACCCTTTCTTGCCTGCTCACCACAATCACTTGTAAACACAGAAGTCTGGTTTCTGTGTTTACAAGTGACAGCTCTGCACTCTGTGTGTAACCCCCCTGAACTCTGCACTCTGTATGTAATGCAATTCTGGTATTTAATGCCCCTTTAAGACCCTTCTACTGTTTGTGAAATCTGAACAGGGTCGTGGTTGAGTTCCTGCACCCATTTTCTGAGAAAAAAAGCTCTGGTTATTACCATACATTTTATAGATGGATATGAAAGTATGTCATGTTTTTGGAATGTAATGGAACAAAGTTGGTGAGAAAATACATGACTGGGAGATTTTCACATTACCAAAGGGTCGGAAAATATTATCTTTTTATTATCTGAGAATATACAATATATACATGCATAATTCAGTGACATTATAAAGGACATACAAATACAAAGATTTAACCCTATTCAATACCATCTGCACCAGCTATTTCTGGGAAATTTTATATTTTACTGCTCTATCTGCAGTGGGCCGGATTCACGTAGAGCGGCGTATATTTATGCCGGCGTAGCGCATCTCATATACGCTACGCCGACGTAACATAGAGAGGCAAGTACAGTATTCACAAAGCACTTGCTCTGTAAGTTGCGGCGGCGTAGCGTAAATTGGCCGGCGTAAGCCCGCCTAATTCAAAGTAGGAAGGAGGTGGGCGTGATCTATTTAAATTAAGTGTAACCCCATGCAAATGAATGGCTGATCAAACGGCGCATGCGCGCGCATGCGCGCGCATGCTCAGAATCACGTCGCATTTACTCCCTAAGATACGACGGCTCAATGCCTATGATGTGAACGTAACCTACGCACAGCCCTATTCACGTAGTACTACATAAACTGCGTACGCGACGTAAAATTCGACGGCGTCGTTCCCTGGCCCATACCTTTGCATTACCTGCGCCTGCTATATGAGGGGTAACTTTACGCCGGACGTAAGCCTTACGTATATCGTGTATATGAAGCGGCCGGGCGCATCTGCGTTTGTGAATGAATGAATCTTACTCATTTGCATATTTAAAATGGGAACGCCGAATGGGCCAAGCGTAACTATGCACCCACGATACGCCGGCGTGGGCAAGTTACGTCGGGCGGGTGAAGCCTTGTTTTACGGCGTATCTAGCTTCGCGAATCGGCGTAACAATACGACGGCGCACATTTGTACTTACGACAGCGTATCTATAGATACGCTGGCGTAAAACTATCGTGACTCCAGGCCAACATGTGCAAATGAGCAAGGCTGGCAAAAGGCGGAGAAATTTTCTTTCCTGCGACCACATGTTGATCGATCGACTTGGGTACATTCAGCTTGCCCATACAAGATTCAAACCATCTATAGCTGGTTACACACTATACAATTGTTATACAATTTTCTGCTACAACTTTCCTTTAAATTTACCAAAACCATATAATAGGAGGTCAAACCTAAACACTTTCAAATTGTAAGCAATCAGGCAGGCCCTTGCACTACATAGCTAAAAGTAAATCTAAACGAAATTGAACAGCAAAAATTGTATAATGTGTATCCAGCTTTTGGCTGGCTTAAAATCCTTATTTGCAGCGGCTTAAATGTACAGCCAATGTGGGGAGCAAGTGGGATTGAACACAGCTGGTCTTCATTTCCAATCAATGCAGACTTATTGATTAAAAAAAATAATTTAGGGTCAGTGAATATAACAATGGCTGTATTTTAAAGCGGAACAGAACCTCACCAATTGCATTATTTCCTAAAACATCATTCAAGGCATGCTGTTAATGAGAAATGTCACTGTTGTTTGTGCACTCAACTAAAATGTCAAGCCATCAATTGGCTAAACTCATAAATGATCACATGTGCAGCACAACTTCAACTGCTTGGCTGTAAAGGATAGGAGGGTTTAGTCTTGTTTTAAATCGGAGTTCCGCCCCCCTGTAGCTGCTGACTTTTAATATTAGGAAACTTACCTGTCCTTGAGTCCAGCGATGTTGGCACCGAAGCTGCCGACACCACCATTGCCGGTAAGGGAAACCATGCTGCACAAGAGATTCAGCTGTCCGGGACTCCCCTCCTCATTGGCTGAGACAGCAGCAAAGCTCCATTGGCTCCTGCTGTTGTCAATCAAAGTCAATGAGCCAATGTAAAGAGAGAGGGGTTGGGCCACAGCTCCATGTCTGAATTGACACAGGGAGCTGTGGCTCGGCTCGGGTGTCCCCATAGCAAGCTGCTTGCTGTGGGGGCACTCAACAGGAGGGGAGCCAGGAGCAGCAAAGTGGGACCCGAGATGCAGAGGTGTATTTAGGTTTTGTGCTGTCCTAGGCCTGACTAAACTTGTGCACCCCCTAATTTAAATATAACCCACCCCTTCCTGTCATGGCCACACCCTGTGTTGTTTAAGACCCGCCCTGAAATTTTCGAGTGAGGACACTAGTTCTGAGGGCCTGGGGGGGGGGGCAATGGATTCCCTTAATTTACTTAGATTTCCTCTTACTTCCTGGTTGCCCATAGAGCAGGAAGTGAAGGGAAATCTTCGCAATGGGACAGGGATGGTAAAAATGAATGAATGAGAAACTTATATAGCGCGGCACATGCAAACTAAATCGCCTCTGGGCGCTTGTTGTTTCAGTCTTTCTTGACATCAAAAGAGCAGAGTTTTAATCTGTCTTCTGAAGGTCAGGTGGTTTTCCTCCAACCGAATGCTGGTTGGTAAAGCGTTCCAAAGTCTGGGACCTTGGACCGCAAACCTTCTTTCTCCTTTGGACTTGAATCTGGCTTTGGGAACTTTGACCAAATTTTGGTCGCTGGATCACAGAACGTGATTGGGATTGTGGGCTTCTATTTTATCGCAAAGATATTGCGGGGCTTTTCCATGGATGCATTTATGAGTCAGACAGAGAGCTTTAAAAGCAATTCTGTCTTTTACTGGCAACCAGTGAAGGGATCTCAGCGACGGTGAGATTGATTCCCAGGGTTTTTTCCCAGTCACCAGTCTGGCGGCCGTATTTTGTACGACTTGCAGACGAGCGATTTGGTACTTTGGGAGTCCGAGGTAGAGGGCATTTGCATAGTCCAGTCTGGAGTTCACAATTGTTCCCACCACGACTGGTACGTCTTCTTTGGGAATGAATGGAATAAGCCTGCGTAGTAGGCGCAGCAGATGGTGAGATCCGCTGACTACTGACCCTATTTGTGCGTCCATTGTCATGTGGGTGTCAAAAATGATCCCGAGACTTTTGACTTTGGCGCTAGGGGTGATGATCTGGCCCAGAATGGGTGGAGGTGTCCAGGCTGTTGCCAGTTGACTCTTGCGACTGGCATGAAACAGAAGAAGTTCTGTTTTGGAATTGTTGAGTTTAAGATAACTCCTAGTCATCCACTTTTCTATTGAAGAGAGACAATTCTCTAAGCTGAGATGATGATCCTTTCTATTGCAGATGCGAAAATACAGTTGCGTGTCGTCTGCATATGAGTGATAAAGTAGTTGTTGACTACTGATGACTTCAAAGAGAGGGCGAAGATAGATGTTGAAGAGCACCGGTGACAGAGGTGAGCCTTGGGGGACTCCACATGACAGTGCGTTTTCCAGAAGTGAACGGTCCCAACTTCACCGTTTGAGAACGGCTTCCCAAAAAGGAGGAAAACCATGGTAAATCACCCTCTGTGACTCCGGCTACCTCAGCCAGCCGAGTCAGTAGCAGTTTGTGATCTACCGTGTCAAAGGCTGCGCTTAGGTCCAGCAGAACCAGGAGACAAGATTCTCCTTCGTCTGCGGCCTCCAGAACGTCGTCCCATATTTTGAGCAGTGCTATTTCTGTCCCGTGTCCGGGACGGAATCCCGATTGCAGTGGATCAAGTAGGTTGTGGGTATCTAGATGCTGTTGCAGCTGTTGTACCACCACTTTCTCCATTACCTTGGAGAAAACGTTTAGCATTGTTATGGGACGGCGGTGATTTGGGTCCTTGGGATCTAGGGTAGGTTTCTTCAAGATGGGCTGGATTGTGCCCTCTTTCAGCAGGGAGGGCACTATGCCTTCCTTAAATGACTGGTTTATAAGCTGCGTAATGGGAGGTGCCAGGATATCGGCACATTCCTTTAGCAGCTTAGTGGGGATGATATCATTAGGCGATGTGCTGTTACGCAAAGCCCTGATAATATTTTCTGTGGCATCGATGGAGATGGATGCCAGAGTGAACTTTGTTGGTTGTAGAATGTTCCTCCGGGTGCTGTGTGGTAGCTCAGGGGTATTGTTTTGCGGAATGCTTTCCCGGATTCTCTCAATTTTATTGATGAAGAAATCCGACAATTCATTGCAAAATTCTTGGGTGCCTGAGTTGGGGGCTTCAAGACCTCGGAAGCGTTTCTTTTCCAGGCGGCTTCTGCCCTTCTACGCTCTTGCTTCAGTAGCGATAGCTGGTTGTTGAACCAGCCTGCCTTGTTTTTCCGGGTAAGGACTTTGCGTTCTGGTGCTACTAAGCCGGTGTGTCTGCGGCCGTTTGACCTGGTTGAATTGTTTTAATATTATTTTCCAAGGTAGATTTGAAGAGTTCCGAATGGAGCTTCTTCTGAGATCTAGACCAGTGTGTTGTCACTGGCTTGGGTGTTTTTATCAATAGGGCAGTATTGGAAATTGTGAATTTAATTGCATGGTGATCTGTCCATGGCAATGGTTCATTTTCCAAAACACTTACTTTCAGATTTTGTCTGAAGATAAGATCGAGTGTGTGACCTGAAGCATGTGTGGGCCCACGTACTAGTTGCTGAAGGCCTAATCCTTCCAGATGGTTGATACAGGCGTCGGCAACGGGGTCTTGTGAGGAGTTGGCCCAGAGATTGAAGTCCCCGAGCAGCAAAAGGTGTTTGCTGATTAGGGCGTAAGTGGAGATGAACTCTGTCCATGAGGGTAAAAACTGCGATTTAGGCCCCGGTGGCCTATAGCAGAGCAGAATACGGACGGTCTCCTGGGGGTTTGTTTGCAGTTGCAGAGTAAGGGTTTCCATAAATGGAAGCGAGTGCTGAAGGGCTGGTTTAGAGATCACAAGATGCGTCTTATGGATCACCGCCAGTCCTCCTCCTTTGCCCTATTCTGTTTTCTGTTATAATACGGTAGTGTTCTGGCACCAGTTCTCCAAGAATGGTGTTACAGTCGGCTGTGAGCCAGCTTTCTGTAATAAAGAGACAGTCTAAGTTGTTCTGTAGAATGAAATCGTGGATTTCTAATCGGTGTCTTACTGCCGATCTTGTATTGATCAAAGCACATGATATGTGATTTGGTTGGGGTGGGTAGCTAAATTTTTTGACTGATGATCGTCGATCGATCCTCAAAAGTTGCTCAAATCTCAGGGCCTAGGAGACCGTTTCCAGCAGACAGATTTGATCGTGTGTACGCGGCCTCAGGCCCCAGATGATTTCTGCAGAATATGGCCGAATGGCCATAGTGGCCCGTCGCCAGGGGGGGGGGGGGGTGATCAGGTGGCGGTGGGGAGTAGATTCCTTGAATCCTCTCTCCTTTTTTTTTTTTTGGTCCAGAGGAAGGCAAAAAAAAACTGGTTCAGCTAAACCAATATGCTGGGCAGGGAAAAAAAAATCCTTCCTGATCCCTCAGAGGCGATCGGTTGAGACCCTGGATCAAATGTCCACTAGGGCCATAGGGTGACAAAGACATTATATCATATATTACATGAGATGGGAAATTAATAATAATTCATATTGCAGGACTGGAATATTAAGGTGTTCCTACTAGATATCTGCTTTTAAAACGCTAAGTGACCCGGCTTGTGAACGACATTGTATAAAGGCTATTGAAATGTCTTGAGGTGTTGGCTATTCACTGTGAAAGACATATTCTGTTGAAAAGGTGTTAATTGCATCTACTCCTAGACAATACATTGTCTATGGTACACAAAGGTGTCAGACAGTACGTCTGTCTAGAATGTGATTGAGGTTCCTTATATGGGTGTGAAGATTATCTGTGATTGTGTATTATTCAAAAGGGAAAATCATTGTGTGATAGTATTTGGTTTTGATGTCATTACATCTACAGGAATGTCATTCTCTCTGAGTTAAGTCTATTGATGATAGCGGTGCCGACATGTCTGCCTTGTAACTGGCCATAGTTAGGTGGATTGAGGTCAAGGCATTGTGTAATTGTATTTTGAAATGTCTGCTAGATAATTAGCCCCAGTGTGAATAGGGGGGTGGAGATGGCATTGTCCTTTTGATTACTGTCAGATGCTTGTAACTGCATAAAAAGCTGTAAAGAAAACAATAAAGTGTTCATATCTTTGGAAGCAAGTACAGAGCTGAGTCTCGTCTTGATAATGGGAATTGATATGGATCGTGTATGCAATATTTTTGGAGTGTGTCAGATAAGCTTGTCGTGGTTGGACGGAAGGTCGTAAACGGTGGTGACCGTTACACCTAGTTAACATAAGGAAAATTTTGAAACAACGTGGATAATGCCTTTAAATGAAAACTAAAAACTCAAGAACCCTTTTGAAACAAAACAAAAACAAAAACTCAAGAACAAAAATACAATACATTGGAGCTTACAGTTCCGCTAAAACTCCCGATTCCGAAACTGAAAAATCAGGATGTACTTGGCCGAAAACCGAAACCAAAATGGACAGCTTTAAAAACAAATATATATTTTTTATATATAATTGTACTATATTCTACTTTTTAAATAACATTATGAATTTAATTGAATATGAATTTATTTTCGGCCATTATTGGCACTGATAACCCTATTTTCGTCCGATAATTTTCGGCTGATATATCAGTGCATCCCTTGTTCTTACATATGATGGTTGCATCAAACTAAGAACATTATCAGCAAGTACAGAAAATACCCACTGATCTTGCCAGAAATGCAGCACCCTTGTCACTTCCTGGGAGCTGCACAGAATATTTAATTTCTTAGCTATCTTCTGTAATCTACCAAGTGTTTGTAGTCCATCTCTGGAAAGTAGTCTAGAGTGACAACAACCATGGCACCCTCCATAGAGTGCAGGAGTGGCGTAGTCACCCAGGCACAGGAAGTGTGGTTTTGGCAGGATTGCCACGTAAAAATAAAGCAAAACAAATTTGAAAAAAAGAAAACAAAGGTAGCCAACACACCAAGAACTAGTAAGTTGCAGTATATTACATTTTTGGTTTTGGGTTTAGATACATTTTAAGTCATAAATGTAATATGAATAAATGAACCGAAAAACTGTTTACAGTAAACGTCCCAATACCTCAAAATTAGCTCCCGTTAAGCACATATAGTTTCTCTTTAACTTTAGCTCAATTGGAAATCAAGGCCACAACTCAATTGCTGTGTCCTTGGATTAAGACAGTTCTCTTGTGTCACTCGAATTCTACTTTTCATATCAGATCTAAGGAGCCGCTGCAAGATTAGGAGGATCTTCAGCACAGCAAATCCATATTTCATGCACAGATTAGAAGCAGCGAAGCTATTTTTGCACTAAGTCAAATCTTAGAGCAGCGAAAGAGAAAAGGTTTCTGCTGACACTAAAACGGCAAATCTCACAGGGAAAAGGATGATCTTTGCATTAATTATCCATTTATTTGCCGTATGCGCTTGCCAATAGTCTGTATAATGTTGCTGCTTTCGGTACAAAACATTGGCACACACCTGTCATCATCAATATTCCCTGATCACATAAATGATTATTGTGTTAGATGTCTACATAGAAGTAACAAGCTGTTGATGATTTAAGCTGGTTAATATACAAAAAGTCAAACTTTTGAAAGTCTTTGCTAGAGGAGGCTGCACTCCTGGAATTATGTTATTTCTTAAAGTGGTATTAAAGTCAAATTTTCAACTTTTTGCTACAAGTAAGATTTTTAATAAAGCATACTACCGGTAGTAGGTTTTGTGGATAACTACTGAGGGCCAGATTCTCATATATATTCGGCGGCGTAGCGTAAGCCATTTACACTACGCCGCCGCTGCGTACTAGAGCAAGTGCATTATTCTCAAAGCACTTGCTCCGTAGTTTTCGCCGGCGTCTCGTAAATCGCCAAGCGTAAACCCGCGCAATTCAAATGGGGCGGCTTGTATTTAAATTAAGCGCCCCCCCGCGTCGAACGAACTGCGCATGCGCCGGCCGGGGAAAAAGCCCAGTGCGCATGCTCCAAAGGACGTCACATTTTCTCAATGTAAACGACGTCATCGCAGCGTACGCCAGCCCCATTGAGAATCGACGTACGCAAACGACGTAAACGACGCACAACACGACGCGGTCCCGAGGCCATACTTAACATGGCATCCGACGGGACACGACGGCATCCGACGGGACCTCGTAAGGTTACTCCACATAGAAGCTGGGGTAACCTTACGCGAACGAAAACGACGTACGCGACGACGGTGCGGCGTAAAAGCGATCGAGAATCGGCGTACTACTTCATTTGCATATGCAAATGAAAAAACAACGTAAAGGCCACCTAGTGGCCGGAGTTGTCATTATACCTACGATCCGAAAGTGTAATGCTTTTACACTTGTCGGATGTAGAAGCGTATCTATGCAAAAGTGATGCTCAGCATCACACGCATAGATACGAGACAAAAAAAAAGGCGATACGACGGGGTATCTGAGATACTCCGTCGTAACGCCTCTGAGAATCTGGCCCTAAATGTGCACCATTTTGGAAATAAACACATTGGCTCCAGCTGAGGATGTCCCCAATAAATGCTCAGTATGTTCTGCATTCATTAAATAAGGAGCGCGCTGTGATTGCAAAGAGTGGCATGCTGCAATATGAACTCGACACATGGTTGGGAGTGATGTCACCGCAGGCCTGTTAAAAAAAATGGTTGTAGAGTTTACTACTGCGTTAACAGGAATGACACTTTTTAAAATGTTTCCCTTATAAATGTAGAAAACTGGTTCACACCCTTCAACCCACTGTTACCACATTTCACCACACTTCTTCATCATTTCTCCATTAAATGGCTTCGACATTTTTGGTGCTTCCATTCCAAAAAATGTTTATGGAACAGTTTTCTAAGAATGATGACTGTTTTTCTTGTGAAAAAAAAAGAATGATGACTGTTTATGTCCCCTGGAATGCTGTTCTGATTTAAATAGGTATTCTACCATACTGGTGTAACAGAAGGTAATGTTACTGGCGGCAGAACTCTTTGTTCCACAAGATGGCGGTAGCAAATGCACTTTATTTAGCTTGTGACTGACTTTAGGTGGTGGTACTCTGAGGGATATAGTCTGGAGGATGAACCAAGCCACAGCCATAACTGGGAAATAAACTACAATACCCAGTGGTACCTGAGAGCAGTAGGGGTCTGATAAAAGGAAAAGCCCACAAAGGAGCAGGGCAGTTGGGAAGCACACCAACCGGAGATAAGATGCTGTGCTGTGCCGTTGTCAGGAAAGGTTTCACCCGTTGGTGGCACTGTCGGTCCTGTGGATTGCAATACTGGTGTCCACCAGCGGGTGTCTTCTAACAGTCAGGATCTGTAGTGAAAGGTTTCACCTGCTGGTGGCACTGTTAGATCCTTTGGGCCATAGTACCGGTGTCTACCTGCGGGTGTCTCCTGGCAGTATCGAGTCAACATTATCCTCTATGATCAGGCGTCACCTGAGGCTGATTACTGCTGTGTATTAATACCCGGCAAGCATCCACACAATTTGCCTTGGTATCGTCCTTGTGCCCTGATCCGTACCTGCTGCCTGTGAACCTGATCCTGTATCTTGAACCTGTTACCTGTGTACCTAATCCTGTTACCCTGTGCATCTTATCCTGATTCTTATCCTGTCCTACTTGTTACCTTGTATCCCTGCCCTGCTGCCTGATCCCATCCACCTTATCCCTCTATTGTCCTGTTCCTTGCCCCATCTGCTTATCTCCTGTGAATGACCCTGGCCTGGCTAATGATTATGATTCCGGTATTTTCCAATTGTTGTATATACCTTTCTGACTATTGTTATTTGTGGGTCTCTGTCTGTTGGTTTGTTGTGCATTGTGTTATATTGGAGGTGGTTGTATTTATATTTTCACTTATCCTAATAAATCACAAGATTTTCACTTTACATGTGTTTGGTTTTCCTCTGTTGCTATCAATGCAGTTCTGGTCACACCTGGTTTGTGACAGCCATTTTGTGTGGATTAAATAATTTACAGCACATTGTACAAAGTGGAGCGGTGTGGAATATGTAATGTATAGCACAGTATACAAAGCATAGCAGTGTTAAGTATATAATGTACAGCACAATGTTAAAATTGTACAGTATGTTCAGTTGTACAGAGTAAATAATATTCAGCACTGTGTACAAAGTGTAGTGGTGGAGAGCATAAAATGTACAGCACAGTGCACAGAGAGGAGTGGTGAAGAGTAGATAATGTACAGTACACAGCGTACATAGTGGTGTGGTGGAAAGTATATAACGTACAGCACATTATGGTTTATAAAGAGTTTAGTGGTGGAAATATATAATATACAGCATATTGTACAGAGTGGAGCATTCTGTACATGAAATGTATCACCCACAGAGTGGAGCCGTGTGGATTACTGTATATAATGTACAGCACAGTGTTCAGAGTTTAACGATACGGAGTATATAATTCACAGAATAGTGTACATAATAGAGATAGGTAGATTATACAATGTAAGTACAGCATTTAAAACATGATGGATTTTTTTTATCCCTTTCCTGCTCTATCCTGGAATAAAAATGTTGTCGGCAGTTCCGCATTAACCTCTTACTATATCGATATAAAACCACCCTCTAGGCTCCAAATCTTGTGTTAAAGCGGTATTTCACCCTAAACATAAGATCTCCCATGCGATCCAGCATACTGGCGTCAGCGCCAGTATGCTGGGTTTTTTTTTTTTTAGTAGCACACTTACTGTATTATTGTGGAATTCCTTTTCTGTCCCCCGTGGTGGACGGCGCCAGTATAGCGCGTCACATCTTCCTAAAATACCCGATATGGACTCGGGTAATCTCGGCGAAAATGCGGCGCCTGCGCACAGACCTAGGAGCTGACTGCGCAGGCGCCGTATTTCTCCGAGTCCTACGGCTATGGCGCGTCACGCCCTCCGAAATAGGACTCGGAGAAATACGGCGCCTGCGCAGTCAGCTCCTAAGTCTGTGCGCAGGCGCTGCATTTTCGCCGAGATTACCCGAGTCCATATCGGGTATTTTAGGAAGATGTGACGCGCTATACTACAGCCGTCCACCGCGATGGACAAAAAAGGAATTCCACAATAATACAGTAAGTGTGCTATTAAAAAAAAAAAAAAACAGCATACTGGCGCTGACGCCAGTATGCTGGATCGCATGGGAGATCTTATATTTAGGGTGAACCTCCGCTTTAAGAATGTTGATATCACACTACAAGTTACATAATGGCAATATGCAAAGCAAGCATAGGAATGCAATTGTTGTTGCATAGTTCTGTTTTTACAGTTCCACATACACCATGCAAAGGAAATATTTCTTTACTGTTACAAATTGAAACAAAATGTTAAAAAGCTAAATTTGCTTTCAAAGGCCTTTTTAGAAATTCTCATCTAGGTCTGTGTTGAAACTTCATGGCCTCCACATATGACAAAATTAGTCTTTTTGAAGTAGGTCTGTGATCATAATGGCTGTTCCTTAATTTGATCATTTGCATCAAATTTTGCATTATTTGAAATAGCTTGATTCAACATTCAAGTCTGGACTTACATAAACTAAAGAATAAAGATTTCCTGCAGTTAGTCTAATGACTTTCAACCTACCGCATTGTTAGAGAGAGAGAGAGAGGGAGAGAATTTCTAATTATTGTTCCAGATTTCACAAAGAGGAGCTTTATCAAGCCAAGAACAAGTGTCCAGAGACAGGTATATGCCTAGGGTAGGTGATGGCATTGATTCATTTGTTGAAAGGTTTCAATCATCTTTCAACTACCATGAAAAACAACATATTCAAAGAGGTGATGGGAACTTTTAGACTTGCAAGTGTAGTCAAATGATGGAAAACTTAAAGCGGAGTTCCACCCAAAAATGGAACTTCCGCCTAATCCACTCCTCACCCCCTTACATGCCACATTTGGCATGTAACTTTTTTGGGGGGGAGTGGGGGCTTCAGGAGGAGTGGGACTTCCTGTCCCACTTTCTACTTCCGCCGAGGGGCTGGTTAGGCGATTAAGCTTAATCGCCTACAGCAGCCGCTCCCTGTAGGCGACCGCCTAGGACACTGACAGGTCCTAGACGATTGTCTGTCCAATCAGCGGTGGGCCACGCCAAAGGCTGTCACGGCTGGGTGCCCACAGTTAGAATGAAGACGCCGGCCGGGGTGGGGGGGAGAGGAGCAGAGCGTCGGCCGGCGCGTCGCTGGAACGCTTGAGCAGGTAAGTGAATGTTTATTAAAAGCCAGCAGCTACACGTTTTGTAGCTGCTGACTTTTAATAAACATAACATTTGGCTGGAACACCCCTTTAAAATAAGCTCTATAGTTCTGGCAAGACAGCTCTTACACAACAAGGCTTCGTTCAATGGGCATCCAACAGTAGCTCAAACCACTGAAATGCAAAAAAAGGACCAAGATCAAAATTCGATGAAAGAGCCCAGGATAATTTTAATTGTTAAAGAGAAAAGTCATATAAAAACAGCCAGCTCGTTTCGGGGGAAACTCCACTCCCTCTTTATCAGGGCCCAACACGGGATAAAACCTAGATGGAGTTAAAGAAAACAGTGACTTCACAGATCTATATTAGAACCAGCATTGAACTATCCTCATGAAAGACCAACCTGACAGCAGTTACTGAGCAGCAATTGACCCCTTTCTGTTTAAGACCCGGTCTGAAATTTTAGAGTGGGGGACACTAGTTATTAGGGCCTGGGGGGGGGGGCAATGTATTCTCTTAGGCCTCTTACACACAGATCAGTTTTTCTTCAGGTTTTTCTTTTCAGTTTACCAAAACTATGTAGTACAAGGGCCTGCCTGATTGCATACAAATTGAGACTCTTGAGGTTTGACCTCATATTAGATGGATTTGGTAAACTGAAAAGAAAAACCTGAAGAAAAACTGATCTGTGTGTAAGAGGCCTTAATTTGCATAGATTTCCTCTCTGTTTGTCTATGGGGCAGGAAGTGAAGGGAAATCTCTGCAATGGGACAGGGATGGCAAAAAATAAACTGTCAGGGGCTATAACCCTCCCTTACTCCATCCAAAATGAAAGAAAAAAGTGTTGCCTATGTAGCGCCCCCTTACTTTCAGTATGGGCACTACGCTAAAGTTAGCAGGCGAATGGGAGAGTTATTTTGCTCCCATTCCTAATTTGTCAAATTGCAGGCCGCTGCTATTTCAGAACTGTCCTGTGGGTCGGTCTGCGACCCGGGGGGGTGATTACACCCCTGGGTGTAACTGCTGTCAGTTGGCGCTAAAGGGGTTCTGACGAAGCCACTTTTCCCCAGCAGCCAATTCTTCCCTTGCTGGAGTTCTTCCCTCGCTGGGCATGCTGGGGAGGGGTATATCTGAGGCAGCTGCCGTGTGTTCTGGGCCGGTTCTTTTTCTCTGCACGGGGTCCACGTTCCAGGTGCGGCATCCACCTTCAGGGTGCGCGCATCCATGGACCCCGCCCGCATGGCCCATCTGGCCGGAGCAGCCTGCTCCATGGAAACCCATCCAGATGATGATGGGGGCCCCAGTGACTTACAGTTACTGGAATTGACAGGTTCATGTCAGCTGTCAACCGGTGACCCCTTTCATTGCATTTACTGAGAGGATACGCTCAATCCAAATTGTTCTCTTGAGTACTAAAGTATTAGGCCTGTGGCGGAGGCCCGAGCCAGGTCTGTAATGGAGACCTGTTCCTCCCAGCAACTTAAAAGGGATATTCGGGCTGCCAGACTTTAACAAGGGTCTGTCCGGAGGCACTTCACTCACTCTGGCGAGAGTGGCGACGAACTGTATCTACTACTACTGAGAGCAGGACTGCTCTACTTCTTATCCAGGCCTGATACCGCACTGTTCTCTATTGCTTCATCAACCTTTCCTATCCCCTGTTGATGTTGGCCGTGTTGGGCCCTGGAATATAGCATTTGAAAACCCATTTGATGACTGGACATTCGCTCACTGCTACTACTCACTGCTACTATCACTAGACACACTACAAGGTAACTTTATACGCCGATCCCAAACAACAACCAGTGGCTCCTTCGGGGGTGAGCGCTACACCTATAGTTCTACTTTAAGCACAAATTTAAAATACATTTATGGAGAGGACTGAGAAGATATAACCATGCCAATGGTGCAGCAGAAAACATATAGCACAGTGAGGAAGGTGTGTGGTCCAGGATGATAGGACAGTCAAAATTAGAAGCAGCTTGCATTACACTAACAATGTTAGTGGGTGTTTTCCCCCCACTTTTTAAAGGGCAGATCTGTTCAAATGAGCGTGTAGCACCATCAATCTGCGTGTTCACATGAGTGGTATTTAAAGTCCTTCCATTTACTCTTTTGTGCTATAGCACCATCAATATACAATCACATAAGGTGTACATACCTTTGTGTGAGAAAGCATTTAATTAATATGTGGATGGACAAGCTCCTCTGTCAGATCTGCAGAGCAACAGCTTGATTAGCTATGCAGAACACAAGCACCGTCTGCAGCGCAGGCAAGAGCAAACCTTTCCTCTGTTCCAGCTCATTAAACAATCTTCTGCCCAAGTTCTCGATTTGCAGCGTGCCTGACCTCTATTTTTTTGTGTAGCAAGTAATGGCATTGTCTGGATAATTGTAAGAGGTTGTGCTGAGTGGCACTTTTTTCCCAAATACACAGAAGTGAAATTCAATTTAGAAGAAAATGCATCTATAAATGAAGAGTTAGCTTGAGAAGAAAAATAAGGAAATGTCGGAAGAGATGATTATTAGTCTGTGACCAGCTACTACAAATGTTAGTTCTACCTTTGTGCTCTCATCAAATATATATCCTTTTAAGTCATCGAATTCATGTTTGTTTCATCTGCTCTAAGGCTCATGATATGAGCCGTCTGGTGAGTTATTTAATTATTTCCAGGGTAATTTCTAAATGTAATATGAAATGTCATCTTTATGGCACTTCCGTTTACCTGGTTTCATTTCATTCTTCATTTATTGTCTTGTTTCTGTGGATGGCATAGTCAGGAGATATTCATCTTCATATTCTGACATTCCTAATGTAATAAGCAATGAATATAAAATGAGAGGAAAGAGCTGCAGCTTACTCAGTATACCACAGGGACAACCAAGACTGCTGGGGACTTCAGAGCGGTCTAGAATTTGAAGACATCAAAAAAGTTACACCCTGTTTAGCATCATTTTTATATGTATTTAGTACTCACCTTTGGGCTTTGTTCACATGGGCAATGATGTCCGAATAGTATGAATGGGTACTACAGAGACAACAAAAACTGCTAGGAACTTCAGAGCAGTCTAGAGTTTGTTGACATCTCAAGAGTTATGCCCAGTACACACGTGCAGGATTTCAGACGGGAAAAGTTCTCGTCGTAAATCCCGAGGGGAAAGCCAAGAACCTCCCCCGACAGACTTTCCCCCTACACACGAGAGGTTTTCCCGACAGGAAAACTGCAATGGAGCTTTGATCGTCCTCCATCGCCGTTTTCCTCCATCCCATAGGAAAACTGCCAAAAACCAGCAGGCAAAAGTCCACCGGTTTTCCCGACAGAAAAAAAGAGAGCTGGTTCTCTTTTGTTGTCTGGTGGTTTTTGGGCAGTTTTCCCGTTGGAAAAACTGTGAGGACCATACACACAGCCAGGATTCCTGGCCAAAAGCTCTCCTTGCAGTTTTTCCTTTGGGAAAACCAGACATGTGTACGAGGCTTCACACATTGGTTAGCACCATTTTATGGTGTATGAGTAAACACTGAAGTTAGTGTGAAATGTGTCAGCTGTCCTAGGTTCCGTTGCTGTGATTTGTAGTGCCTGTTTCCAGTTTTTTACATTAAAGTTACGTTGGATCGGAGTGCGGCTGTCCTGATCATCTTTTGTTCCTATTAGCACCATTTTATAGGTGTTTATTACTCGTTCACACGGGAGATGTTGCTTGTATAGGTTTTTTGCAGAAAATATACTTTCTGGTGCTGTTTTGTATGCAGCCCATTTACCACCTCAATACAGGGCATTTTTACCCCCTTACTGCCCAGGCCAATTTCAGCTTGTAATGGCACACCTTCTGGCACCCACAGAAAAAATACAATGCAGTTCCAGAGATGTGTGGGAGTACCATTAACCCTAATAGCACCCTCACACGCTGGACCCGGCACCGCAGTTTCCCGCACTGTGAACCACACTGCACTATGAAGATACTCTGCAGCCGAGTTTCCTGAAAAGGTGTGGGGACCGTTTCTCTGCGATTTTAGTGGGTCCAGCAGCCCATTCAAATGAATGTTTGTGCTGAGCAAATGCAGCTATGGGGAAACCGCATAGAGGTGAACCAGGCCCAACAGTGACTTAGTGGTTAGCACTTAGACCTTGCACCAATGAGGTCTTTGGCTCAAATCCTGGATATGACTCTATCTATGTAAGGTTTGTTTGTTCCCTGTATTTGTGCGGGCTTTCTCCCACACTCCAAAGAGATGCTGGTAGGCTAATGGCTGAATAATTTAGCTCTGGTACGTATATACAAATAGACTTTATTGCATTATGTTGATCCCAAGCCTATGCAAATGGGGAGAGTTCAGGAAAAAACTGGTTACCTATCTTGTAAAAAATGGTAAAGGTGGAAAAGACTGAACAGATATTAGCTGCATTAACACTTTCAACTTATGTTATTATATACTTCAGTGCCTGGTAATGACATACTGCACATCTTGAACCATAGAGAAGTTCATAGAGAGTGTGTGTACCTGAAGACCTCAGAGGGTGGTCAGGTACAAGGTACGTTCTAACCGGAGCTGCCATAAATGTGAACTCTAAAAAAGGGTAACTTTTAGAGTGATGCTTTTTTAGAGCTAGATCAACAACAGTAATTGGTAGACATGTGCATTCGTCTTCGTCCGAATGCATTTTCGTCCGAATTTCAGGTATGTTGGTTATCATTTTAACAAACGATAATGAAAGCACATAGAACGAAAAACCGAAAGATCCGACATAAACTAATGCTTTATTTTCGTTTTTGTTGAGTTAGAATGTGCCTAACCTTAACTCTATTGGTCCAATATTATTCTACATAAAGAGAAAAGATTCGACATTTAGAGAAAATATTTTTCTTAGAACAGCCTTCAATGACAGATTCGACATAGAGAGACATGAAGAGTCACATTTTTATTTTATTTTTAAGATTCTGTCGAGTCTTCTTTTTTTTTTCTTAGAACATTCGACAGACATCATAAGCCTTCAATGACAGATTCGACCTTAATTTGGATTTTCGGACGAATGCATTTCTTTTACGAAAAACGAATTTCGGGAGTAACTAAATAAATTTATTGTTTGGACGAAAACTAAATTACGAAACAAAATATTTCAGTGTGCACATGTCTAGTAATTGGCAAAGGCTAAAATATCTGATTGAAGTGCTTTCTAAGAGCTGTCAGCTGCTGGCACTTGCCTTGGCTTTAGACATGAGGTTGTTGCTTAGTCTAGATGAAAGGTCATATAAGGTGATTATCATCTGCCAGTTGAATCACTAAAGGAAAATAGACTGTTCATATTGCAAAGGAAGTTGCACTTGCAAGACAATTTTCACCAGAGCTAAGGCTATTTTCACACTGCGGCATCATTTTTCCTGTGCTTTTCGGGCGCTAGCAGGGTGCTTTTAAACCCCACTAGCATCCGAATAAAGGGTTAAAAGCACCCGCAAAGCGCCGCTGCTGAGGTGCTTTGCAGGTACTTTGGCGGCACTGCCCATTGATTTCTATGGGCAGGGGCATTTTAGGAGCGGTGTGATCACCGCTCCTACATCACCTCAAAAATGCAGCTAGCAGGACTTTTTTTTAGCATCCTGCCAGCGCACCACTCAAGTGTGAAAGCCCTCGGGCTTTCAAGTTGGAGAGAAAGAGGAGGGTCTTTTAGGGCGCTTTGCAGGCTCTATTTTTAGCTCTATAGCACCTGCAAAGTGCCTCAGTGTGAAAGTAGCCTAATGTCCTGTACACACGGTCAGGATTCCCGACGGTCAAGGTCCACTGGAAATCCCGACAGGAAAATCGAACACCTGCTCTCCTGATGGGAAAACTCTGATGAGAGCTTTTGGACGGGAATCGAGGCTGTGTGTATGCTCCATCTGAGTTTTTCCACCGGGAAAAAGTCCGCCGGGAATGCCCAGCGGGGAAAAAAGAGAGCAGGTTTTCTTTTTTTGTCCAGCGTTTTTTGGCCAGTTTTCCCTTTGGAAAAACTGTGAGGAGCATACACATGGCTGGTATTCCCCGCCAGAAGCTCTCCTCGCAGTTTCCTATCGGGAAACCCAGTCGTGTGTACGGAACATAAGGCTGGATTCACACCTATGCATTTCTTCATCTTTTTCGCATTTTGCATATTTGCAAATCTACAAAATGCAAAAAGCACTAAACCTGCATAGGTGTTAATCTAGCCTTAAGCCTACGCAGGTTGCAGATTTGCATATTCCAGGTGCATTTTAGACATGTGCATTCGTTTTCGTTAGAATGCATTTTCGCCCGAAAATATGTTTTTTTCGTTATCGTTTTAACAAACAATAACGTAAGCACAAGAAACGAAAACCGAAAGATCCGACATAAAAAATGCTTTATTTTCTTTTTCGTTGCGGTAAAAATTTGATATAGAGAGATTCGACATTATAGGGAAAAGATTTGACATTATAGAGAAAAGATTAAACACTATAGAAATAATAGATTCGACATTACAGAGATTAGATTTCGATTTATGAGAAAATAGATTCGACAGTATTACTAGTCATACAACATTAGAATTCTTGTAGGCGGAATATTCGAACGGAAATGTACGATTCGACGTAAAGATTGGACATTCCGTTGAATATTCTTTTGACCCATTCGACAGAAACCAAGTATTATTGGATTTTCGGACGAAAGCTATTCCCCAACGAAAAACGAAATAAATCAAAACGATTTTCGGGAGTAACTAAATAAATGTATTTTCCAAACGAAAACGAAAAAACGAAACAAAATATTCCAGTCTGCACATGTCTAGTGCATTTTGCATTTTTCAATACAAATTTTTGATCCATTGAAGTCAAATGAAACCAAAAACACAACTTGCTGGTCCCTGGCCCTTTCCATAAAATGTGAACATAATCCATAGGAAACCATGCTAAATGGACTTTAGTGTGTTACTGCAAAACTGAAAATGCACAAAAAAATGCATAGGTGTGAACCAGGCTTAAGTGAATAAGGTGAAGCTTTACTGACTTGTATCATCCAATCATGTTGCAAGCAAAAACATATTTTTTTTTCTATTTTCCTTTCATTCAATTCTTTGCAAAGTGACATTTTACCACATTCACTAAGCTCTGGGGAATTTTTCCTTTCAAAGTGCAACCTCCCTTGCAAAGTGAAAAGCATATTTCCTTTAGCAAATCAACTGCAGGATAATTACCTTATATGGTTAGACTAAGCAACAAACAACCAACCTCACCCTACCTCTTATGTCTATAGGCAACTTTAGGTTTGCCAAACAGAATATATATAATACAAATAAAAAATTTGCTTCTGTAAGGCCACGTACACAGGATGAGACATATCCGCTCAAACATGTCCGACGGACCGTTTCCAGCGGACATGTCTCATCGGATTTTGGTCCGATAGCATGTACACACCATTGGACGAAAATCTCCTCGGGCTGAGGACGCAGTGACGTGGCGGCGATGTTGACGCCGCCACGTCACCACTCCAGGAAGTAAAATACTTCCACACATGCGTCGAATTCATTCGACGCTTGCGCAGAGATTTCTGTCCGCTGGTTAGTGTACTAACCAGCGGACATATCCGATGGACATGTCTCCGGCGGACAAATTTCAAAGCATGGGAAAACATGTCCGCTAGCCCGTACACACGATCGGAGATGTCTGCTGAAACGGTCCGTCGGACCAGTTTCAGCAGATAAATTTGATTGTGTGTGTACGCGGCCTAACACAAACAACAAGCGTAAGCTTCTAGGTAAAAAAAATTGCAGATTAAAAATTTGTATTCAATTTGTTTTAATGTTCTTCTCGCCAAATACGTTTTTTTAAGGGAAATTTCTGGTTGCACCCAATTGCCTGAAGCCCCAACAGCCCCCTCAAACTGAAAGATCCACACATTTGAAATTTACATGAATTATATTTTTAAATACAATTTAAGGGAGCTGCGGTGGCTCAACGCGATTGGCACTGCGCTGACAAGCCGTTCACCTCTGCAGCTAAGGGTTCGGATCCCAGTCTCGGCTACATGTGAATTGAGTTTGGTGGTCTCAGCCCGACTCCCGGTGGGTGTGCTATGCGAGGTAAGCCTGCGCTTAGTACGCCCACCCCCCTCACACAAAACCACCACACTTACACGCACTCAAAATTGGGTTAACATGCACGCACTTTGGCCACGCGGTCTCTAAAAAAAGAGAGGCGAAGGACTAACAGGGCTGGCTGAGCGGGCTAGATCCTCATAGGGGAGTCCCTCTGTCCCGTCGGGCTTCAAAGTGGAGCAGGTAGGGCGGGCTGTGTGGGAGGACCCCCTCACACCCGCCATTGCCACACGGGGGCATGGAGAAAGATGACAGATTGCCTCTGGGGGAGGTCTGCCTACTCCCAACTCCTGCAGTCCGGCTCCTCTCTTGAGTACACGCACAAAATACACTTTAAAAAAAAAAAAGATAAAAAAAAAAAAAAAAAAATACAATTTAAATTTACATTTTTACCTAAATAGTAAAGGCTCACAATTATGTATTAGTATTACACGAGAATAAACAGTTGTACTATAGTTTGTATGCAGCCTAATTATGTGATTATAATTTTAATTTATTTTAATTTAAATGTATTAAATACATTTTTAATTTATTCCCAATCCACTCTTACTAAGCCTTTTTCCAATCAATATTAAGTGGGTTTGTTTATTACACAGCTTAAGGAACTAAATACTAAATGCAAAATGCAGGTGACCCATAGCAACAAATCAGCATTCCCATTTCTAAAGTCAAGCCAGTACAGGATGGATCCAGAATAGCTGCAGATCATAACAGACCCTTGCCTTAATACTTTGCATTTGTGCTATATTATTGAATACATGAATTATGTGTACTGGGTTTTATTTCAGCTATGCTTTCATTGCGAAAATAATCATTTGATGTATTTCCATATTCATATTCTGTTTTTGAATTAGTTTGGTGCCCCCTTCTTTAACTGACTCCATGGCGCTGGGTTGAAGATGTAAATACTAATTTCTCTGGCTAGTAATATCCATATCTTGTCCCTTGGGATTTCTTCTTTGTGAGGGATCATTATATAATTACTGCAGTCATACCAGTGGAACAGCATGTCGAGCTCCAATAGAGTATTGATTGTGTGGTAAGCCAGAGATCCTCATCGTTACAAACTTCTCATCCATTTATTAATGTTATTCTTTCCATAATAACTACAATGGGATGTAAAATTCAAAGGGGGGATATCAATATTCCATTAACAAATGCCCATGTTAAATGCCTACTGAATACTCAGCATAGAGGAAGTCATTCATAAAGAAGTGACATGGCTATACATGCTTAGAGGAAAAAGAAATATGCTGCATGCACCATGGTGGGAAAAAAAGAGGCCTGTCTAACGGTTATAGTTCAATGGAGGATAATCTAATAATTTATTATAAAAGCACCACAGAGCTCCCCTGTTATGACCTGGATAGACAACTTTTAAGCCATGTGTGCAGACTGACCAAATATACATATTTTTTTGCATTTTTCAAACAGATATAAACATAAAAAAACTGCCAACAGGACAATAGAAATAGATAGTAAATTTAAGAAAATAATTTTTGAGTTTACATTTTAAAGTGGTTCTAAAGGCCCAAGGTTTTTTTTTTTTTTTTTACCTTAAAGTTGTTCTAAAGGCAGATGGTTCTCTTTGATAAACCCCAGCCAAGATAATAGAACTTGGAAGACAGACTTTCTGTGTAACACATTTTCTCAGATTTTTGTAATTATCTTATAATATTTATTACTACTTAAAGGTTTACAACCTTTGTGGTTTTTCACCTTAATGCATCCTATGCACAGTGGAGGTAGGTATGACATGTTTGTTTGTTTTTTTAAATAATCTGCAAACCTTTACAACCCTTTTAATTTGTATTTTTATTTTATTTTCTTCATAAATAAGTCTGTTGCTTATTTTTGTACTCTAAAAAGCACCCACCCCCCCATGTTGAGGGCATTCGGTCTGGTATGGTTCACAAGGAGGGGTGCTCGCTCGTCCCCTTCCTTTCCTGACCTGCCAGGCTGCATGCTCGGATAAGGGTCTGGTATGGATTTTGGGGGGAACCCCATGCCATTTGTTTTTGGCATGGGGGGTCAGCTTCGAATCCATACTAGACCCAAGGACCTGGTATGGACCTGGGGGGGGTGGGGGGGGGTGGGGGACTCCACGCTGTTTAAAAAAAAAATCAGCAATTCTTTTTTTTACATTCAGCTGTCAGTGCGGAAGCCGCTGACAGCTGATGACTCATCGGTTGTTAAGGATGCGGCTGCCGGCTTCCCGGCCCCTTTGTTAGCAACCAGTCATTTACAGTGAATGTACAGTTAAATAACAAACACAAATAGCGGCAAAATCGTGGTAATAACGCGGTACTTGCATTTTGGATGCGGGTCCCCGGCCCCTTCCAAAAAATGCAGAGGCACAAAAATGCATTGACGTGAACATGTTCAATAGGAACTCATGTTAAAAAAAATCTCGTAATTTCTGCAAAATGCATCGAAAAACGCATTAGTGTGAATTGAGATTTACACTAACAAATTGAAGCCAACTCCAGATCACACTTGAGTTACACAAGCAGTTACAGCAACAGTTTTTTCTTTTGGCATAAAGGTTTTACATGAATAAATAAAAGCTGATTATTGTAAACACACCTGTCAGTGGTAAATGGATTGCCTCAACACTCTTAGCTGATGCATTTGCAGTTCTGTTAAAAAAAAATTAAATGTAAAAAGAAAACTAATGTAACCATCACATCTAAGAATTAGTAAGGTGAAATACAT
This sequence comes from Rana kukunoris, assembly GCA_029574335.1. Taxonomy (NCBI): domain Eukaryota; kingdom Metazoa; phylum Chordata; class Amphibia; order Anura; family Ranidae; genus Rana; species Rana kukunoris. Next base: position 36,458,867 of record CM056055.1, read on the forward strand.
ATAATAAAAGTTTGCTTTTAGTTTTAATGCTGTTTTCATTTATTACAGGGAACAAGTAAAAGAAGAAGAAGAAGAAGAAGTAGGCTTGTAATTATGAAATGTGCCTGGAGTTGGGCTTCTAGTAGAAATGAAATTTAAATTTGCAACGATTCTTAATGTAATTTGCATTGGAGTGTTATTAAACAAGCAGAATTTTAAATTAACAGGTACATGGAGAGAACAAATAATTACCCACCAAAGATATTTTATATACCATTTAATTGGAAAATGTTAACTCATCATTACACTCTTTGAAGATACTAAAAAAACAATATTAATACTATAACGGAATAAGTGGCAGTGGCATGCCAGTAGATTCAAATTTTTGAATCAGGGCCTGGAGCCAGGACAAGATTAGAATTGTTGAATTTTACTTAAGTATTTTCCGTTATCTTTAAGTCTGCAGAGTTCAGCAGTGACCTTTATTCAGTCGTCGCCCGAGTGTCCAGGGTGCATCTAATTTAATTCCAAAGTCACAAATTCCACAATGTAAAGCTGAAATCTGTTTTACTGCAGGCACATAAAGAATGAAGAAGTGTGCTAATGTCACAAGCCATAAAAATGATATATATTTTCTCTGAAATCTGCAAAAGCTGGCAAATTAGCATGCAATCCAGCCACAATGCTCTCTATAAGATGAAGTGTCTAGTGGAGCAGTAAGGTACAGTCATTTAGCTTGAGTGGGAATGAAGGCAAATGATCATTTGAATGGCTGAGATGCAGTCTTGGCTCCCCACCAGCTCCGATATAACTGTATTTGTTGTTGTAGTAATGTGCAAATGTCTAAGGAAAAGTGGCGGCGTATACAGACTTATTAAAGCATTTCAGCATAACAGATTTACGGAGTGGATTACCTATTCGCAATTATGGGAAAAAAAGCACACCACAAAACAAATAATAAAACAAAGTCAAAAATATATATAAAAAAAGCTTACAGAAGAACACCAGGAACTGTAACAAATACAGTTAAAGTGGACTTCACACCAAATATAATTTTCCATGTTAAAGTGAAACCCACCCAGGGATGGACTGGCCATTGGGACTGCAGGGAGTTTCCCGCAGGGCCGATGGCTCAGTGGGTCGGCTTCAGTGAAATTGGACCGCCGCCCCCCTCCGCTCCTCTGTCTCTCCCTTCCCGCAGCGCTCATCTCCTCTCCCTCCCCGAAGCGCTCACCTGGGGAAACAGAGAAGCAGGGGGAGGACCAGAGGAGCAGGGGGACGACAGAGGAGCATAGGGGAGGGGACAGACAGCTGACTCAACAGCTAGGGAGTTTCTCACTTCTGCCTAATCTTGTCTCATAAGGGGGGGCACCAAACTGATTCTTTGCCCCAGGTGAAATAATGTCTAGCTTCCCCACTGGTACTGCCTATAAGAGTACCAGTACCAGCCGTTCTACTCTAATAAAGTAGAACGGCTAGTGGCTGGTGAAGGGGAAGAGGGGGCTTGGGGTGCGGGAGTTGTGCGGCCGCCATGGGAGAGACCTGTCAAAGTGGGCCAGTCTGGATGAAGTCCAGGGCCAAATTTTTGTCCCAGTCCAGCCCTGAACCCACCCATTTATCCATGTCTCTTGTTTTATTCACTTTGAAAAACACCCCCTTAGCATTTTAAGCCACAGCCACCTTGAGTAAGGGCAGATGATTCATGTAGCATTTAATTCCTGGAATGTATCTGCTCTTAGCTCAGGCATGCAGACAGAAGGGTTAAAAAGAGGGGGGTTGGGACTTTGAATGAGGCATATAGCAATCTTGCCATAGGCCTCCATCTCTGTAAGTGGATAAAAATGGTAAAAGTGGGACTTTGAATGAGATGCGATTTTAGCAAATATGCAATTAAATATAAACATGGATAATAAATTATAAGTAACCATGTGACCAGGCTCAGAATTGTCAACCAAAAAGCACTAAACCAAATTAAACTGTCTAACTGATGTAAGTAAAAACAGAGGTTTAGTTGCAAGCATTTGCAAATACCTGGGAAGCTGCAGCGCCAACTCCACGGCACTCTGCATGGCTGCAGTCCTATCTATAAATTTAAGGTCTCCTGAAAGGGAGCCCAGGTGTGCTAATCACCAGGCAGAGGACAGGTGAGGACCTAAAGCCCGCCCCTACCTAGAGTTGGTATGGCAAATAAGAGCACTGGAAAAAAAGAAAAAAGTAGGAGTGGAACAAGGACTGCCCAAAAAAACAAAATACCACCAGACTAGAGGCAGACCAACTCCAACTGGGTCCGCCAGTAAAAAAATGACAATGCATTAAAGAACTGATCAGTGGTAAATCTGTGTAGGCACTCCATTCCACTCCTAAATCGCATCTCCATCCCGGGATAGTGTTTAAAAAGAGGGGGGTTGGGACTTTGAATGAGGCATATAGCAATCTTGCCATAGGCCTCCATCCCTGTAAGTGGATTAAAATGGTAAAAGTGGGACTTTGAATGAGATGCGATTTTAGCAAATATGCAATTAAATATAAACATGGATAATAAATTATTTTTTTGGTTTTTTGGGCAGTCCTTGTTCCACTCCTACTTTTTTCTTTTTTTCAAGTGCTCTTATTTGCCATACCAACTCTAGGTAGGGGCGGGCTTTAGGTCCTCACCTGTCCTCTGCCTGGTGATTAGCACACCTGGGCTCCCTTTCAGGAGACCTTAAATTTATAGATAGGACTGCAGCCATGCAGAGTGCCGTGGAGTTGGCGCTGCAGCTTCCCAGGTATTTGCAAATGCTTGCAACTAAACCTCTGTTTTTACTTACATCAGTTAGACAGTTTAATTTGGTTTAGTGCTTTTTGGTTGACAATTCTGAGCCTGGTCACATGGTTACCTATAATTTATTATCCATGTTTATATTTAATTGCATATTTGCTAAAATCGCATCTCATTCAAAGTCCCACTTTTACCATTTTTATCTGCAGACAGAAGGGTGTGCTTAGCTGAGAAATGCTTTCCTCCCCTCCCCCAGATAAGAAACTCCATGGAATATATGATGTCATTTTGGCCTAGGCCAGAAACTAGGAACCTACTAAAGAAATGTAAAAAAAAAAGTTTAAAACAAGTAAATATAATATACACTATATTACCAAAAGTATTGGGACACCTGCCTTTACACGCACATGAACTTTAACCATTTCAAAACTGGGCACTTTCACTCCCAGGCCAATTTTCAGCTTTCAGTGCTCTCACACTTTGAATGACAATTACTCAGTCATTACTGCGTCTTTTCATCACACAAATAGAGCTTTATTTTGGTGACATTTAACCACTTGCCACCGGCCCACCGTCAAATGACAGAGGGACAGTGCGGGTCTCATTCTGGGAGGACATCATATGACAGTGCCCCAGAACGGCCGCTAGCCATTAGGCTGTCTAAACCTTCTTTGTTAAATCCCCCTGTACCAGTTTCTCAGTCTATCAATGTCTTTAACCGCTTGCTGACCGCTGCACGACTCTTTACATTGGCAGAATGGCAAGACTGCACAACGGGACATACCTGGCTCGCTGCCATTAATAATAAAAATATATAATAAAAATGCCATAAAACTATCCCCTATTTTGTAGATGCTATAACTTTTGCGCAAACCAATAATATACTCTTATTTCGATTTTTTTACCAAAATATGTAGAAGAATACATATCGGCCTAAACTGAGGCAAAAAAAAGTTTTTTTATATATTTTTTTGGGGATATGTATTATAGCAAAAAGTAAAAAATATTGCTTTTGTTTATTCTTTGTTTATAGAGAAAAAAAACCGCAGAGATGATCGATTACCACCAAAAGAAAGCTCTATTTGTGGGAAAAAAGGATGTTAATTTTGTTTGGGTGCAATGTCACACAACCCCACAATTGTCAGTTAAAGCGACGCAGTGCGGAATTGCAAAAACGCGCTTTGGTCAGGAAGGGGGTAAATTCTTTCGGGGCTGAAGTGGTTATAGATCTTGGGCCAGATTCAGGTAGGACTTAAGCCGGTCTATCTCAAGATGTGCCGCCTAAGTCTAAATTTGCGCCGGAATATCTATGCGCCGTACCCACAGAACTAGATACGCACCGAAATAGGCTATTCCCGACCGGCCTAACTTGTCTACGCCTGCACATCCTAGGCGCACATTTATTCCGTCCGCACCATTGATTTCCTATGAAAATATGCAAATGAGTGAGAAACGCCGATTCCCGAACATGGGCCCGTTCGGCACAGGCTAGGCGCGGTGTGCCAAGCTGTTTGGCCGGCCTAAAGTTATCCCTCATAAAGCAGGGATAACTTTGCACCAGACTTGCTCAAGTTAGCTGGAGAGCAGCTTCAGTAGCACCATTACAGACAAGCTGAGCAACCACACTTGCAGGACAACACATGGCAGCCGTGGTCCTAGCACTACTAATGGATCCCCTGCCACCAGGGCCAACATCAGGGGGGTACAGGCAGTACACCTGTAAGGGGCTCGGGGGTCCCCAGGGGCCCAGATGGGAATCCCCTAAAAAAATATATTTTTTATTTTTAGGGGTCCAGAGGTCCCCAGGGGCCACCAGGGCCCCAGATGGCGAACCCCCTCTTTTTTTATTTCTTTTTTTATAAAAAAATATATTTTTATTTTATTTTTTATTAAAGGACCAATTTTTTTCTTTTTTTAGAGGTCCGGAGATCCCCAGGGCCCCGGATGGCAACCCCCCTTTTTTTTATATATATAAAAAGAAATTACCAAAAAAAGGGGGCTTTCCATCCGGGACCTCTGGGACCTTTAATAAAAAGAAACCTCTAGGCTCTTTAAAAAAATAAAAATAAAAAAAATATATATATAAAAAAAAGGGGGTTTGACACATGGGACCCTGTGGACCTCAAAGCCCTTTAATAAAAAAAAATATATATATATAAAGAAAAGAAAAAAAAGAAATAAAATAATATAAAAAAATGTAAAACATATTTATAAAAAAGGAGGGTTGTCTTCCGGGGGCCCTGGGGACCTCTGGGCCCTTTATTAATAATAATAATAATAATAATGATAATAATTATTATATATATATATATATATATATATATATATATATATATATATATATATATATATAAAAAAAATATACAAAAATATATATACAAAATATTTTGGCCCCTGGGGGCCTCCAGACCCCTGAAAAAAATGGCCTTTTAATAAAAAAATTAAATAAAAATATATTAAAAAAATATATATTTCTTTATAAAAAATAAATAAAAAAAGAGGGGGTTGCCATCTGGGGCCCTGGTGACCTCCGGGCCCCTGGGGACCTCAGGACCCCTTACAGGTGTACTGCCTGTACCCCCCCTGATGACGGCCCTGGTCATAAGTCTCCATTGCTGTTATGAGGGCTGACATCTCCTGAGTGTTAAAGTTTTTTTTCCTCCTCTGCCTGTGGGTACGGGAGCAGCCATCTCACAGAAAAAGTACCTTCCCTGGGGGGGAATAAAACTGGATGTACTTTTGCATCGGCATGGGGAACATGTCTGGGTGTATTTTAAAGGCTGGGCATAAGTTGGGCTGGCGTATCTCTGTAAGTTGGGCCGGCATAGTTGTGAGCATGCTCACAAGGGAACGAACGTACTGAGCATGCTCCGTTTATGATACGCCGGGCGTAAATCACTGCTCCACATTCAGAACATCATTTGCATAAGGTCACACCCACTTACACTTACGCCAACGAAATTAAGTTACGCCGGTGCAAAGTTAGGCACAAGTGCTTTGTGAACACTGTACTTGCCTCTCTGAGTTATGTCGGCGTAGCGCAAATGAGATGCGCTATGCCGATATAAATATGCGCCGATCTACCTGAATCTAGCCCCTTGTCTTTAGAGATTTTGTTGGATTGATTTTAAAAAGACCTCATAATAACCCATCTGTCAAAACTGGTTAAAACAATTGTGTGAAAGAAAAGATCTAGTGGGCCGTCCAGCCGACAAAGGTGGGGGCATTGTCATCCTGGACAAATGTGACTATGAAAATGAAATGTTTAAAATCCTTAATAACCAGGAATCTTATTGTACACTACCTCATGATCAAACCAATAGGGACTTGGGGGGCATTGTTAACAAAGGTTTCCATGACTCTATTCTATTTAAAAAAAAATAATGCCTACTTGTACTTGGTCCCACTAGCTCCACAAATTCCCACTATTTATTATCTCCCTAAGATCCATAAAAGTACAACCAACCCCCCTGGACACCCTATCATCAGTGGGATAGACTTTGTAACATCTAGAATCGGCAGGTACATTTATTTTACCTACAGCCTCTGGTTAAATGAATGCCTTTTTATCTGAAGGACACCAAGGACACCATCTAACGTTTGGATAACTTCAACTTTCCAGAGGGTTGTTTACTGATCACTACTGATGTGGTATCCCTTTATACCTGTATTTCTCACCAATTCGGTTTTGAAGCAGTTCAATACTATCTGGCTCAAGATCCATCAGTACCTTTTAAACAAAAAAAAATGACCTTTGCTACTAGCCACAACTATTTTTGGTTTAACGGAAAGTTTTACTTGCAAGAAAAAGGTGTGGTTATGGGGGCTAAATTTGCCCCAGCCTGGCCAATTTATTTATGGCCAAATAGGAGGATGCCGTCTATGCCCATAAAAGCCCTAAGTAGTCCTCTGGGCACGTTACATAGATGACATCCTTCTCCTTCGGACTGGCAGTCTTGACTCACTCCATCTGTACATGACCGCTCTTAATGACAACAACAGAGGAATCACGTTTTCTTTTGAAGACCAGTCCATCGGAAATTCATTTTCTGGACTTGATCATCAAAGCAGAAGGTGATAAACTAGTTACGAGTACCTATTTTAAACCTACCGACAGGAATTTACATATTACTGTCGAAAATTGTCACCACCGGAATTGGTTACGTTCTGTTCCGCATAGCCAGTTCTTAAGGTTGCCTCACAACTGTACTAACCTTCATGACTTTGAAACACAAGCAATTATTTATCAAAATCATAGAAAAAAAGTTATTCTTCATCAGATCTTGATTTGGAAATTCACAAAGTACGAGAGTTGGATAGAGGTGAGCTATTTCACAATAATTCTCGCCGTAATAATGAAACATTTAAGGACCTTAAATGGTCTCTTTTTATGTCTTTTTCAATTCAACATTGTGAAATCAAACACATTATCAATAAGCACTGGCGAGTTTTGTCTCTTCCACAGTGAAATGCTCCAACTTGCCTGCTCGCTGTATTCTCTGGCGTTGTAAAATGATCTGAATGTGTGCAGCTCAGGTTACAGCGTCGGTCAGGTCTCCGGGAGTGACGTCATCTTGCGCTAGTCAATAAAGAGGCCTGAAGAGTAGCGTGTCCTGGTGGGACCATTGGACAGGTAAGTATTGACCCTTTAGCTCCACTTTAAGTATTAATCAAAGAGAATTAGTCACTGAAGGCCGTATTATTATTGCGGAAACATGTTTACTAACTTTGAAATTGTGTGCTTATCCTTGGTCCATCCCTGTAGCTGTAGTTATTGTTTTTTTGGTATTTTAGAGTCTTTCCAACAGCCAGCAGGGTGGGGCAGTTGGTATATCAGCATCCTGCTTGAAAACTACATCTCTTATGGTTCTTTGCACTGTCCATATTCACTGTACTGCTATTTCAGCTGAGCCAGAATGGAAGAACACCTCACCTGGCACCCTTTAGATGCGCACATTTCAGGGAGGGAGCTGGTCACTGGATTGCGTAGACTTTAGATATGAAGTCTGCTCTTCAGTTGATTGATTACACTCAATCAGACAGTGATCAAGAAACTGGTGCAGTGGCCGGCAGGGAGGAAAATGCTTATTTAATGGGATGCTGGGAATGTTATTTCACTTGGGCTCATTACTTAAACTTGTAGGGCCAGATTCTCGTCTGTTGCGGCGTAGTGTAGTGTATGCTATTGACACTGCGCCGCTGCAACAGGAGCAAGTGCCGTATTCTCCAAGCACTTGCTCCGTAATTTGCGGCGGCGTAGTGTAAATGGCCCGGCATATTCCTGCGTAATTCAAAGGGGGCGGCTTGTATTTAAATTAAAGCGGAGCTCCAGCCACGGTAAAAATTTTTTTTAAAGTCAGCAGCTACTAACAGTGTAGCTGCTGACTTTAAATAAAGACACTTACCTGTCCTAGGCGCCCGCGCTGATGGGCCCCCCGATGCCGGTCCCACGATCGCTCCGGGTCCCGTGCCGCCATTCACAATATGGGAAACAGGCAGTGAAGCCGTACGGCTTCACTGCCCGTTTCCTACTGCGCCTCCGCGAGTCTCACGCTGGCTTGTGAATGGGCGCGCTGCTCTCTGAGAACACACACAGTTCCCAGGAAGCAGCGCGCCCATTCACAAGGAGAAGAAGAAGAAGAAAACACACCGCGGATTAGGAAGAGGCAGATTACGGACTTCCGCATAGCAACAGCTATTTCGGGTGAGTATTTTTTTTTTTTTTTTCAGGTTTTTTTTTTTTATTTTTTTCAAACAACATTGTAAAATGTTGTTATACTGGGTGGAGCTCCGCTTTAAGCGCGACGATGACGACGACGACGGCGCGCAAATACGTTCGGGAATCGGTGTATCAGGCTCATTTGCATATTCGATGCAGAAATCGACGGGAACGCCACCTAGCGGCCAGCGTAACATTGCAACTTAGATCAGACGGTGTAAGTGACTTACGCAAGTTGGATCTAAGCAAAATCTATGCGTAACTGATTCTAAGAATCAGTCGCATAGATACCCAGCAGCAAAAACAGAGCTACGACGGCGTATCTGGCCCATATTCTTTACTTTCAGTGTATATTATAGGGTTTATACAGTGGGAGATATTTATGGGCACTAAATTTACACAGATTTTTTTAAAGAAATATGATTAAACAATTGAGAATTTAAAACTGTCTGTATACAGTTCATTTTTTTTTACTTTAGTTACTCTTTAAAAGCATATTCCAACTTTTGTAACAAATAAATAAATAAATAAACACACCAATATTACAAAAATGTGCATTTTTTATTTTTTTTGCGCTGGAACAAGGCTCTTGCAGACTAGTCCTCCAGTGCCCTAGGCACTGGACTTCCATGTATTACAACAGTGATGGTGAACCTTGGCACCCCAGATGTTTTGAAACTACATTTCCAATGATGCTCATGCACTCTGCAGTGTAGTCGAACATCATTGTAAATGTAGTTTCAAAACATCTGGAGGGCCAAGGTTTGCCATCACTGTCCTAAACTAAATATTGTACCAAATTTTTGGATTCTTGTTTTTTCTTATCAATTTTTTTATTTTATTTAAAGTTCAACATATCAAGCTATTGTTATACAACATTATATTCCATAGTATCATAAAGGAAACTACATAAATATCAAACATTCCAGATTATTCTATTCCAAAAACTGATACGAATAACACACCCAACTTAAATAGAAAGAAAATAAAAAGAAGGAAGGGAAAAAAATAAAAATAATAATAATATAAAACAATATATATATATATTTGTATTCACTTTGGGTTCCAATTCCTTAAATGATGCAGTCTACATCGATGCAGTATCCTTCAAATGAGCAAAATGAGTACTAAATTAGTAACAGTGTAGTTAGTTGTAGTTTTCCTCTTAGTCTTGGAAACTACTTTTTTTTTCTTTTTTTTTTTAATGCAGCTTTTCCACTAAGTAATCAGTAACCTGATTATGTTAAATTAAGAGCATAGATTGCTAAATCACAATGATGACCCAGTTATTGGTTTTTGCCAAGTGCTCTTTGAAATGGAGAAGCATTGGTGGGAAGTCCTTTTTTATATGCCAAGTTAATGTAGAAAGGAATAGCATTTTTTCAGAGCAAGACTTCATGAAAAGGTTTTAGTGATTTGTGTTCACAGATCAATAAACCCTTAAAGATGCTTCATCATCCTTGGCTACAGAGATGCATCTAAGCTGGTGCTTAACCACTTGCCTACTGTGCACCTACACCCCCTTCCTGCCCAGACAAAATGTTAGCTTCCGGCACTGCGTCGCTTTAACTGACAATTGCGCGGTCGTGCGACGTGGCTCCCAAACAAAATTGCCGTCCTTTTTTCCCCACAAATAGAGCTTTCTTTTGGTGGTATTTAATCGCCCGTGCGGTTTTTATTTTTTGCGCTATAAACCAAAAAAAAGCGACAATTTTGAAAAAAGACACAATGGCCCAGATTCATAGAGCGATTACGCCTGTCTAACTGGTGTTAGACAGGAGTAATTTCAAATTTTGCGCGCCGTATCACTAGTTTGAATCCTCAAACCATGATACGGCGGCTTCGGGCTTCGATCCGAGAGGCTTACGTCCTTTTTGGGACCATATACATTTATACAGTGAACAATGCTATAAATATGCATTGATAACTGTATAAATGTAACTGGCAGCGAAGGGGTTAACCACTAGGGGGCGGGGAAGGGGTTAAATGTTTCTCCTAGTTTGTGTTCTAACTGTGGGGGGAGGGGGGGTGACTGGGGAGGTGACCGATTGTGTCCCTATGACACAATCGATCTCCTCTCTCTCCCTGACAGGGACGTGCAGCTCTGTGTTTACACACAGAGCTCCACGTCCCAGCTCAATTACTGGCCAATTGCGTGTGCCCAGCGGCCATCGCGGCCGCCGGGCACACGCACGGGGGTCCCAGTGATGCGACGGGTGCGCGCACGACGCCGGCGGCGCGCGCACGCACCCCTAGCAGCTTTCTATGACTGCACGTCATATGAAGTTATTCGCCCGCCGTCATATGACGGTGGACGAATGACAAGTGGTTAATAAATGGGGGAGGGCAAACATACCTGCCCCCCTCCCCAGGAGGGAGATGGACGGCAGCAATCAGTGAGACTACCTGGCCAATCGGGTCTCAGGACCCACTTCCTGATTTGCTGGGAGGAGAAGCAGGAAGACAATAGTGAATAATAATTTGCAATTATCACACAACTGGGTGAGCTTAGGGCGCACTGAGCCTCCGGCTCTAATCCTGTGCTTAAAGCGGAAGTAAACCCATCGATTTAACAGTTTCAGAAAACAGTTAAATTTCCGGCATGCCGGGATTGCCAACTGTCACATTGGTTGTGCTCTCAACCAAACTGTCAAACCATCCAATGGCTGGTGTCATAACTGATCACATGTGCAGCACCACGGCAGTTGAAGATTAACAAGATGGCAGCTTCCTTGGCTGAAAATGATAGAAGGGTTTACTTCCACTTTAAGAAAAAACATTGAAATCCATGCATGATGCCCTGCATGTAAAATAGGGGCCGGGCACAAGGATTAGGGGGGGCGGCGCCCCTAATGGATGAACCGCCACTGATCTAAAAGATCAAATGTGCCTTGGTGACTCGGCCTCTCAGGCCATTACAGCAGCCCACATCAATGATAACATGGCAAGAGGTTATTCTGCTCTTTATGCAATTAAATGTAAAACAGTCATTGGCTGACATAATCATTCTGATTGTGTATCTAGTGTTTTCACATACTGGATGTGCGCTGAAAAAGAAACCTGGCCGTATGTGATATCTGTAGTTAGTCAATACATTCCTCAGGTCAAAAGCAGCGATGCAACAGATGGCCACTGATGATTGTGGATGCTGATGTCCCCATTTGGATCAGCCTCCGGGTTCCAGCATCCAGTACAGCAACCCACTCTCCCTGACACTGCACAGCATGGCACAGTTTATCTTGACACAGCATGGCTCTCTTACTCCTATCTGGTTGGCACGAATTCCCCCAACTGCCCGGCTTCTTTCCGAGCTTTTGCTTTTATATAGTCCCTCCCACTTTGTAGTTGAGGCCCACGAATGTCAGTAATTATAATCCTTCTTCAAAACTACATCTCCTAGACTGCTCCTGTTAATCTGCAATCCAGTTTCAGTTCAGAAAGGACAATTGGCAACGCCATCCTGTGGACAAATATGGTTCTGAAATTCAGTAACATTGCCCAGTGGTACACACACAGTATATCCCAGGAGACTTCAGCAGGAAAGGAGGTTTTCTTAGCTAAGCATACCCTCCTGCCTACATGCCTTAGCTAAGGGCAGATGGGCAAGTTTGCGTTAAATATTAAAGCGGAGTTCCACCCAAAAATGGAAGTTCTGCTTTAAGTGATAGTGACCCCCTGAAATACCACATTTGGCATGTCATTTTTTTGGGGGAGGAGCAGGTACCCTGTTTTAAGAGGCACCCAGCTCCCACTTCCTCCCCTGGCTCTGTGGTGCCGGAAGGAAGATCACCTCTCCCCCTCCCGCCCTGCAATCTTCTGGGACATGTCACAGGTCCCAGAAGATTTATTGGCCATCCACAGCATGTAGTGCGGCTCGCGCTTGTGCAGTGTGCGTCCATCTGTAAAGCACACATTTCGAATGCCGGTGACGTGGAGAGGAGGGCGAGAGGAGTGGGGCTTCGTAACGCCTGCATCGCTAGATCGTGGGACAGGTGAGTGTCTGTTTATTAAAAGTCAGCTACATTTTTTGTAACTGTTAACTTTCAAATGGGTGGAACCCTACAATGAATTAGATAGCATTTTTGGTGCTCAGATGCAGTGTGCAATTACTCTGTCCAGCTGGTAAATGTGCTGGGAAAATGTTTGCTTTGTTTGTTCTCTGCAAAGCTCCTCCAAGTGCACCTTACTTTTAAGGCTCCTTTCACAACATGAAGATGTGAAATAGTGCATGTTTTTTGAAAATTTCTGCACATACCCACGTTTTGCATTTAGAACAGCCTATTAATTGAAGTGGCTTCCTTATGCTTGAGAAACGCTCACACCATTTAAAAAATCTACTACACTGAAACGCATATTACTGCCGTACCATGCGCGTAGGGTGACCACATTTCCAAACTACCATTCAGGGACACCCTCCCTTCCCAAAAATCAGCTTGTGCTGTAACGAACAACAGCACAGTGATTGGACATAAGAGGCGGGATATATGATTTCGCCAATCACAAGCATGGTGTGGGATTGTGCTCCTCCAGACATTCCCGGCCAGGACAAGTACTATTAGTGAGTAAGGAGGTGATGTTGCAGCCTTTTTTGGGGGCATCAGATTGGCCCAGGGGGGGTTGGCTGTGTCAGTTTCATTCCGGGACACTGTATTGTCCTGAAATGAATGTGACTGGGACAGACCTGCAAAATGCGGAACTATCCCGGGCAACCCGGGACACGTGGTCACCCTATATGCGCGTGGGCCTGTGTAAATGCACGTGTGCTAGCATGTGTGTTAGCAAGATGCATGAGGGTGCCATTAAGAATTAATGGCACCACCATGTATCTGTAAATGAGCAGTACGTTTTTCTGCATTACGTGAAAATGCAAGGTTTTTCAGGCGTTCCCCCAATGTAACATTTGTGACTAAAGCCTTAGGCCCCTTTCAGACTGGGGCGGGAGCCGTGGTGGCTATAAAAATAGTGGCACTATACTGTTGGATTTACAGCGGGATTCGGCCGCTAGCGGTGCGGCATCAACCCCCACTAGCGACCGATAAAGGGTTAATACCGCCCGCAATGCGTCTCTGCAGAGGCGCATTGCGGGCGGTATTGCCACGGTTTCCCATTGTTTTAAATGGGAAGGAGTGGTGAAGGAGCGGTATACACGCCGCTCCTCTCACCGCTCCAAAGATACTGCTGACAGGAGATTTTTTCTCTCCCGCCAGCGCATCGCCTCAGTGTGAAAGCCCTCTGCCTTTCACATTGAGTAGGCAGTGAAGGATTTTTTTCAGGCGGTATAGCAGCGCTATTTTTAGTGCTATACCGCCTGAAAAACTCTTCAATGTGAAAGGGGTCTTAAAGGGTCACTAAAGGAAAACATTTTACCTGTTTACAGGGTTTACAGGGTATAGAGACATAAAAGTTAACTGATTCCTTTTCAAAATGATTAAAAATAGATAAAAATCAATCATATAATGTGCCTGCAGGTTAGTTTCACTTTTGAACTGGCTTCATGTTTCTGTGAAGTAGAAATAGACACACAGAACAAAAACAAACAAATCCAGGGCAGTGTTTTGTTTTTTAAAATGAATCTGATTGGTTCTGGGAACTTTTAGACACACAGTAATGACAGCTTAGACCACCGTGAGAAAGCTCCCAGCACTGTGGTTATAAGGAAACAGACAAGCAGGAAGTGTGGAGATCAGAGCAGGATTACAGCAACTTCAAAGCAAAAACGAACAATAAGGACATGAAACCAGTACTGCAGTAAGGTAAAGGAAGCTATTTAGCTAAAAAACAAAATTCCTTTAGTGATCCTTTAAGGTTTGGGGTGGTTGCCATTTTTGTTTAGCTTGCTGTACATAGTTTCCAAAAAACATTGCAGCACCTTTTCTTTGTACTACTCCCAGGAGCCGTCAGCTCTGATGCAAGCAGTGAGTTGGCTCCTGGGGGAAGTTATGCAAAAATCAAAATGCTTTCATGGGTGGATGTCCTGAACAGTTTGCATGCGGGCCATCCTAGGTAATGCCAACATTTGATACTGAGCCTCCATGACTGCAAGAACTGAAATCCCAAAAAAATAGAAGGGACTGGCACTGGCAGTAAGGCTGAGAAGGAAAGAGCTAGATGATGCTAGATATCTTCTGACTTGCAGCTTATAATGCACGCTGTGAAAAACCTCAATGTGCGGTGAAATCAGATCAAGCAATTTCAGTGCAGGAGAGGAGTCTGTAAAACTGTGCAAGAGCAGATTTCAGCTTTGAACAATATATTCTTTATGACTTTCTGAAAATAGTTTCCTCTTTGTTGTGTTGGAACAGATACAATTGCACAATGATAAACGATGGCCACAGCTGCACAGGAGAGATATTAGTGCAGGCGTTCTGATATAAATTACACACAATGGGTAGCAAACCTCTCCAGGGTTAGAGCAAGGCGTGTGAGAGACAAGGAATAGCCAGCAGTGCTTACAGTAAAATGCTTGAAGGGGTTGTAAAGGAATTTTATTTTTTTCCTAAATAGCTTCCTTTACCTTAGTGCAGTCCTCCTTCATTTACCTCATCCTCCGATTTTGCTTTTAATTGTCCTTATTTCTTCTGAGAAATCCTCACTTTCTGTTCTTCTGTCTGTAACTCCACACAGTAATGCAAGGCTTTCTCCCTGGTGTGGAGAAAGCCTCTTGAGGGGGGATGGGTGAGCAGGAGTGTCAGGACACTCTCTACTTTGTAGGTACTTTGCCCCCTCCCCCCTCAAGAGGCTTTCTTACCACCAGGGAGAAATCCTCGCATTACGGTGTGTAGTTACAGACAGAAGAACAGGAAATGAGGATTTCTCAGAAGAAATAAGGACATTTAAAAGCAAAATCGAAGGATGAGGTAAGCGAAGGAGGACTGCACTAAGGTAAAGGAAGCTATTTAGGGGGAAAAAAATTCCTTTACAACCCCTTTAAGCATTTTACTGTAAGCACTGCTGGCTATTCCTTGTCTCTCACATGCCTTGCTCTAACGGCGTAAGTGGAAGTAGGTGGAAGTGGGCGTGATCCATGTTAATGAAGCGTGACCCCATGCAAATGATGGGCCGGGCGCCAGACAAGTACTTAAAATAAACTGCGCATGTGTCGGGACATGGACGTATCCCCGTGCGCATGCGTACAACCACGTCGGAACAACTCCTAAGATATGCCGGATCACTGTGTACGCCGTGAATGTAACCTCGGGCCTTTAGGAAGAAACTGAAGACTCACCTCTTCTGATGGATCAGGACGACAATGGTAGCAAGCGCCTAGAGGCGATTTAGTTCGAATGTGCAGCGTTATACAAGTTCCTCACTCACCCACGCCCAGCCAGACCCACGTCGGCCCATATTCACAGACGTCCAACGTAAAATACGTAGGCTCGTGTTCCCTGGTCGATACCTTTCCATGGGTTGCGCCTTATCTATGGGGAATAACTTTACGCCGAACGTAAAACTTACGCAAACCGTGTAAATCATGCGCCGGGCGCAAGTACGTTTGTGAATCTTGGTATCTCCCTCTTTTGCATATTTGAATAGAAAATCAATGGGAGCGCCACATGCGTCCAGCGTAAATATGCGCCCACTCTACACCGGCGTAGGCAAGTTACGTCGGTGGGATGAAGTCTGTTTTTAGGCGTATCTTAGTTTGTGGGTTTGGCGCACAGATACGACGGCGCATATTTGTACTTACGCGGCGTATCTGGAGATACCTCGGCTTAAGTGCTTTGTGAATCCGGGCTTGGTGTTTTTTTTCCAGCCAGTTCTGAAATGATTTATCTTTGTCTAATTTTTTTACATCACAAGAAACCTGACATTTTAACAGGGGTGTGTAAACTTTTTATATACACTGTAATTGCAATTTATATTCTGCTATAACTTCACGACAACTCAAGCAAACTGAGGCCAAAAGGTTTTTCTCAGCTGTCATATCCCGTGTTTTTATGTTAATACAGAACTCTTCTGACTTAACAATTACACTCACACCAATTTTCACAATTCCTCAAGTGTAACCTAGAAGCGCTTCCAGTTTCTTCATGCTATGAAAGTCACTGCAGATACTTTACATCCTCATTAGTAAGCTTTCGAATGAAACTTTGAAATTCAGATGGAAACCAAAAGAATATCATGGAAATTCTGCTTTGTTAGATTAAAGCAACTTATGTGCAGCACCTGAACCCTTTTAATGTATTTATTGCTGTTAGTGCTAGTTCACACCAGATGCAGCTCCGTGCGCTTTTTTCTGCACAAAATGCATGCACAGTGTTTTCCTTGTATTCCAATGGCTCTAGATCACACCATGCAGTCAGTTTCCGGTCAGTTTCTGCACCGGAAACTGACAGCATGGTGAGAACTAGAGCCATTGGACTACATGGAAAACACTGTGCATGCATTTTTAGTGCAGAAAAAAAGCGCACAGAACTGTACGGAACTGCATCTGGTGTGAACTGGTCCTTAAAGAAGTCTTTGCATGCTTATTTGATGGTAAACTGCTGTCAGATTTAAAAAATATAGGTTTGAAGTGCATGAGTGCATTTGTGCATTAGTTTTGAATGCAGTTTTTAACCTCACGGACTTGAGATGAATGTAGTTCTTGACCTCCCTTAATTGACCTCAGATGAATGTAGTTCTTGACCTCCCGGACTTGACCTCAGATGAATGCAGTTCTTGACCTCCCGTACTTGACCTCAGATGAATGCAGTTCTTGACCTCCCGGACTTGACCTCAGATGAATGCAGTTCTTGACCTCCCGTACTTGACCTCAGATGAATGTAGTTCTTGACTTCCTGTACTTGACCTCAAATGAATGCAGTTCTTGACCTCCCGGACTTGACCTCAGATGAATGTAGTTCTTGACTGCCCATACTTGACCTCAGATGAATGCAGTTCTTGACCTCCCGGACTTGACCTCAGATGAATGCAGTTCTTGACCTCCCGGACTTGACCTCAAATGAATGCAGTTCTTGACCTCCCGGACTTGACCTCAGATGAATGTAGTTCTTGACCGCCCATACTTGACCTCAGATGAATGCAGTTCTTGACCTCCCATACTTGACCTCAGATGAATGCAGTTCTTGACCGCCCATACTTGACCTCAGATGAATGCAGTTCTTGACCTCCCGGACTTGACCTCAGATGAATGCAGTTCTTGACCTCCCGTACTTGACCTCAGATGAATGTAGTTCTTGACTTCCTGTACTTGACCTCAAATGAATGCAGTTCTTGACCTCCCGGACTTGACCTCAGATGAATGTAGTTCTTGACCGCCCATACTTGACCTCAGATGAATGCAGTTCTTGACCTCCCGGACTTGACCTCAGATGAATGCAGTTCTTGACCTCCCATACTTGACCTCAGATGAATGCAGTTCTTGACCGCCCATACTTGACCTCAGATGAATGCAGTTCTTGACCTCCCGGACTTGACCTCAGATGAATGCAGTTCTTGACCTCCCATACTTGACCTCAGATGAATGCAGTTCTTGACCTCCCGGACTTGACCTCAGGTGAATGCAGTTCTTGACCGCCCATACTTGACCTCAGATGAACGCCGTTCTTGACCGCCCATACTTGACCTCAGATGAATGCAGTTCTTGACCTCCCGGACTTGACCTCAGATGAATGCAGTTCTTGACCTCCCATACTTGACCTCAGATGAATGCAGTTCTTGACCGCCCATACTTGACCTCAGATGAATGCAGTTCTTGACCTCCCGGACTTGACCTCAGATGAATGCAGTTCTTGACCTCCCATACTTGACCTCAGATGAATGCAGTTCTTGACCTCCCGGACTTGACCTCAGGTGAATGCAGTTCTTGACCGCCCATACTTGACCTCAGATGAACGCCGTTCTTGACCGCCCATACTTGACCTCAGATGAATGCAGTTCTTGACCTCCCGGACTTGACCTCAGATGAATGCAGTTCTTGACCTCACGGACTTGCCCTTAGATGAATGCAGTAGTGAAAGTATTGGTGTTGGACTGAGATACACGAAAATTATAAACAAAGTATATTTTCTTAATAGTTTGATTTAAAAAAGCACAACCAGGCAAGGGCTATAAAAAACGTTGCAAAGTAAAGATCGCCTTTCCCATCACTCTCTTGTTGTGGGATCCTCGGAGCAGCGTTTACCCTGTTGCAGGTTCACATTGTGATCAGGATCTGTTTGACCCCCCCCCCCCTGTGCTACAGCTGCTGAGAAACTACTCTCCCTAGACGTCTTTCCTGTTTAGGAGCTACAGGCTTTTCCTCTTTCATTTAACATGCTACTATATGATACCATTGTAATTTTAGTAGAGCTGGGGGCTCGCTACTGCCTCTACTCACATTGACCAGTTATACTGTACATTCACTGATCCTTGCCTGCAACATCCGCCATATCCAATATATCAACTTACCTTACTATCCACACCCGAGTTATGTGTATATTAATGCATGCCTAAGCTCCTGAAGAAGCGTTTACACGTGTAACATGTAGAGCCAAGCTATTTTATACTATCATCAACTCACACCAAGTATGATTGTTCCAACAAGGACATCATCCTAACCATACAGGATTATACCTCTTGGTGTTTGGGTTATGTATTGTTAAAAGCATTTAGGCAATCTTTACTTTGCAAAGTTTTTAATAGTCCGCGTCTGGTTGTGCTATTTTTTAAACAATCTGTTGATAAAATATACTTTGTTTAAAATGTTCGTGTATCTCAGTGCCTAGAAAGTCCAACACCAATCATTTCACTACTATACTCAATATATGGGATATGGCACTGTGTGTTATATTAATTTGGTATCCACAGCACCACCCTGTGGTGATACCTTTTAATAACCCATTTCAATATACTTAGATCAGTGTTTTTCAACTCCAGTCCTCAAGGCACACCAACAGGTCAAGTTTTCAGGATTTCCCTCAGATGAAATGGCTGTGGTGATTACTAAGGCAGTGAAACTGATCAAATCACATGTGCAAAATAATGGAAAGCCTGAAAACATGACCTGTTGGTGTGCCTTGAGGACTGGAGTTGAAAAACACTGGCTTAGATGAATGCAGTTCTTGACCTCACAGACTTGACCTGAGATGAATGAATGCAGTTCTTGACCTCACGGACTTGACCTCAGATGAATACAGTTCCTGACCTCACAGACTTGACCTCAGATGAATGCAGTTCCTGACCTCACAGACTTGACCTCAGATGAATGCAGTTCTTGACCTCACAGACTTGACCTCAAATGAATGCAGTTCTTGACCTCCCGTACTTGACCTCAAATGAATGCAGTTCTTGACCTCATGGAGTTGACCTCAGGTGAATGCAGTTCCTGACCTCATAGACTTGACCTCAGATGAATGCAGTTCTTGACCTCACGGACTTGACCTCAGGTGAATGCAGTTCCTGACCTCACAGACTTGACCTCAGATGAATGCAGTTCTTGACCTCACAGACTTGACCTCAGATGAATGCAGTTCTTGACCTCACAGACTTGACCTCAGATGAATGCAGTTCCTGACCTCATGGACTTGACCTCAGGTGAATGCAGTTCTTGACCTCCCGGACTTGACCTCAGATGAATGTCATTTTGACCTTCTGGACTTGACCTCAGGTGAATGCAGTTCTTGACCTCACAGACTTGACCTCAAATGAGTGCAGTTCTTGACCTCACAGACTTGACCTCAGATGAATGCAGTTCCTGACCTCACAGACTTGACCTCAGATGAATGCAGTTCCTGACCTCACAGACTTGACCTCAGATGAATGCAGTTCCTGACCTCACAGACTTGCCCTTAGATGAATGCAGTTCTTGACCTCACAGACTTGACCCCAGATGAATGCAGTTCCTGACCTCATGGACTTGACCTCAGATGAATGCAGTTCTTGACCTCCCGGACTTGACCTCAGATGAATGTCATTTTGACCTTCCGGACTTGACCTCAGGTGAATGCAGTTCTTGACCTCAGAGGAATGCAGTTCTTGACCTCACAGACTTGACCTCAAATGAATGCAGTTCTTGACCTCACAGACTTGACCTCAGATGAATGCAGTTTCTGACCTCACAGACTTGACCTCAGATGAATGCAGTTCCTGACCTCACAGACTTGACCTCAGATGAATGCAGTTCCTGACCTCACAGACTTGCCCTTAGATGAATGCAGTTCTTGACCTCACAGACTTGACCCCAGATGAATGCAGTTCCTGACCTCATGGACTTGACCTCAGATGAATGCAGTTCTTGACCTCCCGGACTTGACCTCAGATGAATGTCATTTTGACCTTCCGGACTTGACCTCAGGTGAATGCAGTTCTTGACCTCAGAGGAATGCAGTTCTTGACCTCACAGACTTGACCTCAAATGAATGCAGTTCTTGACCTCACAGACTTGACCTCAGATGAATGCAGTTTCTGACCTCACAGACTTGACCTCAGGTGAATGCAGTTCCTGACCTCACAGACTTGACCTCAGATGAATGCTGTTCCTGACCTCACAGACTTGCCCTTAGATGAATGCAGTTCCTGACCTCACAGACTTGCCCTTAGATGAATGCAGTTTTTAATCGCATAGACTTTTGCATGCAGTGTGTTTTCTGCTTCTCTGAATTACCGCAAGTAATTGTTCATTCCTGGAGTACCACTATCTAACCATCTTAGCCTTTTCTGCTCCTTCTTCCTTGTTGTGTCTTCAATCTTTCCGAGCATTAGAGCCTTCTCTAGTGAAATGTGTCTTCTTGTAATAGGGCCAACGTATTTGAATTTGTGCTAGTCTTTCTGTCCTTCTAATGAGCAATCTGGAGTTAATTCTTGGAGTAATAATTGGTTCTTGCAGCCCAGAAAACAATTTCAAAGAATCAATTTTTTGTTAAAGTGATTGTAAACGATCACCTTGTAAAGCAACCGATTCAGTTTAAAATAGAAATTAAAAGCAAAATAATTGTGTATAGATATAAAACATCCATTATAAATTACCTTTTTATAATTAATCACATTCCCTCTGTTTCCAGCTGCATACAAGCTGAGGGGAGGAGAAGCAGCAGAACACGTCCCAGTGAAAGGCGTGTCAGAAGAAGTCTGATCATTGAAGAGTACACTGAGGCCTCGTACACACGATCAAATCTGTCCGCTGGAAACGGTCCGCTGGACCGTTTCAGCAGACAGATTCGATCGTGTGTACAGCCGAGCCGACGGATTTGGCCACCCGACAGATTTCAAAGCATGCTTTGAAATCTATCGGGTGGGAATCCGTCCGCCCGACATGTCTGCTGGTTAGTACACTTACCAGCAGACATGTCGTCGCGCACCGCCGCCGCACCGCCGCCGCACCGCCGCCGCACCGCCGCCGAATGGATTCGGCGCATGCGCGGAAGTGTTTTACTTCCTGGTGCGGTGACGTGGCGGCGTCAACGTCACCGCCACGTCACCGACACGTCAGCGCTCTCTCTGCTGGCGGGGATTTTGGTTTGCTCGTGTGTACACGCGAGCAAACCAAAATCCCAGCAGACAGATTTGTTCAAATCTGTCGGACGGACAGATTTGAACAAATCTGTCTGCTCGTGTGTACGAGGCCTGAGTTCCAAGCAATACAGAGAGAACAGGATACTTTCTGATACAAGCACATGGTACAGCAAGCATATATCAGGAATATGAAATGTTGGGGTAACAAACATAAGTCCTTAAAATGTATGTAAACTCTAAGGCGGCGTACACACGATCGGACATATCCGATGAAAACGGTCCGCGGACCATTTCCATCGGATATGTCCGATCGGGAGTTTGATCCGATGGCGTGTACACACCATCGGATCAAATTCCCCGCCGCCGGACGGCGCGGTGACGTGGCGGTGACGCGGCGGTGACGTTGACGCCGCCGCGTCACTGCCACGTCACCGCACCAGGAAGTAAAACACTTCCGCGCATGCGCCGAATCCATTCGGCAGCGGCGCGGCGGCGGTGGGGGCCGACATGTCTGCTGGTAAGTGTACTAACCAGCAGACATGTCGGGCGGACAGATTCCCACCGGATAGATTTCAAAGCTTGCTTTGAAATCTGTCGGGTGGAAAAATCTGTCCGCTAGCCCATACACACGAGCGGAGATGTCTGCTGAAACGGTCCATCGGACCGTTTTCAGCGGACATATCCCCTCGTGTGTACGCCGCCTAAGGCCGCGTACACACGATCAAATCTATCTGTTGAAAACAGTCTGACAGACAGTTTCAGCAGACAGATTCGATCGTGTGTACAGGCGGACAGACAGATTTTGCCAGCAGACAGATTTTAAAGCATGCTTTAAAATCTGTCTGCTGGGAATCCGTCCGTCCGACATGTCTGCTGGTTAGTACGCTAACCAGCAGACATATCTGCCCGCACATGCGTCGAATGGATTCGACGCATGTGCGGAAGTGTTTTACTTCCTGGTGCGGTGACGTGGCGGCGTCAACGTCATCGCCACGTCACTGCGCTGTTTGCCGGCGGGGATTTTGGTTTGATCGTGTGTACAGCGATCAAACTAAAACAGCCCAGCAGACAAATCTGTTCAAATCGGTCTGCCAGACCGATTTGAACAGATGTATTTGGTTGTGTGTACGTGGCCTAACAATTAACTTTTCTTATTTGCTCCTTTTCTGTCTGAGAATATACAATTTAAGGAATTGTATTCTTTTTATTTAATAAGTACAGAAAAAGCATCGGTTGTCGATGTGAAACGCGTCAGCTTTTGTTACCCCACTGTTTGCTGTTTTTGCTGTTTTAGTTATATTTTTTGACTGGAATAAACAGACACTATTTTTAAGTTTTTTCATCCATTGGAGTGCGGCTGTCCAATTCTTTTTCCCTACATTGCACTACGCATTGCCTGCACCCACATGAGTTTTTGAACTTTACTCACCACTGAAGAGTGTCGTCTGGAACGGAGGTTTTCCCTTTATCTCATAATGTCGCAGTACTGAAAAAAATTGCTGATCGCCACCATTACTAGTAAAAAAAAAATATTAATAAAAATGCCATAAAACTACCCCCTATTTTGTAAACGCTATAACTTTTCCGCAAACCAATCAATAACCGCTTATTATGATTTTTTTTTTACGAAAAATATGTAGAAGAATACGTATCGGCCTAAACTGAGGAAAATTTTTTTTTTATATATTTTGGGGGGATATTTATTATAGCAAAAAGTAAAAAATATTGAATTTTTTTCAAAATTGTGGCTCTATTTTTGTTTATAGCGCAAAAAATAAAAACCGCAGAGATGATCAAATACCACCAAAAGAAAGCTCTATTTGTGGGAAAAAAAGGATGCCAATTTTGTTTGGGAGCCATGTCGCACGACCGCGCAATTGTCAGTTAAAGCGACGCAGTGCCGAATCACAAAAAGTGCTCTGGTCATTGGTCCGGGGGTTAAGTGGTTAAAGAGGAACTGCAGTCTGCTCACATAATTTGTAATAAAAACATTTTTGTATATTATTTTATATATACTGTGATTCTGTACTTGACAAATATGCTCCAAAATCTTCCTCCACTGAGTTTTACTGCATCCATTTTACCTGTGGGCAGCTGAAGCTGCTGCCTGTTCACTTCCTGGATTTACACAGACACACCTCCAGCTCTGCAACTCTCAGTGGCCCTCTTATAACTCATCCCCCCCTCCCTTCCTGGCAAATTCTCATGAAAGTGAGAGAGAGAGAACTGTGCATGATATCATAAGCCTAGGTATTTACTGGCAGAAAAAAAATGTTTTATTATTCAAAGTTAAAACAACAAGGGCAGAAGATTTAATAGATGGAAAGATGAAAAATGACTTAGTTCATTTAATAGCTTAAAAAAACCTGAAATATAAAAAGAAGAATAATGAGCTTATAACTTAAGGGATTTCCAGGATCACTTGATCTCTGTACAATATTGCAGAACAATGATTCAATCAAAACAAGTGTTAATCAACACAGAGTCGCACAGCATGCTAAAAAAGAAAGATGATAACAAGGTATCAACTGCTTTACTTGTTCACAGTGATTTTCTTTTTTTAGTGTTGTCACCTCCCACAGATAATGTGATTTGTTTGCTATTACATTGCAATAGGAGTGGGTATCACTTGAAATCCCTATATATTTATTTTTGTTCCATTCATTTCTTAAAAAGACAGGCGTTGTGATTTTGTTATATTTTTTTTAATTATTGAAATTCATGTTAACTTTCAACTTTTGCTTTTAATGTTCTTAAGCCTGTGAAAAATTCAAATAGATTGTAGATTAAAGAGTGAAAGCAGCTTGTCGAGTTATAGTCATTTTAGTAGTGCTGAGTCCGAGATACAGGTAATGGAACTGGGATCTACTGGGAATGGAATTAAAAAGTACAAGGACTAGTATTTTTACGGCTAATTTCCAGGCAGATGTAAAGAAAAGAAATGCCAATTGCTGCAGTTGTGTACTTATTTAAAAAAATCATTAAAAATCAAATGTCGCCAGCATAATTACCTAAATGTGTCTTGATACTTGAATCCGCTCGTGTGATGCAGTGCCCTTGTGCTGATAGTGAAAATGCTTACAGGAGACAAAAGCAAATTGTGCAGAGGGATGACCCCAGCAGTATGCTGCTGCTCCATTATTGTCCAATAAATGGGAGTTCCTGGACCAAGCTGTGCAGTTGAGGTGGAAAGCCTGGCTATGCTATCTAATAGTGGCCTATATGAAATTACAAATTATTTTTCCGTTTTAAAAAAATAACACAGAAATTTTATTATCTCTGTATTTAGCTATGTGCCTGGAACTTGGAGTACATTTACGTTTAAATAATTATAGGATAACTATAAACCTGCCAAAGTATTTTTATTTCTGTTGGGAGATCCAGAGAGTATCAGTAGGTCCTGAACCTCTGTGCAGATTACAATTAATAAAATCATATAGCCTGTTCCACATAATTGGATAATGACTAAATAGAAGCACCCTAATAGAGACAACACTTTACAGCTATTTCCCCTGTATCTGTGTTTAAAGGGGAGTTCCACCCACAATTTCACTTTTTAAATATAAATACCCCTGTAATACACAAGCTTAATGTATCCTAGTAAAGTTAGTCTGTAAACTAAGGTCCGTTTTGTTAGGTTGTTACAGCATTTAGATTTATAATCTAGAAATAGACCGTGGCCATCTTAAGTGTGGGCATCACATGTGGAGTCGCAGAAGGCGATTTATCTTGGTTCTCCTCTTTTCTGGAAAACCGATCGCAAACAGTGAAGTTAGGACCTTTTACGTCTGAGAAACGCACAGTTACATGCGGAGTCCCTCAAGGATCGCCTCTATCACCAGTGCTGTTTAACGTCTATCTTCGTCCTCTTTTTGAGATTATCAGCAGCCAAAAACTGCTCTACCACTCATATGCAGATGATACGCAACTGTATTTCCGCATCTGCAATAGACAGGATCACCACCTCAATCTAGAGACATGCCTCTCTTTGATAGAGGATTGGATGACAAAGAGTTATCTTAAACTCAATGGAGCAAAAACAGAACTTCTTCTGTTTCACGCCAAGCGCAGGAATCAACTTTCAACAGCGTGGACCCCCCCGCCTATTTTGGGCAAACTCATCACCCCTAGCGCCAAAGTCAAAAGCCTAGGGGTCATTTTTGACTCCTTTATGACAATGGACGCACAAATAGGGTCAGTAGTCAGCGGATCTCACCATCTGCTGCGCCTACTACGCAGACTCACTCCATTCATCCCTAAAGAGGATTTAGCGGTCGTGGTGGGAGCAATTGTAAACTCCAGGTTGGATTATGCAAATGCCCTTTACCTCGGCCTCCCCAAATACCAAATCGCTCGTCTGCAAGTCGTTCAGAATACGGCCGCCAGACTTGTGACTGGGAAAAAACCCTGGGAATCCATCTCACCTTCACTGAGAGCCCTTCATTGGCTGCCAGTTAAAGACAGAATTGCTTTTAAAGCTCTCTGTCTTACGCATAGATGTGTCCATGGGAATGCCCCCCTTTATTTATGCGAAATAATAAAAGCGCATAACCCCAATCGCGTTTTGCGATCCACTAATCAGAACCTGCTCCAGGTTCCGAAAGCCAACTTCAAGTCCAAAGGAGAAAGAAGATTCGCGATCCAAGGTCCTAGACTATGGAACGCTTTACCAACCAGCATTCGGTTGGAGGAGAACCACCTAGCATTCAGGAAAAAGGTCAAGACTTTTCTCTTTTGATATCAAAGGAGACAGGAACAACAAGCGCCCAGAGGCGATTCAGTTCGCATGTGCCGCGCTATATAAGTTTTCATTCATTCATTCATTCATCATGAAGCCAGACTGTATGACTTCCTGGATTTCAGCTTTGCATATCTTGCACATGCTCAGTGCTGCACCTAGGTTTCAGTCAGGTTTGCAAGGACTACTGGGAAACATGATGCCTATCCCAGAAACCCTTGCAAATAGCCTTGTGACTTAATAGTCTAGGCTTAGGCTAATAAGGAGGAGGAAGTAATGAAGGACTACAAAATAAAGGTATTTACAAGCAACAAAATAAATAAAAATTGTCCATTCTGAACTCTATGAGATTAGGGCATGCAGCACAGACAAACATGAAAAAAATGGGTGGAACTCCACTTTAAGGTTTGACTGGCATAACTGTACTAAACAACTAAGCAACAGAGATCTTGCAGGGTCTTAATACTGATACTCCCTCACCTGGTGTCAACCAGCAATCTTGTTCCAAGATTGTTTCCTTTAAATTGTGTCTTTAGATTAGTATTGAGTAAAGCCTTAATTATTGTGTAGGCAGGTGCGGCTGATTTTCTCCGCTGCAGGTGGCGCTCAACTGCAGCGGCATTGCAGAGGGAGAGGAAGTCAAGAGAAACATGGCTTCTGCATGGTTTCCTGTGTCCCTGGAGCAGCAATCTGGTTGAATGCTGTCAGCCCATGTGACTCTAATGGCCATCTTGGGTCAGGCAGAGTCTATTAAAGAGCCTGGCTTCTGAGTTTAGCGCCCATTTGGTGCGTAGGAACAGGTCACCGAACAGTCAGGGACAGCAATAGCGACAGGTTCCAGATGAGTAAGAAAAGTCTAGGGATCCTCCATCTTCCTGGAACCCTCCCCGCCTTCACACGGACTGGACAGGCCATATTCCGCCCTTTAAGACAGACACTGTCAGTTTGTCTGAGATCTGCTATGCTACAATCTGCTTTTCATCTGTGAGTGTTCCTGATTGTGCTGCCTTCCTGTCAGGGTGAACTGTTATACTCTGATAACAATACAAGTTCCTTCTATTGCATCAGGAGTGTGTGTGTGTTCTGCCGCCGCACCACGCTGCACCCACCAACAATTGTTATTTAAGAAACTTGGCCACTTATTACAATGCCACCACCATGACACATGTAGATGTTTTGCTGTGTGATGGCTCACTTGCATTATTTGGAGAAGCAAGGAGTGCTACAAGCTGTCACCAGAAGTGATGCAGAGCTATGCTAGATCCATTCATCTGTCATAGTGGTATCTGGCTCCTCTTCTCACTCTGTTATAATGGACACAGCTGGCTTGGGGGTGGAGTTGAGACCATGCCTGTGTATGTGTCTCTAAAGCAGGTGTCCTATTGCTATTGCTTGGGGTGGAGCTAAGCCACCCCCAGTGTTGCCATAACCAAGCCTGTATTTGTACCACATTTTCTCTGAGTTAGAAATCCAGTAGTGTGGCTGGGAAGCAGGGGAGGACTGACAACTCATGGGGCCCCCGGGCAATAGAAGATTATGGGGCCCCCAGGCTTACAGATGGCCACCAAGCCAGGTGGCAGTACAGAGGCGGGGCAGCTAAAATCTCGGGATTTTCACATCAAAAGCATGTAGGTTTTGGACATATCAGGAACAGATGGAAAAAAAACACATATTTTTACATACTGTCCCTGGTTTTAATGAGCCTGGCAACCCTGATGGGGCCCCCTAGTGGCATGGGGCCCTCGGGCAGTGCCCGAGTTCCTCAATGGTCAGTCCGCCCCAGCTTGGAAGTAAAGGGGCTGTGGTGGTAGTGATAAGTTGTCTCATAAAAGGGTGCAAAGCATAGAAGGTGTAACAGCCATGTGTGACCCAATTGTCATAGGAACTATCTCAGGGTGTATTACCAGTTCCTGTACACATTTCATCTCCTCTGTGTCCTATTCACCTTAACTGTCTGGAAGGCTGCACATCTAGATGTCTAGATTCTGACCCTCGTGATGCTGCTATCCTTGGTTGGGGACTCTAGAAGAGCTTTTACTGGACGCTATCTGTTTCTAGTGAAATATAATAAAATATTCACACCACAGGCTGGTATGGGTTCTAAGTAGGAAGACCCACTACTGGAGAACGGAGTCTCAGAGAGATCAGGGATTTTCCTGAATTTTCCCTTGAGGCAGCATTCACACCTGAGCGTTTTGTCGCCTGATGCGTGAAGCTCCAAAACACTAGAGGGAAAAAATACATTATTCTCAATGGAGATGGTTCACATCTCCACTTCAAAAATCGCGAATTGGGCGGATTTGGGCATTTTAGAACGTTTGTATTCCCATAGAAAGTAATGGAAACGCTCAATTCAAGCGTCTGGCACGACAATGAGCGTTTCTTACGGGCGTTTTGACGCTTTAGTCAATAGAATATTTTACCCAGGCAGAAGATAAAAAAATCTACAAATATAGCAGCAAGTGATGAAAGAGATGATGATTTTTCCTATTGGCTAAAATAAAAAACGTTGAAGTTAAAAAGCGCTGGACAACGCTGTATGCAAACACGCGAATATGTGTGAATACGCACAACAAAATGCATGACAAAACACCAGAAAAAACGTCCGTAAACGATACGCTCAGGTGTGAATGCAGCCTTACAGTGCTTGCACTCAGATGGACTTTAGGCTTTCCAGGTGGATTTCTATCCCAACAACACCCTGTCTCCAGGCAGTTACTCTTACATAAATCATGCAATAATGCAGGCCCATGATTTGAATTTTATTTAACAATTTTAATACAGAAGAAGGTGAAAAATTCCCAAATCTGAAATCCAGGTTCTTATAACTTCAGTACTGGGAGTTGCTCTAGTAGCACACAGCTAATAATGTTCCTATGTAGCTCATTCCAGTTCTCTGACTACAACTTTCAGACACTAGACCCTCATATTACCTCCACAAGTCAATTGCCTCACTCAAAGTCCCACCTCCCTTTATTATTTGCAATGTACATAGGGTCACCCAGAGGGAAATGTTTTTTTTTCTCAACAAAAGTGGAGTTACACTTTAAAGCAACAAAATGCGTTCAGGACGGATGTTCACATGCATGTGAAACGCCAAATGCTGGTAAAAGTGCGTAAACACGTCTAAACGCGGTAACTCGCGTTTTTTAAGCGTTTTCATTTGTAGGCGTTTTTAATGGGAAATCATTTCTGACGAGAGAGAGAGAGAATGAATATGAATATATTTTCCTATTGCAAATGGGCAGAAATTATTCCTTATTGAAAATGCTTCTAAATGAAAACGCTCATAAACGCCCTTAAACGCGGCATGTAAAAGTGGCAAAATGGAAGTTTTTTCATGTCGGTTACTAGCTGTCAAGTTATATCGTTTAGAAGAGGTTTTCAAATGTCCAGTGTACACGAAGCCTTAAAGGGAAGAAAATGTGAGTATGCGCCTCAAGAGAGCAGGCACAAGTTATTTATAGTGTATCTTAGATGACCTAATAAAATTGTTCATGATCCTCATGCCACATACACACGATAATTTTTTGGCATGAAAAAAACATAGTTTAAAAAAAATGTCATTTAAAATGATTGTGTGTGGGCTTCACATCATTTTTCGGGTTCTGAAAAACGACAATTTTTTTTTTCCGAACATGCTGCATTTTTTAACAATGTTTTAAACTATGTTGTTTTTCGGGTTGTAAAAAATTATCGTGTGTGGGCTAAAACTATGTTAAAAACCCGCGCATGCGCAGAAGCGAGTTATGAGACGGGAGCGCTCGTTCTGGTAAAACTACCGTATCATAATGGAGTAAGCACATTCATCACGCTGTAAAAGACAGAAAAGCGCAAATCGTTTTTTTACTAACACGGAATCAGCTAAAGCAGCCCCAAGGGTGGCGTCATCCGCATAGAACTTCCCCTTTATAGTGCCGTCGTACGTGTTGTACGTCACCGCGCTTTGCTAGAGAATTTCTTTTTAAATGATGGTGTGTGGGCAACGTCGTTTAAGGCTGCATTCACACCTAGGCGACAAGTAACGCCGCGTACGCGGCTTATTTTGCCGCGATTCGATTAACTTTCCATTGCTGTCTATAGCCGAACGCCAATGCCGCCTGAAAAAAAGGGTCCGGGAACTTTTTTTCAGGCGGCAGGCGTACGGTGTTTCGGCGTTTGGCGTGAGATGTGAACCATCTCATAGACAGCAATGCAAATTCGCCCCTCCAGCGTATCGAGCGTCGGGCATTGGGCGTTTTGTCGCCAAGGTGTGAATGCAGCCTTAATGATGAAGTTGGAAAAACTTTGTTTTTTCTACATGCCGAAAAACGTTGTTTTTTTATCATGCCGAAAAATGATCGTGTGTACGCGGCATCAATCTTCCACCACACCTGTGGTGTTGGTCTATACATTGTGCTGTCTATATGGTTAGGTAGAGGAACTGGATATGCAACAGTAAGAACTATAATATTAAAACGAGTGCTTTCATCGAGATCTTAACCTATACAGGAGTTATATCCTTAATTTTACATATTTTTCCATAATAAAGTATTCCAGATATTATTGTGTGACTGATCGTCTATATTAATGGTCTTTTTACTTAACCAATTAAATGGGAAAAAAAAAAGAATCAGCTGCTAAAAATACTAAACCGAGTTGCTTAAAACCAACAATTACATTGAATATAGCATTTTTGTTGCTTGCCAAGTGCAATTTCGAAAAATGATTTTTTTTTTTTTGATTGCCATTTCTTCTTTTTTTACAATCTTAGCTTTTCAAAGCTGTGAATGCAAGAGAGAATTGACATTTTTCTGGGGCACAAAATATACTTTCATAAAAATAACTGTAGAACAATTTACAAAATGTTCCTTTTTCTGCTAAACACAGTTTATTTTGACACAGCTTTAGAGAATTCTCACAAATTTTGTTTAAAAAAAAGGAGTACTGGAATCATTAGTGAAAGATTTGGAGTTAGGCTGCATTCACATCTAGGCGGCAAGTAACGCCGCGTACGCGGCATTACTTGCCGCGATTCGATTCATTTTTTTTTTTTACAAATTATCTCCATTGATGTCTATGGCCGAACGCCAATGTCGCCTGAAAAAAAGGGTCCGGGACTTTTTTTCAGGCGACAGGCGTTCGGCGTTTCAGGGATGTGAACCATCTCTATAGACATCAATGGGAATTTTCCCCTCCAGCGGCACGAGCGTCGGGCGACAGGCGTTTTGTCGCCTAGATGTGAATGCAAGGTTACAGTCCAAAGTAGAATGTTAGGCCGCGTACACACGAGGAGACATGTCCGCTGAAACTGGTCCAGTTTTAGCGGACATGTTCGATCGTGTGTACGGCCTAGCGGACAGGTTTCCAGCGGACAAAAGTTTCTAAACATGCTTAGAAACTTGTCCGCTGGAAACCTGTCCTATAGTTAGTACACCCAACCATCGGACCGAAATCCCGCGCATGCGTCTAATTGATTCGATGCATGCATGGAAGCATTGAACTTCCTTGTTTGAGCATGTCGGTGTGTTATACGTCACCACGTTCTCTGTCTGCGGGGATTTTGGTCTGATGGTGTGTACACAGACCAAAATATCCCTTCAGACATGTCCGATGAAAACGGTCCGTCGGACCTGTTTCATCGGACATGTCTCCTCGTGTGTACGCGGCCTTATGCCACGTACACACGATCATCTTTTGTGATGAAAAAAAATGACGTTTTCTGTGAAGTAAAAAACGACGTTTTTGAAACGTCACTTTTCAAAGACGATTTTGCATACACACCATCGTTTTTTCACAAAAAGCAAGGTTACGTTCACCACTCTTTTCCATTGAAGCTCGCTTCATAACTAGCTTCTGGGCATGCGCGGGTTGAAAAACGTCGTTTTAAACAACGTTTTTGCTACACACGGTGACTTTTTGTGAAACAAAAAACGACGTTTTGAAAAACGACACAAAAAATTCAAGCATGTTGGAATTTTTTTTTGGTCGTTTTTTTTAAGACAAAAAACGACGTTTTGCCCACACACAATCAATTTAAATGACGTTTTAAAAAACGACGGTTTTTTTCATCGCAAAAAACGACCGTGTGTACGCGGCATTAGACTAAAGAATATGCAGTCATTATCACTCTTCATTAAAGGTTGTCACCAACCCAAAAATATTTCAGATAGAAGCACAGAAAAATCTAATATTTGAAATGCTCTTGTAGTGGTTTTCCTTTCCATAAATCATTTTTATTCACTGGTCAATATTCCTCAGAACTCAAATTACTGTCTGTGTTGACAGCTCTTCAGTCCCTCGCTACATCCCCCTACAAAACCTTTTAGTAGCTGTTGAATGAGTCTGACATTACATTCAAGATGTCGGTGCCCGAAGCTTTTAAATGAACACAAAGGAGAATTTTACAAATAAATAACATGACTAAAATACTATAAATGCACATATAATCTTAAAGAGGAGCTCCAGGCTCCCCACCAAAAATTTAAGTCAGTAGCTACAAATAATTTAGCTGCTGACTTTTAATATTAGGGCACTTACCTGTCCAGGAATTCAGCGGTGTCCTCACCCAATCTGATTTTTCAATTGACTATTAGGTGCTGCCGCCGCAATTTTCAGTTGTGAAGCCGCAGGGCACTGCACTTTGTGAATGGACCTGCTGCTG
Source organism: Rana kukunoris (assembly GCA_029574335.1). Lineage (NCBI taxonomy): Eukaryota > Metazoa > Chordata > Amphibia > Anura > Ranidae > Rana > Rana kukunoris. The sequence goes on from CM056055.1 coordinate 36,492,141, forward strand.
GGGAAGGAGGGGGTGAACTAAGCCAGAAGTGGGAGCGGGTACCTGTCAAAACTAGGTACCATCTCCCCCCCAAAAGGTGCCAAATGTGTCAGCGGAGGAGGTGGAGGAGGAAGACAGGCAGAGCTCCCCCTTTTGGGTGGAGTGCTGCTTTAAGGGAAGTTTATTATTGAAATAAATGGTCTGGGACAGGGATGTTTTCTTTCACCAATACTGGAAAACATACAGCTAAATATTGTCTTTTTCTTTTCTTAATTTCTATAGGTATTCTTCACTACATTTTTGAACCATAAAGTCTTGCACATACAGGAGTCAAAAGAAGTGTTCACCAGGCATCCCTGATGCAGCTGATATTAGGTGACGTGTATTAAAGTGATTCTACACACTCAATTTTTTAGATATAACAAACATGTCATACTTACCTGCTCTGTGCAATGGTTTTGAACACAGCAGTCCCAATCCTCCACTTCTCAGATCCCCAGCTGGCAATCGAATGGCAAGCCATCAACATTGGATAGTGGTCGACTATAGGAGCCCATTCTGCTTTTTTTTTTTTTTTTTTAAGTATTGTGTGTATTCTTAGGCTGCGTACACACGGAGGGACATATCCGATGGAAACGGTCCTCGGACCGTTTTCATCGGATATGTCCGCCGGGCTATTTTGGTCTGATGGCTTGTACACACCATCGGATCAAAATCCCTGCCGGCAGACAGCGCGGTGACGTGGCGGTGACGTTGACGCCGCCACGTCACCGCACCAGGAAGTAAACAACTTCCACGCATGCGTCGCATCCTATTTGATGACCCATTCCAAAAATGTGCTGAAGGCTTCAAAGTAAGCACATGAGATGGAAAAGCCCTTAGATAGGCACATTTCAACATAGTAAAGACCCTCAAAACAACATCCCAAAAGAAACAGAAAATCAGGGTGGACCGACAGCAGGCAAAAACGGATTAAATGTAAGCTTTGGCCATGACAACTCCCAGTCCTCCTTTCCTAACTAGAGCCACCTCCTCATTAAAGGATGCATAAAATACTCTGTGCAAACTCTCATCAACACTGTTGTTTAGTGATGAACTCTAATGGAAAGGAAAGATGATGAACGAGGCACAAATCTCTTATCTCTTTCTTTGACACAACACTCAGCCGTGAAACCCAAAGATTGGGAATAGGGAATGACATAAAATGCCCCCCATCCTACACAGATTCACTTCCTTCTACAGGTTTTTCTTAAACTACCTGTGGTTGTAGTAGTAAAAGCAGGAATTCTAAAAATGACCAAAATGACCAAAACCCCCCTTATGGATCAAAGCTGCATAAGCTCTTTGCTTATCTCCCTCTAAGCTCCCTCCCTGACACAAATTTTCAGCTGCTGTTATCTCCTGTGTCTGAGAACTTGTCAAAAGTGACTCATGATGATAACAGAGGAACGGAGCAGCAGAAAGACATAGGACTTTGGAAAGAGATAAGTAAACATTAAAGATGGGGCGTGGCCAGGACAGGCATGTGAGAGGACGCATCTCTCACAGCTCCCAGCGGTGATCCGGTATTGATCCTCCCCCGGCCATAGTTCCGGTTCGGAACCACCATATGCTGACAGCCAGCACTCCCGGGATCACATCGGTACCACCACCGGCGCTCTGCACCAGAGGGATGACACGCAAAGGACAAGCAGAGAGCGCGGGGCCGGAGATCCAAGATGGCGCCGCCGCGATGGCTGTGAAGGGGACGCCTCGTGGAGCGGACAAGCAGGGAGCTAAAAGCAGCAAGGCAACTAAGGTACCTGGCAAAGATCCCCCTAAAGATATGGTCTACTATGCCCAAAAGATGTCGGGGGCTAGAGGGTCTGAGCTCCCATCCCGATCGGGTGACTTGCAAATTTCTCAGCCTGCTATGCAGGAGGACACTGGGCGGCTCCACTGGGGGGAGGAGGAGGACGGGGAACTGGCAGGCCCCGGGCCGGTGGAAGAGCAGGCCTCAGAAACGCAGGCTGCGAACGCTGCACAACCCACCCTGGCGGATATTCTTAAGGCTGTGCATAAATGCACAGCCTCTGTGGACACTATTAAGGAGCAATTTGGACTGCTGAGGCAGGATATGCAAAAAATCCGTGAACGCACGACAGCCGTGGAGAGCAGGGTTAGCGAGGTGGAAGACCAGATACAGCCCATGGCCCAGGAGACCAGAGCAGCCCTGCAAATGGCTAGGGACGCATACGACCGGGTGGAAGACATGGAGAACCGTCTCAGACGAAACAACGTCCGTATAGTGGGTCTACCGGAGCGGGTGGAAGGCAGAGATCCCACGACATTTGTGGAAAACTGGCTGATCGAGATTTTTGGGAAGAATTCACTGTCGCCTTTTTTCGCAGTGGAGCGGGCCCACAGAGTGCCTTCCCGTCCACCGCAGCAGGGGGGCCCCCCCAGGTCAATCCTGGCAAAACTACTGCATTACCGAGACAGGGAAGCGGTGTTGCGTCAGGCTCGGGAGCGAGCGAATGTCCAATATAATGGGGCCAGGGTATCTTTCTACCCGGACTTCTCGCAGGAGGTTCAGAAACGCAGGGCTAAATTCTTTGATGTGAAACGGAGGCTGCGACTTCTGCAACTCCCCTATGCCATGCTCTACCCCGCGAAGCTCCGAGTGGTGGTGTGGGGCCAGGCCCAGTTCTTTGAATCTGCTAAGGAGGCCATGTCCTGGTTGGATCGTAATGAGCAATCCCTACAACGTAGAGCACAGGAGGAAGGGGAGTGAAGCCGGTGATTGATTGTTGTGGCCGTCGGGCACCTGCTCAGCATAAACGGGAAGGTTCCTTGTTCTACTCCTGTTCAGGGGGGATCTATTGCTTTTTTCCTGTTTGATTTCTATTTTCAAATTTTTTCTTTTTCCATATCCCTTTTTTTCTCCCTATGTTGTTTTTTCTTTTTGGCTGGGGGACATACTATGTGGTAGCGCAAAAGTGAGGAGAGCTGCTCTTATCAAGAAGTTCACTGAGCTGATATACAAGACTAATATAAGTCGACGATTAGTCGCACAGAGAGTTGCAACCGCCCTGTTGGCGGTTCGGAGAGTTCCAGGACCCGTTTGGTCCAAAGGTTGCACCAACTTTTGCTTTTTCAGCTACCATACTTGGAAAGAGGTACATTGCACTAGACTTGGGCCGTCGGCCCTTTTGCATTATTTTGAACTGGGGTGTTCGGGTCCGGGGGCGGGCCTTCCCCTCCAGCCGAGAGGCCTGACTGCATATTGTTGCACGCAAGTATATGCATTTTTGATGTTGGAAGAGGACACTCATGGCTAAGGTTCCTATTGTTTCATGGAATGTGAGGGGTATGCACTCTCCATTAAAGCGTACAATGTTATTTATGTGCTTAAAGAAATTTTTACCAGGGGTGATTTGCTTTCAGGAGACGCACTTGACAGCGGAGACGGTGAGCTTCCTGAAATATGCGTGGGTGGGGAAGGCATTCCACTCCACACACACCTCCTTCTCTAGGGGGGTGAGTGTGTTGGTGCACAATACCCTGGATTTCCAGGAGATTGACAGTGCCATAGACCCCGAGGGGCGTTATGTATTTCTCCACTGTAAACTGGGTACATTAATCTGTGTTCTGGCATGTGTGTATATTCCCCCGCCGTTCACGGCGGCGGTGCTCCGGCTTCTCCTCTCCTTTTTGGATGGTAGGCCGGACGTCCCGCTGCTAGTAGTTGGCGACTTTAATTGCTGCTTGGATCAGGTGGCGGATAGACACCCGGGCCCCCGACCCTCTGCCCTCGCTAGGAATACTCCCCTGGCGCGGTTGTTGCAAGAGGTGGGCTGGGTGGATATTTGGAGGCACCGCAATCCTGGAGGCAGGCAGTTCACGTGCTTCTCAAAGACGCACGGCTGTCTGTCCAGGATAGATCTGGGGGTGGGTAATCTGAGTATGCTCCCACTAATTGCGGATGTGTCGCACAGGCCCCGCAGTGTGTCGGATCACTCGGCTCTGGTGGTGCAGCTCTGTGTGGCACCGCAGGGGAACTTAGTTAAGGCACCCTGGAAGCTGAATGCATTTTGGTTGAAGCTGGTCAGGTCACATGGGGAGATAGTGGAGGACATGAGGGGGTATTTTGCTGCTGGAGAGGGGATGGAGCTAAATGTGTTACACTGGGATGCTTTCAAGGCTTATCTTCGGGGCCTCTTTATAAGGGAAGTGAATAAGGTTAAACGGGCTTCCACTGAATTGTTGATTGATGTGGAGAACAGGGTTCAGGACATGGAGAGGTTGTACGTTGCAGATCCTACCGATTCAGCCAGGGAGACCTGGCAGGCCGCTCAGTCTGCCTACCAGCAGTTGCTTTCCTCGTCGGCTGAGAAGAAGAGGTTCTTTGCCAAACAGGCGTTCTTTGAGGAGGGTGAGAAAACTGGCCGGATATTGGCACGGATTGCAAACTCTCATCAACGCTCGCCTGCCATAGGGGCTATTAGATCAGGAACGGGGGGTGTAGTTACTAACCCGGAACAAATTATGCAGGTGCTGGCGGGTTTCTACGAGACCCTGTACAGTTCCGGCACGGCATATGCCCAGGACGACCTGGAGCGATATTTGGCCCAATTGGTCTTCCCCGGGCTGTCCGTTAACCAGCGCACCCTGCTGGATAAACCAATTACTGTTGAGGAGTTACTAGAGGCGGTCAGTGCTTTCCCTAATTGTAAGGCCCCGGGGGAGGATGGTTTGCCTATGGAAGTGTATAAACAGTATTCCGGGGTGTTATTACCGCAGCTACTGAGAGTCTTTAACAGAGCAAGGGAGGAAGGAACTCTTCCCCCCTCTATGACTAGGGCGAACATAGTGCTGCTGCTAAAACCTGGCAAGGACCCCGTAGACCCGGGGGCTTACCGTCCCATATCATTATTGCAAAGCGACGTGAAGATACTGGCCAAGGTGCTGGCCATTAGGCTAAACGGGGTGATAACTTCACTAGTGCATGGAGACCAGACGGGCTTCATGCCTAATAAATCCACGGCGGTGAATTTGAGACGGTTGTTCCTTAACATGCAGGCAAGGGCGGATAACATGGGCAGCAGGGCTCTGCTGTCCTTGGACGCGACAAAGGCGTTTGACAGCATAGATTGGAACTATCTGTGGACGGTGCTACAGAAATTTGGGTTTGGCCCTGTCTATATGTCCTGGGTAAAATTGCTGTACAGCCAACCACGGGCTGCAATAAGGACTTTTGGCTCCTTGTCAGGGAGCTTTGCACTGAAGAGGGGGACACGGCAAGGTTGTCCCCTGTCCCCCCTCCTATTTGCTTTGGCTATTGAACCACTGGCCATTAGTATTAGGGCAAACCCCCGCATTACAGGATTCTGCTATGGCAATTTGCAGGAAAAAGTGATGCTGTATGCTGACGATACCCTCCTCATGCTGGGGGACACGGACTCCTCCCTCAGGGAGGCTATGGTGGTAATTACAGAATTTGGGGCATTCTCCGGGCTACTCATAAACTGGTCAAAGTTAGCGTTGCTCCTGCTGGATGGCGATGACACACAGACAATTAACCCTGTATGCCACATACCCATTACCTCATCATTTAAGTACCTTGGGGTACAGATCACGGCTCGACCGCGGGACTTTATACAACTTAATATCTCTCCCTTGCTACTGCGGTTTAGGGACAAAATTAAAACCTGGAAGGCCCTGCTAGTGTCAGTTGCTGGCCGGGTGAATCTGATCAAGATGATACTCATGCCGCAACTGCTGTACTTTCTCCACAACACCCCCATGGTTATCCCCCTAAAGATTTTCCACACAGTGAACAGTCTTTTCCGTGGTCTTATCTGGAAGGATAGAGCTCCTAGGATTAAATTGGAACACCTGCAAAGACCTAAGGACAGCGGGGGATTGGCATTGCCGAACCCTTGGCTGTACTACTTGGCGGCCCAGCTGCAGCAGCTGGTTGGTATGTTTCGGCCGACGGTGCGATCCTCGGCTCTGGAGCTCTTGGAGCACACCGTGGGCAGAAGTCCGATCCCTGAAGCGTTGGAGGCGCAGGCCTTAGCTAAACCGCATAAGAGGTTTCCTACGTTTAGCCTGATCCAGAAGGTATGGAACAAAGTCAAGTATGTTCAAAACGCGGAGGGGTACACGAAATACAGCCCCATCTGGCACAATGGTACGTACACTGAGCTAGCCAAGTTGCAATCAGGGGCCAGGTGGAAACGGTTTGGGATCACGCACCTCACACACATATTTCAACATGGAGTGCTACGTACGTTCCCTGCACTGCAGGTGGAGTTTGGCCTGCCGCAGTCAATGTACTTCTCCTATTTGCAGCTGAGACATGCAGTGGCGGCACAGGGTCGCTCCTCGGAGTGGTGCCTATCGCCAACGCCCGTTTTTGATCTTTTGGGGGATGCTGAGTCGTCGAAGGGCTTTATATCCCAGTGTTATGCCATTCTGCTGCAGTCTGTGATGAAGCGGCATCCCCTGAAGATAAGGGAAAGGTGGGAGACAGACGCGGGTGAGATAGATGGTGAGCAGTGGGAAGAAATTTTTCAAGTGGTGAGTAAGTGCTCGTTGAATGTTTCACAAAGGCTCACTCAGCTGTATATACTGCTCCGTACTTATTATACCCCTCACAGGCTTCACAGGATGAATCCACAGCTCGACCCTACTTGTACACGGTGTAAGAGAGATCATGGGGATTTAATCCATATGTTGTGGAGATGCCCAAAGCTCCATACGTACTGGTCGGGGGTTGTGAGTACAGTCAACTCCGCATTTGGTGTGACTCTCCCACAGGACCCGAGGGCTTGTCTCTTGGGGGCTCTGGGGGAGTACGAATGGGAGGAGGCGGATAGAGAAGCGATACACAGGGTTCTGTTCCAGGCAAGGAAGCTCATTATGGTACACTGGAAGGCTGAGGCTCCCCCGACCCTGGCTGAATGGGTTGCTAATATTGGGACAGTGTTGAGAATGGAGAAACTGATATACCAGCACAGGGGTAATGCATATAAGTTCGAGAAGGTGTGGGCAAAGTGGTTGGATGTGCCGGGTCTGGCCCCGGTGGACCTGGTGATGGATAGGCTGTTGGGCTTTAATGCTGGGTAAGATGTGGATGGAGTCAACTGACAGAGGGTGGTAGTATGAAACGGTTGGGGGGGGGGGGCTTTATCCCCAGAGTTTATATGTTCTGAGTGCACTTGAACAATTTTCTTTTCTGTTTCTGTACATATTTCTCCTCGCTATGTTAAGAGGATTTTGTATGCTTTGTACCTCGGCAATCTAAATAAAACTTTTGTTGGATTAAAAAAAACAAAAAAAACATTAAAGATATATGTGCCTAGGTCAGATTTCCTCAATGGTGTTTACAACCACTTTAGTGTGTTCCCCATTGAACCCTCAAAGCACACAAAAGTATTGCTTTTCACATGGCCTGAAATAAGTAGACTGTTCTCCTTATTCTTGTGTATACTAGAGTCCACAGTCAGTGTACCTTTGAGGATTATCCAGACCATTTATCCCACCTGTCCTCTCCCCATTGAAATAGTGTCCATAACCTCCCCTACAGAAGGAGTACGTCTGACCCAATCTCCTATGAAGGGACTGCCAAGGCCCATCTGATCAAGGCGGACCGGCAGATCAAATCTCTAGAACCACGAACACTTACTGAAACCAAGAGACGAGACAACATAGCCTGAACCTTCAGATCTCCTAATAGCAAGGTGTGTGCCTTTGCAGCAGGTTTCTGAATGAACACCATACTGCTTCTTCCTTGACCAGACAGGGCAATCGCAGCTATCGCCACATCTCCATATGGAGGAGAAATCCACAAAAGTGCTAGGATGCCTGGAAGGTCAGGAGTCCTCAGACATACTAAGGTGCATAGGCAGTTGGTTCCTGGCTGGGATTGTGTGGCCCTTAGACAAATGCTGATAAATCTACTTAGACCCTTGAAGATGCGTCTGATCCATAATCCAAATGTACTTGTACTAGATCTTTTAAATCCTCAGACATACTGTATCTGTGGAAGTAAAAAAAAAAACACAGGCAAAGTAATACTCACCTATTCAGTCAGATACAGAAATTTCTCTGTTGGTTACCACTGGTTTTATCCACTGTAATCAGGGCCGATCCGACCTATAGGCTCACTATGCAAGCCGCTTAGGGCCCCGCAAAGCTGTGGAGGGCCCCCCAAATTACTAGAGTCCCCGCCTGGTGAGAAATAATTTTCATCCCCTTGCCCCCGCTTCTCAACTCGCTGGCTGCATGGGAGAAGAGGTGAGAAGTCAGCATCCCCCGCTTCTCACTTTAATGTAAGATGTCATTTCTGACAGCAGAACAGCACCTCCCCCCGCATCTCAACTTTATTCTTTAACGTGACATGTCATTTTGCTTAGCGCCCCAGGGAGGTCAGGATCTATACTCCCCCCCCCCCCCCCACCACCACCACCACCACCACACACACACATACACACACACACAATAACTCCACATATTATACGGCCAAATTAACCTTTGCAATGCCATCATTCTTATCTTCTTGATGCCACAGTTGGAGCAATACTGAGTGCTTATTGCACTGCTGATTTGAATTTGGTATTTTTTTTTTTTGTATTTCATATAACCTCATACAATTACTATATGTTGTTACTGAGTATTGTTCTGCACATAATATTAAACGATATTTTACTTTTAGTGCTAAGAAACAATAGCTGTTTAATATCTGTTAAAGACATATGGATGATTATATTTCATTTAATTACTTGCATGTTTCATACACTGAAACATAAACTGAGAATAGGAACACTATCTATTGAAAAACAGAAAACTTTTTTAGGGAACACAGGATTTTGAAACTGATTGACTTTTGTCTTATTCTTTAAGCATAAAGTTCAATTCAATTTCACCGGAGATAACTGAAGACTGCCAATTTACTGATGATATGAATGTTTCCAGCATACAAAAGATGGGGAGTTGCCGTACATTGAATGCTTGAATTGCTTGACAATCTGTAGCTATTGTATGAAAAAGTGTCAAAGTAGATTCTGGAGACAGCAGCAGTAAAAGAGGGAAAAGTAACAATTTATAATGAATCTTGAGAGAAGGGGATCAATAGTATTGTATGCATTGCCTTTTTGCAATCTGACTGAAAGAGAAATTATAATAACTTTGTAGTTATTTTATTTTAGATTTTTGTTTAAAATTTATCACCTGTTAAATTAATATGTTTCGCTGGTTCTAATCACAACCACGACACTACCTGCCTGGAGTTTGCATGTTCTTCCTGTACCTGTGTGGGTTTCCTCCAGGTACTCTGGTTTCCTCCCACACTCCAAAGACATGCTGATAGGTTAATTGGCTTCTGTCTAAAATTGTCCCTAGTATATGAATGTGAGTTAGGTTGTAGATTGTAAGCTCTTTGAGGGTAGGGACCGATGTGAATGTACAATGTATATGTAAAGCGCTGCGTAAATTAACAGTGCTATATAAGTACTTAAAGAGGGGGTTCACCCTTAAAACCACTTTCTCCCATCCCATCCAGCATACTGGCGTCAGCGCCAGTATGCTGTCTTTTTTTTATTTTTTTTATCGCTGTACTTACCTCTTAATAGATAATTTAATTTTCGTCCAACCGCGGGGTATGGCGCCGCTATATAGCGCCACGCCTTCCGAAAACAGCCAACTAGCACTCGGCTGTTCTCAGGAGCTGACTGCGCAGGCGCCGTATACAGCCGAGTCCTATTTCGGCTTTTTTCGGAGGGCGTGACGCGGCTATATACGGCGCCTGCGCAGTCAGCTCCTAGGTCTGTGCTCAGGTGCCGTATAGCGACGAGAACAGCCGAGTGCTAGTCGGCTGTTTTCGGAAGGCGTGACGCTATATAGCGGCGCCATACCCCGCGGTAGGACGAAAATTAAATTATCTATTAAGAGGTAAGTACAGCGATAAAAAAAAAAAAAAGACAGCATACTGGCGCTGACGCCAGTATGCTGGATGGGATGGGAGAAAGTGGTTTTAAGGGTGAACCCCCTCTTTAAATAATAATAATAATATATTTTTTACCGCCTATATAAAGCATTTTTTTTTCTAAATGGAATTTAAATAATTCCTTTCATTATTGGGTTATGTATGTCTTATTTTTTTTACATTTTGGATAGAATAGATACGTGTTAAAACCCTTGTCAGTTTATTTTTGCTGTCTGTGTCCCATTAGGGAGACACAACATAAAGCGAGAGGAAATCACTCCAAAGTGTAAGGCCTCGTACACACGACCGAGAATCTCGTCGTAAAAGAAACGTTGTTTTCCTTGACGAGTTTCTTGACAGGCTTGTTAAGAATCTTGACAAGCTTTCCTTGCATACACACTGTCAAGACAAAATCTCGTCGTTCTCAAACACGGTGACGTACAACACGTACAACGGCACTATAAAGTGTAAGTTCGATTCCATTGGCACAACCCTTGGGGCTGCTTTTGCTAATCTCATGTTACTGCGTGCAGTGTGGTAAGTAACGGAGTTACAATAAACGCAGTTACCTAACGCAGCCCCTTTTGAGGGTAACGAGTAATCTACCTGATTACTCTTCCCCTCACGGTAACGCAGTTACCATTACTTGGGCGGCATTACCGCAATTACCGTATTTTTCGGACCATAAGACGCACTTTTTTCACCCAAATATATGGGGAAAAAAGTCTCTGCGTCTTATAGTCCGAATATTGAATGTACAGCCCCCTCCCCCCCCCCCCGTCACCGCCGTTTAACATACTGGATAGCAGGCAGGCAGGCAGCCGAGCAATCAGCAGGCTCACGGCGACACAGCGACACGGCGGATTGCGGCGGCATAGACGGACTGTGTAATGGAGGCATTGGAAGCAGGCTACGGAGAGGAAGCCCCAGGAAGCATTGCGCCATTTTCAGTGCACGGAGCTACGCCCACACGGCGTCACCACGTATTGCTCCGTGCACTCAGTGATTTCCTGAGTCAGCTGACCCCTGAGTCAGCTGACCACAATGGTGTAAGATCATTGGTTGCTTCCTCACATGCATCAGCACAGCATCTATAACCCATACAGAATACAGCATACAGCAAGAAATACAGTACAATAGTTGTGGCATTTATAAAAAAAAAATACTTTACAGTAATAAGGAGTAATAAGGAATTTACAGTAACTGGTAACACTGACCAGGTTCCCAGCTCAGCCAAATACTTCAGTACACCATTTGGATCAGAATCTTTTTTTTTTCATTTTTTTCTCCTCTAAAATCTAGGTGCGTCTTATGGTCAGGTGCGTCTTATGGTCCGAAAAATACGGTACATCTACCGCCACTAGATGGCAGCAGAGTAATTGCTTCTTCCGGCGCTGTGAACATAAATATGGGTGGAACTACGCTTTAGAATCATGTGACCACTGTGATGGCCTGTCACAGCGGTCTGAAAACTCCCATTCGCAAGGAGCCCTGGATACAATGAGCCCTACCCGCCTCACACTGACCTATAACCGGGAACAACTCACATCGATCACACACACTGTGTGCGCAACCTGATCAATGATCCGGGGAACACATGGCCAGAACAAAATGTTCCACAGAACAAACGTTCCCTATACAACACAGTGTACACAGCGACATCTAGTGGTCAACATGGTAAGTGCAGGACACCTATACAGACAGACCAATGATCAGCAGGTTATTTTTGGTCAGTGATTTCATCTCTTCATCAGACAAAGAAAAATCTGACATCCCCATTCCATATCCCTTGCATCTAATAAAGCTTATATAAGAGAAATAAAATAATAAACAATAAACTATAGAAAATTCTAATAAAGCCTAATATAAGATTTTAAATTACAGACTCTGTAAACGTCAAGGGAATGTATATTATAAACATACATTTTAATCCAGCTTATAATTTGGATGTAATATGTAGTAGATGGATAAGGGTTTTAAGTCCTATTAGCTGCACATACATGGTGGGATGAATGCACCTAGGCTGGGATATACACGAGATCACCATTTGTTTCCAGGTTTCTTCTCTCAAGGATCTGGCATTCTTTTGTCTTGGAGTATTAACTCACTGCTCCCTGGCAAGCGCCCGTCATCTGCTTCTCAACAAAGCATTGTAGAATATTAAAAAAAAAATTCAGTTACTTTGCTGAGTAACTAATTACTTTTTCAATGTAGTAACTGAGTCACTAACGCAAATACTTTTTCGGAGAAGTAATTTGTAACTGTAACTAATTACTTTTTTAAAGTAAGATGAGCAACACTGACTGCGTGTTAAGTAAAAGTTTGGTGAGAGACGATTCACGCTTTTCAGTCTGTTACAGCGTGACGAATGTGCTATCTTCATTACGAACGCTACTTTTACCGAAGGTGCGCTCCCGTCTCATACTTTATTCTAAACATGCGCGGGTTTCTAAGCATACACACAAACGTGTTTCTCGTCGTAAACCAGCCCGAGGAGGAACACGACAAGGAAATTGATACTCCCGACGAGGAAAAAGAGAACTTGTTCTCTTTTTTTCTTGTCGAGATCCACAACAGTTTTCTCGACGAAAAACATACACACGACCGTTTTCCTCGGCAAAAAAGCTCTGCCAGCATTTTTCTTGATGGATTTTGTCGAGGAAAACGGTCGTGTGTATGAGGCCTGAGAATTTCTCTCGCTAGCTGTGACTGGAACTGGGTTTCCTTTGGAAGATTTCTCTCACTTATTGCTTTGTAAAATTTTTGACATGGTATCAATGGTCACCAAGACAAGCAATAAAAAAATCGGATAGGGGTTCTAACCTTTTACTGTAAAAAACAAAACAAAAAAAAAAACAGAGAAGATGCTTCAGTTACTGAGTGTGTCTATCACTGAGAGAGAGCGCCTCATAATTTTTTGCCTTTTGCATTGACTCCGGAGCTATAAGTCCTATGTACAATAATACAATTTCCTACACTTAGCTTGATTAAAGCAAGACAGAAAGACTTACAACATTTAATGGACAGTATTTGATGCTAGTAGCAGGAAGGAAATATATGTAATGACATCCAGAGGTTCCAGCTGTATTTTCAAAAAAGAAGGAAACACTAGCTAAATGAATATTGAAAATTCACTGTATCAGATGAAGTGTAATGAAATGGTAATTCTATCAAAGGATAAAAAAAAAAAACACTTTGAACCATTTTTACCGTAACTATCATATTGGACACAGGGATCCTGAAACTTTTAAGCTGCTAGCTAAAGATTAGCATGCCAATGGCATATAAACCATTGCTAAGGGACGTGCGGTGAGGTCAGTGGCTAGTATCAGAGCCAGATACACACAGGTTACATAAACCATGATCTTTAGAGCGAGAGCAATAATTATAGCACTAGACCTCCTCTGTAACTCTAAACGTGTAACCTGTAAAAAAAATTACAGCGTTGCCTATGGAGATTTTTAAAAACTGTAGTTTGGCGCCATTCCACAAATGTGCGCAATTTTAAAGCGTGTCATTTTAGGTATGTATTTACTATGCGTAATATCATCTTTCACATTATACAAAAAAATCTGGCTAAGTTTAGTCTGTTTTTTTGTTTATTTGTATTCATGAAATAGCTTATTTCCAAAAAAAAGGCCTGGCTGAGCCAGTGTCAGGCCCAACCACATGCTAACTGGTTGGGCCTGAGAGAAAGAGAGAGAGAGAGAGAGAGAGAGAGAGAGCAATAGTCTGCAAGCAAGAGATGTGCATCAGGAGTTTGAAGGAGTGTACAAAGAGTGTACATAATACAAAAAAACAAAGCAATGCACTGTTCATTGTCTTGGAGTGTCAGGGAAGGGTGACAGGTGGGCCACATCACTTAGCAGCCTCTAAGGGGGTACCGCTACACTAGTGCAGGGGATCAAGATGTTAAAGCAGGCTGTGAGGAGGTGATATGACGTCTTCTTACTGACTGTCAAATGCTCTCCAAAGAACATTGTGAATGTGCGAATGAGCTCCTAGCCCTCATTCACACGAGGCGGACTCCGTCGCTACAGAGTCCGCCAGCTCCTGCTGATCTCCGCTGAGCCAGCAGATGACAAGTCCCTCTCTGCTCACTGAGCGGGGAGGGGCTTGTGCATCGCCGCTGTCTCTTATGGAGAGATCTGATCTAAATGTTTTTTTTCTTTGTCTGAATTTCTCACTACCTGTTTCTCCTCAGTAAGCTTGCCCCTAACATCCGAGCCGTTCTGGCTGGGGGTTAGTTAGCGTGCTCGCCCCCTCCCTTGAGACTACATGACTGCAGGGAGACTCTGTGTTCACAGCATCTCCCTGCATGGATGTAGTCCCAAGGGAGGGGGCGAGCACGCTGACTAACCCCCAGCCACAATGGCTCGGATGATGGGGGCAAGCTAACTGAGGAGAAACAGGTAGTGAGAAATTCAAACAAAGAAAAAAAACATTTAGATCAGATCTCTCCATAAGAGACAGCGGCGCTGCACAAGACCCTCCCCGCTCAGACAAAGAAAAAAACATTTAGAAGGGAAATCGAAGGAAAAGGTAAGTGAACCAACAATGCACTAGCTTAAAGGAACCTATTTAGAAATAAAAAAACAAACCTTCACAACCCCTTTAAGGTTTGCATGTGGTGTTTTTTTTTATCCTACCAAGGGAAACATCTCTTCCTATTTACTGAAGCACAAAGCAGAATCTCTAAGGTTCAGACACAATAATGCTGGGGATAGAAGCAGCTGTCAGAGTATCTCCTCTGTGACACAATAAACAGCTGACACAATGGGGAAGGGGACTTTAACAGAGGCAGTAGATGCCAAGATGGAAATGCTGGCGTTTGTGAATTTAAAGAGATACAGAACAGACAAATTATAAACATTAAAATAGTGCATTGTTTATATACCTTGATTAATAGTAGTGCAGATTTGCTTTATAGCTGAAGGTACGCTATTCCATCGTCAAATAAGACAGTTTTGCATTTAAATTCCACTGATACCTTAATTTTTAATCAGTCAACCACTTCAGCTCCGGAAAGTTTTACACCCTTGTTGACCAGGCCATTTTTTGCAATACAGCACTGCGTTGCTTTAATTGACAATTTCACAGGTGTGCAATGCTGTATTCAAATCAAATTGATGTCCTTTTCCCCCACAAATAGAGCTTTCTTTTGGTGGTATTTGATCACCTCTGTGGTGTTATTTTTTTTGTGCTATAAACAAAAAAGGGTGAAAAATTTTAAAAAACACAATGGGCCAGATTCACGTACATTGGCGCATATTTTGACCGGAGTAGCGCACCTCCTTTACGTTAGACCGGCGCAATGTAGAGGCGCAATCACCGTATCCTCGTAGTATTTGCGCAGAAATTAGCGCCGGAGTAACGTAAATTCCGAGGCGTAAGGCGGAGTAATTCAAATTGGGAAGGACATGGGCGTGTTACATTGAAATGAGCCGTGACCCCATGCAAATGAAGGGCCGGCCAGCTCGCGCATGCGCACATGAAGCAGACCATGGTCAGCACCTCTGTGCGCATGCTCACAACTCGGGAACGGCGCAATCAGTGAAATTGGAAGTGGACCCGGGCAACTTAGTGAACTACGCAGACAGCATAAATAGACAGACACAAACGCACTTCCTTTGCAAAAGTACATCCCTTTGTATTCCTTCCTATACAGCAGTGTTTCTCAACCTGGGGGTCGGGACCCCCTTGGGGGTCAAATGAGGATTTGCCAGCGGTCCCCAAAACCTGGGCTGTTCCTGAAACCTGCAGCTGCCCACTCAGCCTCTTCACAGCCGCCCATTCAGTTCACGGCATAGCTGGGGGGCAGGGACTAGAGGTCAGCTGACTGGTGAGGAATGTGAAGTGGGAGGGGCTGGAGGAGACCCTATCGGCTGATTTCAGCATAGGTGTCACTGCTACAAGAAACCACAAAGTCGGAGACATAGTGAGTAACACTACCTGTAATTAGAGTTGCCTTTAAAAGTCCACTACAGTTCTCAGATCAGCAGATGACCTTTATCAAGAGCACCTAAGTTGGCTGATCCCAACTCCGCACCAGCATTGCCACTCATCCCAACTCCTCGCCAGCACTGCCGCTGATCCCAACTCCCTGCCAGCCCTGCCACTCATCCCAACTCCTCGCCAGCACTGCCACTGATCCCATACTCCTCACCAGGGAGTAAGAGAAGGAATAAAAATAGAGAATACATGGAAGGGAGAGGAAAAGATGGGAAGGAAGAATGAAAAAGGTAGAGAAAGAACAAGAAAGACGTCTAGAAAGGGATGGGGATAACAAACAAGAAATTAGGATAGAGAGCAATAAATGGGAAAGAATGGAGAACAAAGAGAAAGAGAGGTACATCCTAAAATGTACTATAAGGCCTTGTACACACGAGGGAATAAATCCGCTGAACATGGTCCGACGGACCATTTCAGCCGAAAAATCCGCCCGTGTGTATGGGCAAACGGACCGTTCTGGCCGGATTCCTCCGGCGGAAAAATTTCAAAGCATGCTTTGGAATTTTTCCGCCGGATAGCTGCCCGTCAGATATGTCCGCTGGTTAGTATGGCAAACCAGCGGACATATCTGCCCGCACATGCGTCGTATCCTGTGAATGGATCCGACGCATGCGCGCGGAAGTGTTTACTTCCTGGTGCGGTGACGTGGTGGCGTCAACGTCACCGCCGCGTCACCGCGCTGTCCGCCGGCGGGGAATTTGATCCGATGGTGTGTACAGCTATCGGATCAAAACATCCCGGCGTAAATATGCGCTGTAAACGGTCCGGGGACCGTTTACAGCGGATAAATCCCATCGTGTGTACAAGGCCTAAGAGGTTTTAATACTGTACGAGTGGAAGGGACTCAGGGAGTGCTAAATGTCTGTGGGTTAGGGACGCAAACTACTTCTCTTGCCTTGGGTGCCGACAACCCACGATAGAAAAACTATTTTACTGGTAGGGTAACACGGTAGTAAAGATAAACTCACCAAGGCCAAGATGCTGAGGGCGACTCCCTTTGCGACCTAGCGCGATCCACCCCCTGGAGTGGGTACAGAGGGACGGACGCACCGGGAGGCACCGGTACCGACAGGTGGACGAAGACTGGGTCCGTGGAGCAGAGACTGATCCGGAAGCAGGTCCCTGAGGTCAGCCGAGGAAGCACACGGAGATAATCCGGAAGTCCAGATAGCTGGAGCTGGAAACAAGCAGAAGATTAATCCGGGAAACAGGCTGTGGACAGGAGGGTTGGAGAGATCAGGAAGTCCGATAGTTCAAGCCAAAGGTCAAGAGCAGGAGATAGCAGCAGTCCGGTAACAATAGCCAAAGGTCAAAAAGGATCAGGATCAAAAGGTCGTAGGTATCAGATACACTTAGAAGCTGTGACAAGCCAGCAACCAGACAGGAGGAAGAGGATGGCTTAAATAGCCCGCCTAAGCCACTGATTGGCCGGATGGAGAGCGTGTCCGTGCGCGTCCGTGCGCGCGCTCGCGCCGCGCGCCTATACCGCGCGCGCCTAAGACGTGCACGCGCGCGCCTGAGCCGCGCATGCGCGCGCTCGCAGTAAACGGCCGCAAACGGGCAGCTCTGATGCCCTGACAGTGCCCCCCCCCCAAGGGGCGGGCTCCGGACGCCCAAACTGTCCATCAACTCCGGGTGGTCTCGATGGAAGTTTCGGATCAGCCGAGGGGCATGTAAATTTCTGGAAGGCTCCCAGGAATTGTCCTCAGGAGGATAACCTTTCCACTTGATTAAGTACTGAAGTTGCCTCCCTCTTTTTCGACAACTCAGGATGGATTCCACCTCGAATTCTTTTTCTCCTTCGATCACCACCGGAGGAGGTGGGAGTTCTTCTCTCTCAGGGAAAGTGTTTGGTATGAAAGGCTTGAGCAGGGATGCATGAAAGACAAGATGAATCCTGTAGGAGTCCGGTAATTCTAGTTCAAAAGCCACAGGGTTGATCTTCCGCTTGATTTTAAATGGGCCGATGAACCTAGGGCCAAGTTTCCGGGAAGGGATTGGTAGTTTGAGGTTTGTGGCCGATAACCAGACCTTTTCGCCAACTTCGAAGTTCGGGCAGTCCTTCCTCCCCC
Organism: Rana kukunoris; assembly: GCA_029574335.1. Classification (NCBI taxonomy): domain Eukaryota; kingdom Metazoa; phylum Chordata; class Amphibia; order Anura; family Ranidae; genus Rana; species Rana kukunoris. The sequence continues at coordinate 36,510,174 of CM056055.1, forward strand.
TGTCGAAAAACTTCTTGTAACTCTTTTGGGCTTGGTGCATGGTCTCCTGGAGTTTCTGGAAGTTTTGTTGCATGGCAACTATACGTTCCTGGACAGCTGGGACCGATATTTCAGGAATGGAGTTCGGAAGGAAGGAAGGATGGTATCCGAGGTTGGCCCAAACGGGGTTTGGTTAGTAGACGAGTGAACCGAATTGTTGTAGGCAAACTCTGCCGCTGGCAGCAAAGATGCCCAGTCGTCTTGAGATGATGAACAAAAGCAATGGAGGTATTGCTCCAACGTTTGGTTGGTCCTCTCTGTCTGGCCATTGGACTGCGGGTGGTAGGCAGACGAGAGGCAGATCTTAATTTCAAGCGACTTGCAGGGCTCCCTCCAGAACTTAGAAGTAAACTGCACACCCCTGTCTGACACGATGCTCTTGGGTGCCCCATGGAGTCTTATGATTTCCTTAAAAAATTTTTTGGCTGTCTCAGTCGCGGAGGGTGTACCAATCATAGGCAGGAAGTGTGCTAATTTAGACAGTCGGTCAATTACCACTAGAATCGTAGTAAAGCCTTCAGAGGGAGGCAGGTCCACAATGAAATCCATTGAAATATCTGTTCAGGGGCGTTCCGGGACAGGAAGAGGTTTGAGTAGGCCCCTGGACTTGGTGTTTGGACCCTTACAACGCTGGCAGCGGGTACAAGAAGACACGTAGGTCTTACAGTCTAATTTCCACTTCGGCCACCAGAAAGAGCGTCCGATCAACTCCGCGGTCTTCCGTGCTCCAAAGTGGCCTGCCAGCTTGTGATCGTGGAATGTGCTTAACACCAACTGCCTTGTTTCTGTAGGTACAAAGACTTTGCCCCGTGACCACAGTAAACCGTCTTGTTTCCTCAGAGAGAGTGCCAGTTGGTCGGTGCATTGGTTGGAGGCCCTTTTAAGAGAGGTCAGTAGGTCAATTGGAGAAATTAATAAAAAGTTCTTGGGGGTTAAGATGGTACTAGGCTCCAGCGAGCCGGGCGTTTCGGTGAACATTCTGGAAAGGGCGTCTGCTTTCCCATTCTTAGACCCCGGTCTGAAAGTGATGTGGAACTGAAAACGGGTGAAGAACAAGGCCCAGCGAGCTTGTCAGATCTTAGGCGTTTGGCGGATCGCAAGTATTCTAGGTTTTTATGTTCCGTAAAAATCAGAATGTGGTGAAGGGCACCTTCCAGGAGATACCTCCATTCCTCCAAGGCAAACTTAATGGCCAGTAATTCCCGGTCACCGACGTCATAATTTCTTTCCGGAGAGTTTAGTTTCCGTGAAGCATAAGCTACAGGGTGTAGCAGGGATTTAGGTCCCTGTCTCTGCGATAAGATTGCTCCGATGGCGATTTCCGAGGCGTCCACCTCCAAGATAAAGGGCAAGATTGGGTCTGGGTGTTTTAGAACAGGTGCGGAAGAAAACAAGGTCTTGAGCTTTGTGAATGCCTCCTGTGCTTCCTGGGACCAGTGGAAACGACATCCCTGCTGGGTTAGTTTGGTAATAGGAGACACAGTGGATGAAAAGCCGGCAATGAATCTTCGGTAAAAGTTGGCAAAGCCAATAAACCGCTGTACCCCCTTCTTGTCGGTCGGAGCTGGCCAGTCCTGGACTGCCTTGACTTTCTGCGGATCCATGGATATCCCATTGGTCGAGATGATAAAGCCCAAGAACTGAATGGTGGTCTTTTCAAATTCGCATTTCTCAGCTTTAAGATATAATTTATGTTGCCTGAGGATGGCCAGGACTTGTTTAACATGGACCCGGTGCACTTCAAGGGATACTGAGAAGATGAGGATGTCATCTAGATAGACGACCAGGAAGTCATCCAGGAATTGGCGGAAGATGTCGTTTACCAGGTGCTGGAATGTGGCAGGGGCATTACAGAGACCGAAAGGCATCACCAAGTATTCAAAGTGGCCAAACCTTGACCTGAAAGCTGTCTTCCACTCGTCCCCGGGCCGGATTCGGATAAGGTTGTAGGCCCCCCGGAGGTCAAGTTTGGAGAAGACCCGGGCTGAACGGAATCGCTGGAACAGTTCCGGGATCAGGGGTAACGGATACCGGTTCTTGATGGTTATTTTATTCAACTCCCGATAATCGATGCAAGGCCTGAGGGAGCCATCTTTTTTTTCGACGAAGAAGATTCCTGCCCCGGCTGGGGAGGAGGAAGGACGAATGAACTTTTTTCCTAAGTTTTCGTCGATATAAGCCTTGAGGGCTACTAATTCAGTCTCTGATAAAGGAAAAATTCTCCCGAAAGGGATCTTAGAACCAGGCAACAAGTCAATAGGGCAGTCGTATGACCGGTGCGGAGGAAGGCGGTCTGCCTGCTGTTTGTCAAACACATCCCGAGGTAAACTGCGGGAACGTGTTGGAGGTCTTCTGACGCCGTCATCAAGGTAGAACAAGCGGGTTTAGTAGGTATGAGGCAATGTTGAGCACAATAGACTGAGGGGAATTTGATCTCTTTTTCGCACCAGTCTATACTGGGTTGGTGCACTTGTAGCCATGGAAGCCCCAGGATGATGGGGGCCAAAGGAGACGGGATAAGGTCTAGGCACAGGTATTCTTGGTGTCCGGTATCCGAGACGGCAGGAATAGGTAGGGTTTCATGGGTAACAAGTCCTGAGCGGGGGAGTGAGCCATCTGCCAGATGGATCTGTAAGGGGAGGTCCTTAGGACGACAGGGGATCTGCAGCTTCTGGGCCAGGGCGGAGTCCAGAAAGCAGCTGCAGGCCCCAGAGTCAACGATGGCCGGTAGCCGGGTCGCCCCCTCCTGGAGCTGTAGGGAGAGAAAGAGGACAACGTAAGTCTGAGGTAAGTTGGTAATGTGGTAATTGAAGGTGGGTGATGGTCTAGACTTACTGGATCTAATGGGGCAAGTGCGGAGGAAGTGGCCTGCTCCACCGCAATACAGGCACAGATTTGACTGGCGTCTACGCTGCCTCTCTTCTGGCGTGAGGGGAGCCCGGACCATCCCGAGTTGCATGGGCTCAGGATCCTGAAGCGAGGAGGCGGGCGGAACCGGGAGAGGCGGAGGAGCTGGAGGGAACCTTGGTGGGGTCCAGCTGGGACGAGTGACTTGACAGCGTTCTGAACGTCGCTCTCGTAGGCGTCTGTCAAGTTGGGTAGCTGATTGAATCAATGCTTCCAAAGTGGCAGGTGGATCAATTCTAGCTAGTTCGTCCTTGAGGGACTCTGATAGACCTTGGCGGAATTGATTTTTCAGGGCGGCCTCATTCCACCCTGTGTCAGCAGACCACTTTCGGAATTCCGCAATAAAGTCCTCCACTGGCCTCCTCCCCTGATTCAGCTGGTGAAGAGTAGCTTCGGCCGTGGCCGAACGTAGCGGGTCATCATACAGTTCAGACATGTTTTTAAAGAAAGTGTCTATAGTGTCCAGTATTGGGCTCTTCTGTTCCAGTAGGCTGTGTGCCCAAGCCTGTGGCTCGTCCGCGAGCAAAGAAATCACAAAGCCTACTTTCACGGCTTCCGAACAGAAAGTTCTAGGTTGCAGGGCCAGGTATAGTGAGCAGGCATTTTTGAACGCCCGGAATTTCTTGCGGTCGCCAGAGAATCGCTCAGGTGTTGGGACGCGAGGTTCTGGGTGAGTGACAACCATTGCTGGCCCTGGAGAAGACTGGGAGGTGGATGATCCCATAGCTGGAGCCGCGGGAGGGGCCGTGGGTCCAGGCGTGACAGCCATTTGTTGGAGGCGACCATCCATTTGTACGTATCCGTCCTGCAACTTCTGTACCGCGTCGGTTAGTGCTGAGACTTGTAGGCAAAGAGTCTCAAAGGGAGAGCGCGCCCTGTCGGCCTCGGACATCTGGCTGGCTTGTACTATCACGGTAGTAAAGATAAACTCACCAAGGCCAAGATGCTGAGGGCGGCTCCCTTTGCGACCTAGTGCGATCCTTCCCCTGGAGTGGGTACAGAGGGACGGACGCACCGGGAGGCACCGGTACCGACAGGTGGACGAAGACTGGGTCCGTGGAGCAGAGACTGATCCGGAAGCAGGTCCCTGAGGTCAGCCGAGGAAGCACACGGAGATAATCCGGAAGTCCAGATAGCTGGAGCTGGGAACAAGCAGAAGATTAATCCGGGAAACAGGCCGTGGTCAGGAGGGTTGGAGAGATCAGGAAGTCCGATAGTTCAAGCCAAAGGTCAAGAGCAGGAGATAGCAGCAGTCCGGTAACAATAGCCAAAGGTCAAAAAGGATCAGGATCAAAAGGTCGTAGGTATCAGATACACTTAGAGGCTGTGACAAGCCAGCAACCAGACAGGAGGAAGAGGATGGCTTAAATAGCCCTCCTAAGCCACTGATTGGCCGGATGGAGAGCGTGTCCGTGCGCGCCCGTGCGCGCGCTCGCGCCGCGCGCCTGTACCGCGCACGCGCACGCCCGAGCCGCGCATGCGCGCGCTCGCAGTAAACGGCCGCGAACGGGCAGCTCTGATGCCCTGACATAGGGGTCCCCACAACTTGGGAAATTTTATTAAGGGGTCGCGACACTAGACAGGTTGAGAACCACTGCTATACAGCAAGGTGCTTTTGTTCTGTTGTTTGTTGCGTTGTGACTTGTCTTTGTGATATTTGTTGACTGTTTGATCTAGTGTTTTGTAGAATCTATTTGATAGTGTTTTTTGGTGACTGCTTGTGAGACTTTTTGGTTGATAGTTTTTGTTTGTTTGTTTGTTTTGTTGCTTGATTTTTCCTGCTTGTTTTTCTGAGTGATTTTTGGTGATTGTTTGGGAGAGAGTTGTTGTATGAGTATGACTGAGAGGAAGCGGAAGAGCACTCTTCGGGCGTTTCCTTCACGGCCCGGAGAGTGCCAACACCACCCTGGCCAGGAAGAAGGAGATTTTGCAGAACATTACTGACCAGGTACATGCATTGGGGGGGGGGGGGGGGGGAGAGACCCAGACACACGAGGGGATCATAAAGAAAATCAATGACCTCCGGCGTGTGGTCCGTGGGAAGCTGGCCAAAATGGCAGCCCATGCCAGGGGCACTGGAGGGGGCCCACCATGCCCTGTTAGGCTGACAGTGGAGGAGCGTGCGGTGGCCCACACCTTTAATAGACAACAAGTGGAGGGCCTGCCTGGCTTTGACTCCAGTCATGAAGCCGTGATGCCAGGTAAGGTTTTTTTTTCCTATCTGGTGTGTAGCATGTGTGGGGGAGGGGGGGGGGAAGGAATATGTGGCAAGTGTGTGGATCCTCCAACCTGTGAATGTTTTGTGTCATCCACAGATGTGCAGGAGGGTGCTGGGCCATCTGGCCTGACTGCACCATCCCCGGGACACCAGCCTGCTGAGGACCCCCCGACAAGGCCGGAGTCCTCGGAGGAGTTGGAGGAGGAGGAGTTGGAGGAGCAGGAGTTTGAGGAGGAGGAGGATGTCATGTCAGCCAGTGGATTGTTGGTTTTGGAGGAGTCTTCCTCTCTGGCTGGCAGCAGCCAGCCCTCCATAAGAGCTAGCCCCTCCCACTCCTCCCCCAACAGGGCTCCCCGCCCAAGGGCCTCCCCTTCTCCCCGGCCACAAGCATCAGCTGGAGGCAGGAAGTCGTCACAGAAGACCAGGGGGTGGCCGAGGTTCTGCCCACCAATCTGAGAAGGGACCAGGCCCTTCAGACCCACCATCTGGGACAGGTCAGCCAGACTTTGGGGCGGATGGAGGAGAGCCTGTCCTCCATAAAGGATACGCTTGGGGACCTGGACTGCCACTCCCGGGCTCTTACAAACTGCCTAAACGAACTGCAGACTACTACAGCAGACGTTGGGCAGGATGTGAGGGCCCTCACCCAGGCTATCCAGGCCAATACGGCAACACTAAGTGCTGGCCTAACCAGAATTGCCGTGGCCTTGGAGGGCAGGCCGCCAGGTGGGCAGAGACCAGGGGCTGCTCCTCCTTCCCCGGATTACCCCCCCCTCCCCATGAGTCTCCCCTGAGGAGCCGGGGCTGTGGCCGTGGGCGCCCCAGGTGTGGGTCACACCAGCGGCATTAATTTGTTTTCCCCCTTTTTTTTTTTTTCATTACTTTTTTTTTTCTGGATTTTTTTTTCTGGATTTTTTATTTTTTTTGCTGGTTAATTTTTTTATTTGTATTTTTTTGTGTTGTGAATGCTTTCGGAATGTGGGGGTGACATTCCTGCCGGAAAAGGGGTGTCACCCTCATTTGTGGTGGAGAAGGGATCCCCAGGACCAGGGTGAAGTGATCCCCAGGTCTGTGTGAATGGTGTATGAATGTACAGTGACATAATTGGAGCCGTGGCGTGACGTTGCTGCTCACAAGTCCAGCATGGTGGGCTTGTGCCAATCCAATCTGATGAGGATGTGATGTGTCTGTGCTAGGGACCACAGTGGTGTGCATGCATGCATTCTCATTGTGCCATTATTAATGTGTGTGTTTAACGTGCAAAGATGCCTAATGTGAGCTGTCTCCTGGCTGCTCTTCCCTCAGAAGACGGGGTAGCCTCGGTTAGGGGGGGATTGTCTGGTTCAGGGGTCAGGTCATCACGTATGTCAATCTCCAGGCCCTTTCTCACTGCGAAGTTGTGCAGCATGCAACATGCACCGATGATCTGGCACACAAAGTTTGGGGAATACAACAGGGTCCCCCCAGACTTATCCAGGCATCGGAAACGTGACTTCAGGAGGCCAAAGGTGCGTTCCACCATTGCACGTGTTTGGGCGTGAGCTTCATTGTATCTTTCCTCTCCTGGGGTTTGGGGGTTCCGGATAGGAGTCATGAGATGGGGTCCCAGTGCATATGCAGAGTCACCTGTAAGGAAAAAGACAGGAGGATGTTAGTCATGCATGTGCCCCTTGTGATGTGTGCATCATGGGGGGGGACAGTCATGCCTGCCACCCATGTCACTCACCAACCAGCCAGGTGTCCCCATACACGTTCTGTTCGAATTCCATTGGGATGGGGCTCTGATTGTATATGTAGCTGTCATGGCTGGATCCGGGGTGTTTGGCACGGACGTGCCATATGAGGCCTTGGGCATCGACTATCACCTGTACGTTGATGGAATGCCAATGTTTCCGATTGCGGTATATGTGCTCTGTCTCATGGGGGGGCTGGAGTGCCACATGTGTGCAATCAGTGGCCCCCACGGTGCGTGGGAATCTGGCAATTCTGTAGAAATCTGTCATTGCCTTCAGCCGCAGGTCCTCAGTGGTGGGTTTGATGATTTGGTTGGCCATGCGTCTGAGGATTGCAGGGATAACCTGGTGCACACATCAGCTCATGGAGGATTGTGACATCCCAGCCACCACTCCACTTGTTCTTTGAAAAGAGCCACTGGCAAGGAAATGGAGTGTTGCCATGACCTTGACCAGTGGCTGCACTGCATGTGAGCGGTGTGTTCGGCTGGTGATGTCATCATGCAGGGTTATGGTTAACTCCAGGATGGCATGAGGGGTGAATCTGAAGATGCGATACACCTCAGAATCACTCATGCCAAAGAGGTCTATGCGTGTGCGGTATATCCTCTCCCGTGCCCTCCTCCGTGCCCTCCTCCGTGCCCTCCTCCGTGCCCTCCTCCTTCTTTGCTCCTCTAAAGTCATTAGTATAGCAATGAGCGAGGATGCCCCTGGCATCTTGGCATAAGGTTTGTTGTCCAGCAAGTGTGACAGCTCAGCTCCTCACTAACAGTGTTGCTTTAGCTGACATGTAGACGGATTGTCTAATTTTATTCCACCTTTTATATGGTCTAATTTTAGACAGGACGTGCAGCTGTTGCGCACAGCGCGTAGCCTGTGCTGCACCAACGTTCTTTTGTGGATCCCCGTAACTCCCTCATTTGCATATTTGAATAGCAAATCAATGGTGTCTCTAGCGCAGTTTTGCGCGGACGGATACGCCGGTCTATCAAAATTACGCCGGACCAAACATTGTAGATTTCTTGCGTATCTCGCTTTGGGGATGCGGTGCATCGAAACGCATGCGCAAATTTAGACTTACGCCGCACATCTCCTGTAACGCCGGCGTAATCGCTCTGTGAATCTGGCCCAATATTTTTTATTTTATGCTATAAAACACATCCAATAAAAAAAAATGTCATCAATTTAGGCTAATATGTATTCTGCTACGTATTTTTGGTAAAAGAAAATCCAAGAAGCGTATATTGATTGGTTCGTGCAAAAGTTATAATGTCTATAAACTAAGGAATTACGCCGCCGTAGTGCACACACCGTACGGCACGCCAAGGTATCCTGGAGAGGCAAGCAGTGCATTTAGCAAGCCAGTGCTCCCAACACTGCGCCAGCGTGGCATGGGTTTCGAAGGTTTACGCCGGCGTAGGTGGAAGTGGGCGTGACCCCATGCAAATGATGGACCGAACGCCAGACAGGTACACCGGCATGGCGCTGTGTTTTACGCCCGGCTTATCACGAACTGTGCATGTGCCGTGACATGGACACATGCACAACACCCTCCTGTGCTTGCTCACAACCACGCCGGCACAACTGCCTAAGCTACGCCGGATCACCGCGTACGCCGTGAACATAGCGTACGCCCAGCCAGACACACGTCCAATGCACAATACGCCGGCTTGTGTTCCCTGGTGCAGACCTGTGCATGTCTGTTGCCGGGGTGCACCTCATTTATTGGGAATAACTTTACGCCGGACGTACAACTTACGCACATCTCGCGTAGCATGCGCCGGGCACACGCACGTTCGTGAAACGCCGTATTTCCCTCATTTGCATGTTTGAATGGCTAATCAATGGGAGCAGCACCATGCGCCTACCCTACGCCGGCGTGTGCAAGCTACGTCAGTGGGGTGTAGCTTGTTTTTAGGCGCATGTTGGTTTGTGGGTCTGCCGCACACATACGCCGGCGCAAATTTGCACTTACGTCGGCGTAACATGCTATACGTCGGTGTAAGTGCTTTGTGATTCTGGGACTTTATTTTTATTATTATTTTTACTATTAATGGCAGTGATTTTTAGCAGTAATCACCTGCACCTCACCTGATAGATACTTTCAGCCCAAGCTGCAACCAATTATTACAATACCTTTTCTGTGGCGTATCTACGGAAGAAGCTGGGCAGTTGGGGAAAGCATGCCAACCAGGTAGGAGTAGCCATGCTGTGTCAATCTGAACTTTGCCAAGCTGTGCAGTGCCAGGGAGAGTGGGTTTCTGTGTTAGATGCTGAAACCAGGAGGCTGATCCAAATGGGGACATCAGCAGCCATAATCGCTGCCCAGGACACTATTGCATCTGTGGCCATCTGTTGTATCACTGCTTAAGGCCCCCACCACCACAACCATACAGAACACTTTCTGCTTTCAGAGGACTGCCACAGAGGAATCATCCGATGAGAGGGTCTCAGACCTGCTTTACAGCTATAACCACTTGTTAACCCTTTCTTCAATCTAAACTGACTATAAGGCAATTTCTCTCTATTCACACTTTGCCACTATCAAAGTTGCTTTTCAGAGTCACTCTTTAAAAAGATGCTGAATCTACCTGACATGCCACCTACTTATGTTGTCGAGAGGGCGCACAGAGTTCCTGCTGGCAAACGCCCTGCTGGCACACAATCTAGACCACAGGTGTCAAACACAAGGCCCATGGGCCGAATTCGGCCCTCCAGGCCATTTTATGTGGCCCTCGCACCTCGCCTGCAGCTGCAAGAGAGCTCCAGCCCTCCTCTGGTCCTACTCCAGACCCTTACTTTCAATCAATGCATCCAGCTTCCTCCCAGCAAAAGTATGAGGAAAGGGGGTTGCACTGTTATGTAAGGGAGAGTGGGGGACTCAATTTCTGATGGTGGGGTGGCTCTTGACATCTAATGTAAGGGGGGGGGGGGGGGTGCGCTGGATATCTAATCTTACAGATACAACCGGCCCTTTTGAGGGCAATCATAATGCTGAGAGGCCCACGATGAAATTGAGTTTGACAGTCTGTTTAGCTTCTTTATCTGGTCTTCTTATCATCCAAGGATAGGGCTTCATATCTTGCAGGAACCTCTCAGACAGGGAGGCCTGGCATTGCCAGACATCTTTAACCACTTCCTTACTGGGCACTTAAACACCCCTCCTGCCCAGACCAATTTTCAGCTTTCAGCGCTCTTACACTTTGAATTACAATTACTCAGTCATGCAACACTGTACCCAAATGATTTATTTGTCCTTTTTTTCATACAAATAGAGCTTCCTTTTGGTGGTATTTGATCACCTCTGGGTTTTTATTTTTTGCGCTATTAATGAAAATTTTGAAAAAAACATTTTTTCTTAGTTTCTGTGATAACATTTTGCAAATTATTAATTTTTCTTCATATATATTGGCCACAATTTATACTGCTACATGTGTTTGATAAAAATAACTCCAATTTTTTGGAAATTATTTGGTCTGTGTGAAAGTTTTACAGTCTTCAAGCTATAGTGCAAATCATAAAAAATTATCACATCTGATCACACCTGATGTACTGAAGGCCTATCTCATTTCTTGAGACCCTAACAAGCCAGGAAAGTACAAATGCCTCCCAAATAACCCCTTTTTGGAAAGTAGACATTCCAAGGTATTTAGTAAGAGGCATTGTGAGTTATTTGAAGTTGTAATTTTTTCCCACAATACTTTACAAAATAATTTATATATATATATATATATATATATATATATATATATATATATATATATATATATATATATATATATATATATATAAAAATTATTATTATTATTTTCTTCTGAAATTCGAATTTTGTATACAATGAAATTGAATTCCAATAGAAAAGATTAGAATAGAATAGAAAATAATAGAAAAGAAAAGCATAGAAAAGCAATAAAAAAAATATAATATATTCTATTCTAATCTTTTCTATTCTCTTTAGTAGATTTTTTTCAAATGGGGTAGAATTTTTTTGAATGCAGTAGATTTTTTCTAATCTAATTACATTTTTCAAATTTGATTGAATTTTTAGGAATTCGGTCAAATTTTTTTCAAATTCTAATATGAAACTAATATTTTATAATTTTTTCTATTCCAATTCGGTTTCATTCAATAAGAAATTGGAATTTTGTATAAAATGAATTCAAATTCGAATAGAAAAGATTAGAATAGAATATAAAAGAAAAACAAGAGAATAGAATTTTTTTTAATATATATATATTATATTTGATTCTATTCTGTTCTATTGTTTTTCTATTCTTTAATATTTTAGTTTCCATAAATTTTTATTATTTTCAAATCTATTCTAGAATTCAAATTTATACTATTCGAATTTTGGAAGACTGTCATGTTCTATTTTATTACATTCTATTAACTTCTATTCTATTCTTTTTGATTCTATTGCTTTATTGTTTTATATTCTATTTTATCGTAGTTTTTAGAAAATCGAATTCTATTCTTTTCAAATTCACAGATGGGCACTAATGAGGTGGCACAGATGGGTACTGAGGTGACACAGATGGGTACTGATGAGGTGGAACAGATGGGTACTGATGAGGTAGAATAGATGTGCACTGATGAGGCGGCACAGATGAGCACTGATTGATTGCACAGATGTGCACTGATGAGGCGGCACAGATGGCATTGATGAGGCGGCACAGATAGCACTGAGGCAGCACTGATGGGACTAATGAGGCGGCACAGATGGCACTGAGATGGGTACTGATGTGCACCAATGAGGCGGCACAGATGTGCACTGATTAACTGCGGGACAAGTGGGCACTGATGAGGTAGCACAGGTGGGCACTGATACGCACTGATTGCAGATGTGCACTGAGGCGGCATATGGGCACTGATCACAGGAAGGCACAGGTGGTACTGGTGGCACAGGTGGGCACCAAGTGTTTCCGGGGCACTGGGCACTGATTGGGCACTGATCGGGCACTGATTGGGCTGTATGGCACGTTTGTCACTGTATGGCACATTTAAAACTTTGTAGCAAACTCACAGAACTTTCTCCCTCCTCACACGCGGTGTCTGTGTGAGGAGGGAGAGAAGGCAATGAGAGGCAAAAAAACAGAGGCCCCTTCACTTTCAAACTGGAAGGGCATCATTAAAGTTTTTAGTACAGGGCCATATATTTGAGTAGGAGTTGTCCCAATAAGTTCAAAAAAGTATGGCAGTGTTGGCTTTTAGACACTAGCACTGTTGGTTGAATGCAATTATTTTCTTTAGTATTACGGTTGAAACCCTGACATATTTCTCTCATGAGTTAACCAAGGGCTCCTTACTGCAGTCAGGGCCGGCCTTTGGGGTGTGCGAGCTGTGCGGCCGCACAGGGCGCCATGGGCAACAGGGGCGCCGTGCGGCCATCACAGCTCGCAGAATGTGAGTCACAGCAGGGCCGGGCAGTGCTGCCACTAGGTGGATTAGGAAGGCAGCCACCTAGGGCGCACTGCCACCTAGGGGCGCCACTGACACTTGCCTCACCTCTTCCTCCTCATTGTCGCTCCCAGGCTCCCGGCAGAGGATAGAGGGGCCCCGGACAGGCTCTTTGTGTATGTTTAGGTGACCAGGGGGCGAGAGGTGAAGATGGGGGGGCGCCACATGATTAGCTTGCACAGGGCACCTGAACACCCAAGGCCGGCCCTGACTGCAGTGTTCCATATGGTTACTATTCAATGATAACGATGAATGTAGCTGATATGAACCCATAGTACTTGTCTAGTTTTCCTATGCACTTAAGGAATGTTGCACAAACTGGAAGGCTGGGGGGGATTTGATTATTTTGTTGTACTTATACATAAGTAGTTTTCTATGTTAATGAGGTTACTAGATTGATGAGATCTGATGCCTGGTTATACCTTGTAATTTTGTATGTTTTGTATGGATTTCTCTTTGATAAAATGTAATTAAAAAAAAAAAAAAGTTTTGATCAAAACAGATACAAGGGCAAATATTTAATTTGCCTAGATTTATCTTGAAATGCCTGCACCAAGAGTGGTTCACCGCACATAAGTGTTTAAAAAAATAAGTATGATTTGTATGACTGTTGTATGGACCTTAGATTCCATTTTCAACCAAATGCTGATATTTTGAGATACTTCTGTACTGTTGTATAATTATTTTCAATAAAAAATAATTGAAACAAAAAAATAAGTAGACATACAAGTTGACCTGAGAAATACATATTGAATAAATACAGATTTCACATCCAGTAACTAGATACACAATCAGAATGATTATGTCAGCCAATATCTATTTTACATTTGATTGCATAAAGAGCAGTACAATAACATCTTGCCATGTTATTAATGGTGTGGGCTGCCGTAATGGCCTGAGAGGCTGAGTCACCAAGGCACATTTGATCTTTTAGATACGTCTCTATAGCCACGAATGATAATGAATCTTTAAGGGTTTAATTGATCTGAGGACACAAATCACTAAAACCTTTTCATGAAGTCTTGCCCTGAAAAAATGCTATTCCTTTCTACATTAACTTGACAGGTAATAAGTACCTTCCTACCAATGCTTCTCAATTTCAGAGAGCACTTGACAAAAACCAATAACTGGGGCATCATTGTGATTTAGCTATCCACGCTCTTAATTTAACATAATCAGGTTACTGATTACTTAGTGAAAAAGCTGCCTTAAAAAAAAAGACAAAGTTGTACCCAAGGCTAAGAAGAACAATACAACTAACTACACAGATAATCATGTAGTACTTAGTTTGCTCATTTGAGGAATACTGCATTGATGTGGACTGCATCATTAAGGGATTGGAATCTAAAAGTGAAGTGAATCTAAACATGTTGGACAATATTTATTCTAGGACATGGAAGTCCAGTGCCTAGGGCACCAGAGGGTACACACGATCACTTTTTGTGATGAAAAAAAAAACGTTGTTTTAAAAAACGTCATTTAAAATGATCGTAAAACGTCGTTTTATGTCTTCTAAAAAACGACCAAAAAAAATTCTAACATGCTTGAATTTTTGGTGTCTTTTTTCAAAATGTCGTTTTTTGTGTCATAAAAAATGATCGTGTGTGGGCAAAACGACGTTTAAAACTACGTTTTTAAACCCACGCATGCTCAGAAGCAAGTTATGAGACGGGAGCTTCAATGGAACAGAGTGCCGTCGAAAGTGTCTTACGTAACCGCGATTTGCAAGAGCATTTTGGAAAAACGATGGTGTGTACGCAAATATATGCCCTATGTTTCAATTCTCAATGGTTTCATCATATTTTTTTAAAATTCTGTGTACATTCAGTCCCCATACATGATTGATTTGTTACAGAGAGCTACTCCTGCATTTACTTCCTTTATGCCTGTATCTACGATTTCTGCCCACAGAAACCCACTAAAATACACTAAAAGTAAAGACCCAGTATCCCATTAAATGAGCATAATCCTCCCTGCTGTCCACTGGACCAATTTATTGATCACTGTTCTAGAAGCAGGTCTGATTGAGCGTAATCAAGCAACTGATGAGCAGACTGCATAACTAAAGTCTATGCAATCCAGTGACCAGCTCCCTCCCTGAAATGTGCACATCTAAAGGGCGCCAGGTGATGTGTTCTTTCACGCTGGCTCAGCCAAAACAGCAGTAAATATGGACAGTGCAAGGAACCATAAAAGATGTAGTTTTTCAATCAGCAGGAAGCTGATTTATCACCTGCCCCACACTGCTGTTTGCATATCCTATAATAAATATTGTCCAAAATGTTTAGATTCACCTTGAAGTTCAGTTCCTTAAAGGGTTTGTAAAGGATTTTTTTTTATCTTAATAGCTTCCTTTACCTTAAAGGGTCACTAAAGGAATTTTTTTTTTTTTTTAGCTAAATAGCTTCCTTTACCCTAATGCAGTCCTGGTTTCATGTCCTCATTGTTAGTTTTTGCTGTAATCCTTCTCTGTTCTGCACACTTCCTGATTGTCTGTTTCCTTATCAAAAAAGTACTGGGAGCTTCTCTCTGTGGTCTCTAATCAAGGAGGTGTGATTACTGTGTGTCTAAAACCCCCTCAGAACCAATCAGTTTCATTTTAAAAACAAACACTGCCCTGTATTGGCTCTGTGTCTCTGTACTTCACACAGGCATGAAACTAGATGAATCAGTTAACTATTATGTCTCTATACTCTTTACAACTCCTTTAATGCAGTGCTGTTTTCATGTCCTCATTGTTCGTTTTTGCTCTCAAGTTGCTGTAATTCTTCTCTGATCTCCACACTTCCTGGTTGTCTGTTATCTGATGACCACAGTACTGTGAGCTTTCTCTCTGTGGTCACTAATCAAGGAGGTGTGATTACTGTGTGTCTAAAACCCCTCAGCACCAATCACTTTCGTTTTCCAAACCATCACTGCCCTGTATTGGCTCTGTATGCTCTGTACATCAGAGAGACAGGAAACAACAGGCAAAAACAAAACTAGAAACCACAGGTACATTAAATGATTGATTTTTATCTATTTTAATCATTTTTAAAAGGAATCAGTTAACTATTATGTCTCTATACCCTGTAAACAGCAAAAATATATATTTTTTTATTTACAACTGTCTGATTGATTGCTGCCACCTCATTTGACTCTAGCAGCCATCTTGGTTCAGGCAGAGCCTATTTAAGACACTGGCTACCAGGCTTGGCGTGCCGTTTAGGGACAGGTCATGGTGGCAGGGAGATCTTCCAGACCAGTATGGAAAGGATAGGGACATGACATTCTTCTGGAGATCTCATTTGGGCTTAGCCTGGCCATACCACGTTCTGCTCTTTAAGACAGACACTATCGGCACATCTAGACCTGCTCTGCTACACATTGCTGATATTGCCACGAGTGTTCCCTTCCTGCCAGGTTATTTTTTTGTACGTCAACACCCAGAGCCCCCCCGACCTTCATTTGTGGGCCCCCTGTGCTTCTCAATTTACGGACAATGCCCCCCGCTTCTCAATTTGCGTCACCCCCACCCCGCTTCTCACTCAGCGCCACCCACCCCGCTTCTCAATTCATACCCCCCTGCTTGTCAGCACCCCCTGCTTCTCAAATTGCGGCAGCACCCATGCCTGAAGCTGTGTAAGGGGCCCCAAAATTCCTGATGGTGGCCCTGCAGCAGGTACATACCAGGAATATGAAATGCTGGGTTTACATATTATTTAAAGCATGGTGTTGGCCTTTAAATCTATAGCTCAAAGTAGAAGCTCCCAGTATCCAACTCTGTAGAACTGGAAGCCAGAAGTGAACAGTTAAGTGTGTTGCAGACCTCTGTGACCTCCTCTACTCTGTAGTAATGTAGAGTCAGGACCGCAGAAACAGTTCTTCCCATTTATCGGCAGAGAAACAGCGTTAATTGCCAAGACACATCTTCCCTACTCCATGACTGCTCAGTTCTAACTTTTTTTTGGCTGCAAGCATAGGTCATTAAAAAGACAGCATTAAGCGAGCATTTGCCGAGAAGAAAAATATATGTAGTCCACCAAACTGCAGAATAGTGGAAGATTGGAAAAGAACTGTCTATTGAAATGGAACCTGCTGTGGGTAATGATCAACTTTTGAAAATATTGTTAAAGGCAGTGTTGGGGGCAAAGGGGATGTTGGACAGGGCATTCTTTCTGTTTTATTTATCAACTATCAGTGGAGGTGCCAAGGTAGGGCCATCTTGTGCCATATTGTAATGTGCCAGTGCTATTTCAATTTTTATCAGATGGTCAAACAAGCCCCTCCCCTTTTCCTAATGCCACACCACTATTAGACTAAACTGCCCTTGGAGTGTGTGTGTAGGATTCTTTGAAGTACTGATGTTTACTCTAAAAATCTCTACAAGATATCAACTCTATGGAATATATAAATGAATAACATATAAAAGTAGCATACGTTTGAAGTTAATGTAGCACCCTGTGGTTTAGTCAGGGAGCTCTTCACAAATTTACTTGCTAGGAATAGTTATCTTGGTCAATTGATAGAGATCTATCGATTTCTCCCTAAATTTGGCCTTGTTGCACTTTTCTCTTTTTCCACTAGGTGGCCAGGTACTTGGTGGTACTAGGTACGAGAAGGGCAACCCAAGGTCAGGTTATGGCTATATGTTTTTTTTTAGCCAATGGGCAGAGGTTTTCTTGGATCCCTTGGCCTGCTGGGAGACTTTATATGTTTGAGTGAGGGCAGGTGATCTGTGTTCTGTGCCACCTGGATGGCTGTCTGGGTGGACTTGTGTTGTACGCCACGGGCTGCAGGGTCGGAGATTGGGCTTATCTCGGGGACATCTAGGGCTAGATTCAGGTAGAATCGCCTATTTTTGTGCAAGAGTAGCGTATGCTGTTTACACTACGCCGCCGCAACTTTTACAGGCAAGTGCTTTATTCACAAAGCACTTGCCTGTAAAGTTGTGGCGGCATAGCGTAAATGGTCCGTCGTAATTCAAATTGGGCGGGTAGGGGGCGTCTATTATTTAAATGAGGCACGATCCCGCACCGAACGTACTGCACATGCGCCGGCCGTGAAAGTTTTCAAGTGCGCATGCTCCAAATCACATAGCAAATTGACAATGAAAGCGACATGAACGTAACGTACAGCCAGCCCCATTCTAAATCGACATACGCAAACGACGTAAACGACATCTGTCCCAACGTCCATACTTAACATTGCCTGTGCCTCATATAGCAGGGATAACTTTAGGCCAGGCGTAAGCCTAACGTAAATGACGTAAACAGATAGGCCGGCCGGGCGCATGTTCGGGAATCGGCGTATGGGCTCATTTGCATATTTTCGACGGGAACACTAAATATGAAAATAAGATACAATGGCGTAAGAGACTTATGCCAGTTGGATCCAATGGAAATCTATGCGTTACTGATTCTATGAATCAGTCGCATAGATAGAAGGGCTCAGACGCAGAGATAAGACGGCTTATCTGGAGATAAGCCGTCTTATCTCTTTCCTGAATCTGGCCCCTAGCTGCTAGGCTGTGTGAGGGTCTATTAAGAGGTAATTAGAGCAGCGCAGGGTTGGGATTGCAGTCCTACCAGGAGTGATGGTTCTGCCGGCCGGAGAACCTGTCAGTGGTCAGAGGTAGAAGGAAAGCTGTCTCCACAAAGGGACCAACCAACTTTTCCAGGGACCGCATTGAGTAAGTAAACCAAGTACCGGAACAACATTCTCATTGAAAGGGTATGGTGGAGAATCGGGAAACTTCAGGTTGTGATCAAGTCAGGGACCAAGCCTGCTGAGGAGATGCTTGCAAAACCGGCTTGTGAGTCAAGCCAGGGACCCAGCCGGTTAGCAGGGGTGAAGCTGGAGAAGTATCTGGAGTGCCAAGCTAGGATCCTAACAGAAAAGCGGGGGTGACGCTTGAGGGGATATCACACAAACCTTGGAGGAGCACAGGGGATTCGGAGTCAGTGAATCATAGGGTCTAGTGAGAGACCGGGAGCTCAGTGTCGAAGAACTACAAAAAGCAGTTGTAGTGACTTTAAAAGGACTGTTACGTTTGAGTTAGGAACTGTTAAAGACTGTTACCGTAAGAGACAACATTCCTGCAAGTGCAGATGTGGCTTCTTGCTGGGGGCCTTTACCTGCACGGCTGTCCTCCTATTGAAGTCTCAGAGTCTACCAAATGAATTTGCAACTACCTGAGGGTGTCCTGGCCCAAACCTTATTTCCCAAAAAATATAAAAAAGGACTGTTAAGAGAAATAAAACCTCTTTTACATCCAAGAAGTGTCTGGCGCCCAATAACTCTGTCCACCTTGCACCCACTACCCACAACATACAGGAGGATGTGAGCTATCTTTGGCTTGGAAAGTTCTCATTAGACTGGACTAGGCTGGAGACGGGAAAAGGAAATTACATTGACTTTTTTGCGCATTCGCTATAAACAGGAATTAATTTTTTTTAGCACATAAACAAGGGGTAAACAAAAAAACAAACACCAAATGCATATTGGCTACCACCATGCAGTAATATTGGCATAGCAGAAATGTTTCCCTTATTTTATCATCCATGTGTGTATAAAAATGAAGAGGGTTTAGAAACAGAAGCAGCTTTCCTGGCTTTAGACATGACAGCCTTGGCGGAGGCCACTTTACAATATGCCAAATTAGGCAATATATTAATTCCTTCATCTGTTTGGCTAGAAAGCCAAGCTAGTGAAGCCACAATACCGAATGCCACTACTTCTCACATATTGCCTTGTGCACTGTAGATATCGAGGAATACTTTCAGAAGCCCCTCCATCAGTTTATTTTGGGTTTAGGTTGGGTTTGGGTACACTAATTATTCCTGTGGGGGTCTCTAGCTGAATGTTTATTCTAATGCCGCGCACACACGATCATTTTTCGGCGTGTAAAAAACTATGGCCCAGATTCATAGAGTGATTACGCCTGTCTAACTGGTGTTAGACAGGAGTAATTTCAAATTTCCACGCGCCGTATCACTAGTTTGAATCCTCAAACCATGATACGGCGGCTTCGGGCTTCGATCCGAGAGGCTTACGTCCTCGTAAGCCCTCGGATCTACGTTGCGATATTTTTTCGGCCGCTGGGTGGAGTCCGCGTCGTTTTCACCATCGGGGTATGCAAATTAGTTTTTACGGCGATCCACGAAGGCACGAGTGTCCCTCGCAATCGCCTACGTCATTTTTTGGCTACGTAATGTTAGAGGAGCTTTTTGCTGGTCTAACAGTGCGTAACCCATGTAAAGTATGGCCGTCGTTCCCGCGTCGAATTGAAATTATTTTTTTTTTTTTAACGTAACTCGTTCGGGAATAGGAATGTACGTAAACGACGCTATTACAACGTAACGACGTGATTTCGCGCAATGCACGGCGGGAAATTTGCGAACGGAGCATGCGCAGTTCGATCGCCGCGGGAACGCGCCTATTTTAAATGCTTCACGCCCCCTACTCGCGCAGATGGATTGCGACGGGAGAAATACACTACGCCGCCGTCGTTTACTGGACAAAATCTACCTGGATTTCACGTAGAGCCAGGTAAAAAACGGCGGCGTAGTGTATTTCTGATACTCTACGATAATCTAATTCTCTCTGAATCTGGGCCTATGTTTTTTTTAAAATGTCATTTAAAATGATTGTGTGTGGGCTTGACATCATTTTTCGGGTTCTGAAAAACGAATAAATACAATTTTAACAAATTTGAGCTGCATTTTTTAACAACGTTTTAAACAATATGCTCAGAAGCAAGTTATGAGATGGGAGCACTCGTTCTGAATAAACTAGCGTTCGTAATGGAGTAAGCACTTTCATCACGCTGTAACAGACAGAAAAGTGCAAATCGTCTTTTACTAACACGGAATCAGCTAAAGCAGCCCAAAGGGTGGCGTCATGTGCATGGAACTTCCCCTTTTTAGTGCCGTCATATGTGTTGTACGTCACCACGCTTTGCTAGAGCATTTTTTTTTTAACGATCGTGTGTGGGCAACGTCGTTTTAACCGCTTAACGCCCGCCGCACGCCTATTTACGTCCGCAGAATGGCACGGACCGGCAGAAGCACATATATATATACACGTGACTGCCTACTAGCGGGTCGGGGGTCCGATCGGGACCCCCTCCGCTGCGTCCAGCGGGCGGCTTACCTCCGGGAGCGATCCGACTCAAGGGGCGGCGGTCATTTCAGTCCGCCCCCTCGTGATCGCTCCCAGCCAATCCCGTGCGCCGCCGCCGTGTCACTTCCTCTGCCTGTAAAATGTATACACAGGCAGAGGAAGTGATGCAGCGTTCATCTCGGCGGTATTTTCAAACCGCCGAGATGAGAGAAGAGACACAGTGAGTCGCACAAACACTACACTGACACCAGTACACGCAGGCACATTAAACCCCTTGCGATCACCCCCCCACCCCCTGTCACACTGTCAATGTACTGATCACTGCATTTAGTGTCAGTGTGACAGGCAGTGTGACAGGCAGTTAGTGTTAGGTCCAGGGTAGCCCCGTACCCCCCCATATAAAGTTTTAACCCCTTGATCACCGCCCTAGTTAACCCTTTCACCCCCTATTGCCAGCGTCACTAAGTGATCATTTTTCTGATCGCTGTATTAGTGTCGCTGTTCCCGCTAGGTAGCAAATTTTTTTTTTATTGCGATTTTTTTTTTTACTAAAGACATGTGGCTGAATACATTTTGGCCTAAATCTTTGACTAAAATTTAGTTTATTCAGTTTTTCTTATAACAAAAAGTAAAAAATATTGATTTTTTTTCAAAAATGTCGCTCTATTTTTGTTTATAGCGCAAAAAATTTAAATCGCAGAGGCGATCAAATATCATCAAAAGAAAGCTCTATTTGTGGAAAGAAAAGGACGCAAATTTTGTTTGGGAGCCACGTCGCACGACCACGCAATCCTTCATCCCTTGAGAAACAACAACCTGCTGAAGGTCACATGTCACTTTTCAGGGTGGAGCAGCCCAGCAATTTTCAACATTAGCCAACGTGGCACAGGTGGGCACTCCCTGTATCTGCCGGCAGCATTCAGTCCAGCTCAGGCCTGACAGCACCTCTCTCTGGAATGTCCTCCACTAGCAACAACTTGAATGTGAGGGTAAAGTGTCTGTCAGCATAGCGTCCTTGACATCACTCGGCAGTCGGCACATATTTGGAATCCACAGGAAATATAAAATAGGCATCTTTATGGCATTTACCAGTAGTATCCAAGATTGGGTACGTTTAAGGACTCTCCTTTGAATTTCACTGTAGTGACAAAGTACCTGATGTCTTTCTTATTGAGTTAATATCATTTGAGTTACTTCATCAGACATATGCAAAGCAGGTAACTGTGGGACCTTCAAACCCAGGCTTCTAGGCCATCTTCAACAGTAACAATTTCTCCATGAAGTACTTTAAGGCAGTAATATCTGAGCGACTCCACCAACACCAGGAATACCTTTCGCTTAAAGTTGGGAAGATAAACAGTACAATGGGGTTATTTTCACTACCTAGTACATCTCGATAACATTAAGCAACAGTCACTCTATTCATCTTGTATATCTCCCTCTCGCACTTTGCTTACCAGTCTCAGGCACCGCCGGGGCTGAACTCGAGGTCATTCACCTTCCTTGTTACGAGATAAACGAACATACTGGGCCAAACAAGTGAGAACCGTAGGACCACAATCCTGGGTCGCAGTAGCCCTCGGGGTAGTAGTTAAGGCAGGTGCTTGAATTTCCCTAGACAGGAGGGGAGACACTGGTACTACTTGTTTAGGGCTAGCAGTTGCGGTAGAAGGCTCAGAGCGGTGGCCGCGGGTACTGACACTGCGGTCTCTGTGAGGTCACCGGAGGAAATGGACTCCTACAAATAAGACTGTGCTCGGGCCTGACTAGTGCAGCAATTACAGATTTATGCCGCGTATACACAGTCGTAATTTCCGATGGAAAAAGTCAGATGGGAGCTTTTCATCGGATATTCTCTCGCCAGTTGGTAAGCAGCTTTGGCATCTCTTTCTATGGGGGGTAAATGATCCTCTATTTCTCTCACCCTGCTCTCCACAGCAGTGGTGCGCTCCCTCATTTTTTGCAGGTCCTGTCACAGCAGCGACAATTCTTCTCGCATAATATTCAATGAGGTGCTTCCAATATTGACAACCCTGAGAATATCTGCCAGTGTTGACTGAGCAGCCCCGGATGCATCAGTGACATTAGTGCTTTGGGCCCCAGAGTCAGCCTGGTCTGTCTCCTCACTCTCACTGTGTTCAGCCAAGATGGCCGCCCGTGCCTGTGTCCCAATCATAGTAGGCTCTGTGTGCTGCGAGTGCCTAAGTGCATCAGTCCCTGTAAGCGTGGAGGGAATAGCACTTTTCGGACCATTCCCCTAGTACAGAGGGCTGGCGGAGGTTCCCCTGAGATCTCGGGATCAGTGGCTTGCAGCATATAACGGCAGAATGTAGGTGGCTTGGCTGAGGGAGGATCGGTCTTGGATCAAGCTCAGGAGCTGTGAGAGCTGTGTCCTCTCACATGCCGGTCCAGGTTACGCCCTCCTTTCATCAGATATTATGACCGTGTGTATGCCCCATCTGAGTTTTGCCCTGTCATAAATCCGACCGGTGTGTACTTGGCATTAGAGTGAAATAAATTGATACTCAGCAATTAGCCAAGGCAGCTATACCTGGCAGGTAAACTTAGGAGCAACCCTGCCTAAACACCAGGGTGCTGCAGCTGCATTTAATTGTCACTGATCAGGCCGCACTTATTTGGCACTGGTAAGGCTGTATTTAATTGCCACTGGTAAGGCTGAATTTAATTGGCACTGGTAAGGCTGCATTTAATTACACTGATAAGGCTGCATTTAATTGGCACTGGTAAGGCTGCATTTAATTTGCACTAGTAACGCTGTATTTCATTGGCACTGGTAAGGCTGCATTTAATTGGGGGGTCGCCACAGGAGTGAAGCGTCACCTCCCTGAAATCATGAAATGAGTATTTGCAGGTTGTGATGTCTGGATGACTGTATCACTGGCCTTCTTTAGGCTTAAACATACCACAACGCCCACCCACCCCCCCACCCCCCACCGGGCAGAACACTCTCAGCCATTCGCTAATCGGGAGCCAGTCGTCTCCTGGTTTTCCAGCATGCTCATCCAACATAAGCTGGCTTCTGTCAGACTGGCTGCCATACATACGGGCCGAATGTCAAATTTGGAACAGTTAGAATGGACCGGTCTATTCTGGTGAGCGTTTCCACTGCAAATCGGACCGTCTGGGACCATACAGGGTTTAGAAAAAATGCCAGTGGAAGGTATTGTAGGTCCGCCCTAACCGAACCGTTCCATTTTCTATGGCCCCACATCTGAAGCAGGGCCCAGAATGGTCTGGTACGCTTTTATGGCACGCTTACATAATTATAAACACCCAAAATAGCGTACCGTACCGAACCGATCCGCTCAGTGGAAACAAGGCATAATAATTCTAGCAGTAGTAGAGTATTGTACAATGTTAGCTATAAACTAATACAGAAAGTTTGGGGTTTAAATTATACCCTTTATATATTATTTAACTTAAAGCCTATGCTTTGTGTTACATTAAACCACTATCATCATTTTTTGTTCTTGTCCTTCCGCCTAGGCATGTGCAAAAGTGAAAAATTCGTTTTGTTTCAATTCGTCATCTAATAAATTTCGTTAAGTTAGGTTCGTTACATGTGTTGAATTCGTTTTCGGAATTCGTTCGTTTTCGACCGAATTTCGAAAAATCCGGTCGAAATCGAAAATATTTCGACCGTTTTTCGAATTCGTTCGTTTTCGACCGAATTTCGAAAAAAAACGGTCGAAATCGAAAATATTTCAACCAGATTAGAAAACAAATAGTCTCTTTTCGAATAGAATTTTTTTCGAATTAAATTCGAATTTTTTTTTTTTTTTTTTTTCGAATTCCGATCGAATTTAGTCCGCGGGTATTCGATTCGGAATTCGAAAAAATTTTTTTTTTCGAAATTCGGTCGAAAACGAACGAATTCCGAAAACGGTCGAAATTTTTCGCTAATATAGCAATTCGGGAATTCGTATGCATCCGAATGTCCGAATAATGGAAAATTCGTCCGAATTTCGATTCGGAACGAAACGAAATGCACATGCCTACTTCCGCCCATTGGCAAGATTTTCTGACCTTTATTAGTGGAAAGTAGACCTTTTATTGTAGACTATTGAAGAACGTTTGGAGTTTAAGTGATTCCCTTTATTTGCTAAATATTTCGGTCTGGCAAAAAGGTATATAAAGAATCTGAAAAGCTTGCATCTGTAATAATGTAAAGCCTAACTTGAGATTTTGTGTTACTTAAAGGGGTGTTCCAGCCAAATGTAGTGTTTATTAAAAGTCAGCAGCTACAAAAAGTGTAGCTACTGGCTTTTAATAAACACACACTCACCTGCTCCACGATCCAGTGACGCGCCGGCCAGGGCTCTCCCCCCACTCCTCTCCCCCCCTCCCCGGCCGGCGTCTTCATCCTAAGTGTGGGCATGCGCGAGCGGCGCTGCGCTCTCCTATTGGACAGGCGATCGCATGGGACCTGTCATGTGTCCCATGTGATCGCCTACAGGGAGGGGCTGCTGTAGGCGATTAAGCTTAATCGCCTAACCAGCCCCTTGGCGGAAGGAGGAAGTGGGACAGGAAGACCCACTCCTCCTGAAGCCCCCACTTCCCCCCCCCAAAAAAAGTTACATGCCAAATGTAGCATGTAAGGGGGTGAGGAGTGGGATTAGCGGAAGTTCCAATTTTGGGTGGGACTCCGCTTTAAAAAAACAAATTCCTTAGCTAATTGCGGCCGCCACTGTCAGCTCTGTATAAATGTGGCCTCAATGTGGCCTCAGCACTGTGTCCCAGCAGTTGTACGGGGACTTCCCATCCCATTCCTAGAATAAAAAACTGAGTTGGCCTGACTACTGCTTACCCATTCAAAAAAAAGGTTTGTATTTTTATGAATGAAGGCTTCCTCTGATTGGCTAAAACCCAAAGGCCAGACTTTTGAGGTAAATTGGACCACATTGATTCAATAAAATTCTAATTTAATTTATAAACACAAAAATATAAAAGATAGTATGTAAAAACATGTCATTAAAAACATATATACAAGATATGGCCAACAAAAGGCCTAATATTTCAGATAGGTTACATAATGTCAAGTGACTGAGCCCCTGTGCATCAACACGTTTCACTGATCCACTTCTTCAGGACACACAAGAGGGTAAATGGAAAGAAAAATAGGCCTCACTGTATAGACGGAGAGATACATCAGCATAAATCATATTTCATTACATGTGTTATATCTTACAGAGACATATATATGTTTATATTACCATTGGTTCATTGTGTATAGTATATTCACCTTTCCTGGGTCAGAATGTGCATGCATTAGAGTCTTCCTGGGCAGTCACTGGAGTATAAGGAGGAACCACACAGTGTCTATCCCACAATAATATGTCAGAAATGGGAAGAGCTGTAGGAATAAATAGACTAGACATAGCTAGTCAAAATGATACATGAAATGATTGCTCCATAAAGGCAACCATTGTGTGACAGACATACTTTCCATCAGAATCAACTATTAAAGGGGTTGTAAAGGTTAGTTATTTATTTTCGAAATAGGTTCCTTTAAGCTAGTGCATTGTTGGTTTACTTACCTTTTCCTTCAAATTTCCCTTCTAAACGTTTTTTTTCATTTTTTTCTTTGTCTGAATTTCTTACTTCCGGTTCCTCCCTCAGTAAGCTGTTCTCGCTGACTAACCCCCAGCCAGATGATGGTGGCAAAATTACTGAGGAGAAACAGGAAGTGAGAAATTCAGACAAAAGAAAAAAATTATTTAGAAGGGAAACTGAAGGAAAAGGTAAGTGAACCAACAATGCACTAGCTTAAAGGAACCTATTTAGAAAATAAACAAACCTTTACAATCCCTTTAAATGCAAATTACAAGACTCTAGCAGAATACATATTGGCATAAATTTATGAAAAATTTAGATTTCTTACATTTTTTAATTAGATATGTTTTAAAGCAGAAAGTAAAATTGTCAGTCTGTTTTTGTTTATATTGCAAAAAATAAAACCCACAGTGGTGATCAAATACCACCAAAAAAAATCTCTATTTGAGGGGAAAAAAGAACATAAAATTTACTTAGGTACATTATCGCAATTGTCAGTTAAAGTAACGCAGTGCCGTATCGCAAAAAATGGCCTAGTCATCAAGAGGGGAAAGGGAGTAATCGCTCCAGGTGGATGTGCTTTGGTGATCAACCTCCTCTCAGAGACCAAGGGGGCTGGCAATACGTATAGCAAAGAACAAAAAATATTTGGACAGCCGCACTCCAGGAAAATTCCTTTGGTTGCCTTTATTGGTAAAATTGGATAAAAAACAATACGTACAAGCCACAGCAAGAAAAATAGGACACACAGTTGACGCATTTCACACTAATACTTAGTGCTTACTCATAGCTATGAGTAAGCACTAAGTATTAGTGCGAAACGCGTCAGTTTGTGTCCTATTTTTCTTGCTGTGGCTTGTAGTGCTGGTCATCAAGAGGGGTAAATCTTCTGGAGCTGAAGTGGTTATTAAAGCATGGGTTATTTAGTCTGATCATTCAGCAATATTTCTATCCAGCCGCTTACACAGGACAGTCCACCAGGAAATGCCAGATTTGCCAAGAAATGCCAGAACCAGAGTGCTTCTTTCTCTGGTAATTGGGAATTGCAAAGGTTCCACTAGATACAGATAACAATACTGAATGCACAGAACACTGAGTGCAGAGAATGACAGACCAAAATTGTTTTGCTGATGGAAATACTTTTTTGTTACTTCTTTTCACAGCAATAAATCTCAAGGCTGATAAAAAAAAAAGGAAGAAATGCTTCAAGAACACTTAATGCTGAAAATCTTGGATGTAATCTTGGGAAATAAAACAATATAAGACTTCTACCCATAGATTCTGAAAGGATGTCTGCTCCAGCAAATGGTCATTCAAAAGGGGTTAAAGCAGGGGTCCTCTAACTATGGCCCTCCAGTTGTTCAGGAACTACATTTCCCATCATGCTCAGTCATGTCTGTGAATGTCAGAGTTTCACAATGCCTCATGGGATTTGTAGTTCCGCAACAGCTGGAGGGCCGTAGTTTGAGGATGCCTGGTTTAAAGGGTCACTAAAGGATTTTTTTATTTAGCTAAATATCTTCCTTTACCTTAATGCAGTGCTGTATTCATGTTCTCATTGTTCGTTTTTGCTTTTAAGTTGCTGTAATTCTGCTCTGATCTCCACACTTCCTGCTTGTCTGGCTCCTTATGAAAAATCTCATGGTAGCTTTTCACTGTGGTCTAAGCTGTGTGTCTAAAACTCCTCAAAACCAATCAGATTCATTTTAAAAACAAAACACTGCCCTGGATTTGTTTGTTTTTGTTCTGTGTGTCTTCTGTACTTCACATAAACATGAAACCAGTTTAAAAACAAAAGTGAAACTAGAGGCACATTATATGATTGATTTTTATCTATTTTTAATCATTTTTAGAAGGAATCAGTTAACTTTTATGTCTCTATACCCTGTAAACAGTCATTTCAGCAAAAAAATGTTTTTCCTTTAGTGACCCTTTAAGGTTAATGCTGTTTGTTTGTAACTCATATTTAAAGCAGTTTTCTTTTTAACAGTCTAAATGAGACCCAGTTAGTAGAGGTCAAATTGTTTTCTTATTTAATATTATATTATTTAATAATACAGGAAGGTTTACAACCTCTTTAATGACCATATTATCTATTTTTTATTAAATTGTTTCTTATGCCACATGTACACGATCGGAATTTCCGACAACAAAAATTTGAGAGCTGGTTCTCAAATGTTCCGACAACAATTTTTTTGTTGGAAATTCCAATCGTGTGTACGCAATTCTGATGCACAAAATTCCACGCATGCTCGGAATCGAGCAGAAGAGCTGCACTGCATATTTTTTTTGGCTCACCGTAGGCCTTCTTGACGTTCGGAATTTCCGACAACATTTGTGTGACCGTGTGTATGCAAAACAAGTTTGAGCCAACATCCGTCGAAAAAAAATCCACGTTTTTGTTGTCAGAATGTCTGATCGTCTGTACACAGCATTACTGTGTTTTTCTTCCTCTTTGTATAATGCTCCATGAGCTCCCAAACCTCTCCTTTTTCGTCTTCATATCTACTTTAGATTGAGCAGTGCACATCATTTGCTGTCATGTGCACTACTCTATGCACACTATAATTCCCCAAAAAGCCTAGTCCCTACTCCATCTAAGGAATGAACAAAAGAAGGTAGCTATACTCCTACATACCATGGGACCATGGATAAAAAAAATGTTGCCACCCTCGAACAGGAAGTCAGAACACAGCAGCAAAAAAAAAATTGAGATTTAGAGGAGGTTGATGCCGCGTACACACGATCGGAATTTCAGATGAAAACATTCCGAGCGTGTGTGGGCCCATCAGACTTTTTTCCATCAATGTTTAGAAATAGAACATGCTTTATTTTTTTCCGATGGAAAAAAAAGGATAGGAAATTCCTGTTGTCTGTGTGCAAAACCCACGCATGCTCAGAATCAAGTCGACACATGCTCGGAAGCATTGAACTTAATTTCTCTCGGCTCGTCGTAGTGTTTTACGTCACTGCGTTTTGGACAGTTGGAATTTGGTCTGACAGTGTGTATACAAGACAGCTTGAACGGAATTCAGACGAAAAATTCCATCGGATTTTAGGACATTGGGAATTCCGATCGTGTATACGGGGCATGAGAGTAATAGAAGGTACTATTTTAAATAATATACAGTATACATGAAAAGATTTTTTTGTTTTAACTGGTTGCCGACCGCCCGCTGTCATATTACTGCGGGAAGTCGGCGCGCCTGGGCGAGAGCCCGTAGCTCTACGTCGTCTACTTTGAGGCCACTAGGGGGCGCGTGCACGTCCCCACTCGCCCCCGAGTCCCACGCGCGTGCCCGGCGGGTACGATCGCCGCCGGGCACACGCGATCGCTTGGTACAGAGCGAGGACCGGGAGCTATGTGTGTAAACACACAGCTCCCGGTCCTGTCAGCGGGGGGAAATGCTGATCTTCCATTCATACAATGTATGAACAGAAGATCAGTGATTTCCCCTAGTGAGTCCACCCCCCATACAGTTAGAACACACCCAGGAACACACTTAACCCCTTCCCCACCCCCTAGTGTTAACCCCTTCACTGCCAATGGCATTTTTATAGTAATCCAATGCATTTTTATAGCACTGATCACTATAAAAATGCCAATGGTCCCAAAAATGTGTCAAAAGTGTCCGAAGTGTCCGCCATAATGTCGCAGTACTGAAAAAAACGCTGATCGCCGCCATTACTAGTAAAAAAAAAAATATTAATAATAATGCCATAAAACTACCCCCTATTTTGTAAACTCTATGGCCCAGATTCACAGAGCGATTACGCCTGTCTAACTGGTGTTAGACAGGAGTAATTTCAAATTTTGCGCGCCGTATCACTAGTTTGAATCCTCAAATCATGATACGGCGGCGTTGGGCTTCGATCTGACAGGCTTACGTCTTCGTACGCCTTCGGATCTACGCTGCGATCTTTTTGCGGCCGCTGGGTGGAGTTCGCGTCGTTTTCAGCGTCGGGGTATGCAAATGAGCTTTTTACGGAGATCCACAAGGTTACGAGCGTCGTTCGCAATCACGTACGTCATTTTTTCGCTACGTAAAGTTAAACCAGCTTTTAGCTGGTCTAACGTTACGCGGCCCATGTTAAGTATGGCCGTCGTTCCCGTGTCGACTTTCAATATTTTTTTTATTTTTTGCGTAAGTTGTCCGGGAATAGGAATGTCCGTAAACGACGCTACTCAAAAAAAAAATGATGTAACGACGTGATTTCGCGCAATGCACGGCGGGAAATTTCTGAACGGAGCATGCGCAGTTCGATCGCGGCGGGGAGGCGCTTAATTTAAATGCCTCACGCCCCCTATTCGCGTATTTTGATTCCGCCGGGAGAAATACACTACGCCGCCGTACCTTACGGGCCAAAATCTCTCTGAATTCCTCCTAGAGTCAGGTAAAGTACGGCGGCGTAGAGTATATCTGATACTCTGCGGGAATCTAATTCTTTCTGAATCTGGCCCTATAACTTTTGCGCAAACCAATCAATAAACGCTAATTACGATTTTTTTTTTACGAAAAATATGTAGAAGAATACGTATCGGCCTAAACTGAGGAAAAAAAATGTTTTTTTTTTATATATTTTTTGGGGATATTTTTTATAGCAAAATTTAAAAAATATTGAATTTTTTTCAAAATTGTTGCTCTATTTTTGTTTATAGCGCAAAAAAAAAAAACGCAGAGATGATCAAATACCACCAAAAGAAAGCTCTATATGTGGGAAAAAAAGGACGCCAATTTTGTTTGGGAGCCACGTCGCACGACTGCACAATTGTCAGTTAAAGCGACGCAGTGCCGAATCACAAAAAGTGCTCTGGTCATTGGGCAGCAATATGGTCCGGGGGTTAAGTGGTTAAACCACAGGATAAAGATACTCTAAGCTTCTCTTGTAAGGTGTTTTATATATTTTTTATATATTTTTTCTGCAACAGAGATGCTTTTAACTGAATTTCCAATATTATCCCACCCATCTAACCCCAGCAGCAATCTTGTCCAGTTCCAATTTCTACAGAGCTGGAAATCTACTACATCCCTGAAAATCCTCTACTAGAATAAAAAGAAATTAGGGGTGGAGATGATTCTAAAGTTCTACTGAATTCATAACTAGCTAGCGAGGACAGGTGGCGTAGGAGTAGCGATAGTGGGAAGAGAACATCTGTAACAACCAAGGTAATTCAAAGGGAGCTTCTAGCTTTTGTTCACTGAATACCACTCAGCACTGAACTTTAGTGCTCAAAGGAATTTTTCTTTAAGTTCTTTATTTCATGTTGACGTGCTAGTCAGGTCAGAGTTATGAGAAGACAGGACCCCTGGGGACACAAACGCTGCAGGTTTTTTTTTTTCCGTTCTGTCCTTACATTGGCTTTCTTTCCAATGATTTCTGACAGCTGTCAAATTTATCCAAAAGAGAAGATAAAGCAAATGGTGTGTGATACTGTGAGCCGGTGGATGCTCATTGACAGAATGTGCCATGCATGTTATATTTTTATGACCAATTGGAAATGACGCCAGGTACCTTTACTCGAAAACAATAGCAATAAAAAGACAACTTATCATCATGGTACAAATGCTCACAATTTTTTTTTAAAGGCTAATTTTTTGACACATTTCTCCAGCCCTTTTCTCATTAACAGCTGTTGCAAATTGGAGTGTCGCTACATACTTATAAATGTTTATAGCAAATGCTTCTACAACATTTTAGGTTATTAAGTTAATATTTTTTATAACCCTTTTTTTCATATTAATCTGTACAAAAATACCAAATGTTTACACACAGAGAAATAGTGATACCGATCAGAGAAAACAGTTGGCTAACTAGATTGGAAAATGTGTGTACATGCAGGGGAGGGCTGGGCCAGGGGGCAGGGTGGCCATTGCCTCCCAGGCCACCCCAACTTATGTACAAAATGGCTGGCAGCCGCTGCCCGCTACCATTTTCTTTTTTATTCTGGTTTAGGAAGTTGGGCCGGGGGCACGGCCATGGCGACCGACCACTAGCTGTTGCATTCCGGGAGTTGTAGTTCGTGCTCAAGCTCCAAGTGGGTGGAAAACAGAGCAGCGCAGAGGAAACTACAACTGCCTGGGACCGGATTCTTGGAAGCAGGCAGAGGCAGGGCATGGCAGGGAGTCGGGACGTGGCGTGCAAGGACCTGCTGAGCTGAGATCACTGAGGTGAGAGACCCTTACACCCCTAACTGACCCTCCATCTCCCCCCATACACCCCATGTAACCTTCCCCAGTGATCAGGCTGCATTGATGGGCACTGGTGAGGATGCATTGAAAAACCAGGTGGGCCATGGATGGTGAGCTGATTCGGCGGTTCAATGGGCCACTTGACTAGACTTTCCCCCCAGGCCTAAGGCTGCCAGCCCTCACCTGCGTACATGGGTAATAGGGCCTTTCTTCCAAAGGGTTTTCCCACTTTTAAATAGAAACTGAAAAGCTCTCTGGCCTAATTTTGACATTTGCTGGTGCTCTTGCAATGTTTCTAATTAGAATCCATTGCAAAAGACATGAGCAGTTTTCAGTGTGCAAGTGTCACGTACTATACCTGGCTGAAGGCCGAAGTGACAAAAGGGCTTCCCTTGTGGCTCTGGTCCAAACATACCAAAACATGGAGACAGGTGTGCAAGGCACAAAATAGCATGGGTGAGGGGGATCCTGGTGGTTGATAGTGGATCTGTTGAGATGATCCACAAGGTAGCCTTATTTAGTTAATTTATATATAAAGCTTTAACCCCCAATATGGTGACTTTAGATCATGATCTTCAAATTGGAAGGGACAATTATACATTACGGTCATTGTCAACATTTCATGGCTTTCAAATCACCTTGGAAGATTATTGCTGGACTTCTATTTGGCTATCCGGTTCCAAGGACCTTTCACATTTGAGTCTTGTATGTAATCATTGGTTATGTTTCCTTTATGTTGGCGGAGGTCTTTCTGTACTGATTTGGTATGTTTATTTTATGTTGTATCATCTTATTGTAAACCTATACTGTTGGTTTGTATGATAATAACATTTTTGAAAAAGAGATGATCCACAAGGACCACATCAGGGCAGCAGACAGAAATCTCAAGGATACTCCTTGGAGGAACTGTGACTGACAATTTTTGTGCTTGTGGTAAGTGGTGCAGGGAAGTACCCAGTGGGCAGATCTGGAAGGAGGAAATGCCAAGACCATGTGCATGTAGGTAGAAAAGACATTGGGCCAGATTCACATACAATTACATTGGCGCAGAGTATCAGAGATACACTACGCCGCCGTATTTTACCTGGCTCTACGACGAATTCATGACCATTTTGGCCTGTAACGTACGGCGGCGTAGTGTATTTCTCGCGGCGGAATCGAAATACGCGATTAGGGGGCGTGAAACATTTAAATTAGGCGCGTCCCCGCGGCGATCGAACTGCGCATGCTCCGTTCAGAAATTTCCCGCCGCGCATTGCGCGAACGAACGTCGATACGTCATTTGAGGTTTGAGTAGCGTCATTTACGTACATTCCTATTCCCGGACGACTTACGTAAAAAATAAAAACAAACGTTGAAATTCGACGCAGGAACGACGGCGAAGTATTAACATGGGCTGTCTGATATTAGACCAGCTAAAAGCTGGTATAACTTTACGCGGCAAAAAGATGACTACAGATGCCGTAAGAGATTGCGAATGACGCTCGTAACTTCTTAGATCGTCGGAAAAAGCTCATTTGCATACCCCGACGCTGAAAACGACGGGAACTCCACCCAGCGGCCGCAAAATTATTGCAGCGTAGATCCGAAGGCGTACGAACACGTAAGCCAGTCGGATTGAAGCCCGCAGCCGTCGTTTCATGGTTTGAGGCTTCAGACTAATGAAACGACGCGCGTAATTTGAAAGTACTCCGGTCTAACGCGAGATAGACCAGAGTAAGGGCTCTGTGAATCTGGCCCATTGTCTTGAGCCAAGTCTGAGTCAAACACAGGTAAGTAAACTGGTATAAGTAGGAGACAAACCGGGGTCATAGACAAGTAAGCAGCCGATATGAGAGACGTAGTCTGAAGCCAAGCCAGGGTCATACATAAATAGGTCATACATAGATAGAGATTAGAGATAGAGATCAGATAGAAGCATGGTCAATCGACAAGCTGAGGCCACAGAAAGAAATCAAAGAGAAAGACGTCCAGGAACAAGCTGAATCAGCAACAAATGATCAAAGTATCACGGAAGCAGGAAACAGAGGAACAAGGATCATGGATAGATGAATAGGTAAAGATCATCCAGCAATTACCAGTCACAACTCTTCTCATTGCTAGGGCGTTTAGAACCAGTACTGTAATTGAACGTGCACAACAGCAAATGTGAACAACAGCAAGTAGCTTTAAAGTTGTTTTTTTCGGTACAGAAACTTAATCAGTGGAGGTTCTGCATAAACAGACTCCTGCTAGTCATCATTAGCTGGCATTCTACATGTTTCAAGCCAAGCTATTTTGGTATCCTCTTTAATACTGCATTGCAACAGAGAAAAATAACAAGAATGACCTAAACCAAGACCCTTATGCTGCATACATTAAAAACGATCGTGTGTGGGCTCCAGAGCATTTTTCGCAAACGTTAAAAATGGCCATTAAAAATTTAGAACATGCTCTAAATTACCGCATCGTTTTTAACAGTGTAATTTTTAACGTCGTAAAAAATGGTCCTGTGTGGGCTTTAACAATGTGAAAATAACGTGCATGCTCAGAATCAAGTTATGAGACAGGCGCACTCGTTCTAGTAAAACTAGCGTTCGGAATGGAGATCGCACATTCATCACGCTGTAACAGACTGAAAAGCGAAAACCTTCTCTCACCAAACTTTTACTAACACAAAATCAGCAAAAGCAGCCCCAAGGGTGGCACCATCCGAATGGTACTTCCCCTTTATAGTGCCGTTGTACGTGTTGTACGTCACCGTGCTTTGCTAGAGCATTTTTTTTTCACGATCATGCGTAGGCAAGGCCAGCTTAACAATAATCGGGTTGACCATTAAAAATGGTCGTGTGTACGTGGGATTAGAACTCTATATCACGAGTAGCTAGTTTGGAGACGCTATAGTTTGTAACAACCTTCCTTATGAACACAGAAATAAGCTCAAGGTACTCTGTGCATATTGGGGTTGATTGACTAAAACAAGAGAGTACAAAATCTGGTGGTGTAGCTCTGAACAGAATGCTATCAGCTTCCAGTTTTTTTTCTGCCAAAGCTTAATTGAACAAGCCGAAGTTAGAAGCTGATGGTTTCCATATACAGCTGCACCAGATTTTGCACTCTCCAGTTTTAGTAAATCAACCCCATTAAACCATGGGAGAGAGCCAATACTATGGGGGCTGTAGGGGACTAGAAAACAACAATGAGGTTGATAGGCAAATACGCTGTACACATTGCAATTAAAGTTGCACTTTAAATGTGAGTTTCCCTCGAGATTAGTGAATGTAGTAAAATTGTAGTAAAATTTTCCTTTGAAAAGACTCAATTTTGCACAGGGGAAAAACAGCATTTTTACTTGAACAAAACTGGATAATGGAAAACAGCAGAGCTTCACATTATTCACAAAGCTCTGGGGAAAATTACCATGTAAAGTGCAACTTCCGTTGCAAAGTGAACAGTCTGCCTTTAGTAAATCAACCTCAATATATCTTTGTTATGATCTGAGTAATTAGGATGTTGACTAGAATGTTGTAGCCTAATAGTTATAGTTGTACGTGATCTTTATTAAATAGTACTCTTTATTATGGCTGTACAACCCTACATGGTTTAGATATGAGGCCAACTATGTCTACGTACACAGTGGTAGAATTTTACAACAGTTTGCTTTAACCACTTAAGGACCGCCGCATGTACATTTACGTCGGCAGAATGGCACCGACAGGCACATCAACGTATATATACGTTGGTGCCTTGGGGGGGATCGGGGGTCCGATCGGACCCCCCCCATAAATGCGGCGGTCCGCGCGGCTGCAGGAGCGATCCGACAAGTGGGGGCGGCTATCCGTTTTCATCCGTCCCCTCCGGATCGCTCCCAGCCAATGCGCGCGCCCGCCCGCCCTGTCACTTCCTCCTCCTGTGTAAACACAGGAAGGAGGAAGCGACGTGATCTCTCCCGCGGCGTTTGTTTCAAGCGCCGCTGAGGAGAGATCACAACACACCAAGTAAGTCCTGCACCAAACAGCACACTGACACACACACAAACACATTTAACCCCCGCGATCGCCCCCCCCCCTCCCCCCTGTCACAGTGTCACTGAATGCAGTAATCATACATGTATGATTACTGTATTTAGTGTCAGTGTGACAGACAGTGTGACAGTCAGTCAGTGTTAGTGTCAGGGTAGCCCCCCCCACCCCCCCCAATAAAGTTTTAACCCCTTGATCACTGCCCTAGTTAACCCTTTCACTCCCTATTGCCAGCGTCACTAAGCGATCATTTTTCTGATCGCTGTATTAGTGTCGCTGTTCCCGCTAGGTAGCTAATTTTTTTTTAATGCGATTTTTTTTTTACTAAAGACATGTGGCTAAATAAATTTTGGCCTAAATGTTTGACTAAAATTTAGTTTATTGGTTTTTTATTATAACAAAAAGTAAAAAATATTGATTTTTTTTCAAAAATGTCGCTCTATTTTTGTATATAGCGCAAAAAATAAAAATCGCAGAGGCGATCAAATACCACCAAAAGAAAGCTCTATTTGTGGGAAAAAAAGGACGCGAATTTTGTTTGGGAGCCACGTCGCACGACCGCGCAATTGTCTGTTAAAGCGACGCAGTGCCGAATCGCAAAAACCCCTTGGGTCATTTGCCAGCGTATTGGTCCGGGTCTTAAGTGGTTAAAGTTTAAGTTTAAGTGAAAGAAAATGTGTTAGAAGGTAAACTACTATAAAAAAAAGTATGCAATCCCAACATCAATTTCAAATTCAGTATTTTGTACTATGTGATATTATACAGTATTTGTGCCCTGTAAATTTCCCAGCCAGAATAGCAAAATTCGCTCCTGCATATTCACCAAATTGCTTTAGAGGCTATGACACACCAGGCACTCACTTCCACATATGGTGGCAATGTCCGGTTGTTAACCTCCCTGGCGTTATGATTCTGTCTGGAATTTTGTACCAAAAGCGTTGCAATTGTTTTGCAAGGAAATGTGGTGTTATGTATTATAGGCCTGCAATTCTTAGTAAGTACTTACTTAAACCTGACCAAACAAGACTCTAGTAGACATCCCAGATGTGATAAAAGATGAAACACAAAATCATGAATTATAATCTAATAACTAATATTATTTTATTTAACCTCCCTGGTGGTATGATTCTTTCAGATTTTAGGTGCTGAAAGCGGTACCATTATTTGCAAGGGAATTTGGCGTTTTATACTGTAGGCTTGTAATTCTTAGGAATAACTCACTGAAATCTATCCAAACAAGAGTCTAATAGGCATCCCGGGTATGATTTTTTTTATTTTTTTAATTAAAAATTATAATATAATAAATAATTATAAAAAATTATAACAAATAATAATATAATTATAGTAAAAATTATTCAATAATGTAATCAAATCAAAATCACTGAAATTTGCTCAGTTGCAGAATTTTTGCTGTCATTATTTTTTTTTTTTATGACGTATTTCCCCACAAATCGCTATCGCTAAATTCTGCAAGTGATTCTGATTTATTATCGCTGTTTTTTAGCTGCTCTAAAACAATTTTTGCCATAAAGGGACACTTTTGGTTGCTATGGGCAATCTACAGTTTGCAGGGAGAAAGAACAGTTTTTATTATATAAAAGGACATGTAGTGTACAGGGCAGACCACTAGGGACATGGGGGGTGTGTATTTTTTACATACAGTACTGTAATCTATAAGATTACAGTGTACTGTATGTATAGTGTTTGTTTACATTTTTGAATTTGGCGCCGTTCCCCCCCCCCCCTGCGTCGCGACGCTCGCAGGGAAGGGAATCGGAGGTACACACAGCATCAGGCGGACATCCGGCCGCCGTGTACTGCGGGGATTCATCGCTGGATCGCAGAGAAAAGGTAAGTAAACTCTTTTCTGCATCCAGCGAGGCAAGCCCGTGTGTGGCACGGGGTTACCGATCGTAGCTTAAAAATCTCACCCCGTGCCACACACGGGAAGAACCCCAAGGGAGGTTAAGGAGATCCTGATGAATATATTTCGAATGGCATCTAAAGCTCTTGATATTACTATTCCTCCAGACCCGGCTATAGCACTTCTAAACCTAAAACCTACTGCGTTTACACATACTCAATTTCAACTGTTAATACATCCAGGGCTGGTGCAAGGATTTTTGACACCCTAGGCGAAGCCTCATTTTGACGCCCCCCCCCCGTGCGCGCACGCCATTCACTCCCCGTCCGTACTCCCCTGCACATCTGCCTCCCACTCTGTACTCCCTGCACATATGTTTCCGCCACACATCTGTCTCCCCCCCACACAAGTTCCCACTCTGTATCCCCCTGCACATCTGCCCCCCACACCAGTTTCCGCTCTGCCCCCCCCAGTTCCCACTCTGTACCCCCCCCCACACATCTGTCCTCCTCTACACACACACCAGTTTCCACTCTGTACCCCCCCACACACACACCTGCCTCCCCCACTCTGTACCCCCCCCACACACACCTGTCTCCCCCCCCCACAAACACACACACCTGTCTCCCCCCCACACCAGCTCCCACTCTGTACCCCCCTGCACATCTGTCCCCACCCACACAAGTTACCATTCTGTACCCCCCCACACACACACATCTGTCCCCCCAACACACCAGTTTCCACTGTACCCCCCCTGCACATCTCTGCCCCCCCACCAGTTCCCACTCTGCCCCCCCCCCACACATCTGTCCCCCCCACACACATATATCTGCCCCCCCCCCCACACACACACACAAACCAGTTCCCCCTCTGTACATTTTTTAAATTTCTTGTGAGTGGGTGCAGGCTGCAGCACTGAGCGTCCTGCTTGTGCTTCCATTAATGTACCTGAGACACAGCGGCGTTGCTGCCCGTCTGTCTCCTCTTCTCACTACAGATCCCCGACCCGAGCGACCAGGAGGAGGAGGGGGGGGGATCGGTCATCGTGGCAAAAAAATGAGTCTGTCACACTTTGAGAATAGATTTATCCCAAGCATGTTGAAATGCTCTTGATTGACTCACTGCCTCTAGAAGTCTGTTCTTAGCATGCACAACTCTGTCATTACTGTAAAATAATGCTTTCTAATAATACTCTTGAACTTTTAAAGTGGATGTAAGCCCAAATTTTTTTTATTTATTTTTTTATGTCACAATGTACAGTATGAGATTTCCTATCATCTGAGCCCAGTCTTGCCACACAAAGTTAATCCAGCTCTGAGCAATCCTCTTTTGTTGTTCAGTGAAATAAAACGAATTTACAGAGAAAAACCTTAGTCCGTTCCGCCCCCTTGCTGTGAGTGACAGGTTATTTACAAACCTCATGCACTAGCCTGGAGACAGGCATTATTTTTTAATTCCCACCCCCACTGCTTTTCTGAAGT
The DNA here is from genome assembly GCA_029574335.1 of Rana kukunoris. Lineage (NCBI taxonomy): Eukaryota > Metazoa > Chordata > Amphibia > Anura > Ranidae > Rana > Rana kukunoris. The sequence continues at coordinate 36,549,742 of CM056055.1, forward strand.
CATGTGGTTACTTTTCTGGATTTTGACTGGGTGTTGGTGATCATAGCAGCATTTAGTTTAAGGAATACATAGAAAAAAATGCACGTTGGGGTGTAGAGAAGGACGTGAAGTCTACTGACGTCACGACTCCACCCACAGAGCTCAAGACAACAGACCCACCCACAGAATCTGCAGTTTTTCAGTTCTTATAACAGAGGGGAGACATTTGACAGGTAAGGATACATGCAGGAGGCATCTATATCCTTATAGATCAGCACTATGGCAGTAGTTTAGAAAGGATGAGAGTGGGTTTACATCCACTTTAAGGTCATGCTTCTGTGTTCTTCATCTCAGCTTCATAATTAAAAAGTACTTGAAAGATTTGTAACCAGCCAAAAAAAAATTTTACATGCTACATTATTTGAATAGTGTTAACAATTAATATATAGCATTCCACACAGAAACAAATTTTAAGCAAATGTATTATAGCCAGCCTCTAAGCTTGGCCATAGGTGTCTACTTAAAGGGTAGTTCCACCCACAATTTCACTTTTTAAATATAAATACCCCTGTAATACACAAGCTTAATGTATTCTAGTAAAGTTAGTCTGTAAACTAAGGTCCGTTTTGTTAGGTTGCTACAGCATTTAGTTTATAATCTAGAAATAGACCGTGGCCATCTTAAGTGTGGGCATCATGAAGCCAGACTGTATGACTTCCTGGATTTCAGCTTTGCATATCTCGCACATGCTCAGTGCTGCACAAGCAATGTAATAGGTTTCAGTCAGGTTTGCAAGGACTACTGGGAAACATGATGCCTATCCCAGAAACCCTTGCAAATAGCCATGTGTCTTAATAGCCTAGGCAAATAAGGAGGAGGAAGTAATGAAGGACTACAAAATAAAGGTATTTATAAGCAACAAAATAAATAAAAATTGTCTATTCTGAACACTATGAGATTAGGGCGTGCAGCACAGACAAACATAAAAAAATGGGTGGAACTCCACTTTAAAGATGACAGAGGAAGGGGCATCTACCTGGTCTTGATTACACAGGCACCTTGTTTTCCAGAGAGAAGCCATATAGAATGGTACTGTCTCATAGTTCTACAAAAACTGCTCCCTAGGCTGAGTTTCGTTGGAGGCCTTGAAAATTAGGGGTGCAATTGGATGTGATTTAGGTTGGTAACTCACTACAGTATGTAGATCCAAGAAGGATTAGGAGGATAGCACCAGAGCCAGCAATGGAAGCCTCTATATTTATATTCTCCCAGGTTCCCTTTAAACTTTTTAGGTAGAGCATTTTTCCATATACCCTAGAAAGAGGGATATGGGAAACTGGGGATATATGGTGTGCCAAAAAAACAAAAACAAAAACAAACAATATGTAATATATAAACACACACATTTATTAATACATTAAAAAAAAATATTTCCCCAAAAACTAAAAACAATATCCATAGCTGCAATCAACAGTATCTAATGTTTACAATAGAATCCCTATGTAGATATATCAATGGATCAACACATTTCGCCCAAGAGAAGGGGCTTCTTCAGAATCCACTTGATGCACCTGAATGAACACAAGCCGATTGCTGTGGGGGCACTTGGCAGGAGAGAGGGGCCAGGAGTGCTGGTGAGGGACCCGGGAAGAGGAGGACTGGGGCTGCTCTGTGCAAAGCCACTGCATGTTTGTTATCTTTAAATAAAAACAATACTTTTATATCACTTTAATTGATAATGTTAGTGGAAGGTATAGTGCCTGATTGTTGGGATCAGTGGGAGGACTAGTGTCCCATTGTTGGTGTTAGTGGAATGAATAGTGCCCCATTGTTGGTTTTAGTGGGATGAATAGTGCCCCATTGTTGGTGTTAGTGGGATGAATAGTGCCCTATCGTTGTTGTCTGTGAAAGTAGGTATCAGTAGAAGTAATAGTGCACCATATCTTTGGTGTCAGTGGCACGAATAGTCAGTGGCACGAAATATGCCCCATCATTGGTGTCAGTAGGAGTAATAGCACACCATTGTTGGTGTCAGTAGGAGAAATTATGCCCTACTGTTGGTGTCAGTGATTGGAATAGAGACCAGTGCCTAAAGGAATAGAGACCATTTACTTAAAACATCTTGTTTGCTTACATATTCACATATGTTAGTTTTCTTATTTTCATACTGCACAGTGGACAATCACATATCAGCCTCTACACCTTCAAATCAAACTCAGGGAGTGCAGCAACATAAAAATAAATAATTTATTGAAGACTTTCCCAAGTGTAAAAAGTGTGATGAAAGTAGCCCTACATAAAGCCTCATACTGCCGATTACTGGAGCACACTGCTGCTTCACCGGAGCTGTCCAGCACTGAAAACAGAAACATGATGTGTTCTGCTGTCACAAGGAGTTTTCTTTTCAGACTCGGGGACTCGCTGTTAAAAGCAGGAGCCTTACCAGATCATCAGCATCGACCTTACTCTACATTACAGACTTAAAGAGACCCTGTCACCAAATTTAAAATTTGTAGGTAAAAGTAGAGAAAAATCAAGTACCGTATCTTAAACGCTTACTTACAGTGGCTTTCCTTTCCATAAATATTTTTTTATTCACTTACGATGTGCCTTTAAACTTGTTGGAAAATCACCCTAGAAAAAGAAAAAAAAAAAAAAATTCCCTAATACACCATCCTTGCATATCATTGCCCTCTTCTCTACTGGGAATGTCTAATTAATGTGTGTGCTGGCCCAGCTCCTCTCCTCTTTCCCTCACTTCCCTACAGGGCCGCCATCAGGAATTTTGGGGCCCCTTACACAGCTTCAGGGATGGGCCCCCTGGAGCAGAGAACCGGGGGGGGGGGGGGGTGCTGCCGCATGAAATTGAGAAGCGGGGGGGGGGGCTGCTGGCGCGAATTGAGAAGCGGGGGGGCCCTGAAGAAATAAAGAATAAATATAAAAAAGGGGGGTAGCCACCCGGGGCCCTGGGGACCTCTATGCCCTTTAATAAAAAGAGAGAATATATATATATATATATATATATATATATTTTTTTTTAAAGGGTGGTTGCCAACTGGGGCCCCGGGGACCTTATTTTTTTTTTTTTTTATAAAAGGAAATTACAAAAAAAGGGGGCTTTCCATTCGGGTCCTCTGGGCCCTTTAATAAAAAAAAAAAACCTCTGGGCCCTTTAAAAAAAAAAGAAAGAAATAAAAATATATATATACAGTATAACAAAGAAATAAACATTTATATAAAAAAAAAAAAACAAGGGGGTTGCCTTCCAGGGCCCTGGGGACCTCTGGGCCCTTTAATAAAAAATAAAAATATAAAAAAAATATATAAACAAAAATAAAAAATACAATTATAAAAAAAGGGGGTTTGACACATGGGGCCCTGGGGACCTCTGAGCCCTTTAATAAAAATACATCTATATATTAAAAAAAAGAAATAAAATAATATAAAAAAGTAAACATAAATTATAAAAAAGGACCTCTGGGCCCTTTAATAATCATAATATATATATATATATATATATATATATATATATATATATATATATATATATATATATATATATAATAAATATAACAATAAAAGAAATAAAAAAATTTATAATAATTATACATTTTTTTTTATAAAAAAGGGGGGTTGTCATCTGGGGCCCTGGGGATCTCCAGGTCCCTGTGGACCTCCGGACCTCTAAAAAAAAAAAGAAAAAAAATTGGCCCTTTAATAAAAAATAAAAGAAAAAAGAGGGGGTTGCCATCTGGGGCCCTGGTGGCCTACGGGCCCCTAGACCCCTAAAAAAATGGCCCTTTAATAAAAAAATAAAATAAAAATATATAAAAAATTTTTTTTTATAGAAAATCAATAAAAAAAGGGGGGTTGCCATCCAGTGCCCTGGGGGCCTCCGGGCCCCTGTGGACCTCCGAACCTCTAAAAAAAAAATAAAAGAAAAAAATTGGCCCTTTAATAAAAAAGAAAATACAAATATATTAAAAAAATATATTTTTTTATATAAAAATATATTTTTTTATTAAAAAAAAAAGAAAAAAAGGGCTTGCCATCTGGAGCCCTGGTGGCCTCCGGGCCCCTGGGGACCTCCGGACCTCTAAAAAGAAAAAAAAATTGGCCCTTTAATAAAAATTAAAAAAAATATATTAAAAAAAAATATTTTTTTTATAAAAAAAAAGGGCTTGCCATCTGGGGCCCTTGGTGGCCTCCGGGCCCCTGGGGACTTTCGGACCCCTAAAAAAAAAAAAAAAAAAAAAAAATATTTTTTTTTTTTTTTTTTTTTTTTTAGTGTGGTTCCCATCCGGGCCCCTGGGGACCCCCGGGCCCCTTACAGGTGTAATGCCTGTACCCCCCTGATGGCGGCCCTGCTTCCCTACATAACCTTTAATGTAGCTGCGAGGGAAGAAAATAAGGTAGGGGAATACTATAGAGAAGTGGTCTCCAAACAGATGTGGCCTTTGCCAATAATGGGGCACAATCCCACTCACTGACACCAAAGATGGGGCATTGTTTACTCCCACTGATGCCAGGACATTTTCCACTCCCAGTGGTCACAGTCCGGCCCCCCTAAAGTCTGAAGGTCCGTGAACTGGCCATTTGCTTAGAAAGTCTGGAGACCCCTGCTAAAGAGCGACGTTTCCCAATATTATTCTTCAAGTGTCCATAAAAGACCATGTTTTGGGAATTTCTCTTAGATAAAATAGCTGTCCTGAATACCAAGCCATGGGCATTGATTTAAAGAGGAAGTAAACCCATAATTTCCCTGCAAAGGTAAAGCATAATGGGCTATTATGCTTCGCATAGTAGCCCATTATGTGTCACTTACCTGAAACCAAAGCCTGCAATGTCCCCGATTTCCTCGCCTCGACGAAGTGTCCATCTTTCACCCTCTTCCCTCCAGGTATCGCTGCTCCGGCACTGTGACTGGCCGGAGCGGCAATGACGTCACTCCCGCGCATGCACGCGGGAGCCGACACTTACGGCATGATGCCATTCAGCAACGGCACGCTCAGTGCGCCTGCGCCGTTGTCTATGGCGAGCATGCGCTGTAGACATCGGTGCATTATATATTGCAAATACCGTGTAGGTCTAGGAGATATTGCAAGCACCTACAGGTAAGCCTTAATCTAGGCTTACCTGTAGGTGAAAGTTTTCAGAAAGGGTTTGTAAAGATAACATCTAAAAATACAAATAAAAAAAAAAAACATGCCTATTTTTACCTACTGCATAGCGGCCGGGAACATCCTCTTTTTAGGTCCCCTGCCGGTGCTCCTTCCCATGAAGGCACTTGTGCATGCTCGCACTCGAGTCCCTCTGCTACGTTTATTGACACAGACAGAGGGACTCGGCCCCACCCCCCGCTCCGTCATCACTGGCTTTGATTGACAGCACTGGGAACCAATCGCTCCCAGTGCCCCCCGCAAAGCCAGCGAGACCTGGAACTGAGGGGAAAATGATCTGCCAACGTGCACGGTGCTGGATCGAAAAGGGTGTCGAATAAGTAAAGGGGGCAATGCTGACAACTAAACATTTTTTTACCTTAATGCAAAGAATGCATCAAGGTAAAACATGTTTAGACTTTACAACCCCTTTAACCACTTGCTTACTGGGCACATATACCCCCTTCCTGCCCAGGCGAAAAGCACTGCGTCGGGGGGATGGAGTGAAGCTGAATTATCCCAAGAGCTATTTCACACTGCCAGCTGACCACGTTATCGATAAAGCGCCACTAAAAAGCGGCGCTTTACCATCGTTTTAGCTGCGCTATTCAGCCACTACCGGGTCGCTTTTAACCCCAGTTAGCGTTTAAAAAAAGGGTTAAATGCGACTGTGTATCACCGCTGCCAAAGCGCCCCCCTCTGAAAAAATTTCAGCGGACGCCCATGGTTATCTTACTGTTTCTTTTTTTTTTTTTTTATTCATTAAAGTGTATTGTTTAAAAAAAAATTGCGTTTGAAAAACCGCTGCACAAATACTGCGTGACATATAATATTGCAACAACCACCATTTTATTCTCTAGGGCATGGGTCTCCAAACTTTCTAAACAAAGGCCCGGACTACTGTCCTCCCGACTTTAATGGGGCTAGACTGTGGCCATTAGGAGTACAAAATCCCCCATCATTTGTGTCAATGGGAGAAAGTCTGCCCATAACTAGGAGGAATTCTGCCCCATCATTGGTGTCATTGGGAGGAATTCTGCCCTATCATTGGTGTCATTGGGAGGAATTCTGCCCTATCATTGGTGTCATTGGGAGGAATTCTGCCCTATCATTGGTGTCATTGGGAGGAATTCTGCCCTATCATTGGTGTCATTCGGAGGAATTATGCCCTTCATTGATGCCAATGAATAAAAAAGCACCCCAAGGGCCAGATAACATCAAGCAAAGGGCCACATCTGGCCCCCGGGCCGCAGTTTGGAGCCCACTGCTCTAGGGGCTCTGCTAAAAAATATATCATGTTTGGGTGTTCCAAGTAATTTTCTAGCAGAAAATAATGTTTTTTTTTTACTTGTAAGCAACAAATGTCAGAAAAGGTTTGGTCTTTAAATGGTTAAACTTCCTTCATCTACACACAGAGTTTTATTCCTTTGATAAAAGAACGAAAAGATACTTTGTTTCCACTTATTGTATCAAAATTTGGCAGGCTGCCTGGATTTTGTTTTCCCAGCTGTGAGAGAACTCTGCACTTGTTAGAAAGCTCCTGACATGCTGTTTTCAAGATCAGGAAGGGAAAAAGATTGCGTTTTCGATTCTTTGCGATTAATCGTGCAGCTCTACTGAGGACCGAGGTTGGGAACCAGTGAGAGTGTCAATGAAAGCAGAGTTCCACCCACATCTGTGCCTGTATTACCTTGTATTCCATTGTTATTCTTCTTCACTTTCTATGTACCCTACCAGGGCCAGTAGGAAATTGGCTGTGAAGAGTGAAGGCTTTACTGCCGGTTTCCCTTAGTTCCAATGCCGGCGCCTGCACCCAGAGAAAATGGACGAATCGACTTGGGGTGCCGACATTGTGGGACCTCTGGACAGGTGAGTGTCCTTGTATTGAAAGTCAGCAGCTACAGTATAGTCTATAGTCTCTTTGCCTATAGCAAATCAACCCCTTAGTGTGAACCTAGGCTTAATGTACATATAATATGATAGAAAGATTTCTGTTAAAGCGGTTGTAAACCATATACTTTTTTTTTTTAGAACCTGCAAGGCAAAAGCCAAAATGAGCTAGTATGCACCACATACTAGCTCATTATGAAATACTTACCTCTGAACGAGGAAAGTAGAACTTACCTGGTCCACGCCGAGCAAGATGTCATCTTGACTCGTCGTGTCTTCCGGGTATCGCCGCTCCAGCGATGTGATTGGCTGGAGCGGCGATGACGTGCGCGCAGGAGATTTCAAATCGGCAGGGTCCGGCGGATGCTGGTCCTTTCGCCGTGGATTCCCCTCTGCACATGCGCTGCTGCAATCAGCGGCGCATTGCGAGGGGAATATCTCCTAAACCGTACAGGTTTAGGAGATATTCTTTATACCTACAGGTAAGCCTTATTATAGGCTTAACTGTAGGTAAAAGTGAAAAAGTGGAGTTTACAACCACTTTAATATAGTCTGTTGACTTGGGGAATGCGGATCCCCTATTACCCGTTTCCACCTATCTTTATCTACTAATCACAGGGTTGAAAAAAAAAATACTTAAAGGGGTGTTCCATCCAAATGTAATGTTTATTAAAAGTCAGCAGCTACAAAAAGTGTAGCTGCTGGCTTTTAATAAACAGACACTTACCTTCTCCACGTTCCAGCGACGCGCCGACCGGGGCTCCGCTCCTCTCCCCCCTCCCCGGCCGGCATCCTCATTGCGACTGTGGGCACCCGGCCGTGACAGCCTTCGGCTTCACGGCCGGGCACCCACTGCGCATGCGCGCGGCGCGGCCCGCCGCTGATTGGACAGGCGATCGTCTAGGACCTGTCAGTGTCCTAGACGATCGCCAAAGGGAGGCCTAATCGCCTTACCAGCCCCTCGGCGGAAGCAGGAAGTGGGACAGGAAGTCCCACTCCTACTGAAGCCCCCACTCCCCCCCAAAAAAATTACATGCCAAATGTGGCATGTAAGGGGGAGTGGATTAAGCAAGAAGTTCCATTTTGGGGTGGAACTCCGCTTTAAAATGGAACTAAACTCGTTGATTTAACTGTTTTTCAAAAGAGTTCCATTCAAGGTGTGCTGTGAATGAAAACTATGAAGCCGCGTACACACGGCAGAGAACCTCGACGGGCAGATTCGGCGACCCGCCCGTCGGGAATGGCAACCAGCCATTCATCCAGGCAGGCCGTCGAGCAAATAGAGAACATGCTCTCTATTTCTGCTCGACGGCATTCCCGACGGGATGCTCGCCTAGAGCGTACACACGGCCGAGGTTCTCGCTGGAATGCAGCTGGCCGAGCGAGAACCTCGGTCGTGTGTACGCCGCCTAAGGCTTCATTTAGACATGCGGTTGGGAGGCGACAAAAATGCGCGGTTGAGACACATTTTTGCAGCCCGCCAACCCCCCCTTAAAGTGGCACTCCACCCAAAGGGAAAGTTCCGCTTTGAGTACTCCTCCCCTCCAACAATTTTTTTCAGGGGGGAGTGGATACCTAATTTTAACAGGTCCCCGCTTTCACTTCCGCTCGAATCGCCTACGCGATACGACCTGAAAGTGGAGGTTCACCCAAAAGCTTTTGGGAACCCCCCCCCTCCGGTGTCACATTTGACACCTTTCAGGGGGGAGGGGGTGCAGATACCTGTATAAAACAGGTATTTGCACCACTTCTGGGCATAGACTCCAACGAAAGTCCCGCCCCTTTTTGGCCTCTGTGTATAGGTCCATTGAAAGCAATGGGCTGCATTCAGAACATAAAAAAAAAAGAAAAGACACCTAATCACCTAAAAACCTGGTGATTTGGGTGCAAGAGACCTTAAGCCTAGGTTCACATTACAGCGATTTGCCATGCGATTTGAGAGATAAAATCACATGACAAGTCGCAGCCTATTGGCGGCATTGGCACTGTTCCAATCGGTAACAACACCGATTTTGAAGCGTCAAACTGATTTGCAACTACTTTTGCAGATTTCAGGAGCGACTTTAATAGACATCTGTGTATGAAGCCGCACAGATGTCTATCAAGTAGCATCTGACTTTGCTACTTTAAAACCACTTGAAGTAGCGCAATTTCAAGGTAGCATCAATGTGAACCAGGGCTTAATGTTCGTTCAAAGTAAGACATTCCTCTTTTCACTTCCTCATTGTTCGTTTTTGCTAAGAAGTTGCTCTATTTCTTCTCTGTTCTGTTCACTTCCTGCTTGTCTGATTGTTACTCACCATCGTGAAGGGAGACTTTACTGCGGTGGTCAGTGACAAGCTCGTCCCCTCCTGGGAACTACATCTGTGCGGCAGGACGCTCTCTACGTGTTAGAGACTTCAAGGTGTGAATTACTGGGCGTGCCGCAATTCATACTGGGAGATGTAGTTCTTACATGAACGAGCGCCGCAAACCAGGAAGTGAGAGAACAGAAACTAGAACACCGGAGGTGATATAGATGAAGGAATTGAATAGGTATTTACTCGTTTTTTAACAGAATCATTACACTATTCTGTCTGTCTACCTTGCAGACATGGGGCCAGATTCACAGAGCCATTACGCCTGTCTAACTGGTGTTAGACTGGAGTACTTTCAAATTCCGCGCGTTTTTTAGCTAGTCGAATACCTCAAACCATGAACAGACGGCCACGGGCTTCAATTCGACTGGATTACGTGTTCGTACGCCTTCGGATCTACGCTGCAATAAAATTGCGGCCACTGGGTGGACTTCCCGTCGTTTTCCGCGTCGGGGTATGCTAATGAGCTTTTGCCGGCGATCCCAGAAATTACGATCTTCAATCGCAATCTCTTACAGCACCTTTAGTCATCTTTTTTTTACGTAACACTATACCAGCTTTTTGCTGGTCTAATATTAGACAGCCCATGTTAAGTATGGCCGTCGTTCCCGCGTCGAATTTCTACGTTTTCCGACGTCTTTTATTATTTTTACGTAAGTCGTCCAGGAATAGGAATGTTCGCAAACGACGCTACTCAAACAACGAATGACGTAACAACGTGATTTTGCGCAATGCACGGCGGGAAATTTCTGAACGGAGCATGCGCAGTTCGATCGCCGCGGGGACGCGCTTAATTTAAATGCTTCACGCCCCCCAATCGTGTATTTCGATTACGCGGCGAGAAATAGACTACGCCGCCGTAGCGTACGGGCAAAAATCTATCAGGATTCGGTGTAGAGCCTGGTGGAATAAGGCAGCGTAGAATATTTCGATTACGCAGCGCAATATTAAGTGTATCTGAATCTGGCCCATTAATTTTAGGCAAAAAAATGTTTTCCTTTACAACTCCTTTAAAGTTTAAAATGTAATTACATTTTAGGGATAATAAAAATAGTATTTTAGATTTTACATTTTGTGAAATACTATTTAAAGGTTTGAAATAATAATAAATAAAAATATTGTTTAAGATTAAATAACATTTTAGGAATAATAATAATAATAGTATTTTAGGGTTTAAAATTATGGTAGTTAAATGCTATTTAAAGTTTTGAAATAATAATAAAAAAAATATGTTGTTTAAAATTAAATTACATTTTAGGGATAATAATAATAATAATAATAATAATAATAATAATATTAGTATTTTAGGGTTTAAAATGAAAGGAATATATTTTGGTGCAGAGAACATAAGGAAGAAATGTTCATATTGTATTTCACTTTATTCATGATACATGTGGCTCTGTGTGGGGTCACTTGTGATGCTTTTACACTGCAGCCCCCCCTCAATGACAGGGATGTGCTGGGTCCTGCTCATCCATGGTGACAATTCTCCTCACAGCCCACACACCATCCCCTCATCTCAGGGTGTGTATGTGTATGTGTGTGTCCCGCGCAGCGCGCTCCCGGCGCTCTAGTGCCTCCTAGCGGCCGGCCGGAGGGGAGGCGGCCCCGGAGCATGCTGGGAGTGTTGAGTCATGGGGGCTGTCAGCTCCCGACTGGGGGAGACGGTGTGAAGAAGACAAGGGGACCAGCGCTGACCTCCTCCCCGATCACATCAGACATGGTCCGGGGGAGCCTGACATGCAGACACAGGCTGGGAGCGGATCCTGGGAGAGGTGAGGCTGCAGATGTTATGGTGTGTGTGTGTGTGATTCCTCCTCATCCTCTCCATCATATTCTTATTATACAAGACACTGGAACAAGTGCATCCTGCCAGGCTCCTATCATGGTCCTCTGATGGTCCTCCTCTGATGATGGTCCTCTTCTGATGGTCCCATGACCATGGACATGACATGATGGGTGTAGATCCCCTCCTGTGATGTGTAAGATGTTCTTACCTGTCATGTATGGGGGTGGCATGTTCTCCTGTCCTCCTGTGGTGGTCCTCCTCTGATGATGGTCCTCTTCTGATGGTCCCATGACCATGGACATGACATGATGGGTGTAGATCCCCTCCTGTGATGTGTCAGATGTTCTTACCTGTCATGTATGGAGGTGGCATGTTCTCCTGTCCTCCTGTGATGGTCCCATGTCCATGGACATGACATAGTGGGTGTAGATCCCCTCCTGTGATGTGTAAGACGTTCTTACCTGTCATGTATGGAGGTGGCATGTTCTCCTGTCCTCCTGTGATGGTCCCATGTCCATGGACATGACATGATGGGTGTAGATCCCCTCCTGTGATGTGTCAGATGTTCTTACCTGTCATTTATGGGGGTGGCATGTTCTCCTGTCCTCCTGTGGTGGTCCTCCTCTGATGGTCCCATGTCCATGGACATGGCATAGTGGGTGTAGATCCCCTCCTGTGATGTGTAAGACGTTCTTACCTGTCATGTATGGAGGTGGCATGTTCTCCTGTCCTCCTGTGGTGGTCCTCCTCTGATGGTCCCATGTCCATGGACATGACATAGTGGGTGTAGATCCCCTCCTGTGATGTGTAAGACGTTCTTACCTGTCATGTATGGAGGTGGCATGTTCTCCTGTCCTCCTGTGGTGGTCCTCCTCTGATGATGGTCCTCCTGTGATGGTCCCATGACCATGGACATGACATGATGGGTGTAGATCCCCTCCTGTGATGTGTCAGATGTTCTTACCTGTCATGTATGGAGGTGGCATGTCCTCCTGTGCAGTGTCAGCTCCTCTGTCACATACACATGGACCTCCTCATCATCACAACATTTTCTTTTATTTTTTATGTATTTTTGATGTAATGTGTATACATGATGCCCCCATGCACTGCACCCAGCACTGACTATAGGCATTGTGTATGGGCAGCATCTTATAGATCCCCCCCCCCTCACCCCCCCAGCATCATCCCATTTCACACACACGTCCAGATTGTCCCCAGATATCCAGATCAGATCTGCCCGTCCAATGGCACGCTGTGATTTCTGATGGTTCAAGTTCCCCTCTCCGCTCTGCCAGTCTTTTATGTCTTTTTCTATTTGTCTCCGGCTCCCCGTCTGTCTTCTCCAATTTCTTTCTGTCTCACTGGGGCCGGATCCGTGTCATTCCGATTTTTCCTCTCCTTTCCACTTCTCGCTGTAAGATCGCACAATTTACCTTTTTACAATTTGGAATCTTTTAGAGCATCTTCCAGACTTGTGCAGAATGGAATATTTCTATTGGACGTGCTGGGTGTGTATTTACTACAATTATGGGTGTTGTTTAGTAGGGACAGGTTGACGTGGGGTGTCGGGTTCTGGTGTCGTTCATTACCGGGTAGATGTAAGACATAAAGTTTGAGCTTTGGGTTGCACATGGCGATGGGGTTGTAGCGAGGAGGGATTGGATTGCCTAAAATGGAATTACAGAATTGTATCGATGTGTTGGAAGCGTTCCATTTTTTTTCTCTGAATTCTATGTAGTTTTTCTGGGGTGTGGTACCTGCATGATGAACGTACATGGCGAACATTTCATGTGAAAAATAGGAAATTAATATCCTGCTGTGCCAAGTGGAGCTCAGCTGTAGAGGATTCATACCTGCTGAAGAATAGATTGTCCATCGTTTTAAAGCATACCTGTCATTATTATATCCAGACACATGGTACACTAAGCTGAGTACATAGAGGCGATCACGCCAGTCCCCGTCCCAGAAGGAGCTCACAGTCACACCAAACTCTGGGTTATGAAAATTTCAATCAAGTATGTATTCTTCAAAAAGTCCCTTCTATTACTCTCAGCCTTCTCCAAATCTACAAATGTTTTCCTTTTTTTTTTTTTTGCTGCTCTGATCTGACTTCCTATTAACCACTTAAAACCCGCACCATTATGTAGGTAAAGGACCTGGCCCCTTTTTGCGATTCGGCACTGCGTCACTTTAACTGACAATTGCGCGCAACGTAGCTCACAAACAAAATTGGCGTCCTTTTTTTCGTGACTGCGACATTATGGCGGACACATCGGACACTTTTGACAAATTTTTGGGACCATTGTCATTTCCACAGCGAAAAGTGCTACAAAAATGCACCGATTACTGTGAAAATGACAATGGCAGTGAAGGGGTTAACCACTAGGGGGGGGGGGCGCTAAGGTGGTAAGTGTGACCTAAGGGAGTGATTCTTACTGTAGGGGGGCGTGGCTGGACATGTGATGTCACTGATCGTCGTTCCCTATAACAGGGAACAGACGATCAGTGACACTGCCACAGAGAAGAACGGGGAAGATTTGTTTACACTCAACTCTCCCCGTTCTTCAGCTCCTGTGACCCGATCGCGGGACATAAGTAGAGATCGGGTCCGCGGGTCCCACAGGCGTGGTCACAGAGCTTCTGCCAACGTATATCGGTGTTAGGTGGTCCTCAAGTGGTTAAAGGATGGGAACTTTCACTCTCCATGGTCCTACTGTTTGTAGGAACTTAGCCATCCTCTCCTACTTACTCCTGAGAATTTCTTTGGCAGCGGTCTCCAAGGACCAGATGCAGCCATTTGCTTGCCTTTATCTAGCTTTTGGAACAGTGTTCCTCTCACTAATACTAGACACTATTCCAACCACTAAGACCAATTATAGGGCATGATTCCTCTAACCAGAGGGGGCTCTAGGCTTTGTGAGGCCTTAGGTAAACTTGACATGGGGCCCCACTCAAACCCATGATGGGAAAAATAATTCAAGGACAAGAGCCTCTTCCCCACAACCCTGGCCGGTGGTTGTGGGGGTCTGTAGGCAGGGGGCTTATCGGAATCTGGAAGCCCCCTTTAACAAGATGGCCCCCAGATCCTGCTCTTTAATAACTAAGGGGCAAGGGCAACCTGGTGATGTCACCTGCTGAACCCGCCCCTTTGTAATGTCATTTACTGAGGGCCCGCTGGGTCATTAACTTCACATGAGGTGGTGTCACCGAAATTCACTGGTTGTTAGGGACGCTGGCGGCCCCGCTCCTGAGTCAGGGTTCTTAAGCACAGCAACGTTAATGTCCCCTGTCTCTCAAAACTTGGGTAATGCATTGGGTAAGTTAGGCGGTCGCGAGGCCCTTGTGAGTGTGAGGCCTTAGGCGACCGCCTAATTTGCCTAATTTAAGAGCCACCTTTGCCTCTAACTGATACCAATGATGGAGCATGATTCCTCCGACTGATATCAATGATAGGGCATGATTCCTCCAACTGATACCAATGATGGGGTATGATTCCTCTGACTAATACCAACGATGGGGCATTTTCCTCCGACTGATACCAATGATGAGGCATGATTCCTCTGACTGATACCAATAATGGGGAATTATTCTTCCTACTGATACCAACAGTGGGGTACTTTTCCTCATACTGACACTGATTGGCCATTATTCCTTCCATTGACACCAATGTCTGGCCCCCCTAAAGTCTGAAGGACCATAAACTGACCCTCTGTTTAAAACATTGGGAGACCCCTGGTCTCTAGGATGTGTAGTGTGCATAGAGCAGTGCCGGGACAAGGTTATCTAGAGCCCAGGGCAAACATACCAAACTGTGACCCCGCCCCCAAGGTGTATGCGCATTGTGTCAGCAAACATCACCCCCCCCCCCAAAAAAAAAATCAGGCACTAATCCGCATGCTTACCCCCTTAACATAAATTTCCGTTCCACCCACAACAAATCTGCCCCCTGCTGGAATCCCCTCTACCAACACAAATATTTGCTGCCCCCACGCCCTCCAAGGTCAGATTTTCTCTCTCTCTCCAAATCCCCACAGCACCCCCCCCCCAAAAGAAAATCACCCCTCTTAGCACAAAACCTTTGCCCCTCAAATTTCCCCTCCAAACACAAATCCTTTCCCCCCCATTCTGAATCCCCCAACCCAGCACAAATTCTCCCCTCAATCTCCCCTTCTAGCACAACTACCCCCCCAGATTTCCCCTCCTAACATAAATCCCCCCCTATCATCACCACTAGCACTACTCCCCCCCCCCAAAAAAAATTCCCTTCTAGCACAAAATCCCTCCTCCTTTACCATATCACCACCTCTAGCACGCACCCGACTAATCCCCCCTCCTAGCACAAATCCTCTTCCTCCATCCCCCCTACCAACAAAAATCCCCCCAAATCACTATTCCTAGCACACCCCTAATTTCCCCTCATAAAACAATTCTTAACCCCTGCCACCCTCCAAATTTCCCCTCCCAACACAAATGCCCTCTCCCCAATCTCCTCGAGGTACTCCATCCCACCTCACAGTGCCCATCACTTGTCCAGGTCCTGCTCATGACCACAACTAACATGCACTGCTCGTTCCAAACCAATGGAAGTGAGGGGAAAAGGAGAGGTTCAGGAGCTCACAAAGGATATTACAGGGAGGCATACAAATGAAAAATAGATTGCAGGGTCATTAACCACTTCAATACTGGGCTTTAAAACCCACCTCCTTCCTGGGCCTATTCTGGCACTTCTCTCCTACATGTACAAATCATCATTCTTTTGCTAGAAAATTACTCAGAACCCCTAAACATTATATATGTTTTTTAGCAGACACCCTAGGAAATAAAATGGCGGTCATTGCAACTTTTTATCTTGCACCGTATTTGCGCAATAATTTTTCAAACAGCTTTTTTTTGTAAAAAAAATGGTTTCATAAATTAAAAAATAACAAAACAGTAACGTTAGCCCAATTTTTTGATAAAATATGAAAGATGAGGTTACGCCGAGTAAATAAATACCTAACATGTCCTGCTTTAAAATTGTGTACACTCATGGAATGGCGCCAAACTTCGTTACTTAACCACTTCATTACTGGGCACTTAAACCCCCTTCCTGCCCAGACCAATTTTCAGCTTTCAGCACTGACGCATTTTGAATGACAATTGCGCGGTCATACAATGCTGTACCCAAATTATATTTTTATCATTTTTTCCCCACAAATAGAGCTTTCTTTTGGTGGTATTTGATTACCTCTGCGGTTTTTATTTTTTGCGCTATAAACAAAAAAAGACAGAAAAAAAAAAAAACACAATTTTTTTACTTTGTTATAATAATATACCATTTTTTTTTTAAAAAACATTTTTTTTCCTCAGTTTAGGCAGATACATATCTTCTACATATTTTTTGTAAAAAAAAATCTCAATAAGCGTATATTGATTGGTCTGGGCAAAAGTTATAGCACCTACAAAATAGGGGATAGATTTATGATTTTTTTTTTATTTTTTTTGTCAGGCCTGTGTTATTGCAGCGGACATACCGAACACCTTTGACACTATTTTGGGACCATTCACATTTACACAGTGAACAGTGCTATAAAAATACATTGATTACTGTATAAATGTGACTGGCAGTGAAGGGGTTAACTCTAGGGGCGAGGAAGGGGTTAAATGTGTAAACTGGGAGTGATTCTAACTGTGTGTGGAGGGGACTGACTAGGGGAGGTGACCAATGCTGTGTCCCTATGTACAAGGGACACAGCATCGGTCTCCTCTCTCCCTGACAGGACGTGGAGCTCTGTGTTTACACACAGAGCTCCACGTCCCTGCTTTCACCGCCGATCACGGGTACCTGGAGGACATCGCGGCCGACAGGCACAGCGCGGGTCTAAAGTGGTTAATGGCAAGTGTGCCTGGAGGAAGACCACCCCTCCTTAATGGTACAGGGACTCATGTGACACCCTATCTAATGGACATGAGGAAAAGGTGTTTGTAGTCCAAAGTAGGATGGCAGCCTCGGGTGATAAGGCTGCTCCTCCATGGATAAGGTACGGAGGGACTGCTAAGCTACCGTGTTTCTCCGAAAATAAGCCTGGGGCTTATATTAATTTTGACAACAAAAGACATGGTAGGGCTTATTTTCGGGGTAGGTCTTATCATGTAATGTGTTGTCTTCTCTCCCTCCCTGCCTGTCAGGAATCCCCAGTGTGAACTGAGCTAAAGTGCTTGTAAAATCCTATAATCCACTCTATTACCGTATTATATAATGTACAATGTGTGTGTTTCTGTAATATAATTGTGCCAAATACCTTCGTTATAGCGCTGCTCTGCGCTTCTGTGACCCGCCGGAGCTTTTTCCACCACATTTATATTACAGAAACACACACACATTGTACATTATATATTACTGTAATAGAGCGGATTATAGGATTTTACAAGCATTTTAAACTAGGGCTTATTTTCAGGATAGGGCTTATATTTCAGCCCTCCTGGAATGTAACGCTAGGTCTTATTTTCGGGGAAGCAGGGTACAGTGAATTACATTTTTTTGGGGGGGTTTAGCTAGGCTTGAACATCAGCTCATAAGTTTGAAGAATGAGTCACTAACTGCATCTATCACACAAGTTATTAGTCTGAAATCATCTATTACTATGAATATCCCCAATGTACAGTAAATGACACATTCCCCTTGGAATAGATCATTCCCAGTGAGGCTCTACATGAAAGATCTGGCAATATCGCTGGAGGTATTTTTATAATCATTCACCAGCCGTCCTTTTTCTATCTAGTTAAAATAAAGGATGAAAAGAAATCTGTGCCAAGATATGGAAAAACCTATTACTTTAGAAGATCTACAGGAGGCAGTGAAAAAAGGGAAAGAAGGGAAAGCACCAGGTGCAGACGGGTTTACTATACTTTATCATAGACTCTTCCTCCCAGAACTAGGTCCCTTTATGGTTAGAATGTTCAATGGACTAGGAGATACGTGCTCTTTTCATACCGAAACCCTAAAAGCGGTAATAGCTGTTATACCCAAAGAAGGTAAAGACCCCTCTCAATGTGGAAGCTACAGGCCTTTACTAAATGAGGATCTGAAGCTCTTCGCCAAAATTTTAGCAATACGCATACAACAATACATACCCGGGCTCATTCACAGAGATCAAGTGGGATTTGTGCAGATGCGTGAAGCCAGGGATAATACGATCAAGATTTTGAATCTGATCCATTTGGCTGACTCTTGCTGAACCCCGTGTGTCTTCCTCGGCACTGATGCCGAGAAGGCTTTCGATCGGATAAACTGGGAATTTATGTTTAGGGTCTTAGGACACATGGGGTTCGGCAACAAGATGCTACAATGGATCAGAAGTAACTATACTCACCCAACGGCACAGGTTAGAGTGAATGGAATATTGTCCCCATCCTTTAAGCTCTCAAACGGGACAAGACAGGGTTGCCCGCTATCCCCCCTCTTATTTGCGTTATCGGTGGAACCATTACTAAGTAGAATTCGATCGAACCCAGATATTAAAGGACTGTCTTTTGGAGGTAATGAATATAAAATCTCCGCTTATGCGGATGACATGATGTATTCCTTAATAAACCCGATGGAATCCCTCCCTAAATTGCTAAATGAACTACAGTTATACGGTGACGTATCAAATTTTAAGATAAATTACGATAAATCTGAAGCAATGGGGGTGGGGATTCCGGAGGAGGAGATGCGGTCCCTGAAAACTAGGCATAGATTCAAATCACTTACATATCTTGGCACTTCCATCCCGGCGGACCTGACACAGGTTTTCAGACTTAATTTTACACCATTATTGACGAAAACGCGGGTCCTCCTGGATGGATGGATGAAGGGGTTTCACTCGTGGTTTGGACGAGTTAATATAATTAAAATGAATATTTTACCAAAATTCCTGTACCTCTTCCAGACACTCCCCATCGCTATACCAAAATCCTTCTTCAAACAGACGCAAACTATGATCAACAAATTTATATGGGCCAATAAATGTCCAAGAATTAAGAATCACACATTATGTTTATCAAAACAAGATGGAGGCGTATCGGCCCCAGATATCTTCAGATACTACCAGGCGGCTACCTTAATCCGCCTGATAGATTGGGGGAGACATGGCGGCGAGAAACTGTGGCCGGGCCTGGAACAAGCCCAATATAGTAGCGTACTCCACCTGGCAGCGTGGTGTTACAGAGATTTGCCGTCATTAACTAAGAAACATCCACTGATAGGCCCAACACTGAAAGTGGCCTATGGGTTACTTATGAAAGGGACACTGTCCACTATGGACTCGCCACTTTTCCCAATTCTGGGGAACCCACAGTTTGCACCAGGGCTAAGGAAGGGACCTTTCAGTGGACTAATAGATCAGGGTTTGATACAGGCATCGCAGTTTATGAATGAAGGCTCATGGCACACTACGCGGGAAATGGTAACAGGTGGGCTCCCTTATCGACTGGACATCTGGAGGGCATTACAGTTGAGGCACTTCTTGGACACTTTGAAACCCCCTATAAATTATGAGCGTAAACTTACAAGATTCGAAGGGTATTGTAGTGGGAGTGGAATGCTTCGGCACACCCTCTCAAGAATTAGCGAACTACTGAGCGCACCGACGGAGGATTTTCAAGTCCCCTTTTTTAGCAAGTGGGAGATGGAATTAGGAAGACCCTTTACAGAAGAACAAAAGAGTAAAATACTCCGGAACATATTTGAATCGTCAGTCTGTGTGAAAACACAGGAGATGAATTACAAGATCCTTTCCCAGTGGTATCGCCAGTGCTTTAAGTGGGCCGGAACGCGGCGGTACTCAGTACCGCCACTTCCAAAAATGGCCCTGGAGAGTACCAGCACCTCTCCGTGCGCCCAGGACGTGCGTTTCCCGTACTGGAACGCAGCCCCAGGCGGCACTTTCAGGGGAGCGGCAGCCCGCGGCTCCCGGCCGCGGTGAACTTTAAAACGCCATGAAAAAAAAGGGCGCGCCGCGCTGTGATACATGTCCCGCCCTCCTCCTTCTCCTAGCTCGTGTGATAGAGCCAGTGTGCTGTCTGTCACACAAGCTGGTCTAGAGGAGGAGGGCGGGACATGTATCAGCGCGCGCGCCAGAACTGTTACCGTCCGTGAGACTGGAGAGAGGAGAGGAAGAACTGCCTTCAGAACTGTGAGTAGTGAGTACACTGTACACGTGTGAGGGGGAGGGGAGGGAAGACAGGGAAGACACTCTCATGTGAAGAGGGCTGCTGATGGGGACACACTGTGATCTGATGTAAGGAGGTGCTGATGGGGACACTCTGATGTAAGGAGGTGCTGATGGGGGACACTCTGATGTAAGGAGGTGCTGATGGGGGACACTCTGATGTAAGGAGGTGCTGATGGGGGACACACTCTGATGTAAGGAGGTGCTGATGGGGGACACTCTGATCTGATGTAAGGAGGTGCTGATGGGGGACACACTCTGATGTAAGGAGGTGCTAATGGGGGACACTCTGATGTAAGGAGGTGCTGATGGGGGACACTCTGATCTGATGTAAGAAGGTGCTGATGGGGGACACACTCTGATGTAAGGAGGTGCTGATGGCGGACACTCTGATGTAAGGAGGTGCTGATGGGGGACACACTCTGATGTAAGGAGGTGCTGATGGGGGACACTCTGATCTGATGTAAGGAGGTGCTGATGGGGGACACACTCTGATGTAAGGAGGTGCTAATGGGGGACACTCTGATGTAAGGAGGTGCTCATGGGACACACACTCTGATGTAAGGAGGTGCTGATGGGGGACACTCTGATGTAAGGAGGTGCTGATGGCGGACACTCTGATGTAAGGAGGTGCTGATGGGGGACACTCTGATGTATGGAGGTGCTGATGGCGGACACTCTGATGTAAGGAGGTGCTGATGGGGGACACTCTGATGTAAGGAGGTGCTGATGGGGGACACACTCTGATGTAAGGAGGTGCTGATGGGGGACACTCTGATGTAAGGAGGTGCTGATGGGGGACACTCTGATGTAAGGAGGTGCTGATGGCGGACACTCTGATGTAAGGAGGTGCTGATGGGGGACACTCTGATCTGATGTAAGAAGGTGCTGATGGGGGACACACTCTGATGTAAGGAGGTGCTGATGGCGGACACTCTGATGTAAGGAGGTGCTGATGGGGGACACACTCTGATGTAAGGAGGTGCTGATGGGGGACACTCTGATCTGATGTAAGGAGGTGCTGATGGGGGACACACTCTGATGTAAGGAGGTGCTAATGGGGGACACTCTGATGTAAGGAGGTGCTGATGGGACACACACTCTGATGTAAGGAGGTGCTGATGGGGGACACTCTGATGTAAGGAGGTGCTGATGGCGGACACTCTGATGTAAGGAGGTGCTGATGGGGATCACTCTGATGTAAGGAGGTGCTGATGGGGGACACTCTGATGTATGGAGGTGCTGATGGCGGACACTCTGATGTAAGGAGGTGCTGATGGGGGACACTCTGATGTAAGGAGGTGCTGATGGGGGACACACTCTGATGTAAGGAGGTGCTGATGGGGGACACACTCTGATGTAAGGAGGTGCTGATGGGGGACACTCTGATGTAAGGAGGTGCTGATGGGGGACACTCTGATGTATGGAGGTGCTGATGGGGGAGACTCTGATGTAAGGAGGTGCTGATGGGGGACACTCTGATGTATGGAGGTGCTGATGGGGGAGACTCTGATGTAAGGAGGTTACTGTTCTATGGTTAGTATGTTATTATCGTTTTTATAATTTATTTTATGTACATTTTGTACAACATTTTGTTCAATACCCTTTTGCACATTTTATTTATGTTCAGTAGCTCTTTCTACGGTAGCTCTTTTTCAGGGTACTTTCTAAGTGTATTTTCATGTTCAGTATTGGGGGGGGGGGGGGGCACCGGCGCCTAATAGAGTACCGGCACCTCTTTTGGCCCACTTAAAGCACTGGGTATCGCACTCCGGTAGTACTAAAAAGGTGTTACCCAGATACCTCGGATAGATGCTGGAGGTGCGGTAAGCAAGAAGGTACCTTACTACACATTCTGTGGCTATGCCCAAAGATTTTACATTTTTGGACAAGAGTCAAGGGAATAGTGCAGAAATTTAGTATAGAGAAATTACCAGATGAATGGCCCTTTTATCTATTACAAGATTCGGAGTTGTCGGTAAAATGCTATAGGAAATCTATGGTTTGTCACCTCTTAAATGCGGCTCGAGTCTGTATCCCAGGGATGTGGAAGCAGACACAATCGCCAACGGTAAAGATGTGGCTTAATAGAGTAGAAGATATGAATAGAATGGAGGACATGGTTTGGACCTCCAGACAGAAACGTAAAGTATATCTTGAAACGTGGGCCGAATGGAATGAGTTTAGATACTCAGAACAAGGGAAGGCTTTGATAGATGCATATTAAGGGGGGGTCTGGTCCTGCAGAGAGGGAGAGGGTGGATGAGAGAGGGGGTCTGTAAGGAATGGCTTCCCTTTTGTATGTCACCGGGTTTGCTCGAAAACAATAAAGGAAAAATTTAAAGAAAAGAAATCTGTAAGGTTGCTAAAAACACATTTTATTTCCGAACGTACACTCGGGCGCTGTAGGGGTTGAGTGTGACCTCATATGTGTTTCTAACTGTAGGGGGGCGGGGCTGGACGTGTGATGTCATTGATCGTCTTTCCCTATATCAGGGAACAGACGATCAATGACATTGCCACAATGAAGAACAGGGAAGGTGTGTTTACACACAGCTCTCCTCGTTCTTCAGCTCCGGTGACCGATCGTGGGACACCGGCGGCGATCGGGTTAGCGGGTTCTGCGGGTGCGGTCACAGTGCTTCGGACTGTGACGCGAGCGTGGCGCCACGCTCGCGACCCCACAGGCTGGACTTAAGGAATCACGTATGGGTACGTGATTGTGCCCAGCCATGCCATTCTGCCAACGTATATCGGCGTGCAGGGGTCCTTAACCACTTCCAGCCCAAGGACGTCATATGACGTCCTGGACTTTCAGTGGGGATATCTGAAAGATGCCTGCAGCCACAGGCATCATTCAGGTATCCATCTCTTCAGCCGGTGATTCCCTGCACCATAAGAATGATCATAGTGGTGGTTCCGCCGCTTGATCGTTCTTATAGGCGGCGGGAGGGGACGCCCTCCCTCCCTTCGCCATCCGGTGCTTCTCCGGGCTCTCCTTTGCCATCGGAGACCCGGAGAAACGATCCGCCGGCGTCGGATGGAAACCATAGAGTAGACTGGTGACCAGATGGTCACCAGTCATCTCTATGATCGTCGGAGGCCCGGGCGCGATGTTATAACGTCACACCCGGGTCCTGGAATGTAAACACAGCCGCAATCGTGGCTGAAAGCATTAGATCTGTGATTTTTTTTCCACGATCGAATGCTTTCCAGCCTGGAGAAGAGATGTGGGGTCTTATTGACCCCGCATCTCTCCATAAAGAGTACCTGTCACGAACGATTCCTATTACAAGGGATGTTTACATTCCTTGTAATAGGAATAAAAGTGATAAAAAAATTTCAAAAACAGTGTTTACACTTACTTTATTGTTACTGTTTACAATTACTTTAATTCACTGCAGCTGGTGGGTGTAAAAAAAGTACAGCCCGCCCTCCTTATTTCCATCCCGCACCAATGCAGCTCTGTGGTCTAAGCTGAACTAATAGAACATAAGGCAAGCTGCCATGTCTAGGTGTTGGGACTGCGCTGGGCAAGGGGCATGGTGTGAACGGACCCCAGAAGTATAGAAAAGAAAAAGTCAGATATGATTACTTTATTGATTGTCGTTTCCAATATGCGCCCAAACAAATGACATCTGGAGTCTGGTTACTATGGGAAACCTTCTCCTTCTCTTCATTTATATAAAGCATGTTCATTAAATCATCCATCCATTGTAATGAGCCATTCATGCAGTCTGTGGGATTTATTTCAGTCTTTCAGTGGCAGAATTTTTGTGAAATAAACATTTTTTGTTTGTAAGGTCCACTGCCAGCTCTTTCCTCATTCATTCTCCGGTTCTATAATGCGGAAAATGTTCTAATCATACACACTTATCTTCTATCCTTGCTGAAAAGCACATGATTATTTAACTAACGCTGGATGAGCTTCGGGAATACATAGAACTGGCACAGGAATAAATCACTGAATACATATTTACTTTTTCTGGAGTATTTTTGTGCCACTCTCAGTCAAAAATTCTTTAAGCTGAGTACTAGCTTTAAACCTGAACTTAAGAAATCCCAAATGTCTCCCCTGCAGTGGGGCTCTGCATTCAATGCAAGGGTTACATGCTCAATTCTATCCATGCGATTTGGTGAAGCAGATGTATTCACCCCATTCTACGCTGAGGCGGCTCTAGGCTTTGTGAGGCCTTAGGCAAAACTTGACATGAGGCCCCACCCTCACCCATGATGGGAAAAATAATTCAAGGACAAGAGTCTCTTCCCCACAACCCTGGCCGGTGGTTGTGGGGGTCTGCAGGCAGGGGGCTTATCGGAATCTGGAAACCCCCTTTAACAAGGGGGCTCCCAGATCCTGCTCTTTAATAACTAAGGGGCAGGGGCCACCCGGTGATGTCACCTGGTGAACCCGCCCCCTTGTGACGTCATTAACTGAGGGCATGCTGGGTCATTGACATCACAAGGGGTGGTGTTATCGATATTCACTGGTTGTTAGGGATGCTGACGGCCCGCTTCTGAGTCAGGGCTCTTAACGTTGCCTGAGCAAAGCAGCGTTAAGGTCCCCTGTCCTTAAAACTGGGGTAATGCTTTCGGTAGGCCTTAGGCGACCACCTAATTTGCCTAATTAAAGAGCTGCCTCTGCTTCTGCAGGCTCCTCATAGCTCCCAGACCAGGGGTCTCCAAACTTTCTAATAAAGGGCCAGTATACTGTCCTTCAGAGTTTAGGGGGACCAGACTGTGACCAGTGGGTAGGACATGTCCCAGTGTCAGTGGGAGAAAACAGTGACTTATCATTGGTGTCAGTGGGAAGGATTATGCTCCATTGGTGGTGTCAGTAGATGGCATAGTGCCCCAAGAGCTAGGTAAAAGCAAGCAGAGGGCCACATTGGCCCCTGGGCCGCAGTTTGGAGACCAGTGTGCTAGACTTTCCCCACGGCCTCTTCTCCCCCATGCTCCAAATGGAGAGTGGTGTCTTCTGGGACCTTGTGTGTGTCTCAGGCGACAGCCACCCATTCACAAAGCGCCGCACGACTCGCGAATGCTCAGTAGGAAACGGGCAGTGAAGTTGTAAGGCTTCACTGCCTGTTACCCTTAGTGAGGATGGCGGCACCGGGACCCGGTCCGAGGGACGGGTCGGCCTCGGGCGGCCAACATCGCGGGCAACCCAACCTAGACAGGTAAGTGTGCTTACAGTGTTTGTAGCTGCTAACTTTAAAAAAAAATTTTTTTACCGCCAGACCTCCGCTTTTAATTTTTACTAAACCCACAACAGTAAAATCAGTCTGTATATGCAGGGTATGCGTCTTATACTCACTGTGGGACCCAAGGGGTTAATCCTTTGTATTGTATAAAAAGGCTGTTTGATCCTGTGTTCTCTGATTCTCCCCTTCTTTTCCTGTCCTCAATCCATCTGCTGATAGAACAGAGCCTTGGAGGCACTATGCACAGGCTCAATTCCATGTGTATTGAAAGAGAGTTTTTTTTTTTTCCCACAAAGATTTTTTTAAGATAAAAACGGAAACACCGTCACAGATATAACAGTAACATCGACAGATAATACAAGAAAGCACACGAGGATCCATAGCCCAATGTTTACAATAGGGACAAAGGCACAAACCAAACACGTAAGGCACAAGTCAGATAACAGTCCCATATTCAGTGACAATTTACTTATTTCAGGCGTATTTCCCAAGGGAGATGCATGTCAAAGCGATCTAAAAGTGACCTATCAGCATGGACGAATTCAAAGACCTCTATAACCTTCCGCTAGCCCAGGTCCCTTGTCAGCTTAAAGGGGTGTTCCAGCCAAAAATTGTGTTTATTAAAAGTCAGCAGCTACAAAAAGTGTAGCTGCTGGCTTTTAATAAACACTCACTTACCTGCTCCTGCGTTCCAGCGATGCGCCGACCGGGGCTCCGCTCCTCTCCCCCCCTCCCCAGCCGGCGTCTCCATCCCGACTGTGGGCACCCAGCCATGACAGCCTTCGGCTTTACGGCCGGGCACCCACTGCGCATGCGCAAGCCGCACTGCGCATGCGCGCGCGGCTCGCCGCTGATTGGACAGGCGATTGCCTAGGACCTGTCAGTGTCCTAGGCCATCGCCTACAGGGAGGGCCTGAAATAAGGCGATTACGCCTCTCGCCTTACCAGCCCCTCGGCGGAAGCAGGAAGTGGGACAGGAAGTCCCACTCCTACTGAAGCCCCCACTCCCCCCCCAAAAAAATTACATGCCAAATGTGGCATGTAAGGGGGTGTGGAGTGGATTAAGAGGAAGTTCCATTTTTGGGTGGAACTCCTCTTTAACCAAGTCCCTTGTCCGTCACTTGAGTCCTCCCATACGAAAGAGGATGGGTGAGGGGGTTGGCCCAAGACCACCCCGCCCACCCAAGCTTTGCAATATTGATAAGAAAGAAGCAGAGAAGAGAGAGGCAAAGGGAGAAGAAAGAAAAGAGGAGAGAAAGAGAGAGAGAGAAAAAAAATGTAATAATTTTAGCAAATATGAACTGCTAAATAAAATACCTTTTCTCGTCAGCTGTATATAGCAGTCTTGTGACTTCTATCAGTGTCTGGTTAAAGCTTGTTCGAGGAGTTTGATACTGCACTGGCTGTCCTATTAGGATGCAGGACCCCTGACCCTCTGTTTGGACAGATTGGCCCTCTGCTGATCATATCCATCTTCCCAAGAAATTCTTTAGCAATACACACCAAACTGAGCATGTGCAGAGGGACTCCACTAACTCTGTCTTATCCTGACATGTTTTGGAGACAATTCAAGAAGGGGAGGTTCTGTGCATACAGGATCAAACAGCCTTTTTACACAATTAACCCTTTAGGTTCCACAGTTAGTATAACAATCATGCTTTACTGCATATACAGATTTTACTGTTGTGGGTTTAGTAACACTTTAATGCATAGAATGCATTGAGGTAAAAAACCTTCTGACTTTACAACCACTTTAAAGTTTTTTTTTTGATGTCACAATGTAGAGAATACGATTTCCTATCATCTGTGCTCAATCTTGCCACACAGAGTTAATCCAGCGCTGAGCAATCCTCTTTTTATTGTTCAGTGAAATAAAGCAAACTTGCAGATAAAAAAAAACCAAAGTCCTTGCTTGAGTGACAGGTTATTTACAAATCTCGTGCACTAGATTGCAGACATGCACAGCTTTATGTATACTCTGATGGCTGTGCACTGGAGCATTATCTGATGACACTGAACTGTGTATCACCCCATATTTTGAAAACATTTAATCAAAACACAGTAAAGACAGCCAATCCTGGGAGAGCTGGAAGGGAGAGGAGAGGGGAGTGGGATATGAATTGTGCACTTTTTACAGAAGCTGTGCATGTCTGCAATCTAGTGCATGAGATATGTAAATAACTGTCACTCAAGCAAGGACTTTGGTTTTTATCTGGAAGTCTGTTGTATTTCACTGAACAATAAAAGAGGATTGCTCAGTGCTGGATTTACTCTGTGTGGCAAGACTGGGCACAGATTATAGGAAATCTTATTCTCTACACTGTGACATCAATTTTTTTTTTGGGGGTTTACATCCACTTTAAGGAATGCTATGATGTCACCATTCCACCCTCCACTGGTTAGACGGGAAGGAACAGCAACACGTATAAGTCATCAAATTTTCTCACTCTGCTTTCTCCTTCTGTCAGCATGTCTCCTGTCAGCACATGTGCATGCAGCAGGGCCTGATTGGCTCCTAGTGACGCGCCTCCCTTTCCCAGTCTAAGTGCGGATGTGCAAAGAATGACAGACAGCTTAGTTCAAAAACTGTTTTGGGAACTTTTGTTAGCTGTATGTCAACATAATGTTAATATTTTAAAAAGATTACATAACTGCTATCAATTGTGCTTTTTTTTTTTTTTTTTAGCTATGATGAATTCAGCTTTATTTTAGGGATTTCAACTCCTCTTCATTATAACACCTCGTCATTTTCAATAATACGCTGATTTGTAATTAGTCCGTTATCCATTTTAATGCCCTCTTACAGTATATATTTGGTGCATTCAGCATGTGCAGGATGTGTTGGGTGTGTTCACATGCGTAGAGAGATTTTTTTTCCCCACCTATTCTAAGTACCAGTTCCGCTGCATTACCCTGCATTACATGCAGCTTAGGAAGAATATAGCTATGCCACAGGAACAAGCCCAGCCTTTTGCATTAAGAAAGCTCTCAGCGATGCATGAGACAGCTGCTGCCAGTGTGATTAACTAATCCTCAGCACCTTCCAACCAAACAGCAATCACACATTTGTTAATAAAACAATTTATGTATAAATCATTGTATTTTTAGATAAAAATATGCACAGAAAATTGTGAAATGTTGCTTCCCATGTATGCACATGCTGGGCCAGATTCACAAAGCCAAGCTTAAGTTTCTGGCGGGTGTAGCGTATATCATTTACGCTACGCCGCCGTAAGTTAGAATGGCAAGTGCCGTATTCACAAAGCACTTGTGTCCTAACTTACGGCGGCGTAGCGTAAATGGGCCGGCGTTCACGCGTCTAATTCAAATTGGGAAGAGGTGACCCGACGTAAATGACGTTTTTTTAACTGCGCATGCGCCGGCCGTGGACGTATCCCAGTGCGCATGCGTGAAATCACGTCGCAAATAGTCAATGAAAACTACGTGAAGGTAACTTACACAAATCCCTATTCGCAAACGGTTTACACAAACGACGTGAACGATGTAAAATTTGACGCTGGCCCGACGTCCATACTTAACATGGTGCACGCCTCTATATAGCAGGGGTAACTTTACGCCGGACATACGCTTACGCAAACGACGTAAAAGGAATGCGCCAGCCGCTCGTACGTTTGTGAATTGCCGTAACTCGCTCATTTGCATATTCAACGCGGAAAAACGACGGAAGCGCCCCTAGCGTCCAGCGTAAGGATGCAACTAAGATATGACGGTGTAATTTGAAATTATGACGCCGCCGTAATTGTTTGTGTATCTGGCCTGAGGTTACATATCTGGTCTCTCCTATCTGTTTGTACCTACAGCTGGCCATACACTGACGAATCCACAGTGCTGGCTATTGTATTCTAAAACCTGCTACCCACCAAAGGTTATATATAAAACCCGCTACTCATGGCTTTTCAAATTGTAGATTGGATACAGCATCTGTTCCACTGACAATTCTTCACCCAACTCCTTCAGTTTTCAGATCGAAGGATGTCAGATGGGAGGGCACCAGCAGGGTCATCGAACGGCTCGATTTTTGGCCTCTTAATTAGGTATCGAGAGAAATTGGCTTTGTGTATGGCCAGTTGGTCTCCCTAAGGTCCCTTTCACACTGGGGTGGGAGGCGCGGTGGCGGTATAGCGCCGCTAAAAATAGCGACGCTATACTGTCGTAATTGCCGCGGTATTCGGCCGCTAGCGATGTGGTATTAACCCCCGCTAGCCGCCGATTGAGGGTTAATACCGCCCGCAATGCGCCTCTGCAGAGGCGCATTGCAGGTGGTATTACCGCAGTTTCCCATTGTTTTAAATAGGAAGGAGCGGTATACATACCACTCCTCTCACCGCTCCAAAGATGCTGCTTGCAGGAGATTTTTTTCTCTCCTGCCAGCGCATCGCCTCAGTGTGAAAGCCCTCCGGCCAGGGGCGGACTGACCACGGAGGAACCATGCCACTAGGGGGCCCCATCAGGGTTGCCAGGTTTAGTAAAACCAGGGACAGTATGTAAAAATCTGTGTTCCGCAAGTGTCATGCTGCATCTAGTGGCAGGTGACAATGGCAAGTGACATGCTGCATATAGTGGCAGGTGACAGTGACAAAAGACATGCTGCTTCTGGGTAGAAGGTGACAGTGGCAAGTGTCATGCTGCATCTGGTGGCAGGTGACAGTGGCAAGTGACATGCTGCATCTGGTGGCAGGTGACAGTGACAAAAGACATGCTGCTTCTGGGTAGAAGGTGACAGTGGCAAGTGACATGCTGCATCTGGGTGGCAAGTGGCAATTTAAGAAAATTTGTGTCATTTCCAGGCCTGAATTTTTTTTTAAACGGGTGTACAAAAAGTGCAAAAACAGCTCTGGCAATAAAAGGGCTAAAAATTTGACAGAGCTGCATGCAGGCAGGCTGTGTTAGTGAATGGAGACACAATGGCTGGTCGGGATGACCTGCACCTCCAGGTTTGACAGGCATGCAGTGTGAAGACTGTGTGCGTTTGGGGCTCACACCTACCCTGCGTGGCTTCGCCATTTGTGTCTGATGCCTCCACCTGCAATGTGCTATGGTTCCTTTCTCTGCCCCTACATCACTGCTGCACCCTGCAGTCACATTTGGGGTTGGAGGACAGAAGCTGATAGAGGTTGCAAAACTGGAGTGGAAGGAGAGTTTAATATTTCCGACAGGGTCCCTTTAAACAACAGAAATGGCATATCTAGCTTTATAAAGTCTCATTCTAGCAGATAAAGAAGGTCAGAACAGTCAGTAGTGACTGGGTGGATTCCAAAGCTGCTGACAGCAATAACAAATGGGCCCCTGGTTTGTATTTCACTATTTTCAATTCTATCTCTGTATACTTCCGTGTAGTTAAAAAATAGCATGTAGCTCTTTTTTTCTTTTAAGTTTTTTCTTTTGAGGTTATGTGCCTGGAAAGTGGAGGTCCTGTTATCAGTTATTCACCAGATCTGCCTTGTTAGCTTTTTCTTTCTATGCAAGTAGTATTGATTTGGTTAATAAACAGTTGTTCAGTTAGCGTGTCTGACTTTCAGTCCCTTGTGATCCATTTTTCTTGCGACAATGCAAGTCATACTGGAATTAGGCTTCTCTTGTAAACTATATACCATAAACTACACAACGGCAAGGGTTTTGCTAATTACCGTATATACTCGAGTATATGCCGACCCGAATATAAGCCGACGCAACTAATTTTATCACAAAAAAATGGGAAAACGTATTCACTCGAGTATAAGCCTAGGGTGTCCATCTTCATGCCTCACTGTGCCTCACTGTGTCCATGCCTTACTGTGTCCATGCCTTACTGTGTCCATGCCTCACTGTGCCCCCTTACTGTGCCCACGCCTTACTGTGCCAATGCCTCACTGTGCCCATGCCTCACTGTGTCCACGCCTCACTGTGTCCATGCCTCACTGTGTCCATGCCTCACTGTGTCCATGCTTTACTGTGCCCATGCCTCACTGTGCCCACGCCTTACTGTGCCAATGCCTCACTGTGTCCACGCCTCACTGTGTCCATGCCTCACTGTGTCCATGCTTTACTGTGCCCATGCCTCACTGTGCCCACGCCTTACTGTGCCAATGCCTCACTGTGTCCACGCCTCACTGTGTCCATGCCTCACTGTGTCCATGCTTTACTGTGCCCATGCCTCACTGTGCCCACGCCTTACTGTGCCAATGCCTCACTGTGTCCACGCCTCACTGTGTCCATGCCTCACTGTGTCCATGCTTTACTGTGCCCATGCCTCACTATGCCCATGCCTCACTGTGTCCATGACTAGTTTGACGTTTAACATGGGAGTCTATGGAAAGGGTACACAGCTTTGAAAAATCGGTGCTCCCCAGCCGTAGATCCCCCAGACAACAACGTTTGCACACTTGTACAGGAGAAATGGGACTACATGCGTGCCAATTACAACCGGCCAGTATCGGGTACCCAAAGTCACTTGAGAAATGACCGTTTAACATGGGAGTCTATGGAAGGGGTGCCTGGCTTTGAAAAATCAGTGCTCCCCGGCCGTAGGTCCCCTGGACAACAAACTTTGCACACTTGTAGAGGAAGAGTGGGGCTTCATGTGTGCCAAGTTACGGCTGGCCAGTACTGGGTCCCCAAAGGTGGGAGATCAGGAGCAAAAAGGTGACTCGAGTATAAGCCGAAAGGGGCATTTTCAGCACAAAAAAATGTGCTGAAAAACTTGCTAATTATATGAAACAAGACTTGCTTTTTTTCCAAATAACAAACATGTCATACCTACAATGGTTTTGCACAGAACAGCCTTGATCCTCCTTTTCTGGGGTCCCCTGCTGGTGATCCTGGCTCTTCCCCCCTGCTGTTCCCCCCCCATAGCTAGCTGCATGCTATGGGGGGCACTTGTGCAGGCTCGTTCCCAACCCTGCGCTGTGTGTCAATTGACATGCACAGTGCAGCTCAGCCCTGCCCCTCACTCCCTCCTCACAGGCTGTGATTGACAGCAGCAGGAGCCAGTGGCTCCCGTTGCTGCCTCTCTGTCCTGTGAGGAGAGAGAGAGCGAAGAGAGCTGCTTCTTTCAGGCATAGCGCTGGATTAAGATCAGGTTCAGGAAAGTATGGCGGGGTTGTGCTCAGATACGTTTTTACTTTTTCTAATGCTTTAGTGAGCATAGGGTACTAATAGGGTCACAGACGCAGTAAAGACCTGATAAATAATAAACCATCACTGCTCTAAAGTTTTAGCTTTAAATGCACTAAACTGAGTTATTACACATAGTAAAATAATTATTTTACTATGTGTATATGTTTTGTTTTATTTTGAGCAGCTGCTTTTTTCATGTCCTAGATATAGGACATAGATAATTTTATTTGCACAACTGTAAATACCTATACCCCATTAGCGCCGAGAGTGTGAAATTAGGCCTATTTTTCCCACATTTTGTTTTGTAAACTGAGTTATTAATTAGAAAATCTGCAAAAACAAACTGTTGCAGTTTTAGGGTCCGTTCACAGCATTTGCGTTGTTGGGCAGCCTAGGCCAGCACAGTCCCGATGTAAAAACAAGGTAGAAGTTTGCTATGCAGTCAGTTCAGACATTGCGGTGGTGTGTGCTAATAAAAGTTCTACAAGCAGTCGTTTTTTCAGAAGAGCATATTGCGACGCAAATCATGGTATTGCACCACTGCAGTAAATAAAATGGAATGAAATGTCACTCATGAATTTTCCATAAAATTCTAACAAAAAAACTGAAAAAAATTAATCGTGCAATGTGATGGGACCAGTGCTTCAGTATTGTTCCTTCCAGCGGCCCAACAGTCAGTGTGGCTGGCTGGTGTAAATGAGCCCCCAAAGTGTAGTTCACCTATGGGGTTCCAGCAGGCATGAACAGTAGCCTCACAAACCCTCCTATCATGGCTGAATCCTCAATTGTCACATCTTTTACACTTCCAGATAGTGTTAATGTTTGACGCTTAGCCCACACCTTCTTATTGGGCCATTGCTATTACTGGCACCCTTACAGCTAGTAGGAATGTTCAGGAGTAGTGGATAACTTGTTTAAAGGGGTTGTAAATGTACAATTTGTATTTCTTCTGAGAAATCCTCACTTCCTGTTCTTCTGTCTGTTACTCTACACAGTAATGCGAGGCTTTCTCCCTGGTGTGGAGTGTCATGCTCGCCCCCTCCCTTGAGGGTGGATGGGGCGAGCAGGAGAGTCAGGACGCTCTCTACGTTGCAGATAGAGAAAGGAGCTGTGCGTTAGTGGGTGTCCTGACTCTCCTGCTTGCCCCCCCTCAAGGGTGAGCATGACACTCCACACCAGGGAGAAAGCCTCACATTACTGTGCGGAGTTACAGATGGAAGAACAGGAAGTGAGGATTTCTCAGAAGAAATAAGGACATTTAAAAGCAAAATCGAAGGATGAGGTAAGTGAAGGAGGACTGCACCAAGGTAAAGGAAGCTATTTAGGGATTTTTTTTTTTTACCTTTACAAACCCTTTAAGGTTTTCCTGGCAGAATGGCATGGGTATGTATGTACCTCTAGGTGTCCACACTTTATACCTGTATTTCCTTTTTAACGGATTCTCTTAAAGTGGATGTCACAATGTAGAGTATAAGATTTCCTATCATCTGTGCCCAGTATTGCCACACAGAGTTAATCCAGCGCTGAGTAATCCTCTTTTAATGTTCAGTGAAAATTAACAGAATTCCAGACAAAAACTTGCCATTATTATTATGCAATTATAAAGTCTGTTTCTCTCTTCTTGCTTTGAGTGACAGGTTATTTACATATCTAGCTTGGACATGTTTATCATATGTTATGTTATGTTTATCATAACATGAGGTGATCCAAAGTTCATTGTATATTACCAGGATGTGTTATGTGGGGGAGGGGTGGATTTCTTACTTTTTATACTGTGAGTCACCTCATGTTATCTTAAACATAACATATGATAAACATGTCCAAACTAGATATGTAAATAACCTGTCACTCAAAGCAAGAAGACAGAAACTGACTTTTTATTTAGACAGGTTTTTATCTGGAATTCTGTTAATTTTCACTGAATATTAAAAGAGGATTTCTCAGATCTGTGTGGCAAGACTGGGCACAGATGATAGGAAATCTTATACTCTGCATTGTGACATAAAAAAAAAAAAAATTGGGTTTACATCCACTTTAAAGTAGAACTTTACTTTCCCAATCAGCATTCATTATTTGTAATCCTTGTGTTGCTAGCATTGGTAAATAGATAGGAAAGCATGTCATATTTCCTTTTTTAAACTTTTTACATTTCTTTAGTTACTTCCTGGTTTCTTGCTTAGACAAATTATGTCGTACATCCCATGAGTCTTCAGGAGGGCAACATTGGCAACACCATCTTGCAGGCAAATTAGGTTTTTCAATTCAGTAACATTGTACAGTGTTGCACATGCAGTATATTCCAGTAGTCTTCAGGCGTGGAGGAGGGGTTTTCTCCTGCATGCATGCTTGAGCTAAGGGTAGAAGGATTCCAGGAAGTAAATGCTACCTAAATAATTTGCCTTAGCTCAAGATGGCCACGTCCAGAAATGCTAGGGGGGTGTTTTTTCAAAGTGATTCTTTAAAGTGGATGTAAACCCACTCTCATCCTTTTTAAACGACTGCCATAGTGCTGATCTATAAGGATATAGATGCCTCCTGAATGTATCCTTACCTGTCAAATGTTTCCCCTCTGTCTGTTATAAGAACTGAAAAACTGCAGCTTTTGTAAATGGATCTGTTGTCTGGAGCTCTGTGGGTGGAGTCGTGATGTCAGTAGACTCCCCGCCCACCTCTACACTCTCCTTGTCAACATGCATTTTTTTCCTGTGTATCCCTTACACTAAACTCTGCTATGATCACTAACATCCAGTCAAAATCCAGAAAAATAACCACATGACTTCAGAAAAGGAGTGGGGGTGGGAATTAAAAAATAATGCCTGTCTCCAGGCTAGTGCATGAGATATGTAAATAACCTGTCACTCACAGCAAGGGGGCGGAACGGACTAAGGTTTTTCTCTGTAAGTCCGTTTTATTCCACTGAACAATAAAAGAGGATTGTGACATCAAAAATAAAACAATTCAGGTTTACATCCACTTTAACAAAATAAATCATAGATACATGGATGGATGGGGGAGCTTGCTTTCAATCTAAAAGAATGTATTAGTGTTTTTGGTTTGTGTGCTCAGGTGCAGTGAAGATCCACTTTAACGCAATGACCGAATATCCTGCATTAGCTATTAGCACTAAATGATTTTCCTTTTTTTAAGTGGAGCTGATCATTTTTGGGGAATCAACAATCTAAATTAGGATTGGGCAGGTCCTAAAAGATAATGGAATGCTAATCTTTCAGTTTTTAGGAACAGCTAACTGAGGTCTGACCTTTTAAGTATGATAGCACTTAGAGGCCCGCACATTTGAAAGTCTATGAAAGAAGATCTGTATTGCCATAACAACCACATTCATATTCTAACTGCATGAAATAATGTAAAAGGAAGAATGTTGCTTGCTTTATATTTTCATACCTACAAGACCTAAAAAGATCTGCAGTAACAGATTTCATCTGTAATTAATGGTTTTCCTCCTGATGCCTTGAATCCGAGGGCACATTGGTACAAAAATGTTGATTTAGCTTCTACAGTCAAGAGCCTGGCCCCATCTTACTGTTGGCTCATCACTGTAATGGACAACTGTCAGACCAATAGGACGGCCTGGGAGGTGTGAGGGGTCGGACCTCACTCTCACACAATAAAATGGCTTAAAGCGGAGGTCCACCCTAATAACATTTCTATCAGACCAACTTCCTTATACTTGTAACAAGCACAGTCCGCAATTTTCTTTTTTTTTTTAGGCTGTACATACATGGTAATCTCTCTTATCAATCAGGCTTCCGGGACTTCTCCCCACGGGAGTAGGCATTTCTCTGTCGAGGAGGATTGTCATCTGGAGAGGTCGCCCCCCACGGCGCATAAGGCCCTGCCCCCCTTATTGCGTAGGCGCGCACGAGTCACGGCGTTTCCGAAAAAAGCCGATCATGCAGAGCTGTGAGTCGGCTCTATTTGGCGCCTGCCGTATGACAATCCTCCTTCGGAGAGAAACGCCTACTCCTGCGGGGAGAAGTCCCGGAAGCCTGATTGATAAGAGAGATTACAAGGTATGTACAGCCTAAAAAAAATAATAATTGCGGACTGTGCTTGTTACAAGTATAAGGACTAAGTGTAAGTCTGATAGAAATGTTATTAGGGTGAACCTCCCCTTTAATATTTGTATAACAAAGTACCCTGGTAATCTGCTGAAAGTGCTGTTCTAAGCTTGCATTTAGTGTGAGAATTGGGTGGAGGTGTTACATAGTTACATATTAGGTGAGGCTGGAAAAAGAAACAAGGCAATCAAGTCCAACCTATGTGTGTGATTATATGTCAGTATTACCTTGTATATCCCTGTATGTTGTGGTCTTTCAGTTGCTTAGTTTAAAAAACTATTAGCTATCGATGCTCCCTACTAAGACCACCGCCTGTGGAAGAGAATTCCACATCCTGGCCGCTCCTACAGTAAAGAACCCTCTACGTAGTTTATGGGTAAACTGCTTTCTTCAAATATTAAGGAGTGGACACGTGTTTTGTTAAATTCCATTCTGCAAAAAGTTTTAACCCAATTGTGGGGTCACCCGTACGGTATTTGTAAATTGAAATCATATCCCCTCTCAAGCGTCTCTTCTCCAGAGAGATTAAGTTCAGTGCTTGCAACCTTTCATCATAACTAATATCCTCCAGACCCTTAGCTTTGTTGCCCTTCTTTGTACTTGCTCCATTTCCAGTACATCCTTCCTGTGGACTGGTGCCCAGAACCGGATAGCATACTAGGTGCGGCCAGACCAGAGTCTTATAGAGTGGGAGAATTATCGCTTTATCCCTGGAGTTCATCCCTTTTTTAATGCATGCCAATATTCTGTTTGCTTTGTTAGCAGCAGCTTGGTATTGCATGCCATTGCTTAGCCTATCATCTATGAGACCCCATTCACACCTGGGCGTTTTATAGCTTGAAGCCTGAAGCTACAAAACGCTGGAGGGGAAAAAATCTATTATTCTCTATGGAGATGGTTCACATCTCCACTACAAAACGCCTGAAGTCAGAAGTTCAAAAACCCCTGAAGCTCAAATTAGTTCTGGGACTTTTTTTTAAGCAGATTTGGGCGTTTTTGTGTTTTTAACACTGGGGACCCTAGGACCTGTCCAAAATCGCGGCAAAACGTAGTAAAAAATGGCGCAAAATTCGCAGCAAATTGCGGTAAAAAACGCCACGATTTTCGCGGCAAAACGTGTTAAAAAACGCCACAAAATCGCGGCAAAACGCTACGCTCAGGTGTGAATGCAGCCTTAGGACCCCCCAGGTCCTTTTCCATCCTAGATTCCCCAAGAGGTTCTCCCCCCAGTGTATAGATTGCATTCTATTTTTGCCACCCAAATGCATTATTTTACATTTTCTACATTAAACCTCATTTGCCAATCTATATAATATACGAGTTTCACTTATTGAATTGAATTACTGAAATAAATTAACTTTTTGATGATATTCACATTTTTATGAAATGCACCTACCTGTAAGTCATATAACTATGCCTAAGCCCTGTTAAGGGTGAATATATCGGGGCTTGAGCCTGCTTCCAATAGGAGAAAAATCCATCTTTTTAATAAACGTCTGATCTTCTGGAATTCTTATGCCGTGTACACACGATCGGAAATTCCGACACATAAAACTGTGGATGTTTTTCCCTCCTGTAGAGTGCCCCCACAGCAAGCAGCTTGCTATGGGAACACTCGAGCAGAGCTGCACCTCCCTGTGTCCATTCAGACAAAGAGCCGTGGCCTGGACCCACCTTCTTTCTCTCATCATTGGTTCACTAAATTTGACAGCGGGAGCCAATGGCGCTGCACTGCTGTCTCAGCCAATGAGGAGGAGAGTCCCAGACAGCAGAGTCTTTCGTGCAACATTGCTGGATCAGATAGACCTAAGGTAAGTATTAGGGGGGCTGAGGGAGGCTGCTGCACTCAGAAGGCTTTTTATACTAATGCATAGAATGCATTAGACCCTTTTCATACTAGGCGGTTTTCAGGTGCTTTAGCGCTGGAAATAGCTTCCGCTAAACGCTTGAAAACCGCTTCCTATTTATTCAAGTGTGACTTTTCACACTGGGGCAGTGTGCTTGCAGGACGTTCCAAAAAGTCTTGCAAGCAGCATCTTTGGGACAGTTTAGGAGCACTGTATTTATTGCTCCCAAAACGCCCTGCCCATTGGAATTAATGAGACAAAAAAGCTTGGGGTTGTGGCGCTGTAAAACAGTGGCATGTAGGTGAAAAAGTCCGCTGTGTAAAATCCAAGTCCTTTGTAAAAAATAATTAATTAAATAAAACCTGAGATGATGAATGGTGAGGAGGAGAACGACAGGGAGGACGCTGTTCTGTAATTTAGCTGATCGTCCAAAAAACGATGTTCCAGGGGCAAGCCTTCTAGTAGGAGAGACCAGAGCAATAATTTCAACATGTATAGGAAAAGAGAAAACACAGAGGCCGCCTCCAGATTAAACGTTGTAAAGCTTTAATGTAATACAGAAACAGTGTAGATTTACATATAATAATGGGGAATCCAGTATGAAGATTCAATCAAGAGGTTCTTGAGTGAGGGGAGAGATGTGATGTCTTCCCGGGCTAGGTGTTTTAGCTGGTTGTGCTACCAGATAACCTCCCAGGTCTCACCGTCCACGGAGCAGATGAAAGCCAGCTGGTACGGAGGACTGGATGGAAATGAGGCCCGGAGCGCAGCGTGAGCCGCGGTGACGTCACTATAGTGCGACGACGTTTCGAAGCTAAGCGCCCACCAATGAGCGTGCTCCTTTCTCAATCCATGCTGGAGAAAGGAGCGCGCTCATTGGTGGGCACTTAGCTTCGAAACGTCGTCGCACTGTAGTGACGTCACCGTGGCTCACGCTGCGCTCCGGGCCTCGTTTCCATCCAGTCCTCCGTACCAGCTGGCTTTCACCTGCTCTGTGGACGGTGAGACCTGGGAGGTTATCCGGTAGCACAACCAGCTAAAACACCTAGCCCGGGAAGACATCACATCTCTCCCCTCACTCAAGAACCTCTTGATTGAATCTTCATATTGGAATTCGCCATTATTATATGTAAGGCTACACTGTTTCTGTATTACATTAAAGCTTTACAAAGTTTAACCTGGAGGCGCCCTCTGTGTTTTCTCTTTTCCTATACACATTGGAATTAATGGGTAGCGCTTCTGAAGCGCCTATAAAGTGCTTCCAAAGCACCGCAATGTAGGAGTTTTTAATCCCTTTTTGGGATTTCACTGGATAGTTTTCAATACGCCATGCCCCTGTACTAGAGGATTTTCTTGCAGCATTTTTGTTTTTCCATTCTGTAATTAATGTATGGTTCAGCCACAGACTGTGCCTCTCAATGAATAATGAACATAAGATGATATATATGCCTGTGTTATACTATGCAAAGAGCATTGCAGTGAATCTTCTCCAAACACAACAGCACTTATGAGCTATAAATAAACTAACAAAAGGCAGGACCAGCCCTGTAGATTTTTTATTTATTTGTTCTAATACCCTGAGCATAGGGAAGAGAATAGAAAAGGTAGTTTAGCTAGAAGCTGCATCTGGCAACACATCTGACGTTCTGCGCAGAAAAGTATACACTATGTGACTGCTGTACCTGCCCTGTGATGGGTTCATCTCTCCGACGGACCACTGATTAGGATCATCGCACAGTCGCATTGAGAGTGATTTTTTACTTTGTTCACGATCCAGACCTAAATGAGAAAATTTGTATCTGCTTGGCAGACATGTACTGCTCGGATACTATGCTGCCCTTCTTATCAGAAATGAACAGGTTGGCTTCATTTGTGAGTTGAAACACCGGTTGACGAAAAGGTTTTAAAGCGAATCGCCTGCTCACATTACCTTTGAGCTGGTAATCCTGAGGCTGAATGTATGGAAGGTCTGTTGCCACCGACAGGAAGTTTGAATGTCTTTGTTGAACACATCTGGTCTAATGGACAGAAGGATTTTGCTTTAGAAAGAAGAGCTGTTAAAAATGACTAAATATAATTTAGGGCTGTTACTGATCAAAATTTTTGTGTTCGATTAATCTTTTCTTTTTATCGATTAATCGACTAATTTCGATTAATTTTAACGCACATACAGATCCAACTACTTTTAGCTGCTCTCCTCGCAGGCCGATTCCCAGTGCAGCTACTGGAAAAATGGAGAGCAGGATACAAAAAACACACACAGGCAGCGCTCGATGGGAATAGCATTAAAACTTTTATAGTCTTCAAGTAGGTAACAAAATAAATATTGCACTGGAGATAAAATCGATGTAGCTACATAAACTGTAAAAATGGTGCGAGTAATACCAAATGGTAGCAAAAGCAGTCATAAAAACCTGTAGCTAAGTATGATACTGGTATAAAAATGTGTACAACGATACCACTGCTGAATCCAGATGAGGAGAGGTTAACATCAGTCTGTCGGCATGTAGATGTCCCATGAAGGGAACTATCACAACTCCCAGTGGATGGTTGTAGAATCCCAGGTTGATAGAGGGAAGTGATAGAGCATGGGTCTTCAAACTACGGCCCTCCAGTTGTTCAGGAACTACATTTCCCATCATGCCTAGTCATGTCTGTGAATGTCAGTGTGTTACAATGCCTCATGGGATGTGTAGTTGTACAACACCTGGAGGGCCGTAGTTTGAGGATCCCTGTGATAGAGGGAAGTGTAACAGCCCTTGTGTGTGGCAGATAGTAAGGTCCCGCCGGCATGCAGATATGAAGGCACAGCAAAGGAGCCCTTCAGATGGACATGGCAAGCCCCCCCGGTGTCCGTGACGTTACCGGATCTCCGACGGAACTCCCTGAAGGCCCAGAAGCCGGCGCAGAGGTGAGTACCAATCAAAAGAATTTTGATCGATCAAAAAAAATTTAAGATTAATCGATTAATTAAAAGTTAATTTGCACAGCCCTAATATAATTTATTAAATGGAATCCTGGGAGAGAATATGTAGACTATTACTGACCTTCTAAAAAGGCAAAAAATTGGTCTGACAATTACTGGTCCGCATTTCAAAATGCTAGATGCTTAGCTGCCTTTGACCATTTCTGATATTCTGAAACTTCTAGATGTCTCTAAAAAAAAGCTTGGATATTTCCTTGGATTTATCCTTGGTCTTGTTTATATCATGTCTCTAACAATTGCCTTCCTTGTGAAAATGCTAGATTCTTGGAAGACCATCACAACCTCCGTTTTAAAACGCTAAATGCTTGTCTGTCTCTGACAGCACTGATATCAATTTGAAAAATGTGAAGCCCTACTGAAGGCAAAATATGAACTCTCTCCACCCTCTCTGAGCCATCCTGAAAGGGTTTTTGTTTTCTTTACCTGGTGAAGCAAAGTATTCCCACCTATGGTATGTCCACTGTCCGGGTCCCTTTCCTGACCCTAACCCAGCACTATGGATGAGATCTTTTTTTTGGAAGCCTAAAGGCTCGTACACACGATCGGACATCCAACATAATTTCCCTTTGGATTTTTGTCCTAATTGATTTGTCCGGTCACACCCATAGCATACACACGCTCTGACTTTTCTGCAAACTTTTCTAACACTTTCCCAACATCACGTGGTTTTTCTGCTCTTTACCGCCACCCTTTGGATAACTTCTGCTATTGTTGGTTGATTTTAACATTGGTTCTGAGCATGCGTATTTGCACTTTGTACAAAAGTCAGATGGTTTGCTGTACACACGATCGGACAAGGCACCATCGGACTTTTGTTGCCGAAAAGTTGGTCCGTTCGCAGACCCAACTTTTTGTCCGATGAAACCCAAAAAAGTTGGTCCGATGGAACGTACACACGGTCGGACAAATTCGAAAAGTTGCAGATTCTGAAGTTGGTTGGCCAAATGTCCGACCGTGTGTATGGGGCTTTAGGGGGATAGCCAATAGGAAGTGTTCACATCATGCAGGCAGTTAGATAGAGACTCGATGGATATGAACACCAAGAAAAGCCTCAGTACTAGGGTGTCACGTGGCAGCTGCTTAGGTAAGTAAAAAATATATTTCATTTTTTTTTTTTTTTTAACCAGTGGTCAATTAGATGGGAGGGTAAGTTAATATTCTGCTGGATGCCAGCCGCCTTCTGATAAATGTTCCATGTTGGACTTTCTCTGACCATTGCTCAACTGATACTAAAAATGCTAAATACTTGGCTGTCTCTGACCATTGCTGACTTGTATTTGAAAATGCTATATGCTTGGTTGTCTTCCGCCATCAATACTTTCTTTAAGCCTCGTACACACAATCGGATTTCCATCGGCCAAATGCGTGGATTTTTATTCGAAGGGCGTTGGCCGTGAACTTGTTCTGCACACAGGTGGCAGAACTTTTTCAGCCAACATTCGCAAAACGACGTGTTTTTTCAGCTCTTTACCGTCACCCTCATGGAAACTTCTGCTAATGTTGTCTGATGGTTAGCAGTGGTTCGGAGCATGCGTGTTTATACTTTGTAAGCCATGGTGCATTGCAGAAAGTGCCTTGGGGGGTGCTTTGCCGTAGTGCATTGGGGTATTCTGTACCACTGTGCATTACAAAGGGTAGCTCTGACTCATGAGTTAGAATGCAGTTGTTGCCATTGCTGCCCCCTATCAATGCTAGC
The DNA here is from genome assembly GCA_029574335.1 of Rana kukunoris. Lineage (NCBI taxonomy): Eukaryota > Metazoa > Chordata > Amphibia > Anura > Ranidae > Rana > Rana kukunoris. Next base: position 36,593,035 of record CM056055.1, read on the forward strand.
TTCTTGGTGGTTGTGGTGAACAAATGGTCTCCGTACGGACCCAGAATATGTTATGCAATAGCAGTCAAACGTTTTTATATGCCTATTTTTTCCTGGGGTAACTCAGTATTGTCACAAAAAGGTCAGTATAACATACAGGCAACTAGAATTATCTCAAGGCGAGCTCATCAGTGGCAGTCTCTATGTTATGTGTCCATGTGTCCCGATGAATGGAAGGAATGAAGAAACAAACAATTAAAATTCCATATATCCTTTATTGTTGATAGCAAAATCACAAGTAGAAAAGTCACAGGTTGTGAGTGAGTGAGTAACTTGTATAGCGCAGCTAGTAACTTCAGAAGAGATGGGTTGTGACTTTGCTCTCCCCAAGTAGCATGTAGGTCCCACTTTGGCTGAGTCTGGTGGCCACGCCTGGGGCATTTATTACTTTCACTGGTGCCTGGGCATTTTCTATTCCCAGTGATCAAAGTCTACCACCCCTAGAGTCAGAAGGAAAGTACACTGGCCCTTTGCTTAGAAAAATTGGAGACCCCTGCTCTATGGTAGAATGTTACATGTTACACCCCAAATAGGGGTGTAACATGTAACATTTTACTAAAGGTGAACTTGGCCTTTAAATGAAAGGGGACACCACAAATATTAATGCATAACTCCAGAAAAGAAAAGGTGATACCTTGTATATGTTAAAAATGAAAAAGCAGCTCCCTCTGCAATACCCACCCTATCTCTGGCACTGTCCCCTGCATACTCCTCCTTATAGTCCTCAAGTTTAAGCTATTTTCCAGGTTGAATGATGCTGTGAGCAGAAAGTATTAAGGACCCACCCCAGGGCTCAAGTCCTGTGGGAACAGAGTTCCTGCACTTTTTTCACAGCAGGAACTCAGTTCCCTTTGCAGGACTAGAGCATCCGAGAGCAGCCGAGCCGCCCGAGCCAATCCTTCACTAAGCGGCGATGCCCAGCTCGAGTCACTGTCAGGGGCAGGCGAACCTTAGTAATCCTTTATGTTACTGTATATGAATTCATCGGGTAGTGTGCGGGTATTCCGTCACTTACTCGATGCCGCAATGTCTCCTGGGAGCTTTTGTCATATGCATATGCTGCCATGAAGGCTCCATGAAAATTATAATTATGTGTTCATTTAAAAAAAAATAAAGGCAGGAAATGAGAGCCTGAGGGATGAAACCTGGACTTGGTCTTTATAAACTCATTTTTTCATAAAAGAGTTTTGTCCTTTTTCTCATGAATTGTGTTGAATGTCAGTCTAAACAAACAGCGCGTAACCACTTATTTGGCCAATTAGTACATATCCACATATCCAAAAAGTAAATTGTCAACCAAAGTTGTGTTTACAAAAAAACATACTGTATAATTGGGTGGGGAGACTTCTTTTGACTGTCAGTTTGCTTAAAAAAAAAAAAAGATTAGAATGCATCTGGAACTGTTATAATTAGTTATAAAGAAAAAGATATGTCATGTTTTTTATTTTAACAAAGTTATGCAGAGTTGCCAAGTTCATGATAATAATTGTGTTACTTTCTGCTTTTAAACTGTCATCCCGTTATTGGAGCTTCATTTTGTACAAAGATCAGATTTTTAACCACTTGCTTACTGGGCACATACACCCCCCCTCCTGCCCAGGTGAAATTTCAGCTTCCGGCACTGCGCCGCTTTAATTGACAATTGCGCGGTCATGCGACGTGGCTCCCAAACAAAATTGGCGTCCTTTTTTTCCCCACAAATAGAGCTTTCTTTTGGTGGTGTTTGATCATCTCTGTGGTTTTTATTTTTTGCGCTATAAACCAAAATACAGCGACAATTTTGAAAAAAAAATCAATATTTTTTACTTTTTGCTATAATAAATATCCCCCAAAAATATATATAAAAACATTTTTTTTCCTCAGTTTAGGCCGATACGTATTCTTCTACATATTTCCTGTAAAAAAAAAAAAATCATAATAAGCGTTTATTGATTGGTTTGCGCAAAAGTTATAGCGTTTACAAAATAGGGGATAGTTTTATGGCATTTTTATTAATATTTTTTTTTTACTAGTAATGGCGGCGATCAGCATTTTTTTTCAGTATTGCGACATTATGGCGGGCACTTCGGACACTTTTGACACATTTTTGGGACCATGGGGGGAGGGGAAGGGGTTAAGTATGTTCCTGGGTGTGTTCTTACTGTATGGGGGGGTGGACTCACTAGGTGAAATCACTGATCTTCCGTTCATACATTGTATGAACAGAAGATCAGCGTTTTCCCCGCACACAAAGCTCCCGATCCCCGCTCTGTAACGAACGAGCGCGCGTCCCCGGCGGATGTATAGCTACGTGCTCTCGTCCAGGAGTGCCGACCTGCCGCAGTAAAATGGCGGCGGCTGGTCGGCAAACAGTTGAAGTGGTTGTAAAGGTTGAGGATTTTCTGCGTTCTATGCGTGAAGTTAAAAAATCTTCTGTGTGCTTGCCCCCCAATACTCACTTGAGCCCCCTCTTGATCCAAAAATGTGCCTCGGCTGTCCCTGGTCTCTCTCTCCTCAATGACGGAGACACAGCAGCGGGAGCCATTGGCTCCCACTACTGTCAATCACAGCCAGTGAGCCAATGAGGAGAGAGCAGAGGGTGGGGCCGAGCCACAGCTCTATCTGTCTTATGGACGCATAGATCTTGACTCTGGAGCAATTATACACCAGTGCCCCCATAGCAAGCAGCTTGCTGTTAGAGACACTAGTAAGGGGGAGGAGCCAGGATTGCCAGCAGTAGACCCGAAAAGAAAAGGATCAGGGCTGCTTTGTGCAAAACCATTGAACAGAGCAGGCAAGTATGACTTGTTTGTTATTATCACTTTAACCACTGTCAAAAAAAAACTGTGAGGCCGCGTACACACGATGAGACATGTCCGCTCAAACATGTCTGACGGACCGTTTCCAGCGGACATGTCTCATCAGATTTTGGTCTGATGGCGTGTACACACCATCGGACGAAAAATCCCCTCGGGCTGAGGACGCGGTAACGTGGCGGTGACGTTCACGCCGCCACGTCACCACTCCAGGAAGTAAAATACTTCCACGCATGCGTCGAATCCATTCGACGCATGCGCAGAGATTTCTGTCTGCTGGTTAGTGTACTAACCAGCGGACATATCGGACATGTCTCCGGCGGACAAATCTCAAAGCATGCTTTGAAATTTGTCCGCTAGGAAAACATGTCCGCTAGCCCGTACAAACGATCGGATATGTCCGCTGAAACGGTCCGTCGGACCAGTTTCAGCAGATATATTCGATCGTGTGTACGCGGCCTAAGGGAAAAGTTTTGGTAAAATACCTTTCCACCAGGTTACATCAGCATTCTTTGGGCAATGACCCACCCAGGGAATGCCAAGTAGCACAAATAACGTGAGATGACACCACAGCGCAGCATTGTCCTGTTGCAAGATTTGAGCTACTCGGCAATGATAGGGATATTGCCCGAAGGATGCTGTCTTTGCCCTAACCTGGGTGACATGGGTGAAAGCAAGAATAAGGTAAGTAGATTACCCCCCCTCAGAGTTTTTTTCTTTTTGGGGGGTTTTGCGATGGGCCCCTAACTTAATAGGCTGTCCTTGAAATTTAAATCAAACACAATACCAAAAAACATTTGCATGGTGAGTATTCACGGCGACCTTAAAGCGGAGTTCCACCCTTAAAATCAAATTTTTCATTACATCCAGCATACTGGCGTCAGCGCCAGTATGCTGGTTTTTTTTTTTTTTAATGCTCGTACTTACTGTATATCACAACATTGAATTCCAAGCGCACCCCGGAGTGTCGCCGCTATAAGGCGTCACGCCTTCCGGAAACAGCCGATTAGCATTCGGCTTTTACTCGGCGCCTGCGCACAGACCCAGGAGCTGACTGCGCAGGCGCCGTATATAGCGCGTCACGCCCTCCGAAAAAACCCGAACTAGGACCGGCTATTTTCGGCGCCTGCGCAGTCAGCTCCTGGGTCTATGCGCAGTCGCCGAATGCTAATCGGCTGTTTCCGGAAGGCGTGACGCCTTATAGCGGCGACACTCCGCGGTGCGCCTGGAATTCAATGTTGTGATATACAGTAAGTACGAGCATTAAAAAAAAAAAAAAAACAGCATACTGGCGCTGACGCCAGTATGCTGGATGTAATGAAAAAAAGTGATTTTAAGGGTGGAACTCCGCTTTAAATGCAGCTTAGGGGCTCCCATTTAGGCGTCCAAAGCACAGTGTTGTGGAAGCCACAAGACTAAACTGAGGAAAAAAATGTTTTATATATTTTTTGGGGATATTTATTATTGCAAAAAGTAAAAAATATAGGCCCAGATTCACATACAATTAGATTCGCGTAGAGTATCTGAAATACACTACGCCGCCGTATTTTACCTGGCTCTACGTGGAATCCCGGTAGATTTTGTCCAGTAAACTACTGCGGCGTAGTGTATTTCTCCCGGCGCAAGCCATCTACGCGAGTAGGGGGCGTGAAGCATTTAAAATAGCCGCGTTCCCGCAGCGATCTAACTGCGCATGCTCCGTTCAGAAATTTCCCGCCGTGCATTTCGCGAAATCACGTCGTTACGTCATTTTTTTTGAGTAGCGTTGTTTACGGACATTCCTATTCCCGAACGAGTTACGTAAAAAAAAAATAAAAAAATGTAAATTCGACGCGGGAACGACGGCCATACTTAACATGGGCTACGCACCGTTAGACCAGCAAAAAGCTGGTCTAACAGTACGTAGAAAAAAATAGACGAAAGCGATTGCGAAGAACGCTCGTATCTTCGTGGATCGCCGTAAAAACTCATTTGCATATCCCGACGCTGAAAACGACGCGGACTCCTCCCAGCGGCCGCAAAAATATTTCAGCGTAGATCCGAAGGCTTACGAAGACGTAAGCCTCTCGGATCGAAGCCCGAAGCCGCCGTATCATGGTTTGAGGATTCAAACTAGTGATACGGCGCGCAAAATTTGAAATTACTCCTGTCTAACACCAGTTAGACAGGCGTAATCGCTCTGTGAATCTGGGCCATAGATTCTTTTTAAAAATTGTCACTCTATTTTTGTTTACAGCGAAAAAAACAAAATGCAGAGGTGATCAAATACCACCAAAAGAAAGCTCTATTTGTGGGAAAATAAGGACGTCAATTTTATTTGGGAGCCACGTCGCACGACCGCGCAATTGTCAGTAAAAGTGACGCAATGCTGAATCGCAAAAAGTGTCCTGGTCTTTGACCAGCAAAAATGGTCGGGGCTTAAGTGGTTAAGCGGTTAATAAAAAAAAATCTTTATCCACTTAAGGACCCCTTCACACCTATATACGTTGGCAGAATGGCACGGCTGGGCACAATCACGTACCTGTACGTGTCTCTTTAAGCCCAGCCGTGTCAGTGATCGTCTGTTCCCTGATATAGGGAAAGATGATCACTGGCTTCACAGTTAGAAACACATATGAGGTCACACTTAACCCCATACAGTGCCCCCCTAGTGGTTAACTCCTAAATTGCAATTGTAATTTTCACAGTAATCAGTGCATTTTTATAGCACTTTTTGCTGTGAAAATGACAATGGTCCCAAAAAATGTGTCAAAATTGTCCGATGCGTCCGCCATAATGTCGCAGTCACGAAAACAATCGCTGATCGCCGGCATTAGTAGTAAAAAAAATTATTAATAAAAATGCAATAAAACTATCCCCTATTTTGTAAACGCTAAACATTTTGCACAAACCAATCGATAAAGGCTTATTGTGATTTTTTTTTTACCAAAAATATGTAGAAGAATACGTATCGGCCTAAACTGAGGAAAAAATATTTTTTATATATATATTTTTGGGGGATATTTATTATAGCAAAAAGTAAAAAATATTTTTTTTTTTTTCAAAATTGTCGCTCTATTTTTGTTTATAGTGCAAAAAATAAAAAACACAGAGGTGATCTAATACCACCAAAAGAAAGCTCTATTTGTTGGAAAAAAAGAACGCCAATTTTTGTTTGGGAGCCACGTCGCACGACCGCGCAATTGTCAGTTAAAGCGACGCAGTGCCGAATCGCAAAAAGGGGCAAGGTCCTTAACCTGCATAATGGTCCGGGTCTTAAGTGGTTAATGTTGCTTTAAAAAACAAAGGAATACAACTTGTATGTCCCTTGTTATGTAATGGTATCACACCGCTCTGAGTGTCATGAAACTGACCATTTGACTTCACTCATGTGGGAAGTTCCCATTCGTCATTGATGGCTTCACACTGATGCATTCTCTTTTATTCTCACTTTTACCTAGGAAGAACTTTTTAGATCTCTTCTCCTGTTGCTCCTGTTTGATATTTATTTTATTTTATTGATGGTATAGTCTTCAAAATTACAAATGAACAATGTTGGTGTCCTGATGTTACATTGCCTGTGTCGAGCCGCACGGGCCCCTAACAATTGTCTTTCTGGCAGAGCTCTTTCTTAATTAACTGTGAGCTCTCTCAACCACAGGGCACTCTGCATAAAGCAGAGATGGTTTCAGGATCAGAGATCAGAGATACCTGGTGTATGGCTGCACTTTGCAGGATATTACAGATGCTTTATCTGTTTAATAAATCATTTTATTTTTCTGGGCTTGGATAAGACAGATTCTGCAGGAATAAAAAAAATGGAGACTACATCCAGCTGTGATTTTGTGCAAAATATGGGGTAAACACTATTAAAGCAAACCTGGGATTTGCCCATTCGAAGCAAAGAAATACATTTGCGTTATTCTCCTCCCTAGCTTTGCTTCCCCACTGCTCCATTGATTGCAGGGAGCTGAAGAAAATACCTAATGTGGAGGATACTGTATATGATTTTCTCCTTGTAACAACTCTGGGCAAATCAACAACTAATGCCGCGTACACACGATCACTTTTTGTGATGAAAAAAAAACGACGTTTTCAAAAACGTCATTTAAAATCACCGTGTGTGGGCAAAACGTCGTTTTATGTCTTCAAAAAAACGACCAAAAAAAATTCGAACGTGCTTGAATTTTTTGTGTCGTTTTTCAAAACTTCGTTTTTTGTGTCATAAAAAGTGATGGTGTGTGGGCAAAATGATGTTGAAAACGACGTTTTTAAACCCGCGCATGCTCAGAAGCAAGTTATGAGACGGAGCTTCAATGGAACAGAGTGCCGTCGAACGTGGTGTACGTAACCACGCTTTGCTAGAGCATTTTGGAAAAACGATGGTGTTTATGCAACGTCGTTTTGGAGAATGAAGTTTGAAAAACGTTGTTTTGTTTCATCACAAAAAGTGATCGTGTGTACGCGGCATAAGGCTCCATGCACACTGAAGCTGATAAACTGCAGCCCATAAACTGAACTCTATGTTAGCCTATGTGCCCATGCACACCTGGGCGTTTTTTAGTGTTAAAGCGGATCTCCACCCTAAAGTGAAGATCCGCTGATCGGAACCCTCCCCCCCTCCGGCGTCACATTTGACACCTTTCAGGGGGGAGGGGGGTGCAGATACCTGTCTAAAGACAGGTATCTGCACCCACTTCCGGCCCGCAGTCTCGGGCAAAAGACGGGCTTTTCCCGTTGTGTGCTGGGAACTCTCGGCTCCCAGCACACAGCGAGAGCCAATCGCCGGGCGCAGCGCGACTCGTGCATGCGCCGTAGGGAACCGGGCAGTGAAGCCGCAGCGCTTCACTTCCTGGTTCCCTCACCGTGGATGGAGGGGGGAGCAGCAGGGAGACGAGCGATCGCTCGTCCTCTGCTGCGGACGCCGCTGGACTCCAGGACAGGTAAGTGTCCTAATATTAAAAGTCAGCAGCTGCAGTATTTGTTGCTGCTGGCTTTTAATATTTTTTTGGGGTGAACCATCCGCTTTAATGAGCTTTGGAGTTTATTGGCTTTTTTCTGAACGCCGGAAATTTGGGTTCAAAGTGCTGTTTTTCGGCGGGGAAAAACGCCTAAAAATGCAAATGTTTTATCCATAAAAAATAGGGCTGTTACTGATCAACATTTTTGTGTTTGATTAATCGTTTTTCTTTTTAATCCATTAATCGACTAATTTCGATTAATTATAACGCACATACAGATCCAACTACTTTTAGCTGATCTCCTTGCAGGCCGATTCCCAGTGCAGCTCCCAACCCCTGGAAAAATGGACAGCAGGATACAAAAAACACACAAAGGCAACGCTCAATTGGAATAGCATTAAAACTTTTATAGTGAATAAATGAATGACTTGTATAGCGCAACGCATGCGAACTGAATCGCCTCTGGGCGCTTTTCCAGCCAGTGTCTGCTTGGCTGGTGCGGTCATTTTTACCCCGTAGGATTTTGACACGTTAGGGACACATTCATACACACATATATACTGGGCCAATTTTGGACGAGATCCAATTTACCTACCAACATGTCTTTGGAGTGTGGGAGGAAACCGGAGCACCCGGAGGAAACCCACGCAGACACAGGGAGAACATGCAAACTCCAGGCAGATGGTGTCATGGTCGGGATTCAAACCAGCGACCCTTTTTGCTGCTAGGCGAAAGTGCTGCTAACTGCACCACTGTGCTGCCCCTTATAGTCTTCAAGTAGGTAACCAAATAAATATTGCACTGGAGATAAAAATCGATGTAGTTACATAAACTGTAAAAATGGTGTGAGTAATACCAAACGGTAGCAAAAGCAGTCATAAAAACACGTAGCCAAGTATGATACTGGTATAAAAATGTGTACAACGATACCACTGCTGAATCCAGATGATGAGGGGGTTAACATCAGTCCATCGGCATGTAGATGTCCCGTGAAGGGAACTATCGCAACTCCCAGTGGATGGCTGTAGAATCCCAGGGTGATAGAGGGAAGTGTTAGGCCGCGTACACACGATCAAATCTATCTGCTGGAAACGGTCGGCCCGACCGTCCCAGCAGACAGATTCTACCGTGTGTACAGGCGAGCCAACGGATTTGGCCACCCGACAGATTTCAAAGCATGCTTTAAAATCTGTCGGCTGGTAACCCGTCCGCCCGACATGTCTGCTGGTTAGTACGCAAACTAGCAGACATGTCTTCTCGCACATGCGCCGATTGGTTTCGACGCATGCGCGGAAGTGTTTTACTTCCTGGTGCGGTGACGTGGCGGCGTCAACGTCACCGCCACGTCAGCGCGCCGTCTGGCGGCGGGGATTTTGGTTTGATCGCGTGTACACGATGAAACCAATACGTCCCCAGCAGACAGATTTGTTCAAATGTGACATTACTGGATCTCCGCGGGAACTCCCTGAAGGCCCAGAAGCCGGCGGAGAGGTGAGTACCAATCAAAAGAATTTTAATCGATCAAAAAGATTTTGTTCGATCAAAAAAATTAAAGATTAATCGATTAATTAAAAGTTAATTTGCACAGCCCTAATAATAAGTAAAAAACAAAACAAAAAAAACCTACACTGAAAAACGCTGATTAAAGCTGTTGCAAAAACGCTAAAAAAACGTTGAAAGGCTCCCTGCAAAACTACTGGCGTTTTTTTAAAATCTTTTTTTTAGCTTCAGTGTGCATGGAGCCTTATAGCTTATACGGGTCTTTATTTATACAGACTGAATGGGGTGAGAGGGAGCCAAAGAAAGGTAAGTGTATTCTCTTGGGGGTGGCTGAATTAAAGTGAACGTGTTATTTTGTCCAATGTGGGCACTATTCCTTCTACTGACACCAACAACGGGCCAATACTTCTCCCATTGACACCAATGATAGGGCACAATTCCTTCCACTGACACCATCAATTGGGCACTATTCCTTCCACTGACACTAACAATGGGGCACTATTCCTACCACTAACACCAACAGCAGGCCAATACTTCTCCAACTGAGACGAATGATGGGGCACTTTTTCTTCCTCTGACACTAACAATGGGGCACTATTCCTTCCACTGACACTAACAATGGTGCACTATTCCTTCCACTGACACCAACCAATGGGCCAATACTTCTCCCACTGACACCAATGATGGGGCACCATTTCTTCCACTGACACCAAAAATGTGTCACATAAAAACACATAAAATGAAAGTACTATGAATGAAAGTACTACTTTTTCTACATAATGCTATTTAAAGCAGAACTAGACTGTCTCAAGTAGCTGTTAGCATAGATAGGAAAGTATATTAAATCTACTAGTTTTGCATTTCTTCACTTGCTTCCTGGGTCTTGGCCTAGGTATGTCAAACATCCTTGGAGTCTCTATAGCCATTCCAGGAGGATGGGAGAAGGGGCTTTCTCAGCTAAGCACACCCTCCTGCCTGCATCTCTGAGGTAAGGGCAGGAAGCAAATGCTATGTGAATCATCTGCCCTTACTTAAGATGGCCGCTGCTAGAAATGCTAGAGGGGTGTTCCCTAAAGTGATTTCCTAACAAAATAAAGCATGGAGATTGGATAGATGGGTAAGTTTGCTTACAATATTAAACATGAACCAAATAGTGTTTTCAGTTTGTGGTGCTCAGATACAATTTAGTTCTGCTTTATGTATTACTTTTTTGAAGAACTGAACTAAGCATGGAAGGTACCCGCATGTCATAACCTTTATACAATCTTACAAGATACCTCCCTGTAGGGCATGGCTGCTCAATCTGTGGCCCTCCAGCTGTTGCAGAACTACAACTGCCATCATGCCTCACCCCCTGGGAGTCATGCTTGTAACTGTCAACCTTCCAATGCCTCATGGGACTTGTAGTTCTGCAACAGCTGGAGGGTCACAGGTTGGGCACCCATACTGTAGGGGGTTGTGTATTCCTATAAGAAGCTCAGTATCTCTACCATCTGTAGGATGCAACAACAAAATGACACTCCTGTGTAGCTGCTCCTCAATTTTATGTTAAAAGGGTTGTAAAGGTTCGTGTTGTTTCACCTTAAAGCGGATCTCCACCCTAAAGTGAAGATCCGCTGATCGGAACCCTACCCCCTTCCGGTGTCACATTTGACACCTTTCACCTGCTGCGAACGCCGCTGGACTCCAGGACAGGTAAGTGTCCTAATATTAAAAGTCAGCAGCAGCAGTATTTGTGACTGCTGGCTTTTAATATTTTTTTTTTTGATGGGCCATTCGCTTTAATGTATCCTATGCATTAAGGTGAAAAAACACCTGGCAATCACGGGCCCCCAGCCCCCCCCCCCCCATTTTACTTACCAGTTCACCTGCTCTGCTTGACCCCGGCGTCCTTTTCTCCACGGAGTCTCGGCATTGATTGGATAAATTGATAGCAGCGCAGCCATTGGCTCCCGCTGCTGGCAATCAAATCCAGTGACGCGGCCGCTGGGGGGGCTGGACCGAGTCATACACTCGGCATCTATGGACACAGAGTGTATGACACAGGAGCGTGCCCGCAAGGTAACCTCCCTGGGAGAGAGCTACCCAGAGGGAGTTAGCTATTGTGGGGAGGAGCCACGAGAGCCGCCGTGGGACACCAGAAGAGGAGGATTGGGGCCCCTCTGTGCAAAATGAACTGCACAGTGGAGGTAAGTATAACATGTTATTTGTTTATTTTCATTAACCTTTAGTACCACTTTAAAGCTGAGATGCTGTGGAAGACATTTACTCTTGCTGAATATTAGTAGCCTCCTCCATTTTGCACTAAGGGGTTAATTTACTAAAGGAGTAGCACATATCCACTTAGCAGAGTGGATTTTCACTTAGCTTAGTGAATGAGGTGAAGCTAAAAAAAATGTCACTTTTCAAAGAATAACCAATCACGTGCAAGAAAAATTTGCTTGCACAAGATTGGATGATTGAAGCTAGCACAACAGCTGCTTATTTCAAAAAAAATTTTTTTAATTTTCTATCAGTTTGCGGCGCCGTTTACGAATACATGTTGCAGGATTCTGTTTCATGTTCTGTATTTGAAGTGAGCAAGAGTCAAAACTTAACAATCTGATGTTCTGAATTGCAACAATCCAATTCCTGCCTATATATGCTGTAAATAAATCTTTCCTGAGTTATTGCTGTATCAGTGGGCCCGTTAATGCATTTCAGAAATGATATCAATCTAGTGTGTTGCTTTTTTAGAAGAAGTTATGTTCCTTAATTCAATAAGCTGCTTATTCAGATTTTATTAGATTTTTGTTGAAATGGTCCATTGCTTCTTCCTGTACACAGAAAATTATCTTGGTTATGACAATGCGCGTTACATGTTTTTATATCTATTCTTTTAAATCTCAATGTAACGGATTAGTTAACCAAAAGCTGAGATTTCAGCATTTAGGAATGTATTGAACCTCCTGGGAGTTTCCAGTATCTTAGTTGGTGACGGAGCAATTTTATCTACGATTGTATTGTTGATCGGTTCACAGTCTGGAGAAAAATATACATTCAGAACATCAATTAGGCACCTACGCACTAATAGTTCAATATTATTGCACCATATATAAAGGTTTGAAAACAGTTTGAAACATGATATTTAGGCTGCATTCACATCTAGGCGGCAAGTAACGCCGCGTACGCGGCATTACTTGCCGCGATTCGATTCATTTTTATTTATTTTTTTACAAATTATCTCCATTGATGTCTATGGCCGAATGCCAATGTCGCCTGAAAAAAAGGGTCCGGGACTTTTTTTCAGGCGACAGGCGTTCGGCGTTTCAGAGATGTGAACCATCTCAATAGACATCAATGGGAATTTTCCCCTCCAGCGGCACGAGCGTCGGGCGACAGGCGTTTTGTCGCCTAGATGTGAATGCAGCCTAAGAAACGATTGTCCCATTCCTGTCCTATGCGACATACTGAACGATTGCCCATTCACCACAATGTGCTTTTCTGGCTAGGTTTGCGGGCCGGGGATTGCCGTCCCCTCTCTCCCGTCTTTTCTGATGGGGTGAGAGACAGGGTCTAGTCCCAGGTGGGGCACTACCAGAAAATATTTTTTTGGTTTGTAAATTTATCAGGGAAATGATTGGTGTTGGCGCTTCAATGATCACAGCACCATGGTGTTTATGGTATCAAGAAGTGCAGTATTTATATTATTAAATTGTAATATAAAATTAAATAGTTCAACTCACCATAATGCAGAATCAGTGGGAGCCCAAAGTGCCACCAGATGCAGCTTGTCACTTGCCACGTCGCCTGCCACACGTTGTGGATTGTCACTTGCCACATGTTGAGGATTGTCACTTGCCACATGCTGCGGAGTGTCACTTGCTACGTCACCTGCCACATGTTGCAGATTGTCACTTGCCACGTCACCTGCCACAAGTTGCGGAATGTCACATGCCTGCCACCAGATAAGATTGTCACTTGCCACGTCACCTGCCACATGTTGCGGATTGTCACTTGCCACGTCACCTGCCACATGTTGCGGATTGTCATCTGCCACAAGTTGCGGATTGTCACATCACCTGCCACATGTTGTGGATTGTCACTTGCCTGCCACCAGATGTAGATTGTCACTTGCCACGTCACCTGCCACAATTTGCGGGTTGTCACTTGCCACATCACCTGCCAGATGTTGCAGATTGTCACTTGCCACGTGACCTGCCAAAAGTTGCGGATTGTCACTTGCAATGTCACCTGCCACTTGTTGCGGATTGTCACTTGCCATATCACCTGCCACATGTTGAGGATTGTCACTTGCCACGTCACCTGCCACAATTTGCGGGTTGTCACTTGCCACATCACCTGCCAGATGTTGCAGATTGTCACTTGCCACGTGACCTGCCAAAAGTTGCGGATTGTCACTTGCAATGTCACCTGCCACTTGTTGGGGATTGTCACTTGCCATATCACCTGCCACATGTTGAGGATTGTCACTTGCCACGTCACCTGCCACAAGTTGAGGAATGCCACTTGCCTGCCACCAGATGCAGATTGTCACTTGCCACCTCACCTGCCACACCTTGCGGATTTTCACGTGCTGAGGTGGCGTTTTGCTTGTCAGAGTCAGGCAGCAGAGAGATGATGCCTGCACAGTGAGGGCGGAGGTTACTGCAGGGATGCAGGGCGGGCGCGGGACGGTGAGAGGTGATGCCATCTCTCTGCTCCCGCCGGACGTCGGATTTTTGATTGGCCTGCTGCCCGCTCACCCACAGAGCTGACGACCAACTCTCTGACTCTTACTCGCCGCCGAGCCGCCCACGCACCGAGGCACTCGGCAGCCCACGCTGTCACCCGCCTGCTCTATCACTCGCACGCGTACTTGTGGAGCCGCTCAGACTCTCTGGCGCCCGCAATTTTCGCAACTAGAAATTTGCTAATTTCTCATTTCTAATTAGCAAATTTCTCAGGGGTGGCAATTTCCCTTTTGCCCCCTCCTGGATCTGCCCCTGGTTTGGATGCGAGTTGTGGCTCTTGGCTTTTCCTTTGTTTTTATGAGAAAGATATTCTTCATCTTGGTACCATCTTTTATTAGATTATACCACCTGCAGAAATTATCCCTGAAGAAGGAGTCAAGTGTCTCTGAAACGCATCGGATGTCTTTATTTGATTTCTGCTTCTGTAAAATTATGGACAAATAAATACTAATATATTGTACCCTTGTGGATTTTTAGTAATATGTGGAATTTTAACACATCATTTATCATAATAATTTTTATGCGACCATTATAAAGTTTGTAAATTTTTTGCTAAATAGCATATTTTTGAGCCACTAAAGTCCCGTTCAATGGGGGAATTTTGGTATTATATATGTGACCTACTGTCACAAACTTTATTTAAAAAGTATCCATATATTGACATGCACTAGTATTTTTTTCTTTATATAAATGAAGCAGTGCACATGTTCAACTGTTGTTTTTAAATTTGTACAAACACATACTTTATTGTATTCACAACATTATTATTGTTATATAAAAAAATATATATATATATTTCTAAAAAAAAATTACAAAAAATTGCTTTCCCTACCTGTGAAAAAAATTGCTTTCAATTTTGTCTTGATTTAAAAAACATCACCTATCATACTTTCCTACAAAATAATAAAACAAACAATTGGTAAAATAATAAGGAGTGAAAAGATCATTGGTTGCATCGTACACTTAACAGTTATATTGATCTATCTGCTTTCCTACGATCAGATTTTCCAGCCATGATCATATATAATACCTTTGCCCCAAATAAAATAAATTAATAATTGTTAAAATAATAAGGAGTGAAAAGATTGTTGGATGAGCCATACACTTAACGGTTGTATTGATCTATCTGTTTTTTCTATGATCGGAAATTTCCATCCAGACTGATCCTATATCACACCTACCCCCAAATAATAATAAAAAAAATTGTTAAAATACCAGGTAATTAAAAGATCATTGAAAGTTCCATACACTTAACGGATGTATTGATCTATTCTAACAAGGAATTGGAATATCGCTGGATGCTTCATATGCTTTACAGCAGACATATTCATCTATCTTTCGAACATATTAGCCAGCACACCAAGGATCGTCCAATTACGTCTAAAAAAGTTTTATTACAAAATAATCACATAACAAAGGTGCAACGTTTCGGGGTCATGTAGGACACCTTTGTCAGGCATGTGATGGCTCATCACATGCCTGACAAAGGGATCCTATGTGACCCCGAAACATTGCACCTTTGTTATGTGATTTTTTTGTAATAAAACTTTTTTAGACGTAATTGGACGATCCTTGGTGTGCTGGCGAATATGGTCGATTGTTTAATGTCTCCAGGACCCAGATGGTAATCGTTGCAACAACCACCATTTTGTACAAGCCATTTTACCAGGAACGTTTGCGATTGGAATATTGATCAGAATATTCATCTATCTATCTTCCTTGTCTCCTCCTCCCTTGCGTGTCTCCAGGACTTTCCCAGAGCCTCTCCCATCCTCTGGAAACTCCCTACCCCAATCGGTCCGGCTATCCCCTACTCTGTCCACTTTTAGGCGATCCCTGAAAACTCATCTCTTTAGGAAAGTCTTTCCCACCTTCAGCTAATAACCAAATCTTTTATTTCTCTCATTAGTTCATCCCTCAAATGTATTACCTTTTGTTCCACAAGCCCTTCCCTATTTGATTATAAGCTTCCAGGAGCATGGCTCTCCTTACCCTTTTGTATTGAATTGTATTGTTGCTATATTGTCTCCCTTTTATTGTAAAGTGCTGAGCAAACTGTTGGCACTATATAAATCCTGTATTATAATAATAATATCTACGTTCTTACAAAGATTTTCCATATAGACCGATTAGAATCATTTTAGTTTGTGTCTTATTGATGATTCATAGACTCAATTGTTTCTTTCAGTTTTGTGAAGAATAGTTTGATCAGATCGTTATGTGCATGGCCATTGTAAGGCTAGTGTTACTGGGGCCATTTTCATTGGCTTAGACATTTAGGCATTGGCGTAAGATGGAATTTTTGGTTGTGATTAGATAATAGGACCCAATAACATAAATGCTGTATTTATTTGCAAAAGTTTTTTGAGCTATACAATATACATATATTTATGGATTTACTGTTTGTATTTCGTTTTAGGTTTGTTTTGCTTGGAGGGTCTTTATGATGGACGGACAACAGTGAAATTCCAATCAACTCTCTAGGTGCTGGAGAGCAGATAGCTATTGTAGTAGTGTGATTGTTATTCCAGTTCTACTATTTTGTACCAAACTACAGCACAGCTATGTATGGAAGTGCTCGTACAATCACTAATCTGGAAGGCAGTCCTTCCAGATCGCCTCGTTTGCCAAGATCACCTCGTTTGGGCCATAGACGAACAAGCAGTGGAGGAGGTGCAGGTAAAACACTGTCAATGGAGAATATACAATCCCTTAATGCAGCCTATGCAACGTCTGGACCCATGTACTTGAGTGACCACGAGGGTGTAGCATGTACTACATTTCCAAAAGGAACTATGACGCTTGGAAGGTCTACAAATCGAGCAGTCTATGGAGGAAGGGTCACAGCCATGGGAAGCAGTCCAAACATTGCTTCAGCTGGCCTTTCACACACTGATGTCCTGTCCTACACTGACCACATAGGCTTGACCAGCTCCTCTCACCATCATCACCACCATCACCAGATTCCTTCCATGTTGAGACAGGTAAGAGACAGTACAATGCTCGATCTTCAGGTTCAGCTGAAGGACCTACAGAGGGAAAATGAGCTTCTACGGAAGGAGCTGGACATTAAAGACAGCAAGCTGGGATCTTCCATGAACAGTATTAAAACATTCTGGAGCCCAGAACTAAAAAAAGAAAGAGTCCTTCGTAAGGAGGAGGCAGCTAGGATGTCTGTTCTGAGGGAGCAGATGAGAGTTTCGCATGAAGAAAATCAGGTAAAAATGTTTTTACCTGGGGTAAAAATGTTTCTTCACCCCTCAATTAGACATTTTTCAGGAGTTATTTATTAGTTATATCATCCATGCCTTTTCCATTTATGTAGTACAACTCTTGTAGTTAAAGTGTATGTCCCACCCACTTTTTTTCTTAATTTTTAAATAGAAGTAGTAAAGTGCTCAAACTTTGGCAGGTTTTACTGGCATCTGGTGCTTCAATAGCAAGAAATTTATCTTCACTTCCTGTCCTGCTGACAACATTTTATCAGCCAGGCAGTGAAGGTAACTCTCCAACAGCATTACAGACAAATATAAACATTGTTTATGTTAGTAGAATAAGGGAAGCCTAGAATTCCTGTTATGCTGCGTACACACAATCGGAATTTCCGACAAGAAAAGTTCGATGCAAGCTTTTGGTCGGAAATTCCGACCGTGTGTAGGCCCCATCTGACTTTTTCTGTTGGAATTTCCGACAGCAAAAATTTGAGAGCTGGTTTTCAAATTTTCAGACGAGAAATATTCTCGTCAGCAATTCCAACACTAAAAAACGTGCATGCCTGGAATCAATTCGACCCGTGCTCGGAATCATTGAACTTCATTTTTCTTGGCTCGTTGTAGTGTTGTACGAACGCATTCTTGATGGTCGAAATTTTGTGTGACCGTGTATATACAACACAAGTTTGAGCCAAAATTCAGTCGGAAAAAAATCCACAGTTTTCTTGTCGGAATTTCCGATCGTGTGTACGCGGCATTAGATTTGTATTTCTGCCTTTGTTTCTGTTGCAGATAATTTCCAGAGACACAGGACAGGAAGTCAGAGTAAATCTCTTTTAATGTAGCCCCAGATTACAGTGAAAACATTTCCCACTCCATTCAAAGCTAGAAAATAGTTTTTGGGTTTCCATACACTTTAGCACGTCCATGATCTGATGCTGTAGATTACATTAGCTTGGTTGACATGAAAGAATAGTATTGTGTGTTTTCAGTGGCACCTTTTTTTAAAGTGATTACTTCAATATCTACATTAAGATAACTTTTATGTGACTCACATTTTTACATTGTTGCTTTTACCTAATATGTTACTTTGTTAGTTGTAGGGATCCATAGCTTAGCCACTGAAAGGAGGGTAGATTGTCCACTTCCATCACGCTACCACTCTACTTAAAACAGAACTAAAGGCACAAATACTTAGTTCCTCACTAGTCCCGTGCTGGTGTCGGCTCCGGTGGTTCTTCCAGGTACCAGTCTACAGTTGATCATTCAGCATAGGATGATATCACTCCTGCGCATTCGCAAGAGTGCAGTTCAGCGTACATTCTACAGAGGATTGCAAAAAGGTAGGTAAGTATATTATATTGCAGAAGAGGCAAAATTCTGCAAAAAAAGCCTGCCTGTTCTCAATTTTATGTTTTTTTTTTTTTTACATTTAGTTCTGCTTTAACAGCTATTGAGATAAGATATCAATCAGATGGGGAGTGCATTATTTAAAGCTGGCTAAAGCCTAGTACACATGGGCCAAATGTCGGGCAGCATCAGCAGGGCTGGATTTTCTCTCCCTGCCACCCCAAAGCCAGGTTCCGCAATGCACCCCATCCCTCCCCCCCCAACAACGGAAAATGGCAACCGGGGGGGGGGGGAGGGATGGGATGCTGGTTTATTTTTTTTACTTTTTTTATCACTTTTTTTTTTTGTAGCTTGACATTTACTTTTTTATTTTTTGTATTATTTTCTTATTATATTTAATATTATTTTTCTTATTCTTTACTTTTTAATTACCTTTTTATTTTATTAATTTAATTATTATTTCTTATTATTTTTAA
Source organism: Rana kukunoris (assembly GCA_029574335.1). Lineage (NCBI taxonomy): Eukaryota > Metazoa > Chordata > Amphibia > Anura > Ranidae > Rana > Rana kukunoris. The sequence continues at coordinate 36,612,080 of CM056055.1, forward strand.
ATTTTTATTTTTTATTATCAATTTTTTTTCACTTTATTGCTATCACACAGGAGAAAACAATTCCCTTTGTGATAGCAAGTGGAGGTGACAGATACTTTAAAAGACTATATTCTCTTTAAAGTCTTTGTTCACCTTTACAGAAAAAAAATTAAAGCTGAACTAACACTGTACACCCACAAAACCCCACCACCTAGTCCCTGTTGAACTTACCTCTGGCGACCCTGAGCTATCAGTGGGGAGGGGGGTGGAGATCAGGGGTGTTATCTCACCTTTACATGTTTTTTTCTGTAACGGTGAACTAACATTTTTAAGCAGTATGGATGACGTCCCAGAGCAGGTCCAGGCTCTGCAGGGATCCGAAAATAATTGTTGGGATAAACCCAGTTGCCAACCGACAGCTAGCTCAGCCTCTTAGTGCACTTCTGCCCCCTCTGCAGCCCGGCGCTCCAGTGAGCACTGGAGGGACAAAGCAGAGGGCATGTAACTGGCAGTCAGCACTCTCTGCTCACTGAAGAATGAGAACTGAGCAATCAGCGATCATGTGTTCGCTCAGTTTCCAGTCTTAGAGCCGGTGGAGACAGCTGTAGCTTCAAATCGATGCTGCAGCCACATGCAGTAGGGGGAGTATGATTGTTTTGTCTTTTTTAAATTCCGCACTGCTCTTTTAAGTAAATTATTATCAAAGTGGAGGTTCACCCTCCAAAAAAAATTCTAGTATACCACGGACCCCACCCACCCAACCGGCAGTATGCCAGTGTTTTTTTTTTTTGTTCCGTACTAACCCTTTTACGGGCGCTTATCCCCTCCGGTGATCCCGCGGGACTGGGCGTTTCCAATCACAGGCTGTGATTGACGTCCCTCAGCCCGGCGCATACATCGCGTCACGGGATGCCAAAGGAATCCGAACGTCGGTGCACAGGCGCGGTATAGGGCCGCGCCGACGTTTGGGTTTTTTCGGCATCTCGTGACGCGGTGTATGCGCCGGGCTGAGGTACGTCAATCACGGCCTGTGATTGGGAAGAGCGCCCGTAAAAAGGTAAGTACAAAAAAAAAAAAACACTGGCATACCGGTCGGGTGGGTGGGGTCCGTGGCAGACTACAATTTTTTGGGAGGGTGAACCTCCACTTTAAAGCAAATAGGCAATAATACCAGGTGTTACTTGCTGTAGCTCTGCCGGCGACATCAGAAAACTACCACAGCTAGCAGCACATGAGAAAAAGGAGGTGTGGGAGATTTTATCCCTGTAAATACAGGGAGAATTCAGGTATTCTAAAATGTCTGTGGAAAAAAGAAATGATCCTGGACTGTCGCACTCCGATTTTTTGAAACAAAATAAACAAAGGATAAAATCCAAAGCTGTATGGCATCCAAAAATTCATGCAACACTGCAATCAATAGTAGGAAGTGGACATAGGGGACAAAAGGCTAACATGTTTCACATCATGGTCAGATGCTTAGTCATAGCATTATCTATTCTAAAATGTCTCTTTGATTACTGGTTGCTTATTAGCAATTATATAATTAGTCTAAAATAATTTTGGTTTTCTTTGACTAGTTAAAGTAGTGACCAATTTGTTGTAAGCTTTAATACCTATTAAATTGGCCAAATGTGTCAACTCTGGCAGGTGGCTGCAGTATAATGTAAGATTTGAGGTCTGTGTTAGGCATTTTTTGGTTTGAAATAACAGAAATATTAATTACATAGTGTATTTTGCACAAACTTGGCTCAATGTTCTGACGTTAGCAGTCATGCCAATCCATAGACATTTGTGCTGTGTTTGGCTTAGCAAGCTTCTGTTACATACACACTGTATGTGGGTTGATGTGATTTACATTGTATAAGCTGGGTCTGTATATAAACACCCACTTGTCTGCTAATACGGTTTTAAATATCTAATTTGCTGTTATGCAAGCCTAATTTTGGCTTCCCCAGCACCATTTTACGGCAGTAGAACTTGGAAATTATTCCACCAGAGTATGGCCCATAGAAATTAGGAGAGGTTAGAGTGCCAAATCCCTAAAGAACAGTGCATCATATAAAGGGGCTTAAGGTAGTCAGTTGGATTTTTGAGGCACCATATTTTGGCTAAAATTATAATTTTATTAATTCATATTTATAAAATTTTGTAGCAACATCATCATTCCACAAATGTTATAACATCACAATACATAATTGTAAAAAACATTCAAGAATAGTGGGCAGTCATCAGTATACCATTGGACAAATATGTTATAGCAACAACATCCCTATTATTAGAAAATATTGAAAGAACAGGATATGGGATTTTAAAGGTGCTAGAGATAATAGTCAATACAACATAAATTATAAAAAAAAATAGAAAATATTTTATAAATAACAATTAAAAAACTGATAAATACTATTCATTGACTGTTACAGGCATACACCTAATACCTAACATGTAACAGTGATGGATTGTATACAGTTGAAATTAGCGTCCATTTTTGTTTGTCAGTTTCGCAGTTAAGGCTTCATCAGGACTGGACGCGAAGGGATACTTTAAATCATTTTTCAAAAGAAATCCAGCTTTAGATGTAAGGAAAAAGAAACAATACACATAAATATACATATTATTATTTTGCGACCGAAATATACATTGCAAATATTGGTAAGGCATGCATGTGAAAAAAGACGCAGGAAGATATAGATCAAATGCAATCTTCCTCATGAGCTTCCTACCTCATAGAGATACAGAGGTCACTACATCGGAATAATAATATGTATATTTATGTGTATTCTTTCTTTTTCCTTACATCTAAAGCTGGATTTATTTTGAAAAATTATTTAAAGTATCCCTTCGCATCCAGTCCTGATGAAGCCTTAATGGCAAAACTGTCGAACATCACAGTTACATGTTAGGTATTAGATGTATGCCTGTAACAGTCAATTAATAGTATTTATCAGTCTTGTAAAAAGCAATGTATAATATCCTAAAGTCATGATCTCAAGGCGTGACACATTTCCTGGACTTAATCCAGTTCTTCAAGAGCCATTGGTATATTAATACACACAACAATCTAAAGAGAATTATGTCCATCATTAATTACAACCTCATTATAATGAAATAGCAAACATCCCACAAGCACCCCCAAATAACTAACCCTACACTACCCCTGTTCTATACATAGGATATGTGTAGTGAGGGGTAAGTTATTTGGGAGTGCTTGTGTTTTGGGTTCTCCATGCAGCCTTCGGTCTCTTTCACATGGGACGAATACGTGATGATCCGCCCTGTGAACCTCCACTTGCTCAGCGGGGATCAGCGGAGCCGGCGGATGACAGGGCGTTCCCTGCACAGTGTGCAGGGACCGCCCTGCCTTTTCTCCCCTATGGGGGGATCGGATGAACACGGACCATTTGTCCGTGTTCACCTGATCCGATCCGCAGGCGGATGGACAAATAGGGTTTTCCTCCGTCTGCAGGATTTGGAGGATTGCGGACCCGGATGAGATCGAGTGTCACAATCTCATAGGGGTCAATGTATGTCCTTTTTTCATCCGTACACGGATGGGTGAAGAAGCGGACATACGGTCTGGTAGTGTGAAAGAGCCCTTCTTGTGGTTCTGATCGCTTTCTCTTCCCCCTTTTGACACACTCTGATATACTCTGGGTTTGTCCTATAATATTTAGTAGGATGTTTACTATTTAGTTATAATGAGGTTGTAAATAATGATGGATGGTCATTCTTTTTGGATTGTTGGGTGTATTAATATACCAGTGGCTCTTGGAGAAGTGGATTAAGTCCAGAAAACGTGTGTCTCTCCAGGAAACATGAGCTCTGAGATCATCATAGATATTTTTACATTGCATTGTTACAATGTTTTTAGAATTTTGTATTGCGATGTTATAAAAAGAATTGTATGTGGAATGATGTTGTTGCTACAAGATTTTATAAATATGAAATAATAAAATTATGATTTTAGACAAAATGTTTTGCCTCAAATGTCCCATTGACTAGCTATAGCCCTTTTAGATGATATATAGCCCATAATATATAAGAAGCCAAAACGTTTTTTTATATAAAAATGTAACAGAACTTAAGCCAAGTGGTGCTTAATATCATCCTTCTTTGGTCAAACAAGTAAACATTTTGACAGGTGCTGGAACATTGATGTACATTTATCATGGATCTGTTGTTGTCGCATGAACTTTTGTTACTATCAGGGATCTATTGCTGTCGGGGATCTATTGTTTCTGTTAGGGATCTACATTTATCATGGATCTCTTGTTGTCGCAGGAACTTTTGTTACTATCAGGGATCTATTGCTGTCGGGGATCTATTGTTTCTGTTAGGGATGTACATTTATCATGGATCTGTTGTTGTCGCATGAACTTTTGTTACTATCAGGGATCTATTGCTGTCGGGGATCTATTGTTTCTGTTAGGGATCTACATTTATCATGGATCTCTTGTTGTCGCAGGAACTTTTGTTACTATCAGGGATCTATTGCTGTCGGGATCTATTGTTTCTGTTAGGGATGTACATTTATCATGGATCTGTTGTCATCGCATGAACTTTTGTTACTATCAGGGATCTATTGCTGTCGGGGGATCTATTGTTTCTGTTAGGGATGTACATTTGTCATGGATCTATTTTTGACGCAGGAACTTTTGTTACTATCAGGGATCTATTGCTGTCAGGGATCTATTGTTTCTGTTAGGAATCTACATTTGTCATGGATCTATTGTTGTCGCAGGAACTTTTGTTACTATCAGGGATCTATTGCTGTCGGGGGATCTATTGTTTCTGTTAGGGATCTACATTTATCATGGATCTCTTGTTGTCGCAGGAACTTTTGTTACTATCAGGGATCTATTGCTGTCGGGGGATCTATTGTTTCTGTTAGGGATGTACATTTGTCATGGATCTATTGTTGACGCAGGAACTTTTGTTCCAAACAGGGATCTATTGCTGTTGGGGGATCTATTGTTTCTGTTAGGGATGTACATTTGTCATTGATCTATTGTTGACGCAGGAACTTTTGTTACTATCAGGGATCTATTGCTGTCGGGGATCTATTGTTTCTGTTAAGAATCTACATTTGTCATGGATCTATTGTTGTTGCAGGAACTTTTGCTACTATCAGGGATCTATTATTGTGGGGGGATCTATTGTCACATTCACTACAGTGTATAGTCGGCATAGGTGCATCAAAAGCAATTATGCTAAATAGCAACATTTGCCATTTTATTCTCTAGGGACAATGCTAAAATGACGCAGTGCCGAATCGCCAAAAAATGGCCAGGTCCTTTACCAGCATAATTATATACACAGACAAATATGTACTTGCCTTGTGATTGACATCCAGGTATAATTGAAAAATTTGTCCTCAAAACCACGCATCTTCTCATACATGGCCCAGAACTGCCCTCTGTTAGCTCTATTAGAAATTATTGGATGGATCCAATAGCGCCGTCTTCTTCTCATCCTCATCCTTCGCTTCCTTTCTTCCTCTTCCTCTTCCGTCAATACTGCCAAACCAGCTGTTATGACAGCTGCCATTAGGTAACGCACAGGGAGCATTTTGGACACAGAAAAACAGGGAACAGGGAAGAAGAAATGAAACAGGAAGAAGAATGATGTCAGAAGAGCTTAGTAGCTCTGAGTGGCCATTTCTGACATTCCCTGTCCTGGAGGAGACTTGTAAATCGCCCCAGATCGCCCCAGGTCGCCTTGTGGTTCATGTTCAAGTCGTGTCGGAATCGCCTCTGAAAGTCGCTTTGAAAGTCGGATCGCCTCAGTGTGAACCGACTCTAACTGGTTACTTATCAGTTGTCATTGTTTTGCGCCTTTGTTGATATTATCTGAAGTATTAAATGATGTTGTTTTATATACAGTGGAACCTTCGATTACGAGCATAATCTGTTCCAGGAGAATGCTTGTAATCCAAAGCACTCGCTCCATAGAAGTCAATGGAAAATAAAATAATTTCCTGCATTGACTTCAATGGCATGCGCATGTGGCCAGAGGTGGAAGGGCACCGTTGGGGCCTCGGAAATGCTTGGAAACAGCTTGGCTGGCCTCAGAAACCCTCGGAAAGGCTCTGAAACACCCAGGAATGGAGTATTTCTGAATGATTATGGGCCAGATTCAGGTAGAGTTAGGCTGGGGTATCAGTGATACGCCAGCATAACTCTCACTTTGAGCCGGTGTTTCTGTTTTCTGTAAGCAGAAAACAAGAAACGCCGGGTTGGAGTTCCTATACGAGCGGCGTAATTGTATTTCGCCGTCGTATCGGAACTGCAATTTAAAAAATGGCGCTCGGGGCGTTCTCGCTGATTAACGCCGAGAATATGTTAATCAGTGAGAATCGGCAATTCACGATCGTACTCGGGCCCGACGCAGTGACTTTCCGACTTTTCCGTAAGCGATACGTGGCGTAAAGAAAAACATGCCCCCTAGGTGGAGTATCCTATGTTAAGTATGGCCGTCGTCATCGCGTCAAATTTAAAAATGTTAGCGTCGTTTGCGTAAAACGTCCGTGAATGGGGATTGACGTCATTGACGTTCACTGACAGAATTTGGAGCATGCGCACTGACAGTCGACGCATGCGCAGTACGTTCGCCGTGGGATCGCGCCTAGTTTAAATAATACACGCCCCCTACCCGCCCAATTTGAATTCCGCCGGCTCATTTTCGCTACGCCGCCGCAACTTTAGGAGCAAGTGCTATGTGAATAACAGTACTTGCTCCTAAAGTTTCGGCGGAGTAACGTAAATGAGAAACGTTACTCCAAAATAAAGATTCGCTCATCTACCTGAATCTGGCCCTATGAGTATTTCCGAATGGCTCCGTACTGTTATGAACCGATTTGAGTGTCACCGGCACCCCCACACCTCTGGCCAAATGCGGTACTGCACACCCTATTAACTTGAATTCTGCTAATTTTGCAAGACATCACTCGCAACCCGAGTCAGTTTTTTTTTTTTTTTAAGTTGCTCGTCTTTCAAAATGCTTGTTAACCACGTTACACGTAAACCACTGTAATGATTTATTGGAAGTGAGACAAAGTAGCCATCCTGTACCTTGACTTGGAAGTGAGACAAAGTAGCCATCCTTTACCTTAACTTGTGTCTTTGCCCGATCAATCAGCATGATTGATGCCTTTCTATAGTTCACTTCCTGGAAAACTGGATGGAGAATAACAACCTATCTATAGCTGCTGAATACTAACTCTGAAACCGCACGGCTTCTCTGCTGGGTTGTGGCTATGTGATGAATTAGGCACTTAGGCCCAGATTTAGAGAGAATTGGATTCTCGTAGCGTATCAGAAATACACTGCGCCGCCGTTTTTTACCTGGCTCTACGTGGAATCCAGGTAGATTTTGTCCAGTAAACGACGGCGACGTAGTGTATTTCTCCCGTCGCAATCCATCTAGACAAGTAGGGGGCGTGAAGGATTTAAAATAGGCGCGTTCCCGCGGCGAGCGAACTGCGCATGCTCCGTTCGCAAATTTCCCGCCGTGCATTGCGCGAAATCACGTCGTTACGTCATTCGTTGTTTGAGTAGCGTCGTTTACAGACATTTCTATTCCCGAACGAGTTACGCAAAAAAAAAAAAAAAAAAAATTAAATTCGACGCGGGAACGACGGCCATACTTAACATGGGCTACACACCGTTAGACCAGCAAAAAGCTGGTCTAACAGTACGTAAAAAAAAACAGACGTAAGCGATTGCGAAGACCGCTCGTATCTTCGTGGATCGCCGTAAAAACACATTTGCATATCCCGACGCATGAAAACGACGCAAACTCCTCCCAGCGGCCACAAAAATATCGCAGCGTAGATCCGAAGGTTTACGAAGACGTAAGCCTCTCGGATCGAAGCCCGAAGCCGCCGTATCATGGTTTGAGGATTCAAACTAGTGATACGGCGCGCGAAATTTGAAATTACTCCTGTCTAACACCAGTTAGACAGGTGTAATTGCTTTATGAATCTGGGCCTTAGTTCTTAGCATTGGTCTTTCTTTTAATTTCAGTATGATACTTTTGGCAGTGACCAAGTCAGACTTAGACAGAAATAAAACAGCAGTTAGATTTTGCTAAGTTTGGCAGAACAATTTGCTGTTGTGTTTCTCTGAACTTTCATCAGCAGCTTTAACAATTTATGAATTTGGGGGATAAATTATCCGCTGGGCCAGGTAATACATCTACGTGAATTATATGTATTATCCAAGCAGTTATTCTATAAATTCAGATACATTAAAAATACCTAAAAGTAAACCAGTCACTGCTAATCTAAATATTCATTCTTGTATTGTTACAAAGGTGCAGCTATACCTCTTAGGCAGCGTTCATACTGTTTTGCTGCTGTAAAGCTTGCGTTTTTCAAGCTGGTGTGCTGTGGTGCCATTCCTTATTAATAGCACCCCATCGTATCTTGCCAACAGACATGCATTTCATTGCACCACAAGACATGGTAACACACTATCATGCAGTGTTTTGCTGCAATATAAAAACAAAAAACAAAAAAAACATGCACTTTTTTTTATAATTGTACTTTTTATTGAAAGTGTAAAAACATTCAAGAATGGTGAGAGAAAATAAGACAGTTATCACGGGCCACAGACAAATACAATATTACAGTAGGCATGGACAGTGTGTCACGTATAAAGAACAATGTAACTCAAGCACACCAGAGGCTGATGTGTAGTTGTACAATAGTAAAAATAATCCAGAAAAACTGAAAAATAACAGAAAAGGAAAAAGCACACCATGAGCAGGAGCGGCCGGTCCCTAAGGGCCACGCCCCCCTAGTTTGCATGCGAGGTGCCGGACTCATAGGTTTCTATTTTTTTTTTTTCAAGCCACATGACTTGGACTCGGGGCGCAGAGCCCACCCACATATGAAACTAGTGAATCAATATTTGGTATTGTCTTTCGGCTTCTCCTCCTGCCCATTTAGAACAGGAGGAGGATCAGTTTGGCCGGGAAGAAAAGTAGATGAAGACACAGCGCCATGACCATTGAGGGGTGAGTGCGGAGCTGGGGGTTTTGTTTGCTGCCCCCCAAAAAAAAGTTAGCACCAGCCGCCACTGACCATGAGTATCATAATCAGAGCGAGGGGCAAATGAAATGTGTGGGCCTGAAAAAGAATAACTATCCAAGGGTCTAGGAATCAGAAGTGACCCGTTCAGAGCAAATCCCAGATTGATCCCAGACATCCCACATTTTTGTAAAGCGTGCTAATGAGTCTTCAGCTACAGTTATAATATTCTACCCTACAAATTTTAGCTAAGGTGGATAATAGCTGTGAGTGCGTAGGAGTGACAGTAAATGATCAAGCAAGAGGGGATATCTCTTTTGCAGATAATAAAACAAAGACAATCAGTCTCTGCAGATTAGAGATGCCTGAATAGGCAGTAATATAAGGGATCTAACGGGAAAGCTGTTTCAAGAAAAAGTTTTAAGAGTGTCTAAACGTACAGTATGCCCAAAAAGGTTTATTAATAGGACGACCCCAAAATATATGATATAGGGTACCCACATCTCTGTGACATCGCCAACATTTTCGAGGGACCGAAGGGATACATACATGTAAAACATTGGGGGTCTTATACAAGAATAGAAGGATCTTGTAGGCTCCAACTTTGGAAGTGGACTCCCAGATTTCCCCCCATTGCCAGAGAGATATAGGACAATCTAGAATACTGGCCCATTTACCCATGTAGAGGTGGCAGGTCCCAGACAGTGGAGTAAATTTGTGAAGAATTTTATAAATGGACAAGATTAGATGGGTCATATGGGCCATGAGCACATAAAAGTTCAAATATAGTGGGCATGCACTTTTTTTTGTTGCATATTGGTGTGTTAGGCAATCTATTCAGATGAAGATAACTGTGTGAACCCAACCTTAGGGACTTTTTGGTCTGGTAAATAGGAAATGTTACATATTATATATTCATCAATCCATACAGCAGATGAGGCTCTAGGCTCATATGTCCACATGTTTTTCTGTGCCCTGTTTACAGATTTCAATAGTGCAAGCTGAAATTTATTTTAACTTTATAACTAATGTTTTGTATCTGCTTTTGTCTATTGTATGTATACTACTGTATGCATCAGCTTTGTTTACTCACACCATAACATTTTTTTAATTTAGCAATTCATTTAAAGTGTCACTAAATGCATTTTTTGTGTAGAGTGAAGAGGGGTTAGAACTCTTGTCAGGTATTTTTGCTATCCCTGCCTTCAATAGGGAGATTCGTCCTCTCTATTTGTCCTGTTTACTATTATCTTTGAAAGTGAAGGTAAAAGAAAATCCCAAATTTTGGGTTATCCCTAAAACAGTAATAGAAGGGAAATCTTCCAATATGGACACTAGTTCTGGGAAAACCCCAAGATTCCATCACTTTAAAGAGATTTCCTCTTACTTCCTGTTTGGGCTAGGGGACAGGAAGCAGTGCTGTGTCTTGGCCTAAGCCGTCAAGGCCCATGCCTAGGGCGGCCATATATTGTGGGCAGGTGGCAAAAAAGCCCCCCCCACGCATGAAAAAAGCCCCATACCTCCTCCTGAGTCCCAGCTCAAGCCTCCTGCACAAATACATTCCCCGGGGGCCGGCAGCTTTTGGGGTGGACTGGGCAGGGACTAGCACCAGTTATGGGGCATAGTTGGCTAGGGGGGGGGGGGAGGGACTGGCACTCCCTTTAAAGTGGCAAATGTGACTGGCAGGGGCAGTCTTGGCATGGCTGGGCTCGATCAGAGGGACAGTCTCAGTTCATCTCGGCTTTGCTCTTTCGGGGGCGGTCTCCACTCGGCTGAACTCAAGCAGTGTGGGGGGGGGGGGGGTCTCAGTGCACTTTGGCTCAGCTTTGCTCAGACTGAGGGGGCTGTCTCCGCTCGGCTGGGCTTAAGCAGAGGGGCGGTCTCGTCTCACCTCGGCTCAGCTGTGCTCAGACAGGAAGAGGGGCCTCTGCTGTGCTCAGGCAGGGGGCACGGTCACAGTGATGTAATGGTGAATGTAATAGAAAAAGAAGGATGATGATCATGTTGCAGAAGATACTGTAAATTATCTTAGTTGTCATGTGTTAGAACTTAAGCTGTTCCCAACTGTGATTAAAGTGAATACATACCTGGAGAGTTTTCTATTCCCTATGATGACCATGGGGATGGTCATGTCCGCAGCCTCTGATCATGTCTGCAGTCTCCGATCATGTCCGCAGCCTCTGATCATGTCTGCAGTCTCCAATCATGTAAAAGCATAAACAGGCCTCTATAGTGTAATAAAATATAAAACCAGTTTATTAAAAAGCTATTACATTTTCATAAGTACAGAGAAATGCACACTTAATAACCCACAAAATAATTGTAGCGTCTGGCATGATGACAGATCCTTTCCTACACATTTCATCACCGTTTGACGTTATCCGGGGCGTGACTAGCAATCAGTTTTGGTACTAAAACTTGTGCCACGACCGACAGGAAGAACTGCAGTGGGTAGTCAAATTGGCCCAGTGGATTCATGTTTCTACACATCCTTAACTTAAGGAATATCCATTCGAGCTGCCTTCATCAGTGTGCCTTTAACATCATGAGAGCCCCCTCACACCCTAAATACCTGATAACAGCAAACAAATACTCTTGTACACAAGTCCAACGTCCTGGTGATGTATTGTTCAAGGGATACTTCCTCAGGCCTTGCTGCCCTCCAGGATAGGGGATATCTTAACAGTCACAGAAAGAGTAAAGGAAAGAGGGCACACTAGCCTTGTACATTATCCCCGCGCCTGATGTGCCAACAGCTGCAGGTCCCCGCTTGTCTAGTTACTGTTCCTGCGGCACCCGACCAGATGCAAGAAGTTTTTTCAGTTTGACAGAACCTCCAGAAGACTACACGGTGATGATGGATGAAGAGGGATTTAAAGTCATAGGATTGGATTTGAAAGAATCTATACTGGTGGTATACTCCTTTAAAGCACGGCAGCAGGCAGTGGCCACGATCAGGTGGTTTTTACAAGCAATATTTATAGCAGTTATAATTTGTTTTTATCAATACATTTTCTTGGGATAATGTACAAGGCCGGTGTGCCTTCTTTTCTTTACACCCTAAATACCCCCCGTTCTCCCCCCTCCCCTCAGGTTGGCTTAGAAGCAATTACACTCAGGGCTGTCTTAATGAGAGTGCACACCTGGGCACTGCCCAGGGGCCCCAGCTGCATGGGGGGCCCCTGCCCTTTCCCCAAAGCACCTGGTCCTTGAGCCCGGGCTGCCCCTTTACATCCCAGATTTCTCCCCAGCACTCTGACCCCTCTACACCCTAGATAGCCCTTACCTCATACCTACTTGATTTCTGTTTACCTGCACTGTCTCCATTGTAGGAACCCCAGAGCACTACTTTGCCCAGGGACCCATGATGCCATTAAGACGGCCCTGATGACAGCCATGCAGACCAATTTGATGCAGAGTGCGGTGTATGGTCTGAGCACTGACAGGCTGACCCCCCACCCCTTCAACCTCTGCAGCAATGCTGACAATACTCATATGTCTATTTCCCACAGACAACCTCTGGAAATAACGCTGAGCACGTTGCACTCAACTTCTTTGGTCAACCATGGCGAGGCCTGTTCTGAGTGGAACCTGTCCTGTTAAACCTCTGTATGGTCTTGGCCACTGTGCTGCAGATCAGTTTCAGGGTCCTGGCAATCTTCTTATAGCCTAGGCCATCTTTATGTAGAGCAATAATAATAATCTTTTTCAAAACCTCAGAGAGTTCTTTGCCATGAGGTGCCATGTTGAACTTCCAGTGACCAGTATGAGAGAGTGAGAGCGATAAAACCAAATGTAACACACCTGTTCCACATTCACCTGAGACATTGTAACACTTATGAGTCACATGGTTATTGGGCCCAATTTGGACATTTTCACTTAGGGGTGTACTCACTTTTGTTGCCCGCGGTTTAGACATTAATGGCTGTGTATTGAGTTATTTTGAGGGAACAGCAAATTTACACTGTTACACAAGCTGTACACTCACTACTTTACATTGTAGCAAAGTGTAATTTCTTCAGTGTTGTCACATGATAAGAGATAATAAAATATTTACAAAAATGTGAGGGGTGTACTCACTTTTGTGAAATACTGTACATTTATTTTGATTGGATCCCTATTACAGTAACAGGCAATGTAGCGCCATGAAGATGCATTACAAAGGGGTCATCTACCTCAAAACATAAGCTATACATTCACCAAGACCACATTACCTATATCCCCTTAATCCGCCCAAGACCCTCCGGAACTTCCACTGCTCCTACTGCACCCCCCACCTTCCTTAGGCCCCTTTCGCACCTGCGGACCGTATGTGCGCTTTTTCATCCATCCGTTTATGGATGAAAAAGGGACATACATGAATCCCTATGAGATCGCGGGTGTCAGCGGATTAACATTTTGGTCTAATCTGTATAGATGTATATAAAATGCACTTTTATCTTTCAAAAAGTGTTTCACAGTACTAAATCTTTCATCCTAATTCTAAATTGCTGCATTTGTAAATTTTAAAGGTCAATATAAAGAAATAGTAGTGGTAACAAAAAAAAAGCCCTTGTGGATTTAATGAACATTTTTATTGGTTAATTCTCCTTTAAGGGTGTGTGGCAGGAGGCATGTCCTATGCCCACCTACATTTGCTGGTAGGTGTCCCTCATTCCCAAAATATTGGGAGGTATGTATACCTGTGAAATAGCAACACACTTCAGTCCCCGATATATTCCATAGAAATAAACGATACCTGTGCTGAAATCTAAATATCTTATACATATACTGTATATACCCAGATACTGTGGGGTGTGACCACATGTTAAGACTAAAACATTGGAATAAACCCTCTGCACACTGCTATATACTCTTCTAACTCTGCGTACTTTGCTTATCAACAGGGATTTTTAGTTCACATGCTTTGCAATGCATGTTTAAGCTGGCCAACTGCGTCAAAGTAATCCCTTTCTGGCCAGACCCTAACTACACTATACTAATCTACACTACACTACATTACACTATCTAATCTAATCTACTCTGCCCTAATCCCCCCACCCTGCCCTAACCCCCTCCACCCTCCCCAAATCCGCTCCACCCTGCCCTAACCCCCTCCACCCTCCCCTAATCCACCCTCCCCTAACCCCCTCCACTCTCCCCTAATCCACCCTCCCCTAATCCACTCCACCCTGCTCTAACCCCCTACACCCTCCCCTAATCCCCTCCAATCTTCCCCTAATCTACAGTACTGCATCATATGTAATAAAATATAAATTTTATACATATAAACAAATATAATATTTTTTCTATTTTTACATTTGTCCCAGTCTTTGCCCCAATGGCCTCGCTTCAGCCTGTGCCCCAACATGGTTCAATTCAGTGTGTAACCCAATTGGCACCGCTTCAGTCTGTATCCAAATGATGGTCCCCACTCCAGCCTGTCCCCCAACGGACCTCACTCCAGCCTATGCCACCACGGGCCTTGCTCCAGCTTTTGCCCCAACGGGCCTCTCTCCAGTCTGTGCCCCAACGGGCCTCTCTCCAGTCCGTGCCCCCAGTGGGACTCGCTCCAGTTTGTAACCCAAGGGGACTCGCTCCAATCTGTGCCCCAATGGGCCTCGCTCCATCCATTCCACCCTGCCCTTAACTGCAGCACCCTACCCTAATCTGCAGTACTGTATCATATATAAAGAGATATATAAAGAGACATTGTATACATAACAATACATTTTTTTTTTATTATTTTTTTTGTTTTGTTTTTCACTAATCCTGCTTTACACCTGAAACAACAACAAAATGATGTTACACATAGAGCACAGCACGGTAATGACCAAATTCATCCATTTCATATACAACCTGAAGGTTGATGAAATCTTTTAGAGAAATGTTGGGCACCTCCCACAACTCGATCCTCCGGGGCACCCTTCTGTTTCCAATCTGCAAGGGAACAAAATCAATTAAAGCTCTGCAAATAGGGCATGTATTACTTTGAGCCCTCCATGTTCCGATGCAGGTCGAGTGAAATAGGTGGGAGCAGAGTAGAGTTGTATTGTTCTCTCTCACATCCATTTCACTCAAACAGATGGAACAGGTGGGCACCGCCTGATACTCCCTGGCCGGTGGTCTGGCTGGTGCAGGCTGGTCCCTTGGAGATCGACTACGATGGGCCCTGGCGTTCTCACGCTGCTGCCGAAGAGCTGCTCGTGTCCGGTGAGCAATGGGTGAGTCCATGCCTGTAATGACAATGGCAGAGATTTCAGCATTTCTGTCATGTAACCCTTTCTATCACAATAAAAAACTTGAATGACAAAGGTTTTTAACAGATTTCAAGTGTGACAGGTGGCTGTCTCATAGGTAAACCTGAAAATAGGAGATAATTCAATGACATCAGCCTCCGCCATGTACCCATACATCACCGGATTGAGGTAGCTATACCGGAATGATGCCTACAGCTACAGGAATCATCCCAGTATCTATTTTTTTTAGCCAGCAACGCTCTTAAGGCTCCATGCACACTGAAGCTGATAAAAGCTATAAAAAAACGCCAGTAGCTTTGCAGGGAGCCTTGCAACGTTTTTTTTTTAGCATTTTTGCAATAGCTTTAACCAGCGTTTTTCAGTGAAGCTTTTATCGTTTTTTTTTTTTCAATGGATAAAAAAACGCTGGCGCCGGCGTTTTGCGGCGTTTTGCGTTTTCCCGCCAAAAAACTGCACTTTGAACGCAAATTTCGGGAGTTCAGAAAAAAGCCAAAAAACTCCAAAGCTCATTAACACTAAAAAACGCCCAGGTGTGCATGGGCACATAGGCAAACATAGAGTTCAGTTTATGGGCTTTAAAAAAAAAACTGCAGTTTATCAGCTTCAGTGTGCATGGAGCCTTAATGTAAAAGTGATCCTAGGAGCTACTTTAGTGATAGCAAATTAGCCGCTGGATCTCTTTTACAGGCAGTGGAAGAGACAAACCCCTCCCCCTCCGCCGCAGTCTTCCCAGATTCTCCTGTCCCACCCGGGGAACCCGGGACTGAAGCCAGCAGTCCTGCCAGCTGACCATATAGATGACTGAGGATCGGAACATCCACAGATCTCTCCATATAGAAGAACTGTCACTTTTCTGGCTATCACAAGGGATATTTTCATCTGTTGTGATAGCCATAAACATGAGCAAAAATTTTTTAAATGTGTAAAAATTAAAAAAAAAAAAAATATTCAAATAGAACCATTTTTAAAGGCAAACGCATACGTAGGTCACACACACATATGTAAAATGGCATTACCTCCACACATCACACATGAGAGGTATCGCCACAAATGTTATAGTGAGAGGAATAATGTTCACACCAGACCTCCTGTGTAACTCTAAACTAGTAACCTGTAAAGGCTTTTAAAGTGTTGTCTACGGATAATTTAGTGCGCCGTTGTTCGTCGTTCTTCCATGAGCATCCTCAATTTTAAAGTGTGACAGGTTAGGTATTTCTTTACTATGCGTAACATTATCATTTATATTTGACCAAACAATTTTATTATATTGTGTTTTTATGCTTTAAAATTTATTAATGTGAATTTCCCCCCCACAAAAAATTGCATTTGAAAAACCGCTGCGCAAATATTGTGTGGCATAAAAAATTACAACTCCCACAATTTTATTCTCTAGGGCCCCTTCTTTGAAAAATATATCATGTTTGGGGGTTCCAAGTAATTTTCGAGCAAAAAATGATAAAAAATGTAGGAGAGGAATGTCAGACTTGGCCAGAGGATGAAGTGGATAAAGCGGAGCTCCACCCAAAAGGGGAAGGTACACTTGTTTGCACCCTCCCCCTCTCCACTGACACATTTGACACTTTTTGGTGGGGAGGGTACCTGGTTTTGACCTGGTTTAACTTTTTGGCCGTGGCGATCTACGAGGATCTCTGGGCCCTCCTCCTCCCCCCACAGCCTTCTGGGACACACTCAGGTCCCTAAAGACTTTAGGACCATTCACAATGAGCAGCACGACTCATGCATGCGCAGTAGGAAACTGGCTGTATAAAATCGGCTCGGGTGCCGACATCGCTGGATCCCTAGACAGGTAAATGTCCTTTTATTAACCACTTCAGCCCCGGACCATTTCGCCATAGAACAGGCCACTTTTTACGATTCGGCACTGCGTCACTTTAAATGACCTTTTTCCCCCCACAAATGGAGCTTTCTTTTGATGGTATTTGATCACTTCTGCAGTTTTTATTTTTTGTGCTATAATCAAAAACAGAGCAACAATTTTGAAAAAAAATTCAATAATTATTTTTTTTCCTCAGTTTAGGCCGATATGTATTCTTCTACATATTTTTGGTTAAAAAAAAACAAAAAACTGCAATAAGCATTTATTGATTGGTTTGCGCACAAGTTATAGCGTCTACAAAATAGGGGATAGTTTTACAGCATTTTTATCAATATTTTTTTTTACTAGTAATGGCGGCGATCAGCAATTTTAATCATGACTGCGACATTATGGTGGACATATCGGCCACTTTTGACACCATTTTGGGACCATTGTCATTTATACAGCAATCAGTGCTATAAAAATGCAGTGATTACTGTAAAAATGACACTGGCAGTGAAGGAGTTAACCTGTAGGGGGCGCTGAAGGGGTTAGGTGTGACCTAGGGAGTGATTCTAACTGTTACGGGGCGTGGCTTGCTGTGACACGTCACTGATCGCTGTTCCCGATGACAGGAAACAGACGATCAGTGACGGTGTCACTAGGCAGAACAGGGAGATGCATGTTTACACTTTTAGGCCGCGTACACACGATCGGTCCAAACCGATCGTGTGTGGGTCCCATTGGTCAGTTATCCTTCCGGTCAAAAAAAAGAGAACTTGTTTTAAAATTTGACCGATGGGTCAAAACCGATCGTTAGTATGCAAAAGCATTGGTTAAAAGGCCGCGTATGCTCAAAATCAAGTCGACGCATGCTTGGAAGCATTGAACTTCGTTTTTTTAGCACGTCGTTGTGTTAAAACACGTAAACGTCACCACGTTCTAACACCATCGTTTTTTTTACCGATGGTGTGTAGGCACATCAGACTATCAGTCAGCTTCATCGGTTAACCGATGAAAACGTTCCTTTGGACCGTTCTCATCGGATGGACTGATTGTGTGTACGCGGCCTTACACTTGCCTCTCCCCGTTCTGCAGCTCTGTGACCCGATTGTGGGACACCGGCGGACATCGAGTCTGTGGGACAGACTTTTTTTCATTATTGTGCTCATTAGACCTAAAAAATAAAAAAATAAAAGATTTTTTTTACTCATCTGGAAATGCCTGTTGCTAGGCGGTCCCACAAAATCTGCCTTTGGAATCACCTAGGATTCTGACATCATCTCCCTCTAATGCTCCTGGGAAATGTGTGGTGTCATTTCCCAGGATGCAGTGCGCTACCCAATTATCACTCCCCATCCAAGACTTCCAGGAAGTAAGTGCTTGTGGGCTTCACAATGCCCACAAGCAAAGTGACAACGGTGTGGACATAGTTTATAAACTATCTTTTTTGAATAACTATGCGGAGCGGCGGCGGATTGTAAAATAGTAAGTGACCGGATTTATATGATAAAAACGCATGATGAAAGGACATACATTTAAAAAATGCTAATTGTGGTTGGGACGCCGCTTTAAGGTGAGCTCTGGCATTAAAATTCTTGTTCTCACTCTGATGTTCACGGCGGTACCTCATTGAGTGATATAATCACTGTTTACATACGTATGTGTGCAAGACCTACATGTGCATTTGGGTGTGCACAGGGGACGGGGTGGTTTATTTTTTACATATTTTAAAAATAAATAAAAGTAAATGGGCGACTGTAAAAATTGATGACAGGATCATGGCTGCTGCTGCACCCATAATCCAAGTATAACCGCTTGCCATTCAGAATATATTTATACATATGCTGAATGGCAAGTGGTTAAACATATAGGGCCAGATTCAGAAAGAATTTACGTTGGCGTATCTGTTCATACGCTGCTTAAATTCTAGGATGCGCCGGCGTATCTTTTTTCTGTATTCAGAAAGCAAGATACGCCGGAATTTTGCTAAGATACGAGCGGCGTAAGTCTCCGCCGTCGTATCTAAGTTGCATATTAACGCTGGCCGCTAGGTGTCGCTTCCGTCGATTTACGCGTTGAATATGGTAATGAGCTAGATACGCCGATTCAGAAACGTACGTGCGCCCGGCGCATTTTTTTACGTCGTTTGCGTAAGGCTTTTTCCGGCGTAAAGTTACCCCTGCTATATGAGGCGTACACAATGTTAAGTATGGACTTCGGGACAGCGTCAAATTTTCCGTTGTTTACGTAGTTTGCGTAAAACGTTTGCGAAAAGGGCGTAATTTTGAGCATGCGCACTGGGATACGTCCACGGACGGCGCATGCGCCGTTCGTTAGAAACGTAATTTACGCGGGGTCATGGTTAATTACCATACAACACGCCCACTCCAAGCCTACTTTGAATTTTACGCGGGCTCACACCGGCCCATTTACGCTACGTCGCCGCAACTTAGTCAGGCAAGTGCTGTATTCACAAAGCACTTGCGTCCTAAGTTACGGCGACGTAGCGTAAATGGGCCGGTGTGAGCCCGCATAATGAAGATACTCTACGCCCGCACACATTTACGTGCTTGTCTCTGAATCTGGCCCATATACTCTAAATAAACAATTTGAAACTGGTAAAAAATATTTAACAAGGGTAGAAAGGAATTTGTCTCCCCTTTTTGACCAGAGTCAAACAAAACTTAACACCCAATCCCAATTTTGCAACTTTGACATGTGTTCTTAAAACTGTGCATATCATCGCAACTACTTACTACTAATACTGTACTTTGTGTTTTTTTCAGGACAGCTTTCACTTGGTGGGAAATATTAATGATTATCTCCTGATTTTTTTTATTAGCAAAGGAAAAATGGGCCAAAAATAGTAAACAAACAAAAAAAAAATTAACCATTTTGTACCCGGGCCAATTCTGACACGTAAAAATCAACTTTTATTTGCTAGAAAATTACTTTGAACCCCCAAACTTTATATATACATTTTTTTAGCAGAGGCCCTATAGAATAAAGTGATGGGTGCAGTTGCGGACTGACAACTCATGGGGCCCCCGGCCAATAGAAGATTATGTGGCCCCCAGGCTTACAGATGGCCACCAAGCCAGGTGGCAGTACAGAGGCGGGGCAGCTAAAATCTCAGGATTTTCACATCAAAAGCATGTAGGTTTTGGACATATCAGGGACAGATGTAAAAAAAACACAGAATTTGACATACTGTCCCTGGTTTTAATGAGCCTGGCAACCCTGATGGGGCCCCCTAGTGGCATGGGGCCCTCATGCAGTGCCCGAGTTCCCCAGTGGTCAGTCCGCCCCTGGATGGGTGTTGCAATTGCCTCGTGAATTCGCTCGTGAGTGTGCTTGCAGGTCCCAGGAACTCGATGTTCCCGGGTGGCCCGCGATTGCGGTCGGCAAAGGTAGAACAGGGGGATGACTTTGTAAACATGGCATTCCCCTGTTTTGCCTAATGTTCCCTGTGATCGTGAACAGTGATCAGTGATGTGTCACTGGTAGCTCCTCCCCCTAAAAGTTAGAATTACTCCTTAGGACACATTTAACCCCTTCAGCGCCACCTAGCGGCTAACCCCTTCACTACCAGTGTCATTTTCACAGTAATCAGTGCATCTTTATAGCACTGATCACTGTAAAAATGACAATGATCTCAAAAATTTGTCAAAAGTAATGAATGCGTTCACATTTGCGTGTAAGCACAGTGAGATGGGAGTGTTTTTTTTTTTATTATTATTATTATTATTATCAGAGCTTTTTTTCTGAGAAAATAGGTGCAGGAACTCAACCACGACCCATTCAGATTTAACAAACAGTAGAAGGGTCTTAAAGGGGCATTAAATACCAGAATTGCATTACATACAGAGTGTAGAGTTTAGGGGGTTACAAAGCTGTCACTTGTAAACACAGAAACCAGACATCTGTGTTTACAAGTGATTGTGGTGAGCAGGCACCAAAGGGTCTGAGCCAAAGGTGGTGGAACTGAGTTCCCCCTGAAAAAAAGCCCTGATTATTATTATTTATTTTATACAAATCGTTTTTTTTTAGATTTAGGCCGCGTACACACGATCAGTCCATCCATCGGTTAACCGACGAAGCCGACTGACGGTCTGATGTGCCTACACACCATCAGTTAAAAAAACAATCGTGTCAGAACGTGGTGACGTAAAACACAACGATGTGCTGAAAAAAACAAAGTTCAATGCTTCCAAGTATACGTCGACTTGATTCTGAGCATGCGCGGCCTTTTGACCGATGCCTTTGCATACTAACATTCGGTTTTGACCCATCAGTCAGGCGTCCATCGGTTCAATTTTAAAGCAAGTTCCCTGTTTTTGGACCGAAGGACAACTGACCGATGGGGCCTACACACGATCGGTTTGGACCGATGAATCTGAACTTCAGTCTGTTTTCATTGGTTTTGACCGATCGTGTGTACGCGGCCTTAGAGCCCAGGAAAGGAGGTGGAGGGAGAGGGGACAGCGCAGGAAAAGGCGGCGGGGGGGGACCCCATTCCTTCACCCACAGAAGTGATTGAGTGGCTATTTAGCCACTCAAATCCCTTCTGCCATAAACAGAATCACTGGCTGAATAAATCCATACCGGGATGAGGCCTGTAGGAGCAGACATCATCCGGGTATAACTACTTCAATCCCGAGGACTTCCATGGATGTCCTACAGGCAGGAAGTAGTTACATTTAGCTGTATATTTTAGGACATTACAATGTATCATCACCAAAAAAAACCTGCACAACATATTCTCCTGTTCCTGACGATCGCAGCGATACCACATATGTGCGATTTGTTCTTTGTACCCATAATACATCCAAGAAACAATAGTATGCATTGTAAGAACACATATATGGGGCACCCGGGTTTAAAGCCCACTTCCTGGATGCCTCATATATGTGTTACACGGTCATGAAAGGGTTAATATGGTACAATTGTCATACCTGATGGGTCCCGTGGTGGTCTTACATGGTTGGGTCGTGGACGCCGCGGCATCTTGGTGGTACTAGATGGTATCGCAGGTGAATGAAGGTTTAACTAAAACTAATTACTATTAATACTAATACTAATAATATACAACACTATAAGATGAAGAAAAACAAGAAAATTTAGAATAATAGCCGTTAATTGCGATAATCGCTGGAGTCTGGCTTCAGAGATGTGTCTCAGGTGAGATCCTCTGTCTGCCTGTCAGGACCCCAAACATCAGCGCCTGGCAACCTTCTCACACTAGCTGCCCCGATCCTTTGCCTGAAATATACTGGCTCATACAACACAGTACCCAAATTACATTGAGCTTATACCATTGTTATTAAACAAATAAAGCTTTATTATGGTATTTTAATAAACACTGGGGTTTGACAATTTCATAATATAAGGCAACAGGCAGTGAGAAGGACAGACTGGGGATCCATTGTGGGTTCTGAGGGCTCTAGGGGAACCAGGAAGTGGGTTATGAATGGAGTTGGGCTGAATATTGACCCAGTCAGTACATATCTGTATGTGTAGTACTGTGTATTGAGGGGACACAGGTCATTTCTGTCCGCAGGCAGGCTTGGCTTTCATATTGTATGGTGACTGAGCCCTTCCATATTGTATGGTGTCTGGGAGAGGGCTGAGTGTCACTGGTAACCATAGCAACGGTGTTTACACTTCATCCCTGTGTGTACTATATAACTCTGTGTGTGTATAGAGCCCCCTAAAACATATATACTTACCTGTATACTGTGTATAGAGCCCCTAAAACAACGATGGCAAAACTTGGCACCCCAGATGTTTTGGAACTACATTTCCCATGATGCTCAGCTACACTGAAGAGTACATGAGCATCATGGGAAATGTAGTTCCAAATCATCTGGGGTGCTAAGCTTCGCCATCACTGCCCTTAAACATACATACCTACCTTTATATTGTGTGTATAGAGCCCCCACGTGTCTACCTTCCTGAATACTGTGTATATAAAAATTACTCCATTACTGTATACAGGGTGGGCCATTTATATGTATACACCGGGTGGGCCATTTATATGGATACACCTAAATAAAATGGGAATGGTTGGTGATAGTAACTTCCTGTTTGTGACACATTAGTATATGTGAGGGGGGAAACTTTTCAAGATTGGTGGTGACCATGGCGGCCATTTTGAAGCCGGCCATTTTGAATCCAACTTTTGTTTTAAAATACGGATACTGGAAGCCTGTGCTAGCATTTCTCCTGCGGTGTTGCTATCAGTGTGTGAAGAGTGGGAGAAGAGGGTTGCATTGACAATCCGACACAATGGGCAGCACATTGAACACATTTTATAAGTGGTCAGAAACTTGTAAATAACTCATGAAAGAATAAACCAAGCACACCATTGTTTTTCTTGTGAAATTCCCAATAAGTTTGATGTGTCACATGACCCTCTTCCTATTGAAAAAACAAAAGTTGGATTCAAAATGGGCGACTTCAAAATGGCCGCCATGGTCACCACCCATCCTGAAAAGTTTTCCTCCCTCACATATACTAATGTGCCACAAACAGGAAGTTAATATCACCAACCATTCCCATTTTATTAAGGTGTATCCATATAAATGGCCCACCCTGTACTGTGTATATAGAGTCTACTTATGTATACCTACCTGTATACTGTGTACACAGGGCTGTCCTAATAATAGGGCACACCTGGGTACTGGCCAGGGGCCCCAGCTGCATGGGGGCCCCTGCACTATCCCCAAAGCAGCTGGTCCTTGATCCCACGGTGCCCCAAAATTGGGGACCCCATGATGGCACTGAGAGTGATAGATACACAGGAGAGGCAGTCTGCCTCCTACCTACCTGATGAATGTTTACCTGCACTGTCATCATTGTAGGGGCCCCAGAGCATTACTTTGCCCAGGGGCCCATGATGCTATTACGACGACCCTGATTACACTTGGACTAACAGGCTGGGAAACAGTTTTTTTTTCCCTCCATTTCATAAATAAAGAACTGAAGCCATAATCTCCCCTTCCTCTGACACAGCTCTCCTGCCTTTAGGCCTCGTACACACGACCGAGGAACTCGTCGTAAATGAAACATCGTTTTCCTCGACGAGTTCCTTGTTAGGCTTGTCGAAAATCTTGACAAGCTTTCCTTGCATACACACTGTCAAGACAAAATCTCGTCGTTCTCAAATGCAGTGACGTACAACACGTACAACGGCACTATAAAGGGGAAGTTCCATTCCACTGGCGCCACCCTTGGGGCTGCTTTTGCTAATCTCATGTTACTGCGTTTTAAGTAAAAGTTTGGTGAGAGAAGATTTGCGCTTTTCAGTCTGTTACAGCGTGACGAATGTGCTATCTCCATTACAAATGCTACTTTTACCGAAGGCACTCTCCCATCTCATACTTTATTCTGAGCATGCGTGGTTTCTAAGCATACACACGAACGTGTTTCTCGTCGTAAACCAGCCCGACGAGAAACTCGATGAGTTAATTGAGACTCCCGATGAGGAAAAAGAGAACTTGCAAAAAGCAAAGCAAAAAAGCTCTGCCACCAAGCTTCTTGATGGATTCTGTCGAGGAAACCGTTGTGTGTACGAGCCCTTAGGTGCAATATACACTGCTCTGCCGTAACTTTCTGACCACTGACAGATTACGTGAATTTCATTGATTATCTCCTTACAGTGGCATTTGAGTCATTGTCATTTTTATATATTAGCCAGCAAGTAAACATGTTGTCCATGAAGTTTATGTGTTGAAAACAGAAAAAATGGCCATCGCCGCTGGTTGTGTTTGGGGCTACGTAGCTGCAGACTGGTCAGGGTGCCCATACTGACCTTTGTTCACAGCCAAAGTGACTACTGTGGACACGTGAGCATCACAACTGGACCACCATGGAACAATAGAAGAAGGTGGCCTGGTCTGATGAATCTAATTTTACATCATGTGGATGGCGCGGTGTGCATGCATTGTTTAACTGGGGAGGAGATGGCACTAGGATTCAAAATGGGAAGAAGGCAAGCTGGCATGAGCAATGTTCTGCTGGAAAACCTTGGGTCCTGCCATTCATGTGACTGTTACTTGAAACGCAGTGGCGTATCTAGGGTATGGCAGCCATGGCAAGTGCCATGGGCGCCATAGGGAGGGGGCGGCAAAAAGCTACCCCCTGTACGAAAATAACCCCACCCGTCCTCCTGTGGCCGCCTCCCGCACTAATGTAGCTCCTGGCATCGCGGCCGGCCTGCTGAAGCGCGGTGACGGCACAGCAATTGCTAATATTGCTACTTGGCCTGGGGAGGGGAGTGACAGGTGCCCCCATGATGGCTGATGACTGGCCATTAATGGCACGGTGGCTGCATTTGATTGGCACAGTGGCTGAAATTGATTTTTTTTTTCAGTTTGCTTGCGCCCCCCCAAATTTTTACCACCAGCCGCCAGTGGTCCCCAGTGTGCCTCTCTGTCCTCATTGCACGGTGTCCCTCTCTGTCCATGGTTATCTGAACGGTTTCAAATGTTTTGACAGGGGAGCAGTTTCAGTACTTGCCATAGGCGCCTTTTTCACTAGATACGCCTGTGTTGAAACGTACCATCTACATCTACATAAACATTGTTTTTTTCATAAGCTATGACTAAGCACTAGTTCCAGTGTGAAACGCGTCAGCAGCCAGGTTTTATTTTAATTTTTGCTGTGACTTGTAGTGCTGTCCTTCTTTTAATAATGGCTACAATTTGTTCAGAGTGCAGCTGTCCAGAGACAATTTTTGTTGTCTGCAACAGTGGATCTTCATCTGGGTTTCCACCTGGAGCGGCTACTCCCTTTCCCCTTCAGTAAGTGTGCCGTTACCGGTGGCTCCCGGGCGCATGTGCGAGAGTGATGTCATCACAGCTCTGGCCAATCACAGCGCCGGAGCCCACGATACCCGGAAGTAACTCTGGGAGCAATGTTGTCAGCCGGAGCGGTGTGCGGGGACCATTTTAATTTTCCTTCATCTAGAGCAGGGGTCTCCAAACTTTTCAAACAAAGGGCCAGTTTATTGTTCTTCAGCCTTTAGGAGGGCCAGATTGCGGCCAGTGGGGGCAGAAAAAGCCCCGGCCCAGCATTGGTGAGAATAAATATGGCCTTGTAGTTTGCGATCAGTGGGATAAAGAGTAGTGCCCCTATTAGTAGGAGTAATTGTATCTCATCATTGGTATCAGTGGAATAAAGTGTGCCCCCGTTGTTGGAGTCAGTGGGAGGAATAAAGCCCTGAGGGCCGGATAAAGGCTAGCAAAGGGCCGCATCTGGCCCCCGGGCCGCAGTTTGGAGACCCCTAATCTAGAGGATGGTCTTTTTCAGCTAAGCACATGCTTGTGCCTGCCTGCCTGAGCTACGGGCAGATAGATTTCAGGAAGTAAATGCTACATAAATCATCTGCCCTTACTCAAGATGGCTGCAGCTGAGAAATGCTTGGGGGTGTTTTTCAAAGTTCTCATAAAAAAAAAAAGCATTGAGACATGGATTTGAATATAAAAAATTACTTAGACCTGCAAAGCGCTTCGGCAGTGCCGCAACACAGGCGCTTTTAACCCTTTATTCGGCCACTAGTGGGGGTTAAATGCGTCCCTCTAGCAGCCAAATAGTGTCGCTATAACAGTGGTAAAGCGCCTCTAAAACTAGCAGCGCTTTACTGCTACCGACCACACCGCCCCAGTGTGAAAGGGGACTTAAAATAGAGTTGTGCTTTAAGTGCAATATATAACTGCTTTAATTCAAAAATGTGTAGAAACTGTTTATATCATGTTTTAGTACCAAAAAGAAATAATAATAATGTGTTTATTTCCAGCAATGGCACAAAAGGGGTTATTTACTAAAGACAAATCCACTTTGCACTACAAGTGCACTTGGAAGTTCAGTCACTGTAGATCTGCGGGGGACATGCAAGGAAAATAAAAAACATTTTAGCATTGCACATGATTGGATGATAAAATCGGCAGTGCAAAGTGGATTTGCCTTTAGTAAATTCCCCCCAAAGTAATACTATCTATCAATACAGTTGTTCACTTCATTTTGACTGCATCGCTTTGGTTGTTTTTTGGATTTGATTTGTACAATAAAGACCTTATTTTAACCACTTAAAGACCGCCTAACGCCGATATACGTCGTCAGAATGGCACGGCTGGGTATTTAAAGAGGACGCACAGGTACATGCTTGTGCCCAGCCGTGCCATTCTGACGACGTATATCGGCGTTAGGCGGTCTTTAAGTGGTTAAAATAAGGTCTTTATTGTACAAATGAAATCCAAAAATCAACCAAAGCTCCGTGGCCGCGGGACCCGTGGACCCGATCGCCGCCGGAGTCCCGGGATCGGTCACAGGAGCTGAAGAACGGGGAGAGGTGTGTGAAAACACACCTTCCCCTTTCTTTGCAGTGGCAGTGTCACTGATCGTCTGTTCCCTGATATAGGGAAAGACGATCAGTGACGTCACAAGTCCAGCCCCGCCCCCCTACAGTTAGAAACACACACAAGGTCACACTAAACCCCTACAGCGCCCCCTAGCGGTTAACTCCTAAACTGCAGTTGTCATTTTCACAATAATCAATGCATTTTTATTGCCCTTTTTGCTTTGAAAATGACAATGGTCCCAAAAATGTGCCAAAATTCTCCGATGTGTCCGCCATAATGTCGCAGTCACAAAAAAAATCTCTGATCGCCGCCATTAGTAGTAAAAAATTATTAATAAAAATTCCATAAAACTATCCCCTATTTTGTAAACGCTATAAATTTTGCGCAAACCAATCGTTAAACGCTTATTGCGATTTTTTTTTTTACCAAACATAGATAGTAGAACACGTATCGGCCTAAACTGAGGAAAAAACATTTTTTTATATCTTTTTTGGGGATATTTATTATAGCAAAAAGTAAAAAATATTGTTGTTTTTTTCAAAAATGTCGCTCTATTTTTGTTTATAGCACAAAAAATAAAAACCGCAGAGGTGATCAAATACCACCAAAAGAAAGCTCTATTTGTGGGGAAAAAAGGACGCCAATTTTGTTTGGGAGCCATGTCGCACGACCGCGCAATTGTCAGTTAAATCGGCACAGTGCCGAATCGCAAAAGGGGCAAGGTCCTTTACCTGCATAAGGAGTGCGGCAGTCCAGGATCTTCTTCTATCCAGATAGTAATATTATATGAAAATACACAAAGTAATATGATCTTGAGACTGCAAGGATAGTAAAGTATCTTATCTTTTTATAATGCTGTCAGACTTCATATTTCTCTCAGTACAGATTTCTTTCAGGTTCTTTCAGGTTTTAAAGAAATCCTTTCCTTAGAAAATATAGAGGCTGCCATAGAGAAAGTACATTTGCAATAAAGAAAGTACACCCATCATAAGAAAATAATGTAGGTTGCATTTGTTGACTCCTTTCGTTTATGAATGCTAGTTCATACAATGCTTTCTGAGCCCCCGACCTAGAACAAGCATAGAGATCTAGATTTTTTTTATTTCTGACACCAATTTAGAACATACTTGTTTCGGGTCAGTGATTTAAATTTGTAGAAGCCGACACAACCAGGAATCCTTGAAGGAGACCAGTCCTTGTAGTCCCAATACTTGATTTGACAGGTGTACTTTATTGTAGAATGCATTTGGATTTGCTGATGGGGGGGGGGGTCTTAATCTGGACATGTACAACAGTAGATTAGCTAGGAGTCAGTCCAGTCCACCTTCTGCTGATGCTGGTATATATAGGCAATTTCTTTTCTCCATAGACTGAGCGGGTGATGATGTTCAACACTCATGTCTAATGCTAAAGTAAATCAGTTTTTGCACCAATATTTTGGCAGTGCTTTTCAATGTTGAAGAAACAATGAGTTTTCAGTGCCAAACCCAGTGCAAGGCGCCCTGATTTATTTTACAGCTGTGGCAACATAAGTATAGATTTTAACCACTTCAGCCCTGGACCATATTGCTGGTCAATGACCGGGCCACTTTTTGCGATTCGGGCACTGCGTCGCTTTAACTGACAATTGCGCGATCGTGCGACGTGGCTCCCAAACAAAGTTGGTGTCCTTTTTTCCCCACAAATAGAGCTTTCTTTTAGTGGTATTTGATCACCTCTGCGGTGTTTATTTTTTGCGCTATAAACAAAAATACAGCGAAAATTTGGAAAAAAAATAATATTTTTTGCTATAATAAATATCCCGAAAAATGTATAAAAAAACATTTTTTTTCCTCAGTTTAGGCCGACATGTATTCTTCTACATATTTTTTGTAAAAAAATTGCAATAAGCGTTTATTGATTGGTTTGCGCAAAGTTATAGCGTCCACAAAATAGGGGATAGTTTTATGGCATTTTTATTAATATTTTTTTTTTACTAGCAATGGCGGCGATCAGCGATTTTTATCAGTAATGCGACCTAATGGTGAACACATCGGACACTTTTGACACATTTTTGGGACCATTGGCATTTTTATAGCGATCAGTGCTATAAAAAATGCATTGATTACTATAAAAATGCCACTGGCAACACTAGGGGCGAGGAAGGGGTTAAGTATGTTCCCTGGGTGTGTTCCAAATGAAGGGGGGGTGGGACTGACTAGGGGAAATTACTGATCGCTGTTCATACATTTTATGAACAGACATCAGGCATTTCTCCCCCTGACAGGACCCTGAGCTGTGTGTTTACACACACAGCTCCGGTTTTGGCTCTGTAACGAGCGATCGCAGGTGCCCGGCGGTGATCGCGCATGCGCCTTCCTGGGGCGCGCCCACCATATTGGCTGATTCGCGATCTCGCGCAGCCGAGCCAACCTGCCACCGTAAAACTGCGGCGGCTGGTCGGCAAGCGGTTAAAGGGCAAACTTAGGGGGTTATTTACAAAAGGAAAATCCACTTTGCACTACAAGTGCAAATTGCACTTGAAATTGCACTTGGAAGTGCAGTCGCTGTAGAACCGAGGGGGACATGCAAGGACAATAATGATTGGATAATAAAATCAGCAGAGCTTCCCCTCATTTCAGTCCACTTTGCACTTGTAGTGCAATGTGGATTTGCGTTTCATAAATAACCCCCTTAGTGTTAGTTATTAGATTAAATTTTAGGGTGTTCAGGGTTTAGTTTTAGGGTTCAAGTAAATGTGTGCCCTGCTCATGCAGAGCAAAGCAACTGTTTTACCATCCCCAGCAGCCCCTATTCATCTTTCCTGATCTTCTCTGCAGTTTCAGTCGGCTGCTGGGAGCAAGAAACTGCCATGTGAAAACCATGAGGGGCATTCAGCAAAGCTTACACAGGGCGACTACGGACATTTCCCTTGTGACAGCCGGTGCTTGGTGATTGGCAGAGTATTCTCATATGTAGTGAAAACAATACAATGACAGTCCCTCTTAATAGATTTCACCCATCACAGACTTCGGATCAGCAGATTACCTTGTTTCAAATGCTGTGACTTTTAGCCAGGATGAGTGATGTGAAAATATCCCATGGGGTTAAAGTGATTGTAAAGTTACGTTTTTTTAAAATAACAAACATGCTCTACTTACCTGCTCTGTGCAATAGAGCGACCGCAATCCTCCTCTTCTGGGGTCCCCTGCTGGCACTCCTGGCTCCTCCTCTTTTTGGTGTGCCGCCATAGGAAGCAGCCTATGGTGGCACACCTGCAAGCCTCGATCCTGAGCTACGCTGTCTGCATTTATAGACACAGACAGTGTGAATCAGCCCTGCCCCCAGCTCTCTCATCACCGGATTTCACTGAGAGCAGGGGGAGCCAAAAGCTCCCTCTGTCTCAGCAAAGCCTGTGAGAGCAGGGAAAGCTGCTACAGATGGGCACAGCGCTGGATCGAGTGAGGGCTCAGGGCAGGGGGTGATATTTTCACCATACATTTTTTACCTTAATGCAGGGAATGCATTTTAAAGAAAATGTTTAGGCTATATCACAACTTTAAATGAGCTTTTTTTTTTTTTTTCTAAGAATCACACTTAGCTAGGTGGATGCAGCATAGGTCCGTTGCTTCATCTGTCCCCCGGTGCATCTTACACTGAGAACCGAGCGATCAAACACCGCCGATCACTCTATTCTTACAGCTCCCTGAGCAGAGAGCTGGTTACTGTCAGGAGCACTCTGCCCTGCCCCCCTCCCCCGCTCAC
The DNA here is from genome assembly GCA_029574335.1 of Rana kukunoris. Classification (NCBI taxonomy): domain Eukaryota; kingdom Metazoa; phylum Chordata; class Amphibia; order Anura; family Ranidae; genus Rana; species Rana kukunoris. The sequence continues at coordinate 36,643,250 of CM056055.1, forward strand.
TGAATTGCTGGGCTGTGAAGAGGGCGGGAGCGGCCAACTTAGGCTCTCAGCAGCTGACTGAAAGGCTGAGGCGGGTGCTGGTTCAGGCATGTGGTTAGATGCCGACTCCATTGTCACGATCTTGCCTGAGGCTGGACCAGCTCTGTGACGTCAGCTGACAGCGGGCTTCAGCCTGCTGTGTGCTGAAAATGTTAAGAGTGTTAAGTGTTAAGAGATAGTTTATTGGTGTTTATTAGTGTTAAGAGATAGTTTATTGGACAATGCAGGGTTTAAGGGCTGGTTCACACTGGTGTGTTTTGACATGCGATTTGGCATGTCAAATCGCATGTCAAAACGCTGTATTTGCCGCAAATTGCCAGCAATGGCACCGTCCTAATCGGTGCGTCGCCGCATCTGCGGCGTTGCACTGATTTCAAAAAGTTTCTGTACTACTTTTTGCGATTTTCAGCCCACGATTTACATTGACATCTGTGCAGAAACACGGCTCAAAAGACATGGTATAAACAAGCCCTTGGTGGGGGGGGGGGGGGAGTAAAAAGGATGATATGTAGCCTGAGGTTCAGGTGGAGATTGGGGACCAGGTGTTGTAGGATTAGCATTAAAAACCTAATTTCAGGGACTAACAATGGCAACAACTATTCACACCTGAGCGTCTGTCGTTCGGTCGTTTTTTCGGGCGTTTTTTGCTGGCGTTTTGTCGCGCGTATTCAAGCTTGATTGCATACAGCGTCGTCCGACGTTTTTGTACTTCGACGTTTTTTATTTTACCCAATAGGAAAAATTATCATCTTTTCATCAGTTGTTGCTATGTTGGTAGATTTTTTTATTCTTCTGCCTGGGTGAAAAGTTCTATTGATTAGAGCGACAAAACGCCCGTAGCAAACGCTCGTTGTCGCGCAAGTCACTTGAATCGAGCGTTTCCATTACTTTCTATGGGAAATGGAAACGCTCAAATATGCCCAAACCGCCCGATACGCACGTCAAAAAAAGGTCCGGGACTTGTTTGAGCTTCACGCGACTGGCATTTCGGCGTTCGGCGTTAAGATGTGAACAGTCATTATAGACAATAATGTTATTTCATCCCTCCGGCGTATTGTAGCGTCACGCTTCAGGCATTAAAAAGCCTAGGTGTGAATGCAGCCTTTTAGGGTACATCCAGACCAGCAGCAAAATAAACCGTTCTGAAGCGCCAATCCCGGTGCATTGCAGTCTTTGCTTTCAATGTTTTTATTTTCGTAAAACTTTATTGAAATGTTGCAAATTGAATTTATTTAGGTTCTGTGCACACAGCGGTGTTGGGATGTGGTGACTAAGGCCTCATACACATACGATAGGTTAAACAGAGGACAACGGTCTGATGGACCGTTTTCATCGGTCGAAACCGATCGTGTGTGGGTCCCATAGGTTATTTAACCATCGGTTAAAAAAAAGCCAACTTGCTTTAAAATTAACCTATGGACTCATAACCGATAGGTCAAAACCGATCTTTAGTAGGCACGACCATCGGTTAAATACTCACGCATGCTCAGAATCAAGTCGACGCATGCTCGGAAGCATTGAACTTAATTTTTTCCAGCACGTCGTTGTGTTTTACGTCACCGCGTTCTGACCCGATCGGTTATTTAACCGATGGTGTGTGGGCGTGACGGACCATTAGTCAGCTTCATTGGTTAACTGATGACAACGTTCTCATCGGATGGACTGATCGTGTGTACGCGGCTTTAGACGCAGGCTGCTGCGCTAAAAAAAAGTACTGCATCCAGTATTTTTTTTCAGTGAAGTCTACCGCAATGCAGTGGTGTCCACTGACATTATAAGAAATAAGGCACATTGCCTTCTCTTTGCATTAATACTGCGCTGGACACACATGGCGTGAATACACGTAGTGGTAATATATACAATACATTTAAGTCTAATAAAACCATTTCTATTCTATATTTATCCAAAATGTATATCAAAGACGCACAACTTTTTTTTTTAATCCTACCAGATATAATCTTTTTTTGCTACAATAAATCTATACAATGCGAATTCTACCGCTGAAACCATTATCTTGTTGAAAATTGCAGAGAATACAATACTGTTCTGTGCAGTGTAGAGGACATTTCATATCGACTTCATTATACTAAACTAGAGTCTTATCATAGCAATTATTTTTTCTACACATTGTCAGCTGTGGCAGTACAATATGATGAAGTTAAAAGAAAGGCTTATTTTGGAGAGCATAGCAGAATCTTCTTTTATTTTTTGGGGAATTTGATGATAACCAGGTGGCTGGGCCCAAAATAGTTATGTCACAAGGGCCTATAGAGACATTAATAAAATACATATTTCCTATTTTGTAAAGAGCTTATGTAATGTTTTTAATTATCACTTTTTTTGTACTGTGGAGAGCCGTTTCATTAGGCAAAGTGGTCTTTATTGTCTACCGATAGACTCTGCTTAAGGGGTAGAGGTTAACTTATGCCTCGTTTCCACTGAGCGGATCGGTTCAGTACGGTTCGGTACGGTACGCTATTTTGGGTGTTTCCATTATGAAAGCGTACCGTAAAACCGAACCGTACCGCACCAGCAAGGGTCCTGCTTCAGATGAGGGACCAGAGAGAGTGGATTCCGATAAGCCTCCCGCCCGCAGACCCCCGACAACAAACGGCCTGGGTTGTCGGGAAGAGGCCCTGTCCTTATCAACATGGGGACAGGGTGCTCTGGGGTGGGGGGGCCGCAGTGCGCCCGCCTGCCGCAGAGCACCTGACCCCCCCATGTTGAGGGCATGCTGCATGGTATGGCTCAGGAGGGGGGGCGCTCGCTCTCCCCCACTCCCTTCCTAACCGGCCAGGCGGCGTGCTTTGGATACCGGTCTGGTATGGATTGTGGGGGGACCCCCACGCCGTTTTTTCGGCGTAGGGGGGGTCTCCTTACAATCCATAGCAGACCTAAGGGCCTGGTATGTCCCCTGGGGGGGGACCCATGCCGGATTTTTATTTAAAAATCCGGTGTGGAGTTCCCCCTCATAATACATACTAAACGCCGCGTGTAGATTTGGCGGGAATCCAAGTCGGATCCCCATCGCTTCTATGACGGCTTTGTCTCCATCGCGGCAAGCCAGCTCGGCGCTGGCTCCCGCAATGGGGCTCGTAGGTGGTCAATCTCACTGAGAAAGGGAGCGAGATTGACACAATATCGCGGTCACCTACTGTACGTGATAGATTATCACCACGTTTGGCATTTTGTAACTTATAATATTTAACATCAGACAAGTCACAGTTGCCTTCTTATAAAACAGCATACCCGAATGTACCTGTCACTGCTACTGGTGCAAGCATAATTAAATATTGTTAATTACATGCTGTCTATTGATATATGAAGTACCCTCAAGAGTAGTTTGTGGATCAGAAAATAACTGTTCCCTTCATTGCGCAGTGGGAGAAGAAGCCTTTATCAAGAAGACATAGTAATTGAAGACTGTTGCCAAGTTTTGGACCCAGTGGTATACAGAAAAACACTGGCGCGTGATGTGTGTTGCATTGAGTTTTCAAGGTTATTAGTTTTAAATAACTATGAGGGATATCAAGGATGGCAAATAATTTAAAGTTGTGATAACACATGCTTGTTTGCCATATAGTAGAGTCAGGCTGGATTCTGAAGATACAGTGCCTTAAAAAAGTATTCATACCCCTGGAGATTTTCTGCATTTTGTCATGTTACAACAAAAAACGTAAATGTATTTTATTGTGATTTTATGTGATAGATCAGCACAAAGTAGCACAGAATTGTGAAGTGGAAGGAAAATGATAAATGATTTTCAATTTTTTTTTCAAATAAATATATGAGTCAATACTTTGTAGAACCACCTTTTTTTTGCAATTACAGCTGCAAGTCTTATTGGGGATGTCTCTACCAGCTTTGCACATCTAGAGAGGGACATTTTTGCCCATTCTTCTTTGCAAAATAGCTCAAGCTCTGTCAGATTGGATGGAGAGCACCTGGGAACAGCAATTTTCAAGTCTTGCCACAGATTCTCAATTGGATTTAGGTCCAGACTTTGACTGGGCCACTCTAACACATGAATATGCTTTGATCGAAACCATTCCATTGTAGCGCTGGCTGTATGTTTAGAGTCGTTGTCCTGCTGGAAGGTGAACCTCCACCCCAGTCTCAAGTCGTTTGCAGACTCTAAGGCCTCGTACACACGAGGCAATCTATTTGTTCAAATCGGTGAGCCTATGAGATCCACCGGCAACACACGTGAACCTCCACCCAACAAAGAGTGCCTGCTTACCAGAAAGCAGACTAGATAGAACCTGTCAAGCGTTCACACTTATGATCCATAGCCCCTCCAACTGCAAGGAACGGTAAGGGAACCAGACTGATCCAAGTTGGCATGCCAGGCAGTCACAGAAATCCTCAAACGTATCCCAAAATAAAGAAAAGCACTCGCATAGCGTAATACAATAAAATGTTTTATTGAATATAAAAAGTTGCACTTACAAGAACAAAAAGTGTTAAAAACACATATGAAAAGCCGGCCGGCATGTAGACAACCTGTCCACTAAGGTGATGATGTCAGCGCGTCAACCTTCCTGACGTCATAGACTTCCTGTACCGCTTTCAGCACCTAAAATCTGAAAGAATCATACCGCCAGGGAGGTTAAAGGAATTTGTGAAAAATACAAATGTGAATACTATTCACAATCCTGAGAGTATAGGATTTAAAAAAAATACTTCTATTATCTTTTATGGCATCTCAGTGATCAAACTCATCAAGGTGAAAGATGAGTACGCTACTGAGAACGTACAAGAAATATAAAGTGAAATCAATTCTGTTTGTACCGTAACACATGGATAAATGCACGTCTGCTCAGAAAGAGTACTGAGCTGTGCCTCAAGGGACCTTTGCTTTAACAGACACATCCCCCTACATCCTTTTGTTTGGAGAGGGTGGCCTAGAGGAAATTAAACACTTTGTATAGCAGAGGTTGTGTAAGATCAGGTTCTATGCCATTGACTCAAAAGGTTCAATAATAATCAAGATCTGTAAAAGAGCAGTTGCACAAACTAATTGAGGGTGGTTTGGTTTCCAGCAGAACAAATGGTCTTTAAAATAGTGGTAAACATATTAGAGCTGCACAATTAATCATTAAAAAATTATGATCTCGATTCAATCCCCCTGACGATCTCCAATGTAGAGTTTGCCGATTCTTTCATATAACAAGAGGAGAGACTTATCTGCTCACTTATCTGCAAACATTGTAAGTCACCCCTTCCTTCTTAGATCAAAGGGATAAACTTTTGTGTGTGTGTGTGTGTGTGTGTGTAAAGAAAAAAATCAGGCAGTCTGCCAAGTTTTTAACAACATGAAACATTGTAACTAACTTTCTTCTTAGTTCAAACTTCTGTGTGTAAATGCAAGTTTAACCACTTAAAGTATAAATCTTTTTCTGAGACCTCGTACACACGACCGAGGAACTCGTCGTTTCAGACCATCGTTTTCCTTGACGAGTTCCTTGTTAGGCTTGTCGAGAATCTTGACAAGCTGTCTTTGCATACACACTGTCAAGACAAAATCTTGTCGTTCTCAAACGCGGTGACTTCAACACATACAACGGCAGGGGAAGTTCGATTCCACTGGCACAACCCTTGGGGCTGCTTTTGCTAATCTCATGTTACTGCGTGTTAGGTAAAAGTTTGGTAAGAGACATTTGCACTTTTCAGTCTGTTACAGCGTGACAAATGTGCTATCTCCATTACAAATACTACTTTTACAGAAGGTGCACGGGTTTCTAAGCATACACACCAACGTGTTTCTCGTCGAAAACCAGCCCGACGAGGAAATTGAGACTCCGGTCGAGGAAAAAGAGAACTTGCTCCTCGACAGTTTACTCGATGAAAAGCATACACACGACCGTTTTCCTCGGCAAAAAAGCTCTCCCACCAAGTTTCTTAATGGATTCTGTCGAGGAAACCGGTCGTGTGTACGCGGCCTTACAGGAGTGAATTTCCCTTCCTAGGGGTAGATTTCCTCTCACTTACTGTTGTCTCCCTCCCTCCGTTTGTAAGTAGACGTCATTTGTAAGTTGGATGTTTGTAATCCGGGGACTGCCTTACTGGGTTAAGTAACACTTTAAGACACTAAGGCGCTTTACAGGCGCTATGATGCTAAAATTCGCACCTGCAAAGCGCCTGTAAAGCACCTCTCCTTTCATTCCAATGTGAAAGCCAGAGGGCATTGGACTTATATTAAATCTTGCACATGGACAATTGAGTTGCATTCTCTTGGCACCTGGCTCCATTATTTGCATCCTGCAGTTTATCTAAAGTCCAATTCTGGGCAAAAGCTATTCTTTTCCCTCTCTTCCACCTGCTTCAGTTCAAACTCATTCTGCCAGCTGTTAAATTTTCTTAACCCAGTGACACTGCTACTCCAGTAAAGCACGTTGAAGTGATTGTAAAGCTACGTTTTTTTTTTAAATAACAAACATATCATACTTCCCTCCACTGTGCAGTTCGTTTTGCACAGAGTGGCCCCGATCCTCAACTTCTGGAGTCCCCCGGTGGCTCTTGCGGCTCCTTCCCGCATCGTATAACCCCCTAGGAGAAGCGCTGTCCTGGAGGGTTAGCTTGCGGGCGCGCTCCCGATTCCAGCATTTGCTTCCATAGACGCAGAATCCTGGACTTGGACCCGCCCCCTGGCACCAGCGTCATTGGATTTGATTGACAGCAGCGGGAGCCAATGGCTGCGGTGTTATCAATCACGAGCCAAAACAACGGGCAGAGGGGAAGAGCAAGGGGAATTCTGGGCTCAGGTGTGTAAAATGGGGGGGCTTCCGGTCAGTTAGAGAAGTCATAGGATGCATTAAAGGGGTGTTCCAGCCAAATGTAATGTTTATTAAAAGTCAGCAGCTACAAAAAGTGTAGCTGCTGGCTTTTAATAAACACTCACTTACCTTCTCCACGTTTCAGCGACGCGCCGGCCGGGGCTCCGCTCCTCTCCCCCCCTCCCCGGCCGGCGTCTTTATTCTAACTGTGGGCACCCAGCCGTGACAGCCTTCGGCTTCACGGCCGGGCACCCACTGCGCATGCGCGAGCGGCACTGCGCAAGCGTGCACGGCCCGCCGCTGATTGGACAGGCGATCGCCTAGGATCTGTCACGTGTCCTAGGCGATCGCCTACAGGGAGGGGCTGCAGTAGGCGATTAATCGCCTTACCAGCCCCTCGGCGCAAGTAGGAAGTGGGACAGGAAGTCCCACTCCTCCTGAAGCCCCCACTCCCCCCCCCCCAAAAAAAATGACATGCCAAATGTGGCATGTAAGGGGGTTTGGACTGGATTAAGCGGAAGTTGACCAGATGTCAGGTCTCTTCTGGATCCTAAGAGAACCCCTCTTCTGGCCAGCCAGTGGGAATTGTCCACGTCACTCAAGCAATGACGTGAATACCCGAAAGAAGAACCCCAGCAGAAAGTAAACAGAGAGATGAACATTCCAACGCTGGATGAACATGTGACCACAGTTTCAGGTAAATAACAAAAGGGACTTTTTTTCAACCCACAATCAGAAAAATGGGCAAGGGATGGGGGTTAATTTTACCACATAATTGGGCTTTAACATAAGATGCATAAAAAGGGGTTGATTTACTAAAGACAAATAGACTTTGCACTTTGCAAGTGCAGTTGCTCCCAAGCTTAGTAAATAAGGGGAAGCTTCACTTTGCAAATCGCATGCAAGGAAGGAAAAAAAAAACAGCATTTTTGCTTTCACATAATTGGATGATTGTAGTCAGCAGAGCTACCAGCAACTGCACTTTGCAAAGTGCAATTACACTCTGCAAAGTGCACAGTCTATTTGCCTTTGGTAAATCAACACCTGGTCTCTTTTAACTGAAAAAAAAAAAAACCTCCTAGCAATGTTTTTTCCTGAATTTACTTCTGCTTCAAATTTTACCAGACGTGTCTTCTGTTCCGGCAGCTTGTTCACGTGTTTGTGAAATATGTTTTTTTTTTCATTGTGGGTGTATGTTCTGTATGTACTGTATATATGTATACAGAATATCACATACATATATGCCATAATTTAAAATGCACAAATCTGCCTTGACTAGGACTAATATTATGTTAATCCAAGCTGACACTTTGCTATTTGGGGATATTTGTTCTTGTAATTATTTACTTTTACTGCCTGACAATAGCTGCCTCCCGGCAGGACTAGATTTGTGGCGCTTTAATTAATGGCTCTGGGGCTCGGCATGGCTCGACAGATATTTCCAGTGATACGGAGCAGTAATGCATCCTCTCTGGGCTCGGCTGTGCGCTCAGAGAGTTGTGCTGTGTATTAATGGGCAATGTATGGGAAAAGGTTACGGCCCTTATTCCTACATTATATGCCACAATGTCTCTGGCTAGCTGCACTCCGGGAGATCGCTGCAGCTAGTTTAATGTATATTGATCGGAGCCTTTATCGTTGTAACATAAATATAAATTTCGCCGTGAAGTACTGTATGTAATTCTGTGGGGATTGTTCTGTACACAGGTTATCTAAGGCTACTGTTATTTTATGAGGACTAAAGTCTAAAAGCAAAACTTACTGGCAGACAGGCTCTTTATTGCAGAAGTGACATGCCATGGGGGTTATTTACTAAAGGCAAATCCACTTTGCACTACAAGTTTGAAATTGCATTGAAAGTGCAATTGGAAGTGCAGTCGCTGTAGATCCGAGGGGGACATGCACGGACAATAAAAAACAGCATTTTAGCTTGCACGTGATTGGATAATAAAATCAGAAGAACTTCCCCTCACTTCAGATTTACAGCAACCGCATTTCCAAGTGCACTTTCAGTGCAATTTCAAGTGCACTTTGCACTTGTAGTTTGCACTTGTAGTGCGAAGTGGATTTGCCTTTTGTACATAACCCCCGTGTCTCTTTTTTTTTTTTTTTTAAGGCCGAAAAGCGATCCCCCGTGTCTCTTCTGCTGTTATAGCTGCAAAGTGTGGGCCAACTCAATATTGAACCCTACGGACAAACAAAGACTGGGATGCCATTAGTGGTGCAATGGATCGTCATTGATCTGTGATCCGAAGCGAAGATATTGATCTGAACCGCACACACGTGATCCGCAGATCCACAGCGTGGTCATGGTGAGCCGAAGAATGGAGGAGCTTGAACGCCTCACGCCATTTAAATCCCCTGTATGGGAGCATTTTGGGTTCCTTTCAAATATAATGATTAGGCCTCGTACACACGACCGTTTTCCTCAACAGAATCCATCAAGAAATATGCATATGTAAATTCGGCCTTATAGCGAAGCTAAAGGGAGTTGTACTTACCTTTCCTCCAATGGTCCTCACGCTCCCTGGCGCCTCCCTGTCTTCTGATCTATGCATCGGTCCGGCATGGGTGTACAGTCATAGATGTGCATGGAGATCTGTGCAGATTCATGCAGTTTACACGCTGGAGAATGCTGAGAACAGGCAGGCAGATTTATTTTCTTTTTTAGAAAAGAGACATTGCTTGTCTTTTCTACAATATAGGCCTCGTACGCACGACCGTTTTCCTCGACAGAATCCATCAAGAAACTTGGCGGCAGAGCTTTTTTGCCGGGGAAAACGGTCGTGTGTATACTTTTCATCGAGAAAACTGACGTGGAACTCGACGAGGAAAAAAGAGAACAAGTTCTCTTTTTCCTCATCGGGAGTCTCAATTTCCTCGTTGTGTTCCTTGGGCTGGTTTTCGACGAGAAACACGTTCGTGTGTATGCTTAGAAACCTGCGCATGCTCAGAATAAAGTATGAGACGGGAGCGCACCTTCGGTAAAAGTAGCGTTCGTAATGGAGATAGCACATTTGTCACGCTGTAACAGACTGAAAAGCGCAAATCGTCTCTCACCAAACTTTTACTTAACACGCAGTAACATGAGATTAGCAAAAGCAGCCCCAAGGGTTGTGCCAGTGGAATGGAACTTCCCCTTTATAGTGCCGTCGTACGTGTTGTACGTCACCGCGTTTGAGAACGACGAGATTTTGTCTTGACAGTGTGTACGCAAAGAAAGCTTGTCAAGTTTCTTGACAAGCCTAACAAGGAACTCGTCGAGGAAAACGATGTTTCATTTATGACGAGTACCTCAGTCGTGTGTACAAGGCCTGACATGTAGGGCATTTACATTCCTCCCAAAGCCCGGCCAAAAAAAACCTTGAGATTGCATTCCCCATTCTGCCTTGATGTTTTTATCTACAGGCTCTCTTTTAAAAATCTGTCCAGAATTGTGAACGCTTTGTTAGCTAGGCTGTCTATAAGTTATGAACAAATTAAAGTATTTCAGATAAGATAGGTGTCCAATCTTGATCCATATTGGTGCAAAAATTCAGCATCTTTCAGCCTCTGAAGCCTGGGAGGTCAGGAATATGGGGGTCAGTTCTCAGCATGCAAGAAGGTTAAACCGAGTAAATATTTGTATTCTGTTCTTTATAGAAACTGAAGTGGGAATACGTCTCAAGAGGACTCCATCTGCTCTTGTTGCGCCTGATATCCACACATATGTGTTCGCTGTAACATATGTATTTGCTGCCTTGTTTAGAAATGACCTGGGAGAATTTGTTTGGCTTTAAACAGGAAGGGCTGTTGGATTTATTGTTCTCTGTCTGCAAAAAAAATACTGTATTTGCCGGCGTATAAGACTACCCCCTAATTATCCAGCTAAAATGTTGGTTTTGGGATATACTCACCCTATAAGACGACCCCCTTCCGACTAGTCTGTCTGGAAGCTGAGGGGTAGCCGGAACAACCGCTGACAGGAAAAAATGCTGACAGAAACAGGCTTTTTTCAAATCTCACTGTGCCATTACATTACATTACATGCCTCACTGTGCCATTGCCTACCTCGCTGTGCCATTATACATGCCTCACTGTGCCAGCATGCCTGCCTCAATGTGCCAGTATGCTTGCCTCACTATGCCAGTATGCCTGCCTCACTGTGCCATTATGCCTTCCTCACTGTGCCAGTATGCCTGCCTCACTGTGCCATTATGCCTTCCTCACTGTGCCAGTATGCCTGCCTCACTGTGCCATTATGCCTTCCTCACTGTGCCATTATGCCTTCCTCACTGTGCCAGTATGCCTGCCTCAATGTGCCAGTATGCTTGCCTCACTATGCCAGTATGCCTGCCTCACTGTGCCATTATGCCTTCCTCACTGTGCCAGTATGCCTGCCTCACTGTGCCATTATGCCTTCCTCACTGTGCCAGTATGCCTGCCTCACTGTGCCAGTATGCCTGCCTCACTGTGCCAGTATGCCTGCCTCACTGTGCTATTATGCCTTTCTCACTGTGCCAGTATGCCTTCCTCACTGTGCCAGTATGCCTGCCTCACTGTGCTATTATGCCTGCCTCGATGATCTCCCTACCTTCTCAGAGTTTCTCAGGCTGCAGGCGTCCATTATTCAAATGCTGCGGCTCCTCCTCAGGCTGTTCCGTGATAGGCGGAACACTAATTTTCCCAGCAGAGCCTCTGTTCAATGTTCCGCCGATCACGGGTGTCCTCTTGTCCAAGGCCGAGGGTGAGAAGGCATCCGTGATAGGCGGAACACTGAACAGAGGCTCTGCTGGGAAAATGAGTGTTCCGCCTATCACGGAACAGCCTGAGGAGGAGGCGCAGCTTTTGAATAATGGACGCCCGAAGCCGTATGCCGCGTACACACGGTCGTTTTTTGCGATGAAAAAAAACGACGTTTTTTAAAACGTCATTTAAATTGATCGTGTGTGGGCAAAACGTCGTTTTTTGTCTTCAAAAAAACGACCAAAAAAAAATTCCAACATGCTTGAATTTTTTGTGTCGTTTTTCAAAACGTCGTTTTTTGTTTCACAAAAAGTCACCGTGTGTAGCAAAAACGTCGTTCAAAACGACGTTTTTTTAACCCGCGCATGCCCAGAAGCTAGTTATGAAGCGAGCTTCAATGGAAAAGAGTGGTGAACGTAACCTCGCTTTTTGTGAAAAAACGATGGTGTGTATGCAAAATTGTCTTTGAAAAGTGACGTTTCAAAAACGTCGTTTTTTTACTTCACAGAAAACGTCGTTTTTTTTATCGCAAAAAACGACCGTGTGTACGCGGCATTACAGACAGGTACCACCGTATAAGACGACTCCCGAGTCTTGAGTGATTTTTTTACATGCAAAATGTCGTCTTATACGCCAGAAAATACGGTAGTAAGTACTGTGATCATAGAGGCAACACTGTTCACATTTTTTTTGTTTAAATTGGTTATAAAGGTAAAAGTTTTTTTTATTTTTTATCTCAAAGTGATTGTAAACCCTCACATATACCCAGTGAAGTGACTGGCCTCAGGTGATACACAGAGATGAAACAAATCCTCCTACGTAAGTTGTATCTGTCTGCAGTCTTCTCTTCTTTGCATCTGTTCAAAGTACAGAATTTACAAAGCTTGCCTGAGAGTTCAGAAAAAAAGGGGACGGAGAAAATTACACTTTTGCAGAGCTTACTGAGGAGAGCTCCGAGAGCTGATTGGAGACACGCCCACACACAAACAGAGCTGAGGCTGTCAATCAGCTGCAGATCCTTCCCCTGTCCCCTTTTTTCTCCTCTTGGTGTCAACTTGTCGGAAGTGGTTCATGCCGATAGCCAAGGAACGAACCAGCAGACAAAAGTGACACATAGGGCCAGATTCAGGTAGATGGGAGCATCTTTGCTCTGGAGTAACGCTTCTTATTTACGTTACGCTGCCAAAATTTTAGGAGCAAGTGCTGTTATTCATGAAGCACTTGCTCCTAAAGTTGCGGCAGCGCATCGCAAATGAGCCGGCGGAATTCAAATTGGGCGGGTACGGGGCGTGTATTATTTAAACTAAGCGAGATCCCGCGGCGAACGTACTGCGCATGCGTCGAGTGTCAATGCATCCCAGTGCGCATGCTCCAAATTCTGTCAGTGAACGTCAATGACGTCACATCCCCATTCATGAAAGTTTTACGCAAGCGACGCGATTTTTTTTTTTTTCCGACACGATGACGACGCCTATACTTAACATAGGATACTCCACTAGGGGGCTGCTTTATCTTTACGCCGCGTATCGCTTACGGAAACGTCGGAAAGTCACTGCGTCGCGCCCGAATACGATCGTGAATTGCCGATTCCCGCTGATTAACATATTTTTTCAGCGTAAATCAGCGGGAACGCCCCCGGCGCCATTTTTAAATTAAAGTTGCGATGCGATGGCGAAATTCAATTGCGCTGATCGCATCGGAACTCCAACCCGGCGTTTCTTGTTTTCTGGTTACAGAAAACAGAAACGCCGGCTTAAAGTGACAGTTAGGCTGGAGTATCACTGATACTCCAGCCTAACTCTACCTGAATCTGGCCCATAGGGGTTGATTGACTAAAGGCAAATAGACTGTGTACTTTGCAAAGTGCAGTTGCTCCTGAGCTTAGTAAATAAGGAAAGTTTTACTTTGAAAAGAATACCCTATCACGTGCAAGGAAAATAAAAAAAAAAACAGCATTGTTGCTTGCACATGATTGGATGATGGAAGTCAGCAGAGCTTCTGCTCGTTTACTAAGCTCTGGAGCAACTGCTCTTTCAGAGGGCAACTACACTTTGCAAAGTACACAGTATTTGCCTTTAGTAAATCAACTCCTTAGTGCTCTTATTTGAGACCAGTACACACTATAAAGAGATAGGCTTTGTTCATATTTCATGTCTAAGGTTTACAACCACTTAAATGCTTTCTCTGCCTTTTTCTATCAGTGCCCGTCAAATGGTATGTCCTGATGAAAAGGCCTTCTACGATGTGCACATGCGCTACGGTGACGTCACGCCAGCTGATCGGGAAATCAGCTGGAGTGCCCTTTTGTTGTGCACAGGTGTGGACACTTTTTGATGGAGGGCACAAATCGACAGAACACCGGCACTAAACCCCCCCGTCTCAAACATTTACATGACACCACTCAATCCAGTGCTGTCTCCGCTGTCAGTCCCGCTCTCCTCTCTTCCTCCTTTCACAGATGACACAGACACCAGCGGGAGCCATTGGCCAGGGAGTCCAGGGCTGATCACTTGAATGTGATTTCTGCATGAGCGATTACAAGCGAGTGGATGTGATTAGCTGTAGGAGCCGGCAGCCCCCCACATGTAATCATCGTGTGGCCCCAATGTGGAAGTGTGAATACACTCCTAATGCAACTGTATACTGATCATTGCAAGCAGTTAACAGTCATTAGCACAGAAAGTGACGATTGATTCAGAAAAGTCACTTATTCCCTCATTTTGTATTTAGTTGTATATTTTCATGCAGATCTGTGCAGAATCATGCAAATCAGGAATACAAATGTTATATATATATATATATGCATAGATTCAGGAAAATCAATAAATTACAAGTTCGCTGATTAACCTGTTTTGTGATTCGATTTGCTCATCTTTAGTCACAGAAAATGGCTCAGGAGCTGAACATCTGTTTCCAGCTGGTGATAACAAATGACAGTTATCACCCGACTAACAGTATGAAAACCTGTCTCCTTTACAGAAGAGATACGGACCACTGCAGTCTACGCAAACACTTTGTACCTGTCTGCTGCAAGAAAAGCCATCAGACTGGAATCATCCTGGTCAGGAAGAGAAATAATCTGCTTCTGACAGTATAGGAATCATCACCAAAGACCCCTTTCACACTGGGGGCTTTTTGCAGGCACTATAGCGTTAAAAATAGCGCCTGCAAAATGCCCTAAAACAGCTGCTCATTTCATTCCAGTGTGAAAGCCCGAGGGCTTTCACACTGGAGCGGTGCACTGGCAGGGCATCAGATAAAGTCCTGCCAGCAGCTTCTTTGGTGCGCACTGCTCCTTCTGCGCTCCTGCCTATTGAAATCAATGGGCAGCGCCGCCGTACCGCCGGCAAAACGTCACTGTACCCGTGCTTTGCAGGCGGTTTTAACCCTTTTTGGGCCGCTAGCGGGGGTAAAACCACCCCCGCTGGCGGCCGAAAAAAGCGACGCAAATCCAACAGTAAAGCGCCGCTAAAAGTAGCGGCGTTTTACCGCTGATGCTCAGGGCTGCAAAGTGTGAAAGGGGTATAAACATAGTTTGCTTTTATACTATATAAGGCACCTTTACACTGGCGGGATCTGACCGCTCAGCAGGGAATCTCTATGCTGATACCCGCTCAGCAGGCGGATGACAGGTCTGTGTCTGCTCCGCTGATGCAGAGCAGACACAGGCCGCTGACCTCTATGGACTGTCGGATGGAAACAGACTGCCTGTCCGTTTCCATCCGACTATCATCAGATCCAATCCGCCGGATGGATGGGGAATAGATCCCGTCTGTTTTTTGCAGATCAGATGTCTGCAGTTGTCAACAGACAGTTGTCAAGAGAGAAAACTGACAGACAGACCCTATTGGTCCATCAGTGTGAAAGGGGTCGAAAAGAACTACAAATATCTTTAGACCCCTTTCACACTGGGGCCACGTTCACAGTAAAGATCCTCCTCCTCTCTGCAGCGCCGGCATTCTAACTGTGGCTTCACAGCCGGGCGTGCACTGCACACTGTGAATGGTCGAACAATCTTCTAGGACCTGTGTGACGTGTCTTAAAAGATTGCAGGGAGGGATGGGGGAGAGGTGATCTTCCTTCCGGCGCCGCAGCACCAGGGGAGGAAGTGGGAGCTGGGCGCCTGTAAAAACAGGGTACTTGCTCCCTCCCAAAAAAATGACATGCCAAATGTGGCATGTCAGGAGGTCACCAGCACTTAAAGTGGACGTTCCATTTTTGGGAGGAACTCCGCTTTAAAGATGAACTCAAGGCAGATAGAAACTGTCTTTGACAGGTTTACCATTTCCCACTTCCGGGAGTCCAGGCCGCGGCCCGTAACGTCAGCGCGGGGCTTCCTCCCTCCCCCAAAAGGCTACACTGCCAGATACACTTACCCGCAATGGCAGCGGCAGCACCCGACAGCTGATGGTGCCGACATCGCTTGACTCCAGGACAGGTAAGTGTGGGCGGAACTACGCTTTAAGTACGCCCGTGTGAATGAGGTCTTTGAATTATTGGCCTGGACAAGCATACAGGGTAAGGAATTGACTGTTAAGATCTGCATACTTATTCCTTTTATTGACTCAAAAACACTGAAACCAGTGGGCCAGAATCACTTTCACACTGGGGCGTTTTTCAGGCGTTATTCAAGCGTTTTTCAGGCGCTTTGGCGTTAAAAAAAGCCTGTAAAGCACCTGAAAGAAGCCTCATCTGCAATCCCAATGTGAAAGACCGAGTGCTTTCAGAGCCCTTTTACACTGCCAGCGCCCGAAAAATGCTGGTAAAGCAACGCTAAGACCCTAACGTTTTAGGGCGTTTTTGCAGTGCCTCAGTGTGAACGGGCAAGGCATTTTTACAGCGCTTTCAATTCATTTCATTGGAGAGGGGCGTTTTTGGATCGTTTTTTTTCAGTGCCCAAAAGCTGCTCCAAAGATTCTGCTTGCAGGACTGAGTGTGATAGGGTCCATTGAGATGCATGAAGAGCGTTTTATTAGCGTTTTAATAGCGCTATTTGTAATGCTAAAATCCTGTAAAAATGCTTCAGTGTGAAAGGGGTCTAAGAAGCTGTGATTTTTGGATGGTTAGTATTGGCAGCCTGACAGGAGCAGATCCGATGGGATACATAGCTTTGTATAATAAAGGGAAGCTTTGTATGGCTGCTGTTATCTTCTATCTCTATAGTGAAGCATGGCGGCGGTGAGGTCACATTTGATGATCGGTCTTTTTGAACCAGGAAAGCTCTACGTTGTGAAGAGTGATAAAAACGATGTGTAAAGTGTTGTATTCAATAAAAAGAATATAGCACCTTTAAAACGCTCTTTATGATCATGTCTGTGCTCTGTCCTTTGCTGTCCTTTCCCCGTCTGACAGTGGTCTTATATCTGGTGCCCTCTGGTACTGCCCACATGTCAGGCGATGTGATTCATTACAATCATTTTATCTGCTGGGCTGACAAAGCCCAGCCTGCGATCCTCTCTGCCCTGTAATACACTCCGCTCTTTTTTCACTCTCACTTGTTAAAAATACATTGACTTGTGAATCTGATAGATGTAACACATAAAATATGTGTTTGTTCCAAAGCAGCGCTGAGGCGTTTAGCTTTTTTTTTTTTTTTTTTACTTATTTTAACCCTTTTTTTTAGTTATAGGGATCATTATCTGCATTTACATTTTCCTAAACGCTCATTTTTTTCCTTTGGGATAAAACTTGTTATACGCGTTTTGCTTTCTCCCGTGGGTTGAACGAGGGAATTTCAATTGATTCACCCCAATTGAAACTCCACTGCTGTCTATTTTATTTAGATACCGCTTCTGCCTGTATACCTGAACAGTGACTGCATCTGATTGGATGCAGCCACTTTTTGATCAATAGATTTCCACCCAGTTTAGTTAACGTCAGTTAGTTGCAGGCAGTTATATACACCGATCAGCTATAGCTTTATGACCACTGACAGGTTAACCACTAAAGACCCGGACCATTATGCAGGTAAAGGACCTGGCCCCTTTTTGCAATTCGGCACTGCGTCACTTTAACTGACAATTGCGCGGTCGTGCGACGTGGCTCCCAAACAAAATTGACGTCCTTTTTTTGCCACAAATAGAGCTTTCTTCTGGTGGTATTTGATCACCTCTGCGGTTTTTATTTTTTGCACTATAAACAAAAATAGAGCGACAATTTAAAAAAAAATTCACCATTGTTTACTTTTTGCTATAATAAATATCCCCAAAAAATATATAAAAAAAAGAGTTTAGGCCGATACGTATTCTTCTACATATTTTTGGTAAAAAAAATCGCAGAAAGTGTTTATTGATTGGTTTGCGCAAAAGTTATAGCGTTTACAGAATAGGGGATCGTTTTATGGCATTTTTATTAATAATTCTTTTTTACTACTAATGGCGGCGATCAGTGATTTTTTCGTGACTGCGACATTATGGCGGACACATCGGACACTTTTGGGACCATTGTCATTTTCACAGCAAAAAGTGCTATAAAAATGCACTGATTACTATGAAAATGACACTGGCAGTGAAGGGGTTAACCAGGAGGGGCGCTGTAGGCGTTAAATGTGGACTAAGGGAGTGTTCTTACTGTGGGGGGGCGTGGCCGTGCGTGTGATGTCACTGATCGTCGTTCCCTAACACAGGGAACAGACAATCACTGACAGGCACACTAGGAAGAACGGGGAAGGTTTGTTTACGCTCACCTCTCCCCGTTCTTCCTCTCTTTGACACCATCAGCGATCAGGTCCGCAGGTCTCGCGGGCGCAGTCACGGCTTGGCATCTTAAAGGGGACGTACCTGTATGTCCCGATGCCCAGCCGTGCCATTCTGTCGATGTAAATAGTCGTACGGCGGTCCTTAAACGGTTAAGTGACATTGGTTATTGCATTACAATGACATCTGAAAGTCAATGGGATATATTAGGCAGCAAGTAACCATGTTGTCCCTGAAGTTGGTTTGTTGAAAGCAGAAAAAATGGGTATTGCAGTTTGTTGTGTATGGGGCTCTAGCCGCAGAGCTGTCAGGGTGCCCATGCTGACCCGTGTCCACAGCCAAAAGTGCCTACTATGGGCACGTGAGCATCAGAACTGGACCACAGAGCAATGGAAAATGGTGGTCTGGTGTGATGGATCATGTTTTCTTTTACATGATGTGGATTTCCAGGTGCGTGTGCATTGCTTTCCTGGGAAAGAGATGGCACCAGGATGTAGTATGTGAAGAAGGCAAGCCGGCTGAGGCAGTATGATGCTTTGTGTAATGTTCTCAGAAACCTTGGGTCCTACTAGTCATGGATTAATGCGGATGTTACTTTGACACGTGCCAACTACCCAAACATTGATGACAAAGTATACCCCTTCATGTAAACTGTATTCACCGATGGCAGTGACCTCTTTCAGCAGGATAATACAGCCTGCCAGACTGCAGAAATGGTTCAAGAATAGTTTGAAGAACACAAGAACGAGTTTGAGATGTTGACTTGGCTTCCAAACTCTCCAGATCTCAATCTAATCAAACATCTGTGGGATGGGCTAGAAAAACAAGTCTCAGGCCCCGTACACACGGCAGAGAACCTCGACGGGCGGAACAAATCTTTCCGCCCGTTGAGGTTCTCGCCCGGCCGTCAGATTCGGCGACCAGCCCGTCGGGAAGGGCGACCAGCCATTCATCCCAACGGGCCGTCGAGCAAATAGAGAACCTGCTCTCTATTTGCTCGACGGGTTTCCCGACGGGCGGGGCTCGCCGAATCCGTACACACGGCCGAGGTTCTCGGCAGAATCAGGCTCCCAGCGAGGTTCTCGCTGGTTTCTGCCGAGAACCTCGGCCGTGTGTACGGGGCTTCATCCGTGGAGGTCCCACTTCACAACTCACAGGATTTAAAGGATCTGCTATTGAGCGTTGTGTGCCAGACACCACACTATACCCTCCCAGCCTGGTGCTCCAGTGAGCACTGGAGGGGTAATGCAGAGAGTGGAGGTGGCCAATATGGTGCATGTATGGATGTAAACATTAGCTCAAAGGTTTACATGCATACAACATGACATGCGGTCTCCAGATGTTGCTTTATTCTGTTTTGTTTTTTTTCCACCCTGCTGAATGCAGCACAACATTGCACTGCCAGGCGCAGCTGTGTGAATGGGTAATACTGACCTCTATGTTGCTGCATGCAGATTCTACATACTTATACGCTTCATTCATCTATACATGTCGTTTTTGACAGTGGTGGGAATGAGCCCCTATATTTCTCTGCACCACACAACCTCCTGTCAGGATCTTCCCTGTCAATCTACCACATAAGTGCTGCAATCTGTTTTCAGTCCTATGGAGAGTTTTTACTCTAATGGAGCGTAGTGTTCAAATTCTCTACACCAGTGTTTCTTAACCATGGAGTGCCATGGCGTCCTGGGGTGTCCTTTGGGTTTCCCCCAGGGCGGCCTCAAGCTAGAGATCCAGTTTTGCCTGGATGGAAGAGAGGACTCTGTTGTTTGGGCTGTATTCTGTTGTGATGGGGGTACTCTGATGTGATGGAAGCTCTTAGGTGTAAGAGGGATTCTGATATGATGGGGGGACTCTGGTGATGGGGTTCTGATATATAGGGGGGACTTTGATGTGATTGAGGGAACTATGACATGTAGAAGGACCTCTGAAATGATGGGGGGGCCTCTGATGTAAAGGGTGAACTCTGATGGAAAGGGGACCTCTATTATGATGGGAAACCTCTGATTGAAAGAGGGTAAATATCAACCGCTGAAACTTATCAGGTGAAAATAGGGTTACCGGCATTTTGCAAAAGAAAAAAAAGTGCCGATAACGGCACGCTGGGTCCCATAGACTTTAATACAAAATCACGTTCCATAAACTGCAATGCAAAATCGCGTCTTATGGACTTCAATGCAAAAATGTCCCCCTAGTGACATCTTCTTGTTTTAACTTTGGATAGTAAAACTGCCAATAAATACCTTATACACCCCACTTCCTGTTGTCTGGTAAAAAGCCTAGGCTTATGCACAGTTTTCTTTCTCTCTCTTGTGAGAGTCTGCCAGGAAGGGAGGGGGTGAGTTATAAGAGGGCCAATGAAACCTGCAGAGCTGGAGGTGTGCCTCTGTGTGTCCGTATAAATACAGGAAGTGAACAGGCAGCAGCTGGTTGCATCCAAACTCAGTGGAGGGAGATTTCTGCTTCATATTTGGCAAGTACAGAATCACAGTATATATAAAATAATATGTGGTTGTCGGGAAGCTTTAGAATAGCAAAGATGTTTTTATTACAAATTATATGAGCCGACTGCAGTTCCTCTTTAAATGCAAAGACGCATCCAATTAACTTCAATGCAAAGTCACGTCCTATAGACTTCAATGCAAAAACGCCCTCTAGTGACTATGGGATGCAAAATTGCATCCCATAGACTTCAGTTCAAAAATCACGTCCAGTTGACTTCAATGCTAAAAGGCCAGCCACTTTCATTAAATTACATACTTTTTTATTTTTTTACAGTTTGAATTTTCGGTTTTGCCAATTTCGGAATTTTCATTTTGGCGCACCACTAGAAGAGGGCTTCTCATGTGAAGTTAATTTCATCGGGGTGGTTGTGTGTATGGATGGTCTCAGGCTCAGGTTTCCTATTTATAATTTTACATTTTAGACTGAGGGGGGAGGGGGGGGGGGGAGTGTGGCGAGATCTTGCATGCTTCTTTTACTGGGTGCCAGGACTAAATAAGGCAGAGAAATGCTGCTCTACACCATTGAGTGGAGATTGTGTATAACTTTACTATTATTCCACCACGCGATCGCTTCACATTCTTCTGCATTTTATTAATAATCCGTTCTATTACTGGCAATATAAAGTCATAGATGCCATTTTGGAATCCTATAAAGAATGAACTTAATTACTCTGACACTGGTCTTATTTCCTAGAAGGCGACGGTTATTTAGCAGTGACACGGCTTAATTTCAGCCACCAGGCTGCCAGGCCATTTGGGTTTATGGTAATATCCTGCGGTGACCCAGACAGAATGGCTGATGTCAGTTTAAACGATCGCCGCATGTCTGAGCAGATGGCGTTCTGTCAGTGACCGGCGCTGCAATCTACACCTTCACCTAATGATGTCTTCATAATACTCAATAGGAGAAATTACAGGCCGGTTACCGTGTTTAAGTGGTATGGCTGCATTCATCCTAAGCATTAAATATTTAACTGGCTCATGCTATTGACTTAGCAAATCTTTATTACCTTTATTCCAGAGCTTTTTTGTTCAACCTAATTAAGATTACATTGTGATAAAAGATAAAAAAAATGTATGCCGGAGAACTCATTAATTTGCCACTAAAGCTTATTAAAAGCTCTGCGCGCCTTAACATGTGAAATTCTTCAGATGAGTGTATGTGTTTCATGAAGAAATGAAATGGCTTTCAACTTCGAAATCCCTCTGAAGTGCCGCAGGACAAAACCGCACAGAGATTTAAAGGCGCTCCAGTCAAATCTGAACTTCTTTTTAAAATTCAAACTTGCCCAAGGGACACAAGCTACTCACTGAGTGACTCTATTTTTATGTCCTGCCCTACGTATTGTACTACTTGCTATTTTGCTCATTATAACCCTAAAGAGTGGTACACACAATTGGATTATCCGCGGACAAAGCGTGGGTCTTTTGTCCGAAGGGCGTTGGCCATGAACTTGTCTTGCATACAAACGGCAAAGAATTGTCGGCCAACAAACGCAAAACTAAGTAGTTTTTCAGCTCTTTAGCGCCACCCTTTGGGCAACTTCTGCTAATGTTGTGTTATGGTGAGCATTGCTTCTGAGCATGCGTGTTTGTACTTTGGATTTTTTCCCAAAAGACTTCTGTACACACGATTGGATAATCTGACCACACACATTTGTTGTTGGAAAATTTAAAAGCATGGTATCCCACATTTGTTGTCGGAAAATCCAACAACAGTTGTCCAATGCAGCGTACAAACGGTCGGATTTGCGGACAATAGCATGCTATCACACGATTCTCGTTGGAAAATCCGATTGTGTGTACGAAGCTGCCAGGATCCGAGTTTTTTATTGTCCCTAAAACTGATCTTTCCAAAGACAGGTCATGGTGTGCCAGGTTCTCCACACAGGCCTTTGTCCAATCACAGGTTCATCGCTGGATTACTTTGTTACAGTAGGGGTTAAAGGGGTTGTAAAGGAATTTTTTTCCCTAAATAGCTTCCTTTACCTTAGTGCAGTCCTCCTTCACTTACTTCATCCTTCCATTTTGCTTTCAAATGTCCTTATTTCTTCTGAGAAATCCTTACTTCCTGTTCTTCTGTCTGTAACTCCACACAGTAATGCAAGGCTTTCTCCCTGGTGTGGAGTGTCGTGCTCGCCCCCTCCCTTGGACTACAGGAGAGTCAGGAAGCTCTCTACGTCGCAGATAGAGAAAGGAGCTGTGTTAGTGGGTGTCCTGACTCTCCCGTAGTCCAAGGGAGGGGGCGAGCACGATACTCCACACCAGGAAGAAAGCCTTGTATTACTGTGTGGAGTTACAGACAGAAGAACAGGAAGTGAGGATTTCTCAGAAGAAATAAGGACATTTAAAAGCAAAATGGAAGGATGAGGTAAGTGGAGGAGGACTGCACTAAGGTAAAGAAAGCTATTTGAAAGATGCCATTGCTAACCACCCTAAAGCCTCATACACACGATCGGACTTCTATCGGACTGCTCCGAAGGGTGTTGATTCACCAAATCACATGGTTTTTCATATCTTTACCGCCACCCTGTGGGCAACTTCTGCTATTGTTGTCTGATCTTTAACATTGGTTCTGAGCATGCGTGTTTGTACTTTGGACTTTAGTCCAATGGACTTGTGTACACACAATAGGATTTGCCTCCACCGGACATTTGTTGCCGTAAAGTTTGTCTGTTTGCACAGTGAAACAGAAAAAAAAACACAAAAAGTTTGTCCGATCGAGTACACACAATCGGATTGTTCGATCAAACGGGTCCGTCAGACATTTGTTGTCAAAAAGTCAGATCGTGTGTATGGGCCTTTAGGCTCCATTTACACCTTTGCATGTTGCTTTTGAGAATTTCTGCAGTGCTTTTTGTGTTTTTTTTTTACAGTGATTTGCATTTTTGTCTTTTTTATGTTTTTTTAGGCATATTTTGTTTTTGGGCAGATTTCAAATCGAAAAATCGCTCTAAAAATGCTCTACTGTACATGCTTTTAAGGAGTTTCTCAATTGTAGTCCATTTAACCCCCCAAAAAAGCAGCGTTTTGCATTTAACCACTTCCGGATCGCCTTCCGCACAAGCGTAGGCACCCCGTCACATGCATTTATGTTTATATGTGCGTATATGTGGTGGTGGTGGGGGAGGACGCCTTATTATTCTTTTGGGTAGGGGATATGCTTGGGTGTAAATTTAATTTTTTACAATTAAAAAATATATATTTTATTACAGAACTTTTATATGCTGAGTTGAGAAGCACCTTGGACTGGAGGTAGGCTGTGTTCCAGCTGTGTATATAAAGAGGTTTTTTTTTTTGGGTGGACTATTCCTTGCTGGTTTGGGATGTAGAACGTCATTTTTTTTTAAATCAATCTGTCATTGGTGATAAGTGTTATGAGAGGTTTTGGAGAGCTGATATCACTTACATTAATTTGACTGGCAGTTGCAGGATTCTTATACGCTTTAACGTAAACTGATTTTTAAATGTGTGACTTTGGTGACCTCTGGTGGACATATTTAGTGCAGCAGTCTGTGTTGAGTATTTTTGTATTAATAGGATTTACTTTGTATACTGCTGTTAAAGCAACATTATATATAAATAGCTAAAAGAAGACAGGAGTATACACCAATCAGCCAAGATCACTGACAGATAAAGTGATTCAATTGATTATCTTGTTACAATATCATCTGGAAGTCAGCAGGATATTTTGGGGAGCAAATAAACATGTTGTAAATGAAGTTGTTGTGTTAAAAGCAGAAAAAATGGGAATCACAGTTTGTTGTGTATGAGGCTGCGTGTCCACAGCCAAAAGCATCTACAATGGGCATGTGAGCATCAGTATCAGATCATGGAGCAATGGAAGAAGGTGGCCTGGTCTAATGAATCACATTCTCTTTTACATCATGTGGAAGGCCAGGTACTAGGATGACCACATTTCCAAAATACCATTCAGGGACTCCCCCCTTCCCAAAAATCAGATTGTGCTGTAACGAATCACAGCACAGTGATTGGACACAAGAGGCGGGATTTATGATTACCCCAATCACAAGCAGGGGGCGGGAATTGTGCTCCTCCTGGCATTCCCGGCCAGGACAAGTACTGTCAGTGAGTACAGCGGTGATGTGGCGGCCTTTTTTGGGGGCATCAGATTGGCCCGGGGGGTGTAGCTGTGTCAGTTTCATTTCGGGACACTGTATTGTCCTGGAATGATGGTGCCTGAGACACACCTTCAAAATGCGGGACTGTCCCGGGCAATCCAGGACACGTGGTCACCCTACCAGGTACGTGTGTGTCGCTTACCTGGGGAAGAGAAAGCACCAGAATGCAGTTTGGGAAGAAGGCAAGCCTTTGGAAGCAGTGTGATGCTTTGGACAATGTTCTTCTGGGAAACCTTGGTCCTGCCTTCCATGTGGAGCATGTTATGTTGACACGTATCACCTACCTAAACATTGTTGGTGACCAAGTACTCGCCTTCATTGCAATGGTATTCCTTGATTGTAGTGTTTTTTTTTTTAATAGTTTGAGGAACACAACGATAGGTTTTGAGGTGTTGACTTGGCCTGGAAAAACAAGTCCGATCCATGGAGGTCCATCTTACAACTTACAAGGATCTCTTCTCTCCTGACCATTGGGCCCCTTACAGGTGTAATGCAAAAAATAAGTAAATATATAAAAAACAGGAGGGGGGCCAGCAGGGCCTGTAAGGCCGCGTTCACACGATCAGTCCATCCGATGAAGCTGACTGATGGTCTGATGTGCCTACACACCATCGCGTAAATAACCGATCGTGCCAGAATGCGATGAAGTAAAACACAACGACGTGCTGAAAAAAGTTCAATGCTTCCAAGCATGCGTCGACTTGATTCTGAGCATGCATGGATTTTTAACCGATGCTCGTGCCTACTAACGATCGGTTTTGACCGATCGGTTAGGCGCCCATCGGTTAAATTTTAAAGCAAGTTCTCTTTTTTTTGACCGAAGGATAACTGACCGATGGGGCCCACACACGATCGGTTTTGAAGGATCGTGTGCACGCAGCCTAAGGGGCCCTGGGGACCATTGGGCCCCTTACAGGTGTAAGGCAAAAAAAAACGGGGTGGGGCCCCTTACAGATGTAATGCCTGTACCCCCCTGTCCATGCTTCCTGTTTTGCCAATGTTGTGTAGAGGGACTCACTCAATATTACGTGGGTCATCATAACATTATGGTTGATTGGTTTATATAAACAATTCTACTTGCCTAAAATGTAATTATAATTAACCTCTGTCACGGTGTGCACAACCACTTCCTGTGTCACCTCGGTATCTGCAGACTTGTCTGTGGACTATGGTGACCACCACCTTTTTCTCCTCTCCTCCTTTAAACCTGCCTAATGCCCCGTACACACGATCGGAAATACGACAGAAAAAGTCCGATGTGAGCTTCTGAACGGAAATTCCATCCGCATGTATGCTCCATCGGACTTTTGCTGTCGGAATTTACACCAACAAAAGATTGAGAACTGGTTCTCAAATTTTCAGGCGGAAAAAAATTCCTATCAGAAAATCCGATCGTCTGTAGCAATTCCGACGCACAAAATTCCGACGCATGCTTGGAAACAATTTGACGCATGCTCGGAAGCATTGGACTTAAATTTCTCGACGCGTCTTAGTGTTGTTGTACGTCACCTCGTTCTCGACTGACAAAAGTTCAGAGAATGTTTGTGTGACCGTGTGTATGCAAGCCAAGCTTGAGCGGAATTCCGATCGTGTGTACCCGGCATTACCCTTCCTTCTTTCACACTGGGGCGGTGCGCTTGCTGGACGTTAGAAAAAGTCCTGCAAGCAGGATCTTTGGGGCAGTGGAAGAGCAGTGTATACACCGCTCCACCACCACCCCTGTCTATTGTAATGAATAGGTAGCGCTGACAAAGCACTTAAAAGCGATCCGACAGCGGCGCTACGCAATGCTTTTAAACCTCTTTAACCCCTTCTAAGGGGTTAAAAGTGCCCCGCTCCTGCCTGAATAGTGGTGCCAAAGTGCCGCTATAACAGCAGTAAAGTGACGCTAAAACTAGCACCACTTTACCGCTACCGCCTCTACTGGCCCAGCAGGGCTGGACTGGGACAAAAATTTGGCCCTGGACTTCATCCAGACTGGCCCACTTTGACAGGTTTCTCCCATGGAAGCTGGAAAACTCCCGCACTCCCCCCCCCCCACCCGGCCACCCAAGCCCCCTCTCCCCCTTCACTAGCCACTAGCTATTCTACTTTATTAGAGTAGAACGGCTGGTACTGGTACTCTTATAGGCAGTACCAGTGGAGAAGCTAGACATTATTTCACCCGGGGCAAAGAATCAGTTCGGTGCCCCCCCCCCCTCCTTATGGGACAAGATTAGGCAGAAGTGAGAAAACTCCCAGGCCATAGCTGTTGAGTCAGCAGTCTGTCCCCTTCCCCATGCTCCTCTGTCATCGTCCCTGCTCCTCTGGTTCTCCCCCTGCTTCTCTGTTCCCCCCCCAGGTGAGCACTGCGGGGTGGGAGAGGAGGTGAGCGCTGCGGGAAAAGAGAGACAGAGGAGCGGAGGGGGGCAGCGGTCCGCTGTCACTGAAGCTGGCCCACTGAGCCATCGGCCCACCGGGAAACTCCCTGTAGTCACAATGGCCAGTCCATCCCTGCGGCCCAGTATTAACGAGCTCTTATAAAAAAAAAATCCCCTGGACACATCCTGTGGTATACGTAGATTATATTTTCCCTGATTGTGGTTATTATGAAAAAGCAAACACAATACATATATATATATAGACCCCATGTTCGCTTTTAATATCACATAATACGTTTTTTTACTGCTTGGATGGCAAATTCTTGACATCACTCAGCAGAGATCTTTATAGATGTTCATGCTGTGTGCTGTAAAATTCCTGTTATCAATGCTTGCAATTAAATGAATTATATCTTTAAATAACACTAACATTTATTGCCAGTTCTGCATTAGAAAGCAACATTCATTGATGAGCTGAGCGTTGCTTGTTACAGGAGTAGTAAATAACTTTTCCTAGCAGTATAGTGAACCTGGCATACTGTGTGATTTAATGTGGAATAGACATATTCAAGCTGACTCTTCAGCCAAAAATACCCACTTAATTTAATTAGAGGAACTATAATGTAATGGCTGGTTCAGATCGAAATTACATTTTGACAATGACTCCCAATCCCCTGGCTCCTTGTTCAGCCCATGTGCTATAGTTGCTATATTGCAGATATAGTTGGATCTAGCAACTCGGGGGGTTTGGAGTTGAAAGGAAATCTCTTCTCCTGTAAACCACTGTACAGATACTCCTCGTTTAATGACTTACCTGTTTAATGACTGTTCGAACTTACGACCAGCTTTACACACCTGAACAACACGTACATCATTGTCATAGGTGTCGGCACAGGATGTGCCGGATGTGCCTGGGCACACCCTGCTCACCCCATGCTCGTTATTGTACCCGCATGCTGGGCTACTGTGAAATGCTACGTCCAAGAGAGTGTGTAGCCTGTGTTGCCTGTGAAACAGTATCACATTGAGCAGATAGTGAGGCTTGTAGGAGACGCTCAGTGTGTGAAACTGCCGTGTATTGTAACTGCTTGTAGAGATAGAGAGAGAGAGAGAGAGAGACGAGCTGTCAAAACTCAGCGGTGATGTCGGGGGTGGGCGGGACTGAGCACCAGCCAATTCCTTGTAATGTGAATAAAAGTGACCCACATTTTTTATATTTTTAAAAACACTGTCAAAATAACAAAATAACAAAATGTAAGTAAACTAAATAAGACAAAAAATCTCTTGGTGACTCTGTAGCTGGGATCTCGCCGGTAGATCTGTTGATCCCTATCCCCCCGTTGCTTCCATAACTTGGGGATTTCACAGAACTTGTTTTATTATTTTTTAGCATTCTATATCACTCAGAATGCAACCTGATTAACAAAACCCTGTGGTGAAATGGGGAGCCAGTCAAAGATTTTGCCTTTAGGCTCCATATGTAGGAAATCCATAGCAAATATAGCCAACCAGGATTTACCCAGAACCCACAACCTGAGATATCGGGTTGACCAGGTCAACACCCAAATGTATGATACGTTTTCTGGGGGCACCAGTGACAAGATATCCTCTTCCTAGTTCTATAGAGGCTTTCAGAGCTACTCCATTTCCAAATACTGGTTAATTTTTTTCCTATTGTAGTATTAACAAATAATTGGAGAATTTAAAGCGGAGCTCCATCCAGCAAAACAACATTTTGCCATGTTGTTTAAAAAAATAAAAAAATAAAAACCTGAAAAAAAAAAAAATACTCACCCGAAATAGCTGTTGCTATGCGGAAGTCCATAATCTGCCTCTTCCACACCGCGGTTTAATGTCTTCTTGTCCTTCTCCTTGTGAATGGGGCGCGCTGCTTTCTGGGAACTGTGTGTGTTCTCAGAGAGCAGCGCGCCCATTCACAAGCCAGCGTGAGACTCACGCAGGCGCAGACGGCTTCACTGCCTGTTTCCCATAGTGTGAATGGCGGCGCGGGACCCGGAGCGATCGTGGGACCGGCATCGGGGGGGGGCCGTCAGCGCGGGCGCCTAGGACAGGTAAGTGTCCTTATTTAAAGTCAGCAGCTACACTGTTAGTAGCTGCTGACTTTAAAAAAAAAATGTTTCGCGGCTGGAGCTCCGCTTTAATTGTAAGGTGTGACAGCAATATGATGGCCTTGTAGGATGTGGTAAAGATTGCAGACTATTGCAGGAAAATCTTACTATAGGGATTTTTATTAAAAAAACACTGTCAAAATAACAAAATGTAAGTAAAATAAATAAGAAGAAAAAAAGAACTCTCCCGCAGAAGCGAACGCATACGTGAGTAGCGCCCGCATATGAAAACAGTGTTAAAACCACACGTGAGGTATTGCTGCGATCTGTAGAGCGAGAGCAATAATTCTAGCACTAGACCTCCTCTGTAACTCAAAACATGCAACCTGTAGAATTTTTTAAACGGCGCATATGGAGATTTTTAAAGTTAAAAGTTTGTCGCCATTCCACGAGCAGGCACAACTTTGACATGTTGGGTATCAATTTACTCGGCGTAACATTATCTTTCACAATAAAAACAAATTGGGTTAACTTTACTTATTTACTTTACTTTGAATTACTTATCAGAGATCGAAGCCCCCCGAAGCAACTCTCGTTCCTCACCCCGCCATTGCTACCTGAGTTATTTCCGGGTATTGTGGCATTATGGCTCCGGCGCTGTGATTGGCCAGAGCCACAATGACGTCACTCCAGTGCATGTGTGCGGGAGCCATCAGCGACTGCACGATCGCCCTCACTAACAGCACGCTCAGTGCGCCTGCGCCATTGTCTAGGGCACGCAATGCGCTATAGACATCGGTGAAGTCTTTTCTGCAAATATCTCCTAAACCGTGTAGGTTCAGGAGATATTTGTTGCACCTACAGGTAAGTCTTGATCTAGGCTTACCTGTAGGTTAAAGTGGTCTGTATGGGTTTACAACCACTTTAAAGTGGAAGTAAACCCACCTATGATTTTCAGGCAAGGAAGCTGCCATCTTGGCCTATGTTTAATCTTCAACTGCCATGATGCTGTATGTGTTATCAATTATGACACCAGCCATTGGATGGTTTGACAGTTTGGCTGAGAGCACAACCAATGTGACAGTTCGCAATCCTGGCATGCCGGAAATGTAACTGCTTTTTTAAACTGTTAAATCGATGGGCTTACTTCCGCTTTAAGAATGCTTAAAATGTTGATTACTAGGTGGGAAAGGTTTTGGGGGAGGTGGGCTTAGGAAAAGAAGTATAACTGCATTAGAGATGCCATTTCAGTTGAAAATAAAGCCAGTTGGAAAGTGTAATAGGGTGTTAAAATAGGAGTAAACATGAAGGTCATGAACATTAGAAAACACTCTCTAAGCAGTTTTTGGCTGGATTGGTCTCCAACCCAATGTCTGTGAACCACCTGGATATTTTCAGTTGACTAACTTGGGAAGAGTTAGAAAACAAGACAAGGCCTGAGGGTAGAAATAAGTGGCAGCTCTAGTTTAGATCATTATTTACATGAGCGCAGTGGTGGGATTTCAAGTGTGGGCGTGCTAGACTTGCTGACCAACAGTTAAAAATTAAGCACATGACAAGCTCTTTACCAATGACAATGGTTGAGACTTCCATAATAAAGTTCCCTAGATTATAAAGTTCTTAAAATTATGGCACATGAAGAAACCTCCAGGTGCCTACAATTATTTCCTACTAATAGTTCACATTGTGTATAGTGAATTTAAAGTGCTTTTGCTGCCCATTATTACTGAAATTATTTTGAATATGTCACCGATATTTCATAGAATCCAACTAGTTAGCAGCAACTTATAGGTTGAATTACTGTACCTACCATTTTATATATCTTGAAAATCCCAATAGTAAGATTAGAGTCTGCAATCTTTACCACATCCTACAAGGCCATCATATTGCTGTCACACCCTTAGGGCTCGTACACACGACCAAGGAACTCGACAGAATCCATCAAGAAACTTGGTGGCAGAGCTTTTTTGCAGAGGAAAGCGGTCGTGTGTATGTTTTTCATCAAGAAAACTGTCGAGGAACTCGACGAGAAAAAAAGAGAGCAAGTTCTCTTTTTCCTCCTCGGGAGTCTCAATTTCCTCATCATGTTCCTCGTCGGGCTGGTTTTCGACGAGAAACACGTTTGTGTGTTTTGCTTAGAAACCTACGCGGTTGCGGATTGCATTCTGAGTAATATAGAATTTGGAAAATAATAAAACAAGTTCCGTGAAATCCCCAAGTTATGGAAGCAACAGGTGGGGGGAATCAACAGTTCTACTGGAGAGATCTCAGCTACAGAGTCACCAAGAGAATTTGTTTTTCTCTATCTGCAATGTAGAGAGTGTCATGACTCTCCAGTAGTCCAGGGAGAAAGCCTCCCATTACGGTGTGTAGTTACAGACAGAAGAACAGGAAGTGAGGATTTCTCAGAAGAAATAAGGACATTTAGGGCCAGATTCAGCAAGACTTGCGCTGGAGTAATTCGATATGCGCCGTCGTTTCTATGTGGCCGTACCCACCAAACTAGATGCGACAGAAAACGGGCCATTTCCGATCGGCTTAACTTTCCGACGCCAGAGTCTCGTCAGCGCATAATTTCGCTTGGCGCAACAGTCGCGGCTATTGATTTCCCCTGCAAATATGCAAATGAGGGAGATTTCCCGATTCGCGAACGGATTAGCACCATACGCTGGCTACATGCGCCGCGCGTATCTCGTCCGTCTGGCGCAAAGTTATTTCTACAAATAGCTGCTTTATCTTTACTCCAGGCGGCCACAGGTCAGCAGGAGAGCAGCTACAGCAGCGTTACCGACGATAAGAACTAGCTGAGCACCACCACTTGCAGGACAACACCTCTGTCCCTGCTTGTCTGTCAACTTTTACAGCCATGGAGGAAGACATCATAGGTCTCCATAGCCGAGATGACGGCTGACAGCTCCTGGCCTTCAGAGTTCAGCTTTCTCCTGTGTGTTTGCGGGGAACGGGAGCAGCCATCTCAGAACAAAAGTAACTTCACTGCGGGGAGGGGGAACAGGATATACTTTAGTGCCGGAATGGCGCATCTACGGGCGCATTTAAACGCCCAACGGAACGCATTGCGCTGAAGTTTCCCGTGAAGTGGTGCAGACGGAAGTTGTGAGCATGCGCACAAGGGGATGAGTGGAGCCTCACTCACTGTGCATGCTCCGTGGATGATGCGCTGAACGTAAGCCTCTGCGCTGGGCTCCGCCCATCATTTACATATGATCACACCCACTTCCACTTGCGTCGGGTTACGCCAGCGCATTATCGTTACTCTGGCGCAAGTTTACGCGCAACTGCTATGTGAATAACAGTACTTGCGCCGAAAGTGTCGGCGGAGTAACGTAAATGAGAAACGTTACTCCAAAGTAAAGAAGCGCCCATCTACCTGAATCTGGCCCTTAAAAGCAAAATGGAAGGATGAGGTAAGTGAAGGAGGACTGCACTAGGGTAAAGGAAGCTATTTAGGGGGAAAAAATTGTACCTTTACAACCCCTTTAACCCCTACTGTAGCAAAGTATTCCAGCGATGAACCTGTGATTGGACAAAGGCCTGTTGGACCACTTGGAATTTATTATTAATTTTATAGACTTTCAATTAATTAAATAAATAAATAAATTATTGATTTTATTTTCATCTAATTTGTATTATTTAGTTTTATAATTACAGTTTTCACTAATCACATGGTGTTTTTGTAGTTGTATATGTTCCCTGTTCTAGTATTTGATTCACTATAATACTGTGATATTAGCGCCACTATTTTTTCATTTAAAATACCTTTATATGTGGTTATTATTGACCATTAGTAAGGTAATTTCTCAAACACGGGAGCTGGTTATAATTAGCATAATATAGCACCCTCACTGACCAGGGACACCAGAGTGCCTGTAATTATTTCCTGTGGCCAAATGACATGGTTCAAGGTACGGTAAGTACAAATCCTTATTTTGGTGTGTTCTTTATGTTGCTATTATTTTGCCATCCTGATAACTGGATTTGAAACCAACGAGCCATATATTATGCTGCTTATCCATTTTTAGAGCACTGTGTCACATTCGATTTAGTTGCTGATGTGTTATCATTTCATATTTGTTTGTGCGAATACATTGAGTAGATGTGTCTTGTGTCTGCTCTGCACAGCTCAGCTCAGAATGCGGATCAAGATGCATCCAACTTGTATATTTTTTGCTCATATTTTATCTGCTTTTGTGTTGATTTTGCTTCATTTTTTTTTTAATTGGCACGCTGTTCAGCCTTTGGATTCCAGAAAAACAAAGGTTTGTCTTTTCTACACAATGATTTTGTATATTCACTGTCAATACAATATAATGCATTTATTTACTCATTACTAGATGTAGACCATTTAACTGTTTGATATATGGATATAGTTAATACCTAGTGATTGCGCTAGAAAAACAAAACAAAAAAACAAAAAAAATAAAAAATAAAGTTGATGTAAACCCTAACTGCATGCCATTTTATGTGCTAAAACACTGTGAGGGTTAGTTACGAAAGGCAAATCCACTTTTTACTAAAAATTCAAACTACAAGTGTAAAGTGCACTGGAAATTGCACTGAAAGTGCACTTGGAAGTGCAGTCGCTGTAAATCTGAGGGGTAGATCTGAAATGAGGGGAGGCTCTGCTGATTTTACCATCCAATCATGTGCAAGCTAAAATGCTGTTTTTTTTTTTCCTTGCATGTCCCCCTTGGATCTTCCAAGTGCACTTTCAGTGTAGTGTAGTGCAAAGTGGATTTGCCTTTCGTAAATAACCACCTGTGTATCACAAAATACTGTTTTCCATTTTTTTTTTATCCTTTTTGCAATTTAGTACTGTTGATCTCCTCTAGCCTCTTGTAGTGGCTTCCAGCGTACATGCACCTGTACCAGAGTAAGGCTGCTTT
The DNA here is from genome assembly GCA_029574335.1 of Rana kukunoris. NCBI lineage: Eukaryota > Metazoa > Chordata > Amphibia > Anura > Ranidae > Rana > Rana kukunoris. Next base: position 36,677,464 of record CM056055.1, read on the forward strand.
CACACTGCACCATTGAAAAAAATGTGCATATGCATATTTTTGGCGTTTCCGGTGTGTTTTCTGGTTGCCTGACTCCTGGCATGCTCCTGTGAAACATAGATATGCGACTCAAAAAAGCAGTGCATTTTCAGTTTTGATGTCTTGTGTAGTGTAATTTCAGTGTGGAGCTGCGCACCAAAGATGCAGTAAGCAGGTCTGTCCAAATGAAAAACAAATGACCAGTGTGAAGAGTTCCATAGGATTTGAAGGGATACATTTTTCATGCATTTTTCTTCCTTTTTCCTTTCCCTTGAATTTTAACTAAAAAACTGATCAGTGTGAAAGGGGCCTTTCACATTGATCACGTTTTCTTCTGTTTTTGCCTTACCAAAAGCTGAAGAAAAATGCATGACCATTAAATCCTATGAAATCCTACGTGAAACCAGTCAGTTGCGTTTTTAAAAGTCCTGCATGCTGCATTTTTGGTGCATGTTTGGTGCAATAAGAAAACTGCACCAAAAACATACCTCCCCATTAAAATGAATGGAAAAGCATCAAAAAACATGGCAAAATGCATCAAAAACATACCCGTGGTTGCATTTTTAGTGCCCTTTTTGAGTCACATGTCCTTTTTTTTACAGGTGCAAAAAAATGCACAGAAATGCAACAAAGACACATATGTGTTTTTGCAATAGAGCAATGTAAAAGAATCCTTAGTATCAAATCATTTCTCTTGATCAGGTTCCTGATAGTGGCAATGGTAGACAGTTATCATCCAATAACAGGAAGGGCCTGAAAAAGGATTTTTTTTTGTGGAAAGCTGCAGATTTTAAAATGTTTTAAACACCATTGACATGTAGTATAAATAGGATTTTAGTTTTTGGTTTATATTTACTTTAAACTGTCATTCTGCTTGTAGCTGCTAATAATTACCTTAATACTTAGTACCCGATAGTACCAACCATTCACTGAAGGCTGGGTTCTCACTAATGCGATTTGGGAATGTTTTTAGGAATAGTTATAGTTAACATTATCTTCCACTTTAAATTATTTTGCTGAATCCATAAATCATCAAAATAGTTAGTTTATCATAATCGATGGTGTTTTAAACAATGAAACAGTTTTTTTTTGCTTTTTCTGGGCAGTGGAACCCACTTGCAAACTGTAGATGGAAGATGACATTTACTTTAAAAAAAAGATCACATTTTTTAAAGTTGATCCCCCACATAGGACTTCCCCATGAATAAATAACTGCAGCCCTATTTCTCAAGATCTTCACTAGGCAGGCCTGCCCAATGCAACAAAATCTTTCCTTTTTAAACAGTCCCGACTGGGCAACCTGCTCCTCTTTGACACCTGTAAATGGGCCGGTGCTCTTAGTCCACAGGGAGCACAGAGCCCATCCATAGCAATCAATAGGGACTCTGGCCTTGTGCAGCAGGTGTGGAGCCCTGGTGAGGATTGTTATTAAAAAATGGGCTACATGGGACAAGACAGGGCCACACACATTTCATAGGAGTGGAGCTGTAGGCATGTTTACCCATGTAAAAAAAAAAAACATGATGGGGTAAATAAAAGAAAATTTACTGAATGTAAATAAGGAAATTCTTGGTATTAATAGGCTGACCTAAGTGCCGTTTATAATTTTTGTTTTTTTCTGGGAAAGCCAAGATAGTGCAGGAGGTAAACCTCGGTCAGATTTGTATTGCTCTGTGTCACTTTGAAAAACATAACCGGAAAACAAAAAGAAATCTCTCAAAAGTGATGCAAAATTTCCCTTTATTAAGTTGTCACCAGTACCGGTAGAAGATTTCCCCTAATTTCCTGTTCTGTAAACTTTTGAAGTGTCCGTTGTCGCCAGGATACATAAAGAGAGCTGATTTTTCCTAAAGGGGTATAGACAGCAATAAAACCCCAACAGGGGTTGTAACCCTTCCCCACCCTATCCCTAACTTTAAAAAAATACAGAGTAATGCAGTTATTATACATTAGTTTTAAAATAGTTTTCTAAGAAACATATTTGTACCTCATTCAAAAAAGATAATAAAAAAGTCCTTAGTGTAACTGGTACCGTCTAGTATCATGTATTTGTTCCCAGTAAAGTAGAACCTCGCATTACATTCATTTTAGATTGTTAAATCAGATTGTCAAGTGTATGGAAAGGTTAAGACCTCAACCCAGGAGCTGAAAACATGCTTTACACAGATGTTAATGAAAACTGCGGTACTACTCTGCTTCTGATGGCGTATTAATGTGATTTTAAAAACGAAAGCATAATTAAATATCATAAATAGTTGGCTGAACAATAAATGTTTGATGCATTTAAATGTTACTTTTTTTAAAGTAATTTAGGATTTAACATATTAGTCTGGTTGTTAATAGTGTTGCTCACGAATATTCGCATTGCAAATATTCGCTACGAATATTGCATATTCGAGTATTCGCGAATAACTCGAATATTGCGGCGAATATTCGCTATGGCGAATATTCGTATTTTTTCAAATTTATTTTTAAAACAGATCACATCCTAGTGATCTCCATCGACGTCTGAAAGCATTGCTGGTATGATTAGAGAGAGACCCTGGGCCGAGTAGCTGATGCGACTCTTTTATGTTGCCGAAAATTCGCATTGCGAATTGTCGGCAACATAAAAGAATCGCATCAGCTACTCGGCCCTTCTTTTGCATCAGAGCCAATCAGAATAACTCGAATATTCGGCAAAAGGAATATTGCACGATATTCCTTTTGCCGAATATTCGAGTTATTCTGATTGGCTCTGATGCAAAAGAAGGGCGGAGAAGAAAATCGCGCAATAGGAATATTGCGCGATTATCTTCTCCGCCCTTCTTTTGCCCCCTTATTCTCCTTTCTTTTAAGTAGAGTTAGTGTTTTGTGCATATTAGTTTAGTAATACAGGAAATGATCTCCGTTTATGAGAATTTCAAAATTCAAAACATTTTTTTGGATAAAATATCACGAATATTCGATATTAGCGAATATTCGCGAATATTCTTCTATATATTCGCGCAATATCGCGAAATCGAATATGGCGTATTCCGCTCAACACTAGTTGTTAAAAAAAATGGTTTCTACCTGTCGGTACTTGACTCTTTTATTGTACATTATATGTATTTTTACTATTGATGCTGGAAATGTTTTGACATGTTTCCTCTAAATTCTTAGTGGGCTTTACTTACCGTTTCTGCAATAAACTTCTCCTGAAAACAGCAGGAAACCAGCATTTATGGGTATAATAACCACTGTCCTTTGAAACAGTGGCCCCTCCTTAATCTCCTTTTATTGTCTGTCTCACTACTTAGATATGTTATCAACTTGCCATCCATTTATACAGCCTCAGCACCACAAAAAGTCATCAGTAAAGCTAGCTTTCATATTCCTGTGTCTTAGAACCTAAGATACATGTTCTGATGAGTAGTAAAACCATTGCCCTTTGAACAAGTGCCCTGTTCTCAATCTTCTTTTATTATCTATTAAATCTTCCTTCAATGCATAGTTATGTTACGTCCATAAGACACAGATAAAAATGTAGAATCCCATCTCAAAAACTTGCGGTAAAAGGTATTTAATGGTGGTATTTAAAGGCCTTCATTTTTAATGATGGTCTTTATTTTTACAGCTTGTGTGATTTTCTTACTAGCTGTATATATAAATATTTGGTAGATAGGGAACATTGAATTGACAAAAGCTTGCTTGTTGACTATCTCTAACTACTTACTCATGTGACCGATCGACTTCTGTTCTTCTGTTCCAGCATTTACAGTTGACCATCCAAGCCCTCCAAGATGAACTGCGGACTCAGAGGGACCTTAACCACCTTCTGCAGCAAGAAAGCGGGAACCGTGGCGCAGAACATTTCACCATTGAACTCACTGAGGAAAACTTCCGAAGGCTTCAGGCAGAACATGACCGGCAAGCCAAGGAACTTTTCTTACTCAGAAAAACACTAGAGGAGATGGAGCTGAGGATAGAAACACAAAAACAGACACTAAGTGCCCGTGATGAGTCCATCAAAAAGCTTCTGGAGATGCTGCAAAGTAAAGGGTTGCCCTCTAAAGGCATGGAAGAGGAAAATGAGAAGACCCGGAGAATAGTGGAAGCAGAATCACAACTTAATCATTTAGAGGTGCTTCTAGACCAAAGGGACAAAGAAAATATTCATCTGAGAGAGGTAGGTGGGTTTGACAAAATATAACTTTTTAGGGATGTGATCAAGTAAGTTGACCCTTTGGGTCAACACACATTTTGGCGCCTCGAATGTTAGACCTGTTCCTGGGTATATTTGACTCACTGATTCCAGAAATGGCACCAAGATTTCCTTCTCAGCTCTACTTTTAGAGATATACCATAAATGCCATATACAGTACAGGCATACCCCACTTTTAAGTACACAATGGTGTTTATTTACTAAAGCTGGAAAGTGCAAAACCAGGCTCACTTCTGCATAGAAACCAATGAGTTTTCAGGTTTTATTACCAAAGCTTAATTGAACAAGCTGGGGTTAGAAGCTCATTGGTTTCTATGCAGAAGTGAGCCTGATTTTACACTTTCAAGCTTTAGTAAATAAACACCATTGTGTACTTAAAAGTGGGGTATAACTGTAAAACCTTGGTTTGAGAGTACCTCGGTTTGAGAGCGTTTTGCAAGACAAGCAAAATATTTTCATACATTTTGCCTTGATATACAAGCGATGTCTTGATATAAGAGTAGCGTCATGTCACAACTGAGTATAAACAAAAAGAGAGGAGCCTCTAACTGTAGCAATATGGTTACATTTAATGAAGGTACAACATTTAGCAAGTGCTACACTTAGGGGTGCCTCTCTTCTGTTTTATACCCTGTAAAAAAATGCTTTGATTTACAAATGCTTTGGATTACAAGCATGTTTCTGAAACGAATTATGCTCGCAAACCAAGGTTTTACTGTACCGCCTTTCACTCTGGTTGCCTGTCAAAAAAACGGGATACAAATATAGCAAAATACGTGGGGTTGATTCAGACAGCACCATCGTGAAATAGCCATGCTTTGTGAATACTGTGCTTGCCTCTCTGCTCTGCATCGGCGTAGCATATATTAGATACGCTACGGCGGCATAGTTATGTGCCGATGTATGTGAATCCGGGCCACTGTATTTATTGGTGTATAACACTCGCTTTTTTACCCTGAAAATAGAGGGTAAACTGTGCCTGCGTGTTATACGCAGGGGGCTGTGGAAAGTATTTTTCCTGAAACTTTCCTCTTAAAGTTAGGGTGCATGTTATACACCTGTGCGTGTTATACGCCGATAAATACGGTAGTTATTTTGCAAGAATATATCAAAATCGTATAAAACCAAAATGAGATTATTTCCCAACAGACTTTTCTTCTCACAATTTTAATGGGATGTCTTCATTTATATGTGAATTTTATTCATAGCTTTTTATGTAGAAAATGTAATTTCCAGGCTTACTTGTAAGAGTTTAGATCAATATTCTCCAATATCATTAAACAATTATAGCATCTCTTTTTGACAGCCCTGTAGGATCAGCGCTACATTTGTTGCTCTTGTATTCAAAGAAAAAGGGAGAAGAAAATTCAAAGTGTAATTACCATGCAGAAGTCAATGAAAATAATGATAATAGAAAAACATAAAAAATAACAAAAGCAGTAGTTCATTATATGAGTCACACGTTACAGAAAAATAGTCTGTCTTCTTATAAGTGGTACTATTAAACGGATATCATAAGAACATGTTTCAAAGCAAAGGTTTAGCCCTTACCAACTGGAAAATCCTTGTGTGTCTACAGAAATCGGTGAAGGCTCGTACACACGATATCGGATATCTGATGGAATCTAATCCGATGGATTTTTTCGTCGGATATCTGATGAAGCCGACTTTCATCAGTCTTGCCTACACACCATCGGTCAAAAATCCGGTCGTGACAAAACGCGGTGACGTAAAACACTACGACGTGCTGAGAAAAATGAAGTTCAATGCGTCGACTTAATTCTGAGCATGCGTGGATTTTTGACCGATGGCCTTTCCCCACAGAGGATCGTTTTTTTTCTATCGTTTTTTTATCCATAGGAAAAATTTAAAACATGTTCTATTTTTTTCACCGATGGAAAACAAACCGATGGGGCCCACACATGATCGGTTTGTCAATCGGTCTGTTTTCATCGGACAAACCGATCGTGTGCACAGGGCTTGAGGTTTTTTTTTTTTACATTCAGCCTGCTTGATGAACAAAAAATACAACTTCCTGTGTGTACCCAGCTTTAGAAAAAGCCATTATACCTTCTCATTAGAGACATCTAAAAGGTAAGGAATAATATACAGTGGAACCTTGGTTTACAAGTAACGCAGTTAACAAGCGTTTTGAGAGGCGAGCAACTTTTTTTTTAAATCCTGACTCAGCCAGAGGTGCGGGGGCGCCGGTGACACTCGGAACAGTTCGGATTTGTTCGGAAATACTCAGTTCCTGGGTGTTTACGAGCCTTTCCGTGGGTTTCCAAGATCAGCTGAGCTGTCCCCGAGTATTTCTGAGCCTCTCCGGCGCCCCCCCCCCTCCTCTGGCTACATGCAGTTTTGCATGTCATAAAAGTCAATGCAGAACAAATTATCTTTGTTTCCATTGACTTCTATGGGGAAACTCGCTTCGATATGCAAGTGCTTTGGATTACAAGCATTCTATTGGAACGGATTATGCTCATAATCCAAGGTTCCACTGTATATTTTTTAAAGGTATGCTGTGTGAATGGAAACACATAACACCTATAGTGGAGGTTTCTCAAATTTGACCGCAAAAGTGGAAATACACTTTAAATAGGAATTTCAACACTATGTTAGGATGTTACCCCTATGTTATAAATTACAGCAAAGGCACCAACGTGTAATAAAAGCTCTCTACAAACAGTTACTTTTAGATAATTGCAGACTTTTTTTTATTTGCATACTTTATTTTTATTTTTCATTCCATTCTTCTCACAGTGGCCATATTACACTAAGGGCAGATGATTCTATCTCCCTTCATTTCTTGAAGCTCTGGGTTTGCTTCTGGAACACATGACAGTGCATATCATCTGAGGGGGAAGGCACTGGTGAAGTAGCCTTCCCAAGGTGCCTGTGTGAAGAACTGGTTACATCACCAGTTTCTCACTATACCAGGAAGTAGAAAAAAACTTTAATTATATGCAGGGCCGCCATCAGGAATTTTGGGGCCCCTTACACAGCTTCAGGCATGGGCCCCCTGGAGCAGAGAACCGGGGGGGAGGGGGGTGCTGCCGCATAAAAATGAGAAGCGGGGGGGGGGCTGCTGGCGCGAATTGAGAAGCGGGGGGCCCTTTACAAAATAAAGAAAAATATATATAAAAAAGGGGGGTAGCCATCCGGGCCCTGGGGACCTCTGTGCCCTTTAATAAAAAGAAAAAAAGAGAGAAAAAAAAATATATAATATATTTTTTTTTTCTCTCTTTTTTTTCTTTTTATTAAAGGGCCCAGAGGTCCCGAATGGAAAAGCCCCCTTTTTTTGTAATTTCCTTTTATAAAAAAAAATATATATATAAATATATATATATATTTTTAAAAATGGGTGGTTGCCAACTGGGGCCCCGGGGACCTTATTTTTTTTTTTTATAAAAGGAAATTACAAAAAAAGGGGGCTTTCCATTCGGGACTTATGGGCCCTTTAATAAAAAGAAACCTCTGGGCCCTTTAAAAAAAAGAAAGAAATAAAAAATATATATATATAAAAAAGAAATAAGCATTTATATATAAAAAAACAAGGGGGTTGCCTTCCAGGGCCCTGGGGACCTCTGGCCCTTTAATAAAAAAAAAATATATAAACAAAAAATAAACAAAAATAAAAAATACAATTATAAAAAAAGGGGGTTTGACACATGGGGCCCTGGGGACCTCTGAGCCCTTTAATAAAAATACATCTATATATTAAAAAAAAGAAATAAAATAATATAAAAAAGTAAAAAAAAAATATAAAAAAGGAGGGGGCCCTGGGGACCTTTAATAATAATAATAATATTATATATATATATATATATATATATATATATATATAAAAGAAATAAAAAAATATATAAAAAAATTATATATTTTTTTATAAAAAAGGGGGGTTGTCATCTGGGGATCTCCAGGTCCCTGTGGACCTCCGGACCTCTAAAAAAATAAAAGAAAAAAAATTGGCCCTTAAATAAAAAAGAGGGGGTTGCCATCTGGGGCCCTGGTGGCCTACGGGCCCCTAGACCCCTAAAAAAATGGCCCTTTAATAAAAAAATAATAAAAATATATTAAAAATATATATATTTTTTTATAGAAAATAAATAAAAAAAGGGGGGTTGTCATCCGGTGCCCTGGGGGCCTCCGGGCCCCTGTGGACCTCCGAACCCCTAAAAAAAAAAAAAAAAATTGGCCCTTTAATAAAAAAAATATATTAAAAAATATATTTTTTAATAAAAAAAAGGGCTTGCCATCTGGGGCCCTGGTGGCCTCCGGGCCCCTGGGGACCTCCGGACCTCTAAAAAAAATAAAAGAAAAAAAATGGCCCTTTAATAAAAAAAAAAAAATATATATTAAAAAAATATATATTTTTTATAAAAAAAAAATATTGTTTTATAAAAAATATATTTTTTTTTATAAAAAAAAAGGGCTTGCCATCTGGGGCCCTTGGTGGCCTCCGGGCCCCTGGGGACCTTCGGACCCCTAAAAAAAAAAAAAAAAAAAAAAAATTTTTTTTTTTTTATTTTTTTTAGGGTGGTTCCCATCCGGGCCCCTGGGGACCCCCGGGCCCCTTACAGGTGTAATGCCTGTACCCCCCTGATGGCGGCCCTGATTATATGTAAAAGCAAAAAAAAGTTTGTTTACCTAATGAATGTAAGATGATTTCATATCAGCATGCAGAGTTTCATGCTGATATGATTTTTGATAAAAGGGTGGTGAGGTGCACTTTAATTATAGCGTGATTAATTTAGCTGTACCATTGCACCAGGATAAAAACTGTTCCCTGGCCTCACTTTTGTGGCTTTCATTTTCCTATAACGCCTTCCAGATTGCAGGAGGGTGAATAGTCAATGACAAGAATGAGAAGGGGATCTGTGTAACTGCCATGCCAGTCATGCAGAGTGCAGCTCTTGTTTTCATTCTGGATAGCATAAGAGAGAGTTAGAACCCCTGTCAGACTTTTTTCCGGGGCTGTCCTGTTATAGAGATTTCACTTCCTGTCACATAGACAAACCGGAAGTGAGAGGAAATCCTTGCAACTTATAAGAATTCCTTGGGGACCCCCAGGTCTGCAGAACTAGTGTCCCCATTGGAAGATTTCCCCTCTATTACTTTTCTGGGGACAACCCAAAATTTGGAATTTTCTTTTACTTACTTTTCTTTTCAATGAAAATGAAATAATAAACAAGACAAATAGAGAGGGTGACACTCATTAACAGAGACACAGACAGAAATACAAACTGGCAGCGGTTCTAATCCCTCTCCACTCTATACAAAACGAAAAAAAATGTTACCTTTAGTTATACTTTAAGCCCTTCTAATCTATCACTAAAACACCCGGAAATTGTAAATGCAGAAACATTAATTTTACTGAACTAAAATGCAGCTAAATTAAGTTTTCTGTATTTTCTAATGGTGTTTGACTTAATAGCTTTGTGATGTCTCCCCTAAATCAGACCAGCCCAGCCTATTACCTATTGGTATTGACAACACTACATTAGCTAATATGCAATCTCTCATTGGTCTCTCATTGATCAGAGAGATAGTGGGTGGGCATAACTTAAAAAAGTTGCATATCCATTTGCTACACAAGTCACATTGTATTTCAATGTTATTAAAAAGTATCTTTCCTTTTTAATCTGCAGCGCTGTAATTTTCTGTAAAATGCAATGCAATATGGCTACCTGGAGGTGTTCTGTACAACGCCCCCCCAGAAATGTGATAAGATAGGAGATAGAAGTAAAATTTTGGGCATCCCCTGCAACAAAAATTAAATTTTTGGCGGGATACTTCCAAAGGAAAATTGCATCACTTTCCTCATTAGAGCCCTGCAGGTGCAGCAGCTGATTGATAATTATAAAATCACTCACATACACTCCCATATACATTCACTTTGCACATAGACACAGAAAAATAAACTCTTATTTCTTAAGAATAACAAAAGATAAAAATCTGCAACAAAGTTTGTTAAAATCCCTGCAATGTACATTGAGTGATATTGTTTAAAGGAGTTGTAAAGGAAAACATTTTTTTGGCTGAAATGACTGGGTATAGAGACATAATAGTTAACTGATTCCTTTTAAAAATGATTTAAAATAGATTAAAATCAACCATATAATGTACATGTAGTTTCTAGTTTCGTTTTTGCATGTTGTTTCCTGCCTCTCTGCCTTACAGAGCATACAGAGCTATAGAGCAGTGATGGTTTGGAAAACGAAACTAGAAACTAGACACCCAGTAATCACACCTCCTTGATTAGTGACCACCGAGAGAAAGCTCCCAGTACTGTGGTCATCAGGAAACAGACAACCAGGAAGTGTGGAGATCAGAGAAGAATTACAGCAACTTGAGAGCAAAAACGAACAACGAGGACATGAAAACAGCACTGCATTAAGGTAAAGGAAGCTATTAAGATAAAAAAAATGTTTCCTTTACAAACCCTTTAAGCCTAGTACACACGGGCCGACTGACTGATACCTTTCAACAATGAGATCCCTCTGATGCTATTGGAAGCTCTCTGCGTACCATGGCTTTTGCTGTAGGATGCGACTAAGAAAATGTCAGGAAAGACCTACTAGAACAGATGAACTTAATTTGGGGTTAATTAGAGGCACTTTAGATGATTGGATGTGTGTACTGACAACCTATTTATCATGAATTTGAATGCAATTTCTTAATTCTGAACGCAGCACATGCCCAGTTATAAGAGGGCGTGTACACTCATGCAACCACATTATTTAATTGTACAGTTTATAGGTCACTTTAAAGGTGGAAAAAGTTCTGAAATTATTTATCTTTGTTTAATTTTTTTACATCACAGAAACCTGACACTTTTTATATACTCTATATAGTTTATTATTATTGATGCTTAAACGTTACACATTCAAGTCGTGAGGGTTCAGCTTCAGAGTGTGGTGTTTTAGTGTAGGAAATACATTGTTAAAAGAGAATTATGGGCAAAGATTTTATGGTCATAGGTCTCTTTTAGGTCACAGGAGTGCACTTACAACAGTGGTTGACATCACAGAGCAGCTCCAGGTTCTGGAAGGATACCAACAATATTGTCAAAATGTATCCAGATGCCTGATTAGCAGCTGGCTCAGCCCTTCAACACTTCGCTGGGAGCCTAAGTTGGCCGCTCCTGCTCCTTCCTAAGCCTGGCATTCCAGGGGGAGGTGGAGGAGCAGAGCAGAGAGCGGTGACTGAGAGTCACCACTCTCTGCTTAAAGTGGCCTAACAACTGTGCGATCAGCAGTCATGCATTCAATCAGTTCTCGGGCTTAGAGCCATTGGAGGACAGCTGCCGCATTAGTCATGGAGGTGAGTATGTGTGTTTGTTTGTTTTTAGGACCCCAAACTTCTCCTTTAATTTGTGAAATGCCTGCACACTACTTCATTATGCACACTGGCTCTCAGTGCAGTAAGCAAAAACTCTGCTAATTTGCTTTTCCCGAACTTCCGTTTTCCTGGGTAAAATTTATGGTCAAAGACCTTGAATTAGAACTTCCTTTAAGTGTTAGATTTAAAGCCACTATGACCTTACCCAATGCCCACCAGGGAAATTATTCATGTAGAATGCCACAAGCACAGTCCTGAGTATTTGCTTTCATTGCTCTTCTTGGCCCCGGTGTACATCAATGTACCTCTCCCCTGTTATTTCAATGTGCAGAATGTCTTATTTTGTCACCGATGTTTGTGTTGTCTTAGCGGATGATCTTTTTTTTTTCTTCTCTTTCCATTCCAAATAAACATTAGATCTGCATAGCTGTGGGTGAATTTCAGGGAATACAGGTCTTTTTATCATGTGGAAATCTAATACAGATGTTGGGTCCTTGGACATTTTTAATGTCTTGACCACACATGGTTTACCCAAGGAACCACCAAGTCCTTTTATTATTGCTATCAAAGGGCCTGCCTAAGGCAAATTGCTGAGCTTCCTATTTGACTGAGAGTTTAAAATTCATGTAGCTCTTTGGAAACAGTTAGGAATTCTTAAGTGATAGTTGTATGCCAACTAAAGGCCAAAATCCTGTAAAAAATTATAATTTCAAACAGTTATATTGGCCTCTATCTACCTGTAAAATCTTTCTATAACTCATAGGTGCACTAGCGTGAACATTGTGACCACAAATGTTTTGAAAAAAGGAAAAAATCGCGCTAATGACTGGTGAACAAAATACATAAATGTGATATTTAGTACATAAACTTGTAAATTAAGTTGAAAGAAACACTAATCATACCCAAAACATATAAATGTGGATTTGTGCATGTATCCTCATGTGTGACAAAAGCCTATAGTTCTCCTAAACCAGAAAGGCTAGTGAAACAGAAAATAAGTCCAAATGATCTGAAAAAAACAAGGAAAGGGAGTTCAAATCCTCCTCCACCCAGGTGAAAAAAGTTCTAATTAATGTGAGCTTGCGCAATACATTATGGCTTATGTTGATAGGTGATAATCCAATGGAGACCTCCACCAAAGAAGCATGCAAATCTGCTTACCGGAACGAGAGGGTCCCTTAATTACAGGGGACCACAAGTCGCATGTAGTGTATAGCAAACTGCTGGGCTCCTTGAGAAGTGGACAGCCTGGTATGGATCATCCCCTTAATCAGTGACTCCAGTGATGGTATTTAACATGTAATTGGAAAGAGACACGGATGCCTCGATAGTGTAAAAACTTTAAAAAAATTTATTGGTTACAAATTCATATGACTAGTTTCATGAGATATCACTTTTTCAAAGGGCACGGGTGGCCACTGCATCACCCCCTAAACTTATATCAAAGTAAAGCGCCAGCCCTCAACGTCACTACCGTCGAGCGCACATGTGCGCACACGGCGTCACTATGAGGAACCAAGCCTCAATGTAGGAGCGTATCAAGGCATGCCACGTCACCACGAGGACCAAGCCTCGCTATGGAAATGGTCACGCCGACGGATTCGACCGGGTGGGAGTGTAGAACTGCACAGCGCTATGGAAACAATACAATGTTTTGTGCCTGCTCTTTTCTTTGTGTGGTCACTGGCCACCTATACACATTCTCATGACTTTCTTTGTGCCACGTAAACACCTCTATACCCTATTAGTACCTAAAACGTGAGACTTTAGTCTGCCATAGACGGTTCGAATTTTAGCCGATTCCTACTGAATTAGCTGAAATTCAAGATGGGGGTGGCCCTTTCAGCACCGCCTGGTTTGCCAAAAATATTTCCATTGACTTTTATCAAAGGAGCTTGGTGGAAGATGGTTGGCCTTATAGTGACTGCCTCCAATCAGACGTGAGCGATGGCTCTCAGAGTACAATAGCCGTCAGGGGAGATTCCTATATCCAAGCAGTTTAGCACAGATGAAAGGATCTACTAAATTTCGGGCTGAACAACAGAAATCTATACATGTATGGCTAGCTTTATTTTTAGATTTTTTTCCACAATGCAAATGATGGAGAAAAGGTAATTTCAGCTTTCTCAAATACATATAAATGAGCTGCCAAATTGTTTGGAACTCTGTTCAGTCTTGTAATTTGCAAACCTCTGCTATCAGTGCCAGGACAAGGTCATCCAGCACCTAGGGCAAAGAGGCCAAACTGCACCTCCTCCCAGTTCATGATGTGAAAGCTTAGGGGATCCTACGCCCAGCAGTCTCTTGCTTGTCAAAACCACTGCTGCTGTCACTACTCCTGTCAGCCATTTAACAAAAGAAAGACGCCATCATCCCTACAGTAAACCTCTACTATCAGTGCTGGGACAAGGTCATCCAGCACCCAGGGCAAATAGGCCTAACTGCACCCCCTCCCCATTCAAGATGTGAAAGCTTAGGGGATCCTACGCCCAGCAGTCTCTTACTTGTCAAAACCACTGCTGCTGTCACTACTCCTGTCAGCCTTTTAACAAAAAAAGGCGCTCTCATCCCTACAGTAAACCATTGTGCCCAGAGCAGCCGACCCTCTTGGCCAACCCTTTGTCTTGGCCCTGTCTTCTGCACTACATATCTAAGAAGCTCTATTTCCCGGTAAAGCTTTACATCATCATGTGTCATATGTTCAGCTCCAGTTTGCCAAATGCACATTTTGTCAACACCATCACCTCTGTCCAGTAAGCAGGCAGGTAAAACTCAAACCCATTAAGCCGAGCCAGGAAATTTCAGTGTGATCTTCTCAGCAGTACATTTTTGTTCAATCACAAAAGTGGAACAGAATTACTAATCCTTTGGCAGGTCAACCAGCTTACATATTTGTACTTCAACAGGATAATTGGCTGTTTGCCCACAGTTTGTCTTTAATACATCAAAACCTGTGAAAAGATAGTTGCTTCAATTGCAAAAAGCTGAACGTTTTTGGCTCAGCACATTGATTTTTCTAATGGCGTTAGTGTGTTGCAAGGACTACTGTAATTAAATTACTATTTCTCTTGTGGCTTGTTTAGGGTACCCATCCGAAAAATCGTGAATATTTGTAAAACCACACTGTGGACTTTCAAATATATTTAATAACACATCATTTTTGTTTTAAATCTACAAATTAAAATCAGGATAAGAAAATAAATAAAATGACATATAACACAACAGTGTTAGGCATGGCAAATTTGAATTTCTTGTTTGCCCCTCTGCCTGCTCTTTCCCTTAAATTCCCACTGAGTTGCTATTTCAATGTATTTATGATTACATATGATTACTTTATATCTTAGTATGTTTTCACATGGTGACACAGAGGAATGAGGGTAGCCTGCTCTACGTGATATGCGGGTGCAGTATAACCCATTTCCTTGGGAAAGTATCTGTGCTTACATTTTTTCTTTATTTATCTTTTCATTTTTTTTTTAACAATACAAAAACATTTAAGATTCATATAAAACCCACATATACAGTACAGACCAAAAGTTTGGACACACCTTCTCATTCCAAGAGTTTTCTTTATTTTCATGACTATGAAAATTGTAGAGTCACACTGAAGGCATCAAAACTATGAATTAACACATGTGGAATTATATACATAACAAAAAAGTGTGTAATATTCTAGGTTCTTCAAAGTAGCCACCTTTTGCAGCAGACACATCTCTAGAACAACTGTTAAGAGGAGACTGTGTGAATCAGGCCTTCATGGTAGAATATCTGCTAGGAAACCACTGCTAAAGAAAGGCAACAAGCAGAAGAGACTTGTTTGGGATAAAGAACACAAGGAATGGACATTAGACCAGTGGAAATCTGTGCTTTGGTCTGATGAGTCCAAACTTGAGATCTTTGGTTCCAACCACTGTGTCTTTGTGCGACGCAGAAAAGGTGAAAGGATGGACTCTACATGACTGGTTCCCACCGTGAAGCATGGAGGAGGAGGTGTGATGGTGTGGGGGTGCTTTGCTGGTGACACTGTTGGGGATTTATTCAAAATTGAAGGCATACTGAACCAGCATGGCTACCACAGCATCTTGCAGCAGCAAGCTATTCCATCCGGTTTGCGTTAAGTTGGACCATCATTTATTTTTCAACAGGACAATGACCCCAAACACACCTCTAGGCTGTGTAAGGGCTATTTGACCAAGAAGGAGAGTGATGGGGTGCTGCGCCAGATATCCTGGCCTCCACAGTCACCGGACCTGAACCCAATCAAGATGGTTTGGGGTGAGCTGGACCGCAGAGTGAAGGCAAAAGGGCCAACAAGTGCTAAGCATCTCTGGGAACTTCTTCAAGACTGTTGGAAGACCATTTCAGGTGACTACCTCTTGAAGTTCATCAAGAGAATGCCAAGAGTGTGCAAAGCAGAAATCAAAGCAAAAGGTGGCTACTTTGAAGAACCTAGAATATGACATATTTTCAGTTGTTTCAAACTTTTTTGTTATGTATATAATTCCACATGTGTTAATTCATAGTTTTGATGCCTTCAATGTGAATCTACAATTTTCATAGTCATGAAAATAAAGAAAACGCTTGGAATGAGAAGGTGTGTCCAAACTTTTGGTCTGTACTGTACATACAAATACGGTCTCCATGTACCCACTTCCTTTCCCTAGGTTTGATTAAGGATGTCGCTGTGTCCCAATTGAAATGAATGGGACTGCCTGCATAAGCGGGACACCTGTGCATCTTTTAGAGGGCAAACACAACCATCACATGGGCATACGCTTAAAGTGATTGTAAAGCTTACATTTTTTTTTTAAATAACAAACATGTCATACTTATCTCCACTGTGCAGTTCGGTTTGCACAAAGTGGCTCCGAACTTCCTCTTCTGGGGTCCCTCGGCGGCTCTCGCAGCTCCTCCCTGCATCAGATAACCTCCTAGGAGAATTGCTCTCCCGGGAGGTTACCTTGCAGGCGCGCTTCCGAGTCCATCATTCGGCGTCCATAGCCACTGAATGTATGACTCATCCCCGCCCCATGGCACCTGCGTCATAGGATTTGATTGGGAGCCAATGGGCAGAGGGACAACGCTTCCAGGGATCAGGTAAGTAAAACAGGGCAGCTGGGGGGCCGGTCACTGTAAGGGTTTTTTTTTCACTTTAATGCATAAAGCAGTGCTTTACAACTTGAGGGTAGACAATAGAAACACAATACACTTTAACACAGTAAGAATCAGAGGGTCCTGCTTGCCAGGGCTTACAATCTAATATGCAGCTCCTTGGTTGTTTAAAGGGTTGACAGTATTGTGATCTGATCCTTAGCCAGATATGTGATCAGACCAGGTGGCAATGCTTTTAGCTACCTTACTTTGCGTGAATCAACCATTAATGAATTTATTGCTCTATGTAAGGCTGGCCAAACACTATAGAATTTTCTTGTTTAACTTTCCTTTAGATTTACCAAAACCAAATACTGTAGGGTTAAGCCTAAGCACTTTCAAATTGTATGCCACCAGCCTAGGGCCACAAGTATGCATTAACAAGCAAGTGTTTTGCGATTATGAGCCAACTACACTCAATCTGCATGGCACTCCATAGACATGCCATAGAATTGTAAGGTCGGGGACTAGTATGTCTATGGTAATGTAAAGTAATGGGGAGAGGTAGTACTGTTAATGCTTATCTTAGTGGAAAATAGCAATTTAAGCAAATTTTCTCACCTATCTGATCAATACGTTGTTGAGACGTATAGGGAAATCACCCCACTGGCACACAGACAGCAAGAAAAAATAAATAAATATTAGGGTTGTCCCGATACCGATACCAGTATCGGTATCGGGACCGATTCTGAGTATTTGCGGGAGTACTTGTACTCCCGCAAATACCCCCGATACCGAAATAGAATACTCCCCCCCCCCGCCGCTCGCCGCCCGCCGCCTATCCCTGTGCAACACAGCGGGCATTTACAAGTTTTCGTCCAATCGCGAGCAAGGGGGGAGTGTCTATACACGGATACGTGCATAGACACTCCCCCCTTGCTCGCGATTGGACGGATCCGTCCAATCGCGTGTCTATACATGGCGCCGCGGGTATTACAAGTTTACCAACGAAAACTTGTAATGCTCGCTGTGTTGCACGGGGATTAACCCGGCAGCGGCGGCGGCGGTATAATCAGAGGAGCCGGAGGTATGGGGGACATGACATGGCTGCAATATGGGGCACAGGACATGGCTGCATATGTGGGGGACATGACATGGCTGCAATATGTGGGGGACATGACATGGCTGCAATATGTAGGGGACATGACATGGCTGCAATACGTGGGGAACATGACATGGCTGCAATATGTGGGGAACATGACATGGCTGCAATATGTGGGGGACATGACATGGCTGCAATATGTGGGGGACATGACATGGCTGCAATATGTGGGGTACATGACATGGCTGCAATATGTGGGGAACATGACATGGCTGCAATATGTGGGGGACATGACATGGCTGCAATATGTGGGGAACATGACATGGCTGCAATATGTGGGGGACATGACATGGCTGCAATATGTGGGGAACATGACATGGCTGCAATATGTGGGGGACATGACATGGCTGCAATATGTGGGGGACATGACATGGCTGCAATATGTGGGGGACATGACATGGCTGCAATATGTGGGGGACAGGACATGGCTGCAATATGTGGGGGACATGGCTGCAATATGTGGGGGGACATGGCTGCAATATGTGGGGGACATGGCTGCATTTGGGGAGACGTTTAAAAAAAGTATCGGTATTCGGTATCGGCGACTACTTGGAAAAAAGTATCGGTACTTGTACTCGGTCCTAAAAAAGTGGTATCGGGACAACCCTAATAAATATTATTTATTTAACTATCACCTACTCTGTATACAACTAAAAAAGTTTTGGCTTTACATACAGCTAAAGTTGTCATTGACTATATGTTCTTGTCCAGCTTGATGATCGAGTAGGTTCACCTCTCCTCCTATGTAAAGCACATTCCTTGCTTCATTGTGTTTACTGCACAATCTTTGCTTCAAGGCCCAAGCTGATTTTCTTTGGGAAATACTTTATCAATACCAGGATGTTGTAAAGTCTGCACTGACATCTTCGCAGAAATTTGTGACCTGGAGTGTTGGTCTTGTTACTTTTTTCCATTTTTTTTGTGTTTTTCTTGGACGATGGTAATCAATCGTACTTGATATTAGGCCGAGCAAGATATTAATGTGATTGTTCTTTGCATCCAAATGAATTAATCTTCCACCATTCATTGTCAGCAATTTGTGAGAAGAAAATGTAACATTAAATTTTTCTTAGAGCAGTTTCATCCAAGCTTATAGGAGTTATCCATAATATGGATAGATACAGATTGAGCTGGCCATACATTGTTAAATATTTTACTACTTCATTCCCATCTAGGGAGCTTACACGTTTTGGGATTGTTCTATTACAGAGGTCTCCAAACTGTAGCCTGGGGGGCCCTATGTGGACCTTTTCTTGCCTTTATTCATCCCTTGGGGCAATATTTCTCCCATTGATATGGGACTCTATTCCTCCCACTGAAATGGGACATAATTCCTGCCACTGATATCAACAATGGAGGGCTATTTCTCCCACTACTATCAATAATGGAGTGGGGTACTATTCCTCTTAGGCCTTGTACACACGAGGGGAAATATCCGCTGTAAACGGTCCCCGGACCGTTTACAGCGTATATTTGCGCCGGGATGTTTTGATCCGATGGCTGTACACACCATCGGATCAAATTCCCCGCCGGCGGACAGCGCGGTGACGCGGCGGTGACATTGACGCCGCCACGTCACCGCACCAGGAAGTAAACACTTCCGCGCGCATGCGTCGGATCCATTCACAGGATACGACGCATGTGCGGCAAGATATGTCCGCTGGTTTGCCGTACTAACCAGCGGACATATCTGACGGACAGCCACCCGGCGGAAATATTTCAAAGCATGCTTTGAAATTTTTCCGCCGGATGAATCCGGCAAAAAGCGTCCGTTTGCCCCTACAGACGAGGGGATTTTTCGGCTGAAATTGTCCGTCGGACCATGTTCAGCGGAAATATCCCCTCGTGTGTACAAGGCCTCACTGACACCAACCATGGGACACTATTTCTCCCCCTAATACCAAACATGGGGCATTGTTTACTTCCATTTATAACAGGAATTATTTTACTCCACAGCCCAGCTCCTCTAAAATCTGAGGACAGTCATTTATGTTTCAAATTTCTTTCCTGCAACCTTGTTCGTCTGTATACTTTTCCGACGGGAAAAAAACACGCATGTTTGGAATCAAGTATGAGATGGGAGCGCTCGTTCAGGTAAAACGGTAAAACCAGCATTGGTAAAGGAGGTAGCACATTCGTCACGCTGTAACGGACTGAAAAGCACAAGGCTGAAAAGCGTGAATTTTCTCTCACCAAATCTTTACTAACACGAGGATCAGCAAAAGAAGCCCAAAGGGTGGCGCCTTTAGAATTGATCTGCCCCTTTATAGAGCCGTCATACGTGTTGTACGCACTGCGCTTTGGATGGGCGGAATTTGATCTGACTGTGTGTACGCAGGACAAGCTTGGCCGGAATTCCGTCGGGAAAACCATTGTTTTTTTATCCGATGGGAAAACCGGTCGTGTGTACGTGGCATTACAGTTTAATTCGATACATATGGAATCAGAGGGCCCTACTCTTTCGAGCTTACAATCTAAGAGGGAGGGTCAAGAGATACAGAGGGGAAAAGGTTTGGACTGTACCTCTGTGCCTGACATGTGGCTTTATTTCACTTCCACTCTTCATTCAACCTTAGGAATACTTGCTCCCATGCTTCCTTTATTGGTGGCAAAATTGTCTTTCCTTTTTTAACATTGAATAACATGCTTAAATACCACTGTGTGAATTTTATTTATTTAATAAGCTCAAAGTAGCCACTCTCTCTTTCGTCTGGTATATTTCCTTTGAACATTGTAACTCCTGACGCCAGCTCACTGCCCCAAACTGTCTTGTTAAGGAAACTTACAAAATAAAGATTTAATTTATATGCCTTTTCCATCCATACATGTTTCTTTTCATTTCTTTGATCGGTCTGTATTTAAATATGCCTGACTTGCCGGAGATGCTCAATTGAGTTCTGGCGACCTTATTCATGACTGTGTATTGTGCTCAGAATTGTCGTTAATTTTTTTTTTTTAATCATCCATCGTTCTTTTTGCCTGCTTAGGACAAGTGTTCATAAAGTTTCTTTTGTTTCGTTAACACATTTTGTGCGCCCATTTCACTGGTTTTGCATCTTTAAAGTGGAATTATTATGATCTCGGCAAGCCCTCTAAATTTTAAAAGACGCCATAATTGCAGGGCCCTGGAGTATCGTAATTAATTTAATGAACGCTCTGCAGACATGCTTTTTTCGATACCCCATTGTGCTCCATCCGGGGTAATTGGCTACTTCATGTTTACTGTACTTTTTAAAAAATCATAGAATTTGATATGAGGTGGGAATAAATGAAAAGAAAAGTAGAGTATGTCTAAGAGCCTTTTTTATAAATACTGCATTATACATAATTCTTTCATCGATCCTGTCCTGTAGCAGACTCTATTGATCTTCATAAGGGAGAATTATTTACATGTTTGACAATTTAAATTCATTTTTGCAAATGCCGCATCAAGGCTTTTAAGTACAGAACCATTCATAAATGTCTTTGTATTGATTCAGTGAGTAAGTGCATAGTATGAGCACCATAGTATGTCTTCCCACTACTGTTCAATAGGCTGGGCAGCAATAATTTATATGGTTCTGTCAAATATATTGACAATATACTGATCTGAAATTCATTACGTGAAATAAAGGGACACTCCGTGTACTTGGATAGTGAATACCTCTTACTGAGAAATAACTATATGACTGTCATTTACCTGTTTATCCTCACCTGTCATTGTTATAGTCGATCTGTAGTTACCACTGTTTTATCCTATATAAATAATTTGGTTATGCATTCTGGCACAGTAGACTTCACTCACCTGTCTTATCTGGTAGCTCTAGGGCCGCGTACACACGAGGAGATATATCCGATGAAAACGGTCCGACAGACCGTTTTCATCGGACATGTCTCCTGGGATGTTTTGGTTTGATGTGTGTACACACGATCAAACCAAAATCCCCGTGGACAGACAGTGCAGTGACATGGCGGTGACGTTGACGCCGCCACGTCACCAAACCAGGAAGTAAAATACTTCCACGCATGCGTCTAATCCATTCGGCGCATGCGGGAGATTTCGGTCCGCTGGTTAGGCGTACTAAACAGCGGACATATCCGACAGACAGCTTTCCAGCAGACAAGTTTTAAAGCATGCTTTAAAACTTTTGTCTGCTGGAAACCTGTCTGCTAGGCCATACACACGATCGGATACGTCCGCTGAAACTGGTCTGCGGACCAGTTTCAGCAGATATGTTTGATCGTGTGTACGCGGCCTAAGAAGCCATGCAGATTTTTGTCCAGATTTTCTTACGTCAATAGTCAGAGAGATATGAGATGTCTAGAAACTTACACACAATCAGATTTCTGATGGAATAAAATCTGATGGATTTTTTCTTCGGAAATATACGATGAAGCAGACTTTCATCAGTCTTGCATACACATTATCAGACTAAATTCCGACCGTGCCAAAACGCGGTGACATAAAACACTACCACAAGCCGATAAAAATAAAGTTCAATGCTTCCGAGCATGCGTCGACTTGATTGTGAGCATGCGTGGATTTTTCTCCTAAGGAGCTTCACATAGACGATTGGAATTTCCTATGGATTTTTTTTCCATCGGAAAAAATTAAAACATGTTAAAACATGTTCTATTTTTTTACACTGATGGAAAAAAGACAGATGGGGCCTATACACGATTGGTTTGTCCAATGAAAAAGTCCATTGGACTGTTTTCATCGGATAAACAGATCAGTAATATAGGTACCTCTGCTGCTTGATGTTTTTTTTTTCTGGTACACCATAGTTTACTTTTTAGGGCCCTTTCACACGTGCGGACCGTTCGTCCATTTTTTACGGATGAAAAACGGACCGCAATGCATTCCTATGGGATAGCGGACGTTAGCGGATGAGCATCCGCTAACGTCCGTTTACATCCGTCTCCGTTAAGCTCCGTTTTTTTGAACGGAAGAAAACCCTATTTTTCTTCCGTCAAAAAAAAGGAACAGACGAAAAACGGATGTTAGTGGACGATCCGCTAACATCCGATCCGCTAACATCCGTTTTTCATCAAAATATGTAATAAAAATAAAGTTCTAACAAAAAAAAAAACGGATGAAAAAACTGATGAAAAAACTGATGAAAAACGGATGAAAAACGGATGACAACTGATGAAAAACGGACGAAAAATGGATAAAAAACGGATGAAAAAACGGATCAACTCATGATAAAAAACGGATCTAAAAAACGGTCCGCACGTGTGAAAGGACCCTTAGAGCTCAATTTTAGAACTTTCTTTTTAGTTTTGGATCAAAGAAACAACATTTTTGGCCATGATGTCATTGTAAAATACAGTGCCTAGAAAAAGTATTCATATCCTTTGAAATTTTCTACATTTTGTCATGTTACAACCAAAACTGTAAATGTATTTTGTTCGGATTTTATGTGATAGACCAACACAAAGTGGCATATAATTGTGAAGTGAAAGGAAAATAATGAATTCTTTTCCAAATGTTTTACAAAAAAATATGTGAAAAGTGTGGCGTGTATTTGTATTAAGTCAATACTTTGTAGAACCACCTTTTGCTGCAATTACAGCTGCAAGTCTTTTTGGGTATGTCTCTACCAGCTTTCCACATATAGAGAGTGACATTTTTGCCCATTCTTCTTTGCAAAATAGCTGAAAGCTCTGTCAGATTGGATGGAGAGCGTCTGTGAACAGTTTTTTATCCATCAGATAATTTTAAAACAAGTTTCTAATTTTTAACCGATTGATAAATAACTGATGGGGCCCACAGACGATCGGTTTAGTCTGATGAAAATGGTCCATTAGACCTGTTTCATCAGACAAACCGATCGTGTGTACACGGCATAACACATTTTCTTCTTAGATTACCCTGTATTTGGCTCCATCCATCTTCCCATCAACTCTTACCAGCTTCCCTGTCCCAGCTGAAGAAAAGCATCCCCACAACTTGAAGCTGCCACCACCATGTTTCACGGTGGGGATGGTGTGTTCAGGGTGATGTGCAGTGTTAGCTTTCCACCACACATAGCATTTTGCTTTTAGGCCAAAATGTTAGTCTTATCTGACCAGAGCACCTTCTTCTGCATGTTTGCAGTGTCACCCACGCTTCTCGCAAACTGCAAACAGGACTTCTAATGGATTTCTTTCAACAATGGCTTTCTTCTTGTGAAAAGAGGGTTGGGGGAGCTACAGAAGTGGTAGTAGGTGAATGATATTAATAATAATAAACAAACTACATAATTGTGCATAACGCAAGTAAGACAACTAACACTCAAAATCAACAGTTGATACAACCAAGTGATGTGAGAAATGACCAAAAGATAAACACCAGCAGGCTTAATAAATAAACAAAATCAAAGTGTAATTCATTAATGTGGTGAATACCACTAATGAGAAAAATAATAGTTTATAAAGTCCATTATTAAAGTGCTATGTGCTCAATCAATAGCCTTCAAATCCACTGTGAGTAATGTCCACCTTCACCAGCTGTAAGAGATCACCCAAACTGTGCTCAAAGTGAGGATGGCACCTTACCAAATGGTGTTGACCCTTTTAATTAAAAAAGAGGTCAATAACAGCTTGATATCACAAAGTGTAGACTTCATGTGCAGCTTAGATTCCTTATGCCGCGTACACACGTTCGGTTCGTCTGATAAAAACGGTCTGATGGACCGCTTTCATCAGACTAACCGATCGTGTGTGGGCCCCATCGGTTTTTTATCCATCGGTGAAAAAACTAGGAACTTGTTTTAAAATTATCTGATGGTTAAAAAACCGATCGTCTGTGGGCACGTCCATCGGTTAAAAATCCACGCATGCTCAGAATCAAGTCGACGCATGCTCGGAAGCATTGAACTTAATTTTTCTCAGCACGTCGTTGTGTTTTATGTCACCACGTTCTGACACGATCGGTTTTTTAACTGATAGTGTGTAGGCAAGACTGATGAAAGTCAGCTTCATCGGATATCTGATGAAAAAATACATCAGACAATTTTCATCGGATGAACAAAAAGCGTAATAAAGAAAAGAAACCGCCATAGTATAATTCTGTTTAGTAAGAATAGTAAAATGGCTAAATGGCTAAATGGCTCCTTACTGTTGTTGGTGCCTGAGACCCGGCACTGAGGCTGAAAGGCGTTTCGATTAGTGGAGAGATGGCCCCTAGTGCTGGGGAAGCTAGCGTGCGTTCCACCTCCAGATTCGGAGAACCAGCGAGACCGGAAGTGTGTAGCTGTGCGTAACCAGGTACCGCCTCAACGTACGCTTCGTTACCACGTCATCAGGAAGCGTTTATGACTTTCTTCTTGCCACTCCTCCATGAAGGCCAGATTTGTGGCGTTCACAACTAATAGTTGTCCTGTGGACAGATTCTTCCACATGAGCTGTGGATCTCTGCAGCTCCTCTAGAGTTACCATGGGCCTCTTGGCTGCTTCTGTAATTAATGCTCTCCTTGCCCGCCCTGTCAGTTTAGGTGGACAGACATGTCTTGGTAGGTTTGCAGTTGTGCCATACTCTTTCCATTTTTGGATGATGCATTGAACAGTGCTTCGAGAGATGTTCAAAACTTGTGTTATTTTTTTATAACCTAACCCTGCTTTAAACTTCTCCACAACTTTATCCTAGACCTGTCTGGTGTGTTCCTAGGCCTTTATGATGCTGTTTGTTTACTAAGGTTCTCTAACAAACCTCGGAGGGCTTCACACAACAGCTGTATTTATACTGAGTTTAAATTACACACAGGTTGACTTTATTTACTAATTAGGTGACTTCTGACTTCTGAAGGCAATTGGTTCCATTAGATTTTAGTTCGGGGTATCAGAGTAAAGGGGGCTAAATACAAATGCAAGCCACACTTTTCACATATTTGTAAAAAAACAATTAAATCAATTTATAATTTTCAGATATTTATTTGTGAAACATTTTGAAAACCATTCATCAATTCCCTTCCACTTCACAATTATATGCCACTTTGTGTTGATCTATCACATAAAATCCCAATAAAATACATTTACGTTTTTGGCTGTAACATGACAAAATGTGGAAAGTTTCAAGGGGTATGAATACTTTCTCAAGGCACTGTAAGTATATACAGTAAAGGAATCTAAGATCTAGGTGGCCCTAGCATCATATACTGTATATGCTTTAATGGTAAATGCATGCATACTAATTAAAGGGTTTGTAAACCTTCGTGTTTTTTCACCTTAATGCATCCTATGCATCCTATGCATTAGGGTGAAAAAACACCTGGCAGTCACCAGCCCCCCATTTTTACTTACATGAGCCCTGAATTTACCTCGCAGGGGGGCCGCTTTCCCTCTCTCCACGGTGCCGGCTCTTGATTGGATAAATTGATAGCAGTGCAGCCATTGACTCCCGCTGCTCTCAATAAAACCCAATGATGCAGGGGTGGGACTGAATCATACATTCGGCGGCTATGGACGCCGAATGAATGAATCTGGAGCACTCCCACAAGGTAACCCTCCGGGAGAGCGCTTCACCTATTGGGTTATATGATGCGGGGAGGAGCCACGAGAGCCGCAGAGGGACCCAGAACACAGTGTTCGGGGCCACTCTGTACAAAACGAACTGCACAGTGGAGGTAAGTATGACTTGTGTTAGTTATAGAGTGTACCTGGTAGTAGAGCCTGATTTGCAGGAGGAGACCTCTCTTACAGCTCTGGTTCGGGAGTCACTGGAGTGGGGACAGTGAGCTCGAGAACGCAGCGAGGTAGGAGTGCCGGGTTGTTGTAGTAGCCTGGCACAGTGGCAGGATGATGATCCTCCAGGGATGGCTGGAACTGTAGGCAGTAGTAGAGATGGTTGTAGGTCAGTGACCCAGGAGCTGGCGGGTACAGGAACAGCAGGAAGCTGGAGCAGGGTGAGACAAGCCAGGTTAGGTGTAACACAGAGCAGCAGACAGTAGCAGGGTCAGACAGGCAGGGTCGGAGCAGGTAATCAGACGGTTGGATACAGAAGACTAAGTGTGGTCAGAGGTACAGGCAAGGTCTGGCAGCAGGTAGGCAAATAGAAGACTGAGCAGGGTCAAAGCAAGCCAAGGTTGGGATTGGAGATAACGGATGGTCAAGCAGAGCTGGGTCGGTACAGGTAACAGATAAACAGATATGCAGATTACTGGTACAGAGCTGCAGATCAAACAGCAATGCATCATTGCAGCTGCTGGCTTTTTAACGGCATGATGGCGCCAAGTAGCGCTAACGCGCACACGCGTGCACACGTTTCGCATGCGCAATTGGCGCACAGGCCCAGATGGCTCCTGCTGCCTATTCTGCACAGCAGTGCGTGTGCGCATGCGCGCACGCAAGAGCCTTCTTCCCATACCAGCAGGTCCCTGACAACATGTTTGTTATTTTTTTTTTTTTTTATATAATTAAAGCTTTACAATCACTGTTATGTGTAACATTTATAGGTATTTTGTACATCTCACTACTGAGATGCTGGCTTAAAGATGACACGGTCATGTAAACATTGGTGTCTCTGCAGTTCCTGAGTGTGTTCACGAATCAGCCCCTGCTGCAACAACTCATATTGTGACTTGTGATCTTGCGGCAGTTTTGAAGTCTGAAGACTGAAGAGATGAGACTTGAGAAATGTTCCCTTCTGCCTGCAGCAGAATGAAAACATTAGACCAGAATATGCAAAGCCATTAGACAGGAGCTCAAAGACTGCTTGTGATAGTAATACAATGTCGAGCTTTCTTGAAATAATATAAAGTTGCTGTATATTTGTCCAGTTTATTGAAACTAGAGATTAAAATTCATATCACTCTAATAAAATCATCATTGAAAATGGTCGTACCTTTCCCTGTTATTCAGTATTATTTGCAATGGAATGACAGGCACACTTTAAAGTTTTAGCGCGGCTTTCTGTTGAGGTGTAATATCCTTCGGATATTTTCATAATTGTCATAACATGACAGTTATCCTATATGGTGCTTTTACTCAAATCACTTAATGACGTGACCCATGAAGTCTTAGCGCCCTCATACCCTCATCTATCAAGGCAACAAGATTCCACATGCTGCCTGTCACTTTGCATCAACGTAATGACAGACATAGCAGTTAGGGCGTCCTTAGATCTGCCCTGTTCAATGTCAAACTTATCTGAATGAAATGCAATAGTATATGCGGTAAATCTGTTTATAAAACCCGGCATTCTCTCTGCTACTCTTATGTCACATCGTGACAGTCATGTTTTGACAAATGATCCACATACTTGGCTATGTTGTTTGCATGAGGCTTGAGCTTAATCCCTTAGCAGTTTCTGATTTTGTTTCCTATACCACAAAATTCAAATCCACATGGCAAAGCCATGCCTGAGGTTAAAGGTCATATATATATAACTCATGTATAAGTTACCTTTAAGCTTGTGTGCATTGAAGCTGAACTACAGGCATACAGCTAAATACATAGCTGAAATACATATATGGGAGCTGCTTTACCTGCCAAAGAATTTAGTATTTCTTTCCAGCCTGATATTTACACAGCTCTGTGAGACACCATGGCCAGGCTGGGGAACTGGCTTTTCTCTACGGTTTGGTCACCTCCCTGTCCTCAGCCTGTGAATGGGCACTAAAGGAGAAGCAGAAGATTAACAAGATTTCCCCACTGCTCACCTCCCTGGTCAGCTTGCCACAGAACTAAACAGTTCCCCAGGTCTTTTCCAGTCCTGGACGATCCTTTATAAAGCCTCGTACACATGATCGGATTTTCCACAGACAAAGCCTCTGACTTTTGTCCTGCCCGTGAACTTGTATTGCATACAAACGGCAAAGAATTGTTAGCCAACGAACACAAAACAGTGTGTTTTTTTTTTGGCTCTTTAGCGCCACCGTTTGGGCAACTTCTGCTAATGTTGTGTTATGGTGAGAATTGCTTCTGAGCATGCATATTTGTACTTTGGATCTTTTTTTTTCGATTGACTTGTGTGCACACGATCGGAAAATCCAACATTACACATTTGTTGCCGGAAAATTTTAAAGCATGCTATCCCACATTTGTTGGCGTAAAATCCTACAACAATTGTCAGATGGAGCATACAAATGGTCAGATTTTCCAACAACAGCCTGCCATCACACAATTCCTGTCGGAAAATCTGATCATGTGTATGGGCCTTTATCCTTGGCCTTCCACTTTTGCAGACCTTCCCCTTGAATTTTTTCCAGGTCAACTTGGCACGGAGCCGGAGGGTTCTCTGGGACTTTTCAAAAGTCCAAGCTGACCCATGGAGCCTCAGCCAGTCACTTTTGCGGACCTTACCCTGGTCTTGATTTTCTTCAATGTCCCATCTAGTCAGCTTGGCATAGGGATGGATGGTTTTATGGGAGTTTTTCGATGTTCAAGCCAACCCCCTCTGAGCCTCAGCCTGCCACTTTCATGGACCTTACCCTGGTCTTGATTTTCTTCTATGTCCCATCTAATCAGCTTTGCTTGGAGTCGGACAGTTCTCTGGGAGTTTTTCGACGTTCAAACCAACCACCCCAGAGCCCCAGCCGGCCATTTCCACAGACCTGCTCCCAGACCCAGCCGCTACCACTGAAAGTTTTTCTAAATCTCTGCTCTCGTCACATATCAGTAAGTTCCAGGATGTGTATGTGGTAGAGGTGCACCAAAATGAAAATTCCAGTGCCGAAACTGAACATACAAATTCAGGATGCACTTGGCCGAATACTGAAACGGACATTTTTTTTAATTTTTTTATTTAAATGTGGCTGGTGCTTTTAAATTCAATGGGACGCATTGAAAAAAAAAATCTAACGGTTTATAACCGTCCCTTGTTCTATCCAAAATGAAAAACAAAAAAAATAAGGTTTTGCCCATATTTCTACTTTAAATAATCTGACATCATTGAACTAATTTTTGGGTGGCTGTTGTGGTAAACCACACATTGTACATCATCATTGCAAATAAGCCCAAATATGTTTTCTCCTAAAAAGATTTTAAAATGACCGATTCACATACACCACTCAAGACATTCAATTGATTAATCGACCATTTCTAGCCAATGTACTGGAATTTGACCAATGTCCGTGTTTAGTGTAATAACAATAAAAAATGAAAACAATGTATGTCTGGTCGAGACCAAGAATGATGAGGAAGAACAGCCAAATCATTTGGATTTGGAATTTCAGCAGATATTTGTGTGGTTATTACTCATGCAACCACCAGATTCTTGAAGGCCTCCGCTAATGTGTTTATGAGACTGGGCTCTCATGCTGATGAGCAATCATTTAATTGGGAAAGTCTACTGAAACTTGAGGTTTGACACCTGCTGCTTAGAGCAACATTTGATGAGATACATATGGTTAATAGTTAATGGCTCTTATTTAAAATGAATCACAAATGTAGCAAGGTCGTTGTGCTGTAGAGTTGTTTCAGATAGTTTGGGAAATCGCTTTTACTTTTTAAAGTTGGACTCAAGGCTAGCTTAAAGTTTTTTTTTCATAATAAGCATCCTTTACCTGCAGACATTCCTCTTTTCACTTCTTTATTGTTCATTTTTGTTCAGAAGTTGCTCTATTTCTTCTCTGTTCTGTTCACTTTCTGCTTGTCTGATTGTTACTCACCACCGTGAAGGGAGGCTTTACTGCGGTGGTTAGTGACGTTCTCGCCCCCTCCTGGGAACTACATCTGTGCGGCAGGACGCTCTCTACGTGTTAGAGACTTCAAGGAGGTGTGAATTACTGGGAGTGTTTCTCGTCGGGCTGGTTTACAACGAGAAACACGTTCGCGTGCATGCTTAGAAACCAGCGCATGATCAGAATAAAGTCTGAGACGGGAGCCCACCTTTGGTAAAAGTAACGTTCGTAATGGAGATAGCACATTCGTCACACTGTAACGGACTAAAAAAATTCCAAATTGTCTCTTACCAAACTTTTTCCTTACACGCAGTAACATGAGAATAGCAAAAGCAGCCCCAAGGGTTGTGCCAGTGGAATCAAACTTCCCCTTTATAGTGCCGTCGTACATGTTGTACTTCACCGTGGTTGAAATTGACGAGCTTTTGTCTTAACAGTGTGTATGCAAGGAAAGCTTGACAAGATTCTCGACAAGCCTAATAAGGAACTCGTCGAGGAAAACGATGTTTCATTTACGACGAGTTCCTCAGTCGTGTGTACGAGGCCTAACACGAGGAGCAACAGTAAGCGTATTCAAACAGCAGGCCAAGGTTAATACCAGGAAGGCAGCAGAGTGTGGTCAGAGGCAAGCCAAGGTCAAAGTCCAGAGTCCACAAAAAACGGTCAGGAGCGGGCCAAAAATGGGAGATCAAACAACGGGAGCATGAATGCATTAACACAGGTCATGGGTAGCTGAAGAACATCCGGCAATTAGCACATATCAGGACCTTTTTTTAAATAGGCAGCATGGCATCATTCCTGGATGTGCGCCAATGCACACTTGTGCACACAGATGCACCAATGTGTCAATGCACTCTGGTTACTGGCCAAAGTCTGTCCCAAGCATGAGTATGAGCATTAGTTGAACAAATATGAGCACGAGCATTAGCTGTAGAGTATTGGTCATGTGTCACCCTACAAGGTTTTGGAATGCATCTTTGCCCATACAGCCAAAAGAACATATGTGAAGTCAGTTACTCATCATGTTGGAAAACAAAGTCTAGCTTGCAATCAGCATTCCAGTTCAACCCATAGGTGTTTAATAGGGCTGATGTCAGGGCTCAAACCATGTCTTTATGGACCTGGCTTTATGTACAGTGGCACAATCATGCTGGAACAGAAAAGGGCCTTCTTCAAACTTAGAAACCCACACTTGTCTAAAATGCCTTTGATTGCCATAGCATTACCAGTACTCTTCACTGGGTACAGCTGAGCTCAATTATTTGGCTGGGCGTCCATACACATTAAACGGTATATTTAAAAAAAATATTTGCTGTGTAAATGCCTGAGCATTTGCAAAGTCATCACAAACATGGCGTAATTTGTTTAATATGTGGATTTCTAATGATCATCAGCTCCATCTAATGGCCATAGTGCGCTATTTTCCTGACTTTCCTGATGGAGCCGACAATCATAGGAAATACATATATTTGAGAAATAATAGGGATTATTCATGACAGCTGTGAGAATGCCCAATCATATTTTATATAAATAAGACCCCTTAGTGTATCATTCATGCCTTCCTCGCAAACAAAACTCCCTACTGCAGCAACCACAACACTTGTGATGTACACAAGGATGAAATATCTTCCATCAGGCCAGCAACTTTTACATTTGGTTTCTGCTGTAGAGCTGGACTTTGATGTCCAGGGACATAAATAATAGGAAATCAGATGTTTGAAGATATACACCCAATGCAGTTTAGATTAGGAGGGAATACTTTCAGTTGTGTTCATAGTCCTTTGCGCACCAGAAGTGATCAGTGGCGTGTTTTATGTTAGTACAGAACGGCTTTTGAACAGCCGTGGAAGGATATTATTTATCGAGCTGTAATAAGCAAAAAAATCTGTTTCATGCAGTGTATCACTGACACTGTTTTGCGGTTGCCTTGTGTGTCAGAGTTGATAAAAATCCCTATATGTTTTTATACTCAGGGATCAGTAAGGGATTTGGAATTTTTCTTCTTAATAAAATCTGTTAGACGTGTGTTTCTGTTTATATATAATAGAATCTATTGTGTATTTTCTGCAAAAAACACAGTAATTGACTTTCTAAAATGAGCATGAATAATAATCAACTTCTAATGATAATGGAACTGCTTTCTTCCCCGTAAAAATATTCAGTCTAGAGATCCAAAGTCAAATATTAAAGGGGATGTATTTGGGGTATACATTTCTTCTTTGTTATTGTCAGGTTTATGAAAGTATAAAAAGACAGTAATGCTGCTTACACGCGATCATTTTTCGGGTAGTAAAAAATTACGTTTTTTTTTATGTCATTAAAAACGATCCGTGTCCGCTCCAGAGCATTGTTCGGGTTCTGAAAAACTACCAAAAAAAAAATTCGAACATGCTCTATTTTTTCACGACGTTTTTAACGTTGCCGTTTTTAAGGTTGTAAAAAATGGTCGTGTGTGGGATTTAAAGACGTGAAAAATACGTGCATGCTCAGAAGCAAGTTATGAGACGGGAGCGATCGTTCTGGTAAAACTACCGTTCGTAATGGAGTAAGCACATTCATCACACTGTAACAGACTGAAAAGCGCGAATTGTCTTCTACTAACACAAAATCAGCTAAAGCAGCCCAAAGGGTGGTGTCATTTGAATGGAACTTCCCCTTTATAGTGCCAACGTATGTGTTGTACGTCACCGCTCTTTGCTAGAGCATTTTTTTTTCACGATCGTGTGTAGGCAAGGCCGTTTTAATGATTGGGTTGAAAAAAAACGTTGTTTTTTCTAGACGTTTCTAAAAACGTACTTACGCCGACGTAAGTGCAAATGTGTGCACGTAAGTGCAAATTGGCGCCGGACCCACAAACGAACATACGCCTAAAAACTGGCCACCCTACGCCGACGTAGCTTACTTACCCCGGCGTAGCGTGGGCGTACTTTTCGTCTGGACGCATGTTGCTGCTGACATTGATTAGACATTCAAACATGCAAATGAGGGAAATACGGCGATTCACGAACGTACGTGCGCCCGACGCATGCTGCGCGAGGTGAGCATAAGATGTACGTCCGGCGTAAAGTTATTCCCCATAGGTGAGACGCAACCCAGCAACAGACATGCAAAGGTCTGCCCCACAGATCACAGGCTGGCGTATTGGGCGTACGTTATGTTCACAGCGTACATGGTGATCTGGCGTAGCTTAGTCAGTTGTGCCGGCGTAGTTGTGAGCATGCGCATAAGGTTGCAGTTTCATGCATCCACGTCATGACTACGTCACGGCGAATGCGCAGTTCGTGATACGCCAGACGTAAAACACTGTACCACACTGCAGTTACGCCCACTTCCACCTACGCCGGTCTGCGCCTTCGAAAAATACGCCACGCCGATGCAACGTTGGGAGCAATAGCTTGCTGAATACAGTGCATGCCTCTCTGCACTGCGCCAGCTTGGCATAAGGCGTTTGTTCTACGGCGGCGTAATGTGCACCCAACTCTCTGTGAATCTGGGCCTTTGTTTTTTACAACCCGAAAAATTATCGTGTGTACGCGGCATTAGGCTCCGTCCTCACTAGTGCAACTTGTCATGCAACATGTGAAGTCACATTACAAGTCAAAAACCAAGCATTTAAATGGCCACTGTTCTAAAAAAAAAAAGATTCCTGCCAATATCTTGCGACTTTAATTCCATAGAGTGTAATAAGTCAACTTCAAGTCACAAGAAAGTTTCACTGGGAATTGTGTAACTTTGGAGTTAATTAATGAGAACGGAGCTTAAACTGGAAATATTATGTAGTATTCTTTCCAGCCAGCAGGTGGAGCTTTAGGCTTTTTACATGTTTCCTTTATCTCATTTGCACCTTTGTTGTAAAAAATGCAGTAGTTTACAATGTTCAGTAAGTGCAACTGAACTTTACTGTACATACACAAGTGAAGGGGTCCAAGGTGTGACTCATCCCTAATTTTAGGGCTCTGTATGAGGTGTCAGTCAGACAAATTCAGTTTCAATGCACACCATGCCCCTATTTTTAGATATTATACCATGAGAGTCTTTTGTTCTGTAATAAAGTGAAGTTTCCATCCCAATTTTTTTTTTCATTATTGTGCTCATTAGACCTAAAAAATAAAAAAAATTTTTACTCATCTGGAAATGCCTGTTGCTATGCGGTCCCACGAAATCTGCCTTTGGAATCACCTAGGATTATGACGTCATCTCCCTCTAATGCTCCTGGGAAATGTGTGTCATAATTTCCCAGGATGCAGTGCGCTACCCAATTATCACTCCCCATCCAAGACTTCCAGGAAGTGCTTGTGGCCTTCACAATGCCCACAAGCAAAATGACAACGGTGTGGACATAGTTTTATAAACTATCTTTTTTGAATAACTATGCGGAGCGGCGGCGGATTGTAAAATAGTAAGTGACCGGATTTATATTATAAAAACGCAGGATGAAAGGACATACATTTAAAAAATGCTAATTGTGGTTGGAACCCCACTTTAAATGTTCATTCATAAAACAGATTGGGGTTGGTTTATTAAAGGCAAATAGACTGTGCACTTTTGTACTCTGAAAGTGCAGTTGCTCTAAAGCTTAAATGAGCTTAGTAAATGAGGTAAAGCTTCACTTTGCAAAAAAATACTCAATCATGTGCAAAGAAAAAAAAAACAGCATTTTTGCTTGCACATGATTGGATGATGGAAGTCAGCAGAGCTTCTTATCATTTACTAGAGAAGCATATAAGCAGAAGTTCCACTTTTGGGTGGAACTCCACTTTAGTGCACAGAATGCATTAAGATAAAAAATCTTCTGCTTTTACTGTTTTATTTTTATTTCTTTATTAAGTTTTTTTCCAACATTACAAACAAATAAATACATATTATACAGACATAGTCTCAGTAAAGCCCCCTATTTTGCCTTTACAACCACTTTAGGGCCCATACACACGATCAGAAAATCATATGAAAAATATTGCTTTCAAAGCGATCGTATAATAATATGATCAGAAGCACAGAGCTTTCAAGAGCCAATCATGACAGAATGGACCATCATGAACATTTTTCTCGTACATATACCGGATTGTATATTTTCATGTAATCACCACAGTTGTCTTTCGAATATACAATACCAATACACTACAATACATAACATCACTTTCAAATTTTTGTTTGGTCATATGAGAATGTT
The DNA here is from genome assembly GCA_029574335.1 of Rana kukunoris. Lineage (NCBI taxonomy): Eukaryota > Metazoa > Chordata > Amphibia > Anura > Ranidae > Rana > Rana kukunoris. The sequence continues at coordinate 36,713,019 of CM056055.1, forward strand.
CATAACTTTAGTAACCTCTTCATTTTCGCAATGGGACTAGCATGCAAAATAAAAAAATGGATGATCGTTCATCCGATAAGCTCATCGTGTATACCAGGTATACAGTCATTTTTGTTATACCACTTTACCAAGCTATGTGGTACTAATAAGCCAACATTTTTTTTTTGGGGGGGGGGGGGGGCTTTTTTACCATTATATAAGGGCAGGTGTATGTGTTTGACGTCTCCCATTAGGTTGTGTAGCATATTTGACAGATGTGGAATATGATATTTAAATTTTCTTTGTATTGAATATAATGGAACAACTGTACTCTAGCCCCAAACAATAGAACAGTGGTTTTTAACCTGGGGGTTGGGACCCTTTCAGGGGTCAAATGATGATTTGCCAGGGGTCACCGAATCCTGGGCTGTTCCTGAAGTTCGTACCGCTCTCCCAGCATTTTTACAACCACCCAGCTGGGCTGTTGCTGGAGCCCGCGGCTGCCCACTCAGCCTTTTCGCAGCCGCTCATTTAGTTGACGGCATGGCTGGGGGACACAGACTAGTGGTCAGCTAACTGGTGAGGGATGTGAAGTGGGAGGGGCTGGAGGAGACCTCAGATTTTGGCATAGGTGAGAGAGATAAAAGGGAAAGAAAGGAGAGCAAAGAGAGAGTGGTACATCCTAAAATTTACCATACGTTTTTTTAATACTGTAAAACTGGAAGGGACTCAAGGAGCGCTAAATATCCATGGGTTAGGGGCGGAAAATCCTTGTCTTGCCTTGGGTGCTGACAACCCACACTACGGAAATAATTTTACTGTTGGGGGTCCCCACAATTTGGGAAATGTTATCAAGGGGTCACGGCACTAGAAGGTTGAGAACCACTGCAATAGAACATACAATTTGATATTATTATTGATTTTAGCTATTTATCCAGCTCTTCTCATACAGGTACAGTCACATCACTCCCTGCCCTCAAGGAGCTTACAATCTATTACATAGATAGGCAAACATACCAAGGGCAGTTTGAAGAGGAGCCAATTAACCTACCAACATGTCTTTGGAGTGTGGGGAGAAGCACTTACCTTTGATTTTCAAGAACAAAAGATGAATAGGACAGCTACACTCCAATCCAACGTGACTTTATCGTAAAAAGCTGGAAACTGGCACTACGAGTCACAGCAATGAAACCTAGGACAGCTGACGCGTTTCACAGTAACTTAGTGTTTACTCATAGCTCATACCTTTGATTTTCCTTACCTACTGTAATTCTGCACTAACAGGCCAAAAGGAATGCTGCCCATATACGACTTAAAAAATAAATATAATCCCATTGGCAGATAATTCTATATAATTAAAGCCAAACATTTCTTTTTATACCTTTTAAGCCATTTCAGATTATTGTACATTTTTAGTTGTATTGTCTGTGGTAACCTGTGATCAGCTGTCTCAGGAAGGTAGAGCAGAAACTTCCAGCGCACACAGTCGCATTGGAATGTTTGTCTATAATAGACGCCATCATTGTGCCTCCACCCTCTTCTTGGGCTTTCTATTCACAAAGCACGGCCTGGCATGATATACTCCTGTTGTGCAGTTTTTATATATAAGTTATGAGAAAATGTATATATTTTTTCACTGTTCTGATCTAGCTGCCCAAATGCAAAGTAAACCAAAGCTATTGACTTCCTCTGAAATCATGATTGGTGATTTTGACATCCTGGAGAAAGTGGTATGGTTGTCCATTGGGGGGGGGGGGGGGCTGTATTTGTAGAACCCCTGCCTCAGAAATTGTTATTTTAAGTTTCTGTGGATTAAATGCACCGTCACTAAATGTCTATTACCTATCTCTGGAAATACCCAAAGTAACCAGTTTAATTGCATCAGACATTTTTCAACACTAGATGGCAGCGTTGCATGTGTCAGTGCAGCAAATTAGCACTAATTCTTCAGCCTCTTTCTCTAATTTGTGCTGCTATATAATTTTTTAGGAATTTTTCAGACGATTCTCACAAAAATACCTTTTACTCTAGGGTTCATTTGTAAGCTAAGTTTGCTTTACAGGGTATAGAATTAGAATGACATTTTTAAGTAGGCCATTCTACACAATTAGCTTTAATTTAGTGCATATTATATTGAAGGTTCACCTGTCCTGGTGCAGAATGTTATACCTGAAATACATATAGTGATCTGTGTGTATTGATGCTGTTTTTTTAATAGATTTTTGGGATGAATTAATTACTTTAGGATTAGCTTTTTCAATGTGGACCTCTCGCTTTCTCATAGTAGTACATTAACCACTTGTCTACCGGGCCTATTTTGGCACTTCTTTCCTTCATGTAAAAATCTAAATGTTTTTGCTAGAAAATTAATCAGAACCCCCAAACATTATATATTTTTTTTAGCAGACACCCTAAGGAATAAAATGGCGGTAATTGCAACTTTTTTTCTCGCACGGTATTTGCGCAATAATTTTTCAAACGCCTTTTTTTGGGAAAAAAATGGTTTCATTAATTAAAAAATAACAAAACAGTAAAGTTAGCCCAATTTTTTTGTATAATGTGAAAGATGCAGTTACGCCGAGTAAATAGATACCTAACATGTCACGCTTTAAAATTGCGTGCACTCATGGAATGGCGCCAAACTTTGGTACCTAAAAATCTCCATAGGCAACGCTTTAACATTTTTTACAGGTTACTATTTTCGAGTTACAGAGGAGGTCTAGTGCTAGAATTGTTGCACACGCTCTAACGCACACGACGATACCTCACATGTGGGGTTTGAACGGCGTTTACATATGTGGGCGGGACTTGTTTGCATGTTCACTTCTGCACGCGAGATAACAGCGACAGGGGCTTTTGAATTTTTTTATTATTATTTATTTTTATTTTACTTAATATTTTTTATTTTTACACTTTTTAAAAAAAAATTATTTGGATCACTTTTATTCCTATTACAAGGAATGTAAACATCCCTTGTAATAGGAATCCGTGTGTAGGTCCTCTTTATGGAGAGATGTGGGGTCAATAAGACACCACATCTCTCCTCCAGGCTTACAAGCATGAAATCGGTGAAAAAAAAATCACCGATCACATGCCTCCGACAGTCATAGAGATGACTGTGACCGTCTGGTCACCAGTCATCTCTATGGATCTGCAACGAGCGCCGACCGATTCGCTCTCCGAGCCTCCGATGGCATGGGAGAGCCCGGAGAAGCACCGGATGGCGGCGGGAGGGGGGCGTACCCTCCCGCTGCCTATAAGAACGATCAAGCGGCGGTTCCGCCGCTTTGATTATTCTTATGGTGCACAGAATCGCCGGCTGAAGACGGCGATATCTGAATGATGCCTGTGGCGTCCTCGGTAGACAAGCTGTATTTGTTAAAACACATTTCATATATTTTCCTGTTTATACAAGAATGGGAGAGGGAGGGAATTGTGAGCCAATCACACGTGGAAACAGGAGGGAATGTATACGGATGACCTCATCCAACTGCTATCACCCAGTCACAGGCAGGGGGCGGAATCCTGGACCAAGCTATGATTTTTAAATCTAGTAGTGAAAAGTGAGGTCCCTGTCTGACTGTAACACATTTTCATAAGGTAAAGAGTTTACTTTGGTGCCAAATAGTTAGCTTCTTCTTTTGGGAGTGGGCATTTTCTTTACATCTGTTTATTTATCAATGAATGCAAGGATTCTTAACTTTAGGAAAAAATTACGATAATGAGAGGAGAGAGATCACCTCAGGTGTTTTCCGGCCCATCTGAAACAATTAGAAACAAGATGGTCCTGGTGATCTTTCTCCATATTCACTTTTAATATGATATTGCTTTGCATTATGCTGTAAGAAAATTATGCTCTAATACAGGGGTCTCCAAACTTTCCGAACAACAGACCAGTTTACTATCCTTCAGAATTTAGATGGGCTTGACTGTGGCAGTGGGAATAGAAAATATCTTGGCGTCAGTAACAATGCCCTATAAATGGTGCCCATGAGAAAAGATGTGCCATTGTTGGTATCAGTGGGAAGAACAGTGCTCCATCATTGGTTTTAGTGGGAGTAATAGTGCCCCACTCTTGGTGCCAGTGGCAGGAATTGTGCCCCCTTGTTAATGTCAGTGGGTGGAATAGTACCCCAAGGGCTGCATAAAGGCAAGAGAAGGGACACATCTGTCCCCCAGGCCGCAGTTTGTAGACCACCGCTCTAATGTACAGGGTGTACTTTTTATCTTCACCTCAACGCTGTATCCTGGCCTAGTCCAACAAGGCCCAGGCCTAGGGCAGCACTTTGCAGGGGGGCAGCATGGAAAGAGTCTCTGCCGGCTTGCGCTACACTGTTAGTGTAACGCCAGTCTTATGGGGCGGACTGGGCTGTGAGGCAAATTAGTCTTGCGTCCCCATAAAGTGGCCGCACTGCTTCCGGTATGCGGGCAGCCAGCATTCCGTGGGGGGCCTTCTAATTTTGACTGTCCTTTCATCGTGGACCACAAACCTTCCTCACTGTGCTATATGTTTTCTGTTGCACCATTGCCATGATTATATCCTCTCAGGCCTCGTACACACGACCAAAGAACTCGTCGGAAAAGACACATCGTTTTCCTGGATGAGTTCCTTGTTAGGCTTGTCGAGAAACTTGACAAGCTGTCTTTGCGTACACACAGTCAAGACAAAATCTCCTCGTTCTCAAACGCGGTGACTTCAACACATACAACGGCAGGGGAAGTTTGATTCCACTGGCACAACCCTTGGGGCTGCTTTTGCTAATCTCATGTTACTGCGTGTTAGGAAAAAGTTTGGTAAGAGACATTTTCACTTTTCAGTCTGTTACAGCGTGACGAATGTGCTATTTCCATTACAAACGCTACTTTTACTGAAGGTGCGCAGGTTTCTAAGCATACACATCAACGTGTTTCTCGTCAAAAACCAGCCCGATGAGGAACACGACGAGGAAATTGAGACTCCCGTCGAGGAAAAAGAGAACTTGCTCTTGCATACACACGACCGCTTTCCTTGGCAAAAAAGCTCTCCCACCAAGTTTCTTTTCATAAAATTATCAGAAATGTGTGCTTAAATTAGAACTATAGACAACACTTTTATTTCATTCTGGATAGAGTAAGGGAGGGTTATAGCCCCTGTCAGTTTATTTTTTACCATCTCTGTCGAATTGCTGAGATTTCCCTTCACTTCCTGCCCCATAGCCAAATAGGAAGTGAGAGGAAATCTATTCAAATTAAGGGAATTCATTGCCTCTCCCCCCCCCCAGGCCCTTAAAAATAGTGTCCCCCTTGACAGGAAGGGGTGGGTCATATTTAAATTAGGGGGTGCACACGTTTAGTCAGACCTACTGCTTCACCTAAACTATTTTGTATTCATTTATTTGTTTTATGGGTTGATAACAAAAAAAAAATTAAGTTTTAAGGATCAGTGGGATGGATGCGTGGTGAGAAAGCACATTGCCCCAGCATTGAAAGTCAATAGTTAACTGTATGCCTAGAAGGCATCTTTAAGACTTGTGTCAATGAGCTTTGGACTTCTGTCAATGGATTCAGTTTGACATAGGTCTGAGATCATTCATAAATCATTGATAGGTGTATTTGACCTGCATTTGGACTCCCTAAATTGTACAGTGACATGTACCGGTAGGCAGAGCTGGATCATCCACTAGGCCGGTGTTTCTCAACATTTTTCAGTCGAGGCACCCTTTAAAGTATGGACAGTCGCGAGGCACCCTGTCCTAAAATGTAGAAACATCTGCACACGTAGGACACCCAACGTTAGAGCTGCAAGTTGGTACTGAGGAGGCAGAGTAGGGTCAAACAAGCTTGCAATGCAGGTGACTGACCTCCTCCTTATCAACTGATGATGTCATTGGTTGTTAGCAGGTCAGCAGCTAGAATGTCCTAATGGTACACAATGAAAACCTGTGGCTTTGTGTAACTAAAAGGCAGGCTTCATTCACCCTACGCCTTGCATACAATTTTTGAGCAATTTTTTGGGCATTTTGCTGAGGCACCCCTGAAAAAAACTCAAGGCACCCCAGGGTGCCGGGAACCCTGGTTAAAAAAAAAAAGCTGCACTATTCAACTTAGACAGGACCTAGGTTGTAAACCAGGACAATAGTGCATTTGGTCAAAGCTGTGCACCTGCCTATCACTGTGCAAGAGTAGAAGCACTTGTCAGCATTTGGTGGCTAATCAGTTAGGCCATGCCATTGCAGACAATACCAACAGGGTACCACCGGTTCATTTTCCATATGTTTCTGTCTGCAGGTGTAGCATAGAGTACCGAAGGCAGTGAAGGTCATTCCTCTCGTTATACATGGGTAGGCTTTGTTGGAATTTTGTAAGTAGAAAATAAAGCATACAGCATGTTTTCCCTAAAGTGGTAGTAAACCCTAACTATAACCATTCTTAAAAACGTATTATAACATAACCTATCCTGCATAGCCTGTACAAACAAGATTGGTGGGAATACCATTTTTTTAATTCTGTCCGGTTACTTAAATCAGCAGCTCCAACTTTCTTGTGTCAAAGAGTGGCTGCTGAAAGGAAAAGAAAGGAGTGCTGACAATAAAAGCCTATGGGTGACGTCACAGCTCCAGGAATTCCCGGCTGTTTAGCGATTCCTTATACAGGGCAGTTGGAGCTGCTCTATCACATGACCTGACCAGATTACAAATAGGTAAGAGGAGGAAATGTTTCTAAAAGACGAGTTTACCGTTTGTTAAAAAAATAAATAAAGATTTTGCAGGTGAAAAAATGTGCTTATTATTTTTTGGACGTCAAAGGTTCAATTGTGTATAGCTTTAGTGGTCAGCAAAGGTAGATCAATTCACCAGTGTTCACTGCTCAATGAACCCTTACCAACCTCAGGACAAACTCTACGGTTCCACGGAGCCCAGATTGAGAATGACTGGGCTATTGGGACATGCAATTCTTATTGTCCATTCTTTCTGCTGCACAATTATGCAATACCATTTACATAAAGCCTTAGGCCCCTTTCACACGGACGGACCATATGTCTGCTTTTTCATCCATCCATGGGATGAAAAAGGGACATAAATTGGTCCCTATGAGATCGTGGGTGTCAGCGGATGAACACCGCGCAATTGTCAGTTAAAGCGACGCAGTGTCGAAAGCTGAAATTTCGCCTGGGCAGGAAGGGTGTATATGTGCACAGTAAGCAAGTGGTTGAGGGTGCACAGGCGCCACCCCCCCCCTATCTATGCTTCCACCCCTTGCAGGATCCCGGATGCATAAATTCCAATGGCTGGGATGTTTTTTGTAGCATGTGATTAGAGCCATAGGCTCTATTAAGCTTCAAAATAGGATGGGCTCAGGACGCAGAGCTCTGCGAACTGAGTCCACCCAGTTGTGTTACAATAGTGAATGAATATTTCATGCTGAATCTCCGATTGACCCGTTTCCCCGATTGGTCGAGAGGAGAAGCATTCCGATTGCCGGCCGCGGATGAGGGAGGAGACGGAAGACGCTGAGCAGGAGAAGGGGGAGCTGCCCGTGATGCTCACTGCCCGTGATGCCTCCCATAGATGGGGTAAGTGCTCCAGCCTGGGGGGGGGGGGTGGTGTGTGCACTGTTTGCCACCCCCCAAAATAAAATTACCATCAGATGCCACTGGTAGATTGTTTTAAAAAGACCCGGATTCTTTCCTAAACGTACATAGAATAGGTAAGTTTATAGGTAAGTTGATCCAGGGTAAATCCGATTGCCTCTCGGGGGTTCAGGAAGGAATTTTTTCCCCTGCTGGAGCAAATTGGATCATGCTCTGCTGGTTTTTTTTGCCTTCCTTTGGATCAACTGTAGGTATAGAATATATATAATCTTTGTTGGTTAAACTGGATAGACTTGTGTCTTTTTTGAACCAGATTAACTATGTACGGTAACTATTTGAGTTGATTTACTAAAACTAGTGAGTTCAAAATTTGGTGCAGCTGTGTATGGTAGCCAATCAGCTCCTAACTTCAGCTTGTTCAATTAAACTTTGACAAAAAAACGAAAACTGATTGTTTTTTATGCAGAGCTGCACCAGATTGTGCACTCTCTAGTTTTGGTAAATCAACCCATGTGTCTTAACGTGACAAAAGGTTCCCTTTTTAAAAAAGATAACAAACATGTCATACTTACCTCCACTGTGCAGCTCGTTTTGCACAGAGTTGTCCCAAACATCCCATTCTGGGGTCCCTCGGCGGCTCTCTTAGATAACCCCCTTGGAGAAGCAGTCATACACTCAGCGTCCATAGATGCCGAGTGTATGACTCGGCCCCGCCCCCGCCACCCGCATCATTGGATTTGATTGACAGCAGCAGGTGCCAATGGCTGCGCTGCTATCAATCTATCCAATCAAAGCCAGGACTCCGTGGAGAGGAAGACGGCAGGGACATGCCGAGGAGATAAAGGAGCTCAGGTAAGTAAAACGGGGGACTGGGAGCCAGTGATTGCCAGTTTTTTTTTCACCTTAATGTATAGGATGCATTAAGGTGAAAAAACACGAGAGTTTACAACCCCTTTAAAGCAGATGGTTCACCCCAAAAAAATATTAAAAGCCAGCAGCAACAAATACTGCAGCTGCTGACTTTTAATATTAGGACACTTACCTGTCCTGGAGTCCAGCGGCGTCCGCAGCAGAGGACGAGCGATCGCTCGTCTCCCTGCTGCTCCCCCCTCCATCCACGGTGAGGGAACCAGGAAGTGAAGCGCTCTGGCTTCACTGCCCGGTTCCCTACGGCGCATGCGCGAGTCGCGCTGCGCCCGGCGATTGGCTCCCGCTGTGTGCTGGGAGCCGAGAGTTCCCAGCACACAACGGGAAAAGCCCGTCTTTTGCCCGAGACTGCGGGCCGGAAGTGGGTGCAGATACCTGTCTTTAGACAGGTATCTGCACCCCCTCCCCCCTGAAAGGTGTCAAATGTGACGCCGGAGGGGGGGAGGGTTCCGATCAGCGGATCTTCACTTTAGGGTGGAGATCCGCTTTAAGTTAGTATGTATTATTATGTACATTGGGCCATATTTTTTTACATATGCAGGCTGTTACTTCTGCTTTACTTTTTCCCAATGCTTTGATGTGTTCTTAGCTTAATTCAAGTCTGCCAAGATAATAAATAATAAAACCATAGTTTCTCAGCAATCTCTAATAATGTGAAACACCCACAATGGCCCAAAACAATAGACTGTCTGTACTCTATTGTGATGGGAAACATCCACAATGTCAATGATACCTAGAGATAAAGGAATGTAAGCTTTAGATCACAATATTAAAGTGATTGTAAAGTCTCGTTTTTTTTTTTTTTTTTTCAAATAACAAACATGTTATACTTACCTCCTCTGTGCAGTTGGTTTTGCACAGAGCAGCCTCGATCCTCCTCTTCTTTGGTCCCTCTTTGCTGCTCCTGGCCCTTCCCTCCTATCGAGTGCCTCCTCAGCCAGAAGCTTTCTATGGGGGCACCTGAGCCGAGTCAGAGCTCCGTGTTTCAACTCAGACATGGAGCCCCGGCCCCGCCCCCCACTCTTTCACCTGATTGGCTGGCTGACTTTTATTGACAGCTGTGGGAGCCCATGGTGCTGCTGCTGTGTCTCAGCCAATCAGGAGGAGTGTCCCGGGCAGCTAAGACACTTGTGGACATCGCTGGCGAGAGTAGGGGCTCAGGTAAGTAATTAGGGGGTGCTGGGGGGCTGCATTCAGGGCCATCTTAATAGAATCATGGGCCGCTGGGCAAAGTAATGCACTGGGCCTACTACAATGGAGACAGTGCAGGTAAACAGACATCAACTACATGAACAATCATTCTGTACAACAAAGAAACAGTGGGGAAAATACTACATACATAAGGTAACAAAGCCGTCCTGTGCATAAAATGTATCTGCTAGATTGATCCCAGCACTAAGGCCCCTCTACGCCCTAGATATCCTACCAGCACTCTGACCCCGCTACATCCTAGATATCCCCCCAGCACCAGTAACCATATACCAAGAGATACACCTTGTATTGTGATCCCACTACATCCCTGATACCCCCAACACTGTGGCCTCTCTACATCCCTGATACCTCTAGCACTATAGCCACCCAAGCTACCCCAAGCATTGCTAACCATATACACCCCAGATCCCCCTCAGCATTGTTTTCCCCCCATACACCCTTGACATCCCCCAGAACCATTATTCCTTCCATGCAGTACCCCCCTTTTCCAGTGGAGATACAGTGCATATAAACTTTTGTCTCTGTGCCCACATCCAGCACTGCACTCGCATATACCAATAATGCAGGCAGGGGTGGGAGAATCCCTCTGGGCATTCCAAGCCTTTCGGTGTAAACAGTGCTGCTACTTCTGCAGGTGGGCTCCAGCTCCTACCCCACAGCCTTCGAGTGCCGAGCATTCATCACTGGCGCTCCTGCCCTGCCTCTCCCTTCTAACTGTGAAATAATAGGTATAGTTCTGCACAGCACAATGCACTGCTGCCAGCCTGCATCCTCTGTGTATACATTACTCTCAGTGCCATCATGAGGCCCCCAATTTCTGGACAGCGTGGGCTCAAGGACTAGTTAGTTTGGGGAAAGTGCAGGGGCCCCTTTGAAGCTGGGGCCCCTGGGCAGTGCCTAGGTGTGCCCTCTCATTAAGACAGCCCTGGCTGCATTAAGATAAAAAAACTTTCTGCCTTTACAAGCCCTTCAAGCTCAGGAGCAGCAGTCTTCTATCCATGACGTTCATTAGGTGTTTTTATTTTTTCTTCAGAGCTCTGCGATTTGGTCATGATGATATATATTCCATTGATTCATGTGAACTGTGAACGATAAAGATAGGTCCGCATATTTCTAGAGCAGAGTGGATGTTTCTGTATTCCGTTTTTCTGCTTTCTGCAGTCAGGCATGTGTCCGGCTCATAATCCTTGACCCAAATGCAAATTCCAATTACGAAGCAGTGTAGGTTCTCGGATGGTATTTCACATTGTGGATTCCGGTGGGGTTAGATTACCTCTTACAAGAAGTACGTATAAGAAAAATAAAATAGTTGTGGCTGAATTAATGGAATTTCTAAAAAAGAAGCTATTGTGTTTTGGAAAAATACCCTGTCTCCCTATGATAAAGTGCATATGAATATCTTTTTGTATGTGCATTGAGGATTATTAACCTTGTCAGAAGCCATGCAGATGATTAATAGCAGGACATTAATGGTGCAGAAATGAGCAGGTAACATTACATTAATACACACCAGGCACATGACATAAGTAAGGTTGCTGTAAAACAACTGAAGAGGCTCTTGGCCGGATGGACCAAACTACAAACTGAATGGCCGGGACTGCGCCCAGTTTCCTAAGCATGGTATGTGGCTATTCCTTCTGTAGCCACATTTGTTTGGCAGGGTGCTGCGTAGGGGTATGTTACAGTGCCAGTCTTTGTCTATCCCACAGGAAAGGCCTCCAGGCTTCTCTAATGCGCTAATAAGATCATGTCTACAGGCCTGGCGTGTATATAAGCTTCTACTGTCCTGGCACTCTCTCTGTCTGCCTTTAATAGGGCAATGCTTTTGCATGACTTTATCTGAAAATTCAACTTAAAATGGAACCTAGGCAAGCAGCGAAACGCATAGGTGAATTTGGGAACTATTTTACCTACAAACAGGTTTTTATTTCTTTTGACCCAATTTTGAGATTTACATAGCCTGCCAGACACCACATCCAGGCTGGTGACCTGACTTTTCTAATGCAGTATTAAACCCAAATGCAAACATGTATTATATTGGAGCTTACTATTTCTTATGCCGCATACACACAACTGTTTTTCATGACGTGAAAAATGCAATTTTTTAAATTGGTCATTAACCACTTAAGGACCAGACCAATATGCTGCTAAATGCCCAAAGGTGTTTTTACAATTCGGCACTGCGTCGCTTTAACAGACAATTGCAATGTGGCTCCCAAACAAAATTTACGTCCTTTTCTTCCCACAAATAGAGCTTTATTTTGATGGTATTTGATTGTCTCTGCAATTTTTATTTTTTGCGATATAAATGGAAAAAGACCGAAATTTTAGAAAAAAAAAAGATATTTTCTACTTTTTGTTATAAGAAAAATCTAATAAACTAAATTTTAGTCAAACATTTAGGCCAAAATGTATTCAGCCACATGTCTTTAGTAAAAAAAAAAAAAAGCAAAAAAAAAAAATAGCTACCTAGCGGCAACAGTGACACTAATACAGCGATCAGAAAAATCATCGCTTAGTGACACTGGCAATAGGGGGTGAAAGGGTTAACTAGGGCGGTGATCAAGGGGTTAAACCTCTATTAGGGGGGGCTACCCTGGACCTAACACTAACTGCCTGTCACACTAACTGCACACTGACACTAAATGCAGTGATCAGTAAATATATGATCACTGCAATTAGTGACAGTGTGACAGGGGGCTGGGGTGATCGGAAGGGGTTAATGTGCCTATGTGTGTGGTGTCAGTGTAGTGTTGGTGCGACTTACTTGTGATGTCTTCTCTCCTCTCTGAAAATACCGCCGAGAGGAGAGCTGATATCACTTCCTCTGCCAGTGTTTACATTACATAGGCAGAGGAAGTGCACTGCAGGGAGGACGCGGATTGGCTGGGAGCGATCCGGAGGGGGCGGACAAAACCAAACAGCCGCCCCCTCATCCCGGATCGCTCCTGCAGCCACGGGGACCGCCGCAAGTACCGGGGGGGGGTCTGATCGGACCCCCGACCCACGTCTAGGCAGGGACGTACAGGTACGCCAATGTGCCTGTCTGTGCCATTCTGCCAACGTAAATGTACATGCGGCGGTCCTTAAGCAATTAAAACGATCATGTGTGGGCTCCAGAGCATTTTTCATGACTTGAAAAATGGGCATTAAAAATTTAGAACATGCTCTAATTTTTCGCGCCATTTTTCACCTCGTTGTTTTTTCACGTCGTCTGTAGGCTTTAACGACGGGAAAAAAACGTGCATGCTCAGAAGCAAGTTATGAGACGGGAGCGCTCGTTATGGTAAAAATAGCGCTTGTAATGGAGATAGCCGATTTGTCACGCTGAAACAGACTGAAAAGCACGAGGACTGAAAAGCGCAAATCGTCTCTCACCAAACTTTTACTAACACAAAATCAGCAAAAGCAGCCCAAAGGGTGGTGCCATCCGAATGGAACTTCCCCTTTATCGTGCTGTCGTACGTGTTGTACGTCACCGCGCTTTGCTCGAGCATTTTTTTTCACAATCGTTTGTATGCAAGGCAGGCTTGACAAAAATCACGTTGAGAAAAAACATTTTTTCCATGACATTAAAAACGGTCATGTGTACGCGGCATAAGGCCGCATACACACTGGACATTTTTACAGCCGCTGTTTTTGGCTTTTTTTCTGCAGCCAGAAAACTCCTTAGCATGTTATCCTATGTGTTCATGCACACATAAGAGGTTATTTATGAAAGGCAAATCCAAATCCACTACAAGTGCAATCTACAAGTGCAAAGTGCACTTGAAATTACACTGAAAGTGCACTTGGAAGTGCAGTCGCTGTAAATCTGAGGGGTAGATCTGAAATGAGGGGAAGCTCTGCTGATTTTATCATCCAATCATGTGCAAGATAAAATGCTGTCCCCCTTAGATCTACAGCAACTGAACTTCCAAGTGAATTTTCAGTGCATATTCAAGTGCACTTTGCACTTGTAGTTTGCGCTTATTGTGCAAAGTGGATTTGCCTTTCGGAGATAACCCCCATAGGCTGTTAGTGTTTTTGGGGGTGTTTTCTGGCTGGAAAAAAAACAGAACGAGTGGCTTTAAGGCCTCATGCACACTGGAAGTTTTTGCAAGTTTTTACAGCAGCTGTTTTTTTCTTCAGATGTTTTTTTCTACAGTCAATAAACTCTCCAGCATGTTATCCTATGTGTCCATGCACACACAGGCTGTTAACTGTTTTTGGCTGGGGCGTTTTTTGACTGTAAGGCCTCATGCACACTGGAAGTTTTTGGAAGTTTCCTAGTTCCAGTCATTAAACTGTCCATCATGTTATCCATGCACACATAGGCTGTTATCAGAAGTTTTGAGCAGTGGCGTTTTTGAGCAGTAAAAAACAAAAACAAAACTAGTGGGTTCTGAAAGACGTTTTTTAGCTGTAAAAACGCCCCATCGCTGATAAACGCTCAAAAACTTCAATCCCCAGCGTTTTTTAACGTTTTTTGATCCATTGAAAAAAAAAAAGAAAAAAAAATGTTTTTTTCCTTTGACTAAAAAACACTAACGCAGAAAACCACTAACAAAAGCAAAAAAACGCTATTGAAAAAACGTTGAAAAAAGTTGAAAAACTCACTGCAAAGCTACTGGCGGTTTTATAACATTATTTTAACATCCAGTGTGCATGAGGCCTAAAACTAGTGGGTTCTGAGAGAAGTTTTTGTAAAAACGCTCTAACATCGAAAAGCGCAGAAAAAAGTGCTTAAAAACCCTAACGCTAAAAAGTGCTGAAAAACACCAAAAAATCCTATTGCAAAAATGCTGAAAAACGCGCTAATATCGAAAAAACACAGATAAAAAATGCGGATCAACGTTTTTGACCCCATAGAAAAAAAAAAAACCCTTAAAAATGGTGACGCTGAAAAACACACAAGAAAAAAAACTTTTTATAACGTTATTATAACGTCCAGTGTGCATGAGGCCTTAAAATTCGTTTTTCAAAAGCTCAAAAATGCTAAAAAAACACTGAAAATGTGGCTTCCAGGTTTCGATAAACCCCATGTTGAGGGCATGTAGACTGGTATGGTTCAGGGGTGCGGGTTCCCCTTAAAATCCATACCAGACCAAAGGGCCTGGTAGGGTCTTGGAGGGGGAACCCCATACTGTTTTTTTCTTTCATTTGCCGTGGGCTTTTCCCTAAAGATTCATACCAGACACAAAATGCCTGGTATTGTCGGGATCAAAGTCAGATCCCCGTTCATTGAAGTCGGATGCATGTCTGACTTCAAGTCGTAGGGCAAAGTCGGATCCACACGACTAGTGTGAACCCGACATTAGATGTGATTCCTTTTGGAAGTATCTCACCAAAAATTACATGGCTGAAATCTGACTTGTATCTTTGGCAGACTTCTGGGAAAATCAATGAGCCATTCACACAAACATGAAATGATGTTCCTGGGGGGCGTTCTGTACACAGACACCCCCAGGTAGCCATATTGCATTGCATTTTACAGAAAATTACAGAGCTGTAGGTTGAAAAGAAAAGGTAATTTTTAATAACATTCAATTACAATATGACTTGGTCTGCAATTGTATACGTTATAATATTTTTTATTTTATTTGCTATTTTTTTCCCCACAAACGTGGAGTTACCCTTTAAATTTAGCACTATGCTGATCATTTTCATAGATTTGTATGTTTTATATGCAGTTGCTGTATAGTAACTAACCGTACAGAAGTGCCCGAGGCAAAGGCTGTTTATCTGTCATGATGCTTTATATCAAATGATGGTACAGAGGCCGATTTCCCCCCGGAGTGCTGCAAGGAATCTTTGCACATGTTGTAAGAGATCTTCCTAGAATGAGAGTGTCACATCCTAAAAACACCAAAAACTGATACACAATTAGGTGGTTTAACTCTCCAGCTTCTGCCAACCACTGATATACCAATTTTTGGTGAAGTGACCCATGGCAAAAAATGGGAAACCACAGCATTTAGGCAGTATTCTGGGGACAAGGAGTAAGGGCTCTTTCACACGTCCGTTCAGTTCGTCCGTTTTTTGGACGTCCGTTAACGGACCTCAATGCTTCCCTATGGGTTAGCGTCCGTTAGCGGATGAGCATCCGCTAACGTCCGTTAACATCCTTCTGCCGTAAGCTCCGTTTTTTTGGACGGAAGAAAACCCTATTTTTCTTCCGTCAAAAAAACGGAACGGACGAAAAACGGATGTTAGCGGATGATCCGTTTACCATCCGATCCGCTAACGTCAGTTTTTCATCAAAATATGTAAAAAAAGTTCTAAAAAGTTCTAAAAAAAAAACGGATGAAAAAAACTGATGAAAAACGGGCGGAAAACGGAACGGAAACGGATGCAAACGGACGAAAAACGGACGAAAAACGGATCAACTGGTCTAAAAAACTGAACGGACAGGTGAAAGAGCCCTAACACATTCGCTGTTGATAAGCAATGCCAAATGCCACCATGTCCATAGAGGTTAATGGGACTTTGTTGCAACCATGTCCAATGGCCATGTTAGTATTGCAGTAAAGAGGTATTTCAGTGCAAAAATCCCTCTTCAAACAGGCCTGTGGGAGGTTGCAAATTCCCTCCCGATTTTTTGCTTATGCCGAGCCAACCGATGCTGAAAAAGTGACTGACCATGGATCACTAGTAAGTAGCTATGCCTATTTAAAAAGGGCCCAGAATAATCAGTATGATGTTTAACAATTTCAGTACAGAGCACCTTCATGCCCTTCATGCCCAGGCCAATTTTTTGCGTTCAGTGCTGTCATACTTTGAATGACAATTGCGCGGTCATGCAACAATGTACCCATGTAGAGCTTTCTTTTAGTGGTATTTAACCTCCCTGGCGGTATGATTCTTTCTGGTTTTAGGTGCTGAAAGCTGTACAATTTTTTTGCATGAAAATGTGGCGTTTTACATTGTAGGCCTGTAATTCTTAGGAATAACTCACTTAAATCTGTACAAACAAGAGTCTAGTAGACATCCCCTGTATGAAAAAAAAAGGAAAATAAAATCATAATTTATAATATGATAAATAACTATAAATAATTATAACACATAATAATGCAATTATAATAAAAATTATTTAATAATGTAATCAAATCAAAATCACAGAAATTTGCTCAGTTGCAGAATTATCGCTGTCATTACTTTTATTTTTTTATGACGAATTTCCCCACAAATTGCTATCGCTCAATTCTGCAAGTGATTATAATTTATTATCGCTGTTTTCTAGCTGCTAAAATCACTTTTGACATAAAGGGACACTTTTGGTTGCTATAGACAATCTACAGTTTCCAGGCAGAAAGAACAGTTTTTATTTTATAAAAGTACATGCAGGACACTGGACAAACCACTAGGGACAAAGGGGTGTGTATTTACTTTTTTGAATTTGGCGCCGTTCTCCGCCCCCGTGCGTCGTAACGTCGCAGGGAACAGAGATCGGCGGCACACAAGGCACTGTGTGAATCGAGTGAGGACACCGCTCGCTCGCACAGCGCAGATGCATCGCAGGATCCAGGGACAAAGTAAGTAACTTGTGCCTGTGGATGCTGCGAGGCAGCCCTGAGTCTGGCTCGGGGATACCGCTTTTGGTATTGAAATCTTACCCCGAGCCAGATTCGGTAATACCGCCAAGGAGGTTAATCACCACAGTTTCTGTTTGTTTCTGTTATAATATTTTGTAAATAAGTACATTTTCTCCTTCACTGATGTGCACTGATGAGGCAGCACTGATGGGCACTGATGAGGCAGCACTAGTATGCAGGGATGATGGGCACTGATAGGTGGCACTGATGGGCACTAATAGGTGGCACTGATGGGCACTATTAGGTGGCACTGAGGGGCGGCACTAATGGGTACTGATAGATGGCCCTGTTAGGTGGCACTGATAAGGAGGCACTGACATGCATCACTACCACTTTAAGGACCGCCGCACGACGATATACATTGGCAGAATGGCACGGCTGGGCACATGGACGCATATATACGTCCCCTTTAGGAGCCCAGCCATGGCGTGCTCGCGACCTGGTCCAAAGCTCTGGAACCGCGGACCCGATCGCCGCCGGTGTCCCACGATCGATCACAGGAGCTGAAGAACGGGGAGAGGTGTGTGTAAACACACCTTCCCCACTCTTCTCTGTGGCAATGTCAGTGATCGTCTGTTCACTGATATAGGGAACGATGATCACTGACGTCACACATCCAGCCCCGCCCCCTACAGTTAGAAACACACATGAGGTCACACTTAACCCCTACAGCGCCCCTAGTGGTTAACTCCTTCACTGCATTGTCATTTTCACAGTAATCAGTGAATTTTTATAGCACTTTTCGCTGTGAAAATGACAATGGTCCCAAAAATGTGTCAAAATTGCCGATGTGTCCGCCATAATGTCGCAGTCATGAAAAAAAATCACTGATCACCGCCATTAGTACTAAAAAAAAATATTAATAAAAAATTGAATGCCATAAAACTATCCCCTATTGTGTAAATGCTATAAATTTTGCGCAAACCAAAACAAACGCTTATTGCGAATTTTTTTTTACCAAAAATAGGTAGAAGAATACGTATCGGCCTAAACTAAAAAAAAAAAAAAAAAAATGTTGTTTTATATCTTTTGGTGATATTTAATATAGTAAAAAATATTGAATTTTTTTCAAAATTGTTGCTCTATTTTTGTTTATAGCGCAAAAAATAAAGGTGATCAAATACCACCAAAAGAAAGCTCTATTTGTGGGGAATAAAAGGACCCCAATTTTGTGTGGGAGCCGCGTCGCACGACCGCACAATTGTCAGTTAAAGCGACGCAGTGCCGAATCGCAAAAAGGGGCAAGGTCCTTTACCTGCATAATGGTCCGGGTCTTAAGTGGTTAAACTGACCAAAAGGTAGCAAATAGGAGAATTCATTGTTTGGGTTTACATAGTTTACGCAAGCTATATAAAGTGTTTGGGTCATTATGGATCCAGGGTTTGGATGTACATTAGAAGAAAATAATTTACTAGTATAGCAAAGCTTTTATAACTAAAAAGAGAAAACAATTATGACTGGCTTTGCTCTTTAACAGATTTTTAGACTTTTCCCAAGAAGTGCACCTTGTAACAAGTCAGCTGTCTACGCCCTGTCTAAGTGTCAGAGGACGCGGCTTCTTCAGTTAAATATTTAATAAAACCGCTATTGAGTCGCTTTTCTATTCCTTCTTGACTAAACAATAGCTTTATTTGTGCTCAATTTAAGGTCAGCAACTCTTAATAGGAAAAATATCTGAGAAGCCCCAAGGCTAAAGATTGGAAGCGTTTTACTAATACCCTAAATCCTGACAAAGATTAGTTACTCTGCATGTTTGACTTAATGTTCTGTTAAATAAACTTCTCCTGATGTTGAAGACTGGTGTTCAGGCAGCCTAATGCCGCGTACACACCATCACTTTTTGTGATGTAAAAAAAGTCGTTTTATCTCACGAAACAAAACAACGTTTTTCAAACTTCATTTTAAATAACGACATTGCCTACACACCATCGTTTTCTGAAAATGCTCTTGCAAAGCGCGGTTACTTACACCACGTTCGACGGCACTCTGTTCCATTCAAGCTCGCGTCATAACTTGCTTCTGAGCATGCGCGGGTTTAAAAACGTTGTTTTAAACGTTGTTTTAGCCCACACACGATCATTTTTTATGACACAAAAAACGGCATAAAAAATTGAAGCATGTTCGAATTTTTTTTTGGTTGTTTTTCAGAAGACATAAAACAAAGTTTTGCCCACACACGATCATTTTAACTAATTGCCGACCGCCCGCCGTCATATTACTGCGGGACGGTGGCACTGCTACGCGGGAGCACGTAGCTCTATGTCCTCCCTTTAGCAGCTTGTAGGGCGCGCGCGGGACTCGGGACTCGGGCACCCGCGATCGCTCGTTACAGAGCGGGGAACGGGAGGTATGTGTGTAAACACATACCTCTTGTTTCTGTCAGCGGGGGAAACGCTGATCTTCTGTCCATACAATGTATGGACAGAAGATCGGTGATTTCCCCTAGTGAGGCCACCCCCCCATACAGTTAGAACACACCAGGACCACACTTAACCCCTTCCCTGCCCCCTAGTGTTAACCCCTTCACTGCCAATGGCATTTTTATAGTAATACAATGCATTTTTATAGCATTGATCGCTATAAAAATGCCAATGGTCCCAAAAATGTGTCAAAAGTGTCCGATGTGTCCGCCATAATATCGCAGTACCGAAAAAAAAAACGCTGATCGCCGCCATTACTAGTAAAAAAAATTATAAAAATGCCATAAAACGACTATAAAACGACTATAAATTTTGCGCAAACCAATTAATAAACGCTAATTGCGATTTTTTTTAATGAAAAATATGTAGAAGAATACGTATCGGCCTAAACTGAGGAAAAAAAATGTTTTTTTATATCTTTTTTGGGATTTTTATTATAGCAAAATGTAAAAAATATTGCATTTTTTTCAAAATAGTCGCTCTATTTTTGTTTATAGCGCAAAAAATAAAAACCGCAGAGATGATCAAATCCCACCAAAAGAAAGCTCTATTTGTGGGAAAAAAAGGACGCCAGTTTTGTTTGGGAACCACGTCGCACGACCGCGCAATTGTCAGTTAAAGCGACGCAGTGCCGAATCACAAAAAGTGCTCTGGTCTTTGGACAGCAATATGGTCCGGGGCTAAAGTGGTTAAATTACGTTTTTTAAAACGTCGTTTTATTTCATCACAAAAAACGACCGTGTGTACGCGGCATTAGTGTTCTTGGCTCTTTCTTTGGATTAATTTAAAAGGTAAAATCAAACTTGAGGCTTCAGAAATATCATTCTTCTCTCTTAAGCCCAATACACACTATCAGTTTTCCTGACGGTTATCTCTTCAGGTTTACCAAAACCATCTAATATGAGGTCAAACCAATTTGTATGCAATCAGGCAGGCCCTTGCACTACATGGTTTTGGTAAACCTAATGAGAAAACCGTCAGGAAAACTGATAGGGCCAGATTTACACTACGCCGCCGCAACTTAAAGGGTCACTAAAGTCAGGGATTTAAAAAAATAAAAATAACAAACATGTGATACTTACCTCCACTGTGCAGTTCGTTTTGCACAGAGTGGCCCGGAAACCTGTCTTCTGGGGTCCCTCGGCGGCTGTCTGGGCTCCTCCTCGCAAAAGCTTTCCATCTTCATGCGAGAGCGCTCGCAAGGAGGAAAGCTTTTGCGAGCGCGCTCCCGTGATACAGCGGTGCCCATAGCCGCCGACTGTATCACTCGGCTCCGCCCCCCAGCGCGCCGCGTCATCCGCCCTGATTGACAGCAGCGCTAGCCAATGGCTGCGCTGCTATCAATCCGCCCAGCCTAGCCAATTAACGGCCAGGCTGGGAACCGAAGAGGACGACGTGGACGCGCCCGGGAGATTCGAACGGTCAGGTAAGTACAACGGGGGCTCGGGGGGGGGCACGGTGCTGCTAGATGTTTTTTTACCTTCATGCATAGGATGCATGAAGGTAAAAAAACTTGTACCTTTACAACCCCTTTAATGGAGCAAGTGCCTTATTCCCAAAGCACTTGCTCCGTAGTTTGCGGCGGCGTAGTGTAAATGGCCCTGCGTATCCCCGCGTAATTCAAAGGGGGCAGCTTGTATTTAAATTAAGCGCGCCCCCTGCGTCGATCGAACTGCGCATGCGCCGGCCGGGAAAAAAGCCCAGTGCGCATGCTCCAGCTCACGTCGGAAAGCGTTGTTGAAACCGACGTCAAAACAACGTGATCTTCACTTACGCGATGCCCTATTCGCGAACGACTTAGTAAAATGACGTAACCAATGAAAAAAGACGACGCTGCCATTCTTAACATGGCAACGACAAAACTTCATAAACCTACCCCTCATATAGCAGGGGTAGGTTTACTCTTACGGAAACAACATAAACGACGACGGGGCGGGCGTAAAAACGTTCGGGAATCGGCGTATTAGGCTCATTTGCATAGGCAAATGAGAAAACAACGTAAAGGCCACCTAGCGGCCAGAAAAGTAATTACATCTACGATCCGACGGTGTAAGTGTTTTACACCTGTCAGATCTTCACTGTATCTATGCGTAAGTGATTCTAGGAATCACGCGCATAGATACCCAGTAAAAAAAACAGAGATACGACGGTGTTTCCTGCGATACACCGTCGTATCTCTTTTGAGAATCTGGCCCTCAGTGGGTATGGGGCTTAAGACGTCTCACCTATTTTCTTTAAAACTTTGCTGTTGGGTGATCAGAAAGTACAATTTCTGTGCTGGTAAATTAAATTCAGTGCAATCTACGTGATTGTGATTTTTTTACAAGTAGACTTGTTATGCTGATGGAAAGAGATTAAAGCCCTACTCCACCTCTCTGGCAAGTGTGGTGCTTTAAAAAGTGCGCTCCAGTCGGGCCCATTTACACTGGTGCATTGCCAAAGAGTGTTAATGCAACACTGAAAATGCCAGCGCTGTTTAGTTAATTATCAGCTACTATTCACGTTAACGTTAAAGCGTGGTCCCAATGGTCTTTAGGAAAACTCCTGAACATCCTTATTCAAGTTTTACAAGATACAGACATAAAGCAGTGGTACAACTTACTTCCGACAGACAGAGATCGCATCAATCATAAGATATACAATATCACATACTTTGCCAGCAGATAGTGGGGCAAGCGATAGTAAAGCTTGGTCCACATATAAAAATATTAAATGTTAAAGTAAAAATTTGCACCTGAATTGCACCTCAAGCGGTAAACAAAACCACGGTTTGGTCTGCATCTGCAGCAAGCATGCAACCCTGAGCTGCTGCATGCCCTTGTTTACATGGGTGGTCGGGGAGCGGTAAAACTGTGTCTCAAGCTCCTGCTTTTACCACCCCCAGTTGCAGGCCTGAATGAGCCTTAAAGCTGGCCCTCAAGCTGTGCAATCACTGCAAAATCCTTTAGATTTACCAATTACTGTATAGTAAGAGTACCTGCTTCAACAATCTATTCAATTAAATTTTTATCAGACATGTTGTACTACATAAATGTTAGTAAATTTGAAATTGGTTGTAAAATGTATTTGCTCAAACCAATCAATCAACTGCTTCCCTTTGTAGTTTAGCTCTTGGGGTTACCGGCATTGTGCCCTTCATAGTTCCTGGCCTTGTTCCTGCCCATTTTAGGTACTCCTACCCCCTTTGCATGTTTTACTCATCCTTCTGTATTCTCTATTACTAGAAACAAATTAAAGGTGAAACAGGACCAAAGCTCTTTTGGCTATGCTTCTCTTGTGAGTCTTGGTTCTGCACTCCTGTGACCCATATTCAGCCGACAGTGGGATAAAGTCCACTGTCGGCTGAGGTCACTCAGCCGGTCCAGACTTTGGAGTGATTCTGACTTTAATGTCAGAATCCACCCAGATGCCAAACTGACAGCTGGCTCAGCCTCTCAGCGCACCTCTGAGAGGCTGAGACAGCTATTCCTGCCCCCTCCACAGCTTGGTGCTTCAGTGAGCACTGGAGGGGAAGAGCAGAGAGTCACAGGCTCTTTGCTCACTGAAGATCGCAAACTTAGCAAGCAGAGGTCTTAGATCACTCACTTCTCGGTTGTAAGCCAGCCATACATGGTTTAAAATTTGATCAGTTCAGCAGGAACCGGCTAAATTATGATCCAATGTATGGGCAGGCTGATTGTACCCAAGTCATTCCACCAGCCACCACATCTGAGGCCGTGTACACACGGCAGAGAACCTCGACGGGCAGAACACATCGTTCCGCCCGTCGAGGTTCTCTCCCGGCCGTCGAATTCGGCGACCCGCCCGTCGGGAATGGCAACCAGCCATTCTTCCAGGCGGGCCGTCGAGGAAATAGAGAGCGTGCTCTCTATTTCGGCTCGACGGGCTTCCCGACGGGAAGCTCGCCGAGACCGTACACACGGCCGAGGTCCTCGCTGGAATGTGCATTCCAGCGAGGTTCTCGCTGGTTTTCAGCGAGAACCTCGGCCGTGTGTACGGCGCCTAAGGCCTCGTACACACAACCGAGAATCTCGTCGTAAAAGAAACGTTGTTTTCCTCGACGAGTTCCTTGTCAGGCTTGACGAGAATCTTTCCAAGCTTTCTTTGCATACACACTGTCAAGACAAAATCTCGTCGTTCTCAAACGTGGTGACATACAACACGTACGACGGCACTATAAAGGGGATGTTCGATTCCACTGGCACCACCTGCATTTGCTAATCTCATGTTACTGCATGTTAGTAGTTTGGTGAGAGACGATTCATGCTTTTCAGTCTGTTACAGCGTGACGAATGTGCTATCTCCATTACAAACGCTACTTTTACCGAAGGTGCGCTCCTGTCTCATACTTTATTCTGAGAATGCGCAGGTTTCTAAGCATACACACGAACGTGTTTCTCGTCTTAAACCAGCCCGACAAGAACCACGACGAGGAAATTGAGACTCCCGACAAGAAAGAAGACAGCATTTTCTCTTTTTTTCTCGTCGAGATCTACAACAGTTTTCTCTATGAAAAACATACACAGAACCGTTTTTTCTCTGCAAAAATGCTCTGGCAGCATTTTTCTTGATGGATTTTGCCGAGGAAAACGGTCGTGTGTACGCGGCCTAAGGACTGTAAGCTGCAACATATTCATTTTTTGATCTTGGGTTTAGTTACACTTTATCCTTTGAACATGGGTCAACTTTTAATGCTCAGTAAGTGGTATTTGAATTTGACTTGCAGAAAAACAACGCACGGTTTCAGCAAATCATTAGAAAATAGATCACCTTGAGTAGTTTATTTATTTAGTTTTGCATGCTTCTAGCTGCTCGAATATTTACAACCTGCAATTTTGTATCTCCGGGTTAATGAAGGCATCTTTTGTAGGGGAATGTTGTCCTTGGGGAGTTTGGGTGTGAGCTTTGAGAGGAATCTTGTGGCTTGTGCGGTGAGCAGTGAAATATCTCGGTTTCTGACCTTGTTTGGCAGATGCTCACCTGCTGTTTTGTGTATAGGAAACGACACTGCCAGCTGCACTTCTGCCAAACATGGGCCTAAATTTGAAGCTGGCTCATTAGTGCTGGATGTGGCAACGTGTCTCATGGTGGCCCATCATAAAAAAAAAAACACCATCATTATGCAGCCATTCGGCCACATTCAGAAGACTAAATTAGCCAAGTTCTATCCTGGCCTCTTTAGTGCTGTAGGGGAAATGTTTATATAATGAAGAATATCCATTTGTAAACTCTTGCTTCCTTCAGGCTGCTCCCAGTATCTTAATGGGAAGCCTGAAATATTAATAATGCTGTTCTAATTAATTATCTTGCAAAACCAAAATAAGAACACATTTCATTTTGCAGTTTTATGTTCTACAATCATTTTTTTATGATGCTGCTGTTCATTGTACTCTTATTGCCTTAAGAAATTCTTTGGTGCGGTTTTGTAATTTGCTTTGGTTTTGCAATTTTGGAATGTTTACTGTGTTGCTGCCTTTTCCAAGTTATTATTAAAGGAGTTGTAAAGGAAATGTTTGTTTCACCTTAATGCAATCTATGCATTAAGGTGAAAAAAGATCTGCTGCTGCCGCCCCCCCCCCGAGCCCCCGTTATACTTACCTGACCCCTCGAAAGTCCCGCACGGTCCCGATAATCTCTGCGCAGCTCAGCCTGGCCGCTGATTGGCTAGAGCGGATAGATTGAGAGCAGCGCAGCCATTGGCTGGAGCTGCTGTCAATCACATCCAGTGACGCAGCGTGCGATGAGGGGCGGGGCCGAGTGATACAGTGAGCAGCTATGGCCGCTCGCTGCATCACAGGAGAGCGCCCGCAATTAGTGACCACCATGCGAGCTCTCGCATGACTGTGGTTACTAATTGGGGGGGGAGGACCAGAGACAGCCGTCGGGGGACCCCAGAAGACATGGATTGGGGGCACTCTGTGCAAACCGAACTGCACAGTGGAGGTAAGTATAACATGTTTGTTATTTAAAAAGAAACATTCCTTTACTGACCCTTTAAAGCAGAACACCCTAG
Source organism: Rana kukunoris (assembly GCA_029574335.1). NCBI lineage: Eukaryota > Metazoa > Chordata > Amphibia > Anura > Ranidae > Rana > Rana kukunoris. Next base: position 36,738,714 of record CM056055.1, read on the forward strand.
GCAGGTGTCACAGAGTTTGGGGGACCCACTAAGTCAACTTAAAGTGGATGTAAAACCACTCTCATCCCTTCTAAACTGCTAGTGCTGATCTTTAGGGTTATAGATGCCTCCTGCATGTATCCTTACCTGTCAAATGTCTCCCATCTGTCTGTTATAAGAACTGAAAAACTGCAGATTCTGTAGGTAGGTCTGTTGTCTGGAACTCGGTGGGTGGAGTCTTGATGTCAGTAGACTCCCCGCCCACTTCTACACTCCCCTTGTCAACATGCATTTTGTCCTATTACTGAATTCTGCTATGATCACTAACATCCAGTCAAAATCCAGAAAAGTAACCACATCAAAAATGCATCAAAAACATATTGGACCACAGTACAGTGAAAAAAAAACAGGAAAAAAGAAAAAAAATAACTAGAATGCATCCATAAAAGCATCAAAAAGGCGGTAAAAATGCATACGCAGAAACGCGCATGCAGAAACAAGTCCAGAATGGATCTAGAGGACGTTTTTGTGATGTGAATGGGCACCTAAACTCTCTTTTCACTAAGCAAAAGTGTTTTTCCATGAGCTTACCCATCTTTGCTAAACTTCACTTCCACAGTAACACCATTAGTCCAACCCTTTGCATTTATTTTACCTTTTTTTTGTGCAACGAGTTAAAGCCCTCTAGCTCTCATTCCCCCTTCCCTTTCTGGCCATCCGTCTTGGGGGGAGGGATAGTTCCCCATCATTGGTGTCAGTGGGAGGAATAGTAGCTCATCATTGGCGTAAGTGGGAGGAATAGTACCCCATCATCGTGTCAGTGGGGGGAATAGTACCCCATCATTGGTGTCAGTGAGAGGAATAGTGCTCTATTGTTGGTGTCAGTGGAAGGGGAATAGTGTCCTATTGTTGGGGTCGTGGGAGGAATAGTACCCCATCATTGTTGTCGTTGGAGGAATAGTACCCCATCATTGGTGTCATGTGAGGACTATTGCCCCATCATTGGTGTCATGGGAGGAATAGTGCCCCATCATTGGCATCAGTGGGAGGAATAGTGCCCTATTGTTGGTGTCAGGGGGAGGAATAGTACCCCATCATTGGTGTCAGTGGGAGGAATAGTAGCCCATCATTGATGTCAGTGGGAGGAATAGTGTCCTATTGTTGGTATCAGTGGGAGGAATAGTACCCCATCATTGGTGTCAGGGGGAGGAATAGTACCCCATCATTGGTGTCAGTGGGAGGAATAATAGCCCATCATTGGTGTCAGTGGGAGGAATAGTGTCTTGTATCAGTGAGAGGAACACTGACCTGAGGGCCAGATAAAAGCAAGCAAAGGGCCGCATCTGTCCCCCGGGCCGCAGTTTGGAGACCCCTGATTTTGGAGATTCATCACCACGTGCTGATCAAGAGACGTGCTGACCAGGGGCGGACTGACAACTCATGGGGCCCCTGGGCAATAAAAGATTATGGGGCCCCTGGGCTTACAGATGGCCACCAAGCCAGGTGGCAATACAGAGGCGGGGAAGCTAAAATCTCGGGATTTTCACATCAAAAACATGTAGGTTTTGGACATATCAGGGACAGATGTAAAAAAAAACACCAATTTTTACATACTGTCCCTGGTTTTAATGAGCCTGGCAACCCTAATGGGGCCCCCTAGTGGCATAGGGCCCTCGGGCAGTGCCCGAGTTCCTCAATGGTCAGTCCGCCCCTGGTGCTGACACATCCTGATGTGCAGCGTGTCACCAGGATAGGGAATGAGGGGAAGGTTCCCCAATGGGGACACAATCAGCAGTAAAAACCAGACAGAGGGTTTAATCCTTCCATACTGAGACAAAGGGGTCGATTTACTAAAGGCAAATAGGATGTGCACTCTGCAAGAGCAGTTTCTCCAGAGCTTAGTAAAGGAGCAGAAGCTCTGCTGACTTCCATCATCCAGTTTTTATTTTCCTTGCGTGTGATTGGGTATTCTTTTGTAAAGTGAACCTCATTTACTAAGCTCTAAAGCAACTGCACTTTGCAAATTGCACAGTCTTGATCAGGGATCCTCAAACTACGGCCCTCCAGCTGTTGTAGAACTACACATCCCATGAGGCTTTGTAACACACTGACATTCACAGACATGACTAGGCATGATGGGAATTGTAGTTCCTGAACAACCGGAGGGCCGTAATTTGAAGACCCATGGTCTTGATCAACCCCAATGCCTCCCCACTGCCTGCCACATGCTCTCTAAGACCCCTTTTACACTGCACCTCTCATGCCTCTCTCCAAATGCTTTCACACTGGCGCGGTGCGCTTCGGAAGCGTCGCAACACGGGGAGCTTTTAACCCTTTCTCAGCTGCTAGTGGGGGTTAAAAGCGAATTGAATTGGAAATTATATTTTTTTTTCAATTAAGCATTTACAGTGCAGAAAATAAGTATTTGAACACCCTGCTATTTTGCAAGTTCTCCCACTTGGAAATCATGGAGGGGTCTGAAATTGTTATCGTAGGTGCATGTCCACTGTGAGAGACATAATCATAATTTTTTAAACTATTTATTTGTATGATACAGCTGCAAAGAAGTATTTGAACACCTGAGAAAATCAATGTTAATATTTGGTACAGTAGCCTTTGTTTGCAATTATAGAGGTCAAACGTTTCTTGTAGTTTTTCACCAGGTTTGCACACACTGGAGGAGGGATTTTGGCCCACTCCTCCACACAGATCTTCTCTAGATCAGTCAGGTTTCTGGGCTGTCGCTGAGAAACACAGAGTTTGAGCTCCCTCCAAAGATTCTCTATTGGGTTTAGGTCTGGAGACTGGCTAGGCCACACCAGAACCTTGATATGCTTCTTACAGAGCCACTCCTTGGTTATCCTGGCTGTGTGCTTCGGGTCATTGTCATGTTGGAAGACCCAGCCTCGACCCATCTTCAAAGCTCTAACTGAGGGAAGGAGGTTGTTGCCCAAAATCTTGCAATACATGGCCCCGGTCATCCTCTCCTTAATACAGTGCAGTCGCCCTGTCCCATGTGCAGAAAAACACCCCCAAAGCATGATGCTACCACCCCCATGCTTCACAGTAGGGATGGTGTTCTTGGGATGGTACTCATCATTCTTCTTCCTCCAAACACGGTTAGTGGAATTATGACCAAAAAGTTCTATTTTGGTCTCATCTGACCACATGACTTTCTCCCATGACTCCTCTGGATCATCCAAATGGTCATTGGCAAACTTAAGACGGGCTTTGACATGTGCTGGTTTAAGCAGGGGAACCTTCCGTGCCATGCATGATTTCAAACCATGACGTCTTAGTGTATTACCAACAGTAACCTTGGAAACGGTGGTCCCAGCTCTTTTCATGTCATTGACCAGCTCCTCCCGTGTAGTCCTGGGCTGATTTCTCACCTTTCTTAGGATCATTGAGACCCCACGAGGTGAGATTTTGCATGGAGCCCCAGTCCGAGGGAGATTGACAGTCATGTTTAGCTTCTTCCATTTTCTAAGGATTGCTCCAACAGTGGACCTTTTTTCACCAAGCTGCTTGGCAATTTCCCCGTAGCCCTTTCCAGCCTTGTGGAGGTGTACAATTTTGTCTCTAGTGTCTTTGGACAGCTCTTTGGTCTTGGCCATGTTAGTAGTTGGATTCTTACTGATTGTATGGGGTGGACAGGTGTCTTTATGCAGCTAATGACCTCAAACAGGTGCATCTAATTTAGGATAACAAATGGAGTGGAGGTGGACATTTTAAAGGCAGACTAACAGGTCTTTGAGGGTCAGAATTCTAGCTGATAGACAGGTGTTCAAATACTTCTTTCCAGCTGTATCATACAAATAAATAGTTAAAAAATCATAAATTGTAATTTCTGGAATTTTTTTTTTGGATTATGTCTCTCACAGTGGACATGCACCTACGATGACAATTTCAGACCCCTCCATGATTTCCAAGTGGGAGAACTTGCAAAATAGCAAGGTGTTCAAATACTTATTTTCCGCACTGTATTTTACATGACTATGGCTTGTAGCAATTTTTTTATTCCCTATTGATTTTTTTATTTTTATTAGAAAACGTTGTATTTGGGAAGAGTAGACATTAATCACATGCACATTAAATAGCTATAGAAAGCAAATAAGTCTACAATTTTTTTTGTACATATTTTTTTATGAAGGGTTCTGAGAAGACAGGGGTCCCACTACTGTGTTCTCTGAGATAAATGGTGCAAAACATATTTTGTTTTCAGGAGGTAATATTTCAGCGTAAAGTCACTTTTATTCAGTAAGGAAGACATCCTTGTTCCGGATTATAAAATGTTTGGCTTCTGTGTCTGTATGCAGACTCCACTCAGATGTAGATGAGCCTGGGGACTAGAGGCTGTCAGCGTAACTGCAGCTTTCTGTGTCCATATATCAATGTATCCCAGTCCAACATGATTAATTGTACCCAGATTTCTCACATATGGAGAAGACATTAGGAAAATCAAATGCAAACACAAAGCTTTTGGTGGGAATTCATATACCAAAACCTCAAAGAAAAAAACTGAACGTATCTCATTGCCATTGCAATTACGTAATGAGAGTTGCCTGCTTAAAGAAGAACTCTAATAATAGTCAATGTGTGCATCTGAACCGTATAAAAAAAAATAACATAACAATATAAAAATGTAAAGTAAAGTTGTACTTTAGTCTTAATAGACATAACAGATTCTCTACACGGGAGAGAGAACATAAGCAGCCAGCACTTACCTTGCTCATTGCCAGACTGGCCAAAACTTCTATGTCAGTTTTGACTGTCTAAACCAGGGATCTCCAAACATTCTAATCCAGTGGCAGCTGGTGTTTTTTTTTTTTTTGGTGGAGGGGGAGCGGTAAACAAGTAGCCGGAACCCCGCACTGACCCCATCTCGTGGGAAGCGCGGCGGGGGCTTCTCTCCAGGCTGCGGGTGCTTGCTTCCTGGCTTCCCCTGCATCTTCTCACTTCTCCTTCTGGCAGCCAATCTGATCAGATCTCATTTTGGCCAATTGGGTGACGGGTCTCAGGACCAGGTCAAGAGGAGAATCAATGTAAGAATAGTGAATAATCATTCGCTATTGGCAAACAAGTGGGTTGGCTCAGGGCGCAGTGCTCTGCACCCCAAGCCCTCCTGTTTTTGAAGGCTATTAGAGCTCTAATCAAGTGCTTAAAAAATAATAGTGCTTCATCATTGGTGTCAGTTGGAGGAATAGTACTTTGAATCAGTGGGAGAAACACTGCCCCAACGCCGGCTAAAGGCAAGCAAAGGCCTGCATCAGGCCCCTGGGCCGCAGTTTGGAGACCAATGTTCTAAACAATTGAAAGTTTACAAATAGCTGTATGTTTTTTCCACATGGCAGCGCTCAGACATGTTCATTGGGCAATTAAACACCAAACACTGACTTGCTTAAAGACTGGGGGAGTCTTGCGTGTCCGTCCATGCTCAAAAAAAAACTGGATATTGCAACTAATAAGGGTGGCGGGGAAGGGAAAAAGGCTAAACACTAGCTCTTTGTGACCCTTCATGTACCGTGTTACCTTGTTAGTCAACCTAATTTGGAAATACTGTATGTACGCTTGTATGATGTAGAAGGGATATTAGATTATGCATACCCCACCCCCACAAGAAGCTATCTACCTGCACACAGGGATCACCACCTATGTGTTTCGCTTACCTACTGCCCAGCCAGGATAATCAAGTTGAAAAGGTGATCTGGCAACCATATTTTATCCAGAACCAATTCTATTTTTATGTATGATCGATAAGGTAGTACCATGTTTGTAGAAGTCAATGGCAGTACAAAGGTCAAAATATTGCCAGAATGCATAGTGCCAAAACTAAACCTTGCATTCCTTCAAGGATCTGTAGTTGGCATGGGATCAGCTATGACACCAGCCTGCACGAGGATGCACAGAACACATGTGCATTCCTGTGTGGGTAAACATGGCCCTCACTCGGGCGTACACTATAGTATGCCTATGTGAATGAAGCCTAATGCTGCGTACACACGATCGGACATTCCAACAACAAAACCGTGGATTCTTTTCTGACAGAATGTTGTCTCAAACTTGTCTTGCATACACGCGGTCACACAAATGTTGTCGGAAATTCTGAACGTCAAGAACGCGGTGACGTACAACACTACGATGAGCCGAGAAAAATGAAGTTCAATGATTCCGAGCATGTGTTGAATTGATTCCGAGCATGCGTAGGGTTTTTGTTGATCGGAATTTGCTACAGTCAATCGAAATTTCCGACAAGAACTTTTGTTGTTGGAAAAATTGAGAACCAGCAAATGTACAATGGAGCCCTACGCACGGTCCGAATATCTGACCAAAAGCTCAGATCGAACATTTGTTGTCGGAAATTCCGACCGTGTGTACAATTGTTTAATTATTGGAACACAACGCTTATTAATCAACTCCATTCCTGCTAGGTAATTTTGGGACTGATTAAATGAATTGCACACATTTTATGACATTAAGACTGCAAAACATTAATTTCCTGGAAATGGCCATTTGTTCTGATCACACAACTCAATAGACTGCCAGGATGACCCAGCCACATAAACACTGGGCAGCCTGTGGCATATTCTTACTGACTCCAATTAATTATTTTATTTAATTAAAGTCATAGTGTGCTTTGAGGACAAAAAATATAATAATTCTTGGGGACAGAACTTCAAAAGAAAGCTTCCTTCAAAAGGACGCTAGCCTTTGTTCATTTAAATATTATTAAGGGACACAATTGTTTACAGCCTATGCAGTTTCTGCAGCTTATTAGGCCTGGCTCACACATACGAATCGGATGCAGGTTTCCCGAATCCAATTTGCATGTCAGGATAGTGTGACCGGCTCTCAATGGAGCCAGTTCACACAGCTGCGGGCGGCCGTTGTCCGCACACTTCAAAAGAGTCCTGTGTGTCTTGGTTTCCTGATTCAGGGGTGAATTCAGGCAGAAATTTGCACCTGACTTGCACCTGAATTGGTGAACAGGGACACAACGGACCCCATGCTGTGAGCTGCGGCCACACATATGTCAACAGAGCCCTAAAGTGCGGCTTCTCGTCTGATAACTCAGAACTGTCCACTATGTGAGCATAATTGATTTATACACAGGCTGGTCAGAGTGGAAAGGCAGTGGCAGGGTGCTGAGCTCTAGAGCCATGCATGGTATGTAAGCTTGTGTCATCACTAAATCAGTATCATAGGGAGATAGATGCGGATGATGCCTGGGCAAAGTAGGTACCATCTTTCTATGATTGACATGGCAGGGTTTAGTGCTACCCAGATCTACAATATCAGATTTCACAGGCAGCACTGTTTGCTATTCAAATTAATTAATATAATCTGGCCAATGAGATTTAAGGAATTATTATATTTTAAGAGTCAGAGAAATCAATACATTGAGTATATGATGTAGCATTGTACACTATGTTGAATATTTACGTGCACTAGCTGTTTAGAGGCCTGTGGTTCTATTCTGGCTAATCTTGGGAAAGTCAGATGGGGTGAATCACACTAAAAAGGCTCTATACCTTAGATCTTTAGAGGTTAAGCACTTACCTATGCTGCTCTATAAAGGGCACAGTTTGGCAGTAGAAATTTATCATGACTCAGGAGTAAATGGCACAAGTCCTGGGTAATGCAACTTGATAAATTATACCCCTGGTGGTTCTAGCGATCAAAGCCAGTCAGATAAATCTTGTCCACTGCTGTGTGTGTGTGTTTGAGCACACCGTGATGTTAGGCAAGACATCTGGCATGGGATTTTTCTGTTGAATCATTTTAAAGTTAATGTGCAATTTGTGCTCTTTTGAATGGACGAGCTATGAAAAATGTCCTGGTTGTGACCTTCCAACCTGATGTATCCTTCGAAATTGGAAAAAAATACAACGCAGCTTAGTATATATGAAACAAATTACAGTGATACTCCAGGCAGACAGTTAAATACACAAATTAAATACTTATATGTATATTCTCTGTCCAGCCAGTCTTGTGTGCAGATGTTTTAAATTCTGGAACATCCAGGAGGACCCCTCTGCTACTGCGTGATTCAGCATCACTAGTCTATGGTTCATTTTTACTGCTTCTATGACCTCCTTACTGCTCATGTGACAGAGATCGTTATGCGAATTCATTGTCCAGGCTGAAGGTGCAGAGGTAACTTAAAGAGGAAGTAAACTTCCCTCTAATAGTTGTACCTATAGGTAAGCCTATAATAAGGCTTACCTATAGGTAATGTAAATATCTCCTAAACTTGCACCGTTTAGGAGATATTTACTCTATGATGATGTCATCAGCGCATGCGCTCTGGCCGCTGTTCCTTCAGAAGCCTGTGCTGTGGCCGGCGGCTCCCACATGCATTCGCTGGAGTGACATCACACAGCTCTGGCCAGTCCGGACTCCATGGACCCAGAAAGAAGATGGCTGAAGTTGGATGCGGCCTCAAGCAGGGACGACACAGGCTTTGTTTGCAGGTAAGTGTGTGCGATGCATACTAGCACATTATGCCTTTGCTTTGAAGGTAAGTTAAAGAGGGGAAAAAAAGGAAGAGTTTACTTCTTCTGTAACCATTTCTGGACCAAGCCAATTTCTGACACTTGTCGTTTACAAGTAACATTTTTAATTTTTTGCTAGAAAATTAGTTAGATTTCCTTTGCTAATATATATATATATAGCAAAGATCCTAGAGAATAAAATGATGACTGTTGCAATATTTTATGTCCCACGGTATTTGCGCAGCGGTCTTTCAAATGCATATTGTTTTTTAAAAATACACTTATTTTTAATTTAAAAAAAAAGAAGAAAACAGTAAATATAGCCCAATTTTTTTGCATATTGTGAAAGATGATGTAACACCTAGTAAATAGATACCTAACATGTTACGCTTTAAAATTGCACGCACTCGTGGAATTGCGACAAACTACGGTACTAAAAAATTGTGATAGCAATAGGCAGGTACTCTTTATGAAGTGATCGGGGGTCTAAAAGACCCAAAATCCCTCCTTTTCACTTCAAAGTATTCAAAACGCAAAAATCAGTGTTTTGGAATACTGAATACTTTTCTTTTAAATCCCCGCCATTGGCAGCCGAGTAAATCGGAAGTTACGTTGTGACGTCACTTACGAGTTTTTATTTTGGAGACCTGATCAAAGCTGATTCTGGCCTCATTCAGGTCTTCAAACAACCGGCTGGTCGCTCGGGTCTCCCGGTGACTCAGGCAGAGTGGTGGAAGGCTGCGGGAGGGAGATTGTTCCCTCCCACTGCTTATGATATTGGCCGAGCGGCTCATTAGCCGCATTGGTTGTTATCATGAGAGAGCCGACTGCTACCTCTAAAAAATGGTACAGGGTTTGGTGCCTCTGGCTGCAGGCAACACCCTGGTACAACCAGTCAACCCAATGACGTATAGGTATGTGATTTGTCTTGAAGTGGTTAAGAAACTGCATTGCAGAACTAGGAGATAAATGTATCACTTGCATAGCAGTGTGGCCAATTTGTATACAAGTAAATCGGTAAACACCAAGAGGACCTGTGGTTCTTTATATTCACTTGCAGACGGAGAGGTTTTTGGAGAAGTGGAGGAGACAATATATTGATCATGAGATAGAGGTAATGAAGCTTATAGTAGAGGAGGAAAAATCATTGGTATTACTACAAACAATAGTGCCCCATTGTTGTTGTTGTTAGTGGGAAGAATAGCATTCCTGACATTATTTTTATTGTTGTCTTTGCCTTTCTGCCATAGTGACAACCCCACCCCATAATTGTTAGTATATAGACATGTCCAGAACAGAAAAAATTTGTTAATTTTTCTTTTGCATAAATTCATTATGCTACTAATGACAGGAAGCTGGTGACATACAGTATCCGGGTGAACCTGCCCCCAGATCTACCTTTTATTGGATGAGTGTTATTTCCGAATGACAGATAAACACAGGAGTGGGGTTACATCACAGGGTAACCCTGCTTATATGTTTACCTGTCATTCGTCTGTGTTACATAGTTACATAGTTACATAGTTAGTCAGGTTGAAAAAAGACACAAGTCCATCCAGTTCAACCATAAAAAAAAATAAACAAACAAAATAAAACACAGTACAATCCCATACATCCAACTCCATACCCACAGTTGATCCAGAGGAAGGCAAAAAACCCCAGCGGAGCATGATCCAATTCGCTACAGGAGGGGAAAAAATTCCTTCCCGATCCCCCGAGAGGCAATCAGATTTACCCCGGATCAACTTAACCTACAAATCTTAGTACTCAGTTATATTATGTGCATTTAGGAAAGAATCCAGGCCCTTCTTAAGCAATCTACTGAGCCGGCCAGAACCACCTCTTGAGGGAGTCTGTTCCACATTTTCACAGCTCTTACTGTGAAGAAACTTTTCCGTACAGGACAGGAGCAGCAGTGTTCATTGGGTGATCTTTTTTTGGCCAGGAGCAGACGTGTTCGGCGGTTGACTTTTTCTTTTAGTTCGGGTCTGTGTTTTTGTGTTTTTTTTCTAAATAAAAAACTTGTGTTTTTATTTACTTTTACTTTGTTAAATGAGTAGGGCTACTATGTACTCCCTACTCATTCACATGGGGGGGGGGGGTATGGGGGCTTCCAGATTTCAATAAGTCACCCCTGCACCCCCACAACCACCAGGCCAGGGTTGTGGGGAAGAGGCCCTTGTGCCCATCAACATAGGAAAACGGTGCCCCCAAAACACCCCCCATGTTAAGGCATGTGGCCTGGTGTGGTTCAGAAGGAGGGGGCGCTCGCTTGCCCCCCCTTTTCAGGCCTGCCAGGCTGCATGCTCAGATAAGGGTCTGCTATGGATTTTGCGGGGACACCACACCTTTACAAAAAATAATTATTGGCATGGGGGGCCTGGTATGGATAGGAAGGGGACCCCCACGCTACTTTTTCCTTAATTTTTTATGCACCAGCAATTCTGTTGAGTCATCGGTTTTTAAAGGTGCTTCCTGGGCCCGCTCCTTAACAGTCAGCTATTCTTCACACATAATTCAAATTGGTCGATATTTTTTTGACCAATCTGAATTTAATTTGTTCTGAAAATTTGTAAAAGAAAAAGATTGTCATTCCTAGATTCGGATGCATCTGAATCTCTGAATAACCAAAAATTAGTCCGAATTTAGATTCAAATCGTAACAAAGGGACAGGAAGTATGGGAACATTTTGCCAATATGGTCATAGACAGCAATAAAAACTTGATAGAAATACAAACCTTTCCTGTTTTCTTCAAAACAATAAAATATTTTAAATACTATTGTAGTTTCTACAATTTCCCATATGTGGGCAGTAGGGTGGCTAAATAGTTACCGTATATACTTGAGTATAAGCCGACCCGAATATAAGCAGAGGCACCTAATTTTACCTCAAAAAAGGGGAAAACATATTGACTTGAATATAAGCCTAGGGTGTCCATCTGCATGCCCCACTGTGTCCATGCCTCACTGTGTCCATGCCTCCCTGTGCCCATGCCTCACTGTGTCCATGCCTCACTGTGCCAATGCCTCCCTGTGCCCATGCCTCACTGTGTCCATGCCTCACTGTGCTCGTGCCTCACTGTGCCCATGCCTCACTGTGTCCATGCTTCACTGTGAAAAAGAAAAGAAAGGAGGGCGCACCATATGAACACCCTTTGTTCTGTGGAGGGCTGCAAGACTTAAGACTTTGCCTTTGTACCATACTGATACACCCAGTTTGGCGATACACCAGAGCGCAGGAGGATTTTTGTGGTATATCATGCTTCACTGTGTCCATGCCTCACTGTGTCCATGCCTCACTGTGTCCATGCCTCACTGTGCTCATGCTTCACTATGCCCACGCCTCACTGTGTCCATGACTAGACTGATGTTTAACATGGGAGTCTATGGAAGGGGTGCCTGGCTTTGAAAAATCGACGCTCCCCAGCCATAGGTCCCCCAGACAACAAACTTTGCACACTTGTAGAGGATAAATGAAGCTATATGTGTGCCAAGTTCCAGTTTCAGGTGGTACCGGGTCCCGAAACTCACCGAAGAAATTACCATTTAACATAGGAGTCTATGGAAGGGGTGCCCGGGTTTGAAAAATCGGTGCTCCCAGGCCGCAGGCCCCCCCGGACAACAAACTTTGCACACTTATAGAGGAATGAGTGCAACAGGACACTGTAATCTTTAACCACAACCCGACGGCCGTATGACTTTGTATGGCCGAAGGGTGGTTCTAAATCTCTAACTGGCTGTGTTTTTACGGCCTGCGCTCCGCCGCATCACTGACATGCCGATGCACGTGCCTGGCAGCCGTGATGTCCGCCAGGCACTCGGGATCGGCGGCTACAGGGACAAGACGTGGATCTCTGTGTGTAAACACAGAGATCCATGTCTTGTCAGGGAAGAGAGGAGACCGATCTGTGTCCCTTGTACATAGGGACACAGCATCGGTCACCTCCCCCAGTCACCCCCCCTCCCCTCACAGTTAGAACACAATTCAGGGTACACATTAACCCCTTCCTCACCCCCTAGTGTTAACCCCTTCAATGCCAGTCACATTTATACAGTAATTAGTGCATATTTATAGCACTGCTCGCTGTATAAATGTGAATGGCGCCAAAAATGTGTCAAAAGTGTCCGATGTCTCCGCCATAATGTCGCAGTCATGAAAAAAATGCTGATCGCCGCCATTAATAGTAAAATAAATAAATAATAATAATTCTGTCCCCTATTTTGTAAGCGCAATAACTTTTGCGCAAACCAGACGCTTTTTGCGATTTTTTTTTTTAACCAAAAATATGTAGAAGAATACGTATCGCCTAGACTGAGAAAAGAAATGTTTTTTTAAAAAAAATTGGGCTATTTATTACAGCAACAAGTAAAAAAATATTGTTTTTTTTTCAAAATTGTCGCTCTATTTTTGTTTATAGCGCAAAAAATAAAAACCGCAGAGGCGATCAAATACCACCAAAAGAAAGCTCTATTTGTGGGAAAAAAAGGACGTCAATTTTGTTTGGGAGCCACGTCGCACGACCGCGCAATTGTCAGTTAAAGTGATGCACTGCCACAAGCTGAAATTTCACCTGGTCAGGAAGGGGTATATGTGCCCAGTAAGGAAGTGGTTAAAGAAAGGGAGTAATGTGAATTGTGTGTGTTCTCCGAAAATCACTGAACAGTATGTGAGCAGCATATGCCTGTAAAAGATGTTTTGTGCAAACTGTCTACTTGAAACTGCCTATTTCATCAAAGCGCTGTCCAATATTTTCATTTAATCCTTGCATTAAAAAAAAAAGGCAAGCATTTTCAAGCAGCGAGCGTATAAATTGCAAAATACTTGCTGTGATGGCACATCATGCTTGACTTCCGAACTGTAATGTAATATTTTTATAGAACAATGCATCAATCCCATTAAAAATGAAACAGGTTTAGTCCTCACCTAATGTCAGGTCCTCTTGTGAAAACTGAGAGATGCTAAAATATTGATAGAATAATTTCTTCCACATCCATGTATTGTTATGGCAGGACAGGGCAAATCTCAAAAGGCAGGTATCTAAAGGCTGGACCTGAATTTAAAAATTGAAGATTTGTTTTGTTACAGTGAATGTTTAAAAATGTTGGAAAGTAAAAATGTTCCCTTGCAGCAGGGCTGCCCCGGCATTGCATAACTGTTCATTTATATGTAGGTGAGCGGGAGAAGCAATTTTACTTACTGATCTGCTGTTCCCACAGACTCTCTCTGCTCTGTTATACTCTGGCAGTTGGATGTCCCTGACATCATCAAGAAAAGTTCACCATACCCCTGCAATGGATGTGAGACTGTAAAGAACAGTCTACTGGTGGAGCATAGGAAAGCACCTCTGTTGGAGTAGCAGTGGATTTAGTACCAAAAACTCCTTTTCTCATCTACTAGCCCTGGGGTCTCCAAATTTTCTTAACAAAGGGCCAGTTTACTGTCCTTCAGACGTTGAGGGGCTGGACTGTGACTAGTGTGAGTAGAAAATGCCCTGGCGTTAATGAGAGTAAAGAATGCCACATCCTTGTTATTAATGGGAGGAATATTGCCCCTTTGTTGGTATTAGGGGAGGAAATAGTGCCCCATCATTGGTGTCATTGGGAGGAATAGAGCCCTATTGTTGGTATCAAGGGAGCCACAGGTTGAAGGGAAAAACCTTGCATGATTCCGCTATCAACATAGTCAGTGTTGGTGAGGGGATCCCTTCCTCTGAGTTACTGTATTCTGACAGCGGGAAGGTTCCCAGCTGTTAGAATACAATGATCACTGCTTGCGGCTATAGCCCCTGGCAGTGATCAAATGAAAACAACCCAACAAGCTATGGCCAGCTTTATATGGCCAAAGGTTTTTTGGCCATATTTCTTTTGTGGGTCACTGGAGTACACTTACATCTGGTCTCCTGTGACCCAAAATCAACTGATAGTAGGCTATTTTTCACTATCAGCTGATGAGACAGAGCTGCTCTGGGCTCTGAAAGGATCCTGACATTACCAGGATCTGCTGCCTAATTGACAGCTTGTGCTGCCTGTTGGTGTGCAGCTGAAAGCCAGAGCCATCTGTGCCCTTCCCAGCTAGGATCTCTATTGAGCGCTAGAGGACCAGAGAGGAGAGCAATGACTGACAGTCACTGCTCTCTTCTCTCAGCAGACTGAGAACTAAGCGATCAGCAGTCATGTGATTGCTTTGTTTTCAGTCTTAGAGCCAAATTGGAAAAGCTGCACAATTGCACTGATGCTTCAACATAGAGGTGAGTATGGATATTTGTTTTTTTCAGAACCCCATACTTCTACTTTAATACATTATTGAATGTTTCTTATCTCGGGCCAGAATAACCCCAACAATTTTAATTTAGCATAAAAGAAAATCAACTGAAAATTTCCAGCATCACTAGATGTCTTTTTATTCAGCTTTGAATTCTAATTATTGTGATAAATTTTATTAAGGTTATTAGCAATAAAAAAGCCTGTATGTGATGGCTGGATTGTCTACCTTTATGATATGTCACATAGGCAGACACCATAGGAAATGATCCTAAATCTACAGGATTCTAATTTACTACAGCACTTTTTACTTGCAGAAAGTATTACTTCAAGGAATGTGACAACTCTGAAGTGGCACAACGCCAAGCTTCCAGAGTTTGAAAACTGCCGAGCTGGGCTGACGCAGTTCTTCCATCCAAATGGGTTATTTTGCTAGGGATTTCCCCATAATGAATACTTGCGGATCTCACTGATTAAAGTGACATTTGGAAACTAGTAAGTGGACTGGGAGAAGCTGTTTACGTTAGTTTGTCTTCCAGTTCCTTGAACAAGAGATCAGTGTTTGAGTTCGGACAATCAGAAATTCCACACATCATCGATGTGCTGAGAGAACTGAAATCCAATCTTGAGAGACGTCTGAAGTATGCACAGTTACACCAGCTCAGACACAAGGTGGAGAGGCTGGAGTTAGACAGTAGCAGATGGAACCAATAACGTATACAGGAAAGTATTGGGTAGCACGGTTGTACTTAGGCACTTCTCTGGAGACCACTCCACTTAAACAGCCCATAATCTTTTGCTACATGTGTTGGCTTTTTTATTTAACCTACAAGGTGTTCTTTTTTTTCCAGAGATGAAGTAAGCTCCGGCGGCTACAGCAGATTGATTTGCTTTTTTGATTACGTTCCCTTCTTACGTTTTACTGCGAAATAAAATAGCTGCATGCTGTTTCTGGGTGTCTGAAGAAGGACTTTTGTGTAATATTTATAATAATATTCAAAATTATTTTATTACAAAACAATCATTAGTGCAAAGGCAGCAAGTGAAGATTGCTAATCGGGGGAGGGTTTGTCTTTTGTAAACTAAGTTGGCATCAGCAGAAATATGTTCCCGTGTTATCTGGCTGTATAAAGTTCAGGCAAACTTGCATTTTTTTGGTCTAATGCCACGTTTTTCATGTCATGGAAAAAAACAATGTTTTTCTCGACGTGCTTCCTCTCAAGCCTGCCTTGCATACACACGATCGTAATAAAAAATGCTCTGTCAAAGCGCGGTGACGTACAACGGCACTATAAAGGGGAAGTTCCATTCATATGGCGCCACCCTTTGGGCTGATTATTCGAATTTCCCTTCTCATAACTAGCTTCTGAGCATGCACCTTTTATTCCCCGTCATTAAAGCCTACACACGACCATTTTTCACGACGAGAAAAATGACAACGTGAAAAGCGATGAGAAAAAATAGAGCAGGTTCTAAATTTTCAATGCCCATTTTTCGCGTCGAGAAAAATGCTCTGGAGCCTACACACGATCGTTTTTAATTACCAATTGAAAAAATAGCATTTTTCTCATCATGAAAAATGATTGTGTGTACTCCTTGGAGTAGGAAGCGTTTCAGGTGCCAGCCTGTCGTTATTGATTGTCTAAGACACAGGTGTCAAACAGAAGGCCCGCATGCAGAATCCGGCTCTCCATGCCACTTCATGTGGCCTTTGCACACCTCTCGTGCAGCTGCAGGAGAGCTCCAGCCCTCCTCCAGACCCCTACTTTCTGCTTTCAATCAATGCATCCAGCTTCTTCCCAGCAACATGAGGAAAGGGGTGCACTGTGATGTAAGGGAAAGTGGGGGACTCAACTTCTGATGGTGGGGTGGCTCTTGACATCTGATGTAAGGGAAGGGGATGCGCTGGACATCTAATCTTACAGATAAAACCGGCCCTTTTGAGGACAATCATAATACTGATGTGGCCCACGATGAAATTGAGTTTGACACCCCTGGTCTAAGAAAACCCATCCATGCCCATTCAAGTTTCAATTGAGCAGATCTGAATATGGAGCATGGGCCAAGACTTGGAAGTGCCTACAAAGATGCAAATATGATCAGATTTTAAAGGGCCATCGCGACGGTCACAGGACAAATAGGGACGGTGAACCCTACAAGTTGATAGAAGTTCTACTCCTTCACCACTCTATCCAACAGCAAAACGTAAATTTATCAATTTGAGAGGTTACCAATCAAGTAATTATTATTATTATTATACAGGATTTATATAGTGCCAACAGTTTTCACAGTGCTTTACAACATCGGGGAAGACAGTACAATTACAATACAATTCAATGCAGGAGGGATCAGAGGGCCCTGCTCATTAGAGCTTACAATCTAGAAGGGAGGGTTAAGTGGAAAAAAGGGTAGTAGCTGTGGGGAATGATCAGATTTCATCAAAATGAAAATACAGTTGTTAGGTGTGGGTAGGATAGACTTCTTTTAAAAGGAGGGTTTTCAGGGATCGTCTAAAAGCTAATAGAGTAAGAACTAGATGGACAGATTGGGGTAAGGCGTTCCATGGGCTTGGAGAGGCTCTGGAAAAGTCCTGGAGACGAGCATGGGAGGAGGTGATGAGGGAGCTAGAGAGCAGGAGGTTTTGAGAAGTACGAGTAGAACGATTAGGTTGGTATTTTGAGACTAGGTCAGTGATGTAGCTGGGGGCAGAGTTGTGGATGGTTTTGTAGGTAGTTGTTAGTATTTGAATTGTATTTGTTGGGTGGAGATTACCCTTCCACCACTGTAACTAGACATGTGCATTCGTTTTTGTCCGAATGCATTTTCATCCGAATTTCGGATATTTTCATTATCGATTTAACAAACGAAAACGATTGCGCAGAATCCGAAATCCAAAAGATCTGACATAAAAAAATGCTTTATTTTCGTTTTTGTTGCTACAGTTCGATATAGATAGGAGATTCATCATGACGGTGACAGTAGCAATCTGTGTCTATCGAACATGTGGTCGAATGTGCTTAACCTTAACTCTATTAGTCCAAGATTATTCTACATAGAGAGGAAAGATTCGACATAGAGAGAAAAGATTTGACATTATAGAGACAGTTTTGGGGTAGATCATTCGACATGAACGACAACGATTAGACGAAGCAGTGAAAAACATACAAACATCGAATCTGTCATATGGTGTCTGTTGAAAATTCTAAGAAGATTCGACAAGCAGCTAAACTGTACGACGCCGCAATCGTACATTTCCAGTCAAATGATCGGCCCATAGGCTGTAGAAGAATATAAATGCTGGTTGACTAGTAATAATAATTTATAAACATAATTTCTACTAGTGTCATACAACATTAGGCGGAATATTCGACTGTAAATGTACGATTGCGGCATCGTAGAATTTAGCTGCTCCGTCGATTCGACCTTAATTAATTTGGAATTTTGGACGAATTCATTTTTTAACGAAACAAAATAAATAAAAACTAATTTCGCGAGTAACTAAATAAATTTTATTTTCGGACGAAAACGAAATTCCGAAACAAAATATTTCAGTGTGCACATGTCTAACTGTAACTACGGCATGTTATGGCAAAGCAGTGAAAGTGGAAAACCGGCCAGGTGGCTGTAAAATTACCCCCTTCCTGGTCTGATAGACACCTGATGTCTTCATTAAGAGGACCTGTCATTCTTATTACATAAAGGACTTATCAGCCCCTTAATGATAATAGTAAATAAATAAAGTAAATTTTTTTTAATTTTTTATTCTAAAGCCTCAGTTTATGCTATGAGTCACATGCGAATTGCACAGGAACCATACCGTATTCCTGTGTAATTTAGATGTGATTCAGTTTGAATTTTCTCAAATTCGACCACATCACATGAAAGGCGTGCATGCATCTTTTTTTGAACCGCACCTCAATCGGATCGCATGGTCGTTTTGTACCTGTACATGGCATATGTGACCTTGGTTTGTCGTTAACTTTGTATTGACACCCGCAGTGCATCACAAGGGCAGTGCAAATGGAATACGGTGCGGGAAATGCACACGGATAGTGGCGTTTCCCACACTGCATTAGTGTGAGCCTAGGCTAAAATATAATTAAACATATAAAAAAAAAATTAAAGACCCCACAAACACACACACACATACATGTAATACATGTACATACATTACCTGGATGCAACTCATACACAAAACCCCAATCACATATTGCATACAGTATCATATTGTATATGAAAAATAATCATTTTAGGCTATCATTTTAGTTTAAACCCGAAAGAGAAGATTGTAACATCTTACAAAAATTAACAAATATTTCTAGACTGAAAAACGAGATGCTCAAGATTGTAAACATGTGACACATAAAAATTGTTATAGCCCATTAGGTTAAAGCCCATCAGAGTTAATAAGGGACACAAGACTGATAGACAATTCGGTAGAACTGCCATCTCCTGAAGGATTTGAACACTGGGAAAAAACAAAAAATTGACCAGTCTGGTAAATTTCCCCCGGCTCCCAGCATGCTGCAGGTTTAGCAAGAGGCCTAGAAAAATGGAGGTAAATCAGAAGTTGAGGACCACACTCCTTTCAGTGTTCGCCCTTGGTAATGGATGGGTGCTCATAGGCGCAGTGCAAACCACAGTAAAACGATGAGGTACTCTGTTGCAAACATAAACACTTTTTTTTATTAGTGCAATGTCACATTAATAAAGTAAGCCAAAGTTTCAGGGCCACACAGGGTCCCTTCCTCAATGCAACATAGATTTGTTGGCCTGTTTATGTCTATGGTCTTGCCTTCGGCACTGCTTGCTGGGAGTGGGAAGGATTTTAGCAGGCTGGTCACAGGCTGTTTTGTTTGGCAATGTCCAAATCCTGTTATATACAAATCAATCAGCACTGCCAAATACAAATCAAAAACACCCAATGTTATGCTCATAAAAAAGTAAATTGCAAGCTGTACACTCCCAAGGTAATTTTACCACACCCTCCAGATCAAATTAAAATATAGTGCGGCTCAATACAAAATATAATCAAAGTAATAAACAATACCAATCTCAACGAAAACCATATATTGCAAATAATTTGTGAAAATAGAAAAAGTCTTCAAATGCAGACATATCGTAAAGTCCAGTCACTCTGTCTGCATTTGGGAACGTTTTCTATTTTCACAAATTATTTGCAGTATATGATTGTATTTGGGGATTGTTGTTGTTTATTACTTCTTATTTTAAATTGCGCAGCACTATAATTATAACATCCAGATGCTCTTGTGGGTGGCAGTATAACCCAAATGTCTCAGAACACTGTGTCCCTCAATGAACTTTCAAGAAAATTATTTTTACAGTAAGCAAAACCTTTTTGCAATAGCCATCCTGTACATTAGCGTCATGCCAGGTGAGTTGACTAATCAGCTAATTGAATTACAGCCATTGTACTGGAAAATGCCTAATCTCTAGAAATCCAAATATACACCCTTGTTAGTCAGCCAAATGCTGAGTTATATATCAAAATGTTCACATATTTGAGGTCAGGATAAATAAGAACATAATTTAGTAAAAATATTTGAAAAAACATTGGGCCAGATTCAGAGAGCGATTACGCCGGCGTAACAGGAGATGCGCGTTGTAAGTCTAATTGTGCGTGTGCGTTTCGATGCACGGCATCCCCAAAACGAGATACGCAAGAAATCTACTTTTTTTGTCCAGCGTAATTTCGTTAGACAGGCGCATCCGTCCGCAAAACTGCGCTAGGCAAACCATTGATTTGCTATTCAAATATGCTAATGAGGGAGTTACGGGGATCCACAAAGGAACGTTGGTGCAGCGCAGGCTACGCGCTGTGCGCAACAGCCAAATGTCCTGTCTAAAATTAGACCATATAAAAGCTGGTCTAAAATTACAAAATTTGTCTACATGTCAGATAAAGCAACAATGTTAGTGAGGAGCTGAGCAGTCACACATGTTGCCCAACAAACTGTATGCCAACATGCCAGTGTCATCCATGCTCATAGCTATACTACTGACTTTAGATGAGCAAAGAAGGAGGAGGGCACTAAGGAGGGCACTGAGGAGGGCACAGGATTTTTTATTTTATTTTCTAAAAAAATGTTTGGCTTATATAAACTTTTCAATTTAATCTAATCTAATACAATATTCTTAGCTGATACAAGCCCCTCAATCTTCACTCTTCACTCTTTACGGGAGAGGATATATCACACACGCCTAGACATCTATGGCATGGGTGATTCTGAGGTGTCTCACATCTTCAGATTCACCCCTCATGCCATCATGGAATTACCCACAACCCTGCAGGAGGACATCACCAGCCCAACACATGACACTACCCATGACACCCATGACAGCTACATATACAATCAGAGCCCCATCCCCACAGATTGCGAACAGAACATGAATGGGGACAGCTGGCTGGTTGGTGAGTGACATGGGTGGCAGGCATGACTGCCCCCCCCCCCCATGATGCACACATCACAAGGGGCACATGCACTACTAACATCCTCCTGTCTTTTCCCTTGAAGGTGACTCTGCATATGCACTGGGACCCCATCTCATGACCCCATCTCATGACCCCATCTCATGCCAGCTCACATTATGCATCTTTGCACGTTAAACACACACATTAATCATGGCACAATGAGAATGCATGCATGCACACCACTGTGGTCCCTAGCACACACACCCCACATCCTCATCACATTGGATTGGCACCAGTCCACCATGCAGGACTTGTGAGCAGCAACGCCACGCCAAGGCTCCAATTATGTCACTGTACATTCATACACCATTCACACGGACCTGGGGATCACTTCTCCCTGGTCCTGGGGAACCCTTCTCCACCAAAATTGAGGGTGACACCCCTTTTCCTGCAGGAATGTCACCCCCACATTCCCAAATCATACACAAACAGAACCTAATAAAAAAAAATTGACCAGCAAAAATAAAAAATGGCCATCAAAAATATAATTTAAACAAAATAACAACAAAGAAAACACATACAGTAAAAGACAAAAATCACTCTCAAAGACACGTCACAAACAAACAAACAAACGCTAATAAACAACAGAACAAAAGCACCTTGCTGTATAGGGAGGGATACAAAGGGATGTACTTTTGCAAAGGAAGTGCGTTTGTCTCTGTCTATTTATGCTGTTTGCGTAGTTCACTAATTTGCCCTAGTCCACTTCCAATTTCAATGATTGCGCCGTTCCCGAGTTGTGAGCATGGGCACAGAGGTGCTGACCATGGTCTGCTTCAGGCGCGCATGCGCGAGCCGGCTGGCCCTTCATTTGCATGGGGTCACGGCTGATTTCAATGTAACACGCCCACGTCCTTCCCAATTTGTATTACTCCGCCTTACGCCTCTGAAATAACGTTACACATGCGCAATTTTCTGCGTAAAAGCGACGCGAATAGGCTACATTGCGCCAGTCTAACGTAAAGGCGGTGCGCTACGCCGGTCCAATAATGCGCAGATGTACCTGAATCTGGCCCATTATATATATATATATATTGGTGTGCACTTTGCCTATCAGTTCCAGAAACATGCCTGTAATCCAAAGCACTTGTATATCAAAGCAAATTACCCCATAAGAACTAATGCAAAATCAAATGATTTGTTCCACAACCATTTATTTATAGGTCCTTCAGTTTATAGTCCATATAAAAAGATTATGGCAATGTGATAGGTTGTGTAATCACAAAATGTCCATCCACATATGGAAGCCTCCACAAGGGGGTTAGAAGCAAAAAAAAGCAGGAGCTACAGAGTATAAAAGAGAAGAGAAGCACCTCTAAGGCCGCGTACACACGATCAGACCGGTCCGATAAAACTGGTCTGCAGAGGGCACTTACCATTTCCTTTGTTATGGTGGCTTTTGAGCGCTTCTCAAGTTTTTCTATTTTCCCTTTTCCTGTCCTGTTTTTTATTGTGAAATCATATAAAATGGTCTGTTGTTTTTGTGTACCGTATACATTATCTTTCCTTTGCACTGTTTTGATCTCTTTTTTGAATATGGTCCTTATTGACTGTATGACTTATTATGGAAAGTCTTTTACATCTATGGGCCAGATTCAGGTAGGACAGCGGTTCTTTATTTTGGAGTAACGTTAGTCATTTACGTTACTCCGCCGAAACTTTAGGAGCAAGTACTGTTATTCACATAGCACTTGCTCCTAAAGTTGCTGCGAAAATGAGCCGGCGGAATTCAAATTGGGCGGGTAGGGTGCGTGTATTATTTAAACTAGGCGCGATCCCGCGGCGAACGTACTGCGCATGCGTCGACTGTCAGTGCGCATGCTCCAAATTCTGTCAGTGAACGTCAATGACATCAATCCCCATTCACGGACGTTTTACGCAAACGACACAATTTTTTTTAAATTTGACGCAATGACGACGGCCATACTTAACATAGGATACTCCACCTAGGGGGCATGTTTTTCTTTACACCGCGTATCGCTTACGGAAACGTCGGAAAGTCACTGCGTCGTGCCCGAGTACGATCGTGAATTGCCGATTCTCGCTGATTAACATATTCTCGGCGTTAATCAGCGGGAACGCCCCGAGCGCCATTTTTAAGATTGCAGTTCCGATACGACGGCGAAATACAATTACGCCGCTCGTATAGGAACTCCAATCCGGCGTTTCTTGTTTTCTGCTTACAGAAAACAGAAACGCCGGCTCAAAGTGAGAGTTATGCTGGCGTATCACTGATACTCCAGCCTAACTCTACCTGAATCTGGCCCTATGTTTATATGTATATTTTTACCCTGGTATTTGACTGAATAAAAATGTTTTTGACTCTAAATATTTGTGGCAGTAGGTGACTCAAATTCCCGAAGCCAGTGTATTAGTTAGTTTTTTTTTCAGAAGGGGACATCAAAATGGTAGCCTTTCTCAAGACAGGTTTACTTTAAGTCAGGGATCCTCAAACTACAGCCCTCCAGCTGTTGCGGAACTACACATCCCATGAGGCATTGTAAAACTCTGACATTCACAGACATGATTAGGCATGATGGGAATTGTAGTTCCTGAACAACTGGAGGGCCATAGTTTGAAGACCCATGCTTAAAGTGGAACTTTAGTCAGACAATTAGGTTCTGCTAGATTTCTTCAGACTGGCCCCTTTTGTAAAACATAAACAATAAGGGCTAGATTCTCATAGAAATGCGGCGGCGTAGCGTAAGCCATTTACACTATGCCGCCGCAACTTAACAGAGCAAGTGCCGTATTCTCAAAGCACTTGCTCCGTAAGTTGCAGCGGCGTAGTGTAAATGTCCCAGCGTAAGGCCGCGTAATTCAAAGGGGGCGGCTTGTATTTAAATTAAGCGTCGATCGAACTGCGCATGCGCCGGCCGAGGAAAAAGCCCAGTGTGCATGCTCCAGCTCACGTCGGAAAGCGTAGTTGAAACTGACGTCAAACCGACGTGATCGTCATTTACGCAATGCCCTATTCGTGAACGACTTAGTAAAACGACGTAACCGACGGAAAAAGACGACGCTGACCCGACGTCATACTTAACATGGCAACGACGGAACTTCGTAAGGTTACCCCTCATTATAGCAGGGGTAACCTTACGCTTACGGAAACGACGTAAACGACAACGGGCGGAGTAAAAACGTTCGGGAATCAGCGTATTAGGCTCATTTGCATAGGCAAATGAGAAAACAACGTAAAGGCCACCTAGCGGCCGGCGTTGTCATTACATCCCCGATCCGACGTTGTAATTGTTTTACACCTGTCGGAACTTTAGTGTATCTATGCGTAAGTGATTCTAGGAATCACACGCATAGATACCAATTGAAAAAAACTGAGATACGACGGTGTATCTGAGATCAGTTCAGATCATGCTCAGTTGCTCTCTATTTTTACGCACTGGGCCAAACAATCAGAGCCAGTAGAGGCTGATCTGCTGACAGCCTAAAGTTTTGCTGAAAAATTGTCAGCCTCCATCAAGCAGAAACAGGAGCAATGCTGGAGGAAATTTACAGCACAGACTCATTTTAGAAGCATAATTAATAATGTGGAATGTTTGCTTGCTAAAAAGCATTATTTTTTATTAAGTAGTTATGGGTAAAGTTCTCCTTTAAGTTATTTATTTATTTGTTTAGTCTTTTATTTATTATTTAGTCTTATATAAAATTTAAAAGTAATTTATAATTTATTATAATATTATTTATAATTTATAATAATTTTTTTTTTTTAATATGTACTAGCTAAATAGAATTGTACAGTTGTTTATTACAATTTTTTATGATTGTTTTTGTAGGGTTAATTTACAGAAAGGCATTTGATGTCCATTCTGCTTTCTGACCCTCCAAATCTGATGCCTTCATTCACCTACCTCACTCCTGTCTGCAGCCATTGCAAAAACCTTAAGCAAATACCATTCATACCATATAGTCAGTAATCTGCTAGGCATCCTGGCGATTGACCACTCAAGCATTGAGTGCTTTATTATGTATTGACTGGGGAAACAGGTAAAGGAGCCCAACGCCCAGAATCAGGATTTTAACTAGAACTGTGGATTAGATTAGTAGATTAGGGAAGGTAAAGGCAGATTTGTTTTATGAAGTAGTATAAAGCGAGGCTTACATGGTATAGAGGTGCTGGTTAATATACATGGGAGATGCAGTTGATTATCACCCTTAATAGTACCCCAAAACCTTTACAATTGTTAATAAAATTGCAATTCCTACACATCTCTTTAGAAGTATATCAGAAGAGTTATACTTTAAGATCCCGGCCTGTGTTGATCTTCATTAATTGCAATACATGACATCTCATCAACAGGGCAGCGGGAATGCTGTTATTAGCACTTAGATGTAGCCTGCTACCTTGGCAATGGTGAACATTAATAATTGATAGTGCTCCCAGCATTAATTCATGCATTGGCTGTAACACAAGACAGTGACTGCTGCAGTCTCGTATACCTGTAGACTCCCGGATACGCTTGTACAAATTAACTTTCAGCCCGGTTTTTGTAGTGGACAATTCTTATATGATCTATTAATAAAATTTAAGTATGAGTCGACAGGCTTATTTTTATCGTGTTCCTCCACAGGAGCTGCACAGACGGAATCAACATCAGCCCGAATCGGCAAAGACCAAAGCTCTGCAGACCGTCATTGAGATGAAGGTACATTTTTGTAGCCTATTCTTTGTGTAGGATGCCCCTGTGGTATGTTAGCAATCATGCTTTAATGACCATGCTATATATTATGTTTTGATTACCATGTTTTTCAATAATTGGTTACATGCATGTCACTATGGTGTACATTGTGTTCTACTTACCCTGCTGTACAATAATTGATCATGTGCATTGCCTACATTGTTGTACATTATGTCCCATTTACCCTGCTGTCCAGTACTTGGTCACATGCATTACTTACTGTGCTGTGCGTTAAGTCCCGCTTAAACAATTGTACAATTATTGGTCACACACATTGCTTACCATGCTGTTTGTTATGGCTCACTTAACCTACTTTACAGTAGTTGATCACATGCATTAGCTACAATATTGTATGACATATGCCACTTACCCTGCTGTAATGTATTTAGTCTTATGCAATGTATGCTATGCTTTACGCTATGCCCCACTTAGTCAGTGTTACAGCAGCTGGTCACAATCATTCCTTAGCACTGACTTTGCTGTACTATGTTGGGCACATGAATTGCCTACCATACTGTATGTTTTATCCCACTTATCCCACTGTACAATAAATGGTCATATGCATTGCATACCATACTGTATGATATGTCCCACCTATGTAGCTGTACAGCAAGTGGTCACATGCATTCCTTAGCACCTTATGTCCCACTGACTTTGCTTTACTACGTTGGTCACATGCATTGCCTACCATACTGTACATTTTATCCCACTCATTCCACTGTACAATAAATGGTCATATGCATTGCCTGCCATGTCCAACTCACCGTGCTGTGCAATAATTGGTTACAACAATGTTGTATATTATGCCCTACTTTACCCTCTTGTAAAATAATGGGTCTTATGCATTGCATACCATGCCAAACATTATGTCCCAGTTATGCAGCTGAACAATAATTGGTCACCTAACCGTGCTTACAGTGCTGTACATTATGCCCCACTTATAAACTGCACAGTAATTCATCATATACAATACGTAGCATGCTGTATATTACACACCAGTTAACCTACTGAAAAGTAATTAATCACACCTTTTCCATATCATGCTGGCTGTACATTATACCCTGATTTGCCTTCCATACAGTTAAAGCGGAACTAAATTGTATCTGAACACCACAAACTGAAAATGCTGTTTAATACATTTTTAATATTCTAAGCAAATTCCGCCAGCCATCCATGTTTCCATGCTTAGTTTTCTTGAGAAATTCGTTTGAAAAATATCCCCTAAAATATCTAGTCGCGGCCATCTTGAGTAAGGGCAGTTGATTCATGTAGCATTTACTGCCTTTAGCTCAGTCATGTAGGCAGGAGGGTGTGCTTAGGTGAGAAAGCTCCTCCTCCCCTCCTTTAGATGAAAGATGAAAAAATACTCATGAAGACTACTGGAATTTATGACATCATTTTAACCTAGACCAGAAACCAGGAAGCAACTAAAGAAATGTAAAATAATAGTTTAAAACAAGTAACTGGAATATATTTTCCTTTCTATTGACTCGGTTCACACTGGGACCGCTTTAAAGTTGCCCGACTTGAGTCGCTCCGATTAGAATTGTTCCTTTGCACTGAGTGGAGCACCACTTGTCAGGCGACTAAGTCGGTCCAGTGTAACCCAAAAATATTTCTAGCAGCTTGATGATTAAAAATAGTTAATTTTGTCTGAAAAAGTTTAGTTCCGCTTTAAGGAAGGAATAATAGGACCTTGCTGTACAATATCTTTCAGTTACCCTGCTCATGTTTTCCAATAACTGGTCCCATTTCTTGCACACATCGTGTACATTATGTCTCAGTCTATCTACCATACTGTTCATAAGTCTTCCACCCCTTGCTATGCAAAAATGACCATGTGTAATACATACTATATATTGTGTTACATAGAAAGTCCTACCTATCCTATTGTACTGAGTTCTTTTCCATACCATACTGTATAAGGAATGAGCATGTGTCTTTTGTACTCACCAAACCTCATGCATCTTTTTTTTACCGTGTGTACATAAAGCATCTTATGCTATGTTTACAGCCTTGCTGGGATGACCCAATAAAAACATTGTAAGTACTAAAATGCTTACATTTCCTGAAGAAAAAGCTGTTTCAGCCTCTCTCCAGTGCTGCTCATAGAATCAAAAGTCTTGGCATTTTTATTAATCTATCCCAGCAAGACTGTTAATATTGCTTTATAATAATATTAAAATACAGGTCCACTTTTAATCATCTCTTTTGTAAGTTTGCTGTATAACTACCATGCTGTTCATTTTAGATCTTTTGTAGCAAGCTGCATATTGCATAATCACACTCTATGGTACAATGATAATAATAATTGATTACAGGCTCAATTCACTAATCTATGATGATTGTTATTTGCCAGAATTATTGTTATTTTCAGCGATGAGAGCTAAAAATTATCGCAAGAAAAATAAATATGTAGTACATCTTTGCATTACATGTACATTTCTCTGTGTTTTACCCTTTTAAAGACTCTGAAAATATCTGTCAAACTGGCCGAAATGCACTCAGCTCTAAAAAGGGGTTGTAAAGGTACAATTTTTTTCCCCTAAATAGCTACCTTTACCTTAGTGCAGTCCTCCTTCACTTACCTCATCCTTCCATTTTGCTTTTAAATGTCCTTATTTCTTCTGAGAAATCCTCACTTCCTGTTTGTTCTGTCTATAACTCCACACAGTAATGCAAGGCTTTCTCCCTGGTGTAGAGTGTCGTTTTTGCCCCCTCCCTTGGACTACAGGAGGGTCAGGACGCCCACTAATACATACTGTGGGGATCGAAAGTTTGGGCACCCCAGGTAAACATTTGTATTAATGTGCATAACGAAGCCAAGGAAAGATGGAAAAATCTCCAAAAGGCATCAAATTACAGATTAGACATTCTTATAATATGTAAAAAAAAGTTAGATTTTATTTCCATCATTTACATTTTCGAAAATACAGAAAACAAAAAAATGGCGTCTGCAAAAGTTTGAGATTTCTGGGCTGTCTATCACGCACTGCTCTTTTAAGGTCTATCCATAGACTTTCAATTATGTTGAGGTCAGGAGATTGTGAAGGCCATGGCAAAACCTTCAGTTTACGCCTCTTGATGTAATCCCCCGTGGATTTTGAGGTGTGTTTAGAATCATTATCCATTTGTAGAAGCCATCCTCTTTTTAACTTCAGCTTTTTCACAGATGGCATCAAGTTACCATCCAAAATTTGCTGAAATTTTATTGAATCCATTTTTCCTTCTACTCATGAAATGTTCCTTGTGCCTCTGGCTGCAATACAACCCCAAAGCATGATTGATCCGTCCCCATGCTTAACAGTTGGACAGAGGTTCTTTTCATTAAATTCTGTGACCTTTCTTCTCCAAACGTACTTTGCTCATCCCAGCCAAAAAATTATATTTCAACCTCATCGGTCCACAGAACTTGTTTCCAAAATGCATCAGGCTTGTCTATATGTTCATTTGCAAAGTTCAAACGCTGATTTTTGTGGTGAGGACACAGAAGAGGTTTTCTTCCGATTACTTTTCCATGAAGACCATATTTTTACAAGTATCTCTTTATAGTAGAACAGTGTACCACAACTCCAGTGTCTGCCAGATCTTTCTGGAGGGATCGTGCAGTCAAACGTGGGTTTTGTATTGCTTTTCTCACAATCCTGCAAGCTGTTCTGTCTGATATTTTGGTCTTCCAGGTCTTGCTTTAACTTCCATTGTTCCTGATTACTGCCATTTCTTAATTACATTCCGAACAGAGGATATTGACATCTGAAAACGCTTTGCTATCTTCTTATAGCCTTCTCCAACTTTGTGAGCGTCAACTATTTTCAGTTTCAGTTTTCTAGACAACTGCTTAGAAGAACCCATGGTGCTGATTGTTGGGGCAAGGTCAGATGAGTCTGGGCATTTAAAACCTTTGAGATTGGCATCACCTGGTCCTCCCAGACGATGATTGAGAACAATCCATGACACTGGCAGGTCTCAGCTTTGCAAAGGGGGCAGTGCATGCTATCAATTCTGCAGGGTGCCCAAACTTTTGCAGACGCCATTTTTTTGTTTTCTGTAATATTGAAAGTGTAAATTATGGAAATATAATCTAACTTTTTTTTTACATAATATAAGAGTGTTTAATCTGTAATTTGATGGCTTTTGGAGATTGTTCCATCTTTCCTTGGCTTCGTTATGCACATTAATACAAATTTTTACCAGGGATGCCCAAACTTTCCATCCCCACTGTAGCTCTTTTCTCTATCTGCAATGTAGATAGAAAGTCCTGACTTTTCTGTAGTCCAAGGGAGGGGGCGAGCACGACACTCCACACCAGGGAGAAAGCCTTGCATTATTGTGTGGAGTTACAGACAGAAGAACACGAAGTGAGGATTTCTCAGAAGAAAAAAGGACATTTAAAAGCAAAATCGAAGGATAAGGTAAGTGAAGGAGGACTGTACTACGGTAAAGGAAGCTATTTAGGGAAAATAAATTGTACCTTTACAACCCCTTTAAGTCCTGATGTGGGTTGACAACATGCAGCATTTTTGTGGACTCAGCAGAGTTTCCTGCAAACAGCTGTTGGTGAGAAGCCCCATTCAAAGCAATGAGAGACTGACAGTGCCCACAGCCATTCATATGAATCAGACATGCAGTTCTTACCAGTGAATAATTGGCCCTGGATGCAAACAGTGCATGTCTGGGGCCGATAATTCACAGGTAATCACTGAATGTCCGATTACATGCAAATGGCTACGGACACTGTCAGTCTCTCATTGCTATGGTGTTAGCCAAACTACTCAACCATCCCCACTCTCAGTTCCTTACAGCATTAAGACTAAGCATTCTGTAGTCCAAAACTAGGACTATGAGGACTTTTTAAGATAACACAGGAAGTGTGCAGAGGACAAAGGGCAGCTCTGAATTTCTGACCAAATCAACATTTTTTGTGTTGCACTTATTAAACAGATCTAACAAAATGATTATTATGATAGATTTAAAGGGGTGGTTCCCCTAAAAATAAACTTTTAACATTGCCTGTGTCTTCTTAATAATAATTAGAATCGGCTGGTATTTTTTTTTTTAACCACCCGTACATACCATTTTCGGCATGTACGCTCACCGCCGCTTCCGGGTCTGGCAGCCGGGGACAGGCATCCGATCGACGCATACAGCGCGTCACAAGATGCCGAAAGAAGCCGAACGTTGGTGCGGCTCTATACAGCGCATGCGCACCAACGTTCGGCTTCTTTCGGCATCCCGTGACGCGCTGTATGCGTCGATCGGATGCCTGTCAATGAAGCAGGCCCTCCCATCCCCGGCCGCCAGACCCGGAAGCGGCGGTGAGCGTACATGCCGAAAATGGTATGTACGGGTGGTTAAAAAAAAAAATACCAGCCGATTCTAATTATTATTAAGAAGACACAGGCAATGTTAAAAGTTTATTTTTAGGGGAACCTCCCCTTTAACAGATCAAAATGGTTCAAATAAGTAAAGTTTATTGTTAGGGTTTACTTACACATTGACAGTCATTACAGCAAATAATGCATGCTTAGTGAATTGAGCTACATGCAACTTTTATAAATGCATTTTGGAATAAAAAATAAGAAATAAATGTGCATGTGTCATTTAAGTTGAAGTATGTTAAATAGGTACAATTATTACATAACTTGCTGCAACCTAATGTGACCTAAGCTACTCCTCATGTCGTGACATCTAACAGTACCCTGTGCATACAGGCTGCGGTTTATTGCTTCTTCTATCATGTAACAATGCTCTTAACAATCCCCAAATAACAGCTCTTCCCCATCATCTAAAGTACTTTAC
Source organism: Rana kukunoris (assembly GCA_029574335.1). Classification (NCBI taxonomy): domain Eukaryota; kingdom Metazoa; phylum Chordata; class Amphibia; order Anura; family Ranidae; genus Rana; species Rana kukunoris. The sequence goes on from CM056055.1 coordinate 36,770,435, forward strand.
CCTTTCTAGATACCTACTTACCTCCATCACACACAGCTATGACTTCCACTAATGTTTATATCCTTTAGCACAGGTTCACAATAAGCTGTGGGAGTGAAGCTGTGCGAGTTCAGCTGAACTCGCATGATTTCACTCCCGCTGGCAGTCCCGATTTTGGTCACGATCACAGAGACCTGCACAGATACTAATGTAAATCCAGAGCCGAAATCGCAAAAAGTAGTACATTAACTACTTTTTGAAATTGGTGCAGCACCGCAGATGCGGCGCCACACTGATTAGGACGGTGCCATTGCCGTCAAATGCTGCCGATTTGACACGTCAAATCGCATGTCAAATCGGACCAGTGTAAATCAGGGCTTAATGAAGCTCTCTGCTGGCTGCACCTGCATATTAGATCCCTATTACCTTCTATGAGGCTGCCCCCCCCCCCCCCGAGGCTGGAGATGCCTTGGGAAAGAGACAACTTTACTGCATTTTCAAGTGCTATCCAGTTACGGTTTACATCTGCTTTAACATCTGAATTGGCCCAAAATGTTAAAAAGTAAGGCTCAATTTCTCATGTCTTAATTTTTGTTGATAACATTCAGTATACAGGCGTGTTGAAACAATTACATTTAAATCCCATTTCTGTTTTATTTTGTTCTGGAAGAAGAGAAGGGAGAAAGTCAGGTTTTTATTGCCATCTGTTGGGTAGATTACCCCTCACTTCCTGTCACTTCCCCAGTGGGGACACAGACACATTGTGGGAGATTTACTAAAACTGCAGCACTTAAATCTGGTGCAGCTGTGCATGGTAGCCAATCAGCTTCTAACTTAGATTGTTCAATTAAGCTTTGGCAATGAAACCTGGAAGCTGATTGGTTTTTATGCCGAGTTGCACTCCAGTTTTAGTAAATAACCCCCCACTGAACTTGTAAAAATATTTTATTGCTATCTGCACCTTCCCCTCCCAGAGACAACCAGTCATGCTTACCTTGGACTGGTTTCATAGGGACTGGATGTGATGGAAAGTTTCCACAACATGGTCACAGGCAGAAATTAAATTGTGACAACTTGTAAACTCTTTCCCATTTTATCCACATCTATATATAAACTAATTTGGCTGGATTAAGGTCTCATTCATATGGGTGTACCTATGTGTACGCCCATGTGAAGGGGGGATTTCACAGGTGTTCCATGCATCTGCGTGGAAGCAGTCCCATTCACGTTTGTTGCGACATATCGGTTGCACAGCTACAGCCGCTGGCTCCAATTTCAAGTTCCAAACACAGACAGTGTGCGTTCATCTAACCATACCTGCATGGCTGTCAAATTGCGACCAATGACCGTGTGCATGTAGCTGCTGCGTTCAAAGAGACTTGAATGGGACTGCTTTCATGTAGATGCATGGAACACCTTTGCACTCTGTGTGGGCGAAGCCAGCCTAAGCCAGTGTGAATGAGGCCTTAGGCATTAGTAGTTCTAAAATGGTGCACAAGCTCTTTGTAGGAAAGACTGTTGTCAAATTCTTAATTAAAGCAATTTTTCACTTAAAAAAATACGTTTTCAAAAAATAGCTGCCTGTAAAAAAAAACTGTTAATACTCATATCGCACCCTGCTGATCTTTGCTCTCTTCACGCCTATGTTTTGTTTTAACGTGTGCCTTAATGCAGGTGTTATCACAACACACATCCATTGCAGTGCCATCCATTTTCAGTGACAGTAATGCACCTGCATTTCATTCCAACAGTGCGTGGTAACATACTTTAATGTGTTGTGAATTGTTTGAATTGGCGGCACATTCTAAGGCCGCGTACACACGATCAAATCTATCTGCTGAAAACGGTCCGACGAACCGTTTCAGCAAATAAATTCGATCGTGTGTATGGGAGGACAGACAGATTTTTCCAGCAGACAGATTTTAAAGCATGCTTTAAAATCTGTCTGCTGGGAACCCGTCAAACCGATATGTCTGCTGGTTAGTACGCTAACCAGCAGACATATCTGCCCGCACATGCGTCGAATGGATTCGACGCATGCGTGGAAGTGTTTTACTTCCTGGTGCGGTGACGTGGCGGCGTCAACGTCACCGCCACGTCACCGCGCTGTCTGCCGGCGGGGATTTTGGTTTGATCGTGTGTACACGATCAAACCAATAAATTCCAGCAGACAAATCAGATCAAATCAGTCTGACTGACCGATTTGATCCGATTTATTTGGTCGTGTGTACGCGGCCTAAGACCCTTCTCACACTAGGGCCGCACGAGCGTTAGCAGTAAAGTGCTGCTTGTTTTAGCAGTGCTTTTAACCCCCACTAGCGGCCAAAGAAGGGGTTGAAAACACTTGTGTTGCAGCGTTTTGGACGCACTGGTCATTCATTTCAATAGGCATGGCAAACTACCCCAAAGATGCTGCTTGCAGGACTTTTCCCTAATGTCCCGCAAGCATACCACCTGGGTGTGAAAAGTCGCACTGAAATGAATGGAAGGTGGTTTTCAGGTGCTTTACAGGCGCTGTTTTTAGCGCTAAAACGCCTGAAAACTGCCTTGAAAGGGGTCTAAGGCTGGCCATACATTATACAATTTTCCTTTAGATTTACTTTCAACTGTAGTTCAAGGCCGGCCTGATTGCATACAAATATAAAGTGTTTAGGTTCGACCTCCTGTTATGTGGTTTTAGTAAATCTAAAGGAAAATTGTACAAGAAAATAGTATAGTTTATGGCCAGCCTAATAGAAAACACACATTACTGCATACTGTAATGCAGAGGTTTGAAAGGGCAATGAGAGAATCTTCATCAGGGTCCCACAGGAGGGTCCCCTTCTGTGCTTTGTGGTTCCATCTGCCAGCCCCTATGTCACTAATGAACGCAGTACTGAGGTAGCGGCTGGTGGTTGTAACCACAGTGAACAGCAGAGGATCAAATATCCAATGTACCTGAAAGTGTCAGGTGATTCTTTAAATTGTAAAATTATGTATTTATTTTTTCTAAATAACAAACATGTCATACTGACCTAATCCCTCTGGTCCCCCACCGACTCTTGGCTCCCCTATCCTTCATGTGTCACCATAGGAAGAACCTTCCTTTAGTTACACACGTGCAGGTCTCAATCCTGAGCCAGACACACACATCCTGGCTGCCCCCCCCCCGTTTCCATTGTCACTGGATTTGATTGCCTTGACACCAGCAGGAGCCAATTGTTCTCACTGAGTTCAATGAGGAGGGAGAGGGCGCAGTATTGCTGCTCTTGGGCACTGCGCTGGGCACTGCGCTGGATAGAGATCCGGCTCGGGTAAGTATTGGGGGGAGCTGACAATAGAAAAAGTTTTTTACCTTAATGCAGAGAATGCAATAAGGCAAAAAAACTTCAGCCTTTACAACCACTTTAAGGCCCCATATACACTGGGGGTTTCTGATGATCCTATTGGAAACAGTGGGAGGCCGCCGACTCCTGTAGCTAATTGTGGTGGCTCGTATGTGATCATGCAGCTAATCACTGGGATTTTCGCATGTAAATGCTGTCGGGGCCAATCACAGGTGCGATTGCGGCCTAGAAGTAGAAATTATCTTGATTCTTGAGTAGAAATCTCCCTGATAAGGACAAGGGGTGTGTTAGAATTGGTCCAGAGCAAGTCAATCACATGTTAATTAGGGATGAGCTCAGGCGTGTTCGGATCCTATGCAAGCCCGCCAGGAAGCTGTCACCAGTGATGATGAAGAAAAAGAGGGAAGGACGGCCGCACTCCAAGGATTTTCAAACGAAAAAAGTTGTCTTTATTGTAAATCCAAAAACATGTACAGTCACAGCAATCACAGAAAACAGGACAGCCGACGCGTTTCGCACTCGATCAGTGCTTAAGCCATGACTAAGCACTGACCGAGTGCGAAACGCGTCGGCTGTCCTGTTTTCTGTGATTGCTGTGACTGTACATGTTTTTGGATTTACAATAAAGACAACTTTTTTCGTTTGAAAATCCTTGGAGTGCGGCCGTCCTTCCCTCTTTTTCTTCATCATCATTGCTATTTGCATCGCCAGCACCTTGGTAATCTAATTATCCTTGATCGTCTACAGGTCTCACCTGGAGCGGTGATTTCTTTTCTTTTGTCTTTTTTGGATTTTGCAAGCTGTCACCAATATTGGGCCAATCTTATGCAGCTGGAGCTTCACACTTCATAGGCACCTGTATACAATGAGTGTGTATACATGTGGCTGTGGGATAGGGAATGTTTCATCCACATATGATAGGCTAAGTACAGTTTCCTGATGGGCTTAAACAAGTGGGTTCAGACTGGGATCCAAACACGCCTGAGCTCATCGCCACTGTTAATTCAGTATGTTGTTTTGTTTTTATGTTTTTTTGTTATTATTGAAACAAAAATCACTGTTTAGTTCATAGCCTTGATAGCAGCAATTGTAATCTGATTGTTCTGTTAAAGCCCAACTATGGACAATTTTTTTTCCCCCCATGCAGTGGAGCAGTGCCCAGTGCATTAATGTCAACTGCTCGTTTTTTTTGGGGGTGAGGAGAATGTTTATACTCACCTGATCCTCCAGAAAACCAGGCTGCCCCACGGTCCAGGGGTGGACTGTACCTGTGTATGGAGTGTGTTGACATCAGAAGAATTACCAGGTCAGTTAGGTATATCTCCGCTGTCCTCTCCCCTAGAACAAAACAAGCAGTTAACATGTGCAGTGCGGACGCGGCCCCACTGTATGCTTAAAGAAAAAACTATACATCAAGTTTTTTGAGTATTGCATATTAAGTGTGTTAATGAGATGCAGTGCCATTTATTCATTCTGAATGGCACTCTAAGTAATTTTGCAATTGACTAAGGCCCGTTTCACACAGGTGCCTTCATGAAGTGGGATCCACTTGCTCAGCAAGGGGATCTCTCCGCTGATCCCCGCTAAGCAGCCGGATGACAGGTCTATGTAGAGTGGACATGAATACAGCTCGCCTGTTCGTTTCCATCCAATGCCATCCGATCCACCAGGCAGATGTGGAATACAGTTGGTCCCCCATCTACCTGTTTTTGGCAGACAGTATCAAATCAGATGGTGGCGGGTGTCAGCGGTGGTCCGCCGCTCCATGAAAGAGACTGGAGGGTCCAATCAGGATCACCTAAAAAACTGGCAGGTGGATCTGATTGGATCGCCTGCGTGAAAAGGGCCTTACATTGCAGAACAACACACAGCATCAAACAAAAGCAACATTGCGTTGCATGCACTATTTTTTTACAGCTCGCTGCAGTGCACTAAAGTGTGTTTTGGGGCTGTGCTGCAATGCACTTCCATCTGCATGTGCATTGGGGTGCCACTTTATAATGAATAGCAGCACATTGCACTCATTGCATGTGAACAGCCCCCCTCCCCCCCAATAATCAGGATATGGAAGAGAGGGAAGGGTGCAGTTGGCAAACAATTACTTAATTGCATTTATTCATCTGAAAATATTTTGCATTATTATTCCTATGTGACAACTTGGCAAAGACGGGTTAAAGGAGCTCGTTTTAGATTAAAGAAACTTTTCCTAGCCCCCAGAGTGAACAGAGACCAAATAACGTTGCATAATCTTTTTGCTGTTCTCAAGTAATTGCTTGGCAATGGCACATGCGTTCTGTTTCATACGACAGCTGATTTGACGAAATGGGGCTTGTTTTGAACTGCAGGTTATCTCTTAAAAGCCAGTTTAATTATGTGGAAATACAGCCATTAAGAGAATGCATTTTCTGCAAATCAATGTCCAGGTAAATTATCTTGAAATGCTTTTAGCAAAACGAGACGGTTGAGAAGGACCGCAAGAAAGGAGACATGAATTTTAAATCGTAAGACACCAGGAAACTTAAAGTGGAGGTAAACCCCCAACATTTTTATTTTTTTGATGTCACAATGTAGAGTATAAGATTTCCTATGATCAGTGCCCAATCTTGCCACACAGAGTTAATCCAGATCTGATCAATCCTCTTTTATTGTTCAGTGAAAATTAACAGAATTCCAGATAAAAACCCGTCTAAATAAAAAGTCAGTTTCTCTCTTCTTACTTTGAGTGAGAGGTTATTTACATATCTAGCTTGGACATGTTTATCATATTTTATGTTATGTTTATCATAATATGAGGTGATCCAAAGGTCATTGTATATTTCCAGGATGTGTTATGTGGGGGAGGGGTGGATTTCTCACTTTTTATACTTTGAATCACCTCATATTATGATAAACATAACATATGATAAACATGTCCAAGCTAGATATGTAAATAACCTGTCACTCAAAGCAAGAAGAGAGAAACTGACTTTTTATTTAGAGAGGTTTTTATCTGTAATTCTGTTAATTTTCACTGAACAATAAAAGAGTATAGATCAGAGCTGGATTAACTCTGTGTGGCAAGACTGGGCACAGATGATAGGAAATCTTATACTCGACATTGTGACATAAAAAAAAAAAGTGGGTTTACATCCACTTTAAAGTTGATATTTTTTTTACAGACTTGTTGAAGCCATTAATTACATATTGGATAGAATTGGATTTTGCCTGAAAAGTAAACTCCAGGCAAACGGCTAAACACAACTGAAATAAATACATGATTGTGGTCTGTTACCTGTCTAAGGCCTGGTTCACACATATGCATTTTTTTTGTGCATTTTCAGTTTTGTAGAAACACATTACAGTCCATTGGACATCTGTGCATTTTATGGAAAGGGCCAGGGACTTTTTTCTGTTTTTTGGTTCCATAGATTTCAATGTATCAAGAGCATGTATTGAAAAACGCTAAATGCACTTGCAATATTTAAACTGCAACCTGCATAGGTGTGAATCAGGCCTTGAGGTTTTTAAGGCCAGGTTTAGATGTGTTTCTAAACCTGCTGCTTCACATTCGGAATGCTTTTTGACAGCTAGTGAGGAGGGGAAGTGACACGACCTTCTTGCCTGTTTTATCACTATTTTTGCCAAGCAAACACACCACAACCATGTGCATTGCAGGACAGTTGCAGAACAGTTGCAGGGTGTTTGCAGTCACTTGAATGGGTCACATTAAGTTGGCTTTTTGCTGATCGTGAAATGTTGGCTAGGCATTGCCATGGCTGCCAAGCATCGTAACCATGGCATATGAACACCCCTGTGCAGTTTGGGGGGAGGTGGGTGCTAAAAATGCAGCTAAACCAAGTGTTTTAAATGCGCCCACCCCCCCAACCACACATCTACTCTTAGCCTTACACTGTTCAAACAGTGCTTTGATCTAGGAACCGCTGCCTAGTTCAGCAACCTTACTTTTTTTCTGTTGCAGTTTAGTAATCTATCCCAGTCGCTGACCCAATTTTTTTGGGGTGTGTGTTACCTGCTGAGGATATTTTCGCAAACTTTCTTTCCTCTTGTCATTAGAAAAAGAAGTGGGGAACTTGGGGGAACTCGGTTCCACCACAACTGGCTCAGACCCTTTGGTGCCTGCTCACCACAATCACTTGAAAAAACACATAAGTTTGGCTTCTGTGTTTACAAGTGACAGCTCTGCACTCTGTGTGTAATGCAATCCTGGTATTTAATGCCCCTTTAAGACCCTCCTACTGTTTTCGTGAAATTTGACTGACCACACCCACTATTTGATGTGATCAGGATGGTGTGTGTGGGGAGTGGTTTTGTGGGGCAAGCACCTATTGTTTGAGAAAAAAGGCCCTTTTACTCAGGGTCAATGACTCAAAATATTGAAGTAAGCGGGTCAGCGTGACAACCAGACAATTAGCATTCTCCAAAGGCGAGGCCATCAATTGCAGCAGTACATGTGTAGCCAGGACAATTTTAATTTTTTTAATTCACTGGGGAAGGATCTGAACTCCGGTCTTGGGGGATTTGCACTTAATATTTGTCCAGATAACCATTATAACCAAAATGGAAAGTGATGAAAAATCCAAAATGTTACAGTTATTGTCACGTTACCAGGACCCTGTACTGTCTTTCACATGGGCAGCCAGGGTTATAAAAAAAAAAACAGGTGGTTGAACAGTGGTTTTACTGCCCCCAGCTGGTCACCTAATGCCCACCATACAGATGGAGGGGCTGTTTTCATGCTGTGGCCATGATGGTTTGCGTCTTAGCCACTGCAAATTTAGTGTGACATTCCAAATTGATAGGCGGATCACTTTTTCTAAAGTTATGGAGATTTTCTCTCACTTCTTGTTGCATCACCGTAACAGTAAGTAACATCTCCTCAGCAGGACATAGACAGAAAAAAAATTAACTACTGTACTAAGTAGTACTTTCCATACTCTACCAAAACTGGCTATACTGGCTATACTTTATACTTCCCCTTTAAAGCGGAGTTCCACCCTTAAAACCGCTGCGCAGTCAGCTCCTGGGTCTGTGCGTAGGCGCCGAGAAGAGCCGAACGCTAGTCGGCTGTTTCCGGAAGGCGTGACGCCTTATATCGGCGACATACACCGCGGTGCGCCCAAAATTAAAAGATCTATTATAAAGTAAGTACATGGATTAAAAAAAAAAAAAAACAGCATACTGGCGCTGACGCCAGTATGCTGGATGGGATGAAAGAAAGTGGTTTTAAGGGTGGAACTCCGCTTTAAGCTTATTTGCTTCCACTAAAAATATATAAATACATATTAATAATTAATCATGACACGCTACATTGTTAATATTGTTTATATTGGGCAATATTCGCAAAGGTATTAGCTTATTATTCTGCTTTCTTTTGTTTTATTCACTTCCCAGACTTTAAATGAGAGATTGTAGATTCTAGATATCTCAGTAGATCGCCTCTGAATTATTACAAAGTAAATTTAAAGCTGAACTCCAGGCAAGTTTACAAGTTATAAACACAGACAGAGTAGGGGAGCCATTTAAAGACTTGTATGAGAATACAAAACCTATTTGCTGCTAAAAAGATCAGTCAATCAAAACCCCAACACAGCCCTTTCAGCCATCCTGGTTCTACAGGGACTGTCCGAATTTTGATCCATGTATGGGCAAGGAGGTTGTGTCGGATTTTTCCCACTCGATCAGTGTGGAGGCCATAGCCTGATCTCTGATCATTGTATTCTGACAGCAGGGACATGTCCCTGCTGTCAGAATTCAATAGCTCAGTGGGGAGGATGGGGGAATTGAGTCTGTTTTTGTCATTCAACCCGCTGGTTGAACAAAAAAAAATAGTCATTTATGGACTGCCTTACACAGCATAGCCAGGTGGATGACACCACCTAATTTATGGATCAAAGTTCAGTTCAGCAGGGACCAGACAAATTTTGATTCATGTATTGTGGTTGTACCGCCCTATCAGTTTTCAGTCCCTCGATCAGCTTAGCAGGCTGCACTGATCAAAGGGAGTCATCCTGGTGTCAGAATGCAGCAGCTCAGTGGGAGGATTCTCCCATCCACATTGACTGTGAATGAGGGAATTGAGTCAGTCTATTCTTTAAACTCAGTGGTTAAAGGAAAAAGAATGACTGATGTACAGTTAAAGTGGAATTCCTGTCTAACTCTAGCTATGTTTAAAAAGATCCCCTCCCCCCTCCTGCTACCTATGCTGACCAACCTATGCAAAAGATGTGTATACTTAACTATTTTCAGCCCACTTCAGGCTGGTCATGTGATCCCCTGTGTCAGTGAGCAGTTGCTGCAGGGGAGAGGAGAGAGTACTGACAACAGCTGGGAATTCCAAGAGTGGTGACAGTACCCATAGGCTCCCATGTCTCAGCCATTGTCGTCACTCCCTCCTCTCCCCTGCAGCCATAGCTGACTGACACAGGGGAGCCAGATGACATGACCATCAGTTTTTTTACTTTTTCTTTTTTAAGCAGTCACATGACCTCTATCCTTGGCTTCATAAGAGCCTTAAAGAGATGGGAGTGGAGACTCCTTTTGAGGATGGGGAAGGTGGGACGTGGCGGCAGCAACTTGTAAGGAGTACAAGCAAAGTCCAGTGTTAAATTCAGAGACAGACATAGGCTGTGATGAGCATGTGCTTGTGTCAGCAGGAGGACGTGAAACAGCAGTACACTGATCATGCCAGTGATTAGCTGAGTAGGAGGGCATGCCAGCAGAAGTTGGACAAGTTGCCGTGTGTCAGAAAGTCATAGGCACCACATGACCACATCACTTCAAAATCAAAATATTGAGGAAGTACGAAAATGGGATTTTGAAGGTGCCACACAAACAAATTTGCTTATAAAAATAACAAGATTTTATTTTGACATTTGTTAAAAACAATATTTCACATGTAAAATCATGATACAGTATTCATATGATTATGATACAGGTGCAGTAACCTCAGCTCTACGTGTTTCACCAGCCTATGCTTCTTCAGGAGACTTCAATGAGCACTGCATACATAATCACTGACTGTATATAAAGTATTTTTAATGAACTGCATATCAGGAGGGTATTCAGAAGAGATATCGGTGAAACTGCAGGGATGAATACACAATTGCAAATCAGGCCAATATATTAATGCCAGATGGAACAGGGCCAGAAAAGCATGGAAAAGTTGCCAAAGGGTTAAATATGTTTAATTTCTAATAGTAACCTATGGTTAGATCCCAAACCAGTTACCACCAAGCAGACAATCCTCCAGATTGGCAGAAAATTGGAAAGGTACCATATAAAAGGAAGTTATAAATGGTACCTTCGTCCCGTCAAAGTATAGATAGAAAATTGGAAAGGAGGCTGGGGGTGGACTTATACGGTACCGTATATCAACTGATATCCAATCAAAATTTAAGAAATTACAAACAAAAGATAATTTTACATTCATAGAATAAAACACTTAATCATGACAACCATGAATTAGCTTGTTCTTCATGGTTGTCATAATTAAGTGTTTTTTTTTTCTATGAATGTAAAATTATCTTATGTTTGTAATAAAACCTTTTTTGTAATTTCTTAAATTTTGACTGGATATCAGTTAATATACGGTACCATATAAGTCCACCCCCAGCCTCCTTTCCAATTTTCTGCCTATACTTTGATGGGATGAAGGTACCATTTATAACTTCCTTTTATGTGTAGCACTCCTTTATATATAATCCTCCAGATTGAACGTCCAATCTCTCCTGGGCAGACTACCCAGGCCACTGATATCTCCTTTAAATACCCTCCTAATATGCAGTTCATTAAAAATACTTTATATAGTCGGTGATTAAGTATGCAATACTCATTAAAGTCTTCAAAAGAAGCCATAGGCTGGTGAAACATGTAGAGCTGAAGTTACTGTACCTGTATCATAATCGTATGAACACTGTATCGTGATTTTACATGTGAAACATTGTTTTTAACAAATTTGTGTGGCACCTTCAAAATCCAATTTTCGTACTTCCCCATCGATTTTAGACCCCCAAAAAATCTGTGATTTTTAAAAGAAAAACTGGATTCACGATTCACATAGAGTTTTTTTTCCTGATGGATGGTCCTAAGTAGCTGCAGGCAGGAGTTTTTAGGCAAGACGGCGTCTTTGGCCTAATCCGCCATGATCCTGGGAAAAGGCTGCAGACTGGGCCGAAGCCACGGCCTTGCCTAAAAAATCTTGCCCGCAGCTAGGCTTCGGCCTAGTCCGCGGCATCTGGCCTCCGGGCCTTTTCCCAGGATCGCAGCGAGCTGTGGGCAGGATTTTTTAGGCGAGGCCGCAGCTTCGGCCTAGTCCACGGAGCGCAGGTCCTATGGAAAAAAAATTAAATCTAGAAAATCTATTTGGTCAAAATCTGAATCGATTTGACCTCCCAACTTGATTCAAGATTCAGATCGATATTTTTCCCCAGCCCTACTTTCTCAATATGTCAGCAGAAGTCTGACCACTGGAGTACAGGCAGGTTGTGCTCCCAAACAGAATGCAAAGAAGAAAACTGACCACCTTTGGATTGACGTTCTTCCATGTCCCACATTGTCAGTTTGAACCCCCCGTACACACGGCCGAGGTTCTCGGCAGAAACCAGCGAGAACCTCGCTGGGAGCCGCATTCTGTGTACGCTCTTGGCGAGCCCCGCCCGTCGAGAACAGGTTCTCTATTTGCTCGACGGCCCGTCGGGATGAATGGCTGGTTGCCTTTCCCGACGGGCGGGTCGCCGAATCTGACGGCCGGCAGAGAACCTCGACGGGCGGAACGATGTTTTCCGCCCATCGAGTTTCTCTGCCGTGTGTGGCAGGAACACCAGATATCTGACATATCTGTACATGGTAAAGAAGGCACATATCAGAAATATTAAATGTTGGGGTAACATACACTTTAATATAATACAGGTAATGATGTAATATTAAATGCAGAGCTGCATTGTGTGTTGTTTTTCTCTGCCTGGCGTTCAGCTTTAACCTTCTTTTCCCATGCCAAGGAATACATTGTATATACATTTTTTTTTGTTTGTTTTAGCTCTTACTATCATGTATAAAGCTGTTCGGACATTATGAAAACTATCTAAAACTTTTTCTGAGTATGATGCAAAGTACCTAGTTGCATTATTAGCCTGTAGCTTGTAAAAAACCCTATATCGTTTCAAGTGTAATGCTTGAATTTCATTATCTAAATTCCATCACGGCACTACTAATGAATAGAGCTATTTCGATTTCATGTCATAATCATTCCCCCGTCTTTTGCCACGAATTGCTGCCATTCCCCCCCCCTGTTCAACGCTACTGTAATTTAGCTTATGGTGTTTTTGATTCCATGCCAAAAGTCCTTCATAGTTATGATTACGAGGCAGAACCGATGACTTGAATGTGCTGTAACTGGAGAATCGAAATGAATATGAATCTGTGGTTTTACCTTACTCCTTGTAGAGATCTCCGTCTTTGTGCTTTGATCCAGATTTTATTTGGCAGGTAAGTTGAAAGGTTTGTGTGTGCGCCTTATGTTCCTTTTTTTCTTATAATTATGTGTGTGATGAATTGATTTCTCTGCTTGGACTTTTTCATTTGCGCCATCTGCACATCCTATGTAGATAGAGGGATTTTTTTCTGAAATACACAAATGATAAAACGGTAGAGAGGAAAAAACATACTTGCTGCATCTATAGGCTGCAGTTTAGCGGTATCAGGAAAATAGCTGAATGGCCATTTGAAGAGACTATTTTCCAACTGTAGTCAATAGTATTCAAGGGTTTATAGAAAATCCTTTACTAACACAAATAATATATTGTAGCTATTGCAGAAAAAAAACTAACTTAAAGTGACCCTTTAAGCTAGAATTATTTGTATTGCATATTTGCATTGGTCCAGATTGGCACAATGTAGGTACGCGTTACTCATATCTGACGGACCACTGGGGTAGCTGAATTTACTGTAGTAGTCTGCGCTAATACAGTAATAGCCACCATCTTCCAAGTCCTGCTTAGGTTCTATGGATTCTATGGCTGTGCCACTCTACACGACAGTGCCATGCAAACAACTCCCTGTAGTCACTATGCAGTGGGGCAGCCGCTCACATAGAACCTGAACCTGAGCAGGACCCGAAAGATTGTGGATATTACTATAGTAGCACCAACTACAGCAATTTGCAGCTTCCCCAGCAGTTCATCGGGCATAATTAATACTTATGTACTTTGTGTCAAGCTAGACCAGGATAAGTGTGCAATACAAATAATTCCTGGATTTGTGCTTTAAAAATAATACAAATAAAGTGCTGTGTAAACTGCTGGCACTATATAAATCCTGTATTTTAATAATAATAATAATAATAATAATACCCTGTGATAAAACAATAGTGTTACCTATTGGTGGGAAACAAGTCAATTTTCAGCATTATAAGCTGAATAGGTAAAGTACAAATTCAGATTTGTTAAACAAAAAACACCTCCCAGCCCACTCCCTAGCACCTTAAAGTGTTACTAAACCCAGGACCCTGCATTCACTATATCTGGTCTCCCACAGTACACAGAACATGGAAATGCAATTATTGTTGTAAATATAAATGGCTAAATACCTTTTTTAATCAGCAGTATATAGCAGTCTTGTGACATCAATCAGTGTCTGGTCAAATCTTGTAGGAGGAGTTTTCATTTTCCCCTGATTTTCCTTTGAGGCCACAGGACTCCTGACCATCTGTCTGGACAATTCTGATTGGCCTTGTGCTGATCACATGCACTCTCCCAAGAAACAAAACATCTATCTAGCAATATACACCAAACTGTGAATGTGCAGGTTTCCCCCCATGGCACTTTTCTATAAGTAGATGGTTTGGGAACTGTGGAAGAAGGGAAGTATCAGAGATGACAAGATCAAACAGCCTTTTTACACATTTATAGAGGATTAACCCCTTAGGTTCCACAATGAGTATAACAAGCATGCTTAACTGCATATATATATATATATATATATATATATATATACAGACTTATTTTACTGTTGTGGGTTTAGTAACACTTGGAATTGATACCGTTGAACCATCTTCCCGGAAGTGCCTGCTCACCTCCTCAGATGGTGGCCTCACTTGTTGTCTGCAACATGGCTGGTAAAAATCTAGGGCCAGATTCAGATACACTTAATATTGCGCTGCGTAATCGAAATACTCTACGCTGCCGTATTTCACCAGGCTCTACACCGAATCCTGGTAGATTTTTGCCCGTACGCTACGGCGGCGTAGTCTATTTCTCGCCGCGTAATCGAAATACGCGATTGGGGGGCGTGAAGCATTTAAATTAAGCGCGTCCCCGCGGCGATCGAACTGCGCATGCTCCGTTTAGAAATTTCCCACCGTGCATTGCGCGAAATCACGTCGTTACGTCATTCGTTGTTTGAGTAGCGTCGTTTACAAACATTCCTATTCCTGGACGACTTACGTAAAAAATAATAAAAGACGTCGGAAAACGTAGAAATTCGACGCGGGAACGACGGCCATACTTAACATGGGCTGTCTAATATTAGACCAGCAAAAAGCTGGTATAGTGTTACGCAAAAAAAAGATGACTAAAGGTGCCGTAAGAGTTGCGAATGAAGATCGTAATTTCGGGGATCGCCGGCAAAAGCTCATTAGCATACCCCGACGCGGAAAACGACGGGAAGTCCACCCAGTGGCCGCAATTTTATTGCAGCGTAGATCTGAAGGCGTACTAACACGTAATCCAGTCGAATTGAAGCCCGCAGCCGTCTATTCATGGTTTGAGGTTTCCGACTAGCTAGAAAACGCGCGTAATTTGAAATTACTCCAGTCTAACACCAGTTAGACAGGCGTAATGGCTCTGTGAATCTGGCCCCTAGTGTCTACACCTGCACACTCACGCCCCATAGACTTAATTAGGATGTTCAAAACTGCAGGAGCAATGATTGTGACCTGCTGTAAAGCCTCACCACTTCTAATCATTTTATTGGGAACTAATGCACTAGAACTAGAATACACTATTGCAGACTTAATTGGTGAATTTAGGATAAAGAATACATGTATAAATCAGAGCAACACAAGCTAAGACATTTATTAAATTTAAATTCAGTGACTCAGAAGCAATCACCAAGATTAAAATCTTTCATTCAGGGTTACTTTACTTACAGGAGCCCACAAATGGCCCATTTCATTAATATAGGAGAAAATTGACCACTAAGCAACTTTGAAGGTCAGCTCTATACACTGCTGACTGATAGAGGTCTATTTGTAATGTTTTTACACAAGATCTACACAACTCTTATCCATATTTTACACATTTTTTTCCAATGTAATCCATTTGGAAAAATGTGTGAATCTTGTGTAAAAACATTTATAAATGGACCCTTTGGTGTTTTATAGTTGCTATTAAAGCGGAGTTCCACCCTTAAAATCACTTTGTTTCATTACATCCAGCATACTGGCCATCCGCCAGTATGCTGTTTTTTTTTTTTTTTTTAATGCATGTACTTACTTTATATAAAATCATTGAATTCCAGGCGCACCGCGGAATGTCGACACTATAAGGCGTCACGCCTTCCGGAAACAGCCGATTAGCATTCGGCTTTTCTCGGCGCCTGCGCACAGACCCAGGAGCTGACTGCGCAGGCGCCGTATATAGCCGCGTCACGCCCTCCGAAAAAACCCGAACTAGGACCGGCTATTTTCGGCGCCTGCGCAGTCAGCTCCTGGGTCTGTGCACAGGCGCCGAGAAAACCTGAATGCTAATCGGCTGTTTCCGGAAGGCGTGACGCCTTATAGTGGCGACATTCCGCGGTGCGCCTGGAATTCAATGATTTTATATAAAGTAAGTACGTGCATTAAAAAAAAAAAAAAAACAGCATACTGGCGCTGACGCCAGTATGCTGGATGTAATGAAACAAAGTGATTTTAAGGGTGGAACTCCGCTTTAAGTTGAATCAAATTGTAGAAAATGCATTAGCTTAATATTTTAAAAAGTATAAATAGTAGAAAAAAAGTCCCATCATTAGCTGAAAGAACTGAACATTCAAAATAAGTCCCATCATTAGCTGAAAGAGCTGAACATTTTAAAAGTTGAATGGTTTTAATAGCTGAAAGTATGCAGAAATAACACAGAGCCAAAAAACAATTAGAGCCAAATAAAATTAAGAATAATCACAATAAGGAATAAATAAAAAAACAAATAACAAAACTGGGAATGCTTGGAGAGCATTCCCACTAATTATTATATCTTTTAGGGTCAGTTAAAAAGCACTTTGACAAGAGTTCTAAGTATTGTACAACTGTTGTTGGTCATTATGAAGCCAAGTGAAGGGGTCATGCTTCCTCAATGGATTCAGATGGTGATGGGAGGTGTCAGATAGCCGCACTGCCTTGAGCTCTACAAATGCACTACCTCTGGAAAGTGCGTATTACTACTATTACATTATGGCTTTAGTTTTATCCAGATTCAATAACAGGGTCACTTTAAGGTGCACAGCATAAGAGGTGCATGGTAGACATAATAACAATTTCTACAGTAATTTCTACAGTAAGTAATATATATCTATATATATTGATAATTTAGTATTAAATATATCATTATTACATTTTCTGGTAAAGATTAATAAACAAATATATCTAGATTTTGTGTTTCCTACTGGTATCTGCACATCTTTTGCAGAAAGGCAGTGCATGCTGATATTTGTATCCGTGTGAATGTGTATTAGTGTGTCTCTCCAAATAGTGTGGATTGGTTTGCAGTTTGCAATGGCTTGCAAAAAGAAACTCTGCTGTTCTGTGTTGGGTTTTTTAATTTTGAGTGCTGCCTACTTTTCCTTTGCTTATGCAGCTGAATACTATCTCTGGTTGCTGTGATCTCTCTGTAATTTACTAATAACTTACATATTTATTTTTATACTTTCTTTTCATTGTGGCATGGCCTCTAAAACAGTCTTATTTTTATTAACATTTTAACCTTTTATTAACAAGTCACAAACAGGCCTTTGTAATAATCTGAACTTTCAATCATGAACTGTTACAGTAGTGCTGTCGTACATCTCAGAGATAGCTGTTTGTCCTATTTTTACTTGTATTCTCTTCCTGACATAGCAGACGTGTCAGCAAAGTGGAATCCTGTTGCCCACACAGAGGTTGTTGTAGTTACTGCCTCAGCTTAGTGCTGATTACATACTCTCATAAAACTGTCATAAATGGTACCTACGAATTAAAAGAAGCTGAAGGCTAAAGCAGGACTGAAAATGTTTAATTGCCAAATTAATCACCTAATCTTTGCACCGCAGCATGCCCCGTGTGTCCTGTAGACTTAAGGGCTCTCAGAGACCTCTGCTATATATTGTTTTCAAATCTTTATTGATCATTTTCAAAACAGACAGACAGGTTTGCCCTGATAAGCAAGTTAGAAAATGTACATAGTAGGCCCAGGAGACATAATACACATATAGTTGTCAGTAGTTACGTGTCCATTGTCCACTGCGCTCCTTTTCCTGCAACATCACCTGCTCACTGTTTTTGCATAGATTCACATGCACACATACTCCTGGTGGCAGAGCCAAAATCAAACTGCTCAGTTAGCTGTCATAGAAACCCGTGCAACATTATGGCTCCTGTAACCCCCCCACTGGAATAGTAATCCAAATACTGCAAAATGTCAGGAGAACGGGAGCACAGGAGGTCACATATTGCATGATTTGACTAAGTGATTATCCTGCCATTGTCATTTCTCATTCCGGCATTTCGCTGATGCCATTGGGATCTGTCTGGAGAATGCGTAGTGCGGTGCTTTTGCTAGCACTGCAGTTACACAGAAGGAGATACTGATGTTCAAAGATTATAAGACAAAGCCTGCAAAACAAAATATTTAGGGCCAGATTCTCATAGAATTTCGCTTGCGTATCGTAAGCCATTTACACTACGCCGCCGCATCGTACTAGAGCAAGTGCCGTATTCTCTAACCATTTGCTCCGTAGTTTGCGTTGGCGTAGCGAAAATGGCCCAGCGTAAGCCCACGTAATTCAAATGAGGCGGCTTGTATATAAATTAAGCGCGCCCCTGCGTTGAACGAACTGCGCATGCGCCGGCCGGGAAAAAAAGCACAGTGCGCATGCTCCAGCTCACGTTGGAAAGCGTTGTTGAAACCGACGTCAAAACGACGTGATCGTCACTACGCAATGCACCTATTCGCGAACGAGTTAGTAAAACGACGTAAGCGACGGAAAAAGCCGACGCTGACCCGACGCCATACTTAACATGGCATCCGACGGTACTTCGTAAGGTTACTCCACATAGAAGCTGGGGTAACCTTAAGCGGACGAAAACGACGTACGCGACGACGGGGTGGCGTAAAAGCGATCGGGAATCGGCGTACTAGCCTCATTTGCATATGCAAATGAGAAAACAACGTAAAGGCCACCTAGTGGCCGGAGTTGTCATTACAACTACGATCCGCAAGTGTAATGGTTTTACACTTGTCGGATGTTGAAGCGTATCTATGCAAAAGTGATGCTAAGCATCACTCGCATAGATAAGAGGCAAAAAAAACGGCGATACGACGGGGTATCTGAGATACTCCGTCGTATCGCCGCTGAGAATCTGGCCCTTAGAGTGTAATGTTTCAATTAAATTGACAATAACTGCCCTTGAACTACCCACAGGGAGAGTGCAAAATCTGGTGCACCTGTGCATGGTAGCCAATCTAACTTGTTCAATTAAGCTTTGACAAAAGAAAAAAAAAAATGGAAGCTGGTTTCTTTTCTTTTCAGATCAGTTTTTGCAATATCCATTTTTAGACACCTTTCACATTGAGGCAGTTTTCAGGTGTTTTAGCACTACAAAATAGCGCCTGAAAACTGCCTTCCATTTTCTGCAATGAGTGCTTTCACACTCGGGCCGTGCGCATGTGGAACATTCGGATAATTTCCTGCAAGCAACATCTTTGGGGTGTATTGAGAGCGCACCCAAAACGGCCACTTTCTAAAGTGCCTGGAAACCGATTCTGAAGCGTCGAAACAGGGGAGTTTTTTAACCCCTTTTTTGCGTCACAAAAGCTGCTTAAACAGTGGTAAAGCGCAGCTAAAACGAGTAGTGCTTTACCGCAAACATGGCCATGGCCCCAGTGTGAAAGGGGTCTTAGTAAATCAACCCCCATAGAGTCTGTTTTTTTATACAGAGCTATGGTTGGAGATGGGACATCCTCTGTGGGACTCTGTGTTTCTGCTGTGAAAGGTGAATTATACAACTAAATAGCTTACACCGATATCTCTAAGATATAAGCCTGAGCAGTCGGTAACAATTTAAGAGAGAAGACTCCAATTACTAAACATTCCCATTCTTCACTGGTTGTTTCTAACCATAGAAATATATCCTAGTGCTGATTTATTGACAAAACTCAAATGATTAACACTGCATGTTTTAATTCTGAATTCTAATTTGGTACATACCCACACACCACAATTACTATGGAGAAGGATGTATTAGATCTCCTAATCCTGATATGTCAGAGATCCATAGTAACGTACCAGCTAAAGGTACCCAAACATTTGATATTAGAGGTTATTGTTAGTAGGCAGTGCCAAGCAATAAGCTAATGGAAGAAAGGTGTAATGCCACTGTTCAAAGATAATCCATGATAGTAGGATACAATCACTTATGCCTGCATATATAATTGGGCCCAGAATTCTAGTGGGCTAATGGCAGAAGGTTTGTAGGGTCTAAGCATATCTGACTCTTTTAGAGCTCCTATGGCTCAGCCACAATTGACCCTGTTTTAAAACAATAGAGTATATAACTTGCTTATGTTCATGCTACATTTCTATTAGTTAAAATAGAATTGCAAGTATTAAAATAGTGTTGGCAAGGTTAGGTCATATGCACGTGAGCTAATGAGTTTTCTATTCTCTGGCTGCTTTGTATTTCCAGTCTGGCACTGCAGCTAGGGTACAAAAAAAGATAATTTAGTAGTTGAATTATTTCCTAATAGCTCATCACTATCTGATGTGTATTACTGTATTTTCTAGAGCAGGGGTGTCCAAACTTTTTTGAAAGAGGGCCAGATTTGATTAAGTGAACGTGCGCGAGGGCCGACCATTTTTCCCGACATTCTTTGAACCATTAAAATTCAGTGTAAGTGTGTTCATCTGAGCACTAATACACGGCCCAAAACGATTTCTCCTACCATTGTGGTGGGTGAATATATAGATCTCCTCCTGGCCCCCAACAAATCCCAGAGCTCCGCTTAGGGTAAGGATAAGCTTAGGTTGTAAAATATATATATTTCCTCTTCTTTATCCCCTGAGAAATCCGGCCTTTATCTATTCTGTGGCCCCCAAGATCCACTCAGGGCAAGGATGAGCTATTATTACTATTTTTATATTTTATATTCTCTCTGGCCCCCACTTTTCTAATTTGCCATTATTTTCCCGTATCTCTTCTGTGGCCCCCAAGCTCCGATCAGGGCGAGGATGAGCTAGTTTTTTTAAGTTCTTATATATGTTTAAATATTCGCTTTATATTACAGTAGTAAACTTATCTTATCCCCAGAGAAATCCTCGAGTGCCTTTCACTGGAAGGATGACCTGGGGCAAGCCCACTAGGATGCTGACAGTGTGCAGCGCTGCAGCCAATCACAGGCACTGAGACACTGAGATCTCTGCAGTTGTGGATCAGGAAATGACTCAGTGTCTGTTATTGCCGATGTGCGCTGTCAGCTTCCCAACGGCCTTTGGAACACGCCCAGCAACACGCCCAGTTTATCAGTGAGAGGCGTTCAGGGATTAGAGAATATATATATATATTTTTTTTAAACAAGCTCATCTTACCCTGTGTGGAGCTTGGGGGGGGGGGGGCATACAAGAGCTGTGGCACTGTTATAAAACATGGGAAAGATGTGCTACTTTTCAATTTCAGTCCAGTTTTTTTTTTTTTTAATCCAGTCCAGTTTTTTTTAAATCCAGTCGTGGTTCTTTTTTTTCCAACTCCAGTCCAATTTTTTTTAAATCCAGTCCGAGTTTTTTTCCCCAACTCCAGTCCAGTTTTTTTTTTAATCCAGCCCGGGTTTTTTTTTCAACTCCAGTCCAGTTTTTTTTAAATCCAGTCCAGGTTTTTTTCTTTTAACTCCAGTCCAGTTTTTTTTATAAATCCAGTCCGGGTTTTTTTTTAACTCCAGTCCAGTTTAAAAAAAAAAATCCAGTCCGGTTTTTTTTTCAACTCCAGTCCAGTTTTTTTTAAATCCAGTCCAGGTTTTTTTCTTTTAACTCCAGTCCAGTTTTTTTTATAAATCCAGTCCGGTTTTTTTTTTTAACTCCAGTCCAGTTTAAAAAAAAAATCCAGTCCGGGTTTTTTTTCAACTCCAGTCCAGTTTTTTTAAATCCAGCCCGGTTTTAAAAAAAAAATCTAGTCCGAGTTTTTTTTCAACTCCAGTCCAGTTTTTTTTTTAATCCAGCCCGGGTTTTTTTTCAACTCCAGTCCAGTTGTTTTTTAAATCCAGTCCAGGTTTTTTTCTTCTAACTCCAGTCCAGTTTTTTTTATAAATCCAGTCCGGGTTTTTTATAAATCCAGTCCGGGTTTTTTTTAACTCCAGTCCAGTTTTTTTTTTAAATCCAGTCCGGGTTTTTTTTTCAACTCCAGTCCAGTTTTTTTGCAATCCAGCTCGGGTTTTTTTTCAACTCCAGTCCAGTTTTTTTTTTAATCCAGTCCAGGTTTTTTTCTTCTAACTCCAGTCCAGTTTTTTTATAAATCCAGTCCGGGTTTTTTTTTTTTTTAACTCCAGTCCAGTTTTTTTTTTACATCCAGTCCGGGTTTTTTTGGAAAAAGAAAAACGGACTGGATTAAAAAAACTGGACTGGAGTTGGGGGAAAAAAACCCGGACTGGATTAAAAAAAAAACGGACTGGAGTTATAAAAAACCCCAGACTGGATTTTAAAAAAAATTGGACTGGAGTTGAAAAAAAATACGGACTGGATTTTAAAAAAACTGGACTGGAGTTGTAAAAAAAAAGCTTGGACTGGATTTAAAAAAGAAAAACTGGCCTGGAGTTGAAAAAAAACCCGGACTGTATTTTTAAAAAAATGGACTGGAGTTTGAAAAAAAAAAAACGGACTGGAACCTCTAGCAACAAATCAATGAGCGGTAATAATAACCCTCAGACCCTGGTAAGTGTCTTGCTGCCCAGCCACTCATCAGCGCCCCCTTCATATGGCGCCCATGGCACTTGCCATGGCTTCCATACCCTAGATACACCACTGGCTTTATATCCGTTAAAGTATTAAATTTATCTTATCCCCAGAGAAATCCTCGAGTGCCTCTCACTGCAAGGATGACCTCGGGCAAGCTCACTAGGACGCTGACAGCGTGCAGCGCTGCAGCCAATCACAGGCACTGAGACACTGAGATCTCTGCAGTTGTTGATCGGGAAATGACTCAGTGTCTGTTATTGGCGATGTGCGCTGTCAGCTTCCCAATGGGCTTTGGAACACGTTCAGCAACACGCCCAGCTTATCAGTGAGAGGCGTTCAGGGATTAGAATATATATATTTTTTTAAACAAGCTCATCTTACCCTGTGTGGAGCTTGGGGGGCCACAAAAGAGCTGTGGCACTGTTATAAACATGAAAAAGATAGGGGGGTCGTCTTATACGCCCAGTCGCCTTATACGCTGGCAAATATGGTACTTGCTTTAGAGTCTTAGACAGCCTTGCATATTTATTTGCTTGGGTGAATTTTTAATAGGCATATGGATAAAATACCACCTTTGCGTATTTGTGGCTACTTCTGATTGTGTGAGGTTATTTATGCTGAGAAGTACCTGCTATACCTAAAACCACAATGTTTTCACTTTTGGCAGTTAAAACCCTTTACATAGTTAGTCAGGTTGAAAAAAAGACACAAGTCCATCTAGATCAACCAACAAAAGGGAAAAATAAACCATACACTCCCATATACAAAATGCTATACCCACAGTTGATCCAGAGGAAGGCAACAAAAAAAAAAAACAGCAAAGCTGATCCAATTTGCTCCAGCAGGGAAAATAATTTCTTCCTGATCCCCTGAGAGGCAATCGGATATACCCTGGATAATCAACTTTGCCTATAAATGATAGTATACAGTTATGTTATGTACATTTAGGAAAGAACCAAGGACTTTTTTAAAGTGGATGTAAAGGAATTTTTTTCCCCTAAATAGCTTCCTTTACCTTAGTGCAGTCCTCCTTCACTTACCTCTTCCTTCCATTTTGCTTTTAAATGTCCTTATTTCTTCTGAGAAATCCTCACTTCCTGTTCTTCTGTCTGTAACTCCACACAGTAATGCGTGGAGAAAGCCTCTTGAGGGGGGAGGGGGCGAGCAGGCAAGTCAGGACACTCTCTACTTTGCAGATAGAGGAAGGAGCTGTGTGTTAGTGGGCGTCCTGACACTCCTGCTTGCCCCCTCAAGAGGCTTTCTCCACATCAGGGAAAAATCCTGAAGAACAGGAAGTGAGGATTTTTTAGAAGAATAAGAACATTTAAAAGTAAAATCGAAGGATGAGGTAAGTGAAGGAGCACTGCACTAAGGTAAAGGAAGCTATTTAGGGATTTTTTTTTTTTTTTTACCTTTACAACCCCTTTAATGCAAGCTACTGAGCATGTCAGAACAGCCCTTGAGGCAGTCTACTCCACATTTCCACAGCTCTTACTGTGAAACAACCCTTGGAGATTAAATCTCTTTTCCTCCAGACGTAAAGAGTACCCCCTTGTCCTCTGTGATGACCTTAAAGTGAATATTGAACATGACACAACACTACTGTCCACCCAGAGAGCTTCGTTCAACTGACACCCTGTTAGCGATTATTCAACCTAGTCGCTCAGCTTCAAAGGGTGGCCGCCG
This sequence comes from Rana kukunoris, assembly GCA_029574335.1. Taxonomy (NCBI): domain Eukaryota; kingdom Metazoa; phylum Chordata; class Amphibia; order Anura; family Ranidae; genus Rana; species Rana kukunoris. The sequence continues at coordinate 36,794,593 of CM056055.1, forward strand.
GCTCCAAACACTGGGTAATTCTCTTTGTAACCAGCTCCCTCATCAGCTCTGAGCATCCTCCTCCTTGATGGCCTTCCATAAAGGCTTGAAAACACTGTTTTTTTCACAAGCCTACGAATAGAGACTTGACCATCCAAGCTCTTAGCAGGACGCTGCCTTAATCCCAGGCTGCGGTCCATGGTCAGGGAGTAGGGATAGGCTCCTTGTGTCCTGCCCCCTACCCTCTTTTTATATTTCTGTTCACTTCTTGCTTGTTCACCTCTTTCAAATAGATGTCCTAGTCTCTTATCTTAGCTCCTGAAAATTGGATACCCCCAGCTTTTGGTAAGCGCTTAAACGCGAGTTTCACAACTCGCATTCGGCGCTCTATAAGCATTTATTCCAATCCAATCCAATCCAATAACCCAACACCAAGTTCACTATATGGATCCCTTGTGTATTTATACATGTTGATCATATGCCTCATAATCTCCTCTTCCCAGGACAGAATACATTCAGTTCCTCCAATCTTTCCTCATAGCTAAGCTCTTCCATGCATCTTATCAGTTTGGTTGCCCTTCTCTGCACTTTCCCTAGTTCCCCCAATATCCTTTTTATGAATTGGTGGCCAAAACTGAACTGCATATTCCAGATGAGGTCTTGCTAATGATTTGTACAGGGGGGAAACAATATCACTCTCTGCAGTCCATGCCTCTCTTAATACAAGAAAGAACTTGGTTTGCTTTGTAAACCATAGCACGGCATTGCATGCTATTATTAGGTTTATGATCTACAGTAGGTGACTGCGATATTGTGTCAATCTCGCTCCCTTTCTCGGCGTGATTGACCACCTGCGAGCACCATTGTTGGAGCCAGCGCCGAGCTGGCTTGCCGCGATGGAGACAAAGCCGTCATAGAAGCGACGGGGATCCGACGTGGATTCCCGCCAATTCTACACGTGGGCGGTGTTTGTTATGAATCCTAAAGGGGAAGTCCCGCCGGATTTTAAATAGAAATCCGGCATGGGTTTCCCCCTTAGGAGCATACCGGGCCCTTAGGTCTGTTATGGGTTGACCCGTATCCAAAGCACGCCAGCCGGCCGGTCAGGAGGGGAGTGGGGGCGAGCGAGCGCCCCCCCCCCCCTCCTGAGCCGTACCGGGTAGCATGCCCTCAACATGGGGGGGTCAGGTGCTCTGGGGCAGGGGGGCGCACTGCGGCCCCCCCACCCCAGAGCACCCTGTCCCCATGTTGATGAGGACAGGGCCCCTTCCCCACAACCCTGGCCGTTGGTTGTCGGGGTATGCGGGTGAGAGGCTTATCGGAATCTGGGAGCCCCCTTTAATAAGGGGGCCCCCAAATACCAGCTCCCAACCCTAAGTGAATGAGTATGGGGTACATCGTACCCCTACCCATTCACCTGCAAGAAAAGTGTAAACACAAATAAACCACACAGGGTATTAAAATATTTTATTAGTTGGCCGCCGGGGGGGGGGGGGTGTGGTCGCTTTTATAAAAGCGCCCCCCTCCGGTGGGCTTCTTCCGACATCTTCGGCGGGGGCTGGGTCTTCTCCGCTCTCCGGGGGTCTTCTCCGCTCTCCGGGGGGTATTCTCCGTTCTCCGGGGTCTTCTCACGCCTTCTTCTTCTTCTCTTCTCCAGATGTTGAAGCGACGCTTCCTCCCGCTGTTATGCTGGGCGTGCGGCTCCCAGCGACTTATATGGGCCTATCTTGTGACGTCGCAGTCCCATCATGCTCCGGTAGGTACCACGTGGGTAGGTACCACGTGGTACCTACCGGAGCATGATGGGACTGCGACGTCACAAGATAGGCCTATATAAGTCGCTGGGACCCGCGCGCCCGGCATAACAGCGGGAGGAAGCGTTGTGTCAACATCTGGAGAAGAGAAGAGAAGAAGAAGAAGAAGAAGAAGAAGTGACAGAAGTGGCGGCCAGTCCTGAAGAAGAAGAAAGCACCGGAGAGCGCCGAATCAAGAGCGGAGAGCGGGAGAAGACCCCGGAGAGAGCGGAGAAGACCCACCCCCCGCCGAAGATGTCGGAAGAAGCCCGCCGGGGGGTGCTTTTATAAAAGCGACCACACACCCCCCCCCCCCGGCGGCCAACTAATAAAATATTTTAATACCCTGTGTGGTTTATTTGTGTTTACACTTTTCTTGCAGGTGAATGGGTAGGGGTACCCCATACTCATTCACTTAGGGTGGGGGGCCGGTATCTGGGGGCCCCCTTATTAAAGGGGGCTCCCAGATTCCGATAAGCCTCTCACCCGCATACCCCGACAACCAACGGCCAGGGTTGTCGGGAAGGGGTCCTGTCCTCATCAACATGGGGACAGGGTGCTCTGAGGTGGGGGGGGCCGCAGTGCGCCCCCCGGCCCCAGAGCACCTGACCCCCCCATGTTAAGGGCATGCTGCCCGGTACGGCTCAGGGGGGGGGCGCTCGCTCGCCCCCACTCCCCTCCTGACCGGCCGGCTGGCGTGCTTTGGATACGGGTCTGGTATGGATTGTGGGGGGACCCCCACGCTGTTTTTTTCGGCATAGGGGGGTCTCCTTACAACCCATAACAGACCTAAGGGCCCGGTATGCTCCTGAGGGGGGAACCCATGCCGGATTTTTATTTAAAATCCGGCGGGGACTTCCCGCTCAGGATTCATAACAAACTCCACCCACGTGTAGAATTGGCGGGAATCCACGCCGGATCCCCGTCGTTTCTATGACGCGCTCGCTGGAATGTGCTTTTACTATTCCAGCGAGTGCGAGATGTTGGCACCCTGTCGCCGAGAATCAGCGCGATGCTGTCGTGCTAAAAACACATTCTCGGCGGCAGGCACTGTACCAGAACACCCAGATCCTTCTCCACTGTTGATTTCCTGGTTGTACTCCTCCTAGTATGTATGATGCATGCATATTCTTAGCCCCCTAGTGCATACCTTTACATTTATGAACATTAAACCTCCTTTGCCACATAATTGCCCAATTAAACAGTGCATTAAGGTCAACTTGTAAATTGGAGACATCCTGTAAGGATGTTATTCCACTACATAGCTTGGAGTCATCTGCAAAGACAGATATGTTACTTTTAATCCCAGTCCCTATATCATTTATAAATATATTAAAAAGTAAGGGTCCCAACTCTGAACCTTGGGGTACACCACTCATAACCTTAGACCATTCAGAGTAAGAATCATTAACCACTACTCTCTGAATTCTGTCTTTTAACCAGTTTTCTATCCATTTACAAATAGATTTTTACCTTACACATTAGTCCTGTGTGGGGAACTGTGTCAAACACTTTTTCAAAATCCAAGTATACCACATCCGCAGGCACCCATCTGTACAAGGTTTTACCTAATCAGATCTGTCTGACAACTTCTGTCATTCATGAATCCATGCTGTCTGTTACTTAAAATACCGTTTTTTCCCAGCAAAAACTCATCTATGTTTTTTTTATTAATCTCTCCAGTATCTTCCCAACTATAGAAGTTAAACTAAAAGGGCTATAGTTACTTGATAAACACTTTGGTCCCTTTTTAACCCCTTCCCTACCAGCCCATAGGGGAATCACGTCATGGTGATCCCCTCGCCGATGAGACTGGACGTTGCACAACGTCCTGTCTTCACGGCGTTCTAGGGCGCGCGCGCGCGGCACCACCCGCGATCCCGCGCGCGTGCCCGACGGCCGTGATTGCCGCCGGGCACCTGCGATTTCCGGCAATCACGGCAGGAGTGTGGATCTGTGTGTGTAAACACACAGATCCACCTCCTGTCAGCTGTGAGGAGACTGATGTGTGTTCCCAGTACAGAGGAACACACATCGATCTCCTCCCCCTGTGAGTCCCCCTCCCCCTACAGTTAGAACATACTTTAGGACACATTTTAACCCCTTCAGCGCCCCCTAGTGTTAACCCCTTCCCTGCCAGTCACATTTACACAGTAATTAGTGCAGTTTTATAGCACTTATCGCTGTGTAAATGTGAACGGTCCCAAAAACGTGTCAAAAGTGTCCGATATGTCCGCCGCGACGTCACTGTCACAAAAAAAAAAAACGCAGTTCCGCCATTACTAGTAAAAAAATAAAAATAAAAATGCCATAAATCTATCACCTATTTTGTAGACGCTATAACTTTTGCGCAAACCAATCAATATACGATTATTGCGTTTTTTTTTTTACCAAAAATACGTAGAATATGTATCGGTCTAAACTGAGGGGAAAAAAAGTTTTTTTTAAAAAAATATTGTGAGATGTATTAAATAAAAAGGAAAAAATATTGTGTTTTTTTTTAAATTGTCGCTCTTCTTTTGTTTATAGCGCAAAAAATAAAAACCGCAGAGATGATCAAATACCACCAAACGAAAGCTCTATTTGTGTGGGGAAAAATAATTTGGGTACAGTATTGCCTGACCGCGCAATTGTCATTCAAAGTGCAACAGCGCTGAAAACTAAAAATTGGTCTGGGCAGGAAGGGGGTGAAAATGCCCTGTATGGAAGGGGTTAAATATATGTTGTAGACAAAGCGAGAGGAAAGCTCAACATGCGGGAATCACCAGATAGAGTAGCCCCCATCACTATTCTATTGCCAACATTAAAATTTGGATTTGTATTTTAGACCCGCACACAATGGTTGCCAGGACCGTAGAGAGGATAAATCCTACTAATGTGGACACAGACAGCAATAGTTCTAACCCCTCACCACTATCCAGAATTTAAAACCTGGAGAAAGTTCTGGCTTTAGCTACACTTACATTTTTTTTGATCTCATGTTTCTGTTTTATTGCCAGGACAGATTTTTTTCTTGTTCAATAGTTTTTATTACGTTTGTATAAGGAATGGTACAAAACGAGACATCATGGCAGATACTGCAATTTTTCAGAAGCACAACTAGAGTGCAAAATATGTTGAGAAATATATAAGATACATACAGAAAATGACAACATAACGAGTCAAGTCAAATGTATATATCAACAGCATATAGGGGTCAGGACAGATTTTTTAAGGTGTTTGACATTGTTCCTCCACATCCTGTGTAAGAAAAATGTAATTATATGGCAGAAATCTGTCTCATTATCGACTTTGATCATCTATCTTATCCTAAATGTCCTCCCTTTCACCTGATTCAACTAGATCTGTTTTGATTGGAAATAATTCAAACCTCTGTCAGGGTTTTATTGCTGTTTGTGTCTCCTCTGGGGAGATGTTTCTTCATTTCTTATCAAGGGAATATTACCCCACTCCGATGAAGGAAACCTTTTTTTTTGCATTACATGAAATAGTAGATGGATAGACAATAGTGCAAATGTCAGCCATTCTTTATTTTAACCTGTTTCTGTAAATTATGTTATGGTTTTCTACCTCTATCCTGTTGAAAGGTTGAGGACAACAAGCATGATAGGGGCTTTGGAGGGTAGTAAGCAAGAGGAACAAATCCATAATCAGTTTTCATGAACCTGATTACAGCAAACAGTGCTAATTAGGAATGGGCTGGGGCGTGTTCTTGATCCCACCTTGCCGATCGTGCCAGAAAGCCGAACCTGCACACGGCTTGTCACAAGCAGGTTGGGAAATGTTGCACTGCCTGTGATTAGAGGTGTACAGTGTCGGCTTCCTGGCGGATTAGGGCAGGTGGGATCCCAAACACACCCGAGCCCATCTATAGTGCTGATGTCTGATTGGTTGTGCTGGAAAGCACAAGTTCTGTATGTCGTGGCAAAATAGAAAAATTAAAGTTTGGTCAGCGGGACTTTAAATGAGGCCAATCACCATGCGGAGTAAGCATATAAGGTAAATAATATTGCTTAATTAGGTTCCAACACAAAAGGGGGGAGTTAGTTGAGGACTTGCAATGAGAGGTGTATAACCAAGAGCAGTCTTAGCAAAGAGCATTTTATTATGCCTTAGGATAGAGGCCATTTACCTATGGTGCCCTGGACCACAGCATTTTTTGTCGTGGCAAAATAAAACAGAAAATGCAATGCATTTCAATAATACATGTACATTTCCCCATGCTTTATCCCTTTAAAGACTCTGCAAGTACAGAAAAATAGCTGTTCATCTGCCAGAAATGCACCATGCTCCCCATTTCCTCTTGTGGAATGGGAGCACATGCCAATGTGTATTGTAATTGTAAGGCTTAGGAGTTGATTTACTAAAGGCAAATTAGCTTTTCACTTTGCAATGGAAGTTGCAAAGAGCTAAGTGAATGTTCATGTTACAAAGAATACCCAACCATGTGCAAAGAAAAATTTTAAAAAATAAACAGCTTTTTTGTTTGCAGATAATTGGATGATGGAAGTTAGCGGAGCTTCATATCATTCACTAAGCTCTGGGGCAGATTTTCTTGCAAAGTGCAACTACCCTTGAGAAGTGAACAGTCAATTTGCCTTCATTAAAACAATCCTTTGGAGTCAGTCCTGTCCAGTTTTCTGTTTTTAAATGACTGAATTCTGCCTACACTCTTTATTACCACAACACAGGGATCAGTCGTTTTGTAGTGCGGATAAGAACTAGGAAGACTCCTTGAGATAACACAAAAAATGTGCACAGTACACAGCTCCGAATTTCTGACATGCTCAATAGGTATTATTTTGCACTTAAAGGGGTTGTAACGCCTCGTGTTTTTTAATCTAATGCATCCTATTGTTGGACTTACGAACAAGATGGAATTACGAATGAGCTCCCAGAACGGAAATCGTTAATAAGTAGGGGACTTACTGTCATTTATTTTGCTCCCTGACCCTTAGCCTCCATCATAGACAGTGGCCACTCTAGGATCAACATATGGGGGGGGGGGGGGGTCACATAAGATATCACAATAAAATCTGGGGCACCAATCATTTTCACCACTAAATCATACCACTGAAAAAAAAAGTGATGAGAGAGGGAGGAGAGAGAGGGAGGGGGGAGGGGGGAGAGGGGGGAATAGTAAGTGAGAGAGGGGGAGAAAGTTAGATAGAACAAGATGGGGGGAAAGAGAGGGGGAGAAAGGAAATAGGGGAGAGAGAAAAAGAGGGGCTAGGGAGGAGAGAGAGAGAGGAGAGAAACAGATGGGGGGGGGGGGGAAGAGGGATAGAGAGAATGGAGAGAGAGAAGGAATAGCAGAAGGGAATACAGAGAAGGGGGAGAGAGAGCAAGGAGAGAGAGAGGAGAGAAAAAGAGGGGGCTGGGAGAGAGGGAGAGAGAGAGAGAAGGAGAGGCAGAAGAGAGTACAGAGAGGTAAGAGAAGAGAGAGGAATGGGAGCCCTCACAGTAAGTATCCCTTTCCTGCACATTCTCCAAATTACCTTCTCCTAAATCGATTGCTCTGATTCTCCTGCCCAGCTGTGCTCCTCCCCCTTCCCCAAGCAGCTCGGTTCTTTCTCCACCTCAGCTCTGATATTCTGTTCAATCAAAGGTGGCAGGTTTGGGAAGGGGTGGGAAAAGCAGTGCATATTGGCTCAGTAGGCAGTAGGAGGCGGACCAGCTGTAGCTGGACAGTTCACTCACCAGTTTCTCACTCCTTGTCCTGCTGGCTGGTCGGCAGTTGTTCCTATACAATTTGAGGCCGGCGAATCCTTCCTGCTGCAGTGCTGCTTCTACAGTGATAGGGTGATAGGGTGTGGAGAACTGCAGGGGCCCCCATGCACGTGGGTACCCCTGCATGGGACAGCTGGCACCTCTTCACTACACATCCCACCTCCCCACATCTGTCTCTCTCCATAACTGCTCACCCCTCCCCACTTTTTTACAGCTCTTACTCTCCTCTCTTCTTCACATAAGCTTCAGAGAGAAAGTTTCCACCTATCAAAAGTGAAGCACAGAGCCAAGGAAGAGTTTTAGAGCTCTCAGCTCTGTGCTACATGTCTGACAGGTGAGGCAGAACTGAAGCTGCCTCCCAAAGGGCCACAGGAATTCAGGCAGTTACAGTGTTGGGACCTGGGTTGCCACCTGTGCCCAGCAGCCTAATTTAGTGAGGGATGGAGCACACAGGGGGCCTGGATTAACCTGACGGGGGGGGGGGGTGATTGCCCCCCCCCTGTGCCGACACCACTGATCATAGAAAAAATATCTGATACTTCTATACCTGGTATGTCCATATACAGTATGGACGTGGACAGCATATGACAAGACTGGTGCTTGGTGGTTATCCCACCACTGTCCCATGTGGGCAAGGAGACCTCAGCCCTATGTCAGCTCGAACTACAGTGACTCGGAGCTTGGCCTTTCAGCAGCTGAATGGAGCAGCTGTGGTGGGAAAAGAAGGTAATGTATGTGCTGCTGGGAAGTTGTTCAGTAAAGTAAACCTGCTTTTACATGCCTGAGCAAATCACAGGTAAATCTGATACCGCAAACAGAGCCTCCCAGACCACATAAATGAGTTGAATTATATTCCACTAAATTACAGGGACTGTAGATTAAAGAAAATTGAATGGACTTTTTCAGATTGATTTAATGTTGCTTTGGGCTGCTTAAAAATAATTAGTGGAGATTGTGTCACAATACAATTATTGTTAATCCTTGGTAATCATTACCTTCTACCAGTGTATCTACAGCAGTGTTTGTCAATATTACAAAATTCTTAAAGTGGTTGTTCAGGCAGAATGTATTTTTGCTGCATTCTATGCAGTAAAAAACCTTATTCGTGCAGTTTCGCCCACAGCCCCCCTGAATGCAGTCCGATCTGGATCCAACGATGTGCGCGAGAGTCAAGGCTCCCTCAGTTTTCTCATTGGCTTAGATACAGCAGCAGGAGCCATTGGCTGCCAGTGACAAGTGAGTGGGGGGCTGGGGCCAAGCCCCACTCTGTGGGTCTTACGGATACACAGGGCTTGGGAGTAGGCACACATGAGTGCCCCCATAGCAAGTGACTTTCTATGGGCTCACTTGGCAGGGGGGAGTAGCCAGAAGCACCACCAGTGGGACCAGAGAAAAGGAGGATGTTATGTTTTTTAGAATGAAGTACATACACTTCATTTTTATATATGAAATGTTGTTGTTTTTTTGGTATTTTTTAATTAACTCACATATGAGGATTTAGATATCAGATAGAACAGCCATCCTTTTTACCCCAAAGAAACCCCTAAATTATTTTTCAGGTCTTCAGGAACCCTTACCAGAACCAATTAATTGGGAAAATGCCCTTAAGATCCCTTTCACTCTGAGGCAGTTTTCAGGTTTACAATAGCACCTGAAAAGCGCCTAGAAACTTCCTCACATTCATTTAAATGGGTACTTTCACATTGAGGTGGTGCTCTTGCAGGGCGGGAAAAAAGTCCCGCAAGCAGCATCTTTGGGACGCTGTAAAAAGTGCTCCAAAAATGCCCCTGCCCATTGAAATGAATGGCCAGTGCTTCCAAAGCGCCTTAAAAGTGCTTTGAAAGCCCCATTGTAACGTGCCCTTTTAACATCTGAAAAGCACCGCTAAAACGTTGCCAACACACCAATGGGGTCTTACATTGATGGTCAGTAGGAGGAATACCACAATTGCAAGTGGTGTTGGCCCTGAAACTATGCAGGCATCATCAAATTGCAAGACAATAAACTACAGCTCAAGAAACCCCTAGCAACCTCTGGAGGAACTCCTCAGAACCCTGGTTGCGAATGACTGACATAGAAGTTAGCCTTGAATCTGTCATATGCACCTACACACCAGCTACGTGCACACAGTCCACACAGTGGCGCCTAACATTACTGCTAAATTTCTGAGCATGGCATGAACTGTGTGATCTCTATAACTCATGTACTGACTTATTTGCTAGCTCCTCCTTGCACACTGCTTTCTAACCTGTTTAATCTCTTTCATATATATGGTATCTGCAGTAAAATTCCTTTAATTAAAAATAAGATAATGATATAGAACTGGGATTTAATTCTTGGTGATGGCAGTTTATAAAAAATACTACCAGTCAAGACAATAGGTAAAGCCAAACCTCAGTGGACGCAGGGTAACTTAGTGTAAGTGGTGGGCAAGATAGGTATGGGCAAAGTTTATTTGATTAGTAAATGCAAATCATAAAACTTTAAGGCCACATTCACAGAGACTCGTATCATTAGAGGCAATGTTATAGATATAGCTTGTTCACATTTGTATACTGCATCGCACATTAAAAATAATTCAGGTCCATTTTATGACCTGCTTATATGCATTTTGAGGCCCAATGATAATGCGTGAAAATGCATGTATAATAAATGCGTTTTTACCCCTGGTAATAAGCCTAAATGTTTTTTTTATTACCCATGAAAAATTCAAAACACCTAAAAGCTCATTAAAAACATATGTTGAAAAACACAAAGCTGTAACCCTAGAACTCCAGCCACAATCTTTGGTTCTAGTTTTGTCAGAAGGTTTAGAACTGCCACCAGGTTTTTATTGCTATCCCGTCTTCCCATGCTAATGATGCAACAGGAAAGAAAAGCCCTATTATGAATAGGAAATGTGTCCCTATTAGGAGCTTTCTATTAAAATCTCCTGTTCCTGGAACAGCTATAACATTTTGGATTTCCTTTTACATTCTGTACCAGTAATAACAATCACCATGACAGAAAATGGGAGTAAACAGTCACTCCCTTTGGCCCCTTAAGTTGGGCGGACACCTTTACTTATGTAGAGTGGACATGGACACAGCCCCCTTTCCTCTATGGGCGGTCAGATGAAAACAGACCACCTGTCCATTTTCATTTGACTGTCATCCGATCTGCAAAATGGATAGGCAATAGATCTCCCATACATTTTTAGCGAACAGGATCGGATGTTGGCGGGTGTCAACGGGTGTCTGTTGACATCTGCCACTCCATAGAGGGCAATGGATGGTGCAATTGAGTCCGCCTGTCAGTTTTTTAAGCGGACCCGATTGGTCTGCCCATGTGAAAGGAGCCTAAAGGGGGACGCAGGCATCAGTGAAAACCTGACAGCGATTCTAACACTTTCAACTGTAAAAAAGGCAACAAATAGTTCCCATTTGAGCTACAGAGTGATAATAAGAAGTTTTGAATACTAAAATAGAATGGAATTTGAACTTTAAGAAGTGATTACAGCTGTCTCAATTCTGTCTAGAAAATTCACATTCCTAGTATGGGTTGAATAAGCACACGTTCCATTTACGATAACCCAGTACCCTCAATGCCTTTACTAATACTACTACTAATAATAATTTAAAGGTAATTGCTAAAAAAATAAATCTCCTAAGATGTACATTTTGAGGTGACAAAGAACTTCCAAACCAATACCATGTAATTGCTCTTAAGATCTTCTTTATTGCCTTCCAACGTAGAGATTACATAGTGTGGGACTATGTAACATCTGTTGGAATGCAATAAAGAGGATTTTAAGAGCAATTTCACAGTGATTCCGACTTTCTGTTTGGATGTTCTTTGACAGTGTGGGAGGCTCCAGTCTGAGCACACGTGAGGCTTGTCTATATGTTCAATGATTAATATGGGTTGCAGCATCACACCAATCTTTTGAGGACTACATCAGGTGCTTCAGGTTAAACTCTAAAGCAGGCCTGCAAAGGGCTACCACTGTCCCTGATAGGAGAGGGATGGGCTGTTTATGGCTAGACTTTGGGGGTAAATATGTGCACTGCCCAGGAGAAATAAATGAAGAGCTGTTTGGTGGTAGTGTTAGAAGCTTGATATTATGAGCCCTTATTGTATTGTGCATCCCAATTAAAGGAATTTTACTAAACTCCCTGAGTACTTGTTGGCCCATATTTTATATATATGCCATTTTTTTCCCCCTCATATAGGACACCAAAATTGCATCCCTTGAAAGAAACATTCGAGACCTTGAAGATGATATCCAAATCATAAAAACAAATGGTGTCCTTAACACAGAAGACCGGGAGGAGGAAATCAAACAGATGGAAGTTTACAAAAGTCATTCAAAGTTTATGAAAAGCAAGGTATTTTCAGAGTGATTTAATACAAAAGTAGTTATTTACAGTATGTTACACAGTTTTTTGGGGCTTTAAATATTGATTTCTACTGTATATATCGTTTGTGACATGCTTCTTATTAAGGGTTTATGAAAGTATATGTGTACTTTCAACACACTTTATATATTTTAGTAGCCTAGGAGGGTAGGGTCTATAGGGGATGTTTGCAAACACAACCTTTTAGCTTTGTTTGGTGGCTCCCAGAGAAATGGGAATACCCAGTGAGCAAGAACAAACATATATATATATATATAGAACTGTCCCTGGAAAGCAAACCATTGAAAATCATTGGTGTTTGCGCGTTGATAGTCTTAGGGGACTAGGCTTTTTAGAACATCACTTCATCTACCTGATCTATTCATTAGTTTTATAAGAACCATAAAGACTAATGATCAGATTATTGTACGATTGCTCCAAAAGCTGTATTTTTCGTCCGATTTTCTGATGGTTTGTACTAGGTATTGAGGGTTGATTTACTAAAACTAGAGATTGCAAAATCTGGTGCAGCTGTGCATGGTAGCTAATCAGCTTCTAACTCTAATTAAATTTAACCACTTGCCGCCCGCCAATGACAGATTGACGGCGGCAAAGTGGTTGCTTAATCCTGACTCATATGACGTCCTCAGGATATTGAGCCGCTGCGCATATCGCGGCGCACGTTGTTGCAGGGTGTCAGTCTGACACCCCGCAGCACCGATCTAGGTAAAGTGTATCTCACGGAGACACTTTACCACGTGATCAGCCGTGTCCAATCACGGCTGATCACGATGTAAACAGCAAAAGCCGGTAATCGGCTTTTCCTCACTCGTGTCTGTCAGAGGAGAGCCGATTGGCTGCTCCTCTGACAGGGGGGGTTTGTGCTGATCGATTATCAGCACAGTCCCCCACCTCCCCCCGAGGATGCCCACTAAACCACCAGGGATGCCCACTGGACCACCAGGGATTCCACTAGATTACCAGGGATTTAAATCAAAGGTATGCCACGCTAGACCACCAGGGATGACACATAATGGATGCCAATCAGTGCCACAATGGATGCCAATCAGTGCCCACAATGGGCATCACTGATTGGCAGGCATTGTTTGGCACTGATTGGCATCCATTAGTACAACACATTAAATAGTGCCCATCTATGCCCACCCATGCCGCCTATCAGTGCCCATCCATGCCGCCTATCAGTGCCCATCCATGCCGCCTATCAGTGCCCATACGTGTCGCCTATCCCTGCCCATCCGTGCCGCCTATCCCTGCCCATCCGTGCCGCCTATCCCTGCCCATCGGTGCCGACTATCCCTGCCCATCCGTGCCGCTTATCTGTGCCCATCTGTGCCACCTATCCGTGCCGCCCATCAGTGCCCATCCGTGCCGCCCATCAGTGCCACATATTGGTGCCCATCATCAATGCCACCACATTAGTGCCACCTCCTCGGTGCCCATCAGTGCCACCTTATCAGTGCCAGTCAGTGCAGTACCATCAGTGCCCATTAGTGAAGGAGAAAACGTACTTATTTACAATGTTTTATAACGGAAACAAAAAAATATGTTTTTTTTTTCCTAAATTTTCGGTCATTTTTTTTTTTTTTGCAGAAAATAAAAATCCCAGAGGTGATCAAATACCACCAAAAGAAAGCTCTATTTGTGGGTACAAAATGATACAAATTTAGTTTGGGTACAGCATGACCGCGCAATTGTAATTTAAAGTGCAACAGCACTGAAAGCTAAAAATTGGTCTGGGCGGGAATGTGTATAAGTGCCCTGTATGGAAGTGGTTAATAAATGTGCTGCGCTATCTCACCCAAAATCTTCCCAAATTAAAATGAATGAAATATATTTTATCTGTAAATTATACTGCAATATATGTCACTCACCGCTGTAAATATATATTAATGTAAATTATTATATTATATAAAAACGTATAACTTCAGCTTGTTAAGTTAAAGTGGTTCTAAAAGCAGAAGATGTTCTATCCTAATACATTCAATGCATTAAGATAATGTGCAGCAGCCCCCCTAATACTTACCTGAGCCCCATTTTGATCCAGCGATGTTGCACGAGAGACTTGACTGTCCGGAACTCTCATCTCATTGACTGAGACAACAGTGTGCGCCATTGGCTCCCGATGCTGTGCATAAACTGTCAATAAACCAATAAGGAGAGAGAGACGGTGGGGCCGAGCCACAACTCCATGTTTAAATGGACACATGGAGCAGCAGTTTGGGTGCCCCCATAGCAAGCTGGTTGCTTTTGGGGCACTCGGCAGGAGGGAGGGGACAGAAGCGCAGGCATGGGACCTGAGAAGAGGAGGATCTGGGCTGCTGTAAGCAAAACCATTGCACAGAGCAGATAAGTATGACATGGTTGGTATTTAAAAAAAAAAAAAAGACTTTAATATCATTTTAAGCTTTGACAAAAAAAACTGGAAGCTGATTGGTATCTGCGCAGAGCTGCACCAGATTCTGCACTCTCCAACTTTAGTAAATCAACCCCTTAGTGTTACGTAACATTTACAGGTCGTTTCCCTCCCTGAGTTTGTGACTGAACACTGTAAGCACAACTGATTGCCTCCTTGTGATGATTCTCCCTCCTACAGAACTGTATTATTTTTGTCTTTTATATCTGCCTGGGGTTCCGCTTGAGAGGCCTATAATTGCTTCTGATATTGAAAGTAAAAGGTCAATGCCCCATTTTAGCTAGGTCCTGGACTACAGCACGGACCTCAATCATACTCAAGCACTGCACTTTGTTATTGAATAAGCCAACACATGTTCCCATTTGTAATTGTAAGGAAAATAGTCATAACGAATTATTTTAAAATATTATCATTTGAACAGATTGACCAGTTGAAGCTGGAACTGTCAAAGAAGGAATCTGAACTTCTTGCCTTACAAACCAAGCTGGAAACTCTTGGCAATCAGAATTCAGACTGCAAGCAACACATTGAAGTACTTAAGGAATCTCTTACTGCCAAAGAACAGAGGTCTGCGATCCTTCAGACAGAGGTACGCCTATTCGCCGACTGCAGTGCCCTCATTAATCACGTGCTATATTGCGAATCTGCTGTAACCTATTCTGACAGATTAAGTAATTGTTTTTTTATTGGCTTCTACTATGAGAAAAATACTGAAATGACTATTAGGCCGAATGGAATAACATTACAAAGTGGGACTTGAAGGAGGTATTGGCTTCTAGCACAATTGGGCACAGCTGTTTATTGGCATAATTGCTAAAATTAGCCAGAATGTGCAAGTGATAGAATATATGCAAGCCTTAAAAAGCACAGTTAAGCTAGAAATAATGAAACATATGTTTTAATAGATTGCTAAGAGGTAATGTTTACTCAGTAGTGTCTTCAAAAGTTTTTGTTGATCTAATTCCTTTGTGCAGTGATCACTGGGCATAGTTCCCCCAGCACTGGCACTGGCAGTGACCCAAGCTAACATAACTTCAGGAAGGGGTACGTGAAGCAGTGTTTCCTACCATCATTAAAGTGCACCTTAGCCTTTACTTGAAGTGGAACTAAACCTATCCTATCATGTACAGCCAATTAAGTTGTCATGGTGTCGTACCTATGATTAGTTATAACACCAGCCATTTGATGGCCTGAAAGTTCGACTGAGTGTGAAAAGCCACTTTGACAGTTATCACTCACGACATGTCTTGAATATAACTTTTTAGGGAAACCATTAAATCGTTGGGTTTAGTTCCGCTTTAAAGTCAACTAAACCCATTGATTTAACTGTTTCCTAAAACAGTTACAGTCAAAGCATGCTGTGAATGATAACTTGCACAGTTGCTTGTGCGCTCAACTGTCAAACCATCAAATGGTTGGTGTCATAACTGATCACATGTGCAACACCATGGCAACTGCACATCAAACAAAGACTTAGGGCCAGATTCAGGTAGATCAGAGCATCTTTGCTCTGGAGTAACGCTTCTCATTTACGTTACTCTGCCGAAATTTTAGGAGCAAGTGCTGTTATTCATGAAGCACTTGCTCCTAAAGTTGCGGCAGGGCATCGCAAATGAGCCGGCGGAAATTTAAATTGGGCGGGTACGGGGCGTGTAGTATTCAAACTAAGCGCGATCCCGCGCCGAACGTACTGCGCATGCGTCGAGTGTCAATGCATCCCAGTGCGCATGCTCCAAATTCTGTCAGTGAACGTCAATGACGTCACATCCCCATTCATGAATGTTTTACGCAAGCGACGCGATTTGTTTTTTTTCCGACGCGATGACGACACCTATACTTAACATAGGATACTCCACTAGGGGGCTGCTTTATCTATACGCCGCGTATCGCTTCCGGAAACGTCGTAAAGTCACTGCGTCGTGCCCGAAAAAGATCGTGAATTGCCGATTCCCGCTCATTAACATATTTTTTGAGCGTAAAGCGGCGCCATTTTTAAGTTGAAGTAACGATGCGATGGCGAAATTCAATTGCGCCGATCGCATCGGAACTCCAACCCGGCGTTTCTTGTTTTCTGGTTACAGAAAACAAAAACGCCGGCTTAAAGTGACAGTTAGGCTGGCGGATCCATTGATCCGCCAGCCTAACTCTACCTGAATCTGGCCCTAAGATGACAGATTTCTTGTCTGTAAAATATTGAAGGGTTTAGTTCTGCTTTATTAACATTTAGTTTGCTAAAACATTGTGTATCATAAAACAATTTAGCTTTGTTTAATTTTTTATTACAAACTTTTTTTTACCTTCTTTCATCCATCCATTAATCAGCACTGCTGATAGCCTTAACCACTGTTTACAATTGCTTTGCTGTAATATATTAGTACAGGGTTCAAAGGGCTGAAGCAGGCATTGAGGAGGTCGTACAACACCCCCTCCCGACTTCTCAAGTGCATTTGAGAGGTGGGGAGGGGGTGTTATACCACCTCCTCAATGCCTGCTTCAGCCCTTTGAACCCTGAACTAGTATATCACAGCTGCATACCTTGCAGAGTGTCTCCAATACTAATTGGTCATAAGGAGAAGGGGGAAGAGGTCAGTACTGTAAACAGTACCATGTGATCACAGTGATGACCAATCACAGCGATCACATGGTACCCAGGCCTTCGAAACGGCTTGGTACAGTGTCTCTATGTACCAAGCTGTCTAAAAACAGTTTGGTACACAGTGATTACTGGGAAAATGGTTATTTTTTTAGTGCCGTTAATAAACGACACTGGGTAAATAAAGGGCTACCAGTCAGGCGTTGAATGACGTCAGCTGTATAAAAGTGGTTATGCCTCTTTGCAGCTACTTTACATCTACATACATGCACTCTATCAGATGCTGCATATTTTTTTTTTCAGGATGAGTTTTCTGATGGTGAAAACATCTCTATTTGCAGTGAGTTTTGTTATGGCTGCTTGTAGTGTACATTGGGAGACCACGTGACGAAGTGACTATGCAGGACAACTATTGGGATTAATGTATCTAGTGCACCAATCTCAAGTGCTGTGTTTAACCCCTTTAGTACTGACATGTCCATTTTCCAAAAAAACATTTTGTACTAAATCACACTGAAAACAACATAAGAAAGGTCAAATGTCCATTAACCAGTCCACCAATGTTTGTTATAATAGGTCTTGAATTCTTGGTGTTAATCTCCAACATCCACCACCTTGTGCAACAATGCCACCACCAAAAGCTGAAAAACCTGCTTACCAGCTTCAGTAGATCCCTCATTACAAGGGATCACTCTGAGATTGTAGCTTATAACCCAGCCTGGGCCTTTCTTTTGATCGCAAGGTTCTCCTATGTCCATGGCATCACTTAGTTGGATGGATATAAGGTTCACCAAAAAAACAGAAAGCTCCACATGGTATAAAACCCTTTATGTGTTTAATAAGATCAAAAATGTTGCACTTACAACAGCGAATAAACAATAGCGCCTTGTGTTTGGTGCGCCGGCCGGTACACAACCTAACAGGCCCCTCCTTCTGGGATACGAGGGTGATTGTGACGTCAGGAACTCGCTCTGCCCAGAATATAACTATTAGACCTCGTACACACGACCGAGAAACTCGTTGCAAAAGAAACATCGTTATCCTCGACGAGTTCCTTGTCAGGCTTGTCGAGAATCTTGTCAAGCTTTCTTTGCATACACAGAGTCAAGACAAAATCCCGTCATTCTCAAACGCAGTGACGTACAACACGTATGACGGCACTATAAAGGGGAAGTTCCATTCCACTGGCACCACCCTTGGGGCTGCTTTTGCTAATCTCATGTTACTGCATGTTAAGTAAAAGTTTGGTGAGAGACGATTCATGCTTTTCAGTCTGTTACAGCGTGACGAATGTGCTATCTCCATTACAAACACTACTTTTACCTAAGGTGCCCTCCCGTCTCACACTTTATTCTGAGCATGCGCGGGTTTCTAAGCATACATACAAACGTGTTTCTCGTCATAAACCAGCCCGATGAGAAACAGGACGAGGAAATTGAGACTCCCGATGAGAAAAAAGAGAACTTGTTCTTTTTTTTTCTCGTCGAGTTTCACGACAGTTTTCTTAACGAAAAACATACACACGGTTGTGTGTACAAGGCCTGAACTGAAAAATGACCGGTTAATAAAGGGGCATTACAGGCTGGTATTCAAGTGGTTAAAGAAATACTCAACCGCTTTCAGAACCAGTGCCGTACAACAGGAAGTGGGTAAAACCTTTCGGGCTGAAACAGTTAAATCACTGACGTCATGGTGATCATGATTACATCTATTAGATTCAGTATTTTTGGAAAGATACCTTGCTCTGAGAAAAATATATGGGTTCTATTAATATGCAAAATATATATTTTTTAGGATGTTTGTGAGTAGCATAGACAGCGCTTAAAATGCACACACACTCTGCTGCCATTAGCATAGTCTTTTTTTTCTCTTTTTATTAATGCTCCATAAGTCCAAACCAAACACACTAACAGCTTTATGATTTATTAGTTTCCAGCTGTTCCAGCTCAATGAGCAAATAAGTAATAGTCCTTGCTATATTTGTAATGAATTATTGACATTCACAAGGAAGCCTCAGATCGCTGCCATAAAAATGTGTTCCCTGCGTTAGCTGGCTAGAAACCACTTCCTTTACCTGGATTATATTTAAGTTAAGGCGCATTTGTGGATAATGTCATTATCAATAATACAGAATTTATTTAGTATTTAAACTGTGGCGTTGTGCAATTCTCTGCCATAAAGCAAACTAACATTGATTGTTTTATGTTAACTGGTAATTATATGTGATGTGTTGGGATATGAATAGCCTAAAAATTTATTTCTACTGATAGAATCAAAAGAGCAGGTAGATTGGATCAGAAGCAAAAGAAAAATTTTATGTGGTTATTTTAAGTTGCTTAATAGATATTTTTTTTTAATTCTTTATTTATAAGAATCAACAAAGTCAATTACACATCAGAAGACATGAACATTTTGAATAGGATATACGTAATCAATGAGCATGAACATTCAGGTCATATAGTACAACCGATCACTACGGATTTATGTACATACCTCTAGAGAAGAGCTGCAATTGTACATTACACAGTTTAGATGCGCTTAATTGATTTTGATGCCATCGTTTTTTTCCAGCTTAAGATATAACGGGAAAGAGATGGCACCTCTGTTATATTTTTATTATTGTCTCTGTCCCCATTTGGAGATTTGCACATCCTGTGTGGTCACAAGTAAAGAAAGTGAATGGAACCTCTCCAAAGAGGAAACAGTTAAACAAGAATTGACATATCTCCCCCTCCATTATGGATTTCTGCACCCTGAATTGAACCCCCATTATGCTGCTCCTTCTCTGGTTTAAGGCCAAGGTTAAGATTTGGAATAAGCTTTGGCTCTCCTTGATAGGTAAAGTTAACCTGATAAAAATGATTTTCATGCCACAACTTCTTTACTTTTTGCACAACATGCCAATGGTGATCCCATTATGCATGTTTAGGTTAGTCAATACCATTTTTCGGATGCTTCTTTGGAAAGACAAGTCTCTGAAGACTAAAGATGAGCTGCAGCGTCCCAAAGTTGTAGGGGGGGCGGGAGTGAGTTGGCTCCTCCCAATCCCTGGTTATACTACCTCACAGCACCTCATAGGGGCTTTTGAGACAACAAAAGAGGATATGACCTCTTCTACATCATCTAGACTATGACACAAAAGACACAGAATATGATATACCAAGCAACCTGTATTCCCTTGGATTAAGCTCCTCCAATAGAATGCACCCCACATATTCCTTGATTCAAAAGGTGTGATGCAGTGAGATCCCTACAGGGTGCCTCTGGGTTTACCACCTATAATCCCATATGTCATAATTCCAACTGCCCCGAATTGGCAAATCTAACCTATGCTGGAGTGTGGACGTATAAGGGCATCCCTCATCTCAAACAAGTATTTCATAGTGGCTTGCTTCTCTTGTTTGATGAATTGAGCGATAGGTATCATTTCCCTCGGACGATGATCTTTTATTACCTTCAACTCAAGCATGCCATTTTTTCTCAGGCTCTCGCAATGAGTGGAATTTCTCCCCAATGCCTGTATTTAATTACATACAGTCTGTGCAGGACACTAAAGGGTTTATCTTCTGTTGTTATTGAATGCTCCTTTTACCTTACTTAAGCCCTGTACACACGGGCCATTCAAAAGAACCACCATTCTTTTAAATGGCACGAACGCTGTGACGCCATCGACTACGACGATGGCGCTCGTCACATTCGATGCTGTCGCCGCCATCTTGCTTCGCCCTACCTATGCCTTGAATCTCACTTGCTTCACTCTACCTACGTTGAGAATCTCACAATGAGAAAATAGAGAACAGGTTCTCTATTTTTCTCGTCTAGATTCTGGGCAGTTTTCTTGACAAGAAACCTCAAAGCCTAAGGCCGTGTACACACGGCAGAGAACCTCGACAGGGAAGAACACATCGTTCCGCCCATCGAGGTTCTCTGCCGGCCGTCGAAATCGGCGACCCGCCCGTCGGGAATGGCAACCAGCCATTCTTCCAGGCGGGCCGTCGAGCAAATAGAGAGCGTGCTCTCTATGTCTGCTCAACGGGCTTCCCGACGGGAAGCTCGCCGAGAGCGTACACACGGCCGAGGTCCTCGCTGGAATGCAGCTTCCAGCGAGGTTCTCGCTGGTTTCCAGCGAGAACCTCGGTCGTGTGTACACGGCCTCATACATACGCACGGTTTACTTGGCAGCAGTTTTCTTGCTGGTTCTTGCCGAGAAAACTGTGCGTGTGTACGAGGCTTAAAAGGGCTTCCTCTGCAAAACCAAAGATGGGAGGGTGATGTTGGTAACCTGCTGGACGACCAGTGGGATAGTGCCTTAGGATCCATATTGTCCTGCTCCCTTAAAACCATCCAGAGGCTTTCACAGCTGTACATTGTTATGCAATAAGAAAACAAAAAAGAGGCGCCTCTAAGTGCAATATAAAAAAAAAATGCAGCACAAAGTAAATCTTACATCTATTGTATTTTATCCGTACTGAGCAGAAATAATAGATAGTGTTAATAGGGTTAACAGGCTGTGTGCTGCAGATCCTGCTTTGGATTAATGGGAAACATCATGCAACAATAAGCACTTTATGTGTGAACTATTTTTCAGATTGTTGCAGTGTTTGCATCATAGGTTTTTATACCATTTTGTTTAGCACAAATTGTGTATATGTTTGGTGAATATCGCTGTATCTTTTATAGGTTTATTGTATATTCTTCAGGTTGCTTTCAGCATCTTGTGGCAGTGGCTGTCCAGAAAGTGTTTGTCACAATTTGTTTGTTTTTTTGGTTTTACGTAGCGTAGGTGTTTTCTTATTAATTGCTGTTTTTTATTGCTGTTTTTATACTTTGGTAGTTTGCCAATGTTTCCTATGTGGTCACTGGACAGAAAGTGGGTAGTGCCTAAATACATGTTTTCTTGTTTTGACTGGTATTAATTTGTACATATAACACTTCACCAAAAAATAAATAAAAATGAAACAGGAATAACTAAATTTTAGCTGAAATATGCCACTACTTTATACTTTATTTTTGTATTATTAGATAAAATGTTGTTACTAACTGATTCAAAGTGAACTTGCACCCATACTAGACACAGTAAAATGTTTAGATATTCTAAACAAGCAGTAAAAGCCCTTTAAAACAAGCCCTCATTGATCTCTGTAAGTATAGGCATTGTGGAGAAATATATTTTTCTAATTTTACTATTATTATTATTATACAGATTTATATAGCCTCAACAGTTTGCACAGCAGGGAAGACAGTACAGTAATAATACTAATCAATACAGGAGGGATCAGAGGGCCCTGCTCGTTAGAGCTTACAATCAAGAAGGGAGGGTCAAGTGAAAAAAAGGGTAGTTAGCTGTGGGGGATGATCAGATGGATGCAAATGAAAATACAGTTGTTAGGTATGGGTAGGGTCAGCTTCTCTGAAGAGAAGGGTTTTCAGGGATCCTCTAAAAGCTAATGGAGAAGGAGATAGATAGACAGATTGGGGTAAGGAGTTCCATAGGCTTGGAGAGGCTCTGGAAAAGTCCTGGAGATGAGCATGGGAGGAGGTGATGAGAGAGTCAAAATAAGAGCCGTCTTAATGCACGCTACAGAAGTCGCTCCGACTTCAGGAAAGATTCTTGTACTACTTCAAGGCGACTTCTAGGCAACTTGTACCCATTAATTTCAATTTAAGTCGTCTCCAAGTTGGATCCCCTGTCTTAACTAAAGCAACTTTACAGGGAGAAAAACTTGTTTTCTCAGGCAAACCCCTCCCTCCCACAGAACTGATTACTGTTTGATTGGCCACAGGCAAAGTCGCCTGTCCTGGAGGCGACTTAAACTCGCCTTGTAAGGCCTCGTACACACGATCGGACATATCCGATGAAAACGGTCCGCGGACCATTTCCATCGGATATGTCCGATCGGGAGTTTGATCCGATGGTGTGTACACACCATCGGATCAAATTCCCCGCCACCGGACGGCGCGGTGACGTGGCAGTGACGCGGCGGTGACGTTGACGCCGCCACGTCACCGCCACGTCACCGCACCAGGAAGTTAAACACTTCCGCGCATGCGCCGAATCCATTCGGCGGCGGCGCGGCGGCGGTGGGGGACGACATGTCTGCTGGTAAGTGTACTAACCAGCAGACATGTCGGGCGGACAGATTCCCACCAGATAGATTTCAAAGCATGCTTTGAAATCTGTCGGGTGGAGAAATCTGTCCGCTAGCCCATACACACAAGCGGAGATGTCTGCTGAAACGGTCCATCGGACCGTTTTCAGCGGACATATCCCCTCGTGTGTACGAGGCCTAAGTCGCCCCAAGTCACGCCGAAGTCGCCTCGCAAAGTCGCACCCCTGAGTTAACTGGCTCTTAGGGCTTGTTTATACCCTGTGTGATCACCAGTCACCTCTAGGGTACATAGAAAACCCTCTCAATCAGCATTAAGGGTGAATTCACACTATATGCGGTGACAAACATTTTACAGCATGCCAAAACATCTGTCACTGCAGGGACGCACAGCAAACAATTCTTTCTATTTCACACTGTAATGCAAGCTGCAAAAAATACAGACATGATGCATGTTTTTTGCATCGCACCATGCAAAATTACATGGCAATGTACATCAACACAGCGTACCACAATGCTGTACATGGCTGTGAATGAAGTGTACATTTTGTGCCAAACAAACAAAAAATAAAGGGAGCCATGTGATGTGCTGAATGGCATACTATACTGGCCCGCCCCTACCATAGCCGGCAGTGAATCGCTCTGTTCACTCTGCATTTCTGTGTGAAAACAGCCTAACTATTTTTAATCCTTATGCTGAAAGTGTTAGTAAAAAGATAGGAAAGTACAGTATATTATATTTACTTATTTTAAACGTTTTCCTTACACATTTCTTTAGTGTCTTCTTGGCTTCTGGCCTGGTCCAAAATGATGGCATACATCTCAGGAGTCATCATGAGCAATTTTTTTTCTAGAGGAGGGGAGGGGATTTTTTTTTCTCAGCTAAGCACACCCTTCTGTCTGTATGCCTGAGCTAAGGACAGGTGGATTCCAGGAATTAAATGCTACATGAATCATTCAAGTGATTTCTCAACAAAATAAAGCATGAAAACATGGATGGGTGGATGGATAAGTTTGCTTTATATATTAGAAAATAATTAAAGGGTTAGTCAAGATTGGAGATGACATAATACTGGACAACCTTCCCACCCCCCCAATCTCTGCTAAACTTATCTCCACAGTTGCCGAGCTGTCAGCATCCCTGCAGCTGCTCCAACGTTCCAGGGATTTAAAATTCCCGCTCTCCTCCATGCAATGCTCCTGGGATGGAGGGTGGCCAGTGTTAGTTCAATTTTACCTTCTTTCTGTAAAGTTGAACTAAGGGTCAGGGACGAACTGACAACTCATGGGGCTCCTGGGCAATAGGAGATTGTGGGGCCCCCAGGCAATAGAAGATTGTGGGGCCCCCGGGCAATAGGAGATTATGGGGTCCCCAGGCAATAGAAGATTTTGGGGCCCCCAGGCAATAGGAGATTATGGGGCCCCCAGGCAATAGATTATGGGGCCACACAGTATAAACACACATACAGTATACATACATAGTATACACAATATACACACACAATATACACACACAGTATACATACACACAGAATATACATACACACACTGAAAAGGTACTGGAGAGGCATATTTTTACATACTGTCCCTGGTTTTTCTGAGGCTGACAACCCTGATGGGGCCCCCTAGTGGCATGGGGCTCTCGGGCAGTGCCTGAGTGCCCAAATGGTCAGTCCACCCCTGTATATATATAACTTTGTATCAACCCCCCAGCAGCCTTTTTTTTACATACTGTCCCTGGTTTTACTGAGGCTGGCAACGCTAATGAGCCATCCTAGTGGCATGGGGCCCTCGGGCAGTGCCCGAATGGTCAGTCCGCCCCTGCTTAGGCTTTCAATAGCGTTGTCAGTTTGTAATGCTCGGATACAGTTTAGTTCCACTTTTGGAGAACTTACACCTGAACATCAGACACACTTTTTAATAAACAGAAAGCACACCAAGGAGGATCATACAACTTTCTCTGTTACAATTAAGGAATACACCAAGGTCACCACCTACCCATAGCCTTCACTGATTGGACAGTGAAGGAGAAGCGACAGACTGATTAGGGCATCTCTTTGCTCACACTGGTGGTTAAAAATTCTGACTGTGGTTTTATTCATTCTTTACTGTATCCAAAATGGAAATAAGACAGCTATAGATATACTTTACTATTCTCTACCATTGTTATAGTTGCAAAACATTGCAAAGGTGCAGATTCTTTTCATTCTTCTACAGTATTGTAATAGCATAGATATGTTCAGAACGTGCAGATCCTTTAAAAGTTCTGGTGTCTAAGTACTCTACAGAGAGTCACAAAGTGTGAATTCCTCTGCATAAACATAATTCATTGTCCATAAAGTACATGTGTATGGCTGTGCATGTTATATCATTGTTATTCTGATGTGTTCTTGCACATCAGAATGTAAGTATTTTTTTCAGTGAATGTTTTATTTTTCACAGTTTATTTTACAGTCATTTTTTATGTGACTTTTACATTATTTTATGCATCCATAGTTATTGTATTAAAAAAAGTTGTGTAGATTAGCAAACAGTGGAAAATTGATTAACGTTGAACTTGGGGCACAAAACTTTCATTAAAATATACTCCTTAAATCAGAACTATATTCATCTTCTTTCAAGCGAGCTCCCTGTTAGCCGCCAACAATTTCAGCATGGTTGCTGGGCCGAGACTGCATAACTTCTGCACATGTGTGGAAGTTCAGTTATCTCGGCATTGCCAAAACTGTCCACTGAGTTGCATATGCGCAGCTAAGTGTACATTGCAGACAGGCAGGTAAGTAGCTTTAAAATGGTTGAGACCCTATTGTCCCTTTAAGGAACAATATATAGCATAGTGCTTTTTCAGCCTCATTTATCCCTTTCCATGTTGTACAATACCTGGTTGATCCTGCCTTTTCCTGTGTTCTCCTCTGTAAACTGACTACAGTATTTATGGCTGCTGATCCATGATAGCGTGGTCAGTTTACATTCTTCCTACATGTCTTCAGCGTGAATGCATCTCCCTCCCTTTTTTCCATTTCCATAGTCTGTGTGTGAAGCCAATCTCCTTCCTCCCCCCCTTCAGACACAAGGTCAGAGAGCACAGATTCTTCTCCAGATGTACACTATATTACCAAAAGTATTGGGATGCCTGCTTTTACATGCACATGAACTTTAATGGCCTCCTAGTCTTAGTCCATAGGGTTCAATATTGAGTTGGCCCACCCTTTACAGCTATACCAGCTTTAAAGTGGCTGTAAACCCGCATCGGAAAAAAAAACGACCTGCAAGACAAAGGCATAATGGACTAGTATGCATAGCATACTAGCTCATTATGTAATACTCACCTGGGATTGAAGCCCCCGCTGCAGTGCTCGTACTAAGCACTAAGTACTAAGTGATGACGTCACTCTCGCGCATACGCATAAGAGCTCCCGGTAACATAACACTCACTCAGGTTTAGGAGATATCCAGGGTAGCTACAGGTACGCCTTATTATAGGCTTACCTGTAGCATTAAGTGGATTGTAAGGGTTAACAACCACTTTAACTCTTCCAGGAAGGATATCTACAAGGTTTTTGAGTGTGTCTATGGGAATGTTTTACCATTCTTCCAGAAGCGCATATGTGAGTTGAGATGTGGATGAGAAGGCCTGGTTAGAAGCTTCTGCTCTAATTTATCCCAAAGATGTTTGAGCAAAAATATTACAGGATTGAAATCAATGAGAATTCTAAGGCCCTCTTCACACTGGAGCGTTATTCGAGCATTATTACAGCGTTATTACAGCGTTATTAAAGCGTTATTCGAACAAAGCCTTATCTGCAATCCCAATGTGTTGGTAAAGCACCGATAATACCCTAAAGTTTTAGGGCGTTTTTGCAGTGCCTCGGTGTGAAAGGGTAAGGCGTTTTTACAGCGCTTTTCAATTCATTTCAATGGAGAGGGGCGTTATTGGAGCGTTATTTTCAGCGCTCCAAAGATGCTGCTTGCAGGACTGTTCTCAACACCCTGCCAGTTCAACGCCTCAGTGTGAAAGGGTAAGGCGCTTTTACAGCGCTTTCAATTCATTTTAATGGAGAGGGGCGTTTTTGGAGCGTTTTTTTAAGCGCTCAAAAGCTGCTCCAAAGATGCTGCTTGCAGAACTCAGTGTGAAAAGGTCCATTGAGATGCATGGAGAGCATTTTATGAGCGTTTTAAGAGCGCTATTTTTAACGCTAAAACCATGTAAAAACGCTTCAGTGTGAAAGGGGTCTAAAATATTTGTTTTGTTACCTGAACAGGATTACAGAGGAAACTGTCCAAGGGAGACATTTTTATATTGATATTTTAACCATTCCCTACTCTTTCCAAAATTAAATAAAAAGTTTTGGCTTTCCTGTTCAGCGTGAAATGCATTCTCTAGATGTAACTGGTCCACTTTGACTTTTTTTTGGGGGGGGCTGACCCCATAAGTATTTCACCGATTACAGCATATCATAGCAGCAGATGTTTCATATCATATTCACAGTGTGGCGGCTTGCTGCACTGTGCCATACCTTGCCATTTGGGACACCTGCGGCCCGAAAATGTAAAACTGTGACACCAAACCAGTACAAAAGGGGCTATGAATGTCATCTTGCCCACAGACTGCCCCTTATAATCATTTTCTTTGTGAGACAATTTTTTCTGCTGTTTTCGGCTTAGTGTCTGAAAGTTGCATGAATCATTCTGACAAACAAAGTAAATTGTCTTGTATTTCACATCAGGCTCCAATGAGTATGATACTGCCAAGCGTATCATCTTACTATGACAACATCTTTTGTGTAAAATGTCCACTTGGGAAAAATTTTAATGCTGGCAATAAGAAATCACCTGTCGACTCCAGCAAATGTACCTTGTACTGTACCAGGGCAGATTATATTCAGGAACTGTTCCCCACCTGCAGATGCCCATTATTATTCATTTATGTTTCATGTAAAGAGAAATCCTCATCAAAGTTATAATTAAATTTGTGTGTTAAGCGGATAACTTCACTGAAAAGTTGTTCTCACTTCCAATTCGGCATGTAAAATACTCCTCCAGACAAGTACTTCAAGTGTAGTTAAAATGGAACATAGGTTGTATATTTCTGCAGTATCCAATGGGGTTCTTAATTCTTGATTTAGCTGTCGCTCTGCAATGACATTCCCACAAGCTTTCTCCGCCCTGTCCAGTTCTATTTTGCTGAACTACAAAGCTACTACCTCTTCTCTTCATATCCATAATGCGAGAGCTGTACCAAAGGTATTGCAAAAGTGGGCATGCCTTTGGTTATAAACTAACATACTGTACACTCTTAACATTTTACAAGTTGGTATAGTAAATTCTTCTTTAGAAGGGGTTGAAAAACGGGCGGCCTTCCAGGTGTTGCGAGTGCCATCATGCCTCTCTCTACCTGTGGGAGTCATGTTTGTAACTGTCAGCCTTGCAATGTCTCATGGGACTTGTAGTTTCACAACAGCTGAAGGGCCGCCAGTAAGTAACTTCAGGCAATTATAAGATTTCAAATAAAAGCAACGTGCCATCATTAAGTTCTTGATGAAGGAAGGGTGCAGGCTGTCTGACATCTACAGAATGCTACAGAATGTTTATGACATGTCTATTGACAAGAGTCACCAATGACAAGACATTGCTCTTGTCAATGGTGTAATCCAGTGGTGGCTGGTGCTCCAATTTTTGGGGCGGCTAGCAAACAAACCCCCCCCCCCGACAGGTCCGCTCTTACCCCATCCAGGTCGTGGCTTCTCCTGGCCAAATCGGTTTTAAGAACCGCCTCCTGTCCTGATTGGCTAGGAGGAGAAACCGGAAGACAATAGCGATAACGCGTTAAATTTGAATGACCTACATAAAATAATAAAAAAGCTATGCCCATATTTTCACATATATAGGGCATTTGTTTTGCAGTCCAAATGGGGAAAATGGGTAGGACAGATAACACTGCTTGGGTTGGGTTGAGTAGCTGAAAATTTGTTTAAATAACCTCGTTCTTTTCGCAGAATTCTAAGTAAAAGTAATGCCCTGTACACACGATCGGTTCGTCTGATGAAAACGAACCGATAGACCGTTTTCATCGGATGAACCAATTGTGTGTGGGCCCTATCAGTTTTTTTCCCATCACTGAAAAATAATAGAACCTGTTTTAAAATTTTCGTATGGTTAAAAAACCGATAGAATAAAACAATCGTCTGTGGGGAAATCCATCAATCAAAAATCCATGCATGCTCAGAATCAAGTCGACGCATGTCCCGAAGCATTGAACTTCATTTTTCTCAGCACGTCGTTGTGTTTTACGTCACCGTGTTGGACACGATCGGATTTTTAATCGATGGTGTGTAGGCAAGACTGATGAAAGTCATCTTCATCGGATATCCGAGGAAAATATCCATCAGTTTGTTTTCATCAGACAAAGACAGAATTGCTTTTAAAGCACTCTGTCTTACGCATAGATGTGTCCATGGGAATGCCTCCATTATTTATGCGAAAAAATAAAAGCTCACAATCCCAATCGCGTGTTGCGATCCACCAATCAAAACCTGCTCCAGATCCTGAAAGCCAACTACAAGTCAAAAGGAGAAAGAAGATTCACGATCCAAGGTCCCAAACTATGGAATGCTTTACCAACCAGCATTCGGTTGGAGGAGGATTACTTAGCATTCAGAAGAAAGATCAAAACGCATCTCTTTTGATATCAAAGGAGACAGGAACAACAAGCGCCCAGAGGCAATTTAGTTTGCATGTGCTGCGCTATATAAGTTTCTCACTCACTCACTCACTCACTCACTC
The DNA here is from genome assembly GCA_029574335.1 of Rana kukunoris. Taxonomy (NCBI): domain Eukaryota; kingdom Metazoa; phylum Chordata; class Amphibia; order Anura; family Ranidae; genus Rana; species Rana kukunoris. Next base: position 36,824,388 of record CM056055.1, read on the forward strand.
ACTCACTCACTCACTCACTCACAAACCGATCGTGTGTACAGGGCATAAGAAGTTAGGCTTGGTGAGCTTGTCAAAATCTATGGATTAATTTGCTAAAGGGGTAAAATGTAATTCAGTTTGAAAAATGTACATTATCTACACACTTACTAAATCGGTACCTATGTCAGTGCACAGGGTTGTCAATTTAAAGTAAACAATAATATAATAAACAGGAGAAAAAAAAGTAGTCTGTGATTATACAAGTACAATGCATAAACAGATGCTACCTTCAGTATTAACTCAATGTCATAATGATCAGGAGATCCAGGGTTAGACAGCTGAAATGTTATGCAAATATTGACTTTCCCTGTAAACTTGAGTATGGCTTTGCCTCTTTCTGCATCCCCAATGATTAGGCTCCATTCACACCAATGCGTTTTTTCATGCTTTTTTCAAAAATCACAGTAAAAAATTAAAAAAGCACAGCAAAAAGCACCGCAGAAATGCTAAAAAAAAAAAAAAAACATGCATAAGTGTGTGGGACCATCACATTAAAGAACCAATGGGGTGGCTTATGCCTTGTACACACTATCAGAATTTCCGATAAAAAAGTCAGACAACATTTTTTCATCTGAAATTCCGACCGTCTGGGGGGCCCATCGGACTTTTTTCCGTCAGAGTTTAGAAATAGAACATGTTTTATTTTTTTCCGATTTGTACTGTGTACAGGGCATAAGATGCTAGGAGCAGATGGGGCTAAGTTTGACAATGAAACACACACAAAAAAATTTAAATAAAACATAAATCCAAAAAAAGAAATGTTTTAGAATAGGATTCCAAAAACGTGTAGGCTATTTTAATGCGATGCAAACTTATGTGAGAGAACAGAATACAGAATTAGAGGCTTTATATTATTTTTGTTCACAACGTATAAATTGAAATAAAAAATATATATTTTTTTTTAAGGCTGATTCCTTTAAATCACGACTCCTTTCCATGCTGGAATTTAATGTCTGAATTTTTAAGTGAAGTGAGAATGGAATGTGTCTTCATCTGAGGTGTTCTAGACAAACTTAAATTCACCACTTTGAGTGCTCAACTTCTATGGTAATCAAGTTCTGTATAAAATGGATTAAACTTAATGATATGTTAGTGTTGGATTACTCAACTTGCCCTTCTCCAGGCAAAACTTCCAGCTTCAAAAAATAAACAGAAGGTATTCTGCATTTTTATTATTTATAAATAAAGAATATTTTGGTGGCAGTTACAAAACGGCATTCATCTATTCATAGAAGTAAATGAGCTGCACAAGGTGAACGTTTATCCTGTTGAAATATGTAGGACATATTTTCTTGCTTGCAGTTTGACATTTGCTTTTTAACCTTATGGATAAAGAATACAATATTAATATTTCTATTATTATTTCGACTTGATATGTTTAAAATCATATTTGAATTGCTGTATTTATAAATTTAATAATTAAAAAAAATTGTATTATTATTTATTTAAAATCTATCTATCTATCTATCTATCTATCTATCTATCTATCTATCTATCTATCTATCTATCTATCTATCTAGATAGAAAAATATAAATATATATATTTATTTTTATGATTATTTTGTTAACACAAAAATATTTCCGACATTATTATTATTTTTACAGCAACAAAAAAACAATTGGATGAGAACACAACACAACAGTTGTGCTGTGTTTATTATTTTCAAAAGTCCATTTATTTTTTTATTAAATTAATGAAAAAAATATTTTACATTCAGGAAAATATTGACTGTTAACCACAAAGCAGTAAAATAAAAAGAATAAAAAAACTGTGTAGTATATACAGTACATACACCAACACCCACACACATAAAAATACCAACATGCATGCACAGATGAGTAAGACAATATAGCCTAAAGACTAAAAGAACTTGTATTTCTTTCAGAAAGGAGTATTTCTATTTTTACAGCTAAATTGAAACAACGCCTACTTTATATTTTTTACATGTTCCCATTCACATAGCATAACTTAAATATTCGAAAAAATTATGCCTACAATTTTAGATGCTGTTTTCTCATAACACCAGCACTGAAAAAGTCTAACAATATATATATATAAATTGCTTACTAAATTTGCTTGCTAAAAAAATCCTACCTTGCTTTCTCCTGTATGTAATGTTAAGCAGGGGGCAGGAGAGTTATGTGTGTCATAATGAGCCGTGTCTGTACTGTGCTGGCAGTTTTTTATTATCAGTTGTAAACTAAGTTTGAACACTGTGGGGAAGATTTACTAAAATTAGTGCACGCAGAATCTATTAAAGCTTTGCATAGTAACCAATCAACTTCTAATTTAAACTTGTTCAATTAAGGGTTGACAATAAAACCTGGAAGCTGATTGGTTACTATGCACCACATTCTATATGCACCAGTTTTAGTAACTCTCCCAGTTTGTACTAACAAATATTTCAAAACTTGGGTAGTACATTGACTGTTAGTTCACTTTAAGGCTCCTTACACACGGAGCGGTCCGTTTTTCGGTCCGCTCCGTGTGTCCGTCAGCTCAGCGGGGGGTCTCCGCACACTGTGCAGGGACCGCCCCGTCTCTCCTCCGCTCTCCCCTATGGGGAGTCGGATGGAAACGGACCGTCTGTCCGTTTGCATCCGATCCGTTTGGCCGGACGGAAGAAAAATAGGACATTCTTCCGTCCGCAAAAACGGATGCGGATCTGGCGGACGTTAGCGGATGCATCCGCTAATGGATCCGCTCCCATAGGGGTTCATTACAAGTCCGTAAACGGACTTGTAATGAACGGATGAGCGGTCCGCTAGTGTGAAAGGACCCTTAAACCCATCATCTATTCTAAACAAAACAAGCTGTCTACAAAACCTAAGTAGAAACAAGTATTGTAAAAACAACTAGAAAAATAAGAAATATTTGTTCCATTATTTTTATATTTCAATCTGTTTATTAAGAATTGTCCAGATTTTCAAACAATATATAAAAGAGAAAGATTGTATCATATCAAACATTTCCAACAGTACCAGGCTCAAGTCATCCATATTAGAGTACACCTGTAGATTACAAATACAAAACACTCAGAATTGACATGAATCATGGATAATTCTAACACAGTTAGAGCTTGTATCAGAAACTGAAAATGTATCAATCATAGGCATGCACAGGGGGTGTGCCAGGTGTGGCTAGGTACACCCTAATCACCCCTTGTGGAGCAGATTCCCCCTGCTGATAGTTCACCAAAGCCTCATAATAGGGCTTCTAAAAAATTTCAGTCCACTGCTCTACTAACACTTTACATGTTTTAATACATTTGGGGTGCACACCCTAATGCAATGGGCTGCGCACACCTATGGTAGCAATGTATATTAACTTCACATCATATAGTACTAGGCATATTTCATTATACTTAGGTATGCTGTGAATGGAAAAACATAATAAACACGTAGTGGGGGTTTCTCATCCACCATCCAGGAGTGAATCTTTTGCTGATCTGCTTCAAGAAAGACATGTTAGTTTTTCACTTTGTAATTTTTCACTTAATTTTCCTATTCTCATACCTACAGTCATTTTTAGAAACAGTAATTCTATACAAACATGTTGGCCATTTTTCAGTCACTCTGTGTGGGGTATTTTGGAACTTTTAATAATATCACCTTTCCGGTTGGTCAGGAAAGCCATGTACGTTACTTTAGTTACAATAAACTCTATGTAATTATCTAGTGTTATTTATCACGAGGGTGTCAACATTACCTATTTTTAGTTTTTTGTTACCTGCCTTATTAGTAAATAAATTGAAAGATTGATTGCATTTAATTGTATCACTGGCATTTTTTTTCTTTAATCTGGAGGAGGGAAGGAGGGTCTTTCTCTGCTAAGCACACTTTTCTGCAGATGGATTCGAGAAAGTACATGCTACATGATCATCTGCCCTTACCTAAGATGGCCATGGCTAGAAATGCTAGGGTGGTGCGTTTCAAAGTGATTTCTCAACTTGGCACCACTTCACAAAAAGGATATTGGGGAACTGGAGATAGAGCAACCAAACTGATAAGAGGCATTGAGGAGCTCAGCTATGAGGAAAGATTAGAGGAACTGAATTTATTCTCTCTTGAGAATAGGAGATTAACCACTTCCATACCAGGCACTTACGCACCTTCCCGCCCAAGCCAATTTTCAGCTTTCAGCGCTGTCGCACTTTGAATGACAATTGCGTGGTCATGCTACACTGTACCCAAACAAAATTGGTGTCCTTTTTTCCCCACAAATAGAGCTTTCTTTTGGTGGTATTTGATTACATCTGCGAACTAAAAAAAACTGACATTTAAAAAAAAAAAATATGTTTTTATTTTTTTCTGTTAATTTTTTTGTAAATAAGTACGTTTTCTCTTTCAATTATGGGCACTGATATGGCGGCACTGATGGGCACAGATGAGGTGGCACTGGTGGACACCGATGAGGTAGTACTGATGGGCACCGATGAGGTGGCACTGATGGGCACTGATATGCGGCGCTGGTATGCGACACTGATGGGCACTCATAGGCGGCACAGATGGGCACTCATGGGTGGCACTGATGGGTACTTATGGGTGGCACAGATGGGCACTGGGCATGGATGGGCACTGAGGGGTGGCACTTTAGTTACAATGAACTCTATGTAATTATCTAGTGTTGTTCATCACGAGGGTGTCAACATTACCTATTTTTAATTTTTTGTTACCTGCCTTATTAGTAAATAAATTGAAAGGTTAATTGTATTTACTTGTTTTATTTTTATGTGGGGTGGCACTGAAGGACACTGTGGGGTGGCACTGATGGATCCATGTTGCCAGTCAGTGCCCATTTGTGGGCACTGATTGGCATCTTTTTTTTTACTGCCTTTTTTTTTATTGCCCCTTTTTTTTGCCCTTTCCTGGTGGTCCATTGTTGGATTCCCTGGTGGTCCAGTGTGGGCATCCAAAGGGGGGCTGCGCTGATAAACAATCAGCGCAAACCCCCCCTGTCAAGAGAGCCGCCGATCGGCTCTCCTGTACTCGCGTCTGTCAGACGCAACTGAGGAAGAGCCATCAACGGCTCTTCCTGTTTACATTGTGAATAGCCGTGATTGGACATGGCTGATCACGTAGTAAAGTGAGGCTCTTTACCGAGATCGGAGATGCAGGGTGTCAGACTGACCAACGGGCGTGCGCCGGCATGAAATCCTGCAGGACGTCAATAGACGTCCAGTCAGGATTTCAGAACCACTTCCCGGACGTCAATCGGCTATTGACCGGAAGGGAAGTGGTTAAGGGGGATATGATAAATATGTATAAATACATACGTTGTCCATATAGTGAACTTGGTTTTGAGTTATTCACTTTAAGGTCATCAAGGAGGACAAAGGGAAACTCTTTACGTCTAGAGGAAAGGAGATGTAATGTGGAATAAAATCCCTCAAGAGCTGGTTCTGTCCAGCTCAGTAGAGTGCTTTAAAAAAAAGCCCTGGATTCTTTCCTAGAAATACATAATATAACTGGGTACTAGCATTTATAGGTAAAGTTGATCCAGGGATCATCCGATTGCCTCTCGGGGATCAGGAAGGATTTTTTCCCCCTGCTGGAGCAAATTGGATTGTGCTTTGCTGGCGTTTTTTGCCTTCCTCAGGTATAGCATTTTGTATATCGGATTGTAAACAATTTGTTTTGTTTTGCCCTTTTTATTGATTGATCTAGATGGACTTTGTGTCTTTTTTCAACCACACTCACTATACAGTATGTAACTATATATATATATGTAACTAAATGTAACTATAATAATAATTTAAAAAAAAACATGCAGATATAGATGAATGGACAAGCTTGCTTTTAAATATTAAAAGAAACTTAAATAACATTTTCAGTTTGTGGTGCTCTGCTCAGATACCATTAAGTTGCGCTTTAACTGCAGCAAAAAAAAAAAAAAAAGTCAGGTCATCAGGCAGTACAGACTGACCGGCTGTGTATATCTCAGGACTTGGTGGACAGAAATACCATTTGTTAGCAGGTAAGACAAATCCCATAAATGAATTCCAAACGTGTCTTAAGTTGATTGCCTGGAGTTCATCTTTAGGCTGCAAGGTTTGTACGTTCTTTCTAAAAGCTTGCCATATGCGCTGTACCTATACAGGCTGGAGTGCATTTGATAAAAACATAGGAACGACATATAAAGTCTTTTAACAGGAAGGGTTTTCTCATTTAGGTTTGGGGTTGTGTAGTCAGCTGAGATGCAAACTTTGCCTAATGGAATTCTTCTTTAAAACTGTTCTGAAGCTTGTTTGTAAAAGGTTTATTTGCAGAAGACCACCACGAACAGCCAGTCTGGGAATCCTTGAGTCAGTGTTAAGTTAGGTGAATCTAAGGGGGTCCGTCTCTTGTTACTTGTTCCGTGCCCGAGCATGTTTGATGGATCTCTTTTGGCTTTCTAACCCAGGCCGCTTTCCAGTGCACAACAGTTTTATGTGCCACAGCACTTGGAGATAAATCATTAGTAGAACAATAAACCTATGTTAATTTTATTAAAAAACCATAGAGTTCCTGGTGATGTACAAGCATTTTGTACACTTTGCCAAAACATACAAACCCTGTGTGTCTGCGCCACAGTATAAAAGTCTGTAGTCTTTCTGATATTCTATGTTTTATGGGAATCTTAACATCAGAATGGATTAATACATGTAAATGTTGCTTTCATTTGGGAATTTCTGCTCAGACATTTTCTAATTATAGCAGAAATTTCACAAGATTTATAAAGGCCACATTGTAATTATGAATACATTTGAATGTGCTGTGAAGAGACCTAGAACAGCCATAATGCCTGTTTTACAGCAGTACCAATAAATCAGGGTGTCAGGATTGTAAACGGCTTTCAAAATGACTACCATGTGTGACACAACAATTAGAACACATTGAGGAACGTGGGAATTTGTAAGTTCATTTATTAAAAAAAAATTGAAAGTTTGGTTGTCTATAGCAATTATTAGTGTTAATATATTATACATGTACCAGAAAAATGACACCTGGCTGTTATAATAATCAATGCTTCTGTTTATACCTGTTGTGTGTCGGCCAGGAAGACTGACTAAAAGCTTCACCTATGTTTGCCACGTGACTGGTATTACAACTTGATGTCGGTGGTATTTTATGACCCTGCTTGGAGATATTGGGACTAAATGCAGATGAAAAATAATAGGACAGGGCTAGAATGACTGTGTGAGGAAACTGGGGATTGTTTGGCAATCTAGCTTGGCAAAAGAGGGGGGAAATTAGTTGCTGAAACAATTCCTATCTAAGATACATTGACAAAGACAGCTCTGGCTTCCTGCTTACGATCAGTAGCTGGTGGGACCAGCACCGGATCATGTAACAACCAATCACAGTGGTCACATGCTTGCGGATACTTCCTGCCTCTGGGCATTCAGAACCCTATATATGACACTGTGGTGGGCAGCAGGGGGTTAATAAAGCCTACTGTGTTGTAATGTTACATTCCACATAGAGTTTTGAAATTGTAAATACACAGTTAACAAGTGTCCCACTGAAGTGTCCTCCCATTTTGCAAATTGTCTTCCACCTTCTATATCCCACAGAATATCCCATCAGGAGGGTGACAGTACATATGTTGCCAGGGCAGATCACTCGCTTTTCTTGTCCTGTTCCACATAGGTGTCCTCCTAATTTTTTCCAGCATGGTTGGCAGCTATATACTAGTGTACCATATATAGACCCTGACAATTAACTATTCTTAGTTGCTTCCTTTTGATCTGTTAAATATACAATTCTGTTGAATAAGTGCTTTGGGAATTAGCTTTAAGTCCACTTGCCAATTTTTACTTGCCCACTTTTATCAAAAGAAAGGTTTTTGTTCAGAACGTTTTCCATGCCAGGTTTCTCAAATTACATAGAACACAACATAAGGTTTCCCGCCTCCTGGCTATAGATTTGACCAGCATGGGTAATAGAGGCTTAAGTGTAGTACACACGAGGAAAACACCAGACGAATGATCATCTAACAATAGGTTACTAAGAAATTTCTCGTAAGATAGAATACAACTTCAGGAGTGATGTAATACTATATTACTGTACTAATTACACAAAAATCATTCATTCTGTCATCATGCAAGAAACATTTTTGTGCTTGTCCCTTCTGAACTTTTTGCATGAACTATCGTGATCAGCCCTCTCTCAAAAGTTGTGTACTAATGAACAGATTATTGGACGATCACTCTGAATGCATTTTTTTTCATTTGATATTCTACTCATGTGTACAGGCTTTTACTTGCTGTTTAAACACCATCTCACCATGCACCATAGACTCACCCATTTGTCTTCAGACAGATGGACTGATCAAAGCACCTATGTCTCAGATCTGGACACATGCTCTCTGTCTGTCTATTCACATGCTAGCTGCCTGCTGTAGAACCCAACTCTCTTGGTAAATGGAGGTCCCTTTCTGGCTACATTGATTGCCTTTTTTAAATCAACAGTCACTTGGAAATCGATTTTACCCTTTTCCTGCTGATCCAGTCATTAGCTTCATCATTCCATGGTGACAGTGTGCTAGCCTGCAGTAGTACACAAAAATACCTGTAGGTAATGCCAGAAACTCAGATCTGTCCTCTGTCTTGTGTGTACTGCATGTATTATCTGTAGGAGTAATATTAGCCCTTGGACAGCAAGACACTTAGTTCCTGGGTTGGGCTGATGCAGACAGTTGTAGACATTTAGTGGTACGCCAACCTTTCCCTCACCAAACGATACGGGAGCTGAGGACCTGCCACCAGAAACCACCACCCTACAGAAACACAGTACCTTTGCCCTAACTAAAGTACACCTACCATTAAAGTAATATGGCCTTTGGTGACCTCTACTGCAAGTTGTTTGGCTGTCATAAGGATTCTTGGCATTTAATACTTTGTCACTATGTCATACAAACTAGTGCTGATTGTTTGTTTTAAATCTTTAACTCTGAAGTACTGAAGACAACACAGCCAGACAACTGCAATTTCAGGAACAGGTGAATTGTATCAACACTCATATTTCTTTCATGACATGTGTGTTTTAGGCTGATGTCAGTGGTGGCATAATTTGTCATGTTACGGGTAGGTGAAGGTCTCCCCACCTCCCCACCAAAATATCTAACAATACGAACTCTAGTCACATATTCTTCCTGTAGCGACCGTTGTGTGGGATCGCAAGGGAGGGATTTAACGCGGTACCCATGTACTGGGTCTTGAATTATAACTCTGTATTAATGGTATTATATGGATTCTACTAGAGTTGTCTGTCTTGTATTATATTGCCTATTTCACTTATACTTTTGTATTGTTAGATAATTTCAATAAAAACTATTGAAACAAAATATCTAACAATAGACCTGGCAGGAGGTTTACTGCTTGAATGCATCCAGAAATTATAATACCTTCTCTGCTATCTTCAGATGAAAGATATACTTGAAGGTTTTCTACGAAGACTATCAGTGGTCATAGCTCTAACAGTTATATTTGTGATTCCTTGTTCTATAAAGGTCTCAATTGACCTGTCAAAGCCAGAAAGAGGAGGTTCACGACAGTATCAATGCCCGTAAAAACAATATGTTTTCTGGGAAACAGTAGCCTTTTTTTGCCCCATGCCAGTGCATGTTATGACCTTGTAGCTCTTCCTGTAACATTCCAGCATTATGAGCAGTGTTTTATATCTGCCGGGAAACACACAAATTGTGATGCACACAAACACCATACTTGTGGTCTTGTGTTCTCATGATGAGAGACATTCTAGGACACAGCCTGAGGGTATTCCAGTCACTATATGCCGTAATACATGGCTGGGAAAGCCATGTGAAATTCACTCAGAAATTGCAACACACGTGAAATACCAAAAAAGGGCCATTGTTTGGCAGTGTGAAGCCATGATTATGATTTCACACTGCATTGGGGTGTTCTGGAAAATAGAGAATATATCTCAGACCTTATTAAAATTAAGGAATGAATATGAGGTATATAGTATAGAAACAGACACATATACTTTTGTTGTGGGGAAGACATATTATAAATGAACAAGCTGCATGTAAGCTAATCTCCAAGCACTTATTTCTGCCCACACATTATTTCCTGCTCTTTGTGCAATGCACTTATCTCTATATAATGCAGTGTCATTAAAGTATATGTAAAGCCAAAACTGTTTTTATTTTGGATAGAGATGGGTATTTTTTATTTTTTTGTTGTGAGCCGTGTGTTCTCTTGCAGAGATTTTCCGTCACTTCTTGTCTCAGAAACACATCAAAAAGTTAGGCCGCGTACACACGATGAGACATGTCCGCTCAAACATGTCCGACGGACCGTTTGCAGCGGACATGTCTCATCAGATTTTTGTCCGATGGCGTGTACACACCATCGGACGAAAATCCCCTCGGGCTGAGGACGCGGTGACGTGGCGGTGACGTTGACGCCGCCACGTCACCAATCCAGGAAGTAAAGTACTTCCACGCATGCGTCTAATCCATTCGACGCATGCAGAAGATTTTTGTCCGCTGGTTAGGCATACTAACCAGCGGACATGTCGGACGAACGGGTTTCCAGCAGACAATTTTTAAAGCATGCTTTCAAACTTGTCTGCTGGAAAAACCTGTCTGCTAGCCTGTACACATGATCGGATATGTCCGCTGAAACTGGTCTGCGGACCAGTTTCAGCAGACAAGTTTGATCGTGTGTACGCGGTCTAAGAGGAAATCTTTACAAAGCAAGGAGCTGTTACTTGTTAAAGGGGTTGTAAAGGATTTTTTTTCCCTAAATAGCTTCCTTTACCTTAGTGCAGTCCTCCTTCACTTACCTCATGCTTCTATTTTGTTTTTAAATGGCCTTATTTCTTCTGAGAAATGCTCACTTCCTGTTCGTCTGTCTGTAACTCAACACTATAATGCGAGGCTTTCTCCCTGGTGTGGAGAAAGCCTCTTGAGGGGGGAGGGGATGAGCAGGCAAGTCAGGACACTCTTTACTTTGCAGATAGAGAAAGGAGCTGTGTGTTAGTGGGCATCCTGACACTCCTGCTCGCCACCTGACATGTACTCAGGTTTTTTGTGCCTGTTATCACTTGGTTTTATTTTCCATAGCTACTGTACTGTATTCATTTGTCTTTAAGAGACATTTCATTGCTAGTAAACAACTAGAACTAAACCTGTGGTACAACTTTACTAAGCCCCATATTGTATGAAAATGATAGCTCAAAGCTATTTGCAGTTTACCAATACATGATTCCAATCACTAATGATAACATTCAGTTGATCGCCAGTTCAGGTACTGCCATTTATTTCTGAGGATGACTTCTGCCTTTCAGTGCAACTGTGTATTATTACAGGTAGCTTTGCTCTACACACCACATATCACAAAGCTGTTCTGCTTGGAGTTCTGCTTTAACCCTTCTGCTTAAATGCAGCTACATGCAATACCAGCTGCTACCTTTGTTAGTAGTTCAAACCCTTGCCTGTGTTGTCCAGGGAGCTCCACCTTCCAAAATATAAGGCCCTTACTGGCCTTTACTTATCTGAGTTGGAGAGACCTGCTCTGCCCATATCAGCACAATCAGACTATCATTGTATTTCTGTATGCTTTTATTGACTTTTGAACATTGTAGTATGCTCCATATTGTTGAGACCAAGGACACTATTCATTATGCATTGATTATATATGCAGGAAAGATGTGGACTGCAACTAAGGTATTAGTGGCTGGATCCACATCCAGTGGAGGGATAACAGCTCTTATGACTGCTACAGAGCCAATCAAAAGTGTCTTGGTCACCTTGATGTACTCTGCATGATGTATAATAATCAATTTGAGAATCCTGGGGCAGGAGTGACATCTTTGTTAGGGCCCTGATGTAGGAGTTGAGGATACAAACAGATGGGAACGTTTTGCCACTAGAGTCGATGAGAGATATAAAAGGCCAACAAGGGGATTTTTCCCACTGGTGTTCTTTCGTAGCTTAAAGAGATAGCTTAAAGTCTTGTTTTGTTTTCGTAATGGTTTTGCACAGAGCAGCCCAGATCCTCCACATCTTGGGTCCCTCGCTGACACTCCTGTCCCCTCCCTCCTGCTGATTGCCCCCACAGCAAGTAGCTTGCTAGGAGGGGGACCCAAACCAAGTTGCTGCTTTGTGTGTCCATGCAGACATGGAGCCGCTGCTCCCCCCCCCTAATTGACTTTGATGAGCTTGTCATTGGCTCCCACTGCTGTCTCAGCCAGTGAGGAGAGAGAGTTAGCCCAGACTCTTGTGCAGCATCGCTGGATCGAGATGGGGCTTAAGTAAGTATTAAAGGGGTTGCTGCACACAGAAGGTTTTTTATCTTAATGCATAGAATCCGTTAGAAAAAAAGAAACCTTCTGACTTTCGAGTCACTTTAAATATCTGTTTTCAGTGATATTAAACTTAAACAAGCTCCTAACACATTATTTTTTTATATATTGTGAGTATAGTAGTAAAAAGCAACACTGAATAATTTGTATAAAATGCTTTTGCTGTTTTTGTGGGCTGAACCTTGTTTTTGCCTAAGGGCAGTCTGTGATTGCTGAAGCTCAGTCAGCTTCTGATTCAGTCCTAATAATGTCTATCTGCAAGCATGCAGAGGAAACATTAAATAACCACTAAACATGATTTACAAGACTGTTTATATAAAACATAAACAGACTTCTAATTCATGGATGAATACAAATTCTGAAACTTTTCAGAACTGAATTATGTTTAAAATGAAGGCTTATGTTGGGGTATGATACTTTGCAGCACAATGCTGACTTATTGTCTGGTAATCCCATGAATAATCCTGACAATTTTTTATTTTTAAAGAAGACCTGTTATGTGGAAGCTGTGACCAAAAAGACAAGGAAAGGACTGCTCATCAATATTGCCTATAAGATCCTTGCATCTGATCTTTTCCTCATTACTGACTAATGATGCTTTGTATCTCTGCATGTAAGCATCTGTCTTGGTAGAGGCAGAGCTTTGCTTCCTCATATCGGAGCTGCCCCTCAGATGACTGGTGGGGTAATGATCAAGAAGCAGAGGAAGCATAGAACCACAAATAGATCAAGCAGGGAAATAATTGCTAGGGACTCTGGGAGTTAGGGTTAGGGAGGAAGGTGCCTGTTTTCCCCTTACCCAAAAGATCTTGAGTGAGTTGTGTTGTTATACCCACAAGTACACTGTGACATCTTTGGGTTACTGTTGTGTAAAGCTAGCCCCTCACTTGAACATGTACTCATTATATATTTTCTTTTTTATCTGGTTTAATCTATCAATAGTCAGAAGAACTTGGCGTTTGCAAATGGTTTTCCCACAACTCAATTGATAAAGGTGCATTTGAGCAGGATTGCCAGTCTTTCAATGTGTTTGGTGGCCAAATTATCAACTTTGTCTAGATAAATCAGGGGTCTCCAAACTCATGGGCCAAATATGTCCCTTTGCTTGGCTTTATTTGGCCCTTGATGCGTTATTACTTCCACTGATATGTGAAATGGAAAACTAATTCTTCCACTGGCAACAGTGATGGCGCACTCATCCTCCCACTGACACCAATGATGTAATTTTTTTTACTCCCACACTAGGGCATTTTCTACTCCCACAGGCCACAGTCATGGTACAACAGCTGCAACAGCATCTAGATACCCACAACCTACTTGATCCATTTCAATCGGGATTCTGGCCTGGACACGGGACGGAAACCGCATTGCTCAAAATATTTGACGACGCTCTCGAGACCGCAGACGAAGGAGAATCTTGTCTTCTGGTTCTGTTGGACCTAAGCGCAGCCTTCGACACAGTAGACCACAAGCTTTTATTGAGTCGCAGAAGGCAATTTATCTTGGTTCTCCTCTTTTTTGGAAAACCGATCGCAAATAGTGAAGTTAGGACCTTTCACTTCTGAGAAACGCACATTATCGTGCGGAGTCCCTCAAGGATCCCACCTGTCGCCGGTGTTATTCAACATCTATCTTCGCCCTCTTTTTGAGATTATTAGCAGCCAAAAACTGCTTTACCAATCATATGCAGACGACACGCAACTGTATTTCCGCATTTGCAATAAAAAGGATCATCACCTTAATCTAGAGACATGCCTCTCTTTGATAGAGAACTGGATGACAAAGAGTTATCTTAAACTCAACGGAGCGAAAACAGAACTTCTCCTGTTTCACGCCAAGCGTATGATTCAACCTGCAACAACCTGGACCCCCCGCCCATTCTGGGCAAAATCATCACCCCTAGCGACAAAGTCATATGTCTTGGGGTCATCTTCGACTCCTACATGACAATGGACGCACAAATAGGGTCAGTAGTCAGCAGTTCTCACCATCTGCTGTGCCTACTACGCAGACTTACTTTTATTCCCAAGGAAGACATAGCGGTCGTGGTGGGAGCAATTGTAAACTATGCAAATGCCCTTTACCTCGGACTCCCCAAGTACCAAATCACTCGTCTACAAGTCGTTCAAAATACAGCCGCTAGACTTGTGACTGGAAAAAAACCATGGGAATCAATCTCACCTTCACTGAGAACCCTTCACTGGTTACCAGTAAAAGACAGAATCACTTTTAAAGCACTCTGTCTAACGCATGTATCCATGGTAATGCCCCCCATTATCTATGCGAAAAAATAAAAGCTCATAATCCCAATCGCGTTTTGCGATCCACCAATCAAAATCTCCTCCAGATACCGAAAGCCAAGTACAAGTCCAAAGGAGAAAGGATATTCGCGGTCCAAGGTCCCAGACTATGGAACGCTTTACCAACCAGCATTCGGTTGGAGGAGAACCACTTAGCGTTCAGGAGAAAGATCAAGACTCATCTCTTTTGATACCAAAGGAGACAGGAACAACAAGCGCCCAGAGGCCATTAAGTTCGCATGTGCTGCGCTATATAAGTTTTCATTCATTCAGTCCCCCCCCCCTAAAGTTTGAAGGGCAAATTAGACCTTCGTTTCAAAAGTCTGGAGACCCCTGATGTAGGTTATGAGAAATTGTTATATGGATACTATGGAAATGTAATGTATACAACCAATCTGTGTGCAGTCTGTGAAATGCTACCGAGCCACTGTTCAGAATATATATATATATATATATATACATACATATATATATATATATATATATATATATATATATATATACAGTCCTGATCAAAATTTTAGGGCCACAAAAATGGCAAAAAAATCATATTTTACGTGGTTGGATCTTAACAATGTTCCAAGTAGAGCTTCAACATGCAACAAGAAGAAATGAGAGTGAGGCGGCGTACACACGGCCGAGATTCTCGGCAGAAACCAGCGAGAAGCTCGCTCGGATCCTCAATCTGCCGAGAACCTCGGCCGTGTGTACGGTTTCGGCGAGCATCCCGTCGAGAGAAAATAGAGAGCAGGTTCTCTATTTTCTAGACGGCCCGTCGGGAATAATGGCTCGTCGCCTTTCCCGACGGGCTGGTCGCCGAATCTGACGGCCGGGCGAGAACCTCGCGGGCGGAACGATGTGTTCAGCCCGTCGAGGTTCTCATACGTGTATACGCGGCCTCAGACAAAACATTTTTTGAGCATTCAATTTAATGAAAACAACGAATAAACTGAAACAGGCTGTTTTTCAGCTGAACAAAAGTTTAGGACCACACCTCCAAAAAAAAACTAAACCCCCCCAAAACAGAAATCCAGAAATTAACTCAGTAATGAGTAGCTCCGCCGTTATTGTTGATCTCAAAATTTGTTTTGGCATGCTTGATGCAAGCGTTTCCATGAGGTGAGTGGGAACATTTCTCCCAAGTGGTGAAGGCCATATACTGTCTGGAACTGTTGTCCATTTTTGTAAACGTCCCTTGCCATCCATCCCCAAAGGTTCTCAATTGGATTTAGATCAGGGGAACACGCAGAAAGGGCCAAAAGAGTGATGTTATTCTCCTGGAAGAAGTCCCTTGTCCTGTGGGCATTGTGTACTGTAGCATTGTTCTGTTGAAAACCCCAGTTGTTACCACACAGACGAGGGCCCTCAGTCATGAGGAATGCTCTTTGCAAAATCTAGACATTGCCAGCCATTTGACGCCCCTGCACTTCCTGAAGCTTTTTTTGCCTTTGCCATCACAACGTGTGACTACCTGACAGAAAATGACAATGAATCTTTGCACAGATTTGGCCTTTTAAAGGCATGTGGTCCTAACATTTCGATTAGCTGAAAAACAGCCTGTTTCAGTTTAAGGCTCTATTCAGACCTAGGCGTCGGCGGCAGCGGCGTATTCGGGCGACATGCAATAGGCGTTTTGTCCCCGCGATTTGCGGAGACAAAACGCCTATTGTTTTTTTGCTGGAGGGCAGAATTTTACAGTGTCGGCTATGGCCGAACGCCGAATACGCCTGAAAAAAAGGGTCCGGGACTTGTTTCAGGCTTCAGGCGTATCGGCGTTCGGCGTAGAGATGTGAACCATCTCCATAGCCGACAATGTAAATTCGCCCCTCCAGCGTATCACAGGCTGCTGCAGCGTCGGGCTTCAGGCGACAAAACGCCTAGATGTGAATGGAGCCTAATAGTTATTTACCATGTTCGGCTGCATGTCAGACTAAAGTTTGACAGTTTAGCAAAGTTTCATGAGCACAGTTTAATGTGACAAAGCAATCAATAAACAATATACATTTTGCTTATAATTCTCAATTAGAATGAAAGTACCTAGGCACCCCCTGATCTTCTAGCCTCATGGGTGCATTTAGCAATTGACATGTTCAGAAACATACTCTGCCCATTCTTGCCTCCAATCACTCACTTAGGTTGATGGTGTCATCAGGGACTGTACACTAAAAAATTGCCTGGTTGTAGCTACTCCACTCAACAGAACTTACACATCATTATTGGGGTGACATTCTGTATTGCATTAACAACCACTTACTGCTGCTATAGTAAGATAGTAGAGAGAAGAAAAAAAAAGGGTTATATAATACTAAATATAAATGTATAACTAATATATACACTATATTGTCAAAAGTATTGTGCCTTTACTTGCACATGAACTTTAATGGCATTCCCAGTCTTAGTCCATAGGGTTCAGTATTGAGTTGGTCCACCCTTTGCAGCTATAACAGCTTCAACTCTTCTGGGAAGGTTTAGGAGCGTGTCTATGGGAATGTTTGACCATTCTTCCAGAAGCGCGTTTGTGAGGTCAGGCACTGATGTTGGCACTGATGTTGGATGAGAAGCCCTGGCTCACAGTCTGCACTTTAATTCATCATAAAGATGTTCTACCAGGTTGAGATCAGGACACTTTGCAGACCAATCAAGTTCCTCCACCCAAAACTTGCTTAGCCATGTCTTTATGGACCTTGCTGGTTGTTTTTCAGGGGTTGGGCTTGGCCCCTTCGTCCACTTAAGAGAACCCTTAAGGCGTCAGCATACCAAGACATTTTGTACATTTTCATGCTCCCAACTTTGTGGGAACACTTTGGGGATGGCTCCTTCCTGTTCCAACATGACTGCGCACCAGTGCACAAATCAAGGACCATAAAGACATGGATGAGTGCTTTGGGGTGGAGGAACTCGACTGGCCTACACAGAGTTCTGACCTCAACCCGATAGAACACCTTTGAGATGAATTAGACCAGAGACTGTGAGCCAGGCCTTCTCATCTAACATCAGTGCCTGACCTCACAAATGCGCTTCTGGAAGAATGGTCAAAATTTACATGCACGCTTCTAAACCTTGTGGACAATCTTCGCAGAAGAGTTGAAGCTCTTATAGCTGCAAAGGGTGGGCCAACTCAATATTGAACCCTACAGACTAAGAATGGGATGCCATTAAAGTTCAGGTGCGTGAAAAGGCAGGCGTCCCAGTACTTTTGGTAATATAGTATATGTAAATATAAACATCTTTCTTACACAGGTTAGTCAGCATAAGTGTTAGGAGGAGGAGGGATAATTTTTAAAACTAGTTAGCATTATCCCGGATTTCTATTTTAACTAGACTTCCACTTTAATGTTATTTTGAAATGATATAGGGATCTGAAAATTCTCCATATACATTTTATACAATCCTTGTCTTTTTAAAAAAGAAGTAATGACACATCTCTGCTGTCTATTAAAGAGTAATTTATAAAAAAATAAAAAAAGTTATGGGTGGAGTTAAAGTATTACTAAACCCACAACAGTAAGGCCACTTTCACACTGAGGCCCTTTACAGGTGTAAAGTGCCTCTCCTGTCACTCCACCGTAAAAGCCCGAGTGCTTTCACACTTGAGCAGTGCACCTGCAGGACAGTAGAAAAAGTCTGGCACGCAGCATCTTTGGGGTGGTGGAGTAGCGGTGTATACACTGCTCCTAAACCGCCCTACCCATTGAAATGAATAGGCAGCACTGCCGAAACGCCTTCAAATCGGTTCGGCATTGGCGCTACATAGGCAGTATTAACCCCTTCTTTGACCTCTAGCGGGGATTAAAAGTGCCCGCTAGTGGTCGAAAAGCGCCGCTAAAACGATGGTAAAGTGCTGCTAAAACTAGTGGCGCTTTACTGCCGACGCTCTCACCGCCCCAGTGTTCAAGTAGCCTAAAATCTGTATATACAGATTATACAGAATAGCATACTTTTAAAACTCAAAAAAGGGAAATCACGCTGTTCAGGAGTTATGCACAAAGGGCGTAACCCCTATTAGTGTAGTGAAATTTGAGTAATGTACTAATCCACTGTGTCCCACTTCAGAAATTATAGATGGCGTGTAGGTGGACTGAGCTACACTTAGAGCTCTATGCAGTACAACTATACTTAAAAAGTGACATAGGCAACCAAAAACAAATAACAAGTTTCCGCACTTAGGAAGCGAATGAACTGCAGCCTCCCTGTGTAAAGACTTCACTTTGGTGAAACCCAAAAAATTAAAACTCAAAACAGGGAAATGGCGCTCTTCAGGAGTTATGCACAAAGTGTAGTGAAATGTGAGTAATGTACTCATCCACTGTGTCCCAACTGTGAAATGATAGATGCCGTGTAGGTGGACTGAGCATGCTTGTTATACTGACTGTGGAACTTAAGGGGTTAATCCTCTGCATTGTGTAAAAGGGCTGTTTGATCCTCTATGGGCAGATCCTCCCTCTCCTGCAGGGTCACTCTTGGCAAGGCCAGCTAAAACACAGTCAGAGTAGTTGCACATGCTCAGTTTTGTCTCTATTGCTGGAAAGAACATTTCCTTGTTGAGCTGAGCTTTTCAGGTCACATGGTATTGACATCACACATTTAGGCATGTATATAGATCCTAAATGACAGCCCAGTTCCTCCCTCCTCCTCCATGCCCAGTAACTATACAGTTCAGCCAAAAAGGTATATAGTGGCAGGATTTTAATGTAAAAAAAAAGATTTATAAGCGGTTGGCACTGTGGCAAATGAAATAGTTTCATATTACTGGGTTTAGTAACACTTTAAATCGGAGGTTCACCCTAAAAATCATCTATATACCATTACATCCAGCATACTGCTGACATCTGCAGTATGCTGTTTTTTTTTTGTCTTATAGTTTTTTTCACCTGGCTCAGAGTTCTCACTCCCGCGGGTAATAGGCTTTCCTATGAAGAGGAGTAGATGATTGACGTGCGGGTAAGGCGCGTCACGCGTTCTGAAAATAGACGAACTGGGACTCTGCTCTATACGGTGCTATACGGCGCCTGCGCCTGCCGTGTAGAGCTGACTGCGCAGGCCCCGTATAAAGCCGAGTCCCAGTTCGTCTATTTTCGGAACGCGTGACGTGCCTTACCCGCACGTCAATCATCTACGCATCTTCATAGGAACGCCTACTCCCCGGGGCAGTGAGAACCCAGAAGCCGGGTGAAAAGAAGAATAAGTCGGTAGGTATAGCGAAAAAAAAAAAATACCAGCATACTGCAGATGTTAGCAGTATGCTGGATGTAACAGTATATACTGTATTTATTGGCGTAGAACACTCACTTTTTTACCCTGAAAATAGAGGATAAACTGTACCTGCGTGTTATACACAGGGGGCTGTGGAAGTTTTTTTTTCTAAAACTTCCCTCTTAAAGTTAGGGTGCGTGTTATACGCCTGTGCGTGTTATACGCCGATAAATACGGTAATTGTTTTAGGATGAACCTCCGCTTTAAGTTAATTGTTGCTTAAAGGCAACGTGTCCAGCAGTGCAGAACCTTTTGTTTTTATCACAGATATGTTAAAAGAATGTGTAACACCATATATCTAACCTCAGAGATACCCATCTATTTTTCTGGACAAGATACATACTCATTATTGTAGAAAATTCCAATAATATGGCCATAACACCTCCGGCTTTCCCGACAGATCTTTTGAATTAAACAAAGACATCTCTTCATTGAATATTTATTGGTTTCCAACCTCATTCCTCATAGTTTGATAATACAGAGTTTTTAGACATTTACTGTCATGTCATCTCTAAAGGAATCCAAAGATGAGTATGATAATGCTTTAGAAGTCTACACTAATTGGCTTGTCCCTTATGAGTCACTGATTACACATACTTTCTACAGAGAGATTCAATTAGCGTTTGTGCAGACCATGGGTAAAAGAAGATGAGTGTGAGAGTTCTTTTTCTTTTCCATAAATGTTGGATTCTTCTGGATCTGATTGATTTAATTAGCCTGATTGCCTTTTATTAATTTCAGATGCCTGCTTAGAACAAAAAATAAAGCCCATGTTCAAAGCATTTGCCTTGCAGCATTAGAAAAATATGTTTTGTGTTACTTTGATGAGCAGCACCATTCTTGTGCCACACAGACACTATGTGGAAGGATCAAGACCATATTTCATTCGCCTAAACTCAAGAAGATATTATAAACCCTGGAAAAAATAATTATGGGACTACGTTCTAAGGAAACGAGTTTGGGTTGGTGCATTTTAGCCTCTGCTGTTTCGGAGTACACAGCTGGAAAAAATAGCTGAAACTACACAAGAAAAACATCATTAGGAAAATCTCAAGGGAATCAAACAGGTCTTTCTACACTGTAGAGTGACATTCAGGAATCAAGACCTTAGGGTGAGATGGTGCTGCTTCCAAGACTTGTGTACAAAGTAAATATTCCCCAAAGGATGTGAAACTGTAGCAAAACCAAAGAAAATAGAGGAAGAATTTTCATGTAGGCAGCCTGTGTGCTTGGGATAACCACAAAGGTACTTAACTCAAAGGGTATTCAAGCCATGTTTAGTAGACATTGGGCTGTCCTGCATGTAACAGTACGCCTGGGATCATGCTGGGTCTTCTCGTTTTTAGAATGGACACAGAAGGATTTTTATTCCCAACTAACACTAACTGCTTTGTTAAACTGATGATCAAAATGAATTTTATGGCAAAGGTTATTGTGCCCGAAATACTGTTAGATAGTTGCTGTCCTGCATGCCACACTCTTAGGTGTGATCTAAGATGTGATAATAGGTGCAGTCTGAAAGAAAATGTTATTCAAGAGGTATCATCTACATCGCTTATGGAACATTGCAAATAAAGTGTGTGAAATTAACAAAAAGAAGACTAAAGTTTGTGAAAGTGTAAGTGAAAAATTTTAAATAAACCTTTTGTTATTTTTTGTAAAAAAAAAAGGGTGCCTTTTCCCACATTATATTGCTTTGGCTTTCATACAGTACAAAGGTGACATTACAGCCCACATATTCTGTTATGCTGGTAACTATGTGAACATTCTCTTTTACTTTGCCACAAACTTGTGTCCCACTTAAAGTGACTGTAAACGATCACCTTGTAAAACAAGCCATTCAGCCATTCAAATGAAAGACAAAACATTTTTGAATAGATACATAAAAAACCCATAAATGCCTTATTTTCCCTTTTTATACGTGATTACACTCAGTCTGTTCTCTGCTGCATAAGATCTGGGGGGGGACAGCAGCACACTAAGCTTCCCATGGAAAAGAGTACCACTCCAAGCCCTGCGACCTATGTTGTGCTCCCGCCCTGTAGCACTGACAGATGCAGACTCTGCGCTGATCCGTGGAAAAAAAAATGCACTCTGATAGCTATGACTAAGCATCTATCCATGATGTCAAACATGTTAGCTTTTTTGTCCCCTATGTCCACTTTCTACCATTGATTGCAGTATTGCATGTATTTGTGGATGATATACAGCTTTGGATTTTATCCTTTGTTCATTTTGTTTCAATAAATCACCTATCAGAGTGCAGCAGTCCAGGAACATTTCTTTTTTTCCACACTAAGATTCCCAGTGAATGGCTGTGCTGCGGGGGCGTGTCAAGACGAGTCTGATCATTGAAGGAGAGCACGCTGAGTTTCCAGCATAGCTAGAGAACTGACCACGATGTGTTCTGCTGCTTAGTGTTGTCCGTTTTTAATAGGAAAGCAGAGGGACTAGCAGGAACATCAGGGATTTCACACAAAGAGAACAGGAGACTTTCTCATACAAGTACATTGTCCAGCAGGCTCATGCCAGGAATATGAAATGTTGGGGTAACAAATGCTTTTAGCGTACCTTAATGCGGAACTAAAGTCATAACAATTCCCTGATCTCCACTGGTCTCACTGGCACTGGTATCTTCCCCTCGCCCTCTTCAAAGTACCAGTCTTTAGCCGTCTTCATTGGCTGATGTGGCTTTACCTAACCATTACCCATGTGCCAGATTCAGTCACCTTGGCACACAGGGACTGCGCGGGTGATGTAAACATAGCTTTGGGATTTTGAACCTTTCTCTGCTGAGGAAAGCATAGTCATATGGTTTGGTTCACTGCACAAGTCCAAATTTAAGAACAGATGAAAATATAGGACAGGATTGTTAATTCCAGTGAACCAATTAGTTTTTATTCTGGCTTTGTTTGTGCTTAACCACTTAAGACCCGGACCAAAATGCAGGTAAAGGACCTTGCCCCTTTTTGCGATTCAGCACTGCGTCGCTTTAACTGACAATTGCGCGGTCGTGCGACGTGGCTCCCAAACAAAATTGGCGTCCTTTTTTCCCCACAAATAGAGCTTTCTTTTGGTGTTATTTGATCACCTCTGCGGTTTTTATTTTTTGCGCTATAAACAAAAATAGAGCGACAATTTAAAAGAAAATGCAATATTTTTTACTTTTTGGTATAATAAAAATCCCCCAAAAATATATAAAAAAACTTTTTTTTTCCTCAGTTTAGGCCGATACGTATTCTTCTACGTATTTTTGGTAAAAAAAATCACAATAAGCGTTTATCGGTTGGTTTTCGCAAAATTTATAGCGTTTACAAAATAAGGAATAGTTTTATTGCATTTTTATAAATTTTTTTTTTTTACTACTAATAGCGGCGATCAGCGATTTTTTTCGTGACTGCGACAATAAGGCGGACACTTCGGACAATTTTGACACATTTTTGGGACAATTGTCATTTTCACAGTAAAAAATGCATTTAAATTGGCATTGTTTACTGTGGAAATGACAGTTGCAGTTTGGGAGTTAACCACAGGTGGCGCTGTAGGGGATGTGTGCCTATGTGGTTTGTTTACTAGTGTAGGGGGGTGTGGCTGTAGGTGTGACGTCATCGATCGCGTCCCCCTATTACAGGGATGACGCGATCGATGCTACAGCCACAGAGAAGCACGGGGAAGCCGTGTGTACACACGGCTCTCCCCGTTCTTCCGCTCCAGGGACGGATCGCCGCACTGCAGCGGCGATCGGGTCCGCGATTCCCGCGGTCCCGGAGCTTCGGACCGGGTCGCGGGCGTGCGCCCGCGACCCACGGCTGGGTACTAAAATCAACGTATATATACGTTGATGTGCCCAGCCGTGCCATTCTGCCGACGTAAATGTGCAGTAGGCGGTCCTTAAGTGGTTAATCAACCACTATTTTCTGGCTATTTTATGGTTTATAGAACAGTGTTTTTTTTTGCCCACTCTTCTGATTAACCACCCACAAAACATTTAATTCTGCTTACTTAATAAGGATAAGTTCACCCTAACACTAAAATCTCTACATCCACGATCTAACGCTAACCTATCTAACCCTGTAAAGAATAAATCAGTATACATACTTTTTTTTTAGCCGATCTGACCCAATCCTGTGTTGAGCTGTCAGCAGCAGCTTTGCTGTGGAGGTGGGTATAGAGGACACAGCTGACAACGGAAGCCCCATAGTAAGTCTATGGGTGACGTCACTATTCATTAATTTCTCAGCTGTTGTTGGCTGTGTCTTCTGCAGAGCGTCCACCGCTGGAGACAAGACTGGAGTGGCTTCAAAAAAAGGAATGTATACTTATTTCTTCTTTATAGGGCTAGATAGGTTAGACTTATATTGTGGATGTTTTTGAAGATGTAGTGATTTTAGTGTTAGGCTCGACTCATCCTTTAGAGTATAACTAATTAACAAAGATTTTGTTTTTGTTTTAGAGTGACAAGGGATTATAACACCTGTCAGGTCTTTATTGTTGTCTTTGCCCCCATTAGGGAGATTCACCCTCGTATTTGTCATGTTATTACT
This sequence comes from Rana kukunoris, assembly GCA_029574335.1. Lineage (NCBI taxonomy): Eukaryota > Metazoa > Chordata > Amphibia > Anura > Ranidae > Rana > Rana kukunoris. Next base: position 36,848,839 of record CM056055.1, read on the forward strand.
AAAAGTGAAAGAAAATTGTGGATTGTTTTTTCAGGACATGAATTCTGGTGACCCTGGTGATCCAGAAATGTCTTCACATTGGAGGAATTTCCTCACATTCCCTGTTTTTGCGGTGAGATAGCAAGTGAAGGGTAATCGCCCCACTGGGACACAGATGGCAAAAAAACTGACAGGGGCTTTAAACCTCCTTACTTTGTCCAAAATGAAAAATTTAAGAATACGATTTTCTCTAACCAAATTACCATAATTTTACAATGAAGTTAAAGTGAAGGTTCCGCCCACACCTAGAAACATTAAAAGTCAACAGCTACAAATACTGCAGCTGCTGATTTTTAATGTATGGACACTTACCTGTCCAGGGAGCCTGTGATGTTGGCACTGCAGCAGATCTTCAGATCGACTGTTGGGTGCATCCGCTGCCATTGCTGGTAAGGGAACCCGGTAGTGAAGCCTTTTGGCTGCACTTTCCAATTGGCCTGGTAGTGGAGGAAGGAGGAGGGGGCGAACTTCCGAGAGATGGCACCTGGAAGTGGGAAAGTAGTCCTTAGTAGATTGGACGCTAGCAAAAAAAAATGTCTGTGATCTCCCTGTATATAACCTCTTTTTTAACATTCCTTCTCAATATTTTGAGAAGGAATGTTAAATGCTATGCTTTATTGATTTCAGAAATACCTTTGCCATCTTCTGTCATCTTGAGTAAGGCAGGTGATACATAATGCTCCATTTACCTCCTGGAATCCATCAGCCCTTAGCTTAGCTTACCGAAGGACCGTTCTCATCGGTTAACCAATGAAGCTGACTGAAGGTCTGATGTGCCTACACACCATCGGTTAAAAAAACGATCGTGTCAGAACGTGGTGACGTAAAACACAACGACGTGCAGAAAACAATGAAGTTCAATGCTTCCAAGCATGCGTCGACCTGATTCTGAGCATGCGTGGATTTTTAACCGATGCTCGTGCGTACTAACGATCGGTTGACCTATCGGTTAGGCGTCCATCGGTTAAATTTTAAAGCAAGTTGTCTTTTTTTTTAACCGAAGGTTAAGTAACCGATGGGGCCTACACACGATCTGTTTTGACCGATGAAAACGGTCCATCAGACCGTTGTCCTCTGGTTAACCTATCGTGTGTACGCGGCCTTATAGATAGTGTCATTTCCCATTGGGTTCATTGTGTAGGGGTGGGGGTATAGCATTCTGGTTGAACACTGCACTGCAGGTTAAGAGGTCCTTGGTTCAAATCTAGGTGCCTTTTGTTTGATTTAGCCCTTGGGTCCTGTGATATTGTACAACAGTAATAGACACTTGAGGGTTAAGTTTGTTTAATTCCCCATCAGCTGTGCTGTGTTAAGTAGGTGGAGTTATAGTGTAATTCTAATGGACGGTGAGATATTTACATTTTGTAGGAGGTACCCTATTAGATTTTGGAGGCTGAGGTTTTTTTGTTAAAGCGGTTCTTCACCCTATTTGAGAAAAATTAAAAGTGAGCAGCTACAAATAATGTAGTTGCTGACTTTTAATAAATGGAAACTCACCTGTCCAGGGATCCAGCACCATCCTCATCCAAATCTGTTCTTCTCCGGTCTTTGGGTCTCCAGCACCAGTATGTATGCTGTGGACAGCCAGTTGCGATTCCTTGCAGCTACACAGCTGGTTGACCACTGTGCCCAAGCTGTGCTTTGTGAATGGTACTACAGACTTCTGGGACCTATGATGCAGGACACTTGGACCTATGATTCAGGGAATGGGGTGGGGGGGGGGGGTTTGTATGAATCTGCAACCTATAGTGTGTAAGGGCTTACCTTGGCTGGAGTCCATATTGCAGAGTTGTATGCTCACCCTTACAAAGACACACATTAAGCCGTGGTCAGGGATTCCAGAATTCAGAGTAAACGACAAACGTAGCCAGGGTCAGAAGCCGGAGTCAGTCTTGTAGCTGAAACAAAGCACAGGAAAACAGGAACACAAGAACCTTTGGCAATTACAGGACAATCACAATGAACTGACAAATCCCTCAGAGGGAGGCAGTGTTTTATACCCTAGTTGATTGGGTAACCTGCATAAGCTGGACCAGGAGAGACAGGTGCGGATTGCAAGGAGATCCAGAGAAAGGTGATCAACACATCATTCAGCAAACTGAGGAGTGGCTCAGAAGTAAAGATACGAAGCAGCAACAGAGAGGTCCCAGGTTCAATACCACCCAGAGCTACTTTGGACACGGCCACACCTCGCCGTCTGCTTGGCACGTTAGGGTTTGTGACATAGTGTGAGTGGGCACCTGTCAAACCAGGTAGCCAGCTCCCCTCTTCCCCAAAATAGTGCCACGAAGAGGAGAGGAGGGCATATTGTACAACTTCCTCTTCATGGTGAAGTTCCTCCTAATATGTCTTTGACTAGATGTAGGCTGTAGTTATTACAGTGACAGTTCTCCCCATCAGGTCCATGTTTCTGCTGTTGTCTAATTGATTTATGGTGTACAGCATTGATATGAATTGTGATTGGTTATGGGAGGTATTTCAACAGGTGTTTTGTGTATTTAGTGTGAGCTAATAGAAGCCCAAACACAAATCATACTTTTTATAGGTTTTTATGCTGTGCTGCTGTTTTCTGATGAGAAAAAGGGCAATTTTAACACAAAGTACCCTTTGAAGTCCTTGGTGCGTGACCCCTTTCGGTGCAGTATTCCCTATTCTGGTTGCAATGGTAACTCAAACATGTTATTTCCCTACAAACAAAATGCTTAATTCAACCTTCCTTTTGCTTTCCTTTCTTTTTTTTTTTGCATTTCTTTATTCTGAGACTGCACTTAAAGTGTGGCAAACTTCCCGTAAACGTGGTTTCCATTTTAGGTCCATAAAAAAAGGTGCGATTTGCCTATCCAAGTCCACTTCTACGCAGACATACCCATGTTGTCTGTGTAATGGATATCCACTGTCGCTTATCTTGTCTTGTGTTTCTGTCTAAATTCCCCTCTGCGGTATTTCTCTCTATTTGCCAACACATCTAAACACCCTGGATGCTTCTCTAAGACTCATATGTTCTTCATGATTCTTTCTCTGCTCAGTATCATTTGCAGACAGATTCCATGTTTAGAGTGGTGATTAAATAAGAGTGTTGTCTCATATATTTGTTTTATCTGCCTTTAAAAGCTTTTAGGGCTTCTATAAATTGTATATTTAGAGGCTTTTATCAATTTGCAGAGTTTAGCATGCTCCATGGTGATGTGATATGTTACAATCGACTTATACTTACAATTTATTGATGTAGGGGCGGGCATTATTAAAATTTAACCTGTTCTCATCAAATGTATGATCTTTGCTAAGGTTACTACAGCAAGCAGATAAAAAATTGCATGTCTTTTATTATATCTCAACTTGTCCATTACAGTATCTCACAAAGGCGAGTAAACCCCTTACATTTTTGTAAATATATTATTATATCTTTTCATGTGACACTGAAGAAATTACACTTTGCTACAATGTACATGGTGTAAATTTGCTGTCCCCTCAAAATAACTCAACACACACCATTAATGTCTAAACCACTGGCAACAAAAGTGAGTACACCCCTAAGTGAAAATGTCCAAATTAGGCACAATTAGCCATTTTCCCTCTCCGCTGTTATGTGACTCATTAATGTTACAAGGTCTCAGGTGTGAATGAGGAGAAGGTGTGTTCACTCTCACTCTCTCATACTGGTCACTGGAATTTCAACATGGCACCTTATGGCAAAAAACTTTCTGAGGATCTGAAAACAATTATTGTTTCTCTACATATAGATGGCCTAGGCTATAAGAATATTGTTAAGACCCCGAAACTGAGCTGCAGCACGGTAGTCAAGACTAGAGCTGAAACGATTAATCGATATTATCGATAATATTCGATAATGAAAATGGTTGTCAACGATTTTCATTATCGATTAATCGGTCTGCCCTTCCGCCCATTCAAAGCCGCGGCCTCAATTACCGTTTGCCGCGGGCCCGCCGCGATCGAGCAGCGGGGGAGGTGGGGGAGCACGGAGGCACAGGATCCTGTGTCTCCGTGCGCCCCCACCACCTCCGCCGCGCGATCCCCGCGGGTCCGCGGCAAACGCTAATTGAGGCCGCGGCTTTGCGGCCTTGTGAAGTCCCAAGCTCTTCCTTCTGTGAGCTGTTGCCATCTGGTGGTGGCCGTTTGACATTACAAGTTAAACAGCAACTGTAATGTTATTTTTTACTGCCATCTCCTAACCTATAATTAGAACCCCCAAACATTATATATATTTTTTATTCTAACACCCTAGAGAATAAAATGGCGATCGTTGCAATACTTTGTGTCACGCCGTATTTGCGCAGCGGTCTTACAAGCGCACTTTTTTTGGATTTTTTTTTTTTTTTATTAAAAAATAAAACAGTAAAGTTATCCCAATTTTTTTTTAGATTGTGAAAGATAATGTTACGCCGAGTAAATTGATACCCAACATGTCACGCTTCAAAATTGCGCCCGCTCGTGGAATGGCGTCAAACTTTTACCCTTTAAAATCTCCATAGGCGACGTTTAAAAAAAATACAAGTTGCATGTTTTGAGTTACAGAGGAGGTCTAGAGCTAGAATTATTGCTCTCGCTCCAACAATCGCGGTGATACCTCACGCGTATGTGTTCGCTTCTGCGCGCAAGCTCGTTGGGATGGGGCGCATTTTCTGGCTCCTAACTTTTTTAGCTGGCTCCTAGATTCCAAGCAAATTTGTCAAGCCCTGCCGTGAGGGATAGTGCCCCAGCATTGGTGTTCCCGGGAGGAATAGTGCCCCAGCATTGGTGTTCCCGGGAGGAATAGTGCCCCAGCATTGGTGTTCCCGGGAGGAATAGTGCCCCAGCATTGGTGTTCCCGGGAGGAATGGTGCCCCAGCATTGGTGTTCCCGGGAAGATTAGTGCCCCAGCATTGGTGTTCCCGGGAGGAATAGTGCCCCAGCATTGGTGTTCCCGGGAGGAATAGTGCCCCAGCATTGGTGTTCCCGGGAGGAATAGTGCCCCAGCATTGGTGTTCCCGGGAGGAATAGTGCCCCAGCATTGGTGTTCCCGGGTAGGAATAGTACTGCTGCAAAGTTGTGTAATGTTAATGTTAAACGTTTTTTAATCTGCCATTTGAGTGTAACATGTTTTTTCATTATTACTGTTAACCACTTGACTACTGGGCACTTAAACCCACTTAATAACCAGACCAATTTTCAGCTTTCGGTGCTCTCACATTTTGAATGACAATAACTCAGTCATACAACACTATAACCAAATGAAATTTTTGTCCTTTTTTTCCCACAAATAGAGCTTTCTTTTGGTGGTATTTTATCACCTCTGCGGTTTTTATTTTTTTCACTATAAATGAAAAAAGAACGAAAATTTTGTAAAAAGATGAATTTTTCTTCATTTCTATTATAACATTTTGCAAAAAAGTAATTTTTCTTCATAAACTTGGCCTAAAATGTATACTGCTACATATCTTTGGTAACAAAACAAAATTTTTTTAGATATTATTTAGTCTGGGTGAAAGTTATAGGGTCTACAAGCTATGGTACCAATTACTGAAAATTGATCAATTTGATCACATCTGATGTACTGACATCCTCTCTCATTTCTTGAGACCCTAACATGCCAGAAAAGTACAAATGCCCCCCAAATGACCCCTTTTTGGAAAGAAGACATTCCAAGGTATTTAGAAAGAGGCATTGTGAGTTTTTTGAAGTTGTAATTTTTCCCACAATTCTTTGCAAAATCAAGATTTTTTTCATTTTTATTTTCTTTCCACAAAATTTTCATATTAGCGGGTTATTTCTCACACACAGCATATGCATACCACAAATTACACCCCAAAACACATTCTGCTATTCCTCCCGAGTATGGCGATACCCCATGTGTGGGACTTTTTGACACAGCGTGGCCACATGGAATGGCGCCAAACTTTGCGACTTAAAAATCCCCATAGGTGACGCTTTAAATATTTTTACTGGTTACATCATTTTAGTTGGAGAAGAGGTCTAGGGCCAAAATGATTGCTCTCGCTCTAACGTTCGCAGCGATACCTCACATGTGTGGTTTGAACACCATTTTCATATGTGGGCGGGACTTGCGTATGCGTTCGCTTCTGCATGCGAGCTCACGGGGACAGGGGCGCTGTATGCCCAGAGTATTGCGGAGTATGCCCAGAGTATTGTGGAGTATGCCCAGAGTATTGCGGAGTATGCCCAGAGTATTGCGGAGTATGCCCAGAGTATTGCGGAGTGCGGAGTATGCCCAGAGTATTGCGGAGTGCGGAGTATGCCCAGAGTATTGCGGAGTGCGGAGTATGCCCAGAGTATTGCGGAGTGCGGAGTATGCCCAGAGTATTGCGGAGTGCGGAGTATGCCCAGAGTATGCCCAGAGTATTGCGGAGTGCGGAGTATGCCCAGAGTATTGCGGAGTGCGGAGTATGCCCAGAGTATTGCGGAGTGCGGAGTATGCCCAGAGTATGCCCCCCAGAGTATGCCCAGTATTTCCCCCCAGAGTATGCCCAGTATTGCCCCCCAGAGTATGCCCCCCAGAGTATGCCCAGTATTGCCCCCCAGAGTATGCCCAGTATTGCCCCCCAGAGTATGCCCAGTATTGCCCCCCAGAGTATGCCCCCCAGAGTATGCCCAGTATTGCCCCCCAGAGTATGCCCCCCAGAGTATGCCCAGTATTGCCCCCCCAGAGTGTTGCCCCCCCAGAGTGTTGCCCAGCATTGCAGAGTATGTGCAGCAGGGATGGCTGAGCAGGGAGGGATGGATGGATGGATCTGTGACTACATTTGTCACAGATCCAGCCCGCAGCACTGGCGCTGCCATCCGCTCCCTCCCCTCTCCTCTCACACTGTACCGATCGGTACAGAGAGAGGAGGGAGGAACCGGCGTCATCAAATGACGCCGGTCTGTTTACATCTGATCGTGCCGTCATTGGACGGCGCGATCACGTGGTAAACCGCCGCTATCAGCAGCGATTTACCGTGATCCGTGACATTCCCGTGTGCGCGCCCCAGGGGGCGCGCGGGAGCGCGACTCTGGAATCACGTTATATAACGTGATCCCAGAGTTAAGCAACCACCTTGCCGCCGTTATTTTTCGGCAGGTGGTTGCTAAGTGGTTAAATAAACGAAAAAATTCCACATTACGTTTTTTTAATGATTTTATCCGATTAATCGATTAATCGAAAAAATAATCGGCCGATTAATCGATTATGAAAATAATCGTTAGTTGCAGCTCTAGTCAAGACCATACAGCGGTTTAACAGAACAGGTTCCACTCAGAACAGGCCTCACCATGGTTGATCAAAGAAGTTGAGTGCACGTGCTTAGCATCATATCCAGAGGCAAATAGACATATGAGTGCTGCCAGCATTGCTGCAGAGGTTGAAAAGGTGGGGTGTCAGCTTGTCATTGCTCAGACCAACCATATGCCACACACTGCCTCAAATTGGTCTGCATGGCTGTTATCCCAGAAGGAAGCCTCTTCTAAAGATGATGCACAAGAAAGCCTGCAAACAGTTTGCTGAAGACAAGTAGACTAAGGACATGGATTACTGGAACCATGTCCTGTGGTCTGATGAGACCAAGATAAACGTATTTCATTCAGATGGTGTCAAGCATGTGTAGCGGCAACCCTGTGAAGAGTACAAAGACAAGTGTGTCTTGTCTACAGTCAAGCATTGTGGTGGGAGTGTCATGGTCTGGAGCTGCATGAGTGCTGCTGGCACTGGGGAGCTACAGTTCATTGAGTGAACCATGAATGCCAACATGTACTGTGACATAGTGAAGCCGAGCAGGATCCCCTCCTTTTCGGAGAATGGGCCGCAGGGCATTATTCCAACATGATAACGACCCCAAACATATCTCCAAGACTATCACTGCCTCTAAGGTCTCTAACATCCACCAGCTCCATGATGTCAACATGGAGGAGTGAAAGAGAACTCCAGTGGCAACCTGTGAAGCTCTGGTGAACTCCACGCCCAAGAGGGCTAAGACAGTGCTGGAAAATAATGGTGGCCACACAAAATGTATATACTCACTTTTGTTGCCAGCGGTTTAGATATTATTTGCTGTGTGTTGAGTTATTTTGAGGGGACACCAAATTTACACTGTTGTACAAGCTGTACACTCACTACTTTACATTGTAGCACAGTATTATTTCTTCAGTGTTGTCATATGAAAAGGTATAATAAAATATTGACAAAAATGTAAGGGGTGTACTAATTTTTGTGAGACACTTTATGATTTTTTTCTTTTTATTACATCCGGTCAACTTTTTCTTTAAAATCGTTTGTTTGTTGGGAACACCTGTTCCTTCTGTACAATTCTATGGGAAAATATCCCTAACTCCACCCATTAGAATTCCTCTAATGTTTGTCTATGTTCACTCTTCATGCAAACACACTGCATGCTTTGAAATACAAGATAGGACAAACTAAAAGGCTTGAGACCATGTACAGTACTTCTACGCAACTAGGTGGATGCAACATTAATTTGATGCTGATTCTGTCCTGGCTCTGCAGTGAGAACTGAGTGATCAACCATCGCTGATCACTTAGTTCTCCTCTCTGCTCTGAGCAGGGGGCTGTGACTGTCAATCACTTGCTCTCTGCTCTGCTCCTACAGCGCTCACTTGAGTGTCGGGCTGTTCAGGGGGTGGGAGGTGCTGTTTCAGGCTCACAGCAGATCGCTGAGTGGCTGAGCCAGCTGCCAGTCCAGGCTTCTGGGCAAAACAACCATATAGTCAGGATCTTTTCAAAGCCTGGACCGGTTCTTTGACATCAGGGGACAGTGAGCTATAGCCTGCTGTTGTCTGAAAATGGGTCACACAAGTGCAGAACTCTACAGGAGAAGTATAGCCAAAATAGCTTTGACCCTACTTCTCCTTTCATAACTTAAGCATTTGGTCATAAGATCTTTACAAAATGCAGGATCATCTAGTCACCATATATTTTTTTTTGTTGAAATCATTTCACCAAGTTCCTAGACTTTTAGTCATATGGCTCACTAAGAAGGGAGGCATGGCATTATTTGTTCTGCTACTCTTCAGCCATTCTATCAAGAATATGTGTTGGAAGTCTCCTTCCAAATCTTTCCTGCTATGCCTTTTGTGCTGGGTGCAGATGATACACAGAATGACACATTCCTCTACATAGAGGAAAAGAAGGAGCTGTCCACACACTAAAAACACTCAAAGTTATCGAAGCCAACAATCATTACAACAGTCCCTGCTCTTGGGACCTCTCCACTAACGCATTTCACCCCAAAGGGCTTACATGTTAAAAAATTGGCGGTTGTAGTCATTGTGCGCTTCAATAGACCAGAACCATTTGTGTTGTTTCTGGTGTGCGGAGAGATCCTTCTCTTCCTATCTAGAATGTTAACATAAATATAAGTTAAAGCGGAAGTAAACCCATCGATTTAACAGTTTCAAAAAGCAGTTAAATTTCCAGCATACCGGGATTGCCAACTGTCACGTTGGTTGTGCTCTCAATCAAACTATCAAACCATCCAATGGCTGGTGTCATAACTGATCACATGTGCAGCACCACAGCAGTTGAAGATTAAACATAGGCCAAGGTGGCAGCTTCCTTGGCTGAAAATGATAGAAGGGTTTACTTCCACTTTAACATTTGAGTAAAATTTAGCTTTAGGCTGGATTCACTCCTCCGATGAATGTGGCTCACAGCAGGGGACCTATGCATCCCTGTTCTCCGTTTCCGTAACGAATCAGGGCCAAATTTTTGCCTAAATTCAGGCCTTAAAACTGAGCCAATCTCTGCAGCCGCAACAGAGATATGTGAACTGGCTCCATAGAGATCCAGTTACAATCTCCTGTAATGCGTATTGGATGCAGGAAAAACCTGCATCCAATTTGCATAAATGTGAACCCAGTCTTAATGTTAGGTCACAGCATGATCTCCTGGGGTATAGTATAAGACTTTGTCTTTGTTGATCCCAAATACAATAGCTATGCAGCTAGTAAGTTTCAGTACATTAGAGTGCAGGAGACATTACCACTGCCTAGATCAAGTTTGAGGAAACATTTAGGCTGGTGGTTAGACCAGTGAGGTCCAGTTCGGGATCATGGCTGGTGAAGAGGAGCATACTGGTTTCTGTACACCCCTGTCTAGTCAAGCATTAAAACACAATTTTTTTTTAACCTGTAAGAAGAAGACTCCAAAGCTCAAAGTCTTATTTTTTCCAGGAGCTAACATTTTATTTCATATAGAATCAAGCCTTTTATTTAACTTTGATATTTCATCTAAAATGTCCTTAATGACCCTTTAAACCTTGTTGTACTGACCAGATATTTTACTTCAATGTGTTTTTAAAATGTGCTTGATTTTTGTGGGTACATGCCTGGCTTTTTATAGGCATGAGTGTCAGGACAATGGCTTTTAGTAATTTTATTTGAATATCTATTAAGCTACGGGCGCAGCTGATCTCATATCACTATGAATATGTAGTATATTTTCTGTCAGAAATATCAACACTCATAAAATACACTAACTACTTCAATAGGAAACACATCCATGCTTGCTGTAAAGAAAATCCTGGAAGAATTTAAGCCCTTTTCTAAGCCAAATTACAGCATGTGCTGAGCGTGTGTTTACCAGACACCAGCCAACACAAGCCATTAATGATGATCATATGGAGGGGAGCACTTCCTTCAGCTCAGGCTTCATCTCTCTCTGTATTCTTGAAAGTGATGATTTTCTCTTGGAATTTTCTGGAAAACTTTAAAGCTCCCATGCCAGCACTATCAAATAGTTCAGACTCCAGCATAGGGGTGAGGACGTAATTCTTAAATCTTTGTTGTGACTCATTCTTATAAAATCATAGGAAAGTTCACTTCAAAGTATCATTAAATGGTGGAATTTTAATCATAAGGTGGCTTTGCAACTTAGTGACCCCCTGCATGGCCATTATTATTACAAAATGCATGCCGGCAGTGCTCATAAATTAATATTGTGTTTAAATCAACTTAGCTTGTTTGGTTTAACAAAAAACATATTCTGGTTTTGTAAAGATCATGCAGTGAGGGGGGTTTGGTTTGTTAACATTTAATACATTTGTGAACCCCTTTCTGGCATCTTTCATTGTAAACACCTGTCCTAATTACCTGTAGTCAGGTTTGGACAGATACAAGTATTTTCATATTTCTAGCAAGCTGTAAGTGAGTTTAACTCTAGCCTTACCTAGTGTCTTACACAGTTGTACAGTCTCTTCTCCTGTACTTATGTTGCTTACTACTATATCACTGCACACTTTGAGTTACTCACAGAGTGTGTTAGAAAGTACAACAAGTCAGATAGAGCCTTCCTTATTTCCTGTCTGAATTGTGCAGTGTACACGCTGAAAATTAACACCAGGAGTTAAAAATAAAAAATAAATGAGAACATAAAAAGTAAAATACAGAAAAATGTGCACACATGGTCCTCCCCCAAAGATAGGGGACCCTGTTCCTGATCCCCTAGTGTGCAAGACTCCTGACGGGAACTGGGGTGCTCGTGGTCCACCTAAATGAAACCTGCTGAAGCACAGTCCATCTATGTACTTGGTGGTGTTCCTCTAAACAGAAACATGGGAGGGGTAGAACTTGACCATAAGGCCATGTACCCTCCCCAAAGACTTCCAGATCAAGTCAAAGGACCTATATCCAACTAGTTGGCAGTAAGTAAAAGTGCATACGTGCTGTGCAAAAAGTGCAAAAACATACAAATATTTAAGAAAAAGGAGGGGATACAGGATAAGTTTTCTCAGGTTCCAAGGGATGATGCAAAAGTGAGCTTTCAGGCCAATATAAAAGTTTCCTTTGTTCTTTTTTTTGGGGGATGGATGGTCGGCAAACCCAGATTGTGAGTTGCTGACTTGCCTTCCCAGAGCATCAGGGTTGAGAATGGTGTCGGTGGTAGAGGAAGCATGGGTGCCAATGGTTTCACTATAGCTCCTGTCACAGGTGGAGTGATACCAAATGCACTCTGCCTAGGACAGCAACAGCCAGCGATATCTGCAGGGCAATTCCTGAATTAAGTAAAGATTGTGTTTAAAGGTCAGATTATTATTAAAATCACATAGCTATGGGCAAATCTGTTTTAGGTCTGCACTGGCTTCTGGACTGCTTTCAAACTGATCTACAGATGCAGTACAATGCTATCCACCAAGAAAAACAAAAGGGAATTCGTCCCCTTCTGTCTGGGCAGATCAGTTCAGAGGGCCCATAGAGTAGAGCAGACTGTGTCTGTGTATGCTCTGCATATGCAGAGTGGATGCAGACCTATCATCCACCCGCCCTGCACAATGGGGGATACACAGACAGATTTTTGTTTGTTGTTTAAAGCGGACCTTTAGTACTTTTTTTAACTTTCCATCTATTAAATCTTCTGCCCTTGTTGTTTTAAATTTAGATATTAAAACATTTTTTTCTGCCAGTAAATACCTTATACAGCCCACTTCCTGTTTCTTGTCTGGTAAAAAGCCTAGGCTTATGACATCATGCACAGCTCTCTCTTTCAATCTCCTTACAGTATGCCAGGAAAAGAGGGGGGATAAGTCATCAGAGGGCCAATGAGAGTTGCAGAGCTGGAGGTATTTTTCTGTGTAGGGTTGTCCCGATACCGATACTAGTATCGGTATCGGGACCGATACCAAGCATTTGCCCGAGTACTTGTATTTGGGCAAATGCTCCCGATGCTTCACCCGATACTTGTCCTGTGTCCTCCTCCAGCCCCCCTCCGTTTTGCTGCAGTCTTTCTCCCTCTGTGCCCCCTGCCGTGTTTTCCTTCTGCTCCGTGTCCCCCACTGTTTCCTTCTCCCTCCGTGTCCCCCGCCGCTGTTTCCTTCTCTCCTCAGTGTCACCCGCTGTTTCCTCCTCTCCCCCGTGCCCCCCGCTGTTTCCTTCTTTCCTCCGTGTCCCCCGCTGTTTCCTTCTCTCCTCCGTGTCCCCCACTGTTTCCTTCTCTCCCCCGTGCCCCCCGCTGTTTCCTTCTTTCCTCCGTGTCCCCCGCTGTTTCCTTCTCTCCTCCGTGTCCCCCACTGTTTCCTTCTCTCCTCCGTGTCCCCCGCTGTTTCCTTCTCTCCCCGTGCGTCCCCCGCTGTTTCCTTCTCTCCCCCGTGCGTTTCCCCCGCTGTTTCCTTCTCTCCTCCGTGCCCTCCGCTGTTTCCTTCTCTCCTCCGTGTCCCCCGCTGTTTCCTTCTCTCCCCCGTGTCCCCCGCGGTTTCCTTCTCCCCTCCGTGTCCCCCGCTTTTTCCTTCTCTCCTCCGTGTCCCCCTGGAACTGTCAGGATGGAGAGCGACGGTAGGTAAACCTGGCTCCTTACTGTTCCGAATGGACAGAGTCAGCGATGACTCTGTCCATTCACAGAACTGAAACATCGTAAACTGTGATTACAATGTTTCAGTTTATGAATGAAGAGAAGATGCTGTCTTCTCTCCATTCATTTTCAGTGCAGCTGAGGCTGCTGAGAAAGGGACAGGGGAATCTGTTTCCCTAGTACCTTTCTCTGTCTCAAAGGGGAGATGTCAGAGGTCTGTTAAGACCCCTAATATCTCACCAAAGCCCCCCAACAGGGCTGATTAAAAAAAACAATTGCAATAAATAAATAAAATAATTAAAAAATTAAATGTAAATAATAATAAAAAAATCAAAAACACACTGACAATCCACTACCCCCCCCTCTAAGAAAAAAAAAAAAAACGCCACTGTAAAAAACAAAAAAACAAAAAAAAAACACTGTCACATGACATTAAAAAAAAATATCGGTATTCGGTATCGGTGAGTACTTGAAAAAAAGTGTAAGTCAAGGGAAAAGTTGCGCTACCAAAATTACAAAAAAAATAGACTAATAAGCAGCCTGCATCAACAACAGAGCAATATTGTATACAAAGAAATAAATAAAAAATGCAGCGCTGAAAGGAGACACTATAATCCACTCTCATGTGGAGGAGGTGTATCTCATATATCTAAGTACAAATAACATAAAAGGTGAAAACCCATATAGTGGTATATGTAGTAATAAACCAGAAAATAAGTCCAGAATCACCACAGTGATATTGAAAACAAAGTGTCATAAAGTGTCCAGTGATACAGCTATGGTAAACATGTGAGATAAGATGTATCACTTCAAGGTTCAAATGGAAAATCCACAATTACCTCTTTTGGATTTGGTGGACACACTGACCGATGGTAGCATGTCAATAGGGCAGAAACGAGATCCTCAGCCTGGTACTGTCCATGGAAGAAGCATCCAAAGGCATATAGGGAAATCCCGAGTTTCTTGATCCCAAACGTCCAAGGTAAGAAAGAGGCTCCTCATGGGATTGGAATCATATGGAAGGACTCTCCACTATCACCATTGCTTTCAGCCCTTCTGTCTTTATACTGTTGGGGCAATCTGCACTCCACACTTTTTTGTATGTAGAGTATATCAGATTTTGTCAAAGCAATAGAAAAGTATTTGGGAAAACGTAGCCAGGAGTCATCAGTGTGAAGCCATATTCTGAGCAGCATGTTTTCCACCCCTTGAAAAAAAGTATCGGTAGGGACAACCCTATTTCTGTGTAAATCCAGGAAGTGAACAGGCAGCAGCTTCAGCTGCCCACAGTTAAAATGGATGAAGCCAGACTCAGTGGAGGAAGTTTTCTGCAGCATATTTGGCAGAATCACAGGATATATAAAATAATATGCAAAGTGGTTGGAAGGAAGATTCAGAATGGCAAAGATGTTTTTTATTATACAAAACAAAGGCCAATCTAAAACTTTGTAAGTTTTTTTTACTATAGTATAGCTTTAGGTCACAAAAACACTGACATGTAAATATGCCAGCTGTGCACATATAGAATGTCCTAAATTCTGATAAATTGCGATCACCAATGTTTCATACGTTCATTCTGTATTGGACATATATCTGCACACTTTCCAAATGTTCACAAAATTGTGATTCTGCAATAAAAACATAAATAGTGCAGACCACAAGTATCTGCTAGTGTATTCATGAATGGGGGTGAACAAAGATAAACAAAGATTTAAACAAAGATATCAAATGCAAACAACAAGTGCACTTTTTCACCAGTGTTTTTTTTAAGCACTCCAAAGAAGAAAAGGTTCTGGTTTGAGAGCTGCCATATAAAGTTTTACGCAATTGCCCAAATAACATTCCGAAATCAGTACTGAATTGTAACATGATCCATAAAGAGTTCCACAAATGAGCACCCAATTAGGGCATAATACATTAACACCTCATTTAAAAGTCATATGACCCTCTGTATACTCCAATTTGCCCTTCACAAAAGTCCCTGGTAGACTGTATCAGAAGGGGTGGAACTCTTTAATTTAATCTTTAATCAAGGTAGGTGCTCTGGGCGGTATTGAAGTTGATTGCACCTGGTTTTATGCATTGCATAATACCTGGACTCTGCCAGACCTTCTTCAGACCAAAACTGAAGTTTAAATGTTAAGAAGTCTTTTTTTTAGGTTTCGGTTTGCTTCCTCAACAAATAAAGTAATCTAGTAGCAAAATTCCTTGTAAGCCCAGGTTCACACTGGGCTGCGGGAGTGAAGCCGTGTGAGTTCAACTGGACTCGCACAATTTCACTCCCGCTGGCAGTCCCGATTTCGGCCGCGATTTCAGAGACATCTGTGCAGGTTTCTGCACAGATGTCAATGTAAATCCCGGCCCGAAATTGCAAAAAGTAGTACAGGAACTACTTTTTAAAATCAGTGAAGTGCCGCAGATGCCAGCCAGGCCCACAATGTCTTTCTTGTTATAGTGTTTGTAACACAGCTTTTAAACTCCCTGTTTCCCTGCCTTGTTCCCATGCCTAGTCCTGCATATTAGCCCGGCCATGCCAGCTTGTTTGGATTCCCTTGTTAACAACCTCCGATCAGATTTTGACTACACTCAGAACTCTACCTGCCTTTTGACCACAGATTGACTCTGAATACTATCGTTTGTACCTGTTCCGGCATGGCAGCCAGGCACGACTGCATTGTGTATAGGACCTGGGGGCAACCGAGTACTGGTAAGTCTGCTTGCCTTATGGTAAAGGGGGCTGCTATAGACGAATAACACAAGCCTCCTGTAGTGCCTGACCACCAATGCTAGGGGTAGGCGTGACATTTGGAAGTGGAAGAAAGCGTCTGCAGGAGATAAAGTGCTAAGATGAAAAAAGGGGAAAACAGTATTTTTATTTTATCAGTTGTACATGTTATGCACATTTTTAATACAACTTGAATTTTCATTTAAGCACTGTGCTCTTGCTGCTTACTGTAATGGTTTTTTTTATATGTGTAATGGCTTTTTGCAATCTGCCATTCTAGACTTAGTCCGTATTCTTATAATTTATAACCGCTGCGTTGCTAAGTAGAATTTACCCCGGAATGTTTGACTTCCTTCTGCAGTAAGTCAAAAATATTATGACAGCTACAATTTTATGGTAACCATAAAAGTTACTGAGGTAAGTTTAGTGAGGTAATCTCAGTGTTGGAAGTTTTATTAACAAAAAACTTTTAGGTATTAGCGCATGAGTTACAATTCCCATGTGTTTTTAGAAATTTGCTGGATTTAGGCTGTACAGTAAATCCTGAACTTCAGAGTAGTCCACCTAAGCCTCCTACTTTTAGTGGTTAAAGTAGCCAAACGTAAAGTATAAAAGCCAGCTTTATGCAATTGGTTTTATGGCTCTAAAGCGCCAGACTTTTTTTAACAGGAGATTGAGAAATTGTCATAATGTGTCTTGCTGTCGGCTCAGGCTCAAGTTCTTTTAGCAGATGGCATCGGAAAACACAGATAATGAAAAGTACAAACAGAAACTTACTGCACTTTATATTCCATAATCAAAGGTTAAAGTCTATGTAAAACATAAAAATGAACTTCTGTTATCTGATTTCTTTGGGTCTGTTAAATATATCATTAGATGTTCTGTACCTAATGGCTTCTTAACCCCTTTAAAGGTCCAGAGTCCCTGGTACTAATAATACATAAAGTTAAAGAACCACCCTTTCTCATTGACCAATCCAAAAATGACTGCAAATATCATCAGTTAATAATCATCAAATCCACAAACATGAAGTAAGCCACTCTTAAATTTTTCTAAACTAATAAAAGAAAAGAAAAAGAATAACAGCTCAATAAAATCAACAGCACCTATAGCAAAAAACGTCTTATAGTGTGGATTTTACATGTATAGGACACTTATACATACAGCAAAATACAATCACTATGCACTGGGCGCAATCCCACATGGCAAGGTCAAATCCTGGCGAGATGGACACAACACCAGGTCGTTTGGAGGCAGGTATCCCTCATGTGCGAACGTGTGGAGCATAGAGGCAAATGATCAAACTTGGGCACCATTATAATACCCACTCATATGAGAATATGAATAAATGTATATGTATAGACTGTATGTACCTCAGCTTTCTAGCCCAGACAAGGAGGATGGAGAAAACAGAAAATACGCCATCTGCTGTATGATGCGTTTTTGGAGAAACACCAAAGAGCACAAGGAGCGAATAATGTAGTGTTATCCTACACGTTTGTCTATATGATAAACCAAGAATATCAAATGGCAACACTGACAGTAGAAATAAATGAAGGGAGTCCCTGTAATTCTGTATATCCCCCCAGGGGCCAGACCAATTTACTAATGGCCCTTAACATTTCCAAGATACAGCTCCATAGCAGGTACTCTGGACTGATGAGTCATAATTTGAAATTTTTGGCTGTAGTAGGAGGCAGTTTGCTGACCGAAGGACTGGCGAGAGCATGGTGTAGGTTCCTTGCAAGCTTGGGGCTCCATTTCTGCAAATGGAGTTAGAGATTTGTCAAGACCAGTGGTGTCCTCAATGCTGAGAAATACAGGCAGATACTTATTCATCATACCATAGTATCAGGGAGGCATGTGATTAATCCAAAATGTATTCTTTAGCAAGCCAACAACCTCAAACTTACAGCCATTTCATTAAGAACTATCTTCAACTTAAAGCACAACAAAGAGTTTTGAAAGTGATGGTTTGGCCCTCACGGAATCCTGATCTCATTATCAAGTCTGTCTGGGATTACATGAAGAGACAGAATGATTTGAGGCCTACATCCACAGAAGATCTGTTGTGAGTTCTCTAAGATGCTTGGAGCAACCTACCTGCCAAGTTCCTTCAAAAACTGTGTGCAAGTGTACCTAGAAGAATTGATGCTGTTTTAAAGGGAAAGGTTGGGGACACCAATCAATGATTTGATTTGTATTTCTCTTCTGTTCATTTACCTTCCATTTTGTTAATTGATAAAAATAAACTATTAACACTCCTATTTCTGAAAGCATTCTTAATTTATAGCATTTTGTCACACTTGCTTAAATCTTTAGCACAATACTATATATGTAACACGCTGCAAAAAATGTTGGTGCTGTATTAGTATCAGATTTTCTTTTTATAAAACTCTTGACTGTCTGCCCCTGTGTCCCTTGACTCTGCAGTACACAAGAGGAGACCAACCCTCTGCCTTTGCATGAGAGTTCTTGATGGTTGCTCCTTCAAGGCAGTTCAGTTTTCGCAATTCCACTACAGACTATTGCAAGTCAACTTTTGAGATGTGTGGGCCAAGACGTCACATTCTTTAGACAATCACACGTGTCTGAAACCCAGGACAAGGTTATCAGTGGCTTGGCTCACAATTCTCTATTTTGAAATTGGAGTAATCCTTTCTTTCATTGGTCTGGAAGATTCTCTCTATCTTGATGCTAGCTTAAAAGTCCTGGACACCCTTTCAGTGCAGAGGACAGCCAACACATTGGAACTCCAAGCAATTTGGTTATCCCTCAATTTTGGACCTCTTGACTGCACGGTCATCCAACCCAGATTCAGTTGGACAATGCCATAGTAGTAGCATACATCAACCATCATCAACCATCAGTAAAAAAACAGTGAAAGTCTTCACATTTAAGAAAAGTCTAACAGATTGTAGTTTGGGTGGATTTTTTTTGTTCCAGCCCTATCCACTATGCACATGACAGGCCTAGAATAATGGCAGGTGGACTTTCTAAATCATTAATGTATAGACTCTAGAAAATGGTCCACTCACGCAGAGGTTTTTCAATACTACTGTTACAGTTTGGCAATGCTGGACATGGACCTCTTGGTATCCATATTCAATAACAAACTGAGCAGGTTTGTCCTCGGGTCTAGGAACCCTCTAGCCATAACCCTCTAGCCATAGCAAAGGATAAACTGGAGACTCAAGGGATCAGTTTAACTTAAAATATGACCGGCCTCTGAATCTCCTTCCTTAAAACGTAGGGCATTCTGGTGCTACTTATTGCACTGAACTGGTACAAGTGAATGTGGAACTCAGACCTCATCAGACTCCTCGTGGACTCTCCTTGGACTTCCCTGGATCACCTGAATCTTCTATCCCGGGACCAGTTTACAACCGTACTTCGTGGTCACTGTCCATAATCATTCAAACCTATGGGCTTAGGACAAGTTTCTACCTTTTCCTATCAGGCACACTGCACTGGATCCATGTGTACCAGATTTGTAAAGTTAGTTTACCAAGTTTTAGCAGTTGGATGTTTAGGCCTCTTCTGATGCCAGCTTTGGACTTAACTTTTTGAGGCAGCTCTTGAGCTGCAAGCTACCCCAGTTACGCTGTTTTGGAGAGCTTTCTAAATACCCTCATTCACTTACCTTAAGCTGTGGTCATTTGATTATCCAGTGCAGGATCTTTCTCCTCTTCGTTTACTTCCTTTTGAGGTCCTTCTTTCAATTGTCCACGACACTACGTGACTTGGATAACTCCCATTGGCTATCTACTGGATGGTTCCTCTCAGGATCTAGTAGACTACTGATGTTGATGCAATGTGAGTCACGGGGACCAGGTGATGCTTTATCAGCATTCCCCACAGGCTGAGGTGGCGTACACACAACCGAGTAACTCGTCGGGCGAAACACATTGTTTTCCCCGTCGAGTTCCTTGTTCGGCAGTCAAAAAACTTGTCGAGACAAATTTTCCCATTGCCCATCGAGGAAATAGAGAACATGCTCTCTTTTTGGCTCGACGAGTTCCTCGAAAAGTGTACACATGACCGGTTTCCTCAGCAGAATACGTCTCCCATCGAGTTTCTTGCTGAATTCTGCTAAGAAAACCGGTCGTGTGTACGCCGCCTGAATTGGTGTTTGTGAGAAACCTAGATGGGAGGGACTCGGGTAACCATGACTTGCTTTACAAGGTTAGGGAATCTACAACCCTAACATAAAGGGTTAGAGATGGGTGGGAGAGACAATGGTAGAGAGATTTTGTTCAGAGTTCGGCTTTAAGGGACACCAGTCTTACCCCTCTGTCTTTATGATCCACTCCTACCACTGCTTTTCCACACAACTGGAGCATGATGGGAGTGGGGGAGGAGGGTTATTTTGGTAGAGTAACAGTTTTGTTTGATCGTGTCCAATCTCCACTAGGCCATAGTATAACCCACTTGTTTCAGATTTAATCCGATCCTATATCCCTTTATAAAGGAAAGCAAAACAATTGTAGAATCCTCCTTGTTCATGTTCTGGAGATCATATAGGTACATGTAAAAGTCATTCTTGCCATTCTGTTGCCTGAGATAAAGTTGAAAGTGTTTGTCCAACCCCCCCAAAAAATCTTAGTTATAGATAGATAGGGGAAAATTATAACCCTTGTTGGGTCTTTACTGCTATTCAGGGATTGATCAGAAATATATTCCCAATTTTTCCTTCCCAATGACATTGTTTTACTAGAGAGCAAATGAAAGGAAATCTCCAGCAGTAACACAAGCCAAAATGTTTTTTTTTTAAGGGAAGTCTAAGGACAGTAATAAAAAGCAGAGTTGCCTTTTTTGGGCCTTTGTTTCCTTTATTTGTTTTACCTGGTGATTCTGCCAGTAACATCCAGTTCTAGGACAGTATTCGCTCACCATACTATTTCTATGGAGGAGCAGCATTGTCACCCTAGGAAAGGACCCCAGAACACCTCCTCCCTCCTTACCTCATCTCCACAACATAGGGAGGAGGTGTTTTGTAGTCCATAGAGATAGCTACCAACAATACTGACTGATAACAGTCAGCAGAGACAGTAAGTACAGCAAGTTATCAGGTCAAAAGATTTCAGGCAAGAACAGCAGTTTGTATTAGCATGTATTAACTAGAAGAAACAAAACGCAAAGTAGAGTTAAATAATAATGAGAGTTAAATAAGGGTTTACATATCCTTTTAGAGAATTTAGATTGTCTGTTCCTTTTTTGAGTTCCTTCAATTTGATTGCAAAGGAAGTAAATACCGTGTTGCAATAGTGCTTCACTCCTGTCATCAAGGCTACCAAAGATGACCAACTTTGCAGCAATTTTGTGTTGTTTTTTTGTGTGCAAAAAATAAAGATGAAAAAGATTGATTGTAGTTAGAAGTTTCGATGGTTTCACACTCTGATTTTAATTTCTGTTGACTCAAATAAAATTTTGGTGGAGGTGAGTGAACTTTATTAGCCATTTGTTACAGGCAGAGTGGCTTACATTTATGTTACTAGTTATTATCTATTAGGCCCCTTTCACATTGAGGCGTTTTTCATGCGGTACAGCGATAAAAATAGCGCTGCTATACCGCATGAAAAATCATGCCCTGTAGTGTTCAATGTGAAAGCCCAAAGGCTTTCACACTGAAGCAGTGCGCTAGCAGGAACGCTCCAAAAGTCCTGCTAGCCGCATCTTTACCACGGTATAGGAGCAGTGTGTTCACCGATCCTATAGCGCGCCTTCCCATTGAAATCAATGCGGGCGGTATTAACCCTTTTTTGGCCGCTAGCGGGGGTTAAAACCTCACCGCTAGCGCCCGATTATCGCGGTAAATACGACGGTATAGCGGCGCTACAAATAGCGCGGCTATACCGTCACTGCGGCTCCACGCCTCAGTGTGAAAGAGGTCTTACTTAAATAAAGCTACACTCTTCACCCCATAACTTTCTACATTAACCATTATTTTAGATTTTTGTGCCATGCTGTAAAGAGCAAGAACATATAGGAGCTAGCTATAAATATCTTTAAACATAAAAATAGAAGCTGTATGAATAAGAACCATGCTTGGAAAACCTTGCATCAAATTAAAAGATATAACTTTAACCACTTAAGACCCGGACCTTTAGGAAGCTAAGGGACCCGGCCAGGTTTTGCGATTCGGTACTGCGTCGCTTTAACAGACAATTGCGCGGTCGTGCGACGTGACTCTCAGACAAAATTGGCGTCCTTTTTTTCCCACAAATAGAGCTTTCTTTTGGTGGTATTTGATCACCTCTGCGGTTTTTATTTTTTGCGCTATAAACAATAGAGTGACAATTTAAAAAAAATTGCAATATTTTTGACTTTCTGCTATAATAAATATCCCCCAAAAATATATATAAAAACATTTGTTTTCCTCGGTTTAGGCTGATACGTATTCTTCTACCTATTTTTGGTAAAAAAAAATCACAATAAGCGTTTATCGGTTGGTTTGCGCAAAATTTATAGCGTTTACAAAATAGGGGATAGTTTTATTGCATTTTTATAAAAAAAAAATGTTGCTACAAATTTTTTCGTGACTGCGACATTATGGCGGACACTTTGGACAATTTTGACACATTTTTGAGACCATTGTCATTATCACAGCAAAAAATGCATTTAAAATACATTGTTTATTGTGAAAATGACAATTGCAGTTTGGGAGTTAACCACAAGGGGGCGCTGAAGGGGTTATGTGTTACCTAATATGTGTTTACAACTGTAGGGGGGTGTGGCTGTAGGTGTGACGTCATCGATTGTGTATCTCTATAAAAGAGATCACACGATCGATGACGCCGCCACAGTGAAGAACGGGGAAGCCGTGTTTACACACGGCTCTCCCCATTCTTCAGCTCCGGGGACCGATCGCCAGACTCCAGCGGCGATCAGGTCCCGTGGTTTTTAAAAAGTTCAAGATATTTAGTAAAAGGCATGGCAAGTTTTTTTAAGTTAATTTTTTCCCCCACAATTCTTCGAAAAATTAAGCCATTTTGTTTTTCCACAAAAATTTCATATTAACACGTTATATCTCAAACACAGCTTAGGCATACTTGCAACTACACCCCAAACCACATTCTGCTACTCCTCCGATACCACATGTGTGAGACTTTTTCACAGCCTGGCCACATAGAGAAGCGCAACAACCAAGGAGTACTTCATGCATTATTCACTTTAAGACCAGAACTTCTTCCGATCCTTTTTTTTTTTACAAGTAAAAATCTGTATTTTTGCTCGAAAATTCCCCCCTCCCCCCCAAAACATTATATATTTTTGTAGCAGATCTCAGAGAATAAAATGGTGGGATTTGCAAATATTTATGTTACACAGTATTTGGGCAGCAGTTTTTCAAACACAATTTTACACACTAACACATAAATACATTTTAATGAATTTCAATGCACACAGAGACAATATAATACCCACATTTTTGGTAAAATATAAAATATGGTGTTGCATCAGGTGAATAGATACCAAACGTGTCACACTTTAAAATTCTGCATACCTGTGAAATGGCGCCAGACTTCTGTATTCAAAAATCTCTATAGGCCCTGCTTTATAAGCCTTTTTTTGGTTACCAGTTTAAAGTTACACAGTGGGGTCTTGTGCTAGAATTATTGCTCTCACTCTGACGTTCATGGCGATGTGCTGCATCTGTACATTTTGACAGATGTTGATCATCCACTGGCAGACTGATGATGTTGATGTTGCAATAGAACATTATTGCAGATGTTTTTGTGCACTGGTACAGATGTTGATGGGAACACTTGGACAGATGTTCATGGGACAGGGACAGTGGTGCAAGTGGTGCTTGGTGTACTGTGTGGGGATGGATGCAGTCTGTGTGATCTGTAACAGCTGTCTGCACAGGCTGCAACATCCTCAACCTCCCACCCCCTACACTGAGATCTCACTGAGCTTAGTGGGGAGAACTGACACTGTGAAGGCTGTGATTGGACACATCCATCATGTGATTACAATTACAGCACCCATATCCCGATCTGTGATGGGTTACATCCGAAGATCACAGCTATCACAGGATAGCACCGCTGCGTGGCTTCATGGTGGCGCGCAGGCTCCCTTTCTAAACGGCATACTGGTATGTCAACTTAGAATGACGAAGCTCCCACCCCAAGTACAGTGGGCGGATGGGAAGCTGTTAAAAAAAAGCAACAGGATCTTGTTAGCGGTAATTATGAGAAATTTGGTGAAGGGGAAGAGATGTTAACCACCCTGGCGGTATTCCCGAGTCTGGCTCGGGGTGGAATTTCAGAACCAAAAGCGGTAACCCCGAGCCAGACTCGGGATCGCCTCGCAGCATCCACAGGCAGGGAATTATTTACCTTGTTCCTGGATCCTGCGATGCCTCTCCGCTGTGTGATCGAGCGACGACACTCGATTTACACAGAGCCTGTGTGCTGTCGAACTCCGTTACGACGCACGGGGGCGGAGATCGACGCCAAATTCAAAAAAGTAAATAAACACAGTACATACAGTATACTGTAATCTTATAGATTACAGTACTGTATGTAAAAAATACACACCCCCTTTGTCCCTAGTGGTCTGCCCAGTGTCCTGCATGTACTTTTATATAATAAAAACTGTTCTTTATGCCTGGAAACAGGAGATTGTCCATAGCAACCAAAAGTGTCCCTTTATGTCAAAAGTGGTTTTAGATCAGCTAGAAAACAGCGATAATAAATTATAATCACTTACATAATTGAGCGATAGCGATTTGTGGGGAAATTCGTCATCAAAAAATAAAAGTAATGACAGCGACAAATCTGCAACTCTGCAAATTTCAGTGTTTTTGATTTGATTACATTATTGAATAATTTTTATTATAATTATATTATTATTTGTAATAATTATTTATAGTTATTTATTATATTATAATTTATGATTTTGTTTTTCAAATTTTATTATACCCAGGATGTCTACTAGACTCTGGTTTGGACAGATTTAAGTGAGTTATTCCTTAGAATTACAGGCCTACAATATAAAACGCCAAACTTCCATGCAAAATAATGGTACTGCTTTCAGCACCTAAAATCTGAAATAATCATACCGCCAGGGAGGTTAGTAAACACGATTATATGCCTGCATAAGATATCTAAACCCAAGAGAAAAAAAAAGTAAAATATTGCAGGTTTGGCCTCATACACACTGGATGTTTAGCCCCAGTATATAAGAATCAATCGTTTAGGTGTGGGTGGAAGGCACAGACGTACCATCCAGCCCTGCTGCTGGCAGCATGTAAAACTCTATTAGAGGCTGACAGAGGCTGATTGATTAGAGGCTGACAGTGGGCAGGGGCTGGATGGTGATTCAAACAGTACTAATGTTTAGGACAGTAAGTGCCCAGGGATGATTACCGGGAACACACACTGACTGCCCTAAACATTAGTACCACTTGGTGAACCATGCAGCCTTATATAGCCGCAGCAGCTGCCAGCTTCTCATGGAGGTTTACAAACCACAACAGGACTGGAAAATGCACTTGTGTCTTTTGCTCACAATTAAATGGCAGAGTCTCGTTGCCCCGGAGCTAAACGCCCAGTGTTCACGAGACCTTGAATGTGGTCACAGGATTTGTTTCCATTTTTCAGACTAAGAACATTTTTATTTTTTAGCAAGTACAGAACATTCCAGTTGAACTTGCCAGAAATGCAGTGTCCTTGTATATTCCTGTAAATTGCACTGAAATCACAAACAATGTGATCTTCCTTCCAAGCTGTATTCTGTAAACTACAAATTTCCTTCTCCTCCCCACCATGTAATGGAGATGAAGAGAGGAAGACACATTTGTAGTCTAAACTAAAGAAACAAAGGCCCAGATCCATAAAGCAATTACGCCTGTCTAACTGGTGTTAGACAGGAGTAATTTCAAATTTCGCGCTCCGTATCACTAGTTTGAATCCTCAAACCATGATACGGCGGCTTCGGGCTTTGATCCGAGAGGCTTACGTCTTCGTAAGTCTTCGGATCTACGCTGCGATATTTTTGCGGCCGCTGGGAGGAGTTTGCGTCGTTTTCATGCGTCGGGATATGCAAATGTGTTTTTACGGCGATCCACGAAGATACGAGCGGTCTTCGCAATCGCTTACGTCTATTTTTTTTTACGTACTGTTAGACCAGCTTTTTGCTGGTCTAACGGTGCGTAGCCCATGTTAAGTATGGCCGTCGTTCCCGCGTCGAATTTAATTTTTTTTTTTTTACGTAACTCGTTCGGGAATAGAAATGTCCGTAAACGACGCTACTCAAACAACGAATGACGTAACGACGTGATTTCGCGCAATGCACGGCGGGAAATTTGCAATCGGAGCATGCGCAGTTCGATTGCTGCGGGAACGCGCCTATTTTAAATCCTTCACGCCCCCTACTCGCGTAGATGGATTGCGACGGGAGAAATTCACTACGCCGCCGTTGTTTACTGGACAAAATCTACCTGGATTCCACGTAGAGCCAGGTAAAAAACGGCGGCGCAGTGTATTTCTGATACGCTACGAGAATCTAATTCTCTCTGAATCTGGCCCAAAATCTTCTGATGAGATTTTGGAGGAAGGTAGAGTAGGAGTAGGATAAATAATAAAGTTAAAAGTTCTGAAGATATGTTTATGAATTATAGCATTGAAATTGTATGAAGGAGAAGTAGGAGTGTTGTAGGCTTTACCAAGAAGTATATTTATAAAAGTAAGATGGCACATGATTAATAATCACTGATGTTCTCTGAACATTTGACATATTTCTAAAAAGCTCCAACCCTCTCCTATGTTAGTTAAAACTAAACCAAAGTTGGGCTGGAGTTTCCTGAAGGCAGGTCTAAGGAACATATTATTTTTAGGTAGTGCCCTTCTTCTCAGGGGCTATGCTGATCCTGAGGGACATGAACAACCATTAAAAATGCAACCTAGTTAGATGGGTTTTTTTTTCAATTCAATTGAGGCCTCGTACACACGACCGTTTTCCTCGACAGAATCGATCAAGAAACTTGGTGGCAGAGCTTTTTTGCCAAGGAAAACGGTCGTGTGTCAATTTCCTCGCCAGCCTGGTTTTCGTCGAGAAAGACGTTGGTGTGTATGCTTAGAAACCCGCGCATCTTCGGTAAAAATAGCGTTCGTAATGGAAATAGCACATTTGTCACGCTGTAACAGACTGAAAAGTGCAAATGTCTCTTGCCAAACTTTTACTTAACACGCAGTAACATGAGATTAGCAAAAGGATCCCCAAGGGTTGTGCCAGTGGAATCGAACTTCCCCTGCCGTCTATGTGTTGTACGTCACCGTGTTTGAGAACAAGGAGATTTGGTCTTGACAGTGTGTATGCAAAGACAGCTTGTCAAGTTTCTCAACAAGCCTAACAAGGAACTCGCTGAGGAAAACGATATGTCTCTTCTTACGAGTTCCTCGGTCGTGTGTACGAGGCCTCAGAGTTGTTTCCTTTTCGGGATGCACATTTTTTCAGATAATAAATAATCTACAATAAAATTGTTTGGAGGTGTTTTACCTGCCAAAGGATTTGTATTTATTAACTTGATCATGTAGTATAGATCAAATATTCTGCATTGTGGGTACAAAGAGAACAAGCCAAATACATGGATCAACGTTTTGTCAAACTGATATCCAATGAGCACTGCAGAGCGAAGGGTAAAGATGCAATATTGTTTCTAGAGTGTACCCCAGACCAACGCGAAGAATAATAAATCAGGGCAATGGGGGAGATTTACTCAAACTGATGCACTCAAAATCTGGTGCAGCTGTGCATGGTAGCCAATCAGCTTCTAACTTCAGCTTGTTTAAGTAAGCTTTGACAATAAAACATGGAAGCTGATTGGTTTCTATGCAGAGCTGCACCAGATTTTGCACTCTCCAGCTTTAGTAAATAAACCCCAATGAGTCTTGATGTCAAAAGTCATATTATAAGTGTGGGGCAAGTAGACCGGGATAGTCAACCAAGAAAGAAGTAAAAAGAAAGTGTGGGGAAATGTAGGAAGAAAAAGCAGAAAAAGTGGAAAAGATAATTCAATCAGTAAGAGATTTACATAGCTCTACCACACAACACATCATCACCAGTCATACCTCATTTACAGATCTCCTCCCCACTACAATCCAGCCAACAAATACGAAACAATGTGTTTTTTTAGCTCCACCCTTTGGGCAACTTCTGCTAATGTTGTGCTATGGTTAGCATTGCTTCTGAGCACGCGGAGCACTTTGGATAATCCAACATCACACATTTGTTGTGTACGGGCCTTAATACCAAGTCAAATTAAGGTACTTTCACTGCATGCATTTAAAAAAAATGCACATTCAAGGATCTACTATTTATTACACAGCTGCATTATTGTGTGTCTTTTATATGTGCCTGGAGTTCAGCTTTAAGTATCCCGCTTTTTTCAAATTATGGCACACTGCATTAGAAACAGATTTCCAAACCTTTCGACTAGTCAAATGTCACATACTGTATCAAGTTAGGAAACCCAGTAACCAAAGTCTACATTTGCAGCAGTGTATTAACAGTTGGATATGGTGTGGGGATTATTAAGATTAATCAAGATTTACAGTAACTGTGTCCATTTCTGTCACTTTTCAGCAGCTGTCACTGCGTAACCCCCCTTCCCTTTCACAGAGGAAATAAGACCCCATTCTAAATACAATTTAACCCTTTAAAGCTTGAGGTGTTTAATCGTTTGCAGAAAACAACTGGCCTAATACAGTATATTCACAGCGATCCACAGATCTTCATTTTACTCTAAGGCCTTGTACAGACGATTAAATCTGTCTGTTCAAATCGGTCGGACCGACCGATTTGAACAGATCTGTCTGCTGGTATTTTGGTTTGCTCGCGTGTACACACGAGCAAACCAAAATCCCCGCCAGCAGACAGCGCGGTGACGTGTCGGTGACGTGGTGGTGACGTTGTGGCCGCCACGTCACTGCACCAGGAAGTAAAACACTTCCGCGCATGCGTCAAAATCATTCGGCGCGTGTGCGAGAAGACATGTCTGCTGGTTAGCATACTAACCAGCAGACATGTCGGGCGGATGGGTTCCCAAATCGGGGTGGCCAAATCCGTCTGTTTGCCCGTACACACGATCGAATCTGTCTGCTGAAACGGTCTAGCAGACCGTTTCCAGCAGACAGATTTGAGTGTGTACGAGGCCTTAGGCCGCGTGCAAATCTATCTGCTGGAAACGGTCAGCCCGACCGTCCCAGCAGACAGATTCAATCGTGTCTACGGGCAAGCCGACGGATTTGGCCAGCCGACAGATTTTAAAGCATGCTTTAAAATCTGTCGGCTGGGAATCAGTCCGCCCGATATGTCTGCTGGTTAGTACGCTAACCAGCAGACATATCTTCTCGCACATGCGTCGAATGGATTCGACGCATGCGCGGAAGTAATTTACTTCCTGGTGCGGTGACGTGGCGGCGTCAACGTCACCGCCACGTCACCGCGATGTCTGCTGGCGGGGATTTTAGTTTGATCGTGTGTACAGCGATCAAACCAAAACGACCAGCAGACAGATTTGTTCAAATCGGTCGGTCCGACCGATTTGAACAAATCTATTTGCTCGTGTGTACGGGGCCTTAAGGGGACAGGATACTTAGCTCTAATTTTTCTCTTTTCTGCAATTGATTGCCAGCTTTTATTACCAGCTGAGCCCGCCAGGTACAGAAAAAAAAGGCACAGGCTTCCAAAATTATGTGGTGTTGAGTGAAAAGTCAGAGGGAGAGCCTTCTTTTGTACAAAGAAAGCACATATTTCATGAATGTACTCGGTGAAGTCGTTTTAGCAAGGTCTCCCCACTTTTTCTATTTTCTAGTGCCATATGCTGTAGCTTTGAAAAAAATAAGAAAATTCTCTTAACGTTAAGGAAAATTAATGAGCCATTTTAATGTGAAATGTTTATATGGCCTCAAATCCAAAAGCCTACATCGATTTCCTAAATGAGTCTACAGCCATGTTTTATGAATGCTGTTATAACTTGTGCTCCAGCATTTTTCATGGAAGCATGAGAGGAGGGGAGGAACTAAGTATGCCTGGCAGGTCAAAAATGGCATTCACAGTTTCCACCATGCTATCGAATTAGCTTCCATGGCAAGTTGGTAAGGACTGTGAAAACAAGCATTTGAATCCTCCTCTGTATTAGCAGAAGTAGACTTGCAGCCCTGTAAACTGTAAAGGAGTTCTTCGTTCGAGACATTACCAGTACAAAACACCTGCTTTATATACTTGTGGTCCAAGTGAAACACTTTAGTGAAAGTCTAGTATATCCTTGGTAAAGGACTGTATAGTCTACTTTTTTTGCCGAAACTTGATCTCTCATCTTCAACTTCTGTTAGCAGGGGGAACAGAATTTGAATACGATTATTGTCACAGTGGGGCCTTCTTAGCACAGAAGGTATTCATGTCATTTACATCAAATGTCCCAAAAATAAGAGGATTATTCATTTTCTTTTTTGGAATAGTGGGCAGAGCCAGGCAGATCATTGGATTTTCTGACTTTGGAAAACTGTATATACAGAACTGCAGGTATAACACAGACAGTCTAGAGGGGAGATTTAGATGTACTAGTAGGTTTAAATACACAAACAAATTGAAGCCAAACTCCAGATCACAGCTTATAATCAGTTTTTTAAATCAGATCCTTTTTACATTTTTATTTGCAAACAACATTGAGACAATACAGACAAATTATACAAACATTAAACAAAACACAACCCAAGAAAATAAAAAAAAAGGGACCCAAACGACCCCACCTGAACAACCCACATTTAGCACAGGCTGGCTCAGATTTAAATCCAATTGCATACAGAAATTGAGGAGTTCTATAGACTCTATGGGGAATAAAGATCTGTGTCAGTCTGTATAATGGAGAAAGAGACACCGGGGGCGAGGACTTAAGAATATCATCCCAGACCATCTCGGGGATAGAACCAATGGGCCAGATTCTTAAAGAAGTTGGCGTATCTCAAGATACGCAACGTAACTTCTAGGATGCGCCGGCGTATCTGTTTTCTGTATTCTGAAAGCAAGATACGCCGGAATTTTGCTAAGATCCGACTGGCGTGAGTATTTATGCTGGCCACTAGGTGGCTCTTCCGCCGATTTACGCGTTGAATATGCAAATGAGCTAGATACGCCGATTCACAAACGTACTTGCGCCCGGCGCATTATTTTTACGTCGTTTGCGTAAGCGTAAGTCCGGCGTAAAGTTACCTCTGCTATATGAGGCGTACATGAGGCGTAGGTATTGTTAAGTATGGACGTCGGGACAGCGTCAAATTTTCAGTAGTTTACGTTGTTTACGTAAAACGTTTGCGAATAGGGCTTTGCGTAAGTTCCGTTCAGGTCAAAACCAATGAGTATTTGTGGCGTAATTTTGAGCATGCGCACTGGGATACGTCCACAGACGGTGCATGCGTTGTTCGGAAAAAGCGTCAATTACGTGGGGTCACGATTCATTTACATGGCTCACCCCCTCTACCTGCCTATTTTGAATTAGGCGCGGTTATGCCGGTCCATTTACGTTACGCCACCGTAACTTTGGGCGCAACATCTTTGTGAATACGGCACCTGCCTCTCAAAGTTACTGCGGCATAGTGTAAATGAGATACGCTACGCTGCCGGAAAGATACGCGGCTGTACGAGAATCTGGCCCAATATCTTTTTCCCAAGCAGCAATACCCTATATGAAGCAGAGGTGAGACCTTTTGTTGATCCTGCCTGTACTATCTTATCAAGAACAATGATAGGGGGGAAAAATATCCTAGCAGAAGAGAATTGGGCATGTAAAGCATGTTTTAGGTGGAGGAATTGATAGAACCAATTAGATTGTAGAGAGAACTCTCTC
Source organism: Rana kukunoris (assembly GCA_029574335.1). NCBI lineage: Eukaryota > Metazoa > Chordata > Amphibia > Anura > Ranidae > Rana > Rana kukunoris. The sequence goes on from CM056055.1 coordinate 36,880,744, forward strand.
CTTAGATCTTCAAAGGTTGTTATTCCTAAATTTATAATCAGTTACAGCAAACAATTTTTTTTCCTTTTTGGGATAAATGTTTAATAAAAATTAAGTAAAAGCTGATCATTGTTGATCACCAGGTGAAACTAGAAGAAAGAAAGCCTAAAAATAAAATTGAATGCAGCTATCACATGTAATATTAATGGTAATCTGAAATATAATAAATGTTTGCTTTTGGGTTTTATACCACTTTAATGTACCTCTGCTGCAGAAAAGATCCATTATTGTAGGGCAGGCCTCACCTCACCTCACTTCAGCTTCCAGTTTCTGCTATAAAAAACTCCTCAATGACTTCCTGGTATACGTCTTGCAGAATGGGAAAACTGTTGACCTAATTTCAACACATCCTGCACCTGAACCCCCCTTAAGAAGATTTCTCTTGCACACCCCTGTAGTTCCAAGCTTCTTCAATGCAGTCTTTGTCAGTAAACACTTTTCTCACTGAATACTTAGCCAGTGTCCTCCTCTGCTGATGAATCCTTTTGTTCCTTATCCTCTTCTTGCTTAGATCGTTTATTTGCAGACTTTACAGAAGCTAAGTGCTCACATACCAGCCTATGTGATGCAGAGCTATAGTATTAATGACTGGAGAAGCGTGTTTCTGGAAGTCTGTAAAGCTCACCATAAACGAAACAATCTGATTATATCTGTATAGTGAAATGCCGGATGGTCAGGAGCATTCTCGTCCTGGAAGGACAACATATGATGACCCCCCACTCTTTCCCCCGGGGCGGGAGGGCTGTGATGAGCTGTATACAATCAGAGTAAAAAGGAAATACCGGTATTCCTCAGCAGGGACATCTGCACTGGCAATCAGGGCACTGATCACAAGTGTCCTGATTATCAGTTCAGCCCCAACAGTACCCTGGTGCTTCTCCGGGCTCTCCCGTGCAATCGGGGGCCCGGAGAAGGAATCGTCTGGCGCAGGCAGGAAGCATAGAGATGACTGGTGACCAGATGGTCACCAGTCATCTCTATGACCGTCGGAGGCCCGGGCGGGATGTGATGACGTCACGCCCGGGTACCTGTAAGTAAATAAAGCTGCGATTGCGGCTAGTGAGCAACACTGATCATGAGATCGGTGAAATTTTTTTTCACCGATCTCATGCTTTCCAGCCTGGAGGAGAGATGTGGGGTCTTATTGACCCCGCATGTCTCCATAAAGAGGACCTGTCACACACATGTTTACATTCCTTGTAATAGGAATATAAAGTGATAAAAAAAAAGTGTAAAAAAAAAAAGTAAAAAAATTTTTTTTTTTTTTTTAAAACGCCCCTGTCCCCGGTAGCTTGCGCGCAGAAGCGAACGCACGCATAAGTCCCACCAACATATGTGAAAACACAGTTTAAACCACATATGTGTGGTATTGCCGCGTGCGTTAGAGTGCCAGCAACACTTCCAGTACTAGATCTTCTCTGTAAATCTAAACTGGTAACCTGTAAAAAATATCAAAGCGTTGCCTATGGAAATTTTTTAAGTAACAAAGTTACATGTTAGGTATCTATTTACTCGGTGTAACATAATCTTTCATATTTTACAAAAAAATTGGGCTAACTTTATTGTTTTGTAATTTTTTTAATTCATGAAACAATTTTTTTTCCGAAAAAAAGGCGTTTGAAAAATGATTGCGCAAATACCGTGCAAGATAAAACGTTGCAATGACCGTCGTTTTATTCCCTAGGGCATGGGTCCTCAAACTATGGCCCTCCAGTTGTTCAGGAACTACAATTCCCATCATGCCTAGTCATGTCTGTGAATGTCAGAGTTTTACAATGCCTCATGGGATGTGTAGTTCTGGAACAGCTGGAGGGCCATAGTTTGAAGATCCCTGCCCTAGGGTGTCTGCTAAAAAAATATCTATAATGTTTTGGGGTTCTGCATAATTTTCTAGCAGAAGAATGATGGTTTGTACATGTAGGAGAGAAGTACCAGAATAGGCCCGGGATTGAGGTGTGTATAAAAGCCCGGTATTGAAGTGGTTAAAGGCATCCATGGACTAGGTGAACAGTAAGAAATATGTACGGTGCATTGGGATTGTTTTGGCAGAAAAGACATTAGTAAAGGCTTTTGTTTATTATGGAAAGTAACATTCTTCCTGAAAAGGTGAACTTAGCCTTAAACTACCCCCACATAGATCCCTGTTAATTTGTTTTTGTTTTCCTCAGGTGGATGCTTTACGGCTGAGGCTGGAAGAGAAGGAATCATTTCTGAACAAGAAAACCAAGCAACTTCAGGACCTTACAGAGGAGAAGGGCACCTTGGCTGGGGAGATCAGAGATATGAAAGACATGCTCGAAGTCAAAGAGAGGAAAATTAACGTCTTACAAAAAAAGGTACTGTTTCCACAACCGTGAGTTCTTCCTAAAGCTGATCATACACATTGGAATATGATTTCATCCAGCGTGTGTGATTCTGTGCACATTGTAGTAGGCCTATTTTCCTGGTCTTAGGAAAGCGTAAAACTTGGTGACCTCTTCTAGGTTTGACGTGTTGTGCATTCAGAGTTTTGCCTCGTACACACAATCGGAAATTTCGACCGTGTGTAGGCCCCATCAGACATTTCATGTTGGAAATGAGCTGGTTCTCACATTTTCAGATGGGAAAAGTTCTTGTTGGAAATTCCGATCGTCTGTATCCAATTGCGACGCACAAAAATCCTACACATGCTCGGAATCATTGAACTTGTTGTACGTCACCGCGTTCTTGATGGTCGGAATTTCACACAACATTTGTGTGACCGTGTGTATGCAACAGTAGTTTGAGCCAACGTTCTGTCGCAAAAAAATCCACAGTTTTTTTTGTCGGAAATTCCAATCGTGTGTACGCGGCATTAGCCTTTTGGTCACCATTGTAAGAAGTAGTTATTTGGGTGGTTTGGCCTTTCTCCCCTGACACTTATCATTAGCATGATGTACTTTTCTATAAAACTGCTGTACACACATCACATTGCAAGAGATTATCAGTTGCAGGGATGTGACCACTTGTGGCACCAAGAACCATTCCATGGTCAAGTTAGCTTAGGTCACACATCTGAAATTTAGTTGAGGACCAACTGAACCTCTTAATCATGACTGTGGGCTTTACGCACTAAAGCCGTCAAAAACTTTTCAGAATGTTTGTTCGATTTACTAATGATCTTTTGGGTCAAATTGACTAGTTTTTGAACACAAATTTGAAGGAGAATGGAAAATCTTTGCTCAACAAACACAATTCTAACTGTAATTATGCTTTCTGTTTGAAAAAAAAATCTTATATATCATAGGCAAGCACACGGGGTGTGCCGGTTTTGCCTGGGCACACCCTAATCACCCTGAGCACCAGTGGTGTATCATAATGGGTGCAAGTGTGTGTGGGGCGCACTGTCCCCTGCCACACACTGCACACATACAGTATAAAATCTGTCCTATTGTGATAACAGTGGTAGATCCACTGCTGCTAATCCCTTCTGTCATTTCCGATCCTGGGAGCTGGGGGTGGGTGTATTGTACTGTGAGCCACAACATGCCTCCTTACAACAGCTCTCCCGGCGACTTGCACAGAACCCGCCCTGCCCTGTATATTTCTATGGGAGCAGAGGAGGGGAGGGGGGATCTGCACAAGCCACACTAGTATGGTCATAGCAGCCTGCACTCTCCACACAGTGTAAGTAGCTGCTACTCTATTTTGGTGGAAGTGGAAAGAGAGCTCTATTGGGGGTGGTGGAGGAGGAGCTCTGCCCTACTTAGGTAGGTGGGCGGAGGGGAGATGTGAGATGTGCTCTCTTGGACTCTGCCCCTGTACACAGCGTATGCCTGAACTCTGCCCCTGTACACAGCTAACTCCTGAACTTTTCCCTTGGTACCCAGTGTACTCCTAGACTCTGCCCCCTGTACACAGCGTACCCCTGAACTCTGCCCACTGTACACAGTGTGCTCCTGAACTCTGCCCCCTGTACACAACATACTCGTGCACTCTGCTCCCTGTACACAGCATACTCCTGAACTCTGCTCCTCGTACACAGCATACTCCTGAACTCTGCCCCCTGTATGCAGAATATTCCTAACCTTTACCCCCTGCATGCAGCATATTCCAGAACTCTGCCCCCTGTATGCAGCGTACTCATGAACTCAGCACTCAGTACATAGTACACTCCTGAAGTCGGCACTCTGTACACCATGTACCCAGCAAGGGCTACCTAAAGCCACCAAAAGCTACTTAAAAGCACACCCAGTTTTTGACTCAGTATGCTAAGTGCCACGTGTTCTTTTCCTCTTGCAGGATGACCCAAGTTATGATCTTGCAAATTATTAGTCTTTTTGTTTGTGTCTGAATGTAAGGCAACATATATATATATATATATATATATATATATATATATATATACGCACACATACAAAGACATGTATGCTTACATATACTATATTATCAAAAGTATTGGGATGCTTGCCTTTACACGCACATGAACTTTAATTGCATCCCAGTTTAGTCCGTAGGGTTCAGTAATGAGTTGGCCCACCCTTTGCAGCTATAACAGCTTAAATTACTCTGGGAATGCTGTCCACAAGGTTTAGGAGTGTGTTTATGGGAATGTTTGACCATTCTTACAGAAGCACATTTGTGAGGTCAGGCACTGATGTTGGACGAGAAGGCCTGGCTCTCAAACTCTGCTTTAATTCATCCCAAAGTTGATCTATCGGGTTGAGGTGCAGGCCAGTCAAGTTCCTCTACCCCAAACATGCTCACCCATGTCTTTATGGACTTTGCTTTGTGCACTGGTGCACAGTCATGTTAGAACAAGAAAGGGCCATCCCCAAACTATTCCCACAAAGTTGGGAGCATGAAATTGTCCGAAATGTCTTGGTATGCTGACACCTTAAGAGTTCCCTTGACTGGAACTAAGGGGCCAAGCCCAACCCCTGAAAAACAACCCCACACCATAATCCCCCCTCCACCAAATGGTTTGGACCAGTGCACAAAACCAGGTACATAAAGACATGGATGAGCGAGTTTCAGGTGGAGGAACTTGACTGATCTTCACAGAGTCCTGACCTCAACCCAATAGAACACCTTTGAGATGATTTAGACCAGAGACTGCAAGCCAGGCCTTCCCATCTATCATCAGTGCCTGACCTCACAAATATGCTTTTTGAAGAATGGTCAAACATTCCCATAGACACACTCCTAAACCTTGTGGACAGCCTTCCCAGAAGAGTTGAAGCTGTTATAGCTGCAAAAGGTGGGCCGACTCAATATTGAACCCTATGGACTAAGACTGGGATGCCATTAAAGCTCATGTGTGTGTAAAGGCAGGCGTCACAATACTTTTGTCAATATAGTGTATTTTGTGTTCCATCCGTGCATGTAGTTGTTTACCTGGAGTTTATCTTTTACAGATGCAAATACACAGCGATTTACTTTTCTTTATGTAGAATTATTTATGTTCTGCCTCTTTCCCAAAGCTTTCTAGGAAAATAAAGGAGATAAATTTTACTTATCAGCAGGGCAGGGAAATGGCGTTTGCCTTTCAAGTTGAAACCATTTGGTATAGCTGCATAGAATTTGACACATTCCAGTGCTGTGGCTGCCAGACACATCCTTTGAGCTCAGGCTCCTGTGGAAGATGCTGTATATAAAGCCACATTAATTTACTGCTTCTTCTATTTCTTCTCCTATGCTGTAATAAATTGATGCGCATTCAAAGAATAGAAGCTAGATGATTACTTCCTCATCTAATCTGAACAATAATTGAAATAGTCATATTTAATTTTCTATCTCGTTTCTTGTCAGTGCTCTTTCCGACTGCCTTCCCTTATTGACTTACAGCTCTAGGCATCTTTCCTTTCAAGAAGAGAATGAGAAATAATTGCTGCTTTGTTGTGCGCTCCAGCTGAGCTGTTTAATGGTTCATTACGACAAACTGTGGCAGTGCCATTGCTGGCCTGGAACGCGTCCCCGATACGTTTCATCCATAATGCAACATCATAAAAATAGGCCCGCCCGGGGAGAAGGAGCCAGAGGAAAGTTAAGGAGTGATCCCGCCAAAGTGTTGCTGTTTCAGCACATTTAATTACTCCAGTGTTTCCCAAAAAGGCCATCTCAGAAGTTTGGATTGTTTAACCTTTCAAAGGTTCATCTTAGTTATTTTAGCTTTGTTAGTAGATTAATCACATGCATAATGTTCTCTGTGTTTTCTTTCTGTGTGCATAAATCAAGTTGGTTCACTGTTTATTCAAACTCTTTTCATTGTTGTCAAGGTTGATTTATAAAAACAGGCTTTTGGTATTGCAAAATCTATGTTTTTACATTCTAACATGTCCATATAAGGCTAGGTTCACACAATACGACTTTGATCGGACTTTTAATGCGATTATGTAGTGCTGCTTGGATGCAACTTTGATACAGTTGGGAAATTTTGTGGGGCCAAAATTGCACTGGACGCACACCAAGTAGTACAGAAACCTTTTCCAAAATCGTTCCCTGCTGAGTCGACTTGATGTGATCAGACCCCATTGAAAACAACGTTATTTCCCTTGTCATGAGATACTATGCATTTTACCGTAAGTCATATTTGAAATTGCACGAGTATAAACCAGGCCTAATACACATCCTTATTACAGGGGAGAACTAATTAATGTAGAATTCAGGAGCCAGTCAGTTTAAGTCCAGCAAGCCTTTTAACCCCTTTGCGCTGGTGTCTCCCAGCCCTTTAAGAGGTTACAGATGCCAGGAAGTGGGGCAGGGTTTATGATCACATGACTGCCATGATTGGCTGTCATGGCGATCAAGTAATTGTAAAGTAAAAATAAGCGATTGTGAGCAACCAGTAACTGTGCAGTGCGTGCGTTCTTGGCACAGCTGTGTAGGCTTAGTTGTACGCAACATATTTGCGTACTGTCAGCACCTAGGGGTTAAAGTATAACTAAACGCACAACCTTTTTTTAGTTTTAGATAAGGTAAAGAGCAGTGGTGATAACAATTTTTTTAGGGGGGAAAACAATGCACCCACCACTCCTCAGGGCGGGTTGGTCGGTCGGTGCACTTACCTCAACCACGGGCGGCTTCCCTGGCTCTCCTCCACAAACATCATGAGAGGGCAGCTCCTTCCCCTGTTCGGCGGCTTCCAGCTCCTCGCTCCTCCTCGGCGGCCAATCAGAAAGCTTCTTTTTTTGACCAATTGGGAAATGCGCCTCACACCCGCACTTCCTGATTGACGGAGAGGCGATTAAGTGTTAGAATAGCGAATATTACCTGGTCACACCATTCCCCTGTAGTGGTTACATTGACTTCCCTGCGTTGCCCTACTGCTTCCTATACTTGGCGTCTAAATGAGTCCCACCTCAGTAATCCGGCTACATGCCAGGATATTGAAATTGCGCTGAAAGAATTTTTTTCTTTGAACGATCCGTCGCACACTTCTTCTATGTGCACATGGGCCGCACATAAAGCTACGATCAGAGGCATTTTGATCCAGATAGCTGCCAGGTATAGGAAACATTACAAGGCCCTACTGAAGCAAAAAGAGGTAGAGTTAGCTGCCCTACTGAAGGAACACAAACGTAATCCCCACCTTGACTTAAGAGACAGAATTGAGTCTGCCCGTTTGGAATTAAACATCTGCCTTACTACGACGGCAGAAAAACAACTACGCTGGACTCAGGCACGATTTTACCCCCAATCTGATAAGCCAGGTAAATTGTTGTCAACCAGGTTGGCCCCTAGGCGGCCCCCTCCCCATGTCCCTAAAATCAGAAAATCCGACGGTTCCTTTACTCAGAATCCTGAAATGGTACTGCGGGAATTCCAAGCTTTCTATCATAAGATATATAATGATGGTAGGGACTCGGGTCAACGGGAGTTCGACACATTCATTGAACACCTGCCTATCCCGTCCTTAACGGAGGACCACAGAACCTTCTTAGATAAGGACATCACAGTCGAGGAGGTTTTGGCTGCTATCAAACAGGCCCCCAAGGGTAAAGCGCCAGGACCGGATGGGTTCACGACCCTTTATTATAAAAAAATTTCCACCTTACTGGCCCCCTCTCTAGTGCGAGTCTTTAGGGACATACAGAAAGGCGGCCCCATAGACACTGATTCCAACAGAGCCTTCATAACCCTTATTCCCAAACCCCACAAGGACCATAGTGATGTGGCCAACTACCGACCAATATCCTTGATCAACACAGATCTAAAGCTACTCACGAAAATATTGGCAAATAGGATGTTGACCTTTTTAGCCGACTATATTCACCCTGATCAGGTGGGCTTTCTACCACACAGACAGGCAGCTGACCAGACAAGGAGGGCGATCGATCTTATTTCCATTTTACGCTCGTCATGGGATGGGGGAATACACCGCAAGGGGATGCTGCTATCCCTAGATATCCGCAAAGCATTTGACTCCTTGTCATGGCCCTTCCTATTTCGAGTATTGGATAAATGGAACTTTGGCCCGACCTTTTTGGCATCACTGCGATCACTATATAGCTCTCCGTCGGCTCAAATACTGCTGAGAGGCCACAAATCTGACTTGATACCGATCTCTTCGGGTACTAGACAGGGATGCCCATTATCCCCCATTTTATTTGTGATAGCCTTCGAAACCCTAGCGATAGCGATCCGTCATCACCCTGATGTCATGGGTATAGTAAGTGGGGGGAAGAATCATAAGTGTGCATTATTTGCGGATGATCTTCTTCTGTTCATCACATCCCCCCACGTCTCCATACCAAACCTTCTGTCCCTATTAGACCGATTCGGTAAAATTTCCGGCTTACTAGTGAACCAGGACAAATCAGAGGCTTTGAATATAAACCTATCGACTTCAATCCTAGAGAGTATTAAATCCCAATTCCCTTTTAAATGGCAACAATCGTCCCTTTCTTATTTGGGCATTAATTTGACCTCCGATGTGTCCACGTTATATAAGACTAACTACCCGCCCCTGTTTGCCCGCCTAATTGAGGACGTGAAGACATGGTCCGATGTGAACCTGTCCTGGTTGGGCAGAATTGCATCTGTTAAGATGACTGTTCTCCCACGGCTATTGTACTACTTCCGGGTCCTGCCAATTCAAGTCCCCGCTTCCGACATACGCCGCTTTCAATCAAAGATTTTCCAATACATTTGGGGTCCAAAAGGTCCTAGAATAGCTCGGACAACATTGCACGCACCCAGGGAAGAGGGGGGTTTGGGAGTGCCTGAATTTCGTAAGTATTACATGGCAGCTCAGTTGACTCAACTACTTCAATTGCACAGCCGACAATATTGCCCTGAGTGGGTCTTACTGGAGGCTCAAGCGTGTGCTCCATTAGCAATAGACCTTGTCCTGTGGACATCACCTAAACACCGCAAAGCGATCTTGAGCCCAACACTCTCTCATTCCCTCAATGTTTGGGAAATGGGATGTAGAAGATGGGCTCTGAGGTCCGCACACACTCCAGTGGCCCCACTCTTTGGCAACCCCCTTTTTCCCCCAGGTAGGCGTCCCGACGGATTTAGGTGGTGGGTTAACAAGGGTTTATTACGAATAGGCGATTACCTTGACCACAGAGGAATACGCCCATCATCACATTACACAGGTAGCTTGGAGATGCCTTCCTCTGAGAGCTTTCGTCTACGGCAAATTCAGCATTTTCTACGCTCTCTAGAGAACAAAGGGTTTGACTTGACCACGCGCACCGCCTTCGAGAGTAGGTGTATGCAGGACTCTGCTCTCCGGGGGGGCATCTCCGTGCTCTATAAACAGCTCTCCTCACCCCCAACTAGGCTTCCATATCAAGTGGCATGGGAAAGGGACCTGAATATTAGCCCTGAGGCAGGGGATTGGCGTAAATGGAGTACGAGAATCCACAAAGGCATACTCAATGTGGCCCTGATTGAGGCGGGTTACAAAGTACAGGCCAGATGGTACCTGGTACCAGAACGCCTCTCCAAAATGTTCCCGGGTGCCTCGGCCCTCTGCTTCAGGGGTTGTGGACAGATGGGCACGCCACTCCATGTGTGGTGGACGTGTCCCAAGGTTTCTGGATCAGGGTCCACGCGCTTATTTTCTCGATCACAATGGTGAACATCATCAAAGATGCCTCAGTCGCCCTCCTTAACAAGCCAGTGGACAATATTCCCAGGCATACGCAGACTTTGATATTTTATATATTTCTAGCTGCTAAAATAGCTATCGCATCAGCATGGAAAAGCCCCGTTGTAGACTTAACGTTGTTGAAACGTAAATTAAATTGGATTATGTTGAATGAGAAAATAGTGAGCGTTTTAAATGACAAACAACCCCTTTTCGAAAAAATTTGGTCGCCCTGGCTCACTTATTTACAGGCCCCCGAGACATAAAGATACCCCCCCCTTTTTTTTTTTTCTGATGATTGATCGGAGATTCCCGGATGGACACACTCCTCTCTCTTCTTCTTCTTTTTCTTCTTTCTTCTACTCCTAGGGCTTTACCTTCACAAACTTTCTGAATTCCCCCCCTACCCCCCCCCCCTTTTTTTTTTTTTTATTCTATTGGTTAACCTGGACCTCTTCCATTATGTTGGTAATTACAGGTTCCCCTATTGGGGACAAATGGCTTAAATAAACGTTGAATGTACGTTATTTGTTGCTTTCACGCTGCCCAGATTCTCTTGCTGCGAAGTTACTCAAACCGGAATTCTATTCAATGGCCTAGTTACTCTAACTATCTGAACCGTGTTGCCTATTAAAATGTTTTTTTTTTATTTATTTTTATCTTTTTAATATTGAATACAGATCCGTGGAATTTCAATGTCTTGATACTGTTTGCTGATTGGCCTCCAGCATTCACTGTATTATGCAGTGGGCCGCAATTCGGGACCTATCCTGTGAGTGGGGTCCATATTATTATTATTATTACCATTCTTTTAGTTTGTTAACCAGAATTATTTTATTTTGTTCTTTATTGTGTTTTGTTCATTTTCCCTTTTTTTTTTTCCATACGACTTTACACTTGCAGAGCAAGCGAGGATTGTTCGCTGCTCTACCTGTTCGAACTTTAATCCTTTTCTTGAAAAACTAATAAAAACTATTGAAAGAGAATAGCGAATATTAATTCGCTATTCCAACAAACCTGGATGGGCTCCTATTTTGAAGCCTAATAAAGCCTCTGGCCTTAACCAGGTGCTTAAAAAAGACCCTCGCCACTGTAATTCATGCGCCCGGCATCCTGAAAGGGGCCGGACACATGAATAGGGGGTGGCGGCGGAGGAGGTTCACCCTTTCTATTTGTGCTGTTTACCATTATCATTGAAAGTAAAAGTAAAACAAAATTAAAACATTTTGGGTTGTTTCCAGAAAAGTATAAGGGGGAAAATCTTCCAATGGGGACACTAGTTCTGGCGACCTGGATATCCCCAAGGAATTCCCTTAATTTGCAGGAATTTACTTTAACTTCTCTTTGACTATGGGGCAGGAAGTGAAGGGAGATTCCCACATTGGGACACAGATGGCAAAAATCTGACAGGGGTTAAAAACCCTCCCACCAGTTCAGCTCCAGAGCATTTCTTTTTAAATTTTTCACATGCATGTAAAAATCTTAAATTATGGCAATAAAATAACAAAAACCCCAGAACATGATATATTTTCTGAAAGCAGAGGCCCTGTAGGATAAGAAGGTGATAGTTTCAAATTTTTGTGCACCTGTTTATTAAATGCAAATTTTCAAGAAAAAATATAATAAAATCAATAAAACACCATATAATACCCATTCTTGGTTAAAATATAAAAGATAAGATTGCATCCAGTAAATAGATACCAAACATTCCATGTCTTAAAATTGCATATGCCCGCCATATCGCCAAAAAAAATGGTGCCCAAAAATCCTCATAGCTGATGCTTTAAAAGGCTTTAGAGCTCACCCAGTTTAGAGTTGGCTAGTAGCTCTTGTTCTAGAATTATTGTTCCCAACCTGACATTTGTGGCGATATGTCACATGTGTGGTGCCATCCTGGTTTACATGCAAGAGCACACCCTGGGCTTGGGTTTGCGCAGGTGTGCGGGGCTACAGGGATTTTCAGTAATTTATATATATATTAGGCAGGTGACAGGTACTCTTTATGGAGACATTAAGGTTTTAATATACACCAATGTCTCCCCTGCCCTTCACATCATCTAACAAAGCACAGATCGGCTTGGTTAGAAGTGTCCCCTGGCTGTGCTGACCAGGAAAGGGTGCACCTGAAATCGGAAGTAACATCAACGTGACAAAACGGATGTTTTTAAACATTGGTTACTATCTGTCCAGTTAAATCGTTCAGGAGAGGTTTTAAAACGTCCTGTGTACATTAAGCCTAAGGCAAATTTTTGGTAACAGTATAAGGTTTTAACCAGTAATAATAGTATTCCTTTTTTTATAAGACAAGGTGGAGAGCATGATGTCACCACCTGCCACTCCACCTCATGTAATCACAGAACGCTTTGTATACATTAACAAAATGTAAAGCATTCTCTGAATAGCATCCATGCTGAATGTTCAAAATGGAGCATACATAGTTACATTAGGCCAAGCTGGAGCAATGTAACTATTTAAAAATAAACCATGCGTGGAATTTTTTCTTAAAGTTTTACTAAATCCACAACAGTCAATTTAATATGTATATGCAGTAAAGCATGCTTGTTATACTCACTGGGGAACCAAAGGGGTTAATGCTCTGCATTGTGTAAAAAAGCTGTTTGATTCTGTCTTCTATTATCCTTCCCTTCCTCCACTGTCCCTAAACCATCTCCTGATAGAACAGAGGCTAGGGGTCAAGCTTCACAGTTTGGTGTGTATTGCTATATATTTTTTTTCTTGGGAGAGGGCATGTGATCACCACCGGGCCAACCAGCACTGTCCAGATAGAGGGTCAGGGGTCCTGCAGCCTCATAGGAAATCAGGGGAGAATAAAAACTCCTCCTACAAGCTTTTCCCAGACACTGATATAAGTCACAAGACTGCTATAGATTGCTGATGAGAAAAGGTATTTAGCAGTTTATATTTACTAAAATAATTGCATTTCCACGTTCTGTGTACTGTGGGAGACCAAATATAATGAATGCAGGGTCCTGAGTTTAGTAACACTTCATCTATATGAGCTCTTTGGACATACTGTGTACATCCAAAGAGTGAGGTTTAAGCGCAAGTTGATGACTATAATAGCTGATGGCTGCTGTGAATTAATGAAAAAATAATAATTACTGTAATCTCCACTACCCTGAACACACCTACAAATGCAAATGCTTGCCCAATGTGTGCATGTGTATGAAAACCAAGATCCCACCACACATGTGAGTTATTGCTGCAAACATCAGAGTGATAACAATAATTCTAGCACCAGAGCTCAGAGTTAACTCTAAACTCATAAGCTGTAAAGACGTTTAAAGCACCACCCTTGGAGTTTTTTGGGTACCATAGTTTTTATCGATATCATGAGCACATGCAATTTAAGAAGTGACATGTATCTATTTACAACCTCATCTTTTATATTTTACCAAAAGTTGGGTATTATTATGTGTGTGTTTGCACTAAAATTTATTTTATTAATTTTTTTACTAAAAATATGTGTTTAATAAAAAGTTGTGTCAATTTAATGCGACGTAAAGTGGTTGTAAACCCTATAAAAAAAAACAACCTGTAAGGCCTTGTACAGACGATTAAATCTCTCTGTTCAAATCGGTCGGACCGACCGATTTGAACAGATCTGTCTGCTTGGATTTTGGTTTACTCGCGTGTACACACGAGCAAACCAAAATCCCCGCCAGCAGACAGCGCGCTGACGTGTCGGTGACGTGGCGGTGACGTTGACGCCGCCACGTCACCGCACCAGGAAGTAAAACACTTCCGCGCATGCGTCGAAATCATTCGGCGCGTGTGCGAGAAGACATGTCTGCTGGTTAGCATACTAACCAGCAGACATGTCGGGCGGACGGGTTCCCAGCCGACAGATTTCAAAGCATGCTTTGAAATCTGTCGGGTGGCCAAATCCGTCTGTTTGCCCGTACACACGATCGAATCTGTCTGCTGAAACGGTCTAGCAGACCGGTTCCAGCAGACAGATTTGATCGTGTGTATGAGGCCTAAGACAAAAGCATAATGAGCTAGTATGCATAGCCTTGTAGGAAGTGCCCTATTTGTAAGATTAACACTAATAAATGTAGAAGGCCAGAATCCTTAAAGTCTTTTTTCACTGGAGGACAGTTCCCTATAAAGCCCTTTATTACATGTACATCAAAAGAATGTGGTATACGTTGTTCGGTGTCCATGCGGGCTTCAATATATTGGCCCCACTATTCGCTTGCTTCACATGAGGCTGAATGAACATGTGGCCGATATAAAGAAATGATTTCCGAAACATAGCCTGTCTAAGCACTACGATTTATGCCACAATCGAGATCCTAGTATTCCTTGGGATTGATTATTTTAAACACTGAAAACAGTATCTGCTGGGAGTCCGAGGATGAGAGAACATCCTTGATAGGCATTTCTCAGCAGACACAGTTCCGCCTATAACGGAAGGGACCAAGAGGGGACCGCAAGTTTTAAACAATGAATGGACGCCCACAGTCTGTCAATTTCAGGTACACTGACAATGGGAACAGTGACAATGGGCACAGTGACAATGGGCATAGTGAGGATTGGCTAAGTGATGATAGGCACAGTGAGGATTGGCACAGTGATGATGGGCACAGTGACGATGGGCACAGTGAGGATGGGCACAATGAGGATTGTCACAGTGAGGATGGGCACAGTGAGGATGGGCACAGTGAGGTTGGCACAGTGAGGTTGCAGTGGGCACAGTGAGGTTGCAATTGGCACAGTGAGGTTGCAAATGGGCATTGTTGACCCTCTTTTCCGCTTACAGTAGCTGCTGCATTCTCACCCTCGGCTTATACTAATCACCACAGCCATTTCATCTGAGGGAAATCCTGAAAACTTGACCTGTTGGTGTGCCTTGAGGACTGGAGTTGAAAAACACTGATCTAAAGGTCCAATGGGCCCAATCCTCCCTGCAACAGGCAGCTCAAGGGTTAATTACTCCAATCCTTCCTTGCAAGCAACCATACTCAAAGAGAAAAGAATAGAGGGCACATAGTGTACACTGATGGACTTTATTGCCCAAATCCACACTTTTAAAAACTTTAACAAGCTAGTCAGAAGAATCTACTTGTATCATACAGAGAACTTGCTATATCGTAGAATCATTTTATTTTAAAATATTTTTATATGATAACAGTGAGCACTGTGATTTTTCCTTCTCTTTGAGCTATTGTTGTTTTGGGAAGAAACAGTGGATGAGAATAGACTTTTTCTGTTGTAAAAGCTCTAAGGAGAGTGATATAGGCAGGGGCGGACTGACCATTGAGGCACCCGGGCACTGCCCGAGGGCCCCATGCCACTAGGGGGCCCCATCAGGGTTGCCAGGCTCAGTAAAACCAGGGACAGTATGTAAAAACCTGTGTTTTTTTTTTACATCTGTTCCTGATATGTCCGAAACGACATGCTTTTGATGTGAAAATCCCGAGATTTTAGCTGCCCCGCCTCTGTACTGCCTCCTGGCATGGTGGCCATCTGTAAGCCCGGGGGCCCCATAATCTTCTATTGCCCGGGGGCCCCATGAGTTGTCAGACTGCCCCTGGATATAGGCACACAGATTTAGTGAATGTTACCTCATATTCGTTGGGAATCTAACTGAATATAGAATCCAAAGACATTTAGTATTAGTTTTAGTGTTTAGTTTTTATGTACAGTATTTTTATGTTTTAGCAAATTTAAGGTATAGGTGGTCATTCTGAGTTATTAGCGCTTCACTGTTAATTTTGTTTTGACTTTTACAATCCAAGTTTCTCTTGGGAAAAGGTTACTTAATAGAGCATGTGGGAGGGTGCATTTCTAGTCTAGTCATTGGTGTACAAAAGTCCAAATGAGAACTCAGAGGTTACATAGTCTTCATTTATATCCCTTTTAGCAGACTGTTATTCCACCGAATACTCCCAGCCATTAGACATCTTTCATTCTTAGATGCTCCATAATATATAAAACTTAAGGAGTGCATACTCCGGTATACAAGCTGGTCATTTTTCATGAATCTAGTTTTACTAATTCTTGGTTTTATCACCATCTGAAGAGCTAGAAGGATGATCTCGCCATATAAAACGCTCAGTGAATTTGAGCGCCCTACAGATTTATAACAAGCACTACAGAAAAATATAATGTCTTGGAAAAGTATACTGAAGTTTTAGTGTTCTTTACTCTACGCCAGGAACTCCAACCTGTTCTCCTGGCCATGGAGACTACATTAGGGATCTCTTTTACATCTGGAAAGGAAGGTGTAGGACCAGACAAGCAAAATACTGTGGGCCATCCCTGATAGTTTCCATATGGAAAGGATGGTAATGGGCTTGTAATGGGAGAAGATAGAGCAGAGAGGGAGATAAACAGAGAAGAGAAATGCATTATATCATTATGTCATATCAGTGCAGAATTCCTGGAATAGCAGACAAGCTGTTACGGTCCAGATCTTATGCTCTGTGCACCGACCCATTCCAGTTGCATAACGTTTATTTGTTAAAGATCCCTTTGGAAGTGGATATTTTTTGGGGTCTCCTAAAGTGTATCTTGCTGTACATACATTTCAATATTTTGCAAAATACAACACAATGTTAGACTAAGCCATGACTTTTTAAAATAAGTGATAGATAGTAATAATAAGTAATTGCAGTATGTATATTATTATGTATGTGTGACCATGTCTCTACTCTGAGTGTACAGTTACAAATATGTCCTATAGCTGGCCAAACTGGAATAGTTAGGCAATTTACTAGCTTAAATCCTAGCTTTAAAAAGGGCTACAAATTGTTAATATATTTGCATAAGCAATTTGTCATTTTGATATAATAAAACATTACTTTTCCAATGTAACCTGCAGCCAGCTGCATAACTGCCTAAACATTAAAATGTCACTACCTTGCAAGAATGGCAAAAATTTGTAGAGGAGAGTTCCCAAAATGCTTCCTTCATGTTTTAGAAGTCCGAATAGAGCTTTAAGTTTTAAAAGGTAACTCCAAAAAAAAAAGAGCATGGGTTTTTGTTTTCTTGAAGAGGTACGGCCAACAGTAAAATCTTCAGCATCTGAGTTAGTTCTTGGTTTCCTCTACCTTCCATCTTGTGGTGCTATGCCAACCACTAAGTCACTACCTTTAGGCTTCATCTTCTGAAATCCTTTATCAAACATACCAATAATATTTTTTACAGTGCTTTTATTTTCATTCTGCCTGCTAATGCTTCTAGTTATAACTGTCAAAGTGTGATGATGTCGGCTCTCATCTTAGCTTTCAAGCCCGCAAATGGCTGTCATACGTTTTCACATGTGCACCATGGCAACTGCAGATCTAAATAGGGGCTAAAATGGCACCATCTTCAGGAGGGTTTTGTTCCATGTTAAATGCTTATAGTTCGCACATTACTGTAGCTCCCTCTTTCTAGTACACTTGATTGGTATACTGGATGAAGAATATTCTTGCAAGAAACTTTGTTTATGGCTTGCAAAGCCGTAGCTATTAAAGCAATTGTAAAAATAAAAGATAAATAAAATAATAAAAAGCATGACTATACTCACAGAGTAGCTGCAAACCTCCGCTTCCCATAGGGGCACTTGTGCATACTCGCTCCTGAGCCCTGCTGCTTTGTTCATTGACACAAAAAGCGGGACTCGGCCAAACTCCAGCCCCCCCACTTCCTTGTCACTGGCTTTGGCTCTAAACCTATGGCTCCCGATGCCCTAGAAAAGCCAGCAAGACCCAGAAGTGAGGGGAGAGAGGAGCTGCAGATGTGCACAGCCCTGGATCATATGAGGGCTCAGATAAGTAAAGGGGGGGGGGGTGCTGATGCCTAAACATGTTTTACCTTAAAGCGGAATTACATCCAAAAGTGGAACTTCCGCTCATATGATTTCCCCCTCTGGTGCCATAATTGCCACCTTTCCAGGGGGGTGGGGGGGGGGCGGGACAGGTATCCTTTCCCACTTCCGGGAGTACGGAAAGTTATGAAAGTTATATATTGGAATATAAACTGAATAATCACCTATGTAATTTTATTTGCACATTAGGTTTTGGGTCACCCCTCCCCCAAGCTTTGAAGTTATAAGTATCTCACTCAGTGTATGTGACTTCTTGGCAGAGTGTTATGTACGTAACAAAACCACACAATTTTAATTTTTTTCCTTATAAACATATTTGTACTCAGATTTTTTTTTATTGTTTTTTTATACAATTACTATAGTTGTGAACATGCATGTACACCTGTTTGAGTTGCAATGGACAGAGTAAAAAAATGTACATTGGATATAAAAAAGAATACCCCCCCTTTAAAATTTTGTTGCTTTGCAGCCTGAAATGAAGACAGACACATGTTCTGTTTTATCCAGCTGTATTTACTGTACTAAGTGCACCTTATAACAGTGAAAGTCAAGGTAAAATATATAACACCAACATGTCAGAAATAAAAAAAAATCCAAAAACAGAATGACTGAGTTGGAAAAAGGATCACCTCCTCCTAAAAATTACTTGTAAACTCAATTGGGTGTAGCTAATCTCCTTCTCAATAGTACATAAAGCCATTTGACTTTTAAGTGTGATTAGCTGTCGCCATTTTGATCAGCTCAGCATTAAAATAGCATTCCTGGAGTATTTCAGTCCCTAGTAGTGCAAACAATCAACTATGGATGGCAAGGCACTGTCAAAAGATCTTCGGGATAAAGTTGTGGACAGGCACAAGTCAGAAGATGGATACAAAAAAAATATTCTAAGGCTTTATCAATGCCTAGAAGAACAGAGAAGTCTATTATTAAGAAGTGGAAGGTATTTGGTACAACACACACTTTTCCTAGATCAGGACATCGCTCCAAACTGAATTAAAGAGCCAGGAGGAAACTGGTCAGATAGGCTACCAAATAGGTTACCAAGAGGCCTACAGCAACTCTGAAGCAGTTACACGAATTTATGACAAAGAGTCATTATTGTGTGCATTATGACAACAATATCACAAATTCTCTACAAATGTGGCTTATATGGGAGGGTTGCAAGAAAAAATCCACTCGTAAAAAAAGGCAACATTCAGTCACGACTGAGCTTTGCCAAAACGCATTGTGAAGATTCTGAGGCCACGCGGAAAAAGGAATTATGCTCAGATGAGACTAAAATTCAATTATTTGGCTTGAATGGCAAAAGATATTTCTGGCGGATATCCAATATCCAATGCAGTTCACCGTCCACATAACACCATTTCTACAGTAAAGCATGGAGGTGGTAATGTCCTGGTATGAGGGAGTTTCTCTGCAGCAGAGAGTAGAGCACTTGTCAGCATAGAAGGAAACATGCATAGGGCAAAATACTGTCAAATTCTTAAGGAAAATCTGCTGCCTTCTGCCAGAAATGTGTCAATGGGAAGAAGGTTTACCTTCCAAAATGACAATGACCCAAAACACATAGCAAAAAAATATCACAGAGCGGTTAAAGGAGAAAAAGTTGAACGTCGTTGCCTGGCCTAGTCAGAGCCCAGATTTAAGCCCCATTGAAAATCTGTTAAATGACTTGAAGACTACAAACGGTCACCATCAAATTTAACTGAACTTGAACAGTCCTCCAAAGAGTGAGCAAATATTGCAAAGTCTAGATGTGCAAAGTTAGTAAAGACATATCCCAACAGACTAAAGGCTGTAATTAAAGATTTTTATTCTGACATGCTGGTGTTACATCTTTTACTTGGATGTTATAAGTTGCAATGATTAAATACAGCGGGATAAAACAAAAACTGTCTGTCTTCAATTCAGGCTACAAAGGAACAAAATGTGATTCTCTTCTATCCCACTGTAAATTCCAAAAATAAAACATTCTCAATGTTGATGTGTAGCACCACTCCAAACCTCCTCCACTTGTCATGCATGGGCTTTTAGGGTTTTGAATCCAATAAGCCGTCTCTGCTCCAACATGGGAAATATGAAGTAGATGTGACTAAGGACTACGGAGACTACGGTGTGTGACTGGAAGAGATCTCCATTTATGTCTTATCTTTGAAGGCAGAATAGTGATTGGCTGAAATAATGCAGTACAGGCAACCATTGGGAAGTCAAGTATGCAGGCTTGCTGATACTGATAGATTTGGTAACCAGTTAAAAATACGGCAAGATTGGGTGACAGTTTTGTCATAATCAGAGGTAACTTTTGGCTTTAATTTATTTGCTATTACCTGGGTTTAAATCCCCCTCACTCCAGTTGTTCCGAACATGAGATATTAGGTGCTGCAAATCTCAGCCGTTCTTGACAAATCAAGACCTTGATGTATTCAGACATACTGCTCAGAAAGGCAAAGGACCTTCTAATCTGAAACACATGTGAGTTAATGTTGGGTAACATCCTTGGTTAATGGAGCAGATTGTATTTTCTGTACATATCGATTTGTCTGACTGGATCTCACTTTTCTCTATCACCAAATATTTTTCCTGAAGAAGTTCCCATGACTGGCTGAGGTCATCCATAGAACATGATATTGTTCTGCCAGTCTGGACAAAATTATCTAATTACTGGAAGCCTGATGTAGCTATTTAGCCTTTTTTGTTGTGATTTTCATTTAGTAAAATGTTGTGTGGTTTTGGAATTTTGCATAGGCTTTACAACTTAAAGTTTTATGTTCATTTCCAGGTTAAAATACAAAATAATATATCGGGTGCTGGATCTTAATTGGATGTTAGAAGTCACCAAGGAGTTCCTTAACCATTCACAGCTTTAGGTTTACAAGCAGGGTGATTTTATAGCTGGCCCAAATTTTCAGCTTAAAAACCGAGTATGGATAGTTAGAATATACAAATGTTGAGCCATTATATTAAAACTCACATGAGAAACTATGTACAGCTAGTTATAGGCTACAGTAACTGCGTCACTTGTGTACTTTGTGGTTGTTTGGCATGTAATGCTGCCAAAGTTGAGTTTTAAACTTCCTTTGTGTGCTATCTGTAGCTACAGATCAAGTAATCGTAATCCTAAATATGGCAAACATTTCATATATTGAAAATTTACAATATATTTTTGCTTACAGTTACAGTGAGATCATCTCTTAACAGTGGAACGTGAGCCACAGCCTTTTTTGTTTGGAACTGTGAGAGCCGTTGGCAGGCCATTATCACTGTTCATAGCCCTGTTAGTGAGATTTTGTCTCAGTAAGGGAATTATTTTTATGAAGGAAAATGAGCAAAAACATAATGGGTTTGCCCTTAACCACTTTATTGATAAAAATAAAAAAATAAAAAAATAATTTTGTTCTTTGTGGGCGGCAGCTCCGCAGTGATATTTCTAGTTTTTGTGAACCATCCACTGCCAGTGAGAAAAAAACTGAGGACAAATTTAAAGGGTAACTCCTCTTTTGTGGGAAAAAGATTAGCAAATAAAAAAAAAATAGCATATACAATTGCTATATAAGTCATATTGTAATTGAATGTTATTAAAAACTACCTTTCCTTTTTATTCTGCAGCTCTGCAATTTTCTGTTAGATGCAATGCAATATGGCTACCTGGAGGTGTTCTCTAAAGTCCCCCAGACACATAATTTTCTGCTTGCTATTGGCTCACAGATTTTACCAGAAGTCTACACTAAGATACAAGTCAAATATCAGGCACCCCCATGCAACAACAAAGTTCATTTTTGGTGAGATACTCCCAATAGGAAATCAGGTCTACAGGAATGCAGATCCTACAGTTTTCCTCATTAGAGCACTGCAGATGCAGCAGCTGGTTGATAGTTGGGAAACCACCCCCATTAGATTGCTTTACTATATGTGCATAGACAAACACACAGGGACTTCTTCAGAATAAAAAAAGGTAGGAATCTGCAACGTTTGTTAAAATCCTTGCAATGTACATAGATCACCAAGGGGAATGTTTTTTTTTTATCAACAAAAGTGGAGTTATGCCGCGTACACACGATCATTTTTTGTGATGAAAAAAAACGACGTTTTCTGTGAAGTAAAAAACGACGTTTTTGAAACGTCACTTTTCAAAGACGATGTTGCATACACACCATTGTTTTTTTCACAAAAAGCGAGGTTACGTTCACCACTCTTTTCCATTGAAGCTCGCTTCATAACTAGCTTCTGGGCATGCGCGGGTTGAAAAACGTAGTTTTAAACAACGTTTTTGCTACACACAGTGACTTTTTGTGAAACAAAAAACGACGTTTTGAAAAACGACACAAAAAATTCAAGCATGTTGGAATTTTTTTTTGTCGTTTTTTTAAGACAAAAAACGACGTTTTGCCCACACACGATCAATTTAAATGACGTTTTAAAAAACAACGTTTTTTTTCATCGCAAAAAACGACCGTGTGTACGCGGCATTACTCTTTAAAAGTTTACTGTTAACAGTGGAACACTTTGTAATGGGAACCTCTCTCCAGATACACATTTTCTGGTGACAGCAATCAAAGTTGGAGTTTCTATCGCTTTCTGTTGTATCTCCAGGATGGTGGATGATGGGAAATCATACTACAGAAGTCACAGATAAAAATGAAAATCTCTAGTCATTCCTTGCCTTTTTCAGGAATTAGATTATAGCTGGAGTTTTACTTTTAAGTGGCACCCAGTTTATTTATATACTTTTTCTTTTGTAATGTTTGCATCCTCTCCTGTATCAAAGAAAACATGTGGCATCCTGTATTTATCCTCTCCTTGCTCCAGCGCTGTCCCCAGCTTCCCCCTTCATCCAGCAGTCTTTTTCAGGCAAGAACAGTGCTCATGGCATTCTGCCCATTTCCTTTGAGTCCAGCCTGTCGTCTCCCTGGAGAGGCATGTCTTCACTTACCCTGGGCTCATAATACTCTAGGACTAAGCAGAGCTCACACTTCATTATGTGAGCACTGCTTAGTCTTAAAGGAGTGCCTGCCCTCTTGCCACAAAGAAAGAAGAGAATGGACCCACAACATTACTGGACTAGTTAGAACAGGGGTGTCAAACTCAATTTCATTGTGGGCCGCATCAGCATTATGGTTGCCCTCAAAAGGGCCGGTTGTATCTGTAAGATTAGTTGTCCAGCGCATCCCTTCCCCTTACATTAGATGTCAAGAGCCACCCGACCATCAGAAATTGAGTCCACCACTCTCCCATACATCACAGTGCACCCCCTTTCCTTATGCTGCTGCTGGGAAGAAGTTGGATGCATTTCTTGAAAGCAGAAAGTTAGGGTCTGGAGGATGACTGGAGAGGTGCGAGGGCCGCATAAATCAGCCTGGAGGGCCGCATTCGGCCCGCGGGCCTTGTGTTTGCCACCTCTGAGTTAGAACATTCCAGATAAAAAGGTATATATAGGATTTTTTAAATTTTTCTTTAAGTCCTGGGTTCTAGGGTGTTCAGATCTATTTTAAGTTTTGCTTGAAAGCGAATATGTAAATTAGAAGTGAGAAAACATCAGTTGTAAAGTTAATGGTCCTTTGATAACGTGTACTGGAGCTCTGGTTCATTGCATTTAGTCCTCTTTAATTCATAGGGCACGTGTCAACAGGTTTTTAATTACATCACAACTGTTTCACTCCCTATACAAGTCTATGGGATTGAAAAAACAGCTCAAACGCAGGTCAACTGCAGGACACATGTACCTGTCAAATAATTCTGAATGATCTCAGAAGCATCCCAAAATGATGTAAAAAGAAAACTCACCAACACAGGTCCTTTTACTTTCCAGACTGTTTTCAGCGAGTACTTTTTCTTAGGGGGTACCCTCTAGAGCAGTGATGGCGAACCTTGGCACCCCAGATGTTTTGGAACTACATTTCCCATGATGCTCCACTACACTGCATAGTGCATGAGCATCTTGGGAAATGTAGTTCCAAAACATCTGGGGTGCCAAGGTTTGCCATCACTGCTCTAGAGTAAGGCTCATGTTTACACCTTGCTTTATGGCTTCTTCCAGTGCAGACAGTAGGAGAATAGAACACAAAAGCAAAATTGACATAACACTGTTTCTGACCATGACTAGACCACAGTGAAAAGGAGAACATGGTTATTCCATCAGAAGATTACATGTTAAAGTGAACCAGATATGAACTAATTTTTTTTATGGCAACAGCAGTGCTGACATGTAGCACTTTACTGGTGTTGCAGGTACAAATGGCCATTATTAAATTGATTCCTGTGTTAATGTTACCTCAAGTCAAGATTATGCCACCAATCTTGCTTAATCTACCTTGGTGGAAGTCAAGAATCCAAGTACAGGCTGGGAACT
This sequence comes from Rana kukunoris, assembly GCA_029574335.1. Taxonomy (NCBI): domain Eukaryota; kingdom Metazoa; phylum Chordata; class Amphibia; order Anura; family Ranidae; genus Rana; species Rana kukunoris. Next base: position 36,905,029 of record CM056055.1, read on the forward strand.
TTGTAGGGACAAAAGGATTGATTTGAAGACTAAAGTAATACTGAAGTCTTGTTTATTTATTTTTTCTTTAAATATAACAAACAATAATTGTACCTGCTCTGTGCAGTGGTTTTGCACAGAGCAGCCTAGATCCTCCTCTTCTTGGGCCCCTCTTCAAGGCTCCTGACCCCTCTCTTCCTGTTGAGTGCCTCAACAGCTAGCAGCTTATTATGGGGGCACCCTAACTGAGTCGCAACTCCATGTGTCCATTCACACACGGAGCTGCGGTTCGTCACTGCCCCCTCTCTTTCCTTATTGGCTAACTGAATTTGATCGACAGCAACAGGAGCCACTCGTGCAATATTGCTGGATGGAGATGGGGATGAGGTAAGTATTAGGAGGCTGCTGCACACAGAAGGTTTTTATCTTAATGTATAAAATGCATTTAGAAAAAAAAAATCCCTTTACAAACACTTAAGGCTGGCCATAAACTATTCAAATCAAATACCCTTATTGGGCAGGCAGAATGTATTAAGTTGATTGATAAATCAACTTGGGTACAACTAGCCTGCCAGATTCTCTTATGATTATGCTATAGAATCTACTGGCTTCCCTAGTAAAATTTGTTGCATTGTAATAGTTCTGCTGATTGGCCCTGGTCGGATTTTTTTTCTCTAGGCTAGAATTTCTGTCTGGCCTAGACTACTTTACAACCCTTTTTTTCCATTTAGGTACTGACAGGCAGTGTGAAAAGAGGGAAGACATTATTTGCATAATATGCAGAGTACTGGAACCCCACTGAATGGAAGACACATATACATTTTAGCTTTCTCCAGTACCCTCCACCCAAAATACACTGAAGATAAAAGGCCCACCACAATTGAATGTTTTAATGACTTCAACTGTTATGAAAGGGTTGCTCATATTTTAGGCCGGGTTCAGACTGCTCCGACACAAAAAGAGAAGAAGAAATAGAAGAAGACATCATCGGAGGAAGAAGACAGCAGGGGGGAGAAGACCGGAAGAAGAAGACATCACTAGAGGAAGAAGACAGCAGGGGGGAGAATACCGGGGGAAGAAGACACATTGGAGCTACGACGGGGACATTCTTCATTTTTAACAAAAAAAAATTATAAATTTTTTTGTAAAAAAACGTCTCCTTGTTTTTTGTAACACTACACTTTTTTGGGGGTGAATGGGTAGGGGTATGTGCCCTATACTCATTCACATTAGGGGGGGGATCTGAGGGTCCCCTTGTTAAAGGGGGGCTTCCAGGTTACAATAAGCCCCCTGTCCGCAGACCCCCCACAACCACAGCCCAGGGTTGTGGGGAAGAGGCCTTTGTCCCCATCAACATAAGGACCACCCTCTCCCATGTTGAGTGCATGTGGCCTGGTATGGCTCAGGAGGGGGAGCACTCCCTCATCCCCCCTTTCCTGGCCTGTCAGGGTGCATGCTCAGGTAAGGGTCTGGTATGGATTTACACTGTTTTTTTTTTTTTTTTCCTGCCATGGTGTTTTCCCTCAAAATCCATACTAGACTGAAGGTTCTGGTTTGGTCTTGGGGGGGACCCCATGAATTGTACTTGTTTTTCTATCAGAATGAATAAACAATGGAAATTTTGCACCTATTTGTCTAAACGGGTCAACAATGATGTCCATGAGATGCTAACGTTACTTGACGTGAAAACCAGTGAATTGTTTCAGTTAAATCTTAAATGAAAACCAGATGGCCCTTCGATTGCTACAAATGATTACAGAGGATTGAGAAGTGTGTGATATAATCCCCAGAAAATGTCATGCGCTGGTTCTAGAATGATGTGAAGGTGTACAGCATTAGCCTTGTATATCAGTAGGAATGCTGTACACTTCCTTTTTTCTGGCTGATGTGTTTCCCTGGGCTACCAACAGATAATATGCTGCACAGGGAAGTGATTAATTTACCAAGACAAACTTTGTTCTTATCTATGTGAGTTTCCACAAGCTGGGATTCAGAATACATGTATTTAATTATGGTCTCATTCCACATGATCCCATGTGCAGACCCACAGTATCATGCAGGCAAAAACTTTTCTCAATCTGTGGCTAGAATTTATTTCAGAGTGAAATGGGTCAGTGGGCTGATTGGACTATGAATTCACTTCTGGTTAAAGGAGAAGTTTGGCTGGGCTTCTACAATGGGTCACAAGAGTGCAATTAATTTTGCACTCCTGTGACCTGTTTTCAGCAGAGAGCGGACTGAAGTCTGCACTTGCTAACGTCACAGAAATCAGTCCAGTCACCATGTCATCCCGACAATGGAAGTCTGGATCCACCAGGTGCCTGGACTGACACCCGTCTCAGCCTCTCAGCAAGCTGCTGAGAGCCTGAGATGGTCGCTTCCCACCCTCCACAGCCCAGTGCTATATGTTATTGACAAAGCACGTTTATGTGTGAAACCTGTCTGCCCTTTTGTTCCCATTTAAAATATATATATATATATAATTTTATCTCAGTTTAGGCCGATACGTATTCTTCTACATATTTTTGTTTAAAAAAATAAAAAATAAAAATCGCAATAACCGTATAGTGACTGGTTTGCGCAAAAGTTATATTGCCTACAAAATAGGGGACATAATTATGATTCTTTTTTTTCTTTTTTTTTACTAGGAATGGCGGCGATCTGCGATTTTTTTTGGGACTGCGATATTATAGCGGACACATTGGACACTTTTGACACATTTTTGGGACCATTCACATTTATACAGTGAACAATGCTATAAATATGCATTGATTACTGTATAAATGTCACTGGCAGTGAAGGGGTTAACCACTAGGGGGCGGGGAAGGGGTTAAATGTTTCTCCTAGTTTGTGTTCTAACTGTAGGGGGAGGGGGTGACTGGGGGAGGTGACTGATTGTGTCCCTATGTACAAGGGACACAGATCGGTCTCCTCTCTCCCTAAAGGACGTGGAGCTCTGTGTTTACACACAGAGCTCCACGTCCCCGCTCAGTTACTGAGCAATCGCGAGTGCCCGGCAGCAATCGCGGCATTGAGTTCCCAGCAACGCGCCGGGCTTTAAATGACAGGACGTCATATGACAGAACAACAGGGTATTCCGCCAGCCGTCATTTGACGGCGTGCGGTACCCTAGTGGTTAATCTCCCTCGGGGGGGGGGGTGGGTGGGGGCACAAACATCAGTAAAAACTTGACAGGTATTCTTCTCCTTTTCCAATCTATCCAAAATTAAAAGCACGTTTGGTCTTTAGGTATTTTTTAATATGTACTGCCCGTGATTGGTGCTTTGTAATGCTGCATTTTACACATTACTGTGCTTCTTGTTTTTCCCATGGGGTACACATTGCTCTAACAGTGAGGTTTATGTGGAAAAACTACTATTATGACCTGTGTATGAACAGTCCTTAGCATGAGCCATTTCAAAGCAGAAAAAACTCTTCTTCCAATATGCAACAGTAACTCTGTTCTGCTTTTTGTCATTCATCATAATATAGTAGAGATGTGGCGAGAGACACACATTTTTCAGGGTATTGGACTGTGAAGTGTACATTAGCTTCCATTACATTGCACGTCAGGCAGCCAATTTCGTTGTATTAAAAATTTCAGCAACTCATCTTTTTAAAACAATATGTTGCTTGTTCATTAAACTGGATTGTTTTTACTGTACGGTTTTTATGGAGTTATTTTGGGAACATTAACATTTCTAACACATTTTTTCCTCTTGGTTTAAAACCTGCTAAATAATTCTGGCAAGAGGATGAAACTCTTTACTGTCAGATGTCTCTCACCCAAAGAGTTTTCAGCTGCTAAGTCTGGTTATGGTTCAGTACCTCTGACTCTATACACTGAGGCACACCTGTTCAATGTAAGTTCACCAACATCCTGGCTTTTTAGGTGATCCTTGAGTTAAAGGGCCACTAAACCTGAAATACATAAAGTAGATACCAGTAACATTTACAAATATGGAAGTATAGGTTCCTTAAGGCAACAACAGTTGAGATATATGACAAGTAGCTGCGTAGCAGAATGAAACCCACTGTTTATATACGGTATTGGGCTGGGGAGATCTACAAAGGCTGTTGTATATTAAATAACACCTAAATTAAAGACCATTCTTATGAACAGGTGGACATCAAGGACGAGTGAGATGTGAGGAGTGTGTCCTCCTGCTGCCTGCTTCTAATGCATGGAGTGGGCCTTGAGACAATACATGGATTCAGAGCCATTCTTTACTTTCTTTACACCTTATTTCGTTGTTTCTTGACACCACTCCTAACCAAATCAAATCGCTAGCCTTTCTTTCATAAGATTAGACATCACATCCACACTGGGGATATTTAATGGTGGCATGGGTGAAAGAAAGAGATATATCAGTGTAAAATTGATAGCTAGAAGAATAGCACAGACTGTTGCTTTACTCTTAGCAGCTAGCTGGGCATTCCCTTCTTCTCACAACTTTTTATTTTTCAGAGTCCACTACTTAGAATAGAATGAACTTTATAGATATAGGGCCAGATTCTCAAAAGAATTACACTGGTGTATCTACAGATACACCGGCGTAATTTGAATTTCCCGCCGGTGTATCATTGTTTTCTATCCAGAAAACATGATACGCCGGATTTACGCTAAGATCCGACTGGTGTAATAATCTTACACTGTCGGATCTTAAATGTAATGTTACGCCGGCCGCTAGGTGTTGTTTATGTCGATTTCTCATTTGACTATGCAAATGAGCCTCATACGCCAATTCCCAAATGATTTTGCGCCGCCTCGTCGTTTACGTAGTTTCCATAAGCGTAAACTTACCCCTGCTATATGAGGGGTAAGTTTACGAAGGTCCGTCATATGCCATGTTAGGTATGGCCTCGGGACAGCGTCGTCTTTTTCCGTCATTTTCCTAAGTCATGCGCGAATAGGGATTTGCGTACATGACGCTCACGTCGTCTTCATTGACGTTTTCCGACGTGAGTTGGAGCATGCGCACTGGGCTATTTTTACGGCTGGCGCATGTGCAGTTCGATCGGCTCGGGGGCGCGCTTAATTTAAATACAAGCCGCCCCCTTTGAATTACATGGCCTTACGGCGGGCGATTTACACTATGCCGCCGCAAATTACGGAGCAAGTGCTTTGAGAATACGGCACTTGCTCCAGTAAGTTGCGGCGGCGTAGTCTAAATGGCATACGCTACACCGCCGCGGATTCTATGTGAATCTGGCCCCCACTGTATGTATAGGTATATTTACGAGGAGTGTTCGAGTCAAACCGGGACTTATGAGTTTATAAAAGAAAAACACATTTCAAGGAGTGGAAACTCCCCTGCTACATTTATACACTTACCCCAGCATTTAACTAATGCCTGGAAAGCTTTGGCATAGAAAGATTTGTCAGACGCCTGGACCATCCTAGATGACAGTCTGCTTCACTTCGTCATCAATACTGAAATACTGACCTCCAAGTAATTTTTTAAGGGTCCAAACAGGTGGAAATCACTCAGAGCGAGGTCCAGGCTGCAAGGGGGGGGGGGGGGTGGAAATACCTCACAGCCGAGTTGCAGTAGTGCAGTGAGCAGTATCAGCTCGTGCATTGTCCTGGAGAAACAGGGCACACTTATGCCGCGTACACACGATCAGTCCATCCGATGAGAACGGTCTGATGGACCGTTTTCATCGGATAACCGATGAAGCTGACTGATGGTCCGTCACGCCTACACACCATCGGTTAAAAAACTGATCGTGTCAGAATGCGGTGACGTAAAACACAACGACGTGCTGAAAAAAATGAAGTTCAATGCTTCCAAGCATGCGTTGACTTGATTCTGAGCATGCGTGGATTTTTAGGATTTTTTCAAAATTAAGCAAGTGAACAAGCAGTACACCAAGAACCGAGCAGGACAGAAGAAGGTCAAATAGGAAGGGGTAAGCAGGGAAGGAATTTGGAAAGAGCTTCATCCAGGAAGAGATGTTGATGTCAGGACAGACTGAGTAATATAAAATTGTCAGGATATTCAAAATAAATGAAGATTTGCCAAGACTAGATCGTTCTTGTGGATAATGAAAACATATTTTGGCAAATCAGAGCCAGCAACAAACTAGCCAGAAATTATAAACTATTGTTAGTTCAGCATTTATCAACAAAAAATCTGCTGACAAATACACTGACAGACAGGGGCTGGCTACAGAGGTACAGCCTCTGCAATAAAGTGTATATAAACCCAAATTCATTTCTCACTGTATACAGTTGTATAAAGCGTATTGTTTTTTCTGTCAGTCTATTGCAAAGTTTCATACCTGGACAAATGTGATTCATCAGACCAGACCACCTTCTTCTATTGCTCTGTGGTCCAGCTATGAAGGTCACGTGCCAATTGTAGGCACTGTGGCTAGCGTGCAACTACGTAGCCCCATACACAACTAAAGCCCTGTACAAACTGATCGTGTGTGGGCCCCATCGTTTTTTTTCCATCGGTGAAAAAAATAGAACATGTTTTAAATGTTTCCTATGGATGAAAAAAATGATCGTCTGTGTGGAAGTCCATCGGTCAAAAATCCACGCATGCTCAGAATCAAGTTGACGCATGCTCGGAAGCATTGAACTTCATATATTTCAGCACGTTGTAGTGTTTTACGTCACCAAGTTTTGACACGGTCAGATTTTTGACTGATGGTGTGTAGGCAAGACTGATGAAATCAGCTTCATTGGATATCCAATGAAAAAATTCATCGGATTAGATTCCATCAGATATCCGATCGTGTGTACGAGGCTTAACTGATATGTTCTTTTTTTCTTTTTTTATTTCAAAACATAAACTTTAAGTACATGATTCATTTTTGTCTAATATATACCACTGATTTTTAGATGCCCGGACAGTAACTACAGTTGAACACACCCGTGTAATGTGTTGTGAAACGCAAACTTGTAGCCTCCATTGGAAGAAGGGTGACAATGAATTAGCACAATTTAATAAGAGTGTTTTCATCCTATAACAGGAACTGCCTGCACAAGGACCTTCATGGTAAAAATACCAAGTGTTACTTCTGGTAAAGCCACAGATTTAAAAGGTTTAAAGAAATGACTTTTCAAATGAAAAGGCTGGTGAGACTTGTGTGATTTAAATTTACAGATGCTTTAAAGGTCCTTTGTCCCTCTTTCTCCTGTGGGTCGCAGGAGTGCAGAACTAAGTTCTAAGGCCTGCTGTTGGCTGACATCAATGAGCTGGTCCAGGCTCTGGAGAGATTCAGGGCCAGATTCTCGTAGATTGCCCGCCGGCGTAGCGTAAGCCATTTACACTACGCCGCCGCAACTTAACAGAGCAAGTGCTGTATTCCCAAAGCACTTGCTCCGTAATTTGCGGCTGCGTAGTGTAAATGGCCGGCGTAAGGCCGCGTAATTCAAAGGGGGCGGCTTGTATTTAAATTAAGCATGCCTCTGCGTCGATCGAACTGCGCATGGGCCGGCCGGGAAGAATGCCCAGTGCGCATGCTCCAGCTCACGTCGGAAACGACGTGATCGTCACTTACGCAATGCCCTATTCGCGAACGACTTAGTAAAACAACGTAACCGACGGAAAAAGACAACGCTGACCCGACGCCATACTTAACATGGCATACGATGGAACTTCGTAAACCTACCCCTCATATAGCAGGGATAGGTTCACGCCTACGTAAACGACGTAAACGACGACGGGGCGGTGTAAAAACAATCGGGAATCAGCGTATTAGGCTTATTTGCATAGGCAAATGAGAAATCAACGTAAAGGCCACCTAACAGCCAGCGAAGTCATTACATCTACGATCCGACGGTGTAAGTGTTTTACACCTGTCGGATCTTCACTGTATCTATGCGTAAGTGATTCTAGGAATCACACGCATAGATACCCAGTAAAAAAAACAGAGATACGACGGTGTTTCCTGCGATACACCGTTGTATCTCTTTTGAGAATCTGGCCCCTAGACTTAAAAGTCAGGATCCACCCAAATGCCTGACAGCTGTCTCACCCTTTCAGCGAGCCGCTGAGAGCCTGAGCCAGCCACTTCCACTCCTTTGACAGCCGTCATTCCAGTGAGCACTGAAGGGCAGAGCAGAGAGCTAGTGAGTGACAGTCACCAGCTTTCTGCTCACTGAAGACTAAAAATTGGCGATCCACGCTCAGTTCTTGGTCTTAAAGGTAGTTGAGGGACAGACACAGCATTGGACCAATGCTGCATCCAACTAGGTAAGTATGTATGTTTTTTTTTTATTTTTTTATTCCGAACTTCTCATTTTTCTTTGAAAACTCACACTCCTTCATTTAACAGTGCAAAGGAGCATTTTTTTTATGTTTTGCATCACATACTGAGATTCGGCCTTGTATCAAACATTCCATTGTAGGCTTCCAAAGAGCTGTGAGGGTGCAAATGGCAAAAAAAAAAAAATGTGTTTGGTGTTTTATAAACTCGGTAAGGAATAAATGTAAATTCACAGCATTGCCGCGTGCACACGCTCAGTATTTCTAATAACAAATGTTTGATAGTAGCTTGTTGTCGGAAATTCCGACCGTGTAGGCTCCATCATACATTTGCTGTCGGAATTTCCAACAACAAAATTTTGAGCGTCTTTACACAATCCTGAAGCACAAAATTCCACGCATGCTCGGAATCAAGCAGAAGTGCCGCACTGGCTATTGAACTTCGTTTTTCTCCGCTTTTCGTACGTGTTGTACGTCACCGCGTTCTTGACAATCGGAATTTCCGACAACATTTGTGCGACCATGTGTATGCAACACAAGTTTAAGCCAACATCCGTCGGAAAAAAATCAACGGTTTTGTTGTTGGAATGTCCGATCGTGCGTACGCGGCATTTGGTGTGAAACCAGCCATACATGTGTAGATTTCTCCATCCACACTGAACAGCATAGGTTGTGGAATCTCACCTGCCAACTATTATATTCTGACAGATGGCACCCGCGGCAGCCTTAAAACCCTAACAGTGGCTGCACTTGATTGATGCAGTCACTGTTTGGATGATAGTGTTCCACCGTTTGACAAATATCAACTAAAAAATTGAGTTTTGTCAAGTCAGGTAGAGCTCTCTATGGTAGCCTTAAAGCAGACATCATGAGGCTCAGATCAAACCTACCTATCTACATCTTAGGCTGTGTACACACGATCGGTCCAACCCGATGAGAATGGTCCGACAAACTGTTTTCATCGGTTCACCGCTAAAGTGGCCTGATGGTCTGATGTGCGTACACACCATCAGTCCAAAATGCGATCGGGTCAGAACGTGGTGACGTAGAACACAACGACGTGCTGAAAAAATGAAGTTCAATGCTTCCAAGCATGCGTCCACTTGATTCTGAGCATGCGTGGGTTTTTGGTCCGATGCTTTTGCGTACTAACCATCGGTTTGGTCCGATGGTCAGGCGTCCATCGGTCCGATTTTGAAGCAAGTTTTAAAACTTTGGTCCGACGGACGACGGTCCAATGGGCCGTACACAAGCTCGGTTTGGACCGATGAAACTGGCCTTAAGGCCAGTTTCATCGGACCAAACCGAGCGTGTGTATGCGGCCTAACAGGGCAATACCCAATGCCTGAGTGACCAATCCGCAAGTGTATCCTTTGCCATTTGGGAGATACTTAAGTTCTAAAAGTTGGAATTTCTATATTACCCTAATATTGACCCTGTCTGGTGTGGGCAATTTTATTATTTTTCCATTGCCTCAGTTCTTTCTAAATTAGCTTTATTATGTGGACTTCGCCCTAGTGTCTTTTTTCTTTTTTTATCCACCAAAAGATCCAGCACATTATTTGGTCTATGTTTGCACTTTTAATGCTTGTCTCTAAAGCAACTAATGTACTTAAATGAATGAGAATAATGCCTCTTTATTATCTGTATTGGGTTACATCGGATCAGGAACTGAACGCCGTGTTAAGTAACATTTGGAAAACATCAGGTTTTACGTTTAATACTAATAGAAAACTACATGCGTTGGCCATATGCTAAGAGGCAGGAGCCAAATAACAAAAACAGGACAGCTAACAATATGTCACACTGCGCTGGCTGGATCGCGTGTTGTTTTTATCCATCATAAATGTGACAGTTGAGCAGTAAATAAAACCGTTGGCTCAGACTGTTGTGCTTATTTCCCAGAATCCTGATGTAAGATGTGTATGTTCTGGTCCCGTTATTGTGTCTCCTCATTTTATGTGGTTGTCCTGATCGTAGCTAGCCGAAGGGTTTGTTCAATGATCCTTGTTTACCATCTTTTCTTATAAGCGTGGTAGGTGGCCAGAAAAGAACTAATGAGAAGCATTAAGCATGTGTATCTCTAGGCGTGTTTATAAAATGTCATCTTCATCATGTACTGTAACTAGAAGAGGAAGTCAGTTATTATTAAACACATGCATATAAAATCCATCTGAAATATTTATCTTTCAAGGGGAGTATCAACCCAGCATAGAGGAATGTAAAATGTAAAACCTGTGTGCTAGAGATAAGATGTATAGAAATTTTTATTATGAGAAATTGCTCCAGGTTGTCCTAGAGGTTCTCCAAAAAGTTATTCTCCGTTGTGTTCAGAAATGTACAAAACCCACCTATACAGGTTTACACACACACACACACACACACATATATATATATATATATATATATATATATATATATATATATATATATATATATATATATATATATATACAGTGCAGAAAATAAGTATTTGAACACCCTGCTATTTTGCAAGTTCTCCCACTTGGAAATCATGGAGGGGTCTGAAATTGTTATCGTAGGTGCATGTCCACTGTGAGAGACATAATAAAAAAAAAAAAATCCAGAAATCACAATGTATGATTTTTTTAACTATTTATTTGTATGATACAGCTGCAAATAAGTATTTGAACACCTGAGAAAATCAATGTTAATATTTGGTACAGTAGCCTTTGTTTGCAATTACAGAGGTCAAACGTTTCTTGTAGTTTTTCACCAGGTTTGCACACACTGGAGGAGGGATTTTGGCCCACTCCTCCACACAGATCTTCTCTAGATCAGTCAGGTTTCTGGGCTGTCGCTGAGAAACACAGAGTTTGAGCTCCCTCCAAAGATTCTCTATTGGGTTTAGGTCTGGAGACTGGCTAGGCCACGCCAGAACCTTGATATGCTTCTTACAGAGCCACTCCTTGGTTATCCTGGCTGTGTGCTTCGGGTCATTGTCATGTTGGAAGACCCAGCCTCGACCCATCTTCAAAGCTCTAACTGAGGGAAGGAGGTTGTTGCCCAAAATCTCGCAATACATGGCCCCGGTCATCCTCTCCTTAATACAGTGCAGTCGCCCTGTCCCATGTGCAGAAAAACACCCCCAAAGCATGATGCTACCACCCCCATGCTTCACAGTAGGGATGGTGTTCTTGGGATGGTACTCATCATTCTTCTTCCTCCAAACACGGTTAGTGGAATTATGACCAAAAAGTTCTATTTTGGTCTCATCTGACCACATGACTTTCTCCCATGACTCCTCTGGATCATCCAAATGGTCATTGGCAAACTTAAGACGGGCCTTGACATGTGCTGGTTTAAGCAGGGGAACCTTCCGTGCCATGCATGATTTCAAACCATGACGTCTTAGTGTATTACCAACAGTAACCTTGAAAACGGTGGTCCCAGCTCTTTTCAGGTCATTGACCAGCTCCTCCCGTGTAGTCCTGGGCTGATTTCTCACCTTTCTTAGGATCATTGAGACCCCACGAGGTGAGATTTTGCATGGAGCCCCAGTCCGAGGGAGATTGACAGTCATGTTTAGCTTCTTCCATTTTCTAATGATTGCTCCAACAGTGGACCTTTTTTCACCAAGCTGCTTGGCAATTTCCCCGTAGCCTTTTCCAGCCTTGTGGAGGTGTACAATTTTGTCTCTAGTGTCTTTGGACAGCTCTTTGGTCTTGGCCATGTTAGTAGTTGGATTCTTACTGATTGTATGGGGTGGACAGGTGTCTTTATGCAGCTAATGACCTCAAACAGGTGCATCTAATTTAGGATAATAAATGGAGTGGAGGTGGACATTTTAAAGGCAGACTAACAGGTCTTTGAGGGTCAGAATTCTAGCTGATAGACAGGTGTTCAAATACTTCTTTGCAGCTGTATCATACAAATAAATAGTTAAAAAATCATAAATTGTGATTTCTGGAATTTTTTTTTTGGATTATGTCTCTCACAGTGGACATGCACCTACGATGACAATTTCAGACCCCTCCATGATTTCCAAGTGGGAGAACTTGCAAAATAGCAGGGTGTTCAAATACTTATTTTCTGCACTGTATATATATATATATACACACACACACACACTATATTCTCAAAAGTATTGGTACACTTGCCTATACACACACATGAACTTTTAGGCCTCGTACACACGATCGGACATATCCGCGGACCATTTCCATCGGATATGTCCGATCTGGAGTTTGATCCGATGGCGTGTACACACCATCGGATCAAATTCCCCGCCGGCGGACGGCGCGGTGACGTGTCGGTGACGCGGCGGTGACGTGTCGGTGACGCGGCGGTGACGTTGACGCCGCCACGTCACCGCCGCGTCACCGCACCAGGAAGTAAAACACTTCCGCGCATGCGCCGAATCCATTCGGCGGCGGCGGTGCGGGACGACATGTCTGCTGGTAAGTGTACTAACCAGCAGACATGTCGGGTGGACAGATTCCCACCGGATAGATTTCAAAGCATGCTTTGAAATCTGTCGGGTGGACAAATCTGTCCGCTAGCCCATACACACGATCGGAGATGCCTGCTGAAACGGTCCATCGGACCGTTTTCAGCGGACATATCCCCTCGTGTGTACGAGGCCTAACAGCTTCCCGACCGCTGCACGCACATATATGTTGACACAATGGCACTCCTGGGCAGAAGGACGTATATATACGTCCCCTTTAACCCCTTCCTTACCTGGCCATAGGGGAATGACGTTATGGTCATCCCCTCGCCGATGAGATTGGACGTTGCACAACGTCCTGTCTTCACGACGTTCTAGGGCGCGCGATCCCGCGCGCGTGCCCGATGGCTGCGATTGCCGCCGGTCACCCGTGATTTCCGGCAATCACGTCAGGAGTGTGGATCTGCGTGTGTAAACACACAGATCCACCTCCTGTCAGCGGTGAGGAGATCGATGTGTGTTCCCAGTACAGAGGAACACACATCGATCTCCTCCCCCTGTGAGTCCCCCTCCCCTACAGTTAGAACATACTTTAGGACACATTTTAACCCCTTCAGCGCCCCCTAGTGTTAACCCCTTCCCTGACAGTCACATTTACACAGTAATCAGTGCAGTTTTATAGCACTGATCGCTGTGTAAATGTGAATGGTCCCAAAAACGTGTCAAAAGTGTCCGATATGTCCGCCGCAACGCCACGGTCACAAAAAAAAAACGCAGATCGCCGCCATTACTAGTCAAAAAATAAAAATAAAAATGCCATAAATCTATCATCTATTTTGTAGACGCTATAACTTTTGCGCAAACCAATCAATATACGATTATTGCTTTTTTTTTTTACCAAAAATACGTAGAATACGTATCGGTCTAAACTGAGGGGAAAAAGTTTTTTTTTTAAAAATATTGTGATATGTATTAAATAAAAAGTAAAAAATATTTTGATCAAATACCACTAAAAGAAATCTCTATTTGTGTGGGGAAAAAAACATAACAATTTATTTTGGTACAGTGTTGCCTGACCACGCAATTGTCATTCAAAGTGCAACAGCGCTGAAAACTAAAAATTGGTCTGGGCAGGAAGGGGGTTAAAATGCCCTGTATGGAAGGGGTTAAAGAAATCGCCATTGTGCGTGCCCGTTACAAGCTCCGTAAACCCGAACGTGGGTCCAGCGGACTCGATCGCTGCCGGGATACCTGCAATCGTCTCACAAAGAGATAGAGCGGGGAGATGCTAATGTAAACAAGAATCTCCCCGCTCTGCCTAGTGACAATGACACTGATCTCCACTTCGTGTAATCGGAGCGGAGATCAGTGTCATGTCACACACAGCCCATCCCCCCTACAGTAAGAAACACTCACTAGGGCACACTTAACCCCTACACCGCCATCTAGTGGTTAACCCCTTCTCTACCAGTGTCATTTTCACAGTAATCAGTGTATTTTTATAGCACTGATCGCTGTAAAAATTACAAAGGTCCCAAAAGTGTGTCAAAAGTGTATGATGTGTCCGCCACAATGTCGGAGTCACGATAAAAATCGCTGATCAACACCATTACTAGAAAAAAATATATATTAATAAAAATGCCATAAAACTATCCCCTATTTTTTAGATGCTATATCATTTGCGCAAACCAATCAATAAACGCTTATTCCGATTTTTTTTACCAAAGATTATGATGTGGGCCTGGCCCCTTATTTCCATTGAAGGGAGCTCTTAAGGTAGCAGCATACCAAGACATTTTGGACATTTTTATGCTCTCAACTTTATGAGAACAGTTTGGGGTTGGCCCCTTCCTGTTCCAACATGACTGTGCACCAGTGCACCAAGCAAGGTCCATAAAGATATGGATGAGCGAATTTCGGGTGGAGGAACTTGACTGGCCTGCACAGAGTCCTGACCACAACCTGAAAGAAAGACTATGAGCCAGGCCTTCTCATCCAACATCAGTGCCTGACCATACAAATGTGCTTTTGGAAGAATAGTCAAACATTCCCATAGACACACTCCTAAATCTTGTGGACAGCCTTCCCAGAAGAGTTGAAGCTGTCATAGCTGCAAAGGGTGGAACAACTCCATATTGAACTCTACGGACTAAAGCTGGATACACACTATGGGCCAGATTCAGGTAGATGGGCGATTCTTTATTCTGGAGTAACGTTTCTCATTTACGTTACTCCGCCGTAACTTTAGGAGCAAGTACTGTTATTCACAAAGCACTTGCTCCTAAAGTTGCGGCGGCGTAATGAAAATGAGCCGGCGGAATTCAAATTGGGCGGGTAGGGGGCGTGTATTATGTTAACTATGCGCGATCCCGCGGCGAACGTACTGCGCATGCGTCGACTGTCAGTGCGCATGCTCCAAATTCTGTCAGTGAACGTCAATGACGTCAATCCCCATTCACGGACGTTTTACGCAAACGACTCGAATTTTTTTTTTTGCGACGCGATGACGACGGCCATACTTAACATAGGATACTCCACCAGGGGGCTGCTTTATCTTTATCTTTACACCGTGTATCTCTTACGGAAACATCGGAAAGTCACTGCGTCGCGCCCGAATACGATCGTGAATTTCCGATTCCCGCTGATTAACATATTCTCGGCGTTAATCAGCGGGAACGCCCCGCGCGCCATTTTTAAAATTGAAGTTCCGATACGACGGCGTAATACAATTACGCCGCTCGTATAGGAACTCCAACCCGGCGTTTCTTGTTTTCTGGTTACAGAAAACAAAAACGCCGTCTCAAAGTGACAGTTAGGCTGAAGTATCACTGATACTCCAGCCTAACTCTACCTGAATCTGGCCCTATACAATTTTCTGTATATTCTTTCCTTTAGATTTAGCAATATACCATATCATATGAGGTCAAACCTTAAGAGTTTGACCTCATATGCAATCAGGCAGGCCTTTGCACTAGATGGTTTTGGTAAATCTAAAGGAAATCAGACAACAAAAGTTGTAAACTATAGTATGTATGGGGTCTCAGACTGGGATGCCATTAAAGTTCATGGGGCAGATTCACGTAGATCGGCGCATTATCATTCCGGCGTAGCGCACCACTTTTCCGTTAGACTTGCGCAATCTAGCCGCGTAATCCGGCGATTCACGTAGCTTTTACGCAAGAGCTTGCGCAAACGTAAGGTTTTTTCCGTAGGCGTAAGGAGGAGTAATACAAATTGGGAGGGACGTGGGCGTGTTACATTGAAATGAGCCGTGACCCCATGCAAATGAAGGGCCGGCCGACTCGCGCATGCGCGCATGAAGGAAACCATGTCAGCTCCGTTGTGCGCATGCTCACAACTCGGGAGCGGCGCAATCATTGAAATTGGAAATGGACTAGGGCAATGTTGTGAACTACGCAGACAGCATAAATAGACACACACAAACGCCCTTCCATTGCAAAAGTACATCCCTTTGTGTCCCTTCCCATTGAATCAAGTGCTTTTGCTCTGTTGTTCGTTAGAGTGTGTTTTGTAGTTGTGAGATTAGTGTTCTGTGTGATCTTGTGCTTGTTGGTAGTTTTGTGAAAGTGTATTTTGATAAGTGTTTGAGACTGTTTGTTTGATTGATAGATTTCTGAGCGTTTGTTTTCTTGCTTTATTTTTTCATCTGATTTTTTTGTGTGTGTTTCTTGCTGAGTGCTAGTGTGATTTTTGGCTGTTCTTTTTCTCTTTGTGTGTGTTCTTGTCTGATTGGTTGTGCTTGTATTTGTGACAGATTTTTGGTGACTGCTAGTGAGTTTGTTTGGAAGTATGACTGAGAGAAAAAGAAAGCTCAATTTTACTGTGGGGGAAAAAAGAATTCTTGCCCGGGCCATTACCGACTATGGGCGTTTTCTCCACGGCCCGCAGAGTGCCACCACCACCCCGGCCAGGAGGAGGGAGATCTTGGATATGATCACAGAGCAGGTCAATTCATCGGGGGAGGGGGAGACACGGACCCGCTCTGGGATAGAAAAGAAAATAAATGACCTCCGGCGTGAGGTGAAAAAAAAACTGGCCGCAATAAATGCCCATGCCAGGGGCACAGGAGGGGGCCCACCATGCCGGGTTAGATTTTCTGAGACGGAGCGTGTGGTGGCCCTGACCTTTCACCGGCATGAAGTGGAGGGCCTGCCAGGCTTTGACACAAGTCCGGTCCCCGCGGTGCCAGGTAAGGTTTTTATTTCTCTCAGGTGTGTAGCATGTGTGGGGGAGGGGGTGAAAGGGAATATGTGGCAAGTGTGTGGATCCTCCAACCTGTGAATGTTTTGTGTCATCCACAGCTGTGCAGGAGGGTGCAGGGCCATCTGGACTGACCGCTCCAACCCCAGGACAGCAGCCTAATGAGGCCCCCCCAACAAGGCCAGAGTCCGCAGAGGAGGAACAAGAGGAGGGGGAGGATCATGCGGAGGACGATCATGAGGAGGAGCAGAATCATGAGGAGGAGGAGTCCATGGAAGGCACTGGCCCTTTGGTTTCTGCGGACTCTTCCCCTCTGGCTGCAAGAAGCCTGCCCTCCCTAAGGGTCAGCCCCCCCCCCTCCTCCCCCAACATGGCTCCCCTCACAAGGGCCTCCCCTTCTCCCCGGCCACAACCATCAGCTGGAGCCAGGAGGTCATCCCCAAGCACCAGGGGGGCGCCCAATCTCATGCCCGCCTGTCTGAGAAGGAACCTGGCCACCCAGACCCGCCTTCTGAGACAGCTCTGCCAGACTATGGGGCGGGTGGATCAGAGCCTGTCCTCCATTAATGATAGCCTGGGTAACCTGGACTCCCACTCCCGGGCCTCCACAACCTGCCTAAATGACCTGCAAACTACAGCAGCAGGCGTTGGGCAGGATGTGAGGGCCCTTACCCAGGCTATCCAGGGCAACACGGCAACACTTGGTGCTGCCCTGGACAGAATAGCCGTGGCCTTGGAGGGCAGGCCGCCAGGTGGGCAGATCTCAGGGGCTGCTCCTCCTTCCCCGGCTTTTCCCCTCCCCCATGCGTCTCCCCTGAGGGTCCGGGGCCGTGGCCGGGGGCGCCCCAGGCGTGGCTCAGGCAGAGGACAATAATTTTTTTTTCCCCCTTTTGTTTGTTTTGAAAGCTTTTTTATTTTTGTTCTCTGCTTTTTTTTGTTTTTTCTAAGCATTTTTTTTTTCCTATGCATTTTTTGTTTTTATGCATTTTTGTTTGTTTGACTTTTTTGGCATATTTTGGGTTGTGAATGATGTTTGAATGTGGGGGTGACATTCCTGCTGGAAAAGGGGTGTCACCCTCAATTTTGGTGGAGAAGGGTTCCCCAGGACCAGGGAGAAGTGATTCCCAGGTCCGTGTGAATGGTGTATGAATGTACAGTGACATAATTGGAGCCTTGACGTGGCGTTACTGCTCACCAGTCTTGCATGGTGGACTGGTGCCAATCCAATTTGATGAGGATGTGGGGTGTGTGTGCTAGGGACCACAGTGGTGTGCATGCATGCATTCTCATTGTGCCATGATTAATGTGTGTGTTTAACGTGCAAAGATGCCCAATATGAGCTGCCTCCTGACTGCTCTTCCCTCAGAAGACGGGGTATCCTCGGTTAGGGGTTGATTTTCTGGTTGGGGGGTCAGATCATCACGTAGCTCAACCTGCAGGCCCTTCCTCACTGCGAGATTGTGTAGCATGCAACATGCAGCGATGATATGGCACACGAAGTTTGGGGAATACAACAGTGTACCCCCTGACTTATCCAGGCATCGGAAACGTGACTTCAGGAGGCCAAAGGTGCGCTCCACCACTGCACGGGTTTTGATGTGTGCTTCATTGTATCGTTCCTCTCCTGGGGTTTGGGGGTTCCGGATAGGAGTCATGAGATGGGGTCCCAGTGCATATGCAGAGTCACCTGTAAAGGAAAAGACAGGAGAATGTTAGTCATGCATGTGCCACTTCTGTTGTGCATCACGGGAGGGGATAGTCATGCCTGACTCCCATGTCACTCACCAACCAGCCAGGTGTTCCCATACACGTTCTGTTCGAATTCTGTTCGGATGTGGCTTTGATTGTAGATGTAGCTGTCATGGCTGGACCCTGGGTGTTTGGCACGGACGTGCCATATGAGGCCTTGGGCATCAACTATCACCTGTACGTTGATGGAGTGCCAATTCTTCCGATTGCGGTACATGTGCTCGGTCTCATGGGGGGGCTGGAGTGCCACATGTGTGCAATCTATGGCCCCCACAGTGCGTGGGAATCTGGCAATTCGGTAGAAATCTGCCATTGCCTTGATTCGAATCTCCTCAGTGGTGGGTTTGATGATTTGGTTGGCCAAGCGTGTGAGGATTGCAGGGACAACCTGGTGCACACATCTGCTCATGGAGGATTGTGACATCCCAGCCACCACTCCACTTGTACGCTGAAAAGAGCCACTGGCAAGGACATGGAGTGTTGCCAGGACCTTCACCAGTGGCTGCACTGCATGTGAGCGTTGTGTTGGGCTGGTGATGTCCTCCTGCAGGGTTGTGGTTAATTCCAGGATGGCATGAGGGGGGAATCTGAAGATGCGATACACCTCAGAATCACTCATGCCAAACAGGTCTATGCGTGTGCGGTATACCCTCTCCCGTGCCATCCTCCGTGCCCTCCTCCTTCTTTGGTCATCTATATTCACTAGTGCAGCTATGAGCGACGATGCCCCTAGCATGTTGGCAGTCAAATTGTAGTGCAACACGTGTGTGTGGTCTGCTCCTCAATAACGGTGTTGCTTTATCTGACAATTAGACTTTTTTTCAAAAGTTAGATCAGCTTTTATGGGCTCTAACTTTAGACAGGACATTTTGCAGTTGCGCACATCGCGTAGCCTGCGCAGCAACTGCGTTTTTTTGTGGATCCCCGTAACTCCCTCATTAGCATATTTGACTAGCAAATCAATGGTGTGTCTAGCGCAGTTTTGCGCGAAGGGAAGCGAATGTCTAACTCAATTACGCCGGACCAAAAAACGTAGATTTCTGGCGTATATTGTTTTGTGAATCGCGTCCAACTATACGCACGCGCACATTTAGACTTACGCACGCGCAACAGCAGTTGCGCACGCGTAATCGCTCTGTGAATCTGGCCCCATGTGTCTGTAAAGGCAAGCGTCCCAGTTAAATGCATGAATTTTAGCTGTTATTGCTGCAAAGGGTGGGCCAACTCAATATTAAACCCTACGGACAAAGACTTGGATTCCATTAAAGTTCATGTGCGTCAAAAGGCAGGTGTCCCAATACTTTTGACAATATGTTGTAGTGTGTATATTAAAGGTGCACCGAATGGAGATTTTGGTGCCGAAACCGAAAATGCAGGATGCACTTTGCCGAAAACCGAAAATTACAGTTTTTAAATAATATTTATATTAGTATTATATTCAACTTTTTAATTAATATCATCAATTTAAATTAATATTAGTTTATTGTTGGCCATTATTGCCACTTTTAGTGCAAGAAAGGTCAAGAAAAATGCAGTCTGCAGGCTCTGACCATCTCTTGTATCATGTCCTCAGTCTCTAACTATCTCTTGTATCCTCTCCTCAGTCTCTAACCATCTATTGTATCATGTCCTCAGTCTTTAACCATCTCCTGTATCATGTCCTCAGTCTCTAACTATCTCTTGTATCCTCTCCTCAGTCTCTAACCATCTATTGTATCATGTCCTCAGTCTTTAACCATCTCTTGTATCATGTCCTCAGTCTCTGAGGCCACGTACACACGATCGAACATGTCTGCTGAAACTGGTCTGCAGACCAGTTTCGGACCATTTTCCAGCGGACAAAAGTTTTCAAGCTTGCTTTGAAATCTGTCCGCTGGAAACCTGTCTGTCAGACAGGTTCGATGGTTAGTACACAAACCATTGGACCAAAATTCCCTGCATGCGCAGAATCAAGTCGACGCATGCTTGGAAGCATTGAACTTCGTTTTTTCATCACTGTGTTCTACGTCACCGCGTTCTGGTCCGAGGGGATTTTGGTCCAATGGTGTGTACACACATCAGACCAACAGACCACTACAGCGTGGTCCGATGAAAACGGTCCGTCGGACATGTTTCATCGGACATGTCTGATCGTGTGTACAGGGCCTAACCATCTCTTGTATTATGTCCTCAGTCTCTAACCATCTTTTGTATCATGTCCTCAGTCTCTAACCATCTCTTGTATCATGTCCACAGTTTCTAACCATCTCTTGTATCGTGTGCTCAGTCTCTAACCTTCTCTTGTATCATGTGCACAGTCTCTAACCATCTCTTGTATCGTGTGCTCAGTCTCTAACCTTCTCTTGTATCATGTGCACAGTCTCTAACCATCTCTTGTATAATATCCTCAGTCTCTAACCATCTCTTGTATCATGTCCTCAGTCTTTAACCATCTCTTGTATCATGTCCTCAGTCTCTAACCATCTCTTGTATCATGTCCTCAGTCTCTAACCATCTCTTGTATCATGTCCTCAGTCTCTAACCATCTCTTGTATCATGTCCTCAGTCTCTAACTATCTCTTGTATCATGTCCTCAGTTTCTGACCATCTCTTGTATCGTGTCTGCTGTTTCCTAATTAAACTTAAACACACTGTTAATAGTAATCGCAAAATTTCAGTTTGGTGCCCCTCTAGCAGACATGATACAAGAGATACAAGAGAATGCAACCCGTCACATGCAGCCTCACCAGTGCCTGTCATATGCAGCCTCACCAGTGCCTGTCACATGCAGCCTCACCAGTGGCTGTCACATGCAGCCTCACCAGTGGCTGTCACATGCAGCTTCACCAGTGCCTGTCATATGCAGCCTGCCTGTGCCCGTCATATGCAGCCTACCTGTGCCCAGCAGCCTCACCAGTGCCGTCATATGCAGCCTGCCTGTGCCCAGCAGCCTCACCATGCCTGTCATAGGCAGCCTGCCTGTGCCCAGCAGCCTCACCAGTACCCGTCATATGCAGCCTACCTGTGCCCAGCAGCCTCACCAGTGCCCATCATATGCAGCCTGCCTGTGCCCGGCAGCCTCACCAGTGCCTGTGGATGCAGTCTACCTGTGCCCAGCAGCCTCTCCAGTGGCTTTGGATGCAGCCTGCCTGTGCCTGGATCAGAGCGACGATCTTTGTGTGTCACAGGGCTGGATTTGAATTACCTGGGCTGCAGTAACAATGTCCTGCCTCCGATGATCATGTCGCACTGATTCAATTTCCTGCCATTGGATCAGTGTGCCGTCTATTACAGAAGGTGGGACATTGTTACTGCAGTCCATGCAATTCAGCCCCCTGTCACACACGGAGATTGCATTTGAATGATGAAAAGCAACATCTTTGTTTGTTACATGTATGGGAGAAAAGGGAACAGTCATGACTGCCAAACATACCAAAACTCTGCCCATGTCTATCTATTCTTCCTCACCCAATAGTGGCTGTTTCCTCCCTATTTTTACCTGGTGATCTGACCAGTGTCTCCATTAAAGGAGCACAGGGGGCACTGGTGAACAACAGACTTGTCAGTCTGGGTGAAGGGGAGTGTTAGATGTACTGTACAAACTTCAGCTAATACTTTATAAGCAATATGTTGCCTCTTCTCTGCTGCCACTGTTAAAAACATGTTTTGTTATTTTAAAATTTTAAATCTTCAGTCACAGGGCACTTGCAGTTGTACATTGCAATTAGCAGTGATTATGTGCGTTTACATGCCGATGCCTTTAACTGCGTTGGAACATTCTTGCCATTTCTGATGTGCTTCCTGTTGTTTTTCTTTCCTTATTGCCGCTGCTATCCGCAGGTGAAATAGTACGCTGCGATTACCTATGCTTTCCTATGGCTCCAAATCTACGAAAGCGCCACCTAGCGGCCAGCGTAAATATGCAACTAACATAAGACGGCGTAAGAGACTTACGTCGGTCTTATCTTAGCAAAATTCTGGCGTACCTTGTTTTGTGAATACGAAAAAAAGATACGACGGCGCATCATAGGGCCAGATTCTCATAGAATTTCAGCGGCGTAGCATTAGCCACACTAAGCCGCCACATCATACTAGAGCAAGTGCTTTTTTCCCAAAGCACTTGCTCCGTAGTTAGCGGCGGCGTAGCGTAAATGGCCCAGCGTATGGCCGCGTAATTCAAAGGGGGCAGCTTGTATTCAAATTAAGCGCGCCCCCGTGCTGATTGAACTGCGCATGCGCCGGCCGCGACAAAATCCCAGTGCGCATGCTCCAAAGGACGTCACATTTTCTCAATGTAAACGACGTAATCGTAGCGTACGCCAGCCCCATTGAGAATCGACGTACGCAAACGACGTAAATGACGCACAACACGACGCGGTCCCAAGGCCATACTTAACATGGCACCCGACGGCAGCCGACGGCATCCGACGGAACTTCGTTAGGTTACTCCACATCTTAGCAGGGGTAACCTTACGTGGACGAAAACAACGTTACCCACGACGGGGCGGCGTAAAAGCGCTCGGGAATCGGCGTATTAGCCTCATTTGCAAAGGCAAATGAGAAAACAACGTAAAGGCCACCTAGCGGCCGGAGTTGTTATTACATCTACGATCTGCAAGTGTAATTGTTTTACACATGGCGGATCTTCACCTGTATCTATGCGTAAGTGATTCTAGGAATCACACGCATAGATACACGGGCAAAAAAATGGCGATACGACGGGGTATCTGTGATACCCCGTCGTATCGCTTCTGAGAATCTGGCCCATAGAATTTACGCAGCGTATCAATAGATAAGTTCGCCGTAAGTTCTTTGTGGATCTGGCCCATTTTTTTTTTTTTTAAATTGTCACTCTTCTTTTGTTTATAGCGCAAAAAATAAAAACCGCAGAGGTGATCAAATACCACCAAAAGAAAGCTCTATTTGTGGGGGGGAAAAGATTTCATTTGGGTACAGTGTTGCATGACTGCGCAATTGTCATTCAAAGTGTGACAGCGCTAAAAACTAAAAATTGGTCTGGGCAGGAAGGGGGTGAAAATGCCCAGTATTGAAGTGGTTAATGTCAAGGCCTAATTTTTATTGATGTCTGGGTTACGCTTCTGATGTTTATTATGTTCTTTTTTAGTGCTTTAATTCAGGTGAAGAAACATTGTGGAAAGAATTATTTTAGAATTTTTTCGAAAGAATCTAAGATAGGGGTTATTTATATAACAGGAAATTCTTGACACTCATTTTGAGTGGCTGTGCTTGCACAGTTGTGCACTTTTTGTTATTATACTTTACATATCACAGACAAATTGTGGGTGGTTTGTGGTTGTGTGAGATCTACCCATTACTTGGCAGCAGAGGGAGCTGCTAGTATGTTATTTCATGTCTTATACCGCCTTTCAGCCTTGTGAGAACTTCACATAAACATCTGTAAAGAAGCCTAATTCTTCAGAGCTATTCGGGCAATAAACCTGGATGGATTTAACCTTTCGGAAGGGTTAGATGTTGTCTCTGAAAGCATCTTTGCAGATTTTTTTTGCCTGCCAAACTTCAGTCCAGAGAAGAGTTTTGCCTGTTTTCCCCTGTATGGCTTTGGCTGCAGCACAGTAATTTTCAGATTCCAGAGTTTTTTGAGCTTAAGGACAGATAATGGAGGCAATTTTCCTTTTGAGAACTTGAGTTTCTGATGAATTATTGTCTGTCTGCAGGTGCGATCTCATTTAATCCCTTGAGTTCTTAGGAACATTCCTGAGGCCAGCACCAGAGCAATGACAAGATTAGCACTTCTCGAAGAAAAAAAAAGTTTAGTTCTGATAAACTTGTGTGAAACAGGCAAAGTTTTAAAGGCAATATTATAGGACTTTACTAAAGGGAGCAACGTTCTTGCTGCGCTAATGTTTGCCACAAATGGAGTGGGGTGGTTGCAAGATCCAGCTGAAATTTATTGTAGGAGGATTAAAGGAAGATTTGTTATTAAAGCGGATCTCCACCCAAAATTAAACATGATTGCATAAATAATAATTCTCATAAACAATGCTAAAACCGATATTTTTAATTAAAATAATGTTTACTGTACCATGAAACTGGATGGGCTTCCAGTCTGCCTCTCTCGGTTTTTTGTCGGGTTTCTTTGAGTTTCCTGTCCCACGTAGTGTCTTCTGGGAGCTTGTATCATAGCTCCCTTGATATCGTATTCTACCCTGTTAGACTACATCTAGCGCGATTTCGAGGAAGAGGAAGTGACGCGCGATGTAAACAAAGGCAGGAGGGCGGGCTTTACAAAAATCACCATTACAGGACAGATACTGCAAAGGAACGGTGCGCATGCGCGAGATCGAGCGGTGGATGCTGGGACAGCATCCACCGCAAATAGGAAGTGCCTGCTTGTGGGCTTATAACGTCCAAAGCTAAAATGGCAACGGGAGGAAACAAAGAATATACGTATTTATTCGGGACAGAATCACAGCGGAGCGGCCGTGGGACACCAGAACAGTGAGTTTAGGAAAGCAGCGCTAGTACCAATTTAAATACCCCTTAAACAAAAATTTGATTTGGCGTAGGAGATCCGCTTTAAGGGCAGCAACACAAGCAATGCAACTGTTGTGAATATCAGGGTCATTGTAAATTACCAGTTGCCGGATGTATTCATTAATATACACCATGATTTTACAACATGTTTGATCTTTTGTTCCATTTAGCAATAATTCTCTTTTATCAACACAGTGTGCACCACATTATAACATCACACAGGTTTGGCAGATTCGTTTTGACAGACTACACTAAACTAATGCCGCGTACACACAATCATTTTTCGGATTCTAAAAAATTACGTTTTTTTTTAATGTCATTAAAAACAAACGTGTGTGGGCTTCAGAGCATTTTTCGGGTTCTAAAAAATGGGCAAAATTTTTTCGAACATGCTTTGTTTTTTAACAACGTATTTAACGTTGTCGTTTTTCGGGTTGTAAAAAAATTATCGTGTGTGGGCTTTAACGACGTGAAAAATTTGTGCATGCTCAGTAGCAAGTCATGAGACGGGAGCACTCGTTCTGGTAAAACTACCGTTCGTAATGGAGTAAGCACATTCATCACGCTGTAACAGACAGAAAAGCGCGAATCGTCTTTTACTAACAAGGAATCAGCTAAAGCAGCCCAAAGGGTGGCGTCATCCGCATGGAACTTTCCCTTTATAGTGCCGTCATAAGTGTTGTACATCACCGCATTTGCTAGAGCATTTTTTTTCATGTGTAGGCAAGGCCGTTTTAATGATCAAGTTGAAAAAAACGTTTTTTCTAGATCCTGAAAACGTAATTTTTTTAGAACCCGAAAAATTATTGTGTGTACGCGGCATCATAAGTGAAATCCTTTTTTGCCTTTGCACTCTTTTTAAATATCAGATAACGAGTGGGATACAGATGAAATAATGTGTATTAACCACTTCAGCCCCGGAAGAATTTACCCCCTTTACGCATTTTTTGCGCTTCGGCACTGTGTCGTTTTAGCTGATAATTGCCTAATCGTGCAACATTGTACCTAAACAAAATTGAAGTCCTTTTTTTTCTCACAAATAGAGCTTTCTTTTGGTGGTATTTGATGACCTCTGCGGTTTTTATTTTATAAACAAAAAAAGAGTGACTATTTTGAAAAAAAAACAATATTTTTTTACTTTTTGCTATAATAAATATCCCCCAAATATATATATATATATAAAAAAAATGTTTTCCCTCAGTTTAGGCCGATACATATTCTTCTACATATTATTGGAAAAAAAATCGCAAAAAGCGTATATTGATTGGTTTGCGCAAAAGTTATAGCAAAATAGGGGATAGATTTATGGCATTTTTATTAATATATATATTTTTTATTGGTAATGGCAGCGATCTGCATTTTTTATTGGGACTGCGACATTATGGCGGACACATCAGACCCCTTTGACACTATTGTCATTTATACAGCGACCAGTGCTATAAATAGCCACTGATTACTGTATACATGACACTGACGGGGAAGGGGTTAAACACTAGTGGCCAACCAAGGGGTTAAGCGTGTCCTAGGGAGTGATTCTAACTGTGGGGGGATGGGCTACTACTGACATGACAGCAATCACTGCTTCCGGTGACAGGGAGCAGTAAATCCCTGCCATGTCACTAGGCAGAACAGGGAAATGCCTTGTTTACATAGGCATCTCTCCATTCTGCCTCTCCTCACCGCAATCGCGGGCCGCTGGCAAACATTTAATTTGCGGGACCTGCGGGCACACGCACGAGGTACGTTTTTCCACATTTTGTCATGTTACAACCAAAAACATACATTTATTTTATATGACAGACACAAAGTGGCACATAATTGTGAAGTGGAAGAACAAAGGTAAGTGGTTTTCATTTTTGTATACAAATAAATATCTGAAAAGTGAGGCGTGTATTTGTATTCAGACCCATTTACTCTGATACCCCTAACTAAAATGTAGTGAAACCAATTGTCTTCAGAAGTCACCTAATTAGTAAATAGAGTCTATCTCTGTGTAATTTCATTTTAGTATAAATACAGCTGTTCTGTGAAGCCCTCATAGTTTTTTTTAGAGAACCTTAGTGAACAAACAGCATCATGAAGGACAAAGAACCATAGCAGACAGGTCAGGGATACAGTTGTGGAGAGGTTTAAAGCAAATATTCCAAGCTTTCAACAGCTCATAGAGCACTGTTCAAAATCCATCATCCAAAAATGGAAAGTGTATGGCACAACTACAAACCTACCAAGACACGGCTCTCCACCTAAACTAACAGGCTGGGCAAGGAGAGCATTAATCAGAGAAGCAGCCAGGAGGCCCATGGTAACTTTTGGAGGAAAACAGCAAGGAAAGAGGCGCCTCTGGGTGTAGTAGTATAAACAATTTTTAATGATAAAAGCTTTAAGTAATGGTCACTCACATTTTAGATGTGACAGGTAAGCATGTAAAAGATATTCCCAGGAGGGAGGGGTGTCATCCGGCCATCACTTGGTTCCGGGTTCTGCTGGAGCGCTGTGTGAGGAGATTAGACTTCTATCGCTGGTGGAGAGTAGCCGGCTGTGATGGGGGATCCTCAAACCGAAGCGTGGAGCGCAAATGGAAAGCAGGCGGAGGATGATGATGTCACCGGGTATGCAATGCATTTCTGAGTGGTCAGGCAGCGTATGGCGCGGCTGCCGCACTCCTTTCTCAAGCCTTGGCCTCGGCAGCCGTCTCATACGCTGCCTGACCACTCAGAAACGCGTTGCATACCCGGTGACGTCATCATCCTCCACCTGCTTTTCCAGCTATGAATAAGCACTGTATTTTGGTGTGAAACGCGTCAGCTCTTTTCTGTTTTTTGCTGTGACATGTTGATGTTGTGATCTGTTTTATTATAAAGGAACATTTTTTGGAGTGCGGCCGTCCTGGTTTTTCTCCATACAATTTTGCATACTATTGCAGTGCCTGCACCCAGGGGTTGGATCCTACCTTTCAGCTTTAGCTCCTTGGGACCTCTGAGCGGTTAACTTTTTCTCTCATCTTATACTAAACATTTTGGTGTGTGGTCTACATAATTCAGAATTTATAATTTTTTGTAATTATTTAATTATGTGATCTGTGAATGAATGAATGAATGAATGAAAAACTTATATAGCGCGGCACATGCGAACTAAATCGCCTCTGTGATCCATATGTTTGTTTCAACAGGCACAATTTTGTTAAATTCAGAACCTCACAAATATAAAACCAATGACATCGCATACTGTAATTGTTTGTGGTTTTCTGCTTCTTCCAGCAGTCCATGTAAAGATAAAATGAAAAATCTAAATTGTTAGAAAGGTGTCATTGGATTTACAACTCTGCTTTTCCAACCATTATCTTGAGTTGCTAACTTTTACTAACGTTTTGCTCTTCTCCAGCATTGAGAAGCATGGCAAAACAATTAATAATTTATAAGACATACTGCTTGATGAAAGCGACTGAGACAGGCAATGGCAGTGTTTTGAAACATTTTGACAGTGAAAAGGAAGAATTATGTGACTTTGTACAGTTTTTTTTCCTTCTATATTTCAGCTGTTGCAATCTTCCCCATCTACTATTCATCTGTTGAGTCTTTTGGAATATTTTGTATTTGTTATCAAATCTTTAGCGTTTCTTGATGATTTGTGAAAAAGTTCCATGACAACTGTCTCCAAGCTACAGTTGTCAGCACATTCTTATTATTTTGTGCCCATTGCTTGTTTGAACTTTTTTTTATTTTTATCGCTGAATGTGAACCTTTTTAGCACTGGACCAACATTACTACCTACCGTATTTTTCGCTCCATAAGACGCACCTGAACATAAGACGCACCCAGGTTTTAGAGGAGAAAAACAAGAAAAAAAGTATTCTGAACCAAATGATGTACTAAAATATTTAATATTATATTACAACTATAGGTGGGTGGTGGACACAGCTCCCCTATCAAATCAGCTCAGTTACACTATACCTGGGTGGTGGTGGTGGACACACAGCAACCCGCCCCCCCCTCCCTTCCCAGATCAGCTCAGGGTGGCAGGACAGACACAAACACCCCTTCAGCCTCTTCTATCACAACAGCTCAGGTGATGGACAGTGGATACCATGCCAGCCCACACCTCCCACCCCCCTTATCACCAGCTCACCTTGCACAACCCCCTCTGGCTGTCTCTCAGCGTCAGATACACCCAGGCAGCAGCTAAGAAGGAGGACTGAGGACATATTTTGCAGCAGCAGCAGCGGCCAGTGGAAAGAGGCAGGAAGTGATACTGGACCAGACCACAGCGCCGGGGGTGTTCCAGCTGAAAACAAAAAGCCAGCCAGCCAGGGCTCTTGTCACTTGCAGGATGGTGTCACATCTTGCGGGTGTCAACTCACCCGGGTGTGGAGCGCACCATTATAGCAACGCTGCTGACACCACCCATATTTTGGCACTTGGGGCAGTCCACCTCCCCCGCTCCACTTGGTATGCCCCTGTCTCACATCCTGTCTTTTCTCTCTTACACAGAAGCCGAGTGTCTGTATTCTGACACATCGGCGGCGACAGGGGGGGCGGAGCCTGTGCAGTATTCACTCCATACTCCACAACACTTTCCCCTATTTTTTAGGGAGGAAAAAAATGCGTCTTATAGTGCGAAAAATACGGTACTTTAAGGTACCAGTAGAATATGATTATTTTTTTCAGGTAGACACTGGGGTTGAGTTATGAAAACAGAACTTCCAGAGGAGCTATCCAGATTCCTTGTTTCAATGGAAAGAATTGCCATTGGTTGATGTTAAAACAGCTAAGCACTCTTTCCACACTTATTCCCACACTTTAAATAGACAACTATGTATGTTTAAACTGAATTTTCCAACACTGATGATCCAACGTTCACCTTGTGTTGGCATCAGAGCATTGTATTTTGTAGTTGCTCACAATTTTAGGTGAGACCCCCTAACTCTGTACGTATTGTAGAACAGACACTTTATATTTGTGTATCCCCTGGATATCCATGTTTGAGTATACATATCATGCTGATTTTCTTAGATTTCCCTCACTAGAATAAACACCCACAATAATGGACCACAAGACATTAGAAGATCAGAGCCTCATTCAAACATCCCCTGAGTGCAAAAATGGTTCGGCCTCATTATACTCTTCTGGTCCCTATTGTTTTTTCCTATTATTTGTTCTCCTACTCCTCCTCTTTCTCCTCAATAGAAATAAACATGAATGTTGTAGAAAGATGTTACAGTATCAGACTGCATGTACATGTCCATTGATAATGTCTATTTGCTCTTTAAAAGGCCAGTTCACATCTATAAAAAAAATCTGTCTTACCAGGTAAGGGCAGCTGTAGATAAAAACAAACTGTGCATCTTTAACCAAAGTTACATTTTGACATTGCTATCTGTGTAGGTCATTTACACGCTGTCACCATCAGGTGTCAGGCTCGAAGACCCGTTGCTAAGCAGTAGCGGAACTGACCAGGAGGGTAGGTACACATACAGTCACCCTGGTGAATGACACAGGCTCATCTGAGGTAGGGAGTCTAAGTAATAACTGGTGTTCACCAGAGCTCCTGATGTTTGAGATGGATTTTGCATGCTAGTGCCAGGTCACACTCTTTAGGATGACCCCACGAGGAGGTGAGCAAGCCAGGGTCCAGTAGTGGAAAAGCAGAAGCGTAGTCAGTAAACAAGTCAAAAGGTAGGCAACGAGTAGTTTCAGGTTGAAATTAGGCAGAAGCGTAATCGAGGAACAAGCCAAGGGTCGATAACGAGTGGTAGCAAAATATGGACAGCAGCAGGGAATACAGGAGCAAGATACTGGCTGGAGAGAGCACAATTATCTGGCAAACAGGAAGTTCAGAGACATGGCTTAAATCAGAAGGTTCATGGGAGGAGCAAAGAGTTTATGGTTTAAGACAAACAAGGTTCAAGACAGGATCATTCAAGGAATTGTCCCCAGAGCTGTCCAGCGTTCCAGGTAGCAAAGCAGAGGTTCTGGGTTCAAGTCGAGGACCTGACACATTCCTACCAAAGCCTGGTAGAAAAACTCCCAGGGATGGCATTGTCCCACCCTTCCTTGATGCTAAAACAGTTCCAGCTTTTACTGCTCCCCCCCCCCCATTCACAGAAGTGAGGGGGTTTGTGAGCTACTATGACAGGGGAGAGAGAGCACACTTGAGGGGGTTTGAACCAGTTGGGAGTGTCTTTGCAGCATCCTAGCAGCAGGACGATGATGATGCTAGCTCTGGGAGCCTTTTTGTTCAGGCTTTGCGATGTACTTAACCGGGTCTATACCTGTAGCAAGGACATTTTTTAAATTTTGGTCACAGCTGCTCAGTTTATTTTTATCTATAGGCACTCCTTATCTGCTAAGGCAGTTTTTTTGTAAAGGTGAACTAACCCTTTAAAGCTGACAATACAACTGCAGATCACTCAACAAGAACACTGGCCAGTCAAGGATCTACCCATGTTCTGAGATCTGATGTCATTTTAAACCCTCGTTTTCCAGACATATCCTTGGAATTCATAAAGACTGGTTTTATAAAAGTGTGTCTCATGCATTCTAAAAAAAATGGTGAAGAATGTGCCAAATTCATATACTTGTCTAGAACTTGTACTTGAATTTGGCTCATGCTGCGCCACTTTTGCTAGCACAAGATTGGATAATGGAAGTCAGCAGAGATTTTGCTCATTTACTAAGCTCTAGAGCAGGGATCCTCAAACTATGGCCCTCCAGCTGTTGCAGAACTACAAGTAAAACTCTGACATTCACAGACATGACTCGGGCATGATGGGAATTGTAGTTCCTGAACAGCTGGGGGGCCGTAGTTTGAGGACCCATGCTCTAGAGCAGGGATCTCCAAACTACGGCCCTCCAGCTGCTGTGGAACTACACTTCCCATGAGGCATTGTAAAACTCTGACATTCGTAGACGTGACTAGGCATGATGGGAATTGTATTTCCTGAACACCTGGAGGGCCGTAGTTTGGAGACTCCTGCTCTAGAGCAACTGATCTTGCAGACTGCAAATGCACTTTGCAAAATGCACAGTCTATTTGCCTTTAGTAAATCAATCCCATGGCTTTAATTTGCTACGCTTTTAAATTTGGTGCATTCAATGCAACACAATGTAAAAGTGGAGCATTTTAGAACTACCTGAATTTGGTTACTATTAGAAAAAAAAGTGTTGCAAATACTTAATGAATTTAGCACATTAGCAAGAGAAATTATTTCCAGAAGAGTGGCGCAGCAGCTTTGTTGAATATCCCATTGTGTCTTGGTACACATGTGATTTGAACATTAAAAAATAAATAAAGAATAACCACTGAAGAATCGCAAAGATAAGTCAATCTATTTGAAAATCTCTGTGTAAGAAAGGAGGAAATATAAAGGCTAAGATGTGTTAGTTTGGAACATACCCTGGAAGATATGATTGTCCATGGACCATGCTTGGCTTGATATCACATCTTTTGAACTTGAAAGTAATTTAACCGCTCCCTGAATTATCCTATGTCACTTCTGAAAGGTGGAATCTTGTGGGATTATGGCAGTGGCGTTCCATTGTGTGCAATACTATAAAGAAGGTGTCGATTAGGAGACAATGCTCTTCACTGCTAAGTGAACACAGGATGGGCAGGGTGTGAGCAGTGCCTATCTAATGAACAAAGCCTTGAAAATGTGTCATTGTAATGAACGGAACAGAGTTCGGGCATGACATTTAATACAGGAAACCCCTTTGAATCAAGTAATCACTACAAAACCATATGGCTGCTGTCACTCACCACTTTTTATATTTAAACTATTATGTTATAAAGACTACAAGAAATCAGATTCCATGTTTCCTTTATGGTTCAGAATGTAGTTTATTAATTTCACAATGAATTATTACTTTAACATTGGTTTTCCTGAGAACTTTCAATGTTCTGTAATTTAAAGCCCTAGATGTTTCGGCTTGACAAAACCATCTTGTTAGATGATATTTTGGGCACATGTTCAGTGTTTTTTACTTGATGTGTGAACTATAAAGAAAATTATTTTGCTAATTTAATTGTTGTGGGCGTCTCGAGAGACGTTTGAGGTATCAATGGTTTGGTGGTTTTTCATGGAAAGTCGGCAACTGTCTAATGGGCATCATGGCTAAAATGAATATCCGGAGTTCTTGTAAAATAAACCTTTATTTGACAAATCTGCATTAAGACTGATCAGACTTTCCATAGATACAATGTACATGTTTATATGTTTGTATGAAGGGAAACAATATTTCCTCAAGGGTTTCTTGGGAGCTTCTGTATAAGCCGGAAGGTAGCCAATAAGGGGAAACTGTGATGTTGCTGGTGGCCTCTCGTGTTTTGATCTCTTTCGAACATTTCTTTCTTTATTAGATGTTGGTTGTTTTTTTTTGTAAATTACTACATTTTTTCTGGTTGCCATCCATAGCAGGAAAACTCTATTGGGAACACAGTAAATGGGGCATCATTTAAACCAGAGAAAATAAAATTGTGTGCAAAAATATAGATGTGGCCAGAAGGAACCTAACAGATTATAACTAAGAACTAAGAACTAATTGGCTGTTGCAACTTTTGTTCAAATTGTTTTTATCCTTTTTACCAGTTTTATCATTGGTTCACATCTGTATGTGCTGTGTATAAGGCAGCCCATTCATTTCAATGGGATGCCCTTTCCAGTAAGAAACATGGGAAAAGAAGTTCCCGACCCTTTTAAAATTGTTCCGCAGAATTTAAATATGATGAAATATATATATATATATATATATATATATATATATATATATATATATATAAAACTACATTTATTTATAACTGCATCCCCTTAAACATTTCACCTTTTTTGCAAAAACGTAAAAGATAAACATAATACTTAATGTATTGTGACAGCGGGTGCAAGGAGAAGATCCCCAGCCTGGTGTCAGAGCTTGGTTTTGGAGGGACGCAGGTAGGTGCTCTTTAATAACATGTTATATGTTACACCCTAAATATTGGTGTAACATGTACCTGTTACCAAAGGTGAACTTATCTTCACACCTGCATGCAACAACCCACTGGTGTTCAGCCAGTGGAAAAGAACCATCACATTCATAATCCACTGATTGCAAGTGCAGTGTTTTGCTGGCTCCTTAAATAAAAAATTATACATGCATTTTTTTCATAAAGGTGAACCTAGTCCTTTTTTTTATCTGGTAATCGTGTAAAAACAATGTCCTTAATGTGGCAATACTCAATCTCTGCACTGTATCTATGGAGAAGTAACATTGTCACCTTAGGCTGAACTACTGGTTTTTGACTTCAAATACCTCCCCATCTCCTCATCTTTCTTATGTCTTTTTCATATTAATTAGGTGGATAACACACCTGGGCATTTGTAGGGCAAATTGCAGCGACTAGTATGGACCTTGTGTCCTCTTCACGACCGCATGTTGCCCCTCAACCTTTTCAACCTCCCCAATGTTCTTAAATTTGACCATACCACTACATGGCACTGAGAGTATTTACCACATACTCCGTGCTGCATCATTATGGTGTATTGTGTACTTTGCGCTTGCCTCGTGGCCTGCTCCTTGCCACATCCTGGGTGCCCCCATACAGGGCTCCCCTTGTCATTTTGTCATTAACGGTAGGTCGTACAATGCCATACCCATAATCTATGGATACCTACATTTATTTGTTTTTGTATTTGTTTTAATTTTCATATCTACTGTGATTACATATTTACCTTCTTTATTTATCATTTAAGCCCAGCTGCCTGCCTTTCCCCCCTGGCTTGGGACTCCTTGATGCCCCCTGGTGCCCCTATGTGGTGGACTTGTGGGATCCCTGGTGAGCCAGGCAAACAACCCCCCCTGGTTTTGGGCCTGCCTTTCCTCACTTGCAACCCCCACGACGTGGGCTTCCGCCCTTACACCATGGGAGGTGCGCACACGCATGTGCAATGTGTGCGCGCTGACTTCACACGGGAGACCCGACCCAGCGACGTCACTCGCCGAAGACGGCCGGCTTGTTCAGACGCCGCTGGTGTTTGGGGGATTTAAGGGCAGACACGGTCTGCCCTTGGTGCCATGGACTGTGGACCCAGGGAGTCACCTACCTAGTTGATGACCCAGTACGTTATCTTGCCTTCCTGAATGATCCCCAGACATGGCAGGACCTTCTTCCTCCATGTCCATTCACCATTTACCTCTTTCCTCTACCTAGGTACAGGCATACCCCACTTTTAAGTACACAATGGAGTTTATTTACTAAAGCTGTAAAGCGCAAAATCAGGCTCACTTCTGCATAGAAACCAATTACCTTCTAACCCCAGCTTGTTCAATTAAACCTGGTAATAAAACCTGGAAGCTCATTGTTTTTTTGTGCAGAAATGAGCCTGATTTTGCGTTTTTCAGCTTTAGTAAATAAACCGCATTGTGTACTTAAAAGTGGGGTATTCCTGTATACTGTGCTGGCTTTTTGCAGTGCATTACCCATGCTCTGCTACATGGTGATGATCCCACAGTGTCCTTTTTATTAGGTTACCTTTTTACATTTGGTATGTCTCCCTGGGTCCTATTCATTACACTGTATTGATATTATGCAGCTATAACACGTTTATCTATCACTCCCTTTCCTCCTTTTTTTTATCTATCACCCACCCATGGCACGTCCCCCCATGTCTGCTGCTGAGGGACCTCCTCTCGTGGCACTTTGATGTCCTCGGTCTGGCAAGGGTTTTAGGTAGGCAGCTTTGATTTAACCCTTTCCCCTTTAGTTTATTTTTTGGTACTTGTTTGTATATATGAGACTGTATTTTTGAATTGT
This sequence comes from Rana kukunoris, assembly GCA_029574335.1. Lineage (NCBI taxonomy): Eukaryota > Metazoa > Chordata > Amphibia > Anura > Ranidae > Rana > Rana kukunoris. The sequence continues at coordinate 36,940,891 of CM056055.1, forward strand.
TAGTTCTCTGATCCACACCGCAAACTAGTAGAGATGCCCTCCGCGACCCATGTCCCATTGGGATATCTGCCCCTTGTGGGGACTCTTCTTATGGTGATCCATGTGATCTGCCACTAAATGGTTTTAATTATGCATGGATGTCATTGTCTTTTATTGATTTTTCTTAATAAAACTGAATTATATTTTTTATATATGTGACTTATATCTTACTTTATTTATGTATCTGTACCATGATAGTCCAATTGCCCGCTTCTCCCTTGTTCTTCGGAGCTTTTGATTTGGGGACAAATCTTCCGATCCTTCTATACTATCTTTCTTATGTAGTGCATAGTTGTTTTTTTTTGTCAGTTCACAGGAGATAGCTTAGAAAGCTAAAAACATTGTTTGAGATTATAGTTCAGTACACCGGAAGACTTGCAGAAAGTGTACTTAGCCTTAAAAGAGAAAATTAACGCAACCACCACATCTAATGACTGGCCAGCTGGAATACATTACGTTTTGGTTCATGGATTTAGATATACCAGAGCTGTACCGAAAGTGATGCAAAAGTGAACATAACAGGCTAGATTCAAGAAAGAGATACGACAGCGTATCTCCAGATACGCCATCGTATCTCTGCGTCTGAGCCCTCCTATCTATGCGACTGATTCATAGAATCAGTTACGCATAGATTTCTATTAGATCCGACTGGCGTAAGTCTCTTACGCCGTTGTATCTAACTTGCATATTTACGCTGGACGCTAGGTGCCGTTCCCGTCTAAAATATGCAAATGAGCCTAATACGCCGATTCCCGAACGTACCCCTGGACGGCGCTTTTTTTTAAGTCGTTTGCGTAAGCGTAGGTCCGGCGTAATGTTACCCCTGCTGTATGAGGCGCAGCCAATGATAAGTATGAACGGCACGCCGGCGTATTTTTTCCCGTCGTTTGCGTAAAACATTCGCAAATAGGGCTTTGCGTAAGTGACGTTCACATCGCTTTCATTGAGTATTTGCGTTGTGATTTTGAGCATGCGCACTGGGATAAATTCACGACCGGCGCATGCGCAGTACTTTCGGCGCGGGATCGCGCGTAATTTAAATAATGCACGCCCCCTACCCGCCCAATTAGACTTACGACGGGCCATTTACACTACGCTGCCGCAACTTTACAGGCAAGTGCTTTGTGAATACAGCACTTGCCGTAAAAGTTGCGGAGGCGTAGCGTAAATGGGATACGCTACACCCGCAGAAACTTACGCTCTCCATCCTGAATCTAGCCCAACCTTTTTTTTAACTTACGTAGACGTTCAAATTTTACATATTGGCAGAGTAACTCTTCCTCTATAACAACTCTTCTTCTTTTTTATTGCAGGTAAATGATGGATGTTTTCCAAGCAAAAGCAATATGCTAGCATTAAATTATTGACAAAGGAGGGTTGCAGGCTGTCCAACATCCACAGAAAGCTATAGAATGTTTATGAAGATGACACCATTGACACCAAGATATTGCTCATGTCAATGGTGTTACTCCGTAAACATTCTGTAGCTTTCTGTGGATGTCAGACTGCCTGCATCCCTCCTTCATCAAGAACTTAATGACGGCACGTTGCTTCTGCTTGCAATCCATTCTTTAGCTGCAATGAAAAAAAGTTACTATAAACAAAGGGCCAGATTCAGGTACACGTAAATTTGCACAGCGTATTCGAAATACTCTACGCTGCCGTATTTTACCAGGCTCTACATCGAATTCTGGTCGATTTTTGCCCGTACGATACGGCGGCGTAGTCTATTTCTCGCCGCGTAATCGAAATACGCGATTAGGGGGCGTGAAGCATTTAAATTAGGCGTGTCCCTGCGGCGATCGAACTGCACATGCTCCGTTCAGAAATTTCCCGCCGTGCATTGCGCGAACTAACGTCGATACGTAATTTGTTGTTTGAGTAGCGTCGTTTACGTACATTCCTATTCCCGGACGACTCACGTAAAAAATAAAAACAAACGTTGAAATTCGACGCGGGAACGACGGCCATACTTAACATGGGCTGTCTAATATTAGACCAGCAAAAAGCTGGTATAGTGTTACGCAAAAAAAAGATGACTAAAGATGCCGTAAGAGATTGTGATTGAAGATCGTAATTTCGGGGATAGCCGGCAAAAGCTCATTAGCATACCCCGACGCGGAAAACGACGGGAAGTCCACCCAGTGGCCGCAATTTTATTGCAGTGTAGATCCGAAGGCGTACGAACACGTAGTCCAGTCGAATTGAAGCCCGCAGCCGTCTTTTCATGGTTTGAGGTTTCAGACTAGCTAAAAAACGCGCGTAATTTGAAATTACTCCAGTCTAACAACAGTTAGACAGGAGTTACGGCTCTCTGAATCTGGCCCAAAGAGTTTCTCTACCAACATGTGAAATCTGAACAACCTATTTAAGTTAATAAAAAAGTTAAGCCCACTTTTGGATTACTTTCAGTACAACCCTTGTACTTTACCAATTCAAGACCAGGCCTATTTTCAACATTTGTTTCTTAAAAGTTAAAATCTGTATTTTTTGCTAGAAATTACTTAGAACCTCCTAACATGTTACACTTTAAAATTATGCACACTCTTGGAATGGTGACTTAAACTTAAAGCAGAGGTTCCACCAATTTTTTTTTTTTTTTTAAAAGCCAGCAGCTACAAATACTGCAGCTGCTGACTTTTAAAATATGGACACTTACCTATACTATTGCAGTGCCTGCACCCAGGTGTTTGGACTCCACCTTGCAGTTCCCTGGGACCTCTGAGCGGTAAACTTTCTTTCTTATGGACACTTACCTGTTACTTCATAGGAGACCCAATCAAAGCCAATTCCGGATTTGTTCGGGTCTCAGGCCAGCCAGTGGACGTGTCAGCTGGTGGTTCAGATCTCCTGGTGGGACAGGAGAGCCTAGGCATACCCAGGCGATGTCCCCTCCCACTGTTTGTAATAACAGCCGAGAGGCTGAGAAGCTGCTTAGCTGCATTGGTTGTTATTACAAAAAAAGCTGACCTTCGGCTCTAAAAAAAAAACCTGGGACAATGATGCAGTTCCGGTACAACCACTTGAGTAAAATGACGTACCGATATGTCATTTTGCGGCAAGTGGTTAAAGTGGGCGTAAACTCGCATGTGTGATTTTTACCTATAGATAAGCTTATAATAAGGCTTACCTAAAGATACTGTAAATATCTTCTAAACGTGCACTGTTTAGGAGCTATTTACTTTAGATGCACCGGCGCATGCGTTTGAAAGGAACGTCATACGGTGTCCTTTTTTTAGAGTCCTGTGCCGTAAACGGCAGCTCCCGCTCGCACTCCCTTGCCTCTCACGAACCTGGAATGAAGACCAGCTGAAGATGGAAGCACTTTCCGCAGTGACATCGTGCCACTGGAAGGCTTTGTTCTAAGATAAGTTTCACATAATGTGCTTGTATGCGATGAATACTAGCACATTATAACATTGCCTTGAAGGTTTTCTACCACTTTAAGGCCAGTGTTTTTCTTTTTAAAGTATTGATTCTACAGTTGCTTTTGACAATCTATGTGAAAGTAAAAAAAAAGATGCCTATAACTTCTTATAAGGACCTTTCTGTTGAGGCAGTTCTTCCCGGTACAAACAGGCAATTACTGTATATATATATATATATATATATATATATATGTATGGGGAATAGTATGTGGCATTCCTGCACTGTCAAGTTTGCCAATATCTTCAAATAAAGCAGGTATAATTCTATTTCAGAAATGAAACACGTTGCTGCCGAGGCTCTGAACTCTCCGGCTATACTCTCATTCCAAGTCCGTGAAAGACAAGACTCAAGATGACTTTGATTTCATTGTATACGCAGCGGAGTTGGCTGCATAGTTTGATTTCAATCACATCCCCTTTTGTCTGTTATATAAATCCCATGTATGTTCCTGTTGTCCAGTAACTCAATGCTTATCAGGTTAGGCGGTAATTCACTGTTTATCCACAAGCATTATCTGCTTAGTTTTTTTGTTGTTCTCATGTTAAACACATGTCACAGTAATATATATATATATATTGCTAAACTAGAGAACACCAGTATGGGATTTGCTGTAATTGATTAAGTGCCAGCCTTTCTTTTCAGTGGTTAAGATGCATCAGCACATTCTGTTAAATGATGGAAAATCCTTTTTTCAAACAAACTGCCAGTATAATCCCCGAAAACAAAGGCAAACCTCTCACTTTTTATTGTAGTCGGTGAAGGAAAATACAACCTAAATAAACAAGTTTGGCTTAATTACCTTTAGAAAATGTGCAGTCTCTCCTGCCGCCTTCCTGTTTGATCCGCGGTGATCTGATATTTAATAGCACACAAATTCATGGCAGGCTGAATACGTTTTTCTTCAGCCTGTGCTTGAAAGGTATAGAGAATGACATCTGTTTGAAGCCAATCTACAAAAAAATGTTACTGCAAAAAAACAAAAAGAAAAATATTCTGTTTAGCCATTCTTGGGATCAAATAGTGGCAGGTTAGTGATATCATTTTTTTTTTTAGTGCAGTTATGCAATACAAGCATGGATACTAACTCGTTCCCAGACTACTGACTAGACATTGAAGGGGCATTACCATACTGAGGAGTTAACGTGGTGGTACAGTATAATACTAAACCCACTAAAGTGACTACCCTCATGCTATACACAGAGATTGAACAAATCCTCTTACATAAGTCGTGTTTGTTTATTTGCAGCCTTCTTCTCTCTACAGCCATTCAAAGTGCACAGTTTACACTGAGCTGCAGAAGGCAGGGGATGGGGATCTGCAAAGCAGAGAGCTGAGTGTAATATCTGACACCAGAGTGGAGGGAATGAACACACCCCCTCTACACAGTCTTATGGGGAAACATGCACAGCTGAGGCTGTCAATCACCACCTGTGTGCTGAGGGGGGGGGGGGGGCATGGCCGCCCCCTGGAATTCTGTGGTGTTGGCCTAACCTGTCAGAAATGGCTCATGCATGTAGAATAGGGAGGCAATAGCAAATGGGAATCACAGTACATGCTTTGGATTGAGGCTACTACATACTATAGAGGGATATGCTTTGTTCCTTTTTAATTTTCAGAGGTTTATAACCACTTTAACTGCTCTGCACTCTCTTTCTGTCAACTTTGATTTTACTCCAGAAATAAAGCGATAATTCTACCACTTTATAAAACTCTGGTTTGGCCACATCTCAAGTATTCCGTCCCGTTCTGACCACCAATCCTCAGGAAGGATGTGCTGGAACTAGAAAAAGTGCAGAGAAGGACAACAATATTAAAGCGGTTATAAAGTAACCATTTTTTTCCTAAATAGCTTCCTTTACCTTAGTGCAGTCCTCCTTCACTTACCTCATACTTCGATTTTGCTTTTAAATGTCCTTATTTCTTCTGAGAAATCCTCACTTCCTGTTCTTCTGTCTGTAACTCCACACAATAATGCAAGTCTTTCTCCCTGGTGTAGAGTGTTGTGCTCGCCCCCTCCCTTGGACTACAGGAGAGTCAGGACGCTCTCTAAGTTGCAGATAGCGAAAGGATCTGTGTGTAAGTGGGTGTCCTGACTCTCCTGTGGTCCAAAGGAGGGTGCAAGCACAACAGTCCACACCAGAAAGAAAGCCTCGCTATACTGTGTGTAGTTACAGACAGAAGAACAGGAAGTGAGGATTTCTCAGAAGAAAAAGGGACATGTAAAAGCAAAATGGAAGAATGAGGTAAGTGAAGGAGGACTGCACTAAGGTAAAGGAAGCTATTTAGGAAAAAAATGTGAACCTTTACAACCCCTTTAATAAGGGGACTAGAAGACCTAAATTATGAGGAACGCCTACAAGCATTAAACGTATTCTCCCTGGAGAAGAGACACTTGAGAGGAGATATGATACAAATACCTCAATGGTGTTTCCAGTGTAGGAAGAAAACTATTCAATCTCAGGGAGTGTAATGCCCTGTACACATGAAAGGTTAGTCTGATGAAAGCGGTCTGATGGATTTTTCCATCAGTTATCCGATGAAGCTGACTGATGATCAGTCGTGCCTACACACCATCAGTTAAAAAAATGATTGTTTTAGAACGCGGTGATGTAAAACACTACGACGTGCTGAAAAAAATGAAGTTCAATGCTTCGACTTGATTCTGAGCATGCGTGTATTTTTAACCGATGGACGTACCCACAGATGATCGTTTTTTTCTATAGGTTTTTTTTATCCATCAGATCATTTTAAAACAAGTTCCTATTTTTTTAACCTATGGATAAATGACCGATGGGGCCCACATACGATCGGTTTAGTCTGATAAAAACGGTCCATTAGACCGTTTTCATCAGACTAACCTATCGTGTGTACGCGGCATAAGAAAACATGGGGCCACAGAATGAGACTGTAAAGCCCTGTACACACGATCGGTCAAACCGATGAGAACGGTCCGATGTATTTTTCCATCGGTTAACCGATGAAGCTGACCGATGGTCAGTCGCACCTACACATCATTGGTTAAAAAAACGATCGTGTCAGAACGCAGTGACGTAAAACACAACGACGTGCTGAAAAAAATTAAGTTCAATGCTTCCAAGCATGCGTCGACTTGATTCTGAGCATGCGTGGATTTTTAACCGATGGTCGTGCGTACAGACGATCGTTTTTTTGCTATCAGTTAGGTATCCATCGAGTAAATTTAAAACAAGTTTGCTTTTTTTTAACCGATGGATAAATAACCGATGGCACCCACACACAATCGGTTTGCTCTGATGAAAATGGTCCTTCAGACCGCTCTCATCGGTTTGACCGATCGTGTGTAAGCGGCATTAGAGAACCAGTTTAAACTTATAGTGTTACAAAACCCAGGGCCCTGCATTCACTATATCTGGTCTCCCACAGTGAACAGAAATGCAATTATTTTAGCAGTATATAACAATCTTGTGATTTCTATCAGTTCTTGGTAAAGCTTATTGGAGGAGATTTCATACAAAGCTGCCCTATTAGGCTGCAGGGCTCCTGACCCCCTGTCTGGACATGTCTGGACAGTGCTGTTTGGCCCGTGTCTTGATTACATGCACTCTATCAAGAAAAAAAAATCCCCAACAATACACACTAAACTGAGCATGTGCAGGCTGACTCCAAAGGCTCTGTCTTATCTGGACTTGTCCAGGGGGGCAGTGCAGGGAGGGGAGGATCTGTGCATACAGGATCAAGCAATCTTTTTACACAATGCAGAGTATTACCCCTAGGTTCCAAGCATACTTTACTGCATTGACAGACTGATTTTACTGTTGTGGGTTTAGTAACACTTAAAGATGCATAGGTTTTTTTCACTGTCAGAAGGATAAGGATGTGGAACTATCTTCTACAATTGGTGATGTATTGAAAGTGCTGCAGAGCATGTTTGGCTCACACAGCTGGCCTCCATTCCCTCAAGTTAGGCCTCGTACACACGACCGGATTTCTCTGCAAAAAACAGCAAGAAAACTGCTGGCAGAGCTTTCTTGCCGAGAAAATCGTTGGTGTGTACGAGGCTTTCAGGTTTCTCATCAAGAAATCTGGCCAGAATATCCACGAGAAAAAAAGAGAACCTGCACTTATTTTTCTCTTTGAGATTCTTGTCAGCCTGTTTTTCAACGAGAAACCCGAGAGTGTGTATACTTTCCTGTCTCCATGGAAACCCGCGCATGCTCGAAATGACATTGACGTATGCACGGTAGCTTCCACGGCATAGGTAGGGTGAAGAAAGATGGAGCCGACGGCATCGAATGTGACGAGCGCATTCTCGCCGTACGCGATGATGTCACCGCGTTTTTGCCTTTAAAGAGAACCGCGGTTCTTTTGAAAAGGTCAGTGTGTACACTCGGGCGGCAAGAGATTCTTGCCAAGAATCTCGTCGGGAAAAACAACGTTTTTTTCCTGACAAGTTTCTTGCCACGTGTACGAGGCCTCAGCCCTTACTTGATTACAGGAATGGAATACAAATACAGATAGAGATAATTATGCTAGCTGTATATAACAATACACTTAATTTATTAATAATGAATGCATGCATTAATTAAAAGCCAATCTTTTATACATTATATTTGTGGAGTTCTGCTTTTAATTCAATATATAGCAGTTTAGGGCATAAATTATTTCTTTATATATAGTGAAAACTTTTATTTTAATAAATATCTATTTATTGGGTTTGAATAGAGGTGTTTACAATGTTGTATAGGTTGGAACAATTAAGAATGGTACAGTTTAAAAAAAAGATAAAAGAACATGCATGTGATAATACAGTCAGAAAGTGAAAAGCCACAGTATGGCAGTTTAATATCTAAATTATCTTGAAATTAGGCAAATATAGAATATTGCAAATCAGTATTAGTTACTCTTATATCCCAGCAGGTGGGGCTCTAGGCTACCTTTTACGTGTTTTCTTGCATTTTTTAGTTCCTGTGTTGTAAAGAAAGTTGCTGTTTATAGAACTCAAGCAGCAATTCATACATTAAGAAATTAATTGCAACAGTGGCTTTGAAAAAACATGAGCCTTTACAACCCCTTTAACCACTTAAGGACCGCCTACTGCACAATTACGTATATATACGTTGATTTTAGTACCCAGCCGTGGGTCACGGGCGCGCGCCCGCGGCGCGCTCCCGCGGCGCGCTCCCGTGACCCGGTCCGAAGCTCCAGGAACGGGACCGCGGGATTCGCGGACCCGATCGCCGCTGCAGTGCGGCGATCCGTCCCTGGAGCTAAAGAACGGGGAGAACTGTGGCCGCAGCATCGATCGCGTCATCCCTGTAATAGGGGGACGCGATCGATGACGTCACACCTACAGCCACACCCCCCTAAAGTTGTAAACACACACACAGGGAACACTCAAATTCACAGCGCCCCCTGTGGTTAACTCCCAAACTGCAACTGTCATTTCCACAGTAAACAATGCAATTTAAATGCATTTTTTGCTGTGAAAATGACAATTGTCCCAAAAATGTGTCAAAATTGTCCGAAGTGTCCGCCATAATGTCGCAGTCACGAAAAAAATCGCTGATCGCCGCTATTAGTAGTAAAAAATAAATAAATAATAAAAATGCAATAAAACTATCCCTTATTTTGTAAACGCTATAAATTTTGCGAAAACCAACCGATAAACGCTTATTGCGATTTTTTTTACCAAAAATATGTAGAAGAATACGTATCGGCCTAAACTGAGGAAAAAAATTATTTTTTATATATTTTTGGGGGATATTTATTATAGCAAAAAGTAAAAAATATTGATTTTTTTTTAAATTGTCACTCTATTTTTGTTTATAGCGCAAAGAATAAAAACCGCAGAGGTGATCAAATACCACCAAAAGAAAGCTCTATTTGTGGGAAAAAAAGGACGCCAATTTTGTTTGGGAGTCACGTCGCACGACCGCGCAATTGTCAGTTAAAACGACGCAGTGCCGAATCGCAAAAAGGGGCAAGGTCCTTTACCTGCATTTTGGTCCGGGTCTTAAGTGGTTAAAGTGGTATTAAACTCACTTTTTACAAAATTGCTGACAGCTAAGTTTTTGTAACAGAATTTACCCTATTGTTTTTTTTGTGTCATATATTCTTCCCCCTGCCTGTCAGCTGTCATATACACTGAACTGCACATGTACAGCTGAGCGTACATTTCCAGTGGTGATGTGTCTCCTGTGCATATATGCATGGGAGTGACATAATCACGGCCCAGCCATTCAAGCAGCCAAACAGATGAAACCTAGAAAGAAAACCAGGGGAAATGGAAGTTCCCAGGACCAGGGAAAGCAGTGACAGCACTGAAGGACTTCCTTTGACAGGTAAATCTTTCTTAATGTGCTACTACGTAGTGCATACTAGCACATTATAGTATAAATCCGCAGGGGGCCCGGTTTCAGTTTTTAATTTTTTTTATTAAGAGTTTAAAACCACTTCAAGTGTACATCTATAATAGGGCTGTGTTTTGCCAGCATGGGATGCACAGATGTTCTGTGCATCCACATGCCTTCAGTTCTGTTGGGATGCCCGGGCTGCATGGACACAAACCACTGCTCCCATTTTGACAGACGTTGGTGCATGTCCCCAAGCTCAAACAATATGCATTCGGGGACACACACCTGCACTGATGTCAAATTGGCATCCAGCTGTGTCTATGCCGGTGCTGCATCCTAGATCACATAAACAGGATTGCCTAGACCTGTGCATCCCTGTATGGGAAAACACGGCCCTCATACGAGTGTACACTTTAGTACACCTGTAAAAATAAGGCATAAAGGAGCATCCAGGTCCCGTTAGACAGCAATGTTAGTGCCTTATGACTCCTAGTGCCCAGGACTCCATAATATAGAAATATGGAGCTTTAAATGGGTCAAGCATGTACCAATATGATCATTCAAACATTCATTCAATAAGATTGGAACAATTGTAAAATTGTAAACCAAATAAGCTCAATTCGATCAGTTTAGTATGATCTCTATTAATTTCAGTATCACACTGCATATTTTATGTAATGTTAAAGTGGATGTAAACCTGATTCATGAAATTTGAGCTGGGCACATATATCTACAGGGCCAGATTCTCATATAATTTCGCTGTTACGCCGCCACAACGTAACAGAGCAAGTGCCGTATTCTCCATGCACTTGCTCCGTAGTTTGCTGATGCGTAGAGTAAATAGCCCAGCGTAAGGCCGCGTAATTCAAAGGGGGCTGCTTGTATTTAAATTAAGCGCGCCCCCGCGTCGATCGAACTGCGCATGCACCAGCCGGGGAAAAAGCCCAGTGCGCATGCTCCAGCTCACGTCGGAAAGCGTAGTTGAAACCAACGTCAAAACGACGTGATCGTCACTACGCAATGCCCTATTCGCGAACGAGTTAGTAAAACGACCTAAGCGACGGAAAAAGACGACGCTGACCCGACGCCATACTTAACATGGCATCCGACGGCATCCGACGGTACTGCGTAAGGTTACCCCTCATATTGGCAGGGGTATCCTTACGCGGACGAAAACGACTTACGCGACGACGGGGCGGCGTAAAAGCGTTCGGGAATCTGAATAGTAGCCTCATTTGCATAGGCAAATGAGAAAACAACGTAAAGGCCACCTAGTGGCCGGAGTTGTCATTACAACTACGATCCGCAAGTGTAATAGTATTACACTTGTCGGATGTTCAGGCGTATCTATGCCAAAGTGATTCAAGGAATCACTCGCATAGATACCCGGCAAAAAAAACGGCGATACGACGGGGTATCTGAGATACTCCGTCGTAGCGCCTCTTAGAATCTGGCCCACAGTGTTTTCTTATCTCTCTTCAAACCACTATGTCCCGTAGTTGTCTCCTGCTCTGTTCTTCTGTTATCAGCATTATAAATTCTGACAAGTTCTCTGTCACATATGATAAAAGCAGCCAGAATTTTGTGTTGGGGAGGATGCATTAAATGTGTACATTTCCTCCAATGAGCTGTTTTGGCTGTATGCCCAGGCTTCACTGCAGTGCTAACTAGGAAGAGAAAATCTCCTAACACAATGTGCACATTCTAAACAGTATATAAAGATGAATGCAGCAGATATGCATGTAAAACTTATGTAGGGAGATTTGTTTCATCTATGTGTATCATCTAAGGCTGATACCCACTTCACTGGGTAAATGTGAGGGTTTACATCCACTTTAAATCATTTTCTTGACATGGCTCGTATCAAAACTATCCAAAAATTACTATGTGTATGGCCACCTATTCAGAGGAGTAAGCTTTCCAATGAAAAATAGGTTAGTTAGTGTGAGCCTAAATCTAGCTATACACAAGCAAAATTTTGTTTGAAAAAGTTCTTGGGTCAAATTGACGTTTGAATGCGACAACAGCATAAAGAAAATTTGAAAGAACAGGGTGGGAAACTTTTCTCAAATGAACAAATTTCTAATGCCCCATACATACGATCGGAATTTCCAATGGAAAAAGTCAGATGGACTTTTTCCATCAGATTTTCCGATCGTGTGTAGCCCCATCTGAATCTTTTCATCTGAAATTCCGATGAATTCCATCGGACTTTAGATATAGAACATGTTCTATATTTTTCCGATGGAATTTCGTTGGTGATTTGGCCGGGCAAAAGCCTGATCATGTGTATGCGGCATAACTGTATATGGTTTTTGTTCAGTAAATACATTCATGTATGTATGTACACACTATAGAGGGATATACTTTGTTCATATTTCATGTCTGAAGTTTATAACCACTTTAACCATTTGATGTCCGCCCCATAACAGTCCTACTGCTACAGCGCGGCTCTACTGCGCAGGATCAGGTATATATTTATACATATGTGATTCCGCCTGCAGGGGGTGTGCACACGTCACCGACGGGCCACTTCTGCCTGGAAAATTCACAGCAGACGCCGATCTGTGGGTGCCCAGCGCTTGATGTCCTCCAGCACCAGCCGATCATCAGTAAAACACAGATAACTCACATACGCCTATGTAAACGAGGCATATCTCAGTTCTGATGGGAGGGGGGGGGGGTAGGGATTATTCTGTGTCTCTGCAAAGCAGGGACTAAAATCCATCTCTTCCCCTAGTAAAAGCAGCACATTGTGTACACAAATACACTGTCTAGGTACACAGTTAGCTCTTCGATCACCATAGATGTTTATCTCCTTCCCAGCCAGTGTCATTAGTACAGTGACAGTGCATATTTTTAGCACTAATCACTGTATTAGTGTCACTGGTTCCTGCAAAGTGTCAGCTAGTGTCTGATTGATCGCTGCAATATCACAGTCCTGCTATAAGTTGCTGATCGCCGCCATTACTAGGATAAAAAAGTAATTCAAAATTACATAAGCATATCCCATAGTTTGTAGACATTATACGTTAGTGTAAACCAATCAATATACACTTATTTGGATTTTTTGCCAAAATTATGTAGCAGAATACAAATTTATGAAGAAATTAAATTTTTTTTATTAATTTTTTTGGATATGTTTTATAGCAAAAAAATATTTTTGCAAAATTGTCTGTCTTTTTTTTATTTATAGAGCAACACATAAAAACTGCATAAGTGATCAAATACCACTAAAAGATCTCTATTGGTGGGGGGAATGCCATAATTTTTATTTGGGTACAGCGCTGCATGACCGTGCAATTTTCTAGTTAAAATAACTAGGGCTGGCCATACATTATACGATTTTCTTCGATAGTTTTCCTTTAGATTTACCAAAACCATATAATAGAAGGTCAAATCTAAACACTTTCAATTTGTATGCAATCAGGCAGGCCCCTCTACTACACAGTTGAAGGTAAATCTAAAGGAAATTGAATAAGAAAATGTTATGGTGTATGGCGAGCTTTAGTGCCGTATAGCAAAAAATGGCCTGGTCATAAAGAGGGGTAAATCTTGGTTAAGGGGGTGACATTTACTTTTAAGCTTGTGTACAGATGTGTATATGATTATCTCTGGTCATATGCAGTTCAGTTCTGTATATATTATTTTGCATATGGGATAAATATCCCGAAGGGGAGAAAACAAAGGTTAGCTGGTATGTTTTTTGTAAGATGTTTGCAAAGATCCACAGTGTAAACTGTATTCCAGTGTCTATCTGATTAGTGGCGGTAGATCAATAAAGGGTGTTTTTTTTTTTTTTCAGGTAAAAGCACTTTTCATACTCTGTTGATTTGTCACAGAGTTTCCAAAATTTTGATCTGGCGTGTACAACCATTACAAATTGCAATGAGTTCCCCCCTCACCCTAAGCTCTTACAAAATTCTTATTCTCTACTAAGTGGTTAGCACTTCTGCCTAGCAGCACTTGGTTTGTTGGTTTGCATGTTCTTCCTGCCCCTGTGTGGGTTTGCTTCCACACTCAAAAGAAATGCTGATAGGTTAATTGGCCCCTGTCTAAATTTTCCCCTGTATGTGTATGTATGAATGTGAATTAGGGACCTTATATTGTAAGCTCCTTGAGTGCCGGGTCTGATGTGAAAGTACAATATGTACAGTGCTGCATAAATTGACAGCAATATATCAGTACAGTGGAACCTCGGTTTAAGAGTAACTTGGTTGGAGAGCGTTTTGATTTGCGAGCCACTTTTTTTTAAAATTCTGGCTCGGTTTGCGAGTGTTGAGTCGCAAGACGAGCAGAATTCAAGCTAAATAGGCCTGCAGTACCTCATTTGGCCTGTGGTACGGGGGCCCAGAAGCCGAGCAGAGACGAAAATAGGCCTGCAGTACCTCATTTGGCCTGAGGTGAGGGGGCGCAGGAGCTGAGAAAAACCGAACATTGGCCTGCAGTACCTCATTTGGCCTGAGGTCAGGGGGCGCAGGAGCTGAGAAAAGCCGAACATTGGCCTGCAGTACCTCATTTGGCCTGAGACACAGGGGCGCAGGAAACAAGCCAAAGTGTCCTCGGGCCTTTTCAGCCATTTTCAGCGCTCTTTTTGGCGCTCTTAGGCACCCCCCACCTCTGGTGGCATTCGGTATTGCATCCCATTGAAGTCAATGCGGAATTATTGACTTTAATGGGAAAACTCGCTTTGATATGCGAGTACTTTGGATTATGATGAGCATTCTCCTGATTATGCTTGTAATCTAAAGTTCAACTGTACCTGTAATAATAAAAAAAAAATACTGTTCACCATTTACAAGAAAGATCTGTCTCACCAAGTGTACAAAGTTTCAATTTTGGAAACACTGCTTTATTAAATAAAGGTCTCGCTCTTAAAATGATTTAAACTGATACCTTGTTCTTCCTTTCTTATAGATTGAAAATCTTCAGGAACAGCTTAGAGATAAAGATAAACAGCTTGGGAACCTCAAAGATCGAGTCAAGTCACTACAAACCGATTCCAGTAATACGGACACGGCCCTCGCAACCTTGGAGGAGGCTCTCTCTGAAAAGGTAACTGTGTCCAGAGCCCTAAGGCTAAGGGGTCTGTTTATGTAATGTTAAATGTGTTTTTGTATCAAAATTCATGGAAAAATCATGAGTGAAACCATTTTAAATGTTTTAAAGTGGTTGTAAACCTTTAGGCCGCATACACACGATCAAACATGTCCGCTGAAACTAGTCCGCAGACCAGTTTCAGCGGACATGTTCGATCGTGTGTACGGCCTATCGGGCAGGTTTCCAGCGGACAAAAGTTTCTAAACATGCTTTGAAACCTGTCCATCGGACCAAAATCCTGAATTGATTCGACGCATGCTTGGAAGCATTGAACTTCCTTTTTTCATCACGTCGTTGTGTTCTATGTCACCGCGTTCTGGTCCGAGTGGATTTTGGTCCGATGGTGTGTACGCACATCAGACCAAAAGACCACTTCAGACATGTCCGATGAAAACGGTCCGTCGGACCTGTTTCATCGGACATGTCTGATCGTGTGTACGCGGCCCTTCAGACCACTTTAACCTACAGGTAAGCCTACATTAAGGCTTACCTGTAGGTGCAAGGAATATCTCCTAAACCTACACGGTTTAGGAGACACTTGCAGAAAAGACTACACCAATGTCAATGGCACATGCGCGCCACAGACGGCGCAGGTGCACTGAGCGTGCCGTTAGTGAAGGCGATCGTGCCGCCACTGATGGCTCCCGTGTGAATGCGTGAGTGACGTCATCGTGGCTCCGGCCAATCACAGCGCCAGAGCTGCAATTCCCGGAAGTCACTTGGGTATCATGGCGGCGACTTAGGAGAGGAACAAATGTCGCTTTAGGGGTTCGATCTCAGGTAAGTAATTCATAACGAGCTAGTATGCTATGCATTATGCTATGCAGTATGCCTTTCTCTTGCAGTTTTTTTTAAATAAATGTTTAAGAGGCTTTACTTCCTCTTTAATATGTGTGAAATGTTATTTTCTGATGTTTAAAGTAATTGTAAAGTTAAACATCTTTATATTAGAATAACAGACATCTTATACTTACATGCTCTGTGTAATAGTATTGCACAGAGCGGCCCCAAAACATATTTTCTGGGATCCCCTGCCAGTGCTCTAGGCCAGTGGTCATCAACCCTGTCCTCAGGACCCACTAACAGGCACCACAGTGGTGTAGTGGCTAGCACATTCACTTAGCAGCAAAAAGGGTCGCTGGTTCAAATCCCGACCACGACACCATCTGCCTGGAGTTTGCATGTTCTCCCTGTGTCTCCGTGTGTTTCCTCCGGCTACTCCGGTTTCCTCCTACACCCCAAAGACATGCTGGCAGGTTAATTGGATCCTGTCCAAATTGGCCCAGTATATATGTATATATGTGTTTACGACTGTGTGTACCAAGCGTGTCAAGAGCCTACGGGGTAAATGACCGCACCAGCCAGGAAGACACTAGCTGCAAAGAGCGCCTAGAGGTGATTCAGTTTGCATGTATAGCGCCATACAAGTCATTCATTCATTCAACAGGCCAGGTTTGCAATACATCACAAAGATATAATTTGCTGCTCAGTGATTGCAGTATCTCCCCAAGGTAATACATAAAACCTGGCCTATTATTGGGCCCTGAGGACAGGGTTGATTACCACTGCTCTAGGCTGGTCCTCTTCTCAAGATGTTATATCCAGGCTGTCTTTTATCTACGCAGACATTGCAGATCTGACTTCTTCAGGTAAAGCAGATTGTTTACACAGAGTGTTAAAGCTGCTATCCAAAATGTTTTAGTAATATGGGGGAGCAATGAGGAGCTTACTACATCCTTTATGCTCAAGCACTGTTAGATGGGATAGCAAGAAGAATGACATGAGTCACTTTAGGATAGGGGTCTCCAAACTGCAGCCCGGGCCCTTTGGTTGTCTTTATTCAGCCCACTGATATGATACACTAGTCTGCCCTCTGACACCAAAAATGGGGCATAATTCTTGCCACTGACATCCACAATAGGGTAGCATTTCTACCACTGACGTCAGCAGTGGGACACTATTTCTCCCCCTATTACCAAAGATGGGGCACTCTTTACTCCTACTGATGCCAGAAAAAATATCTACTCCCGCTGGCCACAGTCCATCCCCTCTAAAGTCTGAAGGACGGTAAACTTGCCCTTTGTTTAGAAAGTTTGAAAACCCGTTCTTTAGGGGAACCCAAGTTCAAGTTTTTCCCTGATAAGCTGACTACTCTGGGCTTACTTCCTACAACTGCAATTAAATGACAAATGTTAAGAAAAAAAACTGTTTAGCGTGCAAGCAGATCTTGCCAATGCAAATATAAGTAAAACAGAAACATATTGTTAAGATTTCCCCATGTTAGTTGTTAATCAAGTAGAACCCCCTCTAACAGATGTGTTTGACTTCTCAGACTGTACCGATGACAGGCCCAGTAGTCTTCCCTTTCTTACCGGCTGCAAGTGCGTAGAAGTGTTTATTAAATGGCCTTCTTATACAGTCCAGTTTTATGTAATCATAGTAAATTACACCAAGGGAAAATGAAAAATCATGAAAGCCACATGTTTCCTAGAAATTCTATTAGATAATGTGCAAAGAAATGGTTTTATTGACAGGATTTGACTTTAGAGCATGTGAACAAATAAACAAGATTCTGTATTAGGTGCAAAACCAAATTTTGTGTGTTTCTTAGAAATCTTCAGTGTGGGCTGCTGTTCATGTTCACCTTCTGTAAAAATTGAATGTACAATACATGAAGTAATAGAAACAGATGCCGTCCATTGGGGCAATGCATGTTCTGCTACCCCATTTGGTTTGTGTGCCATGTTCTACCTCCCTTTTACACATATTCCTACCTAGTCTATGCACTTTATTGCCAAAGACAAGGAAAATGGCACATAGGCATTACAAATTCTAAAGGGCAAATGAATAAAGAAGAAATTGGAGGGTGCTAAACTGTGCTGATTCTCATAAACTAGAATGGTTGACATACAATTATCACTGTTAATTTTTTTTTACGAGTGACTGTTATCTTTTGGACACAGAGGGGGCGCTGAAGTGCCAGAATGCTACCCTTCCGCCTCCTCCTCCTCTTCTTCTTGTCTGTGTCCAGAGGCAGCTCTCTCTGCAGGCAACTGACAGGAGCGGATCAGAGGAGACTGTCCCGCCGCATCCACCGCTGTGTTTCCTGCTCAAGTCCATCCTCCCTCCCTCCTCCTGTCAGAGAAAGAGAGCAAAGTAGCAAAGTAGCTGGAGACCATAGTGGCAGTCTCTGACAATCTCATGTATTATATCTGCAGTCTCTGATCATCTCCTGCAGTATGTCTGTAGTCTCTGACCATCTCCTGCACTATGTCTGCAGTCTCTGACCATCTCCTGTACTATATATGCAGTCTCTGAACATCTCCTGTACTTTATATGCAGTCTCTAAACATCTCCTGTACTATATATGCAGTCTCTGACCATTTCCTGTACTATATATGCAGTCTCTGACCATTTCCTGTACTATGTCTGCAGTCCCTGACCATGTGGGGGCGCCAGAAATATTTCTGCACCCAGGCGTCTATGACCCTAGGATCGGCCCTGTTTGGACTGACAACTCCAGTGCCAGAAACATTAAAGCAGTGTTACAGGTTTGGTTAGGCTTAACTAGTTAACTTGTGGTCAAGGGTTAAGGCATGGGTGCTCAACATGTGGCCCTCCAGCTGTTGGCGGACTACAAGTCCCATCATACCTGTGCCTTTAGGAGTCATGCTTGTAACTGTCAGTGGCTTGCAATATCTCATGGGACTTGTAGTTCTGCCGCAGCTGGAGGGCCTCAGGTTAAGCACCCATGGGTTAGGGGGTTAAGAGTTAGGTGCTGAAGTGTACCTATAGTCAAAGGACATTCAATTATTTACATACTCATGACATGCAGTAAATAAACATTAAAATAAGGATTTACTGGCTAATATAAATGGCAAGATACTGTGGAACAATTCACCTTAAAGTACACACCGGAAGTACTGTAGTCATTCAAGAGGTTCTCACAGCAGCTCAGCTGACCTGGTCTGTGTTGTGTTGAAGGCTGCCATGTCACTGCTGGGTGGGGGGAAACAAGGTGAGCTAAGCTTTTATAGAGTGCATTCCATATTCTCTTTTATGCATTTTTTTTATACTGTATATTGCTTAGAGGCATATTGAATTGAGTACCAGTCATTTTTACAGAAGCTGCGAGGTGTACAAATGTGTGACAGCTACGTTGTGGAGATACTCTAAATAAAAGTAATCTCTAGCAGCCCCATATAACATGTCTGATCATCACTTTCAGCATGTCCATAGTCTGAAAGAATTCCTGTTGCATGTCTCTAGAATCGTATTATTTTCTGTATTATGTCTGCAGTTTCTGGGCCATCTCCTATAGCATGTCTACAGCCCAACCATCTACTGTAACATGCCCATCATCTTTGACCATCTACTGTAACATGCCTATAGTCTTTGACCATCTACTGTAACATGCCTATAGTCTTTGACCATCTACTGTAGTATGTCCACAGTCTTTGACCATCTACTGTAACATGCCCACAATCTTTGACCATCTACAGTAACATGCCCATAGTCTTTGACCTTCTACTGAAGCATGCCCATAGTTATTGACCACCTACTGTAGCATGCCCATAGTTATTCACGACCTACTGTAGTATACCCATAGTCTTTGACCATCTAGTGTAGCATGCCCATAGTTATTGACCACCTACTGTAGTATGTCCACAGTCTTTGACCATCTACTGTAACATGCCTATAGTCTTTAACCATCTAGTGTAACATGCCTAAAGTCTTTGACCATACTGTAGCATGCCTATAGTTATTGACCATCTACTGTAGTATGTCCACAGTCTTTGACCATCTACTGTAACATGCCCACAATCTTTGACCATCTACTGTAACATGCCCATAGTCTTTGACCATCTACTGAAGCATGCCTATAGTTATTGACCACCTACTGTAGCATGCCCATAGTTATTGACCACCTACTGTAGTATGCCCATAGTCTTTGACCATCTACTGTAGCATGCCCATAGTTATTGACCACCTACTGTAGTATGTCACAGTCTTTGACCATCTACTGTAACATGCCCATAGTCTTTGACCATCTACTGTAGCATGCCCATAGTTATTGACCACCTACTGTAGTATGTCCACAGTCTTTGACCATCTACTGTAACATGCCTATAGTCTTTGACCATCTACTGTAGCATGCCCATAGTTATTTATAGAGAAGAGAAAAGCTGCGCTTAGGATAGTCTTATTGAGGGTAATAGGACGAGTATAAGTGTGCGACTGCAGCCCCCCCTAAATATAACTCCCCGAAGGAAGTATATGAGAAGAAAGTAAAGAGGTGGTGGGGGTGGTGGCGCTGTCACTAATATGTTGTTAACTGAACCAATAACGGACCCAATAGGTTAGTGGGTAGGCTCTAGTAGGACAAGATTCCCTAAAGCAATATAAATAATGAAAAGTAAAATAAATAAATAAAAAATGTGGCAGTATATGCCCAATTGGAAAGAAATTTTGAGTTTGTGTAAACAAGAGTGGTAGTACCTCTATGTGCCACCAGTGGTGTTGGTGTCACCGATGTAGAAATGATATGTAAATGAATATTTTCTTACAGTGACTGGTCTGACTGACCACGCCGTACTACAATACAATGGCAAAGCTTGTTTACAAATCTAAATAAGTGCATAAGAACACCGTGATCAAATTTTGCAACAAATTTATTCACATTAAATAGTCCATAAATCATAAAGCAGGTGAATATAGGTGGTATGAAAATCAAGGTGCACCTATATGGATAGGTGATAGGCAGTACATCAAGTGAATATCGCAGTGGGTCCGGTGCTCCCCCTTATGGGTCCCCACTCACCAGAGGCAATCACCCCTGCTGGGGTAGAATGCATGTCAATCAAACGGGTGCTCCAACGTGTCGTGGCTCCTTTTCATGGATTCCTAATGGATCGCCTGGGTTCCTGAAGTGTGTCCTTGGTATAAGTAATTAGTGGTATGGGGTTCAATAAGTTCCTCCAAAGCAAAAAAGAAAGGCTTCCATAGCGTGGTACGTTAAAGGTATAAAAAAGATTTTATTGGCACTGCCAAGCATTAACATGGGCACAAGTGCAAAAATACAAAAAATAATATAAAATAAAATAAATAAAAATGATGACACCAAGCTGAGACAAGTTTCCGGCACAGTCAGCAGTCAAAATGACAAAAAAAAAAAAAAAGAAAGAAATAAAATGTATAAAAGCAAGTTAGCAGCAGCCTATGTCCTAAAAAGATATAAGCACTGCGGGTACACTGCACTAAAGATGTCCGATTGCTAGTCTCACCAGCATGGGAACGGCGTGCGTTCCATAAACAATTGTTTACAAATCTAAATAAGTGCATAAGAACACCGTGATCAAATTTTTGGGTACCCGCTTCCGAAGACGTAACGAATACGAAACGTGCGTAAAGCGGCCACACGCACACCTACACGCACTTCCGGGCTAGCCAGCGAATTGTTTATGGAACGCACGCCGTTCCCATGCTGGTGAGACTAGCAAACGGACATCTTTAGTGCAGTGTACCCGCAGTGCCTATATCTTTTTAGGACATAGGCTGCTGCTAACTTGCTTTTATACATTTTATTTCTTTTTTGTTTTTGTTTTTTGTCATTTTGACTGCTGACTGTGCCGAAATCTTGTCTCAGCTTGGTGTCATCATTTTTATTTATTTTATATTATTTTTTGTATTTTTGCACTTGTGCCTATGTTAATGCTTGGCAGTGCCAATAAAATCTTTTTTATACCTTTAACGTACCACGCTATGGAAGCCTTACTTTTTTGCTTTGGAGGAACTTATTGAACCCCATACCACTAATTACTTATACCAAGGACACACTTCAGGAACCCAGGCGATCCATTAGGAATCCATGAAAAGGAGCCACGACACGTTGGAGCACCCGTTTGATTGACACGCATTCTACCCCAGCAGGGGTGATTGCCTCTGGTGAGTGGGGACCCATAAGGGGGAGCACCGGACCCACTGCGATATTCACTTGATGTACTGCCTATCACCTATCCATATAGGTGCACCTTGATTTTCATACCACCTATATTCACCTGCTTTATGATTTATGGACCATTTAATGTGAATTAATTTGTTGCAAAATTTGATCACGGTGTTCTTATGCACTTATTTAGATTTGTAAACAAGCTTTGCCATTGTATTGTAGTACGGCGTGGTCAGTCAGACCAGTCACTGTAAGAAAATATTCATTTACATATCATTTCTACATCGGTGACACCAACACCACTGGTGGCACATAGAGGTACTACCACTCTTGTTTACACAAACTCAACATTTCTTTCCAATTGGGCATATACTGCCACATTTTTTATTTATTTATTTTACTTTTCATTATTTATATTGCTTTAGGGAATGTTGTCCCACTAGAGCCTACCCACTAACCTATTGGGTCCGTTATTGGTTCAGTTAACAACATATTAGTGACAGCGCCACCACCCCCACCACCTCTTTACCTTTTGCCCATAGTTATTGACCATCTACTGTAGCACGCCCATCATCTTTGACCATCTACTGTAACATGCCCATAGTCTTTGACCATCTACTGTAGCATGCCCATAGTTATTGACCATCTACTGTAGTATGTCCACAGTCTTTGACCATCTACTGTAGCATGCCCATAGTTATTGACCACCTACTGTAGCATGCCCATAGGTATTGACCACCTACTGTTGTATGTCCACAGTCTTTGACCATCTACTGTAGCATGCCCATAGTCTTTGACCATCTACTGTAACATGCCCATAGTCTTTGACCATCTACTGTAGTATGTCCACAGTCTTTGTTAGTTTTCTTTAGTATTACAAGGACTGAATATTATGTGCAGACCTCTAAGGCATGGGACCAGGCATAAGGTATTCAATATCGAATAAGTTGACCTCTATTGATGTAGCCCTTACATTTTACAGGTCTTGTGTTGGTTCCCTCCTAAAATACCTACAACACTTTTCTGTGCTCAGTAAAAACACATTCGCTGACTTAAGCGTAACAAGTGGGCAGCTTTGCTTCACAGCGATGGACAGCCTGTTGGTCAATGGTCAACACCAGTGCATTGCAGGAGTCCTAGGGTTTCATTCTACCAAGATGCAATCTCCATGGTTTCTCCATGTTCTCCCATCTTTGCATGAAATTCTTATGGTTATTCAGCCCAAAAGCATACACAGGTTAACTAGAACTTTCCAAAATGGCTCTCCAGTGTGTTTTGCATGACGTTAGATTGTAAT
The DNA here is from genome assembly GCA_029574335.1 of Rana kukunoris. Taxonomy (NCBI): domain Eukaryota; kingdom Metazoa; phylum Chordata; class Amphibia; order Anura; family Ranidae; genus Rana; species Rana kukunoris. The sequence goes on from CM056055.1 coordinate 36,964,037, forward strand.
CTCCACTGGTGCGTGCACTGATGTAAAAGGTTCAGTGTTCTCCATAAAGAGCTGTGGAATCTGTTGGCGCTATATAATTTATTAACTATATGCTCATTTCCAGCTGCATTCATTTGATGTGTTCGTTTTGTGTCATGTACAGACACATAATTCATATGTGTGTATAATACCACATTCATTCACTCCATTGAAAGATGGAATTTTCTGTGTACCGATATTAACTTTTGTTTTTCTTAAGTGGATTATTTGTTGCTATGGAACCTAAGAGTACTTCTATGAGTTTCTACCATCCACTTTATTTGCCTACCCACTTTAAATTTTACAGGAGAGAATCATTGAACGTTTAAAAGAACAGAGGGAGAGTAATGACAGAGAGAGACTAGAAGAAATAGAAAACTATAAGAAAGAAAACAAGGACTTGAAAGAAAAAGTAAACAGTTTGCAAGCTGAGCTGACAGAGAAAGAGGTGGGTGATTTTTAGATGAGGTTTATTGATAATGTACTTATATAGGATTATCATTATTGATGAGCAAGATTCAGTATACTGCTGAGTTAAAGCTAAACTCCAAAGTGCAATGCATGTATGTGATCTTTTTTACCTGCCAAAGGATATGTCACTTTTGTTCTATCAGGTTTGTGATCCAGATATCCTTCACTAACAGCAGAGTCAGGTCAAGACCTGTGCACAGACTTTACTTCAGTTGAGAGCAGATATTAAAGCGGTTGTATACCCGCATATACAATTTTTTTTTACACCTGCAAGGCAAAAGCCATAATGAGCTACTATACTAGCTCATTATGAAATACTTACCTCGGAACGAGGTAAGGAGGACTAACCTGGTCCACACCGAGCGAGATGTCACCTTGACTCGGCTAGTCTTGCGGGTATCGCCGCTCCAGCGCTCTGATTGGCTGGAGCGGCAATGTCGTCACCCCCGCGCATGTGCACGGGAGACTTCAAACCGGCAAGGTCCGGCGGCTGCCGGCCCTTTAGCCGAGGATCCCCCCAGCGGCGCATTGCGAAGGGAGTATCTCCTAAACCGGACAGGTTTAAGAGATATTCTCTATACCTACAGGTAAGCCTTATTATAGGCTTACCTGTAGGTAAAAGTGGTATTATAGAGTATACTACCACTTCAAAGACACCAATTAATACAGCTCAGTATTAATTACTACAACAATAAATGCATTTTTTTACATTTTCATTTTCAAATACCTGAATATGATTTGAATCAGTCCATTGCTGTCCCTGTACAGTAGAGCTCAGATTGGCAGAGGGAGAAGCAGCACAAATAGACAGTCAGTTAAGCTGAAGTGCTCATGTGCTTTCGAGAAATGTTTGCTGAGAGGAGGCAAAAACAGTGACAGGGGTAAAAGCTCATCAGTCAGGAGATATCAGGAGATATAAGGCCTGTAATGTTAAGCCCAGTACACATTACAACCGCTGGGTTGAATGAATAAAAAAACGGACAGCTCAGCTCAAAACAACTGTACTAACAATCCGGTGTTAGTACATAAATCTCCCCTCCTGTGCTATTGTGTTCTGACAGGGGGACGAGCTTCTCAGAACACTCTGGTCAGCGCTTTCAGCCGTTGGCTGTGAGCGCTGGTCTGGTGCCAGTCGCCAGACCTTTTTTGGTCATTAGCCTTTGACAGGAGCCAGCTGTACAGCCGGCTTTTGTCAGACCTGGTGCCATACAGTACACAAGGGCCAAATGTCAGCTGGTTTATTTTGAACCGGCAGATGCTGGCCGACATTCAGCCCGTGTGTACTAGGCTTTACTTCGCTGTAGATACTAAAAATCAGGTCTTTTGTAGGAGCTGTAAATTCCAAAACTGGATGGAAACAGATACAAATCCTTTGCAGGAAAAACAGCTTTCATATACAGTGTTTATTCCATCTGTGTATTTAGATATTTGCCTGGAGTTCAGCTTTAAAAAGTGAACACTCATAAGATTTTGTTGGGTTTTGTTGGATGTTGTGTTTTTGCGTCAGTTTTCAAGTTAAGCAATCTGCCAATATGTTTTCCCAGTTTCATGTACTGGTAATTTAGGAAATTCTCTATAGCACAAGTGTCAAACACAAGGCCCGCGGCCGAATCCGGCCCTCCAGGCCATTTCATGTGGCCCTCACACCCCTTGTCTCCGCCCCCACCTGGTCTCAGCAGTCAGCAGCAGAGAAGACAGGACTCCACCAGATCCTGCACTTCTCTCTCCAGCCCTCCTGGCAGCAGCACATGGCAAGGGGGTGCACTGATGTAAGGGATAGTGGGGGTGTTGCTCGACTTCTAATGGTTGGGGGGCTCTTCACATCTGATGTAAGGGGGGTGGGGTGCTGATACAATATGCCCTTTGAAGGAAACTATAATACTGATGTGGCCCGCAAGTAAATGTAGTTTTACTCCCCTGCTCTATAATATGCAAATACTGACTTTTGAATGCAAAGCCGAGGGCTAGTTCAACTCCTCATCACCTCCTGCACCTAGATCTTGGTCCTTAAGCATTAAGAGCAGGTTCATAACCCAATAGCTAGGCCAGGAGAGGAGGACTAAACTCCAGTAGACAATCGCTTTCCTCGGAAGGGGAGGACCAACCTTCAACTTGCTTTTCAAAAGTCTACATTTGCATACTAGAGAGTCGTCCATTTCAGGGTTCTTAAAACCTTGAGAAGATAGTGAGATGTTTGTGCAGGGACCTACTCTTAAATACACAAATATTCACCATATGATGAAAGAATTTTTATTTTAGAGATAAAAGAAAGACACATTCAGACTTTGTGATGGTGAGTATGTATAAGGACTGACCTTTTAATCTTCCTAGGCCAGTTTAATAGACTTGAAAGAACATGCATCTACTCTGGCTTCTTCTGGACTCAAGCGAGACTCCAAACTGAAGTCCCTGGAAATGGCCATTGAACAGAAGAAAGAAGAGTGCAATAAGTTGGAAGCGCAGTTGAAGAAGGTAAGCAGTATATGCCTCAACTGACTAACTCACAACGCTGCAGTTTGGAAACAGTTTGATAATGTAATCAGGTGCCAGTGTTTCCCTAGTTCTGTATGAAGCGGCATCAAAGAATTCTTTGAACTTTGGGGAGAAAACAAGGTCTAGTGGTTGCTGCTGATGGAAGTTTGAAAAAGGAAAAACAATGCTCTATCACAAAAGCAATATATATAAACCGCAAGTTTTGGGGCCAACAACTGCACTGACACTGATGTGAACCCAAACATATTGTAATTACAAATCAAAGCCGTTGTGGTTTTTCAGAATGAAATTGTGTCATCGACTTGCCAAACTGAGCTCTTGGATAATATTAACTTAAACTAATCACGAAATGTTGATTGCGGCAATGTTTTTCTAGTACAAACAAAGCTGTAGAGCAGAGAGGACAGCTGCTTTCCGCAGTGCCAGCACAGAACAAGTACCATATCATACATAATGTAACAGAGATTTCTGCTTTGTCAATGAAGACATCTAAGGGTCACCATTATCCAAAAGCTCCCTCAGTGCTTAAAATGCAATCTGTTAAAGTTTAGTTTTTTTCTGCAATTATTCTTAATCTACAAAAACTAGCAGCACAGAGAATATCCAGGAATTCTTAACGTGTTAGTTTGTTATAAGATCTGGCTGTGTGACCAAGCTTCTGCACTAGCACTCAGATCATTAAACAAGCCAGTTTATATTTTGGTAGCTGCTGGAAGGTTACGTAAATTCCAGCTGAACGCTCAGCAAAACATATTTATTTCAGCAGTGGCTACATAAAGCCTATGGCTTATAAATGTATTTTTTGTTCTTTATAATAGAAACCCAGAAAGAATTAAAACATCTCTCTTCCAAGCTGCAGACTTCAGAGATGGACTACTGCTCTCTGCAAGAGACCAGCAATCTCTCTGCAGCAGTCAGACACACCCCCTATGTGTGACTTGTAGAGCTATCCAATCAGACCTTTGCACAAAGAGCAGCAGTCCCTGACTGTTGCCTTCGGATTGGGGATATCATTTCTTTATTATTAAAGTGTTACTAAACCCAGGACCCTGCATTCACTATATCTGGTCTCACACAGTACACAGAACACATAATAAATATAAATACTTAATTCCTTTTCTCATCAGCAGTATATAGCAGTCTTGTGACTGCTATCTGTGTCTGGTTAAAGCTTGTAAGAGGAGTTTTCATTTTGCTCTGACTGTCCCATGAGCTTGCATGACTCCTGACCCTCTGTCTAGACAGTGCTGTTTGGCCCTGTGCTGATCACATGCACCCTTCCAACAAAAAAATAACTCTCTAGCAATACACACCAAACTGAGCATGTGCAGAGTACCTCCAAGGCCCTGTCTTATCAGGAGATGGATTGGGGACAGTGGAAGAAAGAAGATCAGAGAAGACAGGATAAAAACAGCCTTTTAACAGAATGTCCACAGGTTCCACAGTGAGTATAACAAGCATGCCTTATGGCATATACCGACTGATTTTACTCTTAAAGGGGTTTAGTAACACTTTAAAGCGGAGCTCCAGCCACGGTAAAAAAATTTTTTAATGTCAGCAGCTACTAAGGCGGCGTACACACGATCGGATATATCCGATGAAAACGGTCCGCGGACCATTTCCATCGGATATGTCCGATCGGGAGTTTGATCCGATGGCGTGTACACACCATCGGATCAAATTCCCCGCCGCCGGACGGCGCGGTGACGTAGTGGTGACGCGGCGGTGACGTTGACGCCGCCGCGTCACCGCCACGTCACCGCACCAGGAAGTAAAACACTTCCGCGCATGCACCGAATCCATTCGGCAGCGGCGCGGCGGCGGTGGGAGCCGACATGTCTGCTGGTAAGTGTACTAACCAGCAGACATGTCGGGCGGACAGATTCCCACCGGATAGATTTCAAAGCATGCTTTGAAATCTGTCGGGTGGAGAAATCTGTCCGCTAGCCCATACACACGAGCGGAGATGTCTGCTGAAACGGTCCATCGGACCATTTTCAGCGGACATATCCCCTCGTGTGTACGCGGCCTAACAGTGTAGCTGCTGACTTTAAATAAAGACACTTACCTGTCCTAGGCGCCCGCGCTGATGGGCCCCCCGATGCCGGTCCCACGATCGCTCCGGGTCCCGCGCCGCCATTCACAATATGGGAAACAGGCAGTGAAGCCGTACGGCTTCACTGCCCGTTTCCTACTGCACCTCCGCGAGTCTCACGCTGGCTTGTGAATGGGCGCGCTGCTCTCTGAGAACACACACAGTTCCCAGGAAGCAGCGCGCCCATTCACAAGGAGAAGAAGAAGAAAACACACCGCGGATTAGGAAGAGGCAGATTACGGACTTCCGCATAGCAACAGCTATTTCGGGTGAGTATTTTTTTTTTTTTTTTCAGGTTTATTTTTTTTATTTTTTTCAAACAACATTGTAAAATGTTGTTATACTGGGTGGAGCTCCGCTTTAAGAACACAAGAGTTGGTAATTTATAGGCCTTGGTTGTATGCATTCTCCACGGAAATAAATGTTTCTCTGACAATTCAATGGGGATTACATTAGTTTGGCAGCCTTCCAGTCTTTTAATGTAAACAAAGAGCGGGTGTACTGTGTTTAGATAAAAAGGCTGCCTAGCCATTGCTGAGAGAGGGAACAGAGTGAGATAAAGCTGACTGCAATTGGTACCAGTGCCTTTAATATGACATTTGAGGATACATTACTACAGAATTCCAGCAGCTACAGAGGTCAATGTGGGTTTTTCTTAAATATGCAAATATTAAATGTTCATAGTCGAAACAGAGGCTCACTTTAAATTGCTGTTATGTAGGCGCCAACTGCCAGAATTTGCTTAATGGCTTTGATGCTTTTCCAACTTTTGTTCCCAAGGCTTTATTAAGTCAGCATTGTAATACCAGTTCAAAAGTAATGAAGCTCTTCTGCATTTAACAAAGATAGGTCACATGCACAGATGTAGGATGGTGTGGCTCATATGCTAGGGCTACTTTGTCCTGCCACTCCAGGGCTGCCATTAGGATTAACTGTTAGTCATTGTAAACCTATATTGAAAATAGCTGTCTTTAGCTATGATGTTATATACTTAGTCTCCATTTCTTTAACAGTAAGACAACTTTTTCCTACCCTTACAGTACATAAAGTACATACCCAGCTAATACATTAGTCAACCTACTTAGCAGTCAAAAAGGCAGAAAATCTTATACAGAATTAAAAATTATTTTAAGTCATATAAATCTGAATTTTTCTGAGCGATTTAAAATCAGGAAGTCATTTAAAATTAAACATATGATTTTAGTTTATTAGGATTAATTCTGCTATGCTCTATTTAAATACTGTATATGACCATGTAGAGCAAACCAAGTGTGATTTCAAAACAACACAATCCCTTTCTCTTTAAAATCACTTACTGCATGTGGGATCTTCATGTTTCTATGTACATGAAAAAAAAAAATTATGGTAATTGCACCTTGTTTGGAATTGGAAAAAAATCCTGGACTGCCACACAATGTTAAACCGCGTCTTTATTGGATAAAATCAGATCAAAACATAATCCAAAATGATGCAGTCAAGATGAAAAAGTGGACAACAGGACAAAAAATGGCTAACATGTTTCACATCGTAAGATGCTTACTCATAGCTTATGCTGGCCATACACTCCACAAAAAATTGTCCGAACGAACTTTCGAAAAACAAAAGTTCTGTCGTTAGTGCAGTCGTTCAGTGGACATAAAAAAAAGTTTTGTTTTTTTTTCATATACCTAGTACAGAAAGTTCAGATGGGAAACACATTAACCTTCCGATTTATCGTTCGTTCGGCAGAAAATTTCCAAACTTGTCCTTCGTTTTTTCGGCTCAAAAACGTCCAAACGATTTTCGATTTTGTGCCCATTAACTGGCCGAAAAACAAAAGATCTTTCTTAACGACCGATTTTCGGCCGAATTTTCGTATAGTGTATGGCCAGCATTACTCTTACGATTTGAAACATGTTAGCCATTTTTTGCCCTGTTGTCCACTTTTTCATCTTGACTGCATCATTTTGGATTATTTTGTGATCTAATTTTATCCAATAAACACATCGTTTAACAGGGTGCGGCAGTCCAGGATTTTTTCCAATTCCATGCACTAATTCAGAGCCAGCACCTGTCGGGTTTCAGTAGGGCGGAAGCAATCAGAGGGGGTCAGTAGCTTTTAGAGCGGTATCATTCCTTCAATTACACCTTTTTGCATTAACCGTGGCAGGAGGAACAGACACAGTTGTGATTGACTGCCAATAATTGCAAACCTGCAATGAAAATTAAAACCTAAAATCAGCCCTTATTGCATAGTGAAAGCACCTTAGGTGCCTCAACCTCCAAGCAGACTTTCCACAGAGAACTCCTAGCATATGTGCACTTTGACATGCAAATATTTGCCACCCCCTGTATTCCACAGCTCGGCCTATAGCTTTTTACGTTTAAGCGCTTAGATTTCCTAGGTGGCTGAAATTAGGGCTGACTCTCCTAGCAGTGAATATCAGAAAGCAAAAGACAAACACTGGTGCCTTTAAAAAAGTGCAGTCACACTTTAGGTATCCAAAACTGCATGTAGCCATGTAACATAGCCACCAAAAAGTGCCTTCATGAAGTGTCACATACTCTTTATAGGCTACAGAGTCGTCAAGGTGCATTAAACCTTGGGAAGAAGTTATGCTTGGTCCCCCTGCAGCCCAGTGTTGCTGATTAAGGCTGTTCATCACAATAATGGTTCAATAGCAAGATGAGGAGGTGGGGGGGGGGGGGGGCAATCATATCTTCTGGATAAAGCTCTCTACTCTTTTGTCTACCAGGGGATGCTTTAGGGTGTTTGACCCTATAATACATTACATGACTGCCTGCAGTTTACAATGCCTCAAGTATCTGTAGGTCCAATTTAAGTAGAATTTAATTGTAAATAATAATTGTTTGTGTGGAACTTAATAAGCTATGAAAGTGCTTAGAAGCGAGTGTAATACACTTGTGCTGTAAATAGTACATGCTCATTCTTTGGCAGTCAAATGCAATTGTAATTGCAATGAGCCCTGTATAGCAGGGAGTTTGTAATACTATGGTTGTGCCAAAAATGGCAATGTGGCCCAAGTGACATAAGCAGTTTATTGAAACAGATTTGTTGGATGGTGTAATGAAACTATAGTTGAGGTAAACAGTGTAGCATGAAACCTGCAATGCTGTGCTATATACAGCTGTCAAAAAAGATGAAAAAAAGAGCAGCGCTAACTAAAAGTGCTAAATAACAAATGTGTAAAATTTACATATACATGGTTCACTTATCATGTGCAAAGATATCTAATGATTGTCCTAAAGTGCAATGTGTATAAATAATACTCTCATAAATATTCAAAATTGTTATATCATAATACAACAAAAATGCTTAAATTGTCTGTGCAATTGAATCACATTAAAAACTATAATGTGATCCCATAATAATGCTCCCAAATCTTTAAACATACTCCACATTAGCAATGTGCCACACTATTCCAGTTTTCTCAAGTGTTTTTCTGTCCAGACTGCCCCTTTAAGCATTTCTCACACACTGGCTACAAATGACCCCATATGTGCTTTTTCCAGCTTTTTCCAGCGTGTTCCACCACTTCAGGGATGTCTTAGACTATATTCACATTAACTTTATAGTAGCTCATGCAGAGAGACAGAGTTCCAGAAAAAGACTATCATTGCACAACATATGACATAATTTATCGGAAGTACCGCTTCTACGCATTTCGTCACCGGACATCATTAGGAAGCAGTCCGCATAAGTGAACCACATATATGTCAAGTTTATACATTTGTCATTTAGCACTTTAATGTTATTAAGCACTTTTCGGTAGTTGTGTTCTTTTTGTCTTAGTTCCTAAAGTGCAATCTTGAGATGCACATAAAGTGGCTGCTGTTTTTTTTTTGCTGGGTCACGTTAAGAATATGTAAGTATTTGAATGTCCAAAGCCTGGGCACAGTACCACTTCAGCCCCAGAAGGTTTTAACTCCTTAATGACCAGGCCATTTTTTGCGATACGGCACTGCGTTACTTTAACTGGCAATTGCACGGGTTTGCAACGCTGTACCCAAATAAAATTAAAGTCCTTTTTATTCACACAAATAGAGCTTTCTTTTGGTGGCATTTGATCACCTAAACAAAGAAAGTCTGTCAATTTAAAATAAAAAAATAAATACAATTTTACTTCCTGCTATTTTACATATCCAAGAAAACAGCACGGTAGTCTGCTTCTGTAAACCAGCAGACCACCGTTCTGTCTCTGCGGGGAGCGTTCGCAGCTGACCGCACATCGCGTCCGCCGGGCCCACTGATTGGCTCCCCCTGTGTCCAATCAGCGTGCAGTCGTGGCTCTGGTGGCTAATGACAAAATCACATACAGGTATGTGGTGTTGCGCCGTAGAGCCGCCTTGCCGCAGTACATGTACGGCAGGCGCAGGCGGTCGGGAAGTGGTTAAATGTAACTGCATCTTTGCTTTATGGAAATGTTTCAACACCAAAGTCATTTTTTAAGTTGTCCAGTTTTACTGAACATTAACTGTGGTAAATGTGCCTCATCTGGTCTCTCACATTTATCAACTTTTCATCTTAAAGAAGTTGAACCTTTTAGTTGACAGCAATCACATATGTTGCACTCCATTTCCTCTGCAGGCTTCCCTCTGTAGCTAACCTGTTCCTTTGGTGACCCCCCTTCCCCCCAATTTGCATGCTAGAAAAATAATGGCATTTATTTAACAATAGTGCTTAATTAATCTTTTATTATTACTATCTTTGAAAGTTGTGTGATTAATGCGTGCCTTCGCTAAAAGCACTTCTGGTGATTCATTGCTCGAGTCCAGCACTTAATGCATCATCAAAGTGGACAGCCTACTTTATTTCATGGGTTATTTAACCTGAGAAAGGGAAAGGAACTGTATACCCTACTTTTCAGATTCTAACAATTCTCTTTTAGGAGCCAAGGTAAACAGGCGCGAGTCCCCGCGTGACTCTCACTTTCACCGAAGAATGTTTAGGAACTTAATATTGCTGCGTATTAATGACAAGCTCTTTTGTGCAAACACACTGGATTTGTCGAGTTAATTCTTTTTTCCTGAACCTTTCCTTCTCTTTTTTTCCTTTTCAATGTGTGTCTATGTCATTCCCTCCTGACTTGCCAATGTAGCAAGCTGAGCAGTTGTTCAATCAGATGTACAGCCCTGTAAGTGGTTTTCATTGGAGCACATGACAAAGCATGAAAAACCCATCATCCCACCAAGCTTTGACATATAGCATCACGGAAGCTGTACATATATGTATTGGTTCTGCCTGTGTAATGTTCACCTTTCTTTGCTGAAAATGGTCATCTGTGAGCTTCCGCTTTATGCGGCACTGCAGCATGCATGAGAGGCAGTCCTTAAGTTTAATGTACCTTATACTTTGTAGGATCCTTCAAATATCTGTCATAACTGAACCTCCACGGTCATATGTAGAATATGTGTTCAAGGAATGCTAACTGGTTCTGCCTTATCAGGGTGAATTGGAAAAAATAAGCTATCAAAATTGGAACTATTATCCTACAGGTATTAAAAGGAAAAAAAGTTGACTCTTACAGCTTCCAGAATGATATCATATTTTTGGCTAGTTTATTAGAAAGAACAGACGTCGGTAGCTGTTATCAGCCGCCAAACACTAATCTTGAGTTTAAATTCTGATAACTGCCACTGTTTTTTGATAGAACGTGGAAGGATTATTGCCACCCTGTCTTTGTCTCTGTTCAGTAGGTTTCCTCTAAATTCCTGAAAACACCAGTGTTTTTCTAGGGACAAAGACATCAATAAAAACCTGTCACAGGTTCGAAACCTGCCCACTTTTTTAAAATTGGCTAAAAATGTGGTGGTATAAGATTTTGAACTGCTTCAGTGGCAGGTCATAGGCTGTATCTATCCATCCTTTAAGTCTTTAGAGCAGAGGTGTCCAACCTACAGCCCAAGATGGCTATGAATGTGGCCCAACACAAAATTGTAAACTTGCTTAAAAATGGTGATTTATTTATTTGATTTTTTTTGTAAAAGTGCATTTACACTTATCACTTAACACATACGGCCAAAGAAAAATTTGGAAGTGTCTCTTTGCTGGACTTTTATACATTTTATCTTCCCCCCCAAAAAATATCCCACGCTTCACAATCTCACTTTATTTATCAGTTTGTAGCAGCCCCTATATTTGTGAGCAACTGTTTTGAAGTATAAAATTAGAACCAAAATATATTTATTTTACTTATAGTTATAAGCACCTTGAGAATTCATTGAGAATTGCTACTACATCCATTGAAACAGGTAATGATGTGTTGGTTTATAGAAAATAGTGTCATATATTGTACTAGGTTTACGTTGCCCTTTTTTACTTTTATAATATAACATTTTACAAAAAGATGATTTCTCATAATTGTTACATTACCTATGACATTGATCTGCCTGACCTTTTCTGCTCATCAGCTATCCTTATTGTTAGTGTGGCCCATGGTTGTTCCTCTTCTTCCAATGTGGCCCAGAAAGGTAACAAATTGGGACACCCCTGCTACAGAGAGTCTGTGATCCCATGTGTGTCCTCCCTGAATTAAGATAAGTATAATTTTTCCTATGTGAGAATCTTTCTGAAGGTACATCATTTTCTGATAACCTTCTGGAAGAGTAGTCTTGACAGCTGCACACATTGTTTAACATGGACTCTAGCTTTAGGGTGGAAGTAAGAGAAAGTGTCATTTTATATATTGAGTAAAGGTTTAGTGATAAGCATATCATAATCACAATTTTCTGTAATTCTCAACAATATAATTATTTAGCTAATTTGAATTACAAAGCTTATTTTACCCTTGATAGATGTCTCAACTTTGCCACCTTATTGTACAAAATACGTTTTTTTCCATGCTGGATTCTGTCTCCAGTTTTTAGAAACTCAAAAAAGTTTCCATGTGTGGTCTGTAGAATTTGAAGTTTGCCTTCCCACAGTTTCATAGTGTGGCATAGCCAGGGCAGGACGTAGGGTGGTGGGGGCCCCTGGGCTTGAGTGTTAAAGGGGCCCCCTGGAGCGAGGGGGGGATCATAGTTGTTGAGCGGGGGAAGTTGCATTAAAGTTGTTGAGCGGGGGGGGTGCGCATTAAAGTTGTTGAGCGGGGGGGGGGGGCAAATTGAAGTTGTTGAGCGGGGGGTGCGCATTTATTAAAGTTGTTGAGCATGGGGGGGGGGAGCGAAATTTAAGTTGTTGAGCGCGGGGGGGGCATTAAAGTTGTTGTTGAGTGGGGGGGGTGACTCTCATCTGTGCACGGAATGTGTCGGCTCCTCTCTTCCCTGCAGCAGACATCCCCACACCGCTCCGGTTCCTCCTGGGGGGAGGTTTTGCAGTTGTTCAGCGGAGGGGGGAGTGCCTCTCACCTGTGCCGACAGCCAGGGCCACAGACTGTCATTAGCCCGGCTGTCGGCTTTCTTCCCTTCAGCAGCCACAGTCCTCCACACACCGCTCCGGTTCCTCCTGCTTCTGTGCTGCCTCCTATTGCAGTGCGGGAAAATTAACCCTTTCACGGGACTGCAGGAAGAAGCGGAAAGTCCCGCAGATTCTGTGCGTGTTGGGAGGTATGCTCAGGGCCACCATCAGGAATTTGGGGCCCCTTACACAGCTTAAGGCATGGGCCCCCTGGAGCAGAGAACCGGGGGGGGGGTGCTGCCGCCTCAAATTGAGAAGCAGGGGGGGCCTTTACAAAAAAAAGAAAACAGAAACCTCTGGGCCCTTTAATAAAAAAAATAAAAATAAACATTTATAAAAAATATAAAGAAAATGTAAATGTATATATAAAAATATATATAAAAAAACATATTTCTTTTATAAAAAAATAAATAAAAAGTGGGGGTTGCTGTCCGGGGCCCTGGGGGCCTCCGGGCCCCTGGGGACCTTCAGACCCCTAAAAAAAATAAAAAAAAATAAACATTTATAAAAAATACAAAAAAAAAGGGAGTTTGCCATCCGGGGGCCCTGGGGACCTCTGGGCCTTTTAATGAAAAAAATATAAACAAAAATAAAAAACAATAAAAAAGGGGGCGTTGCCACATGGGGTCCTGGGGACCTCTGAGCCCTTTAATTATATATATATATATATATATATATATATATATATATATATATATATATATAAAAATAAATAAATATATAAAAAAAACATATTTTTTTATAAAAAATAAATAAAAAAAGTAGGGGTTGCTGTCCGGGGCCCTGGGGACCTCCGGACCCCTAAAAAAAAAAAAAAAGAGGGCCCCCTATTGGGCAGGGCCCATGGGCTTGAGCCCAGTCAAGCCCAATGGTAAGTCCGGCCCTGGGCATAGCTTGTTACTGTGTGTGGACCTGCTGTAGTAAGATATTGGTTGTAATTTAGTATATAATATTTCTAGCAAAGAACCAGCTTAACATGTAATACAACATGAGATAATTTTAAGCTTATAGGAGAAAAATTGTGGAAAGGTGGAATACAGATAGAGCTTTCCTTTAAACAGAACCTTCCCAGTTGACCAGTTTTCTGTCTGTCGGGTTAATCCATCTACTCATCGTAAAGAGATGGTATTTTGTACCTATGAATTAAATACAGATTACCATGTTCTGAACTTGACCCCTCTGACACAGCTGTTTGGCCATTAGCACTTTATGTTGATTTCAAAACAGGTTTTTGCCCGTCAGCAAACATGTGGGTTGTCTCCCCAGGCCGTCTGCAGGTTCATGTCATGCCTTGCACTCTCTGACTTCTCTCCGTAATTATTTTTCTCCAATGCTGACATGCCTTTTCGATAATTAAAGTAAGCAGTTGCTCAGCTTTAATCATTGTCTGACTAACATGTGGTTTTGACAATGAAAACCCAAAGGACAGCTCTGCCAATTACATTTGCCCAAAATGCAATGCTTAAACCATGGTTTCTGTGCCCGGGCACAGTTTAAATCTCTCTGTGTTGCATTTTGCAGCATTTTTCTCATCACTGAGGCTCCGCTTTGACTAAAGTGATTGTTCTCATCTGTACTTGGATTTATTAACTCCAGTTCCTCTTTAATCAAACACAACCTGTAACTGATGAGCCATGTATATGTGTCTTGCCTTTGCCTATGCTTTGAATTGTGGGAATTTCCGATACGACTGATTTAAGAGAACATTCTGATGTTTTCCAGCAGAAACACAAACATGGAGTGATACATGGCTTTGAACAATGGGAACAAGTATATTGGAGATCAGATGTGGTTCCACAAGGGAAACCAAATTTAATTTTGTTTTGCTTCACGGCACAGCAAGCTTCTCCATCCAGTATCTGTTTTCTTCAGATTGCTCGGCCCTAAGGGTTGCGTTCTGAGCCAGAACTTGCTGTGCAACTGTACAAAATATTGTTCCCATCTTTTTGCAAAGCAACGACACTTAAAGGTTCAAACAGCATTATGTCCCTGTCTCCAAGAGCCTGCTGTGAGCAGTCTAGCCAGTTTTATATATACAGTAACTATCATGGTCCAGCTTATACAGCCCGAGTTCTGCCAACCCTGGCAAATATTAATGCCACCTGTCCTTTTTTTTTTTTTATTATTTATAATAACCTAGATTACTTTTTTATGCAGTTTTTAGCAAATTCCATATTTTCTCCTAATATTAGATGTTGTAGCTATTGTTAGTTGAGGATAAGGCCAATAGTACCAAGATAACTATACAAGCATTAATGCCTCTATACTATACAAGAGAGTTACAGACAGGTAATGCAAGCAAGCCAGCCTACATTTAGGGTATATGGCAAGCTTACCAGTCAGGAATGAGTAGAAATGTTGGTCTGGTACCATTTTCTAAGGCCCAAGTGGAGCATGTCTGCTGCTTGTGCTCCGTACTGACATTTGGCCCACTGTCTGGGATGATGCAAGAGGATAAAACCATCAAAGTACTTTTTATATAAGACAGTTGTTTGTCAATTATCATTAATGCGTTAATGTAAGAAATAAGACATCCTATTTGGAGGCCTGACATTTTGCCTTAAAACTGCTCTGAAAGTAAGAAAATACAAGCAAAAAAATCAAGTCAATTAATTTGTTAGTTTCTTTAATTTGTAGGGATTACCTTGCACTTCTTGTTTTGGCTATGGGACACCATTATAAAGATTTTAGAATAGAGATTTAAATTGTAACAAGTACCCAATGGCTAGTTTAGTTTTTCATTGGTGCAGTTACACATTTATGGTAGTCCCCCAGAACCACAGCCTCTACCTGTTTTTTATGCCCTGTTCCCAGTCCAGCAAGATGTCGCTAACTAGATTAAACAGATATCTGTAAAGCCACTTCTTGATTGAGGCTTGTGCTTACACACTACACGACCATATTCTGAACTCTTCATAGGATTTAAAGTCAAAAGGGTTCCACCAAAAAGTGGAATTTCCGCTTGTTTGTCTGTTTTTGACAGGTCCCCTCCCCACTTTTGGAAGACCAGAACGCAGCGAAGTATGTCAGCAGCTTGGCCCCCCTCCTCCCTCCCCTTCGAATGGACCAGCGAGAGAAAATCACGCTTCGCACATGCGCAGTAGGGACCTGGCCGTGAAGCCGCAAAGCTACACTGCTGGGTTTCCTTACCAGCGGTGGAGGGGCAGCACCCAAACAGCTGATGTAGACATCGGCTGCGGTGCCTACATCGCTGGACTCCAGGACAGGTAAGTGTCCTAATATTAAAATTCAGCAGCTACAGTTTGTGTAGCTGCTGACTTTAAATTTTTAAAGGGGCAGGCAGAACTCCTCTTTAAGGTAAAAAAAACAAAGTTCCAATGCCTGCATTGCTAAACACTTAAGTCCTCTCATAATCGAACGATATCTCATCTGCGGCTGAAAATAATACATTAGAGTCACATTTTATACATTCTATTGTGTTGAAGGATCCTGCAAAGTACAATGTGCATGCATGTTTTTTTTTTATATTCTGCTGTCTTTGTTGTGCGTGAGAGTGAATACTGTTTCTTGTATATTCAATCTTTTTCTTTCCAACAAATCTTCTGGTAGGTATGGCAAAGGTTTATAAATACTGACTTCAGCCAGGGGCACATCCCATTGTTTTGAAAAAATAAAACGTTAAACTAGGAAAAAATACGTTTATATAGTTTGGAGTCAAATGTTAGTTCTGTTGTGTAAAGTCAAGACCAGCCTATCAGAGACGAGTGTGATGAATGCTGGAGCTGATTTATGAAATTTGGAAAATCAACAATTGAAATGGTGGCACAAACAAATGCTAATGCACCATTTACATGAGTTAGCCTTTACCCCTGTAGAAACATGTAAAGATACGCTTGTGTAGCATAGGTAGTTCATAAAATGTTCTTAAGGAGTTCATAAAAATCCCATAGAAAGGAACACAAGGTGGCCCCAGCTAAGTGCAGCATTAACAGTTTTTTTTATGAATAAAAAGCCAAATGCAAACTGGGAGAAATAGAAACTGGCA
Organism: Rana kukunoris; assembly: GCA_029574335.1. Classification (NCBI taxonomy): domain Eukaryota; kingdom Metazoa; phylum Chordata; class Amphibia; order Anura; family Ranidae; genus Rana; species Rana kukunoris. Next base: position 36,980,516 of record CM056055.1, read on the forward strand.
GAAATATAAAATCAAAGGGCAAGATTCTCGTAGATCTGCCCTTTTTCTACGTAGCGTAGCGTATCCCCTTTACGCTACGCCTCCGCACTATTTACGGGCAAGTGCTGTATTCTCAAAGCATTGCTCCGTAATTTTCGGCGGCGTAGCGTAAAGGGGACGGCGTAAGGCTGGGTAATTCAAATAGGGAAGGAGGGGGGCGTGCTGTATTTAAATTAAGCACGCCCCCGCGCCAAACGAACTGCACATGCGCCAGCCCTAAACGAAGCCCACTGCGCATTCTCCATAGTACGACGCAAATACATTGATTTTGACGGCAACGTAATTAACGTACAGCCCTATTCGCGCCGAGTTACGCAAACGATGTAAACGACGGAAAAACACGACGCTGTCCCGACATCCATACTTAACATGGCTTATGCCGGGCTCATATAGCAGGGGTAACCTTAGGCGTACGCAAACTACGTAAACTACGTCGACGGCGCGCAACTTCTTTCGGGAATCGGCGTATCATGCTCATTTTCATATTCGACACTGAAATCGACGGAAACGCCACCTAGCGGCCAGCGTAGAATTACATCTAAGATCCAACGGTGTAAGTGACTTACGCCAGTCGGATCTATGCCAAATCTATGCGTAACTGATTCTAAGAATCAGTCACATAGATACACAGGGCTAGAAACAGAGATACGACGGTGTATCTGGAGTTACACCGTCGTATCTCTTTTGAGAATCTGGCCCAAAGAGTTTATCTGCAGCCATGCCACATTGGATGGAAGCCATCCACCTTTAGGAATCTAAGCTCGCTATCTTGCATACAGGCACATGCTGGGGTAATTTAGACAGGAGCCAATTAACCTACCAACATGTGTATAGAGTGTGGGAGGAAACTGGTGTACCCAGAGGAAACGCACAGAAGCACAGGGAGAAAATGAAGACAGAGTCGTGGATGGTATTTGTGAGTGAATGGCACCACAATGCATGTGTACATCATGCATCAATCTACATTGCAGTTACACATGGTAACACTCATGTTTTATTACTCTTTACTACTATGTTACAGTTATGTTAGAAAAAAAGAATTTTCTCCCTAAAAGCATTAGTGGAAACAATAATTTGGGATTTTGATGACTGAACTTATCTTTAGTCTTAAAACTGAGTAACCTCGGAGTGAGAGCTTTTTGTAAAAGAGAAATCATCAGATCATAGTGAATTGCTAGTCATTATTCTCTGAAATACTTCTAGGCTGACTGAATGCCTCCATAGAGCGGAGGAATGACAGGTATATTTTAACACATGTTAACTACATCTGATAAATAGGCAACATTCCACAGTATAACTATGAGTGTATGTGGCACAGCTTAACCTCTCCCCTTCTGTCATTTGTCTATTTTTTCCATGATTTGTTTCACCCTTGCTTATCCATCCTGTTCTCAACCGAACAATGGAAAATTGTACAAAATCAGAATTAGTAAAACATATTTCAGGCCTGAGAAAATGCAGGATATTCATGTTCTGGTGCTCACTTACACTATATTACCAAAAGTATTGTGACACCTGCCTTTACACACATAAACTTTAATGGCATCCCAGTCTTAGTCTGTAAAGCCTCGTACACACGGGCCAGAATCTCGTCAGGAAAAAAACTTTGTTTTTCCTGACGAGATTGTTGCCAAGAATCTCTTGCCGCCCGAGTGTACAGACGCTTCTTTCAAAAGAACCGCAGTTCTTTTGGAAGGCAAGAACGCTTGTCACATTTGATGCCATCGCCGCCATCTTGCTGCACCCTACCTATGCCTAGGAAGCTACCACGCATGCGTCAAAGTCATTTCGAGCATGCACAGGTTTCCTCGGCGACAGTTAAGTATACAGACGCTCAGGTTTCTCATCAGGAAACAGGCCGACAAGAATCCCGATGAGAAAATAGAGAGTAGGATCTTTATTTTTCTCGTCGAGATTCTGGGCAGATTTCCCAACGAGAAACCTCAAAGCCTCATACACACGCTCGGTTTACTCTGCAAGAAAGCTCTGCCAGCAGTTTTCTTGCTAGTTCTTGCCGAGAAAACCGAGCGTGTGTATGAGGCTTAAGGTTTAATATTGTGTTGGTCCATCCTTTGCAGCTATAACAGCTCTTCTGGGAATGTGTCTAGTAATGTGTCTATGGGAATGTTTGACCGCTCTTCCAGAAGCGCATTTGTGAGGTCAGGCAATGATGTGGACAAGAAGGCCTGGCTCCCAGTCTTTGTAATTCACCCAAAGGTGTTCTATCGGGTTGAGGTCAGGCCTGTGCATGCCAGCCATCTGCCTGACCTCACAAATGCGCTTCTGGAAGAATGGTCAAACATTCCCATAGACACAATCCTAAACACTGTGGACAGACTTCCCAGAAGAGTTGAAGCTGTTATAGCTGCAAAGGGTGGGTCAACTTAATATTGAAACCTACGGATTAAGACTGAGATGCCATTAAAGTTCATGTGTGTGTAAAGGCAGGTGTGCCAATACTTTTGGTAATATAGTGTATATCTACAAAGTGTTGATAATACCCAAAGCAACCAATCAGATTACAGCTGTAATTTTTGTAACTGTAATTTTTGACAAATCCATATTTAAAGCAGAACTCCACTAACCATCAATTGTATCTGAACTTGATGCACAAAACTGCCCTGGCAAAGTTCTAGGAAATTAACACAAAAAAACTCCTGCTGTTAATGAGGCTTTATGCTCTTAGGTTAGGCTCATACAAACAGTTGGGGTGGTGGGCAGTAAAAACGGAGGGTTCATCTGTGTTTTTACAGATCCCCTTCCCCCAACCGCTCAACTACACCTACAGTATTCCCCAGCTTCAGTCAGTTTTACATTGCTGTAACAGTGATGCTTTGCTTCATGGTGCTGCAGTTTTGAGTCAGTATGTCAAGTTTGACATGCGGTGGTGCTTGCCAAAAATGTTATGGCTGAAGTCAATGGGACCACAATCGCATCCCAAACACTTGGAACGTGGTTGCAGCATGATATTGCAATGTAAAATCCCTCTTGGGATTGGAGCAAAAATTGCATTCAGGAGGTGGCAGTATTGCCTGTTGAAGAACTGTAGACTGGCTCTAAACTACCTCTGAAAAATAGATCCATCATGAATCACTTTTTAGGGGGGTAGTTGAGCCTGCCTCCCCAGTGTGAGAAAAGCTTTTGTAATTTGGAACATGTGGGCAAAATAAGACCTTTGTGGCCAATCATCTTTTTTTGCATTTCATAACTGAGTGGTTCTCAACCAAAATACTTACCGTAGTTATCAGAATACAGTTTTATGATGGTGAATACTCCTTTAGTGTAGTATGCATAGGTAAATGTAGTAAGCAAATGACACCTAACTTTAATCCTGCCCCCAGCCCATCTAAATGTCGGAAGTTTCCCCATAGACATCTGCAGACCTGCCAGAAATTTGGGTTTAGGCCAAGAAGTTAAGTTTTGGCTTCATTGGATTATTTGAACAGTGGAATTAAGGTGTACATACGGCTCTTTTTTCCTTAAGCTGTCCATAAATGGATCAAAATTCAATCAGTTCAACAGTTACAGACAAATTTCTGGCCATTCCCCTTCCACGAGACTGTAGAAGAACTTTTTTTGATCAGTGGCTGCTGCAGCTGATCAGTGTAATCTGACCATGGAGGAGTCCCAGTTTCAGAATACAATGGTAAAGTAGAGAGAATTCCTCCATCCACATTGCATGTGTGGATGGGGGAGTCGTCAAAAACAAGGCATTTATCACCAGTGAAGATATTGGTTGCAAAGGGCAGCATCTTTGTTGTTCCTTTATTCTCTCTTCATAATTAAATTGAACCCTTTGCGTCCTGTATTGAAATAATTATCAGTTTAGCCTAGCTGTGTATGATGTCAATTTTGACTTACTCATATTTAAGTATAAGTGATTTAAATGAATAAAAACTAATGATAAGTCATAGGTGATCAACATAAATAAATAATACATTTAGAGAATTTCTGCTGATGAATGTATATTTCTTTCTTTTTAATTGCAAAGAATTCAAACCTTCTGACGGCTGTTTTGGTATTTTTTTTGTTCCTCATTTGTTTATTTTGCTGTGCATGTTGTTTATGGGACTTTTAGATTAGTCATCGCTTGCTGTTGCCTTGTTTTCTTCTCTTTGCTTGCTCTTTTTGAAGACACCTGTGGGGCGTAATGAGAAGCAGGGGGTATCATTGCTATGTGGTTATGTGAGTACTTATACAACTTGTATTATATTGTCTCTGTGTGTGACTAATGTCCGTCTTTTACATCATCACTGAGACAATTGAGTCTGTTTTATGCATGAGATGTCTTTTTTGTGTGATTGTTTTATATTGTTATATGTATATTGTTTATGTGTGAGGAAAGAAAGTTAAGTCAGTTTTATGCATGGGTTTATATTAGGTAATTATGGATTAAAGAATATTTTCCCCATTTAATAACTGTCCCCTTTGATAATTGGGAGCTTTGTGATAGGGAAGACACAGCTTTAGAATTAGGCATCAGCATTACATTGAATAAATCAGTTTGCAGCTCAACCGAACGTTTTATAAGGGCCCTTTTACACGGGCAGACGAACGGTCTGTTTTTTACAAGTCCGTTTTAGATGGTAGAAAACACTATTTTTCTTCCGTCTGGCGGAACGGATCGGATGCATACGGACACACGGTCCGTATTCATCCGATTCCCCATAGGGGAGAGCGGAGGAAAGACAGGGCGGTCCCTGCACAGTGTGCGGGGACCGCCCTGTCCGCCGACAGCTCAGCGGGGATTTACGGATGATCCCCGCTGAGCAGACGGACACACATGGGACGGATCAATACGGATCCGCTCCGTGTGAAAGAGCCCTAAAGCAAATATTCTTTTGTCAAACCTATCAGTAATAAATAACTAAACAGGTGTAGGCAGTTACAATACCTACATTACAATTTTAACATATCTAATTGGATATCTGAGCCACCTAACTGAATAAAAATGGCCATACGTGAATAGATTTGATTTGTTCAGCTTTGTTCAGCTTCAGACTGAACAAAAGAAATCTAAGGCCTCGTACACACGAGCAGACAGATTTGTTCAAATCTGTCCGTCCGACAGATTTGAACAAATCTGTCTGCTGGGATTTTGGTTTGCTCGCGTGTACACACGAGCAAACCAAAATCCCCGCCAGCAGAGAGCGCGCTGACGTGTCAGTGACGTGGCGGTGACGTGGCGGTGACGTTGACGCCGCCACGTCACCGCACCAGGAAGAAAAACACTTCCCCGCATGCGCCGAATCCATTCGGCGGCGGTGCGGCGGCGGTGCGGGACGACATGTCTGCTGGTAAGTGTACTAACCAGCAGACATGTCGGGCGGACGGATTCCCACCCGATAGATTTCAAAGCATGCTTTGAAATCTGTCGGTGGCCAAATCCGTCGGCTCGGCCGTACACACGATCGAATCTGTCTGCTGAAACGGTCCAGCGGACAGATTTGATCGTGTGTACGAGGCCTAACAGTTTCCTCCATCCAAACTAAACAGTGCGGATGGATACATTTCCCCTCCCTATTTTATTATGACAGCCACAAATGCGAAAAGTGGCTGCACCTGATTGATTGCACTTACTATTCCACCAACAATGTTCTGTCTGGTTCCCTTTATTTTCTGATTGAAGTTTGTTGGTGCCGTCAGGACCACCCCAGATCAAATTTTGTTCTATTTAAAAGGAAACGGGTGAAATTCGACCTGTGTATGGCCACAGGGAAATCTGCAGGTTTCATTATTTTGCTTATCAGTCTTAACATTTAAGATTTTTTTAGAAATATAGTGAAAGATAAAGATACACTGTAATGTTCCCTAAAGACATTTTTTTGGTAATCTTTAAAATCAGATCATTAAAAAAGGAGCCCATCACGTAGTGGTAAATAGTCAAACAGTAAAATTGTAGCCTGAGTAAAAGCCACACAGATTGTAGTTAGTTTTATATGTTTCAATTCTGTCCTGCTACCCTGTGTATAAAGTGCCACAACAAGAGCTATTACACTAAACTCTTATGTGGCCAGATAGCAGAATTCCTTAAAGCGCAGTGAGCTTGTACAGGAGCCTCTAAAGGGGTTGTTAACACTTCTATACTCTGAGGATGTTGCTATCTGCTTAGAGATATCTTAAGAATCTTAAGCTGGCCATAGATGGACCAAGTTTTGGCCAGTTCAGCAGGGAGCAGCTGAATTTCAAGCCACCTATGGCCATTCCTAAAATCATTAGATCAACTTTTCACGAGTTGGCTTGTTGGAAAATATTTGATGCCCTGTTAATCAGTGTATTCTGACAGCAGAAGAGAGCCAGCTGTCAGAATACAATAGCATAGCAGGGAGAATTCCTCTATCCACCTCGCTTTTTGGAATGGGGAAATACATTCCGTTTTTTTGATCAGCCCACTAGCTGATCAAAACAAAACTGACCCGTGTATGGCCAGCTTTATTGATATCATCCTTTCTCAACTCTTTTACCTTGGATGAACCTAAGAAATATTTCTCAGTACTCAGGAAGCTCCTACTAAAAACAATTTTACCTACAGTTTACAATACATTAGCATGATCACTAAATTGTACATTTTACTATAAGAAAAATAAATATGACAAATCTAGCATATTTTACACCCATGACAGATAATCTTTTAAAACTTTCCACAGCCCCCTGCGTATAACACGCAGGCACAGTTTACCCTCTATTTTCAGGGTAAAAAAGTGAGTGTTATACGCCAATAAATACAGTATTTAAAAGCATCATAATCCCAGAGCAAACAATTAGAAGGTATAAGTGGTGGCACAAACTTAAATATCCAACCGATAGTACAAATCTGCAATAACCCGGGCTCATTAGACAGCGGCCGTATAAACACAAAAGCAATGACAGTGCTTAATATAAAACATTTAAATGCAGGCACAGTGGTTGGTAACCCCATGCACTATAGCAGGGGTCTCCAAAATTCCTAAACGAAGGGCCAGTTTACTGTTTTCCAGACCTTATGGGGGTTGGACTGTGGCAAGTGTGAGTATAAAATGTCTTGGCTTTAATATGAGGAATAGGGGAGTATTAGTATTAGGGGAGGAATAGTGTCTCATTGTTGGTATCAGCGTGAGGAAAAGTGCCCCAAGGGCTGGATAAAAGCGAGCAGAGGGCCACATCCAGCCGCAGTTAGGAGACCACTGCACTATAGAAATAGCCTGTTCATAAATAAATCTACCGGGATTCCTGGGGTGTCCAGCCAAGGGGCCTCCAGTTTTTTTTAATTTCCTTGAGCAACCCATGTGTTGATAAATATGGCGTTCCAACATTAAGTAATAATCTTGAAATTAAATTAATAATAATTTGGTCAGTGTTGGTAAGAGATAAATTCACTCACTGCTCAAGGAACACCTTGAAGACTCAACCAGAACTCTAGGATTTCTTGCAACCTGGGCTAATAAGGTCTGGCTTTACTTATAGTGAATACATTCAGACATATATATATAGATGTCTGTAGAAGAAAATTGACTCTTAACTCTTTGTACATGGTGTCTAGGCTAAGCAGCCCCCCTTTCTGAAATTATCATATTGTTAAAAATAGTTCATTGCCCTTAGCGATAAAGTTACAAATAAAAAGCTTTCCTCACACTGTTCATTCATTGTGTTTACAAATTTATGACTCGTGGGCGAAAGCTGATTTTTCTATGTACTTTCCAGGCCCATGAAGCAGAAGAGGAGGCCAGGATGAACCCAGAGCTCAGTGACAGGGTCAAGCAGCTGGACAAAGAGGTGTCTTACTACAGGGAGGAGTGCGGAAAAGCACAGGCGGAGGTGGACAGGCTACTGCAGATACTAAAAGAGGTTGAAAACGAAAAGAATGATAAGGACAAGCAAATCGCTGAGCTTGAAAGGTAATGTGTTCTTCCATTGTTTCCTGAATGCTGAATCACAGCTGTTTGGTTGTTTATGTCCCTGGGGAGACTTATGGCAACTGATGAAGTACACACGGGATCTAGCACCTAAAGATATTTCTAATAGAGATCATTTTCCAAATCTGCAAATTTCCATTCTGCAAATTTGTATATTTGTATCATTGTACGCTGTAGACGCTGGCTGTCTCAAGGGAAATAACAATGATGAATCACTGCTAAGTCATCAGCTCTGCTCACTCTGCTCTCCTCTCCTGTTAGCATATTCTCTTTTAGCACATTGCATTCTGTAGACTAGCCTTACTGGATCATATTTATAGTTTCCAGTTTTAAACATTAGTACAGATAAGTGGTGAAACATTAATGAGCAGGATGGCCCAAAGTGTGCACCTTTAAGTCTCAATGGCCATCTCCTACATTTTAATCCAAACAGGTTTTAAAAAATAACAGTATATATTGTTGTCAAATTAAAGGGGTTGTAAAGGTATTTTTTTGCCCCTAAATAGCTTCCTTTACCTTAGTGCAGTCCTCCTTCACTTACCTGATCCTTCGATTTTGCTTTTAAATGTCCTTATTTCTTCTGAGAAATCCTCACTTCCTGTTCTCCACACAGTAATGGGTGGCTTTCTCCCTGGTGTGGAGTGTTGTGCTTGCCCCCTCCCTTGAGGGGGGAGAGGGCGAGCAGGAGAGTCAGGACGCCCACTAACTCACAGCTCCTTTCTCTATCTGGAATGTAGAGAGCGTCCTGACTCTCCTGCTCGCATTCCACACCAGCTAATGGAAGGTGGACTGCACTAAGGTAAAGGAAGCTATTTAGGAAAAAAATGTTTTACCTTTACAACCCCTTTAATAGACAGTCCTATTTTTAATTCAATAAAACCTAGTTTGTAGTATTCTTATTTTTTCTTATATTTATATTGCTACAGTTGTTAAGTCCATAAATACCTTCATTGCTTAATACCGTTGGCCATACGCCTTTGTCTTTACAATATCCTGCAGACTGCTCTGGTTGGTGGAAGAGAAAGGCTTTTATTCTGTTTCAAGTATTCAGTGTCTGCATTTCTTTTTTTTTTTTTTTTGTCCCCTGAAGATAATACTTCTGCTCAGTTTTCACGTGTAAGTATGGAAATTCCCTAAGTGGTGAGAAGTTCAGGTCAATGGGAAGTACAGCGCTAATACTGTCCCAGAAGGTGTACCGGGTGTGATTTTAGCACTTTAGGATATGATGTGCGAGCAGAGTAAACTTGGCTAACCCCTGCTTTCTAATCTCAACACCTTGTTCAAACTTTAACAAATAGCGTGATGCATTTTGATAGCTCCTAACCTTATGTGTGATACAGTATCACTGCTTACAAGGGACTATTAAAACAGAAAACATGGTTAAATCCTTCTTGTGTTTTGTGATAAAAACAGGGTTTGTTTTTCAAATGTAATTTTTTTTTTCATTTTCAGATGTATTTCGAAATATTGTGTCCAAAACTTTTTTAACGGTTATTATTTTCTCATCTATATCATTTTTTAGTATGCTGATGGGAAAATGCTGCTAATATTTAGTTTTTTTTAAATAAATGGGCCGAGCTTTATCCAATGTAAGTATGTACAGTATCTTACAAAAGTGGGTAAATATTTTCTTATATCTTTTCATGTGACAAAACTGAAGAAATCACGCTTTGCTACAATGTAAAATAGTGAGTGTACAGCTTGTATAACAGTGTAAATTTGCTGTCCCCTCAAAATAACTCAACACACAGCCATTAATGTCTAAACCGCTAACCATTTTCCCTCCCCGGTGTTATGTGACTCGTTAGTATTACAAGGTCTCAGGTGTGAATGGGGAGCAGGTGTATTAAATTTGGTGTTATCGCTCTCACTCGCTCATACTCTCCCAGCCCTGTAAAGTCGTCATGGAGGAGTGGAAGATGGTTCCAGTAACAACCTGTGAAGCTCTGGTGAACTCCATGCTCAAGAGGGTTAAGGCAGTGCTGGAAAATAATGGTGGCCACACAAAATATTGATACTTTGGACCTAATTTGGACATTTCCACTTAGAGGTGTACTCACTTTTGTTCCCAGAATTTTAGACATTAACCGCTTGCCGACCGCCGATATACGTCAGCAGAATGGCATGGGCATGGGCGTACCTGTACATCCCTTTAAATTTGCCGCTCATGGGGGCGGCAAATTGTTTTGCCGACAAAGGCAGAACAGGGGGATCCCTTTGTAAGCAAGGCATCCCCGTGTTCTGCCTAGTGACATGTCAGGGTTCTACTGTTCCCTGTGATCGGGAACAATGATTGCTGACGTGTCACTGGTAGCTCCTCCCCTTAACAGCTAGAATCATTCCATAGGACACACTTAACCCCTTCAGCACCCCCTAGTGGTTAACCCCTTTTACTGCCGCTGTCATTTTTACCATAATCAGTGCATTTTTATAGCACTGATCGCTTGAAAAAATTACAATGGTCCCAAAAATTTATCAAAAGTGTCCGATGTGTCCGCCATAAAGTTGCAGTCACAATAAAACTCGCTGCTCACCGCCATTATTAGTAAAAAAAATAATAATAATAATAAAAATGCCATAAACTATCCCCTATTTTGTAGACGCTATAACTTTTGCGCAAACCAATCAATATACACTTATTGCGATTTTTTTTTAACAAAAATATTCACAAAAATACGTATCGGCCTAAACTGAGAAAAAAATTGCTTTTTTTAAAAAAAATGGGGATATTTATTATAGCAAAAAGTACAAAATATTGCTTTATTTTCCTAAATTGACGCTCTATTTTTGTTTATAGCACAAAAAATAAAAACTGCAGAGGTGATCAAATACCACCAAAAGAAAGCTCTATTTATGGGGAAAAAAATATGTAAATTTTGTTTGGTAGACACATCGCACGACCTCGTAATTGTCAGTTAAAGCGACACAGTGTCAAATTGCAAAAAGTGGCCCGGTCATTTGGCAGCCAAATCCTCTGGGGGCTTAAGTGGTTAATGGCTGTGTGTTGAGTTATTTTGAGGGGACAGCAAATTTACACTGTTATACAAGCTGTACACTCACTACTTTACATTGTAGCAAATTGTCATTTTTTCAGTGTTGTCACATGAAAAGATAGAATAAAATATCTACAAAAATGTGAGGGGTGTACTGACTTTTGTGAGATACTTTATATCTCCTACCTGAGGAACTGAACTGTTGTGGAATCTGACAATCACTGTAGTAGTTGGTGTCACTACAGTGATTGCCATGATCTTTCAGGTCCTGTTCTGAACAGCTAGTCCACTGCATACTGACCACATTGAGTTGCTTGCTCTGCACCTCTAGATTGGACAAGGTGGAGAGGAAGTAAAATAAAATCCCTCCAACAGGACATAAGGGAAAAATACACTTCATAGGAGTTTTATACTGTCCATGCTCTACCCAAAGCTAAAAAATGTCTAGAGGTACACTATTAGGGCCCTTTCACACGGTGCGGACCGTTTTTCGGTCCGCACCATGTGTGTCCGTCGGCTCAGCGGGGGGTCCCGCTCAGCTGTCGGCGGACAGGGCGGTCCCCGCACACTGTGCAGGGACCACCCTGTCTCTCCTCCGCTATCCCCTATGGGGAATCGGATGGAAACGGACCGTCTGTCCGTTTGCATCCGATCCGATCCACCGGACGGAAGAAAAATAGGGTTTTCTTCCGTCCGCAAAACGGATCCAGGCGGACGCGGATAGTAGGCGGACGGATCTGCTCCCATAGGGCCCCATTCTAAGTCCGTTTACGGACTTAGAAAAAGCGGGCCGTTCGTCCGCACGTGTGAAAGGGCCCTAAGAGGATTTCCATACTTAGATTCAACAGTAAATCTTTGTTTAGAACCTCATTGTGTTGACAGAAGGGTTTGTAAAGCAGATAACTGTTTATAGAATGTTTAATTCATATGCTATAGAATAACTAGCAGGTAAGTGTGTCTGTCTAATGTATTCTTGTTTATCTTTCTATTTTTGGGGGATTTTTCAGTTATGGGTGAGTAAATTGATTGCTGTCTTCTTCTGCTCGCATGGAAAATCACTGTACAGATACTGAATGCAAAAATGCATGATGCCATTTTTCTTTTCATCTGACAATTGTGATACAGATTACTTTGTGCATTTTTATCTTCAAACTAAAATTGAAATTTTATCACATTATTACTCTGAGCATTTAAAAAAAAAAAAAAATGGCCATTTTAAGCCCCATGTATGATTAACGTTCAGTCCAGTTTAGCCAATTTATGGAAACCCAACTCACTTCTGCCAAAAATCTCGAAATGAGCAAATATCATTGTTGCCAAAACTTTATTTTTGACACATATTTCTTGCCTGTATTTGTAATAGGCCATGTAAATTAAAATGTTAGAAAAAAAAATGGCTTAAGCATCCACAATTGATTAGATTCTCCCTTTCGTTTCCTAATCTAGAGATGATACACAACATAGAGAATTGGGCTGGTTGCTTTATTCCATGTAGACAGCCCAATCCATAATTTTTTTTAGTATTAACGTACAGTACTGTATACCTACATACATTGCACAGGTAATCCATTGACTCCATTTATAAATTCAGCCTCATTAATGTTAATACCTGAATCAAATTTAAGTGTGCCTCCCTTGATGTGCACACCCTTTAATTTATTTGTAATCTCATGGCACAAAGCAATACTTTCATTACTCATTTCTCTTAGCCAGATGTTATGCTGGTTCTGTACAATGGTGGAATGTTGGGCATTTTGGAGCTTGTTACCTAGGGAATGCTTCTTTAAGTTTCCTTTTTCGAAGATGCATGTAGTGTGACGCATACAGCTGGGCCTGAGGCTGGTCCATGGTTTTTAAGAAGTGGTGCTCTTCACATGGTCCACATTTATGAAAGTGTCTTACAGGAGAACTGTCTGCATAGCCCAAAGTCACTAGTATATTAGTATGGGATGTAACTGCTCACATCTGACTGATGGCAGTGAGCAACACAATCTAGGCATAATCTGGCCTTGTGGATCAAGGTGTTACTGCTAAAAAGTCTTAATATAGCTTCACAATCATATATGTTTTCATTTAAAGATATGATCTCAAATATATTTAACACCAATTATGCATTCCAAGGCCTTGCCTAAATATTCAATTTCATATTTATTTAGTCAGTACATTGTGGTTGGTGAAACTGAAGGTTTTACAGTCATATTGTCACTAGCATGGCCTGCTTAATTCAGCATCTGACTTTTAAATTCCATCTGTCCTTTTTCAGGGTTGGTATGAATCTGGCAACTGTGAGGAAATACAGATGATTCTTAAAGGCTCAATCCACCCAAAACAATTTAGTTATAGATGGTTAGGTGTTGGTGGAGGCTTGGCTATTTTGCTTGCACTTGATTCCTCCTCTCTTCTGGATTTCTTTTGGATTGGATCCATATTTCAGATTGTCATCTATTGGAGTAATACATATGAACTTTGGATTGGATCCACATTTCAATTGTCATTTATTGTAATTAGGGTTGTCCCGATGCCTCTTTTTTAGGACCGAGTACGAGTACCGATACTTTTTTGTGTGTACTCGCCGATACTGAATACCGATACTTTTTTTAAATGTGTCCCCTAATGCAGCCATGTCCCCCCACATATTGCAGCCATGTCCCCCATACCCTTACATCAGTGCCCTCAGTCCCCCCTTAACATTACAGCTCCATTACACATCCCAGCGCCACCATTACACATCCCAGCTCCACCATTACACATCCCAGCTCCACCATTACACATCCCAGCTCCACCAGTACACATCCCAGCCCCAGCTCCCCCAGTACACATCCCAGCTCCAGCTCCACCATTACACATCCCAGCTCCAGCTCCACCATTACAGTCTGACTGTCCTTTTTATCAACTTATCAATTCAGCATTCCCCCTTCCTCCCCCTCCCCACACTTCCCTACCTTAGTCACACAAGCCGGGAAAAAGGATGGCAACTCCAGACAAAGGGCGGGACTTTTCAAGTTAAAGGCGGGTGATTGGTTGCTAGAAAGCTATCATCTACTTTGTAACTTGAAAAGTCCCGCCCTTTGTCCGGACCTGTAGTGCTTTCAGGCTTGTGTGAGTGAGGTAGGAGAGTGTGGGGAGGAGGAGGAAGGGGGAGTGATTCGATGTGATGTGTATAGGAGAGACCTGCTGCACCTTCCTGTAATCAATGATGTTAGTGGCAGCGGCGAGCTGGCAGAGCAGAGAGAACACTCAGGCACCGCACAGTACTTGACTTATCCCCGCTCTTGCGTAGTGTAGCGCCGCCGTTTTTTTAGGGGATTTGCAAATTCGGCGCAATGCGGCGGCTTTCGATGTGGTGGCTTTCGATGCGGCGGCTTTCGATGCGGCGGCTTTCGATTCGGCGGCGCGATGCAGCGGCAGCGGAGGGGGGGAAGTATTCTATTTAGGCATCAGGGGTATTGGTATCGGGACAACCCTAATTGTAATGTTACATATAAACTTTTTATTTTTTCTTTCTTTAGTTATAGATGGTTGTTGGGGGTCAGCCCCTTGATTTTTCATTAGAATAGTATGTTGGGTACACACCACTCAAAAGGCGACTGCTAAGGAGAAACCGGGTGCCATGCTTGAGTACATCACAGGAAGAAAAGGTGGTGGAACATCCAAGAACAAAAGCAATTCCTTTATAAAATTTGCTTTAAAAGGTACATTGAGACTCATAGCTCACAGCCAATCATTAGATGCATTTCACACTGCTGTGCTTACTTATTACTGATTGCCCCCAGTGCAAGTACTCATTTATGATCACAAATCGTCAGGGGAGATAAATCAATGAGGTAGTAATACACCCCAAGGATTGATGGTCTCATAATGGACTGCAGCTGGATAGGTTGAGAAAACTTGTGCTGGTGTATCACTATCTCATTGATTGTTCTCACCTGTCGAGTTGTGGTCATAAATGGGTACTTGCACTGGGAGCAATCAGTAATGAGTAGGCACAGCAGTCTGAAATGTGCCTACTGATTGGCTGTGAGCTATGTGCTTGTCTTAATGTACCTTTTAAAGGATATTTAATAAAGTTATTGTTTTTATTTTTGGATGTGCCAGCACCTTTTCTTGTTGGAAACTCCAGCATTGAGATTTCTCTTGCCATTGACCACCCAAGTGTTTGGATATTCCTGCTCAGCTCTGTTTGTTCCAGCAGCTCCTGGTACTTTCTTAAAGCGGAGTTCCACCCAAAAGTAGAACTTCCGCTTTAAGCACTCCTCGCCCGCTGACATGCTACATTTGGCATGCAGTTTTTGGGGGGGAGTGTATACCTTATTTTTAGTAGGACTTCCTGTCCCACTTCCTGCTTCCTTTTTTTGGCTGCCTAGGCAACTCCTCCTCTCGCCCTAGGCGGCCCCTCCCTGACATCGATCTTCTGGGACACAACACAGATCCCAGAAGAATGGTTGGCCAATAGCAGAGCGACTTGAGCATACGCAGTGAGTGCACGACCATGAAGCGGTAAGCTGACACGGCCGGGTGCCCACAGTTCCTACGACGCCACTGAGGAGAGGAGGAGGAAAGGAGTGAGCCTCCAGGTGGCAGCATTGCTGGACCGTGAGACAGGTAAGTGTTGGTTTATTAAAAGATAGCAGCTATGCTTTTTATAGCCACTGACGTTTTAATAAACTAAAAAATGGGTAGAACTCTGCTTTAATAATACTGTATATAGTATATAAAAATCCTACAAGGAGAGTGCTACCTCTCATAATGGCTACAATAGATGTGCAGACACAGGGACTCGACAGCAAAAATATGACCAATAGAGTCTTTGTGAAATAGAAGAGATTGTCTGCTGGGTTTACTTTATAGCATCAAGATACATTTTTGGGTGGACTGCCCCTTTAATAGTGACTCCTTGATCCTCAAGTGTAATATAGAAGAGCTAAAACAAGTGATAATTCCCATCACACTTTGATAAATGAGGTATAAACTTCTTATTTGATGTACTTTTAGGGTATGTGCACACAGACAGCGTTTATGACAACTTTTACATCTATATTCAGTTCTTTTGCTTCTAATACCAAGGGCGAGACTAGTGTGCTATTAAGCTGCGACAAATCTTCCACCGCTCTATACTCATTCTGCTTTCATTACATTTTAAATCCATTTTAATAAAAATGTTTGGCAATATTGTCCTGTGACTATTGAAAGGGAAATTACAAAAAAGAGCTGAAATGGAAAGAAGATTGGATGAAACCACAGGGATGAACGGATTAAAGAACAGTAAATGTGAACCATTGAGGACTAAAGGATAGGAACTGCCATTGCTGAAGTGTTGGCACAGGGAAGGTCAATTTGACCCTGACCTTATTGTCTAGTGAGTTACCGGCCTGTAATAGGTATACAGAAAAGAAGTTTAGACTTCACAGTCTTGGAACCCAAAGCTTTAAAACCCAACTCTATCTTTAGTTGTAGTTTTGGACAGAGTGGCAAAGGGTTTAACACATTTTTTAAAGTTGCCTGCTTTTCAGGTCCCCATTGAAAAGATTTCCTCTCACTTCTTTTTCTGTTTGACATGTATCACCTGGACAGGAAGTGAGACCAAATATACCTAAAGGAGACTCGGAAAGAAGTTCAAATCTGATGGTGGTTCTTAAAGGAGAATTCTGGGCATGGTATATTTTCACATAGTTACATTGGTGCAGCTTGCACCAATGTAACTATGTATATACCATACCTGTGGGATCACTTTAGAAGCTGGAAATCATTGAAGTAGACACCCGTGCGCCTCTCAACTCTGTCTTATCAAAGAATGCTTTGCATTTATTCAGGAAATGCTGAGCATTCTCCAAATGGTACCCATGCTAAGCAGCCGACCTCCTGTGTTCACAAAGAGTCAGGCAGCTGTTCTGCATGGAACCCAGAAGCAAGTGGAGATCACTGGACTAGACATGTCTTTTTCAGTCATTTATGTATGGTATATTCATAGTTACATTGGTCCAAGCTGGACCAATATATCTACAGTATGTAAAAAATCTAACATACCAGGAATTATTCTTTAACCCCTCTTATCTAAAATAACATGTCCTATGTTTCAGTTCTCACAAGTTCAAATTAGGAGTACACTTCAAAAGCTTGTGTTTGCATATTGTTTTTATTTTTATTAAATATATTTAATATTTATTTATATAACTGATTGAAAGTGTCTGTGTGCACATACCATTGATCAGGCTACCCAAGGACTCATCTTAGTAAAGGTGGATATCTATCTTAGCAGCAGATTTGGCCGTCCACTGGGATGGCCAGATCTGACAAATATGGGTAGTTTAGCTGGTTTGGACCACCCATATTGTTTGAAGGGAATCAAATCAGATGTTTGAGCTACACAAGCATGCAATGTTTCTGCTCTTTGACTATTTTTAAACTCAGATCTTTTGGCTTCAACAGTCAAAGTCCGTCTATAGGTGACAGATTATTGATAAATAATATGTATTCCTCTATAAATTATATGTGTATGGCCCCTTTACACCATCATAGTTACATAGTTAGTCAGGTTTAAAAAAAATGCAAGTCCATTAAGTTCAACCCAAAAAATTAAATACAATTACATATACACAAACCTAGACCCACAGTTGATCCATAGGAAGGCAAAACAAACACAACAAAGCATGCTCCAATTTGCTACAGCAGGGCAAACATTTCCTTCCTGATCCCCGAGAGGCAATCAGATATTTCCTGGATCAACTTTACCTATAAATGTTAGTACCCAGTTATATTGTGTACATTTAGGAAAGAATACAGGACTTTTTTAAATTGGTAACATACTGTCATGTGGTGACTACTACTGTAAGATCTGTCTTCAGAAATGTTCCTATTAACAAAAACAATTGTGTGTTCTTGTTCCAATCTTGTTGGAGTCTCATTAATTCCATGGTCAACAAGAACACTTTTTATCTAGGAGCTATAACAGGCATTATCTGTTATCTGTCTTCTGAAGGAAACATTTTTCTAGTCTTCCATTCTACTTTGGCAGTAGAACTAAGATGACCCCAAGTTTCACTATCTCAGTGTTGTATGGAAAATAAAAGGAAGAATTGTTTGCTATTGAAAACAAAAATGTATTTTTTTTCAGACACTTCAGTAGGTTAAAAGTAATTCAGAAGCTTCAAGTCGATTATTTTTATTATTACTATTCAGCATTTATTTAGCTCCAACAGTTTGTGCAGAACTTTAAAACATGAGGTCAGACAGTGCAGTTACAATGCAATTCAAACAAGGAGGAATCAGAGTGCCCTGCTCATTAGAGCTTACAATCTAAAAAAGGGGGGGGGGGGAGTGATACAAAAGGTCATAACTGTCGGGAATGGGCTTGATGGAGAAAATAAAAGTACAGTAAGGTGGAGGCAGGATAAGCTTCTCTGAAGAGAAGGGTTTTCAAGGATTGCCTAAACGTAGACAGAGTAGGAGATAGTCTGAGAGTTTGGGTTGGGTTACATATAGGGTGGGAGAGGCTTGGGAGAGGTCTTGTAGACAAGCATGGGACAGGGTGACAAGGGAGCTAGAGAGCAGGAGGTACTGGGCGGAACAAACAGAACTATTTGGTTGGTATTATGTAAAAAGGGTTGGCGAAGTAGCTAGGGGTCGAGTTATGGGTGGCTTTCTAAATTGTTGTTAGTATTTTAAATTTAATTTGTTGGGTGAAGGGAAGCCAGTGGAGGGGTTGGCAGAGTAGAGTAGCAGACACTGAGTGGTTGGTAAGATGGATGAGTCAGGCAGCTACATTCATGATGGTGTCATTGGTTAGGAAGGGGGCACATTTTGGAAATATTACTTGGGTTGAGGCGGTAAGCTTTGGACAGATTTACACACTAATCAGCTAATTGTTGCAGCCTGAGAGATTACATCATTGTTCGGTGTTACAAATGTGACAGTTGACCACAGAAAAACTAATTTTATTTACTGTATTAAACATGTGTGTGTGTATATATATATATATATATATATATATATATATATATATATATATATATATATATATATATATACTGTATGTTTATTCTTGTACTTGCCAAAAGATTTGTTTTTTTGTGCATCCGGTTTTGTGATCCAGCCATCCCTGCCAGACCAGCATGTTAAATGCTAGTTGGAGTAAAAAGGAGAGGCAATACACTTTAGAGCTCAGTTTGCTCACTCCTATGTGAGCATGTTGCCTATCGGCACATATGCACTGTCACAGAGCCTGATTGGCTACTAGTGCACACTGTCCTTTCCCGGTTCAACTGCTGCTGTATTGGGGATTATGGGATGGTGATATCAAGGGGAATTAAGGAGCATACACAAGCTGTAATTATTTGTATTTATTTTTTCTTCATCTGTCTGGGGTTCAGTTTTGAAATGGACTTTCAACTGAAGTTTTGGCTAGAGAAAGGAAGTTTATAACTTGTCAACGTTGTTACTGGTGTCTAAATCATACCAATCTCGTTTTTCTTTGTCACCAGAACAGGTATAGAGTTGTAATCTCCAATGAGAGGCACAAGTTCTGGTGACCCTGGTGACATCCAGGAATTTTTATTGATTTATACAGAGAACAAGAAATATGTGTTTTCCTGACCCTTTCTGTTTTGGCCAGGGGACAGGAAGCTAGCTCTGGAAAGACAGCCAGCTGGTTTGGTAAAAGCATCCAGTTCTTTTTTTTTGAAAAACAGATAAAAACAGCTTTCTTCAGCCAAAACAAGTTAATAGTCCTAAGTCCTGGTACAACAACCTCTACAGCAGGCTCACTACCAATCTGTTGGTCCCATGGGGGTTAGTGCTCCTCCATGGCAGGGGTGCCAGACAGACCTTTAAGAGGGTCAGCATTCATCTGGGGGGTGGGGGGCAGCAAACAACCACCCCCTCTCGATCTGTTTGC
Source organism: Rana kukunoris (assembly GCA_029574335.1). Classification (NCBI taxonomy): domain Eukaryota; kingdom Metazoa; phylum Chordata; class Amphibia; order Anura; family Ranidae; genus Rana; species Rana kukunoris. The sequence continues at coordinate 37,000,330 of CM056055.1, forward strand.
CGGTCCGTCTGGCACTTACCCCATCATGGCGAGTGGCAGGCAGCAGGCTCCATGTCCTCTATTCCATGGTGACTTCCAGCTCCCCTCCTCCTCCTAGGGGTTCAATAGGATTCCCTGTCCTTTCAGCCAGTCGGGTGACTGGTGTCAAAACCCACTTCCTTATTGGCCCAGAGCAGTATCAGTGTTACAAGAGCAAATATTCAATCGCTGTTGTAACACACCTGGGTGAGATCGGAGCGCACTCTCTACCACCCAAACCCATCCTATTTTGGATAGGCCCCTTCCTCTGGCTCTTATTTGTGCTTCAAAAAAACAGCCCCCTTGAAATGGACTGGGGGGGCAACGCCCGTGCACCCTTAATAGACGGGCCGCTCCTGGCAAAGAGAACAGGATACTTTTGAATACAAGCACATGGTAACACAGACACATATCAGGAATATACAATTTTGGCTTACCATACACTTTAAGGTCATTCAACAGAACACAGACTGTGCCCAATTAATTTAAAAACCTTTCATAAATGAAGTACTTTGTATATATGTGGATTCTGTATACAGGTGGATACGGCAAAATCATCCATCTTTTGTACAATTAAAGCGTGCAGCGTGCTCCCTGCCATGTACTTTTAATGTAAATATTTAGCTTTGCATTTGCTTTATTACGGGAATCAGCTTTGACAGCACATTGTTCTTGACACATTTTACGAGAGAAGAATTACCCTGGAACGTGTAAGTCAGCTATTTATAGTTTTGGAGCTCATGGTGGGCAATTCAATTCTACCTTGGAATAATTAATAGCATCTAATGTGTAGATGTGCAATCTGCCGTTACATTGGCTTTGAACTGAAACTATTAAACAGGATACCAGTCTACACTGTACAACTCTCACATTTGTTTTTGTCCTTTTGTATTTAAAGTCACATCAAAGTTATGTTTATGTGCAGAAAGCATTCTTGGTCTGATTAAACACCTCTCCTGACAGCAATCTGGAAGAGAGATGGATAAGCTTATTTATCGCGTCTGTACACGGAACCGTGTAGTGATTGCAGACGTCTTAAGGGATTGTTGTGCAATACTTCCATTATAAACCTTCTATAAATTTACAAAATCTGTCATATTTACGCTTGTTTCCGCGCTGTACAAATATTCACATCATCAGAACACCTTTGATGTATTGTTGAAGAAGTTAGAATAGGACAATTGTGTAGATTGCCCATGTACATTCTGTGTATGAAAGCTAATTCTAATTACCCAAACAATTCCTAAATAAAAGAAATTATTTTTAATTTGCTGTCTATTTTACATTGAAGTTAGAAATTTCACATGGCTTTAGCTTCAATTGAGACTAAACTGTTTGTGATTTATTGATGTCTATAGTGAATTCTTAACGCTTAGATCTTAATGAGGTTTACATTACTATTGTCTTAAAGTGTCTATAAAGCCAAGGTCAAAATGTTAACCGCTTCACGACCGCTGTACGCCGAAATACGTCAGCAGAATGGCACAGGCAGGCAAATGGGCTGTACATCCCTTTGAATTTGCCGCCTAGCGGGCACGCGCGGTAATGTGCCCCCCTGTTCCTGCAAACTCGATGTTCGCAGGCAGTCCACGATTGGGGAGATACTATGTAAACAAGGCATTTCCCTGTTCTACCCAGTGACATGACAGGGATCTACTGCTCCCATGTCAGTGGTAGCCCATCCCTCCACAGTTAGAATCATTCCCTAGGACACTCTTAACCCCTTGATCGCCTCCTAGTGTTTAACCCCTTCCCTGCCCGTGTCATATATACAGTAATCAGTGGCTATTAATAGCACTGATCATTGTATAAATGACAATGGTCCCAACATAAATAAGTAAATTCTCGCGCAAAATCTATAAACACACTAACAGTGTCAAAAGTGAAAAGTGAATGGATAAAATATGTATAAATACTAATGGTCCCAAAATAGTGTCAAACGTGTCCGATGTGTCTGCCATAATGTTGCAGTTTTTGAGCTTTCACTTCCTATTCTTCTGTCTGTAACTCCACACAGTAATGCAAGGCTTTCTCCCTGGTGTGGTGTGTCGTGCTCACCCCCTCCCTTGAAGTACAGGAGATTCAGGACGCTCTCTAAGTTGCAAATAGAGAAAGGAGCTGTGTGTTAGTGGGCGTCCTGACTCTTCTGTAGTCTAAGGGAGGGGGCGAGCATGGGACTCCACACCAGGGAGAAAGCCTTGCATTATTGTATGGAGTTACAGACAGAAGAACAGGAAGTGAGGATTTCTCAGAAGAAATAAGGACATTTAAAAGCAAAATTGAAGGAAAAGGTAAGTTAAGGAGGACTGCAATAAGGTAAAGGAAGCTATGTAGGGGAAAAAAATCTACCTTTGCAACCCTTTTAAGTGATCCCTGGTGTTGATCATTACTCTTCCAGCTTTGTGGTGTAAAGGGTTACCGGAGGCTGATATTAAAAAATAACAAACATGGTATACTTACCCGTTATGTGCAGTGGGCAGCCCGGATCCTCCTCTTCTTGGGTCTCTCTTGGGTCTCTCACCAGTTTTCCTGTCCCCTTCCGAGTGCCCCCAAAGCAAGCAATTTGCTATGGGGGAACCCGAGCCGTTGCTCTGTGTGTCCATTCAAATATGGAGTTCAGTTCAGCCCTGCCCCCTCTCTCTCCTCATTGGCTAACTGACTTTGATTGACAGCAGCGGGAGCCAATGGGACTGCTGCTGTGTTTAAGCAAATCTTTACAACCACTTTAAGGTATGTTTAGCAGGTTACATATCTATATAGTCAGCCAGGCTCAAGAAAAGACACAAGTCCATCCAGTTCAACCAATAAAAGCTAGCTGTATTTAAAAATATGTGTAATTATTTTTAATCAATGCATAAAACAAATTATATATATTTTTTTAAATAAATAATATACTTTGTTTTAAGAAGGCCCCACTGTGTTTTCCCTTTTTAGTTGGCCTGCTTGACCATAACCAATCCAAATTACACATGTCATTTTTGCCAATGCCAGAACAAAGTAGTTGTCTTTCCTACCTCCCATTTCATAACATTATTTTAATGTGATACAATCTTTTTAATTTCATTGTCTTTAGAGCCCCAAAACAGAGATGGACTTTTACGGCTTCAGTCCCTAAAAGAGTATTGATGCTTTGATCCCCCAACATATAAACAGCTTAAGCACTTCTACTTAGAAAGCTCCATTGCTCATTTCAGAAGCAATCATATCACGATAATTTGCCAGTCATTCCATAGTAGCACTGTTTGTTTTAGATTTTAAATAGAAGAATTGCACTAAGTTTTCAAAATGTACTTAGCTCGGTATGGATAAACTCTCTCATCGGATCTCGGCAGTAGTTATAACTGGGAATATTCCCAGTACAGGGGATTATCCATGAGTGTCCAATGTTATATTCAATTTATTCTTCTGTTTGCATTCAGTAATCACTAGTGATAAGATAATTCAATGAAAAGCTTGCTTGATTACTCCAAATCATTAAACACTGCTATCACTGTGACCCTGGGGAGGCTTATATGAATAATTACTGCCAATTCCTTTAGGTGAATGAGTTTTAAATGGACAGAAAATGTATCTCATCTCTTGAAGACCTGGCTGACAGATTGTAGTAGACATTTCTGTATGATGTAAGTATGGGGCTCCCAGGCCTCCCACTCACAGGGGCCATGTAGCAAGACAAATAGCGGGTTCTTAATGAATTTGATTTATTTATATACTGATAAGATGCGTTTCTCTCTCGTTTTTTTTTTAACTATTTAACTTCAGTATGCCTAAACTGAAGTTACATTTCCCTGACCAGAAGCAATGTTCTGTTTCGTTACTCGTACGTGTGATATACTTTACTGTATATAAACGAGGTGTAATCTCAAAAGTATTTTTTATTATTTTTAAATCTGCAGCTTTAAAGGAGTTGTAAAGGAAACATTTTTGCCTAAAATTAATGTCTGCAAGGTAGACAGACAGAATAGTGTAATGATTCTGTTAAAAAACTAGTAAATACCTAATAAATTCCTTCATCTATATCACCTCCAGCATTCTAGTTTTGGTTTTCTCATTCACTTCCTGGTTTGCGGTGCTCGTTCATGTTAGAACTACATTTCCGAGTATGCATTGCGGCACGCCCAGTAATTCACACCTCCTTGAAGTCTGTAACACGCAGAGAGCGTCCTGCCGCACAGATGTCGTTCCCAGGAGGGGCGAGCACGTCACTGACCACCACACCAAAGCCTCCCTTCACGGTGGTGAGTAACAATCAGACAAGCAGGAAGTGAGCAGAACAGAGAAGAAATAGAGCAACTTCTAAGCAAAAACGAACAATGAAAAGAGGAATGTCTGCAGATAAAGGATGCTTATTATGAAAACAACATTTTTCCTTTACAACCCCTTTAAATAAAAAAAATATTACCTGGTCCTTATTAAGTCATCTTCTGTTATAGAGTGGCAATATTCTATTCCATGTCTTCCAATTTTGTTCCTGCATTGTCACCCTGTCAAACATGCTTTTGATGGAGACTACAAGAAACTATGCACTATAAAGGCATGGTCCACTGCTGTCACCATTAGTGTTGAGCAGAATATGCCATATTCGATTTCGCGATATATCTCGAATATATAGTCGAATATTCGAGATATATTCGTTAAATGCGAATATTCGCGATATTTTTTGGAAATGAAATGATTGCGAAATTTCGCTATTGCGAATGCGAATGTGAATGCGAATTGCGAATGCGAATGAAATTTCGAGAATTGCGGAAGGAGCACTCTGATTGGCTCAGAATATTCGTGATATTTTATAATACAAAATAATTGCGAAATTTTGAGAAATGCGGAAGGAGCACTCTGATTGGCTCAGAATATTCGTGATATTTTATAATACAAAATAATTGCGAAATTTCGAGAAATGCGGAATGGAGCACTCTGATTGGCTCAGAATATTCGTGATATTTTATAATACAAAATAATTGCGAAATTTCGAGAAATGCAGAATGGAGCACTCTGATTGGCTCAGAATATTCGTGATATATTACAATACAAAATAATTGCGAATATTCGGCAAATGCGGAAGGAGCACTCTGATTGGCTCAGAATATTCTTGATATTTTATCGTAATTTCGCAAAAATGCGAATGAGAAATTGATTGCCGAATTTCGACAGTAACACTCTGAAATCGAATATATGTGTTATTTTAGCTAAAAACAATATTGCGAATTTCTCGAAAATAATATCGCTATTGCCGAATAATCGCATTGCGATTTTTCGGCAATATAAAATGATCGCTGCAGCTACTCGGCCCAAGGTCTCTAATCATACCAGCAATGCTTTTAGACGTCGATGGGGATCTCTAGGATGTGATCTGTTCTAAAAAAAAATTGAAAAAAATAAAAATTTTCGAAATAGCGAATATTCACCGCGAAATTCGGAATATATCGCGAATACTCGAATATGCCATATTCGAGCCGAATATTCGCAATACGAATATTCGTGAGCAACACTAGTCACCATCAGGAAACTAATGCCGCGTACACACGACTGTTTTTCATGACGAGAAAAATGCCATTTTTTTTTAACGGTCATGTGTATGCTCCAGAGCATTTTTCTCAACGAGAAAAAATTAGAACCTGCTCTATTTTTTCTCGTTGTTTTTCACGTCATGAAAAACGGTCGTGTTTACACTTTAACAAGGGGGAAAAAACATGCATGCTCAGAAGCAAGTTATGAGACTGGATCGCTCGTTCTGGAAAAACTAGCGTTTGTAATGGAGATAGCACATTCATCACGCTGTAACAGACTGAAAAGCACGAAGACTGAAAAGCGCGAATCGGCTCTCACCAAACTTTTTCTAACACGCGGTAACACGAAATCAGCAAAAGCAGCCCAAAGGGTGGCGCCATTCGAATGGAACTTCCCCTTTATACAGTAGTGCCCTTGTACGTGTTGTGGTACGTGTTGTACGTCACCGCGCTTTTTTCACGAACGTGTGTATGCAAGGCAGGCTTGAGAGGAATCACGTAGAGAAAAACGTTGTTTTTTTTCCCGTGACATGAATAACGGTCGTGTGTACGTGGCATAAGAAATACCACATACTGTAGTGATCACTAGATTGCATGTAAACAGAATGTGGCCCAAAAGCATCTGCAAGAGATCCACAGCACTAAGTTACATAGGGTGGTTATTTACTGAAGGCAAATTCTCTTTGCACTACAAGTACAAACTACAAGTGCAAAGTGTACTTGAAATTGCACTGAAAGTACACTTGGAAGTGCAGTCGCTGTAGATCTGATAGGGACATGCAAGGAAAAAAAAAGCATTGCACATGATTGGATGATAAAATCAGCAGAGCTTCCCCTCATTTCAGACCTACCCCTCAGATTTACAGCGACTGCACTTCCAAGTGCACTTTCAGGTTGCACTTGTAGTGCAAAGTGGATTTGCCTTTCGTTAATAATCCCCATAGGGGTTTCCCATTTCTCTTCTGCGTTCAATGTTTCCAGAATTTGGTCCCAATTTATGTCATGTAGCAATGATCGCATTTCAGAACAATTAGCTAGCTAAAAATTATGTGTTTTTGTGCTACCACTGTGCCTCCTTTTCCTATGATTTAAGCTAAGGGCACTTTCATACTGCCAGTGCTTGTAACCCCTGCTAGTGGCTAAAAAAGTGTTAACAGCACCCGCAATGGGCAGGGGCCCTTTAAGAGCGCTTTAGTGTATTTTTAGCGCTTAGGCTCCTGTTGCAATAGGCCTCCAGTGTAAAAGGGGTCTAAAAGTGATAATTTTTTGATCTCTATATTCCAAGTTGTTGCGACACACCTCCAGCTCTGCAGCTCTCACTGGCCCTCTTATGACTCATCCCCCCTCACTTCCTGGCAAACTCTCATGAGATTGAGAGAGAGAGAGCTGTTCATGATGTCATAAGCCTAGGCTTTTTACCAGACACGAAACAGGAAGTGGACTGTATATATCTATATATATATATATATATAGATATATATATATATATATATATATATATATATATATAGATAGATATTTACTGTCAGAAATAAAATAAAAAACTATCCAAAAGTAAAACAACAAGGACAGAAGATTTAAAAGATGGAACAATTAAAAAATGACTTAGGTCTGCTTTAAGGAGTTGAGAAGGAGCGTGGGTGCTCTATATTTAATTTGTGCTCTATATCTAATTGCATGACCTTTGAGAATCTGGTGTGATCATTGGGTCTGCCACTTTACAGGTCTAGCATGTTGCAGCTATATAGATACATTATAATGGAGGCTTGCAGGATCTCCCATTGAATGCGTCAGCCTTAAAGGAACACTAAAAGTTCGTTTTTTATTAGATCAATTGATTGCTGTAAGCTGGAGCATTTAAATATCACTTACCTCGTTTTTCCTTTTGACTTCCAAAATACAGTAATCCAGGTTTGAAAATGCCATTTTCTGTCTCTCCTCTTCTTGCTTTCCACCAGCACCTGAGCTGTTTTGCATGGTGGAAAGCAGAATGTGCGCACCCCCTCCCTATGACTACAGCCCTGCATTAAGATGCTCTCTTATCCCTCACAGGCATGGAGGCTAAGCCTATTGGGAACTGTAGTTCCCATTAGGCCTTGATGTAGCAAGAATAACCGTGCACTGCAAACCAGGAAGTCAGTGAGAATAACGATTCAGGAGTGCTGGAGGTGAATAAAACAGCTCAATTTCAACAGGTATCAAACTAGTTATAATGCAAAACATTACTTTTTACTTTATCAGCTACTGTCAGACTTTAATTTAAGAGGAAAATATTTTTGTCTTTACAACCCCTTTAAGCCCCATACACATGAATATCGTACAGAAAATACCACTCATATGATAATCTGATTGTTAGTACACAGCTGTCGTCCAAAATTTTCCAAAGGAACAAACACAACATTTTTTCTCGTATGATACCGGTTCATACGATTTTCATTTAATTGCTTTCCGACCACCCGTCGCAGTTGTACTGCAGCAAGGTGGCAGAATACCGTGAATGGCGGTCATTGTAGTCAACTCATTTAAATGATATAGCGGGCGTGCATGCCGCTGTAGTGCGCACGCGTTTCCGGCTGACTCTATGTCCACCGACGACCTGCAAATCACAGTGTACAGAGGCAGAACGGGGATCTGCCAGTGTAAACAAGGTGGATCCCCTTTTTGCCAGTTGACATGTCAGAGATCTACTGTTCCTAGTGATCGGGAAAATCAATCTGTGTCATGTTCCTGGCAGCCCATCCCCCTAAAGTTAGAACACGCTAATGAAACACACTTAACCCCTTGATCGTCCCCTAGTGTTACCCCTTCCCTGCCAATGTCATTTATACATTGATTAGTGCATTTTTATATCACTGATCAATGTAATAATGTCTCTGTTCCCCAAATGTGAAATTTGGGGTCAGATTTGTCCACGGCAATGTCGCAGTCCCGCTAAAAATTGCTGATTGCCACCATTACCATTAAAAAAAAAAAGTCCCTTAATCTATCCCATAGTTTGTAGACGCTATAACTTTTGCGCAAACCAATCAATATAAACCTATTGCAATTTACTTTTACCAAAAATATGTAGAAGAATATATATCGGCCTAAACTGATAATTATTTTTTTTTTTTTTATGTATTTTTTGGGGATATATATTATAGCAGAGAGTAAAAAAAAAAAAATGTTTTTCTTTTTTTTAAATATCGCTCTTTTTTTGTTAAAAGCAAAAAATAAAAACCGCAGGGGTGATGAAATACCACCAAAAGAAAACTCTATTTGTGGGAAAATTTTGTTGTAAACAGACGCAGTGCCGTTCTCGCAAAAAATGGCCTGGTCAGGAAGTCTGTAAATACTTCCGGTCCTTAAGTGGTTAATCAGTGAAAATACAATACAAATACAGTACACTAAAACACATTATATCACTTCTGATTTTTTTTTTCTGTCATATGAGAATTTTTGTATTTTAGTAATCTGTTTTCTTTATGGAGATTAGCATCCAAAAAAAAAAAAAAAAAAGGATAATCATTCGTCCAATATTCTCATTGTGTGTACTAGGCTTAAAGGGGTTGTAAAGGTACATTTTTTTTCCCTAAATAGCTTCCTTTACTTACCTTATCCTTCAATTTTGCTTTTAAATGTCCTCATTTCTTCTGAGAATTCCTCACTTCCTGTTCTTCTGTCTGTAACTCCACACAGTAATGCAAGGCTTTCTCCCTGGTGTGGAGTGTCGTGCTTGCCCCCTCCCTTGGACTCCAGGTGAGTCAGGATGCTCTCTATGTTGCAGATAGAGAAAGGAACTGTGTGTTAGTGGGCGTCCTGACTCTTCTGTAGTCCAAGGGAGGGGGCGAGCATAACACTCCACACCAGGGAGAAAGCCTTGCATTACTGCGTGGAGTTACAGACAGAACAGGAAGTGAGGATGTCTCAGAAGAAATAAGGACATTTAAAAGCAAAATTAAGGATAATGTAAGTAAAGGAGGACTGCACTAAGGTAAAGGAAGCTATTTAGGAAAAAAAATTATACCTTTACAACCCCTTTGAGTTAGTTCCGTCACAGCCTTGGCCAAACTGTATTGCTTTAATGACAATAGAGAAAATAAAATTACCAGGACTTTGTATAGTGTTTGGCAGGGGTGTCCAGAATAGATAACTAGCTAAACAGAATTGTACATTTTTTTTTACTTTTTTTTAGTACTCAATTTCGGAGAATTATCCTGCATTTCTTTATTAGAACACTTTTGAGAATATTGTAAAGTATGCTTATCAAGCATACTTAAACAAATATCAGATATTTTGCAGAAGTACATTTCTTCATTTATTTTTAAAATAATTTCTATTCTAACAAGGCTAAACTCAGGACTAGCTATGAGAAGCGATGGACACTTCAGCTAACCCATCACAAGATACTAGTTTTCCTGCCTGTAATTACTCACTCAATGACTTTTATTGCCTACTCTGGATTGGCACGCACAGTAAATATCAACAGACTGATACACAAGAGAACAGGCATTAATCAGAAAGAGACAGCTCTTTTAAAGTGTTTAGCACATGTTTGTTTTAAGTTGCCATTTTTATTTCATGTCGCCTTTTATTAAGCTTTTGTGTGTTTAGAAAGCAAGGCATATTATATTGCACTAGACAAATACTGACGACAAATGAGATTTAGTCCAGAAAGAGTCTTTGTAGGGGCACAGCCATTGTCTTTCTTTCCTTGCATTTCTACAGATTATCTAAACACAGTGGAGCCTTCTTAAAGCAGAAGGTATCTGCATTATCCATGTACATTACAGATCCAATAATAAAATTAAAGCCTGGTATACACTAATACAGTAAAATATTGGATTGCGAGCATAGTTCGTTCCAGAAACATGCTTGTAATCCAAAGCACTTGTATATCAAAGCAAATTTCCCCATAAGAAATAATGGAAACTCAGATGATTTGTTCCACAACCATTTATTCATAAGTCCTTCAGTTTATAGTCCATATAAAAAGATTATAGGAATGGGACCAGATTGTGTAACCAAAAAATGTCCATCCAAAAATGGAAGCCTCAACAAGGGGATTAGCAGCAAAATCCAGCAGGAGCTACAGAGTATAAAAGAGTAGAGAGGCACCTCTAGCCCTAATATGTTGCTAAATGTTGAACCTTCATTAAATGTAATCATATTGCTACACTTAGAGGCGCTTCTCTTCTCTTTTATATCCAGTTGTGAAATGACGCTACTTGACATCGCTTGTATATCAAGTAAAAATTTATAAAAAATTTACCTTGTCTTGCAAAACACTCTCAAACCAAGTTACTATCAAACCAAGGTTTTACTGTAGTAAAAAAAAAAACTGACAGCTCCAGTCTGAGCCACTATACTAACAGTCCGACGTTAGAACAGTGATCTCCCCCACTGAGCTGTTGTGTTCTGGAAGAGAGACGGGCCACCCCCCGCCAGAACACTCTGATCAGCGCTTTCAGCCTTTGACTGAGAGCGCTGATCGGGAGTTGGTCGGCTACTGGTTTTCAGCATGCACATCAGACAGAAAGGCGCCAAATGTCTGGCTTTTGTCGGACCAGCTAACATACACACAGGCCGAATGCCGTTGTTTTTTACTGTGTGTGCTAGGCCCGTGTGTACTTGGCAATACGTCGCATTGCTTTGTGTAATCAGTTCTGGTCAACCACCTATTGTAACATGTAGCATCCATTATGTTGACTCTGTCTTCTAAACCAGTGTTTTTCAACTCCAGTCCTCAGGGCACACCAACAGGTCATGTTTTCAGGCTTTCCATTATTTTGCACAGGTGATTTGATCAGTTTCACTGCCTTAGTAATTACCACAGCCATTTTATCTGAGGGAAATCCTGAAAACTTGACCTGTTGGTGTGCCTTGAGGACTGGAGTTGAAAAACACTGTTCTAAACGATATACAAATAAGTGTTCGTGTCTAAAGCCAGCCATAAAGAAAATCGTCGGGGAAGAAAATCAGTGTTGATGTGAAAATCCTTCCTGTGGAGCCATTGCGCTAGCAATAATTGCATGTAAAATTCGACGGGCTGTTTGTACCCAAGTTGATCGATCAATCAACTTGGTACATTTAACCTGCCCATACATGGTTCGAATGTCGACTGCACTGCACGCTGGGATTGGCCAGGCAATCTTCTGGGATCTGTGATGTGTCCCAGAAGATAGAGAGGTGATCTTCCTTCCAGCGCCGTGGTGGGAGCTGAGTGCCTTTAAAAACAGAGTAGCACAGAGACCAAGAGTTCCGGGTCTTGTACTGACAATCAAGAACTGGGAAGCCAGGTTACTTATCACTTGATTGCTGTGATAGCCTTTGATTGGCTATCCCAGTGATCAGTCACTGTACAGCCGGCCCTTGTGGTGTTTTCTTCTCTTGAAGGGAGAAAAATACATTGTAAACTAAGAAAAGTGTGTAAAAAATCGAAAAAGATAGAGGAGAAAGATAAAAATATAATAGCAAGATTAGGGTTTGATCTAGGTCAGGGTTAAGTTCAAGGTTAAAAAAAACAAAATGCAATCTGATGTTTCTGGGCCCTACTATGGGCACACAACAAACAAATAACGGGGACAAACAACAAATTACATATACATATGTGGTATTATTGCAATTTATCAGGAGAGGAAGAATTAAATTCTGAGTTGTTCTTTGGTGGTAGGCTATGGAAATAACAATAAATATACAGGTGAATAAAAAAAAAAAGTAATTTTCATCACCAGTCCTATTGATACTAGAATAACTTTTATATTAAAAGTATAGCTTAACCTCTTCATGACCGCACTATAGTCGAATGACGGATACCGCGCGGTCGCACATTGCCGAGAGGGCATCATATGATATCCTCCCATGATCGCACCCCCGTATATATCAAATGCTAAAATGTACCAAAATAACACTGCTTATAGCATGATGTTTATACAATATATGGCACAGACAAAGTGTATGCATAAAAAACTTGGCAAAGATATTTAAAATATCTCCTCAAAATCTGCTCTCATATTGATACACATCATACTAATCTCAACTGAGTGAGGAAACCACACATTAATTCTATGAGTAAGGCTTCAGCAGAAATGCGTTGGTTTGTTACTTCCCCAAACAGTGGGAGGGGACGTCCCCCTCCTCCTACCGCTCACCCAGGCTCTCCCATTCCACCGGGAGATCTAAGCCACGAGTTTGCACGTCCACTGGCTGGCCGGAGACTCCAACAAAGCCGAAAACGGATGTAGTAACCCGGAAGCGCCATCACTTCCTGTTTACTCAGTTTTCAAAAATCTAAAGTATTCGAAAACACTGATATTGACATTTTGAATACTTTCAAGTGCAGAGTAGGGGTTTGGGGTCTTATGGACCCCAGATCCCCCCCATAAAGAGTACCTGCCTATCACTGTTACAAGGCTTGTTTACATTCCTTGCATAGGGCCCTATATATAAAATGTTTGGGGGGTTCTAAGTATCTTTCTAGGAAAAAAATACTGATTTTTAACATGCAAGCAACAAATGTTAGAAACAAATTAAAGGCCAATTCCATTTAAACTTTGAACTTGCACTTTGTTATATGTTTTATTTTAAGAGTGACATTTAAATAAAAGGAATTAATTTACTGAATAATGTTACAGTTACCACACAGTTATTAGAATATAATATTTTTCTCTATAGTAGTCATTTAATTTGTTATTTTTCAAGTCTTCAGGGTCTGGGGTTTTTTTCTTTTACAAATTTGTTTTGTTTGTCAAATGTTGAAATGTCTGATACATTCTTCCAGTAGGAATTCTGCTTAAACTCCAAGGGTTGAATTTTCGGTTTCACTTCAAAAACTTGCACTTTCCACCGAGCCAGATGGGAACTTGAGAAGCTTACTTTGGAGGGGATTCTAGTGCTTTTAATATTTTATCATCAACCCTAATATATACATTACCAGATGTTTGGCACCACAGTTTTCTCTTTCACTACAGCTGACATGAAAGTGGCTGTCATTTAAGGGGCTTGGGGTATTTCCATAAAGAGATTACTTGGCTATAGTGCAGTAAATGGGCTTATCGTCTATGCTAATTGCGTCCCTGGATATTTGGCCGCAGCTATTAAATAATAAGTGGCAAGCTTGACTTCTACATAAATCCGCTAATGTATTTCCTTTTGAATATTTCAATCATATTTTGTCCCACTAAATCTCCTTGTTACATAAAGGTTGGATAATGACCAGATACAAAATGCTTTAACAAGAATACATGTAAAGCTTATAAAGGATGAATGCTGAAATGTATCAACACGTGGCAGTGACTTGTTACTAGGCACTTCAGCCTTGGACATATACTATTGTTATCTATTCTGTAAGGAAAGGGCAGCCCTGGGCAGCTTTTACATTCAGTTAGTGAATAGTAGTCCTATTTAGAAAATATTACAAAGGCATTGTGGTCAAAAAGTCCACTCAACTTAACATTACCCTGCACTTTATATAGTCAAAATAAAAAATAGTATTACGCCTGTGTCAATAACTGAAAATATAAAGCTGTAACCACAACTGTGAGATATTTATCACAAAAATAAAAAAAATAATGTGTTGCACTAAAACTAAAATAAATGATAAAATGTTCTCAATCCAAAGAAAATCCCCAAGAAATAGTGATGGAAAAAAAGTAGAAAGTCTTGTAATCAAGCATCAGAGTTAAGGCAAATCAAACTTTCTCCACCACAAGGGTCCACCAGCACCAAACAGATAAAGTATGCTCTTACCAAATAGCCAGGACCTCCTATTAGGAAGGCCAAACATGCTATGGGGTATTCCCCTATTGTGCATGCTCCAGCAGTGATCGCAATGAAGGCAGAGACATTATCTCCCAATACTATCCACAACAGCAGCCACGGATTCCCAATGGGTAATGTGGATAAACCAAACAATCGTTGGATGAAATAAACACAGTTCATCCAGGCAGGTAAAATGGCGTCCGCCTCCACTTCCAGGTAAAAGCAATGGCACATATTTATTTATCTACATTACCCATCGGAAATCCATGGCTGCTTTTGTGGATGGTATTGGAGATGGCATCTAGGAGAATATCCCATAGTGTGTTTGATCTTCCCATTATGAGGTCCTGGCTATTTGGTAAGAACATATAGTATCTGTTTGGTGCTGGTGGACCCCTGTGGTGGAGGTAGTTTGATTTGTCTCATCTTTGATCCTTGATCACAATACTTCCTACTTCTTTCCATCACCAATTTTTTGCGACTATTTTATTTTTCTTTGGATTGAGCACATTGCACAGTTTATTAATTGTTTACTTTATATAGTGAGTTGAAGACAGATCCAGCATGTTTTTTATGGTAATTCTGGGTGGGTCTACAGCCTTGTTTCACATCAGCTTGCCTGGAACGGAGAAGACCTGAATGCATAGGGCCCTAAACATTCAGTACAGCGTTCAGCTTTGTCCAGCCGCAGCTTGTCATAAACTTTGACATGCTGCATGTAGCGAGGCTGGATGCTGCACCTGCCCCTCCTAACGCACTAAAACACTGGAAGGGATGCACAGGAGCCAAAAGGCCCATGTTCAAGGTACCTGAAAAGATAACCTCTGTTCCAGACTCAGAGATTCAGACAGAGTTTTGGAAGAACATAACTGTAATTATAGAACAAAAAAAAAAAAAAATTGAAAATGTAGAAAATGTTTCTAAAATCGTATTGCTTTTTAGCTTAAAGTGGTTGTAAACCCATGCATATGCCCAGTGAAGTGACTATCCTCAGGTGATACAGAGAGATTAAACAAATCTTTCTACATAAGTTGAAATCTGTTCATTTGCAGTTTTCTCTTATCTACATCTGTTTAAAGTGCTGATTATTTAAGCTTGTCAGAGAGTTCAGAAAAAGCTACAATATGCAGAGCTCAGTGAGGAGAGCTCTGAAAGCTGATTGGAGAGAAAAGACACACACCCCTTCATACAGCACACAGAACAGAGCTGAGGCTGTCACTCTGCTGTGGCTCTCTACCCTGTCACATTTTCTCTCTTGGTGTGATTCATGCTGATAGCAAAGGAATGAAGCAGCAGTCAGAAATTACACTTGGTGCTCTTAACTGAAACAAGTACATACAATAGAGGGATATGCTTTGTTCAAATTTCATGTCTGAGATTTACAACCACTTTAAGTGCAGTAATTGTTACAGAGCACCTGTTATTGAATTGACAATGATAACATCCAGTAACCACTTTTAGAATGGCCACAGTTTTGTGTAATTTTTGAGAACGTGTGATACTGTATGTGTAAAAGCGTTGCATACATTGACAGCGATGTATTAGTACGTGTAATAAATAAATAAATGCTGATAGAGCCTGTGAAGTTCCACTTTAACAGCTTGTAATCCATACCATTTATTTAGCAGGCAGACTAACGTGCACTAGAAACACCTGTTTCCAAAAAGGTAATACACAAAATAATTACATTTTAGTTTATATTTACCCAAAATATGTAAGTATATCCCCTCATGCTCTACACTAACACTTCACAAAGTATATAAAAACTTTTTACAGGTTTCATTAACCACTTGCCAACCAGGCCAATTCAGACACTCTCTTCTACATAAAAAAATATCCACTTTAGCCCCGGGCCTGTTTTTGAGATTCGGTGTTTTACGAGACTAAAACATTTTTTTTTGCTATAAAATTACTTAAAACCCCCAAACATTATATATATTTTTTTTCTAACACTCGAGAGAATAAAATGGCAGTCATTGCAATACTTTTTGTTACACCGTATTTGCGCAGCGGTCTTACAAGCGCACTTTTTTTGGAAAAAATTCACTTTTTTAAATAAAAAAATAAGACAACAATAAATTTGGCCCAATTTTTTTCCCTCACTCGCATCCCCGCTGAACAGACGAGCGCACCCGATCGCCTCCGCCGCTACCGACGGCTCCGGTAAGCGGCGGAGGGCGCGGGAGCGCAGCGGGAGGGGGGGGGGGGGCGCTCGCCCGCCACCGATAACGGCGATCTCGCGGCGATCTCGCGAGTCCGCCATTATCGTTTACCCGACCGCCCACAGAAGAGATGGATATCTTGGTTGTGGCAGCAGCTGCTGCCGTTACCGAGATATCCATCTTCAAGGTGCCGACGTATACCTGCGGTGGGCGGTCGGGAAGTAGATATATATATTTTTTTGCTAGAAAATTACATAGAACCCCCAAACATTATATATGTTTTTTTAGCAGAGACCCTAGAGAATACAATGGCGGTCATTGCAACTTTTTAAGTTGCGCAGTATTTGTGCAGCAAGTTTTAAAACATTTCATGCATTAAAAAAAAAAAAAACAGTAAAGTTAGCCCAATGTTTTTGCATAATGTGAAAGATTAAGTTTCGTTGAGTAAATAGATACATAACACGTTTAAAAATTGCACACGCTCGTGGAATGGCGCCAAACTTCGGTGTCATACTATGTAGTGGTTTTCCACAGAGCAGCCTGAATCCTCTTCTTCTTGGCTCCCACTTTGGTGCCCCTCCCTCCTATTGAGTTCCCCCACAGCAATGAGCTTTGCTATGGGCACACCGGAGCAGAGCCACAGCTCCTTGTGTTGATTCAGACATGGAGCCGTGGCCCGGCCCCGCCCACCTCCTTTCTCTCCAATTTATGTTATTGCATAGAATGAATTAAGATAAAAAAAAAAAATTTCTGCCTTTACAACCACTTTAACTGCTCCAGCTGCCACAGTTATACGGCGGCAGGTCGGCTCTGCTGGGCGAGATCACGTAGCTAAATGTCATCTCGCCGAGCAGCCAATAGGTGCGTGCACCCCCCACTCGACCCTGACGCCGACGCGTCTGTCCGGCGGTCGCGATCACCGTTGGGCACTCGCGATCGCTCGTTACAGAGCGAGAACCAGGAGCTGTGTGTGTAAACACACAGCTCCCGGTCCTGTCAGGGGGGAAACTACATATTGTGACAGGAAGTCAGGTAAATCTGTGTGTGTTGTCCCAGATGGAAGATACTTTTCCGCCTTGTGTAGACAATACACCAATTACTATTGGGCGTCGGCTGTAGAAATGGCCAGAGAGGTTTGGGGAGTTAGAAGCCTTCAACTGTTCAAAATGAAGCAATTAAAGCCCCTATAAAAATAGCCCAAGGATAATGACTGATTGCTGCATCCTGGAGCTTTGGGTGTGAAGGAGCAGTCAGAAGCACTTCTGAAGAGGTGAGGTGCTGATTGATATTTCTGTGTGAGAAATATCAAAGAGACTTTTTTGTTGTTTTCTGCTGTAGGACCAGCAGTGTCTGCCCACTAAGTGTACTAACCAGCTAAGTCTGCCCACTAAGTAAGTGTACTAACCAGCAGACATGTCGGGCGGACGGGTTCCCACCCGATAGATTTCAAAGCATGCTTTGAAATCTGTCGGGTGGCCAAATCCGTCGGCTCGCCCGTACACACGATCGAATCTGTCTGCTGGGACAGTCTAGCAGACCGTTTCCAGCAGACAGATTTGATCGTGTGTACGAGGCCTTAATGTGCGCGTGCGTTTCCATGCACGGCATCCCCAAAATGAGATACGCAAGAAATCTACTTTTTTTTGTCCAGCGTAATTTCGTTAGACAGGCGCATCCGTCCGCGCAAAACTGCGCTAGACAGACCATTGATTTGCTAGTCAAATATGCTAATGAGGGACTTACAGGGATCCACAAAAGAACGTTGGGGCATACGCGCTGTGCGCAACAGCAAAATGTCCTGTCTAAAATTAGACCATATAAAAGCTGGTCTAAAAAGAGAAAAATCGTCTACATGTCAGATAAAGCAACACTGTTAGTGAGGATCTCAGCAGTCACACATGTTGCCCAACAAACTGTATGCCAACATGCCAGTGGCATCCATGCTCATAGCTATACTACTGACTTTAGATGAGCAAACAAGGAGGAGGGCACTAAGGAGGGCACGGGAGATGTTTTTTTTTTTTTACTTTTTATTTGCTTATATAAACTTTACAATTTAATCTAATCTAATACAATATTCTTATCTGATACAAGCCCCTCACTCTTCACTCTTCACGGGAGAGGATATATCACACACGCATTGACATCTATGGCATGAGTGATTCTGAGGTGTCTCGCATCTTCAGATTCACCCCTCATGCCATCATGGAATTAACCACAACCTTGCAGGAGGACATCAGCAGCCCAACACATGGCACTACCCATGACACCCATGACAGCTACATATACAATCATAGCCCCATCCCCACAGATTTCGAACAGAACATGTATAGGGACAGCTGGCTGGTTGGTGAGTGACATGGGTGGCAGGCATGACTGACCCCCCCCCCATGATGCACGCATCACAAGGGGCACATGCACTACTAACATCCTCCTGTCTTTTCCCTTCAAGGTGACTCTGCATATGCACTGGGACCCCATCTCATGACCCCATCTCATGCCAGCTCACATTATGCATCTTTGCACATTAAACACACACATTAA
Source organism: Rana kukunoris (assembly GCA_029574335.1). Lineage (NCBI taxonomy): Eukaryota > Metazoa > Chordata > Amphibia > Anura > Ranidae > Rana > Rana kukunoris. The sequence goes on from CM056055.1 coordinate 37,019,300, forward strand.
TCATGGCACAATGAGAATGCATGCATGCACACCACTGTGGTCCCTAGCACACACACACCACATTGTCATCACATTGGATTGGCACAAGCCCACCATGCAGGACTTGTGAGCAGCAACGCCATGCCACGGCTCCAATTATGTCACTGTACATTCATACACCATTCACACAGACCTGGGTTTCACTTCTCCACCACAAATGAGGGTGACACCCCTTTTCCCGCAGGAATATCACCCCCACATTCCAAAATCATACACAAACAGAACCAAAAAAATAAAATAAATGACGAGCAAAAATAAAAAATGCCCAGCAAAAATATAATTTAAACAAAATAACAACAAAGAAAACACATAAAAGACAAAAATCACTCTGCAAAACAGTCCCCAAATATCTCAAAGACACGTCACAAACAAACAAACAAACGCTAATAAACAAAAGCACCTTGCTGTATAGGGAGGGATACAAAGGGATGTACTTTTGCAAAGGAAGTGCGTTTGTGTCTGGCTATTTATGCTGTCTGCGTAGTTCAGCAAAGTTGCCCGGGTCTACTTCCAATTTCACTGATTGTGCTGTTCCCGAGTTGTGAGCATGCGCACAGAGGTGCTGACCATGGTCTCCTTCAAGCGCGCATGCGCGAGCCGGCCGGCCCTTCATTTGCATGGGGTCACGGCTCATTTCAATGTAACACGCCCACGTCCTTCCCAATTTGTATTACTCCGCCTTACGCCTCTGAAATAACGTTACGCATGCGCAATTTTATGCGTAAAAGCTACGAGAATAGGGTGATTATGCGGCTACATTGTGCAAGGCTAACGTAAAGGCGGTGCGCTACGCCGGTCCAATAATGCGCAGATGTACCTGAATCTGGCCCTATAACTTTTGTGCAAACCAATCAATAAATGCTTATAGCGATTTTTTTTAAGAAAAATATGTAGAAGAATACGTATCAGCCTAAACTGAGGAAAAAAATATATTTTTTATATATTTATTATAGCAAAAAGTAAAAAAATATTAATTTTTTTTTTCAAAATTGTTGCTCTATTTTTGTTTCTAGTGCAAAAACTAAAAACCGCAGAGGTGATCAAATACCACCAAAAGAAAGCTCTATTTTTGGGAAAAAAAGGACGCCAATTTTGTTTGGGAGCCACGTCGCACGACCGCGCAATTGTCAGTTAAATCGGTCTGGGGGTTAAGTGGTTAAATTACTACCTTTTAATCCTGTCTTAAACGTCCTTGTTTAGACCTTTCTTGTTATAAAGTGACAACCCTCTGTCCCTGTCTACCAATTGCTGTCTAATTTTGTCACCCTACCTAATATGTAAACAGCAGAGACCTGCTGTTCTCACACTTTTTGAATGCATGTTCCACTTTTGTCAGGAACCCTCCCCTGAGCAATGACATTCAACTGGATTGCTGGAAAGTATGTACGTAGAAGTATGCTATAAAGTGTCTGCAAAGGGGATTTAGGAGATTAGTAGCACTGAAATGCAAAATAGGGAGAAAAAAATGAAAACAGGAACAAAACAACAGTTCTATATTACACACTGTGCTTTGGCAAACTAAATTCAGTTAGGATTTTCATCTAATTTAACTTCTAATCAGCAAAGAGAGGGTATCCCTCCTATGTCATTTTCAAATATGACAACCCCTAAAATGCTTACCCTGTATTATATGGGACAGTATCTATTGGCTGCAGTTGTTTTAACTGGTATTTCTTATTTAAAACTGAACTGCAGGGGAAAGAAAAATATCTACCCACAGTGTTGCTCCCTCAGTACTTCATGGGATAAATGTTCATTTTTGTCTGGAATACCAAGAAATAAGACTTTATTTTACCTTATTACCTGCTCCCACTGCAGCCGGGACTCACCTCTAATTTCCAATGACCTGGGTCATAGAAGGGCCCTCTGCATCCTCTCTTACAATTCAAGACTACTGGTCCTGCATTGTAGTTGATTATGTCAGAGCGGCAACCATCTGCCAGAGCGCCCAAGAAATGGGTCTTTGTGGAACCTGTCACGTAGAAGAAGCAGCCCGCAGAAGAAAAGGATTAGGCAAGTAAAAGTCTAGGCAATAATACATTTTTTTCTTTTCCCAAGAGTGCTTCTTTAAATTAGTCAGAAGTTTAATTTTTATTTCAGTGGTAGGTGCAGTGTAAAAATCTAAACATGTTTGATTTGTGGCTATTTTTCAGAGATACACCCCTGTGGTCGTGATGTCAGTTTGGATGATTTGGTTATAAATGGAGCTCGACATAGTCAGGAGGACAGCTCAATGCTCTTGTGGTGTATAGCAGATTCTGTGGGAGTTGAAATCTTAGTTGGACGTGTGAGGTCTCTAGGAGTCTGACAAGCAGCTCACAGCCATCTGCAATTTTGTTAGTTGTCAGTTTGACGAAACCAAGAGCAGCTTGTTAGTTATTTGCAGATAATTTCTTTAAGGAGCAGAAAATGAGATTGAGCTGCAATGATGCTCGCTGCGGGATCTGCCCGTCTGTCCTGTGACTTGTAGCAGAAGGACAAAGGTTGAGCTTTCTGTCAAAAGGATGTGCAGCTATTTTGTGAATGAATGTCAATAACATTTTATGATTATTGTATTATCATTCACCACTCGCGTAAGATCTCACCAATAAAAAAATGGATGTAAAAATGTATCTGTTGTCCAGAACAAGATTTCAGACTAATTATTCTTGTGCAGATTAGAAATGTTATTGGTTGCTGTGAGCAACAGTCAGTACATTTTCTTTCACTTACCTTTATTTCATGAGGTGCTTATATGCTACATGAGTACACCCCTCAAATTTTTGTAAATATTTTATGATATCTTTTCATGTGACAACACAAGAAATTACACTTTGTTACAATGTAAAGTAGTGAGTGTACAGCTTGTATAACAGTGTAAATTTGCTGTCCCCTCAAAATAACTCAACACACGCCATTAATGTCTAAACCGCTGGCAACAATAGTGAGTACACCCCTAAGTGAAAATGTCCAAATTGGGCCCAATTAGCCATTTTCCCTCCCCAGTGCCATGTGACTCGTCAGTGTTACAAGGTCTCATGTGTGAATAGAGAGCAGATGTGTTAAATTTGGTGTTTTTGCTCTCACTCTCTCATACTGGTCACTGAGAGTTCAACATGGCACCTCATGCCAAAGAACTCTCTGAGGATCTGAAAAAAATTATTGTTGCACTACATAAAGATGGCCTAGGCTATAAGAAGATTGCCAAGACCCTGAAACTGAGCTGCAGCACGGTGGCCAAGACCATACAGCGGTTTAACAGGACAGGTTCCACTCAGAAAAGGCCTTGCCATGGTTGACCAAAGAAGTGGAGTTCACGTGCTCAGCGTCATATCCAGAAGTTGTCTTTTGGGAGCGGAACTGGGCGGGAAATTCAAATTAGTAAAAGTAAAACACACACATAAAAGGAGGTGATACATTGTCCCCTTGCCTGTCATTTGTGCCCATAAAAAATCTTTGGAACATGGCATCAAAAAAGTGGCACTTTGCTACAAAGGCGCTTTTGGACCAGTTGAGTGACAGCGGCAGTGACACGGAGGTGCTCGCAGAACTGAGCAATAGTGAGTCGTGGGAAGATGTGTCGTCTGACTCTGACACTGACACTGATCCAGCAAGTGATAACGGCGATGATCCTGCACCTGACCTCAGCGATGTGCGCACTTGGTGCCCTATGGATTGCAATATGGACCAGGTAGCGTCCCCGAGATTCCCGTTCACTGTATCACCTGAGATGAAGGTAGATGTTGAGAGTGACAACCCTCTGACATACCTGCAATTATTCCTCACTGAGGAGGTAATTTTAAAAATTGTCACGGAGACCAATCGCTACCAAGAGCAGCAATCCGCTACGCTGCATGCCAGGTTTTCCAGAAGCAGAAAATGGGAACCGGTGACTAAAGAGGACATGTGGCAGTTTCTCGGACACTTCATTCTTCAGGGGGTGGTGGTGAAACCTCTCCAGAAATGGTACTGGACCACCATGATGTCCGAATACCGTTTTTCGCTCATCATGAATTTTTTTTCACTTGACTTACAATGAAGAGTTTAATGAGGCCACACATCCTGCGCCCAAACTAAAAAAAATCTGGGAGGTATGCCAAGTGATTATGACCAATTTCCAGCAGGCCTACGTGCCAAAAAGGGACATCAGTGTGGATGAAAGTCTGATGGCCTACAAGGGACGACTAAGCTGCATACAGTTCATTGCATCCAAAAGAGCGTGGGTTGGCATCAAATTCTACATGCTCTGTGAGTTAGCCACCGGATACATCTTGAATCCGGTCATTTACACCGATAAAGGCACGAAGTTCAACCGCAGGTACAGCAGCTATGGAATGGCCACAACATCTGTCCCTACACTGCTGGAGCCATTGCTGAACCAAGGATATTGTGTGACAACGGACAATTTTTACACATCTCCGGAACTATTTGCTACAAAACAAAACTGATGCATATGGTACCGTTAGGCCTAACCGACTTGACATGCCATCTATGTTTGGCAAGCAAAAACTAAAAACTGGGGAAATGGGGAAATGGTTGCCTTTCAGAAGGGTAACATGATGACAATGCGATGGCGAGTCAAGAAGGACGTGTGTCTCATGAGTACCGTGCACAATACCGGCACTGCCATGGTCCACACAAAACATGGGAAAGATGTGCTGAAGCCGCAAGTCGTGATCGACTATAAAAACACAATGGGAGGTGTCGACAGAGCCGATCAGGCAATGACATTTAACCACTTGACCACTGGGCACTTAAACCCCTTTCCTAATCAGACCAATTTTAAGCTTTCGGTGCTCTCACAATTTGAATGACAATTACTCAGTCATACAACATTGTACCCATTTGAAATTTTTGTCCTTTTTTTCACACAAATTTCTTTCTTTTGGTGGTATTTGATCACCTCTGGGTTTTTTATTTTTTGCGCTATAAAAGAAAAACGACTGAAAATTCTGTAAAAAAAAAAAAACTTGTTTCTGTCATATTAGCGGGTTAATTCTCACACACAGCATATGCATACCACAAATTACACCCCAAAACACATTCTGCTATTCCTCCCGAGTATTGCGATACCCCATGTGTGGGACTTTTACACAGCGTGGCCACATACAGAGGCCCAACATGCAGGGAACGCCATCAGGCATTTCTCTCCTACATGGAAAAATCATAATTTATTTGCTAGAAAATTACATAGAACCCCAAAACATTATATAAATGCTTTTTTAGCAAAGACCCTAGATAATACAATGGCGGCCGTTACAACTTTTTACCTCGCACGGTATTTTCGCAGAAATTTATTGAACGCGTGTTTTTTAAAAAATTTTGTGCTTAAAACAAAACAAAACAGTAAAGTTAGCCCAATTTTTTTTCATAATGTGAAAGATGAAGTTACGCCGAGTAAATAGATACCCAACATGTCACACTTCAAAATTGCGCACACTCGTGGAATGGCGCCAAACTTTGCTACTTAAAAATCCCCATAGGCGGTATTGCAGAGTATCGCGCAGGGTATTGCAGAGTATTGGGGTATTGCAAAGTATCATGTAGGGTATTGGGGTATTGTCGAGTATTGGGGTATTGCCGAGTATTGGGGTATTGCCGAGTACTGGGGTATTGCCGAGTATTGGGGTATTGCCGAGTATTGGGGTATTGCTGAGTACTGGGGTATTGCCGAGTATTGGGGTATTGCCGAGTACTGGGGTATTGCCGAGTATTGGGGTATTGCCGAGTACTGGGGTATTGCCGAGTACTGGGGTATTGCCGAGTATTGGGGTATTGCCGAGTACTGGGGTATTGCCGAGTATTGGGGTATTGCCGAGTACTGGGGTATTGCCGAGTACTGGGGTATTGCCGAGTATTGGGGTATTGCCGAGTATTGGGGTATTGCCGAGTACTGGGGTATTGCCGAGTATTGGGGTATTGCCGAGTGTTGGGGTATTGCCGAGTATTGGGGTATTGCAGAGTACTGGGGTATTGCCGAGTATTGGGGTATTGTTGAGTACTGGGGTATTGCCGAGTATTGGGGTATTGTTGAGTACTTGGGTATTGTTGAGTACTGGGGTATTGCTGAGTACTGGGGTATTGCTGAGTATTGGGGTATTGTTGGGTACTGGGGGATTGTTGGGTACTGGGGGGATTGCTGGGTACTGGGGGGATTGCTGGGTACTGGGGATTGCAGAGCTGGGATGGATTGAGGGATGGCTGGATCTGTGACTGCATTTGTCACAGATCCAGCCACAGCTCAGCTGCTGACACCCCGCTCCCCCCACCTCTCCTCTCACACTGTACAGAGAGGAGACGCAGGAGAGGGAGGAACCGGCGTCATCAAATGACGCCGGTTTGTTTACAAGTGATCGTGCCGTCATTCGACGGCGCGATCACGTGGTAAACGGCCGTGATCAGCGGCAATTTACCGTGATCCCTGATGCGCCGGGTCTTCTAGACCCGGCGAGCATGGATACTTTCGCGAGCGCGTCCCAGGGGACGCGCAATCGCGAAAGTGAAGGACGACGTCCCAGGGACGTCGTCCCAAGATAACCCCGCCGCGCCGTAGCAGTAAAATGCTTATGGCGCGGTGGGAAAGAGGTTAACCCAGCTATGCGCAAACAGCAAAAAATATATTTTAAGAATATTTTCAGGCATCTTTTGGAACGAGGCCTTTGCGTGGTTTGCTGTTCAAAGAGAGATGGCAATGGAAAGAAAGTCTAAAAAAAAACAAGGTTCCATTGTCCTGATTGCGACGTCGGACTTTGTCCAGTTCAATGCTTCAAAATTTATCACACTCAGGATGTTTATTGAATTTCTTTGTTTGACAAATTTCATTATTTTTCATTTCATTATTGAATAAAATTATATTATTTATTAGATTATAATTCATTCATTTTGTGTTTTAAATATATCACTTCTGGGATGTCTACTAGAGTCTTGTTTCGTCAGGTTTAAGTAAGTAATTACTAGAATTGCAGGCCTATAATACATATCACCTAATTTCCATGCAAAAACATTTACCGCTTTTGGTACAAAATTCCAGACATAATCATACCGCCAGGGAGGTTAATTGCTGTGTGTTGAGTTATTTTGAGGGGACAGCAGATTTACACTGTTATACAAGCTGTACACTCACTACTAAATTATAGCAAAGGGTAATTTCTTCAGTGTTTTCACATGAAAAGATATAATAAAATATTTACAAAAAAGTATGTAACTTTTTTGGGATACTGTATATAAAAAAAAAAACAGATAAGATTGTGTGGGGGGATAAAAACTCCAAAATTGTATTTTTTCTAAAATTTTCTATAATTTCTGGCCAGGCACCTTTGTGGAGACTGAAGAGGGTTGCAGGCTGAACATACAGGCAAACCCAGACTTTCGATTTAGACTTAGGTTCTTTAAAGTAGAGTCTCATATCTGTGGACCCATGATTGGGCCATCATTGTCCTTCATGACTGAGAGATGTCCATTTGGATTTTTCACTGCCTTATTAAAAATCCTATTCGTGACCACAATCTGTAGTTTTACATGCTGATAGAACATCAACCTACTTTTTGTTGTGGAACTAGGACTGTACGAGTGTACTGAAAGCACTACTCTCATACTAGTACACTGCACACAAATTTCCTCTAAAAATAATAATAACATAAAACTGTAGAAAGTAATTATTAAATTACTATTTTAGTGCAAGGTCTATATCGAAAGTAATGCAAAAGTGGACATAACTTGTTTATTAACTTACATAGGTCATTAAAATTTCACATGTTGGTGGAGTAACTCTTCCTCTATAGTACTCCAAGCAAAAGCAGTGTAATGTCACTAAGTTCTTGACAAAGGAGGGGTGCAGGCTATCTGATATCCACAGAAAGCTACAGAATGTTTACAGAGATGACACCATCGACAAGAGTCAGCGATGATGATATATTGCTTTTGTCAATAGTGTCATCTCCATAAACATTCTGTAGCCTTCAGTGGATGTTGGACAGTAGTAACTCTTCTTCTTTGTTTTTCATTGCAGGTAAATAGTGCCTTCTATGCAGAAGCAACGTGCTGTCATTGAGTTTTTCACGAAGAAGGGTTGCAGGCTGTCCAACATACACAGAAGGCTACAGAATGTTTACAGAGATGACACAAATGGACAAAAAGCAATGTCTTCTCATTGGTGACTCTTGTCAATGGGGTCTTCTTCGTAACCATTCTGGATTTCGGACAGCCTGCACCCGTCCTTCGTCAAGAATTCAGTGATCACATGTTGCTTCTGCTTGGAATGCATTATTTACATGTAACGGAAAAGAAGAGGAATAAGAGGTACTATAGGAGGAAGAATTACTCTACCAACATGTGGAATTTGATAAAACAAGTTATGCCCACTTTTTCATTACTTTCAGTACAGCCCTCAAATTACAAGAACAGTAACAACATTGCAGAAGCCCAATTTCTTTCTTTTCTTTTTAGGGTTTGAAACTTACAGCTTCAAAATGATCTTGCACTCCCAGCGTGAAATACATTTGTTCCTACTTTTAAAACCTCTATCACAAAACAATAGAATAATACACTGTGGCACAGTAGTGGTATACCTGGACCTACATTGTCATACAGTAGATACAGCATTTGGAGAATGCTGACATCACTGACATTTTTAGCATAAGACGTCAGATTTCACAGCACCTGAGTTTACAAATCCCTTCCCTATTTATTTTTAACTTCTGTTAGAAATCACAGGTGCAACATGAATTAAGAAAAATCTGATGGTTTCCAACCTACAAGCCACTAAGGCATATGATCAGGTGCAAGAGACACAATGTCATCCATATTTATTGTATGTCCAAATATATTTATCAGCCACACTTGTGTTCAATTTTTACAGATACATGATATGCAGTAAGAGCTGTAATGAAATGAATAGGAAATAAGAGAAGCCGCGGTCGGACTGCAGTGACAAGTGAAAAGGGCATGCTGGGAAAAAAAATATTGCTCTGTACTGATCTACCTTTCTGTAGACTTTGAGCTACATTTCTTAACAGAGTTTCTTAACATTGAGTTTGTATGAAAACAATTTTTGTTATTGCTTTTTTAATAATTGCTTTAAAATACATGTATTTTTTTGCCAAATTTGGTACTTAAAGAAGGCACTTACTTTCGTTGTAATGTTGCCTTTGTGTCCTGAGCATGGAGGACTGAGCAGAGGTATCTGTAAGATTCGATATAACGTCTCACTGTAAGGTAATTTTAGACTTTAGAGAGGTAAGGTTCCTACAGACATAAAAGAATATTCACCCAATTTAACACATTTTTCACATCTAAGAGGAGACTGGCCATTTTGAACTAGTCTGACTGCTGTTTTTATACTCCCCAGAGAGACGGGGAACTGTGTAGGGTCCTCTGTCCTTAAAGTGTATCTAAAGCCCAAACTTTTTTCTTTCATTTTGAACAAAGTAGTAGGGCTATCTTACCAATATGAGGGAAAGACCCTCTTAGACACTAATCACTGGAACAATGGTCCATGTTGGAAAATGTTCCTTTTACTAATGTTCTTGTGGCAACTCGGCAATGTAAACAGCAGTACTATCCCTTCAGCAATCTATACAAATGAGAAAAATAAAACTTTTCCCATTAGTTACCGTATTTATCGGTGTATCAGACCGCGTACACATGAGGAGACATGTCCGATGAGACAGGTCCGACGGACCGTTTTCATCAGACATGTCTCCTGGGATATTTTGGTCTGATGTGTGTACACACCATCAGACCAAAATCCTCACGGACAGAGAATGCGGTGACGTGGCTGTGGCGGCGACGTGCGCAAACAAGGAAGTACAATGCTTCCACGCATGCGTCGAATCAATTCGACGCATGCGCGGGATTTCAGTCTGCTTGTTAGGCGTACTAACCAGCGGACATGTCCGACGGACAGGTTTCCAGCGGACAAGTTTCTAAGCATGCTTAGGAACTTTTGTCCGCTGGAAACCTGTCCGCTAGGCCGTACACGTGATTGGACATGTCCGCGGAAACTGGTCTACGGACCAGTTTCAGCGGACATGTCTCCTTGTGTGTACGCGGCCTAACACGCACTTTTTTCCCCTTAAAATCAGGGGAAAATCGTGGGTGCATATTATATGCGGAACGGCTGCCAAAATAGACAGAGGCGAGTGTACTGTGTAATCGGCTCCCCTCGCGGTCATGCCTCCCGCCATTGGACCAGTGTTATGTCCATCATAGGAGCCGGGCCAAGGGGCGAGACAAACCGAGAGGACCCATGTACACAGGACATTTGGTTCTGTGTATCTCGGCGGCTTTCTTTCCCTCCAGGCTGCAGATTAACACTGTATGGGGCAAGGCTGCAGAAGGATGGCAAGGCTGCAGATGGATGAAAAGGCGGCAAGGCTGCATATGGATGGCAAGGAAGCAAGGCTGCAGATGGATGGCAAGGTGGCAAGGCTGCAGATGGATGGGCAAGGCTACAGATGGATGGGCAAGGCTACAGATGGATGGGCAAGGATACAGATGGATGGGCAAAGCTAAAGATGGTTGGGCAAGGCTGCAGATGGATGGGCAAGGCTACAGATGAATGGGCAAGGCTACAGATGGATGGGCAAAGCTACAGCTGGATGGGCAAGGCTGCAGATGGATTGGCAAGTGTATAGTGATCCATTTTATTAGATCGTTTGCAAACAGCAACGGGAACACTGTTACGTTGTTGTGTACATTACTTGGCCAACTGTGGTGTAACCCATCGCTATGTAATACCAGATTTCTCCAATAGGCAGTATTTCAGGTAAAAATATTTCATTACACTTCTTGGTCCTTGTAAAACTCTGCCTCATGGTACAGATTCCCTTTAGCAAAACACAAAGAATATTTATTTTATAGTACACAACGATCTTTCTGTAAACAGCTGACTTGGAGAAAATTCACCAAAGTAAAATTAGAAAATAAAACACATATGTATCAGTTTAAGCATACCTCCCCCTTGTTGAGGGAGAAAGGTTCTAATATACAGAAACAGAGCAAGAGAGCTGTTTTTGTAACTCTAACAAAAATATAACTAATTTTATTTAGCTTGGGAAGAGATGACATATTTGGCTCTGTAATTTTGAAAGCCTTATCTGGTGTCCTGTAGGTGTAAGTGACCAGGGTATGGAAATGGCTGAAGCTTGAATTTTATCCAAGAATATTCAACTTGTCTTGAAACCTTCACTTGTATGTTTCACTTTATGGCCAAATGCGGGGCATGTTCCCAGTGAATGCACAAAAGGCCATTTTCATTAAAAGCTGATTGGTCATAAAAGGAAATTGGCAGCTGATATAAAATACCTGTCGTAGAGCTGTTTTTGCGAAGGGAATGGCGAGGCAGGAATGTGTTTTAAGAGCAGACAGCAATATGGACATTTAACTTCTCAATTTAGAGTCATAGGTCATACTGTTCACTCAAGAATTCCTAATGAAAAATTAGTTAAGGAGGAACTATACCTTGAACATTTACTGCTTATGTTTTAAGCATGCTATGCATAAGTACCAGTAATCCATTTTTTGTATTAAAAAAAAAAAAGACTTTAAATGCATCTTTATAGAGATTGGTGGTTTTTGGTATTCAAATCCCAGGCTGTATATTCTGATTCCAAGAATTTAATTTGGAAATCTTTTTTGTATGTTTGTCATGTGATATCCCTCATCCCTAGTCCTGACTACATGCATCGTTTTGTGTACTTAAATCCTCTGGAAACTGAGGAATAAAAAAATCACTCATTGTAAAGTTGGAGGCTAATTAGATATATTAGCTCCACAAGACACTTAGCGATTGGAAAGTGGACCAGGCAGTGGCAATAGCAAATTTGTATCTCTAAGGCCTCGTACACACGATCAAATCTGTCTGCTAGACCGTTTCAGCACACAGATTCGATTGTGTGTACGGGCAAACAGACGGATTTGGCCACCCGACAGATTTCAAAGCATGCTTTGAAATCTGTCGGCTGGGAACCCGTCCGCCCGACATGTCTGCTGGTTAGTATGCTAACCAGCAGACATGTCTTCTCGCACACGCGCCTAATAGTTTCGACGCATGCGCGGAAGTGTTTTACTTCCTGGTGCGGTGACGTGGCGGTGACGTCGACACGTCAGCGCACTGTCTGCTGGCGGGGATTTTGGTTTGCTCGTGTGTACACGCGAGCAAACCAAAATCCCAGCAGACAGATCTGTTCAAATCGGTCGGTCTGACCGATTTGAACAGACACATTTAATCGTGTGTACAAGGCCTAACAGCAAACTTGTTTTGCAACTAATGCCGCGTACACAGGACCATTTTTCGCGATGTGAAAAATTAAAAAAATTGTTTATGTCATTAAAAATTATCGTGTGTAGGCTCCAGAGCATTTTTCTCAACGTTAAAAATTGCCTTTTAAAAATTTAGAACATGCTCTAAATTTTCGCTTTGTTTTTCACGCTGTCGTTCTTAAAGCGGAGTTCCACCCAGGAAAACAACATTTGACCATATATTTAAAAAAAATTAAATAAAAAAAAAGTGAAAAAAAAAAAAAAAAACACAAAATACCTGTTGCTAGTAGTCCGTAATCTGCCTCTTCCACACCACGGTGTGTTTTCTTCTTCTTCTTCTGCTTGTGAATGGGGCGCGCTGCTTTCTGGGAACTGTGTGTGTTCTCAGAGAGCAGCCGCCCATTCACAAGCCAGCGTGAGACTCACACAGGCGCAGTAGGAAATGGGCAGTGAAGCCGTACGGCTTCACTGCCTGTTTCCCATAGTGTGAATGGCGGCGCGGGACCCGGAGCGATCGTCGGATCGGCATCGGGGGGCCATCAGCGCGGGAAAGTAGGACAAGGTAAGTGTCCTTATTTAAAGTCAGCAGCTACACTGTTAGTAGCTGCTGACTTAAAAAAAAAAAAAAAATTGCGGCTGGAATACCCATTTAACGTTGTAAAAAATGGTCGTGTGTGGGCTTTAACGACGTGAAAATAATGCGCATGCTCAGAAGCAAGTTATGATACGGGAGCGCTCGTTCTGGTAAAACTAGCGTTCATAATGGAGATAGCACATTAATCACGCTGTAACAGACTAAAAAGCGCAAATCGTCTCTCACCAAACTTTTACTAACACAAAATCAGCAAAAGCAGCCCCAAGGGTGGGGTCATCCTAATAGGGGACAATCTGGGGACAATGAAGGCAGTTGCCGTAACGCGTAGGGATTGACGGACACCTGGAGTGACGTGAGGATCCGGCTTATGCCGTTTGTTTTTAAGCTGTTTTTTATTCCTTTGATGTAAGGAGATTACTTATATTAAATGATCGTTGTCTGATGATACTACACTATGGGAGTCTCTCTTTCTTCACTTTTGTTTCCTGAGTTGGTATAGATATATTTTTGGCTCTGTGAGGTCCCGGATGTTTGCTAACCCAGCATACCTTACAAGAATATTGGAGATACCTGAGGGTATTTGATGCAATTACTTTGTGGCAGTGAGGTGAGAGGCCTGTGAGGCTGTTTTTTCCCACGGAGTGGCACCCACACGAATACTGTGAACACTGGACGACACACGGACTGTTGTTTACTAACACCTATTCACTTTGGCACTTTATGCACTTTTGGACTTTAATATACAGATTTCTATATAGATTTCACATTTATATCCTATTTAAGGCACGTGTGTTTAACCACTTAAGGACCGCCTACTGCACATTTACATCGGCAGAATGGCACGGCTGGGCACATCAACGTATATATACGTTGATTTTAGTACCCAGCCGTGGGTCGCGGGCGCGCGCCCGCGACCCGGTCCGAAGCTCCGGGACCGGGACCGCGGGATTCGCGGACCCGATCGCCGCTGGAGTGCGGCGATCCGTCCCTGGAGCGGAAGAACGGGGAGAGCCGTGTGTACACACGGCTTCCCCGTGCTTCTCTGTGGCCGCAGCATCGATCGCGTCATCCCTGTAATAGGGGGACGCGATCGATGACGTCACACCTACAGCCACACCCCCCTACAGTTGTAAACAAACACACTAGGTCTCACATCCCCTACAGCGCCACCTGTGGTTAACTCCCAAACTGCAGCTGTCATTTCCACAGTAAACAATGCAATTTAAATGCATTTTTTGCTGTGAAAATGACAATTGTCCCAAAAATGTGTCAAAATTGTCCGAAGTGTCCGCCATATTGTAGCAGTCACGAAAAAAAATCGCTGATCGCCGCTATTAGTAGTAAAAAAAAAATAATTAATAAAAATGCAATAAAACTATCCCTTATTTTGTAAACGCTATAAATTTTGCGAAAACCGACCGATAAACGCTTGCGATTGCGATTTTTTTTACCAAAAATACGTAGAAGAATACGTATCGGCCTAAACTGAGGAAAAAAAATGTTTTTTTATATATTTTTGGGGGATATTTATTATAGCAAAAAGTAAAAAATATTGAATTTTTTTTAAAATTGTCGCTCTATTTTTGTTAATAGCGCAAAAAATAAAAACCGCAGAGGTGATCAAATACCACCAAAAGAAAGCTCTATTTGTGGGAAAAAAAGGACGCCAATTTTGTTTGGGAGCCACGTCGCACGACCGCGCAATTGTCAGTTAAAACGAAGCAGTGCCGAATCGCAAAAAGGGGCAAGGTCCTTTACCTACATTTTGGTCCGGGTCTTAAGTGGTTAATTTGGTTATTTGGATACTACACTATTATCTTTTAGTAGCGCAAGATCATTTATTATCACCTGATTGTTATTTTGTGTTATGTAAACACTTTTAGGTTTTGCAGCAACTGTTATATAGATATATTTTTTGCTATTTATTTTATTCATATAGCGTTTATTTGCACTTTAATTGCTTCACTTAGCGCGAAGGCATACACATATCATAATATCGGTATCAGGACCGATACCGAGTATTTGCGGGAGTACTTGTACACCCACAAATACCCCTGATACCTGAATAGAATACTTGTACCGCCCCTCCCCCCCGCCACAATGAAAGCCGCCGCCGCATGGGTTAAACGGCGTGCGGGAACATCACAGCTTTCATTTGAATAGCTGTAGTGTTCCCGCTGCATGTAGACACTCCCCCTTGCTCGGGATTGGATGGGTGATCGTGATCTGTTCAATCCCGAGCAAGGGGGAGTGTCCATACGCGCGGGGAAAACAGCTATTCAAATAAAAGCTGTGATGTTCCCCGTGCGGCAGCGGGGGCTTTCGGCGGCTAGGTATGGGGGACATGGCTGGAGGGACATGGCTGCGGGGACATGGCTGGAGGGACATGGCTGCTGGGGAAATGGTTGCATATGTGGGGGACATGGCTGGAGGGACATGGCTGTAGGGACATGGCTGTAGGGACATGGCTGGAGGGACATGGCTGCATATGTGGGGGACATGGCTGGAGGGACATGGCTGCATATGTGGGGGACATGGCTGGAGGGACATGGCTGCATATGTGGGGGACATGGCTGGAGGGACATGGCTGCATATGTGGGGGACATGGCTGGAGGGACATGGCTGCATATGTGGGGGACATGGCTGGGGGGAAATGGCTGCATATGTGGGGGACATGGCTGGAGGGACATGGCTGCATATGTGGGGGACATGGCTGCATATGTGGGGGACATGGCTGGGGGGACATGGCTGCATATGTGGGAGGCATGGCTGCATTTGTGGGGGACATGGCTGCATTTGGGGACACATTTTAAAAAAGTATCGGTATTCGGTATCGGCGAGTACTTGAAAAAAAAAAGTATCGGTACTTGTACTCGGTCCTAAAAAAGTGGTATCGGGACAACCCTAGATATATCACATGGTCTGTTGCTGATTTTCTCTATTTAATCTAAATTTGCACTTCAGCACAGTTTACCACTTTGTATTGATTAACATTGTCTCATAGTCACAAAAGTAAGTGACAGGAAATCTCTCCAAAGTGAGGCTGTTGTCAGGGTCACCAGAACTAGTGCCGCCACTGGGATATTTTGCCTCTTTTCCTGTTCTGATAATCACTCAAAATGTGTCATTTTCTTTCAGTTTCTGTGATAATGGTCACTAGGTAAAATAAGGCCCCTGTCACATGGGACAGACTCCACTGGGAGTCTGCCTGCTCAGCAGGCAAATGGCTTGTCTGTGTCCATTCTGCCTATGCAGAGCAAAAACATACACAGCCAGCTGTCCTGTATGGGTGGCCAGATGGAAATGGTCCACCTTTCTGTTTACACCTGACTGCCATCCGATCCACTAGATGAATAGGAACCTGTAAGGGGCCGATGGTCCCCAGGGGCCCGACTGGCCCCCCTCCTGTTTATTTATTTTTTATTTGTTTGCATTACTCCTGTAAGGGGCGCGATGGTTCCCAGGGCCCCTTACAGGCCCGGCTGGCCCCCCTCCCATTTTTTTTTTGCATTACACCTGTAAGGGGCCCGATGGTCCCCAGCCCCCCCCCTACTTATTATGTCGCATCAGGAGAGAGAGAAGAGATTACACTTGTTTTTTTTTTTCATCTGCACCCCCCGGTTCTCTTCTTCAGGGGGGCCCTGCCTAAAGCTATGTAAGGGGCCCCAAAATTTGTAATGGTTGCCCTGTTCATAGCTATTGCTATGGACAACGGCCCTCTGTTACCTTTACTCCAGTTGTAATGCTCAGTGTTTCCCTGCTGCCCTCTAGAGGCTGTCAATGTTGGATATCCATGGCAGGAACTTATCATCAGTAGGAAAACGTTTGATGTAGATTCTGACATTATGTTAAAAGAAGAAAAAAAACCTGACAATTCTGCATGTTTTTTTTCCCTCTTTTGTATTGTAAGTGGGAGTTTAAAAAGATAAATGTGCTTTCTGTGATGTAATCGGCTCATTCATCTAAATTAAACAGAAAGATGAACGTACTTTGTTTAGACAAGTGAATCCTTTATGCTTTTGATATAAAAAACGTTTTTCTTCTGCATGCAGGTGCAGATGTATACCAGTATAATAAAAAAAAGCACATAGTACTTTGTGGGTAGGAAACAAGAAAATTCCTCTCGACTTAAAGCTTTAAAAAGGAAACGCTGATAAAATTCAAGAGGATGTTTACCCAGTGCTCACTACAGCGCTACAATGAGCGAGGACAAAAACTGTCTATCCAGGGAGAGGCGATTGCTTCAAAATGACCCCTGAAAGCTTTCACATTGCTTTCAACGGAACCAAAAGCAAACAAAGCACTGACAGGAAAAATGCTAAGATCCAGCCAAGAAAACAGTCTTAATGTGCTAAGTGCAGCATCAATGTTACAGGCGATCTGAAAGACTATCTGCTGCTGTCACTGACTTGCAGAAAGTCTGCCCTGATAAAGGTTCTGAGTTTTACTTTTTGCTGTACCTGTATATGGTTTTTGAAAATTGTCACAGTTGTTATACCCAAGTGTCCTTCACCTATAGCTTATTCCAGAACTATAGTGATAAAGAAATACTACAGCGCTACTAATATTAATAAAAACAACACACAATTAATAACCAAATGTAAAAGCTGCAATAATATATGGTTGCCCAAACCAAAGTGAAATAAATAAATAAATTATGATAATTGCGCTGATACCAATACAATAGTCTGATGTGATACATTAGGTTAACATGAGCAAAAAAACAAAACAATGATGTATGCTTAGTCCACAATGATTAGCACTGCCACATTGCCACACTGCCACCGTTCTCTGTAATAGCTGACAGAACAAATCCAGCAGCGCACGAGTATTGCATATAGACTCGCCTGTACTTCACTTGCTCCCAACACGAGCACAAGTTATGTACAAAAAACAACTTCCACCACCGCTCCAACGGTCCCAGTTGATATGCAGAAAAAAGAAAAGACGATATAGCATAATACTGTATGGTATGGTAAAGCCTGAGATATAACAGATGCAATCAATGCACTCACAAATCCTCCAGGATTAAGCACTATGGCCCAGATTCACAGAGCGATTACGCCTGCGCAACAGGAGATGCGCGTGCGTAAGTCTAAATGTGCGCGTGCGTTTCGTTGCGCAGCATCCCCAGAACGAGATACGCAAAAAATCGATTTGATAGTCAAATATGCTTATGAGGGACTTACGGGGATCCACAAAACAACGTTGGGGCAGCGCAGGCGACGCAGTGTGCGCAACAGCAAAATGTCCTGTCTAAAATTAGAGCTGATAAAAGCTGGTCTAAAAAAAGAAAAAAAGTCTACTTGTTAGATAAAGCAGCTCAGCAGTCACACGTGTTGCTCAACAATCTGTATGCCAACATGCCAGGGGCATCGTCGCGCATAGCTATACTACTGACTTTAGATGAACAAAGAAGGAGGAGGGCACGGAGGATGGCACGGAGGAGGGCACGGGAGAGGATATACCGTACCCGCATAGACCTGTTTGGCATGAGTGATTCTGAGGTGTATCGCATATTCAGATTCACCCCTCATGCCATCCTGGAATTAACCACAACCCTGCAGGAGGACATCACCAGCCGAAACACACCGCTCACATGCAGTGCAGCCACTGGTCAAGGTACTGGCAACACTCCATTTCCTTGCCAGTGGCTCTTTTCAGCGTACAAGTGGAGTGGTGGCTGGGATGTCACAATCCTCCATGAGCAGATGTGTGCACCAGGTTGTCCCTGCAATTCTCAGACGCATGGCCAACCAAATCATCAAACCCACCACTGAGGACCTGCGGCTGAAGGCAATGACAGATTTCTACAGAATTGCCAGATTCCCACGCACTGTGGGGGCCATTGATTGCACACATGTGGCACTCCAGCCCCCCCAGGAGACAGAGCACATGTACCGCAATCGGAAGCATTGGCATTCCATCAATGTACAGGTGATAGTCGATGCCCAAGGCCTCATATGGCACGTCCGTGCCAAACACCCAGGGTCCAGCCATGACAGCTACATATACAATCAATGCCACATCCGATTGGAATTCGATCAGAATGTGTATGGGGACACCTGGCTGGATGGTGAGTGACATGGGTGGCAGGCATGACTATCCCCTCCCATGATGCACATCACAAGGGGCACATGCATGACTAACATCCTCCTGTCTTTTCCCTTACAGGTGACTCTGCATATCCACTGGGACCCCATCTCATGACTCCTATCCGGAACCCCCAAACTCCAGGAGAGGAAAGATACAATCAAGCACATGCTCAAACACGAGCAGTGGTGGAGCGCACCTTTGGCATCCTAAAGTCACGTTTCCGATGCCTGGATAAGTCTGGGGGTACCCTCTTGTACTCCCCAAACTTTGTGTGCCAGATCATCGGTGCATGTTGCATGCTGCACAACTTTGCAGAAAGAAAGGGCCTGCAGATTGACCTACGTGATGACCTGACCCCTGAACCAGACAATCCCCCCCTAACCGAGGTTACCCCGTCTTCTGAGGGAAGAGCAGCCAGGAGACAGCTCACATTGGGCATCTTTGCACGTTAAACATACACATTAATCATTGCACAATGAGAATGCATGCATGCACAACACTGTGGTCCCTAGCACACACACCCCACATCCACATCAAATTGGATTGGCACCAGTCCACCATGCAGGACTTGTGAGCAGCAACGCCACGCCAAGGCTCCAATTATGTCACTGTACATTCATACACCATTCACACGGACCTGGGGATCACTTCTCCCTGGTCCTGGGGAACCCTTCTCCACCAAAATAGAGGGTGACACCCCTTTTCCGGCAGGAATGTCACCCCCACATTCACACAGCATTCACAACCCCAAAAAAAAAAATGACCTGCAAAATCAAAAAATTTCCAGCAAAAAATAAAAAAAAATAAAAAAAAAATAAAAATACAATTTGAAAAAAAATAAAAATTGGGGGAAAAACAAATTACTGCCCTCTGCGTGAGCCACGCCTGGGGCGCCCCCGGCCACGGCCCCGGCTTCTCAGGGGAGACTCATGGGGAAGGGGTAAAACCGGGGAAGGAGGATCAGCCCCTGATCTCTGCCCACCTGGTGGCCTGCCCTCCAAGGCCACGGCAATTCTGTCCAGGGCAGCACCAACTGTTGCCGTGTTGGGTAAGGGCCCTCACATCCTGCCCAACGCCTGCTGATGTCGTCTGCAGTTCATTTAGGCAGGTTGTGAAAGCCCGGGAGTGGAAGTCCAGGTTCCCCAGCGTATCCTTGATGGAGGACAGGCTCTCATCCATCCGCACCAATGTCTGGCTGACCTGTCCCAGATGGCGGGTCTGGAGGAACTGGTCCCTTCTCAGGGTGGCGGGCAGGAGATCGGCCAACCCCCTGGTGGTCTGGGATGACATCCTGCCTCCAGCTGATGCTTGTGGCCGGGGAGAAGGGGAGGCCCTTGTGAGGGGAGCCATGTTGGGGGAGGAGGGGGGGGCTCCCCCTTAGGGAGGCCTGCCTGCTGGCAGCCAGAGGGGAGGAGTCCTCAAAACCCAAACGTCCAGTGCCTGACATGGACTCCTTCTCCTCCTCCTCATGATTGTCCTGCTCCTCATGATTGTCCTGCTCCTGTTGAACCTCCTCCGTGGACTCCGGCCTTGTTGGGGGGGGCCTCATTAGGCTGCTGTCCTGGGGTTGGTGCGGTCAGGCCAGATGGCCCTGCACCCTCCTGCACATCTGTGGATGACACAAAACATTCACAGGTTGGAGGATCCACACACTTGCCACATATTCCCTTTCACCCCCTCCCCCACACATGCTACACAACTGATATTAAAAAAAAAAAAATTACCTGGCACCACGGGCTCCGGACTTGAGTCAAAGCCGGGCAGGCCCTCAACTTCATGCCGATGAAAGGTCAGGGCCACCGCACGCTCCTCCGCTGTCAGGCTAATACGGCATGGTGGGCCCCCTCCTGTGCCCCTGGCATGGGCATGCATTCTGGCAAACTTCTTTTTGACCAGACGCCGGAGGTCATTGATTTTTTTGTCAATCCCAGACCTGGTCTGTGTCTCCCCCTGCCCCGCAGAATTCACCTGGTCAGTGATCCTATCCAATATATCCCTCCTCCTGGCCGGGGTGGTGTTGGCACTCTCTGGGCCGTGGAGGTAACGCCCATACTCGCTAATGGCCCGGGCAAGAATCTGTTTTTCCACAACTGTAAAATTCAGCTTGCGTTTTCTCTCACTCATCCTTCCAAAAAAAAAAAGTCCCAGTCAACAAAATTCACGCACACAAACAAGCACAACCAATCAAAAAAAAACACACACACAGAGAGAAAACTACTGAGCAAGAAACAGTCCCCAAAAAACAAAACAAAAATACAGCAGAAAAAGAAACAAAAAGAAATATATCAATCAAACAAACAGTCTCTCAAACACTTATCAAAAACCACTTTCAAAAATCTACTAACAACCACTTGATCACACAGAGCACTAATCTGACAACTACAAAACACACCGCAACGAACATCAAGAACAAAAGCACTTTGTTAAATGGGAAGGGACAAAGGGATGTACTTTTGCAAAGGAAGTGCGTTTGTGTGTGTCTATTTATGCTGTTTGCGTAGTTCACAACGTTGCCCTAGTCCATTTCCAATTTCACTGATTGCGCCGCTCCCGAGTTGTGAGCATGCGCACATCGGAGCTGACATGGTCTCGTTCAAGCGCGCATGCGCGAGCCGGCCGGCCCTTCATTTGCATGGGGTCACGGCTCATTTAAATGTAACACGCCCACGTCCTTCCCAATTTGTATTACTCCTCCTTACGCCTCTGGAAAAACGTTACGTATGCGCAATTTCCTGCGCAAAAGCTACGAGAATAGGGTGATTACGCGGCAAAATTGCGCAAGTCTAACGTAAAGGCGGTGCGCTACGCCGGTCCAATAATGCGCAGATGTACCTGAATCTGGGCCTATATGTTTGCCGCTCAGTAAAAGCTGGGATCCTCATTCGGACGATCCGATGGTCCCGTCACTGTAGGCTCCTCCCCTACGTGTTGCGTCACTCGTCACGTGACTTATTCATGGGTACCCTATATGCTCTATATGCAATACTCGTGCGCTGCTGGATTTGTTCTGTCAGCTATTACTGAGAGCGGTGGCAATGTGGCAGTGCTAATCATTGTGGACTAAGCATACATCATTGTTTTGTTTTTTTGCTCATGTTAACCTAGTGTATCACATCAGACTATTGTATTGGTATCACACATATTAGTTGTCTTAGCGCAATTATCATCATTTATTTATTTATTTCAGAACTATGCCACTAACTTAAAACATTGAAGATCAAAGCACAGAGAAAAAAAAAAGTTTTCTAAAAACTTGCAGTTCTTTACCTTTTCATATAGAGTTTTTGCACTTGCAATGTGCCTTTAAACTTGCTAGCAAAAAGCATGAAAGTCGCTTTCCTTGCACAGCTCTCTCCCTCCTTGCACACCATAGCCCTTCTTGGTGTGTCTAATTACTGTCTGTGATGACCCAGCTCCTTTGCATCTCCCCCATAAGCTTTTATTTAGCTGTGGGGGCAGGAGAAAGGACAAATCATATACAGAGTGTGCTGGGGCTGCTGACATTGTATCCAAGATGGCAGCCCCCAACAGCAGTTCTAGGCCGTTTGGATACCTATACTGGTGGGGGGGGGGGGGGTTATTACAGATAGATAACATACATATAATATGTTAAATGCACATGGAAACTTATGGAAAAGTTGCTATTTAAATGAATGGTCTGGTGACAAAATCTCTTTAACCCAGCCCACCGAACTGAAGCTGGCCATACATGTTTTTTTTTTCCGTTCGGGCACTGGACTGAATGAAAAAACTGAACCGATTCCCTCATTCACATATTCGAGGTGGATGGAGGAATTATGCCCGCTGTGTATTCTAATAGTGGGACTTCCTTTGCTGTCAGAGTACATTGGCAAGTGCTGTAGTTGATTGGCTGCATGTGCTGATTGAAGCAAAAATTGGCCAGCTTTAGGCTCTATGCACACTATTCCATTATGTTGCGATTAGTTATCACGGACATGTTGTTGTTCAGTATTTTAAAGCTGAACTAAAGACACTTTAGTCCTCTTCGCTAACAGCCCAGGTCCCTTGCTGGCACTGGCCTCCTTTTTTCAGATGATGGTCTTTGAACATCTCCATTGGCCAGTGTGGGGTGATGTAACTACTGCACATGCACAGGTCATTCATCCCAGCACACAGGACCAGGTGATTAGACTACGCATGTTCAAGTCAGTTTACATGCTGCAGAAGACATTTTCGAGCAGGCAGGTAGGTGTATTTTATCACAGATGAGCCATTGCACATCTCTTCTGCCAAATTTGCCAGCCTGCTTGCATTCTGTTGGAAAATGCATTCACTTCCACTTTAAGTTTTAATGCGTATTGCATTTAGAACGGGCTGCCAGTGCATATTTCTACACTGCTGTTTAGGCCCATTGGCAACTACTGTACTTGTGCATTTGGGTGCCATTTGCACAAAATATCAACACCTAACTCTAAGGCCTCGTACACACGATCAAATCTGTCCACTGGAAACGGTCCGCTGGACCGTTTCAGCAGACAGATTCGATCGTGTGTACGGCCGAGCCGACGGATTTGGCCACCCGACAGATTTCAAAGCATGCTTTGAAATCTATCGGGTGGGAATCCGTCCGCCCGACATGTCTGCTGGTTAGTACACTTACCAGCAGACATGTCGTCCCGCACCGCCGCCGCACCGCCGCCGAATGGATTCGGCGAATGCGCGGAAGTGTTTTACTTCCTGGTGCGGTGACGTGGCGGCGTCAAATCCCAGCAGACAGATTTGTTCAAATCTGTCGGACGGACAGATTTGAACAAATCTGTCTGCTCGTGTGTACGAGGCCTTAAAGTTTTAACACATATATCTAGAAAATAAATAAAAAAATGTAAATGTTTCTTTAACCGCTTCTGGACCGCCCACCGTACATAAACTGCGGTAGGGCGGGCTGGCTACCTGTACGCAAAAAAAACAAAGGTGAGCAAATACCACCAAAAGAAAGCTCTATTTGTGGGGAAAAAAGGGGTACAACGTTGTACGATCGCGCAATTGTCAGTTAAATCAACGCAGTGCTGTATCGCAAAAAACAATTGTGCGGTTTACGAAGGGGGGTAAAACCTTTCAGAGCTGAAGTGGTTAAATAACTAAACTTTATAAATAACGAACCCTTGGAAACCTTTTAAATATAGGTCCTTTTCTACTTTCGTTTAGGCTTATGACACTGTTGGAGAGTATTTTCACTGATTATCTGTGTGACAACTCTTCCTTTTATCTATATTGCTTGGTTGATTATTCAAGAAGGGGGATAAGATTGTAATATCCATGATTGACAGCCACTTATCTATTTCAGGAGGTGCACTTGTTGAAGAATTTTAAGATATCTGGAAGCCTTTTTGTAGTCATTGGTTTTTATCTGTCAGTTTTTTAGGACATCTCGAATTTCCCACTGTAGTATCACTGTATTATACATTTATTCATTTCTGTTCTCAAAATTCCTTAAACTCAAAGGTGTTGTGTGAATCACCTATAAATATAGCTGATAGGTCAGTAAGTAAATTAGAGAAACTCCATAGGTCTGTAGTAGTTACAGTATATAACCTGCAGGGACCAAAAATATCACTGATGCTGTAAATATTAAAAACATGATGTTCCTTGTGATTGAAAGTATCTGAAAATGTGTCATTGTTGTCCATGGCAACCAATTAGATGTTTTCTTTCAATGTACCAACACAGAAAAATAGCCACACATTTATTCAGAAGGATAAGGTTGTTTTTGCTGTGCCATGTGCAACAAGTAGAAGAGAGTCCTAGATTTTCCAGAGACGACTTTCAGCCTTGCATAAGTACATGGGTAAATAAAAGTGCTGAAAAGTAGTTTACACTGGCAGCTTGGCCAAAAATCTGCTATCCTTTAAGGAATTGTGGGAAATACATTAAAGGGTCTCTCCTGGCTTTAGTTAACATAACTGCTTTTGTAAGCAGCCGTTACCAAACATAAACTGGAGTTCAGTTTCATATAGTTGACAGCATTTTGAAATTATTTTCAGGGGCACATCGCAGCTGATCCAGATTAGCTAATCTAAATGCTGTCTGGAAGAACTATTGAGCAGGGAAGAACATGATTTGTTTGCTGTAATTTAAAGGGTCAGTCAAAAATAAAGTATTGAGATTAGGACCGCTATTAGAAATTATCAGTCCCGTAGAGCCTGTCTAACAGCCCTCCCCGCCACTCCCTTGGTACACTGCTCCTTCCGGGCTTGCTCTGCTTCACCCTTGTGTTTGGTTTGAGCTTTTATTTGACATCTCATGTTTTCCCACTTCAGTTCTCTCCCCTTATCATGTCATCTAACTTCTCTTTTATTTTCCTCCATGTATCCCAACCCTCCCATACCTTCTAGAATGTAATTCTACCCAGCCTAACCTTTTCCATGGTTTCATGAGCCGATTCCCTACTTCCCACCATCACGTTTCTCACTTACACTAAAGCCTGTAACAAAGCCAGATGTGCTGTCCCCTATCCATAAAATAATACCCAGATCTTTTCTCTGTTCTCCCCCACTCCAGATCATACTCTACATCACAGGTGTCAAACACAAGGCCCGTGGGCCGAGTCCGGCCCTCCAGGCCATTTCATGTGGCCCTCGCACCTCTACTGCAGCTGAAGAGCTCAAGCCCTCTTCTGGTCCTACTCCAGAACCTTACTTTCTGCTTTCAAGCAATGCATCCACCTTCTTTACATCAGCAGTATAAGGAAAGGGGGGTGCACTGTGATGTAAGGGAGAGTGAGGGACTCAACTTCTGATGGTGGGGTGGCTCTTGACATCTAATGCAGAGGGGAGGGGTTTTTCTTGGACATCTAATCTTACAGATGCAACCGGCCCTTTTAAGGGCAATCATAATGCTCATGCGGCCCACAATGAAATAGAGTTTGACACCCCTGCTCTACATTGTGTAGTATTTAGGCGCTCTGATCAACCAATACAGAATGCATACAGTGATCTTGTTTCTGTTGTCCTCTCTTTCCAGTTCGTAGAAACACTGATCTCTTCCTTTTACTCTCCAATCTTTAGAATACCCCATCACTTCTCTGTATCCTGTCTAGAACACAGCCCCACCCCCCTCAAATCCATTTTTTGTTCCCAATATAATATATACACCCCTCAATCCCCTCTCTCTACTCTTCTTTACTCAGCCTGTAAAAGCCCAAGCCCATTTGGATCAAATTCTGCTGTGTTTAAAACAAAATCAGGAGGCCCACGTGAATGAGACCTTAGAGGGCACTGGCATAGAATAATATTGTGCATGTCCCAATGCCTCCCCAAGTAGCAAACCAGCAGTAAGGCCCATGGAGCCTGCACCATTCAAATCAAGTCAACTCCTATCCTCCTATCCAGTTTCCTTGTAGACAAAACTTTTTAGTTAGGGAAATCTTTAGGTATGGATGGAGTAAGGTAGTGTAACCCTTAATAAATCATTTTGTTTGGGTCCTGCTGGGGAGGTATACCATAATCTATTGTCCTGTTGACATAACAGAAAATGGTAAGTTGTGCTTTCCTATGCATACACTTTGCATTAACACTCTAGCAAACCCCTACTATACAAATATCTTTGTGTCTATCTACATTGACTATAGGCCAGTTTTTGTCTTAATTTTAATTTAAATCATCATATCATCGAACGTTTATAAAAAATAAGCTCAATATGTACCCTTCAGTCAAATGATGTAATGGAGGAATGAACATTACACATTGAGACAGAGGAATTAAGAGAAAGAAAGCAGTTGTTCTAAGATTCATTTTAAGAATAACTGAAAAGTGGCAATTGGCATGTTGGTCTAATAGAAACCGTCTTTAGGAAAAGCAGATTTCCACATGCGTGACAAATGTTCTCCAAAGTTTTCAGCGCCACATGTAGAGTGAGGAGCCATACTCTTTGTGAGCACTGCAGACACATGCAAGGTACTTTCTTATACTGTGTCCACATCCGCAGGCAGTAATAGCAGACTGTGCTCATTATTAAAAATAACTAATCTTATTACAAAACGTTGAGATTTTTTTTTGTCTTTGGGAAAAAGTGAGCAGAAAACCGAGGCTTTAGTTGCTATGAGTTTAAAGAGGAGCTTCAGCTATATGTGTGAAAATTAAGAGTTAACCACTACAAAAAACTGTAGCTGCTGACTTTTGATAAACTTGCTTGTCCAGGGATCCAGCGATGTGCTCACCTGACTGGTGTTCAGTCCCCAGTGCTGCATCTTAACTCCTTGTGGTATTACAGCTGGCTACACATACGCAATGCACGCTGTGCTTTGTGAATGGACTCACAGTCTTCTGGCACTTGTGATGTGTCCCAGAAGGCTGTGGGTAGGGATGGATGAAAACTTTTGCATGAATCGCCTAATAAAAACGAGATACCCAGCCCAAAAAAGTTGAATCCATATGTGGCAAAGGAGGGAGAGGGGGGGGGGGAGGAAGTGCAGAATTTCCCATTTTGGGTGAAGTTCCGCTTAAAGGGAGTACAGTGCGAAATGTATTTATCCACGGTAGTTTCAGTGTTATAGGTTCCCCGATGCATTTTTTTAAACTGGGATCTAATTTAAATGAGGTCAGCAGGAATAGTCCATATATTTCTATAAATGCAAGTTTACTTCAAACAAGCCAGATCTGTTTTATGTACTGTACTGATTTACTGTTGTCTTAAAGGATAAGTTCAACTTTCTAAATGAAAAAAAAAAAAAAAAATGGCACATATTTTTGAAGAAAATAAAAATTTGAATTTTTTTTTTTTTTCTGCAGGATTTTGACATTGTACCTGTTATCAGTAGATCATGGGTGCAATGTTAGGGCCAGTTCACACCAGACACAGTTCTGTACAGTTTGGTGTGCCTTTTTTCTGCACTTAAAATGCATGCATAGGGCCAGATTCAGGTAGAGTTAGGCTGGCGGATCAATGGATCCGCCAGCCTAACTGTCACTTTAAGCCGGCGTTTTTGTTTTCTGTAACCAGAAAACAAGAAACGCCGGGTTGGAGTTCCGATGCGATCGGCGCAATTGAATTTCGCCATCGCATCGTTACTTCAACTTAAAAATGGCGCCGGGGGCGTTCCCGCCGATTTACGCTCAAAAAATATGTTAATGAGCGGGAATCGGCAATTCACGATCTTTTTCGGGCGCGACGCAGTGACTTCACAACGTTTTTCGGAAGCGAATAGATAAAGCAGCCCCTTAGTGGAGTATCCTATGTTAAGTATAGGCGTCGTAATCGCGTCGGAAAAAAAACAAATCGCGTCGCTTGCGTAAAACATTCATGAATGGGGATGTGACGTCATTGACGTTCACTGACAGAATTTGGAGCATGCGCACTGGGATGCATTGACACTCGACGCATGCGCAGTACGTTCACCGCGGGATCGCGCTTAGTTTGAATACTACACGCCCCGTACCCGCCCAATTTGAATTCCGCCGGCTCATTTGCGATGCGCTGCCGCAACTTTAGGAGCAAGTGCTTCATGAATAACAGCACTTGCTCCTAAAATTTCGGCAGAGTAACGTAAATGAGAAGCGTTACTCCAGAGCAAAGATGCTCTGATCTACCTGAATCTGGCCCATAGTGTTTTTCATGTATTCCAATGGCTCTAGTTGGCTCTAGTTCACACCATGCAATCAGTTTCTGGTCAGTTTTCGGTGCAGAAACTGACCGGAAACTGACTGCACACAGGGCCGGCCTTTGGGGTGTGCGAGCTGTGCGGCCGCACAGGGCGCCATGGGCAACAGGGGCGCCGTGCGGCCATCACAGCTCGCAGAATGTGAGTCGCAGTCAGTTACTCACATGATCATCACAGGCGTCCGACTCCTATGAGTCACAGCAGCAGGCGCTGCCAGGTCCCCCTGCCCTGGGACTGGGTGAAGAGCAACGCATCGGCTGCGGCACCTAAAAAAAAAAGGGTACTACCAGCCTCGACAGGCACACTGCGCATGCGCCGCCGCTGCTCGGGAAAGCCTGAAAACGCTTTGCTATTCTCAGTCAGACGGAGCATGTGCAACGGCGTCTAAGTGCTGGGCGGCGCCCTTTTTAAATGCAAAGACGCACCATCCACCAAAAGGTAAGTCACACTGTGCCCCTGGCTCAGATAAAAGTAAAAAGTATTTACTTTTTATAGCCAGCCTGCACACAGAAGAAAAAGTTATTGGGCCAGATTCAGGATGGCGAGGGGTTCTTTGCGGCGGCATAACTTTTCCTATTTACGTTACGCCGCCGCAACTTTACGCGCAAGTGCTGTATTCACAAAGCACTTACTTGTAAAGTTGCAGCGGCGTAGCATAAATTGGGCGGCCTAATTCAAATTCGGCGGGTAGGGGGCGTATGCTATTTAAATTAGGCGCGTCCCCGCGCCGAACGTACTGCGCATGCGTCGACCATTGAAAAATTCCAGTGCGCACTCTCCGAATTATGACTGTGTTTTCGACGTGAACGTAATCGACGTAAATCCCCATTCACGGACGAGTTACGCAAACGACGTAAACATTTTCAAATTTCCCACGGTCACGACGTCCATACTTAACATAGGATGCGCCATCTTTTTGGTGCTTTAACTTTACGCCAGGAAACCCCTTACGGAAACGGCGTAAAGTCACTGCGTCGGGCGGGCGTAAGTTTGGGATTTGGCGTATTTCGCTGACTCACATATTCGTAAATTAGCGGGAACGCCCCTGGCGGCCATTTTAAAATTGCATTTAAGATCTGACGGCGTAATACAATTACGCCTGTCGGATCTTTCCTGCAAACCGGCGTATCTTGTGTTCTGAATACGCCGACGCAAAGTCAGAGTTATGCCGGCGTATCACTGATACGCCGGCATAACTCTACCTGAATCTGGCTCATTGCGTCTACTAACTACAAATATTTTTTTCCTCTTTGTGTATGTTTAGGTGACCAGGGGGCGAGAGGTGAAGATGGGGGGGGGCGCCACAGGATTAGCTCACACAGGGCGCCTGAACACCTAAGGCCGGCCCTGACTGCACACAGAACTGCGTCTGGTGTAAACTGGCCCTCAGGCTTCTGCAGACAAGCCCTGCAGCTTTTATACTTTGCATACTTCCATATGGGCTGTCAGTTACAAAGCTGCGTGGCTTGTGAATGAACTACAAGGGTGCCTATCAGTGTTCATTCATAACTACAAGACATCTTCTGTGGTGGAAGATGGTACTTGTAGTTCATTAACTTGTGAATGAATGACACTGCAGTGTGGGCTGTACTCTTTTCAAAAACTGGCATGTTTCATGTTCCACCATAAGTATGGTTGGAACATGAAACATGTTCCAAAAGTTAACTTATCATTTAACGCTGTCATTAGCAATGCTTCTGGTGGTCAGAGTTTGCTTCTACCTCAATGCAGGAAGTCATTAGAAGGGGAGGAACAAAACCCTTATCCTTCATCTACTACATCAGTGGTATCTTGAAGATAGTCAGAGCCTTCTTCCCTCTTAGGCCATCAGGCTGCAATCCAGAAGTCTTTTAACCCAGCTTTTTGAATGAATGCATGCCCCCATTTTCACAAGAGAGGGGTTGTTTGTTTGTCTTTCTGGGTCCTTGGGTAGATTGCCTCTCTGGCATTTGGGTAATCAGTTTACCCTTTGTATCTTTGAACCTGGACTCTTGAATCAGACATGTCCTTCAACTGCCTCTTTTAACCCTTCATGGCTTTACTGCACCCTATTGTGCATCTTCTTTTGTTTCTCTGGATCCCCTAGATCCTGAGACTTCTGATTCTTCCTGTTTTATCGGACAATCCGACCATCTGTATGCTCCATCGGACAATTGTTTTTGGCTTTTCAACGGTCAAATGTTCGCTGTGATGCTGTCAAACTTTCCGACAACAAATGTCCAATAGAGGATCATCAGATAGTGTGTACACAAGTCCATCAGGCTAAAATCCAAAATTCAAACGAGCATGCGCAGAACCAATACTAAACATCAGAAGTTGCCCGAAGGGTGGCGATAAGAGCTGAAAAACCATGTGGTTTGGTGAATGTTGGTTGAAAAAGTTCTGCCGTGTGTATGCATGCCAAGTTAGTGGCCAACGCCCCTTCGGGCAAAAATCCACAGAAAAGTCTGATGGAAGTCCGATCGTGTGTATTAGGCTTTAGGATGACTGAAATACTATTATGTTCTTACTGGTAAATCTTTTTTTTCCGATGAAGACAGATATCTCCCCTTTTCTGTTATTGACGCTATGTACTGCTTGCTCACAAAACAGAGGCATGCTAGGTAGAGAAAATGTTCTACTGGGGTTAGCTTATAGTGTTTCACTTTGTGAGAGTTCCAGTCTCCTGTTGGCAGCAGTATAACCCGACTGTTTCTGAATTCCCAATTTTCTGTGTCCCTCAATGGACTCCAAAAATAAGATTTTGAGACAAGTACAAACATATTATTTTTTGGAGCCAAAGGAAGGCATGGAGAGAAATTTGTTCAATAATCCTGGCCAAAGTACAAAAATTAGACACAGTTTTAAAGGTGAAATTGATATTTTGGCTGTGTTGAGTTTGTTTCGGAAATCTTACTCAGAGGCTGAATAATGCTTTAACTCCCAGTCTGGCCCAGCCCCGACGATGGATACTTGTTGATTTCTTCCCGCCCTGCTTGGCTACAAGTTTACACTGACCCTTCCTCATTGCTTGGCAGGAAATCAGACACTTTCAAACTTATTTTCACAAATTAAATTAGTCATCTATCAAGCTGTATCATTTTATGATGACTCTGTGCATGTTCAGTAAACCACATATTCTCTGTACAGAATGAATGTTTATAATACATGTGTAGTGTTATAGTTTTTAGGACTCTATCATTCTCTGGATGTTTACAGTACATTGAACAGAAG
Organism: Rana kukunoris; assembly: GCA_029574335.1. NCBI lineage: Eukaryota > Metazoa > Chordata > Amphibia > Anura > Ranidae > Rana > Rana kukunoris. The sequence goes on from CM056055.1 coordinate 37,051,099, forward strand.
CTGTGCGTAAAAATTATCTAAAGGAGTAATGTGTAAAACAGTATGTTTTATGGCTCACATTTCTGTTATGGATTTTGCCTAAAGTGATACATTTTGACTTTTATATGGTAATTTTAACATCAAAATGGTGGCTTCTGATATATACTTCTGAACTATAATGGTTAAATAAGCCCATATTTAAAACTTCAGTGCTAAAATGGAGGCAAGCATACTAAAGCACACACATGTCTTTGGAAATTCCATGACAAGATATGACCTCTCAAAACCCCCAGAGCACCTGGATTTCATGTACGTGGACTTTAGGTTGAATTAGATTTTTATAGTCTCCCACAGTCACAGATAATGAAATGATCTGGAGAAATCAGTGGGGAGAACTTGACAATTGTGTTCAGTAATGGCTGTAGGAAACAGACTTGGAACTCTAGCCATTGGATCTTGCAAGGGAGCCCTGGAGGCATGTAAACAGCTGGCTTTTGCTTTAACAGTAATCGCTTCCACCCAATCCTGTACTTTCCATTTCAGTAAACTTGGCTTTCACAGTTCGCAAGGGGCATATTTACAAATCTCTGGGGAATCCAGTGATATTCACCATGATGCATGTACTGTCGTTCACAATAAAGTCACTATAAATACACCATATTTATACCTTTGAATGTGTTGCTAGTCATTGTTTAAAGCAGTGAATGTGTAGTGAATATTTAAAGTGAAAATGGGGTATTTTCAAATGAACGTAGCATGTTCAAAGTTCTCAATCTTTGATACTAAGGTTTTTTGGAGCATGAGTAAAATGGTGAAACAATGGGAGGGCCTCACCTCGTACCTAGGCCAGCAGCATGGAGCAGACATTTCAAGGTTTTCAGGGATGTGGTGTATAAATGTTCTCCCATGTCCCCTGGCTGTCTGGCAGGAAATTACTAACTACAGTTAGCTTACTTATTGTGATTTGAAGTATTTCTTTAATTAAGTATGATACAATCCCTATGATTTACTTTTAGGCGTTCTTTTCCTAGCTAGCCTTGTTTAGATGTTGGTCAGACATGCAGTGTTGTGGATAGACACTCTCAGCATTAGTTCTGTCTATAAGCATTTAGGTTGAAAACCATAGCATTTGGTTGAAAATATCCAAGAAGCCTAATTGGTAGAGTAATCGTCTAAGGGTGTCTGTTGCTACCCATAGATGTAAATGTTGTAGCCCAATTAAAGTTATTGTAAAGTTTTGTTTAACAAAAAACAAAACATACATGTCATACTTACCTGCTCTGTGCAGTTGGTTTTGCACAGAGCAACCTGGATTCTCCTATTCTCAGGTTCCTCTTTGCTGTTCCTGGCCCCTCCCTCCTATCGAGTGTTTCCACAGTCAGCAGCTTCCAATGGGGGCACTGAAGTCGAGTCACAGCTCTGTGTGCCCATTCACACATGGAGCCCAGAACTGGCCCCACCCCCCCTCTCCCCTGATTGGCTGCCTGACTTTGACAGTTGTGGGAGCCAATGCGCAGCTGCTGTGTCATAACCAATCAGTAGGAGTGTCTCAGGCAGCTTAGACATTTGTGGACATCGTTGGAGAGAGATGGGGCTCAGGTAAGTAATTAGGGAGGTGCTGAGGTGGGGCTGCTACACACAAAAGTTTTTTTTTTACCTTAATGCATAAAATACATTAAGATAAAAAAAACAAAAAAATAACCCTTCTGCCTTTACAACTCCTTTAATCTGAAAGCTCCCAGATTGAGAAATAAATCTCAAGCCTTTGAATTCATAATCTTTGCTGCTAGTATTGCCATGGTACTGTAGCATGCATACCAGAAGGAAGTGAAACCTAAAGTTGACACTTTCAAAATATACAAAGAGAAATACCTGCTATTCCCTATTCAACATGCACAACTTTATATCTGCTACGTCTTAATGAGTCCTCTTTGCAACGGCTGCCATTTACATTTATAATTTAAAAGAACGCAGACAACGTAACTAAAATTCTCCAGCGGGAATCAAATTTCTTATATGATTTTCAATACATTTGAAGACAAATGTGAAAATAAACTTTAGGTATACATCAGGGCACCACATACAGGCCAACTTATGGTGCTGTAGTTGTTCCATCTTTCTGTGTACCTACACATCAGCCGTATTCTTGACAAAGGCCGGCAGCGGCAAGAGGTCCTCGGAGAAAAATAAATAGAGATAAAAGGCAGAATATTGGAGGAAAAACAGACCCCAGCAGCAGAAGACAAACACTCTAATCAAGTAAAATAAACAGTCTTTCCTATTCCGTATTCAGCTGAAATTATCCGCCAATGCAATAGATAAATTAGACAGATGGGAGTTCTATGGTCCTGGGCTTTTAAATGCTTCTTTCTTCAAGTATGTGCTATGATGATTGCATATTCTTTCATTTGACACATCACAAGAAATCACCCAGTTCCGAGTCTTTTAAAAGGAGACTGCTCACTGATGATGTAATGTTGATGTAGCGCAGGCTCTTTGTCATATGAACAGCCCTGTGAATAATGGGACATGCGTCACCTATTTCTGGCCTTTTTCTAGTCTCCTCTAAAATGGTCCTTCATTGCTAGACAATGTATTTCTTCTTAAAATTTCAGATCAGCATTAAAAATTATGAATTAATAAAGTGTACTTTTTTAACATTTTTAAAAGCTGAGGTTTTATTATTATTATTTTTATATATATATATATTTTTTTTACTGCAGCTGCAGTCACATAACTCACCTGTAATGAACTGTTGGGCTGATTTACCAAAGGCAAATAGACTGTGCACTTTGCAAAGTGCAGTTGAATTCTGCAAGTGCAGTTGCTCCATGACTTAGTAAATGAGCTCTGCTGACTTCCATCATCGAATTACGTGTAGCAAAAATGCTTTTTTTTTTGTATTTCCTTCCATGTTATTGGGTGTTCTTTGCAAAGTGAAGCGTCATTTACTAAGCTCTGAAGCACCTGCACTTGCAGAGTGCACAGACTATTTGTCTTTAGTAAATCAACCCCTATGTCTCACATCCTGCAGGCTGATGGTTTCTGCTCCCTATTCCATTGATGCCCTCTCCTCTTCACAGTGTTGCATTTGTAGCTGCATGCGTTAATAGTATCAGGTCTAACATCCAGTAGATTGAAAAAAAGGTTGGGGGGGTCCTCTTGCTCCTCCTCTCCTCTATTAACAAACATCCTTACAAAAGCAGTTTTCACAGAATGTAACACTTTCTAGGAATAGTTAGAGGATTATGTCATTCATTTGCCCCTTCCCTATTCGCAGGATGTGTCAAGCCCAGTACACATGGGTCGAATGTCGGGAGTCAGCGTTCGGTTAGTCTGTAGGACAGAAGCTGACCGTTTAGATGTGCATGCTTGAAAACCAGCAGCCGACCGACTCCCGATCAGCCCTCTCAGCCAATGGCAGAGAGTGCTGACTGGAGTGTTCTGGCAGGGGGGCTGTCCCCTTGTCTAAACAGGACAGCTCAGCGAGTGAGATCGCTGAACTAACTTTACATGGTTAGTACAGAGCTCCGACCGGAGCTGTCAGTTTTTTGTCGCTGGGTTGCACAAAAACAACTGTCAGTGTGTACGCAGTTTTACTTTCTGTAAAAGCAATGCAGAATTCGTAGAGGAGGGGGGAACCATAGGCCTTCGGGATGCAGCTTAACCTAAATTATGTATATGGGTATCAAATAGGTTTCATATCAACATTTAATTTTGCAGATATGTTTTATGTTGAAATTCAGTTTAGTAAAATAACTAATTTGATTATTTTTATAGATATATCTATCTCTCTCTTTCTCTCTCTCTCTCTCTCTCTCTCTCTCTCTCTCTCTCTCTCTCTCTCTATATATATATAAATATATATATATATATATATATATATATATATATATATATACACACAAAATAAGTACGCTTATTAGTTATAAAGGTGTTGCCAAACAAGTGCCACATAAACTAGGAGTTAGGCTTTCCATAGACATGTAAGGGCAGACAGATGTGCATGCAAAATCCTATTACCCTCAGGTACGGAACAAACAAGTTGTTGCTTCAAGCAGCAGTTCCCTTTGGTATAATGCTTCATTCGTGCAGACAGAACAAAAAGATGGGAGGACAGAACAAAAGAATTACACTGGCTGCCACCACCACATATTACAGGTGGAAATGGTGGCAATTAAGACATTTATTTCAACTTACCTTGTCAACTGTTCCCCCAAGGACACATCACAGTGATGTACATGTATGTTTTCTATGCACGTAGGAGCCTTGCCTATCCTGTTGATTGCTACTGTATATCACCGATGTCTTGATATCAGTTTCCTGTAATTCCCAGTACAGCAGCACTTTAAGTGGGAGAGAGAGAACATGGGGTCCAGTTGCTTTACACAAACATGCTTATAGCAGGAACGAACACATGGATCACTTAATTAATATTAGTTGGATCCTCATTGTCCAGTCATAGGCTTGAGGAGGTACTAAACCAGGCTGTATTGGTTAGCTAAATGGTTGACTGCATGGAGGTCAGGGACTTTGCTGTATTGCCTGGCAAGGTAATTGGATCACAAGGGTGGCAACATTATAATTTTTTAAACAGATACTAAAGTATACATTTTTACTTATACTATTTAGCTATATAGCTTTTTGACCTGGAGTTAAAGTCCTTCTAAACCTTCTTTTTTTTATTTTTAATAATCAACTTGTCATACTTACTGTACCTGCTCTGTACAATGGTGCGTTTGGCTCCTCCTCTTCGGCAAGTGCCCCCATAGCAAGCGGTTTGTACAATCCCAATGACTCCTGCTGCTACCTCCCTGTCCTGTGAAGGAGCGGAGACACAATGGGCACAATGTTGTATTGAGATTGGGCTCAGATAAGTATTAGGGGGACGGAGGTTAATTAAAAAAAGGTTTTTACCTTAATTCAAAGAATGCATTAAGGTGAACAAAATAAAACTTAAAGCATTTAGAACCACTTTAAGCTTCAGATATACAGTATTTAAGACAATTTTGTGGTTGCTCCAGTCTAATGTAACACATAAATTAAGTATGTAGATTAGTACATTCAATAACTTGATGTATGTCGTATGAAAAGTACTTCAAAATCCTATTTGCTTTTAACATTCGATTTTGAAATAAATTGACTTTTCCCCACAAAATATACTGTGAAGCCCCGTACACACGGCCGAGGTTCTCGCCAGAAACCAGCGAGAACCTCGCTGGGAGCTGCATTCCATCGAGAACCTCGGCCGTGTGTACGCTCTCTGCGAGCCCCGCCGTCGGGATGAATGGCTGGTTGCCATTCCCGACGGGTGGCTCGCAGATTCTGACGGCCGGCAGAGAACCTCGACGGGCGGAACGATGTGTTCTGCCCGTCGAGGTTCTCTGCCGTGTGTACATTCTCCATTCTGCTCCATCACATTTTCTTGTCACTGTGATTGAAAATGAATGTTGATTTGACCCAAATAAAGATAAGAAATCAAATAAACTTTCTCAAAACTAAAAAAAATTAACACAATTTTACTAGTGCATGGCCAACCTAAAACAGTAACACCAATTTCCAAAAAGAAAAAAAATACTACTGCTCCATAATAAAAATCCAGATTGGTCCAGTGCAATACATTTTAATGCACACCCCTGTCCCCCCAAAATGAAAAACATGTTCTCGAGTTGCTTGTTTTGAGATAAAAACTAGCTATGAATAAGCACTGTATGATAGTGTGAAACACGTCAGTTTTTCTCCTGATTTTTTGCTGTGATATGTTCATGTTGTGACCAGTTTTATTAAAAGGAACCATTTTTTTGGAGTGCGGCCGTCCCGGTTTTTCTCTATACATTTTTGCATTTTATTTTTGTTTGCAGCATTGATCTGATGCACCCCCCCCCCCCCCCGCTCACTGGAGCACTGAGCTGTTGAGGGGGGCAAGAATGGCCCATTTAGGCTCTCAGTGGCTAGCTAAGAGGTTGAGTCAGGTGTTGGTCCAGGCATGTGGGCGGATTCTGACTTCATTGTTGCGATCCTCCCCGAGCCTGGACCAGCTCTGTGACATTGGCTGACATTGCCTTCTGCCTACTGTCAGCTGAAAAAGGGTCACAGGAGTGCAGAACAAACTGCACTCCTGTGATCCCCAGAAGTACCGCCAAACAAGCTTTGGCTGTACTTATCCTTTAAATACTTGGCAAAACTTCCATATGGGAAGATCCCCATCAATTTGCAGCAGGAAAATGTAGGCTTCTTTTGGGGGATTTACTAAACCCTATTAAAAAAAGCCTGGCAGGGGAGAAATATTGGCTATAATATTGTAAGAGAAATGTCAGAACTGGCCTGAGCAGCTAGGGGTTAAAGTAGAAGACCCTATCTGGATAACATTCAGTTTGCTAATAAAGTGCTATGCATTATCACCAATTTCTGTGCTTTCATATAGTACTGTTTCCACCCTTTGTTTAATAAATGTTGCTGATCTCGTCCAGCCACTTTAAGCAACTTCCTGTCTACATGCACTCACTCCAGCATTGACTGCATACGCATCATTGTTCTGGACTGCCTTTCTGATGACAATGATGGACTATGCATGATAAATTTGTTTTGGCATGGCCATTTATAGTCTCTGCCATGGTGTGACAGGAGCAACACAGGAGCACAGTTAGGCCTTGTACACACGATGGGATTTATCCGCTGTAAACGGTCCCGGGACCGTTTACAGCGCATATTTACTCCGGGATGTCTTGATCTGATGGCTGTACACACCATCGGATCAAATTCCCCGCCGGCAGACAGCGCGGTGACGTTGACGCCGCCACGTCACCGCACCAGGAAGTAAACACTTCCGCGCGCATGCGTCGGATCCATTCACAGGATACGACACATGTGCGGGCAGATATGTCCGCTGGTTTGCCGTACTAACCAGCGGACATATCTGACGGGCAGTTATCCGGCGGAAAAATTTCAAAGCATGCTTTGAAATTTTTCCGCCGGAGGAATCGGCCAGAACGGTCCGTTTGCCCCTACACATGAGCGGATTTTTTGGCTGAAATGGTCCGTCGGACCATGTTCAGCGGATTTATTCCCTCGTGTGTACAAGGCCTTAGAAGACATGAACAGAACATTGCCACCAGGAAGTGCCTTAACAAGTACATCCATGGGAGCATCACTGGCTATTATCTTAATGAAACTTACAGATTTAAAAAGATTTAAAACTTTTGAAATGACATGTAAAAGCTTCTGTGAGATTTTAAAGATTTTAGATATGCTTTAATGGTTGGAAAAGACTCACACTGTTGACCCTTTTCTAGCTTTGGTCTCTGCAGAATTTTGATTGTTACAAAGGGGCAAATGCACTTTAGATTATCAGATGGAATATGAGACGAAACAGAAGGTAACGTTGAGGTCAATTTACAGCTGACATCTTTATTCAGACACAAAAACTATTTTACTGGGAAATTCTTTTACTTTTTTACTTTTTTTTTTTTTGTTCAAAGAACACTAACACAAAGTGAACACTAACTCATAGGAGATTGGAATGTTTCCATTAAATGATGAGCAACCATACTCAGTGAAAGACACCCCAAAAGTCTCTTATTTCAGTGGCACCAGGAATGTTGGCCACAAATTGAACTGCTAAATAAACTGATTTGGACTCTGGGATTGCAGCACCTCTAATGGGCAGGCTGCTTCTCTCTTTAAAACCACATGTATATTTTCACTGCAGCTAAATGTATACACTTTGCTTCCACTCTCTTAAAAAGTTTAAGAGGAATGGTCATTTTCACCAAGCTGAAGCTTAAAATCAGATAGGACTATAATGGCGTCTATTATGTGTCTGAAATCTCTTCATGCTGTGTTCTCCTCTGTGTATATTTCTAATCAAATGTCAGTGTGTAAGCTGAAAACATTATCTTACTAGTCATGTATTGTTCATGCCCCTTATTTTTTAATAATTGTTTGCTTCAAATGATAAAATTATTATTATTATTTTTTTAGAAAGAATACATTCTTGGTCAGGGATAAAGGGGCAGCAATTCTGTAATGCTAAAGTTGTGCCTTTTAAAAAAAAATATATAATAATTGATAAATGGTGTCAGTAACAAAAAATTACAATAATATATGTGTGTGTGTGTGTGTGTATGTATATATATATATATATATATATATATATATACACACACACACATGGATCACCTAATATTGAGTAGGTCCCTCTTTTGATGCCTAAACAACCCCTTTTGCTGGCAAACAGTTGTGACCCATCTGGGCATGGACCTTTGAAGGTACGCTGTAGTATCTGGTACCAAGCTGTTAGTAGCAGATCCTTGCAAGTTGCAAGGTGGGGTCTACCTGAATACAATTTGTTTTTTTAGCACTTCTCACAGATGCTTAATTGGATTGATATCTGGAGGAAAGTCAACAACTTGAACTCATAGTTGTGTTCCCCAAATCATTCTTGAACCATTTATGCAGTGTGTCAGAGCACATTATCCTGCTAAAAAAATGCCACTACCATCAGGGAATAGTGTTTCAGCAACAATGTTTACATAGGTGATATGTGTCATTATCATGAATAGCAGAATCCACGGGTTCCCATTAGTACATTGCTGAAACATCACACTGCCTCTTATACTGCACCTTGGTGCCATCTCTTTCCCAAGTAAGCAATGCACACACACCCAACTATCCACATGAAGTAAAATAAATCATAATTCACCAGACCAGGCCACCTTCTTCCATTGCTCAGTGGTCCAGTTGTGAGGCGCATGTGCCAAAGGTAGGCAGCACTTTTGGCTGTGGACACAGACCATTATGAGCTATACAGCTTGATACACAACAAATTTTGATGCCCAGGGACAACATGTTTATAGCACAACTGGCAACTAAAGAGTTTGTACACTCTGCATCGGTACCCCTAAAACTGACCCTTGGAAGACTAGTCAGACAGTTATTCTACTCTGCTAGTGTGTTAGTTTTAGGTGCACAGAGGCAAAGTAAGAAGACTGTAAGTACAGTATACACTATTCCACTAATGAAAATGCATAGGTCTAGCAAGGGCAGCTTCAACAAAGATTGAGCTGGATGGTACTGGTAGACTGGGTGGAAGATCTGGAATCTAATCACAATTTATTGGAAATGAGGCATCATGGTTTGTGGACATGAGTACTTGCCATAGTAGCCTTGGCCCTTGAAGGTTATATCTGTGTAATCTGTGCAGACATCTGGCCTTGAGTTGATGTAATCAGAAACATGCCCATGTTGCCCAAAACATATCCACATTAAGCCAAAATCCAGTTGTCTTTATTAACACAGATTAACAAAAATTATGAGACTTTTCTTTCTACCTACTTTTAGTCTAATGTTTTCCTCTTTTTCTTAGACTTACGAAGGACCAGAATAAGAAAGTGGCCAATTTGAAGCACAATCAGCAGATAGAGAAGAAAAAAAACACTCAAATAGGAGATGATGGTCGTCGGAGGGATGATAACATACTGGATAACTCCCAACATCTCCAGGTTTGATTATTATATCATGATATTCTTAAAAATTCATGCTAATTGCTCTTTGGCTTCTTTACTTCACTAAACCCCACTTTTGCTATAAATCTGTAACAAATCTCCCCAATATTTGAATGGATCTGAACTAAAAAAAAGTAAAAATTTGCTTTTTTACAAGGAACACCTACAAGGAACACCTCAAAATGTTAGTTACGTCTAAGCAGTACTCTTGACTTAAGTTCATCCTGAAAAACTAGTTTACTTCCTCTGCCTAGGCATTCTTGTGTCTTGAACCTCACAGCTGTATATCTGCACTGTGAATATAAGTTACTGCTGCCTACAACTGCTAGTTTCACAATATTTGGAGGGGGATTTAGTGTGAGATTAAGTGATGTCAGTACTGTGCTGCTTACCGAAGTGAAAGCTGTACCCGAGGATCTGCAGATGTGGTAAGTCAATCAGTAATTTATCAACTGCACAAATTTAACCCATTGGCACACATATTTTATAACCACAATTTTCCTCCAGGTATAGATATTAGGGCATTTAAATGGTGGAGAGACAAATGTCTGTACCACATCAGTCACTTTTTCACACACCATGGACCATTCACCCTATCTCATTGCTGTTCAGTTTTAAAGAAGCCCTCTTCTGAGAAATTCATTTTTTTTTTCAAATATCTCTCTTTTTACGATCTATCTGGAGAAGAGTGCAAAATTAGACTCACTTCTGCATCGAAAACCAAGTCACTTTCGGGTTCCAGCCAAAGCTTAATTGAAAAAGCCAACGTTAGAAGCTGAAAATGAAGAAATTAGTCTGATTTTGTACTCTCCGGCTTTAGTAAATAAATCCCTAAGTGACATTTTGGTCTGCTACTTTTTTCCTTTACAATAGGCATGAATCACTTTTTCCAATTGTTCCTGACACCAAGAGATAAATAGTGACAGGAGAGGGACCTCCAGGTTGACAGCCTCAGCTTTGTTCCTGTGAGCTGTGTGAAGAGTGGCATGTCTCTTCCCTCCAATCAGCTTTCAGAGCACTCCCTCACTGAGCTGTGCAGAGTGTAACTCCAGCTCTCCACCCCCTTTTTTTCTAAACTCTCAGACAAGCTTATAAATTCAGGGCTAGTCCGAATGTAGAGAAGAGAAGACAGCACAGCACATAGACAGATAAAAATGTTGTAGGAGGATTTGTTTTATCTCTGTGTATCTCCTCAGAATAGACCCATCAGTGGGTATATGTAAGGGTTTACAACCACTTTAACGCCGATATACGTCGGCAGAATGGCACGGCTGGGCACATCCACGTACAGGGAAGTGGCCCTATAAGCCCAACTGTGGGGTCGCGTTGCCACCGCCGGCGAGCGCACGCGACCCAGTCCGAAGCCCTGTGACTGCGGCCACGGGACCCGCAGACCCGATCGCTGCTGGTGTCCCGCAATGGGTCCTCCGGAGCTGAAGAAAGGGGAGAGGTGTGTGTAAACACACCTTCCCCGTTCTTCACTGTGGCAGAGTCATTGATCGTGTGTTGCCTAATATAGGGAAACACGATCAATGACGTCACACGTGCAGCCCCACCCCCCTACAGTTAGAAACACAAATGAGGTCACACGTAACCCCTTCAGCGCCCCCTAGTGGTTAACTCCCAAACTACAATTGTCATTTTCACAGTAAACAATGCATTTTTATAGCATTTTTTGCTGTGAAAATGACAATGGTCTCAAAAATGTGTCAAAATTGTCCGATGTGTCCACCATAATGCCGCAGTCACGAAAAAAATCGCTGATTGCAATGCAATAAAACTATCTCACTATTTTGTAAATGCTATAAATTTTGCACAAACCAATCGATAAACGCTTATTGCGATTTTTTTTACCAAAGAAAGGTAGAAGAATATGTATCGGCCTAAACTGAGATTTTTTTTTATATCTTTTTGGGGGGTATTTATTATAGCAAAAAGTAAAAAATATTGTTGTTTTTTTTCAAAATTGTCGCTCTATTTTTGTTTATAGCGCAAAAAATTAAAACCGTAGAGGTGATCAAATACCGCCAAAAGAAAGCTCTATTTGTGGGATAAAATGGACGCCAATTTTGTTTGGAAGCATAGTTGTGTGACCGCACAATTGTCAGTTAAAGCGTCGCAGTGCCGAATCGCAAAAACTGGCCAAAGGTCCGGGTCTTAAGTGGTTAAATGTGGCATTAGGCTTTAAATATGTCTACCCAGGACAATACACTAAGGCTGCGTACACACGATCAAATTTATCTGCTGAAACTGGTCCGACGGACCGTTTCAGCAGACATCTCCGATCGTGTGTACGCGGGCTAGCGGACATGTTTTCCCAGCGGACAAATTTCAAAGCATGCTTTGAAATTTGTCCGCCGGAGACATGTCCGTCGGACATGTCCGCTGGTTAGTACACTAACCAGCGGACAGAAATCTCTGCGCATGCGTCAAATGGATTCGACGCATGCGTGGAAGTATTTTACTTCCTGCAGTGGTGACGTGGCGGCGTCAACGTCACCGCCACGTCACCGCAACCTCAGCCCGAGGGGATTTTCGTCCAATGGTGTGTACACGCGATCGGACCAAAATCCGATGAGACATGTCCGCTGCAAACGGTCCGTCGGACATGTTTGAGCAGACATGTCTCATCGTGTATACGCGGCCTAACAATTTGCAGAATGCAGGCCTGTTTTTCAGAATGCTGCAATGCAGAGGACTATTGTGTATCTTTATCCTGTAGAAAAGCAATAGGTTTTGTCTATACATTTTGGGTGGCCAACTGCTTGGTTGAAAAAAATAATTTTAGTAGTCAGTGTTAGGACTTCACAGCCTAATTTAAAAAACGAGACTGTTTAAATGTATTGTGAATATGGATTACAGGAAATTATGAATATAGTCCTCACAATACGACTAGTGAAATGCAAGGAAAGTTTGGGTTTTTACATGAACATTTACACTTAAACTAATTGGAAGATTTTACATTTGTCTTAAGTTCTTTTCTTTTCATAAAGTATTTCATTGCACAATGCAGCTATTGATTGTGTGATTGTGATGAATGTAATCAATAACATTTCTGAGCATTCCTTAAAATAATAGCTTTGGTTTTATCTAGCTCCATATTTATTGAATCTTGAGTGAACTTTTCCTGCTTTGGTATTATGGGATATTCACATTGAACTGAACTTCATTCTATACTCCCAGTAGTACAAACATCTTTTGTTTTGAAATACAGTATCATTGAATGTCTATTTGATTTATGTTATAGATGTCTCTAGTTGCTGTCTGCCCGCTCATCACCGATTGCTGTACAGTGTAATTGTGACAGTGGTAATCATTATGTTCCAGCATGACACAATAATCATCCTTAGATATGTGTGACATTGTCCCATATTATAATTATACATTGTGGTGTAATTATCTCACTTCTTATAAAAGCAAGGCTCCCAACGAAAGGAAGTCACATAATTGATGTTATTCTTCAGTGACATCCAGAGTTAGATATTACATTTCATCCTGCAATTGTTACTAGGAACTGACCCACAGAGAGGTGACAACAGTAAAATGTTTACATGTGATTATATTACAGCTGATGAGATACTGAATATTGTGGTTGGGATTTAGGTTTATCTTCATTGCATTGTATATATTGGCCTTTCCTGACATCTTGCAGACAGCAGTCACTTGTATACTCCATAGCAATCACAATTACATCTGTATGGTGGTAATTAACCACTTTAATACCAGCCACTTACACCCCCTTCCTGCCCAAGCCAATTTTCAGCTTTCATCGCTGTCACAATTTGAATGACAATTGCGCGGTCATGCTACACTGTACCCAAACACATTTTTTTATCATTTTGTTCCCACCAATAGAATTTTTTGGTGGTATTTTATTACTGCTGGGGTTTCTATTATTTGCACAACAAATAAAAAAAAAATACAGATTTTTTTTTAAGTTTTCTTTGTTTCTGTTATAACATTTTGTAAATAAGTAAGTTTTCTCCTTCAATGATAGACACTGATATGGCTGCACTGATTAGGCAGCACTAATTAGGTGGCACCAATGAGGTGACACTGATGGGCAGCACTGATAGGTGGCACTGGTATGCGACACTGATGGGCACTCATAGGCGGCACTAATGGATACTTATGGTTGGCACTGATAGGTGGCATGGATGGACACTGATGGGTGGCACTGATGACACTGATGGGTGACATTGCTGGGCATCACTGCTCTGGCAGGCATCCATAATGGTGCTAGTCAATGCCCATTTGTGGGCACTAATTGGCATATATTGGGCATATATTGCCATTACACGTGGCCATGGCCATGTGTCCAATCACAGCCAGTCACATGTAAACACGGAGATGCCAGTAATTGTCTCTCCTCAACTCACACTGACAGAGTGTGTGGTGAAGAGAACCAATCAGCGTCATCTCTACACAGGGGACGTCTAGGATTGTAAAACAGTGTCAGTAATCCAATTTTTTGTGTGAATTTAGCCTAACAGTTGCAATAATTATGGCTTTAAGTCCTAGTCCAGACCCCAGCCTGTTATTCTTAAGTTTCATACACACGCTGGGTTGAACGAAAAAACAAAACAGACAACTCAGGTCAGAGCCCCTGTACTAACAATCCAACATTAGTACAGTGATCTCCCCCACTGTGCTACGGTGTTCAGACAGGGGATGGCCCCCGCCAGAATACTCCGATCAGTGCTCTTAGCCATTGGCTTTTCCGGTCATTAACCCTTCTGTCAGACCGTCTGCCGTACACACGGGTCAAATGTCGGCCGGTTTCTATTGAACCAGCTGATGCTGCCCGACATTCGACCCATGTGTACTAGGCTTTGGTGAATTTTCCAGGCAATTATTATTCGCTCTAACCCTGAGTTAACTAACGCTGGATTGCGTTGTCTACTCAGTGAATCTTAAGCCTCGTACACACGGTCGGACTTCAAACAAACTTTTCCGTGGATTTTTGTCCGAAGGGAGTTGGCCGGACACACCCATTGTATACACACACTCGGACTTTTCTGCAAAGTTTCCTAAAACTTTGCCAACATCACATGGTTTTTCTGCTATTTTCTGCTCTTTACCGCCACCCTTTGGTCAACTTCTGCTATTGTTGGTTTATTTTAACATTCTAGGTTCTGGGCATGCGTATTTGCACTTTGGACAAAAGTCCGATGGATTTCTGTACACACCATAGGACTTTGCACCATCAGACTTTTGTTGCCAAAAAGTTTGTCCATTTGCAGAGCGAACTTTTGCCCAGATTTTTTGAAAACGTGCTCATTTTGAAGTTTGTTGGCAAAAAGTCTGACGTGTGTATGGGGCTTTAGTTGCACATTGTTTTTACAGCTACAATTGTTAGTGCAGTGGCGGTGATTTTGATTATGCATCAATAGAAGACTTCCAGCTAACATCTAGTTTACAATTATTATTACTTTTTTGTTTATTTTCACTTTTTGATACATTTCCTTTGCGTGTAAAAAAATACATATTTTCTGTTGTACGTTTTTTGACAGCAGTGATACAAGTGTCTTATATGAGTTGCCATGGAATGCGACTTTTACTGGAAACCACATCAAAGATTCACCATACAGGATTTTTGCACTATTCTGTACTTGCAATGTACCAAAATGCATACACAAGATCTACCTTACCTCTCATCTGCTTTTAAAATAAATGCTTGATCAATAAACTTGCAGTTACCCTATAAAAAGTCAGCTATGTGCAGTATTGAAATTTCAATAGTTCAATCCAGGGCTTTTTTTCATCAGGAACGTGTGGGAACACAGTTCCGGCACCTCCAGCTCTAAATGTATGCAATGGTGCTCTGAGGTGGTTAGGGAATGGAACCAGGGAATGGTGCTCGGAGGTGGGTAGTGGGTGGAACCAAGGTATGGTGCTCGGAGGTGGGTAGTGGGTGGAACCAAGGAATAGTGCTCGGAGGTGAGCAGGGGGTGGAACCAAAGAATAGTGCTTGGAGGTGGGTAGAGGGTGGAACCAAGGCATGATGCCCAGGGGTGGGTAGGGAGTGGAACCAAGGAATGGTATTCAGAGGTGGGTAGGGGTGAAACCAAGGAAAGGCGCTTGGAGGTGGGTAGGGGTGAACACAAGAGGTGACTCAGAAGGAGGGAGTTCCTGCACCTATTCTCTGAGAAAAAAAAACCTGGTTCAATCTAACTGATTAACCTAAGTCTGATTTAGTTTAGCTTTTATTCACTGCTTCCCATTCCATTTTTTCATGCACTTTGACAAAAAAAGGCCTAATGTAGTTTAGCTAACACAATTTCCCTCTCATTTTAGGCAGCTTTAGATTTGGAACAAAAATTTGTCATGTTGTATAATATAAATAAGCACATACATTTATCCCATATCCATTAATGTCTGAAACTCATTTAAAGAGCCTAACTCTCATAAAGCAGCTGTTTGGTTAGTTAATGGACATTGTGGGAGACACTATTTGACTTTTTTCAGGCTGAGAAAAATAGCATTTTGGTCTCTATTTGATTTATTTGTCAATGTTTTCTTTTCCTAGCACATTCATTAATAATAATCGTGATTGTGAGTCATGACCCCCTTCGTGTTTTACACGCTACGAGACCTTTCATGCTTTATGTGAAGACATTATTTGTCTAATGGAAAAATGTGGAACATGTTTGATCAGTAAATTTGCATTGAGTTTGTGACCGACAGAAATATTTTTATGATGTTTGACACACTTGAGTACCATACTGTACAGCCGGTGAATAGTTTCCATGTAATCACCCTTTTTTTCTTGCATTACCTGTTTTACGTGTGTTTGAGTAGCAAATTTACAAATCAATGCTGCCTATGTCACCTACGTTTTTTCCCTAGTTACTGCCTAGAAGTATGACATTCTAGGGGCCAAAGGAGCTTTTGTGCTTACAGGATAGTGGAAAACCCCTTTAACATTGAGCTTTCATCATAAAATTAAACAAACTTCTTGACAGGTGTATACACATACATACTTATATTGTCCAAGTGTACATGTTTATGCCTTGAGTAGACAGCAGCATAATTTGGGTGAAAAACAGCAATTGACTAGGGTTTATCTAATCTAACTTTCCAGTAAATCATTAGCTAAGATGTCTTAAGGGCATAGTGGCATGGTGACTGTCACCCAGCTTGTTCACAAACCTTCGGCTTTAGGCTTCCATACAAATAGAATTCTTTCATAGAAAAGAGATTTATCTCCAAACACTCATGCCGCGTACACACGGTCGTTTTTTGCGATGAAAAAAAACGACGTTTTTTGTGAAGTAAAAAACGAAGTTTTTGAAACGTCACTTTCAAAGACGATGTTGCATACACACCATCGTTTTTTTCACAAAAAACGAGGTTACGTTCACCACACTTTTCCATTGAAGCTCGCTTCATAACTAGCTTCTGGGCATGCGCGGGTTGAAAAACGTCGTTTTAAACTACGTTTTTGCTACACACGGTGACTTTTTGTGAAACAAAAAACGACGTTTTGAAAAACGACACAAAAAATTCAAGCATGTTGGAATTTTTTTTTGGTCGTTTTTTTTAAGACAAAAAACGACGTTTTGCCCACACACGATCAATTTAAATGACGTTTTAAAAAACGACGTTTTTTTTCATCGCAAAAAACGACCGCGTGTACGCGGCATTAAACAGAGTTTTTGCACAAAAAAGCTATGGAATGTAGTTGGTATGTCCTTGAAAGATAAGGCACCTGGGGATTATTGTGGTGCCAAAGCAACACAAAATTACAATATGTATTACATTATATGTCAGACAAATCACATAAGTAATAATCAATACAAGGAAGCATATAACATATACAGATGGCCCAGATCGTGAAGGCCTGTTATGGTGACAGATCCAATCTTCCCTACATGTTTCGCTGAAACATCAGCTTCTTCAGGGGATTAGGCCATAACCAATATAGCATGTATTGCTCTAAAAAAGAGAAATATAGCAAAAAATACATATAATCAGAAAATGCAGAAAATAAACTACACACATTGCACAATATCAAAAATGGGACAACAGGGCACCCAGGATACCAAAAAAAAAAAACACCCAACAATTTGTGGGAATCAACCACTTCATGCCCCACAATACAATCCCCTAAACCTACCCCAATGCTCCCAAATGGCGGGATCCAATCAGGGCAGCAAACTCAGAGAGGGCAAACCAAGCTGCTGTAGTGTGGCTGCAGAGGGCAACAAAGGGGAACCACTAAAAACTAGAAAAAAATAAATACATATATATTAGAGTAGGAACAATAAGCTCTATTTGAGCCCATATATGTCCCAAGCTAAAAGGGGCTAGCATATCCTGAATACATACCAAAGAATCAGCGATAATAAAAATAAAAATAGGGATAGCCTGAAACATCCGATCACATATATAAGAGCTTATGCGTAGAAGCTTGAAATTAATTAACTATAAAAGAATCAGATAAGATAGAATAGTGACAAATCACCCTGGGACTGCATTATAGAGGCAGAAAATAGTAAAAAGAAATCATTAGAATAGATAAAAATGATTATAGCTTACTTAGAAAGCAGATAAGATGCTATCCTAGGTTTTCAATATAGACTGCACATATGCAGAGAATGGTGCATAGAATGTAAACCAACACCGGATGTAAAAAATAAAAAAAAGCCAACACATCAATGCCAGGAGAAGTCCTATGAGGCGTTTGATGGTGTGTACGGCCCATCAGACCGTTGTCCGTCAGACCAAAGTTTTAAAACATGCTTTAAAACCTGTCTGACGGAACCTGTCCGTCGGACAGGTTTGATGGTTAGTACACAAAAGCGTGGACCAAAAACCCGCGCATGCTCAGAATCAAGTCGACGCATGCTTGGAAGCATTGAACTTTGTTTTTTCATCACGTTGTTGTGTTCTACGTCACCATGTTCTGGTCTGATCGGATTTTGGTCTGATGGTGTGTACGCACATCAGACCATCAGACAAATTCAGAGTTGTCTGATGAAAACAGTCCGTCAGACAAGTCTTATCAGACATGTCTGATCGTGTATACAAGGCCTCAGAGACAGCAGGAAATAAAACTCCATTCAAAAACAGGGTGGGAATCTGGGGGAAGTGGAGGGAATCCCCAGTCATTATCAATACCTTATGTGGAAGAATACAGAGCATCCAGCGCCCCTTGGTAACAGCTAAGATCAGCTGAAAACGTCTACCTTTATAGCCCCCCAACGTGGTCTGCGCGTGACGTCACCAACCGGGAGCGGACAACAAACGCAAAAGAGTTTTTGCACAATGCTGACAAATCTCTAAATAAACTTGCTCAAAGTTGCCTCAACAGTTCTACATCAAGCAATTCTCAAATCTGCAGTGTCTTTTTCAAAGATCAAGACATATACCATTAGGCTGAAAACTAGACTCTTATTCAGGACACTCATGAGGTAACCATTTTAAAATGAACAGTACAGCACAATTTTTTTCTAGAATGTGTCCATGTAAAAATCAGTCTTGAAACCATCTTCTGATCTTTATTCAGCGCTGGTCTCTGCTATACACACCTGTCCTTACTAGCAGACTTTAAAGCCAGGTGTAATCTTTTAACAGATTTGTCTTTTTTCTCATGCCCTAAATAAAAACCTGTATGTCTCAGTTTAGTCCGGCTGGCCATACCTTAGATTGTTTTTCAGACTGTGCTACTCAGGGCTGTACTGTTGGTGATCTATAATTTGATAGTCATTTGTTGAGTCCGGACTTGTTTTTAGCATTTGACAATGTTCTCCATTTTAGTGGTGGAGGTTTGATTGCATTTAGCATGTCAAATGCTTTTGATGTTCTTAATTACGCATTAATCTGTTTTGATACCACTTGAGGCTGCATTTGGTACCTTCTTTTTTCTGGGGGACTGTTACCTCTTTTTTGATATGCAGTGGTGGCTGGTGCTCTATTTTTTTGGGGGTGCGGAAAACAACCCGCCCGCTCCCTCGCTCGTCCGCTCACCCGCCAGCACCACACTTACCCCATCCAGGTCACGGGCGGCATCCCCGGTTTCTCCTTCTGACCAATCCAGTTTTAGGACCTACTTCCTGTTCTAATTGGCTGGGAGGAGAAGCAAGAAAACAATAACAAATCAACTTTCACTCATATCACAAGTGGGTGGACTTGGGGTGCAAGCCCAACCTTTTTGATGCCAATTAGAGCCTCAGTCTCTAATCACGTGCCCTTATGGACCAGCCACTGCTTTTCATATGGTTGTTTTAGGTATGCTGGCCCACACCTGACTCGGTGTAATGGTGGAACATGTAAATGTGGTTTCTACCCAATCTTGTGCCTCTTTTTTAGAGACACTTATCTATTTTTGTCCAGGGCTGCACTTATCCTGGAACTATAGGAAAAACATTTTCAGTCCCCCTTAACTTAGTTATATTGCCTAATAATTCTGCCAGTAGGGGCTCGTTTAAAAAAGCAGCAGATGGGGATGTACACATGCTTTGGCTGCATTGATCTGGTTCATGGTCACAGCAAGAATTATACCTACTGTTGTGCCCAGTTGGTAGTTGTTCCCACCAAATGTGACCTATTCACATGTTTTATAAGGGGTTTCATCAGCTGGTGCGGAGGTGACATAACTCCTCCTCACTACCTGTTTAACGCACTTTAAAGAGCCATCCACTTCAGTGAGTGAACGCTAGTGTAAATTAACCCTTACTTTGTTATTTTTCAACTTCTATTAACAGACAAAACTATCCAGCTAAAGTGGCAGTTAGAAGATTGAGACAAACTATTTAACCAGAACAGGTGCTTGCAATAGTCAGCTTTTTTTCATTCAGATAAAACCTTTATTTTAACAAAAAAAAGGTTCTGTGACTGCTTAAAAAGTGTTAGCTACAGTTAGGCTTAAATTTGTTAGTCAACTATGTCAAGTCCATCAAAAATCACTAACCCACCTAACATCACCCTCTCTGCACTTTGACAATGCTGCTTTCAAAGCGTGTCTATGTTGCTCCTCCATAGTACAGTGGAGGAGTGAGCTTGGTTAACCTAAGAAAGAAAGCGTGTCACTCACTAGAATCAGGGGCCTTCAAACTATGGCCCTACAGTTGTTCAGGAACTGCAATTCCCATCATGCTTAGTCATGTCTGTGAATGTAATGCCGCGTATATACACGATCGGTTAAACTGATGAGAACGGTCTGATGGACCGTTTTCATCAGTCCAAACCGAACGTGTGTGAGCGCCATCCGTTATTTAACCATCGGTTAAAAAAAAGGCAACTTGTTTTAAATTTAACCGATGGATTCCTAACCGATAGCAAAAAAACGATCATTAGTAGGCACGACTATCGGTTAAAAATCCATGCATGCTTGGAAGCATTGAACTTCATTTTTTTCAGGACATCGTTGTGTTTTACGTCACTGCGTTCTGACACGATAGTTTTTTTAACCAATGGTGTGTAGGCGCGACGGACCATCAGTCAGCTTCTTGGTTAACCGATGAAAACGGTCCATCAGACCATTCTGGCCGTAGTGTGGAGATCCCTGTGCTAGATCATCAGGTGAACAAAAAGAAAACAAATACAGCCACCAAATCTAAGTATTTGTAAGCTGCAATATCTATCTATCTATATATATATATATATATATATATATATATATATATATATATATAAAAATCTGTTTTTGGATTTAGATATGTTTTAAGCAATAAACAAAAATTGAATGTTACGTTTTTTTTATTAAAATCACAACAACCATATCTGGTCTTTCAGGTTATTGTACTTGCTTGTTCCATTTAGCTTACATAGAACATTTAACTGTTTTGGAACCATGCCACAATTAAATTCTTAACGACAAGGAAATGTACTGCTGTCTCGACTAGCAGAAGACAGACTAATCTTGTCCTAGGTGAGAACACTATGGTGGCCTTGTAATATTGGCTGAACCTAATCCATCCTGTTTAGAGTTACAGCCCAACTATCTGAGCAAGTCCCAGCTGACACGGACATCCAACCACCAATAACCTGGTTTTGATTGGGACCTGTGATTAAGGGATAAATCACACAGGACCTTGGAGCTGCATGGTTAAGTAATTGTTTAGAATTTCACAAAAATGACTGGCAGATTTAGGACACTGTTCTATATAACACCTCTTAATAGTTTCTCATTGAGAAAAAAAAAACGTATTGTGTGGGATAAGGAAACCACCCTGAGTTGTGGTTGAAGGTAAACCACACACACAGAAACCAGCAGTTACATGAATAATATATTATGTTAGTGACAAGATATTGGCCCATTATTTTGGCACCTTAAAATATAGAATTTTAGCATTCCTATACATACTCTACCATAATAGCAGATTTGCAATTGTTCATGGTCCATCCGCTTAGATCAAAGACTGTAAAACTTATGCCATGTTTCATTTAGTATTGCTGGCCACACAGTATTGTTTAGCGGAAACTTTTATACAATTGCTTTATTTTAGGAAACAGATGTGTATTTTGCCATTCCTTGCTGAAAAGGCAGCTGCAGGAGAACACAACACTTTGCAGCCTGGTTTGTTTGTCTTAAAATGGTTAGTAACCTTTTAGTACTGTAGCTCTCCTATGAAAGTTATGTGCCTCAAGGCACAGTGTTTTTTTTATTATTATTTTTAATGTTCACTTCACATTACCCCATTTTTCTTTATGTTACTAGTTAAGGCTGGCTTTGTGTATAGCAAACAGCTACCCACACATTGAGTTTTTTGTCTGTAAGTGCAAAAGACGATTGCTAATCATTGTGCATCCAGAGTGCTTTGTATGCAGAACACATAATATGGAGACGAAAGGCCCCATGACTAAAGTTGGGTTTGCACAATCTGAGTATGGCAAAGGAAAAAGACACATGAATGGAAGACATTGGCGCTGCGAACCCCGAGTGTAAGGTTGAGGAGAAGGAAGGTTTCCCCATGGGGCTTTTAACAGCATAATGATGAGGGTCAGAACATAAATACAACAGTGATTCTGTAAGACATAATTTATAAGACAGTTGTCAAAGGTCACAAAGGTTATTAAAATTGATATTAAGACAACATTGCTGATCACAAAATTCCACAATGGATGAATGCATATAAACAGTGTACACAATATTATTATGTTGCACAATGATTTGACACGATCTGCGTTTCCCGACGCGTTTCAACCTATATAGGTCTCTTCAGGGGGATAGTACATTCTAAAAAATATATACAATACATGCTTTAGAATTCAACATATCATTGGGTGAAACATAAATGTACCAAACACAAGGAACATTTACCGTTACAGACATAGATGGATATTTGTGTGGTCAAGGGTGAAGCAAGCCGTAACACAATCCAAAGGGGGGCTTAATATCAATTTCAATCATTTTAATAACCTTTGTGACCTTTGACAACTGTCTAATAAATGATGTCTTAGGCCTTGTACACACGAGGGAATAAATCCGCTGAAAATGGTCCGACGGACCATTTCAGCCGAAAAATTCCCCTCGTCTGTAGGGGCAAACGGACAGTTTTGGCCGGATTTCTCCAGCGGAAAAGTTTCAAAGCATGCTTTGGAACTTTTCCGCTGGAGAGCTGCCCGTCGGATATGTCCGCTGGTTAGTACGGCAAACCAGCGGACATATCTGCCCGCACATGCGTCGTATCCTGTGAATGGATCCGACGCATGCGTGCGGAAGTGTTTACTTTCTGGTGCGGTGACGTGGCAGTGACGTGGCGGCGTCAACGTCCCCGCCGCGTCACCGCACTGTCCGCCGGCGGGGAATTTGATCCGATGGTGTGTACAGCCATCGGATCAAACAGTCCGGCGGACATATCCGATGGAAACCGCCCGTCGGACAGTTTTCATCGGAAAAATCCCATTGTGTGTTCAAGGCCTCACAGTATCACTGTTGTATTTATGTTCTGACCCTCATCATTATGCTGTTAAAGCCCCATGGGGAAACCTTCCTTCTCTTCAACCGTACAATCTGAGTATTGGCCAGTTCAGCAGGAACTGGTCTCATGCCTGGCTTCTGTCGAATGGGCATGCTGGAAAACCAGCATCCGACCAGCTGCCGATCCAGGCTGGCACCAATGGAGCTGATCAGTGTGTTGTGGGTGGGGAAGGAGTCAGTCCTCTTGTCAGAACACAATAGCACATCAGAGAGATTGCCACACTAATGCTTGCCATACACTATACAAAAATTCGGCCGAAAATCGGTCGATAAGAAAGATCTTTCGTTTTTCGGCCAGTTAATGGGCACAAAATCGAAAATCGTTTGGACGTTTTTGAGCAAAAAAAACGAAGGACAAGTTTGGAATTTTTCTGCTGAACGCACGATAAATTGGAAGGTTAATGTGTTTCCTGTCCGAACTTTCTGCACTAGGTATATGTAAAAAAAAAAAAAAAAAACTTTTTTTTTTTTTATGTCCACTGAACGATTTATCGGTCATTACATGATGGCACTATCGTTTGCACTCACGACAAAACTTTCGTTTTTCGTGGAGTGTACGGCCAGCATTACATTTCTTACATACAGTGACCTCTCAGCTTCTTTTTTATTCAGCCCACTGGATTGAATAAAAAAAAAATGTATTTGTATTTAAAAAATTTCTCAGTAGATATGATCTGCAATATACAGTGCATGACAGAGAGATCAGGGAGATCAGGGAGCGTCAAGCAGTTAAAATTTCCCATTCTGTTTGATTCCACTCATTGTCTCTGGAAATGTTTCGTATTCTGAGCACTGAAGGTACTAAATGTGGAAATGAGGAAACAGAGACATAATATATTTGTATCCCGCAAGGAAGAGTTTAAGGAGAAGATACAAACCTGGGGCGAATTATTAGAATGCTGTAGTTAAAATGGTTGTAAAGCCACTTGTCATGTCACTACTAATCCACTCCGTTAGGTAACAATATGTGCCACTCTGTATGTCCTTTATTTAAAAAAAAGTTGATATCTACGTGACCGTCCACCTTTCTCCTCTCCTGGGTGGACAGCTGCAGCAGGGGGGGCCGAGAACTCCCGCTGTCAGCAGCTCGGAGGTTGCTGGTCACGTGAGCGCTCTGAAATAAGGTAGATATCATTTTAATAAAGGACACACAGTGGACCTAACAGAGTGGATCGTAGGGACATTACACTGTTATTAATGCAGCAGAAGGGTAGGATAGGTAGCAGATAGAGCTGACATGCAGGGAGGGGAGAGGACAGAGGAGAGCTGCGGATAACGGAGGCATGTAAACTGACCACAGTGTTAGGGCTCAGCATCGATGATAAACCACTGCAGATGGGCATTGTGCTGGATTGAAAGAGGAGCCAGGTAAATATTTAAGGGGGGGGGGGGCTGAGAGGTGCTGAGAATGCATTAATGTAAAAAACGTTCTGCCTTTGGAACCATTTACCTGTCTTGTTTGGTTAACAGTAGTTCTTTCATTTCACTAATTTAAATAACTAGATATCCATTCCCATACTAAGGAAACATGTGTTGATTTACCACGTCACAGGGTTACTGTATGTGGTGCATTTACCAGATGTCTATGCATGTAGGGCCCCTCCAATGACTAAAGTTTGTTTATTTTCTGGCAGTACAGTTTGTAACGCCCTGCAAAAGCATAAAATGTGTGGTAATGTGCCTGGGGAACAAGAGAATTAATTTTATGTATGACAGACAGGGGTCCTGTATCACTAAGTCAAAATCTTATAGTTCTTTTTTGGGTGTGACCCCTGACCAAGCTTTGCATGCTGATTACCATGTATCCATGGGGTGGTTATGTGAAGCTCCTTTTGCCATTTTTGCCATTTTTTTTTTAAGATAGGTGGACCTACTTACTCTGAGAAGCAATTGCAGCCAAGGTTTAAATTGTCAGACTAGCTCCCAAACACTCATTTTCAGAGGGCGGCTTGCTTTCTTGAAATGTCTCAGATGCTTAACAAGCAAGCTTTAAAAAGTCATTATCCAGCTGCATAAAGAAAGTTTTAGGTAGTCTGATTGGTATATTCTGTGGGTGGTAAAGCAACCTAGAGAGAACATTTATCTTGAGAAGCACTACTCTACCTGCCCATGTGAACAAGACTCTCTGCCATTGTTTAGGATCAGTTTTGAGGGTGGCGTGAATCAAACAAAATGAAGCTAGAATAGCTTAGAGAGGTCAGTAGAAACCGTAATGCCTAAGTATCACACAAAAGAGCGATTCCATTTGAAAGAACATTCTGACTTTAGTTGTCCCAAAGAGTGTAACACATGATTAACGTTTAAGGCCTCTGACTTAGTATAGGTTCTATGTTCTAATTAAAGAATAAATATAGTCAGAAACATTGGGCATCCTTGACGCATCCCATTTATTATCTAAATTTAATTCAACAAGAGGCCATAAGTCCTTTCTCTTGCTGTGTGATACAAGTAGATGGTCCAAGTCCACACTAGCATTTGCTGCAGTAACCCAATGTGATGGAGAACCTCAAACAATTAAATCTCAAAATACCCTTTTGAATGCCTTCTCAGTGTCCATGGACAATAGGATTGGTTCTATATGCTTAGCCTTCACCCAGCCTATGGTATTGATAGCTTTGAACGTGTTGTCCCTGGTTTCATGTTCAGGAACAAAGTCTACTTGGGTAATCCGAATTAGGGAATTCAACAGTTCTTTTTTTGAAAATCGTAGCATTCACGTTAAGTAAGGAAATGGGGCTATAGCTTGGGAAAAGTTTAGGGTCCTTTACATGTTTTTGAATGATCATTATCTAAGCTGTCAATGTTTGAAAAGGTAAGGAGGTAGATGGTCTTAGCGAGTTAAAGATGGCCATAAAGTTGTTTAGCAAGTATAATTTTGAACAGCTTGTATTATTGTGAAGATGGACCTGGGCTTCTACCCTGCTTTTAATTGCAAAATCGTGGTGAGGAATTCTTCTATAGAAACCAAGGGGCTTCAGTGCCTGAGCTGCAAGTGTATCTAGAGTAGACTTTTCAATTTCTAAAGCAGGATTTGTATATCATTTTTACAATCGGCTAGCTGTTCTTTTTCTATGTTCTAAAGGGTTTGGCTTATATAAAGCACTATGATATTATTGAAAGCATGAAGCTATGTTAGGTGAGGAACAAACCAAGGATCCCTGGCTATTTTTAATTCTCTGAATATTTGTTTGATAGTACTTGGACATGACAACTCTAGCTAAAAGCCTACTACATTTATCCCCATCTTTCACATTACTGTATAGGCCATTTTTAGTGGTCAGTGTGTTTGTATTGTAATTAATGATTTCCAGTAAACAGGAGCAGTCAAATTCCTTTTGTCAGATAGCCAGTACACCTGAACGATAATAGCTAAAGCCTACATTTTGTTGAGAATAGAAGCAGGTTTCCAGCCTCCTTAAACATACATGATGCAAATTCCCCTATCAATTCCCTTATAAACACTAACAGTGTTAATGCGAGAATTCCCCTGCCGGGCCATTGCCTTTTCCCAGTGTAGGTGCAGGGGAGAGTGAAGCTATCCCCAGTTATTATCACTATAACACAGAAAAAGCTGGTATGAAATGGGTAAAAGGGGGTGTTTCAGTCCTAATTAGTACATACACAACAACAAATCATTTCCCGCGGAACTTTAACGGGTCACACCCTAAGAGTGTAAAATATAAGAAAATGTATTATTACAAAACAAGAAATTATTACATACATTTTAAAAACAAGCCTTCATACATGTATACCAACAATGAAAATATATAAATAAATGGCAATAAAACATTCAAATTTGGAAACTTTGCATTAACAAAGATGATCTGTGCCAATATTCTCCATCAACATGGATGATCTGTGCTAATTTCTCAATGCGTTTCACAAGATAAAAATCTTGCTTAGATATCTGAAGATAAAACCACACAAAAATTAAGTACCCCCCCCAAATAAAAACACACATCAGACCTCACAGACCGGACTTCCAGTTATTAGAAAAATGTAGTATCAACAATTACTCTTTTTAAATCATAATGGCAACAGAAACTACGCAAATGTCCCTGATCAAAAGTTTACATACCCTAGTTCCATATACCGTGTATTGCCCCCTTTAACATTAATGACAGCTGGATTTTTTTGTGATATTTGTGGATGAGGATCTTTATCTTCTCAGATGGTAAAGCTGCCTATTCCTCTTGTCAAAAAGCCTACAGTTCCTGTAAATTCTTGGGCTGTCTTGCATGAACTGCACGTTCTGAAATCTCCACAGAGATATTGAGGTTACTTTATTCTGCTGTAGCCAGTGACAGGTCGACCTGACCTTGTGATTTTGTTGATTGTCTTGTTGGAATGTCCAAGTACGTCCCATGCACACCTTCTTGGCTGATGAATGCAAATGTTCCTCCAGTATGTTTTGGTAACATACTGCATTTATCTTGCCATCAATTTTTACAACATTTCCTGTGCCTTTGTAGCTCACACATCCCCAAAACATCAGCGATCCACCTCTCCGTGTTTCACAGTAGGTGTACCTTTCATCATAGGCCTTGTTGACTCCTCTCCAAATGTAGAATTTATGGTTGTGGCCAAAATGCTAAATTTTGGTCTCCTCACTCCAAATGACTTTGTGCCAGAAGGTTTGAGGCTTTATCTCTGTGCTGTTTGGTGTATTATAAGCAGGATACTTTGTGGCATTTGCGTAGAAATGGCTTTCTTCTTGGGACTCGACCATGCAGCCCATCTTTCTTCAAGTGTCTCCTTATTGTGCATCTTGAAACTAATTACAAGCAGATCACAGGTGAGGATGGTTACCTTTAACTCCTTAGCGACCAGCCATTGCAGTTTTACTGCAGCAGAATGGCACGACTGGGTGAAGCGATTTTACCTTGGCCTTAAACATGGTCCCTATGGATGCAGTCAGTTTTATTCCCAGATACCCCAATCCCTCCTTACACCATACAAAGGGGAATTTAGGTTGGATCGCTTGCTGTTCCTCCCTTGAGACAGTAATATTCAAAATCTCTGATTTACACATATTTATTTTGAAGTTTGTTTTCCATACCTAGTTAATTCATCTAATATGACTGGGATTGTTATTCTAGGGTTAGACATATAGATAAGAAAATCATCAGCATATGCGGTTATTTTAAACTCCCTTTCCCCTACTTTTACCCCTCCAATGTCTGGGTTTTTACGAATCGCCGCTAGCAACGGTTCCAATGATATTACAAACAGCATTGGGGACAGGGGGCACCCCTGCCTTGTTCCATTAAATAAGTTCAATGGGGGGGATAGAGTCCCATTTATTCTGGCCGTTGGGTGGTGATAAAAGGCCGATATCCATTTCATCATTTTAACCCCCATACCCAAATGTCTTAGGCCTCGTACACACGAAGGGATATGTCCGCTGAAAACGGTCCGATGGACCGTTTCAGCAGACATCTCCGATCGTGTGTATGGGCTAGCGGACAGATTTGTCCATCGGACAAATTTCAAAGCATGCTTTGAAATTTGTCCGCTACAAACCTGTCCGTCGGATATGTCCGCTGGTTAGTACGGTAAACCAGCGGACATATCCTCCCACACATGCGTCGTATCCTGTGAATGGATCCGACGCATGCGCGCGGAAGTGTTTACTTCCTGGTGCGTGACGTAGCGGTGACGTGGCGGCGTCAACGTCACCGCCGCGTCACCAACACGTCACCGCGCCGTCCGCCGGCGGGGAATTTGATCCGATGGTGTGTACACGCCATCGGATCAAACTCCCGATCGGACATATCCGATGAAAATGGTCCGCGGACCGTTTTCATCGGATATGTCCGACCGTGTGTACGAGGCCTTAGTGTTCCAAACATGAAGCCCCGGTCCACTCTGTCGAAAGGCCTTTTCGGCATCAATCAACAGGAATGTGACTGGGTTCTTCCCCCCTCTACTTCATGGATCAAACACAGTGACTTTAGGACGTTCTCTTTCCCCTCTCTCCCTGATACCAACCCTACTTGATCGCTATTTACCCAGCTTGGTAGTATGGGCTTTAGTCTTTCAGCTATCACAAAAATCTTTATATCTGTATTTAACGTGGATATTGGGTGGTAACTCGCTGGGACTGTTGGATCCTTCCCTTCTTTTAGGATGAGGGTTATATGGGCCAGTAATGATTCCTCCCGCACATTCTCTCCTTCTGCAGTTTAGGGGTCAAAAACTTTTGAAATCTCTTATAATATAGAGTTGAGTACCCATCTGGAGCCCGGAGACTTTCCCAGGGCAATACTATTTATTGCTCTACTTACTTCTTCTGGAGTAATTAGAGCTTCAAGTTGCTCCAGTTCCTCTCTGTGATTCACATCATGTAATGAGCTATAATATTCATGAAAAACCTCTGCTATTTCCGGGGATGAGTGGACCATCTCTGTGTGGTGGTTCTTAATTTTAGGGATAAATGAACTATTTTTTTGACCTTATTGCCCTAGCCAGACTCTTTCTGGATTTATTTCCCCATCTCTCCTTGTTAACCATGTGGAAGGCATGTTTTTTCTCTTGTTCTAAGAGGTCTCTTGTTCTAAGAGCTAATTGCGCCCTTTTTATTACTAACTCCTGTGTACCTTGGGGTTTTGTTGTTTGTTTTAAATCCTGTATCTCTCTATATAGAGAGTGAAGTTTCTCTCTTTTCCCCTGTGCCTGCCCCTATAAGTATTCCCCTTATAACAGCCTTGCGTGCTTCCCACAGGACTGTACGCAAGCTTTCTGGTGTATCGTTTACCGCAAATAAATTTTCAAGCTCCTGCTCGACCTTCTTGATAATCTCTGGGTCCTGAATAAGGGAGTCATTCAGTCTCCAGTTCCTCCCCGGCCTGGTATTTAATATTTCTAGATTAATCACTACTGGGGCATGATCGGCTAGAGTAATTGCTTTAATCTCTGTGCTTTTAAGGGACGGTAATAATTGATGTTCTATAAAGATATAATCAATCCTTGAAAATGATTTGTGGACTGGAGAATAAAAAGTGTACTCTCTGTACCTGATCCTCCATGTGTCTACCAGCTGATGTTCCAATAGTCATTTTTTTATGGCCTTTTGTCTTTTAACTGTGACCCGAAAGGGCCCCCCTGTTGTATCTATTTGCAGGTCTATATTCAAGTTTAAATCTCCTGCCATTATAAGTTTACAATCATGAAATGCTTCAAGTTTTTGTTATAATACATGTTCTTATATTTTACACTCTTGGGGTGTTAGTTGTTAAAGTCCAGTGAGCAATGAATTGTTGTTGTGCAGTGATTATCGCTAGTGGCTATAACAGCCACTTGCCAATCTGGCAGGATGGTCATTCCCAAGTTGATCTATCATTTAACTTGATACATTTAGCCCATTAATAGTTCAAATCTTGTCCGGTTCCTGCTGATCCCGCTAAGATTTGAACCCTGTATGGCTGGTCCTAACAGTCATTGCAAGCTCTTAAATTTAATTGAATGGACTCCAAAATCTGCACTTTGATTACTGCTCCCCTTGAGGCCTCTAATTGTTATTTCCTCAAACAGTTCTGCTTTGGTTTGTAATACAACAATACAGTCACTTAAAATGTGTCCTACAAAATCTTCCATATTTCTGTTTCTTAGTTTCCATAATATACACATTTACTGTCACACAGGGTACATATTGGGCAAATTTCAGGCAATTTGTATTGATTTTAATAATCTTCATGGAGATACATTAGCTTGTCTGATCATTAACAGGGATGAGCCGAACATCCCCCTGTTCGGTTCGCATCAGAACTTGCGAACACACCAAATGTTCGTGTGAACTTTAGAACCCCGTTAAAGTCTATGGGACTCGAACATTTGAAATCTAACATGCTAATTTTAAAGGCTAATATGCAATTTATTGTCCTAAAAAGTGTTTGGGGACCTGGGTCCTGTCCAAGGACACATGTATCAATGCAAAAAATGTTTTAAAAACGGCTGTTTTTTCAGGAGCAGTGAATTTAATAATGCTAAAAGTGAAACAATAAAAGTGTAATATTACTTAAAATTTTGTACCTAGGGGGAAAAAGCGCATGTTTCCCGTACATAGAACTATCCCTGCACAAAGTGTCATTTCTGAAAGAAAAAAAGTCATTTAAAACCGGCTTTGCGGCTATAATGAATTGTCGGCTCTGGCAATTCAGAGATGATTCATTCCCAAATTCCATTAACAGGCTCTTCAGGTCTGATATGGATATTAAGGGGAACCCCGCCGTCAATTTAAAAAAAAAATTACGTGGGGTTCCCCCCAAATATCCATACCAGTTCCCCCCATTTCATGAAGGAAGTGTTAATAGTTAAAAAAAAAAAAACACAGACACCATAGAAAAAATTCCTTTATTAATAAAAAAAAAAATCCAGCGGTGGTAATCCACTCTCGATGCAGCTCCCTGCTCCAACGTTGTCTTCTATCCAGCGACGGATGATCTCTCCAGCGACGGGTGATCAACGGTCCGATCCAGCGATGAGAAGATCCATCTATCCAGAGCGCAGCAGGCGAGCTCCTCCCTCCGCTGGGCTGTGTCCAGACGCGGCAGAGCTTTGACATTTCTTATATAGGGGAGGTGGGGCCACCCGTCACATGACCCCGCCCCCTCTGACACAAGGGGAAAGACCAGGCTTTCCCAGTGACGTAGCGGAGGGTGCGTCAGAGGGGGTGGGGTCACGTGACAGGTGGCCCGCTTCCCCTATATAAGAAATGTCAAAGCTTCGCTGTGTCATTCTGCTGGGCTGTGTCCAGCGGAGAGGGGAGCTTGCCTGCTGTGCTCTGGATGGATAGATCTTCTCATCGCTGGACCGGACCGCTGATCACCCATCACTGGAGAGATCATCCGTTGCTGTACCCCATTACCAATTCACATGGGGGGGCAGGATCTGTGGGTCCCCTTTGTTAAAGGGGTCTTCCAGATTCTGATAAGCCCCCCTCCGCAGACCCCCACAACCACCGGCTAGGGTTGTGGGGATGAGGACCTTGTCCCCATCAACATGGGGACATCCTCCCCATGTTGAGGGCATGTGGCCTGGTGCGGTTCAGGAAAGGGGGGGCGCACTCTGTCCCCCCTCTTTTCTGCGGACAGCCAGGTTAACGTGCTCGGATAAAGGTCTGGTGTGGATTTTTGGGGGAACTCCACGCAATTTTTTTTTTAATTTGGGGTGGAGTTCCCCTTAAAATCCACATCTCTGACTTGCCAGAGCCGACAATTCATTATAGCCGCAAAGCCGGTTTTAAATGACTTTTTCTCGTTCAGAAATTACACTTTGTGCAGGGACAGTTCTATGTACGGGAAACATTTGCTTTTTCACATACTGACTTTACACCCCCCAGGTACGAAATTTAAAGTAATATTACACTTTTATTGTTTCACTTTTAGCATTATTAAATTCACTGCTCCCGAAAAAATGGCTGTTTTTAAAACTTTTTTTTGCATTGATACATGTTTCCTGGGACAGGACCCAGGTCCCCAAACACTTTTTAGGACAATAACTTGCATATTACCCTTTAAAATTAGCACTTTAGATTTCTCCCATAGACTTTAACAGGGTGTTCCGCGGCTTTTCGAATTCGCCGCAAACACCCCTAATTGTTTGTTGTTCGCCAAACAGGCGAACAGGCAATGTTCGATTTGAACGTGAGTTTGACTCGAACATGAGTTCGACTCGAACTCGAAGCTCATCCCTAATCCTCAATAGCAATGCTTGGACAGTTTTCTTTTGCTAGTATCAAGCCAAGTAGGATTGGTTTGAGCTAATGCACTGACTATCAGAGTTACATCATTTTGGAACACAATAGTTTCTCACTACAAAACTGGCACTCAAAGAACCTCTCTCGCCTCAAGTTTAGAGTGCAAATAAGCATGGCAATAAATGGCTTCATTGCTTCAGACACAGGAGAGATCTGATTTTATTCATGTCTCAGCAGGTTTATTCTATTCTTGTGTTTAGGCTGAGTGAGCAGGATAATATTAGAGTAGGTCAGTAGACCACTGGGGAACTGCCTGAGTTCTGACATTGAGCTGTCATCAGCTTTATCAGGAGACCCAGCTAATCAATCTTTTCACAGAGGCTAAAGATTAATTCTCAACTACTTGTTCTTAGGGAATTCTTAACTACTTGTTCTTTGGGAGATTTAGCTCCAGGCCAAAAGCCTAATAAGAGAAAGCAGATAGCATACTTGGAGACGGGCAATGTTCAATTTTTTGCTCAATTACTTTTGGCCTTTTTTGGCTTTAGCATGTACAGGTGAATGCACAAGGTTTCACCAGGTATATGCTAAGGGATTTTCCAAATTATAATTGGTCAGCTGCTTTAGACTCTTTGTGCAGTAAAAAGGTAGAGGACTGTGTCTACTTTTTTATCCAGAGTTATGAATTCAAACCTGTCTGCTGCAGGTGAATTTGGAATAGTGACTTGGGTTTTAGGTATAACAAAAGAGCCACATTTGACATGTTACCTCTTTTATGGTTATTAACTTGAATTGTTTGTTTTTAGTGCCTTTTGGGAAATCGCTGAACCTGTCCAACTACTGTCAACCATAGACAGTTTGAATTTAGTTTGGGTCACCAAGGACCGGATGCTAGCGGCTGCTATAGACCCCAGCTATAATCACTGTCTTCTCCTAGTAGGGACGGCTTCTCCCACCCCCGAATCCCCCCACCACTCTACAATGTCAGTAGAGTAAAAGTTTAGTATCTTTTTTTAAATGGAAATTAAAAAGGCTTATCCATGCGTATGCATATGTGAATTTAGCAGGAGACTTGTTTTATTGAAATGTTAGAATGTAATAGCTTCTGCTGCACCATTTGCCCTTGTGGGGGTCACCAAGAAATATAGAAAAACCCTAGTCATTGTTTGAATTGCCCCTTTAATTGATCCAGCCATAATGTAAGTTACAAGTATACACCCAGTACAGCTACGGTGATTGATTCCAAATACTGTACACGGATAAAGTGCTCAGCCTTTTCATGTGTTTTGCATTATATAAATATAGGCTAAATCTAAGAGCAGTGTAATGTATTGATATCATCTGCTTGATGTTGTGATTGGAAGTAAGTAACTTTATATCTGCTCTCCAGATTCCATATTGTATTACAGCAATCAGACACACTGAGGATAAGAAGCCTTAATACAATTGCCAAGGTCTGCAAATACCAAGACTTATATGCCTTCTTTTTCATAAATCCCTGCTTGTAAACTATACATTTATCTTTGGCGGTTTAAGATGACAAAAAAAAACTTTTTCTGGAAGAACCCCAACAGCACACAATTTAAACAGAAAATGTAAGGACGCGGTTAGCTTATGCCATGGTGTATTAAGCTTGCTTGTAATTTGAGGGAAAACAGTCTGTTTTTACTGGGTTTCTAAATTAAAAAAAGGACTAAAAAATTACTTGAACAAGATTATTTATTTTGTAGATATAAGATATCCTAAAACTTTGCAAAGACAAATAGTAACTACCAGGAACACTCGGTACGTGTGTGTCATTAAATCAGGTTCTTTAGCACTATATTATATTGAAAGAAATATGTAGCAATATATATATATAAAAAAAAAAACAATAAAAAAAAATACTTTTTGTCTAAATAATCTAAAACTTAAGTATTAAGTATTTCAGGAAGGGAGGATGTAACCGACCTAAAAACCATCTATTGCAAGCTAAATATTGATTGATCTGCTTGTATTAAAGAATACCAGAATACCATTATAATTTGATGCCTGTTGTAAAGCAAAAGCTTCAGTCTATGGTCTATGGCAACAATATATATATATATATATATATATATATATATATATATATATATTTAAATACCGCTCTTGTACTATCACCATTTCTCCCATTCTTTTAATGAGGGACAAGTTATGCACCTCAGAACATCAAATGTGTAAAAATCTTTGTGCTTATAGTTCATGGACAGCATATCATAACTTAGCTAAAGGCTGGTACACATGGTCCGAATATTCCATGTGTACAGCAGCCAGTCCAGCAGAAGCCAGCCTAACACCCATCTGTTGAATGGGCATGCTGGAAAAGCAGCAGCCTACCGGTATCCAGTTAGCGATCGCACTCAATGGTGCTGCAAGGGCTGAGACCGGTGTGTTCTGGCGGGGAAGGGAGTTACAGTCCCCCTCTCAGAACACACAAGCTCAGCAGGGACATCAATAACATTGCTGGGTTAAATGAAAAAAATTGCCTGTGTGTACCAGGCTTAAGAGCTTAGCTTAGTTAATGAGATGCCCCTGTCTCTGTCTCTGCATGTACATTGGCCATAAATAACGTGAACTCTGTGGCAGCTAGGTACAGACTAGACCCCGTGTGCCTCCAGACTCTCTGCGTGGGGCCCAGGGGCATGTGGACTGCAGAGAGGCAGCGGTGTGTTCCAGCACTGACACTGAAAGAGAAAATGTACTGTGGGTGGAGTGATTTGACAATTTAAGTAAGCACAGTTTGAACATTCATATTTCAATGTGCATGCATACTTGTTTTATGGAGTAAACGTGTTATATTCCTTTAGTAAATCAGCCACACAGTGCTGAGTAAGAATATGGTCAACAAGTGTCCATGCTGTTACATTCTCAGTAAATACACCCATGAAGATGTTTACTTTGTTTTACAGCCCCATGTAAATGATACTGGTCTCTCTATAAACATATATGTTTGCACAAATCCCGCATACTGAGTCTTCCTGGTAGAGGTGAGCATAACTAAATCTAAGTATTATACAGCAACACTCAGACTAACTCTAAGGAAGGGAGGATTTCCTTAGTCAATATAAAGAAGGAAATTAGTTTGGGAATATGAAGGTGTTGGACATTTTTATTAAAATAAGTTTCATTGAACTGAAAGGGCTTAAATTGATATTTCTGCAGACACTAGCATTTTCTTTTGTCTCTATCTGAATACTGTCTGCTCTAAATCTTGATCTTCATGGGAAAAATACATTATAAAGTCATATGTTCATGTTGCCTCTGTCAGCCAATAAGCTTCCAGATGTCATGACTTAATTGTGGCTTTCACTGCTAAAGGCTGGACAGCCCAAGTATCTTTGCTCGTAATGCACAGACAAAATCTTCCTGAGCTTTCAGTCAAGTGGCCACTTGGAAAAATGCCTAAGGTTGTCTTTGTCAAACTTTCCACTTATGACACTTAAACATTCATTTTATTTAGATTTTAACAACATTAAAAGATATAGAAATACAAACATACACACACAACCATATATTATTCTACCCTCTTCCTCTTATCCCAGTGCCGCAAAATATCATTAGAGAGATTTACCCGAATCGAATAAGGAAACATAACACTGACATGTAAAAAGTTATGTCCATAAAAAATAATAATGCAAGTGTACCATCATTAACAGCGCTAAAAAAATAAGGTACATGAAAATCTCAGAACATAAGAAATATGTGTTACCATATCCTGCTTCAAAGAACCATTTCTGTAGTAAAGGATGTGCATGTGAGCGCATACACATACATATCTTGCTGAAACATGAGGTATGTCTTAACCATAATAATTCATAAGCTGTCGCTGATATGAAGCTAGGTATCAAAGATAGAGTACACTATAAAACGTATGAAAAATATCTAAACTACAACGAATGCATAAGTAAAAAACAGAGAGATAAGAAAAAAGCACAAGTCCTTCAGTGAGTCCTATAAATATAGGTTAGAGAGCACTTGAATATAGGAATTCTGCTGATAGGCTTGTATTAACGTAATGTAAGTGTATTTGACACAACGGGAACCCCCAAGAGGACCCCACTCACCAGATAGAAGAGTAAGGCCTCGTACACACGATCAAATCTGTCCGCTGGAAACGGTCCGCTGGACCGTTTCAGCAGACAGATTCGATCGTGTGTACGGCCGAGCCGACGGATTTGGCCACCCGACAGATTTCAAAGCATGCTTTGAAATCTATCGGGTGGGAATCCGTCCGCCCGACATGTCTGCTGGTTAGTACACTTACCAGCAGACATGTCGTCCCGCACCGCCACCGCACCGCCGCCGAATGGATTCGGCGCATGCGCGGAAGTGTTTTACTTCCTGGTGCAGTGACGTGGCAGCGTCAACATCACCGCCACGTCACCGACACGTCAGCGCGCTCTCTGCTGGTGGGGATTTTGGTTTGCTCGTGTGTACACGCGAGCAAACCAAAATCCCAGCAGACAGATTTGTTCAAATCTGTCGGACGGACAGATTTGAACAAATCTGTCTGCTCGTGTGTACGAGGCCTTAGATGTGCGGTCAAACACTCGCTGTCTCACAGTTGTGCAGTGTGGCTGGAGGGCTCCTCAAAGGCTCTGCTCATCCAGAAAAATGAGTTAAAAGCAGCGCTTATAACATATCGTATGGTGAGCGGCTCTCACTGAGCAGTCTGATGGGGGATTCCTCCTCCTGACGCTGTGCGTCCCGGGATGTGATTAGTTGAATCACGTGGCCACGCCTTGACGGGTTTCGTGATTGGATGCACGTCTTCAGAGGGTGTTAATGTGCATACGATTGATGGTACACTTGTATTATTATTTTTTATGGACATAACTTTTTACATACTCTTATATATATAACAGCTGCTTAAACTGCAGACCCCTATATGATATTTATAGAGATAAAATACTGATTAATATTACTTTCCATTTGTGCGCTGGTTCCAGTGTTATTAATCTGATCTTTGATCAGACGTTATTATACTGAGTTTTTGGCAATCATATAACACTGACATGGCTTGTTATGTATGGCCCAAAACACCCAAGATCGAGACCTGTTTATGACCCAGATGTATGTAACAACAAACTGAGAGTTCAGTATTAGAAGGAAAGAATGCACATCTTGCAACTAGAAGGAATGCAGACATTAGTCCTACCTGCTCAACCCTACCATACCCTTTCGGAAAACAGTTTTCTCAGGAAACTGGTCAGAGAGGCTATAAAGAGGCCTACAGCAACTCTGAAGCAGTTGCAGTAATATATGACAAAGTGTGGTCATTGTGTGCATGTGACAACAATATCATGAATTCTACACAAATGTGGCTTGTTTTGGAGGGTTGCACCTTAAAGATTCTGAGGACACATGGAAAAGGGTGTTATGGTCAGATGAGACTTAAATTGAATTATTTGGCCTCAATACTAAACAATATGTCTGGCGGAAATCCAATTCAGCTTACCATCCAAATAACACCATTCCTACAGTATGTAAGCATGGAGGTGGTAATATACTGGTATAGGGGAGTTTCTCTGCAGCAGGGACTGAAGCACTTGTCAGGATAGAAGGAAAAATGGATGCAGGAAAATACCATCAAATTCCTGAGGAAAATCTGCTTCCCTCTGCCAGAAAGTTGCAAATGGGAAGAAGGTTTGCCTTCCAACATGACAATGACCCAAAGCACATAGCATAAATTACCACATTGTGGTTAAAGGAGAAAAAAGTGAGTGTCCTTGCATGGCCTAGTCAGAGCCCAAATTTAAACCCCATTGGAAATCTGTGGAATGATTTGAAGACTGCAGTCCACAAACAATCACCATTAAACAAAGCTGAAATTGAGCACTTCTGCAAAGTCTAGATGTGCAAAGTTGGTAGAAACATATGCCAACCGACTAAAGGCTGAAATTAAAGCAAATAGGGGTTCAACAAAATCCTGAGACAATGAGGTGATCCTACTTTCAACTCTGTAATTCAGTCTTTTTTTTTACATTTCTGTATGACTGTTATATCTTTCACTTGGATGTTAAAAGTTGCACTGAGTAAATACAGCTAGATAAAACAAAAATTGTGCCTGTGTTCAAACAGGCTGCAAAGCAACACAATTTGATTATTTTCTGTACCCACTGTATATACATATTTTGGACAAATCATCAGCTTTTTTTATGTCACAGTTCAGATCCCAATCAACATTGAACCCAAATGAGCAATAGGTTTTCATTGCATAGATCCTATAGTCATTTTACTCATGCACCAATTAGGAGTATAGTTATCAATCCCCACAACTTTCTGACTCATTGGGTTTTCCCCATAAAATAAGGCATAGTGCCTGGACAAGCTGTGCGCCTTAAAACCTTTTCTTCTGTTTGTAATATGTTCCCCTATCCATACTTGCAGTGCCCACGTGATCTTACCAATGCATTGTATGCTACATGGGCACTAAAGGAGGTACACTATATACTGGACGGAACAGGTGATGTATTTAATAATTGTGTATGACCTTTTAGTGGATTCAGGCATGAAAGACCCTTTTCTTACGATGTTCTGTCCCCCACATTTGCAAACTTTACATCTCTCACAAGGTAAAAAAACCTTTGGACCACCAAAGAGTCAAATCTTTTGAGACATTTAACTAAATTGGGGGCAATCTTATCTCATAAGACCACCAAAGATTAACATCATTTTGAGGCATTCAATTAAATTGGGGCAATCTTATCCAATAGAGTCTGGGTTTTTTCTAAAGATAATTGCAGGATCCTCTGGTAATATCGGGCTGAGAGTGTTCTTCCGGTGTTTCTTAAGCAACCTATTCATAACATAATATTGGTTAGAATAGGTGGTAATAAAGGATCATTCAAAATTATTTCTTCCCGTGTTAGAAACCAGTTCAGTGCTCTAATCTAAAAGATCTCTATTGTTACTTTTATCCAAAGATCTTTGTTTTGGAAGGTCAGCCTGCATGACATTTATTTCTGAACAATTAAGCCTGATATGGAGGAATTGTCCTCTGGTTATGGACATTAACCAGAAGGGATGGTGACAATCTCCACCTGGTATATACCAGTTACCATCCATTTTCTTGAAATAAGTTCTTGTAAGAAAACAATTATAATTTTTAAAAATAGTGAGGTCCAGAAAATTAATCTCACATGAACTTTACTAGTTTCATGCCCCAATCATTATTATTTGGGTAAGCCATAAAGGGATGTAGGGAATCAACACTACTTCTCCAAAGTAGGAGGACGTCATGTATATTACCTCTTCCCAAGTAAATTCTACATTATCGGCTGGTCAAAGATGATGCCCTCCTTCCACTTTGACATAAATAAATTTGCCAAACTGGCAGAAAATTTGGGAAGATGCAACCTAAATATTTTTTGTCCTAAGGGCAATTATTTCTCAAAGTTTAGACAGCCTTAAAATCATTCTCTTGAGAAATAATTGTATATTAAGATGATACATACAGTAAAACATAATAATACAAATAATATATATATATAATAAGATATCAGCAAGCAGTCCAAAAAATAGACCCGGATCACTAATATATTTTTTTAAATCCTTATCTTATGATGTGCTCTAAATGGTATCATACACCATAGATTATCTGTGTAATCTTTTATGGCTCCATATTTGGGCATATACAGGTATGTCGGTAAATCCAGGCTACCAAATCATAAACCAAATAATTGCATTTTAGTACTCACAGTAAAATCTTTTTCTTGCAATTCATTGCAGACCATATGATTTATGCATGCCTCAGTTTTATAACAAAGCAGTTCTGAGAGCAAAAAAATTAAACACAGAGGAATGGGACCTGTGCCTCTCAATGAACTCCAAAAAAATGATTTTATGGGGTCAGGGTACAGCTTCAACATATAGAGACCAACTCAAGCAGGCAGTCTTGAAGGGAAAAGAATCTTAAAAAAAAAAAGTCTATCCTTCTACGACAGCAGAAAAATACTGAAGCATTCTTGGGGTGCAAGGGGTTATACAAGGCTGTTTACTTTTTTGTTTGCCAGTGTCCAAATCCTCCTGTAGGCAGCAGTGCAACCCAATTGTGAATCGTGTGTCCGGGAAAAAAATATTCTGATATGCTAGCTGCTACTATTCAAATACCGTATTACACAACTATCTCTATATATACTGTATTGTTAAGTTGTGCACAAATTGGCAGAACTTGATGCAAGAATAACAACATAAATGGCAGTAATACTAGATCTGATTGGTGTTTAGTTTCTAGTGCCTTTATGTTTGTTACCAGCAGTGTCACAAAGGAGTTGTTTAAGAAATAAGACCACTAAATTAGGAGTGCTGATAGCTTCATCAAAAACACACCACATACCCTACAACCCTCCAATTTTGTGTTTGCTTTTGGCACAATCCATATTATATCAATTCTATACAGAGGATTTGAATTTAATTTAAAGTGGAGTTCCACCCATTTTTTATGTTTGTCTGTGCTGCATGTCCTAATCTCATAGTGTTCAGAATGGACAATTTTTATTTATTTTGTTGCTTGTAAATACCTTTATTTTGTAGTCCTTCATTACTTCCTCCTCCTTATTAGCCTAGGCTATTAAGTCACATGGCTATTTGCAAGGGTTTCTGGGA
Organism: Rana kukunoris; assembly: GCA_029574335.1. Lineage (NCBI taxonomy): Eukaryota > Metazoa > Chordata > Amphibia > Anura > Ranidae > Rana > Rana kukunoris. Next base: position 37,092,833 of record CM056055.1, read on the forward strand.
TAGGCATCATGTTTCCCAGAAGTCCTTGCAAACCTGACTGAAACCTATTACATTGCTTGTGCAGCACTGAGCATGTGCGAGATATGCAAAGCTGAAATCCAGGAAGTCATACAGTCTGGCTTCATGATGCCCACACTTAAGATGGCCACGGTCTATTTCTAGATTATAAACGCTCTAAATGCTGTAACAACCTAACAAAACGGAACCTTAGTTTACAGACTAACTTTACTAGAATACATTACGCTTGTGTATTGCAGGGGTATTTATATTTAAAAAGTGAAATTGTGGGTGGAACTCCCCTTTAAGCTGGTCAAACAAGTTACAAAGTGATTGTAAAATCTCCTTTACATTTACCCTCAACAATGTAGTACTAGGTCCCACCCAACTGGTTATAAATTGAATGGATTGTTTAGGTAAACTAGCATGCTACAAAGATCTTGAACTTTGGAACATCTGTGGCCAGATTCATCTGGTTGCAGTGAAAGAACTGTAAATATATGCCCCCCCCTTCTCCAGTAAGGCAGCATTGCTTGCATAGAATGTCAAAACCATTTCATATTTAGCCCCTCCCATGTAACATAGGAGTCATCAATAGTTGTAGCTACAGGAGCACATGAGTAACTAACATGGGATCTTTGGGTAGTGCAAAAATCAAGAACACTTTTAATTGAATGTATACCTACCTATTTTTTTATTTTAAAAGTGCATTGAGAGACTTTAAAGTTTACTGAGAGACGATGGTCTTTTTTTTGCTACGCGGAAAATGCCTCCATTGTCGGACTTCACACGTTCATGCAAATCTGTCCTGCCTGGCTGAACGTCAGGGCCACACACTGTTGATGTTAGCTCCTTAAATTACTGGTGTGCTGTCAAGTGTAATTACACGTGCTGAGAGTGAAGCACAGGGGCCCGCTGTCTCATCCCAGGCCACTGGAACACACAGCTATCTGTGGTTTATATTTCTCTCATTCAGAACTGGGATGGGAGCACTCTGCAGAATAGGATAAACTGTTCAGTCAAACATGTTCAATTCACCTTAAGTGCCTTCTTCGTCACTTTTAATTGACACACTTCTCTTGTGATTAAAAGGGCCTTTAAACATGAATTACAGGTTGGTGGTAAGGGATTTTTGTTGACATCTGTCACTTTTTTTTAGTAAGGAGTCTTTTAAGCTCTGTTTACATCTAACTTAAGCTTAAGTTTACATTTTCTTTTTTCAAATAAATAGCCTACCAATTGTAAAATTCCTTAGCTCTCATGGCAATACCCACCTCTTCTTTGGCACTGCCCCCCGCAGACTCTGGGATCCAGGGCTTGTTCTATTTTGGGTTTCACATCATCTAGCACACTTCTTGGTGTGCAGGGGGTCATGGACCGCTTGATTTTGCTAACATGAATAATGCTCTATGCTTCATTGAGGACCACCCAGTGCTAGAGATGCAGCACAGAAGACTCTGAGTGTCAGGTGACCAGCCTGTATGCGTCCGTAAAAAGGACTAAAGGGCAAGAGGGTGGAATTGGGCTTTTACATTGCCTGACACTAGTTCAAAAAACAACTCTTTTCTTTATAAATAAAAAAAATATATATTTATTTTTGTACACTATATTGCCTAAAGTATTGGAACGCCTGCCTTTACACACATGAACTTTAATGGCATCCCAGTCTTCGTCCATAGGGTTCAGTATTGAGTTGGCAAACCCTTTGCAGCTTTAACAGCTTCAACTCTTCTGGAAAAGATGTCCACAAGGTTTGAGAGTGTGTTTACGGGAATTTTTGAGCATTCTTCCAGAAGCACATTTGTGAGGTCAGGCACTGATGTTGGATGAGAAGGCCTGGCTCTTTTCAGAAGAGTTTAAGTTGTTATAGCTGAAATGGGTAGACAAACTCAATATTTAACTAAGGATGCAAGACTGGGATGCCATTAAAGTTCATGTACGTGTAAAGGCAGGGATCTTAAAACCTTTGGCAATATAATGTGTGTGTGTGTATGTATATATATATATATATATATATATATATATATATAAATGTATTTGTATACTGTTAATAACATACTTATGATGTCTCCAACAGTCTTAGGCCCTGTACACACGATCAGACATGTCTGATGAGACTTGTCTGATGGACCGTTTTCATCAGACAACTCTGAACTTGTCTGATGGTCTGATGTGCGTACACACCATCGGACCAAAATCCGATCAGACCAGAACACGGTGACATAGAACACAACAACGTGATGAAAAAACGAAGTTCAATGCTTCCAAGCATGCGTCGACTTGATTCTGAGCATGCGCAGGTTTTTGGTCCGATGCTTTTGTGTACTAACCATCGAACCTGTCCGACAGACAGGTTCCATCAGACAGGTTTTAACCACTTAAGACCCGGACCAATACGCTGGTAAATGACCCAAGGTGTTTTTGCGATTCGGCACTGCGTCGCTTTAACAGACAATTGCACGGTCGTGCGACGTGGCTCCCAAACAAAATTTGCGTCCTTTTCTTCCCACAAATAGAGCTTTCTTTTGGTGGTATTTGATCACCTCTGCGATTTTTATTTTTTGCGCTATATACAAAAATAGAGCGACATTTTTGAAAAAAAAACACTATTTTTTACTTTTTGTTAAAAAAAAATCAAATAAACTAAATTTTAGTCAAACATTTAGGCCAAAATTTATTTAGCCACATGTCTTTAGTAAAAAAAAAAATCGCAATAAAAAAAATAGCTACCTAGCGGGAACAGCGACACTAATACAGCGATCAGAAAAATGATCGCTTAGTGACGCTGGCAATAGGGAGTGAAAGGGTTAACTAGGGCGGTGATCAGGGGGTTAAAACTTTATTAGGGGGGGTGGGGGGGCTATCCTAAACCTAACAGTAACTGTTTTTTACACTGCCTGTCACACTGACACTAAATGCAGTGATTAGATCACTGCATTCAGTGACACTGTGACAGGGGGGCGGGGGGGGCGATCACAAGGGGTTAATATGCCTATGTTAGTGTGTGTCAGTGTTGTGTTGGTGCACACTTACTTGTCATGTCTTCTCTCATCAGCAGCGCTGGGAAACAGCGCTGCGATGAGAGAATACATCATTTCCTCCTTCCTGTGTAAACACAGGAGGAGGAAGTGACAGGTTGGGAGCGCGCTCCCATTGGCTGGGAGCGATCGCGGGGGGGCGGGTATTCGCCGACATCCGCCCCCAGATCCCGGATCGCTCCCGGAGCCAGGGGGACCCCCGCACGCCGCGGAGGGGGTCCCGATGGGACCCCCGAACCGCACTTAGGCGAGGACGTAAATTTACGCCCTTGTGCCTGTACGTGCCATTCTGTGGCCGTATATGTGCGTGCGGGGGTCCTTAAGTGGTTAAAGCATGTTTTAAAACTTTGGTCTGACTGACAATGGTCTGATGGGCCGTACACACATGTCTGATCATGTGTACAGGGCCTAACACATATGAAAGTCTGCCAACTTTTGATTCCCAATAATCTTGAAGGATGAAAGGCACAGGCAACTAATTATTATTGTTGTCTGGTTAGGGAGATAAGTTAATTTGTACATCACAAGCTTTGCAAGCCAGAATAAATTAAACATCTTAAGAGCTCTGCATATAGAAACTATGGGCCAGATTCAGGTACATTGGCGCATATTTGACCGGCGTAGCGCACCTCCTTTACGTTAGACTGGCGCAATGTAGAGGCGCAATCACCGTATCCTTGTAGTATTTGCGCAGAAATTTGTGACGGTGCAACGTAATTCCCGAGGCGTAAGGCGGAGTAACTGAAATTGGGAAGGACGTGGGCGTGTTACATTGAAATTAACCGTGACCCCATGCAAATGAAGGGCCGGCCGGATCGCGCATGCGCACATCAAGCAGACCATGGTCAGCACCTCTGTGCGCATGCTCACAACTCGGGAACGGCGCAATCAGTGAAATTGGAAGTGGACCCGGGCAACTTAGTGAGCTACGCAGAGAGCTTAAATGGACAGACACAAACGCCCTTCCTTTGCAAAAGTACATCCCTTTGTATCCCTTCCTATACAGCAAGGTGCTTTTGTTCTGTTGTTTATTAGCGTTTGTTTGTTTGTGACGTGTCTTTGAGATATTTGGGGACTGTTTTGCAGAGTGATTTTTGTCTTTTCTGTGTTTTCTTTGTTGTGTTTTTTTTTTTAATTATATTTTTGCTGGTCATTTTTTTTATTTTTTTATTTTTGTTGGTTCTGTTTGTGAATGATTTTGGAATGTGGGGTGACATTCCTGCCGGAAAAGGGCTGTCACCCTCATTTGTGGTGGAGAAGTGATCCCCAGGTCCGTGTGAATGGTGTATGAATGTACAGTGACATAATTGGAGCCGTGGCGTTGCTGCTCACAAGTCCTGCATGGTGGGCTTGTGCTAATCCAATTTGATGAGGATGTGATGTGTCTGTGCTAGGGACCACAGTGGTGTGCATGCATGCATTCTCATTGTGCCATGATTAATGTGTGTGTTTAACGTGCAAAGATGCCTATTGTGAGCTGGCTCCTGGCTGCTCTTCCTTCAGAAGACGGGGTAGCCTCGGTTAGGGGGGGGATTGTCTGGTTCAGGGGTCAGGTCATCACTTATGTCAATCTCGAGGCCCTTTCTCACTGCGAAGTTGTGCAGCATGCAACATGCACCAATGATCTGGCATACAAAGTTTGGGGAATACAACAGGGTACCATGGGGGGTACCGGATAGGAGTCATGAGATGCGGTCCCAGTGCATATGCAGAGTCACCCTGAAGGGATAAGACAGGAGGATGTTAGTAGTGCATGTGCCCCTTGTGATGTGTGCATCATGGGGGGGACAGTCATGCCTGCCACCCATGTCACTCACCAACCAGCCAGCTGTCCCCATACATGTTCTGTTCGAAATCTGTGGGGATGGGGCTAGGATTGTATATGTAGCTGTCATGGGTGTCATGGGTGGTGTCATGTGTTGGGCTGGTGATGTCCTCCTGCAGGGCTGTGGTTAATTCCAGGATGGCATGAGGGGTGAATCTGAAGATGCGAGACACCTCAGAATCACTCATGCCAAAGATGTCTATGCGTGTGTGATATGTCAAGTGAAGAGTGAGGGGCTTGTATCAGAGAAGAATATTCTATTAGATTAGATTATTATATCCATCAAGGTTTTAAAGGGCTATTAAAAGATAGTGAGACCATGTTTGTAATTTGTATGTATGTTATGTATTGATGTATATATGTATGTATATATTTTTTGTAATGTTTATAAAAGCAAATAAAAAGTTTTTGGAAAAAAAAATCCTCTCCCGTGCCCTCCTCCGTGCCCTTCTCCTTCTTTGCTCATCTAAAGTCAGTAGTATAGCTATGAGCATGGATGCCCCTGGCATGTTGGCATACAGTTTGTTGTCCAGCAAGTGTGACTGCTCAGCTCCTCACTAACAGTGTTGCTTTAGCTGACATGTAGACGGATTGTCTAATTTTATTCCACCTTTTATATGGACTAATTTTAGACAGGACGTGCAGCTGTTGCGCACAGCGCGTAGCCTGCGCTGCACCAACTTACTTTTGTGGATCCCAGTAACTCCCTCATTTGCATATTTGAATAGCAAATCAATGGTGTGTCTAGCGCAGTTTTGCGTGCACGGATGTGCCGGTCTATCGAAATGACGCCGGTCGAAAAAAAATTTGATTTCATGCGTATATCGTTTTGGGGATGCGGCGCATCGATACGCATGCGCAGATTTAGACTTACGCCGCGCATCTCCTGTAACGCCGGCGTAATGGCTCTGTGAATCTGGCCCCATGTTTTTTACAATCAGTTTTTATTTATTCAGCGGTATTTCAATTAAAATGGCAGCCAACGTTTGGCTTAATATTCACTTTGTTACATGAACAGCCTCTTTTCCTGTAACATCAGTAGCTTCAAACATGTAGTTCCTTTCTGTATTAAGTAGGTGTTCATTGTGCTTATTACAGTTTTTTTGGAGGACGTTAAGGTTCATTTTAGCCTACTCACCATAACATTTCTGGTTATACTTTTTTAGTGAAAACTTTGAAAATCTCTGTATATCAGTATTGTTTGGACCTTAGAAGAAGGTGGTAGGATCGAAAAGCTTGTCCTGAAAATGTAACTGTATAGTGCAAATAAAAAAAAGTATCATGGGCAGTATTTATCTGTATTGTTTAATGTCTTCAATCTCAACGTTGGTAATTGTATATACAGTATATTTTTATTGACAGGGCACATGCGGGTAATGTTGAAGCTCTACAGCATACCCATATTGTAGGTATGTGTTTATCTTGGTAGGTAATAAAGTATTAAATTAAAATATATGAGAATTTATTTATTTTTTTAATCATTCACCACTGTATCAAGTTTTTATTTTTATTTTACAGTAACCTTTAAAGCACACACAAAAGGTTTATTTACAGGCTTTCATTCACCCATAAACTGTTTTGACAATTTGAGATTGGTCATATACACAGATTCTATAAAGGTCTAGACTGTTACTTTCCAGTGATCTTATTTTGTGTCATGTTTGGCTGGAGAGAGTGCATGGGATTCTGGAAACACTGGTAAACTGAACATTATTCACGTTTGTGAACTGTGAATTGTAATGCTACTGCATTCAAGTCTACCGTTTATTTTATACAAATACGGGGGTGGGGGTTAAAATGAGCCATGAGCATCAGCATTTTTGGAGCTCTCCAATGCTGATTTTTTGTTGTGAGAGGATTCAGATTGGATTAAATTTCTCCCCCTACCCCCCTCGCAAGATGTACTAGCCTGGCATACCAGTCATATAGGTTGGAAAACCTACCATAGCTAGAAGACATGCTGTACCCTTGTCAGTAGTGGGCTTGACTTTTAAGAGAAAAGAGATCCCTTTAAAAAAAAAAAAAAAAACGCCACCCAATTGCAGAAGCACATCTACAGTGTGGGGATAAAGCTGGCCATATATGGATCTAAATGTGTCCGGTTTAGCAGAAATCTGGCAAATTTCCAATAGTGGGTAGCCCACTCTGTTCAACAGAGCAAGACGTTGTCAAACTGTCCTGCTAGAATACCAGCACTTGATCAGCACATGCAGCCAATCGGCTGAAGTGCTGATCATTGTATTCTGATGGGGAGTCTTGCTGTCATAATACAAAAACACAATGGGTAAATTGTCTCAGTTATTTTTTTATTAAGGTCGGCCATACACGGTGTGAATCCTACTGAAACAGCCGAGATTCTAGCCGTTAATAGGCAGGCTGAATATAAAAAGTTGATTGATCAATCAACTTGGGTAGAACCAGCCTGCCGTATTCTATTGCGATTATCGGTAGCGGCTGCTATATCCGCTAGAGCTAATCACTGTCTTCTCCTGACATGGACAGCTCCCCCCCCCTGCTGGGAGCAGACAGTTGCTCCACAGGAGGGATTCCCCTGTCAGCACTGTCTGTGTTGATGGGCATATTGTGTGAATTTCTTTCAGACTGCACTGTGTATGGCGTGACTTACTGCATAATGTATGGCCAGATTTAGTAGGAAAAGGCAAGTTTCCAAACCCTTGACCCTGGCAAGCGGGTATAGGTGTCTTTTGGACCCCTCATCTGTTAAACAAAGCTAGAAGAAAAGTTATAAAAGCACACCATTGTCAGGTTTTAAAGAAAAATAAACTTTATTTAACCACTTGTGCACGGGAGGACGTCATATGATGTCCTCGACTTTGTGCAGTGATATCTGAATGATGCCTGCAGCTACAGGCATAATTCAGATATCGTGATTTTGTGCACGATAAGAACAATCAAAACAGCGGTTCCGCCGCTTGATTGTTCTTATAGGCAGCGAGAGGGGATATCCCCCCTCCCGCCGCCATCAAATGCTTCTCTGGACTCTCCCGTGCCATCGGGGACCCAGAGAGCGAATCGGTCGGCGCTGCCTGAAAAGCATAGAGATGACTGGTGACCAGATGGTCACCAGTCATCTCTATGACTGTCGGAGGCCCAGACGCGACATTATGACGACACGCCTGGTACACGAAAGTAAACAAAGTCGCAATCGCGGCTGTCGGCATGTGACCGATTTCATGCTTGTAAGCCTGGAGGAGAGATGTGGGGTCTTATTGACCCCACATCTCTCCATAAAGAGGACCTGTCACACTGATTCATATTACAAGGGATGTTTACATTCCTTGTAATAGGAATAAAAGTGATAAAAAAAATAAAAAATAAAAAAAAATTAAGTAAAATAAAAAAAAAAATATTTTTTATTTTATTTTTCAAAACGGCCCTGTCCCCGTTATCTTGCCCATCCACATATGTAAACGCCGTTCAAACCCCACAAGTGAGGTATCGTCGCGTGCGTTAGAGCGTGTGCAACAATTCTAGCACTAGACCTCCTCTGTAACTCGAAAATAGTAACCTGTAAAAAATGTTAAAGTGTCACCTATAGAGATTTTTAAGTACCGAAGTTTGGCGCCATTCCATGAGTGTGCGCAATTTTAAAGCGTGACAAGTTAGGTATCTATTTACTTGGCATAACATCATAATTTCTCGTTTGAGAAATTATTGAGCAAATACCGTGAGAGAAAAAAAGTTGCAATGACTGCCATTTTATTCCCTAGGGTGTCTGCTAAAAAAAAAATATATATATAATGTTTGGGGGTTCTGATTAATTTTCTAGCAAAAATGTTTTGATTTTTACATGAAGAAGAGAAGTGCCAAAATAGGCCCGGTGGACAAGTGGTTAAAACAAAATACCTCACCACTTTATTTTGGAGAATATTAAAATAATCTGTAGGGTCTTTCATCTTCCCTGGCCCTTGGCACATTTCCTTCTGTGAAATAAAAATGCCAAATGAGCAACAGCTCCCTAGGGATTCAGTGGATATTAATTATCACCTCATAGGTTTCTTAGGGTACTAGAGAATGGGATCCTGGGAAATCTTGATGCTGCAACTGGTTACGTATTCAATCATTCACTTGTAACAGTCCTAACTTCAAACCAGGCCACCTACATTATTGCCCAAAGCTACACCTAAACATCCTGTAGATTGCTAGCTTATTTGCCAGCCTTCTGTAGCAGTTTACAGTACTAATCTGCAGTGCTAGTGGTAAATGTGGCTGGTGGTCTACTCTAAAATAGATTTTAATTTCAGATCTCCTAAATTTGAAATCCAACCTCATAACAGGAAGGAGGTAGTGAAACAATAGTAATCACATTGTTTTTTTGTACCCCACCACAAAAGCAAAAAGCAGAACTAGAATAACTGGTTGTCAGGAATGCTCCCCCCTGTTGGTAAATCTGCCTGTTAGTCTGGCTGCAGTACCGGCCTCCACCAGCGGGGGGTTCCTGGTCTTCTGGAGCTCACAGCTTTTCCTACGTTCAGGTGTGACCTGAACGTAATTAACACACCCCCTATTTATACCCGGCGAGCTCAAGCAGAGCTCGCCCTGGTATCTTCATATCTGCTGGACCTAAGCCTGTACCCTGACCTGTATTCTGATCCTGATTCGGTACCTTGATCCTGTTCTGATCCTGATCGCTGATCCCGCCTGGACTTGTCTGCCCTGCATCCTGATCCCTGATCCCGCCTGGACTTGTCTGCCCTGCTTCCTGATCCCTGTCTTCCCTTAGCCTGTATCCTGCAGCTAGTCCATCCATCCGACCCCTGCTCCGTCCTGTCCCATCTGCTGATATCCCTTGTGTATGACCTCGGCCTGGCTTGACCTATGTGTACGGTATTCCCTTCTTGATTATATATATATTGTTTGCTATCTTCACTGGTTGTCCTTATTTACTTAATTAAACACCTTTTACTTCACTGATCATATTGTCTGGTCTCTCTGTGCAGTCACGCGGGTCTGATCTCTCATCCCTCCTGACACTGGTCCTGGTTGCATCTGCATCCTATAATTATACCTGGTAACCTTTTTAAATCATTAGGACTAAGAATGGGGTAACAGCTCACCAAGCCAAAGTCTAAAGAATATTTGGAGCATGTGGCACACTGCAGAAAATTTTAAAGTTTAACAGCGGTGCACATGTAAAATATGCCCAGGAATGAAGACAACTTCTTCTTTTTCTTCCCATTGCTGATCTTGTTATTTGTCACATAAAAAAAGGGAGAAGGGCAGTCCACCATTACCCCCCAGCTGGTGTTCAAAATAAGAAGAAGGTCTGTTTTCAGTGCGCCTCTCCTTTCAGTGCTTTCTTCTGCCAAAAGTAGGCTGCCAGTGAGAGGATGAGAACAGAAATGTTCCTCACAACAGCTATTCCGGTCCCTACTCTGTCAGACATGAGTGATGCTGCACCGGCCTTGCACCTGGGGAGTTGGTAACCTAAGTGAAAAGTCAGCATCTCTGAGCTAATACTGGAAAGTTTCTAAGTATGCCTATAACAGTATTGTAAATGCAGCTGAAACTTATAAAAGCGTAAAAGAAACCACAAAAGTGCTATAAACTTTTTCCTGCAAATGTTTAGGTATGGCCATCACCTAATGTAGTGTAGTCCCATATAATCTATATACCAGTAATTCAAATACTTTGTAAAAAGTGCAGGCATACCATGAGTTAAGTCCAACAAAATGCATACCACCTCCTGGACTTATCTCTATTATTTTTATTATTTACATCTGTCAGGTTTATGATGCTCTAGGAAGATAGCATCAAGAGCTCAGAAGCTGGACCTTCTGGTCTCAGCTCCATGTGCAGAGTTGATGAAACAGCTATACGTGCCCCTCCCCTCCTCCTGTCCAATCAAAGAAGTCTATCATTTGTGAGCTCATTCACAGAATACAAACGCTTCTGTCACTGAAAGGCAGATGGGAGGGGTGAGCAGAGCTGCTATGTGTGCTTCTCTCCTCTCATCGCTCTGAGTGTATCCTCTGAAAGCATCACAAACATGTCAGATGTAAATAATAGATAAGTCCAGGAGGTGGCATGCCACCTCATTGGACCCAACCCATAGTATGCCTGCACGTTTATTAAAGTGTCTGAATTCCTGGAATTCAGCCTTAAAGATTTTTTTTCCAAGTGCAGCCCACGGATTCATTCCACGTTTGTTGTCAGATTTGACAAATTCCTACTATATGTTTGTTATGTGTTCCCATTCATGCATCATGCCTTAAAAAATAAAACGTAACTTTTAGATGTTTCTGAGGAGAAGGTGTCATGGCTCCTCTACACCTTTAACCCATCATTAGGGCAGTGTTCAAATCTAGTTACAGTTGATAATGAAGATCTGCACAGAACAAACAGGGTTATTCATGACAAACACAGTTCCCCAGCACCCTCATAAGTAAAGAAACTTCCTAGGATTTTTCCTTGCTGTAGACTCCAGAATAGAACATCAAAAAAAAAGAGAGAGAAGGATTGGCATTTTTTTTCTTTTTGTAATCATACTTACCTAGGTGGATGCAGCATCAGTCTGATGCTGAATCTATCCACTGTCGAGTGCATGGTGCTGTACATGTGATCAGGTATGTCACCAGCCATTTGATGGCCTGATAGTTTGGTTGAGAGCACAAGCAATTGTGACAGGTAACATTTGTGCATGCCTTGTTTTGATAACCATTAAATTGATTAATTTGGTTCCATGTTAATGAATGATTTTAGTGTCCTATCTGCTCTGCCTCTAGTGGCTAATCTACAAATCTCCACATTTAACACAGCTACAGCCATGTGAAAAAAAGTGAAAACCACAACCCAAAAATGCTTTATAGTAAACACTGTGAACATTACTCAAATGATATGCTTACTAATATGTTAAGATTCTCTTTAAGGGACAGGAAGTTAATTGTGTGTCAGGAAATGCCACTTCCAACAACAGCAGCTTTCAGTATTTGCAGTTGTAGTAACCTTCTGAATATCATGAACAAAGCTCTTTTAACATCAGCCAGCTTGAATTTGATTTCTTGATTTTTTTATTCACTTTGCTTATAGTACAGCCAATATAATGAAAAAAATGTGGTAATGGAATTCTGGAAATTGTTCCCTTGTAATTTGTTAGTAAATAGCGGCCAGTTTGTCAGTCAATGTAACATACAATAATTCCCCAAGAAACCCATTGTATTACTCATAACGATTCCCCCATCAGATCGTGTCATGCTTGACAGTCATATAGCATATACTTGTAATTCATGGATGGGAAAATGTTCCATGAGAGGTCACAGCTGCTGCCTGATGTCAGGATTTTGGGTTTTGGGTAATTCTGTTTCCACGTGTTGATACTTTAGCCATTACTCACCACTTAAGAAGAGGGGTCAGATTGAGCAGTTGAATGATGATTTGCACAAGGACCAGCCAGTTGCTGGCAGAAGGGTTTAAGTATAGAGCTGTATGGTACTTGAGAAACTATTACTTTTTAGTAAACTATTTCGAAGAACCGGAAAGGATATTTTCTGTTTAAATACTGTAAAATAATGATGGTATATTAGCCGTGGGTTTCATTCATTATTTACATAATGTACCTTCTGTTTTGTTGCAAAGCCACCAATCAAATAAAGATTATCATACTTGTTTTCCAGTGGAGATTTAAATCTAATTATCTAATTGTTTTAGAAAGTATTGTTTAGCGTTCAGTTTTTCAGAATCTCCCAAATGTATTCAGAATGCTATATGGAACTGTACAAAGCAAGATGCTTCTAAAAGCTGCCTGGATAGTTCATTGTTTGATAAGCACTGTTTAACTGATAGAAAGACACTATTACTGTTTTTTTTTTATATATATGCATTTTACATTTGTTTTATTAACCATACATGTATAACTTTACTCCATGCAAATCATAAATTCCACCAGTATAGTTACAAAATGAGAACATTATTCCATCTTCCATATAGACTGCCAAACAGAAGCACTTGGATGACACAGATATCATTATATGACAATTAGATCTTGGAAACCGTTATAACTGTAGATATGGATAGAGAGTTAAATGTACAGTACTGGGGTCAAATGGTTACTTTCCTCAGTAAAGCATCACCTAAACAAACCAAGGTTATATGTACCAAGAGTATTTATTTACCGGGTAAGCCCCTGAACATGGCCATTCTTCCTGTATATTGTTGTACTCACTCCATCATGATGATAGGTGAAGCCCCCGCTGTGCCTTCTTGTTTGCATAAATTACAAAGTGCAGGTGGGAGCCAGCAAGGGAAATACACGAGTTGCCTCCGGCACTATGAAGTCATACATCTGTTTCATGCCATCTGCTCTAATGATTCTGTATAAAGTACAGTTTGTCCTCTAACACAGTGCTCACGACCTGCATAGGAAATAAGTCTTATGTGGTCCCAAAAAACAATGGGTTTATTCAGTCTACAGTCAATTACAGATAAGACTTTGTGCTGGTCTAATCATAGTACGCTTTGATCGTTTTCATTCACTTATCTGGTTGTCTAATGCATTACTTTAGACTAGCAAAAAAAGTGTCCATTCCTTGACTGAATTTCTAAAAAACAATTCCTAGTGATCTGAATACACAGTGCACAATGCGGCATACACAGTTCAGTGTTTCTGGGTTATCTTTAGTGCACTGTCCAGAGGGCAGTGGTCTATATGTAGCATACTGTATACTATAGCACAGGATATATATCGTGCAATAATCCAGACCATATAGGGCAGCATTTTGGCTAATTGGTTAGCACTTCTATTCTATTAGACCCCAGACCTGTGCTCTGTCCTCCAATGCAGTCGATCAGACACATATCAGTCTGATCGGCTGCTTCACTTTGCAGGTAATCGGCCAGTAAACAAAATACAGGAACTGACAACATTTTGTCGCTTTTGATTTCTGATGTGACACAGTGGGAGGAACAACATCAGTTCCTCTGTTAAAAAAAAATACATTAAAAAAAAATTCCATACCGTGCTTATAAACCACATACAGTTTGTAAGTATACAAAAAGTCCATAAACCACCACCAAAAATCTTCAATCAAGTAAGTGAGAGTGAAGTAATTTCTGTTTCTGTGAGAAATAGGGTACCGTCTTCCACCGATTAATAGGCAAAAGTCCTACTCACTAAACCAATTAGACATGTGCATTAATTTTTAGTTAGAATGCATTTTCGTCCAAAAATCGGGTATTTTCGTTATCGTTTTAACGAACGAAAACGAAAGCGCAAGAAACGAAAACCGAAAGATCCGACATAAAAAATGCTTTATTTTCGTTTTCGTTCAGATCCGACGATTTTCGATGCTTTGTCGAATTTTCGTCGTTCAATTCGACAAAGCATCAAAAATCGTCGTTCTGAATACAGTGAATAGGTAGAAATTGAATGACGAAAATTCGACGATTTTCGATGCTTTGTGGAATTTTCGTCGTTCAATTCCTACCTATTCACTGTATTCAGAACGATGATTTTTAATGCTTTGTCGAATTGAACGACGAAAATTTGACAATGCATCAGAAATTGCAGTTTTCGGACTAATACTTTACCGACGAAAACAACATAAATTAAAACGATTTTCGAGAGTAACTAAATAAATTTATTTTCCAAACGAAAACGAAAAAACAAAACAAAATATTCCAGTCTGCACATGTCTAAAACCAATGTCACTTCCTCTATTCTTCTGGAATGCAGGGGGAACCCAATTGCATGTCTGCCAATCAATGGGCTTTTGAAAGCTTACTAAACTTTTTTATGAGAAATAAATAGTTACAAGCTACACCATGAGGAGTTCTCTCTTTGATATATGTTTAACCTTCATTGGTGGATCATTCATTTGAGGGACATTTCCATTGGAGGACACATCTCTTTTGTCACCCATGCTTATTTTGACTAACTGGGTGTTATATCGGTTTGGTGAGTAGGATGTTTGCTCATTAATCAGTGGAAAATGGCACCTTATTCCTCACAGAAACAGGAATTACCTCACTCTCTCTTGATTGAAGATTGTTGGTGGTGGTTTATGGATTTTTTTGTATACTTATGCCGCGTACACACGTTCGGAATTTCTGATGAAAAAAGTCAGATGGACTTTTTTCATTGGAAATTCCGATCGTGTGTGGGCCCCATCTGACTTTTTTCTGTTGGTGTTTAGAAATAGAACATTCTGATGGAAAAAAAAAAAAACAATAGAAAATTCCTATCGTCTGTGTGCAACTCCCACGGAGAAAAAAACATGCATACTTAGAATCAAGTCGACGCATGCTTGGAAGCATTGAAATTCATTTTTCTCGGCTCGTTTTACGTGTGTTTTACGTCACCGCGTTTTGGACGCTATGGAAATGTAATTAAATGTATTTATTTTTCACATTAGAGCTTTGGTCTCACTACGGGCTGTTCTTTGTATTAATTTAGCATTTTTCATTATTGTTATTGGTCTAGGGCAGTGTTTTTCAACTCCAGTCCTCAAGGCACACCAACAGGTCAAGTTTTCAGGATTCCCCTCAGATGAAATGGCTGTGGTGATTACTAAGGCAGTGAAACTGATCAAATCACCTGTGCAAAATAATGGAAATCCTGAAAACCTGACCTGTTGGTGTGCCTTGAGGACTGGAGTTGAAAAACACTGGTCTAGGGTGCACGGCTAAAAGTTTTTTTAACCTAATTTATCCATTACACTGTGTTGCCAGAGTTGGATGCTGCCAGCCACATTCTGACTGGACTCTCTGTTCGCTTGGGAAAGCCCATAAATGTAGCGGTTGCGGGAGAGGGGTAGGACCCTCTTCCGCCACCTGTAAAAGATTACTTTTATCTGAAAGATAATCGCTGGCGGTATAAAATAGTACCTGGATCATGATTGCAGCCTCAACCACGATCCTGGTATAACCGCTTCTATACCAGACTATATATATATATATATGTATGGCAGTAGGGAAGCAGTTTAAAAAGGTTTGCCAACTTGTGCATTACTTTCAGTACAGTCCTCATACATTATGGGTGAAAAAGAAGAACCCTACAAGTGCCTGTGTATGCATTTAGGGTTTAATTTTCCTTATGTTCCAGTATTATAAAAGTTTAAAAGTGATGGTAGAAGCTAAGCAGGTATTATACAGTATGCTAGCACACATTTGCTTTTATATGATAAATATTCCAGTTAGTAAAATTTAAAGTAAATGTGACTTGCGGATATGGAAATGTAAAATGTGCTCTGTCTAAATGTAGATATATATTCCTACTTTATAGAATGTTTTCCCTCTTAATTCATCATTATTTCCCATTTCTTCAGTATGACACAGATTTTTGCTGTAGCAGCATTACACCTAATAAGGACCATCTTTCCCTGCAGCATTACGCAGGCACTACATCATTTGTCTGTGGGAAATTGCCGGATGATTATTGAATCAATGGGAACGTTAGCAAGGGTCTTGTCATATTTTCTCTGTAAATGTTTTTGTGGCCGTCTCCCCACAGCCAACCTGTAATGTTTTACGCCAATGTTGTTACAGAGTCCAAGTGCTTCTCAGTTACTGGAGACACTGTTACAGATTGCAGTGTTTGTGTAGGTGTCTGTCCCTGATTAGCGGAGAGACAATCTCAGGGTTTTGTTTCCTCGCTAGCCCCGGCCTGAGGACCATTCAAGGTTTACTAATGAACAGGAGAGGAAAAAGAGGGTAGGCAGTGCAAGCATGGCCTGGCGTTTTTGTGTGCGTATTCTACGAAAGGAATAAAAGCTGATATTTTGACATATAAATTGGTGGTCTTCCAGGCAATATGGGATCTGAAAGTGCTAAATCCTTTTATAAACAAACCTTGATTCAGTCTGGAATGTCTTGGCCTGATCTTAAAGGTGATATTATATAGGGACTTTGAATCGTGGACTAGCCTCAGATATAATTATCTCCACATTCCAGCCATCAGCTCGCCTAAGGTCTAAATAAGCTACATTTATTTCCACTGTAAACTTGTTAAGAGAAACCCTTTCCTTGCCATGGTGACTTTCAGGGCAGTGGAGGACACCCGTTTTTTAAGGGATTTCCATGAAATCTGGAAATCCTTGGTTTGTTTTCGGTAGCACAAAAGAACCCATGTCTTGCTGTTCTTTGGAATTGCCTGCAAATGTAGGCATAAACTGCAATGCCACCTGTATGGTGTATTGCATAACTTACAGTGGCTCTCTGCAAGATGTGCTGGTTAGACCTTAGCTAGGCAGATTATGTAAACATCAGGAAACAAAAAAGCTGTGCAAAGACAAAATGATGTGCTCAAAATTGAAACCAAATCCATATAAAACTTGAACAACTAGTGTTGATATTCTTAAAGACTGAAAACACTATAACTATGCAATTAAGGGTTGCTGACCCTTTAAATATTAAATGAACACACTGAAATGTCCACAAAATGATGAAAAAAGTCCTCCCAACCAAAGGGAATCTCTCAGCAACATACAAGATTTCTTAGGTGAAGATCCACGGTGACAGAAAACACACAGAAGTAAGTGAGTATAGGAAATCCTCCACCACCAGGTAATAGCCGCTTACCAGATGATATGATTCCTTAATTAAAAAAGATCACACATGCATGTAGTCAGTCTCCCAGCCTTAGATGTCTGTGTCACAACGAGAGGATCTTTAACCAAATATCCTGCTCACACGTCCGCCTCACCGGGTATTAGAGTAGCCCATGTGGAACGAAAAAGACACTTCCATAGTGTAACCCGTACAAAAGTATTTATTAAAAGGTTTAAAATTGCACTTACATTTGCGATGATATAAAAAGGCAATACAAATGGTATACAGGAGCCGGCCGGCTCTCGATCACAGCCCGTAGCTTCCGGGACTGGCACAGTACGCAATGACGTCAGCACGCCGCTACCCTACGCCGTTTCGTCTTAATAGACTTCTTCCAGGGGCAGATTATGCAAACATCAGTTGAACAGGTCTCTCTATTTTTTGTATATCTGCTGTAGAAGGTGGGGAACTCTCCAAGTTACTGTACCAAATGACTTTGAGATAGCAGCAACCCTTGTGCCCAGGCAAAACTACTCAGTGAGGCATCATGGGGTTATTTTACTAATGTGAAGTTGCACTATGTAAGGGAATTTCCCCCAGAGCTTAGGGCATGAGATTAAACTTTGATTCACAATGAACACTCCTTTACGTTTAAGGAAATTAAAAAAACAAATTGCTTGCGCATGTTTGGATAATTGAAGTCTGCGAAGCTTCACCACATTTACTAAGCTCTGTGGATGATTCCCATGCAGAGTGCAAGTGCACTTGCAATGTAAACAACCTATTTGCTGTTGGTAAATCAACCAATTAGTCCTTCTAAAATGTCCATATGTATTTCAAAACAACCATCATAAAATGTTTTTTTTCTTTCTCTTTATCCAATTGAATAGTTCCAATTCTACATCTTAAAAAATACTGTAGATTGTTCTACTACTACTATATAATCAATGCAAATGACACTCTCTACTGTGCTTGATTAATGTAGCTGCCACAGGGTTGTCTTGTTCAGCTCTACATTGAGATTGTCAATGAAGTAAGAATAAATAAAGCCTAGTACACACATGCTAGTTTTTTTTTTTTTTTTTTTTCGTTTAAACAATGCGGAAAGTTTGCATGGGATATGTCCCCCCTTAATTTTATTATGTCTATCGTGCATCTGCTGCCAGATTCATCCACCTCACCAATTGCTCAGTGTCTGCCCTCCCCCCCACCGCTCTATGCCAGTCCCCCCACTGGGGACTGGCATAGGGGACTGGCAATGTTACAAACAACATACAAAACTATCCACAACTCTGACCCCAGCTACATTGACAACTTGGTCTTAGAAAGGCAAGTAAAGCATCCTCCTTCCACAACCTCCTGCTCTCTAAAGCCTCATACACACAATTGAATTTTCCACAAAGCATCAGACTTTTGTCCGAAGGGCGTTGGCCATGAACCTGTCTTGCATACAAATGGCATACAATGGTCATCCAACAAAAACGAACATAGTGACGTACTACGTGAAATTTCAGCTCTTAACCACTTCAGCCCCGAACAATTTCGCTGGTCAAAGACCAGGCCACTTTTTGCGATTCGGCACTGCGTTGTTTTAACTGACAATTTGCACGGTTGTACAACGTGGCTCCCAAACAAAATCAACGTCCTTTTTTTCCCACAAATGGAGCTTTTTTTTGGTGGTAGTTGATCACCTCTGCAGTTTTTATTTTTTGCGCTATAAACAAAAATAGAGCGACAATTTTGAAAAAAAATCTATATTTTTAAATTTTTGCTATAATAAATATCCCCCAAAAATATGTAAAAAAAACATATGTTTTCCTCAGTTTAGGCCGATACGTATTCTTCTACATATTTTTGCAATAAGCGTTTATTGATTGGTTTGCTCAAAAGTTATTGGCCGTCGTAAGTACAAATGTGTGCCGTCGCATCTTTGCGCCGATTCACAAAGCGAGATATGCCAAAAAACATGGCTTTAGCCGTCCGACGTAAATTGCCTACGCCGGCGTATGGTGGGCGCATTGTTACGCTGGACGCATTCGGCGTTGCCATTTTAAATATGCAAATGAGTAAGATACGCTGATTCACGAACATAGATGCGCCCGGCCGCTTTATATACGCAATTTGTGTAAGGCTTACGTCCGGCGTAAAGTTACCCCTCATATAGCAGGCGTAGCTAATGCAAAGGTATGGGCCAGGGAACAACGCCGTCGAATTTTACGTTGCGTACGCCGTTTACGTAGTAGTATGTGAATAGGGCTGTGTGTAGGTTACGTTCACGTCATAGGCATTGCGCCGACGTGCATGGGGTCACGCTTAATTTAAATAGATGACGCCCACCTCCTTCCTTCTTTGAATTAGGCGGGCTTACGCTGGCCAATTTATGCTACGCCACCGCAACTTACGAAGCAAGTGCTTTGTGAATACAGCACTTGCCTCTCTAAGTTGCGGCGGTGTAGCGTAAAGAAGATACACTACGCCCGCACAGAGATACGCCAATGTATCTGAATCGCGCAATGTATCTGAATCGCGGCCATAGCGTCTACAAAATAGGGGATAGTTTGATGGCATTTTTATTCATATTTTTTTTTTTACTAGTAATGGTGGCGATCAGCGATTTTTATCATGACTGTGACATTATGGCAGACACATCGGACACTTTGTCCAATGTCATTTTTACAGCGATCAGTGCTATATAAAGCGTAAAAACGGTCGGATTTTAGGCCAACAGTCTGTCATCACATGGAAATCTAATCGTGTGTACTAGGCTTAATTCTCTCGTCACCTCATTCAATACTTGTGCCCAGGACTTCTCCACAGCCTCTCCTATCCTTTGGAATTTCCTAATCCAAACTGTAAAGCTATCACCTACTACAGCCCTCAAAATTTTCTTTTGATGAGTGTAAATAAGTTAAGGGCGAGCATGGAGCAAGGTTGCCTGAAAAAAAATTATGGCTGCAGGCAGGTTTTGGAACTGCACAGGCGCAGTTCAGAGGCTAGCCCGGGCTCAGACAGGGGGCGGGTGGCTGGGCGTATGGCTGGGCGTATGGTTGGTGATGTCACGGTGGCGGCGCCTGTTATGAACTACAGGCTACAGCAGGGGCACCCGGCTGGCCCAGTGACACGGAAACATTGGGGCACCGAGTGCAGAGGTATCACATGAGCACCGTCTGCTGCCTTGAAGCCCTGGGAAGTATGCCTAGATGAGGCCAAATACAGCTAAGGCGGGGAGCATAGACCGTACTGAGGTGGTACAGCTGTCCTCCCCACCAGAGGGTAAGACTGACTGGGCAGAGGACAGACTAAAAGTCCCAGAGGGCCCTGCGTGTGGAGCAGTGCCAAAGCATGCTGGAAAGTTGTAGGTCACCAATAATGTCCAATCAGAGTGTCTACAAGAGCTATGTTTCTACCCCCTCACCTGCCTGTAGAGTGCTTGGACTTGTAGTTCCACATCTGCAGAACAACCAGGCTGCAAGCTGACAGGAGGAAAGAGAGCAGATGGCCAAACACTGTCCAATCTGATTGCGGATGGACGTACGCTGTCCAATCTGATTGTACACTCTCTTGTAAGTTTACCATACACTGTACAATCTTCTTTAAAGTTGATCTTCAGTCCCACTCTGGACAGTCTCCTGCCCCTCTGGTACTGGGTAGATGTGCACATGGCAGAGTGAGTTTGCATATCTACCCACACACAAGGACTGAAAAGGATTCAGACATAAGGGGGAACGCTGAGGCCGCGTACACACGATTGAACATGTCCGCTGAAACTGGTCCGCAGACCAGTTTCAGCGGACATGTTAGATCGTGTGTACGGCCTATCGGACCGTTTTCCAGCGGACAAAAGTTTCAAAACATGCTTAGAAACCTGTCTGCTGGAAACCTGTCCGTCGGACATGTTCGATGGTTAGTACACAAAATCGTCGAACCAAAATCCCGCGCATGCTCAGAATCAAGTCGACGCATGCTTGGAAGCATTGAACTTCATTTTTTCATCACGTCAATGTTTCATCGGACATGTCTGATCGTGTGTACGCGGCCTAATGTAAAGGGCAATACTGCAGAGAGCAGACTCTAATGTAAGTGGGAACTCTGATGTAATAAGAAACAATGCAGACCATAATGTTAGGGGGAATATCACAGACTCTGATGTAAGGGACAACTTTGTGGACTGTGATGTAAAGGAGAACTTTGGATTCTCTAAATGGGCATTCAACAGTGATCTTGGAAATACAGCCAGACCAAAAATAGAGTCCGAGATTATTTTATTTGTTGGCAAGTAGGTCGTTCTGTGTTGAGCCTTGATGAAGGAGGAGTGTTGTTGCACCTGAAGCGTGCTAGCTGTTTTTGTATTCATACTTCATGATGTCAGTGAAGGGGCAGCCACACAACTGAAGAAGAGTAACTTTAAGGGACTGGTTAATGGGCAGGGGAGAAGACTGCGGGACTGTAGCTTTTGATAAGCAATATACTGTTTTACAGCCCTGTAGACTAAAATGCCGTATATCCTGTATATGTGAGGGGGGGTTACAACTTGACCAGAATTGATAGTTTAGATCAGGCGTTATCTCCTTATTCACATCTAACCTTGAGTCAACTCATATCCATGGCTTCAGCCCTTGGGGGGGGGGGGGGGGCATCTCCCCAAAATACCTTGGTTTCTTCTGATGCTCTTATTCAATAAACATTTAGGGCCAGATTCAGGTAGAGTTACGCTGGAGTATCAGTGATTCGCCAGCATAACTCACACTTTGAGCCGGCGTTTCTGTTTTCTGTATGCAGAAAACAAGATACGCCGGGATTGAGTTCATATACGAGCGGCGTAATTGTATTTTGCCGTCGTATTGGAACTGCAATTTTAAAATGGGCGCTCGGGGCGTTCCCGCTGATTTACGCCGAGCATATGTAAATCAGCGAGAGACGGCAATTCACGATCGTACGCGGGCCCGATGCAGTGACTTTCCGACGTTTCCGTAAGCGATACGCGGCGTAAAGAAAAACATGCCCCCTAGGTGGAGTATCCTATGTTAAGTATGGCCGTCGTGATTGCGTCGATTTGAAAAAGTTTAACGTTGTTTGCGTAAAACGTCCGTGAATGGGGATTGACGTCATTGACGTTCACTGACAGAATTTGGAGCATGCGCACTGACAGTCGACGCATGCGCAGTACGTTCGCCGCGGGATCGCGCCTAGTTTAAATAATACATGCCCCCTACCCGCCCAATTTGAATTCCGCCGGCTCATTTTCGCTACTTTGTGAATAACAGTACTTGCTCCTAAAGTTTCGCCGGAGTAACGTAAATGACACACATTACTCCAGAATAAAGATCCGCTCTCCTACCTGAATCTGGCCCTTAGCCCTGGTTCACACTGGTGCGTTTTGAGATGTGATTTGGCATGTCAAATCGCATGTCAAAACGGCAGATTTTGCCTCAAATTGACGGCAATGGCACCGTCCTAATCGGTGCGACGCTGCATCTGCGGCATTGCACCGATTTCAAAAAGTAGTCTCTGTACTACTTTTTGCGATTTCAGCCTGCGATTTACATTGACATCTGTGCAGAAACCTGCACAGATGTCTCTGAAATCGCGGCTGAAATCGGGACTGCCGGGCGAGAGTGAAATCGTGCGAGTTCAGCTGAACTCGCACTGCTTCACTCACGCAGCCCAGTGTGAACCTGGGCTCAGACCGTGTCACAAACTTTTGTGCAGGGTGTTCGTAGTTTACATACAACAGTACCAGTACCTTGCTTTTACCAGTCCAGCACTATCCCACCTACACATCAGATTCATACTTGATGATGTCCATAAAGGTGACGCCACAAAATTGGAGAAAGAATGTCTTGGTTGAAGTGCAGGGGGAATCCTGTGGGGTTGTAGACTATTGTAAGTAATACACTTTATTGAAGATAATTGTTTTTGCAGCTAGCCTAGGGTTTCACCTTGAACAGCATTTTAAGAATGAGGTCAACAATGGCTGCCTCTGTATTTATATCATGATAGTTTTAGCATTTTTTTTAAAATAACAAACATGTTATACTTACCTGCTCTGTGCAAAGGTCTGATCTCTTCTTCTCGGGTCCCCTTTCGGCACTCTGGACTCCTCCCCCTTGCCAAGTGCACCCATAGCAAGCCACTTTCTATGGGGACACTTGTGCATGTAAAACACAGAGTGCAACACCAAGCCTAGAAGCACATCTCAGCGCCACAGGGCTAAGTTATCTCAGAAAATTAATAAGCAGTAGAACCAATAGGATAAGAGACCACTATCACTCTTTTTTTTTAAAAGGGATATGTAAAAAGCAAAGCAGCTTTTTGAAATCTAAAAGTCAAAAACCAATAGAACAGATACAAAGTAAAAATATCAAACTAGAACTAAACAGTCCAGATGATGAACAGCGCTGATTAAAATTGGTTAGATGTCCAACTTCATAGAGGCATTCATATGATGACGGTGTAATGGGAATTTTACAATGATAAGTGGTTCTCAAGATAAGTTTGTGATGGATCCTACACCTCTTACCAGTTTTCACCACAAGTGAGGCACACTCCCCTTCGGGGTACAAACTCACCAGAGGGCCAATAAAAAAAGCAGTATCTTTCACTGGAACATCCGTCAACATATCTTTTGAAGTCTATTGGATGACGAAACTGGTCAGGGCGGGGCTATTACGGCGATCCGGAAGTGACGAGTGCGCTTCACTGGTGGTTAATCCAGACAAGGAAGGAAGAATAATGCTGTGATCACTACACGCTTACTTCTGGGGACTTGGACACCATTTAGAAGACACACTTACGTTTTGCTTAACACTTATCTACTGACGGTACGTGCATTTGGAGTGGGGGGTCTATCAACTGTGTTAAGGTTTATCTCTTTTTTCACTATTAAAACGGGATTACACTATTTTGGTGCCTTCTTGTTTTTCTATATGTATATGGAGCATTAACCCTTGCTGACCCCAGCTATGCTGACGGATGTTCCAGTGAAAGATACTGCTTAACTACTTGCCGACCGCCCGCCGTCATATTACTGCGGGACGGTGGGACTGCTGGACGAGAGCCCATAGCTATACGTCCGCTCTAAAGCGGGCGCTAGGGGGCGCGTGCGCGCCGATGGAGGCGGCGCACGCGCGTCCACGCTCGCCCCCGAGTCCGGCGCGCGTGCCTGGCGGGTACAATCGCTGCCGGGCATGCGCGCTCGTTCGTTACAGAGCGGGGACCGGGAGCTTTGTGTGTAAACACAAACATCTTGGTCCTGTCAGCGGGGGAAACGCTGATCTCCTGTTCATACAATGTATGAACAGAAGATCAGTGATTTCCCCTAGTGAGTCCACCCCCCCATACAGTTAGAACACACCCAGGAACACACCTAACCCCTTCCCTGCCCCCTAGTGTTAACCCCTTCACTGCCAATAAGGCATTTTTATAGTAATACAATGCATTTCTATAGCATTGATCGCTATAAAAATGCCAATGTCCCCAAAAATGTGTCAAAAGTGTCCGAAGTGTCCGCCATAATGTCGCAGTACTGAAAAAAAATGCTGATCGCCGCCATTACTAGTAAAAAAAAATATTAATAAAAATGCCATAAAACTATCCCCTATTTTGTAGGCGCTATAACTTTTGCGCAAACCAATCAATAAACGCTTATTGTGATTTTTTTTAACGAAAAATATGTAGAAGAATACGTATCGGCCTAAACTGAGGAAAAAAAAAGTTTTTTTATATCTTTTTGGGGGATATTTATTATAGCAACAAGTAAAAAATATAGCATTTTTTTCAAAACTGTCGCTCTATTTTTGTTTATAGCGCAAAAAATAAAAACCGCAGAGATGATCAAATACCACCAAAAGAAAGCTCTATTTGTGGGAAAAAAAGGACGCCAATTTTGTTTGGGAGCCACGTCGCACGACCGTGCAATTGTCAGTTAAAGCGACGCAGTGCCGAATCACAAAAAGTGCTCTGGTCATTGGACAGCAATATGGTCCGGGGCTAAAGTGGTTAAGGCCCTTTTTTATTGGCCCTCTGGTGCGTTTGTACCCCGAAGGGGAGTGTGCCTCACTTGTGGTGAAAACTTGGAAGAGGTGTAGGATCCATCACAAACTTATCTTGAGAACCACTTATCACTGTAAAATTCCCATTACACCGCCATCATATGAATGCCTCTATGAAGTTGGACATCTAACCAATTTTAATCAGCGCTGTTTATCATTTGGACTGTTTAGTTCTAGTTTGATATTTTTACTTTGATACTTGTGCATGATCGCTCCTGAGCCCACTCTCTGTCCATAAGGGAAAAATAGCTTGGCTCCCCCTTCACCGGCTGTGATTGACAGCAGCAGGAGCCAATCTCTCTTGCTGCTGCATCTTAGCCAATGAGGAGAAAGAGACTCGGGAGAGTTGCTGGTCTCATGCACATCACTGGATCGAGTATTAGGGGGGCTGAGGGGGGAGCTGCACACTGAAGGTTTTTTACCTTCATGCATAGAATCCATGAAGGTGAAAAACCTTCAGTCTTTAGAACCACTTTAACTATTTGAAAAAATATGTTATTTACTGTATTCTATTTTGTTAAAAAAGTATATATGTACATAAATATTCCCTGAGAAGTTATCTCTTTTTCTAAAAATCATGTACTTACCTCTGTGCTGAACATTTTGCTTACCTATGTATGAACAATAACATTCCCTAAATTTGCAATGGTCTGGTGCTGAGTCTAGCAATATACGTTAATGTTTTTAGATCGAGGTTGTCGAGCCATGTGGTGCCAACATGGCCACCCAGGCACAATTTTAGCAGGAGTCGCCCGAAATTCGAGCCAACATAACAGTAGCCATGAAATGTTGGTGGATGTCGGTCCTGGGGTTGGACAGCGCTGGGTTAAAGATTGAAGCTGGGAGTTCTCTTTTTCATGGAAGCTGTGAAGGAATACAGAGTATTTTGCTATAAGCTGAGGTGGTCTTGAGCTGTTTATAACTTGTGTACCTAATGCTGGTGTTTATTTTCAGAACATAAACATCCATTTACAGTCTTGCATCTGAGGCTTCAGGTGCGTTAGGCCCTAAAGCTTTTCAAATATTTTCAGTTTCAGGCCAATAATCCTTTGACGTAAGGTGTTTGGACATCTCGGTGTATGTGACTTTTTAAGGCTGATCACCTTAAACGTGGCTCGTTAGGCCACACACATAACACATAATTGCATGCGATTGCAAGCGACACTGATTAGGGCTTATTCCTGAGTAATGGAAAATACACTGCATTTATTTACCTACAGTATTTCTTTAAATGGAAAATCAAGTGTCACCAAAAAATCTGGCATTACTGAGAATAGGAGGGTGTAAGTTAGTTGCATAAATAAAAAGATAATAGATTACTAGACATATAGGTAGATAGATAAATCAATCAATCACAGTACAGTACGGGTACGGTACATGCCTTGGGTGCCAAACATTCCCAGGACCATTCGCCGCAGGTCCATTAAATGACACTCACAGCAACGCAGCGTGCAGAAGTAGATTGGAATAGCAATGCATAGCATACTAGCTCATTATGAATTACTTACCTTACATCGAAGCCCCGGCAGCGGTCCTCAAATCCCCCTCCGGCTGGCGATATCTCTCCCGGGGGTTACTTCTGAGTATTGCGGCTCTGGCGCTGTGATTGGCTGGAGCCGTGATGACATCATGTCACCTGATGACGCATGTGCGCGGTAACGGCACACTCACTGAAGCAACTTCAGTTTGCTTTAGTGCGGATGTGCCGATGACATCAGCACATGCTGGGGACAGGGGATATCTCCCAAACCGTGTAGGTTTAGGAGATATCCAGGGTAGCTACAGGTAAACCTTATTATTAGGTTTACCTGTAGCAAAAAGTGTGTTGTAAGGGTTTAGATTAATCACTTTAAGCCTTATATACACTATGGGCCGGATTCACGAACGTTTTACGCCGGCGTATCTAGAGATACGCCGTCGTAAGTACAAATGTGCACCGCCGTATTGTTACGCCGATTCGCAAAGCTAGAAACGTTGTAAAACAAGGCTCCAGCCGCCCGACGTAACTTGCCTACGCCGCCGTATCGTGGGCGCATAGTTACGCTGGATTCGGCGTTCCCATTTAAAATATGCAAATGAGTAAGATACGCCGATTCACAAACGTAGATGCACCTGGCCGCTTCATATATGCGATTTGCGTAAGGCTTACGTCCGGCGTAAAGTTACCCCTCATATAGGAGGCGCAGGTAATGCAATGGTATGGGCCAGGGAAAGACGCCGTCAAATTTTATGTCGCGTACACCGTTTACGTAGTACTACATGAATAGGGCTGTGCGTAGGTTACGTTCACGTCGTAGGCAGTGTTCGACGTATCTTAGGCAGCTATTTCGACGTAACTGTGAGCATGCGCACTGGGATGTATCCAAGAGACGACGCATGCGCAGTTCGTTTTTTGAAGCTGTGGCCATCATTTGCATGGGGTCACGCTTTATTATAATATATCAGGCCCACTTCCAGCCCACTTCCACCTACTTTGACTTACGTTGGCTTACGCCGACAACTATATGCTACGCCGGGGCAACATTGAGCGCATATTCTTTGTGAATAGCAGGCTTGCCTTTCAACGTTGCGCTGGTGTAGCGTAAAGTAGATACGCTACGCCCGCACAAAGATGCGCCGCTCTACCTGAATCCGGGCCAAAGAGTTTTTTTTCCGTTCAACCCATTGGCTTCGTTCTGAGCCACTGTACTAATGATCCAACATCCAGCAGTGAAGCCAAATGAATATAACTCCAGGTGCAACAGACACGCCCACTGGAACACACACCTGACTCACCTCCATGGTAAATTGTCAAAATAAGAAATGGCTGCACTTCACATGGGCTCCAAGTAAAGTTTATTGGAATATGAAAATATCCAAAATTACACCAGAGTCAGTGTGAAACGTGTCTACCTTGACGACTGCTGGTGTCCTCTGGTGTCACTTTGGATATTTTTATATTACAATAAACTTTACTTGGAGCCCATGTGAGGTGCAGCCGTTTCTTATTTTGACAACGGTACAACCATCTCCCCCACTGAGCTGTTGTGTTCTGACAGGGGGAAGACCCCCCGCCAGAACACTCCAGTCAGCGCTCTCAGGCATCCGGTCGGCTGCTGGTTTTCCAGCATGCTCCTCTGACAGAAGCCAGCCAAACGGCCGCCTCCTGTTGGACCGACTGCCAGACACACAAGCCAAATGTTGGCTGTTTTTTATTCTAGTGCAAGGTGACTGGTCTTGTATCCGCCCCCCTGTAGTTTTCTACAGGCAGTAGTGGGTGGAGCCTGCTGGATGCCTCCCACAGCTCTGTTCTCTGCCCTGGCTATGTGCAGCACAGTGATGATGTCACCACCATGTTAACAAGGTAATACCTGGGTGTACAAAATGCCTTTTGTGCACACAAAGTGAATTTATATCCTTTGTGGTCATTGAGAAATTATTACATTTATATGAATGTTTTTTGTTGCGGGAGTTCATCTTTAAGAAAAGAATAAACAGAGCTTCAAAAGAAAACATCCTCGACAAAGGTTTCACGTCATGTTTCAAAGAAATTTTACCGACTGGGTTCTTTGCCTTCTTTGATGTTTTCAAATCTTTAACTATAGATTTTATTATGTTGATTCAGAAAGAGTCATGCCTTCTGGACTCAACATTCGTTATAGTGGTTGTGGACCTGAATATTCATGGGAGCAATAATATCGCTCAAACATATGGCAATGTTTTCTTCAATCTGGAAGAAAGCTATTTTGTCATAAGTAAACGCAAACAACAAAATATAAACCATCCTCATCCACACGTGTCAGAGTTTAGTGCATGTGATTTATGTATGTGTATCAGATTTAAGCATATCTTCCGCTAAGTAATGGATACAAATATAACTTGCTTGTACAATAGCTTTTGTATATTTTATATGGATGAATGTCAAAAGGTACATCATTATTTAAAGGAAAATCCAATCCTGTATAATAATATTTAAAGTATATATCAGACAGGCATAAAATTACATTTCTGCAATACATGCACATTTGCCTGTGTTTGATCCCTTTAAGGACCCTACATGTACTGTGCCAGAAATGCACTCAGTTCTTAAAGTGGTTCTAAAGCCTAAACATTTTTTTACCTTAAAGAGCAGGTCCGGGAAAAAAATTAAATAAAATCCAGCAGCTACACAAACTGCAGCTGCTGTCTTTTAATAAATAGACACTTACCTATCCTGAAGTCCAGCGATGTTGGCAGTAGTGTTCCCGGCGTGAAGCCAAAAGGCCTTTCGGCTTAACGCCGGGAACCCTACTGCGCATGCGTGAGGCCCCGCTCCTCTCTGCTATTAGCCTGGCGGCCAGGGGAGGAGGAGGAGGGAGCCCCGTGGCAATTGTGACACCGGAGCCCTCATTCGATCCAGCACTGTACACATCTGACTCTTATATTTTCCTGAGCCCTCATTCGATCCAGCACTGTGCACATCTGCAGCTTTTGTCTTCCCTCACTTCCATGTCTCATTGGCTTTGCTGAGGAACCGGGAGACATTGACTCCCTGTTTTGTCAGTCAAAGCCTGTGATGAGGGAGCAGGAGCGGGCACACACAGGCGCTTCCCATGGGGCCACTGGACAGAGGAGGAGCCAGAAGTGTCAGCAGGGGACCCAGGAACAGGAGCTTCGGTGGCCACTCTGTGCAATTCGATTGCACAGAGCAGGTAAGTATAGAGGTGTTTGTTATTTTTTTCCTTTCATTTCCTTTACAATCACTTTAAAGCTGACCATACACTGACTGAAATTTGGCTGGTTCAGCAGGTCTTGATCTAATTTCAATCAGTCTCAGGCTGTCCCTGTTCAACTTCTGTTGAAGGGAAACACTGGGAAACTTTTCAGTAGTTGCAAGCAAACGGCGGGTCCCGCTGTCAGAATACAATGTCTCGTGGAAGGGATTGTAGTCCTGTTGTAGGCTTACAACATTTAGCATTCTTTGGGGTTAAATGGTGTCAGCCCTGCCCAATTGCCTTTTTACTATTTTACTAAACTTACTGGTACACAGTATGTAAGAGACCAAAAGGCAGCAGCTAAGAGCAGTTCATAGTTAGGATATACATTGCCATTACCCAGGTCACCTGCTGGTGGCACAGCAGGTGTCTCCCAGCAGCTGGGTTGTCTGAGTAATAAGGCTGCACCTGAAGTGGGCTGCTGGAAGGTATATAATCCCGCCCTTGGCTTAATTTCAGTGCTTCAGTGTTCTTCCTGTGAGCCTTGTCGCTGCCTGATTTTGATCCTTGTTTCTGGACCTGTTCCTGTTACTAGCTCCCTGTACCCTGCTTCCAGCTCCCAGTACCTTGTTCTCTGCTACCCTTGTTTCCTGTCTATGTCCTGACCCTGCCATGTTTAGGTGTGCTCCCTCTATTTGTACATAGCCAGTTACAGTAGGTTGTTATTTGGATTTCTGCACTTTCATGTGTATGTGTCACTTATATTGTTTATGGTTTACTGGTGTTGATGTTGGAATAGTATTATTTGTCTTATTTATACCTGCGGTATATGCAGTACAGGCATACCCCTCTTTTAAGTACACAATGGGACCAGAGCATGTATGTAAAACGAAAATGTACTTAAAGTGAAACAATACCTTTTTTAAATTCTAGGGTGTAGTGGGGGGGTCAGGGGCTGTAGTTGAGGACTCAGGGGCTGTAGTGGGGGTGTCAGGGGAACACTGGGACAGGGCAGGCTATGCTCTCTGAGCTTCAGCTCCTTCTACTGCGGCTGCAAAATGTCTGTACAGTACTTGTAAGCCACTTCACATACACTCGCGGGTATGTCCTTACTCGTGAGTGTATGTAAAGTGAGTGTACTTAAAGCGGGGTATGCCTGTATGTGGTATTCTTGTCAGGCATAAACTTGAAATTTACTTCCATTTTGCTGTGTTGGCTGCCTGAGAAATAATATTCACTGAGTTAGCGCGATATATTAACGCTTATATTTTTTTTAAATTTACTGATGCGATTAAATAATAAGATCAGGTAGGATTGTGAGGTCAACACTTTAAAAAGCACAGTTGGTCTAAAGCCCCATACACACCATCAGATTATCTGAAGATTTTTGTCTTCAGATTTACCAAAACCATCTAATATGAGGTCAAACCTTAAGAGTTTCAATTTGTATGCAATCAGGCAGGCCCTTGTACTATATGGTTTTGGTAAATCTGAAGACAAAAATCTGCAGATAATCTGATGGTGTGTATGGGGCTTAGGGATCCGGTGAGCTACAGCCCATGAGCCATAAGGGGGTTTGATGTGGAACCAATGCAAAGCACTATTTGGAAAGCACTTTATTTCTGCATGAATTGTGTGGAGCATGTCTAATAGGATTTTAAGCACATTTATCAAGGTCACTTTTGGATGAACCTTTAGGACACATTTACCCTTTTATGCTTTATTGTACACTAGTAGTAGTGTCACTTTATTGGTATTTTAAACATTTTTTGTTGCACAACTTTCATTAGAAATTTGATGTGTAAGGCCTCGTACACACGATTTTCCTCGACGAGTTCCTTATCAGGCTTGTCGAGAATCTTGTCAAGCTTTCTTTGCATACACACTGTCAAGACAAAATCTCTGCATTCTCAAACGCAGTGACGTACAACACGTACGACGGCACTATAAAGGGGAAGTTCGATTCCACTGGCACAACCCTTGGGGCTGCATTTGCTAATCTCATGTTACTGCGTGTTAAGTAAAAGTTTGGTAAGAGACGATTCACGCTTTTCAGTCTGTTACAGCGTGACGAATGTGCTATCTCCATTACGAAAGCTACTTTTACCTAAGGTGGGCTCCCGTCTCACACTTAATTCTGAGCATGCGCGAGTTTCTAAGCATACACACAAACGCGTTTCTCAACGTAAACCAGCCCGACGAGAAACACGACGAGGAAATTGAGACTCCCGACGAGGAAAAAGAGAACTTGTTTTCTTTTTTTCTCGTCGAGTTCCACAACAGTTTTCTCGACGAAAAACATACACACGAAAAGCTGCAAAAAAGCTCTGCCACCAAGTTTCTTGATGGATTCGGTCGAGGAAACCGGTCGTGTGTACGAGGCCTCAGGATGTGTGTTAACACCTAGCGCTTATCTATTTTGGTAATTTTGGTTTAACATCTTAGTGCTTTCCACACCAGTGAAAAGAGTTGCAGGGGTAGTCAACCAAAGTTTTTAGAGGTCCCCTTATTCTTTAACTTAGCTTCATAATGAAAATACTGCCCTCTTGAACCTTATTCAGCTCTTGATAAATTTAAAGGTTTCAGTCATGTCTCCCCTTTTCCTTCTTTCCTCCAAATTGTACATGTTATGTTTTATACTTCAGACCTTTCACCATTTTTGTTGCCTATCCTGGACTTGTTGTTTCTTATTAATATCTTTTTATAAGTTAAGTATCCAGACACAGTGTTCTAAAGGAGTTCTAACTAAAGCTAGCCATAGGCGATTCGAATCTCGGCCAAGACAGCAGGGACTAAAATGTTCACCATGTATAGTATGGGCATGGCTGAATGTACTCAAGTTGATGAACCAACCAACTTGCCTGCTAAATTTTTCATACAATTATTGTCAGTGGCTATAGCCGCTAGCAATAATCACTGTGCTCTCCTGGTGGGGATGGCTCTCCGCCCCACAGAAGGTATTACCCCATCAACACTAAGGCCGCGTACACACGGCAGAGAACCTCGACGGGCAG
Source organism: Rana kukunoris (assembly GCA_029574335.1). Lineage (NCBI taxonomy): Eukaryota > Metazoa > Chordata > Amphibia > Anura > Ranidae > Rana > Rana kukunoris. The sequence continues at coordinate 37,125,935 of CM056055.1, forward strand.
AACACATCGTTCCGCCCGTCGAGGTTCTCTCCTGGCCGTCGAATTCGGCGACCCGCCCGTCGGGAATGGCAACCAGCCATTCTTCCAGGCGGGCCGTCGAGGAAATAGAGAGCGTGCTCTCTATTTCGGCTCGACGAGCTTCCCGACGGGAAGCTCGCTGAGACCGTACACACGGCCGAGGTCCTCACTGGAATGTGCATTCCAGCGAGGTTCTCGCTGATTTTCAGCGAGAACCTCGGCCGTGTTTACGGCGCCTAACAGTGTAGATGGAGGCATTAAGCAATTTTCTTTCCTGCAACCCATGGTTGTAGGAAAGAAAATCACTCTGTCTATGGTTGTCTTAGAGGTCTAAGACTGGAATCACATCATTACAATTTGGATGCAGTTTGTCCGCATCCAATTCGCAATAGCAGGAGATTGTGACTGGCTCTCTATGGAGCCGGTTCACATATCTCAGCAGCAGGTCTGGTGCCTTTTGCACAAAAACGCTGTTCATATTTTGGTCCATTTCAGGTCCGAATTCAGACCAAAATTCGAGCTGAAATCAGGCCTGAAATGGTGAACCAGAACGCACCGGACCCCTGCTGTGCGCCGGATGCGACAATGGTGTGAACCCAGCCTAAATTCTGCTGAAGACCCCTCTAGTTATAACTAAAGATCTATATACAGTCGTCTGATCAGGACCTCCTTCCGCCTGCTGGTGATCACTTTAGTGATTCAAATGGGAATAGACTGTATCAAACGCAGAGTGATGCTGCAGGGAAAAATAGACAAATAGTAAATGTGCCACGTCCTTAATGTAATTGAAAGCAAAAGACCAAAGGGCTAGTCATGGATTTTTTAGGCATAGTAAAACGGTAAATACGTTTTATCTTATAAAAGATTTATTACAAAATTTACATATGAAAGACCAGTTCCATGGGAACTGCACATAATAACAAACTTTACAGCATTGTTAAGCCTTCAAAAGAAACAAGAAGATACGTAAATAGATGAAAATATCCTCCAGAGATAAACGGAACATCCAGATAGTTGTATATTAGGTAGATCCTGAGGAGGATTGAAGAACAGTGAACTTGATGTCTATAAGTTGGCATTAACAATGCTGTGGCTTGACATGTTTCGCGCCATCTAACGCTTCTTCAAAAAGCCTCTATTTTAAGTTTGCTATAATAACAGAAAAAAAATTAAATAAGGGAAAATCTAAATGTATTCGTATTGATAATAGCAAACATTATATGTGTAGGTAGACAAAACATACACCTGTGAAGCATACGCCCAGTCATAAAGGGAGAGCCAATGAAGACACCATGAAAAGGCGGACCAACAACCAGGGGCGGCTACTAGGGTTGTCCCGATACCACTTTTGTAGGACCGAGTACAAGTACCGATACTTTTTTTCATGTACTTGCCGATACCGAATACCGATACTTTTTTTAAATGTCATGTGACAGTTTTCAAACCACAATACAGACTAAGGATATTTTCTTTAGAATTATGAAGAACTCGAACTCAAGACATTATAAAAGAATAAAAATGAGTAAAAATGAATAAAAATGTTTTATTTGCTTGTCACGCAGTAGTAAAAAACTCAAAGAATTTTCACAGAACATGTTGATAAATACAAAAAAAGTATTCTATTTAGGCATCGGGAGCATTTGCGCGAGTACAAGTACTCCCGCAAATACTCGGTATCGGTCCCGATACCGATACTAGTATCGGTATCTGGACAACCCTAGCGGCTACAAAAGTGCCTAACAATTTCATCATGGGGACGTGGGTGCATTATATATAGAAATAAACACTAAATGGGAAAAATTATAATACTAGTCTTAAAAAAGGTAATATGAATAATAGTTAGCGTAAGCCATGGGTCCTGTACTTACATTGATTAATAAAGTCACAACAAGCCTCTTGTGATTCATTGTAGCAATCTATTTGCATTTCCCTCTTCACATTCACACTGTTTGCTCATTTTGCTATCATCTGAAATAAGTACTCCTAAACCTTTTTCTTCTGCAGTGCTGGCCAACGTTGTACCCACAATATATTACTCTATCAAGGGATTCTTTTTCCCTAAGTGCATTATGTTACATTCATTGAACTACAGTGAACATCACTGAAAGCAGCACTGTGACTTACAGTATTTGAACAGCATGCTGGCTTGTTGATTGTGGCTTGTGTTGTGCAGTGCTGAATTTCTCATTTAAATTCCCACCACAAACAATAAATTTGTATTGTCTCTCCATTCCTTCTCTTTTCAGTGGAAACAAGAGAACAAATTATTCACTATGAATGCAAGGCATTCACTTATTGGCTAAGTCAGAAATCTTGGCAGTGATGCAGTACATTCCAGGTTTGGTAGATGACTCTCTGCTCATCATCCTCAGTGATCCATCTACATCCATGGCCATTGATCATTCAGTTGTTTCCTTGTTGTGAAAAGCTCCTATCTATAATCTATTTAGGCAAAACATTCCGTAAACATAACCATTGTCAATGAATCCACAAGAGGATGGGGGCTAAAGTGCGGGATGGCAGACTGCCTTACAATCTTTAGATCTGCAGTTCCATTTTAAGATTATGGATTCCAGTCTGCTGAGAAGTGGCTGCAGTGCCGCATAAGCTAGTAAATGCATAAAGCTTGGGTTTTTTGGCAGGAGCATTTTTGAATGTGCCCTCTCTCCCCAGGGCTGACCCAGTGGATGAAATAGTAGATGTGTGTCTGAATGTAGGCACGCCTTCTCCAAAGATCAACATTCGTACACACTTTAGTCACCTTTTATACGCAGTGCTATTGACATTAAGCAGAAAGGCCAGGCTGACAGCGCAGTGCGTTACACCAGTTGCTCTGCTTTCTCTGCATGGTTTATCTAAGGAGACTCAGCAGAAAATTACACAGCCTAATTGTTTTCAGCCTGAAGGAATTCTTCAGCAGATATGCAGGGCCCATACAAAGCTATATGTCACTGTGATAGCAGAATATATTGCCATCACTGTCAGGGGTAGCTTGTGCAAGATTAAAGAGGCTGGGACAGCTTCTGTCATTAAAAACAGGGCATAAGAAAGGTTCATATACACCAGAACAAAATAAACCAAAAATCTTTTCCATGTCCATGTATGGAAAGTAGCCAAGGGAGCTGCAAAAGCTGGTTTCAGCAATAATGACTTCTTGATTACAAATGAGATGGCAATTTAGTCAAATCTAATTTTGCCATGAAAACAGTAATCTTGTTTTTGCCAGTATTTCACCCATATTAGCCTCCATTTTTGGCTGGTGGCAATAGCAGGCAAAATTATCTTAACGTGCATATTTAAAAAAAAAAAATAAAAAAATAACAAACATGTTACACTCTGTTAAGCCTCATACACACTATCAGTTTTCCTGATGGTTTTCTCTTCAGGTTTACCAAAACCATCTAATATGAGGTCAAACCTCAAGAGTTTCAATTTGTATGCAATCAGGCAGGCCCTTGTACTACATGGTTTTGGTAAACCTGATGAGAAAACTGTCAGGAAAACTGATAGTGTATATGGGGCTTTATACCTTCTCTTCCTCCCTGCCAGATCTCTATTTGGCTCCTCTTCTCTGAATTCTCCCATAGCACGCCACTTTGAAGGGGCACTTGTGCAGTCTTGATCCCTAGACAGGCAGTATGTAAAACCCGGAATGCTGGTTGTACCCCAGCTGATCGATCGGTCAAATCGGTACATTCAGCCTGCCCATACGCGGTTTGAATCTCGGCCTTTTCAGCATTCAAATTGTGTATGGTCTGCCTTTCTCTCAAAACAATTGGTTAGGGTTAGCACTAGGATCAAGTTTATCATAGGTATTTCCTTACCACTATGCACGTTTGTATACACATTCCAACATGTGTGAACAAGTGTACCACAAAGCACAAATGGCAGCCATCTGCACATTGTAAGGTTGTCCTTTGAAAAATAATATGTTTGCTTTTTTTTTGTCTGTTGTGAAGCATTCGCAGCGATTAAAAATAACTGGAATGCCTTAAAGGATAAGTTCACCTTTGGAACATGTTCCCCCGCCCCGTTACAGCAAGCAGGGGGATCTTCTCCCTGCACCCACGGTCACAAGGTTCCGCCCACACAGTCACAGTTTCCTGTGAATGAATAGAATACAAGTACCATCAGCCATTGCTGTTGACGGTTTGCAGTTCTCACCCTCGTAATTCATTGATCTTCCTGCTCTCAAGTAAAGGCCTGCCTAACACTTGAGAGTCCTTTAAAGCCCATTGCATCTAAAAAAAATGAAAAAAGACAACAAACAGCCTTAAGGGGGTTGTAATGGTTAATTTTTTAATTTCTAAATAGGTTCCTTTAAGCTAGTGCATTGTTGGTTCACATACCTTTTCCTTTGATTTCCCTTCTAAATGTTTTTTGTCTTTGTCTTCCCGCAGGGATGTAGTCCCAAGGGAGGGGGCAAGCACGCTGACTAACCCCTTTACAGAGCCTTTAACCTTTACAACCCCTTTAATTGTACTTTACTCATTGACTCCAATACATTTTGGTAAATGGATGGAATGGGTAGGTTTCCAAATTTAAAGAGGAACTACAGTCTCCTGCTAAAAAATGCAATTAAAACATTCCTATGATCCTTACTAGTGTTGAGCAGAATACGCCATATTCGATTTCACGATATTTCAATAATATATAGAAGAATATTTATGAAATATTCGTTAATATCGAATATTCGTGATATTTAATCAAAAAAAAAAAAATGTTGCGAAATTTCGCTAATGCGAATGCGAAATTGATTGCGAAATTCTCGTCTGCGCATGCGCGCGAACAACACGCGAAAACGGAGATCATTTCCTATAGGAAGCACAATGCTAAGCTCTAAGATCGCAATACACAGGAAAAACGCACAGAAACACCCCACTCTCTCTAGCCACCTTGTGAATCTGCACTGAAATACTGCTGGGAGTGATCTTATATAATGGTCGTGCAGGCAGGTTCCTATTGGTTGCTATGGAGGTTGCTAACCTCTGACAACTGTGGTAGGAGAACTCTGATTGGCTCTGATGCAAAAGAAGGGCAGAGAAAGTATTCGCGAATATTCTTAATACGAATATTCGCATTGCGAATATTCGGCAACATAAAAGGATTGCCTCAGCTACTCGGCCCAGGGTCTCTAATCATACCAGCAATGCTTTTAGACGTTGATGGAGATCACTAGGATGTGATCTGTTTTAAAAATAAATTTGAAAAAATACGAATATTCGCAATAGCGAATATTCACCACGATATTCGAGTTATTCGCGAATACTCGAATATGCAATATTCGTAACGAATATTCGCAATGCGAATATTCGTGAGCAACACTAATCCTTACCACACTTTTTCTAAATTTGGATATAAACAACAGTGTCCCAATCAGAGATACTGAACTTCCCCCCGACAGATCCTCCTCTTCAAAAATAGCATGTACCTCCTCCCGGTTGCATCATTTCCTGTCTCTAAATGCTGCGAGATTAAACTATTAGGCTACCTGAAGACTCCTGGCATAGATGACGCCAATATCAGAGTCCAAGGGAATCACCTAATGATCTAATTGCCTAGGCGGCTGGGACAGGAAGTGCCAGAAAACTGCATTATAAAAAGGTATTTATAAATAATAAAAACAATTACAATATCTATTTAGCACTGTACATTGGATGGGCATTATGATAGGAAGTTGAAACAAAGGGTGAAGCCCCGCTTTAAGCTTCTTCATCTTCCTCCTTATTTCTCTTTCTTGCCCTCCTTTTTTTTAAATACATTTTCTTCCTCTGTTCTGTACTTGCCAGCTAAAGATTTTCAGTATTTAAATTCACACCATTCAATGTTGTGTTCTCACCAAATGCTAAAAACTCAGTGCAATTCTTCTCTGACACATTTATTATGTTATATAACAGCATATAATGAAACACTTCTCTTATCCCTGTTATGCAACATTAGTTTTAACATGGCATTGTTCTGGTATTTTTTTTTAATAAAAAACCTGTGCTAATAATGTGTGAAATTTTAATTTGCTGTGTGCCTTAGTTAGTGAAGTAAACACGGACGTTGAAGATGAACTCCAGGCAAATGTCTGAATACACAGATGGATTACATAGACTATATGTGAGCCGTTTTACCTGCCAAAGCATTTGTATATCTATCTGTTCAGTTGGGTTTTACACAGCTCTGTCAAATAGCACAGCCAGGAGGATGAACCTCTTTCTTTGCTACAGTAAAGGAACACAGCAGGGATGTGCAGTCAGGGGAGGCAGGTGAGGTAGAGCCTCACCTATCATGAACATAAACAAAACGATCAACTTTGAGGATTGTAGCTCGGCAACCTGGGGTTTTGAGGGGTAGGTAGTCCTACCCCACCACTAGTCAAAATGTGGGACTCCTAGGACCTATGCTTCTGGAGATATGAGGCTCCTAGCACAGCCTTTTAGAAGCTACTTACAGAGCGGCCAGTTTAAATACAAGCTGGCAAACTTTGTTTGCAGCAGAATGAGAGGATGAGCTCACAGTGCCTCTCCTCACTTCTTGTCAGAGGCACTGAGCTCAATGGACAGCTTGGAGTCTTGGATGAATGGTAAAGTACCTTTGGCCCAGGCTGTCCGATAAAAATGCTGCAGTGGAGGATCGCCTATCACTGCATTGTCATAGAAGGGGGCATGTGTCTAAAAGCCCAGCCTTCTTAACTACAAGGAAAAAGCATGTGTTTATGGGTATAAGATTTACCCATAATCCCATGTTTTCACACAGTCAAGAGGGAGAATAAGAATCTGCTGCTGCTGAAAATGTGCAAGCTAAATCATATATTATTATGTTATATGTTATAAGATAATAATTTATTATTTATCTATTTACTGTGACATTACTGGTTGGAAGTTATAACTTCAAACTTCAGTAATTTGTCCGTTAAGCCACCTGCTTGAGTACAGTTTTTGAAAATATAGTAAATTACCTTAAAAACAATATATAATATTTATTTGTATATTACTTGCTTATGGTAATTAACCCCTTGCCACCCAGGCCAATTCTCACACTTCTCTCCTAGATGTAAAGATTATATTTTTTTGCTGGAAAAACGCTCAGAACCCCCAAACATTATATAAATATTGTTTTAGCAGACACTCTATGAAATAAAATGGTGGTCATTGCAATTTTGTATGTTACATGGTATTTTAGCAGCATTTTTTTAAATGCATTTTTTTTTTTAGAAAGAACGGATTCAAAAATAAAAACAAAAACAAAAAAAAACTAATGTTAACCCAATTTTTTTGTATACTATGAAATATGATGTTACAACGAGTAAATAGATACCTAACATGTCATTCTTAAAAATTGCACACACTTGTGAAATTGCCCCAAACTTAAAGGGTCACTAAAGGAATTTTCTTTTTTAGCTAAATAGTTTTCTTTACCTTACTGCAGTCCTGTTTTCTTGTCCTCATTGTTTATTTTTGCTATGATGTTGCTGTAATCCTCTGTTCTGGACACCTCCTGGTTGTCTGTTTCCTGATGAAAAAAGTCATGGGAGCTTTCTCTCTGTGGTCACTAATCAAGGAGGCGTGATTACTGTGTCTCAAACCCCTCAGAACCAATCAGTTTAGTTTTACAAACCATCACTGCCCTCTATTGGCTCTGTGTCTCTGTACATCACAGAAGCATGAACAAGCATGCAAAAATGAAACAAACTGCAGGTACATTATATGATTGTTTTTATCTATTTTTAATAATTTTTAAAAGGAATCAGTTAACTATTATGTCTCTATACCCTGTAAACAGTCATTTCAGCAAAAAAATAATAATAATAATTCCTTTACAACACCTTCAAGTACTTAAAAATCTCCATAGGCGTTTTTGACAAGTTACCTGTTTAGAGTTACAAAGGAGGTCTAGTGCCAGAATTATTGCTCTCGCTCTAACGATCGTGGTGTATATAACCTGTGTGTATCTGGCTCTGATACTAGCCAGTGCCTCACCAGCCACCGACCTCACTGCACATCCCTGGAACACAGCGGTGTCATCTCCCTACCCCTCTGCTAATTGGACTGTGAAGGAGCAGCAATTAACTGATTAGATCATCCATTTGCACACTGGTCCTCTCTTCTTGATGCGTTGGTGTGCAATTACACTCTTCAAAGTGCAGTTGTTCCATAGCTTAGTAAATGAGGCACATTTCTAAGAATACAGATATACCCCACTTTTAAGTACACAATGGTGTTTATTTACTAAAGCTTGAAAGTGTAAAATCAGGCTCACTTCTGCATAGAAACCAATGAGCTTTGGTAATAAAACCTGAAAGCTCATTGGTTTCTATGCAGAAGTGAGCCTGGTTTTGCACTTTCCAGCTTTAGTAAATAAACACCATTGTGTACTTAAAAGTGGGGTATGCCTGTACCCAATCACATACAAGAAAAATAGAAAAAAACAGCATTATTGCTGGCACATTATTAGATGTTGGAAGTCAGCAGAGCTTCCCCTCATTTACTAATCTCTGGAGCAACTGCTCTTGCAAAGTGCACATTCTATTTGTGTTTAGTATATAAACTCCATAGTTTTGTCAGCACATTTCTATGTAGCAAACCTGATTGGCACCTAGTACTGTCCTCCCTCTCCCTGGCTGAGTGCTGCTGCACAACGGATCTCAGGAGACTGATACCAGGGAAGACTCGGGAGGAGATTGTACAATCAGTTTTTAATATGTGATGCACTTTATGGAGGCTGTTGAACCAAGCAAGAAAGTCCACACCTGACTTGGAGAGTTTTTTATGCTAGAACTTTCTTATTTTCCTTTAGCAATAGATGACAGAAGATCATTTTGTGACCATTTGGAGGTATGAAAGTGGTGAAGAAACTGACATTGCTTGTGGACTTGCCTGTCTGTTTCTCTCTTCACGTGTACATGAAGTGTTACAGCTGGTATCCTTGCCATTTGACTATTAATACAGCCGGTGAAATAAGTACAGTCGACCCCCGCAAAGTTGCAGTTTGGAGTTCGCTGCCTCAGTCGTTCGAGGATTTTTCCTTAGAATAGTTTTATGGCAGCGTATAACTGCGGCAGCGGGTCGGCAAGTAGTTAAAGAGGTTGTAAACCCTTCCATATACCCAGTGAAGTGAATTGTCTCACATGATACACAGGGATTAAACAAATCTTCCTACATACCGTATTTATCGGGGTATTGTGCGCACCCGCGTATAGCGCGCACCCCCAACCTAGAAGAAAAATGTCAGAAAAAAAAATATTACGGTTTTGTCGGTGTCTCGCCCGGCGTCCATCGGCGGCCGTGTCCGGTCCGGCGTCCGTCTGCAGCCTCGGTGGTGTCCTCCCGCGCTGTCTCTGAGCCGATCCCCGCTTCCCGCGCTGTGTTTGAACCACTGCGCCGACATATACCGAGCGCAGTACACTCGGGCACGCTCGGCTCCTCTCGTGTAAAGGACGTACAGGACGTGACCGCGAGGGGAGCCGAGGCTGGCCGAATGTACCCCAGTGTACTGTGCTTGGTATATGTCGGCGGCGGATTCAAACACAGCGCAGGAAGTGGGGATCGGCGTATATCGCGCACCCATGATGTCCCCCTGATTTTAAGGGGAAAAAAGTGCGTGGTATACGCCGATAAATACGGTAAGTTCTACCTGTTTATTTACAGTCTTCCCTTCTCTATATTCATTCCAAAGTCAAGCATTAGCTTGTCTGAGCGTTCAGGAAAAAAGGGAGCAGAGAGCTGAAGTTACACTCTGTAGACTAGAGCTCTGTCAGCTGATTGGAGGGAAGAGGCACACGCCCATCACACAGCCAACAGGAAGAGAGCTGAGGCTGTCAATCAGCTGTCACCATTTTCTCTTGGTGACAGGAAAACTGAAGTGAAGTGACTCATGTAGATAGCAGATGAACAAAGCAACAGCAGAAATGATACCTAGTGCTCTTAATCGAAATAAGTGCACACTATAGAGGGATATGCTTTGTTCATTTTTCATGTCTGGGGTTTACAACCACTCCCGCCCCCCCCCCTGTAATTACCTGAGCTTGACCCTGATCTAGCACTGTGCCCAAAAGTAGCAGCTGTTTCCGCTCTCTGTCTTCAAAGGCAAGATTGATGGATGCTGTCAGTCAAATCCTGAGACAAGGGAGTGCGAGTCGGGGATGAGCTGCACTGTCTGTGTCTACAGAAGCAGACAGAACAAATTGGGATTGAGCCCGCAGGTGTACCACAACAGGTGTTCCTATGGTGGCACACCAAGAAGAGGAAGGGCCAGAAGTGCCGGCAGAGGCTAGAGGAGTGGAGCTGCTCTGTGCAAACCTGTTGCACAGGGCAGCTAAGTATAACATGTTATTTAAAAACAACTAAGAGGTTGTGGTTCCTGAGTGGGTAAGTGTGGAGGACCTTAGGCTATAGATCAGGGGTCTCAAAGTACCGGCCCGCGGGCCATTTACGGCCCGCGGGCCATTTACGGCCCGCGGACCGGTAATAAATGGCCCGCGATTCGCGCTAAATCCCCGCGATTCGCAGTAAATCCCCGTGATTCGCGGTAAATCCCCGCTCAACAACTCCGAGCCGTGGAACCCCCCGCTCAACAACTTTGATCTGCGGACCCCCCCTCAACAACTCCGAGTTGTGGACCCCCCCGCTCAACAACTTTGATCTGCAAACCCCCCGCTCAACAACTCCGATTCGCGGAACCTCCCCCGCTCAACAACTCAGATCCGCAGACCCCCCCACTCATCAACTATGATCTGCGGACCCCCCCCCCCCGCTCAACAACTTTGTTGGGAGATATGCTCATTTGTCCCTCATTCTGAAGTTGAAAAGTTGGGAGGTATGCCTGATGTGCTCTGATTGTGCCCTGATGTACCCCATGTATCCTGATATGCCATGTGCCCCAGGTACCCTGATGTGCTCTGATGTGCCATGTGCCCCATGTACCCTGATGTGTCCCTGATGTGCTGGGCTCTGTACATCAGGGTACCCTGTGCCCTGTACCCTGATGTGCCATGTGCCCTGTACTGATGTGCTGTGCCTGATGTGCTCTCATGTGCCCGATGTGCTCTCATGTGCCCTGATGTGCCCTGATGTGTGCCATGTACACTGATTTGCTGGGCTTTGTACCCTGATGTGCTGTTTCATGTGCCCTGTACCCTGATGTGCCATGTCCTGTACCCTGATGTGCCATGTGCCTTGTCCTGATATGTCCTGTCCTGATGTGCCGTGCTCTGTACCCTGATGTGGCCTGTTGTGCTGTACCCCTATGTGCTGTGCTCTGAAGTGCCCTGCACCCTGTTGTGCTCTGATGTGCTGTGCCCTGTACCCTGATGTGCTGTGCCCTGTACCCTGATGTGCTGTGCCATGTGCCATTATTTGCTGGGCTCTGTGCCTTGATGTAATGTACCCTGATGTGATGTGCCCTGTACCCTGATGTGCTGTGCCCTGATGTGCTGTGCCCTAATTTGCTGGGCTCTGAGCCTTGATGTGCTGTGCCATGATGGTGAGTGGTCAGTGTGTAGTGTAGTGGTCTGTCGGCAGTGTAGTGGTCTGTCGGCAGTGTGCAGTGTAGTGGTCCGTGTGCAGTGCAGTGGTCCGTGTGCAGTGCAGTGGTCCGTGTGCAGTGGTCCGTGTGCAGTGGTCCGTGTGCTGTGGTCCGTGTGCTGTGGTCCATGTGCAGTGGTCCGTGTGCAGTGGTCCGTGTGTAGTGGTCTGTGTGTAGTGGCCCGTGTGTAGTGGTCCGTGTGCAGTGCAGTGGTCAGGGTTAATAATGCGTTTGCTGACACCAATACTAGGGTTTAATAATGTGTCCGCTGACACCAGTGGTGGGGGTTAATAATGTGTCCGCTGACACCAGTGCTGGGGGTTAATAATGTGTCCGCTGACACCAGTGCTGGGGGTTAATAATGTGTCCGCTGACACCAGTGCTGGGGGTTAATAATGTGTCCGCTGACACCAGTGCTGGGGGTTAATAATGCGTCCGCTGACACAGAGCTGGGGGTTAATAATACGTTCGCTGACACCAGTACTGTTTTTGAAGTTTGAAAGTTTGCATGCGGCCCCCCATGGGATATGAAAACTTGTCTTGCGGCCCTCAGGTAATTTGAGTTTGAGACCCCTGCTATAGATCATAGAGTCCTGTGCTCAAAGATAGTAGTGCCAATTCCATGCTCACTAAAAGCTAATGAATCTAAAAAAAAACACACAAATTCTGCAATAGTTGTATTTTAAAGATGTTCCTAATGCTTGCTAAATTGACCAACTTAGGGCGTAGATAATTAAATCGCCAAAATTCCAATTCAACTCAGAATCAGCTTGCTGTATAAACTCCAATCCATTCAGCAACCGTTTGTAACAATATCAAAATGCAATAAAACGCATAGAGACAAGTCAAATGTATATGTTTGAAGTGCATCTGCCTCTGGTATAGACGTTTGTTGAATAATATTAGTCAGTTGTCAGTTATAACATGAGTGCAGAGAGAAGTGAAGGGGGAGAGTGGACTTGTTTAAATCCTATAAGTGCCAATTATTCACTGAATGGCCTGGAAAAAAACAGTGGTCTTTGTGCTTAACCTCTCCTCCACTGCAGCCTTTAATCTTTATTTCCACTGTCCTCTACTTGGCCTTTCCTAAAAGCTTGAAGGGTGTGACAGTTTTTTTGTGCGGCTGGGTTAGTTCAGAGAAAAATACAATGTAACACTGTGTGCTGCAACTTTATGTTAATGTATGAGAATATAGATAATATAATACAACAACTACAGTAATACTAACGTTCTGTGTATGCACTCATTAACCACTTCAGCCCCGGAAGGATTTACCCCCTTAATGACCAGGCTGTTTTTTGTGATAGGGCACTGCGTTGCTTTAACTGAAAATTGCGCGATTGTGCGGCGCTGTACCCAAACAAAATTGATGTTGATTTTTTCCCACAATTAAAGCTTTCTTTTGGTGGTATTTGATCACATCTGCAGTTTTTATTTTTTGTTCTAATAAATATCCAAAAAAATAAAATAATGAAAAAACAAACACATTTCTTCATCAGTTTAGGCCAATATTTATTCTTCTACATATTTTTGGTAAATATAAATATATATATAAATAAATAAATATATATATATATATATATATATATATATATATATATATAGCAATAAGCAGATATTGATTGGTTTGTACAAAAGTTATACAAAAATGGGGATATATTTATGGCATTTTTATTATAATTTTTTTTTACTAGTAATGGCAGTGATCAGCGATTTTTAGGGCGACATTGCAGCAGACAGATCGGACACTTTTTTGGGACCATTGACATTATTACAGTGAACAGAGCTAAAAATACCCACTGATTGCTGTATAGATGACATTGCCAGGGAAGGTGTTAACACTAGGGGGCGATCAAAGGGTTAAGTGTTCCCTAGTGAGGTGTTTCTAACTGGGGGGAGTGGACTGACTAGGAGTAGCGAGAGATCGCTGTTCTTGATTACTCTCTCTACTCCCCTGTCAGAAAGGGGATCTGTTTGTTTACATTGACAGATCCCCATCCTGGCTCTTTGTGGAGCGATCGTGGGTGGCTGGTGGCACGTACGCACCTGCTATAGCTCTTAAAGGGACCGATGTACACCTACGGCGATTTGGCCAGCCGAGCCAACTTGCCGCAGTATAACTGAGGGCAGCTGGTCGGCAGGCAGTTAAAGTGGTCTTAAACCCAGTGTACCAATTCTTAGATGTAATGGCTGCATTTGTTTTATTTAAAAAATAAATTCAAGTGGTAATCCAAAAAAGTGCTTTTTTTTCTCTCTCTACCAGCTTAAGCTCTGGTAGATTGCAAAGGCTGATACTGGGTCAAAATCAGGTACTTTAAATTTATGTATTAAAAAAATAATTTAATAAATCAAACAAAAAAAACAAATGTACACCCTGCCTAAGGCTCCTTTCATAATTAGGCGGACTCCATCTAAGCGGAGTCCGCCAGCTCAGCGGGAGATCTCTCCGCAGATCCCTGCTGAGCCAGAGGACGACAAGTCCCTCTCTGCTCACTAAGCAGGGAGGGGATTGTGCAGCACCGCTGATTCCTATGGAGAGATCTGATGAAAACGGACAACATGTCCGTTTTCATCAGATCTTACCGGATCGGGTCGGATGTCAGCGGACATGTCTTCACTGACATCACACGCTCCATAGAGAAGTATGGAGCGGCCGTTCAGGTCCTCCGACAAATATGACAGGCGGACCTGAACGGTCCGACCGTGTGAAAGGGGCCTACTAGTCTGTCATTTGTATACAGGTACACACAACACAATAGGGATGGGTATCACTCTTTCCACAATTGCTAATAGGATGATATGCCCGGCTTACACCATCAGTGAAACTGTACATTGTAAACATGTATATTACATAACTTATATTCCATAACGCGGCTTCTACTACAGTGATCCTCTGATTTCACAGGGATCTTCCCCTGTGAAATCAGAGAATCACTCTAGTAAACACCTTTACTACAGGGATCCTAGCTGTCTTCCGGATCCTGTGCCGAACCGAAGGGCTTCCCTGCTGCATTAGTAATTCAGTGGGTAACCCACTCAACACGGGCACAATTTAGAGAATGCCTTGTATTTTTTTTAATGAATACAAGGGCCCAGATTCACAGAGCAATTACGCCTGTCTAACTGGTGTTAGACAGGAGTAATTTCAAATTTTGCGCGCCGTATCACTAGTTTGAATCCTCAAACCATGATACGGCGGCTTCGGGCTTCGATCCGAGAGGCTTACGTCTTCGTAAGCCTTCGGATCTACGCTGCGATATTTTTGCGGCCGCTGGGAGGAGTTTGCGTCGTTTTGATGCGTCGGGATATGCAAATGTGTTTTTACGGCGATCCACGAAGATACGAGCGGTCTTCGCAATCGCTTACGTCTGTTTTTTTTTACGTACTGTTAGACCAGCTTTTTGCTGGTCTAACGGTGCGTAGCCCATGTTAAGTATGGCCGTCGTTCCCGCGTCGAATTTAAATTTTTTTTTTTTTTTTTACGTAACTCGTTCGGGAATAGGAATCTCCGTAAACGACGCTACTCAAGAAAAAATGACGTAACGACGTGATTTCGCGCAATGCACGGCGGGAAATTTGCGAACGGAGCATGCGCAGTTCGATCGCCACGGGAACGCGCCTATTTTAAATGCTTCACGCCCCCTACTCGCGCAGATGGATTGCGATGGGAGAAATACACTACGCCGCCGTCGTTTACTGGACAAAATCTACCTGGATTCCACGTAGAGCCAGGTAAAAAACGGCGGCGTAGTGTATTTCTGATACTCTACGATAGTCTAATTCTATCTGAATCTGGCCCAAGGTGTCCTCTGATTGGATGAAGTGGAGTTTGGCAACATATGCACCTCACCTTTCCACCTTATACCATTAGAGAATGCATTCATTAACAAATTGCAAAGCACTCTCTAAATGACAACCTTACCAGGCAAGCTGCCCCGTTGGTTACTATGAAAAAGAGTACCAACTTGGCACAGATCCTAGAGGTGTAGTGGTAGATCCTAGTAGTGGTGGCTTCTTCATTGATCCTCTGCTTCCACAAGGATCCCACAGGAATGGAATATGCATACTTACATGTAAATATGCAAAAAAAAAAAAACATACCTTGAATTTAGCTTTAAAAGGGATAAGGTTTTGGCACACACAGCAGACTTCCAGCCTCATAATCCCAGTAAAGCACCCTGCTGTAAGTCTATCATCGGTTTGAGATGATTGAGTACATTACACTGGCAGTTGCACTCTTATACACTGGAAATCATTAAATATCTCTGATTTACGCGAAGATGCCCCAGCTTTTTAACATAAAACTATTAATGGCATTATACCTTATTTGTGTTCTAGGTTTACTGACCATTTAGAAAACATAAAGATCACACACACAACATATCTGTACATGTCCGTGATAGCAACTAGAAGATTTATGTGATGTTTAAGTTTTCTGCCACACTGTTTAGTGTGTCTGCTCTGTGTTTACCTCCCACATTGGGTCACTTCAGCTGTGTAGTACAAGTCCTGCTCTAGGCTCTATTTTACACATTCTGATCGCTTTAAACATTTAGAAAATATTTTTTTAAATATTCAGCCTACATTCCTATTGCAATAGGAAGAATTTATTGAATGGTGCTTACTGCAGGTGTGACTTTAATTTGTGATTCAGTGATTTGAATTATGGAAGTGGTTTGGACCTTAAAGCATATCTAAATCCAAAAACAAAAATGTAATATATTGCAACTTACCAATGCTTAGATGTAAGGCTTTTTTCTCAGAGAATAGGTGCGGGTACTCAAATCCCCAAACCCCCCGCCAACTCCCTATATATCACACAGGGCAGAGGATGCCCGAGTGTGAATTGCATAGGGCTCATGAGTAGGTAAAGCCGGCCATAGATGAACCACACAGGAAAGAAAATTTCTCATTGCTCCCTTGCTGGGAGAACACGGTGATTATTGCGAGTGGCTATAACAGCCAAGCTGGCAAAAGATTTGAGTAGTTCAGAAAACTTACTCCATTGGCTTCTGTGTTTACCAGTGAAAAGTCATGTTGCAGCCAAAAAAAGTCATGCCCTATATACATACATGGTCACCTTAAAAGAGAAATATGGCCTAAGCTATTTTGGACATACTTCTCTTGAGGGTCACAGGTGTGCACTTGCTCTTCTGTGACCCAGAATCAGCCACCAGTGACCTAAAGTCTGCTGTCGGTTCACGTCACAGAGCTGGTGCAGGCTCTGGAAGAATCCCGACTATAATGTTGTGATTTACGCAGATGTCTGATTGGCAGCTGTCTCAGCATCCCAGTGCTCCAATCAGTGGTGGCTGGTGCTAAACTTTTTTTTTGGGGGGGGGGGCATGGGCAGCAAACAAACCCCCCCAGGTCCACACTCAGCACTCCATGGTCCCCTGCACTCAGCCCCTTTGCAGCTTCTTAGGCTTCTCCTCCTGGCCAACCCAATCCGTCTCCTGTCCTGATTGGCCAGAATGAGAAGCCGGAAGACAATAACAACTGGTCAGGGGAGAAGGGCCTTAATCACGGAGGTGACCAATACCCGATGACAGAGCGCGAACGTTTCTCTGTGGATAAAAGGAGAACCTTCAAGAAGAACAAACATCTCAGCAGCACTCCACCAATCAGGCCTGTATGGTAGAGTGGCCAGACAAAAGCCACTCCTCAGTAAACGGCACATGACAGTCCACCTGTAGTTTGCCAAAATTCTCTAACTTCATGAAACAAAGATTTAACTATTTGGCCTGAATGGCAAGTGTCATGTCTGGAGGAAACCAGGCACCGCTCATTATCTTGCCAATGCCATCATGGCACCATCATGCTGTGGGCTTTTTTTTTGCAGCAGCAGCAGGAACTGGGAGACTAGTCAGGATCAAGGGAAAGATAAATGCATCGATGCACAGAGACATCTCTGATGAAAATCTGCTCCAAAGCGCTTTGGGCCTCAGACTGGGGCGAAGGTTCATCTTCCAATAGGACAACAACCCTAAGCACGCAGCCAATATAATGTGGTGGTTACGGGACAACTCTGTAAATGTCCTTGAGTGGTCCAACCAGAGCCCAGACTTGAACCCCATTAATCATGGAGAGATCTGAAAATGGCTATGCACCAACACTCCCCATCCAGCCTGATGGAGCTTGATAGGTCCTGCAAAGAATAATGAGAGACACTGCCCAAAAATAGGTGTGCCAAGCTTGTAGCATCATACTCAAAAAGACTTGAGGCTGTAGTTGTTGCCAAAGATGCTTCAACAAAGTATTAACCGAAGGCTGTGAATCTTATGTACATGGGATATATATATGTATATATATATATATATATATATATATATATATATATATATATACATATATATATATTTTCAAAGATTTCAAACAAACGATTTTTACATTGTCAGCATGGGGTATTGTTTGTAGAATTTTGAGGAAAAAAATGAATTTAATCAATTTTGGAATAAGGTTGTAAAATAACAAAAGGTGCAAAAAGTGAAGCACTGTGAATATTTTCCTGTATGTTTTGTGAACATATGATTTTCTTGTTTCATTGTCTTTGGAATAATCATTCATATGAGCGTGTACTAGCATTTGGTCAGTAGCCAGGCAGGCGCTGTCTTATGTCTCTGGGTAGTTTACAGATCTTCAGTTAGAAAAATGAAGTCGCCTGCTGGGAAAGGTTTTCCAGTTCCAGTTGTTTGCTGAACAGTGTGTGGAAGTTGTAGAAACCTGACACCTGAGAATATACAGGATGTGGCTTCGATTGACAGGCTTGTCAGATCAGAATCATTGTGTTTGACAAGAAGGAATGAGACTTGAAAGGGTATTCTCTGAGAGGTGAGGATGTATTGCAACATTCCAGCAAGACGTCAAATGCAGAAAACAAGATTCTTTATATTCTTTATATTAAACTCAATTAACTTTCATCTTATAGCAAAGCTGGACCCTTTAAAGCAGAACTCTATGTTGGGGATACTCACAGTCAGTGTTTGAAGTCCAATACAGGTTTCCTGTCTCCACATTTTTTTTTGTTTTAATTGCCAATATACATACCGTATATATTCAAATATAAGCCGAGTTTTTCAGCACATTTTTTTGTGCTGAAAATGCCCCCTCAGCTTATACTCGAGTCACCATTTTGCACCTGATCTCCTGGACTTTGGGGACACAGTACCAGCCAAACTTGGCAGACATGTTGCCTTACTCTTTCTCTACAAGTGTGCAAAGTTTGTTGTCCGGGGGACCTACGGCCGGGGAGCATCGATTTTTCAAAGCCGGGCACCCCTTCCATAGACTCCCATGTTAAATGTCAATCTAGTCATGGGCACAGTGTGGCATGGGCACAGTGTGGCATGCACATGGACACAGTAAGGCACAGTGAGGCATGCAGATGGACACCGTAGGCTTATAATCGAGTCAATAAGTTTTCCCATTTTTTTGTGGTAAAATTAGGAATATATACAGTACCTTTTTTATAGGTATCTTCAGCCTGGTCATGTTAAAAAGGGTATCTTGCTCTTTCTTTGTCCTCCAGCAGTGATTGCTCCAGAACACTGCATAGAGTGGCCCCTGCATTGTTATGTGAGCACTGTTTTCTGTAGCATTCTCCCTTGTATAAATAAATAAATGGTCCACATTAAAAGCTTGGTGCAAGGTTATGGCAAAAGATAAGGTGACACTTGTTGTGACTGGAAGAAAAAGGGGTTTAACTATAATTTACAAAAAGGCTTCTTTACAGAATGCGGTGTAAAACACATAAGCTAGTTCTAGCCAACTCTGTAGATTTCTTCAAATAAGGGATGTTTCAAAATGAAAAAAATAAACTAATGTTATTATTATATAACTGATATAGGCAGTCCCAACACAATAAGGACTGTAGGTTTGTTCGTAAGTCGCAAAACTGCATTTGTAAGTGTAACTTCCGGTCGGAACACTGCATTTGTAAGTGTAACTTCGACCTGTGTGTGGGATGTTCCGGGCACTTGTTATGTTATCTGGGGCTCTTCTGGCCATGCAGTACATGTAGTACTGAAGTGTGGGATGTTTCCGGAGGTGCTCGGAGGTATCCAGGAGCACAAGTGGCTGGCATTTGAGCCTGTTCGTAAGTAGGAGGTGTTCGTAACTCGGGACTGCCTGTAGTAATATAAAATAGAAGTAGAAATTTGGTTTTGGGAGCATCTGATTGCCCCGAGGAATTGAGAAGGACCCCCCCCCCCCCCGTTATTTTGGACCTTCCTTTATAAGCATTACTTGCCTTTATCTGGATCAACATGGGTTTAGGGTTCTTGGGGTGGAATATTTTTACTGTAATTAATACATTTTTGTATTTGGCTTAAGAATTTAACCTTTTTTAGAGAAAAAATTTAAAAGGTGAACTAACACCATAAAACCTCCCCCAGTCCCTGCTGCACTTAGCTTTGTGGGTGATTAGCTGTCAGTGCCCATTCAACTGGTGTAGCAGTCCAGGGATTTGAAATCCCTGCTTTTCTTCCTCTTTTTTTTGCAGTGGTTCCGAGACTGATCAGAGACGGATCAGAGTGATGCTAGGCTCTGCGCTGGCATTGACCATTCAGAATCGCTCTTATCCGTCCTGGCAAAGCTGCACAAAGAGGATGGAGAAAAGTGGGGATTTTAAATCCCTGGACTGCTGCATTAACGGTAAAACACTGACAGCTCATCAGCCACAGAGGTAGGTACAGCGGGGACCAGGTGTACAGTGTTAGTTCACCTTTTTTTTTAAAAGGTGAACTTTTGCATCATGACTAACTATATAACTAGCTAGATAATTTATATGTTGGCAGCAAATTGTTAAAAAAGTTATATTTACAGGTCCTAACAGCGCTGCCATTCTAAACTATTTACAACTGTAATGAATATGTTTTTATTGAAAATATCAGTTATTATTATTATTATTGAATACTATACGTAGCTTTTTCCTGTAGGATAACTTGTTTTAGTTCACTGGTCATTTAAAAGCCCAAATATCAAATTCATGTATAATGTGTTCATGTGTGTAGAAAACTCCAATGCATTGGTATGGTAAGACAAGTATAACATTATCCATGCCGGCGGCCGATGTGAACCCATACAACTACAATTTCCTTTTACTCCAAAAGGTGTCACTATAAGGCAAGAATGATCAGTGGATGTTCTCAGTAAGCTCTGCAGATAAAAGCGAGTGTCCAAAATAATGAAAGATAGTGCGCACATTTTCAGTTGCTTGCATTACAAGTAAAGAGACAATCCTTCCCAGTAACACAAGCTATTATTCTTTATATCCGGCATGTGGATTTTATGACTGGAACTCGTATAAATGTTTCTCTGTAATATGTCAGCTGCAGGTTCTGACTTGTTATCAGAGCTGGTGGTAGAATGAAGGTATTTTTATGAATGCCCATGAGGACATCCAATCTGGGAGCTGTCCCTATTCTAGACAACCTCTGTTTAAGCCTAAACCTTTCCTCTGTCCCACCTTTATCAGAAAATTGTTCCTCTTTTAGGTCTACTGTACCCTAGGCACTTTTCAAATCATTTGGCTAGCTGGCTGGCTATAAAAAGTGTTGCTCAAAACCTCTGAGGCCTTGTACACACGAGGGGATATTTCCGCTGAACATGGTCCGACGGACCATTTCAGCCGAAAAATCCCCTCGTCTGTAGGGGCAAACGGACGCTTTTTGCCGGAATCATCCGGCGGAAAAATTTCAAAGCATGCTTTGAAATAATTCCGCCGGATAGCTGGCCGTCAGATATGTCCGCTGGTTAGTACGGCAAACCAGCGGACATATCTTGCCACACATGCGTCGTATCCTGTGAATGGATCCGACGCATGCGCGCGGAAGTGTTTACTTCCTGGTGCGGTGACGTGGCGGTCACGTGGCGGCGTCAACGTCACCGCCGCGTCACCGCGCTGTCCGCCGGCGGGGAATTTGATCCGATGGTGTGTACAGCCATCGGATCAAAACATCCCGGCGCAAATATACGCTGTAAACGGTCCGGGGACCGTTTACAGCGGATATTTCCCGTTGTGTGTACAAGGCCTGACTGTACCTTCTTTTTCTTTCCTTTGTCCTTTCTTTTAACTGAGACTCTCATCTGAGATTACCTTGGTGGGCTACCAAGTTCTACCTTTGATTCTATTCTCCCACAATATGTTTGAAACAAAAAAAAAAAAAAGCAAACGCTGTAAACCAGCATTTCACATAATGTTTTATCATAGAAGAACCCCTAACATCATTTGTAGGTCTCAGGGGACCCATACCAAAATACATGTGTCAGTAGGAATAATGCCCCTTACATTGGACTTTCAGCTTTAATTTGAGGGTATTTTCATCCAAATCAGGTGAACTGTGTAAGGGACCAAAAATAATGGGTCAGATTAACAATCATAAATCAAACTTTCACTTTTTAATACTTGGTTGCATATCCTTTGCAGTCAATTAAAGCCTGAAGTCTGGAACACATAGACATCACCAGACGCTGGGGTTCATCCCTGGTGATGCTCTGCCAGGCCTCTACTGCAACTGTCTTCAGTTCCTGCTTGTTCTTGGGGCATTTTCCCTTCAGTTTTGTCTTCAGCAAGTGAAATGCATGCTCAATCGGATTCAGGTCAGGTGATTGACTTGGCCATTGCATAACATTCCACTTGTTTCCCCTAAAAAACTCTTTGGTTGCTTTCGCTGTATGCTTCGGGTCATTGTCCATCTGCACTGTGACTGTATATAGGGCTGATAATTTATGCATCACTTTACATACTGTACATTTACATCTGTCCCTGGCCTCAAAAAGCTTACAATCTGAGGTCCCAATCTAAGGTCTCACATGCATACAAACATTTACACACCTAATAGGGTGAGTTTGGACAGGGCCCAGTTAACCTACCTGCATGTCTTTTTTAGTGTGGGAGTAAACTGAAGTAATGCCCTAAAACACATGGGGGTTTATTTACTAAAGGTAAAACCACTTTGCACTACAAGTGCACTTGGAAGTGCAGTCGCTGTAGATCCGAGGTAGACATGCAAGGGAAATAAAAAACAGCATTTTAGCTTGTACATGATTGGATGATAAAATCAGCAGAGCTTCCCCTGATTTCAGATCTTCCCCTCAGATTTACAATGACTGCACTTCTAAGTGCACTTGCAGTGCACTTTTAGTGCAGAGTGGATATACCTCTAGTAAATCAACCCACAAAGTATGCAAGGTATGTTGAGAGCTGTCATACCACCATCCTGATTCCTAAAGCTCTCTCTTAGTTGCTGGAACTGCCCATCAGGACAGACAAGCTTTCAATTTTCTTACCAAACTTAAGACTTGCAGGTTTTAGGTTCCCAAAGTACCTCAAAGTACTTTCAGACCCTTAGATTTCCTGTATTTTAGCCCTGTCCACAGCTTATGAAGTTGATAGTGAGTTTAGGTATTTAGGTCTATATCAGTTTCCTTCATTTACTCCAACTTTCCCCTAACACATACCAATATATTATCTATTCACATATTGGGTTTCATGGCACTCTAGGGTTTCTCTAGAGCAGTGGTTCTCAACCTGGGGGTCGGGACCCCCTCGGGGGTCAAATGATTATTTGCCAGGGGTCACCAAATCCTGGGCTGTTCCTGAAGCCCGCACCACTCTCCCAGCCTTTTTGCGTCTGCCCAGCTGGGCTGTTCCTGGAGCCCACGCCTGCCCACTCAGCCTCTTTGCAGCTGCCCATTCAGTTCATGACATGGCTGGATGGCAGAGACTAGAGGTCCATTGACTGGTGAGGATTGTGAGGTGGGAGGGGCTGGAGAAGACCATATCTCCTGATTTCTGCATTGGTGTCACTGCTACGAGACACCACAAAGTCGGAGACAGTGGGTAACACTACCTGTGATTATAGTTGCCATTAAAAGTCCCCACTACAGTTCTCAGATCAGCAGATGACCATGATCAAGAGTAGCTAAGGGTGATCAGAAAAAACCCCAAGCATTGCCACCGATTTCACCCCCCCCCCCCCCCCCAGGAGTAAGAGCAGGAATACAAATAGAGAATACATGGAAGGGAGAGGAAAAGAGGGGAGGAAGAAAGAAAAGGGGAGAGAAAGAATAAGAGAAACAAAAAGATGGCTAGAAAGAGATGGGGGGGAAAAACAAGAAATTTGGATAGCGAGAGATAAAAAGGGAAAGAAAGGAGAACAAAAGAGATAAAGTGGTACATCCTAAAATGTACCATATGAGGTTTCAATACTGTATGAGTGAAGGGGCTCAGGAAGTGTTAAATATCCTTGGGATAGGGGCGCAAATTACGTGTCTTGCCTTGGGTTCTGACAACCCACGCTACGAAAATAATTTTACTGTTAGGGGTCCCCACAACTTGGGAAATTTTATCAAGGGGTCACGGCACTAAAAGGTTGAGAATCACTGCTCTAGAGCAAGGTTTCTCAACTAGGGTTCCTCCAGACGTTGCTAGGGGTTCCATGAGCAATGAGCAAGTTCTGCCTCAAATGACACCATTATTTTTTTTAGCTATCTGTAAGAGAGTTAATTCTTGTCAATAACCACAAATATGAATAGCATTCTACCCTCTGATTACCACACTAGAGGTGTAGCTATAATAATTTTGGTAGGGGTTCCCTGAGCCTGGAATGTCATTTAAAGGGTTCATCTGTGCTGGTAAGGTTGAGAAAATGTTTAACCTGTGTATGACTGACTTCTCATTTTATAGTGCCTGCATAGTTCTGGGTCAATGCCATATGGCAAAGACAGTTGCATGACACTGATTGTTTTAGCTATTTGTAAAGGTAGCATTCAGGCCACCACTGTAAATGGGGCATTCATTCTACTAGCCACTAATATAATGGGCATTTTTTATACTGACTATGAATGAATTGATTTTAGCAGGGGTTCCCTGAGACCTGAAAATTAGTTTAAGGACTCCTTTGGGGTAAATAAAGGATGCTATAGATTATTAGGCTTCTATTCTAATCAGGGTGTATATTATTGTGCTGTTCTTTCTGTAAAGCACTGCAGAATATGGCAGCTTTTTTATAAATCAACAATATAAAATGTTACGGAACTGCTCATCTCCCACTGCCTTAAGGTAGCCATTTTTATTTTCTCCTGAGAAAGCCTTGAAGAGATACAATCTTAACATCTCTCATACAGAGCTACAGCCAAGGTCTCTGGCATGTTGCAGCTGGCTTGTAAACCCATCACTTTGTTAACTGTTCAAAGAAAATACCTTGGATATCTGTGTAAATTTCTAAAATAAAACCTTCACAATAAGATCTATAATTTCAAGAGCTCTTATCTCTGTTTTTTAAAGCTATTATTGAGGCGTCCCACTAGTTTTAAAGAAAACGTAATAATCAGAAAGCCTCATTTTCCCAAGTGTGTTTACCTAACACTTACACATAGCATTTTACAGGGATGTGGGTTCTGCAACAAAGCGTCTGTAAAGTCTTGTCTTTAAACAGAGCTTTTCTTGGGCTGTCTCTCGCTTTCTCTCATCATTCTGTGTACAATAATTTATCCTTCTTCTTCATCTAGACATCCACAATATTTGGTTGGTTTCTGTGGTGATAGCGTGTTTTGGCCTGTGCACCTGTTGGGACTGATTTATGAAACTGGAGCAAGGAAATTAAAGTGTAGCAGTTTCCCACGGCAACTCTTTATTTGCCATCTAAAACTGCTGTGCGTTAAACCCAATAGTCCTTCCTCCAGTTTCATCATTTATATTTACAGTTTTTAGTTATAATAAAGGAGGAATGCCAACATGGAGATGGGACTGATGACTTGTGCATATATATTTATCTGTGCATTTACTCCTATATACATCTGAAACCTAATTGGCTCTATAATATTATTATATAATTGTTATATATCTAATATTAGTCTATATTTGCAATATACATGAGTAGTTCTGGATGTACATCTGAAAATATAAAGAGTTGGTGATGGGGGAGGGGGAGGGGAGGAAGGGAGAGAAAGGGAGAGAGTGGGGGGACCAGGATATGAAGATACACAGGGAATGCACTCACATGGGCCACATCCGTGTTTGTAGTAGAAAAAAGGAGGGGAAACCAATAACTATGAAAAGGTATTGATGGTCGGACTTTGAGGCCATGGAAGTAATTGTTTAAAAATTCTAAATTTTAATATCATCAGGTAAAAAATAAAACATAATTTACAATACAGTTATAAAAAGAAAAAGAGGGTACAAGTATATGGATTAACCACTGTGCACAAATAGGTCCTTAAAGTCGCCGACGCACGTTTCGCCGTGAGGCTTCTTCAGGGCAGTTTGGTAAGGACTTTGTAGCGATAATATATAACAAAGCACATGTAGTTTTATGGCCGACGGTCATACATCGAGTGCATCCAAGATCGATTCCACAAGTAGGTTATAAGCACGTGGATAAGGACGTATTTAAAAGGTCCTCCAATGAATATACAAAAAATTTGGGAGATCTTTACTAAAGATCAAGGCTGCTTACAAAGATTTCCTGTAAAACCGGGCAACGTGTTGCAAGCAGTTTCCACTCTCAATTAAGGAGAAATTTAGCCACCAACTGGGACAGGGGGCCTTCTTTAAATGGCCATTTTCGGGACCTCCCGTTTGTCCTAAACAACCTTAGTGGGGGTTCCTATAATGAACTCGAACGCCAGTTTTGCCACTGTGTTATCGTGTGGTTGTGGAAAGTCCTGTCACATTCCCAGGGTGTATAGCCGTGTAGTACATCTGGCTGTTGGGGCGTAAAGGAGTGATTTGCATGGCTTTGCCCACTGCCCTGACATGTGGAATACTTCTCTTATTTATGGGATATTTGATGGAATGAGACTTGTAAATACCTTCTGTTCTAAGAAGGCTTTACTGGGTTACATTCTGAAATGGTTGGACAGCTTTTTGATTCCTTTATTCCACTCTCACCATGACTTACATGGCTAATTTATCTCATTGGATCCCAAGCCCTACTTCATAGAAGCCATGATTTCTGTACACTGCCCTCATGATGGCCTGGAAGCCTAAAACAGCTATGTGCAGTTTGGAATCAATGGATCTATAATTTTAGGCTGTATTTAAATAACATGTCAATGGTTCTGGATGTGCATCTGACTATTGGGCTGTAAAGGTACAATTTGCATGGTTCTGCCCACTGTTCTGAACTGAGGAATAATCATGTTATTTCTGGGATATCTGATGGAATGAGATGTGAATATTTAGGCCGCGTATACACGATCGAACATGTCCGCTAAAACTGGTCCGCAGACCAGTTTCAGCGGACATGTTCGATCGTGTGTACGGCCTATCAGGCCGTTTTCCAGCGGACAGGACAGGTTCGATGGTTAGTACACAAACCATCGGACCAAAATCACCCGCATGCGCAGAATCAAGTCGATGCATGCTTGGAAGCATTGAACTTCGTTTTTTCATCACGTCGTTGTGTTCTACGTCACCGCGTTCTGGTCCGAGGGGATGTTGGTCTGATGGTGTGTACGCACATCAGACCAACCGTCGGACATGTTTCCTCGGACATGTCTGATCATGTGTACAGGGCCTTACTGTGGTAAGAAGGGAAATCCCCACCATGAGGATGCAGGCAACAATCAAACATATTTTCTAGTTAGGAGGGTTTATAAGTGTTTGGTCAGGATTCTGTTCATGTCTGTGTACATTAGAAAGATTTCCCCTTTCCAGATGAGATGTTAGAGACAGATCAAAAAAAAGAAGAAACATCTTCACTTTGGGGCCTAGACATGTGAAATCAGAAATCTTCTTGGTGGGGACGATTGGGATGATATGTGGGACTACCTCTTCCAGCATTTAGTCTCTGTAAAAGACCATTTAATAAAATATAAGTTTCTCCATTGTGTATATTATACAGCGGCTAAGCTAGTAAGTATTTACGGATCCCCACAGCTGATTATTGGAGGTGTTTCGTTTCCCGACTGATTTTAATTTCTGGCACTGCCCTATAATTCAACAGTACTGACAGAATGATATCCAATTTATAACAAGAATCATATCTTTCCCTATTCTGTTGACTATCCTGGTCTGCCTGTTAGGTCTGATTGAAGGACTTGCGGCCACAGTGGCTCATAGGATCCTCCTAAGTATTTTTATTTTTTATGCCTGCAAGGCAATACTACTACAGTGGAAAAAAAAACTGTGCCCCCTTCAATACAATTTTGAAAGGGACTAGCCATTGCTGTACTTCCATTTTGAAAAAGCCACATATTTGAATCGGGGCTGTCCGGAAAAATATCGAAAAGGTTTGGGGCAGTTGGATCTCTTAAATATAGACAAATGGGTAGTCCTACACGGGTGTTAACTTGTGTGGTGGAGGTTTGGATCAGTGCTAAGCAGGTGTTCAGACACCTGATATTTATATTCATAATGTGAGTGAAATGTTTGTATGGTGGGGCCTGTATTTTCATCGAAGATTGGTAGTCTTGTTTATACAGACACTGGTATGTTGCACCTTTCTTATATTTGGCATGTTTGGGGGAGGTACTGTTACACAGAGTGATAGGTGGGAGGGAGAGTTATGTTAGGCAGTTGTTAGGTTGGTCCTGCATGGGACCAGTGTAATTGTGTAGTCTAGCTTATCGTGTATTTATTCAAGCTTCTTGGCTTTTCTTTTTTTTTTTATGTAATATTTCGTAAAATTCAATAAAACAGAAGTTTAAAATTAAATAATAATAATAATTATCTTCTTAGTGGGGACACAGAAAGCATTTAAAGTGGTTGTAAAGGCCAAATGTTTTTACCTCCATGCAGTGTGAAGTTAAAAAACCTTCAGTGTGCAGGTCCCCCCTCAGCCCCCCAATACTTACCTAAGCCCAACCTTGATCCGGGAATATGCATGAGACCCAAGGCTCTCCTGGGTCCCTCCCTCCTGATCAGCTCCTGCTTCTGTCAATCGTAGCAAATGAGGTGGTGGCGAGGCTGAGCTGTTCTCTCTGTGTCTTATGGATGCAGAGAGGTGGCTCAGGAGTGAGCATGCACAAATGCCCCTACAACAAGTGGTTTGCTATGGGGGTACTACAGCAAGGAGGGCCCAAAGCGCCAGTGGGGGGCCTGAGAAGAAGAGGATCCAGGCTGCTCTATGCTAAACCACTGCACAGAGCAGGTAAGTATAACATGTTTGTTATTTTTTTTAATAAAAAGTTTTCATTTACAGTCATTTTAAACAACATGAATCCAAAACCTTCCCCACTCCAGACACAACAAATATGGTTTAAATGCCAAAGGCAAGTGTGTTGTTACTTGAGTCTTGGCTCCCTTGAGTATTTCTTACGGATCTCCTGTACTTTGTTTCTGTGCAGGAGCTTCCTGTAATAAAGAACTGTCCATGTGCAGGGTGACTGGTCTTGTATGCCACCCTTTTTGGTAGTTTTCAGAAGGCAACTTGTGGGGATTGTCCTGCTCTTTCCCTCTCACAGCTCTTTTACCTGTACAGGCTATGTGTGGCACAGTAATTTTATCAGCACTGGATGCACGCATTATGGATTTTTATCCTTTCTTGCTGTTTAAGAATATATTTAAATACTGGACTGCCCTGCCATAATCACAGAGGAGGAAAACTGTTGGGATTCATACCCCATAAATTTCATGTATGCTGCCACAACACTAAAATGTGTACCTCTCCAACTGAACAATGCATCATTGTGGTAAGGGAGTGTTTACACTATGTCCATTAAGCTGTGTTTTTTTGCACATTTATGTTGTGAACAAGACACATAACAAAACAGTTGTTTATATTGATTCAATTGGGGCGTGACTGTACGGCAATCGGAATCATTGTGAGGGTGGTTGGCGTTTCCCTGGATAGTCGTCACCAGCGTAGAGATGATTAAACTGAAGGGGATTGCTTGATTATGTCATGAGCTATACAATGTTTGATACAAGATGTTTTACATATGCGTGGACTGGGTATTGGATTTAGATTAAAGATTGTGCTTTGAGAATATTACACTAGTGGAGCCTTTCTTTTTTATGTACCCATGGATGTGAAACTTTACTGCAAAAGCTCACTTTAGCCACTTTAGCCCCGAGCCTGTTTTTCAGACTCGGTGTTTATGAGACTAAAACATTTTTTTTTTGCTATAAAATTACTTAAAACCCCAAACAATTATATATATATTTTTCTAACACCCTAGAGCAGGGGTGTCAAACTGGCGGCCCTCCAGCTGTTGCAAAACTACAAGTCCCATGAGGCATTGCAAGGCTAACAGTTACAAGCATGACTCCCACAGGCAGAGGCATGATGGGACTTGTAGTTTTGGAACAGCTGGAGGGCCGCCAGTTTGACACCCCTGCCCTAGAGAATAAAATGGCAGTCATTGCAATACTTTTTGTCACACCGTATTTGCGCAGCGGTCTTACAAACGCACTTTTTTGGGAAACAATTTACTTTTTAAAAAAAATAAATAAAACAACAAAACATTTGGCCCAATTTTTTTACATATTGTGAAAGATAAAGTTACGCCGAGTAAAATGATACCCAACATGTCACGCTTAAAAATTGCGCCCGCTCGTGGCATGGCGTCAAACTTTTACCCTTAAAAATCTCGATAGGCGACGTTTAAAAAATTCTACAGGTTGCATTTTTTAAGATACACATGTCTAGGGCTAGAATTATTGCTCTCGCTCTAACAATCGCGGCGATACCTCACTTGTGTGGTTAGAACACCGTTTTCATATGCGGGCGCTACTCGCGTATGCGTTCGCTTCTGCGCGCAAGCTCGTCGGGACGGGGCGATTTAAAAAAAAAAATTTGTTTTCGTATTTATTTTTATTTATTTTACCAATTTTTAACACTAAAAAAAAAAGAATAAAAAAAATTATCACTTTTATTCCTATTACAAGTACGGTTGTCCAGATACCGATACTAGTATCGGTATCAGGACCGATACCGAGTATTTGCGGGAGTACTTGTACTCGCGCAAATGCTCCCGATACCTAAATAGAATACTTTTTTTGTATTTATCAACATGTTCTGTGAAAATTCTTTGAGTTTTTTACTACTGCGTGACAGGAAAATAAAACATTTTTACTCATTTTTATTCTTTTATAATGTCTTGAGTTAGAGTTCTTCATAATTCTAAAGAAAATATCCTTAGTCTGTATTGTGGTTTGAAAACTGTCACATGACATTTAAAAAAAGTATCGGTATTCGGTATCGGCGAGTACATGAAAAAAAGTATCGGTACTTGTACTCGGTCCTAAAAAAGTGGTATCGGGACAACCCTAATTACAAGGAATGTAAACATCCCTTGTAATAGAAACAAGCATGACAGGTCCTCTTAAATATGAGATCTGGGGTCAAAAATACCTCAGATCTCATATTTAGGCTTAAATGCAAAAAAAAAAAAAATGTAAAATGTCATTTTTTAAATAACATTAAAAAAAATGTCTCTTTAAGACGCTGGGCGGGACTGACGTTTTGATGTCACTTCTGCCCAGCAGAGCTACGGGGATGGATGAGGGAAATTTTTCCCTCACTCGCATCCCCACTGAGCACGGGAGAGGACCCGATCGCCTCCGCTGCTACCGACGGCTTCGGGTAGCTGCGGAGGGCACGGGAACGCAGCGGGAGGGGGCTCCTCGCCCGCCACAGATAACGGCGATCTCGTGGCGAATCCGCCGCGGAGACCACCATTATCGTTTGACCGACCGCCCACAGAAGAGATGGATATCTTGGTTGTGGCAGCAGCTGCTGCCGTTACCGGGATATCCATCTTTAAAGTCATGACGTATAACGGCGGTGGGCGGTCGGGAAGTAGTTAAACACACAAACAAATCATATTAGCCTCTTGACTTGTTTATGCAATACCAATGGCAGCCCCACTGCTCAGGCCTCAAGCATAGGCCCTTCTGCCTGGTTCCTCAGACCGTTTGCCAGCACCACTGTGCATAAGTGCAATCTTTGCCACTTTCTTGAAGCTCTCTTGTCTCTCTCTCTTGCAGTTCCCTGCTGTTCTTGTTAACGCCACAGGCGGCGTACACACGACCGAGAAACTCGTTGGGCGAAACTTATCGTTCCGCCCGTCGAGTTCCTAGTTCGGCAGTCAAAAAGCCGGTCGAGCCAAATTTTCCCATTGAACAACGAGGAAATAGAGAACCTGCTCTCTTTTTGGCTCGACGAGGTTCTTGCTGAATTCTGCCGAGAAACTCGGTCGTGTGTACGCCGCCACTGCCTCTGGGCAGAGGACCTCTTTTCTGTCTTGTGAGACTGATTTTAAAGACTGTGCACACCTGCACACACAGTAGAACCTGAATACAGGGTTTGCAGCTTCTTCAAAGCCTTTGGACTCCAGAACCTAGTACAGGAGTTACAAAACCCAGAAAAAAACGAAAGAAGCATTTTTTTTCAATTCCTGAGCCCTTCAACCTGCATCTGTGAATAAATGCATAACAACACACATTTAAAAAAACGCACTAAAAAGGATAGATACATGTGAACCTGGCTTAAGGGTTGCTTATTTTGGCCATTTGTTGCTTCGGCTTTTATAATTATACCCAGATGCACTTCTTTAATTAAAAATCTTTTTATTAATTGCCAAGAAAAAAAAAATCTAATTTCTTTCTCTTTCTTTAGATGGATGATCTCATGAATGCTCTTGAAAAGACAAGACAGGAGCTGGAATCCACCAAAGCCCGTCTCTCTGCAACTCAACAATCACTTGCTGACAAGGAAGCACACCTGAACAACTTGATGATAGACCGCCGAAAACAGCTTGAGGAGATCCTGGAGATGAAGTAAGGCCACCATTTATTTCTACTTTATTGTACGGTTTAACATTGTTTTCCTGTAGACAAAGAACACAGTAATACTGTATTAGATATTTATACAGCATATAACGTGTGTGTGTGTATATATATATATATATATATATATATATATATAGCACATCCTCTTGGACCATAGTCTAAATGCAGTACTTATTTATTTAAAGTATTAGTTTAGCCATTTTTTTTAGGAACTTTAGTGCCTTTGAATTAATTCTGAATGGTAGACTGAGGGAAAATACAATAACAAGGAGTTCAGGGAATAATAGGTTTTAAAATGTCTTACGTTATGTATTTCTTTTATTGGGCACTGGCCCCAATATTGAATTTTTCGACAGCATGTGGAAAGTAAAGACCAAACCTCGAGCAACAGTCTTTTTTCAGCAGTTCAACACACCCATGCACAGTCACCTACTCATCCCTATTCAGCAATGAGTGTGGTTGTTGCTGATTGGAGCCTTATTCACAACCATTCCCCAAAGTTCCTTAAATATTCCTAAAGTGTTCAGTAAAGTTAAAGTCATGGCTCTGTGCAAACCAAACTACTGTAAGCTCCTGATGGAGCTGGCTGTGTTCACAGATGCACAGTCATGCTACAAACGAAAATGGCCTTCCCCAAACTATTGCCACACACTATCATTGGAAGCTCCCATTTGCTTATAACGTCTTTGTATGCGTATGCTGTACCATTAACAGTACCGTTTACAGGAAACACCAAAAACAATTCCCGGCGGTTTTCCTGTAGGGAATACTGCCATGGAGTATACACACGGCCAGTTTTCCCAGCCAAAAGCTGTCATGGCAGTTTTCCTGACAGGAAAACTGTTTGTGTGTACGAGGCATAAGTATATTTTTTTGCAGGTACAGAAAAATACCTGTTTATTTCTTTAGAACTCCAGTGTCATTTTAACTTCATGTGGGCTGAACTAAAATGTCAAACAAGTGTCTCCTATGAACTACAAATAAATGGCCCTTCATATAAGGAGAGAGGAGGGTGGTTGTATTTAGGGTGACAACACTGCTGTTCCATAGAAACAGTACATTGGAATTTTAAAAGGATGGGAGCACCACACCAGCTTGTACAGTTTTTAAAAAGATTTTTATTTTGGAACAGCAAACACATTTTGGGGGCTCAGCACTCCCCCTTCATTAGGGCTAAAAGCAGGGTGATGCAGGCACTTGGATTGGAAAGGCCTAAATACAGTACAGTCAGTGAGTGTGGTCACCGTAGAACAGGAAGTGTGTTATTCACATGCTTACTAGGGGAAAAAAAGCCTGAAAACAGAAACAGATTGCATTTAAGGACTGGTAAGGTGAAATACTATACATTTCTATTTTGGTCTTAGGCCTCGTACACATGATCAAATCTGTCTGCTGGAAACGGTCTGCTAGACCGTCCCAGCAGACAGATTTGATCGTGTGTACGGCCAAGCCGATGGATTTGGCCACCCGACAGATTTCAAAGCATGCTTTGAAATCTATCGGGTGGGAATCCGTCCGCCCGACATGTCTGCTGGTTAGTACACTTACCAGCAGACATGTCGTCCCGCACCGCCGCCGAATGGATTCGGCGCATGCGCGGAAGTGTTTTACTTCCTGGTGCGGTGACGTGGTGGCGTCAACGTCACCGCCACGTCACCGACACGTCAGCGCGCCGTCTGCTGGCGGGGATTTTGGTTTGCTCGTGTGTACACGCGAGCAAACCAAAATCCTATCAGACAGATTTGTTCAAATCAGTCGGTCCGACCGATTTGAACAAATAGATTGCCTCGTGTGTACGAGGCCTTAGAGTTTCTTTAAAGTGTAGTTATAGCCAATCCCTTTTTTTGGGGGATAGAATGAGTTGAATTTCTGTCAGGTTTCACTGCCATTGGAGTCTCCATTAGAGAGATTTCTCCATACTTCCTGTCTCAGGAACAACTTTTATGTCAGACAAGAAGTCTTCACATCAGAGTAAATATGTTTTTCTTTTTTCCTCCTTTTTTTTTTGAGTTTGGTAGGGGAATGCTCTTGCATTTTTACCAGTAGCAGATTTACCCTACGTTCCTGTCTGGAAAAAGGTTGCCCCCACAACAAAATGTGAAAAAAAATGTCTCTAACGGATCCCTGAATAGCAGTAACATCAGACAGGGGGTTCTGATCTTTTGCCATTCTATGCAAAACTGAAAACAAATGTGGGTACAGAAACACTTAAACTCTTTTATTCGGGGGTGTCCATATACATTTTGCCACATAAGTTGGTGTGATGGCATGTCTCCATTAGCACAGCCATGCTGCAGATCCCAGTGACAAGAATCTATTGATTTTCATGGCTGGAATTGACAGCTGTGTGGGGATAACTCTGGTCGGCAAACCCATACAGTGCAATGACAGCTGTCAATCCCAGGTTTAGGAATCAGTACATTCTTGCTCTTGAGATTCACAGTGTGACCAAACACACGTGCAAATGTAAGGTGTCACAAATTTAGATTAATGTGTTTCTAAAGCCTCAACTTTATTTCATAAAGTAGTATATGGTTAAATAGGATATTGAATAGTGTTTTTTTTATGACTCATTATTTCCTGTCCTGGAAACACAACAGGAATTGAGAGGGATCTGCTTAAAGTGGGGGAATTTCATATGAACTGTAACAACTGTGATATTTCAGACTTTCTGTCTCTGGTAGGAACACAGACAGCAAAAATCAAAAATGCGAGAGATTCAAAATCTTCTACATGCTTATGGGCGCGTACATACATGTGGCAGCCTTTGCTACTTCTCTGTGGTGGATCACTTTTAACGAGGAATTATGTCACCTCCTCACTGCTTATTTTAAGCATTAAAATGCTGACCTGTCATAATGAAACCGTGTGCATTGCATGTGGTTGCAGCTCAGTCTCATTCACTTAAAAGGGGTTGTGTTTGGGAGCAGTACCCTCCTCAAAATCTTTGTATGCGTACAGCCTTGAATAGTTGGATGTCCTTTTTTAGGTAGGTATTCGGTTGGTAAAACCCTGGCTTAACTGCCTGATTTTACCCCTCACTGGTTGTCCGTGTTCATTCACTTTCCCCCCCTTAACCCCCAGGTCAGACACTTGTCTGAGGCCCCCGTTGATATCCGTTTGGAACCTTAGCTTGGGACTTGTGTGTAACTTTCAAGTAATTTTTATTTTTTTCTCTAAGGCCTCGTACACACGATCAAATCTGTCTGCTGGAAACGGTCGGCCCGACCGTCCCAGCAAACAGATTTGACCGTGTGTACGGGCGAGCCAACGGATTTGGCCACCCGACAGATTTCAAAGCATGCTTTGAAATCTGTCGGCTGGGAACCCGTCCGCCCGACATGTCTGCTGGTTAGTATGCTAACCAGCAGACATGTCTTCTCGCACACACGCCGAATGATTTTGACGCATGCGCGGAAGTGTTTTACTTCCTGGTGCGGTGACGTGGCGGCGTCAACGTCACCGCCACGTCACCGACACGTCAGCGCACTGTCTGCTGGCGGGGATTTTGGTTTGCTCGTGTGTACACGCGAGCAAACCAAAATCCAAGCAGACAGATTTGTTCAAATCGGTCGGTCCGACCGATTTGAACAAATGGATTGCCTTGTGTGTACGAGGCCTTAGAGGGCATTATATACTAATAGTTATTTAGCTATCTACCTTTTAGTTTAACTTTACATCATACTCCTGATAAGTGGCTGCAATGCCATGAAACGCGTCAAGTTTTTCAATCCAAGAGTTCCAAGAAAAGTCTGGCTTATTATCATGTGTCTTAATAAATTGTTTATAATCGCTAAATGATGTATGTTTAATTTAAGAATTTTTTTACCATCTATGTCTATTTGATGACATGTATTATCCGTAAAGCCCCATACACACGATTGGACTTTTGGCCAACCAACTTCAAAATCTGCAACTTTTCGAATTTGTCCGACCGTGTATACGTTCCATCGGACCAACTTTTTGGGGTTTCATCGGACAAAAAGTTGGGTCTGCAAACGGACCAACTTTCCGGCAACAAAAGTCCGATGGTGCCTTGTCCGACCGTGTGTACAGCAAACCATCAGACTTTTGGACAAATTGCAAATGCGCATGCTCAGAACCAATGTTAAAATCAACCAACAATAGCAGAAGTTAACCAAAGGGTGTCGGTAAAGAGCAGAAAAGAGCAGAAAAACGATAAAAGATAAGTTTGCAGAAAAGTCTGACTGTGTGAATGCTATGGGTGTGACCAGACAAATCAATTAGGACAAAAATCCAAGGGAAATTTTGTTTGATGTCCTACCGTGTGTACGGGCCTTTTGTGTGTCAATTGTATGAATCATGATCCTTGATCAATTGTAGTGCTTATTTATCAGTTATATTCAATACGTGAATATCTTGATTATATTACATTATTGTTTATTGATTTAACATGTTTTTTTAAGATATGAAATGCCCAATGTGATTGTGCAAATAAATTATTATAATTTTATGTATGTATCATCATTCCTAATGACAAACTGTCATGATCTATGTCATGGCTTTGGTCACCTGCTGGTGGCACTGCTTCTCCCAGCAATAGGGGTGCAGTGCTGGTGTCCACCAGCGGGTGTCTCCCATGGGATGGACTCCTCTCTAATTGGACTGAACTGCTACAGGTATATAAGCCCGCCCTGCACTACAATCCAGTGCTTCAGTATTTTGCCTGTCAGCCCTGTTCCTGTTTGCTCAAGATACCTGTTGCCAGCTCAGTTCCTGATTTACTCCCGTTGACTCCGGCCTGAACATTGGACCTTTCTGATTTCTCCTATCTTTGACCCCGGCTTGAAACTTGGACCTGGAATATACGCTCTGTCTTTGGTATATATATTCTTCACTAGTTTTGGTGGCTTGACTATTGCTGTGTTTGCAGTTTGCTGTTTGTCTTGTAGGTTTTCTGTTTTGCACGTGTGCCTTATTTTCAATAAATACATATTGTTTTACTTCCCTCTGTGCCTATCTTCCGTAGTGCAGCCCACTGACCTGTTAGCTAATATTGGATGCCTGTGTAGACATCCCCCTGACATAATACTGAAGCCATATAAACAGGTTGGCTGCACTTGGTTCTGGGGCACTTGCTATTTTAAAAATGATTCTGGAAGATATTTTGTACCTGTCACTCCTGGCAACAGATGACAGAGATTTCTGCTATCAGAAATTAAATGATTACACTAGAGAGCAGTTATTGGAATGTATCCGTATGGCTCATGTTTTTATTGATCGTGACAGTTTTTTGTTTGAGGATGTGCAGCCATTGATTCAGATCTGCACAGAGTTGGCCCAGTCTGATGCTGCTAGTGGACGTGATGATTATACCCCTCCTTTTAGTGCAGCTCAGGTAGAGTCTTTGGTGTGGCTGTTGGAAGATGACTCAGCCTTCTTTCATGAGCATTACTCAGCTTGTCCTCAACAGGTGCTTGGAGCATGCATTGATTCTGTGCAGTCTCTGGTCAGACAAGCCATGTGCAAACCTGATTTTGTGAGACCATTATTACAAACCTGGTCCAGTTTGTTGTACTCAGCCCCTGTCAGCTCCCAACCATCCATTTCTGTGTCTAGTTACCAACCTGCTGGGATGTCTTTTTCTTTACCCCCAATTCCCACTTTTGCTGAACAATACACCCTGCTAACAGCAAAATACCAGTCCCCTGTTTCCTCCTGCTGCACTTACCCTGCCTTTAACCCTTCTGCTGCTTCTTAACTGCCTCCGTCTGTTCCACCAAAATCCTCTTCAAGGTCAGAACCCTCTGTTTCACCACCCTCCGCTCTTCACCTCTACCAGCTGCATCCATTACTTCCAACCCTATACCCATATACAAATCCTCAGTGGTGAAACCAAAGAAGAAGAAAACGTTTTTTCCAACCCGCTCGATCCTGCCACTAACCCAATCTGCATCCACTTCGGCCAACCTGCTTCAGCCTGTTGTTCCAGTGCCAGCCGCCCAGCCTGTCCCAGTGCCAACCGCTAAGCCTGTTGTTCCAGTGCCAACCGCTCAGCCTGTTGTTCCAGTGCCAACCGCTCAGCCTGTTGTTCCAGTGCCAACCGCTCAGCCTGTTGTTCCAGTGCCAACCGCTCAGCCTGATGTTCCAGTGCCAACCGCTCAGCCTGTTGTTCCAGTGCCAACCGCTCAGCCTGTTGTTCCAGTGCCAACCGCTCAGCCTGTTGTTCCAGTGCCAACCGCTCAGCCTGTTGTTCCAGTGCCAACCGCTCAGCCTGTTGTTCCAGTGCCAACCGCTCAGCCTGATGTTCCAGTGCCAACCGCTCAGCCTGTTGTTCCAGTGCCAACCGCTCAGCCTGTTGTTCCAGTGCCAACCGCTCAGCCTGTTGTTCCAGTGCCAACCGCTCAGCCTGTTGTTCCAGTGCCAACCGCTCAGCCTGTCGTGCCAGTCTCCCAGCCTGTCATGCCAGTCGCCCAGCCTGTCGTGCCAGTCACCCAGCCTGTCATGCCAGTTGCCCAGCCTGTCGTGCCAGTGGCCCAGTCTGATGCTCCAGTGCCAGTTTGCCAGTCTGATGCTCCAGTGCCAGTTTGCCAGTCTGATGCTCCAGTGCCAGTTTGCCAGCCTGATGTTCCTGTGCCAGTTTGCCAGCCTGATGTTCCTGTGCCAGTTTGCCAGCCTGATGTTCCTGTGCCAGTTTGCCAGCCTGATGTTCCTGTGTCAGTTTGCCAGCCTGATGCTCCAGTGCCAGTTTGCCAGTCTGATGCTCCAGTGCCAGTTTGCCAGCCTGATGTTCCTGTGCCAGTTTGCCAGCCTGATGTTCCTGTGCCAGTTTGCCAGCCTGATGTTCCTGTGCCAGTTTGCCACTCTGATGTTCCTGTACCAGTTTGCCAGTCCGATGCTCCAGTGCCAGCGGTCCAGTCTGTTCCAGTGCCAGTTGCCCAGACTGTTGTGCCAGCTGCCCACCCGAAGGAGTTCCCGTCTGCCGCACAGCCGGAGGTGTTCCCGTCTGCCGCTCACCCGGAGGTGTTCCCATTTGCTGCCCAGCCAGAGGTGTTCCCGTTTGCTGCCCAGCCGGAGGTGTTCCCATTTGCTGCCCAGCCGGAGGTGTTCCCGTTTGCTGCCCAGCCGGAGGTGTTCCCGTTTGCTGCCCAGCCGGAGGTGTTCCCATTTGCTGCCCAGCCGGAGGTGTTCCTGTTTGCTGCCCAGCCGAAGGTGT
The DNA here is from genome assembly GCA_029574335.1 of Rana kukunoris. Classification (NCBI taxonomy): domain Eukaryota; kingdom Metazoa; phylum Chordata; class Amphibia; order Anura; family Ranidae; genus Rana; species Rana kukunoris. The sequence continues at coordinate 37,165,381 of CM056055.1, forward strand.
TCCCGTTTGCTGCCCAGCCGGAGGTGTTCCCGTCTGCTGCCCAGCCAGAGGTGTTCCCGTCTGCTGCCCAGCCGGAGGTGTTCCCGTCTGCTGCCCAGCCGGAGGTGTTCCCGTCTGCTTCTCAGCCCAATGACCCGGAGTCTGCTGATCTGCCACCATCTGCTGTCCACCCTGGTGTCCTGGTTCCTGGCTTCCAGCCTGACGTGCCTGGCTCCCGGTCCAACATGCCCGGCTTCCCATCTGATGTCCCGGTGCCTGACTTTAAGTTTGATGTGTCACTTTCCCAGCCTAATGACCCTGAGTTCCCTGCCCTGCCTGTTTTCACCCCTAGATACCAACTTCCTGACCCTGGTGGAGGTAGGATGCAGGTTCCGTTTCCGGACTTGGGGGGCTGGTCTCCCAATGAATTAAAAAACTTGGACCGAAATACTTTTTGGGACTCTTCTGCATCCACATGCACTACCCTTGGGGGGGGGAACTGTCATGATCTATGTCATGGCTTTGGTCACCTGCTGGTGGCACTGCTCCCAGCAATAGTGGTGCAATGCTGGTGTCCACCAGCGTGTGTCTCCAATGGGATGGACTCCTCTCTAATTGGACTGAACTGCTACAGGTATATAAACCCGCCCTGCACTACAATCCAGTGCTTCAGTATTTTGCCTGTCAGCCCTGTTCCTGTTTGCTCAAGATACCTGTTGCCAGCTCAGTTCCTGATTTACTCCCATTGACCCCGGCCTGAACCTTGGACCTTTCTGATTTCTCCTATCCTTGACCCCGGCTTGAAACTTGGACCTGCTATATACGCTCTGTCTTTGGTATATATATATTCTTCACTAGTTTTGGTGGCTTGACTATTGCTGTGTTTGTAGTTTGCTGTTTGTCTTGTAGGTTTTCTGTTTTGCATGTGTGCCTTATTTTCAATAAATACATATTGTTTTACTTCACTCTGTGCCTATCTTCCGTAGTGCAGCCCACTGACCTGTTAGCTAATATTGGATGCCTGTGTAGACATCCCCCTGACACAAGCCTTGTATAAAGTCCCAGTACCCCTTCTTTTTTTATGTTTCAGTACAATGGGGATGGAGGCTTGCCATTATTGGTTGTGTCAGGTGACACCCCTCTCTACATTGGTTGTCTGTGTAAACAGACCCTTAAAGTAGAAGTCCGGTCTAAGAATGTGTATACATACCTAAACTAAATGTGCTCTGGTCCGGTCATATGATCTTTCCCCACGTTGTCCATTGTCCGATCTCTCCTCTGAAGCTGGCACTGGGAGTCGATCACATGACCAGACTGGAGCACCCTTAAAGGGGTTGTAAAGGAAAAACATTTTTTCATAATAAGCATCCTTTACCTACAGACATTCCTCTTTTCACTTTCTCATTGTTAGTTTTTGCTCAGGAGTTGCTCTATTTCTTCTCTGTTCTGTTCACTTCCTGCTTGTCTGATTGTAACTCACCACCATGAAGGGAGGCTTTACTGCAGTGGTCAGTAACGTGCTCGCCCCCCTGGGAACTACATCTGTGCGGCAGGAGGCTCTCTACGTGTAAGAGACTTCAAGGATGTGTGAATTACTGGGTGTGCCGCAATGCATACTGGGAAATATAGTTCTTGCATGAACGAGTGCCGCAAACCAGGAAGTGAATGAGAGAACAGAAACTAGAAAGCCAGAGATTTAATAGGTATTTACTTGTTTTTTAACAGAATCATTACACTATTCTGTCTGTCTACCTTGCAGACATTAATTTTAGGCAAAAAAATGTTTTCCTTTACAACTCCTTTAAATTAGGTAAGTATACACATCTTTCCTTTACAGGTAAGATAGTATAGGACAGTGATGGTGAACCTTGGCACCCCAGATGTTTTGGAATTACATTTCCCATAAGGCTCAACTACAATGCAGAGTACATGAGCATTGTGGGAAATTTAGTTCCAAAACCTCTGGGGTGCCAAAGTTCACCATCACTGGTATAGGGCTTAGAATGGTGATGGGAGCAGGTTTAGGCTTAGATTGTTTAAACCTAACTTCTGCTTTAAACTAGAAATGAACCTTTCAACATACTTTAATTGAGTGAATTAAATAACTTTAGCTGCTGATAGCAGTCTGATTAGGATGGCGGGTTTTCTTCTTTTTTTTTTAACTCTGTTCACATTAATTTTATCCAAAATGATTTGCCACATGCTCTTTCTCTTTGAAGAGATCATTATACAGCCAGAGCTAACAATTTAATGGTGTGGTATAAACTATTCTTTCATTAAACTCAGACAGGTGTTCAGATAGAGCCGTGCGAGGGCATTGTAGAAAATGGTAAGCATAATTCCTGGAATTCAGCTTTAATGGTTTTGAATCCATGCATAAATGCGGTAACGTTTTTTTATTTAGGTAGTTATCTGGGCTTCCACTTTAGTTGATCTCCTAAGACTTTGAATTTTGCTGTTTGGTAACATTTAGTATGTTTTCCTCCCTGATTTAATGTGAGTCCACCTTTATTTCCTGAAGGTGTGTACACCAATTAGCAGCCATGGATGTTTTTACACCTGTTAAACCCTCTGTCGGCTTTCTGTTGTAGAGCCTCGTTCATGGGGCTATGCCTAGGTGTACACCTATGTGAGGACTGTGTTTGCTAATATCACGTGACATAAAAAAAGCTATCACAGGGTGTTTGTTTTTCGTTAAACTTGTTTCATTGAAACAGATAAGCGATGCATACATATTATATTTATAAAATCTACCACAATGTTATTCTCCAGGGTCTCTGCTTTCAAAAAATATATAATGTTCGGGAGTTTTACCTAATCATCAGGCCTAAAATTAAAAAAAAAAAACTGCAAACGTGGCTCTGGCAGCAAAAGGGTTAAGTCTTAAAATAGATGTGAACCCCAACTGAATGAGGTTTTTTGCTTCTGAACTTTTTCTCTATGCCTCTGTGTGAGGAAAGGAGAGTCAATAATTGTGATGTCTGACATGGCACAGTGAGTACATTGTTTACACTGATTATCAATGCATCAATTTTTGACAGGGTTTTTTTTGTCAGGGTTGTTGTTTTTTTTTTCTCCTAAAAACTGACAGGGGTTCTACTTCATCTCCATTTCACAAGTTGTGCCTTTAGTTGTACTTTAATGGCACCTTTGCCTTGCAGCAATGGAGTCCTTTGTTTGAATTTCAGCAATACCTACATGTACTGTAGTTTGTGTTCTTCTTCTTCTGCCTAAAGGAGTTTCCTCCCACATTCCAAAGATATGTTGGTAGGTTAATTAGCCTTTGTATGTGTATACAAATTGGCTATGCACATGTGCTATCACATTCTGCATGCCAGACCCAAGCCTGTGCAAATGGAGAGTTTAAAGTGGTTCTAAGGGCAGAAGGTTTTTTTTTTTTTTTTTACCATAATGCACTCTCTGCATTAGGGTAAAAAAAACTTCTGCATTCAGCCCCCCCTTATATTTACCTGAACCTCATCTCAATCCAGCGATATGCACAAGAGCAGCAGCTGTCTTGCTTCTCTCCCTCCTCTTTGGCTCAGCTACAGCAGTAAGAGCCATTGTTTCCTGCTGCTGTCAATTACAGGCAGTTATGAGGAAGCAGGGAACGGGGCTTGAGATGTGCACTTTGTGTCAATGGGCACACAGAGCAGGGCTCAGGAGCGACCATGCATTAGTGTCCCCATAGCAAGTGTCCCATCTGTGGGAGGAGCCAGGAGTGCTGACATGAGACAGAGAAGAAGAGGATCAGGGCTGCTCTGTGCAAAACCATTGCATAGAGCAGGTGACATAACATGTTTGCTATTTTTTTAACCATGTACAATCAGTTTAACCGCTACCAGGCCGCCCCACATACATGTACTGTGGCATGCACCTGTACCTGTACATAATTTTGATTTCCGGGTCTGGGGCACGCATGCGTGCCACCGGTGACCCGCTTATGCTGTAATTGGACACAGCAAAACCAATCAGCGGTTCCGGCAGACCCTATGTTCGCTGGCACCCGGTGATTGTTCCCGAGAGAGGCAGAACAAGGCAGATCACCGTTCTGTCACAGGAGAAGATGGAGATCTTGGGCCAGATCCACATACCTGCCCCCTGCCGGCGCGGCGTGTCCCATTTACTCTACGCCGCTGTAAGTTACAGCACCGTATCCTTATCCACAAAGAAATTCCGCTGTAACTTACGGCGGCGTATCGTAAATGGGCCGGCGTACGTGGGTGTAATTCAAATTTACTATTGGGGGGCGTTTTTTATTATAATTATGGATGACCCAACGCAAAAAACGCTTTTGTTTAACTTCGCATGCGCCAGCCGTGGACGTATCCCAGTGCGCATGCGCAAAATCACTTCGCAAAACATCAATGAAAATTACGTGAACGTAACTTACGCAAATCCCTATTGGCGAACGGTTTACGCAAACATTACTTACGCCTCTATACAGCAGGGGTAACTTTACGCCGGACCTGCGCTTACGCAAACGACGTAAAAACACTGAGCCGGGCGTATGTACATTTGTGGATCGGCTACCTCATTTGCATATTCGACTTGGAAGCGCCCCTAGCGTCCAGCGTAAATAGAACACTTTAGGACGACGGCGTAGGACGGCGTATCTCTGCAGGAAACCGGCGTATCTTGTTTTGTGATACGCCGGCGATTGTTTGTGGATCTGGCCCCTTGTGTTTATGCCTAGAAGTAATATGGATTTCTGTCTTCCCCTAGTCTAAGCATCCCCACACAGTTAGCAAACTCTCCCAGAGAACACATTTAACCCTTTGATTGCCCCTGATGTTAACTCCTTCCCTGCCAGTGTCATTAATACAGTGACAGTGCATTTTTTTTAGCACTGATCGCTGTTTTAATGTCACTGGTCCCCAAAAGTGTAATTTAGTGTCATATTTGTCTGCTGCAATGTCGCAGTCTCACTAAAAAACGCCACCATTACTAGTAGAAAATAAAATAAAAAAATCCATAAATGTATACCATAGTTTGTAGACGCTATAACTTTTGCGCAAACCAATCAATATATGCTTTTGGGATGTTTTTTACCAAAAATATGTATCAGAATACATGTTGGCCTAAATTGATAAAGAAATACATTTTTTTACTGGATATGTTTTATAGCAGAAAGTAAAAAAAAATATTGTCTTTTTTTGTTAATAGTGCATAAAATATAAACTGCAGTAATGATCAATTACCACCAAAAGAAAGCTCTATTTGTGGGAAAAAAGGACATACATTTTATTCAGGTACAGCATCGCACGGCCACAAAATTGTCAGTAACGCAGTGCCGTATCACAAAAAATGGGCTGGTCATAAAGGAGGGAAGCCTTCCAGAGCTGAAGTGGCTAAAAAAAGACCTGGCAACCTACCTCAAAAATACTTTCCAAAGTAATTCTCTGGAAAAGGCTTCCTAGACCAAGTCATGGTGCCTAGAGAGTTGGCCTACAGAATCAGATGCGACTGAAGGGATATAACATGCACTTGACATATTCTCATTGCGCTATTACAGCTAATTACTGAATTCTTGTGTTTGCAGACCCCAGTGTTCCAGCTTTGCACTGAGCTTTTTTTTTTTTTTTTTAACCACACGCCTAGACATGTCCAAAAGTTTATTTCTTAGGTTACTTGGTGGAGAAAAAAAGTAAATTTTAAAATATGCCATACATACAAAGCCCATTATCTCATCTTCCATATGCCTGATGTGTCTCCAAACATATCCTTGAAAGGTAAGTGTCACATACATTCACTAAAGAGAAGTTTATCTTAAGAACATATTCCTTCTGGAAACAGACACCTCATGTTACATCTCCCATCATTCCTCCTATTAATGTAATAATTCTTGGTCATTCTGTCTCGGTGAGATGCAGTACACGTGGAGCCTTTGATAGGTTTGATCGTAAAGAAACGGCTCTCTTGTTTTGAACGTTCTGTCACTTTGTTTTCCCTGATGGGCTCCTCTCCTGTGGATGACTGAGCCTGTTCTTTCTCCAATGTCATCGTGTCTCTGTCCTGTAATATCAAATATTATCAGCCTTCCTGCCTGGAACTGCTGCATTTGTAGATAATGGGCCAGATTCAGAAAGTATTTACGTCAGCGTATCTAGAGATACGCTGCGTAAATACTAAGAGCAGCCGGCGTATCTTTTTTTGGTATTTAGAAAAGAAGATACGCCGGAATTCTGCTAATATACGAGCGGCGTAAGTCTGTTACACCGTCGTATATTAGTTGCAGTTTTACGCTGGCCGCTAGGTGGCGCTTCCGTCGTTTTACGCATCGAATATGGAAATTAGGGAGTTACGGCGATTCCCGAACGTACTTGCGGCCGGGCGTCGTAGTTTACGTCGTTTGCATAAGGCTTTTTCCTGCGTAAAGTTACCCCTGCTATAGGAGGCGTAGCCAATGTTAAGTGTGGACGTCGGGACAGCGTCGAATTGTACGTCGTTTACGTCGTTTGCGTAAATCGTTCGGGAATGGGGCTGTACGTAAGTTACGTACACATCGTTTACATTGATTACTAGCGACGTTATTTGATGCACTGGGATACGTCCACGGACAGCGCATGCGCCGTTCAGAAAATACGTAAATTTCGTGGGGTCATGATTCATTTACATGAATCACGCCCCCACATTTAAGATTTGAATTAGTCGCCCTTACGCCGGACACTTTACGCTACGCCGCCGCAACTTATGGAGCAAGTGCTTTCTGAATAACGCACTTGCCCTTAAAATTTGCAGAGGCGTAGCGTAAAGAGCATACGCTACGCCGCCGGATAGATACATATTTGTGTCTGAATCTGGCCCAATGTCTTTAAAATTACACTGTAAAGATGCAAATGGTAAAAGGTAGTAATGGAAACGGTTACAAACAGTACAATTGTGTTTAAAAAAAAAACAAGGCCCTGTATATTTGCAGGCCGTGCTGCAGGTTCAAGTGTAGCTGATAGCAATTGCCAGCCACTGTATAGGACTAGGACTTGGCACAAATGAGCACGCGCAAGTACTCATTATTGCTCTCAGTACTTTGAATAATGCCACGTCTTTTGGCCCTTGTAAAAATAAAAAGCAGCTCCAACTTAAATACACACCTCCTCTTTGGCAGTATCACCCACCCTCCAGCATCTTCTGAGTTGAAAGATGGCCAGTGTCATTCTACCCTATTTCCTCGAGGTCCAGGGCCTCAAGGGCCCACAGGAAAATGCTTCAGAGAGAGGTGCCATATCAAGATTTGATGCAGAATTTAGTATTCACCCAAGACAATAGAAAAAGGAGGACCTGTGGGGGTATTTCTGTAAGTGGGAGCACTTCTGACTCTGCACTTTAGCGAATGCACAATGCGAATGAACACAAGAAAATACTTAAAAAAACACCACACAGACTACAGGTGACCTTTACTCCTTCAGTTCTTTCTCATGGGAACATGCGCTCTCTACCACTCCTTCTGACAGCTGTGTCCTCTCTACTTAAACTAACTCTCCTTCACCCCTCTTCTCCACCCCATAGCTTTTATATATATCCCCCTCACTTCTGTCCTCTCCTTATTACCGCACTCACCAACTCCTGCTAATTCTAAATCCACATGCAGAAAAAATCTTCAGGACACTGGAGCATGTTCCTTCATATAAATTAAACTACCACATTACCTCCCTCACCCTACAGCTTCTCCTAACCTCTGAAGATATATCTTCAAACCCTGGGCCTCCATCATTTAACTGTACTTATTGCATCCATTATCCTGCACACTCTGGCAGCAGCCGCAATCCACACAATTGAGTTCTCATTTCTCTTTTTCCAAGACAGGACTCCCTTTCTCTTGCGCCCTTTGGAATGCCCATTCTATCTTTAACAAACTCACCTCTCTCCATGACCTCTTTATCGCTAACTCATTTAATCTATTTGTCAGTACACCTAGCTTCATGAATCCGACACTGCATCTTCTGCTGTGCTAACCCATGGTGGTCTTCTCTGGATTCACTCCCCCAGGCCCAGTGGACGCAAAGGAGGGGGTGTTGGAACTCTTCTAGCCCCACATAGCACCTTTCAGGTACTTCACCCACCTCCCTCTGTTACTCTCCTCATTTGAGGAACATTGCATTTATCTCTTCCCTCCAGGTTCTCTAAGGATAGCTGTGATCTACCAGCCCCCTGGGCAGGTTTCAACCTTTCTTGATGACTTCTCAGCCTGGCTACCCTACTTTCTCTGTTTTGAAATCCCCACAATCATTCTCAGGGACTTCAACATCCCGACTAATACTCCTTCTACTTCCAAACTTCTCAGTCTAACCTCCTCCTTTGACCTGACCTCCACTCACTCTGAAGGCAATACCCTTGACCGTGTTTTCTCCCACCGATGCACACCATGCAACTTCTCCAACTATCCTTTCCCTCTCTCTGATCATTACCTTATCATTACCTTATTAGGTTCAGTCTCTCCCTCTCCTCCACCTCATATCCCTCCAACCGCCTAACAGCTACCTGTAGAAACATACACCATCACAACCCTTCTCGTCTTCTACTCTGCTACTACCTCTATGACAAGATCTCACCATGTCCTGCCCCAACCTTGCCACTTCTGTCTACAATGCTTCACTTTTAGCCTCACTTTTAGCCTCCCTGGATGCACCGGTCCCTTCACTAAACACAGAACCAGGCTCTGACCCTTTCAAACTTGGCAAACAGATGACACTAGAATTCCAGTGCTCTTTTTTGCTTGACCAACTATAGGTAGGGGCGGGTTTAGGTTATCACCTGCCCCCTATCTATTAATTAGCACACCTGTGCTCCTTTTTAGGAGACTTTAAAATTCATAGTAGAGTAACTGCAGTACATGGAGTGCCTTGACATTGGCCTGCAGCTTACACAGGTATTTGCAAATACATGCAACTAAATCTCTGTTTTTAATGCATGCAGCTAGACAGATTAATTTGGTTTAGTGCTTTTTTGGTTAATAATTTTGAGCCTGGCCATTATGGAAACATTTTTTACATTCCATATATATACTGTATTTATCTAAGTCCCAACCCTCCCCCTTTTTTACAGATGACACTAGAAGTCTGAAAAAAATAGCCATGCTCCTGAGTGCCTGTGTTGTAAGACTAAGTCTCAGAAAGATTTCAATCAATATAAATCTGCCCTCCAAAAAAAAAAAAAAATACAGCCTCCTCACTGCCAAGCAGACCTATGTTATTACTTTCATTAACAACGTATCATCCTATCTCCATCAACTCTTCTCTACCTTCTACTTTGTACTTTCTCCTCCACTGCCTCCACCCAGTAACTCACTCAATTTACTGCCCAGGAGATCACACCCACTTCAAATGGAAGATTAATACAATTCGTGAGGAGCTCTCTGCTGTTCAGATACCCTCCACGCTTTACACTTCATGCCCACAGGTACAATCATTACTTCCCTCATTCAACCCCACCACTATAGATGAGGTTGCTAATCTACTTGATAACGTCCAGATAACCACCTGCCCTCTGTATCCTGTTCCCCCTGCAAATGCTATGTTCACCCCCTGGCTCTATTCCACACTCTCTAACCCACATTTCCTATCTCTCCCTCTCTTCTGGCATCTTCCCAAACTCTCTAAAACATGCATTAATCAGCCCCATGCTTAAAAAGCCCTCACTGGACCCAACCAATTCTAACAACCTATGCACCATCTCCTTGCTCCCCTTAATATCCAAACTCTTTAAACGTCTGGCCTACAACCGACTAAGCGACAACCTTGCCGAGAAAAGCCTTCTTGATCCCCTTCAGTTTGGATTTCGTCCTTAACACTTCACAGAAATTGCTCTCCTAAAACTAACAAACAATCTACTAACGCCAAAAACGAATGGGCACTATTCTATACTCCTACTCATAGACCTTTCTGCTACTTTTTATACGGTTGACCACACCCCCTCCTCAAAAAACTCCATGCACCTTTAGCTTAGAATACTACTTTCTCCTCTCCTCTTCATTTCTTTGTTGGGGTCCCCCCAAGGTTCTGTTCTTGGACCTTTCCTATTTTCAATCTACACCTCCTCCCTGGGTCAGCTGATAGCCTCCCATTGCTTCCAAAATGATCTCTACGCTGATAACACCCAAATCTATTCTCTACCCCTCAGCTCAGTCTCTTCACAATTCACAAACTTACTAACAGATATATCAGTCTGCATGTCACACCACTTCCTCAAACTCAGTCTATCTAAAACCAAACTTATATTTTTTTCCTCCACCATGTGCCCCTTCCCCTGATCTCTCTGTCAAAATCGATGGCACAACTATCACCCCATCCCTGCATGCCAAGGTCCTAGGTGTAGTCCTAGACTCTGAACTCTTCTTTAAGCCCCTTGTCCAATCACTTGCCACCTCAACCTCTTCAACATCTCCAAAATATGTTCATTTCTAACCAATGACACAACAAAGTTTCTTATTCACTCCCTGGTCATCTCTCACCTCAACTACTGCAACTCCCTTCTCATTGTCTTACCTTTACATAGGCTACCCCCCCCCCTCCTCAATCCAACATAAATTCTGCTGCCAGACTCATCCACATTACCAATCGCTCTGTGTCTGCTACTCCTCTCTGTCAGTCCTACCACTTGCTTACGCTCGCTCACCCAACAAATTAAATTCAAAATACTAACAATAACTTAGCCCCCATTTACATCACTAGCCTAGTCTCAAAATACCAACCTAATTGTTTTCTTCATTCCTCTTAAGACCTTCTGCTCTCTAGCTCCCTCATCATCTCCTCCCATGAGCGAGTTTGGAGTGGAGGAACTTGACTGGCCTGCACAGAGTCCTAACCTCAACCCGATAGAACACCTTTGGAATGAATTAGAGCGAAGACTGTGAGCCAGGCCTTCTTGTCCACATCAATGTCTGACCTCACAAATGCACTTCAGGAAGAATGGTCGAGCATTCCCATAGACACATTACTAAACCTTTTGGACAGCCTTCCCAGAAGGAATGAAGCTGTTATAGCTGTAAAGGGTGGGCCAACTCAAATTAAACCCTACAGACTAAGACTGGGAGTCTGCTTGTAAAGTCAGGCGTCCCAATATGTTTAGTAATATAGTGTACACTTTAATGGATTGATGTCCAGACCATCTTTAATGATTGTGCTATACAGTAATTTAATTTAATCAATTTGAAAAAAAAAATAAAAAAATCAGAGAGCAAAATGAACAGAATAGTGCTTATCTTCAAAAAAAGGGATATTTTGGCTTAGATTTTAATTATCATAAAACACTAGCTATTGACTTCAGTTGCTAACAATTGTGTTGATGGACCTTTGTGCTGGTTGTTCAGGGGGTTTTGTTTGCTCCATTAAAAAAAAACTGTCCTGGCTGTGTGTGGCCCTCAGGTCACCAGCTCAGCATCACTTATCTGAAAAGAACGGTTTAATTGAAATGTCCCTTTGAATTTTACTATTTCCATTACATTCTAGTTGAAATGCTCATGGGATGTGGTCAGTAAGTTATAGCTGGACGGGTCTATGTATGTGCGAACGTCGGGGATGATTTCCAATGCTTATATAAAGTTTGCATTTTAAGCCGGAGCTCCCGGCATCTGCTTTATTCCGGTCTGACATCTAATCCGGCTGAATTTACTGGTGACCATTAATTGTTAGTGTTCAGGGATCTTTCAGAATATTGAGGAACTGAATCACTTTAGGACGTTTACAGAAGGATGAATAAAGATTTAATAGGAGGCTTTATCCGTTAGTTACCACTTCATTTTCCCACAGTATCTGTTGTAATTTTTGTAATTGCTGTCCTCAGTCTTTGATGTGAGGCAGGCCAAAGGGAAATACAGTTATAAAGATCCAGTTTAGAGTTAGCATTACATTTAATATGCACTTTTTATATTGATGGTCATAGGCACAGGGATACATTGAAATACAACTGACAATTGAGATTTGTGATGCACATAGGCTCATTTGGGCTTCAGTTTTCATTCAAACATTTCTAAAAAAAACTGCCAACTGCCTAACACGGCAGCTTTTTTACATAAAAATAGCTGTTCATACAAACTTGTATTTTTTTGTAGTTTGTCTAGTGGTTCTTTAAAGTGGTTGTAAACCCATTATAACAACTTTATGCTATAGGTAAGTCTATATGAAGGCTTACCTGTAGCTACCCTGGATATCTCCTAAACCTGCACGGTTTAGGAGATATCCCCGTGTCTGCATGTGCCGAAGTGATCAGCACATGCGCACTGAAGATGTCAGTTAGATGTGCCGTTACCGGCGCCTCCCATGCGAATGCGCGGGAGTGAAGTCATCATGGCTCCGGCCATTCACAGCAACGGAGCCGCAATACCTGGAAGTAAGCTCTGGGAGAGATGTTTGCGGCCGGAGGGGGGGTCGAGGATGGCTGTGGGAGCTTCGATCTAAGGTAAGTAATACATAATGAGCTAGTATGCTATGCACGCTAGCTCATTATGCCTTTGTCTTGCAGATGAAGGTCCTTATTTACTCAGTAAAGGTCTCTCTCAACCAGCAGAATGGGGTTACAAAGGTGAATGTTACTTGTGCACTGCATTCACTTCACTCAGAACCCCAATTGGTAGTTAGTAGTGCTTTTTCCTTTAATAATGTTGACAGAAATCGCTGCCAAATAAGATTGACTCAGCTTATACTGTAAATGACTCACCAAAGATCTGGTTATCCCCTGTTGGACACCATCATCTGTCCTCTGTTGACTCCAAAACTGAGAACTGAGCGATCAAAGCTAGTGACTGTCAGTCTCCGGCTCTCTGCTCTCACTGGAGCATTGGGCTGTGGAGGGAGTGGGAGCAGCTGGCTCAGACCATATGGTCATGACCTTTCCCCAGCCCTGACCAGCTCTGTGACACCAGCATTGGCTAAAAACGGGAAATAGCAGTGCAAAACGGATTTCACTCCTGTGATCCACAGGAGAAGTACAGCCAAACGAGCTTTGGCTGTACTTCTCATGTAATGTGCATGTCCAGACATGACCAAAAATAACTCCTAACTTCTCTTGCCTCGTCTACAAATTGTCTCTGTATTCAGTTATACTTTTACCTTGTTTTTGTAAATAAAGTTTATTACTTCCTGTGACATCAGCACCAGACTTTTACCTTCATGTTCTATCCCATTTTCAATACAGAAAGTGAAAGGAAGTCCTTGGAAATTATCTTGGGGCCCAAGGTCACTGGAACTCGTGTCCCCATTGGAAGATTCCCCTTTTATTACTTTCCTGGTGATAACCCAAATTTGGGGATTTTATGTTATTTTAGTTTTAAATGGTAATAGTAAACAGGAAAATAGAATGAATCTCCCAAACAGCAATAAGAACTGCAGGAAAGAAAATCACTCTCTTCCCCCAAAATCCTTCCCACAGAGCCATTGTGTTCTTTTGGCCAGGAAAGATCTGTAAAATCTGACAGGTTGGTTGTACCCAAGTTATTTGATCCATTATCTTGGATACATTCAGCCTGCCCTCAGCAGGAACCGGCCAAGATTCAAACCGTGTACGGCCTGCTTTAGTTATACTTCCCATGCTTCCTCACTATGGTTCAGTGTTCACCATGAACAGGGAAGCTTTGTTTTCGGCAGTAGCTTTTATCACTTCCTGTGATATCATCACCAGACTTGTAATTTCTTGCAGGGGCAGCCGTTGAGGCTTCAATTCCTATTGACAAAGGCTTGCAACCAGGACTGTATCTCCCAAGAGACGTTTCCCGACACACAGAGGAGATTTGCTAAAACTGGTACACTCCAACTACAGCTTGTTCAGTTAGGCAATAATAAATTGACAACAAGGCTTCATTCACACTAGCGTGAACCCAAAGTCGCACAATTTCCAGTGTGACTTTGGTGCAACTTTGATCTGACTTTGCACTCTCTGGATCAAAAGTCACATCAAAGCAGTGCAGGCACATTTCAAAGTTGCACTGACTTTAACCACCGAATCTTCGATCTAGGTAAAGAGCCAATGACATAGGCTCTTTACCATGTGATCAGCTGTGTCCAATCATGGCTGATCACAGTGTAAACAGGAAGTCGGCTTTTCCTCCACTCGCACTGATATGCAAGAGTAGAGGAGAGCTGATCAGCTGCTCTCCTGATGGGGATCTACGCTGATAATCAGCGCATTGATTATCAGTGCAGACCTATCTAGGATGCCCACTTCTGACAGGCATATCCACTTCAGACCACCAGGGATGCCCACTTCAGACCACGAGATGAGCCCACCTTGGGTGCCAATCAGTGCCCATTAGGGTAGCACTCTGTGCTCACCAATGATGCCTGCCTGTGCCTCCTGATCAGTGCTGCTTATCAGTTCCATCTATCAGTGCCACCCATCAGTGCCCAATAGTGCTGCCTATCAGTGCCCAACAGTGCTGCCTATCAGTGCCACCTAGTATTGCCCATCAGTGCCATCCATCAGTGTTTATCAGTGCTGCATATACGTGCCTCATCATTAGTGCCACCCAGTGGTGATCAAATACCACCAAAAGAAAGTTCTATTTGTGGATTTTTTTTATAAAAATGTTGTTTGGGTACAGCGTCGCATGACCGCACAATTGTCATTCAAAATGTGCTGAAAGCTGAAAATTGGAATGGACGGGAATGGGGGAAATTTCCCTGTATTGAAGTGGTTAACGAGGGAACTTACCTGTCCGGGCATCCAGTGGTGTCTTCATCTAAGCCAATTCTCGGGTGCTGGTGCCGCCATCTTGGCTAAGGGAAACCGTCAGTGAAACCTTGTGGCTTCACAGCTGGTTTCTTCTTACTGAACATTCACAAATCGCGCTGCGCTCTATGGTCTGGCTGTGGGGGGAAGGAGGCAGGGACTTTGGGCTCACTTAACAGTGAACTGAGACAGAAGAGAGAACAGGTACCTGTCAAAACCAGGTACCCTCTCCCCATCAAAAGTTGCCAAATGTGGCAGCGGGGGGGGGGGGGGGGGGTATTGGGGGGAAGGCAGACAAGCGAGCTTCCCCTTTAATTTGTACCAATTTAAATGGGTGCCATTGAAAGTAATGGGTGACTTGTCATGCAACCTAAAAGGTGATTACTATGCAGAGTATGGGCAGGCTTTTTGTAGTTTAGGCAGCAGTTTTGTTCTCCAGAAAAAATAAATAATAATCAATGTGTGCAGTTGGAATGGGACAGAGGAAAGTAAAGGACGTGTGGAAATCTGTAGTCAAGTAGGCAGGGCTGACAGCGCTTCTTGTGGTTTTACAGCAGCAAAGTACTGTGTGGTCAGCCCAAACAGAAAGTAATGAGCACAATGCTTTTATAGTGGAGCACCAGGTATTTTGCTGCACTCCCAGCATTTTTAAAGGGATAACATAAAAGAATATGCATGTATTGCCCTGACATACATTACAAGCAGTTGTGTGTTAAAGGAACACTAAAGGTTCGTTTTTTATTAGTTCAATTGATTGCTGTAAGCTAGAGCATTTAAATATCACTTACCTCGTTTTTCCTTTTTACCTCCAAAATACAGTAATCCAGGTTTGAAAATGCCATTTCCTGTCTCTCCTCTTCTTGCTTTCCACCAGCACCTGAGCCGTTTTGCATGGTGGAAAGTAGAATGTGCTCACCCCCTCCCTATGACTACAGCCCTGCGTGAAGATGCTCTCTTATCCCTCACAGGCATTGAGGACAAGCCTAATAAGAACTGTATTTCCAGCTAGGCCATGATGTAGCAAGAATGAATGCGCACTGCAAACCAGGAAGTCAGTGAGAATAATGATTCAGGAGTGCTGGAGGTGAATAAAACAGCTCGATTTCAACAGGTATCAAACTAGTTATAATGCAAAACATTACTTTTTACTTTATCAGCTACTGTCAGACTTTAATTTAAGAGGAAAATATTTTTGTCTTTACAACTCCTTTAAGTACACCTATTCATGCTGAGTTTGTATATTTTTTTTCAGTCTTCAAAACCTAAACAGGCTAATTCATGTTTCATGTTTTACCACAGCCCGACATGAACGGTATTATAGTAATATTACTTCCTAACGCAGCGTTGTTTCAGCTTACCTCTCATGTAGCATAACTCTGTGCGACCAAAAAGAGTTTGAGTTCCTGCTGAGAGTGGAGAGGCCTATCCATGCCCAAACACAAACAGAACAGCAGGATGTTAATACAACAGAGACTTCCGTGGGAAGTAGTCAGATATCTTCTTCAGACCCACGGGATGCCGGCTCAAGCATGAGTAGAAGCAAGCTTGCTTCTCGCTGTGTCCCAACTTGCATTTTTGACACTTACTTGCAAACACCGTAAACATTACAAGCCTATTAAAACCACGCTTTGTTCTCTGAAACAGAAGCGCCCAGCTTCACAAGTGTGTCTGTTCAGGGAAACATGGCCACCTGCCTATAAAGGCCCATCTCTGAGAAAGACTGGGAACAGCGTGAGGGCCTGTTTACCTGGCAAATTGTCTAAGGGACATAATGACGCTGTGGTATTGATGAATGCTTAGTGTCACCTGTTTACACCTCGGCTGATGCCATAAAACTTCACAACGTGTTGTCTTTGTATGAATGACTTTTTTGGGATCATTTCTGAGCTGTGTGGAATTTTCAGGCTGACAAATTCCACAGTGTCTATGGCCTCTTAGTGGCTATAAAAACTTGTATTGCTACTTTGCAGTAATTGGAATATCGGATGTATACTGTACTAGACAACTGTTCCTGATTTTTAGGAATAGTCAAATTCTTTTCAAGGTTTGCTCTCAGCTTTCAGGGCCGGTTCACACTGCTGCGATGCAAAAACCCGTGAGAATCCAGTACAGGTTCTCGCATCGCATTTCACCCACAGGCAGTTCACACTGCCCTATGAGAATGAGAACCGCTGCGGGTGTCAATAGAAAGTTAATGACACCCCGTGATCGGTTCACATATTGCAGTGCGATTGATATAAACAAGTGGGGTACTTGTGCACTGCCCAAAGTGTTGAATACAAATAAATATAAATAAAAAGTGTAAATAAATATGTATATAGCTGCTGGACTTCGATAGTGTCACCAGCACCTAAAATATAAAATGGCAATCAAGTGACGCAGCGCTATATATACACACACACATATATATATATATATATATATATATATATATATATATATATACACACACACACTCATAAATAACAAATAAAGTGCAATCTTCATAAAATCAAAATTACCATAATACAAAGTGCAAAAAGGTGCATAAATTCAATCAACGTGCAAATGCAATAATATATTCAAAAAGTGCAAAATGCAATAATGCATAATGTGAGGTTCAATAACAGTAGTAGTCCAATTGATATAAGAAAACTTCACAAAAAATGTATGGTATCCTCAGCTATGCAAAATAGTGCAAAAGAGGAGGGGGAGGAAGAAAAGTGTCCAGGTGCAAAGAAAAAATTAAAGCATGTACAAGATTTCATCACATTTATAGCCGTGTACACGCGATCGGATTTCTGGTGGAATCAAATATGATGGATTTTTTCGTTGGATATCCGATGAAGCTGACTTTCATCAGTCTTGCATACACACCATCAGACTAAATTCCGACCGTGTCAAAACGCGGTAAAACACTACGACGAGCCGAAAAAAGTTCAATGCTTCCAAGCATGCATCGACTTGATTCTGAACATGCGTGGATTTTTCTCCGATGTTGTTCCACATAGACGATTGTAATTTCCTATCGGTTTTTTATCCATAGGAAAAATGTAAAACCTGTTCTATTTTTTTACACTGATGGAAAAAAGACCGATGGGGCCCATACATGATCGGTTTGTTCAATGAAAACAGTCCATCTGTCTTTTTTCATCGGACAAACCGATCGTGTGTACATGGCTTAATTTTTTCTTTACACTTTTTGGACATTTTGGTTACAGTTTGCAGTGCAAACTGTCAATTTGGACAGGAATCCGATCGCATGATCAAAAAAGGATTCTGCACGATTTTGGCCTGAATACGATGCAAATTTAGCCATACAATCTGTATGGGTGAATTTGCATCGCACAGACATCGCATGTAATTTGCACAGCAGTGTGGTGTGAATCACATGCAATGTCTGACATCGCAGCAGTGTGAACCCAGCCTCACTTTTGATAATTTTTGTTATAAACCAATTTTTTTTGTGCTCACTAGATTGTCATTATCCTATGTTATTCTGTTTATTTATTTATTACAGGTACCTGTATATTTATTTTATTTATTAAAATTCTTAAAAGTACAAAATGGTACAAGACGCAGTCAGTTACCCGTAGGCCTCGATGCGCCGAGAACAACAATACAGCAACAACCAAAAAAAGCGCAGTCTATTTATGCAGCGCTCTATAGCGCTGTCATTTTTATAGTGGACCTGTGCTTTAAGAGTGAAGATATGTTAAAGGGAACATATAAAGGTATTAAACTAAATCTATGGTCTCAGCGTAAACTTAAGCCTGGTATAAATGTATCGTTTTTTTTAATCAAAAAAAATCCAAAAGGAAACACTGCGCTAGATAAGGCTGGAAAGAATGAACTAAAGAGTAACAATTGATAATGTTATAAAAGCTGCCAGTATCAATAATTTGTGATACAAAAAATTAAACAGATAGAAAAAAGGGAGGGATACGGCGCTAATGATTAAGAGAGCAAGATCAAGGTCAGATCAGGCTCAAAAGGGTTAACATAAACATCTACAATCAAATATATGTGAATGACAAAAAAAGGCACCCATGTAGCTCGTGAGCAATGTGAATGTGCTGAGAATACATATAGTGAAAAAAGTCCTTCAATGATATCCAATAAGGTAAAAAGAAAAAAAGTCCCAAAAGAAAGTCCAATTAATCATCCATGTGTGAAAGATGGGGATAGAATGAACTTAATCCACCGCAGAAAACACCCAGGAGTGGTGATGTAGTATCCTTACCATGTATCTTGACCGCTGTGTGGGTCACTCTGGGCGCGGGGGTTTAAGGTCTCCCTCCTGACCCTCTGTACTGTCACTATGGCGTTCTCTAATGTAGCTTGGTGTTTAACAAAACAGAAGAGAAAAAGGACCATAGCATAATACCAGAGATAATTTTAATGTAGCAAAATAAAAGCTGGTGCACTCACATTTAAGAAGTTGTCAAACAGCAGTGTGTCCAAATGTTTGTAGTAAAGCCGGCGGCTGATCGTCCTTCTCCTGCTCGTATTCGTTCAGGCTTCCTCGATAGGACCAGCGTGATGGAGTCAGTACAGCAAGCCACGCCACGCCACGTTTTTTTTTAATCAACCGAGCGTGTTGAACATAAAAAAAAAAAATTACAGCTCCGTTCACAACCGCTGTACTAACAGTCCAACGTTAGTACAACGATCTCTCCCGCTGAGCTGTTGTGTTCTGACAGGGGAATGGCCATTGGCTGAGAGCCTTGATCAGGAGTCGGTCAGCTAAAGGTTTTCCAGCATGCTCATCCAATAGAAGCCGGTCAAACAGCTGGCTTCTGTCATAACCAGCTGACATACACACAAGCCGAATGCAGGCGTTTTTTTATTGGACATTCGACCCGTGTGTACTAGACATTACAGTTACACATACAGTCATTTTTTGCAATTCAATATAAGCTTTCTTGAAAATGTTCCTTTTATTTCATGAGTGCTGCCTGTCTACTGACCATCTCTTTCCACAACTTTCTGGACTCCATGCATGCTTTGCAGGTGCTCTGCAGTTTTTTTTTTCAATTTCTAGGACTATATATTCCATGGTTCTTACTGCCTGCAAGCTGTGTTTCTTGTATTGACTCTGCCTCCTGAAACTCCTTCTCTCAGAATTCTTTTTTTATTTCAGAAGGCAGGCTCTGTGAAATGTGTGACCCAGCAGTGCCTACCCACAGGGCATAGTGGATACGTGTCACAGAATTTCTAAGGAAGTAAATGTGTGGAGATGTTTACAAACTTCAAGATCATTCAGGTCAATAGTAGAGTAGGCTATAAATAATTGAAATACAGTGCGAAAGGGAATATATGATTTTATATTTTGACTGTATTTTACCTGTCAAATTATTGGATGTCTGTATTTGTTTGCACTGATCAGTGGTATGGCTGAGGAGAGGGAGGATGTCATATGCTGATTTCATGATTAAAGTAAATCTAATGGTTGTAATAAAACAAATAAAAATAATTACCAAGCATGTTATACTTACCTTCTCTGTGCAATAGTTTTTCACAGAGCAGCCCTGATCCTTTTCTTTATGGGTCTTGGCTCCTCCCCCCCACCATATGCCCCCAATAGCAAGCCTGTTGTCTGGGGGGGGGACTTGAGCAAGACTGTTGTCTGGGGGGGGGGCTTGAGCATGCTCAATTCTGAGCCACGCTCCTGTGAATGGACATTGTCCATTTACACACAAAGCGTGGCTCGGCCCTCCTGCTATCTCCTCATTAGTTCACTGGCTGCTGTGTGTGAGCCAATGAGGACAGAGTGCCCTGGGAAAGCTGGTGTTCTCATGCATATTGCTGGATCGAGCTAGGGCTCAGGAAAGTATAAGGGGGCTGGGGGTTGGGGGGCTGCATCCAGAAGTTTTTTTACCCTAATGCATAGAATGCATTAGGGTAAAAAAAAAACTTTTGCCTTTAGAATCACTTTAAGTCAATAAATAATAGATTATTAATAGAGTATTAATCACTATGACGGCTGGGCAGGACTGTTGTCCTTCCGTCACATGACGTCCTCCTGGAACATGCTTCGCGCAGCCGTGGGCACGCACTGCGGCGCGATCTGGACACAGCCAATGACTAATCAGTGTAGCCCACTGCCGGTACCATGTGATCGCTGTGCCCAATCACAGCAGATCGCATGACAATTGTAAACAATGATTGGCTTTGATGGCTATTCATTGTGTACAACTGTTTTGCTAGCTGGGATTGGTCACAGTGATCACATGGTACAGACAGCGACAATCACAGCCCATCTGAGCCATGTAATTAGCTGTGGCCAATCACAGCTGATCACAACAGAACACACTGAATAAATCAATTTCATTCAGTAAAAATGGTTTCATATACCATTTATTAATTTGCACAAATTCATAACAGAAACAGAGAAAAACACTTTTTTTTTTTTCAAAATTTTCATTTTTTTCCTGTTTAATTAGCAAAAAAGAAAAAATCCAGTGGTGATTAAATACCAACAAAATACAGCTTTATGTGTGTAAAAAAAAAATATGGATTTTGGGTAGCACACACTTTAAAGTTCAACAGCATTGGAAGCTATTTGGCCTGGGCAGGAAGGGGGTGAAATGTGGCCTGGTATTGAGGTGGTTAACAATTTCCACTAAATCGTCAGAGCCGTACATAATTAGATTGCATTAAGGGTGTATATTATTACACGACCATTAGAGTTTGATGGTTGAAGATAAACATCATCGGTCTATAGAATCACATACTAGGGGGTAGGTGTTCTCAGAATATCATGATACTGGAAACCAGAGAATCTGATTCAGCAGGATTCCCAGGTGTATTCAAGCAAAGTAAAGATGAGTATTTTAGGATTCATTTTCAAATACCTGGAGTGTTCCTTTAAATGTGTCTATGCCAGTATTTAGTTTATATCCATTAAAAGATGCAAGGTAATGTAAAAATGCTCTTAAGACCTGGATAGAATCTGAAGTTGTTTGTGGCATGTTAAATGGGGATATAATTAGCTTAGGGTTTTATATGAAAGGGCTTGGGTGCTCTAAGTATTCTGTGTCTGATGCCGCTCTGTTTGTTTGCCAGCTGAATAATTCCCTTGTCTAATGCAACCCATTCCCAAGGGCCCGTGTGACACCGAGGGCACAGCTGATCCACTGCAGACTTCCACATTGGTAGAGTCAGCCAACAAACCTATTATGGCTCCTCCAGATGTTCTACGCCTTTCACAAAATTTGAACTTTTTCCAAGAGTGTTGTAGTAAATTGCAGGGCCAGAGCACCATAGTTTAAAGAGGGATAAAAGGAAGGATAGTCAGATTGTAAAAATCTCTAAGAGCCATGTTTCTAACTCATAGTAAGCGTTTCTTTTAACCTACCATTTCAATTATTATTATTATTATTATTCCGGATTTATATGGCACCAACAGTTTGTGCAGTGCTTTACAATACAAAGGTAAACAATACTGTTAAAATACAGTTCAGTAGAAAAGGATTAGGCACATTTACAAATGTATTGACTCCCCTTTCTCTCTTCTTTTTCTGTGCTTTGCAAGCAATACTGGGATTATCAACTACCAACTACCCACAATTCAAATACTTAGGAAAAGATCAGAAAATAAAAATTTCTATGCATAATATATGTCTGAATGTTGCTGGTTTGGGTAAAGTCCTTGTCTTAGGTACACTTGCAACACAAACAGAGTCAGTTTATTTTCAAAGTTCCTCAAGAGCCCCAATACTGAGGTGTTCTATTATATATATATATATATATATATATATATATATATATATATATATATATATATATCATTTATCACACTGTGGACCACCCCTATACCTCTTTATGGCCTGTTAAGCCTTTCTTCAAATTTAGTACCCAATAGGCAGGCATGGTTGCAGATCAGAGAACAATTGACTGTTCATATGCACTCAATTTGCTTAATAGTGTTTTGGGGTTCCTGGGAAACCCTATAAACAAACTGAAAATGCATACAGACACCTAGAGGACAGTTTACTATAATAGAGAAAATTGCAAAGTATTTTTTACATAGTGACCACATAATGACTGTGCCATATTTTTATGATTGCGTTACACAGTTACAGTTTTGTAAATGATTCTCCTAGTGAACACTTGTATTTCATGTAAAGTGACCCTTCTAACACACCTGCAAAAAAAAGTCTGTATTTTTACAGTCACCCATTTCTTGATATGCTACTAATTCACTGCATTCCAGCAGCTGCAATTATTCACAAAACACCTACCAGTCAGGTTTGTGACCACCCGTTCCCCCCATTTACTGACTGTAGATTTTCTTGTCAACACAGAAAGTGTGAGCTTTTGGGAGGAACCACAGTGGGCAGCAAGTGGGATTTGACCCACCTGACCGGTTGAATACTTGCAGGGGCTATAAGTGAATAAGCAGCTTTTTAAGAAATGGACTATTGGAAGGTAAGTATATGCAATATTCGTTTAGCAAATATGTTGTCCATACAAGTGACCCCATGCTGTCAGGTTTACTGTATTTATTGACGTATAACACTCACTTTTTTACCCTGAAAATAGAGGGTAAACTGTGCCTGAGGGGGCTGTGGAAAGTTTTTTTCCTGAAACTTCCCACTTAAAGTTAGGGTGCGTGTTATATGCCTGTGCGTGTTATACGCCGATAAATATGGTACTTTAAGAAATGATGTCTTATTGGTCAACAACTGCTGCGATAAAGGGGTTGATTTACTAAGGGTAAATTGCTTCACATGCAAAGCAAAGAATACCCAATCACATGCAAGGGAAAAAAAAACTAACAATTGTTTAGCATGTACAAGATTGGATAGTGCAAAGCTTCATCTATTTGTCTTTAGTAAATCAACCCCAAAAACAGAGATACCTGTAGATTGCTTTGTTTTTAACATGTCAGACCTGAATAGTAGACTTGCGCTAAGAGAGAAAAAAGAGTACCGTATTTATCGGCGTATACCGCACACTTTTTTCCCCTTAAAATAAGGGAAAAATCGTCTGTGCACGATATACGCCGCTTCCCACACTCAGTTTGAACGCTGCCGCCGACATATACCGAGTGCAGTACACTCGGGTACATTCGGCCAGGCTCGGCTTCGCTCGTGGTCACACTCTGTGACGTTTATGCGTGAGAAGCCGAGCGTGGCCGAGCATGCCCGAGTGTACTGCGCTCGGCGGCGGCGTTCAAACACAGCACGGGAAGTGGGTATTCGACTTGGAGACAGCGCGGGAGAAGCGGGGAGGACACCACCGAGGCCGCCGATGGAATACGGACAAGGCCGCTGATGGACGCCGGGCAAGACACCAAAACTGTAAGTAATAAAATGTTTTTTTACAGGAATTTCAGGTCTACATTAGGGGTGCGCGCTATAGGCCGGAGCGCGCAATACCCCTATAAATACAGTAATTGCCTGTACACACAACCAGAAAATCGTATGAAAAATACCTTGTTCGAATCTATCATATAATAATCTGATCGTTGGTGCACAGCTTTCGAGAGGCAAACACGACAGGCACGAAAATGTTTCTTGTACGATACCAGATCATAAGATTTTCTTTTAATCAGTACAGTTGTCGTTCGAAAATACAATACAAATACACTACAACACATTACATCACTTTAAATTTTTTATTCTGTTGTCCGAGAATTTTCATAATTTAGTAAACTCTTCATTTTCAATATGAGACTAGCATGCAAAGAAAAAAAAAAGATGGTAATTTGTCGGATAATTTCATTGTGTGTATCAGGCATAAGACATAACCATTGTGCAGCACTAGATGGCAGATCCTGCATTGGTAATAAAAAATATGGCTGTCCCAATTTATATATAGTTACAAACTTTAAAAGGAAAAAAAAGAAAAAGAAAAACACACTTATAGGAATATTTACCTGATATTGGTCACTTTCACATGTATATCTAGACAAAATTAAAAATGTAAAACATTCCCTTTAAATCCATTGCTATGTATTCAGTAGAATATCAGTATTTGGTGGGCTTACCCTTTATTAGCTATACTAGCTAAATGCACCCAGAAGAATTTAAGAATGCCAATAAATGACACTGTGGAAGTTTTTCCACCCACATGAAGAAGAAAGATTGCACTTGCATTTAAACTACCAGTTTTGGCCTTGACTGGAATACTACAGGATAACACAGGGTAGTCTAAGAGGCATAATTATGAAAATAACTGTTATTTAGAAAATTGTTATTAATACGTTTCTGCAGTGTACACCCCAAATAGAGGTCTTTATCACTCACTCTCTTGTCCTGTGTGTGGTCTCTGTGAAAATGGGAAAGAGCTGTGTAAATGCCTTTTGGTTTAGCAGAACCCGGTTGGCTGTTGTAAATTTTGTGCGATTCAGCAGCTATAAAGCAGACAACTACTTTCAGGCTGCCAGGACTTCCTCCGACCATCTGCCACCTTAATTAGGAGAAAGGGTCTTCGTTTTTTTTTTTTTATGTGAACGATGAAACATAGATCCTGGAAACAGCAAGAGATGGGGAAAAGTGCACTGTGGCTTTCCAGGGTTAGAAAAAAGGTCACTTTAATATTGCATAAGTGACCTTGGAGGAAATACAAGTGAAACTGCAAGCAGACATCTCAGGTCATGCACTACATTCATCCATGCATAAATCAGCAAGACGGTATTAACACGTAGAAAACATTTGCTAAAAGCAGCTCACTGAGTTGGTGACTGGAAGTGAGCTAGTGCTCTGTGGATGCAACACAAAGCAGAAAGTTAAAGTAACTAAACTAAGTAAACTAAAGACAAAACTTTTTTTTCCATTTTGGACAAAGTGGAGAGGGATTAGAACACCTATTAGGTTTTTATTGCTGTCTGTGAACACCATCCCCCCCCAAGAAGAATTACCCTATTTTTCCTTTTTATCGTTATACCTGAAAGTGGGAGTGGGAGTAAAAAGAAAAAGAGTACAAGAAAATCCAAAATTGGGTTGTCCTCAGAAACATAATAGAGGGGAAATCTTCCTACGGAGTCACTAGTTTTAGTGACCTGGAGGGGCCCCAATGAATTCCCTTACATTGCAGGGATTTCCCCATTACTTTCTATTTTGGCTATAGGACAGGAAGTGAAAGTAAATCTCTCCAATGGGACACAGATGGCATAAAAAAATCTGACAGGAGTAATAACCCTCCCTTACTCTCAGTGGCGGCTGGTGCTCAAATTTATTGGTGGGGGGCGGGACAGCCACCACCCAGCCAGCCAGTCATCTGACCACCACCAAAGCCCCCTTCCAAGTCCCCCCCCCCCCTCTGTTGCTTGATTGGTCACTGCTACCCTTTGATAAAGGACAACCTATACCAAAGGTACAGTAGTCCTTTAAAGTGATACTAAACTCTAGTTTATTTTTTGTTTCAAAATAACAAACATGCCTTTCTTACCTTCTCTGTGCAGTGGTTTTGCACAGAGCAGCCCAGATCCTCCTCTTCTTATGTCCCTCTTCGGCGCTCCTGGCCCCGGCCTCCTGTTGAGTGCCCGAAACATGAAGCTGTGGCCGGCCTCGCCCCCTCTCTCTCCTCATTAGCACACTGACTTTGAATGACAGGAGCCAATGGCTTTTCTCTGTTGTCTCAGCCAATGAGGAGGGAGAGTCCTGGACAGCCATGTCTCTTGCAATATTGCTGGATTGAGATGGGGCTCCGGTAAGTATTAAGGGAGCTGCTGTACACAGAAGGCTTCTTATCTTAATGCATAGAATGCATTAAGATAAAAGAAAACCCTCTGCCTTTACAACCACTTTAAAGCCCATACCCCAGCAGCACATACTTAGCTTTCCTTTGCTCCCCTGCTGCTCCATTCAGAGACCAATAATGATGGAAATTCATGTTACTCCTGGCTATGAAGGAGCATGTGGCTGACATCATGTTAAAGTACTAATGATTGGCAATTAGCCCTTCCAGTCACATATTTTTCTTCACAAGCTGTTCCCTTTGTGTCTCTCACAAGTATTTTTACATAGTTACATTGTTAGTACATTGTCATGCTATGCATTAATCTATCCATTACCTAATGGACGGGCTGCCCCTGACTCCTAGTATGTTTTTTTTTTTTTAAACGCTTCCTAATAGTATTCTGATATGATTTGAGTTATGTTGTGCTCATTGTTTTATGAACAGGTTGTACAGCTCATAGTAGGCAAACATTCACTAATACTCATTTCCTTAGTGACACAATATAGGATAACCTATCTTGGCACAGTAAGTTTGCCAGGTGCCTTGCCCCTAGATATCTTTTTAACTCTTTGAATACAAGTTAAAGATTAAACCCATGTTTAATTGTAGAGCATTTTTAGAAAGCATTAAGGTGGAGAAATAGATTTTTCTGTGTATGTATTCTGTAAAATGTTACATGGAGATTTGGACTCATCATAGGACTGCTGGGGAACCTTGTAGACTTTTTAGGTATTTTGATTTCCTGGTCTGCCCTTCTGGCCATAATCCTCAGTGAGCATTTACATACTGAGCTACTATTCAGAATGTACCCTAGTACTCAGTCCAACACCAAGGTTTTTCTGCACAGTGTAATCCCTACTCTTATAGGAACAGAAATATTGGTGATGAGATATAGCATTGAATACACTTAGAAACTGTTTCCTGAAGGTTAACCCTTTAACACTAGGCGCAGCAGCGAGCAAGGACCTGATTCATTAACCACTTGCTTACTGGGCACATATACCCCCCCCTCCTGCCCAGGTGAAATTTCAGCTTCCGGCACTGCGTCGCTTTAACTGACAATTGCGCATGCGTGTGACTTGGCTCCCAAACAAAATTGACGTCGTTTTTTCCCCACAAGTAGAGCTTTCTTTTGGTGGTATTTGATCACCTCTGCGGTTTTTATTTTTTGCACTATAAACAAAAAAGAGCGACAATTTTGAAAAAAAAATACAATATTTGTTACTTGTTGCTATAATAAATAGCCCAATTAAAAAAAAAAGGGCCAATACATATTCTACATATTTTTGGTAAAAAAAAATTAAAAAAATCGCAATAAGCGACTGGTTTGCGCAAAAGTTATAGCGCCTACAAAATAGGGGACAGAATTTTTTTTTTATTATAATTTTTTTACTAGTAATGGCTAGTAAGTACTAGTAATGGCGGCGATCTGCCATTTTTATTGGGACTGCGACATTATGGCGGACACATTGGACACTTTTGACACATTTTTGGCCCCATTCACATTTATACTGCAATCAGTGCTATAAATATGCACTAATTACTGTATAAATGTGACTGGCATTGAAGGTTTTAACACTAGGGGGTGAAGAAGGGGTTAAATGTGTACCCTGCATAGTGTTCTAACTGTGGGGGAGGGGGTGACTGGGAGAGGCGACCGATCTGTGTCCCTATGTACAAGGGACACAGATCGGTTTCCTCTCTCCCTGACAGTGACAGGACGCTGTCTCTGTGTGAGCCAGCAATGAGAGATGATCTCATATGTTTACATTTGAGATCATCTCTCATTGGCCGCACAGATCGCATAGCAAACGGCCACTCTGATTTGCCGTTAGCCGCGATCTGTGATTGGCTGTGTCCAGGGGACACGGGCAGATTAGAATTTCCCCGCTGCGCGCTCGGGAGCGCGCGCGGGGAACGAGCAGGGGCCGACGTCAAAAGACGTCTTGTTGGATTTTTAGGTCCGCGCCGAAGCGGTCATTCGGCTATAGCGCGGGCCTGAAGTGGTTAAAGGAAGCATCAGACATTTTGTCACTAGAACAACACAAAGACAATGTAGTAAAAGCTAAATGAATCTATAATTAGGGAGGTGTACCATGGGAGAGGCAATTAAATAGTTAACCTTAGTGGTCCAGGATGCTCAAACTCCAGAAGCCCTTGAAAGCAACATACTCGCTGCCCCTACTGTCCTAGATTTGTTTGTGCTACTTGCTCAGCACCACAAAGGCCGGTTACTGAAAAACTTTACTGGTGGGTCATAATGCGTCTGCAGGTCATGGTGTTTGTTTCTTTTAATGGAAAGACCATATTCATCTAGATCCTGGCTGAATATGAGCATTACATTGCAATTGATGTGATTAATGACCTTCAAGCATGGGATTAGAAGGATCCGACAGCAAAGGTTTTTATGAAAAGACTGTGCTGAACAGGCTGCATAGCAAAGTTCTCTGCATAATTGGGACAGGGGAGTGTGTTGCTTTTAGGGGCTGCTGGGGACCTGCATCAAAGCTCACTCAAAGTATACTTACCCTTTAATTTTATACTAATACAGAAGTTCCTCAGCCCCGGTAGTTAGCTAGTAAAAAAAAAATCTCATTAAAATCTGCTTTGAGTTATACAGTTAAAAACAGAGGAGGTGTATGTGTTATTAGAGCTGAACTCCTCAAACAAAAACTTACATTTTAGACCTTAAATGTCATGTTGAGATGCCCTGCCTCCTCCCTCTCTTACTATTTGAAATTATTATTATTATTTTTCACAATGTACTTTATTTGTACTACAAATTAGAACTTCTGTATTTATTGCCTAGATCAGATTGTCTCTCTGCTCCCTATGCATGGGCAGATGTGCCATAGGGCTCAGGTCCTGAGAAAGCCCCGTGACACATCCCCTTGCATGTGGGGTATCTTATGCATGCGCAAAGACTACCACCTGGGAAGCCCAAAACCTTCCCTGCCTTCATGTGTGCATGGAAAATCCTCTGTGTGTGCCGAAATGTACTGACAGGCTTTGCCAAGATATACACCCACTTTGTGTGTACCAAAAGCATCATTGACTTTTAAAAGAAAATGGGACATCATGATTGTGATGCACATATGAAAATATAAATACAATTTAGCTGGGAAAACTTCTTCTTCCTAAATATGTCATTAACTAAAACATAGCTAAACTGACAAAGCCAGAAGCTGTTTACTGTAGGACCACCTCATATGTTGTTTAGTACACGTATATTTTAAAAAGTAAATATACAAATTTATGACAACTTTACCTTTTTATGGGGGATGTGGGTGAACTTCTGTTTCTATAGTTTGTTTAGACATTTTTGATAGTCACTGTGGTATCATGTGAGGTTCAGGGGCACCACAAGGAGATTGGGGGGGATTTGTGTTGGGAGGGGGATGGGGAAGAGGATTTGTGCTAGGATGGGGAATTTGGAGGTTTGTGCTAGAAAAGATAATATGGTGGGGGGGGGGGGGGTGTGCTTAGAGGGATTTTTCTGGGAGCGTGATTTGTGTTAGTAGGGATGAATATGGGCATTTGTGCTAGGAGGGGAAATTTGGGGAAGTGTGCTTGGAGTGGGGATTTGTGTTGAGGGGGGTGATGGGGGAAGATGATTTGTGATTGGACGGGGGATTTGTGCTAGAAAAGGTAATATGGTGGGGGGGGGGGTTGTGTTAAGTGGGGACAGTTGAGGGGCGGAGGTTGTTTGTGCTAGGATGGGGGATTGCGGGAGGAGAATTTGTGCTGGAAGGTAGGATTTTAAATGGGAGGGAGAGGATTTGTGCTTAGAGGGGAGGTTTGAGGGGTGCTAGGGAGGGGGACATTTTTTTGGGAGGGTGGGATTGTGCCGGGAACATATGCGGAATAAGAGGATTTGAGCTAAGCATGTAGATTAACACATATTTTTGGGGAGGGGGGATGTTGAAGGCATGCGGCCTGGTACGGTTCAGGAGGGGGGGGCGCTCGTCCCCACCCCCTTTCCTGAACGACCGGGCTGCGTGCTCAGATAAGGGTCTGGTATGGACTTTGGTGGGACCCCCACGCCTTTGTTTTCGGCATGGGGGGTTCCCCTTAAAATCCATACCAGACCCCAGGGCCTGGTATGCTCTTGGAGGGGGAACCCATGCCGTTTTTTTTCTTTCATTTGGTGTCGAGTTCCCCCTAAAGATTCATACCAAACACAGTGCCTGGTATTGTCGAAGATCGAAGTCGAATTATTGTTCATTGAAGTCGGACACATGTTGGACTTCAAGTCGCAGGGCAAAGTCGGATCCAAAGTAGTACGACTGCCGTGTCGTACCAGTTTAAACCCAGCCTCAGAACTACTTTAAGTTCTGCTAAAATTGGTGGCATCACTGAGCAAATGATGTGACAAGTGCCAGGGAAGTTGATGAGGGGAATTGATTAACAAATAAAGGACTGATGGGAGAAGGCACTCTGCCTGGTAAAAGCTAAACAGTTAGTATATATTTAAAGAAAGAGCAGTAGTTATTCAATGAGAACCCAACTCATTGGGGTCTATATACTAAAGTGCAAACTCTGGTGCAGCTGTGCATGGCAGCCAATCATCTTCTAATTTCAGCTTGTTTAATTAAGCGTTGACAAAACAAACTGGAAGTTGATTGGTTTATATGCAGAGCTGCAGCAGATTTTGCATTTTCCAGTAAATCAACCCCATTGTCTGCTCATGGTCACCCTGTAGTCAGTATTTGCTACTGGCTAACTAATAACTAGTAAATGAACTCTTATAAAAAGTGAAATCTTTAAGCACAATATAAGCCAGTGGCCTGCTTGTGTTGCATGTCTTGTAGAAGCCACTGCTAAAAAGACAAATTGGTTCGATATCAGAAGGAAGATCCATTTACAGCATTCCCAAAGCTTAATCTCAAAGAGTTTTTGTT
Source organism: Rana kukunoris (assembly GCA_029574335.1). NCBI lineage: Eukaryota > Metazoa > Chordata > Amphibia > Anura > Ranidae > Rana > Rana kukunoris. Next base: position 37,196,589 of record CM056055.1, read on the forward strand.
TAGTCTCTGCTCAGTTTTTACTAATGCAATAACCACAAGTAATCTAAATAGCAGACCATGCAAGGAAATCCCAGCTGTAATTTGGCTGCAGAACATTTGGGGATATCACTATCTAACAAAAAACATCTACTTAAGCCTAATGTAACTATTACCTCATTAGAACTGCAACATTAGCCTGTGCACAAGGCCCATTTTGCTGTAGGTATAGCTTGGGGTTTATAATTTATAAGTGCTTGGAACAGTTATAATAGTGTTTCAAGTATTATTTTTTTTTTTTGTGAGCTGGTAAAAATGTATTGAAAGCTTATCATGATAAATGTGTTTTTTTTTTTTTAGCCATTGTATATTGCTTTCTACTAAATAAGAGAGAGATAAAGAGCAAAAGGGCGGAGGGTGTAGCTCCTGGAAAAGGCCTAGTTCAAGACAAGCGGCCTCAGAGCAAACCATATGAATCCACTTACATGTAAATTGCTTGTCTATATGAATTAAGGTGAGGCTTGTGAAAGGGCCGAGTTTCTCTGTTTACCGTAGGATTTTTGACAGTCTCTTTCCTCTTTCAAGTAAATTTGGCCCAAGTCCACCAGCAGCACAGTTTTAAGTAAAACCTTCTTTTGTTACATTAACAAGGTTATAACATCACTGGGGCACATTCCCAGCTTGCTGGTCTGAGGCCTAGTTATTTGGGCAATGGATGATAATTAAAAACTTTGGTACAAGTGAAAGAAATGGGCTGTAGAATGTGTAATGGTTCTATTTACCTCCTATTACAGCTACATTAGGTTATGGAATAACACAAAATAATAATAATAATAATGCTCCCTGTATATTTGATGACAGGGCAGCCATTTTGTCTTTCTAGACAGAAAGTACATTTACCACTCCAGGTTCCAGTCTCCAGGCTGCCACTGATAATCGGAGCCGGTTGCTTATAGTCATCAGCCACTAGGACAGTCTCATCAATTCCAGAAAAGGAGAAAGGAACCGCTCACTGCATGGAAAGCTGCAAAAGCATATATTAGTCAGTCTAATTGAATGATCCATCCTTCTGAGATGCTACAACTCTAACTAATTTCAATCCATAAAAAGCCTACTCATCAGGATGGACAGATCTGTCAGTTGGATTAACCAATAAATGGTTTTCAGGCCTTTAATGCAGTGAGCGGTTTACTATGTTTTTAAATCATGGCTGACTGAACACCAGCTTTCAAATTTAACCAAAACATATACTTTTAGATGGGCTGACAATTTAAAGTGATTGTAAGTGTATGATTTATTTTTCTGTAAAATAACAAAGATGTTATACTTACCTGCTCTGTGCAATTGTTATGCACAGAGCAGGCCTGACTCTTCGCTTCTCGGGTCCCCTGCCAGTGATCCTGGCTCCTACCCCCCTCCGTGCCAGCTCTGTGTTTTCTTAGACACACAGACACTCTCTGCCCCGCCCCCTCCTCACTGGCTGTGATTGTCAGCCATTGGCTTCTGCTGCTGTATAAGCCAATGAGGAGAGAGAAACCCAGGAGAGCTGCTGCTCTTGTGCACATTGCTGTATTGAGATGGGGCTCAGGTGAGTATAAGGGGGGCTGTGGGAGGGGGTGAGCAGCACAGAGAAGGTTTTTTACCTTAATGCAGAGAATGCATTAATGTAAAAAAAAAAAACTTCAACCTTTAGAACCACTTTAACTTGTACATAACATTTACAGAAATATATGTTTGCACTGCATATAAATAAACATGGCGATAAGGAAATAAGTGAAGCAATTAATTTGAGTTTCCTGATATATCAGCTTGGTGTGGTGTAAAAAATGAAGGGTCTGGTGAATATTTGCTTTAGATTGAATTCATCCTATAAAATGGCAGTGTACTTCCGGATATGTGACTGAATAAAGAACTTCTGTTCTGTGGCCTAATAGCTATATACCTGGACTGTGACATCATCTAATGCACTTCTGACCACTATTTTCGTGAGATTTGGAGTGAGATTGAGTGATGCCACTACTGTGCTGCTTACTGTTCTCACGAGGGCTTGATGGAGAGTAAGAGGACAGGAAGCTGTACCTGAGAACCTACAGTGCAAGGGCCTGCCTGCGTCCTCCACCATTTCTGTCGCTTCTTGATCATAGCCCTATCAGTTATCATATCACCACCACTGGGGGCAACTGTGACATCAAGAAGCAAAGCCTTTCTCATCTACCAAAGTGGCCACCTCCACACAGATACACAATGCAGAAAAAGATGTGGTAAGTAAATAGTTGGAAAGAAAATCAGCTGCATGGAGCTGGACCTGCCACTGACTGATGATGTTCAGTGTAGAGACTTTAACTTACAGAAGCATAAAATGGGTCATTCAGCATTGCAGGCATAGAAAGCAACATAATAACCCTGACTAGACTTTTCAAACATAATGGGGTAGATTCACATACCTGGGTGCATCTTTATGCAGGCGTAGCGTATCTTCTTTACACTACGCCGCCGCAACGTTGAGAGGCAAGCATGGAATTCACAAAGCAAATGCTCCCAACGTTGCGCCGGCGTAGCGTATAGTCGTCGGTGTAAGCCGACATAAGTCAAAGTAGGTGGAAGTGGGTGTGATATATTTAAATAAAGCGTGACCCCATGCAAATGATGGGCTGAGCTTCAAAAAACGAACTGCGCATGCGTCGTATTTTGGACGCATCCCAGTGCACATGCTCACAGTCACATCAAAATAACTGCCTAAGATACGTCAAAACACTGCCTACGACGTGAACGTAACCTACGCACAGCCCTATTTACGTACTTCGTAAACGACGTAAAAATCAACGGCATTCGTTCCCTGGTCCATACCTTTGCATGAGTTATGCCTCCAATATGGGGAAATAACTTTCCGACGGATGTAACCCTTACGCAAATTGCTAAAAACATGCACCGGGCGCAAGTACGTTTGTGAATCGGCGTATGTTACTCATTTGCATATTTAAAATGGGTACGCCGAATGCGTCCAGCGTAACTATGCGCCCACGATACGCCGGCGTAGGCAAGTTATGTTGGCCGGCTTAAGCCTATTTTTTGGACGTATCTAGCCTGGGGAATGGGCGCAGAGATACGACGGCGCACATTTGTACTTACGATGGCATATCTCCAGATACGTCGGCATAAGTCCTACATGAATCCGGGCCATTGTATATAATAAAAGGAGGAACCCACTTCCCCATGTAGTATCAACTTAGAAGACGTGTTGCCAAGAAAAGTCAAACTGGATTTGTAATAAGAAAACACGGGTGTGTATTATGGAGGTGGCTATACTTTGATAAGCAGAATGTACATAGAATATGTCAGTCGTGTGATAGATGTCCTTTTAATTATTTATATATATATATATATATATATATATATATATATATATATATATATATATATATAAAAACATGGTCCTTATTGTGCACACTCACACATGTTTAAGTTTTTGCGCCATTAAGGAATGATGTTTCTGCTCACTATTCATAATCTGTGCTCTGCAAGCTACAGTCCATCACTTACTGTATAATATGTCATAGTGTTCCCCAGCTGAAAGCATGGTCTTTGATTTCTAACCTTAATAATCGTACACTTTCCCTTACACTGCATCACTTATAAAACCACAGCCCTGTGTCATATTATTTCACTCTGCATTTTATTATTATCTCAGCGGGTTCCAATGTAAGTTTATTTATAGATCGGCAGGGCATTGAGTGATGCTGCAAGCTATTATGTAGTCTCTATATACTGCATTACATACTTCCTTCCACAGTTTATTGCAACTGTTTCACTACTGCGTTCATTGATAGTTTTGCACTAAAATGTTTAATTTAGCCAGATTAATAGATATGTTTTCTCAAGGAATAAAGTGATCTGGTCACCACAGGGTCACTTGTAAAAAAGCAGTAAGATTTCAGTATACCGGCCACCAGAAAGGTTACTCTTTATTTCAGGATTCCCATTCGGTACAAGTAACAAGTGTTGACATGGTCCCTTTAATGGCCACTGCTTTATGTAGGTTTATGTCAGTGCTTGGCTCTCTCCTTTGTGTTATGCTTTACCCCAAGGGTCATGATACAATTTTTTGAACAGCAATTATTTATTTCATAATTTAATTGTTTCTGAATTGTGTGTGCTGGTCCTCACTTTTGGAAACACATGACTATCAGACCTGCTAATAAATGATTCGCTCACATTCTTTACCTCCTCTTTCAATTCATAGCAGGCAGTGGTAAAATTTGCTTCTGCAGTGTTTGAAAGCTTTACACATCAAGATTGTGGCAATAATTTCTTTCCAAGTTACCTTTTAAGAGCAAAGTGGAAAAGATCAAGGTTGAGGATGGCCAACTGTTTTAGGATTTAGAAACACTAAAAACACACCAGAGAAGTGGAGTAATACTTCTAAACTCTTGAAGATACAGGCTATAACTGAGCTAATAAATGTCTTATATTGGTGGGTGTTTAAGTGAATGTTTGAAGTCAACAGTCTAACAAGTCTGGAAATGGAATATCCTAGAATACTTGTCCATCTGAAGTCTCAGACAAAGTTAGTAAAGCCTAATTAGGATGGCAATTACATCTTTTACAATTAAGTCATATGTTAGTCTAATAGCTAAAGATGTATAAGCTCAGTTGTGACTGGTTCTTTTTAGTTCTGTTTGGACAGACTTTTACTTGACAGCAAGTGAGAAAGTCCATCATGTTCCTGCAAACAAACGTCCACCTGGATATCAGTTAACGTGAAAGATCTGGGGCTACTTCAGGTTTGCTTCTACTGACAAATCGGATGTTGAGGTGTGGCTTCTACTTCTAATTCAATTAGAAGTACTGGTACTGCTGTTCCCATCAAGTCAATTAGTTCATATGTTTCTTTTACCATCATTTTATTGGAAGAATTGCTCTTGATTTCACCTCCATTTTAACCGAAAGTAATGGTGTTGCCTCTACTGGCATAATTCTTCTACAACTATTTCAGTTAGAGTTATTAGTGCTGGTTCCCCCTCCATTTCATTAAGAAAATATTTCAGGTGAAAGTACTAGTGTTGTTTTGTACATCAATTTCAGCTGAAAGGCCTGGTGGTACCACCATACAAATTGTTTGGCTTTAATTTCTTCTATGGTAACAAGTTCCTATTTCTGAGATGGCAACCACTTCCTTTATTGCTGACAGTTCTATTTTTTTTTCCCGTTATCATTTTGCTACATCTTCCTCTCTTCTACCAGGCTGCTGTTTAGTTATTGGAGCATGTTTTTGTTCATCACGATCTAAGCAAGAACAATATACAGTGCATTATATATCCTTTTCTTTTTTTTATTGCAGGTAAATAATGAATTCCAAACAAAATAGAGTTCTTGCTGAAGGAGGGGTGCAGTTTGACTGACATCCACAGAAGGCTACAGAATGTTTACGAAGTAACGCTGCCATTCACAAGAGCAATGTCTTTTGGTGACTCTTGTCAACGGTATAATTTCCGTAAACATTCTGTGACCTTCTATCAATGTTGGACAGCCTATACCCCTCCTTCATCAAGAATTCAATGACAGCACATTGTTTCTGAAAAAAATCTGTTATTTAAATGCAATGAAATAAAAGAAGAAGAGTTACTATAGAGAAAGGGTTGTGATATTAAATGACCTATGCAAGTTAATAAAACATGTATGTCCACTTATGCATTACTTTTGGTACAGTCCTCCTATATAAAATTTGCATCACTCTGGAAAATGTAGCCAAAGTTTTTGAAACCACCTCTACTTTTCTTTAACCTCCCTGGCGGTATGATTATTTCCGATTTTAGGTGCTGAAAGCGGTACCATTATTTTGCAAGGAAATTTGGTATTTTACATTGTAGGCCTATAATTCTTAGGAATAACTCTCTTAAATCTGTCCAAACAAGAGTCTAGTAGACATCTCGGGTATGATAAAGTTTGAAAAACAAAATCATAAATTATAATATAATAAATAACTATAAATAATTATAACAAATAATAATATAATTATAATAAAAATTATTCAATAATGTAATCAAATCAAAAACACTGAAATTTGCTCAGTTGTCATTACTTTTATTTTTTTATGACGAATTTCCCCACAAATTGCTATCGCTCAATTGTGCAAGTGATTATAATTTATTATCGCTGTTTTCTAGCTGCTCTAAAACCACTTTTGACATAAAGGGACAGTTTTTGGTTGCTATGGACAATCTACAGTTTGCAGGCAGAAAGAACAGTTTTTATTATATAAATGGACATGTAGGGCACAGGACAGACCACTAGGGACAAGGGGATGTGTATTTTTTTACATACAGTACTGTAATCTGTAAGATTGCAGTATACTGTATGTATTGTGTTTATTTACTTTTTTAATTTGGCGCCGTTCTCCACCCCCGTGCGTCGTAACGTCGCAGGGAACAGAGCTCGGCGGCACACAGGCACTGTGTGAATCGATCGAGGACACCGTGATCACACAGCAGAGAGGCATTGCAGGATCCAGGGACAAGGTAAGTAAACCATGCCTGTGGATGCTGTAAGGCGATCCTGAGTCTGGCTTGGGGTTACCGCTCTTGTATCTGAAATTCTACTCCCAGATAGACTCGGGAATACCGCCAGGGGGGTTAAGGTCTGTAGCTCTTCATTGTACTATGCTTAAGTGAGTAGAATAAGGCAGATATCAAAAGACAGTAATGCCCCATACACACGACCGGGTTTTCCAACAGGAAAACTGCGAGGAGAGCTTTTGGCTGCTGGGAACCAGCTCTCTATTTTTCCTGGCGGGATTACCAGCTGACTTTTTCCTGGCGGAAAACTGAAATTTTTGTTGGTTTTCCTATGGGCAAAAAGACCTATGGAGCATACACACAGTCGGTATTCCAGAGGAAAAGCTCTCATATGAGTTTTTCCGACGGGAAAACTTAACGTGTGTATGGGGGAAAAAGTAGAGAGCAGATTCTTGGTTTTCCCCTCTAGATTTTTGATGGACCGTTTGTCGTCGGGGATCCCAGGCATTTGTACAGGGTATAAGAGATATGAGTTTCTAACCCCCAACTGAGCTCTTCCCAGACATCTGGACCTGAAGGGTTTATTGAACAGTGTATTCAATTAAATAACTAATTTTGTGAAACATTTTCTTCACTGTGTACCTAAATAATTAGTGTCTGAAGCATCTGAAAGAACCTGTACTTGCTTGTGAAAAGATTGAAGTCATAACTGGCTTGTGAAATAGAGCTAGTCACAATGGCCCAGATTCACAGAGCAATTACGCCTGTCTAACTGGTGTTAGACAGGAGTAATTTCAAATTTTGCGCGCCGTATCACTAGTTTGAATCCTCAAACCATGATACGGCTTCTTCGGGCTTCGATCCGAGAGGCTTACGTCTTCGTAAGCCTTCGGATCTACGCTGCAATATTTTTGCGGCCGCTGGGAGGAGTTCGCGTCGTTTTGATGCGTCGGGATATGCAAATGTGTTTTTACGGCGATCCACGAAGATACGAGCGGTCTTCGCAATCGCTTACGTCTGTTTTTTTTTACGTACTGTTAGACCAGCTTTTTGCTGGTCTAACGGTGCGTAGCCCATGTTAAGTATGGCCGTCGTTCCCGCGTCGAGTTTAATTTTTTATTTTTTTGCGTAACTCGTTCGGGAATAGAAATGTCCGTAAACGACGCTACTCAAACAACGAATGACGTAACGACGTGATTTCGCGCAATGCACGGCGGGAAATTTGCGAACGGAGCATGCGCAGTTCGATCGCCGCGGGAACGCGCCTATTTTAAATCCTTCACGCCCCCTACTCGCGTAGATGGATTGCGACGGGAGAAATACACTACGCCGCCGTCGTTTACTGGACAAAATCTACCTGGATTCCACGTAGAGCCAGGTAAAAAACGGCGGCGTAGTGTATTTCTGATACGCTACGAGAATCCAATTCTCTCTCAATCTGGGCCAACGTTTGCATTTACTTTACTGATATCCTAATACTTCTTACAATTTTACAAAAAAAGAAAATGCATTAAGCAATGGAAACCTCCCTGTTTAAGAAATATATCAAACAACAGATCAAGGAAACATATATTCCATAAGTATATGAGGTATGGATTGGCTAATCAACCTTTGAAAACATTTGCCTCAATGACCTTGAAATTATCACGGTCACCTTTTTGTATGTGATTTTTTTTTTTTGCTGTGCAAATAGAGTTCTTTTTGTAATTTCTTTGCCTATAGAATATTTAGATAAAATATTATCAGTTATTCTACTTGGTTAAAAGCTAAATTGATAGCAAATAGTGATTTAATGAGGCCACTATTACTGACTTTTGTTTTCTTTATTGACTTAAACTATATCTGGTAGATAACAGTGCAGTTGTTTTATGAATCTTGGTGTTTGCAAGTCATTTATATTTTTATTAAAAAACAAACACCTTTTTATTAATAATCATTTTTCCCCGATGAGCTGTATGGTTTGCATAAGGAAAAGTTCATTGTAAAGGACACATCAAAGAATAAGTTCCATGTTTACTTTCGAGCTGCTGTGTGTACACATCCAGTATTTCTCCTGAGATAAGGATTGAGTCTTGCATTCCATATACAAAATGTTGTTTTCTTCTAATATATGATTTTTAAATGATATAGAAATATTGGAGGTCCCTAGCCTTTGTCAGCTCATAATCATCAAGCATATCTAAATAGTGGTTAGAAATCACAATGTCTATGAAAGTGTTAGCAAGAAAACTAAATGTTTTAAAGGGCGATTCCACCATAAATGGATTATGTTGTTCACATATGAACTATGGAATGCTTTTTTTTTTTATCTTGTCTCTATTTGCGTAATTATATGCATTACCACCTTTACCACATGACAATGATGAGGCCTGTTAATAAGCCCCCCCCCCCCCAAAAAAAAAAAAACTCCTCAGGGTATTGAATTCTGGATTGGATGCATGAAAGTGCCTCCGCTTCCATGAAATAGAGACAAAAAAAGAGGTACCGGTACTCTAGTGGATCCCTGAAAGGAAGAATGTTAAGGTCAGTAGCACATTCTTATGCTGTCATGCTGGCACCCTTCCACCACCACAAGTTTCCTTTGAATTTAAAGTATAATGGTTTTAGTTTGAATCAGACTCTCTCTACCTAAAACCTCCAACAGCCTGTCTGAAGAGAACAGGCAGAAAGACAGGCAGAGAGTTAAAGGGGTTGTAAAGGTTTGTTTTTTATTTTCTAAATAGGTTCCTTTAAGCTAGTGCATTGTTGGTTCACTTACCTTTTCCTTCTAAATGTTTTTTTTTTTCTTTTTCTGAATTTCTTACTTCCTGTTCCTCCTCAGTAGGGTGTTCAGCAAGCTGTTCTGGCTGACTTTTCACCGCTCAAATGATGGTGTAAAGCTTACTGAGGGTAAACAGGAAGTGAGAAATTCAGACAAAGAAAAACAATAGTTTAGAAGGGAAATTGAAGGGAAAGGTAAGTGAACCAACAATGCACTAGCTTAAAGGAACCTATTTAGAAAATAAAAAACAAACCTTTACAACCCCTTTAAGCCTGGTATACACTATAGTACACACTATAACAAAAAAAAACTGTCAGCTCCGGTCAAAGCCGATGTACTTACTATGCAACGTAAGTACAATGATCTTCCCGGCTGAGCTTTTGTGTTCTGACAGGGGGATGCCCGCCAGAACACTCCGATTAGCGCATTTATAGTGAAAGCTGATGGAGAGTCAGTCAGCTGCTGGTTTTTCAGAATGCTTGTCTAACAGAAACCAGCCAAATGACTGGCTTCTGTTGAACAGACTGGCATACAAATGGACCGAATGTCGAAAGTTTTTTTTTTTTTACCGTAAAAGGTCTCCCAACATTAGGCTGGTGTATATCTGGCTTTAGGAGGGCATCTTGGACATGTTGAGCTGTGTGTGTAAATTTTAGATTGAGCTTTTGAGCACTGTAAACAACAAAGCTGTCTCAGAAAACAAATATAATAGACATATTAGTACCTTAAATAATAATAATAATAATAGGCTAGAGGTCCACCTGCTGGCTGGAAAATATATATAATATATATATACGGTATTACAGCATGTGCATATGTATATATATATATATATATATATATATATATATATATATATATATATATATATATATATATAAATATAGATGTATATTATTTATATAGATATATATATCTATATATATATATATATATATATATATATAGATATATATATATATATATCTATATATATATATATATAGATATATATATCTATATATATATAGATATATATATATATATCTATATATATATAGATATATATATCTATATATATATATATATATTTTAACCTGACTAATAAAGAAAACAAAATACAAAACCACTATACGTTACCATTAATATTTTGTAAGTTTAGGACAATGCACATTATTGACATTTAGGTTGGAGGTAGGTGCATGGTATATTTAAGCATATTTATGTAAAAGCTCATCTCTTTTGTTTTCAGTCTGAAGCCCCCCTTTGTCTGTATGTATATACCTAGCAGCAATAAATTTGTAGCAGCTTAGTAAAATACAGAGCCAAAAAAACAAGGTTGACCCAAAGGGAGCAAACTTCTTGTGTCATGTGCTGCAAGCCAGAATGCCTCCGGCATCTCCAAATAATCAGACTGCATCAGCCGAGTTCACTCAGCCTGATCATGCTGATCTTCTTGCATAGTGAATTGTTCTATTTTATTTGCATTTCTTTCTGGTTTGCTCATGGTGCAGTATGCACACCACCTGTATAGCACTACTATACCGCCATTCCAATGTCTTCAATGTGTGAATTCAATTCTTTACAATAAATGGGTGTATTTAATAAAGTTCTCCCTAGTCAGTATCCCCAGAAGACATAATAATACAGACCATTCTCCTTATTTATGTCTCCCCAGCAATATGCAGCTTTTGCCAAGATCTGATTCCTCCTGCATCTTGCTAGCATAAGGGGCGAGACAGTAAATTAGATGCGACGGCAAGTGCCGTTCCACTCTTCTGCAAAACTTCTCTCTTTTTGGAAAGATCCAACTGCTGTTCTCATAAAGCCAGATTGGATGGATTTCTGGGAATTCGTCATTATCCTCCGATTCACACTAAATTGTTATTTGCTTGTTTTATGTTGTCTAGTTCCAATTCACACACGTTTATGAAACTTCTGCATCGGATTACAGTTGCTTGTTTCAAGTGTTCCTGTATCTGACTGAGAGCTCCGTGGGTGTAAAAACAATTGAAGCAAATTTGTGCTGATATTGGCCAGAGACAACATTGTGTATAGGTAATTTATATTTTTTACACGTATTCTAAGCAGTAAAAGAAAAGATCTATTTTGGGAAGGCCTGGCCCGTGCTGCATCCTGTTTTGTCCAGATTGTGAACTTGAAATTAGATTTTATTTGTGATGCTGCAGTTGTTAGCAAAATTCACTGAAGTTCATCCATACCTCCCAACATTTTGAGATGGGAATGAGGGACACCTACTAGCAAATGTATGTAGGTATAGGACACCCCCCTGTCACGCCCATTAAAGGGGAAATAACCCAAAAGTGCTTTTTTGACCACATAGCGACCAGTACACGCACATTTATGACTACACAATGACACGGGCATAGGCGTACCTGTACATTCCTTTAAATTTGTCACCCAGTGGGCGCGCTTGCTGGCCACGTGCCTTGTGAGTGCACTCGCAGGTCCTGGGAACTTGATGTTCCTGTGCGGCCCGTGATTGTGGTCGGCAAAGTCAGAACAAGGGGATGCCTTTGTAAACAAGGCATTCCCCTGTTCTGCCTAGTGACATGTCACTGATCTACTGTTCCCTGTGATCGGGAACAGTGATCAGTGACGTGTCAGTGGTAGCTCCTCCCTCTAACAGTTAGAATCACTCCCTAGGACACACTTATCCCCTCAGAGCCATCTTGTGGTTAACCCCTGCACTGCCAGTGTCATTTTCACAGTAATCAGTGCATTTTTACAGCACTGATTGCTGTAAAAATGATAATGGTCCCAAAAATGTGTCAAAAGTGTTTGATGTATCCGCCAAAAAGTCACAGTCATGATAAAAATCGCAGATCGCCGCCATTACTAGTAAAAAAAATTATAATAAAAATGCCATAAAACTATCCCCTATTTTGTAGACACTATGGCCCAGATTCAGAGAGAATTGGATTCTCGTAGCGTATCAGAAATACACTATGCCGCCGTTTTTTACCTGGCTCTACGTGGAATCCAGGTAGATTTTGTCCAGTAAACGACGGCGGCGTAGTGTATTTCTCCCGTCGCAATCCATCTAGACGAGTAGGGGGCGTGAAGCATTTAAAATAGGCGCGTTCCCGCGGTGATCGAACTGCGCATGCTCCGTTCGCAAATTTCCTGCCGTGCATTGCGCGAAATCACGTCGTTACGTCATTCGTTGTTTGAGTAGCGTCGTTTACGGACATTTCTATTCCCGAACGAGTTACGCAAAAAAAATAAAAAAAAATTTCAATTCGACGCGGGAACGACGGCCATACTTAACATGGGCTACGCACCGTTAGACCAGCAAAAAGCTGGTCTAACAGTACGTAAAAAAAAAACAGACGTAAGCGATTGCGAAGACCGCTCGTATCTTCGTGGATCGCCGTAAAAACACATTTGCATATCCCGACGCATGAAAACGACACGAACTCCTCCCAGCGGCCGCAAAAATATCGCAGCGTAGATCCGAAGGCTTACGAAGACGTAAGCCTCTCGGATCGAAGCCCGAAGCCGCCGTATCATGGTTTGAGGATTCAAACTAGTGATACGGCGCGCAAAATTTGAAATTACTCCTGTCTAACACCAGTTAGACAGGTGTAATTGCTTTATGAATCTGGGCCTTTAACTTTTGCACAAACCAATCAATATACACTAAGGCCGCGTACACACGAGGGGATATGTCCGCTGAAAACGGTCCGATGGACCGTTTCAGCAGACATCTCCGCTCGTGTGTATGGGCTAGCGGACAGATTTCTCCACCCGACAGATTTCAAAGCATGCTTTGAAATCCATCCGGTGGGAATCTGTCCGCCCGACATGTCTGCTGGTTAGTACACTTACCAGCAGACATGTCGTCCCCCACCGCCGCCGCGCCGCCGCCGAATAGATTCGGCGCATGCGCGGAAGTGTTTTACTTCCTGGTGCGGTGACGTGGCGATGACGCGGCGGCGTCAACGTCACCGCCGTGTCACCGCGCCGTCCGGCGGCGGGGAATTTGATCCGATGGTGTGTACACGCCATCGGATCAAACTCCCGATCGGACATATCCGATGGAAATGGTCCGCGGACCGTTTTCATCGGATATGTCCGATCGTGTGTACGAGGCCTAATTGTGATTTTTTTAACCAAAAATATGTAGAAAAATACATATCGGACCTAAACTAAGGAAAAATTTGCTATAAAAAAATAAATAAAAAAATTGGGGATATTTATTATAGCAAAAAGTACAAAATATATATTTTTTTTTTTCAAAATTGTCGCTCTATTTTTGTTTATAGCGCAAAATTTAAAAATCAAAGAGGTGATCAAATACCACCAAAAGACAGCGCTATTCCTTTATATTGGCTTTCAAAATAAAACAAATGCAGCAATTTAGAGTTTGGATGAAAGGTTTCACACTGGGAAACACTTTTGGAAAGATAAAAAGTGCATTTTATATAAAACTTTATAGATCAGACCAAAATGAGGGACAAATGAGAAGGAAAGAAGGACAGGGGGACAGTGCTTCAAATCAGGGACAATCCCTCAAATTTAGGGTCATTCGGGAGCTATGGATCATCCACATTTCTCCAGGGCTCTGGATTAGTAAAGGAAGCATACACTGTACTGCAGGGGTGCGCAAACTTTTGAAAAGCGACTTTAATGCCGCGTACACACGGTCGTTTTTTGCGATGAAAAAAAACGACGTTTTCTGTGAAGTAAAAAACGACGTTTTTGAAACGTCACTTTTCAGAGACAATTTTGCATACACACCATCGTTTTTTTCACAAAAAGCAAGGTTACGTTCACCACACTTTTCCATTGAAGCTCGCTTCATAACTAGCTTCTGGGCATGCGCGGGTTAAAAAACGTCGTTTTAAACGACGTTTTTGCTACACACGGTGACTTTTTGTGAAACAAAAAACGACGTTTTGAAAAACGACACAAAAAATTCAAACATGTTGGAATTTTTTTTTGCCCACACACGATCAATTTAAATGACGTTTTAAAAAACTTCGTTTTTTTTCATCGCAAAAAACGACCGTGTGTACGCGGCATTAGTGTTATTAAACCTAGGACCCTGCATTCACTATACCTGGTCTCCCACAGTACACAGAACATGGTAATGCAATTGGTTTAGTAAATATAAATGGCTAAATACCTTTTTTCATCAGCAGCATAGAGCAGTCTTGTGACTTCTATCAGTCTGGTTAAAGCTTGTAGGAGGAGTTTTCATTCTGCTCTGACTGTCCTATAAGGCTGCAAAACCCCTGATCCTCTGTCTGGACAGTGCTGATTGGTCCTGTGCTGATCACATGCACTCCCCCAAGAACTAAAAAAAACTCTATAGCAATACACACCAAACTAAGCATGTGCAGCTTGTCCCCTAGCCTCTGTTCTATCAGGAGATGGTTTGGGGACTGTGGAAGAATGGGAGGAACACAGAAGACAGGATCAAACAGCCTTTTTAGACAATACAGAGGATTAACCCCTTAGGTTCCACAATGAGTATAGCAATCATGCTTTAGTGCATATACAGACTGATTTTACTGTTGTGGGTTTAGTAACACTTTAAGTGATTTGGTCACGGGCCATAAAGAAATTAAATGGTTCAGCATGGTATTTATTTTAAATAGCATAATGATGATTTGAAAAACAGCAATCACGATCTTCATTTTTCCTGGAGATATAAAAAAAGGAAAATAAAGGCGCCTCTAGTGCAATATGCACAATTGTATAAAGTGCACAAAGGGTTTAAAAGCACTTACAAGATCATTGAGTGTTAAAAGACATGATAAAATCAGGAGGAAAATCTGTGGCATGTGTCCATCCTCGGCACAGGGGTAGAGAGCAGTGTAGAGCCGTCCAGCAGCAGTAAAGAGTTCTCGTACGTGTTGGAAAGAGGAGGCAGCAAGGAAAGCCTGTGTTCCAGGTTCACTGCGGGACACACAAGGCTGATGGTGTCAGTGGGGATAAGGGGGCTGTAATGCATTTTGGAGCATGTGTGGCTCTTTAGTCAGAACTCTGGGAGCCGCACATGCTTCAAAGGTCTGACAAAGGAGCTGCATATGCTCCAAAACGCGTTACTGTCGCCTTATCCTCACTAACACCATGAGCCTTGTGTGTCTTCAGCTGCCATAATGCTGCACGTGATCAGTTATGATATCTAGTGTTGAGCGGAATACACCATATTCGATTTCGCGATATATCACGAATATTTTTCCGAATATTCGAGAAATATTCGCTAATTTCGAATATTCGCGGTATTTTTGCGTAGTATCATAAGTGCGATTTTTCGCTAATTGCGATATTTTGATTGCGATTAAAATCGCATTGCGTTTTTCCGGCCGAAAAAACGCATTGCGCTTTTTCGGCAACATAAAATAATTGCATCAGCTACTCGGCCCTTCTTTTGCATCAGAGCCAATCAGAAATCTCGAATATCGCGCAATATTGCTATTGCCGAATATTCGAGATTTTCTGATTGGCTCTGATGCGCCAATCAGAAAATCTCGAATATTCGGCAATAGCAATATTGCGCGATATTCGAGATTTCTGATTGGCGCATCAGAGCCAATCAGAAAATCTCGAATATTCGGCAATAGCAATATTGCGCGATATTCGAGATTTCTGATTGGCTCTGATGCGCCAATCAGAAATCTCGAATATCGCGCAATATTGCTATTGCCGAATATTCGAGATTTTCTGATTGGCGCATCAGAGCCAATCAGAAAATCTCGAATATTCGGCAATAGCAATATTGCGCGATATTCGAGATTTCTGATTGGCGCATCAGAGCCAATCAGAAATCTCGAATATCGCGCAATATTGCTATTGCCGAATATTCGAGATTTTCTGATTGGCTCTGATGCGCCAATCAGAAAATCTCGAATATTCGGCAATAGCAATATTGCGCGATATTCGAGATTTCTGATTGGCGCATCAGAGCCAATCAGAAATCTCGAATATCGCGCAATATTGCTATTGCCGAATATTCGAGATTTTCTGATTGGCTCTGATGCGCCAATCAGAAATCTCGAATATCGCGCAATATTGCTATTGCCGAATATTCGAGATTTTCTGATTGGCGCATCAGAGCCAATCAGAAAATCTCGAATATTCGGCAATAGCAATATTGCGCGATATTCGAGATTTCTGATTGGCTCTGATGCAAAAGAAGGGCCGAGTAGCTGATGCAATTATTTTATGTTGCCGAAAAAGCGCAATGCGTTTTTTCGGCCGAAAAAACGCAATGCGATTTTTCGGAAAATAAAAGAATTGCATCAGCTACTCGGCCCAGGGTCTCTCTGTAATCATACCAGCATGCTTTTAGACCTTGAAGGCGATCATTGATCACTAGGATGTGATCTGTTTTAAAAATAAATTTGAAAAAAATAACAATATTCGAAATAGCGAATATTCGCCGCTATATTCGAGTTATATCGCGAATACTCGAATATGCAATATTCGTAGCGAATATTCGCGATTCGAATATTCGCGAGCAACACTAATGATATCGGCCATTGGATGGTATGACAGTTTGGTTGAGAGCACAACCAATGTGACTGTTACATGCTGACACGTGCCGGAATTGCAACGGTCTTTTGAAACTGTTAGATCTATAGGTTTACTTCCATTTTAATGACTGAAATACTGATATAGCGAATGTAAATGTAAAATGATGAAAATAAAAGAAATTATAATGAGTTACATTGTTAGGTTTCTTTGGTTCAGTCCATGGCTAACAGATTTCCCAATCTATGCTAAACAGTGTGGATGGATGAATCCCTCGGTGGTGGCTGTCAGAATACCCAAACAGCGACATCATCTGTTTGGCAGGCAGACACTGTTCGGAGGATGGTTTTCAGCCCAGCTACTTTTTTTTCATTGATTATCAGGTGGGGGTGGGGGGGCAGTGGGGGTGGGGGGGGGCATGACTGTTCCACCCATTAAGCAAATTGTGGCTGGTTTATCAGGAACTAAATATAATTCAAATATAGTATGGCACAACTTAAATCCGTCTATCCTTCTGCAGCTGAGGATGGTGCCATCTTCGCCTCTATTTAGAGATTAAGTTGCTACATTCTTCTGCGTGTGATCAACTATGACACCAGCCATTTGAGAGCTTAAAAGTTCAGTTGAGAGCTGACATCAGCATACTGAAAGCCGTGACAGTTATCACCAGAGACATGCATGGAATGTAATACACTGCACATGCTCTCCTAGGCAGAGCAGAAATGATAACTGCAGAAAACATCATTGGTATGTTTGATTAAAGATTTAAAAACATGCATTGAACATTTCTACTTTGAGCAAGCTGTAGTTTTTAGTTCTGCTTTAAAGTGTATCCAAACCTAAGAACAAAACAGGATGGATCTGCTGCCAGCTGTCAGCTATGAGCTGCAGCTGTTAATTTGGGGCATGCAGGTTACTGAATGGCTTTAATGCCCCCCTCTCCAGCAACACATACTGACTTTTCATTGCTCTCTCCATTCCCACATACAGCTGGTGAACACAGGTACTTCTCACCCTTTCTGACATTTCTAGGCCAACCATCAGCATTGTTAGAAAATAAACGCAAGTGGGTCAAAGACTCCCCAATGGCCAAAAGTACCAATAGCCAACATGGTCATGGGATACTAAAGGAAAAGGTGAATTTGTACTTCTGTGGAGGTGGGCTTCCAAAGGAACATGTTGGTTTTCTATGCAGGGACAGATCACACATTTTCCTGGGAGCTTATGCATGTAGTTGGATGAAGCAAGCAAGTTTCTAGCATATGATTCCACCCCAGGAGGCCCTAGTTTTAGCCTGTAGTGATCAATTTCTAGCCTTTGTTGTGTTAGCATACTTTAAAGTGCATTTATGGTCACACTGTATACATTTAAGTATAAACACAATTTGTTTAACTGCTTGTAAGCATTATAACAAGTCCTCTGTAGCTGCATGCACTGTGGAACAAATCATTGTCAAAGGTCACAGTGGAAGTAATCAATGAATTCAAATCATTCTCTCAGCATCTCAGCTCACTCTGTCTCTTCTTTCCATAGTTGGTTGACAAGCGTCTTGGAGGTGATATGCTGCTTCCTTGATGCTTTTTTTTTTAGGGGGGGGGGGGTGCTACTGCACTGCAACCAAATGCTTTAGGCATGTTTGCATCACAGTTGCATTGTGGTCTTATTTACTTGGGGCATTTTTGACAGCAATGCTGTCTGCCAAAAGTGGCAAGCCATATAAAATTTGTGAAAAAACACCTTGCAGTGTCTGGCCCCCCGAGCCCTTGTTTTATTTACCTGGGCCCTGAATTTTCGAGGGCGTGATCCCACGTTGTTCTCCCATGCCTGTTTGGCTCTTCATTGGATAGATTGATAGCAGCGCAGCCATTGGCTCCCGCTGCTTTCAATCAAATCCAGTGACGTGGCAGTCTGGGGGCGGGGACAAGTCATAGAATTGGCAGCTATAGATGCCGATTGTATAACACGGGAGCGCGCCTGCAAGATAACCCCCTCGGGAGAGAGATTCCCAGAGGGGGTTAGCTCTTGTGGGAGGGAGCCACTGTGGGACCTCAGAAGAAGATGATTGGGGCCACTCTGTGCACTACAAACTGCACAGTGGAGGTAAGTATGACATGTTTGTTATTAAAAAAAAGTGAACATTTACTATCATTTTAATGTTGACTTTATGGTGGTCATTTAAAGAGGTTAAAAACATCTGCCTGTTTTTACTGCCCCCGGCCACCCATGTGAATGAGGCCTAGGAGAGGGGTTTAAAGTGGTCATGTGACCAGGCTAGGCACATTCAAGTAAGCTGAGCTGATAGTAGATAACAGTGATTTTGCAGTGAAGATGAATTGCCCCACAGTTCCTGCAGTTACAGAGGTCAGTGAGGACTTGTTTAAAGCAAATTTAGCAATATGTAAATACTTGAAAATGCATAGCCTGGCCGCATGGTCACTTTAAGTTTGCACACCAGGTACTCCACTTTGACACCTGTCTGTGCAGGACACTTCATTTCCAGACAAGGTCGACTGCTTGTTGCAATGTAAGTTTGTATGTATCAGACAGAAGCACTGTAACATTTCACTTGTTACATTTTGTTTACCCTGCACAAGCTGCTCCTAGAATGGATGTCTGCTCTATGAAACTAGTAAATTGCTTATGACTGAATCCATGACCCCTTGAAAATATCTCAGAACTCCATTTGATCTTGACATCACTTGTCTGCCAATTCCTTCCCAGCCTCCAGTAGCTTAGAAGAGGCAGGAGTCAAAGATGGTGTTGGTCCCTGAGGTTAGTTTTGCTGAAACAATTGTTGCCGGAGCACGTCTGCCTTGTTTTTTTTTGGTCAAAGGTTCTATTTGAGCAGATAAAAAAAAGAAAAAATCCGCACCCAAAGTAAGCATTTTGACTGGAAACAGGCTGAAAAAGAGGGCTGTGAGGGCAGGGAAGGCCAACAGTCGAGGCAGTACTGACACGTCTGGACACAGATGTGAGCTTCAAGCAAATTCTCTCTCGCGCGCTCCTTATAACGTTCATTGAATCATAGTTTACATAGTTGTTAAAGATTACAGATAAAATATAGTTTCTGGGCAAGAAACGTAGATATGCCAGCTGGTTAACCACTTCAATACTGGCCCATTGTAAAATGACGTCCTGGGTTTCAGTGAGGATATCTGAATGATGCCTGCAGCCACAGGCATCATTCAGATATCCATCTCTTCAGCCAGCGATTCTGTGCACCATAAGAATGATTATAGCGGCGGTTCCGCCGCTTGATCGTTCTAATAGGCGGCGGGAGGGGACGCCCCCCCTCCCACCGCCATCCGGTGCTTCTCCAGGCTCTCCTTTGCCATCGGAGACCCGGAGAAACGATCCGCCGGCGTTGGATGGAAACCATAGAGTAGACTGGTGACCAGATGGTCACCAGTCATCTCTATGATCGTCGGAGGCCCGGGCGCGATGTTATGACGTCATGCCCGGGTCCTGGAATGTAAACACAGCCGCAATCGCGGCTGAGAGCATTAGATCTGTGAATTTTTTTTTCACGATCTAATGCTTTCCAGCCTGGAGGAGAGATGTGAGGTCTTATTGACCCCACATCTCTCCATAAAGAGGACCTGTCACGAACCATTCCTATTACAAGGGATGTTTACATTCCTTGTAATAGGAATAAAAGTGATCAAAAAAATAAAAAAAATAAAAAAAAAAGTGTAAAAATAAATGAAATTGAGTAAAATAAAAAATAAAATAATAATTAAAAAAAATTAAATGCCCCTATCCCCAGTAGCTCGCGCTCAGAAGCGAACACACACGTAAGTCCCGCCCACATATGTAAACGCTGTTAAAACCACACATGTGAGGTATCGCCGCGTGCGTTAGAGTGCCAGCAACAATTCTAGCACTAGACCTCCTCTGTAAGTCTAAAATTGTAACTTGTAAAAAAAAAATAAGCGACACCTATGGAGATTTTTAAGTACTGACGTTTGGTGCCATTCCATGAGTGTGCGCAATTTTAAAGCGTGACATGTTGGGTATCTATTTACTCGGCGTAACTTCATCTTTCACATTATACAAAAAAATTGGGCTAACTTTACTGTTTTGTTATTTTTAAATTCACAAAAACGTTTTTTTCCCCAAAAAAAGGCGTTTGAAAAATTATTGCGCAAATACTGTGCGAGATAAAAAGTTGCAATGGCCGGCATTTTATTCCCTAGGGTGTCTGCTAAAAAAACATATATAGTGTTTGGGGGTTCTGAGTAATTTTCTAACAAAAAAAATATGATTTATGCATGTAGGAGAGAAGTGCCAAAATAGGCCCGGTATTGAAGTGGTTAAGTTACAAGAACCATGTTAGAGATGCCACCTTTTGCAGAGATGAAAACCAGGGATAGAGTTATGAACACGGTATTTGTACTTCTGAGCCATAATATGCACATCATAATTTTCTGTGTTTGTCTTCTGTTTTCACCTTAATACCTATGTCTTTCTTTTTTTTTTACTTAATTTTTTGCTATCGTGGGCAGTATTTTAAGTTCACTTCAGAAACAGATAATTTAAAACTGCTTTTAAGGTCATGTAAAGTGAAACTCTGGGCAAACAGTTAAATACATGGTTTAAAAACATATATGTCTTCTATTTTATCTGCTCCAGAATTTGTAATTTGACCAATCATTTTTGTGATGCTCACACTGCTGGTTATTAGGATCACTCTACTTTCTAGTTTAGTGTTACTGTTTTCTGGGTCAGTTCATGCTCACTGGACAGAGATGGTGAAAGTAATATACTGACCAATGAGGTGACATGATAAGAGACGTGAGGAAATTAATTGACTAATTTGGAGCTATATGTGTCCCCATTTGACTTTGCAAGTGGAAAAGCAGTGTAAATCGCAAAAACTATCTGCAGACATCTGTAAATGAGCATGTTGTATATATTTTGTCTGGAGTTTTGCTTTAAACCTGAACAGCTTCTGAAAAAAGACCAGGAAACATCTGGCCTCTTGAAATGTTTTCATTATGGTTTAGAAAGATTGTAGAAATATAAAAACACTACAACCTTTATTGTTGAATAACCCCCCCCCCCCTCATTTTTTTTTCTGTACACCATATTTTTAAGACCCCTTTCACACTGAGGGTGTATTGCAGGCGCTATAGCGTTAAAAAAAGCCCTGCAATCCGCCCTTAAAGTGCTGCTCTATTGTCTCCAGTGTGAAAGCCCGAGAGGCTTTCACACTGGAGCGCAGCGCTAGCAGGAAGGTAAAAAAAGTTCTGCTAGCCGCATTTTTGGAGCAGTGTGTATACCACTCCTCCACCGCTGCTTCCCATTGAAATCAGTGGGACAGTGCAGCTATACTTCAGCAGCGCATTGCGAGTGGTTTTAACCCTTTCTCGGGTGCTAGCAGGGGTTAAATGCGCCCCCTAGTGGCCAAAATGTGACGCAAATCCGCCCTTAGCGTCGGCGGTAAAAATATCGGCATTTTACCGCCAACGCTATGGGTGGCTCAGTGTAAAAGGGGTCTTACTCTCAAGACCCTTTGGGAATATATGTAAACCCTAACAAGACAGTATTACTTGCCCACTTTACCTTAACAGTGTCTACTGATTGCCTCCCTTCCCAACAACAGCACACCCTCACTGCCTTCCTGCTCTGTCTGAGACCTTGGTTTGTTCCTTTAATGGAGCAGGGTTTCGAGGTATGAGGAAGCATATGACCTTTCCCAATGCTCCTACCTGAAGGACCATTTGGAATTTAGATAAGGGCAAGCAGATAGAGTAAGCATTGGACCTTTGCCTGTGAGAAGACTCAGCATTTAGGCTAAGCAAGGGGTACTAAATGCTGTTGCATGTATGTGCACCTAAACAGTCAAAGTGACAGGGTCTCTTTAAGGGAAAATCATTCAAATTCAGGAACCAGAATGAGGTCTGTACACCCCTATGCCTGCCAAATTCCCAGCATTTGAGCAAAGCAGGGAGTGTTGAAAAGCTGCTGTACACCTCAATGTCTTAGAATGCCTGCCACTCGGGTGAAGCAGGGGTTACTAAAAGATTCTGCATGTATTTGAATCTAAATAGGAAAGTTACAGGGTCTCTTAAAGCGGCAGGGACGTCTCTTTAACAGTATAAATAATGTGCCCCCCCCCCCCATAGGTTTAAGCCATAATATATTATTATGCACTGCATAGTGCTAGTACATTAAGACAAACTTACCTGCAAATGGAGCCCCCCAGTGATGTGCTGTCAGGGCTCTCTGCGGTCCATCTTCACCTGCTTCCATCTTCACCTGGTCTTCATTCCAGGTTTCTCATCTACAGCTGCTTGATTGGCCAAGTTGATGTGACGTCACTCCCTGTCCAGAGTCACATCACTGTGGCACACATAGTGGGCTGTAAATGTGTTCTGAACTGCACATATGCAGCTCAGATGACATCACCCACTGACGGCCCGGGGGGACATGTATTACAGAAAAGTCTCTTTTGATATAAAAAGCCTGCTTGTCTGCGGATTTGAGCAATGTTGACTTTAATACCACTTTAAAGGGGGGACTCCATGCAAGTTTAGAAACTAGAGTGAGGCCTCCACCACTCGATGCCTTCAGTTCAGGTTAAAGTGTCTTATGGGTGATTTATGCTTCATTCTTCCACTAGGTAAACTCCTTGGGAATCAAACCTTCTTATGGCAAGGCGATGCATTAGACCTAGCATTGGGATCTGTGGTGCTCTTTGTTTCCTGCTGACTATAAAAACTCATAACCAAGGGCTCACTGTGGGTTGAATATGGATTTTCACTGAACTTTATACACTTAAACTGAGAAGACAGGGGAGTGCTTCACGATGATTGCGGAAAAGTTGTACTTGGCATTTGTTACAGATGTACCGGGAGACTGTCAGTAATCTCTATGCACATGAAAGATGAAAGAATCCAGGGATATTTGTGTTTTGTATTAGTGGTGCGCTGGTGGTACACCACACCATTAAGATTTGAACGTTCTTGTAAATTTTGTCTAAATAGAAAAACTCCTCTTGCACATCGGCCTTTAAATCCCTATGAAAACTCTTATCCCACTCAAGGCTTAGCCCTGATGAGGTGAACATTTCCACATCCCTGTCCGCTCAGAGCCGCTTTGCACATCTGAATGTTAAACATGCTTCACCCGTACACAGAATTTGGAAAATTATCTCCTCTTCCCATGTGGTTTGCTCTATTCATCCCAGCTGTGTTTGGATAATGTGTGTCTTACTGAGCTGATGAAGAGAGTCAGCACAAAATCCGTTCAAGTCTGATTGCTGGTGCTGTTTTGGTTCTCTGCAAGTTCCACAGCAAATATCTTCTGATTACAACATGCACTCTTGCTGTATTTTCCTTTCACTCTAGATAAAAACTATTTGCATTGCATTTTATCAAAGCTAGCTGATGAGGGAAAGCTAAAAGCAATATCCAAGTAAAATTGACCCACCGTTTGGTTTGGACTCTCCATGTAAGATTATGAGAAGGGTACCAACAGTGTGACCCCTGTCCCCCTGTTGCTTACAATTCTGGGTGAAGCAGAGCCTGAAATTCAAATTCAGTGCTTCCAAAACAGAATGTGTGTATTTTTATGATCTTGCATCGATATAAATCATGTAACAGGCAAGTTTGTCTGGAAAAAAGAAAACTGCCACTTGTAGGTTTCTGTCCCAAGGAAATCCAGAAACTTTGCAAAACGGGAATATTCTCTGAATTTCTGCACAGACAGTTTGTCAGTTCATCAATAGGTCAACTTTGATGTGTACTGTATATCTATATAGGTAGCATTTGATTAACCACTTGGCCTCCCACTTTACCCCCTTCATGACAAGGACATTTTTTTCCTTTTCAACACTGCGCTGCTTTAACCTCCCCGGCGGTATGATTCTGTCTGGAATTACGTACCAAAAGCAGTACAATTATTTGCATGGAAATTTGGCGTTTTATACTGTAGGCCTGCAATTCTTAGGAATAACTTGCTTAAATCTGTCCAAACAAGACATCCCGGGTATGATAAAGTTTGAAAAACAAAATCATATTTTTTTATATAATAAAAAACTATAAATAATTATAACAAATTATAATGTAATTATAATAAAAAATATTCAATAATGTAATCAACTCAAAAACACTGAAATTTGCTCAGTTGCAGAATTGTCGCTGTCATTATTATTATTTTTTTATGACGAATTTCCCCACAAATCGCTATCGCTCAATTCTGCAAGTGATTATAATTTATTATCGCTGTTTTCTAGCTAATCTAAAACCATTTTTGACATAAAGGGACACTTTTGGTTGCTATGGGCAATCTACAGTTTCCAGGCAGAAAGAACAGTTTTTATTATATAAATGGACATGTAGGGCACAGGACAGACCACTAGGGACAAGGGGATGTGTATTTTTTTACATACAGTACTGTAATCTATAAGATTACAGTGTACTGTATGTAATGTGTTTGCTTACTTTTTTGAATTTGGCGCCGTTCTCCGCTCCCGTGCGTCGTAACGTCGCAGGGAACGGAGTTCGGCGGCACACGGGGACGCTGTGTGAATCGAGCGAGCATCCGCTCGCTCACACAGCGTGGATGCATCGCTGGATCTAGGAAGAAGGTAAGACAGCGCGTGCTGCAGGCTCTGCATGGCTACCCCGAGCGTGACTCTGGGATACCGATCTCAGCAACAAAAAAAAACACCCCGAGTCACGCTCGGGGATACCGCCAGGGAGGTTAACTGCCAATTACAACGTCATACAACACTGTACGCAAATGAAATATATATCAGTTTTTCCATGCTTTTCAGGAAGAAGAAACAGCCAGATTGTTAACACAGAACACTGTGTGATTGGACATTGGCCAATCAGCAGGTTTCACCCGAAATCATTCACAGAAATGTGCTGCCAAACTCATGTTGTGTTCAATCACAGCCCACGTTACATAGTTGTTTAGTTAGTCTGGTTGATAAAAGACACAAGTCCATCTAGTTCAACCATTATGCTAGTCGGACTTCAAGTCACAGGGCAAAGTCAGATCCACAATCGTGTCGTACCAATGTGAAACCAAAACACATATAATTCCCCCTCCAAGACCATACCAGACCGAAGGCGTGGGGTCCCCACCAATATCCATACCAGACCCACCACACAAACTGCCAGGTTAGGAAAGGGGGTGGGGACGAGTGAGTGGCCCCCCTTTTGAACCATACCAGACCACATGTGCCCCCCACCCCAAAGCACCCAATGTTCTCCGGACACTTTTTATAGCTGCAATGCTAGTTGCGCCATGTTCCATTACTTATATACCCATGGGGTGTGTTCACCCAGTGACATCATCCAGAGGCCCACCCCCTTTTGACTGATTTTTGACACTTTTTTTAGGTGAATGGGTAAGGGTACCCCATAGTCATTCACATAGAGTGGGGGCCCCCTTGTTAAAGGGGGATTCCAGATTTCAATAAGCACCCCAACCGCAGACCCCAACAACCATTGGCCAGGGTTTTCGGGAGGAGACCCTTGTCCCCATCAATATAGGGACAAGGTGCTTTGGGGTGGGGGGGGTCATCCACTCCTCTATGTTGTGAGCATGTGGCCTGGTATGGTTCAGGAGGGGGGGGGGGGGCGCTCGCCCCCTTCCCTGACCTGCCGGACTGCATGCTTGGATAAGGGCCTGGTATGGATTTTGGGGGGATCCCATGCCGTTTTTTTGGCAAGTTGCATGCGAAAATTGGATCAGTTAAGACGCTGATCCGACTTTAATGATATTCGATGGGCTGAAGTAGGATCAAAGTCGGATCAAAGTAGTGCAGAAACCTTTTTCAAAGTCGGACTAGTTAAGACACCAGTACACACGATCGGACATTCCGACAACAAAACCGTGGATTTTTTTCAGATGAAATGTTGGCTCAAACTTGTCTTGCATACAGACAGTCACACTAATGTTGTCGGAAATCCTGATGACTATGATGAGCTGAGAAAAATTAAGTTCAATGATTCCGAGCATGCGTCAAATTGATTCCGAGCATGTGTAGGATTTTTGTGTGTTGGAATTGTATACAGATGACCGGAATTTCCGAAAATAACTTTTGTTGTCGGAAAAATTGAGAACCAGCTCACATCGAACATTTGTTGTACGCGACATTAGTGCTCTTAATTGAGGCAAGTACACGGATATGGAGGGCTATGCTTTGTTCATATCTTTTATCTGAGGTTTACAACCACTTTAAAATACAGTAATGTGGGTGTGTTAACGCAAAGGATAGTGTGATTGAGGCCTGAGTGTTGCTACTGCACAATATAAACAGTATAGCTGAAAGATATTTCACTGTTAGAAAACCTGCCACCATCACTGAACGAAGGTGTTTCCTCACCTCTCTACATATTACAACAAACACGTTAGCTGTCACACATTAGCTGAGATTATTATTATTATGTTTAACATAGCACAGCGAGCCTGTACAGTGTCATGACTCTTATATTTGAGCAGCTATTCACCACTAGCCTTTGCCATCTTGACAAATTGAGCTGACTTCCTATTTCATTTACGAATGAAGTGTCTTTTAACAAGTGTATGTTTTCTTCTCTGTGTTACTCATGAAGTTTGGACAACGTCAACCTTTATCTGCCGGTCATCTGCTCAGTGCAGAGAATGACTGGGACATTTCATGTGCAACTTTAAAACTGCATTTAGTTGGATGGTTTGCATTAAACATGCAGTAACATACAAGTTGGATTATTAGAAATTTAAATGGTTCTAATGTCAAAATGTATTTTACCTTAAAGGCCAGGTTCAGATTTTCTTTTCTAAGGTACAGCTTCACTGTCTACCAATATACCAGTAATGTACCTCTAATAGAGACGATCCGAGTGATTCTAAAAGAGTATGCACCTCATCCCGGTTTTAGTTAATAGCAAGGGAAAGAGAATGGGATTGTGGCGGCGCTAAAGACAAATAGTACATATAAACAATATGCATAAAAAATATATATTTATTTTATTAGTACAGACATATGCAAAAAAGTTCAAAAAGGGGTTGTCATAGGAGAACGTCTTGTCCCTTACAAGTTTCGCCAAATGTGGCTTCCTTAGGGGATTTGTTCTGGGACCACCAGTCTGTAACCCAGCTCTAGCATAAATTACAAAAACATATTAGAAAGTGTTAGAATAGCACAGATCATATATAAACATAAACAGAAAGTGTTTAAGTTATCATATATATCCCTGCCATGGCCTGTGAAAAAGAAACCCAGCCAGGACGAAGGGCAAATGTATAAGGTATCCCACAAGAGTGGAAAAAGAGGTCTAAAGGTCAGGGTCGAATAAAGGGGGCTATAAGAAACAAGCATAGATTTAGTACTATGCTCAAAATTTCATATTGAAGTCCGATAAGTGAGGCCAACATGGCTCAGCAGGCAACTTACTAGTTTTGTCCAGGCTTGCTACTTGAACAGATTCACATATTAACATATTAACCATTTAAGGACCAGAAGGATTTGCCCTCTTAATGAACAGGCATTTTTTTTGTGATACGGCACTGAGTCGGTTTAACTAACAAACAAATTTGACGTTCTTTTTTTCCCACAAATAGAGATTTCTTTTGGTGGTATTTGATCACTTCTGCCGTTTTAAATTTTTACGCTATAAACAAACACAGGCGAAAAATTTTGAAAACCATTTTTTTTTTTACTTTTTGATATAATACATATCCCCCTAAAGAATCAGAAAAAAAAATGTATTTGTCAGTGTAGGCCGATATATAATTTTTCTACATATTCTTGGTAAAACAAATTGCAATAGGCGTGTATTGATTGGTTTGTGCAAAAGTTATCACGTCTACAAACTATGGGATAGATTATTGGAAAAGTAGATCTCTGTCATGTCATCTGTTAGAATGGGGATCTGCCTTGTTTACAAGGCAGATCCCCATTCTACCTTTGTACTAGGCGATCACGGGTCGCCGGCGGACATCGAGTCACTCATCCTCCGGGCATGCTTCCACAGCAGGCGCAAAAGTGCGCCACCGGTGGTGCGCACCCACGGTCCGATGTTACATCTGTCCCCCAGAGCTTCTTTTCTGAGAACTGTGCGATCAAACACCGCTGATCGCTCGGTTCTGACAGCTCCCTGACCAGAGAGCTGCAGACTGTCAGTCACAGCTCTCTGCTCTGTCCCCTTAGCTGTGGAGGGGCCCTGAAGCTTCCGGCTCAAGCTTTTAGCGGCTACCATTGTTGGCCTGGACTGACTTCTGTGCCGTCAGCAGAGAGTGGACTTCAGCCTGCTGTTGGGTGAAAATGGGTCACATGAATGCAGTGGGAACTGCATTCCTGTTATCCACAGGAACAGTACAGCCAAATGAGCTTTGGCTGTACTTCTCTTTAATTGATTAAAGCAGAAACAAAGATTGTCTCTGGACAGCCGCACTCTGAACAAATGATAGCCTTTTATGACTAAGCACTAATTTCAGTGCGAAACGCGTCAACAGTCAGTTTTTTTTATTTTTCTGTGACTTGTAGTGCTGTCCTTTTTTTAATAAAAGGCTACAATTTGTTCAGAGCACGGCTGTCCAGAGACAATCTTTTTTCCTGCTTTGCTAAGTGCATTGCCTGCACCTGAGTTGTCTGCAATGGAGGATATTCATCTGGGTTCCCACCTGGAGTGGCTACTCCCTTTTCTCCTTGAATTGATTGATGTAAGCAATAGGTTACTCAGACACCAAGCACTGCCATCTAGGAAGCTGGATGGGGTTTGTCTGAGCTTTGGGATTTCTTGGGGCTCCAGCAGTTCTCCGACAGGGAAGGGGAGGAATTGATCTAAGTCAAAAAAAGTTGGATGTGGTACCTTATAGTTGATACTGCACAACTCTAGCTTTAGTGTCCATCACTTGACAGGTTCACAAAATAAAGAACTGTCTCTGTATAGAATGATTACCGTAATGACCATAAGTTTACTGAACATTTTTTGTGGACTACTGGCAAAATAAATCATATATAGCAAACCTACATACCATACATTATAAGTGTTCTGGCTTCCTCACATTTCTCGGTCCTCGTACTGTCGTCACATCCAAAATGTTGGTCTTGGAATTGTGCTTCCAGAGGCTATCCTACTTGTTTTGATTGAAGAATCAGGACATTTTGCGGCCTCACCCACACTCCTGTGACTTAACAGTTTGCTCTTACAGTAAACTCATATCAACTCAGGTTAAATTATCTTCAAGGCACACCTCACTCTGTAACCAAGAATGACAACTCAATCTCCAAAGTTCAGCATTGTATTTGAAAAACCTGACATGGTCTATTAACCAGAGATTCCAGAATTTCTTATGTGGAAAAAGTGATGGCTTCCTAGAATAATGTAGCGTTCCATTCCTCTCACTTCACTCAGCTGGTTAAATGTTGAATGTAATTGGCAGCAAATATTAATGTTGATGAAGCCTTGTGAATTGCTTGTCGCTGTCAACGTTCCTTCTGTCTACAGAGCCGTAAGGTTTATTGCATGTAAAGTAGTATGTATAAACCAGTGTCAAGCTTCATGGAATGTGAACGTTATTTGAATTTTTTGTGGGGGGAGATCATTGTTACAAAGATCTGGAAAAATCGATATGACTTGATAGACCTGGTTTAAGTAAACTGTAGCAATGATTTTTTGGATGGGAATTAAAGTGTTTAGAACTAAGTTCTCGGAGTGGCACTGGGGTTCTGAATCGAGTTCCCACCAAGAACAATTTGCACCTTTGACTTTGAATTAAAGTAATACTAAACCCACAACAGTAAAATCAGTCTTTATATGCAGTAAATCATGCTGGTTATACTCACTGTGTAAAAGGGCTGTTTGATCCTGTCTTCTCTCATCCTCCCCTTCTTCCACTGTCCCCAAACCATCTCCTTGGAGAACATAGCCTTTGCAGTCACTCTGCACATGCTTAGTTTGGGGTGTATTGCTAGAGAGTTTTTTTTTCCTGGGAGGGTACATGTGATCAGCACAGGGCCAATCAGCATTGTCCAGACAGAGGGTCAGGGGTCCTGCAGCCTCATAGGACAGTCAGAGCAAGCTTTAACCAGACACTGGTAGAAGTCACTACACTGCTTTATACTGCTAATGAGAAAAGGTATTTAGCAGTTTATATAACTATTTAATTTCTGTGTACTGTGGGAGACCAGATATAGTGGATGCAGGGTCCTGGGTTTAGTATCATGTTAACCACTTCAGCCCCAGAAGATTTTCCCCCTTAATGACCAGGCTATTTTTTGCGATACAGCACTGCATTGCTTTAACTAACAATTGTGCGGTCCTGTGACGCTATACCGAAACAAAATTTACGTATTTTTTTCCCCCCACAAACAGAGCTTTTGTTTGGTGGTATTTCATCACCTCTGCAGTTTCAATTGTTTTGTGCTAAAAACAAAAAAAATTAGCAACAATTTTGAAATTTCCTTTTTTTTTACTATACTAAATCTATGAATATACAATATATATTTAATAATTTAACCACTTAAGGACCGGACCAATATGCTGCTAAATGACCCAAGGGGTTTTTACAATTCGGCACTGTGTTGCTTTAACTGACAATTGCGCGGTCGTGCGACGTGGCTCCCAAACAAAATTTCCGTCCTTTTCTTCCCACAAATAGAGCTTTCTTTTGGTGGTATTTGATCGCCTCTGCGATTTTTATTTTTTGCGCTATATACAAAAATACAGCGTCATTTTTGAAAAAAAATCAATATTTTTTACTTTTTGTTATAAGAAAAATCAAATAAACAAAATTTTAGTCAAACATTTAGGCCAAAATTTATTCAGCCACATGTCTTTAGTAAAAAAAAATCGCAATACAAAAAAAAATAGCTACCTAGCTGGAACAGCGACACTAATACATCGATCAGAAAAATGATCGCTTAGTGACACTGGCAATAGGGGGTGAAATGGTTAACTAGGGCAGTGATCAAGGGGTTAAAACTTTATTAGGGGGGGTACGTGGGACCTAACACTAACTGCCTGTCACACTGACACTAAATGCAGTGATCAGTACATATATGATCACTGCATTCAGGGACACTGTGACAGGGGGGGGGGTGATCGCAAGGGATTAATGTGCCTGCGTGTCCTGGTGTCAGTGTAGTGTTGTACAGACTCACTGTGTGATGTGATCTCTCCTCAGCGGCAGTTGAAAATACCACTGAGAGGAGAGATCACATCACTTCCCTCTTCCTGTGTTTACACAGGAGGAAGAAGTGACACGCAGGGGGAGCGTGCGGATTGGCTGGGAGCGATCCAGAGGGGGCGGACAAAAACAAACAGCCGTCCCCTCATCCCGGATCGCTCGGACAGCCACGGGAACCGCCGCATGTACCGGGGGGGTCCCAATCGGACCCCCGACCCACGTCTAGGCAGGCACGTACAGGTATGTTGATGTGCCTGTCCGTGCCATTCTGCCGACGTATATGTACATGCGGCGGTCCTTAAGTGGTTAAATAATAAAAAAAATCTTCATCAGTTTAGGCCAATATGTATTCTTCTACATACTTTTGATAAAAAAATCGCAATAAGTGAATATTGATTGGTTTGCGTCAAAGTTTTAGCGTCTACAAAATAGGAGATAGATTTATGATTTTTTTTTTTTTTTTACTAGTAATGCCAGTGATCTGCAATTGTTAGCGGGATTGCAACATTGCAGTGGACAGATCGGACACTTTTGACACATTTTTGGAACCATTGACATTTACACAGTAATCAGTGCTATAAAATTGCACTGATTACTGTGTAAATGTCACTGGCAGTGCAGGGGTTAACACTAAGGGGCGATCAAGGGGTTAAATGTGTTCCCTCATGTATGTTTCTAACTGCGCGGGGATGGGACTGACTGGAGAAGGAGACAGATCTCTGTTCTTAATTACTAGGAACAACAGATCTGTCTCTCCACCCCTGTCAGAATGGGGATTTTTGTGTTTACATACACAGATCCCCGTTCTGGCTCTCGTGCCCGTGATCGTGGATGGCTGGCAACCATGCACATTGGTTCCCCACCGTGCATGAGTCTTAAAGGAGCCAACATACCAGTATGGCGATTTACGGGAATGAACCGACCTGCCACCCTATAATGACAGTGGCTGGTTGGCAAGTGGTCGATTTGACTCTTTTTGTTTGTGTATAATATCATTGGAAAACATTTTTATACAGCTGCCTATAGACATGTAAGGTGCATAAAGTACATTAGATCCATTCAGTACATTTGCGTTTGCCACTTTACTCAAAAAGCTTAGCACACCCACTTTACCCATTCATGTCTACAATGCTCTAGGTCTAGGATGACTTGGACACAAGAAGTACTCAATGTTACTACATGGGCAAATGCACCCATGTGCACGTAGCATTAATTCCCACAAGCAAGCAATCAGCTTCTCTCTTCAAAACACCAATGTGTATTTACAGCATGTAAGGAAGTAGCTGATTGGTTGCTATAGGAAAGACCCACAGGCTTTTCTTCAGGTAATTTAGAAAATTAGACTAAATCTTCTAGGTGTGACTGCTAACCTAAAAAATGTTTTCAAATAAATGTTTTGATTTTGGGCCAGATCTGCTACAAGCACATACTTTTCTTTCACTAGGGTTGGGAAGTGCTTTATTAAACTATTGTTCTCGATTAAAAACGTATGTGTTTGTTCAGTACAATATGGGTCATTGCTTTGAATGAAACATTCCCTTGACACGGCAGATACCCCAATTATATCAAGTGCATGCCAAGTATGCTTTAACCATATGCAGCTCCAGGTCTGTGCAGTATTTGAATTCCTCTCATAATCAGATATTGGACTGCATTATATTGTGTTGTGTCATAGCTTGCCAGCCATAACATGAAGCAATAAACTGTATATATGTAAATGCAGGATGCCACTTTTTTGTATCATCATAAGCTCATATCCAAGAACAAATATTAATTTTTGCAAGTTTGGTAAAGAGCTCAGCTTTTGAATCGTATTACCTTATCTGTTATTTTTCTCTGTTCTGTAGCAGTAGGTCGTTGTCTTCAAACTGTGGGAGCTCCTTCATTTCCTCTTGAGAAGACTGGTCACCTTTGCCTGCTGTCTGTAAACTGTATGACCGGTCTCCTCAGCAAGTATTTTATTTCAGGCAGGGCTGATGTCATCAACAAGGGGAGGTGCCAGGGTATAGTGCCATTGGCTGTCCCCACCTAGCTCTGCCTGTTTCTAATCCCCCCTGCTTTCTTCTAAGCTAAACTGACCATTACTGTATGTTACTCACCCTGTATGTATGTATGTATGTTGGCGGGGCCTACTCACCCTGCACATAGGGTTACCTATCACATGGAGCACACTCAACAATGCCCAAGACTAGGTGGAGACTGTGGTCTTGTAAAATATCTAACATTAAGGCAGTTCCCTGACTTAGAGATGAGCTATCACTATGTGCAGTAATAAAATGTAGCGCTACCCCATTCAGGAGCCGCTGAGTATAAGTGGGATCGGCGTGTTGCGTTACCTTGCAGTTGTCTAGGGGTGAGACTTGTGAGTTGAAATAGAGAGCGAATGTCCAGTCTTTAGTTGGGTTTTCTTTAATGCTTTATTCCAAGGCCCAACATGGGCTACATCAACATAATACAGGACAGGAAAGGTTGATGAGCAGAGAGATAGCTTGAGTATCAGGCCTTGGATATAGAAGAGAGAGAGAGAGAGCGATCCTGCTCTCAGCAGTGATGAACTCAGTTCGTCGCCACTCCAGTCAGAATGGGCAAAGTGCCCCCGGACAGACCCCTGCCACAGACCTGGCAGCCAGAACGTCACTTGCTAATGCTGGGAGGACCAGGCCTCTGCCCCACCGTACAGCTCCCAGCTTGGGATCCTTTTAGGAAAGGTTTGGGACCAAGCAGCTACTGGGATCCCTCTCTAGGTCAGGATGAAGCTCCGCATGGTGCACAACTTCGGCCAGGTAGGCCATGGCTGCGGGGTCCATGGATGCGCGCACCCTGAAGGTGGATGCCGCACCTGGAACTTGGACCCCGCAGAAAAAGAGAGAAAACGGCATAGATGTCAAGGCGGCTGCCCCAGATATAGCCTCCCCCAGCATGCCTTAGCAAGGGAACCAACTCCTCTAATTGGCTGCTGACGAAAACGAGTCCGCCAGAACCCCTCTAGCGCCAGCTGCCGCCCAGGGGTGGGAACTCACCCCTGAAGCGCAGACCGACCCACAGGACAGTTCTGGGAATGACAGCAGCCTGAATTTGACAAATTGTGAATGGGAGCTGCGTAGCTCTCCCATTCCCCACTAACTTTAGCGTAACGCCCCTACAGAAAGTAAGGGGGCGCTACAAAAACATACAGAGTTCCTCTGTGAAGTGTCTTGTCCCTTGTCACTACACACTGTAACCTGTTGTAGGTTGCATTAGGAGGGATGTGCTGAGCCTGCACCCACTCTATCAGTCCAGCGTATCTCTGTTACCTCACTTCCAGAAACAGAATGGGGTCCCACTGCTCACATAACCTGGACCTCATTCATGCTCTTGTTAACTCCTTTACGACCACACCCTGTGACCAGGTCATAGATCTCCGTATTGCGGGTTCAGTACCAGTTGCTCTTTAAAACTGACCACTAGGGAGAGAGCCAGTCATTGACCCCCTCACCAAGGAAGACCTATCTCCTTTGCCAGGTACCACACCTAACAACTGGTTGCTTTGTGTCTTGTGCTTGGTTCTTCTTAACAATTATGCTTCTGTTTACTTTCTTGCTGAGTAGACATTTTCTAGTAGTGTTACTTCATACCCCTTTGTGCTTTACAGACCCTGGTTATTTAGATATGCCAGAACCAACATGTACACTTTTAATAA
Source organism: Rana kukunoris (assembly GCA_029574335.1). Taxonomy (NCBI): domain Eukaryota; kingdom Metazoa; phylum Chordata; class Amphibia; order Anura; family Ranidae; genus Rana; species Rana kukunoris. The sequence continues at coordinate 37,232,134 of CM056055.1, forward strand.
CTTCAGACCAGGCTCAGAACAGTTAATGCAACTTTAACGAAGAGTTTCGAACATTACAGTCCAATATGAGTCCAACCCCTAACCCTTAGGCCGCGTAGGTTAAACCGATGAGAAGGGTCTGATGGACCGTTTTCATCGGACCAAACCGATCGTGTGTGGGCGCCATCGCTTAATTATCCATCGGTTAAAAAAAAGCCAATTTGTTTTAAATTTAACCGATGGATTCCTAACCGATTGTTAGTAGGCAGGATCATCGGTTAAAAATCAACGCATGATCAGAATCAAGTCGACGCATGCTTGGAAGCATTGAACTTCATTTTTTTCAGCACGTCGTTGTGTTTTACGTCACTGCGTTCCTACCTGATAGTTTTTTTAAACCAATGGTGTGTAGGCGCGACGGACCATCAGTTAGCTTCATCAGTTAACCGATGAAAACGGTCCATCAGACCGTTCTCATCGGATGGACTGATCGTGTGTACGCGGCTTTACTGTAGCTATGTAGCTGCCCAGGCCCGAGAGCCCTGGACCTTAGCCTTCCTTCTTTTTATACCACAGGCGGGTTGGCTGGGACCAAAGAACCCTGGATCAGCCTCTAACTAGGGCAGAAATAGCACAGCCTGCCTACATGCATATCATCCCAAGAGTCTGTTCCCTGCCGTGCTTCCACTAGCAAATTGACATACATTTTTTTTAACCACTTGGTTGAGGTTTTAGCCCCTGGAGTGATCTTTTTGACACTATAAATTGGCAGCTTCTTCCACAATAGTGTCAGATTCATCATCTCGCTGTTGGCCATGTAGCTTCTTTAAAAAGAAAAAAATCAGGAATAAGCATATTTAATCATCTGATTTGCTAGTCTCAAGTTGTTACAGCAATGCAGACTTACCTCTCAGGGATAGATGTGTGCTGTTATACACGTACACTTGTTTTTGTTTCTTGTCAGAGCAGATGTGTCCACTCAGTGTTAGGGCCCCTTTATCTGCTCCGTGTGTGTCCATAAGCTCAGCGGGGATCCCTCCGTAAATCCCTGCTGAGCTGTCGGCTGACAGGGCGGTCCCCGCACACTGTGCAGGGACCGCTCTTTATTTCCACCGCTCTCCCCTATGGGGGATCGGATGAACACAGACCGTATGTCCGTATTCATCCGATCCAATCCGCAGACGGAAGAAAAAATAGTATTTTCTTCCGTCCGAAAAACCGAATCTTTACGGAGGCGGACAATTACGGGTGTCAGCGGATGGTCATCCGCTGACAAAACCGTAATCACATAGGGACCAATGTATGTCCTGTTTTTATCCGCATTCGGATGGATGAAAATGCGGACATACGGTCCGTACGTGTGAAAGGGCCCTTAGGCTGTAAGGTCCTCTTGGAAGTTGATCATCTCTTGCCTGAGATTTGGTGCTAATAATGAACACTGTTTACACTTCTGGAAAATGTTACAACGATCAATTAGCAAAGCTTTTTGTTTTCTTTGATGAAATCCGGACAGTCAGGGTTATACAAGATATTTGAGTGCCTGTTTTCCGCAGTAAGCTCAGGCAGAAGATAGAATGGCATTACAACCTGACTGGGAGAAAATAAAAGTGAATCATCAAAATTAAAGTCATCTTAGAATTACTGTATTATAACAAAAAGTCAAGCATAAAGATTTACAGTAGGTTATTATAGGTGTCCATTAGGTTTTCTTGTGTTGCTTTTTCACATCTACTTGTATACACCTGCTAGGAAGTTTGTAACCACCACAGCACAAAATTCATATAACATAAAATGAAGACCACTGTTCATTTTTACTCTGATTAAATTTCAGTTTTGTTAGGTTACCTGTTGCTGTGGTGGGGCTAGTTTTCCCTCCGTTTACATATGTTCAGATATTATTCTGCCATAAATCTGCTTTCCTCTTCACTGCTCAGTACATAAGCTCTGCAGATGTTCAATATCTTCCAATTCTTGTTTTATGTCTGTTTACTTGCTGCATAAAAAATAAATATAGCCTCTTATTCCGCTTTTCTCCTCATTTATAGTTAGGCACAAATAACGTGGTTCTTCTCTATAGAACCCGAGAAGCAGAATCTACTTGATTAAATTATTACCAGACTTATGAAGACATTTTAGTAAGGCAGTTAAGCAGTTTAAAGTGGTATTTACAGAGTAAAACACATGTGGGAAGTGTTTGCTTTATATTACCCTTCTTGATTACTAGTAAAAAGTTATTTTAAACTTGCCTTGAGATGCAAAAATTGGCTCGGAAATGTGTTTGACAAATGTAAGACCCCTAGATCCAACAATGTTTTCAATTGATCTTCTTAAAGGAAAACTCTTGCCAATATACAAATTGCTTCTTTATGTGAAAAGAAACACTTCACAACATTCATGTACATAAAAAAATATGCATGATTTGACAGATATTTAAAGAACATTTACCATATTTCACAATTATTTGATTTTGTGGGATACTCATGATTTATAGGCACAGATACATAATGCAGTTTTTCTTTGTTATAGAGATTGAATATGGACTCAAGTTAGGTATACTTTATTAGTTGAGTCTGTTAGGCATGGTAAGGGCAGTCATTTCAAGGAAAACTAACATTTGATCTGAAAAGCATTGGGTGTACCAATTCGGGTTTCGGGCTATACAACCTATGTCAGCGTATTAGGTCAAGTGACCGTCGGCATCTAATGCACTACTGCACATTGGGAAATCTGTCCAATGACATTGCAGATGGCAGTAAGAACCTGACAGAATCCCTATTCTTTTGGCTGGTGATAGGCTTTAAAAAAATGTAATTGACAACTATCAGGTTACAAAATGGTAACACATTGGCATAAGACTACCTCGGTGCCTACATTCCATGCTCCCAAACTCCTGGAACTGATGCTGGAGGTGTGATTCTTCTCTTGGTAACTTGCAGCACATATTGTGGTCATGCCCCATGCTGAGACACTTTTGGGATCAGGTACACTGTATTATTCAAAACGTTATAGCCCTCTACCCAAAAACCCCAATGTTTTGCTGTTGCCTCATAATAACCTCTTCACTAACATTTTTTTAAATGTGTGCTGATTCACATGGTGACTGCTCCCTGTGCCTGGGTCTCAACACTGTGAAAACAATCTACCCATTCTACCATGAATAAATAACATTAAACTCATGGAGGAACTTACTTGCTCTTAGGCTGGCCATAGATGATACAATTTTCTTTCCTTTTGCCACGGGTGAGAGGAAAGAAATTGCTTGATTCCCCCATCAACACAGTCAGTGTTGATGTGGGAATCCCTTACGCTGTGCTATTGTACTCTGTCAGAAGGGGATGCATTCCTGGTCGGCAGAGTACAATGGTTACTGCTAGCCGCTATAACCACTGACAGTAACTGTATGTAGAAAAATATGACTTACAGGTTGTACCTAGGTTGATCGATCAATCAGCTTACCCAAGCATGATTTGAATCTTGGCTGGTCCCTGCTGAACTGGCCGAGATTAGAACCATCTCTGGCTGGCTTTAAAAGGGACTAACTTAAAATTTTACACTACACACCAATGAACATGGCATGACCAGGTGGATCTGGCTTCCACAATGCTGCAGGGATGACTTTTTGTCTAGTCACATTAACTTACAAACAGGATTGGTAAGCACACGCTGTATGATGTTCATTTATCATTGAGTATTAACTATTGGTGAAATGTTGATACTTTATATGCAAATTTGTTATATTTGCTGTTCTTCTCTAATGGCACTTATTATTATATACAGACGACTATCTTTCAGAAGAGACCAAGGTGCAAACTGAAGAAGCATATAAATGCGAAACTAGTTGGCAATAGTGTATCAAACCTCGTTTGTGCCTTGTTTGTAAATATTGTGGTCGTCTATTCACCTTGTTCTATCTGTATATATAACTTTGTTTTTATGTAAATTAAATTTTCTAATTTTGATAATCAACATACGTGTTTTGGTGTGCTTACTTATTACTAAGATTGATACCTCACATAAAGATTAAAGTTGGGAAGAAACCCTTCTTGTTCAATTCCTTTTTTATTTACACCAAAAAAAAATATTTTTTTTTTTACACTACACGGTTCTGTTGAATATATCTAATGATGAACATAAACAGTACTGGGACCTGCAATGATTGATAGTTACCTTCCTCATTCCAGTGTACCACAACATGACTTCAAGTCCTGGTCACTGCCCTCCCCATCCTCCTTCTCTGTGTCCACATCCTTTCCCCATTAATTCTCTCCCATTCCCCCTTCCTCTTCTCTAATGCCTAGTACACACGTATGGGATTCTCGATGGTAAAAAGTCTGCCGGGAATCCCAAGGAGAAAGCCGAGAACCTGCTCGGTAAGTCCCCCCCCCCCCACACACACGAGAGGTTTTCCCGACAGGAAAACTGCGATGGAGCATACACACGGCCGGTATTCTCGGCCAAAAGCTCTCATGGTAGTTTTCCAGACGGAAAAATCTGTTGTGTGTACAAGGCATTAAGACTACCCTATTCCTTTCCTCATTTCTAAAATATATTAAAAGATCTAAATGGGTAGTTATGCAATATGATTTCAGAAGAATGTTCATTATTTGGACTTCCATTACCCCTTTGCCATCAGCATAAATGTCTTCAAAGTTGCCAAAATGATGAATACCCATAGCAGTGAAATAGCTCCATAGCTGGCCATACACCTTGCAGTTTTAGAAAAATGTAAACACTTTCCATCCACTTGAAATCAAACAACTGGACAATAAATTTAAATCTTCAATGCAGTTCATTGAAAGATCAAGTTGAAAATTATATGGCAATTTTATCAGAAGCAATCCAATAATTCCTGCTGTGTTCAGTCAGGACAGTTATGGTTACATTACCTTGAAGTAGATCAAAACCACCATTCTTCTATCAAACTGCCAAGTGTGTGGTTAGCCTAACTGTGATATCATCACTACCATGTTGGCTAGCTCCTCCTACTTATCCAGATGTTCTTATTAAGATGAGACAGGTCATTTTAAGAACTCTACAAGGGTGACATTTTAGAGTTAGTTTGTACTGAGGCAGGACTTAAGAGATCATGACTATTTTATTAAATATTGAAGTTATGTTGGCTCCAACTAAAAGTAAAAAAGCTATCTGAAGGTTGGTTAATGGCTATAAGCAACTTTGCATCTCTTCCTGATTTTCTTTTTTTTTCAATAAATTAGACACGCAGTATTATCGTTTTAGTTAAACCATGCCATTTTAATTGGTTTGTCGTGAGTGTGAAGGAGATAAAACAAGAATTTACAGTTCATCTGATCTGTCTCAATGGTAAACAACTGCATGAGGAAAGTAAATAGTTTAGTACAAGCACTTAGTATGGAATGAGCGGATCTAGGATTCTGCTCTGGTAATGAGAACACTCTAGCTATAGCGAAAGGTTCCAGCAGTGGCTAGCTCTGCTACAGTTGCTTAATGTCTGTCATCATCTCCTCTCATGTATTTATTGCCAGCTGCACCCCTAGTCTGAGTGACAAGGAAATCCACATATAGGAACCTCTAATCATAAATGCAATTCTAACTGTGCATGCCCAGTGTCATACTCTGACACAGCTGGTGTAAAAGGTGTGAATGGCAGAAATATTTCACTCCTGACATTCTTCAGTACTGGTATAAGCTCAATGCTTTTTCTGAAGGTGCATCTGACAGCTGAGTAATGTTACCAACAATTAGAAATGCTCACATTTTAATTGCTATGTACTGAGACAAATGGTTTGAAATACAAAACCAAATAAACATATCAAAAAATAAAACATGATGCATTCAATAGCAATAACTAGGGTTGTCCCGATACCAGTATCGGTATCGGGACCGATACCGAGTATTTGCGGGAGTACTTGTACTCCCGCAAATACCCCCGATACCAGAATAGAATACTTCAGCCCCCCGCCGCTGCCACCGAACGCCGCCGCCGCATCGAAACCCGCCGCCGCATGTGTAAAACATTGTGCGGGAACATCACAGCATTCATTTGAATAGCTGTAGTGTTCCCGCCCATATAGACACTCCCAAGGGGATGGGTGATCATGATCTGTCCAATCCCGAGCAAGGGGGAGTGTCTATACGGGCGGGAACACTACAGCTATTCAAATGAATGCTGTGATGTTCCCCGGACGGCGGTGGCTAGGTAGGGGTGACATGGCTGCATATATGGGTGACATGGCTGCATATATGGGTGACATGGCTGCATTTGTGGGTGACATGGCTGCATTTGTGGGTGACATGGCTGCATATATGGGTGACATGGCTGCATATGTGGGTGACATGGCTGCATTTGTGGGTGACATGGCTGCATTTGTGGGTGACATGGCTGCATTTGTGGGTGACATGGCTGCATATATGGGTGACATGGCTGCATTTGTGGGTGACATGGCTGCATATATGGGTGACATGGCTGCATATATGGGTGACATGGCTGCATTTGTGGGTGACATGGCTGCATTTGTGGGTGACATGGCTGCATATATGGGTGACATGGCTGCATATATGGGGGACATGGCTGCATTTGTGGGGGACATGGCTGCATTTGTGGGGGACATGGCTGCATTTGTAGGGGACATTTAAAAAAAGTATCGGTATTCGGTATTGGCGACTACTTGAAAAAAAAGTCGGTCCTAAAAAAGTGGTATCGGAACAACCCTAGCAATAACACAACTAAGATTGGAGATGCTTTAAGCCTAAACCAGGAGTATTGAATCATAATTCACAAAGGTCCAAATCGGACGTTTGTGCAATGACTTAGATCCTTCTTATCACAGCCTCCTGCTCTTATATAACAATCCAATTCTTATAACATAGTCCTTAGTTCCCCCTGCACATCACAACCCCCCCCCCCCCTTACATCAGAACCCCACTTTACATTACAGTTCCTCCTCTAAAGTAGTGTTCTCAGCCCACCTTCACATCAACCCCTCATCCCCTTCACAGTAGTCTTCTGGACCACCCAACAGTAGTGTCCCCACCTCCTTTCACATCACCCCCACTATAGTGTCCTCCTTTGCCCCCCTTTACTCTCCTCACAGTAATGTAATTTGCCCCCTTCATCCCCTCAGACTAGTGTCCTCCTCATCCCCCTTTTACCTTCCATGGTAGTGTCCTCTGCACCCTCTTCACCCCGTCCAACAGTAATGTCATCTGCCCCCCCCTCCCGTCGCCCCTTCATCCTTCACAGTCATGTCCTAGCCCTTAACTCTCTTACCTTACAGGGGCATGCAGCAGAGCAGGGGGCAGGAAGCACAGCAGCACTGGGCAGAGCACATCCTGGAGCTAACCTTTAATATTAACAAGCTGGTAAATGGTTGCTAGGACCGTCCTGTGTCCTAGCAATGAATAACCTACTAGTTTATTTGAAAAGATCTCTGTTCAGGGCTGTTGTTCCTCCTACCCTCCACTCTGCTGTGAAAATTACAGCGGCAGAGGGTAGGTGAATTATATTTGACTCCTAAGTGGCGATCATTACGGTCCTAAATGGGACAGTAACTTGGTTCAGGACTGAACCATTTTGTGATGACTAAGGTTAACTGTAGACACCCACCTTTATACATAGTTAAAATACAGTTTTTTTCTGTCAATGGATTTGTATAATTTTCTATCCAGGTCCAATTTATGGACAGCCCTGCCAGACAGCAAATCCAGGTCTGTGACTTAACTTTTTTGTATGGTGCTTTAGCAGTACATCTGGGTCACCTCCCTGCTGTCAGCTTATGATTTGACAGTAAAGAAACAGTTGCAGCACTCTGATGAGTTATCACTCTTTTCTTTTGTACCGTGAGACTGTTGCTTGCCAGCTCATGTGAACGGATTGGCTGCTAGTGCTGCCCTATCCTGTTCCAGTCTGAGTGTTGCTGTAAAAAAGGTTACTAAAGGCTGATATAAAACATATACAAGTACTTTCACAAGTGGCACTAAAAATATGTATAAACAGTTTTAATGAACCAGAAGCTGCATTAATTGGTGTGTTGTTTAAGTCTGCCCAGGGTTTGGCTTTAATGATGCAAAATTAAACCAGCATTAATGACAATCACTCAATCAGATTTAGTAGAAATGTCTGTTCACTTATTGTTACCCTCATCAAATATTTGAAAATGATCGATTTCATTAGGCTTTACTGTAGCAAATCAGTCCTGTAGTGTTTTGTAAATTTAAAGGACGACTATGCTGAAAAGACACATAATGGGGGTTATTTACAAAAGGAAAATCCACTTGAAAGTGTGCTTGGAAGTAAAATCGCTTTAAAGAAACACTAAAGGTTTGTTTTTTATTAGATCAATTGATTGCTGTAAGCTAGAGCATTTAAATATCACTTACCTCGTTTTTCCTTTTGACCTCCAAAATACAGTAATCCTGGTTTGAAAATGCCATTTCCTGTCTCTCCTCTTCTTGCTTTCCACCAGCACCTGAGCTGTTTTACATGGTGGAAAGCAGAATGTGCTCACCCCCTCCCTATGACTACAGCCCTGCGTGAAGATGCCCTCTTATCCCTCACAGGCATGGAGGCTAAGCCTAATGGGAACTGTAGTTCCCATTAGGCCGTGATGTAGCAAGAATGAATGCGCACCGCAAACCAGGAAGTCAGTGAGAATAACGATTCAGGAGTGACGGAGGTGAATAAAACAGCTCGATTTCAACAGATATCAAACTAGTTATAATGCAAAACATTACTTTTTCTTTATCAGCTACTGTCAGACTTTAATTTAAGAGGAAAATATTTTTGTCTTTACAACCCCTTTAAATCTGAGGGGTAGATCTGAAAGGAGGGGAAGCGCTGCTGATTTTATCATTGAATCATTTGCAAGCTAAAATGCTGTTTTTTTATTTTCCTTGCATGTCCCCCTCAAGTTTACTTGTAGTGCAAAGTGGATTTGCCTTTAGTAAATAACCCCCAATATTTGTTTATTTTATATTAATCATTCATATAATTTGTTTTACCTTACATTCACACATGTGCATTTTTTGTGTTTTTTGCAGTTTGAAAAAATGCACTGCAGTCCATTTAACATGGTTTCCTATGGTACTAGTTCACATCTATGCATTTTGCGGCTGCTGCATTTTTGGAAAGGGTCAGGGACTTCTTTCCTGTGATTTGCGGCTAATAGACTGTGGTGCATTTTTTATGTGTTTTGCATTTGCATTTTGCAGTTGTTATTTTACCACTGTATATAGTCCATTTAACATGGTTTCCTATAGTACTAGTTCACATCTATGCATTTTGCGGCTGCTGCATTTTTGGGAATTGTCAGGGACTTCTTTCCTGTGATAGACTTCAAGTGGTGCATTTTTGATGTGTTTTGCATTTGCATTTTGCAGTTGTTATTTTACCACTGTATATAGCTGGTTGCTAAGCAGGGGGCAGGGAAGCCAGCCACCACATCCTTAGCAACCAATGAGTCATCAGCTGTCATCAGGGTTCCCTTAGAGCTGAATGTAAAAAAAAAATCACAAAAACAATGGCGTGGGATTCCACCCCCCCCCCCCCAGGTCCATACCAGGCCTAGTCTGGATTCGGAGGGGATCCCCACGCCAAAAAAAAATGGTTCCGAGCATGCCGCCCGGCAGGTCAGGAAAGGGAGGGGATGAGCAAGCTCCCCCTCTTCTGAACCATACCAGGCCACATACCCTCAACATGGGGGGGGGGGTGGGTGGTTTGCTCTGCACCCCCTCACTCCAAAGCACCTTGCTCCCATGTTGATAAGGTCAATGGCCTCTTCCTAACAACCCTATCCGGTGGTTGTTCGAGTCTGTAGGCAGGTATCGGAATCTGGAAGCCCCCCTTTAAGAAGGGGGCCCGCACATGCCGCCACCCCATGTGAATGGCAGTGAACAAAAATCTGTGAAATTTAATAAAAACACAAGAGCCAGTTTATGAGAATTCCTTTATTAATAGCTCTGTCTTCTCTAGCCTTCTCTTCCCGTCATCTTCTCCTTCCCGCCGTCTCTTCATCGAACTGTCACTTCCCGCTGTCTTCTCCTTCCCGTCGTCTCTTCCCACTGTCTTCTCTTTCCCGCCATCTCTTCCCACTGTCTTCTCCTCAAGCTGTCTCTTCCCACCGCCGCCACACTAAAAAAATTAATAAAGCCACTCCTTAAGATCCACACCAGACTGGTGTTGTCTTGGGGGGAAACCTCATGTACATTTTGGCAGGGTTTCCCTTTCAAGATTCTCATCACACAAGTCGCACCGCAAGTCGAATCATCTTGATCCGACTTCTGGTGCGACTTCTATTCAAATCAATGGGCTCCCATAGGGAACCATTGATTTTGAATAGAGACAGAAATGCCGGACGAGGCTTAACACAGCGTTAAGCCTCGTTAAATTGAATTTAACAACTTTTGCCGGCGTCTGACATTTTTACAGCTCTAGTGCTGGAGCCTCAGAATGCACTGGTCCTGTTTTTCTTGGAGCTTAAAAACGCTTATGCCACTTACAGCTTCTAAACGCCTTGGTGAGCATGAGGCCATAGGCCAGTGATGGCGAACCTTGGCACCCCAGATGTTTTGGAACTACATTTCCCATGATGCTCAATTACACTGCAGTGTAAGCAGTGAAAAATGTTCCTAAAAGCTGCTTTAAAAATGTCCGTGGGCATGGGGCCTTATACTTACCTGTCCAACGGTGTGTTAAAACGTTGTTCTGTTGCAAAAAAAGTATTTCAAATGCTTACTTGCAGTGTTTTTCCTTTCCATAAACAACGTTTATTGACTTGGAATGTGTTCCTGAGCTGACAGAAACTTTGAGTCAGGAATAGTCAGTTCCTTAGCACAGCCCTCTCCTTCTTTGTACATCATAACCCTCCCCTCATGTGGGAGTATCTAATTAATGTTGGCCAAGCTCCTCTTCCCCTCTCCTCACCATTCTACACAACCTATTATGTAGCAGCCAGGTAAGGAGCAGAAGAGAATAATATAATGTGTGACTTGAGTGACAGCTTTGATTCTGCAGGGGCTGTTGACATCACATCCAAGAATGCTGTGCTCAGCAGCAGTTTAGGGGCTTTTGGATATCTGCAAATGACTGCCTTTTACAGGTAAATAAGGCACCTTAAAAAGTTAAATGCACTTATAATATAATGTCAAGATTGCAGCCTGTTTCTCAGGCCCAGCTTGTACAATGTAAGCACATAGTCAGGAAACTGCAAGCAAAATTTTCAGTAACAGGAGTTATCTTCAGTAAAGGTTAATTTACACTGGGGGGGGGGGGTTGATTGGTAAAAACATGTTTCACCTTCCCTTGGCCACCCACAAAGATTCTAACATTACAGCCTGATAGGGGTGCACACATGTCAAGTTCAATTATTATTTTTTTGTATCTTGGGCTACAGGGTTGGACAGGTGGCACTACCTGTCAAACATGGCCCAAAACACTATGGCTAGGCTCACAGTTGTGGTGAGGTCCTGCAATGTAAAATAAAAAAATAAGTACAAAAAAAAAAAACATGCCTCCTGGACACCTGGCCGCTGCTGCTGTACCCCACTCTGAAAGCATTCCACCATGGATTGCTTTTCAGAGGCCAGTAAGCTTACCGCCTGACTGAAAGAGCGCTTAAGGTAACTCAGTTTGGAATGTTTGCAATGCCTTCTGGAACAGGTACAAATGTGTTATTCAAAGTAGTGGGTGACCTCATTTTTCTCTGCCACATATGGAAAAATACAGCTTGGTTACCTCCCCAACCTCTAATTGGATGTTGACTCAGTTACCTGTACCTACAGTGACAAATTTAAAGGGCAGGTCCGGCAGGGGTGGGGGGGATGTATAGAATATTTTAAGATAGAATGGTGGCCATTTCATTGCTTAATATTACAATACAAATAAAATTAACATCATATAGAGATCATGCCAGACTTTCTTGTCCGGAAAACTTTACGCAAGTTTCCTTTCCATGGCACTTTGAAAACCTTTTGTCCACACACACGCAGTGCTTACAATGGGCCACTTATTGCATCTAAGGATGTGCTGAAATCTAGTGAAGTATACATTTTTAGCTGTAATTTTTGTGGGATCAAGAACTTGGCCAGCAGTCCGCGCAGCTGCTAAGCTGTCAAAAGAGGCTTTTCTAAAATACTGATGCCAACTGACTTGTATGAATGATCAGGCAAAGTCTTTATCCCCTGCCTGAGTTGATAGATGAATGGACTCTTGTTTAGCCACCGAAGATTACATGGTGATGTACGGAATATCACTCACAAAAGGTCTCAATAAGGTAGCCTTCTGGGGTATTCGGCTTAGTTCAAAAAGAAGTACTTTGTAAGGCACAGTAAATTGTTTCACTCCTCGCCCCCACCCTTTGAGTATCACAATAAAGAGATGGCTTTAACTTGCAGAACTGAACAAAAGGAAATATTTCAAGGCAAGTCTTCTATGTGCATGTATTGTTTGTGGTACGGGCAGTGAATTTTCAATCAATTTATGGTGTTCTTATACTCTTTTCTTAGAACACAGAGATTGTTTATTCAGAATTAGATGAAAGGAGAACCCTGCCAGCTCTGGTGATCGAGAAATTAAAGGTGTATTTCATCCTAGTTACTAATAGTGGGATTCTATATTGACAACGTTAAATAAGACGTAAGTTGAACCGTGTACGCAGATTAGGAACCCACAGAAACGGATCACTATTTCAATACTGATTCTGCGATCAAGGTTCTAGTTGTATTGGAATCTGTTAGGCTCTTAGTATATGCAATACAAAAAAATTGAGGAAGTTAAAATTACGAAGAATATGATGGTGAGAATTGATAATACTTTGGATAATTTAAAGTGGTTGTAAAGTATATATATATTTGACAATCATGTTATACTTACCAGCTCTGTGTAATATATTGCACAGAGTGGCCCAGATCCTCCTCTTTTAGGGTCCCCTGCCAGTGCCCTTGGCTACTTCTCTTCTTGGTGTTCCACCATAGAAAGCTACTTCCTATGGTGGCACAACTGTGGGCTTGATTTTGTTACTTACTACTGTCTGTAGGCAGACACTATGATGCACTGATGACTACACTCTTTTTTCATAGAGGGTACATGACATTGACCATCTTCATTTACTGGGACCATCATTAGCCAAGTATTGGAAAGTGAAAAGAAATGGAAAGGTACCCCTAGGGGCTTTGATTTGCAGCAACTTTTATATTTAATAAATGTATACTTTTACATGTCATTGTATTTATTCGTATACCACTTGCTGCAACTCAAAGCCCCTAGGGGTACCTTTCCATTTCTTTTCAAGTTTTATCAGGGGTGTGCAGCACTCTATGTCCATGGGCTTTATGCCTTTTCTTTGCTAAAGTATTGGAAAGTAGTCACACAGAGATTTCATATTTTATTCCTATTTTTAAGCTTTAACCACTGGGCACTTAAACACCCTTAATAACCAGACCAATTTTCAGCTTTCGGTGCTCTCACAGTTTGAATGACAATAACTCAGTCATACAACACTATAACCAAATGACATTTTTGTCCTTTTTTTCCCACAAATAGAGCTTTCTTTTGGTGGTATTTCATCACCTCTGCGGTTTTTATTTTTTTTGCTATAAATGAAAAAAGAACACAATTTTGCAAAAAATAATAATTTTTCTTCATTTCTATTATAAAATTTTGCAAAAAAGTAATTTTTCTTCATAAATTTGGCCTAAAATGTATACTGCTACATATCTTTGGTAAAAAAAATAAAAAATGTTGGATATTATTTAGTCTGGGTGAAAGTTATAGGGTCTACAAGCTATGGTACCAATTACTGAAAATTGATCAATTTCATCACACCTAATGTACTGACAGCCTCTCTCATTTCTTGAGACCCCAACATGCCAGAAAAGTACAAATACCCCCCAAATGACCCCTTTTTGGAAAGAAGACATTCCAAGGTATTTAGAAAGAGGCCTGGTGAGTTTTTTAAAGTTGTAATTTTTTCGCACAATTCTTTGCAAAATCAAGATTTTTTTTTTTCATCAAATTTTCATATTAGCGGGTTATTTTTCACACACAGCATATGCATACCACAAATTACACCCCAAAACACATTCTGCTATTCCTCCCGAGTATGGCGATACCCCATGTGTGAGACTTTTACACAGTGCGGCCACATACAGAGGCCCAACATGCAGGGAGCACCCAGGCCAATTCTGACATTTCTCTCCTACATGTAAAAATCATCATTTATTTGCTAGAAAAATACATACAGTAGAACACCAAAACATTATATAAAGATACCTCACATGTGTGGTTTGAACACCGTTTTTATATGTGGGCGGGACTTGCGTATGCGTTCGCTTCTGCATGCGAGCTCGCGGGGACAGGGGCGATGTATGCCCAGAGTATTGCTAAGTATGCCCAGAGTATTGCGGAGTATGCCCAGAGTATTGCCAGAGTATTGCCCAGAGTATTGCGGAGTATTGCCAGAGTATTGCCCAGAGTATTGCCCAGAGTATGCCCAGAGTATTACGGAGTATGCCCAGAGTATTGCGGAGTATGCCCAGAGTATTGCCAGAGTATGCCCAGAGTATTGCCAGAGTATTGCCAGAGTATGGCCAGAGGATTGCCCGGAGTATGCCCAGAGTATTGCCAGAGTATGCCCAGAGTATTGCGGAGTATGCCCAGAGTATTGCCAGAGTATTGCCAGAGTATGGCCAGAGGATTGCCCGGAGTATGCCCAGAGTATTGCCAGAGTATGCCCAGAGTATTGCGGAGTATGCCCAGAGTATTGCCAGAGTATGCCCAGAGTATTGCGGAGTATTGCCAGAGTATTGCCCAGAGTATTGCCCAGAGTATTGCCCAGAGTATGCCCAGAGTATTGCGGAGTATGCCCAGAGTATTGCGGAGTATGCCCAGAGTATTGCCAGAGTATGCCCAGAGTATTGCCAGAGTATTGCCAGAGTATGGCCAGAGGATTGCCCGGAGTATGCCCAGAGTATTGCCAGAGTATGCCCAGAGTATTGCGGAGTATGCCCAGAGTATTGCCAGAGTATGCCCAGAGTATTGCCAGAGTATTGCCCAGAGTATTGCCCAGAGTATTGCCCAGGGTATTGCCCAGAGTATTGCCCAGAGTATGCCCAGAGTATTGCGGAGTATGCCCAGAGTATTGCGGAGTATGCCCAGAGTATTGCCAGAGTATGCCCAGAGTATGGCCAGAGGATTGCCCGGAGTATGCCCAGAGTATTGCCAGAGTATGCCCAGAGTATTGCGGAGTATGCCCAGAGTATTGCCAGAGTATTGCCAGAGTATTGCCCGGAGTATTGCCCAGAGTATGCCCAGAGTATGCCCACAGTATTGCCAGAGTATGCCTGAGTATTGCAGAGTATGCCCAGGTGACTATTGCCCAGTATTGCAGAGTATTGCAGCAGGGATGGCTGAGCAGGGAGGGAGGGATGGATGGATCTGTGACTACATTTGTCACAGATCCAGCCCGCAGCACTGCCGCTGCCATCCGCTCCCTACCCTCTCCTCTCACACTGTACCGATCGGTACAGAGAGAGGAGGGAGGAACGGTGTCAGCACATGACGCCGCTTTGTTGACAAGTGATCGCTCCGTCATTGGACGGAGCGATCACGTGGTAAACCGCCGCTATCAGCGGCGATTTACCGTGATCCGTGATGCGCCGGGTCCTCCGGACCCGGCGGTCACGGATGTTCCCGTGTGCGCGCCTCAGGAGGCGCGCGGGAGCGCGATTCTGAGAGGCCGTTAATTAACGGCCACTTAGAATCAAGCAATCGCCCTGTAGCCGTACTTTCGGCATAGGGCGGTTGCAAAGTGGTTAATAATTGTACTTGTAGCACCCTGGTGTTTAGGCAGGTTTGTTAACAAATGGTGAAGAAGTAGGAAAGCTTCGGCGAGTTCCATGCCAGGGACCCAGTGGGTTAGCGGGGGTGACGCTTGAGGAGTATAAGGTGGGTTAGCTGTGGAAGAGCTCAGAAGATCCAGTGACGACTAGGATCTGGAAGTCTAGTGAGAGACTGGGAGCTTAGTGATTGAAGACCTACAGTGGGATACTGTGACATAAGAGACAAACTATTCTGTGTTACAACGTTATGTATAACTACCTTTAGTGACTGTTACAAGTTCAGTTGCCATAGGAGACAGTGGTCCTACAGGTGTGGCATCCAGCTGGAGGCCTTTCCCTGTATAGCTGTCTACCTATAGTGTCTGGGAGTCTGCCAATTACCATTGCATCTACCTAAGGGTGTCCTGGCCCTAACCCTCTCTTCCACAGTTCTTGTTAATAAATCTCTTGCTGGCATTCAAAAAGTGACTAGCGCCCATCATTTCATCTTGCATTACACCCACCATGCCTGTTAACCCACTCTACAAGGAAGGATGCCAGCTCTCCCTAACTCTTGTGGTCACCATGAGGCCTCTAGGGGTCAGGGCCATCGCTACATACTTTATATGGTTACATGGATCATAGCCGTCTTTACCGCAGGGCAAAACAGGGCAGCTGCCCAGGGCCCTGTCACTGTTAGGGGCCCAAAGCAGAGCCGCCCATTAAGCCCGCAAATCGGTGCTGAAAATCTTCAAACAGACAGACAGTGTCTGTCACTGTCATCAGCAGCGCGCCGCTCGCAGCCAGTGTCAGTGCTGCATTTTTTTTTAAGATCGAGGAGCTGGAGCGGGCCAGGCCTCGGGTGGGCGAGGCCTTGAGTTCCACTGACGCTCTGGCCCTGCCCCTTGCTATGCGTACAGCGTGCGTAGTGTTGAGTAACCAGTGTACCTGATCGGAGGAGCGGGGGAGGAGGAGTGAGAGATCAGAGTGAGACGGTGGAGTGGAGTGCAGCTGCCTGGTGGTTCCTGCTTGTTATGCTTAGTCAAGTAAATTTACTAGACTAGCACTAGCAGTGTGTGTCAGACTGTCACTGTGGATAGTGGAGAATTGATCGGAGGCTGGAGCTGAACTTGCCAAGACAGGACAAGGTAAGGTCTTCTTTCTCCTCCCCTGGCTCCCACTCCCTATCCCCATGCCATGCCATGTGTAAATTAGAAGAACTTTTTAAAACACTGACCAGGGCCCCCCCAAATTGCATTGGGGGGGCCCAAAAAAAATGTTTGCCCAGGGCCCAAACCATATTAAAGACGGCCCTGACATGGATTGTCATAATTGTACCCTATTAAACACCTGCACTCTGTGACCAAAACATTTGCCAGCTGCTGTAAGTAACGCCTACTGTGTTAAAATTAGGGAGGTGACCAAACATCAAAATATAATAAACACACAAAATAAATTGAGTTATGCCAAATCAAGTGTCCTTTAAAGTGCACAATTAATGTTAGTGCCCATTAAATTGCAAACCATGTTACAAATCAGCTCCACTCTACCAAGGCTGGTAAGAGACCAGAGTAATCAGGAGAACAAGCCAAGCTCACACTTGGTACATTAAAGCTGGTTTGTAACACAATAATGTGCGTGTAAATGTGAGTGCAATAGCTAATGGTTTTTATGGATGTATAAATGAGTTGCTTTAATAAAGGATCTTTACACAATTGAAGCCTTTTTTCCTGTGTTTTTTTTTTAAATCTCTGATGGTATTGTTAGTAAGAATTGGTGTTATCTGGGATATTTAACCCCTTGGGAAGAAGTGCATGTAGACCTACTCCATTGTATGGGTCAACTTTGTCTGGTGAGTCCTCGAGTGTAGGGGTGACTCACTGTGACAGAACCCACTGTCACTGTATGTCTTGGAAAGGATTGTGGGCGTGCCTCCTACCGACAGACTATGGCCCGGAAAGATACTGGAGACCTGAAGCTGGCATTATTGTGATGTAATGTAATGTTACAGCCCTACACCCCCCCCCCCTCTTGTTGCTGGACACATAGACAATGGAGAGTGGACTGCAGACGTCTCTCCGCAGGGGGTGTGTATTGAGAAGCCAGGCTGCCTGCTTACCATAATCTCATTAGGTATCTCTACACTGTTTCAATGTCCAAATGTTCTGTTGCCATTTATTGTTCCTTGTCCCCCTCCCCTCATAGACAAGGCAAAGGGGAGTGTCCCTAACTGTGTGTAAAACTGTATAGTTTGGATTTTAATAAACAGTTAAGCTCTGGTTGTGTAACCCTCAACATGTGTGGATTGTCTCGTGATTGAGGGGTTAAGGGCTGGTTATGGCGAATCGCCAGGCTGCGGGTGCGTTTGGAGGACAGGAGACACAGGTCTGGCGGATGTGCCCACCTGGGGTGTCTGAGATCCGTCACAGTGGTGGCAGCGGTGGGATGTCTCCTGCAGTCCAGGACATCCAAACCACCACCAGGATTCAAGATCTGGGCAGCTGCCGGGGAGCGATACGGGGACCAGCCAGCATGAGAGCGGAGTTCGGGAGGAGGCTGCAAGGCATGCGGAAGAAACATCGGGGACCAGTGACAGAGCGCACCATGCTCGGCTGGGAGGATGTGATGCGCCGGCAACTCTGGCATGAGGCGCTAAGCTACGAGCGGCGCCAGCAGGGGAAGATCCTTCCCTCCTCCTCAGAGATGTACTGGACGCAGTACTGTGCGCGAGAGGTGTTCCTGAGGGAACGACCGCGAGATGATTGGAAGACGGAGCTCAGAAGATTGGTCCAGGAGGAGATGAAGCTAGACGCCAGCTACAGAGCCCTCCGGTGGTTCGCGGCTCAACTTTGGCCAAGTACAGCAGATGGCAGCCCAACAGAAGGCGTTGGCTATGGCGGCGTGGGGCTGCTCCATCAAAAAATGTACGGAGACCCAGACTTTGGGAGCGATGAGGAGTGGCGGCGGGAAAACATCTTGGACTTCCGAGATGAGGTGCTGGACCTCCCTGAAGAGGCATGTGACCTGGAGGAATTGGAGTTCCTGGTTGAGCAGGAATTTGAGCTCGAAATTGCATACAAGCGGCTGTTTGATGGTGATCAGCAGCAAGTCCAGAGTATCTCATCTGGGGCCCCAGCAGAAGCGCTGGCTACAGGGCAGAGTGCCCCTGGCATCTGTCCAGCATCAGAAAAAGAGTTGGCTCCGGAGAGTCTGAGAGATGATCTGCGTGAGCTGTTTCCCCAACAGCCGATATCTCCACCTGGAGTAGAGGAAGCAATTCTCCCTCCCCAGCAATTGGACACTACCCCAATGTTCATCCCCCCAGCAGAAGCGTTGGCTATGGAGCAGAGTGCCACTATAATCTGCCTAGCATCAGAAAAAGAGTTGGATCCGGAGAGTCTGAGAGATGACCTGCGTGCGCTGTTTCCCCAACTGCAAATATTCCCACCGGGAGTAGAGGAAGCAATTCTCCCTCCCAGCAATTGGACACTACCCCAGTGGTTCTCCCCCCAGCAAAAGCGTTGGCTATGGAGCAGAGTTCTGATGGTCCCTGCCCAGCCCTCAGTATGTTTTTGGAGGGTTTGGGAGACAGCCCCTGTCAGAAGTCACCCCAGTGGCTGGTCACAGAACCAGCAGGGGAGAAAACCCTTCCCCCTCTCCAGCAGCTGTACCCAACTTTTTCATATGTCCCCCCGGCAGAAGCGCTGGCTACAGGACAGAGCGCTGATGGTCTCTACCCAGCATCAGAACAAGAGATGAAGAACCCAGGAGATAGTCCCTGCAAGATACCTTCTCAGCGGCTGGTAACTACACCAGGAGAAAAGCAAGTACCTTTGCCTCCCCAAATGCATAGCCCTACCAGCCTACGTTCCCTACCAGCTGAAGCGCTGGAAGCAGGGCAGAGGATTATTCAGCTTCCCCCAATATCTGCAACCCCGCCCCGGATCAGAGGAGTGCAGACAGCTGTTCCCACTCTGCAGCGGCTGTTTTTATTCTCGGGAGACCGTATGTGCGGTTTTGCTCCCCAGCGCCAGAGTCGTACTTTTACTTTTCCTGTTTGCCTGGGGTGGAAGTTTGTGACTAACACAGGTCCAGACCAGTTGAGGGTCAGGAACCTGGTTAGTCTGTTTTTAAAAGGGGAGAAATGTGACAGAACCCACTGTCACTGTATGTCTTGGAAAGGATTGTGGGCGTGCCTCCTACCGACAGACTATGGCCCGGAAAGATACTGGAGACCTGAAGCTGGCATTATTGTGATGTAATGTAATGTTACAGCCCTACACCCCCCACCCCCCCCCCTCTTGTTGCTGGACACATAGACAATAGAGAGTGGACTGCAGACGTCTCTCCGCAGGGGGTGTGTATTGAGAAGCCAGGCTGCCTGCTTACCATAATCTCATTAGGTATCTCTACACTGTTTCAATGTCCAAATGTTCTGTTGCCATTTATTGTTCCTTGTCCCCCTCCCCTCATAGACAAGGCAAAGGGGAGTGTCCCTAACTGTGTGTAAAACTGTATAGTTTGGATTTTAATAAACAGTTAAGCTCTGGTTGTGTAACCCTCAACATGTGTGGATTGTCTCGTGATTGAGGGGTTAAGGGCTGGTTATGGCGAATCGCCAGGCTGCGGGTGCGTTTGGAGGACAGGAGACACATGTCTGGCGGATGTGCCCACCTGGGGTGTCTGAGATCCGTCACACTCACCATGTTGGAGTGGCGCACGGGAGCATTTTATAATTGGAAAGACGAGATTTTGCACAATTTCCACTGAGCACTTTGAGCAGCACTGATTATATCACAAGCAAGAGGATAATTGACAGTTGCACTATTGATGGACACTACTAATGTTGCAATTTAATGGACATTCACATTAACGTTGCATTTTAAAGGACACTTGATTTGGCATAACACATTTTTTTCTGTTTGTCTGTTTATTATATTTTTCATTAATTTGATATTTGGAGAGCTGTATTTAGAAGCAAAACAATAGATTGTCATACACTTTAAAATAATGTATGTTACAGGTATTCTGTTGGCGTTGTATCCACAACAGAGCATATCCAAGATAAAAAAACAGGCTGGGACACCAAGGACATGTGCCTTGGGTCACCAGCAACCTTTCCCCCCCCAATGTTCAGCTATTAACACCTACACAGGTCAATTGAATGAATGAATGAATGAGTAACTTGTATAGTGCTATAAACACACATAATATTCAATTTGATAACATTTATTCAAAAAATACTTTGGATGATGTTTGACACTATAGCAAACCAGAGGATCATTCTACAGAAAACTGAGAAATATCGGAATTCAAGAGACTTATGTAGAAACACAATCGGAGTGTAGTAGTATACTGGTAGTTTGTTATGCATTAACAGCAAATTGGGTATCTGAAAAATAGAAAATGTAAACAAAGTATATTCCTCAAAAGTATTACCCTTCACAAGGAGAGAGAACAACAATGACCAGTCTTTATTATAGGAAACTCATGCACAGAGGCAAAGTTCAAGATTTGTTTCATGTTGGATTACTGCACATATCAGTAAGAAATACACAAAGCACACCATGGTTCCACTAAGAATAAATATCCCTCTTGTTTTAGACAGTATGGGCCAGATTCAGGTAGATGAGAGCATCTTTGCTCTGGAGTAACGCTTCTCATTTACGTTACTCTGCCAAAATTTTAGGAGCAAGTGCTGTTATTCATGAAGCACTTGCTCCTAAAGTTGCGGCAGCGCATCGCAAATGAGCCGGCGGAATTCAAATTGGGCGGGTACGGGGCGTGTAATATTTAAACTATGCGCGATCCCGCGGCGAACGTACTGCGCATGCGTCGAGTGTCAATGCATCCCAGTGCGCATGCTCCAAATTCTGTCAGTGAACGTCAATGACGTCACATCCCCATTCATGAACGTTTTACGCAAGCGACGTGATTATTATTTTTTCCGACGCGATGACGACGCCTATACTTAACATAGGATACTCCACTAGGGGGCTGCTTTATCTTTACGTCGCTTATCGCTTCCGGAAACGTCGTAAAGTCACTGCGTCGCGCCCGAAAAAGATTGTGAATTTCCGACTCCCGCTGATTAACATATTTTTTCAGCGTTAGTCAGCGGGAACGCCCCCGGCGCCATTTTTAAGTTGAAGTAACAATGCGATGGCGAAATTCAATTGCGCCGATCGCATCGGAACTCCAACCCGGCGTTTCTTGTTTTCTGGTTACAGAAAACAAAAACGCCGGCTAAAAGTGACAGTTAGGCTGGCGGATCAATGGATACTCCAGCCTAACTCTACCTGAATCTGGCCCTATTTGTTTAGCCCAAAGTTTGACTTTAAAAGCTAAAGCATAATTTTAACCACACCTGTATTTTTGACCATGCCTTCCATTCAGTTATTAAACAAGCAGGGTGCCCCGGGCCTGTAGAGGCACTCTGATAATGCGCACCCTTGACAATAACCATTACTTATATTGTGTGAACACTTCAAATACCAAATGGATTTGTGCTACCATCCACCCAGATCTTTTGGATTTAGATGTAAGCATGGGTGATGAATAGAATTTGTAAAATGTCACCATGACACAAACGCATACGGGCTTTTGGGTTCATGGAACAATGGCACTAACACTTGGATATCTAACCATAGTGACATATTAGGTTGCAAGAACAAAGGCATGCAGAAAGTCTGGCTAGAAGTATAAAGGAAAGTGGCAGTACTTTACTGTAAAGTTCATACTTACTACAAATTATTTTGGGGGTTTTAATCATTCCATACATCAGTGTTTGTCTAGACATAAAAATCGTAATACCTAAGTGCAATTTTGCAACTTTGACATATGTAAGTAAAACCCTACACATCATTACAACTACTTTGTGCATTCAGG
The DNA here is from genome assembly GCA_029574335.1 of Rana kukunoris. NCBI lineage: Eukaryota > Metazoa > Chordata > Amphibia > Anura > Ranidae > Rana > Rana kukunoris. The sequence goes on from CM056055.1 coordinate 37,254,793, forward strand.
TGGATTATACAGCATTTTTTTCAAGACAAATTGGGCTTTCATTTGATAGTAAATGGTTATGGCTATCTTCTGATTTTTATTTTTATTATCAAATGAAAACTGTCCCAAAATAGTAAAAAAAAAAAAAAAAATTAAATTTAGCTGTATATTTCTAGTTACTTCCATAACCTACCACCAAAGAACAACCCAAAATAATTATCCTGCTCCCGACGATTGCAGTGATACCACATATGTGTATATTTTATGTTCTTTGTGTCTGTAGTATAGCTCAGAAACAATAGTGCGCATTCTGTATTTTGTTTTGTCCTACCTAAAACACCCTGAGGCCTCGTACACACGACCGATCGTCGTAAAAGAAACGTCCTCGAGTTCCTTGTTAGGCTTGTCGAGAATCTTGTCAAGCTTTCCTTGCATACACACTGTCAAGACAAAATCTTGTTGTTCTCAAACGCGGTGACGTACAACACGTACGATGGCACTATAAAGGGGAAGTTCGATTCCACTGGCGCCACCCTTGGGGCTGCTTTTGCTAATCTCATGTTACTGCGTGTTAAGTAAAAGTCTGGTGAGAGACGTTTCACGCTTTTCAGTCTGTTACAGCGTGACGAATGTCCATTACGAACGCTACTTTTACCGAAGGTGCTCTCCCGTCTCATACTTTATTCTGAGCATGCCCGGGTTTCTAAGCATACACTCAAACGTGTTTCTTGTCTTAAGCCAGCCCGACAAGAAACACGACGAGGAAATTGAGACTCCCGACGAGAAAAAAGAGAGCATGTTTTCTTTTTTTCTCGTTGAGATCCACGACAGTTTTCTCGATAAAAAACATACACACAACCATTTTTCTCGGCAAAAAGTACTCTGCCAGCATTTTTATTGATGGGTTTAGGAAAGTAATTGTGTGTACGAGGCCTGACACTAACTGGCACTGATGCTAATTAATTTGTTTTAAATAAATTCCTGCCCAAAATATACTGACCCTGACCTTGACCTTTAACTGTTACTTGACCCAAACACTAACCCTGCCACTGACTTGAATCAAACCTGGATCTAGGTATTTTTTATTTTTTCTTTATTTTCAATTTATTATTTATTTAGTTATTTTACACAGACCATTTGCAATGATATACTGTATCATTCCTCTGCTTTCACAGAGAGAGTGAAACACAGAGGCATGCTTCACAGTGACTGACTGATCACTGTGGTAGCCAATCATAGGCTACCACGACGATCAGGTGGCCCAGAATCGAGGCTTTTGGGTCTCAGTCATGAGTAAGAGGCCTGAGGCTTTTGGTGAGACCCCCATCTATGTGCTAGACATGCTATGTGCAGCAACCCCCCAGCACAAAGGGAAATACACATATATGCGGCCCCATGGAAAAAAGGGGGCTGCATATACTGTATGGGTTACGTTGGCATCAAAGGGTTATTGTAAATAGGCAGACCTACTGTATTGATCTTTCTACTAAGGCCCTTGTTCAGGCGTTTATTGTTGTTCAGGCATTTATACTTTGCAAAATTGCTCTCCTGCATTGTTAGTTAATGACATGCACCCTGACGAAGATTGCCGCTATGCATGCCAACACATATTGCAAAAGCTAATAGTGTACCATTGTCATTATCAGGGAGCCAGCCCAGAACAATAATGTGCAGCTGATACCAGAGCAAGTTCAAGTAAACATTAAGTGGACGTATGAGGATGGAGGAGATCAGCAATGCTAAGATACAAAAAAGGATTAAAAAAGTGAAAAGTGCATTTTATGGAATACAAAATGACAATAGTTTATAATACACAGTTTAGATTTACTTTAAAGCCAACCTTGCAGTAAAATGTAAGGTCCACTTATTAGATTAGAGCAGGGTTTCTCAACTAGGGTTCCTCCAGAGGTTGCTAGGGGTTCCTTGAGCAATGAGCAATTTCTGCCTTTTGGATAAGTTCCCACTGACACATTGATCTTTTTAGCTATCTGTAAAGCCCATACACAAGTCAGACAGACTTTTTCCATAGGTAATTCCGACCGTGTGTATGCCCCAATGGACTTTTTTCCAAGGAATTTCGTCTGAGTTTAGAGAGAGAACATGTTCAATTTTACTCAGATGGAATTCCGTCGGAATTCCGATGTAAGTTTGGCCGGGCAAAAGCCTGATCATGTGTACGGGGCATAACTCTTGCAAATGACCACAAGTGTAAGCAGTGGTGGCTGGTGCTTAATATTTGGGGGGGGGGGGAAACAGCCTGCCCCACTAACTTGCACATCATGAGTGAGGGAGGCAGTCTTCCTCCATAGGTTGCGTGGGGTTCCTTGATAAATTTCTGCCTCTTAGATAAGTTCCCACTGACACCATTGATCTTTTTAGCTATCTGTATAGGGTTCCTCCAAATGATCACAAGTGTAAGCAGTGGCAGCTGGTTCCTAATATTTGCAGGGGGGGCACAAACAAGCCTGCCCCACTAACTTGCACATAACGAGTGAGGGGGGCAGCCTTCCTTCAGAGGTTGCTTGAGGTTCCTTGAGCAATGAACAATTTCTGTCTCTTAGATAAGTCCCCACTGACCCCATTGATCTTTTTTAGATATATGTATAGGGGGTAATTCTTCCAAATGACCACAAGTGTAAGCAGTGGTGGCTGGTGCTTAATGTTTTTTTTAGGGGGGGGGGCAAACAAACCTGCCCCCCTCACAATGCACCAAGCCCACCCTTTTTTGAAGCCAATTAGAGTCCTAGGCTGTAATCATGTGCTTGAAAAACAAACAAAAAAACATTGAAAGCCATGCGTTCGGCACCCTGCATGTAAATGACGGTTCCAGGCGCATTGATTAGGGGGGTGGCGCCCCTAATGGAGCAGCCCCTAATGAAGCCCCTAATGTATCATGAGTTGTAGATACACTAACTTTTAGCAGGGGTTCCCTGACACCTGAAAGTTTTTTCAAGGGTTCCTCTCTGTTAAAAAAAAGTTGAGAGAGGATGGATTAAAACCTCCTAGCTCTATATTGGTAGTTAAAATTGAACCTGTGCAAAAAAAAAGTTAGATATACTTACCTTACCTTTGTCTTCAGCCCATGGCACCTAGGTGAAAATGATGCCACTCTCCTGGCAGGACCAATGAGGGTTCCCAATCTAAAAGTAGATGATTTTACACTGTACCAGAGTGTCTTACAAGATTTGTGGTACTCATGGATCCCAAGGAATCTTGACTAAAGTATAATTATTTTTGATGAAATAAATCTTGTTTTTAACATAAAAGTGAGACTGTGGGCTAGTGCCTGAGCATGTTTAAAACAACTTAATAGTAAAATCTGCCTATTGAAGATCTTGTCCACAGCTGGATGTTCAGTGTAAATAATTACCAGTGTTATTCTATAATGTGTGACTGAGAATTTAAAGGCATTGTTAGGGGTTATAGTGATGTGAAACATAAAAATAGCAAATACCAACATTTCCTTTGATCTTCACTACATCCAAACACGTAAAAAATTAACAGAGATTGATAAAGCATGCCCTACCAGTTAGATCTTTGTTTTACAATACTTTTTATGACTAGATACCGAAATGTCTCTGTATATAGTTCATTAAGTTAAATACTTTTAATCTTTCCTGACATTCCAAACAGTAAACATTCCACACCAGTGCAAAGGATTTATGCCCGCTGTACATGTTTTAGCCATGTGAACATTTTTATGGTTTCTCTGCAAACACAGTAAGTTTTATCAAGCGATTACTGATACCTGCATGGATTTGGCCAACTGCAGCTAGACCAGAGAGATGCTGTTAGAAAACACAGCCGTAAATGCACTTCCCATGGTCAATGCAGACTGCCACGCCAAAAAAATCAAAACCTTTTTATCACTACAATCCTCCCCATGCAATCTTTATTAAAGACATATATATATATATATATATATATATATATATATATATATATATATATATATATATATATTTACTTATTTTCTGTTCCAGCTTGCCCCTGCCTCTATTCTTGCCTAGGTGAGAATGGTGTCTCCTCTGCTTCTGAAACCTGCCAGGAGGCATCAGCTTTAACAGAGTGACTGGGGGACTGACCGGATGGCATGTCATCTGGGGGCCAGTTGTTGGACCCAGGAGGAGCCATCCAGCTTCTGATAATTTCTAAAAAGAAAACGATGCCATGAGACCCAGTGTGCAGCAGCAGAATTGTAGATCACAACAGAACAATGCTGGATAAGCTGGGCATGTGAATTTGTCCTTTAGGTAAGGGAGAAGTTAAAAAATACACATAGAGGGTTTAGTTCCTCTAAAAGCAGTAGTGAAGTACGCTTTGCAACTTTTACTAAAGCCCTGTACACACAATCGGTTTGTCTGATGAAAACGGACCGATGGACCGTTTTTATAGGACAAACCGATCATGTGTGGGCCTCATTGGTTTGTTTTCCATCGGTGAAAAAAAATAGAACATGTTTTAAAACATTACTGTGCAGGAGTGTGGGCTAGAGCAAGATGGCGGCGACGAAACGTCACTTCCATCGGGTGTACAAAGATGGCCGCCGCTCGGGAGCTAGTTTCGAAGCTGGGGACTTTCTTATGGTCGCACCCAAAAATCGCGGGTCATCCAGCCTGAAGATCGCGGGGGGGTGAATCGAGATCACGATCTTTTCGCGATTAATCCTGCAGCTCTACCCCACACTCACATTCACTTATGCAAATTTCATTGCTGCCACTACATAAACACCATTTGTCATTGAGGACCACCAACTATTGGGGAAGATTTAGAAAGGATCCTGTGTGACATGATAAAGACATCTGAAAAAGGTAAAAAAACAAAACAAAGAAAAAGTGCTCCTGTAGGTGGGGGGCTCCAAGCGCCAAGCAAGCTCAAAGTTTAACTTTAAAGTATATATAAAACTAGTCTTTAAACTCGCATTTGCGTTTTAAAATGTTTGATTTACCACATCATGATTAAACACATTCTAACTTGCTTTTCCAGTGAATATATGTCTTTAAACTCTGCTTTTACTCCCGAGCCATTGCAGGTATTCCACATTTTCGAATGTGTAATAACCTGCTCCTTCTGCTGCATACTCTGCATTTCCTCACACTAGCTAAAACCGGACATATGAGCTGACTAAAGGACATAAAAAGTGTGGTGGGGAGACAAGTATTCAACATACTGGAAGACCGTGGACTAGTATGTGTTATCTGTATGGCTATGGCAACAACTGTCCAAAATTAGGGAACCTCTCAAGAGACCCCAGACAAAATAACTAATGTTTAATAAGTATGATCTTACCACCTAAGACCCAAGAGCCAGTATCTGATCTAATGTACTGGCAACATTTCAAAATTGAATAATCAGTTTTGTAAGATGTACAAAACTTGCATTCTTTCAAGGTGACTTATGCAGGTATTGTTTTTATTCACTTGACATGAGTGGAAGTGTGTTTTAGTTGTATATTTGCAGGTTTCATTCATTTTAAAGCGGATGTCTGCTGAAAAAAAAAATATTAAGCCCTGGTTCACACTGGGCTGCGGGAGTGAAGCCGTGCGAGTTCAGCTGAACTCGCACGATTTCACTCCCGCTGGCAGTCCTGACTTCGGCTGCGATTTAAGGGACATCTGTGCAGGCTTCTGCACAGATGTCAATGTAAATCGCAGGCTGAAATCCCAAAAAGCAGTACAGAGACTACTTTTTGAAATCGGTGCAATGCCGCAGATGCAGCATCGTGCCGATTAGGACAGTGCCATTGCTGGCAATTTGCGGCAAAATCCGCCGTTTTGACATGCAATTTGACATGCCAAATCGCATGTCAAAATGCACCAGTGTGAACCAGGGCTAAAAGCCAGCAGCTACAAATACTGCAGCTGCTGACTTTTAATATTAGGACACTTACCTGTCCTGGAGTCCAGAGCCGTCCGCAGCAGAGGGCGAACGATCGCTCGTCACTCTGCTGCCCCCCCCTGCCATCCTCGGTGAGGGAACCAGGAAGTGAAGCACTCCGGCAGCGCATAAGCGAGTCACCCTACGCCTGCCGATTGGCTCCCCTGTGTTCTGGGAGCCGAGTGTTCCCAGAACACAATGGGGGGGGGGGGGTGACATCATGCCCGCAGTTTACCCGTGACTGTGTGTCCAGAAGTGGGTGCAAATACCTGTCTTTAGACAGGTATCTGCACCCCCCTCCCCCTGAAAGGTGTCAAATGTGACACTGGAGGAGGGGAGGGTTCCGATCAGCCAGAGTTCCACTTTAGGGTGGAGCTCCGCTTTAAGTGTGTAGTGTTCACGACTGTGCTAAGTCAACAAATGACCTGTTTTGGGTTTTTTGAATGCAGCCGATCCTATTGACATCTAGGAAGAAGGTAAAGCATGTCACAGGCATCTTTTTTTTTTTTTATGCAAATACATGCATTTGAGTTTAAATTCATGGGACAATTTTAATAAACAAAGTCAGCCATTCTAACAGCAAAGGACACACAGCAGACAATTGTATTGTTCTGTATTCTGTGAACAGATAAGATGAAATCAGAATAAATGCTGTGGGTTGCTACACATCACAACTCATTACATTTTTTTATTTCATTTCTTAAATAAGCTAAACAAAATATTGGAGGGGTATGGGAACAAACTGGAAGGACAATGAACAAAGTCAAACAACATCATTCAAAATAGTTTGTTTTAATATGGCATCTCTGTTAGGTCTACTTTAGATATAAATTATGAGTTATGTGTAATTTGGGTGGTGGGCGTCTTTCCATGAAGAATCATTGCAAAGGTATGTCATTTCTGAAAGCCCACATTTTACAATTCTTATTTTCTCTGAGAATAAGAAGTACATTCCAGATCCTTTTATAGGGAATCTGTGTTTCATTACCGTCCTGTTCTCTGTCTTTTCCTGCAACATATTGCACAGTAGGGAATTAAAGACTTTCTGCCAGTGGAGCATTTTACGGAGACTTAGAATTTGATGTTAGAGGAGATCTGTGCGGCCCACCTACTTGAGGACGAACTCATCCATCTTCAATAGAAAAAAAAGACATTACCCCCAAATAAAACATAAATTTACTACATTTTTAATATTTTATGAAAGCATACTTGACCTTGTATAAGTTTCTGAAAGGAGGACCGACTGTCACCATAGGCACTATTTGTTCCGTTTTTGGAGGAAAATGTTTGTTTTTTTTACATCCAAATTTCTCTTACTACAGGGTCCCATAAGTAATACAGTTATTATATTATATATTTTTTAGGTTTACACTTTACAGATTTACAAACTGAGGTTTTAAATCATTGATTTTATTATACAGCGGGTAAGGGTAAGTATTGAACACGTCACCATTTTTCTAGGTAAATATATTTTTAAAGGTGCTATTAACATTACATTTTCACCACATGTTGGTAACAACTCATGCAATCTGTTCATACAAAGAAACCAAAACAAATAAGTTCAGAAATTAAGTTATGTGTAATAAAATGACACATAACATGACACAGGGAAAAAAGACACATAAAATGACACAGGGAAAAAGTATTGAATATGCTAACTAATATGTATTTAATACTTTGTACAAAATCCTTTGTTGGTAATGATAGCTTCAAGATACCTCCTGTATGGAGAAACCAGCATGCATTGCTCAGGTGTAAATTTGGCCCATTCTTCCACACAGTCTTCAAATCTGGAAGGTTCCGTGGGCCTCTCCTATGAACTCTGATCTTTAGTTCTTTCCATGGATTTTCTGTTGAATTCAAGTCAGGTGATTTGAAATCAATTGAGAGTTTCCTTGGAATTGTGTTTGGGATCATTGTCTTTCTGAAATGTCATGCCTGATTTTATCTTCATCATCCTGGTAGATGGCAGCAGATTTTAATCAAGAGTGAATATTTTCATTCATCCTTCCTTGAAGTTTGCCAGTACTGTATGCTAGAAAATAGCCCCACACCATGATGTTTCCACCTCCAAATGTGCAGTGCCATTTGACCTCCAAACATGGTGTGTATTATGGCATCAAAAGAGTTCAATGTTGGCGTCCTCTTCTGACCAGACTATATTCTCCCAGTGTTTCACAGACTTGTCTAAATGTTGTTAAGAAAACTTTAAATAAGCTTCAACATGCTTTTTCTTCAGCAATGGAGTCTTGTGTGGTGAGCGTGCATAAAGGCCATGGCGGTTGAGTGTATTACTTATTGTTTTCTTTGAAACAATTGTACCTGCTAATTCCAGGTCTTTTTGAAGCCTTTAAAAATTGGTCATTGGCTTGTGAGGAGCACCTGACCCATGGCCAGTTTATAGTGAAATGATGTTCTTTCCACTTCCAGATTATGGCCACAACTGTGCTCACTGGAACTTTCAGAAGATTAGAAATTATTCTGTAACCAATGCCATCAGTGTGGTTTGCAACAATAAGGTTGCAGAAGTCTCGAGAGAGAGCTCTGCTTTTACCCATCATGAGATGTTTCTTGTGTGACACCTTGGTAATGAGACATCTTTTTAAAGGCCCTCAGTTGAGACTGAGCCAGCTGATATTAATTTGCAATGACAGGGACAGGGACAATTACTAATACATTTCAGCTGATGTCTTGGCTTTCCATGCCTTTTTGCACCTCCGTGTGTTCAATACTTTTTCACTGTGTCATTCCATTTTATTACACATAACTTAATTTCTGATGCTGGGTCCACCCACTGAGTCATTTACCTGTGTGCATGCAATTAGATCTCCTACTATTTAGGCCTATTTGTGATGACATAGTGGGAAGAGAGTTACTAAAACTGGTGCAGCTGTGCATAGAACCTTCTAGGTTTTTATTGGCAAAGCCTAATTTAATAAGCTAAAGTCAGAAGCTGATTGGTTACTATGCACCAGTAAGTTTAGTAAATCTCCTCCAGTATGTGTGGGCTATTCACAACAAAACAGAAAGTCAGCTGCTTGAAAAGATGGTTATATTTACTAAGATACAAAAACACAAAATATGCAGTAGTCCACAAGTGATTGATTAATTGAAAAAAATCTTAAATATAATATAAAGAGTATATACATATGAAAACATTACATTCCTTTTAAAAGTATTTTTTTTTTTTTTAATAATAAATTATTTGCCCAGCAGGTTTTAAAATAAAAAACAACTCTGTCTTCAGTACTCATATCCTCTCCAGTGTTTTCCCTTGCTGCTTCGAGGATGTGTAAATCCCCTACTGGTTTGACCCAGCATCATATAACAGACTTATTGGACATGTCTCAGGTGATGCGCTATCACACCAGCCTGGGCTCATAATACTTCCGAACAGAATTATGCAATTACATGAGAGAGAGAGAGAGAGAGAGAGAGAGAGAGAGAGAGAGAGAGAGAGACAAACGCCAACCAACTGAGTTGTGAAAGGTAAACAAAGACCAATCATGCACACATACAACAATGGATTCTGTCCCCCTCCCCTCACAAATCCCCATCTAAGCAGAGTCACTCAAAAATCGAATGGGTATTCATTTTTTATACTTCGTCCTTCTTAGGGATGTCAAGCATGACCATACAGATCTGGTTCCATCATGATCTCCATATTTGTTATTTTTTCATAAAGACTTTATTAAAGGTTTTCACGCAGAATTACAGTAAATGATTTCACAAATGTCACTGCATGTAAGTCAATACATACACATAGAGAACAAAACAAAGTACACAGTTACAACTCCACCATAAGCCTATATAGTTATTAAGATCAGAGGGAGTTATCCTGCTCCTGAAACACGTGAGTAGCTATTCTCAATAATATTCTACCAATGTGAATTTATTGTAGAGAATTACCATGAAATGCCTAGTATATAGGTAAATAGGAGCACCATTGATTAGGTCACTTGATATATCTGGAAGGGTGTGGGAGCAAAAACCAGTCAACACATTTTGTCTCGAATCCCAAAACTGCTATGCTCTCCAGGGTAGGAGGAGAAGGGGGGAAAAAGGGGGGGGGAATCCAAAAGATACAGAAAAGAGAGGGGGTGGGACCACCACCAACTACCCCCTCCATCCATATCATGTAATTACTTATCTTGTGGCAAGGGAATGTGATAACGAAGTTCAGTTGCAACTGAATCCCCTTCTCGCAGGACATCTCACTTGCTATGTTGTATTCCATGCTGATAATCTCCAAATTTAATTTTTTTTAGAGGTGAATGCGCTGGCTTTGTATGATTTGGACTTTGGTTGAGCACCATTAACTGTAGCTTAAAGAGGAACTTCACTCTCTCAAGAACATTGACTCTTTTTAATCATTATACATTTGTTCAGTTTCTACTTGGTTTCTAGACCTAAGCAAAGGATGTTATAAATCCCAGGAGTCTTCAGGAGGGGAGAAAGGGAGAAGGTGTTTTCTGTATGACTGTATGCCTGTGCTAGGGGCAGATGCATGCCAGGAAGTAAATGCTACATGAAGCATCTGCCCTTACTCAAGATGGCCATGACATAAAATGAGGGTGTTTTTCAAAGAGATTTCTCAGCAAAATAAAGCTTGGAGACATGGATGGATAGGTGAGTTTGCATTGAAAAATTAAAATGAATTGCAATCACATTTTTAGGTTTTGGTACTCAGATGCAGTGCAGTTCTGTAAAGCAGGTGGTAGGAAAACACATGCAACATGGACTTGGCATAAGAACTAATAAAAAACAAGTTGTTTATACGGTATAATAAGAAAGGCATATTTACCCTTCTCAAGTGTATCCCAAAAAAAAAGTTTTCACTGGAGTTCATCCTAAAAATACAAAACTTGTTTTACTCTACAGCTTTTGTTTCTCTTAAGGCCTCATACACACTAGACGTTATAAAAACGCCAGTAGCGTTAACTGTAGAAAGCTGTAGCTGTAGAATGAGTTTTTCAGCATTTTTGCAGTATCGTTTTACAGCGTTTTTTAGCTGTAGCAGTTTTTTACTTTTTTTTTAGCACAACTATGCTCCCACAAAATATTTTGGCAAAAAAATGCTGATAAACGCTGAAAATCTGTGTTTTTCTGCAAATGTCAGCGTTTTTAACTCCCCTGGTGGTATTCCTGAGTCTGGCTCGGGGTAATGCCGCGTACACACGGTCGTTTTTTGCGATGAAAAAAAACGACGTTTTTAAAACGTCATTTAAATTGATCGTGTGTGGGCAAAACGTCGCTTTTTGTCTTAAAAAAAAACGACCCAAAAAAAATTCCAACATGCTTGAATTTTTTGTGTCGTTTTTCAAAACGTCGTTTTTTGTTTCACAAAAAGTCACCGTGTGTAGCAAAAACGTCTTTTAAAACGACGTTTTTCAACCCGCGCATGCCCAGAAGCTAGTTATGAAGCGAGCTTCAATGGAAAAGAGTGGTGAACGTAACCTCGCTTTTTGTGAAAAAAACAATGGTGTGTATGCAACATCGTCTTTGAAAGTGACGCTTCAAAAATGTCGTTTTTTACTTCACAGAAAACTTCGTTTTTTTTTCATCACAAAAAACGACCGTGTGTACGCGGCAAAAGATTTCATTACCAAAAGCGGTATCCCTGAGCCAGACTCGGGATCTCCTCGCAGCAGCCACAGACAAAGTTACTTACCTTGTCCCTGGATCCTGCGATGCCTCCCTGCTGTGTGAGCAAACGGCGTCCTCGCTCGATTCACACAGTGTCCCTGTGTGCCGCCGATCTCCAGAACGGCACCAAATTCAAAAAAGTAAATAAACACATTACATACAGTAGACTGTAATCTTATAGATTACAGTACTGTATGTAAAAAAAAACACACCCCCTTTGTCCCTAGTGGTCTGCCCTGTGTCCTGCATGTACTTTTATATTATAAAAACTGTTCTTTCTGCCTGCCTGTAGATTGTCCATAGCAACCAAAAGTGTCCCTTTATGTCAAAAGTGGTTTTAGAGCAGCTAGAAAACAGCAATAATAAATTATGATCACTTGCAGAATTGAGCGATAGCGATTTGTGGGGAAATCCGTCATAAAAAAAAAAGTAATGACAGCGACAATTCTGCAACTGAGCAACTGAGCAAAATTCTGTGTTTTTGATTTGATCACATTATTGAATAATTTTTATTATAATTATATTATTATTTGTTATAATTATTTATAGTTATTTATTATATTATGATTTATGATTTTGTTTTTCAAACTTAATAATACCCGGGAGGCCTACTAGACTCTTGTTCAGACAGATTAAAAGTGAGTTATTCCTAAGAATTACAGGCCCACAATGTAAAATGCCAAATTTCCTTGCAAAATAATGGTACCGCTTTCAGCACCTAAAATCTGAAATAATCATACCGCCAGGGAGGTTAAGCCATTATCAGAGTTATAGCGTTTTTACAGCTGAAAAACTCCTCTTAAAACCCACTAGTTCAGGGTTTTTTTTCCAGTTAGAAAATGCCCCTGATAAAAAAGGCTGTGTGGACACATAGGATAACATGCTGGGGAGTTTACTGGCTGCAGAAAAAAATGTCTGAAGCCAAAAACAGCAGCTGTAAAAACGTCCAATGTGCATGAGGCCTTATCAGTCAAGGACATGCATTGTAATAAACATATCTATAATGCATGGAAGCCATCCATCTATAATAGAAAACACCTACAAACATACTTTTCTGTGGCCGCCTCTAACTTGCTTTTGATTCAGATGTTCATGCACCCAAGCTGTTGCTGTTGGAGGCATGGTGGCCTCATAAAGAATCTGTGATTTTGCTTTTCATAGAAAGGAATGTTGTTTTCCCAACTATGCTTTGGGGATATTTTCTGTGGCCACTTTAGCTGCAAGTAGTTTTAGCATAGAGCTCTGTTTTAAATATTACTAGTGGTTTTCGAAAAGTTAAATAAGACTCTCTTGTAAATGGTTTTATGAGGGAAAGCCGTTTCTGCAGCCAGGCCGTTAGCAGGTTGTGTGTGACATCACCCACACTACTGAATGAAGCTAAACTGGACTAAAAACTCAGTCATATAGAGTGGAAACATTTGGATGTCTCATTGATGGAAATGACGCTAGTTTCAGACATGCCTCTATTCCTTCCTATTGCCAGATAATTAATCCCTCATAGACTCTATATACCAGTGCAATGCAAAGGCGGACAAGTTATGTTTAACCACTTAAGACCCGGACCAATATGCAGGTAAAGGATCAGGCCCCTTTTTGCGATTCGGCACTGCGTCGCTATAACTGACAATTGCGCGGTCGTGCGACGTGGCTCCCAATCAAAATTGGCGTCCTTTTTTTCCCCATAAATAGAGCTTTCTTTTGGTGGTATTTGATCACCTCTGCAGTTTTTATTTTTTGCGCTATAAACAAAATAGAGTAACAATTTTGAAAATCTATATTTTTTACTTTTTGCTATAATAAATATCCCCCAAAAATATATAAAAAAACATTTTTTTTCCTCAGTTTTATGCCGATACGTATTCTTCTACCTATTTTTTGTAAATAAGCATTTATTGATTGGTTTGCGCAAAATGTAATAGCGTTTACAAAATAGGAGATAGTTTTATTGCATTTTTAATAATATTTTATTTTTTTACTACTAATGGCGGTGATCAGCGTTTTTTCTCATGACTACGACATTATGGCGGACACATCAGACAATTTTTAAACATTTTTGGGACCAGCAAAAAGTGCTATAAAAATGCATTGTTTACTGTGAAAATGATAACTGCAGTTTGGGAGTTAATCACTAGGGGGCGCTGAAGGGGTTAAGTGTGACCTCATATGTGTTTCTAACTGTAGGGGGGTGGGGCTGGACATGTGACATCATTGATTGCATTAAGGTGAGAAAATGGAGATCAAGAAGTTGTAAATAAAAAAAAAATGCTGAAATTACTGTTTACAGGGTATAGAGACATAATAGTTAACTGATTCCTTTTAAAAATAGATAAAAATCAATCATATAATGTTCCTGCAGTTTCTAGTTTCGTTTTTGCATGTTGTTTCCTGCCTGTGCTGTACAGAGCCAATACAGGGCAGTGATGGTTTGGAAAACGAAACTGATTGGTGCTGAGAGGTTTTAGACACACAGTAATCACACCTCCTTGATTAGTGACCACAGATAGAAAGCTCCCAGTACTGTGGTTATCAGGAAACAGACAACCAGGAAGTGTGGAGATCAGAGAATAATTACAGCAACTTGAGAGCAAAAACAAACAATGAGGACATGAAAACAGCACAGCATTAAGGTAAAGGAAGCTATTAAGATAAAAAAAAAATCCTTTACAAACTCTTTAAGCACAAAAGCCAATTTGTGCTAGATTGGTCAATTTAAGTGCTTTCTATTTGTCTGTTTTGAGCCCCCCTCTTTATTTTCAGAGGTTTTAAGCACCAGATTTGCTGTCAAACTTAACATGGTCTCTCACCTCACATGTTCCAGACACTCTGTAATGCAATGCAGAAAGAACAGCGATCACATTAATAGAGGAATAAAAGGTATCTAAATCACATTTTTAATACTTTGTAACCATGGATCTGTAAATGATATACTTTGACAGGTCTGTGTATGTATCTTTGAGACAGTGGCTTCACAACCAGTTTAACTAGTCGTTGAAGTCTCTTACCTCTCTCTGTGTTCATCCTTTCTTTTTGCCCATTGAGCTCTGAGCACTATCAAATGGTGCAGGTCAGCCCATACCTAGGAGCCTTATTTTTTTTAAAAGGTGGTTTCCAGACTGTGACCCGGGGGCCAGATTTGTCCCTTTTCTTGCCTTTATCTGGCCCTTGGGGCACTCTTCCACCAACTGACACCAATGATGGAGCACCATTGCCTCTACTGACACAATCAATGGTGCACTATTCTTTGGCACTGATGCCAGAGCATTTTCTACTCCTACTGGCTACAGTCCGGCCCCCCTAAAGCATGATGGAGAGTAAACTGGGTGTTTGCTTACAAAGTTTGGGGACCCCTGTTTAAAACAATGAATCAAGGGCTTTGATGGAGGAATAAGGGTGCAAATGAGCCCGTTTTTTTGGTATACCTTGCCTGGGGAGCAGAGGAGTGCTAAGTGACAATGGGGTTGATTTACTAAAATGAAAGCGTGCAAAATCTGGTGCAGCTGTGCATGGTAGCTAATTAGCTTCTAACTTCAACTTGATTAGTTAGGCTTTGCAACATAAAATGGGAGCTGATTGGTTTCAATGCAGAATTGCACCAGATTTTGCACTCTCCAGTTTTAGTAAATCAACCAGTGTCTCTATAACAGTGTGACAATGGACAAAGTGTCAGTGTTGCTTTAAAAACACATGAAGATGACCCAAGGGGCACAAACAAGATTAAAAATGCATGCATCATTTAAGCACCAATGTGTGTATACAGAGCAGGCTGTGGAGAAGGCTATACTCTCTTGCTTGACTTGGCAATGGCCTGTAGGGGACTGGAGCCAAACACAGAGGAAGGGAGATCTCAATATTAGAATGACTTAGATATGTCAGCTTTAGATGAACTCTATGGGATGTAGTGGAAACTAGAAAGAAGATAAAACTGTGAATCCTCTTAGCATAAAAAGCCAAAAAAGGTTCAATGTATAATATTAAATATTTTTAGTAAAGATGTACATTTCATTAATGCTTTTGGCACCCTGTATGAGCGAGGCCCATTTTTTTCTAATCTCTTGTCATTTTTATTAATGTGAGAGCAGAAATAATAAGTGAACTAGGTGAGGATGTCACCGTTTTATGATGATTAATGCTTCTGCTAGTAGAGTTTCTCCCCAGACTGTCGGCTCACATGTGTATTTCTTATGTAAACACGCATATGGAAGATATAATATATATGTCAAACAAAACAAAGCTAGTTATAAAGTAGAAGTAACCTTTAAATCTCAGCAGGAGTCAACATATAAACATGCTAAATCAGTGTACAGGGGCTTAATAAACAAAACATATGTCATTGCCCCCTATAGCAGAAGAACTATGCAAAAGTGAAGCGTTTAATGCAATTTATCTATATATCAATGTGTTTCAGCGCCAAAATCATGTACACAGTTCTGTATAATATGGATGTATACAGGCCCTGGGTCATAGTGGGATAAATGGGTCATGGGAAACATTTGACTCACCCATGTGATCTTTCCTGGAGCTTCACTTATCTCTAAATACATTTTCACCTAAATTGGAACACCAGATAAGGGTTTTATTCCAGTTTTTGGGTGGAGTTTGGAATGGTTATAACCTTGGTTGGGTCTATTACTGTCTATGTCGTTGGTGGGGAGATTTACTTCCTGCTCTTGAGGGGAAATCTCAGGAGGAACACAGCATTAAAAACATGATTATGGTTGAAATGTTCCCAATTGAATCAGCCCAGAAGATACTCTAGAGATGGTACAGAACCCCATACACACTGGCAAAATTTGCAAATAACTCATCTAACTTGTGCTGGAGGGGCTGTGGTCAGGTGGGCAATTTAGCCCACATGCTCTGGTTTTGTGTGTCCGTGCGTAGCTTCTGGGCTGCGATATCTCGATTAATTTCTGACGTTACAGGCATTCTTAACAAGCTAAAAGTTGAACAGGCCCTTTTGAGTGTAGATATGGAGATATATACGATTTTTTGCCGTACTGTAGTGATGCATATTCTTTATGCAGCTAGATTAACAATTGCTCGGAAATGAAAATCTTCCCTTGCCCCAACATTGAAGGAGGTCATAAAATTGGTTGATGAGTCCTATGCATACGAAAAAATGTTGGCCTGTAAGGATGATAATTTAGCTATGTTTTTGAAATGCTGGAGAATTTGGGAATCCTGTGGTAACTCGTTGTCTAGGTGCTCTCAATGAGTCTACTTACAGTTTGTTTAGTGATTTGTGTGATTGAGATTAATAGAATTACTAAGTATTAGGAGTCTGTACTAGTTATTTTGTCTTAGGCCGCGTGTACACGATCAAACTTGTCTGCTGAAACTGGTCTGCGGATCAGTTTCAGCAGACAAGTTTGATCGTGTGTCCGCAGACCAGTTTCAGCGGACATATCCGACCGTGTCTACAAGCTAGCAGACAGGTTTTTCCAGCAGACAAGTTTTAAAGCATGCTTTAAAACTTGTCTGCTGGAAACCCGTCCATCCGACATGTCCGCTGGTTAGTACGCCTAACCAGCGGACAAAAATTTCCCGCATGCGTCGCCGCTTTCTCAGCCCGAGGGGATTTTCGTCCGATGGTGTGTACACGACATCGGACCAAAATCCGATGAGACATGTCCGCTGGAAACGGTCCGTCGGACATGTTTGAGCGGACATGTCTCATCGTCTGTACACGGCCATAGGAGTATAACATCTCTGTGAGAGGTTATGGAAGTCTAAAGGATGACTAATTGCTGTATGGTTTTGTTTATTGTGCTTTTATGCGGTTAATTCAAGTTCGACCAACTATGGACAACATAGTGAACTTGTTATATTTACTGTTGTTTTTAGTTTATCATTTTTCTTACTTGTAAAATTGCTATTGGGAGATCTGTTATCAGTCGTGTTTGTCCTTACTCTTAAACCCAATAAAACCAAATCTTTAAAAAAAAAAGAAATGTTCCTAATTCATTTTTTGTCTGCACCGGTGAGATATATGATAAATCTATCCTGGTTATGATGTCATATGCAGAATAACTACAACAACAATCAGGCAGCATAATAGACGAAAGTATGTAACATATCATCAGCACACCATATTCTTCATCTATTGTGTCATCTTTATTGAAGCATAGTGAAAGTCACAAGAAACCCCCGGCTGGATCTACACAACATGTACACAGGCAGGCAGCCAATCACTGAAGAGGAGCGGCGGGAACAGCCGAGCCATCTCATCCAATGATCGGGCCGGGGGTGATGTTTGGACATCAGATGTGTCAGGAGAGAGTTACAACCGTCTGACTTTAAAAAGTCAGTGGCGGATACTGCAGCTGGCAACTACAGCACCTTCTTGACAATTCCAGGGGAGGGGGGGCAATTGCTCCCCCCTTGCCTCTACCTCCGGACACCCATGGCTATTATCCATTTTTTCTGTATTAGTAATTGTGAGCTTTACAAGCATGGACCAAACTGGAGTGACATCATGGTTTACATGCGCTGATATAAACATCCAAAAGCATGGAGTAAGATTGGTACTGGAAGCTATGTTAAACAGTAACATTTCTGAACACCAGTCAACAGATATGCTATGAAGCATATCAAATATGAATCTTTTTGTTAATGAGTACTGTTTTTAGACCGATCATTTCATCTGCAGCAGAGAGAACATAGGTGTCCTTTCCTACTAGAATGGCTCTGTGCAAGGATGTCTAAATCCCAGAACTGGATGGATAGAAATAAAAAATCATTTGGCAGGTAAACCGCTCGCATATATGTGTATTTAGTGGTTAGCCTGAAGTTAAGCTATAAAGGTAACATGTCAAGAATTCTTGACACAGCTTCCTGGCACAGCTGAGACTCTCATCGAGTTTTGGAGGCAGACATTGCTCAGCTTCCAGAACTATGACTTTTTGCAGAACAAAAATGTCACATGTAATGCTGGAGAGGTGTTGTCTGCCTCAGAATTAGGACCACCATTTCTATGAGTTGGTCTGTTAGATGACTTTTCCGGTGGTTATATTGGCTCAGCACTGGTTTACCCCAAACAACGGCACTCCAGGAGCAGAACAACACATCTTTTCCTCCTCTAAAACCATATTATGTAAGAATTACTAGGCTTCAGTTTGTATCTTCAGGCCTATGAAAATAGGATTAACATCAGATACCTGGAAGCATGTTCCCCTTGTCGATGTTCTTTCAAACAGCACATTAACACATCACTGAGCATGTAGCTGGTAATGCTAATCATATTCATAATATTACTAGATCACATGTAGCCTGTAGGCAGTAGACATTTTTGGACTGTGTTAGCTAACGCAGGAACTCATTATTCCTGAACAGGGCATTTTTTATTCCAAATATTGTTTTAATGCAGCGGCATATAAAAGTAAGAATGATTGTCTAGGCGAGTATTTCCAGCTGGCTGGGAGCCAAGCACCTGCAATATACTTGTAAATAACGGGATAGACATTGCGTGATATATCACAGTGGGTATTTGTGTAGGCCTGCAAGGTCAGCCTGATATTGTAGCAAGGCAGATATACCCTCCATCTCTGGTCAGCTCTAATTAGAGCAAATTAAAACAGTAAGGGAACATTTAAACTAAGGGTCTTATACAAAAAATCGGCCAAACCCATTTTCTAAAAACGAACATTCGGCCGTGAGTGTATCATGTAATGACCGATAAATCATTCAGAGGACATGAATAAAAATACATTTTTTTTTTTACATATACCTAGTACAGACAGTTCGGACGGAAAACACATTAACCTTTCAGTTTTTCGTTCGGCAGTTTTCCAAACTCGCCGTTTGTTTTTTTTTCCACAAAAACTTCACAAACGATTAACAATTTGTGCTCATTAACTTGCCGAAAAACGAACAAAGTGTCTACATGATCGTTTTTCAGACGATTTTTCGTATAGTGTATGGCCCACATTATTTTCCTATTTTCTGGCCTGTTACAGTACAGTGCGGCTTACCAGTCCTTAGATGTGATGGCTGTATTCATTTTATTTTCAGTCTTTATTCTTTTTTCAACATTCAATATTAAAAAAAATACGGAGCACTCTCTAGGAAGATTTTTCTGTCAATGATTTTTCTGAGCAATGGTCCAGTAAGGATGCTGATGGCAATCCTGGCAGAATGGTCACCCCCTCGAATGGCTTGAAACTGCAAACAATATCTAAAATGATGACAAAACATATAAAATATGAAAACCATATGAAAAGTGTTTGAGATAAATATAACATTAGCAACAGGATTACTGCTTGGAAAATATATGGTTGTTAATTGCAATCTGAGTCATGGCCAAAAAGGTTAAGTACCCCAGCTGTATGTGATGGCAAGTTATCTTGAGCGCCTTTACCGGCAGCCAAACACTGCCAGCCAGTACCTGCTTGTTACACTCCAATTCCCAAAAAGCAGACACCTCGTCTCCTGGCATTGTCCATCTTATCTGTATGATAAATATGTATTTGTTCTGATTCAGACATTGCAAACCAGACACTTTCTATGATAATAAAATACTTGCCATAGCCTTAAGCCTTCCTGTCATATGAGTTATAGTGCAATTAAACACACATCTGCATGTAACAAATTTATTAATACCAATACAATATTCTTTCAAGTGCTTAGTAAATATTTGGGAAATACAACACCAAGCGTTCCTAAGGCTTCGCATCTTCAGGAATTGTACTTGATATTAAAGCATGTTCTAAAAATGTTCTGGAGTTCCCTTGTGTGCGAGGGCTTGTATTTTCGCACAATGCCTTAATTTCCCCACAGAGGCTGTTAGGTTTGCTGTTAAGTTAAAGTCACTAGTATAACATAATTGCATTTTACAACAATGGCAGAAATTGGGATATAAAAAAAAATAAAACCAATAAATTGCATAGCAGAGGATTTAAATTAGATATTTTTTGGAAACAAAGAAAATATTTGTTGTTAGGGCTTGACTTGTGCATTTATAAAAATTTTAACGTGTACCTTTGGGCTTTTGATATGTAGTAATCTGGCAGCTGTATAGTATTACAATCTGTGCTCTTCTTTTATTTCTATCATCAAACCTGCCAAGGGGGTGACGTTTCTTAGTCTCAATGTTACAAATAATTTCTGGTATTGAATATATATAATGTTCAGCTTAATTATTATTCAGAGTGAAGTAGTTTGGAGCAGGGGTGTCAAACTCAATTTCATTGTTCATGATTGCCCTCAAAAGGGCCGGTTGTATCTGTAATGCCGCATACACACGATCATTTTTCGGATCGTAAAAAACGTAATTTTTCATGGTTTTAGAAGTTGTTTTCAACTTGATCATTAAAACGGGCTTGCCTACACGCGATCATTTTTCGAATCGTAAAAAAATACGTTTTTCATGGTTTTAGAAGTTTTTTTCAACTTGATCATTAAAACGGCCTTGCCTACACACGATCGTGAAAAAAAAATGCTCTAGCAAAGCGCGGTGACGTACGACACGTACGATGACACTATAAAGGGGAAGTTCTATTTGGATGACGCCACCCTTTGGGCTGCTTTAGCTGATTTTGTGTTAGTAAAAGACTATTCACGCTTTTCTGTCTGTTACAGCGTGATGAATGTGCTTACTCCATTACGAACGCTAGTTTTACCAGAACGAGCGCTTCCGTCTCATAACTTGCTTCTGAGCATGCGTGGATTTTTCACTTCGTCAAAGCCCCACACGACCATTTTTTACAACCCGAAAAACAGAGCATGTTCGAAAGAATAAATCAAATTTAACTGGGACCCCAAAGGTAACCCAGAAATAATTTGGAAAAAAGGGGGGGAGTGGGCGGCTGGACTATAGCAGTACTAGGTACAAGAAGATACAAGGGAACATGAACTGAGGTAAAAAATTACATTTGTTTATTATAATGAACAAGTAGGACACACGTTATTAGATTATAAAAAACGAACAAACAAAAACAATATTAAAAATGTGACACAGTGCATGCCAAACCAGGTCACCGAGGTGTTAAATCAACCCTGGGCGAGGGGAAACGGTGAGGAGGGTGTGGTCATGCCCGTTGAATCTCAATCTCGACTAGTTTCGCAACATTAGTTGCTTCATCAGGAGAGGTAGTCTAAAAACATAATACAATAATTACAATCACAAAATCCATACATATAGGTAAATATGCATGATAGTGTACCACAAAATTGCTATACAAGTATTGGTTTTATACAGCATAAACATTATAAAATAATGTATTGTAATTATTGTAATTATTGTATTATGTTTTTAGACTACCTCTCCTGATGAAGCAACTAATGTTGCGAAACTAGTCGAGATTGAGATTCAACGGGCATGACCACACCCTCCTCACCGTTTCCCCTCGCCCAGGGTTGATTTAACACCTCGGTGACCTGGTTTGGCATGCACTGTGTCACATTTTTAATATTGTTTTTGTTTGTTCGTTTTTTATAATCTAATAACGTGTGTCCTACTTGTTCATTATAATAAACAAATGTAATTTTTTACCTCAGTTCATGTTCCCTTGTATCTTCTTGTACCTAGTACCGCTATAGTCCAGCCGCCCACTCCCCCCCTTTTTTCCAAATTATTTCTGGGTTACCTTTGGGGTCCCAGTTATATTTGATTTATTCTATTGACATTCAGGATGATGGTACTTTTATGCTTGTTTGCTTTTGTGTTTACCTCAAGAGGCTTCAATTTAATCCGCATGTTCGAAAGAAAAAATGTTTTTCAGAACAGGAAAAATGCTCTAAAGCCCACACACTATCGTTCTTAATGACATAAGATTAGATGTCCAGAGCATCGCCTCCCCTTTACATTAGATATCAAGAGCCACTCCACCATCAAAAGTGGAGTCCCCCACTCTCCCTCTCACAGTGTACCCCCTTTCCTTATGCTGCTGCTGGGAAGAAGCTGGGTGCATTGCTTGAAAGCAGAAAGTAAGGGTCTGGAGTAGGAGCAGAGGAGGGCTGGAGCTCTCCTGCAGCTGCAGGAGAGGTGCGAGGGCCACATGAAATGGCCTGGAGGGCCAGATTTGTCCGGTGGGCCTTGTGTTTGACACATATGGTTTGGAGTATGTAAGTGGAAGTCTATCTGGAGTTTTTGTATTTGGATGTAGCGCCCCACACCATTCACACTCTTTTGCCTCGTCCATGTGGAAGAAACTCAACACATATTGCTTTTTTGATGGCTTGCTAAAAGATACACATTCTATAAATGTTTGTTAGAGTATTTATGTTGTGTCATGTTTTAGATATTGGTTTACTGGAAGAATAATGTACAGTAAAACCTTGGTTTGAGAGTGGCTTGCAAGACAAGCAAAATTTCTTACTAAATTTTGACTTGATATACAAGATTTGTCTTGATATAAGAGTAGCGTCATGTCACAACTGAGTATAAAAGAGAAAAGCGTCTCTAAGGCCGCGTACACACGATCGAATTTATGTGCTGGAAACGGTCTGACGGACCGTTTCAGCAGACAAATTCGATCGTGTGTACGGGCGGACAGACAGGTTTTTCCAGCAGACAAATTTTAAAGCATGGATGTGACGCATGCGTGGAAGTTTTTTACTTCCTGGTGCGGTGATGTGGCGGCAACACCGCCACGTCACGTCGCTGTCTGCTGGCGGGGATTTTGGTTTGATCGTGTGTACACGATCAAACCAAAATAGCCCAGCAGACAAATCTGATCAAATCGGTCTGTCAGACCGATTTGATCGGATTTATTTAGTGGCGTGTACGGGGCCTAAGTGTAGCAATGTGGTTACATTTAATGAAGGTACAACATTTAGCAACTCACATGGTTGATGATTAACCTCCCTGGCGGTATGATTATTTCAGATTTTTGGTGCTGAAAGTGGTACAATTATTTTGCAAGGAAATTTGGAGTTTTACATTGTAGGCCTGTAATTCTTAGGAATACCTCACTTAAATCTGTCCGAACAAGAGTCTAGTAGACATCTTGGGTATGATAAAGTTTGAAAAACAAAATCATAAATTATAATATAATAAATAACTATAAATAATTATAACAAATAATAATGTAATTATAATAAAAATTATTCAATAATATAATCAAATCAAAAACACTGAAATTTGCTTAGTTGCAGAATTGTCGCTGTCATTACTTTTATTGTTTGATGACGAATTTCCTCACAAACCGCTATCGCTCAATTCTGCAAGTGATTCTAATATATTATCGCTGTTTTCTAGCTGCTCTACAACCACTTTTGATGTAAAAGGTCACTTTTTGGTTGCTATGGACAATATCCAGTTTCCATGCAGAAAGAACAGTTTTTATTATATAAAAGTGCATGTAGGACAGGCCACTAGGGACAAAGGGGGTGTGTGTTTTTTTTCAT
This sequence comes from Rana kukunoris, assembly GCA_029574335.1. NCBI lineage: Eukaryota > Metazoa > Chordata > Amphibia > Anura > Ranidae > Rana > Rana kukunoris. The sequence continues at coordinate 37,278,640 of CM056055.1, forward strand.
ACAGTACTGTAATCTTTAAGATTATAGTATACTGTATGTATTGTGTGTATTTACTTTTTTTGATTTTGCGCCGACCTCCACCCCGTGCGCCATAACGTCGCAGGGAATGGAGCTCGGCGGCACACAGGCACTGTGTGACTCGAGCGAGGCCTCTATAGAAGCGCATTGCGGGCGGTATTGACGCAGTTTCCCATTATTTTCAATGGGAAGGAGCGGTGAAGGAGTGGTATACACGCTGCTCCTCTCACCGCTCCAAAGATGCTGCTGACAGGAGATTTTTTTATCTCCCGCCACCGCATCGCCTCAGTGTGAAAGCCCTCGGGCTTTCACATTGAGGATGCAGTGAAGGAGTTTTTCAGGCGGTATAGGAGCGCTATTTTTAACGCTGTACCACCTGAAAAACTGCTCAATGTGAAAGGGGCCTTAATCTGAAGACAAAAATCTGCAGAAAATCTAATAGTGTGTATGTGTTTTGATTCCTAACGTTTAACTTATTGAACATGCGATTCGTGAGCTACTGGCATGGTAGTTTTTTAGCCAGAGTTTCCCAAGACCTCAAGGGTTCCTTGAGGGTAAAAAAGTTAAGAATGACTGGTCTAAAGTATTCACCTCAATATACTTGGCACACCATGCGCCACTATGCACTCAGCAAAGAAAAACATAACATTCTTATTCCCAACTCAAAGCTCCCAATAGCAGACCAGCAGGCTATCAGTTGTCAAGTTGCAGGCAGATCAGCTGATCCTGAGCAACAGTCTTTGTGACTTGAATCCTCATCCACTTTCTGCACATCCCATCTGTACACGTCGTAATGCTGCCCTTGTTCACAATAAACTGTCATGTGAGAAGGCGTGGGTGAGGCTGCCTATCAAACTCACTTCCTGAGTTTTCAATTTTTAAAATAACTATGGGATAGCATTCTGGAACTTTTTTGCAGGTAAAAAAATTAGCATTTTTTTCCCCCAATGCCGCGTACACACGTCCGTTTTTCGGGTTGTAAAAAATTACGTATTTTTTTTAATGTCATTAAAAACGACTGTGTGTGGGCTCCAGAGAATTTTTCACGATTTAAAAAATGGCCATTAAAAATTTAGAACATGCTCTAATTTTTCACAACGTTATTAACGTTTTTGTTTTTAACGTCGTAAAAAATGGTCATGTGAGGGCTTTAACGACGTGAAAAAAACATGCATGCTCAGAAGCAAGTTATGATACGGGAGTGCTTGTTCTGGTTAAACTAGCATTCGTAATGGAGTAAGCACATTCATCACGTTGTAACAGACTGAAAAGCCCAAATCGTGTTTTACTAACACGAAATCAGCAAAAGCAGCCCAAAGGGTGGTGCCATCCGAATGGAACTTCCCGTTTATAGTGCTGTCGTACGCGTTGTACGTCACCGCGCTTTGCTAGAGCATTTCTTTTTCACGATCGTTTGTAGTCAAGGCCGTTTTAACGATCGGGTTGAAAAAAACTTTGTTTTTTCTAGACCATTAAAAATGTCATTTTTTTACAACCCGAAAAACAGTCGTGTTTACGTGGCATAAGAGTCTGCAGAGCATTACACCCATGATAAGCAGATCTTAGATACAATGTCTGGCTCCTGCAGGCACATGGTACACATGTCCTATATGGGTAGACAGTTTCTGAAGAGCAGAAGGAATGAATGAACTGTTAAGCCTTCGTACACACAATCAGATTTCCAAAGCCGTGGAATTTTGTCCGAAGGGTGTTTGGCCGTGAACTTGTTCTGCATACAAACAGCAAAACTTTGTCGGCTAAAAAACAGGAACTACATGGTTTTTCTGCTCTTTAGCGCCCCCCTTTGGGAAACTTCTGCTAATGTTGTCTTATGGTTAGCATTGCTTTTCAGCATGCGTGTTTGTACACACAATAGGATAATCCGACATCACACATTCGTTGTCGGAAAATTTTAAAGCAAGCTATCCCACATTTGTTGTTGGTAATTCCGACAACAATTGTCCGATGGAGCATAAAAATGGTCTGATTATCCGACAAAACCCTGCCATCACACAATTATCGTTGTAAAATCCGATCGTGTGCACAAGCCTTAATGCCCCTTACACACGATCGGAAATTCTGACAACAAATGTTTGATGTGAGATTTTTGTTGGAAATTCCGATCGTCTGTATGCAATTCTGATGCACAGAGATCCTAGGCATGCTCGGAATCTTTGAACATAATTTTTCTCGGCTCGTTGTAGTGTTGTACGTCACTGTGTTATTGATGAATAACGTGGCTTTGTGGTTGGAGCCCGGCACAGCCAAGCTGTAAAAAAATAGATTCTGATTCAAAAGTCTATCGGTGGAATATTTTAAATGGAGTGGTAACTCCATAAATGGTTAACACGTGCATATTGATGGAAACTTTCTGCAAAAGATATGTACAGTAGATTCAATGTACTTAATTTTTACAGATGCTCACTGTGTGCGCTCTAATTTTTATTTTATTAACACAGGCTTCTAAGCTCCTCTTGAGTTGATGTGAATGATTCAGTAGCCTTCATAAGTCTCTATGGAATATGTTGGCACTATTTAAGTGAGTAAAACAATAAAGTACTAACCACCATAATAAATACACAAAAGGCATCAAAATAAATTGAGCTAGGAAAGGATTTTAAAACAGTTTTACAATAAATTCAGGTCTGGATTGTTTTCGCTCTCACTCTATACTTTTTTGATAAACATATTGGGCCAGATTCAGAAAGCATTTACGCCAGTGTATCTATAGATACGCTGCGTAAATACTAAGAATAGCCGGCGTATCTTTTTTTGCTATTCTGAAAATAAGATACGCCGGCTTTCTTCTAAGATACGAGCGGCGTAATTCGCTTACACCGTCGTATCTTAAGTTGCATATTTACGCTGGCCACTAGGTGGCGCTTCGCGTAAATGAGCTATTTACGCAGATTCACGAGCGTACTTGCGACGGCGCGTCGTATTTTACGTCGTTTGCGTAAGCGTGAGACCGGTGTAAGGTTACCCCTGCTATAGCAGGCGCAGCCAATGTTAAGTATGGACGTCGGGACCACATCGAATTGAACGTCGGTTACGTCGTTTGTGTAAATCGTTCGGGAATGGGGCTCGACGTTAGTTACGTTCACGTTGTTTACATTGAGAAAAAAGCGATGTGATTTTGCGCATGCGCACTGGGAACGTCCACGGACAGCGCATGCGCCGTCCAAAAAAAACGTCAATTACGTGGGGTCATGATTCATTTACATGAATCACGCCCCCACTTCATAAATTTGAATTGCGTGGCCTTACGCTGTGCACTTTACGCTACGCCGCCGCATATTATGGAGCAAGTGCTTTCTGGACACAGATATTGTGGCCCCCTTGTGAGTGATACAGAGAGTAGCCGGATATTTCCACTTATGGAGGATTTTGTGGTTCCTGAGTGCCTTGGTGATGGTCGCTAAGTTGCGGCGACGTTGTAGCATGTGCCTGGACAAGTCGGGGAGCAACCTCAATGCCACATACTGTTGGGGCACATTTTCTGTTTTGCACGATGCTATCAGAATTTTTTCTTTTTTGTGGTAGTAGTGAACCCTCAGCAGTACATCCCTTGGGGTCTCATCAGGGAGGAACGACGGTTTGGGGACCCTATGTATCCTGTCCACAATAAGATCCTGAGGTGTCAGCTCCGGCACTAGTGTGGAGAACAGAGTGTGAGCGTACTGTAACAGCTGATCAGGAGGAACAGACTCAGGGACACCTCTTATTTTGAGGTTGTTCCTCCTGGATCTATCCTCGAGGTCTGAAAGTTTGTCTTTTATCCAATTGATATCTTCACCCTGTGCTGTGTGAGCTTCTACCATCATGTTGTATGATAAGGTGAATTCATCCATTTTGGTTTCTATGCTGTCTACTCTGTTGCCTATGGCCTGGACCTCCCTCTGACAGTTATTAATTCCTCTAATCATGTCAGCCTGTAGGGAGGATCTTAGGGACAGAAGCATGTCTTTCAGCATCGTGTCAGAGATGGGTTTGTCAGAGGTGGGGAAGTCGGATATAGGGTCTCCCTCACAGTTCACTTTGGCATTGTTAGAGTGCTGTGAGCCACTCACCTCCATTTCAGGGTCTGCCTGCTGACTATCCAGAGAGTTCCTCCTCTTCTTCGATTTGGCTGGGCTTCTGGTGGAAGGGCTGGATGTCCCAGAGGAGGACTCGCTGCACAGCCTGTCCATGCGGGCTGCTACGGCAGTAATCCCGCGGCTCCCGTTCGGCTGCCCTGCCTTGTGAACCGGCCGTTGTTCCCGAGCGTCGCCGCCATTTTGCTGTAGCCCGCGCGGCTCTGAGGAGAAATAGCTTGTGAGCTTCTGCGGCTGCTGCGGGTTTTTTCGGCGTCTCGTCATCTCCGGTAAGATCCCCGGGGGTTCAGGCAGTACTATCCCCTGTTTGAGTGGCAGATGGTGCCGGTGGACGTGGATGTAACTTGTTTAACTCCGGCGGACGAGCGGAGCTCCTGGGTTAGTCATCCATCTTGGAGCTCGGTCGCCACGCCCCTCGAGCAAGTGCTTTCTGAATAAGGCACTTGCCCATAATATTTGCTACATTTGATACATTTTTGTATCTGAATCCGGCCCATTAAGCCTAATGCTGCGTACACACGATCAATTTTTGGCATGTAAAAAATTAAGTTTTTAAAAAATGTCATTTAAAATGATCGTGTGTGGGCTTCACATCATTTTTTAGATTCTGAAAAGTGACAAAAAAAAAACCATGCGAACATGCTGCATTTTTTAACGACGTTTTAAACAATGTCGTTTCTCGGGTTGTAAAAAATTATCGTGTGTGGGCTTAAACGATGTGAAAAACCTGCGCATTCTCAAAAGCAAGTAATGAGACGGGAGCGCTCGTTCTGGTAAAACTAGCGTTCGTAATGGAGTAAGCACATTCATCACGCTGTAACAGATGGAAAAGCGTGAATCATCTTTTACAAACACTAAATTAGCAAAAGCAGCCCCAAGGGTGGCGTCATCTGCATGGAACTTCCCCTTTATAGTGCCGTCGTACGCGTTGTGTGTCACCGCGCTTTGCTAGAGCACTTTTTTTTCACGATCGTGTGTGGGCAATGTCGTTTTAATGATGAAGTTGGAAAAAACGTTGTTATTTCTAGAGGCTGAAAAACGTTGTTTTTTTACATGCCGAAAATCGATCGTGTGTACGCGGCATAAGCCTTTTATTTCTAGTCCCAAGATTTTAAAATAGACTTCAGTATGTTATAAAACAAAGCTCCTAAAGTATTTTACTAACATGTTGGTCAGCCCTGGGATTACGAGCTGTCAGTAGAACATGTCTGTGGATACAATGGAGAGTTGGAAAAGTTCTTACCTCTCAGTACAAAACACTGATGCACCAAAGCCATAAACTGCAATCACATACTATCCGAAGAATACAGAGAGGGACTAAGGTTTAATCCGGGCCAGCTGCATTCATCCTCAGGTGTTTGCAGCAGGTGTAGATAGAGGCTCCTCACAGCTCCTCACATCTGCAGGATGATATATGATATTCGCAGAGGATATATGAGTAGATTCTTCTCTGTTTAAGGTATATACAATTGATGTTTTCACCTGAGGTGAATTCCCTTTGATTTTCCGACATCTCATTATTTTTCAGTTGCTATACAGCGGCAGGTACAACACCTAGTTTTGATGGCAACTATTTTTTTCTTAAAGTACACCTGTCCCTTGGCAGTAGACAGACTTGAAAAAGTATTCAGTATTCAAGGAAAATGATAAATGGTTTTCAATTTTTTTTTTACAAATAAATATCAGAAGTGTGGCATGCATTAGTGTTAAGCCCCCCTGAGTCAATACTTTGTAGAATCACCTCCTGCTGCCATTACAGCTGCAAATCTTTTTGGGTATGTCTCTATCAGCTTTGCAATATGGAGAGTGACATTTTGCCCATTCTTTGTCAAATAGTTCAAGCTCTGTTAGATTGGATAGAGAGCGTCTGTGAACAGCATTTTTTTTATTTATTTTTAAAGTGTATTTTTTTGGTGCGTGAACTCGAGAGAGAGGAGCCGGACTGCAGGAGTTGGGAGTAGGCAGACCCTCCCCCCGGAGGCAATCGCCATCCTTCTCCATGCCCCTGGTGGCAATGGCGGGTGTGAGGGGGGGCCTCCCACTCACCCCACCCTACCTGCTCCTCTTGGGAGCCCAACTGGGGCCCAACGGGACCCCAATGGGGCAGAGGGACTCCCCCTATGAGGGAGTGAGGGGGCCTAGCCCACCCAGCCAGCCCCGTAGGTCCTTCGCCTCTCTTTTATTTTAGGATAAAGTGCGTGTGTTTTTAAAACAATTTTGTGTGCGTGCAAGTGTGGTGGTTTTTGTGGGGGGGGTGGGCGTACTAAGCACAGGTGTACCTTTCATAGCACACCCACCGGGAGCTGGGCTGAGACCACCAAACTCAATTCACATGCAGCCAAGACCGGGATCCGAACCCTTGGCTGCAGAGGTGAACGGCTTGTCAGCGCAGTGCCAATCACGTTGAGCCACCACAGCTCCCGTGAACAGCAATTCTTGCCACAGATTTTCAATTGGATTTAGGTCTGGACTGGTCCATTCTAACACATAAATATATGCTTTGATCTAAACCATTCCATTGTAGATCTGGCTGTATGTTTAGCATTTAGGGGGTGTTTATACTTCAATACATTTTGTAAAACTTCTTATGAACCTACTCTGATACATTGTTATTTGGGCCATTAAAGTCCCGTAAGGAGGGGGGCGAGGGTTTCCTCCACTTTTCAGTATGTTTAGGGTTGTTGTCCTGCTGCAAGGTGAACCTCCGCCCCAGTCTCAAGTCTTTTGCAGACTCTAACAGGTTTTCTTCTAAGATTGCCCTGTATTTGGCTCCAACTATCTCCTCATCTAATCTGACCAACTTCCATGTCTCTGCTGAAAAAAAGCATACCCACAACATGATGCTGCCACCACCGTGTTTCACGGTGTTGATGGTGTTTTCAGGGTGATGTGCAGTGTTAGTTTTCCGCCACACAGCACTTTGCTTTTAGGCAAACTAGTTTCATTTTGTTCATCTGACCAGAGCACCTTCTTCTGCATGTTTGCTGTGTTCCCCACATGACTTCTAACACACAGGAAATGGGAATTATTAAAAAATGGCTTAAATCTTGTAAATCTTCTTTAAAGGCCAGATTTGTGGATTGCACAACGAATAGTTGTCCTGTGGACAGATTCTCCCACCTGAGCTGTGGATCTCTGCAGCTCCTCCAGAGTTACCATGGGCCTCTTGGCTGTTTCTCTGAATAATGCTCTCCTTGCCCGGCCTGTCAGTTTAGGTGGACGGCCATGTCTTGGTAGGTTTACAGTTGTGCCATACTCTTTCCATTGTCAGATGATGGATTGAAAAGAGCTCCGTGAGATGTTCGAAGCTTGGGATATTTTTTTTTATAACCTAATCCTATCTTAAACCTCTCCACAATATTACCCCTGACCTGTCTGATGTGTTCCTTTGCCTTCACTACTGTTTGTTTATTAGGTTATCTGACAAACCTCTGAGGGCTTCACAGAACAGCTGTAATAATACTGAGATCAAATTACACACAGGTGGACTATTTACTGAATAAGTGACTTTCTAAAGGCAATTGGTTCCACTAGATTTTAATTAGGGGTATCAGAGTAAAGGGGGCTCAATACAAATGGATGCCACACTTTTCAGATATTTATTTGTAAAATAAATTTAAAACCATTTATCATTTTCCTTCCACTTCACAATTATGTGGCGTGTTGTGTTGGTCTATCACATAAAATTTGAAATAAAATACATTTACATTTTTGGTTGTAACATGACAAAATGTGGAAAATTGTAAGTGGTATGAATACTTTTTCAAGGCACAATAAAATCAGTACAGAAACTTTGATAACGTAGAACCCATTCGCACTTAAAGTGGTATTAAAATCTTGTTTTTTTGTTTAAAAATGCCAAACATGTTATACTTATCTGTGTTGCGCAGTGGTTTTGCACATAGCAGGCCAGAGCCTTCTGTTCTCAGGTCCCTCACTGGTGGTCCTGGCCCCACAGCAAGCAGCTATGGGTGCACCTGAGCCGAGTCATTGCTCTGTGTGTCCATTCAGACAGGGAGCCGTGGCTCAGCCTTATCCTCTCTCTCTCCTCATTGGCCCACTGACTTAGATTGACAGCAGGAACGCAATAAAAAAAAAAACATCAGGAACGCAGACATTTTGGAGTAAACCAGCCCTTAGAGCCAGTTCAGACAATACATTGTGCTAAGGTTGCATTCAAATTTGTTGTTGTTTTTTTCTGCTCACATATAAAAGGGTTGTACATGTGTAATCAAGTTTCAGGCATCTTTGAGAAGAGACCGGTTCTTACAGCTTGAAAAACACCTGAAAACATGTAACTCATTTAGTAGCTTTTTGAGCGTCAGGCGGCAAACTAAAGGTGCTTCAGTGCTCAAAGCAGCCCATTAACCTCTACTCACCGGTCGTATGTATATATGCGGCCTCTCGGCAGATGAGCTCCAAAAGATTGGTTCATGTTTTGTAACATGTTGCATGTTAATCCCATATTCAGGGTGTAATACGCCGGGCAGCCAGCCATTGATAGGTCGCATATATGTAAGTGGCCCTATGTAAACACCTTACTGAGCTGAGTGCTTACTTCCTGCACATACCTAACACAGTAATGCCACAGTAATGCCATGTACACACAATCGGATTTTCCAGAATTCCGCTCAAGCTTGGCTTGCATAGACACGGTCACACAAAAGTTCTCTGAACTTTCCACCGTCGAGAACGAGGTGACATACAACACTACGACGAGCCGATAAAACAAAGTTCAATGCTTCCGAGCATGCTTCAAATTGTTTCCGAGCATGCGTCTGAATTTTGCGTGTCGGAATTGCTACAGTACAGACAATCGTATTTTCAGATAGGATTTTTTTCGTCCGTAAATTTGAGAACCAGCTCTCAATCTTTTGTTGGCGGAAATTCCGACAGCAAAAGTCCAATGGAGCGTATACACGGTTGGAATTTTCATTCAAAAGCTCACATCGGACTTTTACTGTCGGAATTTCGGATTGTGTGTACAGGGCATTAGCGGAAGGTACCAGAAAGCTCCCAATGAATGCGTAAGACCAGGAGCTTTTTAATCATTTAAACGCTGTGATTGTCAGTCACATGATCACAATGCTCTCCTCCTGGCATTTAGAACCTCTTACAGGACCGAGGGGAGGCGGGGAAAGGGGTTAATATTAAATGGGCTGACAGTACATTTTAACACACCAAAAAAATCCACACCTGACCTTTTAAACAAGGCATACCACATTACATGTCATGTACATGCCATAACAACAAACCAAACACATTTACTATGTTATTTGTGTGAGTATGGTATAGCACACAAAGTTACAGCTCACAGGAGATTTTAGTGATTAAGGTGTAAGCAATGTCAGATTCGAGTATGGAGGGCTTGACAGTAAGTTCAATTGCAAGTACCTATCATAAAAAAAATTATATTTTTATAGTCAAAGACTATATTACTAAAAGTATTGGGACACCTGCCTTTACACGCTCATGAACTTTAATTGCATACCAGTCTTAGTCCGCAGGGTTCAATAATCAGTTGGCCTACCCTTTACAGTTATAACATTTTCAACTCTTCTGGGAAGGCTGTCCACAAGGTTTAGGAGTGTGTCTATGGTAATGTTGGACCATTCGTCCAAAAGCCCATTTGTGAGGTCAGGCACTGATGTGGACGAGAAGGTCTAGCTCGCAGTTTCCACTCTAATTCATCCCAAAGGAGTGCTATTGGGTTGAGGTCAGGACTCTATGCAGGCCAGTCAAGTTCATCCACCCCAAACTCGCTCTTTTATGTCTTTTAGGACCTTGTTTGTACACTGGTGCGCAGTCATGGTGAAACAGGAAAGGACTATTCCCAAACTATTCCCACAAAGTTGGGGCATGACATTTTAAAAAATGTCTTGGTATGCTGACGCCTTAATAGTTCCCTTCATTGGAACTAAGGGGCCAACCCAACCCCTGAAGAACAACCCCACTGCATAATCCCCCCTCCACCAAATGATTTGGACCAGTGCACATAGCAAGGTCCATAAAGACACGGATGAGACATTTTGGGGTGGAGAAACTTGACTGGCCTGCACAGAGTCCTGACCTCTACCCAGAGGCGTATCTAGTGAAGATGGCGCCTATGGCAAGCACTAAACAACTAACAACTATCATCCCTTGTGATACCTTGGGTAGTGACATATCCTCTTAATGGAGAAATCTGGGGTTTATTAGACCCCTGATCCCTCCTCTGCCCTCCAAGGCATATTGGCTGCTTTCTTAGCTGATGCCCGCCAGGTAAATGCAGAACCAATACTGGAAGTGATGAAATCTTCATCACTTAAGGCCTCAGTTGTCACAGGGGAGAGGGAGAAACTGATGTTGTTCCTTCTTTATGCGCTGCCAATCCGACCAGATGGAATGAGAGAACAGGGGAGGGCTGTGGCTGAACACATCTGGGATAGCTCTGCTATTGTCCATTAGCAAAGGTGCTGAAAAGGAGATCCTGCCTATGCTCAGGAGGAGGGAAGAAGAGACTCTCAGACCCTGGGAAGTGCCTTGCTGCCCAGCCACTCAACAGCGCCCCCTTCATATGGCGCCCATGGCACTTGCCATGGCTGCCATACCCTAGATACGCCACTGCCTCTACCTGATAGAACACCTTTGGGATGAATTAAAATGGAGACCGCAAGACAGACTTTCTCGTCTACATCAGTGCCTGACCTCACAAATGCACTTCTGGAAGAATGGTCAAACATTCCCATAGACACTCCTAAACCTTGTGGACAGATTTCCCAGAAGAGTTGAAGCTGTTATAGCTGCAAAGGGTGGGTAAACTCATTATTGAACTCTACGACTGATGCCTCGTACACACGACAGAGAATCTTGTCGTAAAAGAAATGCTGTTTTCCTCGACGAGATTCTTGTCAAGCTTTCCTTGTATATACACTGTCGAGACAAAATCTTGTCATTCTCAAATGCGGTGACGTACAATACGTACGACGGCACTATAAAGGGGAAGTTCGATTCCACTGGTGCCACCCTTGGGGCTGCTTTTGCTAATCTCATGGTTCTGCGTGTTAGTAAAATTTTGGTAAGAGACGATTCGCGCTTTTCAGTCTGTTACAGCGTGACGAATGTGCTATCTCCATTACGAATGCTACTTTTAACGAAGGTGCGCTCCCGTCTCATACTTTATTCTGAGTATACGCAGGTTTCTAATCATACACACGAACGTGTTTCTCATCATAAACCAGCCCGACAAGAAACACAACGAGGAAATTGAGACCCCCGACGAGAAAAAAGAGAACTTGTTCTCTTTTTTTCTCGTCGAGATCCACAACAGTTTTCCTGATGAAAAACATACACACGACTGTTTTTTTGGGCAAAAAAGCTCTGCCAGCATTTTTCCTGATGATTTTTGCAGAGGAAAATGGTCGTGTGTACGAGGCATAAGACTGGGATACCATTAGGCCACGTACACACGATCAAATTTATCTGCTGAAACTGGTCCGACGGACCGTTTCAGCAGACATCTCCGATCGTGTGTACGGGCTAGCAGACATGTTTTCACAGTGGACAAATTTCAAAGCATGCTTTGAAATTTGTCCGCCGGAGACATGTCCGTCGGATATGTCCGCTGGTAAGTACACTAACCAGCGGACAGAAATCTCCACACATGCGTCGAATGGATTTGACGCATGCGTGTAAGTATTTTACTTCCTGGAGTGGTGACGTGGCGGCGTCAACGTCACCGCCATGTCACCGTGTCCTCAGCCCGAGGGGATTTTCGTTCCATGGTGTGTACACGCCATCGGACCAAAATCCGATGAGACATGTCCGCTGGAAACGGTCCGTCGGACATGTTTGAGCGGACATGTCTCATCGTGTGTACGCGGCCTTAGAGTTCATGTGTGTGTAAAGGCAGGCGTCCCAAGACTTTTGGCAATATAGTGTTTGGTTTGGTAATTTAAGGTGGAAGGAAACAAAATGACATTTTTGATACTTTCAGACATGTTGTAAGCGGCCAACCAGATGACCTTGTTTCAGGTTTAATGACTAGTCCAAGAAAGGATTAAGATGAACTGAAAAAATAAAAAAAGAGAAACAAAAGCATTTGGTCTTTCCTGAGATACTGTGAAGGGATACACCGTTTGACCCCAACATATTTAGAGTATGTACTGTGGAGATGAATAAACCAGACTGCATAATCCCCATGTCTTCTCTTGGAAAACAGTCCTGTCAGAAAAGTCATTAAATACGGCCCTTCACGTTATTATTGCAGTTAGCAATTTGGTCCAGGAGGGAATAAGGCCTATCAACTGCACATCTCTTAGATAAGGCAGGTATTTATGGCTCTCATTCAATGATGCCTTGAGCAGATAAGGCTTCTAATTCTACTTGGCTCTGTTTGTTTGAGCCAAGGACACAGCACAGCAGATTTCCCCATTAGCGGAGATATTGTGTGGCCGGGCCTTGGAGAGGCCCTAGCAAGTTCATTGTGAAGTCAGGCTACTGTATAAGAGGGTTTGTTCACACCGTGGAGCTAGTAGGTGCCAATTATGTACACTTCAGTCCCTATTATGAAAAGCCACCCAGGTGCTGTTGACACTGTTAATACATGCTACTGCTGTGCATTCTCACAGTAAAGGAAAGATATGTTCAACTCAAGCTGCTACACAAATGATTTAACCACTTCAATACCAGGCACTTACACCCCCTTCCGGCCCAAGCCAATTTTTAGCTTTCAGCGCTGTCTCACTTTGAATGACAATTGCGCGGTCATGCTACACTGTACCCAAACAATTTTTTTAATAATTTTGTTCCCACAAATAGAGCTTTCTTTTGGTGGTATTTGATCACTGTTGGGGTTTTCATTTTTTTGCACAACAAATAAATAAATACCCCAAAATTTCGAAAAAACAATTGTTTCTTTGTTTCTGTTATAACATTTTGTAAATAAGTACATTTTCTCCTTCACTGATGGGCACTGATATGGCTACACTGTTGGGCACTTATATGGTGGCACTGATAGGCTGCAGTGATGGGCATTGATAGGCACTGATAGGCAGCACTGGTATGTGGCACTGATGGGCAGGGTCATCTTAATGCAAGGGCACTCCTGGGCACTGCCCAGGGGCCCCAGGTGCATGGGGCCCCACAATAATCTTGCATTACATCATATTTACTAATTGTCCCAGGACATTAATGCTTTTTACTAAACTGTTCTGAGATGGCCGTGTCCCAGGAAGTGTCCCAGAACCTATACTGTGCCCTCCTGATCCCAGTATTGTGCCCTCCTGACCCCTCCGTCTGCACCCCCCCCCTGTACTGTGCCCTTTGTGTTGATTAGTCTTTGATTTATGGAATGTTTTCCTTTTGTAAAAAGTTTTTTTTTTTAAAGTACTAATAAATCTATGTTTAATTCAACTATTTATATTTTATTTCTTAAAAGTAGGTGCGTAAATTGGGGCAAGCTGGTAGGGGTCCCAGTGCAGGCCAGGGGCCCATGATGCTTTAAAGACGGCCCTGCTGATGGGCACTCATAGGCGGCACTGATGGGCTGCACTAAAGGGTACTTATGGGTGGCACTGATAGGTGGCACAGATAGGCAATGGTAGGTGGGCATGGATGGGCACTGATGGACACTTATGGGTGGCACTTATGACGCTGATGGGTGGCATTCCTGGACATCACTGATCTGGCAAACATTCATAATGGTGTCAGTCAGTGCCAGGACCACGAGGGAAGGCCTCAACATCCCCCATGGCCACCAGGGATGCCACAACATGCCCAATGCAATTGTCAGGAGCAGGAGATTATTTTGGGTTGTTCTTTCATGAAAGGTTTTGGTAGTAACAAGAAATACACAGAAACGTTTTTATTTTTTATTGTTTTTACTATTTTGGGCTAGTTTTCCTTTGAAAATAAAAATAAAAATCAGGAGATATCCATTACCATTTTCCACCAAAGCTCAATTTGTCCTGAAAAAAGTGGTATAATCCACCTGGATACACAAAGTAGTTGCGATGATATGTATAGTTTTACTAACACATGTCAAAGTTGCAAAATTGTGCTTAGGCATTAGAATTTGTTTTAGCCTTCAGGCGTGAAGGGGTTAACTACCAAAACTAAGCAGCACAGAAGCAAGAAAGGTGAGTGTCAGCTGTTACTTTGTTACTTTGAAAGTAAAGCAAGTCCCCCTTTTACTTTGCACTTTATGTGTAAATAAAGAAATCATTTGTAGTCTGAAATAATGAAATACACTTTGTTCCTATAATGAGTTTTTCCCCTTCCCTGTTGTGTTTTTGCCATTCTTTGGTGTCAGCTTAATGTTTTGGAGGGCTGGGCACGGACACATTTGACAGGGTGTTGAGTACTGTAGAGCTTCGAATTTACTGTACATAGGATCTGTTCCCCTCCGGCTAAGAAAGTAGATACAGGTAACAGTTGGGTAAATTTTGTTTCTAACTTTAAAAGGCCATTGTGCTTTGTAGACTGAAGTTCTTTAATGATTTAAAAGGAGGCTTGCTTTCATAGGCCAAACAAAAAAGGGGTACGTGAGACTACTTAATAGCTAGAATTCATAAAGAGTGTTGTAGACACTCATTAGAAATCTGTGTTCCATCCATGCAACAAATGGCACAAATTGTGACAGAGTCATAAAACTGTTGGTGGGATGTATCTGTTGTAGAATTGCCCTAGACAGAATTTTGTAAAGCGGCCCATAACATAGAAGAAGTCTTATTTACCATCCCTTTTGTTATCACTGATATGGCAGTATTTCCTAATAAATTTGTCGCAGCCAGAATGTAAACATGTCACACACCACCTTAATTTGTCAAACGTGTTGGAAATAGCTAGATAACTGTTGCATAGCTTTCATAAATTTTGACCGGGACTTTCTAATACGACCATAACACCAGAAAAGTGTTGCTAATAATTTACTCAATTGTTCCAAATAACTTTATTGTTCTTAAATTCACACACAAGCAGCATGTTACGCCCACTGACCTCCCAGAATGTAACTTTTATTTTTATATTTTTAATAGAAAATTAATAGATCATTTTTCAGAGCTATGACTTTATCAAAATATCACCACAACATTTGAATCAGCACTGTTGTTGTAAAACAATAAAATAAAATAATTGCATTGTTCTGCTAAAGAAAAGTTGTTATACTTACCTGTCCAGCACAAAATCTTCAACATTCTGCACTTTCAGAGAGTAATGGATTCCTTCATCCCCTACAATGCCTTAGGCCTCGTACACACGATAGGTTAAACAGAGGACAACGCTCTGATGGACCATTTTCATCGGTCAAAACCGATCGTGTGTGGGCCCCATCGGTTAAAAAAAAGCCAACTTGCTTTAAATTTAACCGATGGATTCCTAACCGATAGGTCAAAACCGATCGTTAGTAGGCACGACCATCGGTTAAAAATCCACGCATGCTGAGAATCAAGTCGACGCATGCTTGGAAGCATTGAACTTAATTTTTTTCAGCAAGTCGTTGTGTTTTACGTCACCGCGTTCTGACACGATTGGTTATTTAACCGATGGTGTGTGGGCGCGACGTACCATCAGTCAGCTTCAGTGGTTAACCGATGACAACAGTCCTTCAGACCGTTCTCATCAGATGGACTGATCGTGTCAGCTTCTTTGCCACTATAGGACCCATAAGTGATGTAGAGGTAAAAAATGTATAAACTGGTAGGAATTTAAACCCTTTGCCCACTATCCAAAACAAGTATATATATATATATATATATATATATATATATACATATATTTAAATATACAATACTTTATGTTATATTACAGTACAATGGGTAAATCAAGTGTATGTAGTTTCAGTAAGCACATTTTGTAAGTATTTGTAGTAATAAAGTATTTTTTTTTCTAAAGTTTTGCTTGCATGCTCCTCCATATGTTGTTTTTGTACGAAATACAGAGATTTATAGATTAGCCACTAGACTAGAGGGAGCAGTCACTCAATTTGCAATCATTCTTCCTTCCTTTTTTAAATAAGATTTGTATCACAGATACAGTGCAGTGTTTAGTGAGTCAGCCAACTCTTAGGTAGGCCATTGCAGGAAATACATTTGCATGATTCCCCCATCAACACAGGCAGTGTTGACAGGGCAATCAGCATTTGTGTTTTCCCAGCAGGGGGAGGGGGGCAGGGAGGGGCTGGGGAAGCAATTCCCTCTGTAGAAGTCAGTGATTATCGCTAGCGGCTATAGCAGCGATAATCACAAGAGATTCTGGCACATTCAGCCAATCAGATGCATCTACTGTTCAGGTATTCTGACAGGTATGGGTGACGGCTATCATAATACAATATGGAGGAATTAAGAAAATCTTTTCCCGAATACACATGGTCGGAATTTCCGACAACAAATGTTCAATGTGAGCTTTTGGTTGGATATTACGACCGTGTGTAGGCTCCATCGGACATTTGCTGTCGGAATTTCCAACCGCGTGTATTCGGGAAAGAGTTTCTTAATTCCCCCATATATAGAAAAATGTGAGAGCTGGTTCTCAATTTTTCCAACAACAAAAGTTCTTGTCAGAAATTCTGATCATCTGCAAGCAATTCCGACTCACAAAAATGCTACGCATACTCGGAATCATTTCGACGCATGCTCGGAATCATTAAACTTAATTTTTCTTGGCTTGTCGTAGTGTTGTACATCACCGTGTTCTTGACATTCGGAATTTCTGACAAGATTTGTGTGACCGTGTGTATGCAAAACAACTTTAGTTGCAACATTTTTTAGGGGTGCTGCGCCTGTACTGGGATGATGCCTGCAGCTGCAGTCATTACCGCGATATAGTTTTTTAAAGCTGCCGGTCGACTCTTGTAATAGCAATTAGAGCGGCTTACTAGCAATTTTTAAAGGGGTTGTAAAGGTAATTAAAAAAAAATAACAAACATGTCTATATTTACCTACTCTATGCAATGGAATCGCACAGAGCTTCCGGGAACTTCCTCTGTCCAGTGCCCACAAGGGAAGTCACTCGTGCGTGCTCACACCCAAGTCCCTCTGCTGTGTCTATTGACTTGGTCCTGCCCCCCGCTCCTTCCACACTGGCTTTAATTGACAGCACTGGAAGCTAATAGTTCCCTGTGCCCCAGTAAAGCCAGCGAGACCTGATCAGGGGAGAAACGATCTGCAGACTGGCATGGCACTGAATCGAAAGGGGTCTCAGGTAAGTAAAAGAGGGCTGAGGGGGCAATGCTGACACCTAAACATTTTTTTACCTTAATGCAAGGAATGCATTAAGTTAAAATATTTTTAGACTTTATAACCCATTTAATGTATTGCTATTACAAGCAGGGTGTGGGGACGTCCCCCTTTCCTGCCGCCTTATGCGGCTCCCCAGGCCAATCGAGAGACATGAGCGGTTTACTCTGAAATAATTGGCGCCAGTTTTGAAAAATCAAATGCGTTCAAAGACACAGATCTTGGTGCAGAGTAGGGATTTGGGGTCTTATAGACTCCAGGTCTCTCCATAAAGAGTACCTGTCACTGTCTATTGCTGTCACAAGGATGTCTACATTCCTTGTGACAGCAATAAACATAAAGCATTAGTGTAAAAATAAAAATATTAATGAAATAAATTAATAATTAAAAAAAAGATCATGAGCAGTAATTTTAGCACCAGGCCTTCTCTGTAAAGCTAAAGTGGTAAACTGTAACAGCTTTTAAAGTGTTGCCTACGGAAAGTAAAATGTTGTCCCTGTTGCAAGGGCTTGGGCAATTTTAAAGCGGCTGGAGTGGGACAAATTTAGATGGAGGGGGGCACCTATTTTTGGTCTTGCCTAGGGCAGCACAAAACCAAAGTATACAACTGTGCCGTGTATCTCAGAGGACCAGGGGTATGCCCAGATGCAAGGGAAAAGGGTCCGGACAACCATGGTGCCAGACATAGAATTCAAAAGACCTTTTACTGCATACAGTATGTGGACATGGGGGGGGGGGGCGCAGAAAATGTAACGGTTACAAGATTGAATGATGTCAGAGTTTCATCTTTAACACACATTTTTATAATAATTATTTCTCGCTCTTTTATCTTTTAGTTCTATATTAGTTCTATATCAATAAAAAAAAAGTACCTTTGCATGTCCTTTTTATGGTGTAATAACCAACATAAAGTAATCCATTGCAAACACCTTCTGAAGACATGTCTCCACATCCTTTGCAGCACTGGCATTTTCTTATATTTTTCATTACTTATGCTTCCTCGACACAGAAAAAAGATGAATGAAACTTTTGTAGCCAGAATCAAATACTAAGGATGTTTATTTCCAGCCTTATATTATTACTATTTTTTTTGGTCAGTCGGCATTGAATGCTTTCTGACTTATCTGTGCCCAAAGTCTACTTATACCCCTGGCTTTCCATGCCTAACAAATGAATAGTTCCTATTATCTGGCACAATGGTTGACATTCTAGATTCTGTTCAAATTGGGCTGATGATCTCCATTAAGGGGTCAAGTTTCTGCTCCAGGTATCTTTGTAGGGAAGATGGATGATTTAAAGGCTTTATTTTCCGTTGTAGATAGACTCTCCATGGCAGTAAGATCATCAGGCTCAGCACAAGATTAATTGTTTCTCTGTGGAATCTGACTTTAGACAAGACTGTCTCAGTATCTGCTCCCTTAAAACCATTTTTGTTGGGGTATTTTCTTACATGGAAAGTTACAGTAGCTTTTAAAATCAAAGGGGGCTTGACCCTTTGATTCACATTCAATAAAATACCTTGTTTCTTAACCTGTGCAAGACTGAAAAAGCTAAAGCATAACTCCACTTTTCGAAAAAGAATGGTATATTTATAGAACATGCTCGCAGGGTCTTTGCAAAAAATGACCCTTTGGCAAAATATTTTTTGCTACATGTGCTCTCTAGTACAGCAAGGATAGATCAAATTTCATGGAAGGTTCATGCCTGTAGTAATGCATATTATGCATAATATTATTGTAAATATTACAAAAGAACAAATCTTAGGTTGGAGTCCAAATAAATATACAAATCTATGTTTCTTATTGGTGACATATTTTAGATGTCCTCCAAAGTAGCCAATCAAGTATGGCTCACATTATGACAGTCACAGGGTTAAAACAGCTTCAGAGCAGCCATGAGCTGGTTTTAAAGCTGAACTGTAGACAGATATAAAGGGCACAAATTGGTGCAGCTATATATTTATTAAAGTGGTTCTAAACCCGTCATTTTTTTTTTAACTTTAATGTACTAGGATAAAAACCTTCTATTGCAGAGAATCCCCTCACCCCCTTATACCTACCTGGATCCATCTAGCGCTGTGCATGAAAACAGAGGCTCTCCCGGCTCTGTTCCTCCTCACTGGGCAAATTGATAGCAGTGGGAGCCATTGGCTCTTGGTCCTGTCAATCAAATCCTAAAATGGGGGAGCAAGGGGCGGGGCCGAGCACCGCTGCCTTTGTCACTACACATGAACAATGTGGCTCAGGAGTGAGCCCCCTCAAGCGGCCCCATAGAATGTGTATTTTAATGGGGTGGAGGAGCTAGGAGCATTGGTGGGGGACCGGAGAAGAGGAGGATTGAGGCTGCTCTGTGCAAAACCATTGCAGAGACCAGGTAAGTATGACATGTTTGTTATTTTAACAAAAAAAGAGGAAGCTTTAATATTAATTTAAAGTGGATGTAAACCTATTCTCCTCATTTCTAAATTACTTCCATAGTGCTGATCTGTAAGGATATACATGCCTCCTGTATGTATCCTTACCTGTCAAATATCTCCTCTAGCTGTTTGGAGCCCTGCAAAACTCCTGATTCTGTGGGCAGGTCTATTGTGCAGAGCTCGGTGGGTAGAGTTGTGATGTCAGTAGACTCCCTGCCCACCTTTACACTCCCCTTGGCCAGGCATTATTATTTCTTACACTGAACTTCTACTGGTCTCATTGATTATGCCCCATGATCACTAACATGCATTCAAAACCCAAGAAAGTCACATGACTTCAGCGTGCCCAATCATACTGAGGTGGGGAGCAGCCAATCCTGGAAGAGCTGGAGAAGAAAGGAGGGGGGGGTGAAGTACACAGAATGCCTCTCTCACACAAGTGCATGAGATAAGAAAATCACCTGTCACTTACAACAAGGGGGAAGAACTAACACCTATTTCTCTGTGTCGGTTTTTATCTTACTGAAGAAAGATAAGAGGATTGTTTAGAGCTGGATCAACTCTTTGTGGCAAGACTGGGCACAGATGTAATTGCATCCTTAGCTTTAACAGATATGAGTCTTAACTAAAAAAAAAAAATGGGGTTTAATGCATCATGAAATAGATTTTTTTTTTTAAATGCAAGCAGCGTAAATTTGTGAATTTGACTTGGTATAAGTCGTAGCAATCTACTATACAGCAGAGCTCAGAATGAAAGAGAAGCTTGAGAAGACAAACAGTCAGCTTGTTGCTCAAGTGCTAATAGGGGACATGCTGATAGGAACGGTGAGCAGAGTGAAACAGAACTGGCCACATTAGCCTCTCGCTTCTCTATTTACTGTCCAGTTGCAGGCTGGAGGAAGTCACTGAATTTGTAACTGAGCACACTTGCTCCATCATCCGCACTCCACAAAACCGGGACTGGCCACAAGAACAGGGAAAGGACCTGGAGTGGAGAATCCACATGCATACAATTCAATAAGCGTGCCAAGCAAACATTCAAGAGTTCAAGGTAACTTAATGATTAAATTGATTAATACTATTGTGTTTCAGGGGCCAAGCACACTTCATCAGGGCTTAATGGTTTTGACTGTGCTTAAACAGTCTCAGGTGAACAGATACCAAATAAATCTGCATTGGGGTCATTTATCTGGTATTTGCTTACCAGAGTCCACATAGGCACAGTCAAAATCCTTAAGTCTTTATGAAAGTGTAGTGTGCATTATTTTGCATTATTTTGCATTATTTTGCTAATAATCAATTTTATCATTAAATTACATTGGACTCTTGGACAATTGCATGCATTGGCCTTTGTTGTGTGGCAGAGCTGTGTAAGGCCGCATACACACGACCGCTTTCCTCGACAAAATCCATTAAGAAACTTGGCGGCAGAGCTTTTTTGCAGAGGAAAACGGTCGTGTGTATGTTTTTCGTCAAGAGAACTGTCATGGATCTTGATGAGAAAAAAAGAGAACAAGTGCTCAGAATAAAGTATGAGACGGGTGCACCTTCGGTAAAAGTAGCGTTCGTAATGAAGATAGCACATTTGTCACGCTGTAACAGACTGAAAAGTGTAAATCATCTCTTACCAAACTTTTACTTAACACGCAGTAACATAAGATTAGCAAAAGCAGCCCCAAGGGTTGTGCCAGTGGAATCGAACTTTCCTTTTATAGTGCTGTTGTACGTGTTGTACTTCACCGCGTTTGAGAATGACAAGATTTTGTCTTGACAGTGTGTACGCAAAGAAAGCTTGACAAGATTCTCGACAAGCCTGACAAGAAACTTGACGAGGAAAATTATGTTTCTTTTACGAGGCCTCAGAATTGGGTGGACCAAAATAAAAATCCTTTGACAGATAAAAAAGTCCCCACATACTGTATACACATTTTATCTGTGTTTAGCTATCTGCCTGGAGTTCAGTTTGGAATTTAATGCTTGTCAGCTGGCATTTTATGTCCTCTAATCTCCTCTACTATGAGCACTTTCAGTTTTTTTTCTCAGTGTCTCAGGATATACAAAGTTGTGTCTTCATTCAATTAATACTGGTAGTTATTTTTTTTTTAAATACTGTAAATAATTATATAAATAATGTAATAATACTTGGGAAATACAATAGTAGTACTACTATCATTTCACTATATAAGTTCTGTACTTTCAGGCCTCGTACACACGATCAAATCTGTCTGCTGGAAACGGTCTGCTAGACCGTCCCAGCAGACAGATTCGATCGTGTGTACGGCCGAGCCGACGGATTTGGCCACCCGACAGATTTCAAAGCATGCTTTGAAATCTATCGGGTGGGAATCCGTCCGCCCGACATGTCTGCTGGTTAGTACACTTACCAGCAGACATGTCGTCCCGCACCGCAGCCGAATGGATTCGGCGCATGCGCGGAAGTGTTTTACTTCCTGGTGCGATGACGTGGCGGCGTCAACTTCACCGCCACGTCACCGACACGTCAGCGCGCCGTCTGCTGGCGGGGATTTTGGTTTGCTCGTGTGTACACGCGAGCAAACCAAAATCTTATCAGACAGATTTGTTCAAATCGGTCGGTCCGACCGATTTGAACAAATAGATTGCCTCGTGTGTACGAGGCCTTAGATGTTTAGTTTGGAGAAGGTCTTTAGTAAAATTTCAAGACAGTTCTGGTTGTTATATCAGTATATGTAAAAATGGGAAAAAAAATTCTCATGAGAGGCAGCCCACAGCATTAAAAACATAATAGGAGATGCCAAGGAAACATGATTTTTTTTTCCTTTATATGATGTTAATGGAGAAAGCCTACCGGTTAAGACAGTAGGAAATAAACGAAATTACCAGCTTTTAGTGGTCAGTGGGATGAAAATGTCACACATTATTGGATAATGGGGAAAAAATGCCCCACATTGTTGGTCAGTAGGAGAAAACTGCCGTGGTCATTGGTCAGTAAGAGAAAAATTACTAGCATTGTAAAGCCCTGTACACACAATCAGTTTGTCAGATGAAAACAGACCGATGGACTGTTTTCATTGGACAAACCGATTGTGTGTGGGCCCCATCAGTCTTTTTCTCATCGGTGTTAAAAAATAGAACATGTTTTAAATTTTTCCTATGGATAAATAAGTGATAGAAAAAATTTGATCGTCTGTGTGGAACTCCATCGGAGGAAAATCCATGCATGCTCAGAATCAAGTTGACGCATGCTCGGAAGCATTGAACTTCATTTTTTGCGGCTCATTGCAGTGTTTTACGTCACCACATTTTGGCACTGTCGGAATTTAGTCTGATAGTGTGTAGGCAAGACTGATGAAAGTCAGCTTCATTGGATATCCGACGAAAAAATCCATCAGATATCCGATCGTGTGTACAGGGCTTTAGTCAATGGGAGGAAAGGAATGCCCCAATATTGCGAGGAAGATGCAGGGGTCGGTAGCAGGTATGTATAGGGGTCAACAGTTTGTAGGGCAGAGTAAAATTTCCCCCCATATGCAAAGGGGAATCGCAGTGAGACATAGTTACCTGCTCTGGCTTGCTGCTCTCTATCGATCCACGTCTGACATCCAACCTAGACATCAAAATCTATATTTAAATGTATTTATTAAACAAAAATACTGTGATCACATTGTTTATGTGCCGTTACATGAAGCCTTTTAAATGGAAGTGCTGTAATTACAAAATGTGTTTTATTGACATTCTTAAATGTTATTGTTATCCATCATTGTACGTGTTTCTTTGTGTCTGTAGAGCAGGGATCAGTGGTAGCTACCCCATTACATTGTAAGATAAAAGGGTTGACAACATTTTTCCTATACTATAAATTCTTTAGACCTAAACAGATCCCCAAATCTTTCCTATATTCCAGTAAATCTACCCCATACGTAATTACTTGAATCATCACAGCTCTTGCAAACATCGAAATTTATGGCTGCATGAACTATTGTAAATGTCTGCGGTCTTTTATTTACACATTACAAAGTTCAACTACCAGGGATAGTTGTAAGGGTCACTATACTTAAACTTTACTGATTAAAAATGAACTGTAGTTCTCTAAATTGGATGTACTTAGTTATGTTGTCTTGTCACTTTATTACTTTGCCTCGTCTTTACCTTCTGGACTGGGGGCATCATTGGGGTTGAAATCTTAAAAAGGTTAACCTTATATCATTAACAGTGTTTTATGTTCCCATTGGAAATACAAGCATCAGTAAGGATGTATAGGTTGTCTTGCTTTCAATTTTTCATTAAGGAAGTATAGGTCATATCAATATTTTAAAAGATGTGTTGTTTAAATCTGCCATGGAAAAAAACGATGATTGTGTTTCCTACGCAGTTCAGAATTAGGATGCCCAAGAACTTGAAGGTGTGCAGAGGTAGACAATTAAATAAACGGGGCATATGGGATGGCCTTCTATTATTTTTCCTTTTTTTTTTTTTTTAGGGGTCACACTTCTTAGTAGGAAAAAGTAACTTGGCTAAATGTTAATGACATAAGAGTACAACTTCTCGGTCCAAAATCTGTACATCACACCACTCAAAAGTGTTCTTTGTTCTTTAGATGTAGGAAGACTACTGACCAGTCTTGACCAGGGTATTTAGCGCTTCTATGCTAGACAATGTGTTTGTTGATCAGTTGTTTTGTCTCCCCAACACATAGCTCTGTGCCATTTCACAGCATTTACTACATGTCTGTACTGATGCCCTTATGCCTAATGTTTTTGGTTTGCGGGCTTCTAGCACATGTTGCTTTGATAGGTAAATATACTGCTGAGTTTTTCATTTACTTCCACTTGAGATAATTGTGTTATTTTGCTATTGTCAACTTATAATACCACCCTAACGTCTTCACTTTGGCAGTTTCATGGTTATAACACTTCCAGGATCCCTGCCAATACTTTCAATGATACTCGCAGAATCCCTGCCAGGACTGTCAGAGTCTCTGAAATGATGCTGGCCGTTTAGCCTGACCCAGAGGGTATTTAAGCTCCAGCCTTTGAACTAGCTAGTGTTGTGTTCTTCCATAGGTACTCACGGAAACTTTGCCAGGACTTTCAGAATCTCTGCCAGTACTTTCAATGGTACTCAAAGAATCCTAGCCAGGACTTCCAGAGTTCCCTGAAATTATGCTTTGTGTGACCTTTGACCCAAAGGGTATTTAAAATACATACATACTCATTTAGATGGCTGTCCCCTATCCGCTCTGCACCAAGAACTGAGCAATCAAAAACTGCTGATCATTTAGTTCTCAGGTCTGCTCTGAGCACAGAAGAGGGACTGCCCCTCCAGTGCTCACTAGGGCACTGGACTATAGAGGGGGTTGGGAGTGGCTGGCTCAGGCACTCAGTGGCACGCTAAGAGTCTGAGCTAGCTGCCAGTAAAGCATCTGGGTTTATCCTGACATTATTGCCTGGATCCCTGCAAAGCCTAGACTGGCTATGTAACGTCAGCTGACAGCGGACCTTAACCTGCTCTCGGCTGAATCTGGTTCACAGGAGTGCAGAACTAAATGCACTCGTGTGACCTGTGACTTACAGGCGAAGTATGGCCAAAAGAGTTTTAATCATACTATTATACTAAATCCCATTTCCTGTTGACCCTTATTGAATAACTATGCTTTAATTTCTTGTCTACTGCCTTTTTTTATTGACTGTTTACCCTTCTCTTGCTGTCTGTTAAGACCCCGGGCTGAACTTGACTAGTCTCTCATCTTTAGCCTAATTTACTATCTACTCATTCCTGACCTGAACTATCTAGCTTCTCTCTGTTTTCCACCATCCTGCTTGATCACAAATGCGCTCTACTCTTCTGTCTCCGCACTGTAGCCCTCCTGTACCAGCTACTCCCTGGTAGGGCAAATGTAGGGGCTGCAATCTAAAGCCAGTTGCTGTAAAGAGTTTCAGGGAACACTAGGATTTCTAGCCTATCGCTACCGTTGGGATGTCTGGTATAGACAAAATGGTACTTAGATTTTGCTGCCACCCCCCCCCCCTCCTTTGGTCTGAGCTTTGCTGTACAGATACTGCAAAAGTCTGGTACATAGTCAAAATCAGGTACTTACACTGCTTACATAAAAAATAATGTAGTTATAATTACAGATCTGCATTCATTTGCGTTTTTTATATCTGTTTGGAATCAAGCAATAATAACTTCTTGGAAGCATTCAATATTGATAGAGTTGTGTACATTGTACAGAATAGCCATGACATTTCTGGAACGTCAAGTCATGCTTGATGTTCAGCGGTCAGATTAAAAATGATTGTTTACCGCATGAAGTACCTTTACCCTTAGTATGAGTAAACATAACAGTGATACGTTTAGGTTCCAGCATAATGACAGCTCTTAGTCACGTGCTCACAACCATATGTGATCTTGGCTACAGCTTGAGAAGGTTCTGTTCTTCATTCCCCCCTAAACTGTATATAACAAAGATGTGTAATTATCTATTAATAAAGCCATGTTTGCACACAGTGCAAATAACTGGATGATTTCATCAATCCGATGTTTTTTGCCAGAATTTCACTCCTGTCTAATTAAATAAACCCTGTTTAGGTTGGAGAATGTATTTCAAACAGAAAACTGTGAAACTATTTGTCAGTGTTTGTTGTTAAGAAAGAGGGAGAGACACTGTATGATCTTTTCTTGTAATCTGGATCAGAACCATGACACAGAGTTGAATTCATGGTGACCTGTTCTAATGCAAAGTCGGTAAGGTTAAAGAGGAACCTCCCTCAACGATCCAAAAAGTAAGCATCTGCAACTACTGACTTTGAAAAAAAAACACACTTTGCCCAGGGAGTCCAGTGCTGTCTTTCTACAACCCAAATTGTTCATAGCTGTTTTAGTTTCTGTGCTGCCATCTTGGATATGGGGGCTTGTTGTAACTTCCTGATCACTCACAGCTAACCCATTACTGCACATACACGAGATCCACTGACTGGGGGAGACTGTAATGTAATTTCCTGGGATGTGTGTCACAATCCCAGAAGACTGCAGTCAGGACCTCATCCCTTTCTCTTTTCTCATCTATCCACCCTCTCTTGATCCACTCCCTATCGCTTACTCCTTTTTTCTTCTTTTACTCACTCTCTCCTTCTTTTATCCTACATTTTTTTTTCTGGTGCTCACCAGTTGTGGGTACCATGTATGCCCATTGAGCCTCTATTGGGTTCATCTGTTTATCACTTTTCGATTTTCCAACAGATGAGGTTATCCAATTCTTAACTTGCCTATATATATTTTTCTGATATCATGGAATGCACGTAATCCAAAGTACTCGCATATCAAAGTGAGTTTCCCCATTGAAGTCAATGGAAGCGAAAATAATTTGTTCCACATCGACTTCAATGGCATGCAATACCGCATGCAGGCAGAGGTGGGGGGTGCTGGAGAGCTTCGGAAAACAGCCGGAAATACCTGAGAACAGCTAGGCTGACCTCGGCAAACCTTGGAAAGGCTCGGGAATGTAGTATTTGCGATTCTTTACAAACTGCGCCAATCGGCTATGATCGGCGCCGTTCGGCTCCGGGACCGCCCCACCTCAGACCAAACCTGGTACTGCAAACCGCTTTGGCCTGAATCCTGCTCGTTTTCCGAGACAGCACTCGCAAACCGAATTAAAAATACAGTGCTCGTTAACCTTGTTACTTGCAATCCGAGGTTCCACTGTAGATGGTTTTAGATGTAGTCATTTAGGCAATGAAAAGGGTAAAGCTACAATGCAGAGTACATGAATTCAGCAAATACTAGCATACCGTGGCAATATATATTTATAACAAGCCATCACTGACCTCTCTAGTTGCTTTTAATGTGAAGTTATTCATTCTCAAAGATCACAACAATTGCTCTGAAGTCTGGTTCAGTTTTTAAACAGCCTAGAAAAACTAGTTGTGTGTTCATACCTAGGCATTTTTCCCACATTCCAATATTGCAATGCTCTTTGTATTAGACGTCAGTGTGCTTTAAAATGGATACCAATGTACATTGACATGCATTTGATGCATTTTTACATTGATTTTAAAGAAAAAGCATATCAAACAAAATGAATCCAACCATAGGAGACAGCTAAGATTTCAATGCCTGTGTATTGGACTTTAAAATTACATTTCTCCATGATGCTTATATATACAGACATGAATAAGGGCTTGTTTAAGGCTGGGTTCAAACTTTTCCACCTCTGTGTGACATGGCAATGGCCACTGAATTTGTGCAGAAATGTACACTTTTCAGAGTGGCAAGCTTCTGGTTACCCACTGCTCCTACCAACCTGTACATCACTATAGGACAGTGGTTCTCAACCTGGGGGTCGGGACCCCCTCAGTGGTCGAATTAGGATTTGCCAGGGATCACCAAACCCTGGGATGTTCCTGAAGCGCGCACCATTCTCCCAGCCTTTTCACGGCCGCCCACTCAGCCTATTCGCAGCAGCCCAGTTCACGGCATGGATGGGGCGGAGACTAGAGGTCAACTAACTGGTGAGGAATGTGAAGTGGGAGGGGCTGGAGGAGACCCCATCTCCTGATTTCAGCATAGGGGTCACTGCTGCGATACACCACAAAGCCAGAGACACAGTGAGTAACAGCCTGTGATTATATTTGCCATTAAAAGTCCTCACTACAGTTCTCAGATCAGCAGATTTGATCAAGAACATCTAAATGGGATGATCAGAACTCCCCCAGCACTGCTACTCTTCCTATCCCCCCCCACCCCCCCTCAACAAGGAGTAAGAGAATGAATAAAAATAGAGAATACATGGAAGGGAGAGGATAGAGGGGGAGGAACAAAGAAAAAGGGAGAGAAAGAACAAGAAAGACGGCTAGAGAGAGATGGGGAAAAAAACAAAAAAATAGGATGAAGAAAGATAAAAGGGAAAGAAAGGAGAACACAAGAAGGAGAAGGTGGTACATCCTAAAATGTGGAGTGGAAGGGACTCAGGGAGCGCTAAATATCCGTGGTAGGGGTGCAATCTATTTGCCTTGCATTGGGTGCTGACAACCCACGCTACGAAAATAATTTTACTGTTAGGGGTCCCCACAACTTGGGAAATTTCATCAAGGGGTCACGTCACTAGAAGGGTTGAGAACCACTGCTATAGGACATTCTAGTGCTCTCTGATGATATAGAGATTAGCAGGAGGATCCACTGAGTGGAGCAGGGGGCTAGGGGATCGAAACTCTGGGAAGTGTCAATTTCTCCAAAAATTCTGTAGATGTCAAGCATTTTCTTCAAGAGGCCAGCAAAGACTTCCCCTGTGACAGTGTCACTTTAAGTGTCAGTAGATATATTTTTTCTACTACTTTAAGTAATATGGTTTGCAAATTTTTTTTTTTCAGTAGACTTAAACTACATCATTTTCAGCAGCCAAGTCCAACCAAGGTGCTTATTATAGGTGAAAAATGAATTGTGACATGCGTTTGGAAAACTTTCTCAGGGTGAACTATGTGCTGGATAAACTGTCAGCTACACTTTCCATTCTACACTCTATTTTCTGTTAAATCCCACACTTTCTGGTTAATTGAGTATTAAAACACAGCCATTAGTTTGGGCAGACATTTCAGAAATGAGGTTTCTATGTGAATAAGTTTCACTAAGTATGGAGGTAAAGTCATCTTAAATTATTTTGTTCCATACTGTACTGTAATAGAATCCAGTCATCTCAAACCAAACACATTTTATATGCAAATGTATTAACTGTTAGTACTTAGCAATGTGCAATCAGTTATAAATTATTTTATAATTATCAATAATAACTGATCATTATTAAGGTCAACCTTTCAAGTATGATAAGCGTTGGATGCGATGGAGGAAACACAGCTTACTTACACAGGGATTTTACATTTTCGATTTTTGCATAGCTGAATTGCAATAGGCCATACCACTGAAATCAATACTTCTTGTCAGAAATGAAAAATTTGTATGAAAATACATAATGATTTCGTTTTTCAGGCGACTCCACTGCACAAAATGCTGTGATCTTACCTGTGTTTTGGGAACATCTATTCCCAAGCTTGCTATTCTGCAGACCAAGAATTCAGAACTCCTGCCATCAGAGTCTCTCTGTGGTGGTATTGTGAATATTCCCCATCAATATGACATAAATTGTTAGAGTATATTTAAAGGCCAAACTATTTTTTAGTTTTGGATAGAGTGTGGAATGGATAAAACTTTTTTTTTTTTTTTACAGTCCATGTCCCATTGTGGTGAATCTGAACATAACAGGAATTAAGGAGAAATCTCTTTCTAGAAAATTGTCACCGCAACATGTAAGGGAGGACCCAACTTTTTTTCACGTGGCCAACACATGCAACTGGACTCCTCCTTTACAAACAGGGTTGCAGTGTATCACACAGCTGGCTGTTCACCCAAACCCACTTACTGTTCATGTGCATAGATAACGTTCTTAAGACCCCTACTCCACGTCCTCCACACACATTAACCCCTACAGACCTAGAGTATTCACACATAGGCCAATGCTTCACATGTGGTCCAGGAAGAAGCTCCAGAAGTCCACCAATCACATGGGGCGCATGAAGCAAGGGGTAGGGGTGGGCCATATGATGCTTACTGCATGAGGGGGTTTATAATCACCATCAGGCAGTAGACTCCTTTTCCTTCATCACCACCCGCTCCAGGCTTGCACCAGTAACGTTTACAACTCTTCTCCTAGGCATTGGCAATACTTAACACATCACTTGCAACAGAACATCACTCTAATGCCCTGTACACACGATTGGAACTTCCGATGGGGTAAAATTCGATGGAATTTTCCATCGGAATTACGTTCAAGCTGTCTTGCATACACACTGTCAGACCAAATTCCGACCATCCAAAATGCGGTGACCAAACACTACGACGAGCCGGAAAAAATTAAGTTCAATGCTTGAGCATGTGTTGACTTGATTCTGAGCATGCGTGTTTTTTTCTCCGTTGGAGACGATCAGAATTTCCATCGGAAGAAATAAAACGTGTTCTATTTCTATAGAAACTCTGATGGAAAAAAGTCAGATGGGGGCCCACACACGATCAGAATATCAAATGAAAAAATTCTGTCTGACTTTTTTCATCGGAAATTTCGATTGTGTGTACAAGGCATGAGGCTTCTTTTTGCATATATAATTCTTTGCTTTCAGTAACATTAACAGAATAATCCAAATTCTGGGAACAAAGAAAGAGCTTAGTAAAGTAGTACTCATGCTCATATTTGCATTTCCATGCAGTCCCCTAATCAACACTTTCTTTATGGTATGCCTGCTTCCCCTCCCCTGAAGTGGAGAGCACTTAAGACACTCTCCAATGACCTCTCTCTCTCTCTCGCCAGCCAAACTCCACCCTAGAAACCCGGCTACCAGGCTCCTCTTACCTTACAAAGAAGCACCACGTGTCACACTTAAGCCAGAAGGAGGAGCCAAAATTAAGGAAACCTAACACCTTCTTACAAGCAGGTATCCCAACTGGAAGATTTCCCCTCTGTTACGGTTCCAAGAACAACTGTAATATTTTACATTTTACATCATTCTCTGTTCCAGTGACAGGACAGGATAAATAAACAGGGATACAGATAATGATAAAACCTTAGAACGGTTAAAATAAATCTACATTAAAAACAATAAAAAAATAGTTTTTGCTTTATAAATACTTTAATGTACCTACTCCCATCTATACTTTATTCTGCAGAAAGGATAACATACACACAGATTTTCTTATCAGAAAGAAGGGGAATGCATCACAGATTGGGAAGTGAACACAGGGACACTTTCCTGCTCAAAATATGTATATGCGTAATTTATATAAAACCCACAGTAAGAGATATTTACAGGCCCTGTGCACCCTGACTCAAATTTGCCA
Organism: Rana kukunoris; assembly: GCA_029574335.1. NCBI lineage: Eukaryota > Metazoa > Chordata > Amphibia > Anura > Ranidae > Rana > Rana kukunoris. Next base: position 37,310,241 of record CM056055.1, read on the forward strand.
TACCTGCCCTCTTATAACTCCCTTCTGAGACAAGGTACTCCGTCTGTATTATGATCTCATTGAAGACAGAATTACCAATTCTTCTCCTATTACTTTGTTCTTGATGTTGCCCGGGTTCTATATACAAGACCAGAAGAGTCTCCTCTGACACTTCTTGACCTCTGTGTGTACTGTGATAGCCAGGGCTTGGCGTAAATCAACTGCAGCGTCCTTTGCTGTATGGGCCTGCAAAATGGATTCTATTTGCCACATGGAAAATATTATCTCCTGGGAAACAGGTGAAACTAAAAACTACACTCTTACATGGTCAGTTTGGAATCACTTTCTACACTCCCAAAAGTTTGCATCTTATCTATGATTTCCTTGCTCTATTGCCTGCAAGTCTCTACCTGACAACCCGGTATTGATATGCCATGGCGCTCAGGCCATTTATCCCCCCCCCCCTTTTTTTCTTCCTCCCTCCCTCCCCACTCTGCTTCACTATCTAGCATTTCTTCTCTTTTCCATATATGTTATTTGATAAATGGTTACCCTCTGGATCTTAATATAATAACTGTGTTGCTACTATTTAATGTTACATGTTGCTCTTAGAGTAATGGCTGTATAGATGTTGATACTGTTCTTGTACCACCCTTGATACTTTTGGGTGTTCTTTATACAATTAGTGTAGTGTTGTTAACCACTTAAGGACCGCCTACTGCACATTTACGTCGGCAGAATGGCACGGCTGGGCACATCAACGTATATATACGTTGGTTTTAGTACCCAGCCGTGGGTCGCGGGCGCGCGCCCGCGACCCGGTCCGAAGCTCCAGGACCGGGACCGCGGGATTCGCGGACCCGATCGCCGGACCCGATCGTCGCTGTGGCGATCCGTCCCTGGAGCGGAAGAACGGGGAGAGCCGTGTGTACACACGGCTTCCCCGTGCTTCTCTGTGGCCGGAGCATCGATCGCGTCCTCCTGTAATAGGGGGACGCGATCGATGACGTCACACCTACAGCCACACCCCCCTACAGTTGTAAACACACACATTAGGGCACACATTCCCTACAGCGCCACCTGTGGTTAACTCCCAAACTGCAACTGTCATTTCCACAGTAAACAATGCAATTTAAATGCATTTTTTGCTGTGAAAATGACAATTGTCCCAAAAATGTGTCAAAATTGTCCGAAGTGTCCGCCATATTGTCGCAGTCACGAAAAAAATCGCTGATCGCCGCTATTAGTAGTAAAAAAAAAATAATTAATAAAAATGCAATAAAACTATCCCTTATTTTGTAAACGCTATAAATTTTGCGAAAACCAACCGATAAACGCTTATTGCGATTTTTTTTACCAAAAATATGTAGAAGAATACGTATCGGCCTAAACTGAGGAAAAAAAATGTTTTTTTATATATTTTTGGGGGATATTTATTATAGCAAAAAGTAAAAAATATTGCATTTTTTTTTAAATTGTCGCTCTATTTTTGTTTATAGCGCAAAAAATAAAAACCGCAGAGGTGATCAAATACCACCAAAAGAAAGCTCTATTTGTGGGAAAAAAAGGACGCAAATTTTGTTTGGGAGCCACGTCGCACGACCGCGCAATTGTCTGTTAAAGTGACGCAGTGCCGAATCGCAAAAACCCCTTGGGTCATTTGCCAGCGTATTGGTCCGGGTCTTAAGTGGTTAATGCAATACTTTTTTCCAGATGTTCCTGTATACCGATATTGCCTTATTATCTACCCATGTCGGTGGCTGAGATAGCTTTGTGTACTCTCTTTACTCCTTCGAGAGTTTTTTTTTTTTATATATGTACCATTATTACCGTTTTTGCTATGATGATGGTAGCATGTGTATATTTACAGTGTGCTGTTTTCTTATTTTTTTCTCTTCATGTGAAAAATATTTAAAGTTAATAAAAAACAGATTACACATAAAGTAAAGTTAACAGAGTTTATTTTTCGACATCAGCGCACTTCCTATGTTTCCAGGATTGTATAGCCAAATAATCAGACCTATGTTTTTTAGGGCTGCACTTTAAAGAGGTTGTATAGGTTTTTTATTTTCTAAATAGGTTCATTTAAGCTAGTGCATTGTTGGTTCACTTACCCTTTCCTTTGATTTCCCTTTCTTTGTTTTCTCACTTCCTGTTCCTCCTCAGTAAGCTGTTCTGGCTGACTAATGCCCAGCCAGAACAGCTCAGATGATGGTAGCAACCTTACTGAGGAGAAACACAAAGTGAGAAATTCAGACAAAGAAAAAAAATCATTTAGAAGGGAAATCGAAGGAAAAGGTAAGTGAACCAACAATGCACTAGCTTAAAGGAACCTATTTAGAAAATAAAATCAAACCTCTACAACCCCTTTAAGTGAACTATTAAATATGGTTAATGAGTCCATTGTGTAGCATGTAAGTGATCATTGACGTTTGGCCATACTCAAATTCTCATAGTAATTTGTGTATTTTATTTGTAAGAGTTTGTGTTCATAACAACTTTACAGTTTAGAGGATGGGTGTGTAGAAGCGCATTCCCAGTATCATTATTAGTTCAAAAGTTAGACAAAAATTTAAGCTATTTAGCAGAATGAAATAAATTGCATTTATTGTTTACAAGGCAGCTGGATTTGCAAGGAATAAATGCCTTCCATTTAAAGCGGAGTTCCACCCAGGAAAACAACATTTGCCCATATTGTTTAAAAAAATGTAATAAAAAAAAACATGAAAAAAAAAAAATACTCACCCGAAATACCTGTTGCTATGCGGAAGTCCGTAATCTGCCTCTTCCACACCGCGGTGTCTTTTCTTCTGCTTCTTCTGCTTGTGAATGGGGCGCGCTGCTTTCTGGGAACTGTGTGTGTTCTCAGAAAGCAGCCGCCCATTCACAAGCCAGCGTGAGACTCACGCAGGCGCAGTAGGAAATGGGCAGTGAAGCCGTACGGCTTCACTGCCTGTTTCCCATAGTGTGAATGGCGGCGCGGGACCCGGAGCGATCGTGGGACCGGCATCGGGGGGGCCATCAGCGCGGGCAAGTAGGACAAGGTAAGTGTCCTTATTTAAAGTCAGCAGCTACACTGTTAGTAGCTGCTGACTTAAAAAAAAAAATTGTGGCTGGAACACCCCTTTAACACACTGAACATTTATCCTCACCTCCTTTAATAACATGATTTTATATTAAATCAATGCTTGGCTCATCTACTTTACAATAAAGCAGGCAAAATGTTTTTCCAAATATCACAAAATAGAAATATTTAACCCACATTGTAAAAAAGCATGGGCCAGATTCACAGAGCGATTACGCCGGCGTAACAGGAGATGCACGGCGTAAGTCTAACTTTGCGCATGCGCTTCGATACTCCGCATCCCCAAAACGAGATACGCAAGAAATCTACTTTTTTTTGTCCAGCGTAATTTCATTAGACAGGCGCATCCGTCTGTGCAAAACTGCGCTAGACACACCATTGATTTGCTATTCAAATATGCTAATGAGGGAGTTACGGGGATCCACAAAAGAACGTTGGTGCAGCGCAGGCTGCGCGCTGTGCGCAACAGCTGCACGGCCTGTCTAAAATTAGACCATATAAAAGGTGGTCTAAAATTAGACAATTCGTCTACATGTCAGAGAAAGCAACACTGTTAGTGAGGAGCAGAGCAGTCACACGTGTTGCCCAACAATCTGTATGCCAACATGCCAGGGAGATCCTCGCTCATAGCTATACTACTGACTTTAGAGGAGCAAAGAAGGAGGAGGGTACGGAGGAGGGCACGGGAGAGGATATACCGCACACGCATAGACCTCTTTGGCATGAGTGATTCTGAGGTGTATCGCATCTTCAGATTCACCCCTCATGCCATCCTGGAATTAACCATAACCCTGCAGGATGACATCACCAGCCCAACACACCGCTCACATGCAGTGCAGCCACTGGTCAAGGTCATGGCAACACTCCATTTCCTTGCCAGTGGCTCTTTTCAAAGAACAAGTGGAGTGGTCACAATCCTCCGTGAGCAGATGTGTGCACCAGGTTGTCCCTGCAATCCTCAGACGCATGGCCAACCAAATCATCAAACCAACCACTGAGGACCTGCGGCTGAAGGCAATGACAGATTTCTACAGAATTGCCAGATTCCCACGCACCGTGGGGGGTCATTGATTGCACACATGTGGCACTCCAGCCCCCCCATGAGACAGAGCACATATACCGCAATCGGAAGCATTGGCATTCCATCAACGCACAGGTGATAGTTGATGCCCAAGGCCTCATATGGCACGTCCGTGCCACTCCCCCCCCCCGATCCAGCCATGACAGCTACATATACAATCAGAGCCCCATCCGAATGGAATTCGAACATAACGTGTATGGGGACAGCTGGCTGGTTGGTGAGTGACATGGGTGGCAGGCATGACTGTCCCCCCCCATGATGCACACATCACAAGGAGCACATGCATGACTAAGATCCTCCTGTGTTTTTCCTTACAGGTGACTCTGCATATGCACTAAGACCCCATCTCATGACTCTTATCCGGAACCCCCAAACCCCAGGAGAGGAAAGATACAATGAAGCCCACGCCCAAACACGTGCAGTGGTGGAGCGCACCTTTGGCCTCCTGAAGTCACGTTTCCGATGCCTGGATATGTCTGGGGGGACCCTGTTGTATTCCCCAAACTTTGTGTGCTAGATCATCGGTGCATGTTGCATTCTGCACAACTTCGCAGTGAGAAAGGGCCTGCAGATTGACCTACGTGATGACCTGACCCCTGAACCAGACAATCCCCCCCTAACCGAGGTTACCCCGTCTTCTGAGGGAAGAGCAGCCAGGAGACAGCTCACATTAGGCATCTATGCATGTTAAACACACACATTAATCATGGCACAATGAGAATGCATGCATGCACACCACTGTGGTCCCTAGCACAGACACATCACATCCTCATCTAATTGGATTAGCACAAGCCCACCATGCTGGGCTTGTGAGCAGCAACCCCACGCCACGGCTCCAATTATGTCACTGTACATTCATACACTATTCACACGGACCTGGGAATCACTTCTCCCTGGTCCTGGGGAACCCTTCTCCACCAAAACTGAGGGTGACACCCCTTTGCTGGCAGGAATATCCCCCCCACACATCCAAAAAACATTCACATCACAAAAAAAAAAAATGTCCAGCAAAAAAAAAAAGGGGGGGAAAACAAATTAATGCCGTTGGCTTGAGCCACGCCTGGGGCGCCCACGGCCCCGGCTCCTCAGGGGAGACTCATGGGGGGGGGGGTAATCCGGGGAAGGAGGAGCAGCCCCTGGTCTCTGCCCACCTGGTGGCCTGCCCTCCAAGGCCACGGCAATTCTGTTCAGGCCAGCACCTATTGTTGCCGTGTTGGCCTGGATAGCCTGGGTGAGGGCCCTCACATCCTGCCCAACGTCTGGTGTTGTAGTCTGCAGTGCGTTTAGGCAGTTTGTAAGAGCCCGGGAGTGGCAGTCCAGGTCCCCAAGCGTATCCTTTATGGAGGACAGGCTCTCCTCCATCCGCCCCAAAGTCTGGCTGACCTGTCCCAGATGGCGGGTCTGAAGGGCCTGGTCCCTTCTCAGATTGGCGGGCAGAAGCTCGGCCACCCCCTGGTCTTCTGGGATGACTTCCTGCCTCCAGCTGAGGCTTGTGGCCGGGGAGAAGGGGAGGGCCTTGGGAGAGGAGCCTTGTTGGGGGAGGAGTGGGAGGGGCTTGCCCTTATGGAGGGCTGGCTGCTGCCAGCCAGAGAGGAAGACTCCTCCAAAACCAGCAAGCCACTGGCTGACATGACATCCTCCTCCTCCTCAAACTGCTCCTCCTCAAACTCCTCCTCTTCAACCTCCTCCGAGGACTCCGGCCTTGTCTGGGGGTCCTCATCAGGCTGTTGTCCCTGGGATGGTGCGGTCAACCAAAAAGTCTCACAAGCAGTCACCAAAAATCACTTTCAAATATCTTCTACAAAACACTAGATCAAACAGTCCACAAATATCACAAAGACAAATCACAACGCAACTAACAACAGAACAAAAGATGTACTTTTGCAAAGGAAGTGCGTTTGTGTCTGTCTATTTATGCTGTCTGAGTAGTTCACTAATTTGCCCTAGTCCACTTCCAATTTCACTGATTGCGCCGTTCCCGAGTTGTGAGCATGCGCACAGAGGTGCTGACCATGGTCTGCTTCTAGCGCGCATGCGCAAGTCGGCCGGCCGGCCCTTCATTTGCATGGGGTCACGGCTCATTTCAATGTAACACGCCCACGTCCTTCCCAATTTGTATTACTCCGCCTTGCGCCTCTGAAATAACGTTGCGCAGGCGAAAATTTATGCGTAAAACCGACGAGAATAGGGTGATTGCGCCGCTACATTGCGCCAGTCTAACGTAAAGGCGGTGCGCTACGCCGGTCCAATAATGCGCAGATGTACGTGAATCTGGCCCCATGTTTTTAGTGAATTGACTACTCTTGGGATAAATATTGCATGAATGCTGCATTTAATGCTTTGTGAATTGACCCCTATCTGTCTCTTCTACAGTCAGCACAAATAAACCTTCCAAGTGCATTGTTCTAATAACACCATTATGCAGGAAGTAAAAGACATTCTAGCAAGTGACCCTTTTATTTTTTAAAGAACCTAACTTTAGCATATAATCACTTAATATTGTAATTGTTTTAGTAGTAAAGCGCATAATAATTATAATAGACTAGATAGTGGCAACTTGTGTTTTGTCCTATTGGTATGACGTTCCTTCATGCCCTCACTTTCTGGTTGTGAGGGTACATCTCTCCAAAGTGATGGAAATCCGCTTTTGGACAGTTATCAACGCAACAATGTCCAGCTGCAACAATTGTGTATTTTCCCATTATTTTGAGTCCTAGTGACAATGATCAGTTTGTTATTTAAAAATAACAAACACGTTATACTTACCTGCTCTGTGTAGTGGTTTTGCACAGGGCAGCCCGATCCTCCTCTTTTCGAGTCCCTCGTCGGCGCTCCTGGCACCTCCCTCCTGTTGCTATGAGGTCACCGGACCCAAACAACAGCTTTGCGTGTCCAATCAGACACAGAGCCACGGTTCGGCCCCACCCGCCCTCTCTGTCGCCCTCTCTCCTGATTAGCTAACTGAGTTTGATTGACAGCCTGATGCCGCTGCTGTGTCTCAGCCAATCAGAAGGGAGAGTCCTGGACGGCTGAGGCATTTGTGCACAGCGCTGTGCTCAGGTAAGTATTCGGGGGGCCGAGGGGGGTTGCTGCACACAAAAGTTTTTTTTTTATCTTAATGCAAACCTGCCTTTACAACCACTTTAAGGAAGAAATACAAAGAGGACTGGATATTTCTCATACAAGTACATGATACAGCAGGCACATATCAGCAATATGAATTGTTGGGGAAACAAACGCATTAATGCTTTCTCTGCATTAAGGTAAAAAAAAAAAACTTCCATGATCACCTTCCCCTCAGCACCCCCATAATACTTATTTGAGCCCAATCTCGATCCAGTGCTGTGCCATAGAGCAGCAGTGCTGCTTTCTCACTATATTTCTCCTCACAGGACAGCAGTGGGAGACATTGGCTCCTGCTGAATTAAATCCTGTATGTGTCAACAGATGCATGCAGCTTGGCTCAGGATCAAGCCAGCACTGAGTGCTGCTTACTATGGGGGCACTTGGAAAGAAGAAAGAGCCAAGAGGGCCGACGGCGGACCCCAGAAGAGGAGGTTTGGGCCCGCTCTGTGCAGCAGGTATGTACAACGTGTGTGTTATTTTAATTAAAAAAAAAAATAATAATCGAACTTTACAATCACTAAAAGTATAAATGATTTATATTTATGTAATAATTATTAAAGCCCCCCACGCTCCTTATCTGACACCATCATTATTGTATTTAGTATCTTAAAATAAACACAATTCCGTTTTTGCTTCCTTGTTTCCTGTAGCCTTACGTAAGATGTCATTAGTATCCAGACAGCCAATGACAACCAATGAGGTCAGCACCAGATCTTATGCATGTGCAGCATGAGATCTGGCGCTTCTATCACCGTTTATGGATTGCAGGGCAGTAATTTACATGTACAGTGTATGCGAGTACACATAACAACATATAAGCGTATACATGTAAATTGGAACGCTGGCAGCTAGATAAAGTTGAAGAAGAATTGTACATGTGTATACAGAAGTTCTTTACGGAACATAACTTGCGTTTTATTTACCTTATGATCTTTCTGCCATCAACATGAGTGAATTATTATGTCTGTGTACAAGAGGCCTAAAGGTAAATGTAAAGACTGTGGTTACTCTTTAAGCTAAATGGCAGTGAGTGGTTGTAATGTGGAGACCTGTTGGCACACATTTTTGTAAGTAATCTCCACTAACGATGACCCTCGGTATCTTTAGCAGTAATTGCCTTGTACAGTATTTATACGACCCTGAGCACATTAGTTCAATGTCTGGCAAGATTGTCTTCTGAACTGGAAGAGTTGTGCAATCTTTCCTGCATTCGACACAAAGTCCGTGGAATGGAGACCACAGGACATTTTCCTTCCCTGATTAATTTATATCATGTTTACCCTATGCTGGAGAATACAGACAGAAACATCTTTTTAGGGAAGATGTCTGTGTTGCAAGGTGACATCTGCTCTGCCTGGTTTATGAGCCTTGTGGCTTCACATGTAAACTGACTTTTATTGCTCCAGTGATTAAATAAGCCAGACGCCATGGCTTGGTTAAATAGCTGAGCTGGTTGCGGTGTGTCATGTCTGTGATATTTGTGAAGTTGTTTGTGTGTTTTACTTAGTCCTGTTTATCAATGCAAACTGAATAAGAACCGTCTCTGTAACCCACAGCCTTCAAGAGGCTCTATTTTTCGCTTTCCACCTGTCACTTTCCATTGCAGTTTTGAGTCAGCCTACAAGCAACTCAGACAGTTCCTATTTAGCACAAGATTTTAAGTGAGGTGGGTATTTACAAAAAAAAAATGGACAAGAAGGTGCACGCACCTAGTGCATTACCGAAAAATACATTTATTCGATCTAAAAACTGATCTGACCTCATTGTGCTGGAAGGGATTGCTAGCTTGAGGTGTGTATTTAACTAAATCAATTCCAATAATATTGGTAATGCAGGGGAGCTGTAATACAAAATATAGGGGTACCATTTATAGTAAGGTTTACACGTGTGGCTGGTAAAAATGTGCAAATCATCTACCTGCTTATTTATATTAGTGTCTGTATATGCATAAGGGGGCTGGGGAACTTGCTACACAAATGTCAAATGAGAACAGATATTTATATTGTAATGCCCACAATGTGAAAGAGTTATAGTGAAAGCGATTCATGATGGGTAAGTGGATAGTATGGTTGCTTAAAGCGTTTGTTACCCCCCCCCCCCCCAAAAAAAAAAATCCTGTTCCTTCAAAGCATTTTATACAGCACAGTGGTTGTGCTGTGTCATTTGGTCTACTGTAACACCTGTAATACCTGGCTTATCCTGCCTGGCTATACCCTCCCCCCTGTACGCTGACTCCGATATATTAGGGCTGCTGAGCCCTAACACTGGAGTCATACGTACGTTCCTCTATCATCCGCAGTCTGCTATCTGTCTCATCTGTGCTCTCTTCCCCTCCCCTCTCTGCCTGTCAGCTTGTGACAGTGCCTGCCCCCTCAACTGCTGCTGTTCAAATAACTTTCACATCTTCATACCATCTGCTCTGTGTTCTAACCCTGTGTGTCCCTGTGTGAGTGATTTATAAAACAAAAGTCTGCTATACCTCATTTCACAGCTCTTCTCAGCGATAACATGATTGGATGGCTCTCTCTTCTCTCCTGAGTGATGCCAGCAGAGGAATCTCAGCCCCGCCTGCTGCATCTATCAGACGGGGAGAGAAGAAAGCCAGACGAACATGTGATTGCTGAGAAGAACTCTGAAATGAGGTTTAGCAGGCTTTTTTTTTTTTCAAAATCACACACACAGGGGCACACAGAATTAGAACACAAAGGGGGTAGTTTGAAGATATGAAAGTGGCTTAACAACCACTTTAACCATGCTCTATGATTAGTTAATGAAAGTAACTATTGGTCATCCATAATGAAGAGGATGGTACTGGAGGGCTAACTAGGTGTAGCAGGGGAGTGGTCACACTGACCCAAATCTTCCTTAGGCCACCTGACTAGTTCCCACCATTAAGCCATATTTATTAGATATTGTGAGATCTTTATTGGCTAAGTTCACCTTGTCAGAGGCCAAATAGGCTCCCTAGTGGGCTATGGATAGTCTTGACATCTGTCCTGAATTTATGACTAAGACAAGACTTTTGGCAATGAGAATTGTGTGCTCACAGTTCACCAGTGTGAAGAAAGGAAAAGGAAATTGATTTATACTTGTTGTTATACCTAAGCTTCTAGTCAGTCAGTGGAGGTTTCTGTACAATTACCATAAAACAAGGCTTTTAGTATCCAATGATTATAAAGCACAAGTGTTTTAATTAGGAAAGCAAAAATGGTAGCCACCCTGATCAGTTTATAGCTAGCGCAGGAAAGATGCACGTAGGTATTGTAGCACATTGCAAACATTCTCTAGCACTCGATCCTACCATTCAGCACAAAAATTCTAAATAAACTTTTAGATGAAAATCTGAGGAATTTTCAGCATTTGCAAATATAGTACATGCAAAGCCACGTCGTCACGTTGGGGCACTTCTACAGAGTGCGATCCCCATCTTTAAACTATGTGCACTCACAATCTGAGATGTGAGTATAGCAAATAATAATAAAGAAAAGGTGTGGCTTGGGAGTTTACCAGAAGCCTAGGCTTGCTGAAGGCACCTTAAACAAAAAAAAAAGTGTGTCTTCACAAAATCCAACCAGCTAATGGCTGCCTGGAGCGAGTATATAAATATATGTCCCAGGGATCTTAGATAATTAGAGTTAGGGACCACACACACCATAGAAGTTCCTGGATGTGGCAGTTTGGCTTCACATGTATCTTCATGTGTATGCAACAAAAATGGCAGTTTTTAACCTAAATGTAAAAACAGTTTAATTATTTCTGTGCTAACTAACTGGATTGTGCGCTGGGGAACTTGTATTGTTCAGTGTTCTATGCAAAAATGTGGTCTTCTGTACAATGACCAGAAAGCAGAAATGTTCTGCACAAGGGCTAGCAAACAAAGTCCTTCTCTACATTGACGAGAAAGGAAAAGTGTTTAAAAAATGTAAGTTTAAATTTAGGTTAAAATTTAAAAAGTTTAAGAAAACAAAGGCAAAGAAAACAAGGACAGTCTGTACATTGATCATTACGTGTTTTACACAGTGATCAGCAGAGTTGTTATCACTTTTTCTGTACAGTGATCAGATATAATAAGTCTTCTACTACACTGTGACCAAAAACAGTTGTTCTTTAGTACAATAGGACCAAAAGTATTGGGATGCCTGCCTTTGCACACACATGAACTTTGTTTGCATCCCAGTTTTAGTCCGTAGGGTTCAATGTCGAGTTGGCCCACCCTTTGCAGCTAAACAGCTTCAACTCTTCTGGGAAGGCTGTCCACAAGGTTTAGGAGTGTGTCTATGGAAATGTTTGACCATTCTTCCAGAAGCGCATTTGCAAGGTCAGGCATTGATGTGGATGAGAAGGCCTGGCTTGCAGTCTCCGCTCTAATTCATCCCAAAGGTGTTCTATCAGGTTTAGGTCAGGACTCAAGTTCCTCAACTCCAAACTTGCTCAACCATGTATTTATGGACTTTTTAGAATGATGTCATCACAACATTTCCTATTTCTCACATAGGGCCATATAAAGGCAATGTTTTTATTTCCTTCAGGAGGAAATAAGATTTCTGATAGGCTCCAAGACCCAATCTCACTCTGTACGTGAGGTATCTGAACCCTCTTTCCCTCTTATTCCTTCTTGCTGTGATATTCTCTTCACTCCATCCCTGTATTTATTTAGAGAGGTACTCTTTCTAGTTATGCTAGAGTTAAAGGAACCCTATTGTTATTCATAAGGAGGGGAAGGACCTCATGGATCCCTCATCGTACCGCCCAATCTCCCTATTACCCTCAGATATAAAAATCTTAGCTAAAATTCTTGCAGCCAGGCTTAATAGATGTATTAGTAAACTCATTCATCCAGACCAGTCTGGCTTCATACCAGGCAGGGCAACTAGTATTAATATCAGGAGAACCTTTTTAAACATACTTACCCCGACAGATATCGTAGGGACTAGAGCCATATTGTCGCTCGACGCTGCCAAGACTTTTGATAGCCTCGAGTGGGCATATCTTTGGAAGGTACTCGATAGCTTTGGATTTGGCCCGCTCTATATAAAATGGGTCAAGTTGTTATATTGCGGACCAAGAGCCAAGGTCAGAATCAACGGCGAGTTATCTGAGATCTTTCAACTGGAACGTGGGACGAGACAGGGGTGTCCGCTGTCCCCCCTTCTGTTCGCCCTCGCAATGGAACCACTGGCAATCATGGCCAGGGCGAGGTCGGACATAATGGGGTTCAGAAGACACCAGGGAGAAGACAAAATTGCACTTTTTGCAGATGACCTCCTATTTTTTCTTGGGGATGTTGTAAGCTCGCTAGATAAAGTAATGCAACTAATGGAGGAATTTGAACAATTCTCAGGTCTCACGATTAATTGGTCGAAGTCAGCCCTGCTACCGGTTTACCCAGTAGACCCCCAACTGTTGTCAAGCCTCTCCCAAATATCCATTAGCCCTAAAATTAAGTATCTAGTGATTTGGATCTCAAAAAATGTTACCCACTTCCTCACTTTAAACCTAGACCCACTATTATCAAAGTGGAAAAGTAAATGCGATATATGGAAAAGATTGCCCTTGTCCGTTGCAGGACGCTGTGACTTAATTAAAATGATTTGGCAGCCACAATTATTATACCTGTTACACAACTCGCCAATATGGATAGGACATAAGTGGTTTAAAAAGAAAAACTCCTTATTTAGAGACCTAATTTGGAAGGGAGGGCAACCTAGGATAAGCCTACAAACTCTACAACTGCCGGTCAAGGAGGGGGGGAATGGCGGTTCCCCATCCAAAATTATATTTTCTGGCAGCACAACTGCAACATCTGGCCGGATGCGGAACCGCAGAAAGAAGTGATATCAATAACCGACTCCTATTGATAAATAACCCACACAATTTATTAGTTGAAGCCCTAGAAGCAGATTATTTCTGCTACAATCATGCAACCACAAAATTAATCATCAAAACATGGCATTCAATAAAAACAATCCTGGGGTATGTGGGCCCGTCAGAATTTTCCCCCCTCTGGAACAACAACAATCTTCAGGAGATGGTAAGTATAGAAGCTTCGAGGGACTGGGCGAACAAAGGCATATGTCGCCTAAAACATATTTTTAAGGGCGATGCTATGAAGTCATTCCAAGACTTAGTAAGTGAATTTAAAATCCCAAATAAATCTTTCTTTAAATATCTCCAGGTTCGCCATGCTATACAAGTACAATTTGTCTCTAAAACAGTTGAGTGGACACAGATGTCTGCCCTGTCCTCTGTAATTGAGGCAACACAAGCCAAGGGCTTAATTTCCGCAACATATGGTAGCCTGGGAGCGAGGGCATTAAGTAGAGAAGGCGCGTGGAAGAGCAAAGTGGCCTGGGAGAGCGACTTGGGCACAATTTCCTCAGACCAGTGGGATAGGATCCTCCATCAAAGAGCCTGGGCGTCTATTGCCCCGGCCCAAAGACTGTCTCACCTATTCTTACTATATAGGGTCTATTACACCCCCCACAAAATGTTTAAGCTGGGCTGGAGACCCAATAATGAGTGCCCAAGATGTAACAATAAAGGAGATCTTCTCCATATGGTCTGGAAGTGCCCAAAATTATACAGCTTCTGGGTGGGTATTATAACACGGATAAATGAGAAATTTAGGTCTGCTCTTGTTCCAGCAGCCAGGATTTACCTCTTGGGATGTATGGACGATACCCAGGTACCACAAGGTACCCTTGAACCTATTTTGAGATGCCTATTCCAGGCTCGCAAAATAATTGCACAAAAATGGCAAGCTCAGGCACCCCCATCTATAGAGAACTGGCTAGCAGTTATGAAACAAACAATTTCAAACGAAAAGGTACATTACATTACTCAGGGGAAGCATGATAAGTTTGTAAAAATATGGAGACTATGGCAGTTAACAGACGAGGATCCAGGGTAGGTATTCCTGACGCCGGAGCTTAGGCATACGGGGGCTTGCTCATGAGCAGGCCCCTATGTGCCCGCTCCCACCTGCGTCAAACATTAAACAGCAGGAAAGGCGGCATCTATCTATAATTTAACTTACCCATTACCGGGTCTGTATGCTCACAAGGGCGGGGAAGGGGAGGGTGGGGGGTAAGGGGAAGGGAGGCGGGGACACGGGGGGGGAGGAATACAACAAACACAACACCTACTCAACATTGCACAAGATATTAATCTTATAGGGGTACAGCCACTAGTCGTTCTAATATCTATTTATGTAATTTGTTAACAAACCGCTTGTACTCATGACTGACGGATATATGTATGTGTAAAGCAGTGATAAAAAAAAAAAAATGAATAAAAAAAAAAAAGAATATACACACATCTCTGACCGGCACATAAGTGAGCCTAGGCTTATGCCGCGTACACACGATCACTTCATGTGATGAAGGAAAACGACGTTTTCTGTGAAGTAAAAAACGACATTTTTGAAACTTCAATTTTCAAAGACGATGTTGCTACACACCATCGTTTTTTTTTTCACAATGCTCTAGCAAAGCGAGGTTACGTTCACCACTCTTTTCCATTGAAGCTCTCTTCATAACTAGCTTCTGGGCATGCGCGGGTTGAAAAACGTTGTTTTAAACTACTTTTTTTTGCTACACACGGTGATTTTTTGTGAAACAAAAAATGACGTTTTGAAAAACGACACAAAGAATTAAAGCATGCTTCAATTTTTTTTTTCCGTTTTTCACAAGACATAAAACGACATTTTCCCCCACACACGGTCATTTAAATTGACGTTTTTAAAGGCGTCTTTTTTTTTCATCACATGGAGTGATCGTGTGTACGAGTTAAAGGAACCCACACAACTGGAGTATTAAAAATAAAGGTTGTTACTGGACTTCTTTTTCCTTCTCATGAAGCAAACATAAGGGATCTTCTATGTCTACAGTACACTGAAATATTATATTTGGGAGGATTGAACATTTTACAAGGAACGGCAGAACCATAAGAACAAGAGGATAAACATAACCCATAAAGCTTACAGCACTACATGTTTATTCTACCTAGCAATGCAATCAAAATGTATAATTTCTGAAATATTGTTTTCAGACAGTTGGGGGAAAAAGGAATTGGAGAATCAGGAAATGTGATACAGAGGTGCACTGAAAATTTGCCTCTTATAAAACCATTAACAATTCTCTCCGGTTTTACGGTGCATGAATTCTCACTGTTGGCTGCTCCAAGCATCCTCTGCTAATGGATTTAACATTAGGTGTGCTTTGCTGGTGGAATGTATTTGTATGAAGGTTTATGAGCGGGTTAAGTAAAGACTACCTCTCATTCTTTTATGTTCTGTTATTCTGCTTCTCTGTGTATAGGAAGAATCTGGAAATTAAGGATTTCCCAACAGAGCTCTGATGTTGTTTAGTGTACCTATTAACGGGGGTGAGCAGTAGCTCATGGGATCTAATATGCATTGAGTCATATACTGTATATCTGATGCATTTTAGGACAAGGATTTAGCGTTGTCCTCAATACAGTATCAAACAGCATTACTACATTATATACATAAGGAAAAGCATTTCAGTGAATGGAAGTATGATCTGTTAACATTACTTATTATTTAGTGATTTCCAGAATTTATGTGCGTCTGACTTTTTGAACACAATACAAAGAGTGTATAAAGCCATTGAAAAGAGCCCTTGCCCAGAGGAGCTCATAATCTAAAGTAACTTGAAGTTTGTGAAAGCATACAATCTGTGGACATTTTGTCAGATATCTGGATACCCTTCTACTATGATTTGGGTTATGGGAAAAAAACAAGGGACATAAATGAGCTTCATGAATATAAAAAGGATATTTAGATTCTCATTGTTAATTAAACCAATGCTCCAGGGGAATGATTTAAGGGAAAGGGGGGGTGGGGGCAGAGGGACCAGATGCCCCCCCCCCCCCAGGCCCGTGCAAATGATGTAAGCTGGGCTGGTAACCCTGAATGGAGATAATGCCCTATTCAGACCTTAGTCAGAATGGCATCTGAAGTCAGTTACCTCTGCGAGTGTTATAGAAGCTATATGCTCCCTGTTCAGACCTGTGATCACAGCAGCTGGCAGGAAAATCTTCAATAATCTACTTTGTTTGTGTCTCTCATACATTATGTATATGAATGTTAAGTGCTGCAAAGAAAGTCAATACTGAAAAAATGTGGTATGCTTATCTGTTAAATAAAATTGAATGATAAGGATTATTTCTGATGATGACATAGGGCCAGATTCAGGTAGAAGTTACGCGGCTTATCTCTAGATAAGCCGCGTAACTTCTAACCTACGCTGGCGTATCTGTTTTCTGTATTCAGAAAACAAGATACGCCGGGATTGAGTTAGGATACGAGCAGCGTAATTGTATTTTGCCGTCGTATCGGAACTGCAATTTTAAAATGGCCGCTAGGGGCGTTCCCGCTGATTTATGCCGAGGACATGTAAATCAGCGAGATACGGCAATTCACGAACGTACGCGTGCCCGACGTAGTCACTTTACGACATTTACGTAAGGGTTTTCCCGGCGTAAAGATAAAGCAACAAAAAGCAGGGGCATCCTATGTTAAGTATGGCCGTCGTGACCGCGTCAAATTGAAAAAGTTTTACGTCGTTTGCGTAACTCGTCCGTGAATGGGATACTGGGATACATTGACAGCCGGCGCATGCGCAGTATGTTCGCCGCAGGATCGCGCCTATTTTAAATACTACACGCCCCCTACCCGCCCTACGCCGTCGCCCTACGCCGTCGCAACTTTAGGAGCAAGTGCTTTGTGAATACAGTACTTTCTCCTAAAGTTTTGGCGGAGTAACGTAAATGAGCAACGTTACGCCAGAATAAAGATGCGCCCATCTACCTGAATCTGGCCCATAGTATTTTCTTTGGTATTTAATGTAGGCAAATTAATGGGGTTGATTTATTAAAATGGGAGAGTAAGGCCCCTTTCACATGTCCGCCTCCGTTCCTCCGTTTTTACAAGTCCGTTTTCATCCGATTCCCCAGAGGGGAGAGCAGAGGAGAGACAGGGCAGTCCCTGCACAGTGTGTGGGGACCGCCCTGTCCGCCGACAGCTGAGCGGGACCCCCCGCTGAGCCGACGGAAAACTGTCCGCTCCGTGTGAAAGGACCCTTAAAATCTGGTTCAGTTGTGCATGGTAGCCAATTAGGCTTTGACGATAAAAAACAACAACCTGGAAACCGATTGGTTTCTATGCACAGCTTCACCAGATTTTGCACTCTACCGTTTAGTTAATCAACCCCAATGTTTGCAGACATGTGTAAAAAGATCTGTTACAAAAAGCCATGTTCTTTTATACACTTTTCTCTCTTTGGTGTGGGGGAGATCAACAATTTGTCTAATATTTACAGCCTGGAATATAGACCCCTCCCATCTCATCTAATACCAAATTAAATAGTAAGTAAATAGGGGAAAACTGCAGCATTCACTATGGGGAGAATATCCATGAATTACAGATGGAATCCAAAAACAGGTGCTCTGGCTCATTATAGTGTCCTCAATACACCAGAATTCAGTATAAAGCAAAAGCAGTAGCCTGAAACTCCAACATCCTTATGAATATTTTATTTCTTGCACAGGAGTAGCTAAAATGCCAGCTGTAAACAAGGCTACTCACCAAAACATTTTATCTACAACTGTGCAAGATATAATTATATGTATACAGATTTTGGAGTTGTCGGCTAATACCAAAATGATATAGGCAACAGACTAAAAATCCTGGAACACACCTGTTGGTGATTCTGGAACACCCTCCTTCTCGCCTTCATTTGTTATATCTGGTTCATAACCTTAGTAGCACATTGAATGCTTGCACTTTTTTTAACTGCTTTTCAATTATATTGTTTGACCTTTTTTACATAATATAAAACTGCTTACGGGGAATAAAAAGGGCCTTTGAAGGTTATATCAAATACATAATGTACCAAAACATAATTTATGAATGCAGGACATTTGGTCGACACAAAACAATAACACATATCTCACAAACACTGTTGGGCTCTCTTTGTATAAACTCAACATGTTTCTAATTTATTTGTATTATCCTTGTAATATGGCTTTTCACCAAGCCGTCATACATGGTAAACCGTTCAGTTGAAGTCCTTTATTATTGTTTAATGTGTTATAGTCATAAACATTAGTTCAAGGCTTCGTTCTTGGAGCCAAATTTTGTGTTATAAGATGTGTAGTTTGGCATAGTCTGAACTTCAGTTCTGCACTTGAGTCTTCTCAGGCATATTCAAATCTGTGTACACGTGTGCACACATACGATCATACGCAGTTCTCAGCACAGATATACTGTTTTTGCTCATGATAGCTCCTCTATATATTAAAGCGTAACTGCACTTTTATTGAGAAAAAACGTTCCCCTCTAGGTGATCTATGTACATTGCAAGGGTTATAACAAACTTTCTTGCAGATTCTTACCTTTTGTTATTCTGAAGAAATCACTGTTTGTTCCTCTGTGGCTCTGTGGGGTCTAATGGGAGTGGTTTCATCATTATCAGTCGGCTGTGCACCTGCAGAGCACTAATGAGGAAATCTGCAGGGTGTGCATCCATTTAGACATGTTCCTATTGGGAGTATCTCACCTAAAATGCCGGAAATATGACTTGTATCTTAAGCAGACTTCTGGGAAAATTGGTGAGCCAATCACACAAGCAGGAAATTATGTTTCTGGGGGGTGTGTACAGAACAACATCAGGTAGCCATGTTGCATTGCATTTTCAGAAAATTACAGTGGCTGCAGATTGAAAAGGAAAGGTAATTTTTAATAACATTCAATTACAATATGACTTGTGTCACAATTGTATACGCTATATTATTATTTTTTTATTTGCATTTTTTTCCACAAAAGTGGAGTTACCCTTTAAGGAAAACCCTACTATAGCATTTTAACAGCCTTATCTATTGCCCAACTCTAGCCAAAACCTGTTTTGTTTGGGATAGAGTGGGGATGTGTTTATTTCTGTTGGGTTTGTATTGTTGCCTATGTAAGAAAAAGGGTTGATACTTGCGTATCCTGCCTCCAATATTTACTATGTTTTTTAAAAGCTAAGCTGACTGAAAATTCTTTAGTATCCAACACTTTGCTGCTATATCACAACTGAGTCCTGAGTCACTTTTAAGGTGTTTGTTAGTTAAAGCAGAACTACACTCAAAAGGGTAAACTTTCCCCCCTTCCACTGCCACATTGGCACTTTTTGGGGGGGAGCGGATACTTGGTTTTGACAGGTACCCACTCCCGCTCCTGGTGGAAGTTTGGTCTTTCTCATTTTCCCACAGTTCTTCTGGGACAAACACAGGTCCCAGAAGACTATGGGACCATTCACAGGGTGCAGCGTGACTCACGCATGCACAGTAGAAAACAAGCTGTGAAGCCACAAGGCTTCACTTCTCTTTTCCCTTACTAGAGATGCTAGTGCTTGCACCCAAAGCCGATTGACGATTCGGTTTGGGTGAGGACATATCTCTGGATCTCTGGACAGGTAAGTATCCTTATATTAAAAGTCAGCAGCTACAGTATTTGAAGCTGCTTATTTTTAGTTTTTTTGGGGGGGCTGGAGTTCCTCTTTAAGTGCCATTAACTCAGGTCTAAGTACTAGCAACTTGATAAATGAAAGCTCTAAAAAAAAGTCGGCTTCGTGCTAGTCTGGAGAGAGTATTATTATTTATTACTATTATACAGGATTTATACAGTGCCAACAGTTTATGCAGTGCTTTACAACCTGAGGGCAGACAGTAAAATTACAATACAATTTAATACAGTAAGAATCAGCGAGCCCTGATCGTTAGAGCTTATAATTTAAGAGGGAGGGTCAAGAGATACAAAAGGTAATAACTGTGGGGAATAGGCTGATGGAGAAAATAAATGTACAGTAGGAGATACACAGATTGGGGTAGAGAGTTCCAGAGGATGGGAGAGGCTCTGGAAGATTCAAGAGAAAAGATGATTTAAGGTGTGAAGCCCTGTACACACGATCGGATATCTGATGGAATCTAATCCGATGGATTTTTTCGTCGGATATCCGATGAAGCTGACTTTCATCAGTCTTGCCTACACACTATCAGTCAAAAAGCTGATCGTGCCAAAACGCGGTGACGTACAACACTACGACGAGTCGAAAAAAATTAAGTTGAATGCTTCCGAGCATGCGTCGACTTGATTCTGAGCATGCGTAGATTTTGATTTTTGTCCGATGGAGTTACACACAGACGATTGGATTTTTCTATCGTTTTTTTAACCATAGGAAACATTTATAACATGTTCTATTTTTTTCATCAATGGAAAACAAACGATGGGGCCCACACACGATCGATTTGTCCGATGAAAACAGTCCATCAGTCTGTTTTCATCGGACAAACCGAACGTGTGTACACGGTTTTAGACTCACCAATTTCACATTTGTTTAAGAGGTATACTGTATATAGGGGTATTTATAACTAATATTTTACTGACAGTGTTCATATTTACAGACAACATGGTAAACTTTATACCTTTTAACTTTATTTTTATTTTACTGAGTCACTTGTTTAATGCTGTAAGTATAACTTCCCATTATAAACCTTGCACACTAAGACCAAACCTATATTTGTGTATCCCCCAGCAAGAAGCATGTCGTATAAATGTTCTCTGCTGCTTCATTTTACAGAAATAAGTCGGGCTTATTCGGTCAGTTAGATTTAATATGCTCATCCACCTACACCTCGCTACATTAAATGCTAATGTTATACCTAATCTTACCCGTTTTTCATACAGGCTTCTCCATTTTATTCTATGCCTGTCATCACCTTTTTTCTTTGTAAAAATATAAGATGTGCAGAGTAACTATTTGTCTGGAAGGATAGATGTGTTTATGCTGTGTAACAAAATACAGAAGATTAGAAGTTATTGCACAGAGAGTTCTAGAAAATTAGGAAGAGGCATTTAATATGGGAGCTGGTAAATCGGTTACAGGGCAGCCAGACCCGGAGAGATCTCAGCAGTATTGCAGCTAAGACGTCCAAATTGGGTGTGTGACCCGGCGCTATGGATTTGCTGACAGACTTGAATGTGTGGCCTTGCAAACGAGCAGTCTCTGGAATCAGTAGTGGGATTCCAGACTTTGCTCAATGTAAGGTGAGAGTTTTGTGAATTTCTTTAGCACTCAGGATAGGGCTGCTTTTTTCCCCCCTCTACTTTTCATCATCTGTAGCATCCAAGTCTCCCAACACCGTAACAAACAAGCCACTGGGTCCTTGTGGAAAGAGACTGGTTGACTTATAATCAAACGTTTCATTGTTGCATGCATTCCCTGTGAAGTCCACTTGCTTAGAACTTTAAAAGGTGTTGTGTAGACTGTTTCCAAACACATTTATTTAGTCACACTGTGTGGTACAAATGTTCTTTGTCGCGTATTCCGGGACTTTAAAGCAACCTTTTCCTTTTCCAGTGTTTACAGAAACCATTGCCAAATATGAGCTATTGAGTTTATAGACTACTCAGTGAACAAAAACGTGCTCATATTTGTCCACTAAAGCCTAGTTTTTCCCCCACGGGCACCAATAATTTGCCTATGCCAGTGGCTCCCAAGCTTAGTGAGAAAAAGGCTCAGTCATATTCTATCAAAACCTTTCATGCCATAACAGTAAGAGCCTATTTATTTCTTTGTGGTTCATTAACGTTTGTTGTGTTAAAGCAGGTCATTCCAAAGACAATACAAGTATGGGAATACATATTTAGCATTTCCATACTTTTATTTATACTCACTAGCCAGGGGGATTAGTTAGAAATAGAAATGAGGGTTTAGCTGTTACAGTGGGTGACCGCGATATTGGGTCAATCTCGCTCCCTTTCTCGGCGAGACTGACCACCTACGAGCCCCATTGTGGGAGCCAGCCCTGAGCCGGCTCGCCGCGATGGGGACAAAGTCGTCATAGAAACGTCAGGGATCCTACGATGTCACAGTCCCATCATGCTCTGGGTACCCACGTGGGTACCCGGAGCATGATGGAACTGTGACGTCGTAGGAGGCCTATATAAATCGGTGTGAGCCGTGTACCCAGCATTACAGCGGGAGGAAGCGTTGCGTCAACATCTAAAGAAAAGAAGAAACGAAGACGGCAGGAGGCAAAGAAGAGCGGGCTGTGCCGCCGCTAGTAATTGAGCTAAAACAAAGATAGCGGCGGCCAGCCCTGAAGAAGAAGGCACCAGAGAGCGAGCGGGAGAAGAACCGGGGAATGCCGAGACAACAGCGGAGAGTGGAGAAGATGGAAGAAGACACCCCGGAGAGCGGAGAAGACCCCCAGGAGCTGACTAATAAAATATTTTAATACCCTGTGTTGTGTTTTTTTTTATTAACTTTGCCTCCAGGTGAATAGGTAGGGGTACGATGTACCCCATACTCATTCACATAGGGTGGGGGGTCGGTATCTGGGGGCCCCCTTATTAAAGGGGGCTCCCAGATTCCGATAAGCCCCCCCGCCCGCAGACCCCGACAACCAACGGCCCCAGTGCGCCCCCCTGCCCCAGAGCACCCAACCCCCCATGTTGAGGGCATGCGGCCTGGTACGGCTCAGGAGGGGGGTGCTTGCTCATCTCCACTCCTTTCCTGACCGGCCGGGCAGCGTGTTTGGATACGGGTCTGGTATGGATTGTTGGGGGACCCCCACACCATTTTTTCGGCTTAGGGAGTTCTCCTTACAACCCCTACCAGACTTAAGGGCCTGGTATGCTCCCTGGGGGGGGGGGGGGGGGCATGCCATTTTTTTATTTAAAATTTGGCGTGGAGTTCCCCCTCATGATTCATACCAAATGCCGCAACTAGAATTGGCGGGAATCCAAGTAGGATCCCAGTCGCTTCTATGACGCGCTCGCTGTAATGTGTTTTTCTATTCCAGCGAATGCGAGATGTCGGCACCATGTCCTCGAGAATCAGTGCGATGCTGTCGTGCTGGAAACACATTCTCGGCGACAGGTATTGTAGGTTGCACATTTTGGGGAAGAAGAGTAGATCATGAAGATACTATTGTATTTGCATGAATAAAGAATAGGAAAGTTGACTTTTAACCTCCCTGGCAGTATGATTATGTCTGATTTTTGAATGTCAAAGCAGTACATTGTTTTGCATGGAAATTTGGCATTTTATATTGTAGACCTGTAATGAGAAATAACTCACTTAAATCTGTCAAAACAAGAGTCTAGTAGACATCCCGGGTATGATAAAGCTTGAAACAGGAAATCATAAATTATAATATAATAAATAACTATAAATAGTTATAACAAATAATAATAATATAATAGTACATTTAATTCAATAATGTAATCAAATCAAAAACACTGAAATGTGTCCAAACAAGGGTGCAATATTACTAGTCACTGTAATACTAGACACTTCGGGCCAGATTCTCTAAGAAATCCGGCGGCGTAGCGTAAGCCATTTACACTACGCCGTCGCATCGTACTAGAGCAAGTGCCGTATTCTCTAAGCATTTGCTCCGTAGTTTGCGTTGGCGTAGCGAAAATGGGCCAGCGTAAGCCCGCGTAATTCAAAGGGGGCGGCTTGTATTTAAATTAAGCGCGCCCCCGCGTCGAACGAACTGCGCATGCGCCGGCCGGGGAAAAAGCCCAGTGCGCATGCTACAGCTCACGTCGGAAAGCGGCGCACATCACTACGCAATGCTCTATTCGCGAACGAGTTAGTAAAACGACGTAAGCGACGGAAAAAGCCGGTTACTCCTCATAGAAGCAGGGGTAACCTTACACGAACGAAAACGACGTACGCGACGACGGTGCGGCGTAAAATCGATCGGGAATCGGCGTAGTAGCCTCATTTGCATAGGCAAATGAGAAAACAACGTAAAGGCCACCTAGTGGCTGGAGTTGTCATTACAACTACGATCCGCAAGTGTAATGGTATTACACTTGTCGGATGTTCAAGCGTATCTATGCCAAAGTGATGCTAAGAATCACTCGCATAGATACGAGCCAAAAAAACGCCGATACGACGGGGTATCTGAGATACTCTGTCGTAGCGCCTCTGAGAATCTGGCCCATGATGTTAGTTTAGTAAACATCCCGACATCACAATCAGGACAATGGAACCGGGTTTCCTTTTGGATTTTTTTTACACTGTCATCTCGCCTCGAGCAACAAACCACACATCCTTGTAGATGCTGACTTTTTCTTGGTTTGTTGCATGAAGTCCATGAAGTGACGACGACCAGTCATGTGTTCTGGATTGACAACGCCACCAGCACAACGTCCAGCTCTATTCACAGCCCTTGATGGTGTTTGGTGTTTCACAAAAATCTGTTCGGCAACTTTCCAAGTGAAGTCAGAATGAATCATAGGCTTGTCACTCTTTTTTTTTTAGCAGAATGTAGGCATTCCACAAGCACTACTTGGGGCTTCATGATTTCTTTCCCACCTTCCGTGCGTAACAGTGGAGGTATTATGAATTGTACTTATTATACACACATCTTTCTTGTTACCCCATTGCAGTGCCATCATTTTGCCTTTCTGCCAGGCAAACATTTCTCTAGTTTTCAGCTTCTTATTGCCAAACATTGGTGGCAAGTCGCACCGGTTAGCCCTAATGGTTCTATAGGCATCTGTTTTGTTTTGCACAAGAAACTCATGAGGTTCAGGAGACATGTAAAAGTTGTCGGTAGATACACAATAGCCCTGATTGTGCAATGGCTCAATCAGTGAAAGAACGGAAAATGTTGCCAATTTATAGTTTCTATTTTTTGGATTGAATTTAGTTCCTTTCCCAGTGTTTAGGACATAATTTTAAATTTAGCCAGTTGACGATTCGCATAGCATGAAGGATTTAATGCCAAATTGTGCTCTCTTTGATCCAATGTACTGTATTCAGCTAAGCCTTCCCTTGTAGGCCATTAAACTTCATCTATGCTGATATCTCTTTCTGGCACATATCACCATTGGAAATAATTTGGGATCATTTGAGATAATTCCCAAATTTTCTTAAGATTTGATGTTTTCGAAGTGTAAGTATTTCATGATCAGGGAAAACCTGTACTCTGACATGACCGTGCCAAAGAATAGAGTAACAAGTAATTTGTTAGTTGTTTAATACCACTTCTGCAGCGGTTTCCCCACCACTCCCTGAAGTATTATTAGGCCCAGAAATTTCCAAATGTCATCTTTGGTCACTGGTTCCCACTTTCTACTTCTTGAAAACTTGCTATGCGTAGCTAATTTTTGCTTTTGGTACCGGTTTGTCTCTGTAACTATTTTTTCAATAACCTCATCGGTCAGAAATAGTTGTAAGTATGCCAAGGTGTTGTCAACTTCAACGTCTACTTTAATACTAGGCACTCCAGTAATTGGGAATCTTGGGAATGGTGCGTGATCCATGCCACAGTCAACCAAGTTCGCACATCACTGAACTCAGTGGCAGAATCATCAATGTCATCACTTTCAGTGTCTGATGCCGATTTTCCCCACGCATCACTATCGCTCAATTCTGCAAGTGATTCTAATTCACTTTCGCTGTTTTCAAGCTGATCATAAACTGCTTTTGACGTAGAGGCATGCTTTTTGGATGCCATGGATGTTCTCAAGTTCCCAGGTGCTGCTGCCACTACTTTCGGCTTCACAGCCAGTTCCCTACTAATGCGCGAATCACATTGCACTTTCTAATTGGCCTAGCGGCGGAGGAGGGGGTGAACTTCGGAAGGGGCAGCGCCGTCTCCCGAAAGTGGGGACAAGTACCTGTCAAAAAAAGGATACCTGTTCCCCTCCCCCTGAAAGGTGCCAAATGTGGGGGGAGGAGTCAGTTAAGAGGAGATTCCACTTTTAGGTGGAACTCCACTTTATAAAAACTGTATATATTAAAGTGATACTAAAGTCTTGGGGTTTTTTGTTTAAAAATAACAAACACGTTATAATTATCTGCTTTGTGCAGTGGTTTTGCACAGAGCAGCCCAGGTCCTCCTCTTCTCGGGTCCCTCCTGGCCCCTCCCTCCTGCCGAGTGCCCCCACGCAAATCAGCTTGCTTTGGGTGCACCCAAACCGAACCACTGCTCTGTGTGTACATTCACACAAGGAGCCAAGGCTTGGCTGCACCCCCTTACTCTCCTCGTTGACTCACTGAATTTTAGTGTTGGCAATGATGCACGCTGTGTGTGTCAGCCAGTCAAGAGGGAGAGTCCAGACAGCCGGGTCTCTCTTTTACAACATCGCTTGATCGAGATGGGGCTAAGATAAGCATTAGGGGGGCTAAGGGGGACTCCTGCTCATAGAAGTTTTTTTTGTCTTATTGCATAAAATGCGTTAAGATAAAAAAACCTTCTGCCTTTAGAACCACTTTAGGACATCATGCCAAATATACAGAGTTTTATTTTTAGGGTTTAAATGCACTTAAAAGGTAATTTTGTTTTACAAAACCCATTTAGCATAGCATGATAAGTGTAGTTCGTCCTTCCATCCAGTTCTATCACTTTAAAGGGGTTGTAAGGGTTTGTTTTTTATTTTAATAGGTTCCTTTAACCACTTGCATACTGGGCACTTACACCCCCCTCCTGCCCAGGTAAAATTTCAGCTTGCGGCACTGCGTCGCTTTAACTGATTTACGTCCTTTTTTCCCCACAAGTAGAGCTTTCTTTTGGTGGTATTTGATCGCCTGTGCGATTTTTATTTTTTGCGCTATAAACAAAAAAAAACGACAATTTTGAAGAAAAATACAATATTTTTTATTTGTTGCTATAATAAATATCCCAATTAAAAAAAAAAACACTTTTTTTCTCAGTTTAGGGCGATACGTATTCTTCTACATATTTTTGGTAAAAAAAAAAAAAAAATCGCAATAAGCGACTGGTTTGCGCAAAAGTTATAGCGCTTACAAAATAGGGGAGAGAATTATTATTTTTTATTATTTTTTTTTTACTAGAAATGGCGGCGATCTGCGATTTTTATTGGTACTGCGATGTTATGGCGGACACATCGGACACTTTTGACACATTTTTGGCGCCATTCACATTTATACTGCGATCAGTGCTATAAATATGCACTAATTACAGTATAAATGTGACTGGCATTGAAGGGGTTAACACTAGGGGGTGAGGAAGGGGTTAAATGTGTATGCTAGGTGTGTTCTAACTGTGGGGGGAGGGGGGGTGACTGGGGGGGTGACCGATCTGTGTCCCTATGTAAGAAGGAACACAGATCGGGCTCCTCCTCTCCAGAGACAGGACGCTGTCTCTGTGTAACACGGCAATGAGAGATGATCTATGAGAGATCATCTCTCATTGGCCCACAGATCGCATCGCAAACGGCCACTCTGATTGGCCGTTCGCCGCGATCTGTGATTGGCCGTGTCCAAGGGACACGGACAACACAGGGCTTCCCCGCAGCGCGCACTACAGCACGCGCTGGGAACGCCAGAATGACATGCCGTCAAATGACGGCATGTTGGATATTCAGGCCCGCGCTGTTGCCGTCATCCGACGGTTGCGCGGGCCTGAAGTGGTTAAGCTAGTGCATTGTCTTCAATTTCCCTTCTAAATGTTTTTTTTTTCTTTGTCTGAATTTCTCACTTCCTGTAAGCTTGCCCCGATCAGCCAAACCATTCTGGCTGGGGGTTAATCAGTGTGCTCGCCCCCTTCCTTCGGACTACATCCCTGCGGGGATATGCTGTGAACACAGACAAAGAAAAAACAACATTCAGAAGGGAAATCAAAGGAAAAGGTAAAGCCCCATACACACGATCGGAATTTACGATGGAAAAAGTCAGACGGACTATGCCCCATCAGACTTTTTGTCCAAGCAATTCCGTCAGAGTTTAGATAAAGAACATGTTCTCTTTTAATACAATGTGAGTTTGTCCGAGCAAAAGCTTGATCGTGTGTATGGGGCATAAGTGAACCAACAATGCACTAGCTTAAAGGAACCTATTTAGAAAATAAAAAACAAACCTTTACAACCCCTTTAAAGTCTAAGTTTAGCAAAAAAAAAAAAAACATTTAAAGTAAATCAACGCAAGGGACATGCCTTATTATTATTCAGATGTGTCCCTTGTGCTGCTGGTTTCTGGATTCTTTGCAATCTTCATCCTCCAACACCACCTGTTAACCACCCCTACTTTTGTAATATTCCAGTGTGGCAGGGGTAATAGAACAGAGAGTGCTGTGACAGGCACTCATCAAGAGTACCCAACTATGCCTGCCATTTCTGCCCAGCTGCACTATTATTAAAGCCGTTCTACAGCATCTATAAATGAAATGTATTTTTTTTAATTGGTTTAAATTAAGGCTTTAAATACAATACAGTATTCCTGAAAGTTTTTTTGAAAATGAACATATTTCACAGATTAGTATTCTCCTAAAGATGGGTGTATATCCGAAACAATAGATTTCTGTACTGACTTATCTTGTGCTTTCTTCTTCCTCATAAAAACCTTAAATCCAAAGTTAGAGAAGGGGAATTTTAGAGACCAAGTAGATATAATGCTGTAAAACCAGTATATGATTGGTGTGAATGATCACACCTAGGTCCCCCAAGGGTTTCAGACAAAATCAGAAAGCAGGAGTAGGTGAGGACCTCTCCAATTTGCTATGTAAATGATTACCCTATGACTTTGAGGACTTTCATTTTTCTTGCAAATCCCCATTCCAATAGTTAAAATTACTGTTAACAAATACCTGCTGGATTCCAGCATCTTCTTTTCCCAAGTTAAGGTCAGTTTATTTTAGTCCTACAAATATCTATCAACGTACATGCCTTCTACAACGTTCACATTAAACATTCATTTGTTTAGGGAGGGATGATACACATGTATGAAATGATGGCTCAAAATAATCGGCTTATGGAATGCCACCCCAAAACACTTCTTCTTTCCATTACTCATTGAGGAACTTGACATTAACTTTGACCTATTGTAGCAAAGTCTAAATTAGATTATCCTATTCCAAAACACTAGAAATGAATAAAAGCAAAAAACTACATATTTTTGGAGCAGAAAATGAGCCTAAAGAATTTGGGGGCTGTAAAGAACAAAATAAGATATAGTTTGGCAGCTGTGTTAAAGTTCAGATGGACTTGCTGATGAAAAATGACCAACAAAGTACACTGCCAGCTGGCACGCCTTCACGGTTTTCAGAACAATCACAGCGGAAAATGGACCAGTTCCTTACAGTCAAAAAGGTTGTATCTGTGATGAAAATTCAACTAATCTCCTGAACAATTTCATAGTAGTATAAATCAATTTGTTTAAACATCTGGTTACATGAAGCTATGCGATGAATGTCCTTCTCTTTAATGTACTTATTACAGATTAAACAAACATGAAATTACTGGCTTTTGAAAAGATTAGAACAATTGCACATTAAATAAGCCATAATTAAGTATAACATGGTTTGTTTTTACGATATTAAGAACTCAATTAAACAATATTTGTATTTGAAATGGCCAAGTGACCTTACCGTTTTAGCTCTTAAACTGCCAAATGAAGAAATTTGATTATTTTTTCCGCTGTGTGGCCACTCCTATTTACAGTGTAGAACATAAATGTTGGTCAGAAAAAGGACACAAGGCCTGGGTATTCCTGAAAGATTATTTTTATTACATTGCTGTAGAAATGTTAATGCATGATGAGAACCTTGTAATGTTAGATCCTACTAAATTACCCATCACATCTCATAGACCTGGAGTTCAACAGTTTTCCTATGTTGTAGGTAACATATAGAAATGGCAAAACAAGTTGGAAAAGTGTCAAAAAAAGGTGTTGGAAAAGTGTGGGAAAAGTGTGGGATTTTTTTTTGGAAAAGTGTTGGGAAAGTGTGGGAAAAGTGTTGGAATTTTTTTTTGGAGAAGTGTGGGAAAAGTGTGGGAAAAGTGTTGGAAAAGTGTGGGAATTTGTTTTGGAAAAGTGTGGGAAAAGTGTTGAAAACGTGTCTTTAATTCCACATGAAAAATTGAGGCATAATTCCTGGTATGTGAGGGTGTCTAAGAACTCCTGTGACTAGAGCCTCATAGCTGTATATCTGCAATATGAGATCTAAAACACTGTTGCCTCGAAGATTGTAAGTGTAATTTGGTGATGTTACTACTGTGGTGCTCGCTGTTCTCTTTGCTGGAGGATCTGATATGACCTAACAAAAAGGCCTTTGTCTACCATGATGGTCACCTCTACAAAGAGGCACAGTTCAAAATATGACATAGAAAGTCAGTAATGGTGGAAAGATGATTAGCCACAGGTAAACTGCAGGCAGTGCTGGTGACTTTATATCTATTTATATATCTACTTAGTTATGCCTCTGGTGTCCACTAATGAAATTGACTGTGTAACTTTTTATGCTCATAGGTTGTCTGTATAAATATCTATCCACTTCATTATTTTCCTTAATTATCTCCATTTTCCATTGATTATTTGTTCTTTCTGTTTTTACAGTAGCTTATATACTTTAACTGCTTGCTGACCAGCCCTGTCATTATAAATTGGCGTCCTTATTTCCACACAAATAGAGCTTTCTTTTGGTGGTATTTGATCACCTCTGAGTGTCAATTTTGAAAAAAAAATAATAATAACTTTTTGCTAAAATAAATATCCCCCCCCCCCCCAAAATAAATTGGTTTAGGCCGCTATGTATTTTTGTACATATTTTTGTTTATAAAATTGCAATAAGTGTATATTTGACAAAATAGGAGCCAGATTTATGGTATTTTCATTATTATTCTTTTTTTTTTACTAGTAATGCCGGTGATCTGTGGCGGACAGATCGGACACTTTTGACACCTTTTTGAGACCATTGACACTCATACAGCGATCAGATCTAAAAAAAGCCACAAATTACTGTATACATGTCACTGGCAGAAAAGGGGTTAACACTAGGGGTTAAATGTGTTCCCTGGGAGTGTTTCTAACTGTATGGGGACTGGGCTGACTGGAGGAGGAGAAAGATCACTGTTCCTAATCACTAGGAACAGCACATCTCTCTCTAGCTCTCCTGTTTATATTGACAGATCCCTGTTCTGGCTCTCATTCCCGCAATCATGGATGGCTGGCGAACAGCGGGCGCGTACACCTACAGCTCCTTTTGCAGGAACACAACGACCTGCTGCTGCATAATGATGGCGGCTGGTCGGCAAGTGGTTAATACATATGCGTCATTATCCAGCAGTAACTGGAAAGGTCTTGTCACACATACAAACATGATATACTTTATATGCTAGGTGTATTTTTGCCACCGCTCTGGCCCTGTGCAATGCTTGAAGTTTCTCCATATACTGTATTTTGTTGGCCTTCATCCACTCATAGACATTTTATATCAGATTCCAAACAGCTGCTATCACAATCGTAACATTGATCAGATTAAATTATAATTATTTCACGCACTTATATAGCGCCATCAATTTACGCTGCGCTTATGTGTATATATATATATGTTATACATTCATATTAGACCCTGCCCTCAAAGAGCTTACAATCTAAGGTCCCTAACTCACATTCATACATACACATACTAGTGCCACTTTAGACAGGAGCCAATTAACCTACCAGCATGTCTTTGGAATGTGGAAGGAAACCAGAGTACCCAGGGGAAATATTATAGAATAAGTATTCAGACGTACGCACAGGGAGAACATGCAAACTCCAGGCAGGTGGTGTCGTGACTGCTAGGCAAAAGTGCTAACCACTAACCACTAACCACTACACCACTGTGTCGCCCAAATGATCCTAATGTTAATCCTAAATGTGGATGGTGCTGGCACTGTTTGTATTACTCTCCTCATACCATTTCTTCTCTCCATTCACATGCACCTAAGGAAGCACTTTTGAGCTTGGCCAAAAAATGGGTATTTGATGGTTTGTTTTGGAACACTTCAGGTTTAGTACATAGCATGCGATCTAGTACTTACAATAGCCGGTTTAGCATGTCATTGTCTTATCTCTGTTCAATCAACGAAAGAACGACAGTCCTTCAGACAGTAATTCCCAACCTGTGGGCTCTCTTTGATGGCATGTTTCAAAGTTCTCCTCTGTGATTGTATCAGTCCCATAGAAGGTGATATTTTCACCCAGATAGGTCATATTATGCAACAGCCTCTTGCTGTGCCTGGCCCGTCTTCAAGCTTTTGTGTTGACAGTCTGCATACACTTGTAGCAGTTCAAAGTGTGCCCTGTCCTGACAAATGTCTGCTTTTGTTGTGACTGCATTTTTCCTCTTATTCATTTGCAGTGATTGTAAAAACCTTCCTCAAACATTGAGCAAATCCGCGTGTTTAAAGTAGGTTTACTGCATAATGTCATATGTGTTGTATAGCGTTGGCGAATGATCTGAGGAAACAAAACAGGCTTGACGCTTCATTGGATTTATAAAGAGATCATTTCTGGGTGGATTTTCTTAGAGCAGGCGTCATATTTTATTTTCTCTTTCAGAAATTGACATTTGGATTGTGTGAAGTTACAGGCAACCTTTTTTTAGAACAGTGATGATCATAACATGCTTATTACATTGATGTCTGCAGCCTTGAGAGTGTCCACTTACTGTACGTCCCTCACCATGGACCCTTTTAAAGGTGTCTCTCCTGACCCAGTAATACTATAGTGATACTATTGTGTATAATATTTTATTAGTCAGACATTTTACTGCTTAGTAAGCATACACATATCTATTGTTTAGGTAAATGTACAAAATAATTTAAAAAGGAACTGCAGTCTGCTCACATAATTTGTAATAAAAACATATTTGCCGTTCTGAAACTTCCCTCCAACACCTTTGCATGTTATTTTATATATACTGTGATTCTGTACTTGCAAAATATTCTGCAGAAATCTCCCTCCACTGAGTCTGGCTGCAGCCATTTTAACTGTGGGCTGCTTCCGGTTCACTTTCTGGTGTGCAGAATGCCCCCTAGAAATGTAATGTATTGCTTGTGTGATTGGCTCACTGATTTTCCCAGAAGTCTGCACTAGGATAAAGATCAGATTTTGGGCGTCCTAGCGACAAGTATTTCAGTTTTGGTGAGATACTCCCAACGGGGTAATCTTGTCTAAAGGAATGCAGACCCTTTCCTCATTACAACTATGCAACTGCAGCAGATGAATGATAGTTATAAAATCACTCCCATTTACATTCACATGGACACAGGCAAACAAACAGCTGTTTCTTCAGATTAAAGAGGAGTTCCACCCAAAAGTGGAACTTCCACTTAATCCACTCCTCACCCCCTTACATGCCACATTTGGCATGTAATTTTTTTTGGGGGGTGGGAGTGGGAGCTTCAGGAGGAGTGGGACTTCTTGTCCCACTTCCTCCTTCCGCCCAGGGACCGCTAAGCAGAGGAGTGTTGCGTAGGTGAGTATCGGTTGACTGAGAGGACAGCTTTATATAAAGCTTTATATAAACACTGTCACTTTGCCATGATGTGAAATAGATACACTGCAACTGAATTAGAAAACGGCGGGAGTAAAGAAAGTGTGTTGTCTTTATCATTCCATCTGGTATTCTGTTTCATTCTTCAACCTGTAAAAATTACGTCTGGAATTAGCTTAGATATATTTGCAGAACACAGACTCTTATCTTTTCTAAAGTTTTCATGCAGGCCCAGCAGAGTTCCTGATGGGATGTATGACTTGGTGCAGTTGGGGTAGCTTGGACCCTTTTTGTTGAAGTTGCAATTGCTCATTATGGCTAAATTTAGACAAATTGTAAGACTGTACAGAGGCATAGAACATTAGAAACCGGTTTGCATCTTTCCACCTAATGGAGCTCCAAGTTAACTCCCCTATCAAGATGTACTTGTTCAGCTGCCGAGGTACAACAGGATCCTTTTTGGATGTACTCCCTGTGCTCATCCTCTAGGATATTGGACACATTTACTGAGTGCTTATATTTTCCTGGAAAGTGATTTACATGATTATGGGATTTATCTATTCAAATAAATCTCCCTACACAAGAAACAGTTTTATTGTTTGTTTTTTTTATTTTTTATTTTTCTGGGTGGAAATGATAATGAAATGGGAGGGAAACTAATGACGGATATTTGCCAAGACTCAATTGCAAATTAGAAACTATTATCCTACATTCAGGAATATGATTCATAGCGCATTATATATTTCAAATCGCTCATTATAACCTTATATAAACTTGAAAGTGTCAGTCATTGATATAATTAAAAGCATATCTTTCCACTTCTGCAGCTGCAAAATTACATATTGAAAGCAGTAAAAGCACAGTTTTATGGCACAGATATCAACCTGTTTTTGTGTGTGTCCCTTTCCCCCGCCTTGCTCCTCCGTGAGGTCTTCAAATTCTTTTCTGTTTTGTCTTTCATCCCCACCCAATGGGAATCAAAACTGCCATGTTTATCATACTTATTGTGAACTTTAACCTCTGTTTTTTAATGAGTGGGATTTTAAAAGTCTCAGCTGGCCTGTCTCCCACTATACGATATCTTGATCAGCTTTTCCTGCCCTGTATTCTGGTTACATTTCAGAACATGTGAATGTGAAGCTTGAAGCTCCTTGGGATTTCACTGTACAAGATTACATCATTTTATCGACTTGTTATTGTAACACTTGATCTGCCTTTTCATTCTGCTTTACAGTAGTAAAAGTATGCAGAAAGGAGTGCAGCTAGGGCTATAGGTGGGGGGCCATTTGAAGAGCTAAAGAGAATTCTCTTTTATTAAAGCAAAGCTATAATGGTTTTGTGACAATGCTATTTCTGGTTTGTACTTTTTGAACTGATAATTTACCGTATTTATCGGCGTATAATACGCATAGGTTTATAACACGCACCCTAACTTTAGGAGGGAAGTTTCAGGAAAAAAACTTTCCACCGCACCCTGCGTATAACACGCAGGCACAGTTTACCCTCTATTTTCAGTGTAAAAAAAAGTGAGTGTTATACACCAATAAATACAGTATATCTTTTTTTACAGTTTATAGCATATTGTTATTTTATAAACAAACATTTTATACAGAGAACAGTTGTTTCTGTATTAAAGCTCTTCCGACAAGTGTTGCTTTAACGCTGGCCATACCCTAGTGCAGGGGTGCCCAACCAGTGGCCCAGGGGCCACATGTGGCCCGTGGAGCCCTCTGATGTGGCCTGTGACCTTCTGCTCTGGTATGGAATAGAATACTGTTATTAAAGGTACATTTATTACTAAAATATGTGTATATATGGGCATATGTGTTCTCCAGTGGTTACTGGGCAGATTTCAAACTGATCAGCAGGTGCAGAGCAGTGCACCTGCGGGTTACCTGCACTGAGCCATAGGCCCCTTTCACACGGTCAGTCCGACCCAATTGGCCTCTAAGGCCGCGTACACACGATCGAACATGTCCGCTGAAACTGGTCCGCAGACCAGTTTTAGCGGACATGTTCGATCGTGTGTACGGCCTAGCGGACAGTTTTCCAGCGGACAAAAGTTTCTAAACATGCTTAGAAACTTGTCCACTGGAAACCTGTCCGTCGCACATGTCCGATGGTTAGTACGCCAAACCATTGGACCAAAATCCTGCGCATGCGTCGAATTGATTTGACGCATGCGTGGAAGGATTGAACTTCCCTTTTCCAGCACGTCGGTGTGTTCTACGTCACCACGTTCTTGTCCGGAGGAATTTTGATTCCGATGGTGTGTACACACATCAGACCAAAAGATCCCTTCAGACATGTCCAATGAAAACGGTCGGTCGGACCTGTTTCATCGGACTTGTCTGATCGTGTGTACGCGGCCTAAGGAGTAGCAGATGTTAATGGACTTGTGTCCGTTTACAAATGCCCACTTCCAATCCGATCAGCAAAAAAAATAAAAAAAGTAGAATGGGCTGCCATCCACCTTCTCTGCTTATTGTGGCCCGCGACCAAGTCGCTTAAGTGGCCCTCGCTCTTCAAAAGGTTGGGCACCCCTGCCCTAGTGCAATTGTGTTAAAAATATATATTTTTTTTAAGAACTTTCATTCAATTCTCTAATTGTTAGTGGGATCAAATTGTTGTTTGCTTTCGACTGTGGTGCAAAGAAAATTCAAAGAAGTGCAGTGAAAAATATTTCTCGAACAAGCTCATTTTTTAACATTAAAGTTGTTCTAAAGGCAGAAGGTTGTTTACCTTATGCATTCTATGCATTATACCTACCGTCCTAAACCTTTCCCTGGCGACCCGAATACCCCTTCAATTAAACTCGTTAAAAGGGAGCATGATGAAAAAGTGCACAAGCACAGATTACTTTCAGTGAAAAAATGTCATGTGTAAATGATCAGCTGATCTAAATATTTATGCTGCAAAAGTTTTCTTCAAATCTCGACTTTAACAAGAAAAGTTAAGTTTAGACCCAGACATTATTTCTCCTTCTCCTCCTCCTGAGCCTCTCCGTTGATCAGTGAGCTGCCCATCACATTACATGACAAAAAGTAAGGCAAGCTTGAAAAGGGGTGGAGCTATTCTCAGCTGTTACAGGAAAAGTCAAGATTTGCATGTACATTTCACTGCCTCTACTGAACTTGTTGACATGTAACTTTCCCATCATATTTTTAGTTTAGCATTAATTTAACAATTACCAAAGTAGATTGCCATTTTAATGTTCTGGAAGAAAAGCTTATGATAAAGAAAAAGCAGAGTGAAAATTCATGTTTGCTTTTACTGTAATTTAACTTGGTCCTATTATTACTTCTGCCCATGTAATAATTTTGAGTCCTCTATTAACAATATTGTAAACATATCCATGATTTCCCTAGAAAAGAATGGTCGGGCACTTTATTGTTTATAATGTCAACATACAGAAAGTACTGATTCATGCAGATGTTGTGTGCATCTAAAGCTGCGTACACACGATCGGTCCATCCGATGAGAATGGTCCGATGGACCGTTTTCATTGGTTCACCGATGAAGCTGACTGATGGACTGATGTGCCTACACACCATCGGTTAAAAAAACGATTGTGTTAGAACGTGGTGACGTAAAACACGACGACGTGCTGAGAAAAATGAAGTTAAATGCTTCCAAGCATGCGTCGACTTGATTCTAAGCATGCGCAGGTTTCAAACCGATGGGCGTGCATACTAACGATCGGTTTTGACCTATCCGTTAGCCGTCCATCGGTTCAATTTTAAAGCAAGCCCTCTGTTTTTTGACTGAAGGATAACGGACCGATGGGGCCTACACACGATCGGTTTGGACCGGTGAAAACAAACTTCAGTCCATTTTCATCGGTTTGAACCGATCGTGTGTATGCAGCCTCAGAATGTGTAAGTATGTAGCATTACCCCCAGTGGAGCTGCTGGATTTTTGGGCAGCGTGTTACCTCATAGCTCCTCCGAATTCCTAGGGGTTAAGGATGCGTATTGCATATAGTAGAAAAGGAATGTCCACAATAGGTGCTCTTTGCTGTGCTCTTTATTACCCAGCCGGGTAAAAACTGTAAACTTGTGGTGAGGAAAGTAAAGTTGAAGAAGAAGGAAGAATAGCAGATTCAGGCGTTATAATAAAGAAACAGTCCTGCTCCCAAGTGTAACACTTCTCTGCGCCATTCCCGCAGGAGTGGACTTAGTGTACCCGTTCTCTCACTGACCTGGCAGCTGGAGTATCACTAGGACAATTGTAGGAAAAAGTCTCTGCCACAGACCCTCCTTGGTGAACTTGAACTTGAGGAAATAGTCTCTGCCACAGACCTCCCTCAGTGAGCCTCAGAAAGACACCTCTGCCACAGGCCCCCTCTGGATTGAATTCTTGTAGATATCCCGCCTTGGATAAGTTACGCCTGGATCTCCTTCAACTTGTCGCCACTTGCACACCGGGGCTGGAAGAACACCTCAGTACAACAGAATAAGCCTACAGCACAGTCAAGCTGAGACAGAGACCCTGTTTTGCACTTAACAATCTGGATCAGAGTCTGATCTAACCTTAAATTTAACTAGCACTGGTACAATAAAGTACACAGGCGCTACAAGTATATAGGAGAAGAACAAATGTTACCAGATAGCAATACATCCATAATCAGTGTCCATTCATTTATCGAAGCATCACAGTAAGTGCAACATTTTGAGCCCATGCCTGACCCTATCATCAGGCATGTGACAATCTATACATGCGGGTTGTTTATGGCTTTTGTTACAGAATACTTTAATTACTTAATGTGGCTTGTGTGACAGTGGGCTCCAGCTGTTGTTTCTTTGCTTTAACTCCTACCCCTGAATCGGCCTTTGGTGACTGTTCCTTTGCCCTTTCCTATTTTCATATCACACAGTAACCATATGTCCATCATCACCATCTCACTGGCGTGTTGTGATCATATCAGATGGACTTTTCTTTTAAAACAAACTCAACAACAAAACAACCTGTGATGTCCCTCATAGGCTATTTGACATTTGACCTTCAGCTGCTGACCGGTGCAGAACTCGGAAGATTTTCCTCTTTTTCTATAATTTTCTATAATCTTTCCTATTGACCCCTAAATGTGAAGTATTCAGTAAATTTATCAGCAACCAAGAAGGTGCACAATGGAAAGGGGAAAATCAATAAATACTGGATTTCCTCAGCCCTAAGCCCTACTGCAGTAGTTTTTAAAGATGATCTACTACGCCTGTTAAAGTGCTGGTTGCTGATGAATTCTGCCGTATAATTCATGTAAATTCAGTTTAGAGGGGTTTTCTATTTTTAAAGAAAAATTCCAGGTATTGCATATTTTATAGACTATGTACAGTATATCATACCTGTGGGATCTAGTAACATAAAGATCCACTTGTTGTTTAACCATTTCTTTCTCAGAGATCATTGAAGTCTAGATGCCCAGATCAAACATCAGATTGCAAAAAAAAATGCAATGTTTACCTTAAAGCGGAGTTCCACCCCAAAGTGGAACAACCACTCATTTGTCTCTTCTCCCCCTCCGATGCCACGATTAGCACCTTTCGGGGGGAGGGGGGTCTTTACAGGTATCCTGTTCCCACTTCTGGGAAGTTTGCGTTGCGGCCCATGACATCACCGCGGGGCTCCCTCCTCCTCCTCCTGTTGTTGGGCCAGTAGGAGAGAGGAGCGGGGCCTCACGCATGTGCAGTAGGGTTCCCCGTTTGAAGCTCTAAGGCTACACTGCCGGATTCCCTTACCCGCAATGGCGGAGGCAGCTCTCCATAGCTAATGGAAACATCAGCTGGGGTGCTGACATCGCTTGACTCCAGGACAGGTAAGTGTCCTATTATTAAAAGCCAGCAGCTGCAGTATGTGTAGCTGCTGGCTTTTAATATATATATTTGTTTTTTGGGGGCGGATCTGCGCTTTAAATTATATTTATACCAATTCAGTCTCTACTGGGGGGGTTACCTGGGAGAGGTGGTGTGTACTGAGGTGGTGGGCTTGTGTTGGGGGGTGTAGGGCTGTGAGGGGAAATGCATACTGGGTGGGGAATTGGGGCTGTTGGATTAAATCTGTACTGTGGGGTATTTGGGCTTGTGGGGGATGAGGGGAAAGGGGTAATTTTTTGGTATACTCTGTGCATTACATATTTCTGATCCCTGCACTCTCTGCATACAGACTCTTGCCCTTGCACTCTGCATAATGTAGTCCTGGCACCTGCACTCTGTATTACACATTTACTACAAACCCCTACACTCTGTGTGGTGCACACTCCTTAGACCTTAATTATTTTTATTATGCACTCTAGACTCCTGAACTCTATGTTCTATGATTTCCTGAGCCCTGCACAATAGACACAGGTTTATTTAGTAAAGCTGGAGAGTGCAAAATCTGGTGCAGCTCTGCATGGTAGCCAGTGTTCGTAAGTCGGAACCACATGCGCAGCACGGCAAATACATAATTTTCTGATGTTCGGTTGAATGGATGCGCAGAATGGGAGATACGTCGAAAATGGCCAAAAAATTGCCGAGGATACGCAGAACGGCAGATATGTCCCGTTCGTAAATAGGAGTTGTTCAGATGTCAGGAGTTCGTAAGTCGGGGACCATCTGTACTAACCAAGGGGCAGATCACTGTATAGGCACCCAGACATGGTATGTGGGAAAGTGTACTCAGGAACAAAGTTTACTGGTTACCCTCTTCCTGAATGAGATGAAGGGGGTAACCCTAAAACATAATTTTAAAGTGGATGTACACCCTCATATATGCGTATGTGAAGTGAACAGCCCCTGATGATACACAGGGATGAATCAAAACTCCCTACATAAATTGTAGTCGTACATCTGCTGTCTTCAGCTTTGTAGACTCTTTAGAAAGTGTTCATAGTGTTAAAAAATGTTCTTCCTGTTTTAGCAGTGGGAGGGGAGTCTGGACATACACTGTGTGTGAGCTGATTGGAGAGGAAAGGCACCCCCCCCCCCACATAAGCAGAGGAACAAAGAAACTTGCAGAGCTGTACTGTGAATAGACCAGTTCTCTGCTTTTCTATCTCTTGCATCCTCCCCAATGCAAATTTTCAGCTGCTTTTTTCTCATTCTGATTACAGAGGAACGGAGCAGAAGAAAGACATGGGATAAATAAACACTACAGATAGATATGCCCAGGTCAGATTTAATAAAAGAGATTTAGATCCACTTTAACCTGTAGATGCTTTCTAATAAACAAACGGCTTAAACACTTTTTGGTTTTGGTGCACTGGTATGTATGATTATTTTAAGCAAATATACATACTCCCAAAGTCAGGAATGTACTGATTTTAATCAGCTCCATTGTCAGGAGCCTCTCACTTCTATCTCTTAGGCCGCGTACACACAAGGAGACATGTCCGATGAAACCGGTCCCATACCGTTTTCATCGGACATGTCTGAAGGGATATTTTGGTCTGATGTGTGTACACACCATCAGACCAAAATCCCCGCGGACAGAGAATGCGCTGACGTAGAAGACACCGACGTGCTCAAACAAGGAAGTTCAATGCTTCCATGCATGCGTCGAATCAATTCGACTCATGCGCGGAAATTCTGTCCGATGGTTGGGCGTACTAACCATCGGACATGTCTGATGGACAGGTTTCCAGCGGACAAGTTTCTAAGCATGTTTAGAAACTTTTGTCCGATGGAAACCTGTCCGCTAGACCGTACAGACGATCAATGGTCTGCAGACCAGTTTCATCGGACATGTCTCCTCGTGTGTACGCAGCCTTATGCCTAAATGCTGGCCATTTATTATGTAGAAAAGAAAAGAAAGGAGGGCGCACCGACCTTGTGCATTACCACTTAAAAGTTTATTTATACAAGATAAAAAAGCAATGGTCCTACTCACAAACCAATCAGAAGTATGCGCTTTTTCGAAACAGATGAGACTGGACCTCACGGCACCTGCCAGTCAAACCTTTGACATCAACATGGCTGACGCGGACCACCTAGGCTTTGAGGAAAGGGGTACGCCCCAGAAACGCGTCAGCCATGTTGATGTCAAAGGTTTGACTGGCAGGTGCCTTGAGGTCCAGTCTCAGCTGTTTCAAAAAAGCGCATACTTCTGATTGGTTTGTGAGTAGGACCATTGCTTTTTTATCTTGTATAAATAAACTTTTAAGTGGTAATGCACAAGGTCGGTGCGCCCTCCTTTCTTTTCTTTTTTTTTGTAGTTCTATGAACACCCTTGGTTCTGTGGAGGGCTGCAAGACTTCAGACTTTGCTATAAGACTATACTGACATACCCAGTTTGGCGATACACCAGAGCGCAGGAGAATTTTTTTGCATTTATTATGTAGGGTGGCCTAAGGGACCAAAAGTCATCAGAAGGGAGGGTTGGGCCAAAGCTCTTGACCATAGTAGGTTGATATTGCCATGATATAACTGCTGGGGGATTAAGGGCTCCTGATAAACATGCATTTAGTTATCCCTGCTTTACCTAGCCATTTCAGCTATCTCTGGCAATGACTGTACATGTTAATTACAATGCGGCACTGACTATATTCAATTCATTGTGCATATTTTCATCCGCTAATGCTTCTGTGAGATTATCAGAGGGTAATGGTATACTGTTTTCAAAGCCATTTTATAGCATGTAAAACGGCATATTAGTACTTATCCTGCTGTAATAATGTTAGTTGGTGATACTAAAAATCCACCTAAAAAAGCTGTTTTGAAATTCCTTACATTTTCCTTTTCAGCGCCTTCTCAGGGCTATAATTTGTAGGATTTATTGATATATTGGAAGCTACAGGCTTTCAAAACGTTGTCTATTTGCCAAATAACTTACGCTGCCCAGCTCACTGTCAGAGAAGAACCGTATGTTTGCTGCCAAATGTGCGTGTTCGATACCTGCGCTCCCGGCAGGATCAAATTCACATTGTACCAAATGGAAAAAAGCTGTTTGTAAAATCACAAACTTGCAGTTTCCTTTCTAGCATCCCCGTCTATTTATTTAAATTGGGCTAGGTTTCAAGGGATCAAAATTGGAAACAGAGAAAGTGGCTGTGAATACCATTTGTCTGTATAGAAGCGCACATTCAGCGTACATTTCATTTAAAAAAATAAAAAAATTGCAGTTTGCTATAAGTGGGAGATATTTTTCACATTGTTAAAACATTTTTTAAGGTCATCTGGGGGTCATGTCATCATGAGGGAGTATTTGTTTGGCAGGCTGCATTAGCAGTTGCTAACAATGCCTCCCAAGATCTACGTTTTAGAAAGTTCTACAATGTGAGTTGGAAATACTTAGAAACATTTTAGAACCAAAGCTGGTGTGTTTAGTAAAACAAAAATACAATGTGTTTGAGGTGCTGAATATGGCTATTTTTGACAATTTGCGAAATAAAAAGATCTAAAATTTTAAATGTAACCAGTAATAAATTCAGTGCTTACTAGGATCCATTGGTAGGACCCATAAACCCTGTTTTGTTCAATATTGTGGCCACTAGAGACACACATAGTAGTAGACGTGATTAACCATTAAAGTAGAAGTAAACCATAACTGAATTGCATTTAGTTTGTTAAATCACTTTGTATCCTCAATCTGTGTATCTTTTTTTTTAAATAAAAATAATTGTTTTCACCTTTTTTCATCATTTCGGTGCTGCTAATCTCCTTCCACTTCCTTTCCACATGCACTCCAGTGTGGGATTTCTGAGGTGGTATTAATGGACCATGCCTATGTTTTGAAATTACCACCTGTAGCCTCAATTGGAACCCCATTTGACAGGGTGACAACACAGGTGCACAATTGGGAGAGAGGAATAAACTGTTGTCACGCTATATCAGGAAGTGTTTGAACAAGGGCTTTCA
This sequence comes from Rana kukunoris, assembly GCA_029574335.1. NCBI lineage: Eukaryota > Metazoa > Chordata > Amphibia > Anura > Ranidae > Rana > Rana kukunoris. Next base: position 37,353,652 of record CM056055.1, read on the forward strand.
TGGCAGGATCATTGGGTATTATTTGCAGATTAAAAATAATAAATAATTATGTTTAAAATTACTTAAAATGTTAAAACCCATATGCAATTTTTATAATTTAGTAATCAGTGCTAATATTTATAGAATTTTTAGAAAAGTGTTCTACAAAATATTGATTTTTTTTTCAAAATTGTTGCTCTTTTTTTGTTTATAAAAAAATAAAAACCGCAGAGGTGATCAAATACCACCAAAAGAAAGCTCTACTTGTGGGAAAAAAAGGACGTCAATTTTGTTTGGGAGCCAGTCAGTCAGTTAAAGCGACGCAGTGACGGAAGCTGAAATTTCACCTGGGCAGGAGGGGGTATATGTGCCCAGTAAGCAAGTGGTTAAATGTACATTGAGTATAGCTACAACACCAGTGTTTGTAACCGTTTTTTCTGAACAATGTGTATTTTTTTTTTTTTTCTCTGAGAAAAGACAAAAGATTGAAAAGAGTTTCAGTGATGCAAACTCATCTTGCTTGCTCACATTCCCAGGACAGAAAATGCTGTGAGGTTGAACTTTAGTTCATCTGAGATACATAGATCTACCATCCATACTCTCTCTTTTGTAAAAGTGTTTACATTGCTGAAAAGTGCATTGCCTTATATCCTCTTTTGTGAGCTGAAAGACCTTTCTCTAGACAATGCGCAGACTGAATTGAGGTTTTTAAAAAGCTTAACGAAAGGATGATGGAGCACCGCTTAGGAAAAGCAAAAGCCTTCAAGAGACAAGTATTTGTTCGCTAGAGACATCCAGGTTTAGTGATTTGTAATTTAGAGCCAAACAGAACATAAAGATCACTTAAAAAACAAAAGTAGTGTGTTAACTCATTGTGGTTCTTGGGTTTCATGCATATCTGTTTCTGAAAAATGTTAAAAGATTTATAAATTTGTTCATAAAGTACTTTTGCATTTCAATCTGCTTTGTTTCATTTTATATTTTAATCAGCCTGTTTTGTGAACCCAGATTATATGAGCTGCATGGTCATTCAGTGTATATCACTGTTGCCATGCAGAATTTCGATCCCACTATGAGTTTCCACGTAGAGACACTATCTACTTTTGATTGGGATGTGGATGTTGAATTATTTTACAGACCCTCTATAATGAGGAAATGGGGTCGCAACTTGTGCACACACATTTTGAATGCAACGGGTGTGTGGCTCCAAGCAGGGCCACACAATGAAGAACTTGAGAACTTGAGAGAAGGTAAGTATTTGACTATGGAAACTTCATTCGGGAGGGTGGGGGTTTATTTATATGTCGATTTCACTAAAACTGAAGTTGCCCTTTGAAGACTGTAAAATTTGCTGCCATATTGAGCTACATTACAAGCTGCCTATTGGCAGTTTTATCAGCTTACTACAGAAAGTTAGGATCTCATTGATCTGATAAAATAACAAATATAGCACAACTTTTAAGGGATAAAACATATATGGGAAATGTATTTGTATAAGAAAGATGCACTGCATTTGTTTGTTTTTTCTAATGTATTGCCTAGACATTTACTTTTAGTGTACAACAGTTTTGGAGTGGTCTCCCTGCACAATAGTCAGGATGAATTTATTTGAACAAGACAGCAGACAACCCTGGTGACTCCTTAGCATCTGTCATCTTTGCATTTTACTCAGTAGACACATCATTGTAAAAAAAGCTAATGCATAGGAAACAAAGTGGATACAGTGTCCATTTTCTGTAGCCACCCTGTGTAAATATGTACTTTTCTTGGCTAGGAAGAGACAGGTTCCAAAGTCAAGAACACCTTTTGACTTCTGATATATCTGTTGTGGCTTATTGCAGCCCAACTCCATCTTCTAGGCTTCGTAATCCAAGGGTTAGGCAGGTGACACCAGAAGTTCTCTACACTGATTTCCTAGGTCTGCACACCTGATGTGACCACTATAAAGGGCACCCATCACCACTTTGTCCTATATTTTAAATTGTGGAGAATGCAACAGGAGGACTATGAACAGGCAATTTTCACAAAAAAAATCACTATTGAGGTAGATGTATAGGAAACCCGGCTCCACCTATAACTCAAATGACACTTTTTGGGTAGATTAACTTTTTAACTTTTGGTCATTTTTTAGTATGTACGTATTTAGAAAAAAGTAATATAGCTTGGAGGAAGGCTATTTTAGCCAGTCCCCAATCGTGTGTGGTATCATCATTGTACTTTATAAAAGTTGACTGTGAAAGAATAATCTAAGTACATTTTAGGCTCCATGCACATTGGCTTAAAAATCACTGCTTCTACAGGAGTTTTGTGTTCTGCCTGTAGAAGCAGCTCAATGGTGTCCATGCACATTAGGACGATTACAGGTATATTTTGAGCTCAGCATTTAAAGGCATGAAAAAAAACCTTCTGGTTCTCGTTTCGGATTGGATCTTTCTGAAAAAAAACACAAAAAACTCCTAAACTCATCTAAAATTTGTGCAAAAAAATGCTCTACAGTATATCAGTGTTTTTTTCTGCCAAGGGAACTGGCATTGTTGAAATAAAAATCATATTTAATACTTGGCAGATTGTAGAAAAGCAAACCCCTAGGGGTCTTTTGCCTCTTGAAGGCGTTAAAGTAGTTTTATAGTAAAGAAAAAAATCCACTGCCAACCCCTCTGTTCTATCAAGCGATCCTACACAGTGTAAATGTTTTTGTAAAACAATGCCTCTAAATACCTCATCTCAGATCGTTTCTGGCCGGTAACGTAACTTCCAGCGGCTCTTCTCCCCCAAACAAAGGACTTTGGCGGTAGGGGCCGAGATCCCCCTCAGACATCAGCTGGGAAGATCACGTGACCACTGTCCCGTCTGCTCAGCGCCTCGAGCTGTAGCCCTTAGATTGGAGGAGGAGGTCATGTGACCGGCCAGAAAAGATCTGAGATAAGGTATTTAGAGGCATCGTTTTACACAAACCTTTACACTGTGTTGGATTGTTTGATGCTGGCAGTAATCTTTATTTAACTTGTCTGATAGCTACTAATAGGGGCAGGAGGGGATGGGAGGGGCAGCTCACACACACAGGAGCAGACAGGCAGGGAGGGAAGGCGAGAGAGGAGAGCAGCGGGATGACGGAGGCATGTAACCTGACCATGGTAATCATGGATCAGCAGCCACGTGTATCGTGGTCAGCACACTGATTTATTGTACCAATAAACGACACTTTAAGGATTCCAGTCTTGCTGGCTCTTCTTAATATTGCAGCACACTACGGGGAACACAAGAACGGGCAGGATCAACCATGTTTTTACAGCTTAGAGAGGGACAGATTTGACAGCACAAGCACTGTGCTGTTTAACCTACTATAAAAGTTTTTTTTTTTAGGGTTACAACCTCTTTAAGGTTGTGTTTCCAGGACTTTACACCAGCCTTTGCATTTACCACTAGCCACACCAGCCTATGCAGTTACATGGGGGACCCACTCTCCCTGTTGGATCCTAAATTTGATTTATGTTATGGAGAAATTAAAATACATTCCAAGATGGGTGGGAACAGAGCCACAAACTATGTTTGAGAGATCTCACCGCTGGATTGACCCAGAGACCTACAAGAAGCCAGTGGGTGAAAACTCCTAGACTTTCACTTATACCCAAGCAAGGTTGGCCTCTGTCCATCAGAGCAGATAAAAATAACTGCTTTTGCTGTTTGAAACAACCAATGAGCAGCTTTTGTTTTCACATCCCCAGTACAAAAATGACAGATGGAATATAGTTGCTAAGTAACACAAACACTTTCCTCCGGTTTTATAAAACAGCTCTATGTACATTGACAGTATACTATCTTTCAAAAAAAATGACATATCACATGTGTTTGGAGAGGTATAAGCTGTCTTCAGCTTGCTATCTTCTTGCTCGTGTGTCCTATCTGAGTGGATAAACAGCATTGCTAACATACTTTATTAACAAGATCTCTCCTCAAATTCTGTGCCGGTAACTCCCACTAAACTTTACGTTGAATTCTCAAGGTCATCAGGGAAAGAAAACAGTAATTAACACAAAAAGTTGATCTTGCTGGTTTTCAGTGCTGCCTGATTAGCACAAAACTGTGGGCTGACTTGTCTTATGTTGATAATTATAGAGCGCATACTATACTGTATTTGGCTTGGCTTTCCACTTGAGCATTTTTATCGTCTGAAAAGTGGTTCTCTATCATATGCTTGATCAAAACCAAGTTCCCGTCTACAGCATGTTCGTGTTTGCATTTCGATGTTCCACAGCTGGAGCTCCAGATATATAAGATGAAAAATCACCACTTTTCCTTCTGCAGAGTTGGGACAGACAGACTCTGTGAATAAAATTGCAATGTTTATAGAACCCCCTTTTAAAATGACTGTTTTAAGTGACAGTTCAATTATGCATTGCGAGTTTATGAGAGAGGTTAACTGCACAGGCTCTCAAGAAAAGCATTTATCTAAAATACCATACCTCATTTTTTTGTACTTTTAGCTGAAGGGTTTCCTGTGCTTTGGTAGCAAATGTGGATAAACCACCGTTTTGTTTCCTATGGGGAGTTTAAGCCTTTGTACTGTATTGTAATAATACATGCCATGTAACCTTTATTACCAATTCAGTATTTTAAGGCTTGCAATTCACATGAAGTTGGATTCTTCCCATTTGGCTTGGGCATACATTTAGGAGGTCTGATATTTTATAGATTTAACCATACCATGTTTGACCCTGGTCATTAAAAGGATACCCATATATTTTTTAAATCCTTTTTGAAATATGGACCTCATGTACTGCAAAATGCATTACACAATCACTAACCTGCAGAAGGGAAAAGTATTAAGCCTTGTACATACGATCAGTCCATACGATGAGAACGGTCTGAAGGACCGTTGTCATAGGTTAACCAATGAAGCGGACTGATGGTCTGATGTGCCTACACACCATCAGTTCAAAAACCAATCGTATCAGAATGCGGTGACGTAAAACACAACGACGTGCTAAAAAAAAAATGAAGTTTAATGCTTCCAATAATGCGTCCACTTGATTCTGAGCATGTGTGGATTTTTAACCGATGGTCGTGCCTACTAACGATTGGTTTTGATCTATCGGTTAGGTATCCATCGGTTAATTTTAAAGCAAGTTGGCTTTTTTTAACCGAAGGTTAAATAACCTATGGGGCCCACACACGATCGGTTTTGACCGATGAAAACGGTCCATCAGACCGTTGTCCTCTGGCTATCCTATCATGTGTATGAGGCCTAATACAACACCCTGGCCTGTACATGGGTCAGCATACTGGCTGCAACACATAGTCCACAGGAGGGAGAAGTGCTTTCTTTTAGACAGAGATAACAGGGTTTTTGGGTGTCTCTTGATCCAGAAGATACCGTGCCCTAACAGTTTTTGTAAAATCATCCCCATTTAGTGTTCAGAGGGTTGTTTGCAGCCAATATGTTTGGTTGTTTTTTTTTTCCATACCACCATGGACCTGCACCCCTGAGAGGCATGTCATTGTGCAATCTTACTTCCCCAGCACTCCTGGACAGAGCAATTCTCATATGCCCCAAATGTCACTAGACCAGCCTGAAGAAAGCTAAAAAACAGGTCTGTATAATGAAAAAAACAAAAAAAACAATGGGAGGGAGTAAGGTGCGAAGGGGAAATTGTGTAATTAAACCTAAACTTCTACTTTAAATGAAATAGGAAAAGTGCTGTACATACTTGGGTGTCAACCTTCCTTAATGTAGTATACAGTATGTGGAGGACTTCTCAACTTCTGAATCTGGAAATCCTCTTTACATTTCCAACAATCAGAATAACTGATATTTTTTTGTGCAGGGGGGACATTGAGAACTCTACCACTTAAGGCTTTCCTTATGTAATAAGATACCCATATATGTTTATGTTTTGAATTAATGGCAGCATGTACGGTGCAGAAAATCTGTTGCCAACAAGCGGATACTACATTTAGTTGGCTATTTTGGCAGCTGAACTAACAATATCATTAATTTTGCGATTTGTTCCCAATCTCCAGCCAAAGCTTTATGTTTGACACAGCAAATTGAAGTGGCTTAGAAGTGAGCCATTTTACAGTCATATAATTAAGGAGAAGGACTTTTAAATTGCTTGCATTATATTCCCGAACCGTCTGTGCTGCAGCAGTGTACGTCTACAGTGATATTATAATTTAAATGTTTCAGTGGTTACGTCGGCTTGAAGATGCTTATTATAATGGCTCCTTTTAAAAGCTATTTGCACAGTACATAGAATGGAAAATGAAAAAAAAAATGAAAAAAATTAATGTTTCCATTGAGACAACAAGCTGTGCCACTAACTTGGCACCCTAGACAGGGATCGACAGCTGTGGCCTTCTCTGACATCAACTGCCAGCTGCAGTATAGTGAAAATGCAAGTTTGTTAACATAAGGCAATATCACAGCAAGCCACATATATATACTCCAAAGCTAATGATACTGAGTTAATTATATTCAGCAGTCATGAGCAGATCTGAGCTGTAATTTTTCAAATATTCTGCACAAAAATAATGCTTCTGATTATTTTCCATGGAAAGTGGGAACACCTCCACTGGGGATTCCCCCTGAAAAAAAATTCCAACTGAGTAGGATGCATTGGTGTCATCTTTGTCACATGAGTAATCAAACAGAGAAACTTACAAACCTCAATGTGTATCTACACTGTAGCAATCTTGAGCAGCTGTAACAAATAAAGCAACAGACATTCTTTGTACTATTCTCAGTATACAGATATCTGATAACGATACATCAGTAATGGATGCATGGGTCCCCAGAAATTCAGACCTATTTTTGAAAGTGTGTATTGGCTGCATGAGATTGGGATGCACTAATGGAAGGAATTGAACATCCTAGTGTTTGATTATAGCTGGTTAAATCTGTGGCTAGGCTATAGCTATTTACACATTCTTAACATGCAGTAAATGACCTTCAAAACAAACCCTAACTGACCACTGTAGCTGAAGGCACTCTGGAGTAATTCATTCTCAAAGTTCACAGCAGAAGCATCAAAGTCCTTTAAGTCATTCTGTAAGCAGCTCCCCCATCTAAGAGCACTTGCTTTGTGGTTGTATTACAGTAAAGATTTGAAGTCTGGAAGACTGCTGATACAGTTCTGGGAGTAGGAAGCAGGGTTAGATGCTTGGGCAACTTCAGTTCTTCAGTAGTAAACTTTGAGGTTAAATTGCTCCTCATTTCCTGCAACTATGTGCAAGTGTCAGACTTGCCGTGTCTAATTTATCCCATAAGTATGCAACAAGCCCATTGTGATTTTTTAATAGACACAATGGGATATATTTACTAAAGTCGGAGAATGCAAAATCAGGCCCACTTCTGCATAGAAACCAATTAGCTTCTAACCTTAGCTTTGGCAATAAAACCTTGAAGCTTGAAGCTGATTTATATACAGAAGTGGGCCTGATTTTGCACTCCTCGAGCTTTAGTAAATAAACCACATTGAGACATTATATTGCTTGACTTAAGGGAAAGACCATGTGCCTATGTATTTGTCACTAATGTCCTTCATGGAATATATTTAAAGCGATTGTAAAGGCGAAAGGTTTTTTATCTTAACCACATCCCGATCAGCCGCCACAGTTATACTGCGGCAGGTTGGCACAGCTGTGTGAGCCGTCGTAGCTGTATATCGGCTCTTAAGACAGTGTAGCAGATCACCGTCATTACTTGTAAAAAAAATAATAATAATAAAAATGCCATAAATCGATCCCCTATTTTGTAGACGCTATGGGCCAGATTCAGGTACATCTGCGCATTATTGGACCGGCGTAGCGCACCGCCTTTACGTTAGACTGGCGCAAAGTAGCGGCGCAATCACCCTATTCTCGTTGGTTTTACGCAGAAATTTGCGCCTGCGCAACGTTATTTCAGAGGCGCAAGGCGGAGTAATACAAATTGGGAAGGATGTGGGCGTGTTACATTGAAATGAGCCGTGACCCCATGCAAATGAAGGGCCGGCCGGCTAGCGCATGCGCGCTTGAAGCAGACCATGGTCAGCACCTCTGTGCGCATGCTCACAACTCGGAAACGGCGCAATCAGTGGAATTGGAAGTGGACTAGGGCAAATTAGTGAACTACGCAAACAGCATAAATAGACAGAGACAAACGCACTTCCTTTGCAAAAGTACATCCCTTTGTATCCCTCCCTATACAGCAAGGTGCTTTTGTTCTGTTGTTTATTAGTGTTTGTTTGCTTGTTTGTGACGTGTCTTTGAGAGTGATTTTTGTCTTTTATGTGTTTTCTTTGTTGTTATTTTGTTTAAATTATATTTTTGCTGGCCATTTTTTATTTTTGCTGCCAATTATTTTTTTTTTGGTTCTGTTTGTGTATGATTTGGGAATGTGGGGGTGACATTCCTGCGGGAAAAGGGGTGTCAACCTCAATTTTGGTGGAGAAGGGTTCCCCAGGACCAGGGAGAAGTGATCCCCAGGTCCGTGTGAATGGTGTATGAATGTACAGTGACATAATTGGAGCCTTGGCATGGCGTTGCTGCTCACAAGTCCTGCATGGTGGACTGGTGCCAATCCAATGTGATGAGGATGTGGGGTGTGTGTGCTAGGGACCACGTTGTTGTGGATGCATGCATTCTCATTGTGCCTTGATTAATGTGTGTGTTTAACGTGCAAAGATGCATAATGTGAGCTGGCATGAGATGGGGTCATGAGATGGGGTCCCAGTGCATATGCAGAGTCACCTTGAAGGGAAAAGACAGGAGGATGTTAGTCGTGCATGTGCCCCTTGTGATGTGTGCATCATGGGGGGGGACAGTCATGCCTGCCACCCATGTCACTCACCAACCAGCCAGCTGTCCCCATACATGTTCTGTTCGAAATCTGTGGGGATGGGGCTCTGATTGTATATGTAGCTGTCATGGGTGTCATGGGTAGTGTCATGTGTTGGGCTGATGATGTCCTCCTGCAGGGTTGTGGTTAATTCCATGATGGCATATGAGGGGTTAATCTGAAGATGCGAGACACCTCAGAATCACTCATGCCATAGATGTCTATGCGTGTGTGATATATCCTCTGCCGTGAAGAGTGAAGAGTGAAGAGTGAGGGGCTTGTATCAGATAAGAATATTGTATTAGATTAGATTAAATGGTAAAGTTTATATAAGCCAAAAAAAAGTAAAAATAAATAAATCCCGTGCCCTCCTCAGTGCCCTCCTCCTTCTTTGCTCATCTAAAGTCAGTAGTATAGCTATGAGCATGGATGCCACTGGCATGTTGGCATACAGTTTGTTGGGCAACATGTGTGACTGCTCAGCTCCTCACTAACAGTGTTGCTTTATCTGACATGTAGACGAATTGTCTAATTTTATACCAGCTTTTATATGGTCTAATTTTAGACAGAACATTTAGCTGTTGCGCACAGCGCGTAGCCTGCGCTGCACCAACGTTCTTTTGTGGATCCCCGTAACTCCCTCATTAGCATATTTGAATAGCAAATCAATGGTTTGTCTAGCGCAGTTTTGCACGGACGGATGCGCCTGTCTAACGAAATTACGCTGGACAAAAAAAAAAGATTTCTTGCGTATCTCGTTTTGGGAGTGCCGTGCATCGAAACGCACGCGCACAATTAGACTTACGCCGCGCATCTCCTGTTACGCCGGCGTAATCGCTCTGTGAATCTGGCCCTATAACTTTTGCGCAAACCAATAAATATACGCTTTTTACCCAAAATATGTAGAAGAATACATCGGTCTGAACTAAGATATTTATTATAGTAAAACGTATAAAATATTGTGTTTTTTTCTAAATTGTCGCTCTTTTTTTGTTGATAGCGCAAAAAATAAAAACCGCATAGGTGATTAAATGGCACCAAAATAAAGCTCTATTTGTGGGGAAAAATAGAAAAATAGACATAAATTTTGTTTGGGTACAACATCCCACGACCGCGCAATTGTCAAAGCGGCACAGTGGCGTATCTCAAAAAAACGGCCTGGTTAGGAAGAGGGTAAATCCTTCCGGGGCTGAAGTGGTTAATGCAGCAGCCCCCCTAATACTTTCCTGAGATCCCTCTAGATCCAGCGATGTTGCAGGAATGTCTTAGCTGCCAGGGACTCCTGAATGGCTGAGGCAGCAGCACAGCGCCATTGGCTCCTGCTGCTGTCAGTAAAAAGCCAATGAGGACAGAAAGGGGCGGGGCTGGGCCCCGGCTATGTGCCTGAATATACACAGGGAGCTGTGGCTTATCTCGGGTGCCCCCAGCTGCCTTCTGTGGGGGCACTCAACAGGACGGTGTGACCAGGAACGCCAATGAGGAGGATCTGGGCTAAGCCACTGCACAAAGCAGGTAAGTATAACATGTTTGTTATTTTTAACAAAAAATAAATATATATTTTACAATCACTTTAACTAATTCCTTAATAAAAGCCCCAGAACACATGCCATTTACTATAGGCTGTCCACTGTTGGGGGTCTAAAAATGACAACTAAGCCATCAGTATATGAATAGCTTATGCGGATTTTCATTTAACGAGTATATAGCTTGCAGGGGGCCCATCAGAAAAATACAGGATCCAGAACCTGGACAGACAGCTATCAACATTGGATTGGAACTGTATCCACCTAATGTCCTCGTGCATGGGTGCTCAACCTGTGGCCCTCCGGATGTTGCGGAACTACCTACCTACACGCTTCTGCCTTTGGGAGCCATGATTGTAACTGTCAGCCTTGCAATGTCTCATGGGACTTGTAGTTGCGGAGGGCCGCAGGTTGAGCAAACATGTCCTAGGGCAAGACAGTTGGTAATTTAGTAAAAACTTTTGTGTAGGTAATAATACAAAGGATGGCTGGTGCTTGAGAGTTCAGAAAGTGTTGGTTTGCTGAAGAGAACTGTTGCAAGCTTCAGGGTTTCTTCTTTCATAACATTCAGAATGAGCAGGAAGGTATTAAACAAAGCAGTCTAATTTAATGTAAAAATAAAGGCAAACAATTTCATTTACAGCTGACATATGTGTGAACTGTCTTACCTGCCAAAAAATGTGTAATTTAGTTTTGGTTATTTTATAATGCAGATATTCATGTCAGATAATAGTGCCAGGATCTGACTTCATTTTACTGTAAAGAAAGCAGTACACCTTAGTCAAGGACCACCTAGACTTTATTAGGTATTGAATGGGCCGCACCACAGTGATTGGATCAGTCCAATCATTCTCTTCCTCCAGACCAACCCTCTATGTTCTGTGCAGTAGTAATCTCTACTTACCTTACAATGCTGACCTTCTATGTTGTATCTCCCAGTCTGACTGATGCTGTGTGGGGAATAAAAAAGCTGCTAATATAAAAATGGGCTAAGATACAGTTTTTAAAAATGCATTTAAAGAGACAGTGGGGTTGAATAGTTTAAAGAGCATTTTGACTTTGCCTCCTAAATAAAAAACTGCATTTAAGCTTGCACATGATTGGATGATAAAATCAGCGGAGCTTCCCCTCATTTCAGTTCTACCCCTTAGATCTACAGCGACTGCACTTCCAAGTGCACTTTCAGTGCAATTTCAAATTCACTTGTAGTTTGCATGTGTAGTGCAAATTGGATTTGCCTTTTGTAAATAACCCCCATAGTGATTTTAATTATCCAGTCATGTACAAGAGAAAAACACATCTTTTAACCACTTAAGGACCCCTTTATGCCGATATACGTCGGCAGAATGGCACGGCTGGGCACATCCACGTGTATCTACCTGTACGTGGCCCTTTAAGCTCAGCTGTAGGGTCGCACAGACGCGCCCGTGACCTGGTCCGACCTGGTCCGAAGCTAAGTGACCTCGGCCGCGGGACGCGCGGACCCGATCGCCGCCGGTGTCCTGCGATCGGTCCTCCGGAGCTGGAGAACAGGGAGAGGTGTGTGTAAACACACCTTTCCTGTTCTTCGTAGTGGCAGTGTCCCCTGTTAAAAGGAAACACGATCAATGACATCACACGTCCAGCCCCGCCCCCCTACAGTTAGAAACACATATGAGGTCACATTAACCCCTTCAGCACCCCCTAGTGGTTAACTCCCAAACTGCAATTGTCATTTTCACAGTAATCAATGCATTTGTATAGCATTTTTTGCTGTGAAAATGACAATGGTCCCAAAAATGTGTCAAAATTGTCCGCCATAATGTCGCAGTCATGAAAAAAATCGTTGATCGCCGCCATTAGTAGTAAAAAAAATATATTAATAAAATGCAATAAAACTATCTCCTATTTTGTAAGCGATTTTTTTTACCAATAATAGGTAGAAAAGTAAGTATCGGCCTAAACTGAGAAAAAAAAAATTATATCTTTTTTGGGGGATATTTATTATAGCAAAAAGTAAAAAATATTGTTTTTTTTCAAAATTTTCGCACTATTTTTGTTTATAGCGCAAAAAATAAAAACCACAGAGGTGATCAAATACCACCAAAAGAAAGCTCTTTTTGTGGGAAAAAAAGGACGCCAATTTTGTTTGGGAGCCACATCGCATAATTGTCAGTTAAAGCGACGCAGTGTGGAATCGCAAAAACTGGCCAGGTCCTTTACCTGCATAAAGGTTCGGGTCTTTAGTGGTAAATGTACATACTTAGGTTTCTTTGCAAAGTGAATTTTACTTGGCTTAATCTCATTCGCTATTAACCAAGCTTGGTAAAAAATCACTTTGCAAAGTGAACATGTGCTACTCTTTTAGCAGATCCACCTTACTGTTACTTTGCTGATTCAGAGAAAAGTGACACTCTTAGCTTATAGTCCACTCCTCCAAGGCATGTTTTGTTACCCAACTACACTCCCTTGCTACCTCCACACATTGCTAAAACCCTTGCTTCTGGTAATGGAGGAGCATGCGACCTCCCCTGACAGTGCTTAGGCCTGAGCAGCCAATCATCAGGCCTGAATACTGCCGTATGAGGGCTAAGTCGAAGCTCTGACACCAGTCACCACTGAAGCTTAGAAAGTGCAAATTCAATTATATGTGGGATTTTGTAGTGGGAGGGTGACACGGGAGACCAATTAGCTGGGCATGGGCTATGTGCAGACACTGTCACTTTTCACCATCTACCTCCCTACACATTGTACCACCAACCTATTTGTCCTACTCTGACAACCATGAAAAGCATTTCTCATTTGCATTATACCCTCCTAACACCATTACTAGGGACGCCTCAATTGTCACCTGACATACATAATGACCAATTTAAATATCTCTACGAAAAAGGAATCCTTAAGGCTCTTCACTTCACCTCCAATGGGAGATTTACAAAGTGACAGAGCCTCATTGAGGATATTATAATGAATATATAGCTGGGTTAAAGAGGGATATTTTAGATCTGCCAATACTTTTCTTTAATGCAACAACATTGTAGCATTAGCGCTTTTTTGTTACCAAGCAGCTTTAAAACCAGGCTTTGGATAGCGTTATGTATACAAACTCTGTGTAGTACAATTGAGTCTAGAAGCAGAGAGTATGGGTCTTCAGAAGTCTACCTATTAGGTCTCTATTGTCAGGACCTAGCAGCTGAATTCCCAGCAACCTTACACAGCTAATAGATGCTGACAAGAATTGCTTTGATAAGAAGGTATGCAATTTATGTATTAGAAGTGATGGGCATCTCTTTAAATGAGACCTCTTATTCCATCCATTGGTGTGCCTATATATATATATATATATTATGATATGGGGGAGCCCGGGATCAGTTGTATTGGTAAAAGCAAAACTGGTAAACAGAAAAAAAGTATCTTCAGCATGGGAAAAATAAACAAAATAGTCAATCAACTTCTGATACACAAAAATATTGTCTTGGCTCACCACTCGTAAATGTGTCCCTTAACGGGGTTCCCACCTGCCTGAGGGGTCCCAAAGAGGAGGTCTCCACAGCTCAGCCACCGTGTCTCAGTCACAAGCCAGACCTCACTGCTCCACTCCACTTCACAGACACCTGCTAACTGCTTCATTCTCCTTTTCACTCCCTGTGATTGGGTTAACAAGTTCAGCACCAAAGTCCCTATAATCAGGGTTGAAGGCTCTTTCTCACCCAAAGATCTTCCAGAGCCTCTGAATTCCACATCCCATATACAGACTTAACAAACCTGGGGAAACTGAAAGTCAGTTTTCTCTTTTTTTTTCCAGATCACGCTAAAACCCCTCAACCTGCATGGGTGAGTACTCCAAAATGAAACTCTTGTCTCTTGTTCTCTTTTAAGAACCCCCAAAACCCAATTAATGGGGAAAAATGCCTGCCTTGCAGGACCCATCGCTATATATACACACATATAATAGGGAAACACTTGTTAATGTTTCTCTAGTCATATCCTGCTCATTATTTATCTGCTACACTAAACTGTTTGAAAGGTATCAAACCTTTTAAAGATAAATTTGTATCATAAAAAAGATTGTCTGCTGGACTTGATGCAAAAATGTTACTATCTGCAGTCGCGAGAATGTTTACAAGTTAAAAATGGAAAGTAAAGCAGCACATTCCTGCCCAGTGCTGTAGATGTTTTCAATTTAGGCTTGATTCTCCGACTTTCCATTTATTCAATGGATACATTAGTGTTTGCTCAGAGTTTGGGAGAAATCATAGCCGGCTGTTTATATAGCAGATTAGCCGGCCAAAATGAAAGGCAATCTTCTAACAGAGGAGCGGATTAGTATTTCTAAATATTAACGCACAGATATTTTCAGAAATGTATCAGTGTAATAAATGGCTGAAAAATTTATTTTCATTAACCACATTTATTAAACAACAGAAAGAGATTAGTCTCCCCTCCACAGATGAAGATGTGTTAAAGCAAGCTTCGCTGAGCCTCTGCTTATGCCATGAAATAAAACAAAAACGTCATGTTTGGTGACAAGCAGGAACCATTTGGTATAAAGTGGGCCCTGTGTACAAGTGTCTAATGTACTGTCCTTGTTGCTTATAGCAACCATCATCTTCTCCTTTTATTGTTTCCATTGCATTATGAGGGAAGGAAAATAAGAATCTAAAGCCCTGTACACATGATCGGTTTGTCCGATGAAAACAGACAGATGGACTGTTTTCATCGGACAAACCAATCGCGTGAGCCCTATCCGTTTGTTTTCCATCGGTTAAAAAAAATAGAACATGTTTTAATTTAAAAACCGATCGTCTGTGTGGAAGTTCATCGGTCAAAAAACCATGCATGCTCAGAATCAAGTTGACGCATGCTCGGAAGCATTAATTCTTCTCAGCACAACATAGTGTTTTATGTCACCACTTTTTGGCACGGTCGGATTTTTGACTGATGGTGTGTAGGCAAGACTGATGAAAGTCAGCTTCATCAGATATCCGACGAAAAATCCATCGAATTAGATTCCATCATATATCCGATCGTGTGTATGAGGCTTAATTGGCTACTGAGGCTGTTGAGGGTCAACAGGACTATTTGTTCTATTTTTTCAAGCTAAAGATAACTACATTTTTTAAAAGTATGTCTTGGTTTCAATGCATCTGATCTGGACGTCTTAACCACTTTCAATATGTTTTAAGGGTGGTTCGTGATTTTGGTAAAAATAATAATGGTCACAGTTTTTGCGCCTACATTGCTAAGTATAATTGCCCAAAAATCAGAAAATGTTTTAGCTCACTTTTGTAAACATGGTAATGGTTTCCTTAGCCAGTGGAGCAATGTTGCTTATATACAGACATCACTGGCGCCTTAGCATGGCATCAGTGGTCCAGCGAGAGAGGTCAATAGGCTAAAGTAAATGTTCTTATTTTAGTCTTTACAATGCTGAAAAGGGCACATGGGTAAAAGTGTAAAAATACAGCAGTCCTTCTGATAGGTGTCAGGCCAATCATGTTGCTCCTTTTTCCAAAATGTTCAGTCTAACCCAGGGGTAGGCAACCTTTCAGAGGTTGAGATCTCCTGGGGAAGGGGAGCACAATCAAGCACCCAATAAAAACACAGCATAGTGTCATGTGCCACCTTTCCCACTAGTGTCCTCCACTCCCCTTTACATCATTCCCCTCAGAATAGTGTCCTCTGTGCCCCCCCCCCCCACACACACAGTCATTTTCCTTCCCCCTCCCACAGTTGGAACCTCTGCCCCTATACAATAGTGTTGTCTGCCTCCCAATAGCAGTGTCCTGCCCCCCTTCACATCACTCCCCCCCACTATAGTGTCCTCTGCCCCTACATCCCTCTGCCCCTCCTATTATTGCAGTGTCTTAGGCCCCCCCAAAGCAGTGTCCTCTTCCCTCTTCACACACCCCCACGTAGTGTCAACAGCCCCCCTAAAGCACTGTCCCCTTCACACCTTCCCTGCACTGTAGTATCCTCTGCAACCCCACCAATGCAGTGTCCTCTGTCTACTTCACCCCCCCCCCTTTTGTGTTCTCTGCCCCCTCCCAGCAAAGTCATCTGTCCTATTCACACTCTCCCACCCACTGTAGTTTTCTCTGTGCCCCCCCACCAATGCAGTTTCCTTTGTCTACTTCACCTCCCCACTTTTTGTGTTCTCTGCCCCCCCCAGCAATGTCATCTGTCCCATTCACACCCTCCCCCCACTGTAGTATTCTTTGAGCCCCCCCCAATGCAGTGCCCTCTGTCGCCTTCACCCTCCTGTAGTGTCCTCTGTGCCCCCCAATGCAGTGTCCTCTGCCCTCTTCACCCCCTCCCCACTGTAGTGTCCTCTGCCCCCATGGAATGTCCTCTGTCCCCTCCACTGTAGTGTCCTCTGCCCCCCAAAGCAATGTCCTCTGACCCCTTCAGGCCCTCAATCCACCATAGTGCCCTCTGTCCCCTTCACCCCCATCCTCCCAACTGCAGTGTCCATTGTCTCCTTCACACCCAAATGTAGTGTCCTCTGTGCCCCGCAATGCAGTGTCCTCTGTCTCCTTCAGCCCTGACAATGTAGTGTCCTCTGTGCTCCCCCATGCAGTGTCCTCTGTCCTCTTCACCCCCAATTTAGTGTCATCTATGCCCCCCATGAAGTATTCTCTGTCCCCTTCACCCCTTACTGTAGTGTCCTCTGCACCCCCCATGTAGTGTCCTCTGTCCCCTTCACCCCCTCCCCACTGTAGTGTCCTCTGCCCCCCTGCAGTGTCCTTTGTCCCCTTCAACCCCCCATTGTTGTGTCCTCTGCACCCCCCATGCAGTGTCATCTGTCCCCTTCACCCCCTCCCCACTGTAGTGTCCTCTACCCCCCAAGGCAATGTCCTCTGACCCCTTTACACCCCCCCACTGTAGTGTCCTCTGTCCCTTTCACTCCCCCACATGTAGTGTCCTCTGTCCCCTTCACCCCCCAATGTAGTGTCCTCTGTGCCCCCTATGCAGTGCCCTCTGTCCCCTTTAGCCCCTAATGTAGTTTCCTCTGTGCCCCCGATGCAGTGTCCTCTGTCCCCTTTAGCCCCCCAATGTAGTGTTCTTTGTGCCCTCCCATGCAGTTTCTTATGTCCCCTTAACCCCCAATGTAGTGTCACCTGTGCCCCCCATGACTTGTAGTGTCCTCTGTCCCCCAAGGCAAAGAATAACTAAATAACACTAAAAGAAAGCGCTAGCTGTCTCAAATTTTTTTTTTTTAATTGTCTGTGAGTAATTGTCAAATTATCACAGCACTGAAAACTTTAAAAAAAATGGTACTGAAGGGTACTTAAGTGGTTAAAGAGCATCTCAGCCAAACTTTTCCATTCTTGTCAAATGACAATTTGCTGATTTTTTTTTTTTTTAATGGGTTCTTGTATTTCTCTCAGCAACTGAATCACCAGCTGTTTTTGTCAATGGCTTGGGACATTTCATTAATGTATTTATTTTTACTTAAAGCCATTGACATGATAGCCAATTGATAGAAATCCTAAGTAGTGCCTATGCACATGTCCTTTAGATATATAGAAGGCAGGATGTATTGGAAAATAAGCATATACGGTTTCTAAATGAAACCGTATGGTACTTTATTTTAGAGCTGCCAAGGGTTTAAACATATGGGCCCAGATTCACAGAGCAATTACGCCTGTCTAACTGGTGTTAGACAGGAGTAATTTCAAATTTTGCGCGCCGTATCACTAGTTTGAATCCTCAAACCATGATACGGCGGCTTCGGGCTTCGATCCGAGAGGCTTACGTCTTCGTAAGCCTTCGGATCTACGCTGCGATATTTTTGCGGCCGCTGGGAGGAGTCCGCGTCGTTTTCAGCGTCGGGATATGCAAATTACTTTTTACGGTGATCCACGAAGATACGAGTGGTCTTCGCAATCGCTTACGTCATTTTTTTGCTACGTACTGTTAGACCAGCTATTTGCTGGTCTAACGGTGCGTAGCCCTTGTTAAGTATGGCCGTCGTTCCCGCGTCAAATTTAATTTTATTTTTATTTTTTACGTAACTCGTTCGGGAATAGAAATGTCCGTAAACGACGCTACTCAACCAACGAACGACGTAACGACGTGATTTCGCGCAATGCACGGCGGGAAATTTCTGAACAGAGCATGCGCAGTTCGATCGCCGCGGGACCGCGCCTATTTTAAATGCTTCACGCCCCCTACTCGCGTAGATGGCTTGCGCCGGGAGAAATACACTACGCCGCCGTAGTTTACTGGACAAAATCTACCGGGATTCCACGTAGAGCCAGGTAAAATACGGCGGCGTAGTGTATTTCTGATACTCTACGATAATCTAATTGTATGTGAATCTGGGCCATGGGCTTTGTTAAATCTTAGCTTGTAAACGCTTGTCTGAAGAGCAGAAACTTCAGCAAGCATTTACAGAGCATTTAACAGGCTTTAAACAGCTTTCTCAAAGCCCTTAAAGCAACTTTCACTTGCATTCAAAAACTGATCTAAAAGTAACACTTGCCTTTGCCAATGTTTACAGAAACCACAGCCAAATATGAAGTACCTTATATAGTAAATGAATTCTCATTGCCTTAAAAAAATCTGCTTCACTATGTCCCCAGAGACAGGTTATTCCCCCATTGGATGCTGCCATCTTGCCTCTCGCACAGTATAGAGAAGGTTAAGCCAGGCTGTTAGTCACGGGCCACATGTCAAGTATAACTTGGCCCTTTCTGTTTAAGACTGCGCTCTGCACTCATTTATGGTAAGGAGACCTGGTTAGAGATTTAAATGGGGGCTTTACTATTCACTTTTAACTGAAAGTCAAAATGTATATATCAATAGCTGTACTTATTATTGTGTTAGTGTTGTGTAACACTAGCTATGTGCTTTGAGATAGGATAGTTCCCTAGAGCTATTGAGGTACTACTATAGGCATGGGATCCTCCCCAGGGTACCTACTCTAACCTGCCAATACACCATGCACACCCTGGGAGACTCCCAGTCATGCCTAATCAGCACCCTCCAAGTAGTCCATCTAATACCTGATTCGAGCCTTGCGGCAATAGACCTCAATATCTGCCTCAACCAGCACCATCAGTTTCCAGAGGATGTCCCCATCTTGAGGTTACCAGAACAATCAAGACAGGAAAGCCTTTTAACTATTTATTAAACATGTTATTTACAACACATTCCCTAAGGTTGCAGACCGTAGATAGAGTAGAGGTGAAAGTAAAGGCAAATTGAGGAGCCCATAACTTTCATTTGATGACCCCCAGTGGACTTTTACCAGAACTATTAATATTTGAGCCCTACTAAACAAGATGCCCACAGACTACATCCTTGCAGTGAACACTTCATTTAATGGACTCCCATCAGAGCTATTAATATCTGAGCCCTACTACCCAAAATGCCCGACACTGGCATAGGCAGGGCTAGTACTGCCTAGCTTCACACCCCAATGCTACTCTGATGGCCTCCAGTAGCTACCTAGGTTACTATACTGTCTACTCACTACATTGGACCCCTGCTTCTACTCTCATAACTATGCCGACACCTTAAGGCCAAACTAGGGAACTACCTTGGGAAATACTGTGTTCCATACCCTACACTTTGACTGTGGGAATGGGGAATGGAAAAGTTCACTTTAATGAGAGAGCTGATTGCACCTCTAAATAAACTTTATGTGGGCTTCAAGTTTCAAGGAAGTTGCACAAAGCTTGCTAAAGACTAGGTTCCCCTTAAGGTCTCATGCAGACTGGATGTTTTTTTCAGCTGCTTCGAGGGGCATCAGCTGTTTTTTTTCTCAACCTTCAAATTCTCCTGCATGTCAACCTACTGTATGTGTCCATGCACACATAGACTTTTAGAAGCGTTTAGTGACAGGAGAGTTTAGAGGCAGGAAACAACCATCTACCGTGCAATTAGAAACAGCAGAGTTTGGGCACAAAATATGCTTGACGCTTGTAAACGCGCCTAAACGGGTGTTGGCGCTAGGTGCATTTAGTGTGTGAGTGTTAATTAATTTCAATGGCCTAGACGCCTGTAAACTCGCCTAAATGCTTGTAAAAGCGTTAGACACTTTTTCAATTTCTAGGTGTTTTTTCTGGGAAAATGCTGCAGCAGATGGCTATTCATTGAGAACTACAAGCCATCTGCTGCAGCATTTTCCCAGAAAAAACACCTAAAAATTGGAAAAGTGTCTAACGCTTTTACAAGCATTTAGGCGAGTTTACAGGCGTCTAGGCCATTGAAATGAATTAACACTCACGCACTAAATGCACCTAGCGCCAACACCCGTTTAGGTGCGTTTACAAGCGTCAAGCATATTTTGTGCCCAAACTCTGCTGTTTCTAATTGAGAACTACACTACAGCGGTATGCGTTCATTGCTTCTTCCTACACAGGAGGTACTGGCAGACAGCTGACTGAGAATCTACAGGATCCTGGCATTGCACCTGTGCAGGTGCAATGCTTTACAGACTGCAGTGTAAAAAAATAACAAATGCACTTTTTTTTATCTGCAAAATGTGTGCATTTATAATTTTTTTTAAGGGTGATCTTATCCTTTAAATGCTGTGTAAATGCTTGCTTAAGAAGCTGCTTCCCAGACTAGCATTTACAAGATAAGAATAAATAATGCCTGTACAATAATGGTCATATTTCCTAATATGTGTTTTCCAGAGACATTGCTGTAATTTTCTAACATTAAAAAAAAAAATAATAATGAAATTCTCTGTATGCGGTATCTCCTTTGTTTACTTTCTGTGTATTCTGTAGATTCATAGAGTTACAGTTTGAATCTGTACGTTATAATAACAATAGTAATAAATGATGTCTCATGTCCATTCACGGAGAAATTTGAGTGTTTATTTTAAATTAATCCTCGTCCTTTAATTTTCGAGTAGCCCAGACAGGCTGTTTTCTTTTTCTTCCCCAAAGTACTAACCTTAAATATTTACATTTCATCTGATAGGAACTTTTTATCATTGTCATGCAGCCTTTTTGAACTGTTTACAATTTAATATGGGAGCATTTGAAATGTCGTAATAAAAGCATTTTACGCAAGATGTATATTTTTCTATGCTGCAATGTGTTTTATTGGAGCTTCAGGCTGCACTTCAAAAATGTACATCTCTATATACAATATGAGGTGTACTATATGCTGTATAGAGGTTATATATATATATGATGTATATAGAAGTACAGTACTACGCCAATGTAATGTTAAAACAAACCTGTACTTTGTGCTTGTAGGATCTCATATAAGTTTCATGATGTGACTTTAAAATGTATTTTGTGCTCAACAATACTAATTGCATCTCTCAACCTTACCTAATTCTGTTTACAAAGATTCAATAATCTTGCACCTTATCAATGCTGCAAGGCTCTGTATCCCCACTAAGTGGTTACAACCTTCTCCCCCCTCTATTTCTCATTGGCTACGAAAGGTCCAACACATAGCAAATATGGAAGATTTGATCCACCAATCTTATGACTCCTCCGAAAAATTCCATAGCAAATGGGCATGTTGGTCGCAATTTACAAAGTCTAGGGAATTTAGAGTTTTGATGGACATTTAATATTATCTTGAGTCTTCTCACTTTTTTATTTATTTTTTGGTTTCATCTCTTGTACAACTTTGGAGACCAAATGTATTGGTATATATATCCTGTGATGTCTCTTTCTTACTCATTACTATTATTATCTTTTATACAAGTACTCACTATACCCTCCCTCTACTTTCCAATCCCAATATTTTTCTTTTCTCACATGTCACATCGTTCACTGTTTATTACACTGTCATAATTATACTTCTCCCCTATTTAGGGCTTGAATATTCTCTCAATATGCAATATAGCTTTATGTATAAATGCAATTATACAAGTTGTTACATTGATATGTGATTCTATGTTTTAAAATCCAATAAAAATATTTGAACAAAAAAATAATAAAAAAAAAAAAATATTTTGTAATATTTATTCCCGATCTGGTCCAGAGGGATAATAAAATAAATATTATTTGTAATTTTATTTTTATTATTTTTTTCATTTTTGGTAGTATATACTATTGCAATTATCTGTAAAGATGGCTGTGGTGTAGACATTAGTATGCAAGCTTCAGTTTGTATGAATTTCATGGCAGTATATGTTAGGTAATTTGCACCCTGCCATGTCCCCAGTAAATTCTTAGTTAACCCGTTCCTGTACACGTTATATCAGGTTGGGTAGCATGATTGTTAGATGATTAGCTGTTTACATGTGTATGAGCTAAAAGGGAGCATATATAACCATAGAATGATGCTTTAGCTCCACCCCTTACTGAAGAAGTCAACGCTCTGACGACATGCGTCTAGGGGGTGAAGTTTGTGTACTAACGTCATACCGTGACCATTTCGAGATTTGGATGTTTCAATGCCTTGCAGTTTGCACAAGCTTATTTTGATTTATTTGTTATGCCCTGTACACATGATCGGTCCATCCGATGAAAACGGTCTGATGGATTTTTCCATCAGTTATCCGATGAAGCTGACTGATGGTCAGTCGTGCCTACACACCATCAGTTAAAAAAACGATTGTGTCAGAACGCGGTGACGTAAAACACAACGACGTGCTGAAAAAAATGAAGTTCAATGCTTCCAAGCATGCGTCGACTTGATTCTGAGCATGCGTGGATTTTTAACCGATGGACGTGCCTACAGACAGATTAAAACAAGTTCCTACTTTTTTAACCAATGGGGCCCACACACGATCGGTTTAGTCTGATGAAAACGATCCATCAGACCTTTTTTATCAGAAAAACCAATCGTGTGTATGCGGTATAAGTGTATCAACTACTTTTATATTATTAAATTATCTGAAATGGAGAGCACTAGATATTGCCTTTTTCTTGCATATAAAATCCAACAGGCAAGACGATTCGAGTTCGAGGAACCCAAATAAGGAGCCTTTCACCAAGGGAGGTCTTTTTCATCCATAACATTATGCTCCATACTTGTAGTGCTGACGAAGTGAGGCCTTGTGTCTGTTTAACTGCTTGCCGACCAGCCGCCGTCATATTACTGCGGCAGGTCGGCACTGCTAGGCGAGAGCACGTAGCTCTACGTCCTATCTTTTTCGGCCGCAGTACCGAAAAAAAACGCCGCCATTACTAGTAAAAAATAAAAATATTAATAAAAATGCCATAAAACTACCCCCTTTTTTTGTAAACGCTATAAATTTTGCGCAAACCAATCAATAAACGCTAATTGCGATTTTTTTCTACGAAAAATATGTATCGGCCTAAACTGGGGGAAAAAAATGTTTTTTTAGATATTTTTTGGGGATATTTATTATAGCAAAATGTCAAAAATATTGCATTTTTTTCAAAATAGTTGCTCTATTTTTGTTTATAGCGCAAAAAATAAAAACCGCAGAGATGATCAAATACCACCAAAAGAAAGCTCTATTTGTGGAAAAAAAAGGATGCCAATTTTGTTTGGGAGCCACATCGCACGACCGGGCAATTGTCAGTTAAAGCGACGCAGTGCCGAATCACAAGTGCTCTGGTCAGGAAGGGGGTAAATCCTTCCGGGGCTGAAGTGGTTAACATGAAAACATGTTGAGTTATCCAGATAAAGTGCTAGTGCCTCAATAATTAAACAAAAACAAATAAAGTTTTTAAACAGGCAGAATTCATGCAAGAAAAATAAATTCATAACCACCCAAAGAAAATAAATATAGAAAAAGTGCAAGGTGCAAACCAGTCCATCAATATATACTCAGTGCAAAACAGTCTATATGCATGACTCCCAAATCCAAAGATGCTGCATGTATATACACCACTTCACACCCGGCTGCGCACCTCACCCACAAGCTGCTTACTAACAAGTAAGACCCCAAAGATGGAGGTCTGGCTGTACTGTTAGGGAGAAATCCCACTGGGATTGATAGATAACACAGTCCTGGGCTCAGGAATGATGATTTTCAAAGAAACCAAGGCAGTCCACAAACAAAACTCAGGAAGAGATAAATGCAAAAAAAGGGACTCATAATGTAGCAATGTAAAATTTCAGAATGTATTAGGATAAAAAGCTAGTCACAAAGGCAAATCAAAAACAGCATGTAACCCAGATAAGTACAGTCAGCACTGAGATTACAGACTGTGATTACGTCACCACTAGAGCTCCAGCCCACGCGTTTCATCCGATAGGACATCATCCATCATTATCCAGGGTTGTGGGCAGATCCCAAATGTATTGATGTCTCTGTGATGTCAGCCGACAGCGGGCTATAGCCCGGCTGTCTGCTGAAATAGGTCACAGGAGTGCAGAACAAACTGCAGTCCTGTGATCCACAGAAGTACAGCCAAACGAGCTTTGGCTGTACTTCTCCTTTAAGGAAACAAAACATTAAGAAATAGGCATGTATTGAGGATTTTTGTTCTATATATTTATTTTTATTTTGCCTAGACAGATACTTAATGGTTCTACCTTTGGTTACAGAGGGCTGTAGCTTTTCCATGTTTCTACCCATAAAGATCTTCAGCCAGCCTGGGTCCAGTTTTTTTGCACTATAAATATATAGATCTCATCGTGACCTTCCTTCTTAGGTAAACTGGCTTAAAGGGGAATTTAATTTGTCCCAGCAATATGGATTAACTTCTCTTTTAATTGTGGTTATAAAGTTAAAACAGGGTATAATTATGAATAAGATTTTCATTACACAATAGGGCTCCTTTGATCTGGACAAAAAACATAATTATGTGTTGCCTTTTTTCCCAGACGAGATGTTACAAGTTCAGGTGGTAATTTGACAGCTTGGCCAAAAACACGCTAGCACCTAACAATTAGCTGTTTTTCTTTAAACTACCCAAAAATTAGCTTAAGATATTTTTTCAGCAATAAAAAAGGTTTTCATTTTAATTTGTTCTTAGATGAGTGCTGCAATAACGTGTACTTCAGTATTTTTATTAGTAATTGAAAAACAGACATGTCTTTATTCAAAAAGTGTTTCCCAGTGCTAAACCTTTTATACGATTTGTAAATTGCTGTATTTGTAAGTTTTAGAAGTGAGTATAAAGTAATAATAAAGGAAAAAAAAGTGCTTATGGGTTTAACTAATCTTTTTTTTTTTTTTGTATAAGGCCTGGTTCACACCTATACAGGTTGCCGTTATCATATTTCTGGTGCATTTTGCATTTTTTTAATACAAGTCTGTGGAATCAAAAATCAGAAAAAAGTCCCTAACCCTTTCCATAAATAGCACAAATGTGAAATACATCTATAGGAAACCATGTTAAATGGACTGTAGCATGTTTCTGCCAAACTAAAACCTGCACAAAAAATGCATAGATGTGAACCAGGCATTATTCTCCTTTAAGTGGGCGTGACAAGGGGTGTGTCCTTTGTCTACATAGTTTTGCTAATAGGTGTCCCTTGTTCCCATCTCAAAAAGTTGGAAGTTTGATAGTCATAATAAAAAATAATGTAAAGTTAATATATATAAACAAAACTCTTAATTCACTCCCTGGTCATCTCTCGCCTTGATTACTGCAACTCCCTCCTCATAGGCTTACCTCTGCATACTCTATCCCCCTTCAGTCCATCATGAATGCTGCTGCCAGACTCATCCACCTTACCAACCACTCTGTCTCTGCTACTCCTCTCTGTCAATCCCTCCACTGGCTTCCACTCAAATTAAATTCAAACTATTAACAAATATCTACAAAGCCATCCACAACTCTGCCCCCAGCTACATCAATGACCTAGTCTCTAAATACCAACCTAATCGTTCTCTTCGTTCTTCTCAAGACCTCCTACTCTCTAGCTCTCTCATCACCTTCTCCCATGCTCGTCTCCAGGACTTTTCCAGAGCCTCTCCAAGCCTATGGAACTCCTTACCCCAATCTGTCCGTCTATCTCCTTCTCTATTAGCTTTTAGAGGATCCCTGAAAACCCTCCTCTTCAGAGAAGCCTATCCTTCCCACACCTAACAACAGTATTTTCATTTGAGTCCATCTGATCATCCCCCACAGCTAACTACCCTTTGTTCCACTTGACCCTCCCTTCTAGATTGTAAGCTCTAACGAGCAGGGCCCTCTGATCCTTCCTGTATTGAATTGTATTGTGACTGTACTGTCTTCCCTGATGTAAAGCGCTGCTCAAAACTGTTGGCGCTATATAAATCTTGTATAATAATAATAATAATATATAAACAGAAATATGTGTACAGTATGTGAAATACTTGCCTAATATTTGTAATTCTGCCCTACCAGCGACCTTACTTTTCTTCTTTTGAAATTAGCATTACAGCCTGGTCACTCACATCCTGTTGTTAAATTAAACGTGTAACCATTTTTTTTTTTTTTTTTAGTTCAACCAAAAAAATAAGAAACAGAATAAATAAATAAAAAACCTCCATATACAGAACCCTATATCCACAGTTGATCCAGGGAAAGGCAAAAAATCCCTCTAAAGCATGGTCCAATTTTCTTCAGGGAGTGAGAAAGGGTTAAATCCTTTATCAGGATTTTATTGCTGTCTGTGTGTTTGTGTAGGAAATTCTCTTTCACCGGTAGTACCATCAGAAAATAGCAGAACACTAAGGGAAATACGCTGAGCTTGTACATGATGGTTAAAACCCCAGAGGGGTTCAAACCCTTTTTTACTCTATTGAGAAAAGTATGCTTTCTGTTATAAAAAAAAAAAAATGGATGAACTTGATATACACTACATAAGTTATAAAGCATTTGTGCTCCTATTGCCCTGTACACACGATAGGTTCGTTTGAGGAAAATGGACCGATAGACCGTTTTCATCGGACAAACCGATCTTGTGTGGGCCCCATCGTTTTTTTTCCCATCAGTGAAAAAAAATAGAACCTGTTTTAAATGTTTCTTATGTTTAAAAAAACGATAGAAAAAAATGATCGTCCGTGGGGAAATCCATCGGTCAAAAATCCATGCATGCTCAAAATCAAGTCGATGCATGCTCGAAAGCATTGAACTTCATTTTTCTCAGCACGTTGTTTTGTTTTACGTCACCACGTTGGACACGATTGGATTTTTAACCTATGGTGTGCAGGCAAGGCTGATGAAAGTCAGCTTCATCGGATATCCAATGAAAAAATCCATTGGTTTTAGATTCCATCAGATATGGGGCAGGGCATATACGTATTTAATTGCACACAATTTGTCCAGTTTTTATATTTTCTTTATGTTCAAGACCAAAAAAATTGAGCACATAAATTCTGTGTATGAATATTTTTTTACATGTACAATTCTGTGTCTTTTGATGTTGCATGTGGCAGCTTCATAGTGCGTGCTTAATACCTGCTTGCTTGAACATGTGCTGCATTATGCATTTTTATTAGCAGAAAATCTTATTAAATCACTTAACTTATTATTAACTATCATTAATTGTAAAGTTTATTTCCTACTATGTGTGGCTCACGTATATGTATGTTATGCAGCTAATGGAATGTAGCTAACAAGCTGTGAGCAATTGGGGACCTCAACCCTTTAATCCCCAGAGGAATATTTAAATCCCAGCTACATTTAAAACGTTATTTTCTTTAGATGTGGCAAGGAAGGGGTAGAGTCTGCGTGAGGTTTTATGTCCCTGATGGGGAGACTGTCCTTTACTTCCTGTAAGGAAATCTCTCTAACAGGAGTACAGAAAAAAAAAAGATTTTTTAAAAGCCTAGGGAAGGGTTAGAATTCCTAACATTGGTTTTATTGCTGTCTGTGCCTTCCTTTCCCAGTGACAACTGACCCCATTTCTTGTATGAGTTTTGATAGAACAGGAAGGAAAAAAAATCTTCCCTGTGTATATGTAGCACTAACTCCCGAAGGAGCTGCTGAATATTTCGGGTGCATGTTACCTCTATCTTCTCGCTGTCCAGGGTAATAAAAGAGAGTATGAAAAATTCCAATGTCCACAAGATACACTTATTTTTTTAAGATTTATTTGCAGAACGTAGTAGAGAAGAAGTTAGGGGGGTGGAAGGGTAAATAGGTAGATAGGGTTAAGTGCATACTCTTAAATTAGCAAACACTCATGCTTCTAGCGAACAGTTCTCATCGCCACTCTAGCCAGAGTGGGTATTGCTCACCCGGATAGGTCCCTCTCACTGGCCTAACAGCCGGAATGACACACAGAATAAAGTACAGTCTCTGCCACAGACTTTCCTTTATGAGGAGACACTTTCATTTTCAGAATCCTCTGTCTCAGGATTCAGCACCCGGATCTCTCCAGATTAACTTTAGTAGAGCTTAGAGCTGACAGGCGATCATTATCAAGCCTCTCAGTGTATGGTGCATCCTTCGATGAAGTCTCCAAACCTACTCCCAAGATACCAGCCTCTTGCATGGTCCTCTCCAGGATAGGTCCTCCCCTGGTTTCCTTCAACAAGTGGCTTCCTCCTGCAGGACAGACAGCACAGGATCACCTTGAAAGAGCAGGCCCCACTCTGACTACTGGGCCTACCAGCGAAGCCGCAACCCCAGACCAACGTGGTCCCGGAGTCAGGATTCAGGACACGCACCCCAGGCCAGGTGGGCCACGAGGTGAGTACAATGGACCCTACGCTAATGGCGTCTGTCACTTAAGTACCCCTCCCCAGCATGCACAGCGGGGCAGCAGCTCCCACTTATTGGCTGCCGAGGGAAACACTCAATACACCCTCACTCTTCTGCTGCCACTCTTGGCCTAGGACGGTAATAACACTCCCAATCGAACAATGGTGGTTACTCCCAGCACAGACATGGCTGGAACAGAGGCTAAATTGGCCATAATTACACATGTCTGAGTCAAATACCAACTCAGACCGCCTCTACATTTATAGCAGTGTCTGTTCAATAGGAGCAGGCCGCTACATATAGATAGAAAAAAAAATTTGAAATACTTTTTCCCCATTATAATAATATAACATTCCCTCTGTCTTAGCTGCATAAGATCTAGGGAAGGAGCTTCCCAGTGAATGGCTGTGCAGTGGGGGTGTGTCAGGACAAGTCTAAATATTGGAGGAGAGCAGGCTGAGTTTCCGGCACAGCTAGATAATTGACCATATTGTGCTCTCCTACATAGTGTGGTCACTTTTTAATAGGAAAGCAGAGGGACTGACAGGAACACCAGAGATTTCACACAATGGAACCAATGCAAAGAGAACAGGAGACTGTATCATACAAGTTCATGGTACAGCAGGCACATATTAGGAATATAAAGTGTTGGGGTAACAAACGTTTTAAGCTTCTAGGTCCTCCCACTGTGCTGGGCTTCATCTATTTTACCAAGTAGAGAACACATCAGTGTAAAGATCCCACCAACACCATCCATGAGAGCCTGTGGGTGGTTCATAGGCAACACTTATTCATAACTTAAATAAAGCCTAACTAGCCGAAATGTTTCCTGTTTTTCATAAATTGACTAAATTTATGAGGCTTTTATTTTTATCTGTGAGCATACTGAGGGTATTTTTTTTCACTTCCCGTCTATGTGGCACCCATACAAGAAAAGAGGGGTGTGGTCACCATAGACATGGGAACCTACCAGATAGAAATATACTGACACAACACCCAAAATTTAGTGACACAGCCATGCGTTTACCAGCATTTAAAAAATGTAAAAAATAGTTTTAAGTGCAAATTTCAGTATTTAGGCAAAAAAACAAGTACAATATGTAATTAGCAATGTGATTTAAGGTAGATATTTAGGCAAAAAAACATATATTATTTTATTTTTGATATAGTAAGAAAGTAGCTCAGGGACAGGACTGCAGCAGCAAAAATAATGATGACACCGATATGACGCGTCCCCTCCTGAGTCACAGTCTCAGTCTCTCTCCATGCCAGGTGGTCCCTTCAGTCCAAACAGCACTGACAGTCCCGCTCCCGGCTTGTCTTGTTCCCGCCGCGCAGACCCGCACATAAGGCTCACCTCCCTTGCACCATGAGATCACACAACACGCTCAGGCACCTTTTCCGCCAGACCTGTCACCCGAACACACTGTAGCAGGCACTTGGATGGTCTTATCTGCCTCTGGACCAGAACTGCAATTATTTCCTGTCACGGGAATTTACTCGCAGGAGAAAAGTGCCCGTTTTTTACTGGCTGCCAGTAAAAATACTGATGGTTGGCAACACTGATGGGGAGGAGCACTCAGCGAGAAAGAAAAACATTGTCAAAAGTTCTAACCTTACCTTACCCTACTAAAAAAAATGTTTTATCGTGTCTCTATTGGCGTGATTTCCGTCACTAACTGTCCTAATGGAAATCAAAGGGAAATCTCTCTAACAGGGACACGGACAGCAATACAATCGCCAGAGAGGCTCTAATCCTTCTCTGCTCCATCCAAAAGAAAATACAAAGTTTTGGCTGCAGTTGAACTGTGAAGAATGCTTAGCATTGGATAGTGAGCTAGGCTATAAATGGCACAGAATTGGCAGATATTTGAGCAGTGGGTGTCCCGTTTTGAAGGAGCCAGGTGGAATTTGTTTTGCTCAACAGTGGTTATATCCTATCAGATACAGCCACTGTTCGGGTGTTCATACAGCGGCAGGCTCTACGGCTGTCGTAATACTATAGCCATCAAGGGAGAATCCTCAATCCATGTTGTTTCACATGGATGGAGTAATCTATTTGATTTTTCATATTCAGCCTGGATATGTATGCATGTGTAGCTAGCATTAGCACGTGCTAATCTCTGGAATTGTTTATTTACAGGCAGCAGGCTCTGCTGGCAGCAATCAGTGAGAAGGATGCTAACATTGCCTTGCTGGAACTATCTGCCTCAAAGAAGAAGAAAACCCAAGAGGAAGTGATGGCACTAAAGAGAGAAAAGGACAGACTAGTTCACCAATTAAAACAGCAGGTACGCTTCGATTTTCTATACTGGACATTGTTATTGTATGTATACATGGGAACTATTTCTTGGCATCCTATAGGACCCCTTTTTTTTACATATGCCTCACTGTATTTTTTTTATTCAAATGCACAGTTTAAGGTTGATGCTCAGCATTTGTTGGCATTTTCACTTGCAGATGGGGCAAACTTACAAAGCATACAAATTACATTAAAACATGGTAATAGCAAAAAGTATAGGTAATAGCATTGGGTTTTTATATATATATATATATATATATATATATATATATATATATATATATATATATATATATATATATATATATAAAAATATATACTGTATATATAAAAAAAGTATTAGGTATGAAATAGAACAAGGTAGAGAAATGTATTAGGGGAATTGGCAGGAAAGGAAGTGGAGCCAGGTAGGAACAATGAGGGAAAAAATGTTTCTCAAGGGAGACCCCCTTCTCTGTCCCAGGAGGTAGAAAACAAAGGAAAAGTGAGAGGTCATGCATGGGCGTCCGCTGAAATTTTTTCAGGGGGGGGGGGCGATTCGGCAGCAGCGATACAGTCACATTCAACCCTTTCTTCAAACGCTAGCGGGGGTTAAAAGCGTCCCACTAGCGACCGAATAGCGCAGCTAAAACGATGGTAAATCGTTTTACCCATA
Source organism: Rana kukunoris (assembly GCA_029574335.1). Taxonomy (NCBI): domain Eukaryota; kingdom Metazoa; phylum Chordata; class Amphibia; order Anura; family Ranidae; genus Rana; species Rana kukunoris. The sequence continues at coordinate 37,385,432 of CM056055.1, forward strand.
ATGCAGCCAGCTGGCAGTGTAAAATAGCTCTTGAGATAATTCAGCTTCACTCAATGCCCATATAACTATAGCCTAGAGAATGTACAGACCCCCCTTCAGCACAGATGGACCCCCCCTTCAGCACAGACACCCCCATTCAACACAGATGGACCCCTTATTCAGCACAGATGCCCCCATTTTGCACAGGCCCCTACCTTCAGCACAGATGGACCCCCCCTTCAGCACAGACCCCCCCCCTTCAGCACAGATTGACCCCCTTTAAGCACAGACCTCCCCTTCAGCACTGATGGACCTGCCCTTCAGCACAAACCCCCCCCTTTTAGCACAGACACACCCTCCCTCCCTCATCCCATTCAGTACCTCAGATCAGCCATCAGCGCGGCACTGCAGGTTTCCCTCCCCCTGTGTACACATAAACACTGGAGGGGGAGGCGGCTTCACTCTGCTCGCTGTGCCTGTGTGACATAGAGCCTGGGACCGCTCAGACAGCCTGCGGACACGAAAGAAGGGGTTGGTTGATCAGGTGCAGTGGTGTCACCCCTTACCAGACCACCCCCGCCCCCCCTGCAATGCCACAGCCAGCAGCTCACCTCTCTCTCCCTGTTCTAACCTACCTGTCACCGCGGCGCTTTTCACTCTTTAACACCTTCTTGATTTTCAATTGCCCCCCCTTGCCCTATGGAGCGGACACCCATGAGGTCATGCCAGGTCTCAGTCTCCCATGTCGGAGGAAAGTCTGGTCATTTTACATGGCACCTCAACGCACTAGTACAGTAGTGGGCAATTGGGGAACTTTAACTCAATGCACGTTAACACATGTGCAGCATCTCACCACAATGCCAAAAGGTGTAAAATTGACTTTTTATACTTTTTAGACAGTTTTGTGAATGTGTAGGATTGATGGAAAGTCTTGTCAAACTGGTGTTTGTGGTCCTCTCGCTCTTTTCTTATGGCTCTCAGCAGGCTTAAATATCTAAATTGAACGCTACCTGAAATGTTCTCTAGTTGATAAAGGCTACGATTCCTTTCACAATTTTTTAACTGAAAACTTCAGGAGATGCCAAGTAGTCCCATTCTCTGGGATATGATGTAGTACATTGCAATTATTACTATAAAGCTGGCCATAAATGGGTACAATTTCAAATGAAAATTCTTTGGAAAAGAATGCTGTAAGAAAGTTTTGTTTATTTTTCTAATCATTAGTGGGGTCAAATCGACTTTCATTTTCATCCGCAGTAATGCGAATATTCAAAAGTGGAGGATGGAATTTTTACTCACAGTTCATATTAGAAATCAAATCAAATGTTAAAAGCAAATTAAATCTTTCAAACTTTTCTTTTCTTCTTTCAATTTTTTATACAAATATTCCTACTTTTTTTTTTCTTTGATCACCAAAGTGCTATAATCTTTTTCTGATATTAAGTTGGCATTGCTTGCAAAAATCAGTTGAAGAACTATTCCATTCAATTTGTCCCACTGTTTCTTTTGGCTTTGTCATGCCTCCTGTAAATAGTCTTATCTATATGAGTTAATGGTTAAAAACCTTTTCTGTGTTTAGTATCTGAACATATATATGACAGGTGTGGCCATCATATTTTCTTGTTACATTCCATGCGGAACTTCTTACGTAAAGCCCAACTCCACATTTGTTCTTGAATTATACAAGTAATTACCCCAGGGGTATCCAAACTATGGTCCTGCAGTTGTTTGAGAACTTAATTTCCCATCATGCCTAGTCATGTCTGTGAATGTCAGAGTTTTACAGTGCCTCATGGGACATGTCGTTTTACAACAGCTGGAGGGCCTTAGTTTAACCACTTAAGGACCCCTTAACGCCGATGTACGTCGGCAGAATGGCACGGCTGGGAGCATCGTTGTGGCAGTGTCATTGATTGTGTGTTCCCTGTTATAGGGATACACGATCAATGACGTCACATGTCCAGCCCCGCCCTCCTACAGTTAGAAACACATATGAGGTCACACTTAACCCCTTCACCGCCCCCTAGTGGTTAACTCCCAAACTGCAATTGTCATTTTCACAGTAAACAATGCATTTTTATAGCAATGGTCCCAAAAATGTGTCAAAATTGTCCGATGTGTCCGCCATAATGTCGCGGTCTCGAAAAAAATCGCTGATCGCCGCCATTAATAGTAAAAAAAAATATTAACAAAAATGCAATAAAACTATCTCCTATTCTGTAAAAACTATAAATGCTTATTGCGTTTTTTTTTTTTTTTTTTTTTACCAACAATAGGTAGAAGAATACGTATCGGCCTAAACTGAGAAAAACATGTTTTATATATATATATATATATATATATATATATGTATATATATATATATATATATATATATATATATATATATATATATATATATATATATATCTTTTTGGGGGATACATATTATAGCAAAAAGTAAAAAATATTGATTTTTTCAAAATTGTCACTCTATTTTTGTTTATAGCGCAAAAAATAAAAACAGCAGAAGTGATCAAATACCACCAAAAGAAAGGTCTATTTGTGGGAAAAAAGGATGCCAATTTTGTTTGGGAGCCACATTGCACAATCGCGCAATTGTCAGTTAAAGTGACGCAGTGCCGGATCGCAAAAACTGGCCAGGTCCTTTACCTACATAAAGGTCCGGATCTTAAGAGGTTAAAGATCCATGAATTAGCCCAACATTGGTTAAAATATATAAAAAAAAAACGTTTTCTGCAAATCCAGAGCTGGTCCACTTCTGGGTAAAATGACACCCAGGTTCATCCAAGCTACTTCCTTCACACCTTATGGGGGTGGGTCATTTAGCCGGCTTGGGCACATGTAATGCCATGTAATTCAACTTTTTTTCTGCCATTTCTGGGCAACAGCTGTACCACATGCTAGATCCAGAAATGCCCACATTGCCCACACCTCCAGAGAAGCCTGCGGGGCTTGTGCAGATCACTTGTCCAGCTTATAGCAGGTGAGGTCTCTGACCAGAAATACAGCATTGTGGAGTGAATAGAGTGGTGTTGGCTGGGAAAGTGAGGACAGAAGGGTGGGAGAGACACATGAGGAGAAAATAAGAAGTAGACAAAAAGATCAAATACCAATCTAACTGCATCCCATATTAGAGCATTTAAACAAGAGATCCAAGACGATTCAATATTATTGGCAACCCTACCCCTGTGTAAGATCTGACATCGTCTAACACAGAGCATACACAGGGTTTGTCCTCAGTGTTCGTGACACTGACAACAGAGTAGGGTAAAAGTGTGTATCAAGTTTTTTTTCCCCTCTAACAGGGAAATCTGTCACTTTGCCCAGAGTGGGGAAATTGATGTCTAATATTTGGAAATGAAAAACCTGTTTCCTCTGGTACAGCAGAAATTTACAGTAGATTTGGGTAGTAAACAGTGTTCATAAATAAGGGATCCCATTCAAAATCTGTCTGTCCAAGGCCAAAATGAACACCTTGGCCCGGATTCACGTAGGGCGGCGTATCTTTATTCCGGCGTAGCGCATCTCATATACGCTACGCCGACGTAACTTAGAGAGGCAAGTGCAGTATTCACAAAGGACTTGCTCCGTAAATTGCGGCGGCGTAGCGTAAATTGGCCGGTGTAAGCCCACCCAATTTAAAGTGAGAAGGAGGTGGGCGTCATCTATTTAAATTAAGCGTGACCCCATGCAAATAAATGGCCAGTCGAACTAGGCATGCGCACGCATGCTCAGAATCACGCTGCATATACTCCCTAAGATACGTTGGCGCAATGCCTATGACGTTAGCATAACCTACTCACAGTCCTATTCACGTAGTACTACGTAAACTGGCCCATACCTTTGCATTACCTGCGCCTGCTATATGAGGGGTAACTTTACGCCAGACTTAAGCCTTACGCAAATCGCGTATATGAACGCATCTACGTTTGTGAATCGGCGTATCTTACTCATTTGCATATTTATAATGGGAACACCGAATGCGTCCAGCGTAACTATGCCCCCACGATACGCCGTTGTAGGCAAGTTACGCTGGGTAGAGGAAGCCTATTTTTCTACGTATCTCGCTTTGTGAATCGGCGTAAAGATACGACAGCGCACATTTGGACTTACGTCGGCGTATCTGGAGATACGCCGACGTAAATCGTTTGTGAATCCGGGCCCTTCTGTCTAATACTAGGAATTATTAGATCATTTTTTTTACTTTAAATAATTGATTTCCAAATTCCTCAATTTCAGGATTGTTATGATTCTAGACTTTTTTTTTTTTTTTTTTTAGTCGTTTGCTAATGGAGCAAGACCAAACAATTATTTTGAGCACCTAGGATAAACAAACAAGTAGATGGTGATCTGTGATTGAGCTATTTTAGAACAGTTTAAGTGGCCACAACATGGGGAGGAGTTTTGTTTTCTGGATTTCCCAGCACTTGGTTTAAAAAGCAGATGTTCCCATCACAAAAGTCTGGGAATTCACGCCTAACTGTTAAAGCTTTCTTTACAGGTCTACATAGATAGGAAAGAACAACAAACCTTGAACATACCCAACATATGTGATTCTGACTTCATCACAGATATAGCTGCCAAGTACCTTGTTTACAGCCATGATGTTCACACTGTTGAAATGCCTAAGGTCAGTCAGCTGTAGAAGGTAGAATACATCTAGAAACCTTAAGCAAGCATCTAGAATAGAGATGGCATCTGACTCTCCTGGTGGTAACTACAAGTTGAACATGCTCTGTTTGTCTTCAGCTTTTGGGTCATGGGCATTACTTGCTCAGGAGCTGGAGACTACAGGTAGAGCTATTTAAATTTTCTGATCTGTGAACCAGAGCACAGAAGGTGATAGGTGTTGCTCACATGGTCAAAGCAGTTTCTTCCGATGCCAGGATTTTGGCACGTGAATGGAATACTTTCTGCACATGGTCCTACTAACAGAGGGGGAGGTGATTTTGCAAAAGGAAAGGGTTTGAGGGTTGGTGGGGATTAAATGTTAATGTCTCCCTTTAGGGGGAAGACTAATGCCGCGTACACACGGTCGTTTTTTGCGATGAAAAAAACGACGTTTTTTAAAACGTCATTTAAATTGATCGTGTGTGGGTAAAACGTCGTTTTTTGTCTTCAAAAAAACGACCAAAAAAAAATTCCAACATGTTTGAATTTTTTGTGTCGTTTTTCAAAATGTCGTTTTTTGTTTCACAAAAAGTCACCGTGTGTAGCAAAAACGTCGTTCAAAACGACGTTTTTCAATCCGCGCATGCCCAGAAGCTAGTTATGAAGCGAGCTTCAATGGAAAAGAGTGGTGAACGTAACCTTGCTTTTTGTGAAAAAACGATGGTGTGTATGCAAAATTGTCTTTGAAAAGTGACGTTTCAAAAACGTCGTTTTTTACTTCACAGAAAACGTCGTTTTTTTTCATCGCAAAAAACGACCGTGTGTACGCGGCATAAGTGTTGGGGAGGGCTAAGTGTTATGGAACGCAGATCGCCCTTCAGAGAGAAAAGCAAGTATAAGACCTTGTACGCACAATCGGAATTTCCAATGGAAAAAGTCAGACTGACTTGTTCCATCGGAAATTCTGACCTATGTATGCCCCATCGGAGAAATTCCATCGGAAATGTTCTCTTTCCCTCCGATGGAATTCCGTCGGAATTCCGATGTGAATTTGGTCGGACAAAGGTCCGATCGTGTGTACGGGGCATAAATGACAAATTTTGCTGAGGGATGGCTCTTGTTGTCACCATGAGAAAACTGGTTCAGAGCAATGCTAAAGTACTTGCATGTGGACAAGTAAATGTCTGCAACGGAGCTGGTGGAGATTCAGAAGCACATATTTAAAAAAGGATGAATAATAGGGAAACAAAAAAGTGTGAATATTGTTTGAGACATGTTTAAAACCCAAACGCATGCAAAGAAAATGTAAAAAATAGTATTTTTGCTTAAATTTGATTGGATGATGGAAGTCAGCAGATTTTCACCTCATTCACTAAGCTAAAAGAAAATATTCCTTGCATATGAACAGTATAGTTTCCTTTAGTAAATCAAAGCAAAGTGTTTTATGAAATCGAATGCAGTTAAGTTAGGGTTTACATCTACTTTAACCACTTCCCTAGCGGATCACGTACATTTACGGCAGCAGGTTGGCTTCTCTGCTCGAATCGCTGTACTTGTACGTGGTATCTTTAAGAGCCATAGCAGGCGCACACATGCCTTGCACGGTGGGGAACCCAATGCGCGTGGCTGGCAGGTACGATGTCCGCCGGCTACCCGTGATTGTGGGCACGAGAGCCAGAATGGGGATTTGTGTGTGTAACAGGAGAGGAGAGACAGATTGTCTGTTCCTAGGAACAGGGATATGTCTCCTTCTCCAGTCAGTGCACTGCCCCCACAATTAGAAACACACATTAGGAAACACATTTAACCCCTTGATCGCCCCTAGTGTTAACCCCTTCCCTGACAGTGACATTTACACAGTAATCAGTGCATTTTTATAGCACTGATTGCTGTACAAATGTCAGTGGTCCCAAAAAAGTGTCAAAAGTGTCCGATCTGTCCTCTGCAATGCCATAGTCCAGCTAAAAATCGCATATCACCACCATTACTAGTAAAAAAAAATGCCATAAGTCTCCTATTTTGTAAATGCTTTAACTTTTATGCAAACCAATCAATATACGCTTATTGCGTTTTTTTTTACAAAAAATATGTAGAATAATACATTTTGACCTAAACTAATGAACACATTTGTTTTTTTTTTAATTGGGGGATATGTATTATAGCAAAAAGAAACAAATATACTTTTTTTTTATAGTGCAAGTGGTACAGTGTTGCACAACTGCACACATGTCAGTTAAAGCAAAGCTGTGCTGTATTGCCCAAAATGGCCTGGTCATTAAGAGGGCAAATCCTTCCAGGGCTGAAGTGGTTAAAAGAGACGTTTTATTTATTTATTTTTAATTATACTTGCCTAGCTGGATGCAGCATCAGTCTGATACTGCATCTGTCTCCTGTCGGCTTAAAACTGAGAACAATTTTTTTTAGATTTCAGATTTTCCATCTAGTTCGACCAACAAGTAGGAAACCATTGCCATTGTATCAACAAAATGTCCTATCAGGAGACCAGCATCAATGTTGAGATAAAACACTAAGGAGACTTTAATCCATTTCTCTTGTTTTACTTCTGCTTTAAAGGAGAGATGAAATGAGATAAACCTGCACAATATGGCAGCAATAATGCAGTTATAGATTTTAATGTCATGTGAATGGGAAATGTGCAGGGTTCTGATTGGTTCAAAACAGTCATGCTTCTTATAGTCAGCATGCCTCACTCTACGCTCACCTCTCTCTGGTCCACAGACATTCACTTTGTGACATTTACCTTTAAAAGGTAGTCTGTCAAGATAAAAATATGAGAATTTTGTTGACACAAAGGTGCAGTTTTTTGGGTTTTCATCTTTATCTTTGCTTTACTGCTTAGTGAATTATTTGGAACACGTATGCAGGTCAAGTGTCCTAAGACTTCACTGGTTGAATACTAAGCACTAAAACAAGAATACTGCATGTTTGATGTACCTGGAGCATACACCACCAGGAACAAGTCAGCAATGGCATCTTTCTTATTTCTCTTCTGACAGGTCCCTGTAGATATTGTGTTGCTCACTCACCAAGGGATTCAGTTATGAAAACTGAGTCGGGAAGAATTGGAGGTGTTGTCCATAGCAACCAATCGGCCTCTATCTAGCATTCTTTTTAAACATGTTACAAAACAAATGGGTATACTTTGGCTGCTTATTCAATTTATACACTACACATTGTCTTATTGTCCTTATTATGAGTGGGTGCAAAATCACAAAGGTAAGTTTACAATTGTGGAAGGATATGGCTCTTCAGGCACCTGCCCTCTCTGCGCTCTCTCCTCCTATCAACATGTACCATTTAAGTGAGGCCCTAGGCTGCATCCACACTTTAGCAGCATGTGAAGCAGACTTGCATTTTTCCAAGCAAAAAACACGCACAAATATGCCAAAACACACGGTTAGAAATGTGGAAAGCTCAACGCTCAAAAAGGTGCATGTGCTACTTTGCCACATTTGTTGTGCATAGGACAGCCTATTGGAATGAAAGGTCTACCCTATGCATGTAGTGTGACAGCATGCAAAAAACAAACAAACAATTAGACAAACAAAAAAAAAACACATAAGCACAATGCCTATGTTGTGCAAATTGGGCATTATAGGGGATTGCAAGAGGCTGACACCAAGTAAAATGCAGGTACTTGCACTAATTACATTTCAAAAATATATTAAAGCGTAACTCCACTTTTGTTGAGAAAAAAACTGTACTTTGCAAAGATTATACCAACCTGTGTTGCAGATTCCTACCTTTTGTTATTCTGAAGAAATCCATGTGTGTTTGTCTGTGCCACTGCACTCAGTGGGTCTAATGGGAGTGGTTTCACAATTAACTGCCAGGTGTGAAGCTGCGGGGCACTAGTGAGGAAATCTACTGGGCCTGCATCCCTTTAGACATGCTCCTGTTAAAAGTATCTCTCAAAAAATTACATTTTGTTGCAGAGGATGCCTTAAATCTGACTTGTATCCAGTGTTGCCAACCTACCAGATTGAAATTTACTGACACAACATTCAAAATTTTCCAAAAGTTACAAAATTACAGTTCAAATTAGAGTATTTAGGCTACAAACAACTACAATATGCAATTAGCAATATTATATAAGGTATATAATAAGGCACAAAACATATTTCTTGTTTTATTTTCGATATAGTAAGTAGCTCAGGGACAGGAGATAGGAGGGCAAGAAATTGAAATGGGCGTCACACACGCATAAAGTTGACTATCCCAGTGACACTGACAGCAGTGTGCAGCAGCACAGATGATGATGAGACCTCCCTGACACAACATGTCCCAGTGACAGTCTCTCTCCAAGCCTAGTGGTCCCTACAGTCCACTCCAGTCTAAACAGCACTGACGGTCCAAGCCTGCCTTGCTCCCATACTGCAGACCCACACACGAGGCTCTGGCCGCTACGGCTTGGCTCCATTGCACCATGACATCACATGACATGCTCAGGCACCACCTCCACCAGAGCCGCCCAATCATATTGTAGCAAGCACTCAGATGGTCTCAGCTAGCTCTGGACCAAGCCGTGTGTCACAGACATATTTTTTACTGGCAACCTTTTACTTTTACTGGCATTTACTGGCAGGAGAAAATTGCCTGTTTTTTACTGGCTGGCAGTAAAAATACTGATGGTTGGCAAGATTGCTTGTATCTTAGGCAGACTTCTGGGAAAATGAGTGAGCCAATCACACAAGCAGGAAATTATGTTTCTGGGGGGGGTGGTCAGTACACACTCTGTGTACAGAACAACCCCAGGTAGCAATATTGCATTGCATTCTCAGAAAATCACAGTGGCTGCAGATTGAAAATGAAAGGTAATTTTTAATAACATTCAAATACAATATGACTTGTGTCGCAATTATAAGTGCTATATTATTTTTTCTTTATTTGCTATTTTTTCCCCCACGAAAATGGAGTTACCCTTTAAAGATTTATAAATGATTATATAGTTGCAATAGTCGGTATTTACTCTCTGCCCTGAGTTCAGGCATTACACCAGCATAAGGATTAGGGATGAGCTTCGTGTTCGAGTCGAACGTATGTTCGATCGTTCATCGAAATACGAATAAAACGGGTCATTCGCGCTAAATTCGAGTGACGCGCCACGGCCCATAATTCACTGCGGCACTGCGCGCTGATGATTGGCCAAGCATGCACTATGACCCACATGCTTGGCCAATCACAGCGCCGTCAGTACAGAGAGCCGTAATTGGCCAAAGCCAGGGTGGCTTAGGCCAATTATGGCTCAGGGCTTTAGTACACGCCCAACACAATAAAAGGCCACCTGCAGGGTGGCCTCGTGTAGTGTGTTGCGGCGCTGGTTAGATATCAGTCACAGAGAGAGAGAGATTGTCTTTTTTTTTCTAGCTAGATAGAGCAGGCAGGCTAGTCAGTTAAATTTACAGTGTGTAGAGGATATATATGCATCCCAGGTGTTGTACATATATTTATACACTGTATAGTTTAGCTAGATAAGTTCTTCCTAATTTACTGGCAGGTAGTTGATTGTGCTAGCTGCAGTATTTTGACGTGGTGTATTGCCTGTGTCCTCTGCAGTGTGCACCATAAAGCTACACAGGCATACTATAGACACCCAGCAGGTACAATATTTAAAGGAATTAAAGGAATTTTGCTATTTATGCTTAAATAGGAAAAAAATGAAAAATTCCTTTAAATATTGTACCTGCTGGGTGTCTATAGTATGCCTGTGAAAACATCTTTGAGAATCCGGGTCTTGCCCCAGGTAACAGGTCTCAATGGATTATTTTTTTTTTTAAATGGTCGTTTTTTTCTGGAGCAGTGATTTTAATGATGCTGCATCATAAAAATCACTGCTCCAGAAAAAACGACCGTTTTTAAAAAATGTTTTCCATTGATACATATTCCCTGCGGCAAGACCCCGGGTTCTCAAAGACGTTTTCCGACAATAACTTGCATATGGGGCTTTAAAATTAGCACTTTTGAATTCGAACATTCGAGTCCCATTGATGTCAATGGGGTTCTAAACATTCGGGCTGTTCGAAGGTTCTGGTGCGAACCGAACGCGGAGGCGTTCGGCTCATCCCTAATAAGGATGATGTACAGCTCCTGAAAGATAGTGTTGTAAGTTTTACTTGTAGTGGCATGTTTTGTTTAGCTGGCCATACACTTGTAGACTTCTTTCATTCAGCTTGAGGACTGAATGAAAGAAATTTAACAGATTCTTCCATCGACGCTAACAGCATGGATGGACGAATTTCCCCTACCGGGCTATCGTAGCCACTACTTCTTATGCCCTGTACACACGATCAGGCTTTTGCACGGCCAAAAGCACATCGGAATTCCGAAGGAATTCCATCGGAGTAAAATAGAACATGTTCTATATTTAAACTCCGATGGAATTCATCAGAATTTCTCCGATGGGGCACACACACGGTAGGAATTTCCGATGGAAAAAGTCTGTCTGACTTTTACTTTTGCCTGTGTACAAGGCATTAGAATACTCCAAGGGTGTCTGCATCTTGATGGATGTAGGCACTGTTCAACCTACAATTTTCCGACAGGTTCTGTTGTCAAAAGTCGATTAAACTGATTTTTGTCAAATGGAGTGATGCTGCCTAGTACATGCACTGCTCAAATTTCAGTTGAACTAGCATGAATCGACCGAAATTCAAATATGGTTTCCATTAGGTAATAAGAATGCACATGGTATCATTTATGGTACATTTTAATATACTTTATTAAAGATTTTTGGTATATGACAGGTGCCGGAAAAACCATTTCCTTCCACAATTTTACAGCAATCAGACTGCTTGCTACAGGCAACACCACTGTTCTCCTTTCTTCTAGTTTTTATAAATTACCCCCCAAGTGCTTTGTAGTTTCTATAGATTCTGTAGCATCAGCCTGCCCAATATGCTTTTTAGCGTTACCAGTAAGCTCACCCCTTTCATCTGCCATACACATGTGTGATTGCTTGGCACCTCGTGGAACAATGAATGTGTTTCTTTTAATGTACAATTTCTCACATTCACCAGCAGATGTCTCTGCCTTGAAAGTTTTCAACTTTGATTGCAACACCCTGATGTTAGCGTCCTGACGATTATTTTCATGTATTTGCAAGCTGATTACTAGCTCATCCCATCAGTTAGAGGAGTAGTAAGTACTTCTTCACATTCAAGCTGCTTACTAGAAGTGTTTCTTACTCTGTCCACATCCCTAGAATTGGCAGACTAAGGTAGAAGCAGGATTTTGTATTCAAAATTAAATAATGAAAAATAGCCAGGAATTACATGAATCTGCCTTTCCTTTAGACTTACCAACAACAATGTAGTGTTTATTTATTTTGTAGGTCCCCATATTACATTTTGGTAAGCCTGTGCTTGCATGCTTTTCGCCTTGTAAACCGGTTTCCTCCTGCACTCCAAAGTCATGCTGTCTAAATTGGCACTAGTATGCGTGTATGCATACGAGATAGTGACCTTTGGAAGCTCCTTATGGGCAGGAACTGATGGGAATGGGCAGTATGTAAAGTGTAAAATAGTAAAATATATATAAATTGTCATGGCAAAGGCATCCTATTAGATCCTATTGCATTTAAAGCAATGCAAAGCATGTCAAACGCAGCCTCAAAACTATCACTAGGCCAGGTGAGGTAAGTGGAAATGTGCTGACCTGCCTTTGATGTTCGTTTCAAGTAAAATGCAAGAAAACATCACCTGTCTATAATGCCGCGTACACACGATCACTTTATGTGATGAAAAAAAAACAAAGTTTTCTGTGAAGTAAAAAACAACGTTTTTGAAACTTCAATTTTTAAAGACGATGTTGCCTACACACCATCGTTTTTTCACAATGCTCTAGCAAAGCAAGGTTACATTCACCACACTTTTCCATTGAAGCTCTCTTCATAACTAGCTTCTGGGCATGCACGGGTTGAAAATAGTCGTTTTAAACGCCGTTTTTTGCTACACACGGTGATTTTTTGTGAAACAAAAATCGACGTTTTGAAAAACGACACAAAAAATTGAAGCATGCTTCAATTTTTTTTTGTCGTTTTTCACAAGACATAAAACAACGTTTTCCCCCACACGCGGTCATTTAAATCTACGTTTTTAAAAACCTTGTTTTGTTTTTTTATCACATAAAGTAATCGTGTGTACGCGGCATGAGAGTTGGACATTTGTGAACACTTAAGAACTATATAGGCACCACTATTTAAATGATTGTGTCTTCTCTGCACTGCCATCTCAGTACCAGAAGTAGATGCTGAGGTTGGATGATTCTGAGACAATGATGGCTCCATTCTTCTGGAGAGAAAAGATAATAAAAGCATTGCTATGTGAGAGGTAATAAATATCAGTAAAGCCGCATACACACGATCGGTCAAACCGATGAGAACCGTCTGAAGGACAGTTGTCTTAGGTTAACCGATGAAGCTGACTGATGGTCTGATGTGCCTACACACCATCAGTTAAAAAAAAACATCGTATTAGAACGCAATGACGTAAAACACAACGGCGTGCTGAAAAAAACTAAGTTCAATGCCTCCAAGCATGCGTCGACTTGATTCTGAGCATGCGCAGGTTTTTAACCGATGGTTATGCATACTAACGATCATTTTGACCTATCGGTTATCAATCCATCGGTTACATTTTAAAGCAAGTTTGCTTTTTTTTTTAACCGATGGTTAAATAACCTATGGGCCCCACACACAATCGGTTTTGACCGATGGAAAAGGTCCTTCAGAACGTTGTCCTCTGGTTAACCTATCATGTGTACGCGGCTTTAGAGTTACATTGTATACGAAACTTAGTATGATTACAATTAGAATTACTGTATTTATTGTCATATAACACACACCTTTTCACCCTGCAAATTAGTTCCAAATAGTGTGTGCATGTTTTACGCCGATACTGCAATTTGTGCTTCCTCGGCATACCAGGCCCTTAGGTCTGGTATGGGTTGTAAGAAGAACCCCCCTACACTGAAAAAAACGGCGTGGGGGTCCCCCCACAATCCATACCAGACCCGTATCCAAAGCACGCTGCCCGGCCGGTCAGGAAAGGAGTGGGAACAAGCGAGCGCCCCCTCCCCCTCCTGAGCCGTACCAGGCCGCATGCCCTCCACATGGGGGGGTTGGGTGATCTGGGGCAGGGGGGCGCACTGCGGCCCCCCCACCCCAGAGCACCCTGTCCCCATGTTGATAAGGACAGAGCCTCTTCCCGAGAAACCCTGGCCTTTGGTTGTCGGGGTCTGCGGGCGGGGGGCTTATCAGAATCTGGGAGCCCCCTTTAATAAGGGGGCCCCCAAATACCTGCCCCTCAACCTAGGTGAATGAATATGGGGTACATCGTACCCCTACCCATTCACCTGGAGGCAAAGTGTAAAAGTAAATTAACACACGACACAGGGTTTTTAAAGAAATTTAAATGTATTAGTCAGCTCCGGGGGGCCCCCTCTCTTCTTTAGCTCTATTACCAAGGGGGCCTTCTTCTTCCGCTCTCCGGAGGTTTTCTCCGCTCTCCGGGGGTCTTCTCCACTCTGTGGGGGTCTTCTTCCATCTTCTCCGCTCTCTGATGTTGTCTTGGCACTCTCCGGGGGTCTTCTTCCGCTCTCCGGGGGTCTTCTCTGCTCTCCGGGGGTCTTCTCCACTCTGCGGGGGTCTTCTTCCATCTTCTCTGCTCTCCGCTGTTGTCTCGGTGCTCTCCGGTGCCTTCTTCTTCAGGACTGGCCGCCGCTATCTTCGTGTTAGCTCAATTACTAGCGGCGGCCAGTCCGCTCTTCTGTGACGTCTTCTGCCTTCTTCTCTTCTTCCAATGTTGACTCGACGCTTCCTTCCGCTGTTATGCCGGGTGCGCGGCTCCCATCGATTTATCGCGCACCCGGCATAACAGCGGGAAGAAGCGTTGAGTCAACATTGGAAGAAGAGTAGAAGAGAAGAAGGCAGAAGACGTCACAGAAGAGCGGACTGGCCGCCGCTAGTAATTGAGCTAACACGAAGATAGCGGCGGCCAGTCCTGAAGAAGAAGGCACCAGAGAGCGCCGAGACTACAGCGGAGAGTGGAGAAAATGGAAGAAGACCCCCAGAGAGCGGAAGAAGACCCCCGGAGAGCGCCGAGACAACAGCGGAGAAGATGGAAGAAGACCCCCGCAGAATAGAGAAGACCCCCGGAGAGCGGAGAAGGCCCCCGGAGAGCGGAAGAAGACCCCGGACAGCGCTGAGACAACAGCGGAGAAGATGGAAGAAGACCCCTGCAGAATAGAGAAGACCCCCGGAGAGCGGAGAAGACCCCCGGAGAGCGGAACAAGAAGGCCCCCCCTGGTAATAGAGCTAAAGAAGAGAGGGGGGTCCCCGGAGCTGACTAATACATTTCTTTAAAAACCCTGTGTCATGTGTTTATTTACTTTTACACTTTGCCTCCAGGTGAATGGGTAGGGGTACGATGTACCCCATATTCATTCACCTAGGGTGGGGGTCGGTATCTGGGGGCCCCCTTATCAAAGGGGGCTCCCAGATTCTGATAAGCCCCCCGCCCGCAGACCCCGACAACCAACAGCCAGGGTTGTCGGGAAGAGGCCCTGTCATTATCAACATGGGGACAGGGTGCTCTGGGGTGGGGGGGGGGCCGCAGTGCGCCCCCCTGCCCCAGAGCACCCAACCCCCCATGTTGAGGGCATGCAGCCTGGTACGGCTCAGGAGGGGGGGCGCTCGCTCTTCCACACTCCTTTCCTGACTGGCAGGGCAGCGTGTTTTGTATACGGGTCTGGTATGGATTGTGAGGGACCCCCATACCGGTTTTTCGGCGTAGGGGGTTCTCCTTGCCCCTGGGGCATACCCATGCCGTTTTTTTATTTAAAATTTGGCGTGGAGTTCACCCTCAGGATTCATACCAAACACTGCACCTAGATTTGGGGGGAATGCAAGTAGGATCCCCGTCGCTTCTATGACGTGCTCGCTGGAATGTGCTTTGTCTATTTCAGCGAGTGCGAGTTGTCGGCACCCTGACGCCGAGAATCAGCGCGATGCTGTCGTGCTGGAAACACATTCTCGGCAACAGGTACAGTAATAGAAAGTCTCGTCTCCTGGGCCAGCATTGGACCAGTGTTCTGTCTATCATAGAAGCTGGTCCAGGAGGCCGCCGAGTAAACAGGAGATTCTCACTGTATGTGATCTGATGGCGTTCCTCCCTGAGATGGGCAGTGATCAGGCTGCATTTATGGCAATGAGAAGACTACTATCATTACAAAATGTATTCTTGACTATTCTCAGGCCATTCACAAAGGTTTCCTAGTCCAGTCACATCTCTATATGGGAGATTTACCATTTTGTTTATGTACTCATTCTCAATGTTTTTATGATATAAATAGAGTTGATATTTTTATACTTTTTGAGTAACATTTTTTCCGTGCTGGGATTATTATCTGCGTCTATTCGCTTCATCTTCATTTTCCACATTATTGGATGTGGTGCCACGTATTGCAATTGGTTTCCATTTTTTTCTACTTTAAAATAGAATTACAGCTAAAGCCTTACTAAGCTTAAAATTGCTCTTGCCTCCCTCCTAACACCTATATTAACTAACCTGTGTAAAAAAGATGTATACAGCATACTTTCCAATTTTAGCACGCTTCAGTCTGGTGACTTGATCATTTGTGTGGCAGCCTGTAGCAGCAGCTGGGGAATTGAGCATGCACCCAACAATGGCTATGAAAGCTGAGATCGATCACCAATAGGCTCCCATGATGCAACTATTGTCGGCGGTCCCTCCTCTCCTCTGCAGCTGCTTATGGCTGACACAAGGGAGCTGCATCACATGACCGGACTGGAGTGGGCTGAAAATAGGTAAGTATTTACTTCTTGTTTTTACACAGGTGAGTTAGTACAGGTGTTAGGAGGAGCATTTTTTAGACTAGTCAGTATTTAGCTGGGGTTCTACTTTAAAGTGCTACTTCAATTACTCTACACATTACCCCATATTTTGTAGTCCAGAGATCTCCACCCCAGTGCTTAGTCACAGGCAAGATTGGCACCACTAGCAGCATGGACACGTTTAGTGTCATTGCCCCTTTTTTTTCATTCACACAAGTGCACTCTGATTTTTGCCCCAGCTGTAGGACTGCCTTCACTCATAGGCTCTTCTCAACTAGTGGCTAATCATGGTCACATGTCTCTTGCTAGCACTATTTATTTTGTGTATGTTTCAGTTGTACTTAGGCCATGAAAAAGCACTGACCAAGTGTGAAACGTGTCGGCTGTATATGATTCTTGCTGTGTATTTGCGGTGTTTGCTTATGTTTCTTCAATATAGACAACTCAAGAGTTCTTTGGTGTGCGGCCGTCCATCCGTTTCCTGCTATTTTCCAGCAGCATGGAACACTTGGCCAGTTACCACTTCCAACACCACATGTTACGACTCTAACAAAAAACTCTTGCACCAGAGTAGAACATCCAATAATAGTCATTTTGCTTTTGAAATAAATATTTAACTGAAATTTTACTATACGCTTATTGAATAAAATTTACATTTTGTGAGAATATAGGGTGGTTAGTAATGCTTTTCCTTAATTCATATAAATCTTTCCTGTATTTTTTTTTTTTTGCACTTCTCCATAGAATAACACAATTAATGAGACATCACTTAACCTTTATCCCTCTCCATCACGATCTCGCAGTGCATGTGCAGCTCAATTGCCAGTATACGATCTTTTACAGTTACAGCGTATGTTAGGATGTGATCACATCTCACGCATTAATAGCTCAGAAGAGTGTAAATTCAGCACCTGAAAAAATATACAGAATAGATTGCTACAGTGTATGATTAATGTATTGCTTTTAGAAAATTAAGCGTTTGAAGGAATTTGTGCCGCAGCCTTCGTGTTGAGACTTGTAGGAGCTGGCCTCGTTCAAGAAAACATCTACCAAGATTAATAATTCTGAATTTACAGACAAAGAAAACACTGTTACATGCATTGTGTCTGATGTATAGATAATCCCAGTGGGGTTGCACTCAGGGTCACTGATCCCTAATTTTGTGCTTACAGCACTTGGTGATGTCTGAGAAAGACCCGTGTGGCCTGATATATAAAAGGCTTCCTAATGGAGATTTAAAAAAGTGACTTGTCCTTAAAGATACACTAGCTACAATCCTTTTTTTGTTTACAGAATATCTTGGCATTTGTAAATCTGGTGAAGTCGAGGAGGAGCAACATGTTTCCAAAGAATAGCCCTTTGTATGCTGTGCCATGCCTCCTGTAGTAACATACTCATAAAGGAATTAAAAAAAGAAGAACCTGTGTGGTGTGGTTGGTCCTCACTACTGTTTCAATACTAGAAACAAAAAGTTCAGTTCCCTTATTAAAGTGTATGGATATCCTAATGGATAACTCTTTGTATTTATCTCTATAGACAACAGAATACCTCAGTAGAGGAGATGGGAGGGGGGGGGGGGGGTCTCTAGTCTTGCCCAAGGGTGGCAATACAGCTTATTCATAGCTCATTCATAGATACAGTACTGATAGATACAGTACTGTGAATTGGTGTTATTATCTTAGGACAAGAAGCGTGGATCACCATGTTAAAAGAAAAGAAAAAAAAGCCTGAAAAAAGGAAACTAACGCAGCCACCACATATAAAGGCTGGTAAGCTGCAATATGTTAAATTTGTGTTCTTGGGTTTGAAGAATATTTTATTTAGTAAAATACATAGGGTGAATTCAGGTTAAAATTTTATTATCAGTATAGTTGATGCATACATTTCGGGAAGGTATCAGACTTACGCTGACCAGCTTTAGGGCCTGTTTCACTGGGCCATTACTTGTTTCAAGTGGGTTGTCATTTCCTATTTTCCTTGAACCCTCTTAATGCAGGTCAGAAGAAAGTCAGTTACAAGTCAGATGCACCTATCAGTGAATTTTTAATGATCTCAGGATCTCAAACAGATTTCATCTATTTATTAAATGGGTTAGACCACGACCACACTTGTGTAATGCCTTGGCAGCACCACACATATAATTGAATAATAAGTCACAGTAGTGTTTCCCAGGAACAGTTTGGCTTAAACTACCCAGGGATGCCTGTAAACAAGCAACACCTCCTGACATCTCAACCATCATATACATCCTGAATGAACATGCTCTATTTGAATTTATGTTTGCTAAAGCTCATCTCTTCCAAGACAAATTCCTCACCACTTGGTCTCCGCAGATTCGTCATTCCTCCTGCACTCTACTACTAACCTAGCCTCAAAAAGCTATATTAGACTCATACCACGCACTATTTCTATTTACCTATTCTATCCCTTCCATGGTCTAGCCCAGGGCTCTCCAAACATTCTAAACAAAGGGCCGGTTTATTATCCTTCAGACTCTTGGAGGGCCGGACTTTGGGCCAGAGGTAATGGAAATTTTCCTGCCATCAGTGGGAGTAAATGTCTGGTATTAGGGGGAGGAATAGTGTCCCATTGTTGGTATCATAGGGAGGAATAGTGCCCCATTAGTGGTGTCAGTAGGAGAAATGATGCTTCATTGTCGGTGTCAGATGGCAGCATAGGGTCTCATATCAGTGGGAGGCATAGTGCCCCAAGGGCCGCATAAAGGCAAGCAAAGGGCCGCATCTGGCCCTCGGGCCGCAGTTTGGAGACCGCTGGTCTAGCCTATAGATGCAAGGACTCATTAGATCAACTGTTAAGTTAATTGTTTTGACAACACCTTATAATGTATTACGTGTATATCCTTACTCATGCAAATCCTTCCAACTCTAAGCTGTCATATCTATCTAACACCTGCTTTTCTACTAGCGTCTCACCACTTTCCTACCCACATGCTCCCTTCCCCCTCTGTCTCACTCACTACTCCCCCTTTGTCTCTCCCCTTTTCTTTGTCTCTAGCTAACTTTGTAGCAATCGTTATTTAAAATTTTCGGTATTGTTCCAACATCTGATTGCCATGCTACCATCATTCCGCATTCATGTCTATGATTCCTTTGCTTCACCAAAAAACAAAATAAATTGAAACAAAGTTACCCAGTGATCCAAAAAAAAAAAAACTCTACCTGGGTCCACATTTCCCCAGGTTCCTAGCAAAAACACAAGGGGCCAGATTCAGGTAGATGGGAGCATCTTTGCTCTGGAGTAACGCTTCTCATTTGCGTTACTCTGCCGAAATTTTAGGAGCAAGTGCTGTTATTCAGGAAGCACTTGCTCCTAAAGTTGCGGCAGCACATCGCAAATGAGCCAGCGGAATTCAAATTGGGCGGGTACGGGGCGTGTAGTATTCTAACTATGCGCGATCCCGCGGTGAACGTACTGCGCATGCGTCGAGTGTCAATGCATCCCAGTGCGCATGCTCCAAATTCTGTCAGTGAACGTCAATGACGTCACATTCCCATTCATGAATGTTTTACGCAAGCGACGCGATTTGTTTTTTTTCCGACGCGATGACGACGCCTATACTTAACATAGGATACTCCACTAGGGGGCTGCTTTATCTATACGCCGCGTATCGCTTCCGGAAACGTCGTAAAGTCACTGCGTCGCACCCGAAAAAGATCGTGAATTGCCGATTCCCGCTCATTAACATATTTTTTGAGCGTAAATCGGCGGGAACGCCCCCGGCACCATTTTTAAGTTGAAGTAACGATGCGATGGCGAAATTCAATTACGCCGATCGCATCGGAACTCCAACCCGGCGTTTCTTGTTTTCTGGTTATAGAAAACAGAAACGCCGGCTTAAAGTGACAGTTAGGCTGGCGGATCACTGGATCCGCCAGCCTAACTCTTCATGAATCTGGCCCAAGGTTTGTTGCAATAGCACACATAGTACAGTAGGTTTGAGTTTGCTGTATTCATAATATAATTAATCTACAGTTGTGTTAGTAAAGAATACATCATGAAAAGTCAATCAAATCACTTCATGCAGAATGATAGCTCTGATACCCTTTAGGACAAAGGAGGGGTGGTAGCATTCAAGTGATGGAATTACACATCAGTTTCCCTTGCCTCTGGGCAGTTATTATGGTGTTGGTTTTGCCACTGTGGCAATGGATCAGTAGTAGAGTTTTGAAAACAGAGGGAACGTTTATGGGCTAATAAACAAGCAACTAAATTTAATTTGATGTAAAGCTGGGTATAGCAGGTATGCCAGCTCATGTTTTTATGTGCTTACATATTTAAAATACACTAGATCTGTGATTGATTACATGAAGGTAAGGCAAAGACTAAATCTAATTAACCACATAACCTGTATAAGGTGTATAAGCTATGAAAGCTGTTTAGATATTGCTATTGAAACAGTTCCCGCATTTCAAAGGGCTTGTGTTTTTCTGGGGAACATAAACAAGCTAAAACATTTTGAGTTGGGTTTTGACAGTGAAATAAGAGCTGCAGCTGAGGAATGGAACAGTAGAAAATCAGGAAATCTTCAGTGAATTTGGTTTTGATGAAAGCAACCATTAGCAGTACAGCCTGAAGTGATAATCCTTCGAAGGTACAGTGTAAAGACTGAGACGTTTTCTTTTATTTGATGAACTTCTAAGCAAAGAACTTGACCCTGTCAGCAACTATTGCGTGTGTCGTCTCGTAGAACTTCTTTTTACATTAAAGTTCAGTGCCCTCTGGGTTTCTACAGTCACCAATTTGTTGCTGCATGAGCTCAAAGTCTTAATGGAGAGAACTGTTTATTTCTCAGCTTGAGTGCTAAACCATGTAGGATAGAGCCTTTACTGCTATTTCCTACGATGCCCATGAACAGTTTCTCATTGATATAACTAATGCATGATGGAGAAGGATGTCACATAAGCAGTCCCTTTCATTCTACCTGTAGCTGAACATATTAGAGGCTTTTTCCCTAGCAAAGGTACCTGCAAGTGCTTTACTAAATGATTCTGAAAGTTGACATAGACCTTACAACTTTTTCCAGGGAGAGTGGAGTGAGATCGACTGGAATATTTTATTCCTGGCTCAAATGCTATCATCTGTATGCCACAAAAACACCCCCCCAACCACCGAATGTGTAACCCAAACTGCTTCTCAACTCCCAAAGTTAAAGCAGTCAAAGATGTTTCCTAGTATAGGACAGCCAGAGACTTCATACCACCTGAAGGCATGGTCATAATGCACATTCATTGTGGTGCTTTACTTCCTTCTGGCAAACGACACAGAGGAACACAAGTCCTCTTGGTAAATATCTTCAAAACCAGTGCTAACTCTACTTTATATGTAAAGATAAAGAACCCTTACAATTATTTATGGTGACACTAAACATTATTCATATTCTCCAAAAATAATCCATATACATCTTCTCCTAATGGTCCTATAATTTTTCATAAAATCGCTTTTACTGTGTTTTTTCTGCCTCCTTTTAATATCTTTGGTTTGTTTGGAATGAGCAATGCACGATAGTTGCAGTCATGTGCACTGTACTATAGACTTTACAATTCCCATAGTCCTTAGTCCAGAAAGCACGCTAGAGAGGGTGGCTATGTCCCTACGTACAGTGGGACCATGGAGAATGAACTTAGCCACCCTTGAACAGAAAGTCAGATTACAGTAGCACGTAAAAGGAGGAGGCTGAGAGCAATTAAAGATTGTTTTTTGAGTTATAAATGCATAGTTGAGTAGATTTTTTTTTAAACTTCAACAGATGAACAATGTTATTGTTTGTTTTATAGCGCTGTAAGTTGTTACCTATATAATATATTACATCTAATGCATACAAAAATTCAATAAAAAGGAAAAAAATACATGCAAGTAGAAAGGAGCATTGAAAAATGCAGACATTTTTAAATTGTAATTGCTCTAGTTCATTTATAGCGCACCAGAGGTGGCTTTTGTATATCATATACATACTTATGCTTATATATAAGGTATGCCAAGATTTGTAACAGAAACATAATTTCTTGGTCATACAGTACCGGGGAAAGGCTTCTTTAAATAATTACTGCTAAGTTATATGTATGCAGCTACCTTCATGTGACAGGACACCAGCAAAAAAGAAAGGCTGCAAGAAACCCCCCAATATAATTCCACCACTGCCAGCAAGCCTTCGTTTTTTTTGATACTGTCCTAGTGTAACAGGCACTCTGCGCACCTGTTGCTTTCTCTTGTGACAGGCGCTTTCAGCACCATAGTGCGTTCCATGCTGGAACACATACGGCACTTACGCGATAATGTCATCGCCCGGCTCCGTACTGCGTTCCAGCGTAGAATGCGGAAATGCGACATGGAGTACGACGGTCTCTTTGAATCAGTGCAATGCACTGCAGCTGGATATCTGCCTATAAAGGCACTCATTACACTCTCAGGCTTTGTTCTTTTATTGTCAGCCGTAGCTCGGCCACGCTACAGAGATGGGTGTCATCGCTCCCCATGCCGGAACACCATTGCCCTCTCATTAGTAATTATTAGTTATTGCTACAACTCCTAATTATTACATATACTCTCAAAGTACCTGAGCTATATTGCCTCTCATATGTAACTATTAGTTGCCACTACAATTCGTGTATTACTACCTGTACTCTCAAAGTACCTGTGATATATTGCCTTTCATACGCAACTATTAGTTGTTACTACAACTCATATTTACTATGTGCTTGACAGAAGTATAAATTGCTTGTAGGCCTTGTCCTGATTATTTGAACATGTTCGCTCTAACTTTTCTATGCTAGGGGTTGAAGCTATTTCATAGCATCTCACTTAGTGGCCTAAGGCCGCGTACACACGATCAGTCCAACCGATGAGAACGGTCCGGAGGACCGTTTTCATCGGTTAACCGATGAAGCTGACTGATGGTCTGATGTGCCTACACACCATCGGTTAAACAAACGATCGTGTCAGAATGCGGTGACGTAAAACACAATGACGTGCTGAAAAAAACTAAGTTCAATGCTTCCAAGCATGCGTCGACTTTATTCTGAGCATGCACGGCTTTTTAACCGATGCTTTTGCATACTAACGATCGGTTTTGACCTATTGGTTAGGCGTCCATCGGTTAAATTTTAAAGCAAGTTCTCTTTTTTTTGACCGAAAGATAACTGACCGATGGGGCTCACACACGATCGGTTTGGACCGATGAAACAGACCTTTAGTCAGTTTTCATCGGTTTTGACTGATCGTGTGTATGAGGCCTAATACATCCCTGTATGCTCAAAATGATATGATGTAGAGAACCCCCAAACGCCTGTTTGAGAGGAGTGACACCTGGAGTCCCTTACTGATAATCACTTGCATATTGTGGTATATTGGAATATTGGCCTTGAACTATATTTTTAAATGCTAAGCTCTGGTGGCATGTTGTAATACGTCCATCCTTAGTAGCTCAGCGCCTTTCCTTATGTGACACAGAGATGATGTATAGATCCCCCAAACTCCTGTTGCAAGGAGTGATGCCTGGGGCCCAATACTGAGTTGTCACATAGAGAAGCGCATTGAAATCCTTGCTAACTGCAGTTATGGTTCACTCCGTTCACCAGTGCTGTCACACCTAGAGGTGATGGACCTCTTTTCTCTATTGAGAGAAGCCCACCTTTTTCTTTGGAGGTTTTCTCTCTCTCTGGATGATTACTTCAAAGATGATTCCTTCATCACTCCGTTGCATCATACCCTTTTTATGCAGCTTTTGAATTGGTCGACTCTTCGGCAGAGCCTTGGGGGACCAAACCCAGACCTCACCTTGTAGAAGATGCAGGATTTGCCTGTAATGTCAATTTGCACTGTTTTCTAGTGTGTGTTTTCCCCTTGCCAGGTAGTGCAGTGCATGGAGTTATTCACACAGTGCTTCACAGGTCCAGATATGTTTGCAGACTTCAGTCTCTGAAGACACCTGCAGGGATATGTCCACCATTGAAAGGGCATAGACAAGCATGGGGTTACCTTCCACTTATTCCTGCCACTGGAATTGTGGTCAGCGTGGATGCCCTTTAAATATTCACTCCCATGATGCCTACTACTTTTTCTCCCTTTCCAGGATGCCAAAGTTGTTGGTGCCATTTGGGTGTCCTTCCGGAGGGTGCCCATGGTGGAGTTGTTGCACTGTGCACTTTTTCCTTGTTTGTGGTGCAGAATTGCACCTTTGCCAATCAGGTGCTGCTGCACTTACATGGCCAAAAGCATATAGTGGGGATGCACTGCCCATTCCTCTTTGGATTTAGGATGCCAGCTAAGCAACATCTTCTGGTTCTAGATCCTGAGGGCACATTATTAGCAGTTTATTCTCACATATACTGGGTTACAGAAACCTACAGATAGTTGTACCAAGGCATTCCCCCCTTTTCTCCTGCATCCCTGCTACAAATATCACCAGTAAAATGTTATTTGTGAAAAATGAATGTAGCTCAGGCACAGCCTTTAGCTCTATTTGGGGGCTTCTAGTACATCAGTTCAAGAGCCTTGGTATCCTGTACTCAGATGGTTTCCCTCATTCTGACTCTCTGCTTTCCTGTGTTCATTCAGCTGGCCCATTTTGAATGGCATTTTGTGCTACAGTGTCAGAGTCCTTGGGCAGAATCTGTGGCTTTGTTGAGGCCTTAGACTAAAAGGGTAATGACTATGCCGGCTGTGACCCTTCTACCATCCCTCTAGCTTAAGTCTTTACCTTTGCCCTGGAGCCAGTAAAATTTTCACTTTCTGAGCCCTCTGATCAGGGTGACACAGCTGTTATAAAGGTCTCTCCAAAACTCACGGAGACTATCACTATAATAATTGAATAATTCCATGTTCAAATATCTAGCAGATACAAGCTTTTTAAGGCTATCTTTGCCCTATGCAGCCCACAGTTCTGTCTATAGCATTTGTTCAGATCATGGCCTGTAAACCCAGCCTTACTAACCTCTCTGTCTATAGACAGCTGAACTGTTTGCCTTCAACCGTATGCTACTGAGTAAATGGCTTGGAAAATCCACTTCTCTTAATATATAGGATGAACCTTCTCTCTGTACACATGTGCACCATTCTCTAGCTTAAAGCTGTTCAGCTGAGTTCCCTTGCAAAAAATGCCTTGAAAAGTTGCCCTCTGGAGGAAATGCCTGTTTGGTACCCATATCGAGGAGATCATAGAGGGTAAAAGTACTCTCTTCCACAAGAAGAAAAAAGTTCATGCCTCTAGGAGTAGATCTACTACTCATGAGGTTAGGAAGAGTTTCTTTCATCTCTTCTGGTATTCCAATATTATGTATAAGACAGTAACATACTTTTACAAAATTACATTGGCTTTCAAACCAGCCAACACTGGAGACAAGGCCTCTGCACAATGACCGGGCATCCCCACTTCCCAAAGTGTTTGTGTGTGTGGGGGGGCTTAACCTGTTGGCCTTCTGGTTCTATACATTTCAGGTGCCTGGGGTTAGAGTGTTGTCTCTAGGAGCTACAAACTAGAGTTTTGCACTCATCCCTGCTTCATGTTCTCCAATTTTTTTCTTCCCTGTCACAGCAGGTGGATCTGTTTTCTGCTGTCCAATAGCTTTTAAATTAAGAGGTCTTTACTCCCATGCCTCTGGGACTTTCACATAGTCACTTAGTTAGTCTGGTTGAAACAAGTCCATCCTTTCAAGATTTTTAAACAAACATTTCCCAAGCCAAAGGAGGAGTTTGGCCCATTCTGGATCTGAAAACTCTAAACTTGGTACATTAACACTATCTACATTTTGAAGTGAGCACCCAGGTTGTTATCCTTTCCTTTGGCTTGCCCATGACCCCCAGGTTTTCACCAATGTGCTTGTTTTGGCTCTGCGCCATTCTCAAGGATCCACATTTTGGGGTACCTGGATGATCTGCTGATCGAGGATCTGTCCCTCATGTGCCTGCCAGCCAACATTCAACAGATGGTACAGGTTCTACAGAGCTTCAGTTAGATCCTCAACCTCAAGAAGTCCTTGTTGCACCCAATTCACAGATTAAAATACCTGGGTTTGATGCAAAATTGTCCAGAGACTTTCTACCTCAGGACAAACTTCATGACGGTGCCTTTGGGCTCAGAGAAAACCCAAATTTGTGCATGCATGAGAGTCTGGCCCTGTCTGCTGCCCATATTCCACATGTAGAAAATTGGCAGGCAGGCTTTCTCAGTCATCAGTGTGTAGATCCAATAGTGTAGTTTCTCCACCTGGAGGTCTTTCAAGACCTTGGCTACAGGTGGTGAACACCAGACATGCAGATTTAACAACACATTGGGCAGTTTTGTCACCAGGTCCATGGACCTTCAGATCTTCTCACTGGATGCTCTGGTGAGGCCATGGAATCAGTTCAATCTGGTCTTTGCCTTTCTACCCTTCCTGATTCTCCCTTACCCACTTTGCAAGATTGATAAGAAAGGCATCCTGGTGATCCTCATTGCATCGAATTTGTCTAGGAGAATGTGATTCACAGTTTGTTCAGGTCTACCAGGTAGATGCTCACGCTTCCTCTGATGCCACTTTCAGGCATAAGGTGCTACAAGTTGTTTTTCTGGAGGCCTATTGGTATTGTTAGTTGTTTTGCTGACCTGCCAGTTGGACTGCGCTTGGATGTCTCAGCCGGAGCTAGTATCAGGGATCCCTATTAGGCACCCCCCACCACACAACAAAGTTTTTTCTATATTTTTTTTTCGTTTACACTATTTGGTAAAAAAAAAAAATACAGGGAAATAAACTTCAGACCATGTAAAATTTGGTTAATCGTTTTCTGAAACCTGAATTGAGTAATGTTATAATTCTCCTTTGTAATGATGCCACAGTTACCAGGCCTTAGCTGTTAAGTCATCCATTCCTCGAGGAATTCTCACTATTAGAAACTAGTTCCATCTGCATCTTGGAAAATAGAATTTGCAGATGCTACCAAGAGTATAGTGTAATTATTAACTGCCTATGTATACACAAGTATAAGCCACACTTATGATCTTAATGAGGCCAGCGGTATACTGTCATCATTATCACCATGAAAGCTTCTGTAAATTTGCTGTTTGTACTTGAAATAGTGTTTTGTGAGCGATGCTATGGATTGTGGATCTGACACATATTTTATTCCTTGCTGATGTTCTTCATTTTATAATTGTTCTCAATACACATCATACACAGTAATCAGTTCATGTGTTTTCAATTGGCTCTGTGTGTTCAAAGATTCAGCAAAGACCTTGAGATTTTGGGCATTGGCTTTGTATTCTCGCTGGAAATAACAGCGCACAGCAATATACAGTACTATGTTCATTTAAATGCAGAATCTCTAAATTAGCACTGTGCCATATGTCCTCTTATAAAGTATTGCCATATGTGCTAAGCACTTTCAGCTTCCCATGATCTCAATGAAGGGATATTTGTGTATGCTCTGTGGTCTTCACATAGCTATGGTCTTCTGACCCTTTTAATGTACAAAGCCTATTTTCATAATCATAATTGTGTAATGTAAACTTGGGAAAATAAAGCCTCCTGCAAGGACTGAAGCTGTGCTGAGAGGTCCCTGTTATTGTAGAAAATGCTGTAGGTTAAAGTGGTCACTGAGCTTATGAAATGCCCAAACTGATGATGATATTGCTGTATGGTCTGTGCTGTTGCAATCACAATCTTTTTTCCATGCTATTTTTCCTTAAGGTTGAATTTACACTAATCTTTATGCATGTACATGTAAAATGCACACGTGTAGGTATGGTTGGGCTCATAGAGTTTCCCTTTGTCTTTCACGCAAAATTGCACCACATAGATGTAAACGAGCCATGTATGAATTAATTGAATTTTTGATGCACATTTTCATGCAGCTAGATGCAGACGTTTTGCGGCATCAAATCATTTACAGTATGTGTAAATATGCTCTTAAGTGTTACTCCACTTTGTTGGGAAAAAAAAAACAATCCCTTTGAATGCATCTACATGTTGTATATTGGAAGCATTTTAACAAACTTTGCTGCAGATTACTTTCTGTTATGAATAAATAGCTGTTTCACAGTGTCTTTTCCGGAGTGATTCCTAAATAGGAGGCTTTGGGGTTGATTTACTAAAGGGAAATCCACTCTGCACTACAAGTGCACTGCAAGTGCACTTGAAAGTGCACTTGTATGTGCAGTCGCTGTAGATCTGAGGGGGAGCTCTGAAATTAGGGGACGCTCTGCTGATTTTTTCTGTAGTGCACTTGTAGTGCAAAGTAGATTTGCCTTTTGTAAATAACACCCTATGTGTTCATCATACTATAACCACCAGAGCAAATCTCAGCGATTGAATTAGGAAAGCTGCAGTGCCTGCATCTCGTTAGTAGACAAGCCATAGGAAGCATCTCACCAAAAATGTAATTCTTATTGCAGGTGATGCCTACAAGTGCCCTTCTATCTTAGTGCAGACTTCAGGGAAAACCTGTGAAATAATCATAAAAGCAATTATGGGGGAATTTGTGTACACAACCCCTCTGGACTGCCATATTGCATTTTTTTGGGAGAAAAATACATTGGCTGCAAATTGAAAAGGAGATATAATTTTATTCTAAAATAAAAGTCATTGCCCATTTTAAAAGCTAATTTTAATTGTAGTTATGTTTAGAAGGGTCAGAAACGTAGCCAGGTATATACCGTTGTCTCTGTCCCTATATAGGAGATGTCATCGCTCCTGTGATAGCAGACATCATTTCTAACCCTTGCTCTACGCCACAGGTGTCAAACACAAGGCCCGTGAGCCGAATCATTTCATGTGGCCCTCACACCTCTGGTCTTCCTCCAGACCCTTACTTTCTGCTTTCAAGCAATGCATCCAGCTTCTTCCCAGCAGTAGCACAAGGAAAGGGGGTGCACTGTGATGTAAGGGAGAGTGGAGGACTCAACTTCTGATGGTGGGGTGGCTCTTGACATCTAACATATGGGGAGGGGATGCGCTGGACAATCTTACAGATACAACTGGCATTTTTGAGGGCAATCATAATGCTGATGTGGCCCACGATGAAATTGAGTCTGACACCCCTGCTCTACGCTATCCAAAACACAAAATAAAATTGCCCTTTTAAGGTTCCCTGCTACCTAAGCAATTATATTGCATTTAGTTATTGTTTTCTGGAATATTCATCACATGCGGTAGCATACAAAGCATGATTGGTTCCCATCCGCAATTTTACCCTATGTGTTTCATAGAAATTCAGTCTCACTTCTGAACTGCTATAAAACTATTGTAATAAGACCACCCTGTTGTTCATTTAATTGGATTGGTTAAGTCCTTTAGCTCTGTGGCTATGCAAAATAAAATAAAAAGTTCTAGTAGGGTATCACTTACATAGGTAACATGGCTGCCCTCGTACATATATTACAGACTGTATAATCAGATCCTTTTTTTAAACTTGCACATTTTTTTAAATTTGAACATTATACTAAATTATGATTATTTTTTCCATATTTGAAGTTTTGAGGAAACTGAATAATGCTGCAAGCGTAATTATCCTATGTTAAAACTGGTGTTAGTTGTGTGTGTTATGTAGTACAGTTGGAGGAACTGCTTGCACATCACTCCATTTACCTGAATTACATTATATACAGTGCTTTAGGACTCTGGCAACACAAATGTTGCCAATCTTTTTAACCCGATGGATCCCATAGTTTTGATATAGAAATGTAAATTGAAACATTACACAATGGTGAACAAACCATTTTAGTTATTTTTTAAGAACCTCAGAGTTGAACATTGTTAGTGTTAAGGCTAACTCTTAAAAATATGGGGCCAGATTCACAGAGCCCTTACTCCTGTCTAACTGGTGTTAGACTGGAGTAATTTCAAATTACGCGCGTTTTTTAGCTAGTCGGAAACCTCAAACCTCAAAAGATAGCTGCGGGCTTCAATTCGACTGTATTACGTGTTCGTACGCCTTCGGATCTACGCTACAATAAAATTGCGGCCACTGGGTAGACTTCCCGTCGTTTTCCGCGGCGGGGTATGCTAATGAGCTTTTGCTGGCGATCCCAGAAATTACGATCTTCAATCGCAATCTCTTACGGCATCTTTAGTCATCTTTTTTTTGCGTTTCACTATACCAGCTTTTTGCTGGTCTAATATTAGACAGCCCATGTTAAGTATGGCCGTCGTTCCCGCATCAAATTTCTACGTTTTCCGTCGTCTTTTATTATTTTTAACGTAAGTCGTCCGGGAATAGGAATGTTCGTAAACAATGCTACTCAAACAACGAATGACGTAACGACATGATTTCGCGCAATGCACGGCGGGAAATTTCTGAACGGAGCATGCGCAGTTCGATCGCCACGGGGACGCGCTTAATTTAAATGCTTCACGCCCCCTAATCGCGTATTTCGATTACGCGGCGAGAAATAGACTACGCCTCCGTAGTGTATGGGCAAAAATCTACCAGAATTCGATGTAGAGCCTGGTAAAATACGGCAGCGTAGAGTATTTCGATTACGCAGCGCAAAATTAAGTGTATCTGAATCTGGCCCATGGTTTCTTGAATTTACAGGGTAGATGATCTTGTTCAGAAAGTGTAATTGAAGGCAGGGCAGTGGTGCAAAACTGCGCTGGTTGCCTTATGATTCTTATATAATTAAAGATTGTAGGTCCTCATTCATCTTTCATACTAACTTAGTTATTTATTACAAAACTCTTGATAACACTAGTTAACCCTGTTCAAACAGCTATAGACAATCTAGAAAATCTAGAAGAAAAATAGGTGAATAAGGGGCAGATACTTTTTGAAAAAGTTGCACTACAAATGTATCGAAATGCAAAAAGGACTGATACTTTTATATTTTATTTAAAACATGTAAAACTGTTTATTGAATAAAAGATACAGTACACAATTTGTATCTAGTGCCAACAAACAAAATCAATTTCAGATTTACAGAAACATTACAAGAACAGAATATCCAACATAAAAAGAGAAGGATATGGTCACAAGGTCAGGGGTCAGGGGAGTTAACAATGTAGGACTAGTTATATATAGCAAAATGATAATCAAATATCCCATACCCAAGGTAATGAAGCAGCTCCCATCATTATAGGCAGGAGAGTTCTAAATGATCTATCAACTTTGCAGCCGTTGACATATTATTGCTATACTGGTACAAGCCCCTGCTTGCATACACTGTATACAGTTGTGCTCATAAGTTTACATATCCTGGCAGAATTTATGATTTAATAATTTTCGTGAATTTTCATAATTTTGTACTTTCGTAAATATATTGTGGGATTCGCGGTACTTTCAACACGCGGCTCATCCATATTAACTATTGTTAAGCCCCGTACACTTGGTCAGACTTTTTTGCCAACAAACATAAAAACAAACGTTTTCCATTCGTTTTTTAAAAAAAATCTGTTTGTTTGTAAGCTCCATCAGAAAACCTGATCTCCCTTCAGACGAAAATCCACGGTAAAGTTTTTTTGGCTTTACTGTACTCGGCAGTCGGCACAAAAGAGAAGCTGATTCACTAACTACACTCACTCACTGCCCATTCAAAAAAACGAATCAAGTACACAAATTTACAAACAGACCAAAAAAACGGATTTACAAAACACACAGATGAAAATATGAACATACGACTGAAAATACGAACAGAAAAAGGATTTAAAATACAGAATGCAAATCATTTGTTTTAGATGTCATTTTCGTTCTTTTGCCGTTTCCGTTTTGTTGTATTTTCGTAAGATTGTCGTATCGTTCGTTCGTATTTGCGCTTGTTTGTTATGCGGCTCATTCGTAATCCCGTTTTCGTATTTTGGTGCTTTCATTTTTTCGTATGTACACATTATGCCACGGGTACGAAAATTAACAAATTCGTACGAAAATACATTAGTACGGAAACGCACATATCTACAAACAACTGTGTTTACTCTTTTTAAATCATAATGACAACAGAAACTACCCAAATGACGCTGATCAAAATCTTATATGCCCTGATAATTTTTGCCTAATAACATGCACACAAATTTACACAAAGGGGTTTGAATGGCTAGTAAAGGTAAGTATTCTCACCTGTGATCTGTTTGCTTGTAATTAGTGTGTGTGAGTATATACAAGGTCAATAAGTTTCTGGACTCCTGACAGACCCTTGCATCTTTCATCCAGTGCTGCCCTGACATTTCTGGATTCTGAGTCATGTGGAAAGCAAAAGAATTGTCAAAGGATCAGCAGGAAAAGGTAGTTGAACTGTATAAAACAGGAAAGGGATATAAAAAGATACCCAAGGAATTGAGAATGCCCATTAGCAGTGTTCAAACTCTAATCAAAAAGTGGAAAACGAGGGGTTAAATTTCAGCCAGAACTGCCAGGAAAATTGTTCGGGATGCAAAGAAAAACCCACAAATAACTTCAGGTGAAATACAGGACACTCTGAAAACATGTGGTGTGGCTTTTTTAAGATCCACAATAAGGAGGCACTTGAAGAAAGATGGGCTGCATGGTTGAGTCGCCAGAAAAAAAGACATTACTACGCAAATGCCACAAAGTATCCTGCTTACAATACGCCAAACAGCACAAAGACAAGCCTCAAACCTTCTTGCACAAAGTCATTTGTAGTGATGAAACCAAAATTTAGCTTTTTGGCCACAACCTTAAGGATTAAACGCTACATTTGGAGAGGAGTCAAAAAGGTCTATGATGAAAGGTACACCATTTCTACTGTGAAACATGGAGGTGGATCGCTGATGTTTTGGGGATGTGTGAGCTACAAAGGCACAGGAAATTTGGTCAAAATTGATGGCAAGATGAATGCAGTATGTTATCAAAAAATACTGGAGGAACATTTGCATTCATCAGCCAGGAAGCTGTGCATGGGATGTACTTGGACATTCCAACATGACAATGATCCAAAACACAAGGCCAAGTCGACCTGTCATTGGCTACTGCAGAATAAAGTGAAGGTTCTGGAGTGGCCATCTCAGTCTCCTGATCTCAATATCATTCAGCCACTCTGGGGAGATCTCAAACGTGCAGTTCATGCAAGACAGCCCAATAATTTACTGGAACTGGAGGCTTTTTGCCAAGAGGAATGGGCAGCTTTACCGTCTGAGAAGATAAAGAGCCTCATCCACAAATACCACAAAAGATTTGACTCAATGACAGCTCGAAGTCTTTTGTGGTATTTGGGGTATTACAGGGTATTAAAAACTGTATTATGTGAACTTTTGATCAGGGTAATTTGGCTATGTTCTGTTGTCATTATGATTTTAAAAGAGTAAACATGGTTGATTGATAATAAATGGCTTCGGCCAAACACTAACCATGAGTGAAAGAAAAGTTTTTGTGTTATCATTTATATTCTCTGAAAAATTACCATGAAATCATAAATTCTTTCAGGGTATGTAAACTTATGAGCACAACTGTATCTCCATCCTATTCACCACAATATACTCAAGGGTGTTCAGTACCCAGTAACCTCAAACACATAATTTGACCATGTAAAAGTAAATGACTTTGGTACAATTTACAGTATACACTGCTTAGACATACCATCAGGAAACAATCATCATTATTCCCATCACACACGTTCCTGGAATAGGCTAAGAGATAAATGGGCGCTGCAGCAACAGCCAGCTGGAAACTGGTAACATCACAGTCAGATCAACGTACATATTTTCTAGCACATCATGGGTCTTCATGTAACATCCAAACATTTTGTACTCCAAGTGATCACATCACAGTTGAGGAGTGTAACGTTTGGAGGACACACTGGACCCTTTTGTCAGGCATGTGATGACGAAGGGGTCCTGTGTTTCCTCGAAACCCTACTATGAATCTTACTGTTAAGGTACTTGTAAACTCCATTTATGAAATATGACCCGGACACATATATCTGTAGTATTTACTTATCTCTCTCCAAAGCACTGAGTGCAATGTCTTTCTGCTGCTCAGTTTCTCTGTTATTAGCAGAGTAACGTCTGACAAGTTCTACGATACACAAGATAAAAGCATCTGGAAATGTGTGGCGGGGAGAGAACATAGAGACAGATAAGCAGAGACCTTGTCTATTCACAGCACATCTCTGCAAGTTTCATCGTTCCTCTGCCTATGTAGAGGGTGAGTGTATGCCTTTCCTCAGCTCATACACAGTGTATGCCCAGATTCCCCTGCCACTGCTAAATGAGAAAAAAAGATTTCCAACACAATGTGCACTTTCTAAAGAATGAAGAAATGGAAAGACAGCAGATATTAGATATGTGCATTCCCGTTCGTACGAATTTTATTTTCGTACGAAAATTTTCATTTTCGTACCCGCAGGATAATGTGTACATACGAAAAAATTAAAGCACCAAAATACAAAAACTACGAGATTACGAATGAGCCGCATAACGAACAACCACAAATACGAACGAATGATCAGACGAAAAAAAACGACAAAACGAAAACGGCAAAAGAACAAAAATGACATCTATAACAAAAGATTTACATTCTGTATTTTGTTTGAATCCTTTTTCTGTTTGTTTTTTAGTCCTATGTTCATTGTTCATATGACATCTATAACAAAAGATTTTGTTTTGCAATGCATACTAACACATTATGCCAGTGTCTTGCAGTTTTTTTCTTCAGTGGTTTACTACCACTTTAATCTCTGTGTATCATCTGATGCTGTTTACTTTACTGGTTATATGAGAGGGTTAACATACACTATAATGTTTTTTTGGTTCACAACAGGCAAATAAAGTGATCACAAAGGTATGAGTATCTCCTACAATTCCCCAGAACTGAAAAGTAGAAAAAATTATAAATAAATCCAGGTCTAAATTCCTTAAACTGTGGTCCCCCGGATCACAAATTACCTACCCCCAGGACTTTGATAGACCTTTTTTGAGGATATCAATTTGATATCACTTAAACTTGCACAGTGACACTCTTCGATTTTGTTGTTTGTCCATTCTCTACACTCTTTCCCTTGTTATTTCTTTATGACAATGCCTAAGACACTAAATGGAAAGGGTGCAGTTCCATTGGATGGTATCACAACCCCAAACTTCCCTTATACCTGGTTTTAGAGCTTAGTATCCATTCAACATCAGGATAAACCTTTATGTGCATTTTTCTTTATCTCCCTCTTATGTGTCAAATAGGTATGCAACATGATTTACTGTTCCCCCTCTCACTATTACATCTGTGAATTATTTTGTCAATCATTGTATGTATTGTTTATGGAATTGATGCTATGCCTTCTTTTGGCACTTTTATACATATTGTTAATGTCTGCTTTTGCCTTAATCATTTCTTGAACTTAAAAATACCTCCAATAAAAACATCTAAAAAACAGAAAAGAGGTGAAGATACACCTTTGTGTACCCCACTTTTCTCAAAATGTTGCCTTGTACACAAATGTCAGATTACCTAAAGTGATTTAAAATTTCCTAGGATTAAAATCACTCTCCAGGAACTCTGAGGTTTTGCTAAATAGTTATTCTTGCTCAACTGACCATCTGGGTCTTATCTGTAAGTATGACATCTTTAGTGCAAAAGTGCATTTACCCTTTAAGCTGCTTTCTGTTCTACTTGAAAATTGTCTCCAGCATCTCCAGCTCTTACTCATATAAGTACACTCATATAAGTGCAAGAACCTGTGTATTCCTTTCATAAATTGCTGTTGTTACAAGCATTACACCCTATTAATAGCTGCCCTATAGAGTACTAGTCAGACCTCAATTCAACATGACTCATTAACCTTTTAATCTGTGTCAATTTCCCTTGTTGTCTTCTCACCTGGCTCAATTTGTTTTGCAGCATGTCTCTCCTAGATCTAGTTGACCTCACCTAAAAATACACACCTTTCTGCTGCCCCTTTACCTTTTAATTTGCTATTATATTAATGATAATAATTAGCCAATGACACATCTGCATCCACAGATGGAGCCGAAGGCAGATTGTCCCGTCTCACGACCAAAGTCAACACCGGACATAAAAATAACAATTTACTCTGTGGTTAAATGTACGGATGTGAATGTTACATCATTACAAAAAGAAAAAGAAATAGTCTGCCAAATAAAAATAATAATAGAGGACCATGAGGCGGTCATGTTCTCAGCCATACAATTTTAAATAAAGCAGGCTACTTGTCTAGCTTTAAGGATTAAGATTTCTATAACTTCCGAGCCTGTCTGTTTTCACAATAATTATTTTCTTTAACTGTCCCATATAATACGTTATTTCCTGAATTTGCAAAAGAAAATAGAGGGAGAACAATTTCATTGCCACAGCGAGAAAAGGTTTGAAAAGGCTTGTGCAGGAATGCCCGAGGGAAATCTTGTTCTAAGATTTAATTACACTTTTTTCAGCCCATTTCTTTGTGTGAACGATCCCACGTAGCACTGTATAATTATGCCGCTTGGCGTGCCGAGCATTGGGCGAATGGTTTGTGCATGACTAGCCTGTAACGTTACTGTCTGCAGTATTGTGTTATTATTGCAAGTTGTTTCCTGTGTTTTGGAGACGGCCCATTATCTCACACGACTTGAAAGATCTGTACGCAGTGACCACAACAAAAAGTCTCAGACTGACACTGTTCAAACCAGAAAGCCTTGTTGTTGGTGTTAGCAGTATCCTGAGAGTGGATATTTGAATATGATATTTCAGATAACAGAGGCTGTTCAGTTAATTGCTGCCGGTTTAGGACACTCAAGGGATTCTACAGCCCACTCAGTGATTAAGACATCTATGTTTGCTTCTTTAACTTTTGTTTTTGATGAATACACAGTTATGTATAGCATGACAGTGCCAGAGACGTCAAAGATAAACTCCAGGCAAATTAAAAAAAAAACTTAATCCAGTTATTCATTTAATAAAAAAATCATAAACTGTATTTTTTTTTTTACATAGAAATTACGCAAATACATGTTTTTGATGTCAGGCTCCTGTAATCCTCTGCACAAAAGCACTCTGTAAAAATAGCACTGTGAGCCATTTTGATCTCTATTGCTGTACAGATTTAAAATCTTATCAGTGTTTTTTCTTTCCTGGTGTTGGGATGGGTGGGTGACCAAGTTGCAATACTTAGCAGCAGTGGACAAAATTGAAGTCATTGACCTGGCTGTCCTGCCTTGAAAAGGATGCCTGAATCATAAGGCCCCCTTCACACCAGCGGACCAACCGGGTCCGCCTGTCCATTTTTCAGGTGGACCCAATCAGACCACCCATTGTTGTCTATGGGGCTGTCGATGACAGTGGACATGTGTATCCGATCCCGTCCGCTAAAAACAGACAGATGGGCATATGTTCGCCATCCATCGGGCAGTTCAGATTGGATGACTATTGGATGGAAACAGACATGCAGTCTGTTTACATACGTATTATACATTCAGACCATTCCCTGTCCTCAAGGAGCTTACAATCCATGCAAACTTCATACATACTTGGGTCTACCAGCACGTCTTTTGAAGTTTGGGAGGACCCGGAGGAAACTCACACAGGCACAAGGAGAACATGCAAACTCCATGCAAGTAGTGCCATGGTTTGGATTTAAATCAATATTTAGTGCTACTAGACAGAAGTGCAATCCACTTAGCTGCTGTGCTATTCAATTATTTTCAGATTATAGGCTGTCGCACTGATGTTTAATGTATCTTTTTTTAATGTTTAAATAAATTATACAAATAAGCATTTGGTATGTTGTATACACCCATGAATTCTCAGAATATTATGGACTTCCCAAAAAGAAAGCCTAGTACAAAATGTTTTGTCTCTGACTTCCCTTTTCTTTTTCCTGTCAACAGCATTAGAACTCCACCACATGGTCAGAGCTTGTTCCCTCTTTGAGGGGTGTCAAATACACCTTTGGCAAGGTACCAAATGGTTTCTACATCAGGATGAGACTGATATGCCAAAAAAATTGACAAATATTAATGTGGGTGTGGAAGCCTCTTCTTTACAATGAATGACTCCCACCCTTGCCAGCACTGCCCCTCTAAATTTGAGGCTCCATCTACTCTGTGCCCTCTAGCCCCACACTGACAACCACACCAATCAGGGGCAAAGCACCGCCTGCTTCTTGTCCAGTCTCTTCCTAATGATCTCACACTTTCTCCTCCTTGCTTTGCTCCACCCACTAGTCAAGACCTTGGCGTCTTATTGAGCCCAACTCATGGCTTTGGGTACTAAGGTACTAAGTGGGGTGCAGCAATCCCTTGCTGCCAGCATGGAAACTGCAGCCACTGGTAAGATGGCATCCATCAGGACCCCTGGCCTTAAGGGTCCTTGCCACAATGCAGGTTTTTAACCCACTGAAAAGCCCATATTAAGGCAAAGTCAGCTTTAGGGAGCCTCGTATTCCACGTTTCCACAGACAGGGTTTCTAATAGCTCCAAAAAAATTAAGCACCATATATAATTGTTTGACAAACTGAATATCTAGCTCCTGGGATTTGTCCAGTAATAATAATGCAGTGTTGTGAAATAGTTTATGCCAAGACATTTCATTTGTAAATACAATGTATCTGTCATGTAAGAAGTTTAAACTCCTCCCAGACATTAGCCTGGGTCATCTGATATGAAAGCTTTGGAATTTATGTGGGCTTTGTATTTGACAGTTCAGACCACAGTAGATTACCTCAGAGGAATTCTATAAGGAAAAAATAAAGTTTTGGTTGATAGATTATTGATATAAAACTGATAGGTGAGTTTAATGTCCTCACTACAGGCCAGAGCCTTGTACCTCTTTTTTTCTTAAGGTCTAGTTTTACAAATGTATTGTGAAAATGCATTTTTTTAAATGTACATCTTAGATTTTTACACAAAATTGTTTGCAAAAAAATGTTGGTGTCTCTGTTGCATATTTTCTTAATTTGCCGTCTGAGGAAATTGGTGTCACCATGACAATGAGGGGGAATCTCTCACTGGCCCCCCATAGCAGTAAACTTGACAGGGTTTTTAATCCTTCCCGACTTCATCCAAAACTTACCATGTTTATACTAAGTAAACATATATTTGGTTATTTAGGTTCTCTGGGTCCAAAGTTCATCAAAGAAATCACGCCATACATGTGTACTTCTAACCACGGCCTGCAATATTTTCCAAAAATGTAGCACAGTGCAGCACTCATGTATGAGTAGCTGC
The DNA here is from genome assembly GCA_029574335.1 of Rana kukunoris. Taxonomy (NCBI): domain Eukaryota; kingdom Metazoa; phylum Chordata; class Amphibia; order Anura; family Ranidae; genus Rana; species Rana kukunoris. Next base: position 37,424,987 of record CM056055.1, read on the forward strand.
AAAAATAGTTTCAACTGCTTGTGTTTTATAGGTAATAAAAAAAAAAAACATGGTCCGAGGAACACATATACTGTATGATGCAGTTTGTGAAATGGACCATAAAAATGAAAGTATTAATGCACCTTAGGTATAATATTATTTGTATATGTTAGATTCCTAAGAAAAGGCAATTGGGGGGCATACAATCACTTTGTATAAATACATGTAAGTCCTCAATATAGTAAATGTGGTGCAAAGTTGTTTAAGGTCATTGCAAATGACAAGGGAGCACGTAGGCGAAAAAGTTTAACCTCCAAATAAGAAAATACTTCTTAAAAGTAATGCCCCGTTTACACGATTGGAAATTCCAACAGCAAAAGTCTCATGTGTGTTTCATCGGACTTTTACTGTCGCAAATCTCTGCCAGCAAAAGATTGAGATCTGGTTCTCAATTTTTCAGACGGAAAATATTTCTTTTGGAAAATCTGATCGTCTTTAGCAATTCCAACAAGCAAAATTCTGACGCATGCTCGGAAACAATTTGACACATGCTGGGAAACATTGAACTTAATTTTCTCGGCTTAATTTTCTCGGCTCGTTGTAGTGTTGTACGTCATTGCGTTCTTGACGGTCGAAAGTTCAGAGAACTTTTGTGTGACCATGTGTATGCAAGCCAAGCTTGAGCAAAATTAAGTCGGAAAAACCACCCAGGGTTTTTCAGACATAAAATCCGATTGTGTGTTCGGGGCATTAGAGCTGTGAAAATGTACAAAAGACTTACACAGGACATGGTTATAGCCAACACTGTAGTAATTGCATTATATAACTCATAAGTATTAACTCCCTATTGTAGCAAATTAAGTCTTTCTTGCTTTCCTGTAGGTCAACTGTGTGTTTGGCCTTCTGAGGATGCAGATCAAACATAATTGTGTATTTTTTTTCAACCTGTGTAACTATGTTGGTCATCACCCGTTACATCCCCCTGTATCTATTGCCTACATTTTATAACGTAAAAATCCATTGGGATGTTTGTATCCCTGTGGGGAACTTTTCTCCTCCTCCTTCTTCTCGTCATGGAAACTTGACAGGAAATGAGAGGAAAGCTGTCTTAAGTGAAGGGAAATCTAACCAGTGACAGTGGTCACCAAAACAACTTTTAGGCTCCATTCACACTTGTGCGACTTGTCATGCAACTTTGGACATCAACGTTGCATGATAAGTCCTTCCCCATGTTTTCCAAGAATACCCATTCATATATGCGCGACTTAAAGTTGCAGCATCTTCAAAGTAGTTCATGGACTACTTTGGTCCGACTTCCATGAGGGCCATAGACTTCAATGTTTACCCTCAGAAGTTGCATGAAAATCATACCTAAATGTTATACAATGCAACTTGTGTGCAACAGTTATCACTGGCCAAAGCCAAAGTCATATCCAAGTTGCACCTATCCAAAGTTGTGTTAAAGTCGTACTCCAAAGCTACTTTGGAGTTGTACAGGTGTGAATGGAACCTTAGATTTACCCTTCCTTTCTGTCATGCTGCAAAGTCTCACTGTGTTAGGAAATGGAAAGACATTTCCCCAACAGGGACACACCAAACAAGAGGCTCTATACCTTTGTCTTTTATCAACTACGTTTAGGGGGAGGTTTAAAACCTGTGCACAATGAATTTGGTACAGCTTTGGATAGTATGCAATCAGCTTCTAGGTTTAAGCCCAGGTTCACATTGAGGGCGGGTTTGAAATTGTGCAAGCTCAGCTGAACTCGCACGATCTGTGTGAGTTCATGTTCAAATCACCCCCAAAGTCGCCAAAAGTATTACAAGAATTTCTTTTGGGAATCAATGCGGCGCCACAAAGTCGGCAGCGCATCAATTCAGTCGGTGCTGTTCCTGCTAATAGCCGGCAATTTGACCAGTGGTGGTGCATCCATAAGGGTGCATGGGCACCGTCCCCTCTCTCCTGCCACCCTCTCTATGCCCAATGGATAGATTCATGGCCGCCACTGTCACCCCCTATTTTTGAAGCACCTGATTAGAGCCATAGGCTTCAAAATAGGTAAACTGCGAGCGCCATGCTTGGCGCTCGCAGTCCATTTAGCTGTGTAAAGAAAGCGAATGACTATTTACTATTTGATGGGCAGAGTGGCAGCATTTGATGAGCACAGTGGCAGCATTTGATGGGCACAGTGTCAGAGTTTGATGGGCACAGTGGCTGCAATTGATCTTGTTTTTTTTCCAAAATGTTTTCAGTTTGTTTGCGCCCCCTAAAAATGTTGAGCACCAGCCACCACTGGATTTAACATGTCAAAACAGTTCGATGTGAACGTGGGCTTATTGTCAAAGCTTAATTGAACTAGCTGAAGTTAGAAACTGATTGGTTACTATGCACGGCTGCACCAGATTCTGTTTTAGTACATTTCCACCTTAGATTATTGTTATGGAAAACATGCTTTAGGCTCACCATACACATTACAATTTGACCTGTACAATCAACTTTGAATATGTAGCACCCTCCTACGAGGCTGCTAGGTTTTTTTGGTTAGGCAAATTTAACCTATGCTCTTCTCTGAGGCCGTGTACACACTATCAGACCGGTCTGATGAAACTGGCCTTAAGTTTCATCGGACCAAATTGATCGTGTGTACGGCCCATCGGACCGTTGTCCATCGGACCAAAGTTCTAAAACTTGCTTTAAAATCTGTCCAATGAACGCCTGACCGTCGGACCAAAACGATGGTTAGTACGCAAAAGCATCAGACCAAAAACCTGCGCATGCTCAGAATCAAGTCGACGCATGCTTGGAAGCATTGAACTTTGTTTTTTCAGCACATCGTTGTGTTCTACGTCACCGCGTTCTGACCCGATCGGATTTTGGACTGATGGTGTGTACGCACAGCGGTGACCCAATAAAAATGGTCCGTCGGACCATTCTCATCGAACCGGTCTGATCGTGTGTACACGGCCTAACTAGTAGAGCTGTATGTAAGTGCTTCAGGCTTCTCTGTGTTCTGCAGGATACTTGTTTGAGTGCTCACCTTTATTTTTGGAACTTTCCAGAAGAGCTCCCTCATTGTTCTAGTTATTAATGTGGTGTATCCCACACCTCACTGAAATCCAAGTTTATGTTGCAATAAAACGTCAAAAAGGTAACCCTTATGTACTGTGTTTCTGAATTAGTGTATGAAGTTGCCGGGCTGCTGCACTAGTAAGAATAGAACCTGGGACTTTAAAGCAGCGGCCTTGTCGCGGCTAGTGCTACAACTATGAGGACCTACCTCAACTATACTATCAATTTGTATCTAATCAGGCAGACCTTTACAGTACATACATTTTGGTAGATCTAATTGTACAATCCCCTGACGGGTCAGTATTTGGCGCATTATAAATCTATTAAATCAATCAATCAATCAATCAACAATCAGATTACAATGCATGTGGTTAGCTTTGGACCTATTTGGCTAAGTGGCCTTTGTTTATGGCATTATGGACTTTTCTGCTTGAGGTGGACCAAGACAAAAAGTTTTATAGAAAGCAATTTGTTTTTGCTATATCTCACCTTTAAATGAGTGCTTCTGGACATATAGTTGGTCTAAGGGACATTTGAATGTCCTCAAAAACATATAACTAAATAAGAAATGACCCCATGGTTATTTAATTTGTAAGGAAATGGTAATAAGTGAATACCATCCATTTTAAGAAACTAATGCAGTTTTGTTTTTTTCCGTATGAGACAAAAATAGTACAAAGCCGCTGCGGGACGGAGGCCCTTGTGTTTCCAAAGTGTTAGCTATTCCCCATGGAAGTCAAAAGGAGAATCATCATATAATATTAAACAAAAATGCAGATAATACAGAACATGCTGTATTACTGTGGTCAACATCAATGCATTTTGTTGGAAACGTGCTTGCACGTCCTGAAGATGCCTTTATTTTAGACTTTTGGCATGTGGACATTGTTGTGACTTAACTGACATCTTTCATGTGCGTTTAAAAGCGTGTGGATTTTATTTACATCAAGTTAATTTTTGTTTTTTAAAGCATGAATAAATATTACTCACAACCTAGAAACAGATGTACAGTATAGCTGCAGTAAGGTACACACACCCTGCATTTGGAACAGTGATCTATTGTGCAGAGGGCTTTATTAAACTATTCCTGTACAAATGTTTATGCTCAATATGACCTCTCCTTTACCCCAACCATGGGGACCTAAACTAATTTATAGTGGAAATGTTTATTGTGTCTAAGCAGTACCCCAAAATGATTTACTTGTTTCTTTCCTGTGCCTAGGCACCCTTGTGTCTTTAGCCTTATACTGCAGCTGTGTATATGCATTGCCAGCTCTAATTCATTCTGCTTTTGACTGCTAGACTTAGGAGATTTGGAGTGAGATTTGGTGATGTCCCTACATTGCTGCCAATTGTTCTAATTATTCTCTTGGCTGGAGAGAAATCTGTACCTGAGGACATGCAGTGCTAGGATCGTGCTTATTTTCATAAATTCTGGGAATCTGTGCTCTTTTCACCTCTCCTGCTGTTTCATAGTTATTCTGTTGCCAGTCAATCGGAGGGGCAGATGTGACATGAGGAAGCAAAGCCATGCAATTTAAAAGAGAAGTATGGCCACAGCTTTTTGGCCATACTTCTCATGTGAGTCACAAGATTACACTTATTTTTACGCTTCTGTGACCCACAGCCTGCTGATAGCGAGTTTTTGCCCAATATCAGTTGACAAGACAGAGCTGCTCCAGGCCTAGGAAGCATGCTGACACTATTGTCGGGTTCCACCTTACTGCCTGATTGACAGCCGGCTCTGCCTTTCAGCGTGCGGTTGAGAGATGGAGTCAGCAGCAGCCCCCAATGCTCAGCCTGGTGCTCTAGTGAGCATTGGAGAAGCAGAGCAGTGAATGGTGATTGACAGTCATTGCTCTCTCAGCTCAGAGCAGAATAAGTACTGAGTGATCACTGGTCATGTGATCCCCCAGTTACCAGTCTTATAGCAGATATGTGACATCTGTAGCATCACACCAATAGTGCAGCATATAGGTGAGCATTTTTTTGTAAGTCTTTAAAGTGGACCTGAGCTCAAAAAGTGAAGATTTGCTATCTTATTTGGACCATCTAGCCCATTGTGCCTAACCAGTACCCTGAAAAATATATATATTTTTAAATAAATTCCTGCTGAAGGCATAGCACTGCACTTGTGCCCAGGCACTCATTGGCTTTCTTGTGACTTGAGCCTCCTACCTTTATATCTGCGTTGTAAAGCACTGACTGCTCTTCTTGTAAGATTTGAAGTGAGATTCAGTGGTTTTGATTTACAGTAAAACCTTGGATTGCGAGCATAATTTGTTCCGGAAAATGGTTGTAATCCAAAGCACTTGTATATCAAAGCCAATTTCCCCATAAAAAATAATGGAAGTGATGATTCATTCCACAACCATTTATTCATAAGTCTTTCAGTTTATAGTCCATATAAAAAGATTATAGCATGGTGACCAGGTTGTGTAACCATAATGCCGCGTACACACGGTCGTTTTTTGCGATGAAAAAAAAACGGCGTTTTTTAAAACGTCATTTAAATTGATCGTGTGTGGGCAAAACGTTGTTTTTTGTCTTCAAAAAAACGACCCAAAAAAAATTCCAACATGCTTGAATTTTTTGTGTCGTTTTTCACAATGTCGTCTTTTGTTTCACAAAAAATGAACGTGTGTGGGCAAAACGACGTTTAAAACAACGTTTTTAAACCCGCGCATGCCCAGAAGCAAGTTATGAGATGGGAGCTTCAATGGAACAGAGTGCCGTCGAAAGTGTCTTACGTAACCGCGCTTTGCAAGAGCATTTTCAGAAAACGATGGTGTGTATGCAACATCTTTTTTAAAATGAAGTTTGAAAAACGTCGTTTTGTTTCATGAGATAAAACAAAGTTTTTTACATCACAAAAAGTGATCGTGTGTACGCGGCATTACATGTCCATCCACAAATGACACCCTCTTCAAAGGGATTAGAAGCAAAATCCAACAAGAGCTACTGAGTATAAAAGAGAAGAGAGGCACCTCTAAGTGTAGCAATAAGGTTACATTTAATGGAGGTACAACATTTAGCAACTCACATGGTTGATGGTTAAAGCCTCAAACACACGACCGTTTTCGTGTGTATGTTTTTCGTTGAGAAAACTGTTGTGGATCTTGTCGCGAAAAAAGAGAACATTTTCTCGTTGGAAGTCTCAATTTCCTCGTCGTGTTTCTCGTCGGGCTGGTTTACGATGACAAACACGTTCGTGTGTATGCTTAGAAACCCGCGCATGCTCAGAATAAAGTATAAGACGGGAGCGCACCTTCGGTAAAAGTATCGTTCGTAAGGGAGATAGCACATTCGTCACGCTGCAACAGACTGAAAAGCATGAATCGTCTCTCACCAAATTTTTACTTAACATGCAGTAACATGAGATTAGCAAGAGCAGCCCCAAGGGTGGCACCAGTGGAATCGAACTTCCCCTTTAGAGTGCCGTCGTACGTGTTGTAAGTCACCGCGTTTGAGAACGATGAGATTTTGTCTTGACAGTGTGTATGCAAGGAAAGCTTGACAAGAAGCTCAACAAGCTTGACAAGAAATTTGTTGAGGAAAACAAAGTTTCTTTTACGACGAGATTCTCGGTCGTGTGTACGAGGCCTTAGAGGCACATCTAGGTATACAGGCATCTAGGGTAAAGCTGCACACATAGACCGTCCTCCACACCGCCGGCTCTCACCGCTGTCAGTCTGCAATCATGACAGGGAAGACTACCCTGCAGTAGAGCGATCTGAAAGCAAAGCTTGAAGTGCAGCATGGAAGGGATGACTTCAATAGCGGTGCAGAGAATGGTCTATGTGGACAGCTTTATCCCTGCCTGCATACTTAGATGTGCCTGTTTTAATCATCAAGCATTTTGAGTTGCTAAATGTTGTACCTTCATTAATTATAACCATATTGCTACAATTAGAGGCGCCTCTCTTCTCTTTTAGACTCAGTTGTGATGTGACGCTACTTGTATATCAAGACATTGCTTGTTTATCAAGTCAAAATTATAAAAAAAAAAAAATTGTCTTGCAAAACATTCTCAGACCATTCTCGGACACTCATTCTAAGGTTTTACTGTGTTTAAAAAAAAATCCTTAGAAGGGTATTCTCCCTATGTAGAAGAACCCAGAAAACCACAGGTGGAAATATAGGTCTTTTCACTGGCCACCTAAGTTCATCTGGAATTTCTATACCTTCACACCTCAGATCACCCCAATTCCTGCATCTTCACACCTCAGATCAGATACGATTTCTGCACCTTCACGCCTCAGGTTACTGTACCCCTTGCAAATTTGTCCCACTTCTGTACCCCCTATTCATTTGTTTTAACACTGTAACCTCCAGCTCTTCCCACCACTGTAGCCCCCTGTCACCTGCCCCACCACTATACCCACTGCATATCTGCCCAACCACTGTACCCCCTTTCTTATTACCCCCTTCCCCCCCCACTGTACCCCCCTGCACATCTGCCTCACTGATGTACCTCCCTGCTCTTCTGTCCCACCACTGTACCCTCCTTCTCATATATTCCACCACTATACCTCCTGCGCATCTGTCCCAACACTGGTACCCCTTTCTCATCTTACCCACAACTGTAGCTTTTTTCCCATCTTCCTCACTGCTGTGCCTCCCTTATCTGCTCCACCACTGTACCTCCTTCTCATCTTACCCATCACTGTGCTCCCCGTTTTCATCTGTCCCAACACTGTACCCCATTTCCCATCTGTCCCAACACTTTACCTCTTTTCTCATCCTCCCTATCACTGTACCCCATTCTCATCTGCCCCACCACTGTACCACTTTTCTCATGGCGGAGGTTGCTCACAGAGTCAAGGCAAAAGAACAGGGAACCCAATCTACCAAGCAGCTCCTGGAGGGGTAGTGCTACAATAGAGAAATGTTATGGCTTTTACTGAGTGTCCATATTTAATCTTAATTTTTTTCAAGAGAACTCAGGAGTATTATTGCCGATTTGGGTTCTGTGATTCATTTTTTTTGCACGGAAAGGAACCCCCAGAAAGTCTGTGGAGGTCATAAAGGAGAGGGACAAGAAAGGGCTTATTTTGTCTCTATCTCTTGGCAAGTCAGCCTATTGTTTTTGCTTATTTAAACGGCGTTCATGAATGCTTTAGTCTTTACATCATCCAGATGACTGATCAAAGCACAAATCCTTAATTCCACGTTGCTAAAATATTTTTAAAAAGACAGTTTAAATATTGGAATTTTACAGCTACAGATTGCTGCTAAGCTGCTTGCTCTATTACCAGTCAATCAAGGGTTTTTATTTCACTTTAGTTGATCCATGCTAAACCTCTTGAATATTAGGGTTATATTAATACCTGACGGTCTCTGCCAGCATCGGTGGCGTGCTTTCCTCCTCAGAACCTTTTGCGTATAAATCCTTTTAGATATTTCTTGGGAGAAACAGAGTTTAATCAGATGTAAACTGTATTACTTGCATTAAGAGGTTTTAGTGCCAGCTGAACAGAGTTGTATAAAATATGCATGTCTTGGAAAGGAAGTAAAAAGTCGCCTGCAACACATATTAAAAAAGAAATGGGCAGAAGCTAAATAGAGATTTACCTGTATAAAGCAAGATCCTACTTTGTACTACTGAAAGGAACATGTTATGTATTTGATAACAAACAGCAAGAAGCCTTCATATATCTCAGCAAGCAGAAGGAGCTTACCAACCGATCAACAAGTACAATGCTGTATCTACAGCCATAGTCTAAACCAAAAAGGGCCAGTAGGCTTAAAAATGCAAATCTATAATTGGTGCAGTGAATACAGCATAGGTGTGGCATGGCAATGATATAACTAGCTAGATGAAAGCCAAGCAGCTGCTTTGCCTAACTCCTTTTTTTTTAGAATTGCTTTACAGCTGCCAATTTCTTAATTAGCCTGTGCCCATACCACCAGTAATAATAAGCTGCATACCTACTAACAAACAATAAATACTCTATCTGCCATTTAGGAGATTGGAAAATAAAAACTTTCAACCATCAGCTACATGCTACTGAACATTTCCATTACACACAGATAGAAAAAAAATCCAGATGCAATCATGCAGCTCTAATGTGAAGACTATGTCGACAATTGAACACTTATGTAAAAAGATCATCAATATCCTAGATCATATCTCTGTGGTATATTCTACTCTGACTTCAAAACTGGACAAATTAACTTATATAGTGAAGTAGGATGGGGACCTAGATTTTGCAGAATGGCACAACTTGGTTTAAAATAGCCCCAAGTCTTTTATAAAGACCTCTATGATTGTAGCAAAATATAAAGTGCTGTTACGTTGGTAAATGTACCTACAAAATTTGACTCATATGCCCCCTTTGAGATAAGTGCTTTAGGGGATACGGACAGGATGACACAGACTACCTTATTTAGTAAGCATGCCTTTGGGTCAGGAGATTTTAATTTAGGGTCTATTATTTTATATACTCTCCGACCAAGGCTAATCTTAAAAAGTCCCCATGGCAAGCCCTACTGTGCCAGCCATTGGTCCTAAAACACACCAACATACTGATCTCTTTCATAGTTTTGGCAGCCAGAAAAGCATTTACTATGTCATGGAGGTACAGTGTCTTGAAAAAGTATTCATATTCCTTGAAATTTTTCACATTTTGTCATGTTACAATTAAAAACATAAATGTATTTTATTATGATTTTATGTGATAGACCAACACAAAGTGACATATAATTGTGAAGTGGAACAAAAATGTTAAATAACTTGACAAATAAATATCTTAAAACTGTGGCATGCATTTGTATTCAGCCCCCATTTACTCTGATACCCCTAACTAAAGCCTAGTGGAACCAATTGCCTTCAGAAGTCCTCTTATTAGTAAATAGAGTCCATCTGTGTGTATTTTCATCTTAATATAAATATAGCTTTTCTGTAAAAAAAACCCTCAGAGATTTGTTAGAGAACAGTTGTGAAGATCCAAAACTCAGGTGGGAGAATCTGTCCACAGGACAACTATTATTTGTGCACTCCACAAACCTGACCCTTATGAAAGAGTGGTGAGAAGAAAGTCATTGTTGAAAGAAAACCATATAAAGTCCTGTTTGCAGTTTGCAAGAAGCCATGTGGGGGACACAGCGAAAGTGGAAGAAGGTGCTCTTGTCAAAATTGAACTTTTTGGCCTAAAAGCAAAATGCTATGTGTGGCGGATAACTAAAACCGCACATCACCCTGAACACACCAAGCTTTTTTTTTTCCAGCAGGGACAGGGAAGCTGATCAGTTGATGAGAAGATGGATGGAGCCAAATACAGGGCAATCTTAGAAGAAAACCTGTTAAGGCTCGTACACATGATCATTTCAAACCGATGAAAACGGACTGAGGTTCGTTTTCATCGGTCCAAACTGATCGTGTGTAGGCCCCATCAGTCCGTTATCCTTCGGTCAAAAAACAGATGGCTTGCTTTAGTCCCACTGATGCATTCAAAGTTATCTTGGATAATGAGAAATTAGAAAATGTTGGCTACTTTACAAGATAAGGTTCCCCTATTAAAAAAAAAAAAAAACATGGAACCCTTAAATACGCTACCTTGACATAGAACATTGAAAAGAATAACTTACTGAACTTGCAGGACAGAGAGAGAGAGAGATGGGAAGCATCTCTTTGTAAATCATGCCCTTTTTTTTTTTTCCCCTTTATCTTCTAGTCTTTCCATTAGTCTTTCCCTTCTTATGTTTATGGCATTTGCCCATGTAGGCTACAGTTTTCACCATCACTGTAAAGGTTGTCACAAGCCTTTTTCATAAAATGTTTTCCCTTTATTGTTACCCTTTTCCCCTACATTGCCATTCCCTCATTTTTTTAAATTGTTTGAAAAAATATGATGCATAAGCATATACTGTATGACAGGTTTTATATTTTGTTTAAAAAATTAATAGCAGTTATTGGAAAAAAAAACAAAAACCTTTTTTATTATTATTATTATTTCAACATACTCATGTAATATTTTGACTATGTATGGAAACACTATTGTACTAAATTATCACAGTCATCAGTGGAATGGATGAGAAACATTTGTCTGATTTCTTTGGATGTAAACGAAAACGTGAACCACCATCCCTTTATTGGATAAAGTTGGTCTGCTGTTGATGTGGAAACACATTTAATAGTAATTAAAAGACTTTCATTTTAACCACTTCAATACCGGGCTTTTATACCACCTCCATACCGGGCCTATTCTGACATTTCTCTCCTACATGTAATAATCATCATTCTTTTGCTAGAAAATTACACAGTACCCACAAACATTATATATGTTTTTTTTTTAGCAGACACCCTAGGGAATAAAATGGCGGTCATTGCAACGTTTTATCTCGCACAGTATTTATGCAATCATTTTTCGAATGCCTTTTTTTGTAAAAAAAATTGTTTCATGAATTAAAAAAATAACAAAACAGTAAAGTTAGCCCAATTTTTTTTGTATCATGTGAAAGATTATGTTACACCGAGTAAATAGATACCCAATATGTCACGCTTTAATTATTTGCACACTTATGGAATGGCGCCAAACTTCGGTACTTAAAAATCTTATTAAAGTGCTAGTGCTGAATAAAGTGTATTAATAAATATAAAATATGACATATAGTGCACAAATGGATTAAAGGTGCTAAGTGCTCCCAAAATAGTCCATTAATTCATACAGTCCCAAATTCACATCAAATTCACATCAATACATCTTCTCAAGGTTCAGTATATTAATATCCCAAATCCACTCTATCACCAGAAGTGTGGCAATCCTCCACATCTATGCACTCACCAGGCAGACAATAGATATTAGCATGTATCACAGCTTATCCTGTACGCCCATAGGATCCACCTTTATGCTCCCATCTCAAGTTATCAGAGCAAGGTCCTAAAAGCTCACCACATGGAGCCCAAAGAGTATATAGTGCAGTATTTTATTATTAAAACTGCCAGCAAACAGAAAAAAATTATCCACATGGAAACAAATACCGTATTTATCGCATATAGCGCGCACCCCTAAAGTACATGAAACAGCGTCCATGACTTGCTAAGATGGCCGCAGATCATAATCCCAGAAGTGGCAGAGTGACGTCAGCACATAAGTCCCCTCCCAATGCATTTCTTGTGCACGCACATTCTCAGAAGCTATGCTTACGTGGGTGCCATTGGTGTTTGTATCCTCTGAGGGCATGCGCATCACTGTATCAATTGATGCATTTTAACTATTTATTATTTTGAATATTTATATTTATTGTTTGAGCTCTGCTCTTTACTTTGGTTTATTTTTCATAAGGTTGGTGTGTCACCTTTTTGTGCAAGCTGCTTTTCCTCTCAAAACACTCGCTTGTATATTTCTACATTTGAATCCTCAAAAACTTTCCATGCATTAAGGTAAAAACCTTTCAATACCAGTGCCCCCTAAACACTTACCTGAGTCCAGGCATGGACTGGCAATAGGGACTACAGGGAGTTTCCCGGTGGGCCGATGGCTCAGTGGGCCGGTTTGAGTGACAGCCTGTCAAAGTAATGGCTGCGCAGCTCGCCCTCCACTTCATGCAGTGATGTGAGAAGAATGAGGAAAATACAGAGGAGAATAAGTGAAATAATAAAAGAGGTGAGTGAGGACTCCTTTTGTTATGCTACTTATGTTTTTTTGCACAATTGGGTATAGTTTGTATACTGTTTTTGTTCTTGTTTGCAAACATAAAGTGGGCCGGTCTGGATAAAGTCCAGGGCCAAATTTTGGTCTCAGTCCATCCCTGCCTGAGTCCTGTGGATACAGCTCTGTGCCTGGCTTCAGTTGTTTTCTTCCCTTTCTCTGCATTTACAACCTTGGATGAGAGCAGCGGGAGCCATTGGCTCCTACTACTGTCAGACAAATAATGAGCAAGGGGCCGAATTGTGCTGTGTGTGTCTATGGATGCACACAGCATGGCTTGGGATTGAGCCTACACGTGCCCCCCCTCCCCCCACAGCAAGTGGTTTGCCAAGGGGGCACAGGGAGAAGAAGAGAAGCCAAGAGAGCTGGTGCTTTTCCCCATAAGAGGAGGTCCTCCACAACGTAGTTGCACAAAGTAGGTAAGTATAACATGTTTTTGTTTTTTTATTTGATAAAGATCCTTAAGCCTTCATGTACACAGGACCTTTTAAAACCTCTTCTGAACACTGGAACTTGACAACAAATTTTTCAGTTTTGCCACTCTTACATGCCAAGTTTATGCGTATTTTGCAGCGTTTATGAGTGTTTAGAAGTGGTTTTTTTTTACAGATAACTTTAGTAGACTCTCCCAAGTAGCCATAATTCAGGAAAATATCTCTCTCTACCATTCTCTCTCTCTCTCCCTATCTATCTCTCTATCTCTATCTGAGAGAAAATGTTGAAAACTCCTATAAACGAAAACGCTTATAAACATAAGTTACCGCATTTACATGCTTTTACAGGGATTTGCAAATGCCACTAAACTTCCATCCTAAATACTTCTAACCTCAACTGCTTCTAAACTACTATAAACGCCTGAATGCACATGTAACTGTAGGATAATATTGAGGAGAGTTCAGGGGCTGCTAAAAAAAAGGGCAAATGCTCTTAAAGGTCCGTTTACCAGCTGCAGTGTACATGAGACTCAAGATTTCAAATGGAGACTTTACTGTGAAAACTTTAGCGCTTATTTTGGGTTAGGGGATATATTCAAGGTTAAAACATAATTCAAGACCCAGAAATAGATGTGAAGTCAGGTAGACATTGTTCTAACAAAAGTTTTTTTCAGATTATCACCTCCAAAGTTGTGCAAAGTGTCTAAATATACATGTGCTGTCCAATAGGCACCTCAGTTAGACCTGCCACACTCATTAGTGAGCAAAGAGTGACATACGTGGTTACACATATGAGTAGGTGTAAAACTTTAAGGCTTCATTTCCACTGGCGTTTTAAAAGTGAGCTGTAAAACAGCTAGGTATGCCTGGAAAAATTTGCGTTAAAAACGCGAAATTTACCGCATTTTTGCATGCGTGTTTTTGCACGTTTTTTAACGCTAGCGTTAGGCAGCGTTTTTTTTAATTGAATTTCCTGTGTTTACAGAGGCTACAGTGACCAATGAGATTTTTTATGAAATCCCTGCAGCTCAAAAGCGCCATGGTGCGCGTTTTTGCGCGTTCTTGCGTGTTTTTGCACGTTTTTTTAGGTCGAGCGTTTTTACAGCTGTGTTTTAGGAGCTTCAGAACGCCCTGCTCTTGTGTTTTTTTTACAGCTCAAAAACGCCTAGGCCATTTGCAGCTCAAAAACGCCTATGTGGGAATGATGCCATAGAATAACATGGACAGGCGTTTTTAAGCTGTAAAAAACGCTCAGAAACGTGGCTGTAAAAACGCCAGTGGAAATAAGGCCTAAGTGTTAGATTAATGATTAAGAAACTGGTAAGATTTAGGAATGTCCTCCCTCTCCTTCAAAATCTTCCTTTTTTCTTCCTTATCCCCCTGTTTTCTTTTATTTTTTGTTCCTAGTGATTCATTACTTTGTTAGCAAGCCCATTGCCATCCACCCTATTAATATGAGCTCCAGTATTACAAGCACACCACTTGGGGTGGCTCCTTGAGCTGATACTTTGAAATCGAGATGCTTCTGTTATATCCCATGGCCTGTATGATTTGCTGTATTGGCTATGGTCTACCACTTGTACACATTATGACTTCTGCCTTAAAAAGTTGTTGAAACAGGAAAGTTAAGGATATTGTTCTACACCCTTCAATTTTTAACTTGCTTTTGTTGCTAAAAGTCCTGCACTTACTGTGCAAAGCCCATGGGAAACAAAGGTACCACCCTTTACAGGGCAGAAACAGCAATGGAAATAGTGCTGCTGCAGGCATGGAACCAGCTTTCCATCTAGAAAAAAGGTTGATGCCTCATAAGTTTATTCTATTGGGCACTGTTTGAAGTGGCCAGGCAAGGTTGTGGTTTGAAAGAACAAAAGAAGACCCAATGGTTTCTTGGACCTTGTTGCTTATGTTGCTAATTTTACTTGTTCAGCGACAATGAGCCTTGCATCATATAGGATGTAGAAGGCTAGTACTAACAAATAATTTACAGTAATTTATGTGTTTGTCCTCAAATGGTAACAACCTGGGTGCCTTCTAGCAAGAAGGGGAAGATTATATACAGTGTTTACCAAAATGAAAACACAGTATTAGGTAACACCCAAGTGCTATCAGTTAAACGTCTACAAACAAGTGTCTAGATTAAAACAAATACTCCTCTTCCCTGTTGCATTCTGAAATGAGGGTGGTTGTGTTTACTCCTATGGCTGTTTAAAGACCTGTAACTCATGGAAATACTGGAAGATCAGTCACCTCTATGCATTGGTCACAACACACTGTAGCAGCATTCCCCAGGGTTCAGTTCTCTTCCCTATAAAGCAAGCAAAAATGAGACCCGTATAATGAGAAAGCTTTTATGGATAACCCACATTTTGTTTTGCATCCGTGATTTCTTTGGAATTTTAATTCCAATTCACTAATAAAAAAAAACAATCTAAAGATGTTTAATATCCATACGAAAGATTTCCAGATGGACTATGTCTGAAGGGTTCAGGAGCTAAAATCTTTGGATTAGAAAAATATTCAGCTTGTAACACTTTGAAGCTGCCCTAGTTTTTGTTCCACTGCTGTCTTTCAAACAATCCTGAACTCTGCGTTGCCTGGAGGGGCGGTATTATGGTATTGATCTGCTACCAGCGGTTTAGTTCCGTGTTCTGTTCATTTCCATTAATGTGCATCGTAAGTAATTGATTCAGTTTGACCCCATCTACATTCTTTGCTTGTCAAGTAATAGATTCCATACCCTGGTATATGCCGTATTGGCAGATTTAAAGGAATTGTTCTTTACTCTAGCATGATTCTTGTGGCAGATTTTTAGACTGCACGTACGTAGTGTGTCACTTAAAGTAGCATTTGTTTGTACCGTTGTAAGTTCCCAGCTGTAAATGGGAATAGAATGGATCTTATTGTCTAGATCCTCTAACAAACACACCAGGTTCATATTGCACATCATGTATTAAGGTGCCAATACAAATAACATTTTTTTTTTTTATTATTTAACCAAAAACGTCACTAAAAACCTACATTTGGAATCTCATAGCTTGAATATTAATGTTGACTCTGGGATGGGAGATTTTCTTCACCGTGCAAATGCTAACTTCACACTGTGATGTCGTTCAGGGTTTAGTTCAGTTGGCAAAGTCATTCATAAAATAAATGTCTGCTTGTAAAAAATTTAATTTGTTCTGGTTTTCTTAAAAAAAAAAGGCATTTCTTATATCTTAATAGAGCAAAAGAGAATTTTTTTTTTAAATTTATTCCATCACACAGACATAACAGGTCCAATGAGACAGCTGTTATCTCTGGAAGATTTAGACCTCTCACATCTGGAAACTGATTCAGGCTGCCCATCCACTTGTGTTCACCTTACATTCTAAATGCAACAGAAGTTCATTCTAAATTAAGGTATTATTACAGAAAAATATTACTTATTTTAAACAAATAAATCTATTTCAGCTGTTTTAAAATAAAATATACATTTTGATTAATGCAATGTGATATTTTGGGGGTCTCGGTCACTAACCAGCCATCTTCAAAGATTTGGCTCACTGCCAGCATAAACCTGTCCTACCACAGGGTTTAAAGTTCCCAGAGTCTATGAGCGCCTCAGCAGATAAACAGCTTACAGCCCTCTCCTAACTGTGTCCAAACCATACCTCATGGACACCTACTGGCTGCTTCCTGCCCTTTTCCACCCTCATAGATGACTGATGCTATTTTTTATTTTCAGATAACATCTGCATCCAAGGCTATGTTTTTTTTTTACTTTACAGGTATTAGAAATTAGTTTTGATATGTTTAATACTGATTTATCCTAAAACTAAGCTTGTGTTGTGATTTTACTAGTTAATTTAAATTAATCAGCGTACTATATCCCGCCCCCATAGTGTTTAGCAATAGAAGGACATGAAGGAGGAGGGTAGGGAGTGTTGTTTACCACTGTGTATACACCCTGCAGTCATATGGATTGCACACGTAAGAAAAAGGAGGAAGCTTAATAGGGAATTGAAACTGAAAAATAGTAGATGGCACCAGCTGGTCTATACAATCTCAGGGTGCAGTGGGGACACAGAGAAGTTGGGAGGGACAGCTGCATGCAGAATCAAACAGGTATATTTCAATCTACACAAAAAAAAAATGTTTTAGTGGCTTTGTGAGTATGATTACTGGTATATAGCATGTAATTAAACATTTTCATAGTCTGAGATTTTAAAATGCCCTGGCTTTATTTTGGGGATTTGAGATTACTTGATCCTTTGTTTTATCATATAAATATATGTGAAAATGGCTAATTTACAAGGCCAGATTCACACATAATTATTACATTTCAGGGAAACTGGGTAAGGCATGTGGTAAGTTGTGAAAGGTGGTTGCAACCTGAGCAAGGTGCTCTAAATACACCACCACTACTGTGAGACTTAGCTTTGGCTTATTACTAAATTACACGTCATTTAGCTGTGCTTGAATGCTTGTTAAGAGTAAAGAAATGGGTGTTTATGCACTAGCAGATCTGTAGTTTTTATTTGGGGCCTTTACAAGTCTACAACAGCTTTGCATTCATTGCAATAAAATGATATTCAACAGTTTAACAATGGATAATTCTGTACAATGCACAACTTCAACTGTAAAAAGTCATGCTTCAGCTGTACAAGAGTTCATGTTTATGGATGGGAGACTGTGTAGATCACACATTGTGGACATTTTTTAGCAGTGACTTATCATGAGGAAAACAGCAAAAAAACATCAAAGATGGTTAGCTGTTGTTTGGTGCTTAGAGCTTCCGCCCAACAGTGCTAGGATTATTGGTTCAAATCCTGGCCAGGACTCTACCTGCATGGAGTTTGCGTGTTCTCTCTGTGTTTTCTTTCCACACTCCAAAGACACACTGGTAGGTTAATTGGCTAAATAGAGTATACCCAAAATGGCTGCCTCACCTCCTAAGTACTTTTAATCCATAGGAAGAAAAGTGTCATAGCAGTACAAATGAAATGTCATGCTTATAGACACCTTATGGTTTGGTGTACCAATCCCTTATTTTCCAAGCAGTAGGATCTTGAACTGCCTACTTTGCAGAGCTAATTAGCCAAATATGATTATGATGTATTTGGTTTAGTCTGCTCAAACAAGGAGAGTAAAACAATGTGTTTCACTAAGGTTGACTGACTTTCGACTTTGGTATCTAGACATTGGTATCAATTCTACCAGTTGTTGGCAAAAGGGGTTTGGAACATCAAACAAGTCTGATGTTTAGGGAATGGCCCAGTAAAATTGTCTTTCATTTCTGGCCCCCTATGCCATAAATTGTAAAATGTCAGCTTGATCACTCCTATTCTAATTATATTGTCTGGTCTTTTTAGTTTATTATCTAAAGAGACTCCTATCATATAGCACACAACTGATTTATGTTTCATGTAAAACATGTCACAGCATTGGATGAGATGGCATTGTGTATATTAGGCTGTGAATGGTTCTGGGATTCATTTAAAATATTCATACTGTAGCTATATTTGTTCTATAATGGTGTGATAAAAAACTACCACTATGAATCTGTTCTTTAAATGATGGTGAACATGGGTTATGCCCTGTACACATGACCGTTTTCATCGGACGAACCGATTGTGTGTGGGCCCCATCGTTTTTTTTCCCATTGATGAAAAAAAATAGAACCTGTTTTAAAATTTTCTGATGGTTAAAAAACGATAGAAAAAAACGATCGTCTGTGGGGAAATCCATCGGTCAAAAATCCACGCATGCTCTGAATCAAGTCGACGCATGCTCGGAAACATTGAACTTCATTTTTCTCTGCACGTAGTTGGGTTCTACGTCACCACGATCGGATTTTAAACTGATGGTGTGTAGGCAAGACTAATGAAAGTCAGCTTCATTGGATATCTGATGAAAAAATCCATTGGTCTGTTTTTAT
Source organism: Rana kukunoris (assembly GCA_029574335.1). Classification (NCBI taxonomy): domain Eukaryota; kingdom Metazoa; phylum Chordata; class Amphibia; order Anura; family Ranidae; genus Rana; species Rana kukunoris. The sequence goes on from CM056055.1 coordinate 37,444,040, forward strand.
CAGATGAACTGATCGTGTGTACCTGGCATAAGAGTATATGGGCTTTGAGCAAAGTGTTGATGATGATTTTTTACTTTTTTTCCAAACCAGACACAGAACCGGATGAAACTTATAGCAGACAACTATGAAGATGACCACCACCACCATCATCATCACCACCACCACCACCATCATCGTTCTCCTGGGAAAACGCTTTCTAGCCATAGACCCTCTCCAGATCAGGTTAGAATTTTAACATTGTTATGTATTATGGTCTATAGAAAATGTGGTACGATTGTATATATTGTAAATAGATAAATTATAAGAGGAATGTGTTTTATTGTTTGCGAATTGGCAACCTTTGTATGTTTCTTCCACTTCTCTTCATTAATCCAGCTTGAAAAACTCCTGAAATTTGCATCTGTTATGAGATCCCTGTAATAAGGACATTTTACTACTGCTTTCTTCCCTTTTTCAGGGTAACTGGTCTTGCCTCCTTTCCCCTCTGTAGTTTTCTGCAGGCAGCTTGTGAAGTGTAGAATTTCTTGGTCATATCCACAGCTCTACTCTCTGGGTTTATTGTAGGGGTATATAAACCCTTACAATGAACTTATTTTATTTGTGTTTTTTTTGGTCTGTTAAATATACCATTAGGGAATGGCCCAGTAATGGTATACCCAACAGACAACCATATACAACCATATATTCTCACATTTGCTTGTTTTGGATAGTAAGGAAAGGAAAACAATATCAACAATGATATTAGTGATGCACCCACAACAACTGGCTTGACCATTCATTGTCTTGTTATTGCAGACTATTTATTGGTTGCCATCAAGTCGTTTTCCTTACATACACAGTATGGTTATTGGAAAACTGGATAAACATGGTCATGTCATGTCATACTTACCTGCTCTGTGCAGTGGTTTTGCACAGAGCAGCTTCGATCTTCCTCTTCTCGGGTCTCCCACCGGAGCTCTGGGCCCATCTCCCTTGCTATGGAGGCACTCGTGTGTGCTCGCTCCCAAGTCAGCTTTTTGCATCGATAAGACACAAGGAGCGCGGCTCAGCCCAGCCCCCCCTGCTTCCACCTCTCTGTCTTGTGATTGACAAGTGTGAATAGGGCCTTGGACATATTGGCTGCTGGTAACAAAAACAGGTAACTTATAGAGAAACTCTAAATTTCTAAATCCTCTTCTTTCAGAAACCTTAACAATTCCAGTAAACTTGGAAACAGTAGTTGTCCTAGTAATTTTCTTGCATATTCTGACAGCACAATGATTTCAACATTTTGTAGTACAGAGTTAGCCATTTACCTTTATACAAAGAATGACCAACAAACAACCATATATTCTCACATTTGCTTGTTGTGGATAGTACAGGTGTAAGGAAAGGAAAACAATATCAACAATGATATCAGTAATGCACCCACAACAACTGGCTTGACCATTCATTGTCTTGTTATTGTAGACCATTTATTGGTTGGCATCAAGTCGTTTTCCTTACATACACATTATAGTTATTGGATAACTGGCCAAACACTGTCTAATGGTTATAAGTTAACAGTTTGTGATCACTCTCACATTTATAGTTCTTGCCTGAAATACAGCAACTGTTCTATAGCTCCAATGATTACCCCATTCCGTTCTCATTGAGTACACATAAAGACACATAATCTATAGAGTTCATTGGTTTATAGTAGCCTAGATCAGTGGCGACTGGATGTTTATTTTTTGGGGGGGGGGGGGCAACAAACAATGCACCTACAGCCACCCCCCCTCGGTCGGTCGGTTCAAATGCCCCCCAGGACACCTCCTGTGGGTCAGTCGGCCCCGCACATGCCCCATAATGTGGGCAGTGCTTCCCGCCGGGTGACAAGTGGCAGCTTCTTGCAGTGGCCATGCATCTCCTTCCTCCCCCTCCTAAGCGGCCGATGGGATTGCCTGTCCTTTAAGCCAATCGGGTGATGGGTCTCAGGACCGCTTCCTGATTGGCCAGGAGTAGAAAAAATAGTACAGTAGTAAATATTCATTAGCTATTGTCACGCAACTGGGTGGGCTCTGGGCGCAGTTCTCTACACCCCGTAACACACCCTTTTTTGAAGCCTATAAGAGCCTCTGGCTCTAATCATGTGCTTCAAAAAATAAAAATTATCCCATTGGAATCCATGCGTCCGGCACATAGACGGGGCCCGAAATGGATGGGCTGCCACTGGACTGAACAATAAGATACATTTTTAGGTTATTGCACATTCTGTTTTGCCTAAAAAATGAATGTAATTGTGTTTGATAAAATAGTATACTTTATGGGTTTAATTGGCCTCATTGTTTTGCCTCCAAGGCCACAAAATAGACGTTAGCAATGTGAATACATCGTCAAAACATTCCAGTTTCCCAAATTGAAAACTTGTGATTCGCCCATGGTTGCTATTAATGAAGTATTCCACTTTTGTTGCCTTTAGGTCCTCATTAAGCCCAAGACGTTTGGCTTTTTAAAAGCAACAGACCCAGTTCGTGTCAAACGGATTAGAGGTGGCTTTTTGCCAAAAGTATGTTTTATTAAAATAAAAGTTATTTTGGCAGAGAAAATATGACATTTAAACAATTTAATAATTTACTGTAAATGGAGTCCTGATTCCTACTTTAAAACAGAACGGCTTTGAGGGGGTTTCCAAACCACGCCACAGCCCTAAGTCCAAACATTGCAAACGTTGCCTGAAACTCTGCAGTATTTCAAAAAGTTCTCCAGGGAGGGGATCTAAGGAAGAAAAACGTGGATGTATTAAAGATGTGCCCATTTATTTGTCAAATTACATTTCTAAGATATACTTTCTTTTTATTTAAATAAGCTGCAAATGATGTTCACATACATGATTTCTGTAACTTGGCAAAAGTCTAGTTGTGAAATTTAGTGATACGTTTTCAGTTGTGGGAAGTGGTGGGCATTGACTGCTGATGATCCTTGTGCGTATAATGAGTTTGGGCTCAAATTTGTTTCATTATTGCTGCTTTATGTACATGGATAATCTCTTGTGATATATTATATTTTGTCTGCAAGGCGTGTTCCTGCTACACTATAGGACTTCCTATCCTTCTCATTTTGATACCTTTATTGATAAAACTTGTGATAATTATATACCAACCAATGGACCATATGCCATGCCACAATATTTACAGTTGATGGTCCTTAATCTGCTTCCTCTCCAAACAGACTTATGATAACTAGAGATGAGTTTGGGTGTCCTCTGAACTCACCTCTCACTCCTTTTTGCTTTTGTTTAGTCCATTCAGCTGTGGGTCAGGTCATCCAACACTCTGCAGAGTATGTAAACAAAGGGGCAGGATGCTGGTGACGCCAATGCCCTTATATGAATGCATTTTCATATTTAGTCAAAGAAATTGACTGATGTTACTGAAGCTGATTGGACTAAAAAAAAAGCATGACCCTGAAGTTCGGATAGAGGTGAGATTGTAGGATGCACAAGCGCAACTCCAATGATAACAATGGTAGAGAGGACCCAACTCCATTACGGGCACCCAACCTCTATGAATCACTCTCAAGGGCTTTTTCTTTTGCTGATTGTACTGAGTAACTATACAGTTTATGGGAAGGTCAGAAGGACATTATGAGCTGTTTTTTGACTGGAGTGCATCTGTGTATTGGCAAGGAGACTCTGGATGCAAGCAGTAGACTTGTATCCATTACTTGATATCACTTGATAAAGGGCCTGTTTATAAATGTTGTCACACAAGAGTTTCACACTTTCACCCAGGATTTAAACTTTGTTCCAAATAAATCTAATTAGAAAACATGTGAATCTTGTCTGAAAATATTTATAAGCCAACTTCTAATCGTATCTAAAAGCCAAAACTTTTTTTCTTTAGTTATAAATGGTTTTGTACCGTGTTTGTACCCACTAGGAAGATTTATCTTCTTTGTTTGTTCCTGTAACCACCATCATAGGACTCAAAATACAATTCAAAATTTTTACAATGGAGACACTTATTCTGCTGGCAACTATCTAAGGGGATATTTCTCTCACTTTGTATTACTTCCACCTGACAGGAAGTGGAGAGAAAAAAGTTTTGACTTTAGATATACTTTAAAGAGTTATTCAATTATCATAGAATTTTTTTGCGTATTTATAGTATTATTACCTATGTCCTTTAAAGCAGTGGTCATCAACCCTGTCCTGCAGGGCCCATTAACAGGCCAGGTTTTATGTATTACCTTGGGGAGATGCAGACTGGAATACTGCAATCACTGAGCAGCAAATTACATCACCTGTGATGCATTTCAGTTATCTTGCAAACCTGGCCTTGGTTGATGACCACTGCTTTAGGCTCCTTTCACACGGAGCGGACCGTTTTTCGGTCCGCTCCGTGTGTCCGTCAGCTCAGCGGGGGGGTCTCCGCTCAGCTGTCGGCGGACAGGGCGGTCCCCGCACACTGTGCAGGGACCGCCCTGTCTCTCCTCCGCTCTCCCCTATGGGGAGTCGGATGGAAACGGACCGTCTGTCCGTTTGCATCCGATCCGTTTGGGCGGACGGAAGAAAAATAGGGCATTCTTCCGTCCGCAAAAACGGATGCGGATCTAGCGGACGTTAGCGGATGCATCATCCGCTAACGGATCCGCTCCCATAGGGAAGCATTGAGGTCCGTTACCGGACGTCCAAAAAACGGACGAATGGAACGGACCTGTGAAAGGACCCTAAAAGTATGGCTTCTTATACAGTATGGCCCGGATTCACATACATCGGCGCATCTTTATGCCACCGTAGCATATCTTTTTTACGCTACACCTGCGCAACGCAGAGAGGGAAGCATGGAATTCACAAAGCAAATGCTCCCAACCTTGCGCCGATGTAGCGTATAGTCGTAGGCGTAAGGCAGCGTAAGTGGAAGTGGGCTGGAAGTGGGCGTGATACATTTTAATGAAGCGTGACCCCATGCAAATGATGGGCTGAGCTTCAGACAAGTTCCTTCAAATGAACTGCGCATGCGTCGTACCTTGGACGTATCCCAGTGCGCATGCTCACAATCACGTCGAAACAACTGGCTAAGATACGTTGAATCACTGCCTACGATGTGAACGTAACCTACACCCAGCCCTATTCACAAACGACGTAACATTTGACGGCGTTCGTTCCCTGGTCCATACCTTTGCATGAGTTGCGCCTCCAATATGGGGAATAACTTTACGCCGGACGTAACCCTTACGCAAATCGCTTAAAACATGCGCTGGGCGCAAGTACGTTCGTGAATCGGCGTATCTCCCTCATTTGCATATTTGCATCGAAAATCAATGGGAGTGCCAAATGCGTCCAGCGTAACTATGCGCCCACTATACGCCGGCATAGGCAAGTTACGTTGGTCGGATGAAGTCAGTTTTTCGGAATATCTTAGTTCTGTGGGCACGGCGCACAGATACGACGGCGCATATTTACACTTCCGCGACGTATCTCGAGATACGTTGGCATAAGTGCTTTGTGAATCCAGGCCTATGTGTACAGTTAATCCTGGTCTGGTGAACCCCATAAACACTCCAGAAACAAAGCTGATGTTCTGGCAGCAGAGAACTCAGAAAACACTAATACCGCATACACACGATAATTTTTCGGGTTGTAAATAACAAATGTTTTTTTAATGTCATTAAAAACGTGTGTTTCGGGTTCTGAAAAACGGACAAATTTTTTTTTGAACATGCTCTATTTGTTCACAATGTTTATAACGTTGTCATTTTTCGGGTTGTAAAAAATGGTCGAGTGTGGGCTTTAAAAGAAAGGATATAGATGTCCCCTACGCAATTAGCAAAGCTTTAACGACTTTAACATGTAAAGTGTGGGCTTTAACGACGTGAAAAACCTGTGAATTCTCAGAAGCAAGTTATGAGACGGGAGCGATCGTTCTGGTAAAACTACCGTTTGTAATGGAGTAAGCACATTCATCACGCTGTAACAGACAGAAAAGCGCAAATTGTCTTTTACTAACACAAAATCAGCTCAAGCAGCCCAAAGGGTAGCATCATCCGAATGGAACTTCCCTTTTATAGTTCTGTCGTACGTGTTGTACGTCACCGCGCTTTGCTAGAGCATTTTTTTTCACGATCGTGTGTAGGCAAGGCCGTTTTGATGATCAAGTTAAAAAACAATAGTTTTTTTCTAGAGCCTGAAAAACTTAGTTTTTTACAACCCAAAAAATTATCATTTGTACGTGGCATAAGGATTGCATGTATTCAAGGCAGAATATATTCAGAAGAATAAAAATAAATATTTTGTTTTGATCACAAATATCTATTGAAAGAGGGTATTAAGACACTGACATTTCAGTGAACATATACATGTTGTAGCTCCAGTCAGTGTTTTTTCCCCCTTACATGCATACCTTCGATGGCAGATGTTGGAAATACATTTCAGATCGTCCACTTGCCATCCAGCAGCAATTGATCATCAAAGTCTTTCATACGGGCTCTGTTACTAATCTAAAAGTATGCTGGGAAGCTTGGTCTTGCTAGAAACATATGTTCAGATGTTCTACAACTGTTTTAGACTTACAGGGGAAAAGCCTGATTATATAAAATGACATTCCTGCATGCACATGGAGCACTGTGTTTCTTGTTTTCTGGTCAGCCTTTAGGCCACTCAGGTGGTGTCTTCAATGTCCTCTGCCATCGCTTCACTCCTTTTATAAATAGATATGTGTAGTTTGGAGTTTGTTAGAAGTGGAAGAAGGATGAACACAGGAACCCTATGGTACCCCATTTGCTTCTACAGGCAGTCCCCCTACTTACAAACATCCGACTTAAAATTGACTCCTACTTACAAACAGAGGGAGACAACAGGAAGTGAGAGGAAATCTACCCCTAGGAAAAGAAAATCACTCCTGTAAAGCCCTGTAAACACGATCGGTTTGTCTGATGAAAACGGACAGATGAACCGTTTTTATGGGACAAACCGATCGTGTGTGGGCTCCATCGGTTTGTTTTCCATCGGTAAAAAAAAAATAGAACATGTTTTAAAATTTTCCTATGGATAAAAACCCGATAGAAAAAAAACGATCGTCTGTGTGGATGTCCATCGGTCAAAAATCCACGCATTCTCAGAATCAAGTCGACCATGCTCGTAAGCATTGAACTTCATTTTTCTCAGCACGTCGTAGTGTTTTACGTCACCGCGTTGGACACATCGGATTTTTGACTGATGGTGTGTAGGCAAGACTGATGAAAGTCAGCTTCATCGGATATCCGACGAAAAAATACATCGGATTAGATTCCATCAGATATCCGATCGTGTGTACAGGGCATAAGAGTTAATATGGGGAAAATGTGTCTCCACTGATGCTTTATCACCAGTCAATGTTTCCCTAACAACCCACAATTTTTAAAATCCAATTGTCATTGGGACAGAAAGTGACACAGACAGTAAAACAAATGTTACAGGGGTCATAACCCTTCCCTATGCTATCCAAAATTCTTAAAAATAGATTTTTTGGCTGGTGCTGCACTTAAAAAATGTACCTGTTGTGACTTACAAACAGATTCAACTTAAGAACAAACCTACAGTCCCTAACCTGTTTGTAACCCGGGGACAGTCTGTACCTCCTTTTGAATAGTTATCAATATTTTAAATATTGTTAATGTTAACTTATTGAAGCAGTCCATATACAATATTTTTTGGAGGACTGGGGATTATTAGGGCCCATTAACACCATGCAGGTCAATAGTGGGGCATTTAAAGCACAGTCATTAACATGCGTTGTGTCAAGATAGCCCATTCATTTGAATAGGCTTCCAACACACCACAACAAACTGACAATTGCATATTTTTTGGTAACGCAGCACAGTGCAATACACGACAGTGTGTTACCATGTATTGTGGTGTACTGTATTCAATATATATATATATATATATATATATATACAGAATCTCACAAAAGTCACATTTTTGTAAATATTTTATGATATCTTTTCATGTGACAACACTGAAGAAATTACACTTCTCTATGTAAAGTAGTGAGTATTCAACTTGTAAAACAGTGTAAATTTGCTGTCCCCTTAAAATAACCCAACACACAGCCATTAATGTCTAAACCACTGGCAACAAAAGTGAGTACACCCCTAAATAAAAATGTCCAAATTGGGCCCAAAGTGTCAATATTTTGTGTGGCCATCATTATTTTCCAGCACTGCTTTAACCCTCTTGGGCATGAAGTTCACCAGAGCTTCACAGGTTGCCACTGGAGTCCTCTTTCACTCCTCCGTGATGACATCACAGAGCTGGTGGATGTTAGAGACCTTGCGCTCTTCCACCTTCCATTTGAGGGTGCCCCACAGATGCTCAATAGGGTTTAGGTCTGGAAACATACTTGGCCAGTCCATCACCTGTACCCTCAGCTTCTTTAGCAAGGCAGTGTTGTCTTGGAGGCTTGTTTGGGATCGGTATCATGTTTGAATACTGCCCTGTGGCCAAGTCTCTGAAGGAAGGGGATCATGCTCTGCTTCAGTATTTCACAGTACATTCATGGTTCCCTCAATGCGCTGTAGCTCCACAGTGCCAGCAGCACTCATGCAGCCCCAGACCATGACACTCCCACCACCACACTTGTCTTTGTACTCCTCACCTGGTTGCTGCCACACACGCTTGACACCATCTGAACCAAGTAAGTTTATCTCCGTCTCATCAGACCACAGGACATGGTCCCAGTAATCCTTTTCCTTAGTCTGCTTGTCTTCAGCAAACTGCAGACTTTCTTGTGCATTGTCTTTAGAAGAGGCTTCCTTCTGTAATGACAGTCATGCTGACCAATTTGATGCAGTGTGTGGCGTATGGTCTGAGCACTGACAGGCTGATCCCCCACCCCTTCAATGCTGGCAAGATTTGTATGTCTATTTCCCAAAGACAACCTCTCGATATGATGCTGAGAACCTACACAACTTCTTTGGTCGACCATAGCGAGGCCTGTTCTGAGTGGAACCACTGTATGTTCTTGGCCACTATACTGCAGCTCAGTTTCAGGGTCTTGGCAATATTCTTATAGTCTAGGCCAGTGATGACGAACCTTGGCACCCTAGATGTTTTGGAACTACATTTCCCATGATGCTTAGCTACACTGCAGAGTTCAAGAACACCATGGGAAATGTAGTTCCAAAACACCCGTATGAGAGAGTTAGAGTGATATCACTAAATTTAACACACCTGCTCCTCATTCATTACTGAGACCTTGTAACACTACGCGTCACCTGACATCAGGGAGGGAAAATGGCTAATTGGGCCCAATTTGGACATTTTCATTTAGAGGTGTACTCACTTTTGTTACCGGTGGTTTCGACATTAATGGTTGTGTGTTGAGTTATTTTGAGGGACAGAAAACGTACACTAGTATACAAGCTGTACACTCACTACTTTATATTGTAGCAACACACTTACAGGGGTGTACTCACTTTTGTGAGATACTGTGTGACAACACCAAAGAAACACTAAAGAAATGAAAGTGAGCAAACAGAAAACAAATCTTAATCAAATCAATATGTGGTGTGATTACCCTTTGGCTTCAATGCAACATCAGTTCTTATGCCCCGTACACACGATCGTTTTTCACATCGGAAAAAAGTTGAATGTTTTTTCCGATCGAATTCCTCTCAAGCCTGCCTTGCATACACACGGTCACACAAAAGTTTGGTGAACTTTTGACTACCAAGAACGCTGTGACGTAAAAGACTGCGACGAGCCAAGAAAATGAAGTTCAATGCTTCTGAGCATGCGTCGAATTGTTTCCAAGCATGCGTAGCAATTTTGCATGTTGGGATTTGTACACATGATCGGAAATTCCTATCAGTTTTTTTTTCCTGACGGGAAAAAAGAGACCCTGCTCTATCTTTTTCCAGCAGTTTTCCTGTTGGAAAATGTCTGATGGAGTATACGGTCCCGACCAAAAGCTCTCATCAGACTTTTTCCAACAGGAAAACCGATCATGTATACTTGCCAATTATATCAAGCAGGTGCTAATGATCATCAAGTTCATATGTAGGCTGAAACACAGTCATTAACTAAAACAGAAACAGCTGTATGGGAGGCTTAAAACTGAAGAACAGCCAAACTCTGCTACTAAGGTAAGGTTGTGGAAGACAGTTTCATGTCACAGGTCATACACAAACACAATGGAAGACTGAGCACAGCAACAAGACACAATAGTAGTTATACTGCATCAGCAAGGTCTCTCAGAGGAAACAATTGGAAAAAGATGTGCTGTTCAAGCACAAGAAGCACAAAGAAATGGGCAACTTGAGGGCCATAGGTGTAGTAATCGGCCAAGGAAACTTAATGCAACAGATGAAAGCCCCATCATGCTTACTTCCCTTTGACATCAGAATATGTCCAGCAGTGCCATCAGCACAGAACTGGTGGAAACCAGTGGGACCCGGGTATATCCATCTACTGTCCGGAGAAGTCTGGCCAGAAGTGGTCTTCATGGAAGAATTGTGGCCAGAAGTCATACCTCTGACGTGGAAGCAAGGCTAAGGGACTAATCTATGACCGGAAACATAGGAACTCTGGTGCAAAAAAATGTCGGGTGCTCTGGACTAATGAGTCAATATTTAAAATATTTGTCTGTACCAGGAGGTAGGTTGTTTGCTAAAGGGCTGAAGAGCAGTACAATAATGAGAAATCTAAAAATAAAAAAGTCACCAAAGCGTTACCTTGTCCTGAATAAATTAACAGTGACCAAATAAATTAAAGTTAACACGCAGCTGTATGTACCGTCATACTTAACTTTTCAAGGTATGATCCTAATGACAAAAGCAGCATATAAAGAATAGGATTATAGATCCACAAGGGTATCTTATACAAGGACACTAGCGGTATTGTAGAAAAATACACAGCTTTATTTATACAATCTGATTGTTAAAAATATTTCATACATTAAACGATTCCTTCTTCCTCTAATTTTTTAATCATTATTTGAAAGTGCCCCCACTAGCAGAAGAAACCATGCAATGTGGGCAGATGTACTGTCTGCAGTTCTTGTACGACGGCACTATAAAGGGGAAGTTTGATTCCATTGGCGCCACCCTTGGGGCTGCTTTTGCTAATCTCATGGTACTGCGTGTTAAAGCGGAGTTCCACCCAGGAAAACAACATTTCCCCATATTGCTTAAAAAAATTAAATAAAAAAAACCTGAAAAAAAAAAATACTCACCCGAAATACCTGTTGCTATGCGGAAGTCCATAATCTGCCTCTTCCACACCGCAGTGTCCTTTCTTCTGCTTCTTCTGCTTGTGAATGGGGCGCGCTGCTTTCTGGGAACTGTGTGTGTTCTCAGAGAGCAGCCGCCCATTCACAAGCCAGTGCCAGCGTGAGACTCACACAGGCGCAGTAGGAAATGGGCAGTAAAGCCGTACCGCTTCACTGCCTGTTTCCCATAGTGTGAATGGAGCGACCGTGGGACCGGCATCGGGGGGGGGCCATCAGCGCGGGCAAGTAGGACAAGGTAAGTGTCCTTATTTAAAGTCAGCAGCTACACTGTTAGTAGCTGCTGACTTTAAAAAAAAAAAAAAAAAAATCGCGGCTGGAACACCCCTTTAAGTAAAAGTTTGGTGAGAGATGATTCCCGATTTTCAGTCTGTTACAGCGTGACGAATGTGCTATCTCCATTACGAACTCTACTTTTACCGAAGGTGCGCTCCCGTCTCATACTTTATTCTGAGCATGCGCAGGTTTCTAAGCATACACACAAACGTGTTTCTCGTTGTAAACCAGCCCGACGAGAAACACGACGAGGAAATTGAGACTTCTCGTCGAGATACACAACAGTTTTCTCGACGAAAAACATACACACAACCGTTTTTTTCTTGGCAAAAATGCTCTGCCAGCATTTTTCTTGATGGATTTTGCTGAGGAAAACGGTCGCGTGAACGAGCCTGAGGCCGCGTACACACGAGGGGATATGTCCGCTGAAAACGGTCCGATGGACCGTTTCAGCAGACATCTCCGCTCGTGTGTATGGGCTAGCGGACAGATTTCTCCACCCGACAGATTTCAAAGCAAGCTTTGAAATCTATCCGGTGGGGATCTGTCCGCCCGACATGTCTGCTGGTTAGTACACTTACCAGCAGACATGTCGGCCCCCACCGCCGCCGCGCCGCTGCCGAATGGAGTCGGCGCATGCGCGGAAGTGTTTTACTTCCTGGTGCGGTGACGTGGCGGTGACGCGGCGGCGTCAACGTCACCGCCGCGTCACCGCCACGTCACCGCGCCGTCCGGCGGCGGGGAATTTGATCCGATGGTGTGTACACGCCATCGGATCAAACTCCCGATCGGACATATCCGATGGAAATGGTCCGCGGACCGTTTTCATCGGATATGTCCGATCGTGTGTATGGGGCCTCACAGTGAGAACAGTTTCATCAGACAGGAAGGAAAATTGTTCAACAGTGTCACCGATATAAATAAAATGCTTTCATTAGTAAAGTAGGGGAAGGCTAGAACCCCTATTCATTTTTTTTGCTGTCTGTCCCTCACTTTCTCTTTGGTGAAACTATCTTTACTGTGACAATAGGTAAGAGGCAATCTCTCAAACAGAGCTCCAAACAGCAGTATAAGCTTGACAGAGGTTCCAATCCTTCCATACGTTATCCAAAACTAAGAAAAAAAATTAACTGGACATACTGTAAACTTTTAAAGTCCAACTTTGGTCTAGGATCTCCCTGGTTGTAGTACTCTCGGACCCTTTTAAATAAAAAGTTAATCCGTTAATCTTTGGTTCTGTCTGGTGATGTCACATGTTCCTCTTTTCCCTCTTCTTTCTTTTGTGGTGGTGGGAAACTAAATACTGTATTTTCTGGCATATAAGACTACCCTTTACACAAAAAAATAAAAAAAAAGCAGGGGTCGTCTTAGACCTTGTACACACGATCAGTCCAAACCGATGAAAACGGACTGAAGTTAATTTTCATCGGTTCACAGACTGATGGTCTGATGGGCTAATTTGTGTACACACCATCAGTTCAAAAACCGATCATGTCAGCATGCATCGACTTGATTCTGAGCATCCGCGGGTTTTGAACCAATGCTTTTGCGTACTAACCATCGGTTTTGACCGATGGTCAGGCGTCCATTAGTCCGATTTTAAAGCAAGTTTTAAAACTTTGGACTGAAGGACAAAAGACTGATGGGCCATACACACGGTCGGTTTGGACCGATGAAACTGAACTTCAGTCCGTTTTCATCGGATTGGACTGATCGTGTGTACGCGGCCTTATACGCTGGGTAAAAAGCGGGGGTCGTCTTATACGCCAGCCGCCCGCTGGATGTTCAGCTCTCCGGATGCTTGCTGAGTATACATATAGTATACACCGCTGAGCCAATTCCGGCGAGCGATGTATTCCATTAATGAATACAGAGCCTGCTCGGATTGGAGTAACCACCTTTGCCAATCCGAGCAGGCTACATACAGTAGCTTGCTCAGATTGGCTGTGAGAGTCAGAGGCGTAGGTTGATGATGTTACAGCTTCTGCCAATCCGAGCAGGCTTTGTATTCATTATTAGAATGCATAGCTCGCTGTGATTGGCTCAGCACAGTATACTGTATGTATACTGTGAGACAGTATGTTACCAAATCTACTGAACATACGGTATTACCGCACATCCAGCAGGCTGACAGACTAGTCAGAAGGGGGTTGTCTTATATGGTGTATAGCACAAAACCAACGTTTTAAATTAAAAATTTGGGGGTCATCTTATATGCCCAGCCACCATATACACCGGCAAATACGGTACTTTGAATAGCACTACAACATCATTATCTGTCACTGCTTTCTTCTGAATTCCACTGTGAGCCCGGGGGTGAGTGGGGGGGGGTATATTCTTGATGCCCTGGACCATCACAAAGTGGTTTGAACGATGCTGAAGTTTAACTGGAGATAAGGGTTTTGTTTTGTTTTTTATCTGCTACAGGACAATTAGCAATTTTTTTTGTCCAGACTGGACTTGGGTTTTGAAATGTAAAAGCCGATTTTGCATACTAATATCTAGAACACAACACCATGTAAGTCATGCTTTCCATTCTAAATATAATGTCATTTTTTTTTTCCGAAAGTGTGAAAAAAGACGTGTCATAAAAATAGGAGAAACATAATAATCCTGACCTGAGAAAGCCTTTTAAGTCATCCTAGAAATATCTTGCACCGCTAAAAATATTTTCACAATTAAAATGATTGATCGCGAAATGCTAAACTGAATCACCTTCACATCGACCTGTTGTCACCTTTTGGTCTCTAACGTCTCTTTATAAGGAGAATGGTCACTTGCACATTTGAAGATTATGATTCTTGGTGAGTAGCATCATATTAATAGATTTCGGTGGGTTTTGGCAAAGCTTGAACACATTCCGTTTTCTTTATGTGCTCCTCGAAGTTTATTTTTACATGGCACAGTCACATGCCATTCGGAGGCGCTCAGACAAGTTTTACTGTTTGCTTGGTTTTCTCGCCTGTGTGATGTGACCACGATCACATTAAGCCACTGACTCACATTGCAGAATGTTCCATTTCTATGTTTATATCCAGTAAAACCACACAACAATAAAACGCGCTATTAACAAGCTTGTAATTGCTTCCTTGCAAATAGATGAATATATCTTTCATTTTTAATAATGTCTTTTCTGCCTTGGTCAACCTGTATCAGCAAACACATGTATGGAAGGATGAATGAAGATGTTCTAAGTTTAGTATTGGATCCCTGAAAAAGAGGAACATCGTACATCTCTGAAGTCCTTCCTGGCATAATTTATGTTGTAATGCAAAACAATGAGATCAGTTTTTCAAATAGTATTTATTGCACGTCTTGTAGCATTTTTTTCACCTTCTTTTTTTTTTTAAATAAACACTGTGCTCAATAAAAGATGTTAAAGCTGAAGTTTATGTAATTTTACATAGTTACATTTGTCAAGCTTTGACCATTGTAAGTATGTACAGTAAAACCTTGGTTTTGCAAGCATAATTTGTTTCAGAAACATGCGTGTAATCCAAAGCACTTGTATATCAAAGCATTTTTTTTTACAGGGTATAGAAGAGAGGCACCTCTCAGGCCGCGTACACACGATCGAATTTATCTGCTGAAACTGGTCCGCCGACCATTTTCAGCGGACATATCCAATCGTGTGTACGACCTATTAGACAGGTTAGTACGATCTAGCGGACAGCATGCTTTGAAATTTGTCCGCTGCAAACCTGTCCGTCGGACATGTCCGCTGGTTAGTACGCCTAACCAGCGGACAGAAATCCCCCGCATGCGCCGAATGGATTTGACGCATGCGTGGAAGTATTTTACTTCCTGGATTGGTGACGTGGTGGCATCAACGTCACCGCGTCCTCAGTCGGAGGGGATTTTCGTCCAAAGGTGTGTACACGCCATCGGACCAAAATCCGAGGAGACATGTCTGCTGGAAAAGGTCCGTCGGACATGTTTGAGCGGACATGTCTCCTCGTCTGTACGCGGCCTAAGTGTAGCAATAAGTTGCTAAATGTTGTACCTTCATTAAGTGTAACCATATTGCTACACTTAGAAGCTCCTCTCTTCTTTTTTATACTCAGTTGTGACTAGTGTTGCTCACGAATATTCGCATTGCGAATATTCGTTACGAATATTGCATATTCGAGTATTCGCGAATAAATCGAATATCGCGGTGAATATTCGCTATTGCGAATATTCGTATTTTTTCAAATTTATTTTTAAAACAGATCACATCCTAGTGATCTCCATCGACGTCTAAAAGCATTGCTGGTATGATTAGAGACCCTGGGCCGAGTAGCTGAGGCGATCCTTTTATGTTGCCGAATATTCGCAATGCGAATATTCGTATTACGAATATTCGCGAATACTTTCTCTGCCCTTCTGTGTTTTGTGTATATAAAAAAAAAAAAAATTAGCTTTAGTTTAGTCATATAAGTTTGTGTAAGTAGAGTTTGGCCCCATACACACGAGCGGACAGATTTGTTCAAATCTGTCCGTCCGACAGATTTGAACAAATCTGTCTGCTGGGATTTTGGTTTGCTCGCGTGTACACACGAGCAAACCAAAATCCCCGCCAGCAGAGAGCGCGCTGACGTGTCGGTGACGTGGCGGTGACGTTGACGCCGCCACGTCACCGCACCAGGAAGTAAAACACTTCCGCGCATGCGGCGAATCCATTCGGCGGCGGTGCGGCGGCGGTGCGGGACGACATGTCTGCTGGTAAGTGTACTAACCAGCAGACATGTCGGGCGGACAGATTCCCACCCGATAGATTTCAAATCTGTCGGGTGGACAAATCTGTCTGTTCGGCCGTACACACGATCGAATCTGTCTGCTGAAACGGTCCAGCGGACCGTTTCCAGCGGACAGATTTGATCGTGTGTACGAGGCCTAAGTGTTTAGTGCATATTAGTTTAGTAATCCAGGAAATGATCTCCGTTTTCGCGTGTTGACGAGAATTTCGCGATCAATTTCGCATTCGCATTAGCGAAATTTCGCATTCGCATTAGCGAAATTTAGCAATTTTTTCTTTTTTGGTAAAATATCACGAATATTCGATATTAATGAATATTTCGCGAATATTCTTCTATATATTCGTGAAATATCGCGAAAATCGAATATGGTGTATTCCGCTCATCACTAGTTGTGACATGACGCTACTCTTATATCAAGACATTGCTTGTATATGAAGGCAAAATTTATTAAAACATTTTGCTTGTCTTGCAAAACGCTCTTAAACCAGGTTACTCTCAAACCAAGGTTTTACTGTATGTGCGTTACCAGTGGGATCCCCACAGAAGCTGAAAATCACTGTAGTTGACACTGCTATTCCAATGATCTCCACTAACTTGCGCGCGTGACCCACGGCTGGGCTCTTAAAGGCCACGTACCTGTATGTGCCTGAGCCCAGCCGTGCCATTCTGCCAATGTATATTGGCGTTAGGCGGTCCTTAAGTGGTTAAGTAGTTTTCACTTTTCACAGAGTGGCCCCGACCGTCCTCTTCTGGGTTCCCACAGCAGCTGTCGCGGCTCCTCCCCGCAAGAGCTAACCCCCTCTGGGAAGCTGTCTACCGAGGGGGTTACCTTGTGGGCGCGCTCCCGTGCATAGGATGCATTAAGGTGAAAATACACCTTTAAGAGATATTCATGGAAAGATTACATTTTTCTGGGTGCATGAACTTTGCACAGTTATGCCACAGTAATCTTCTTACACGCCATTTCTTTGGACAATTAGAGGCCCTCTTTTTCTGACTTGCATGTATCACTTACTTTATGGATGTCACAACATTTATATATCGTTTCCATGTCTCATATTTTCCTTATTGCATCAAAGAAAACACAATATTTTCATTCTTACAATGCTGTATGCGCGAGATTCCCTTGTCAAAGTTTATAACAACTGTATTCAGCCATTGTTCGGTCTGTTTTTTATTAAGAAATCCAAGGCTTTGGAGTATTTACAGATTGCAGAGTAGATATCTCGACGGGGGTCTCTCTACCTTTGATCCAGTCTATCCTAGGTTGTCTGTCAATGCCATCACATCTTTCAAAAGCGCAAAATCTTTTATTTTTATTTTTTCTTTTGGCATTGGAGGGTTTGCATTGGGCTTCACATTCCCTTGACAGAAGAAATTGTCAGTAATCTATAACAACCAGTAAGAGAACTTTAACCAATCAAACTTTGGTAAACTGAAAACTCATTGGATCCTTTAGGTTTCTGCAACTAGTCGATCATTCTTTATTTCCTTCCGTGCATTTGCCAAGCCTGAACTGTCACTGTTTTGGATCTGTGAGGTCATCTAATCATCAGATTGGCTCATATTCGAGTCTATGTACAAAACTGTACATTTTGCTGCATGTATTTGTAGTCATATATGTCATTCTAAAGATTGGTTAAAAAAGGTTCAAACCCCAACGGAATGACATTTAATTTTCTAAAGCACTTTGTATCATGAAGAAAAAACTTCCTTATCAGAAGCATATGTGACAATACAGGAGCACACCTAGGGGTCAGGAATAGAGCTCTGTGACCCTATAATAGAAACTGCCAGAAGAAAGACCTTCACGACAGGATCACTGCTTATTTTATTAAATATTTGTCGCCTGCCCGTTGAATATACACAAACTCCTGAGAGTGGGAAGACATTTTAAAACATAAAAACAGGACAGTGCAGTTCACAAACAGTTCACAAACAGAAAGTACAGAGCCAATCAAATTGGCTCTGTGCCTAGTGGTTTCTGTGACCAATCACGCAATGTAAACAAAGGCTGCGGTTGGCACTGGCTTTTGACTTCCATCTCACACATTGATTAGCATCCATCCGTCTGCTGTTGTCCACCCCTCTACAGTATAAGTATGCTCTGTGCTACCTCTGATCTGACCTGTATATTAACCTTTCACCTTTCTTATTATGCACATCTGTACATTAACCCATTCTTCTCCATCCTCCCACTGTATATAACCTGTACATGAACCCCTTCACTTCCTAATCTCTCTGTGACCTGTACACTTAATGTATCTAGTGCGCCATTACCAGGCTCTATCTATGGGGTTGATTTACTAATGGCAAATAGAATGTGCAATTTACAAAGTGCAGTCGCGCTCTGCAAGTGCAGTTGCTCCAGAGCTTAGTAAATGAGCAAAAGCTCAGCTGACTTTCATCATCCAATCATGTGCAAGCAAAAATGCTTATTTTTTCCCTTGAATGTGATTGGGTGTTTTTTGCAAAGTGAATATTTACCTAATTTACTAAGCTCTGGAGCAACTGCACTGCACAATTCAGTCTATTTTCCTTTAGTATGTAGCACCCTCTTGTGTGCTAGAATAGATTTTGTGCAACTGCACTTTGCAAACCGCATAGTCTATGTGCCTTTAGTAAATCAACTCCTAAATCCCTTTAATACTAGCACGTTTTTTCATTTTAAAAAAATTGTGACAAAAATTGTTGCCAAAAAAGATCATTGTTCTGTCCTGGCATTTTTATTGATATATATTTTATAACAGAAAGGAAAGGAAAAAGTTATATATATATATATATATATATATATATACATATACAGCTCTATCTGTATGGAAAAAAATATATATATGTACACAACTTTTGATCCAGAGTTGCAGGACAGAGTAATTGTCAGTCTAACTATCAACAGTACTGAAAAACGGCCAGGACATGAAGGGGGTATAACATGCTGGTCCTCAAGTGGGTAACCTCTTCCTACTGACGTGGCCTCACACAGGTGGCAGAGCGGCCACATATTTGCATACATTTTTAAACAATTTACTGTTTAATTTCGCTCGCTGTGTGCTCCCAGCACAGCAACTAACATGTGACAGAACACATGCCACAGAAGTGATGCTTTGCTTCACAGGTGCAGCAGGAATTGTACCCCCTCAGTCAGTTTGGCGCATTCACACTAGTGTTATTTAAGGAGAGATCCACCTTCCGCTAACCATATCGCCTACTTACTGCCTGCTTTAAACGAGTTGTAAAGGAAAAATGTTTTTTTGCTGAAATGACTGTTTACACTGTTAAAATGATTAACCTCCCTGGCGGTATGATTCTGTCTGGAATTACGTACCAAAAGCGGTACAATTATTTGCATGGAAATTTGGCATTTTATACTGCAATTCTTAGGAATAACTTGCTTAAATCTGTCCAAACAAGACATCCCGGGTATGATAAAGTTTGAAAAACAAAATCATAATTTTTTATATAATAAAAAACTATAAATAATTATAACAAATTATAATGTAATTATAATAAAAAATATTCAATAATGTAATCAACTCAAAAACACTAAAATTTGCTCAGTTGCAGAATTGTCGCTGTCATTATTTTATTTTTTTTATGACGAATTTCCCCACAAATCGCTATCGCTCAATTCTGCAAGTGATTAAAATTTATTATCGCTGTTTTCTAGCTGATCTAAAACCATTTTTGACATAAAGGGACACTTTTGGTTGCTATGGGCAATCTACAGTTTCCAGGCAGAAAGAACACTTTTTATTTTATAAAAGAACATGTAGGGCACTGGACAGACCACTAGGGACAAGGGTGTGTGTATTTTTTTACATACAGTACTGTAATCTATAAGATTACAGTATACTGTATGTAAAGTGTTTGTTTACTTTTTTGAATTTGGCGCCGTTCTCCGCTTCCGTGCGTCGTAACGTCGCAGGAAACGGAGATCGGCGGCATACGGGGACGCTATGTGAATCGAGCGAGCACCCGCTCGCTCACACAGCGGGGATGCATCGCTGGATCCAGGAAGAAGGTAAGCCAGCGCGCGCTGCAGGCTCTGCATGGCTACCCCGAGTGTGACTCTGGGATACCGTTCTTAGCAGAAAAAACACACCCCGAGTCACACTCGGGGATACCGCCAGGGAGGTTAAAAATAGATAAAAATCAATCATATAATGTACCTGCAGTTTCGGTTTCGTTTTTCATCTAGTTTCATGCTTCTGTGAAGTACAGAGCCACAGAGCCAATACAGGGCAGTGTTTGTTTTTAAAATGAAACTGACTGGTTCTGAGGGGTTTTAGACACACAGTAATCACACCTCCTTGATTAGAGACCACAGAGAGAAAGCTCCCAGTACTTTTTTCATAAGGAAACAGACAACCAGGAAGTGTGCAGAACAGAGAAGGATTACAGAAACATCATAGCAAAAAAACGAACAATGAGGACATGAAGCCAAGACTGCATTAGGGTAAAGGAAGATATTTAGCTAAAAAAAATGTTTCCTTTAGTGACCCTTTAATCTCTTGAATCCACTTAAATGGGTCATGATCAGTGGGTGGTAGTGCCCGCTGAAAGTGACTGGGAGCATCACAGCTGCAGCATGTGTACACCCATGGCTGCTGCATTTGTAGCTAAACAGGGTGCAGTCGTGGGCAGTTTAATCTTGGCTCGATCATAGGATTTTACCGTCCCCCAAAAAACCTTTTGCCGAGTGTAGCCCCTGTAGAATGTGAATCATTCAAGTAAATAGGGTCGCTCTGCAAGTGCTCCACAACCATGCGCAGTGCATGCAGTTGCAGTGCACTAGTGTGGCGGTCAAGAGGCTAAACAGGCAGTGAAAAGACAGTAATTTGTTGACTGTAAAATTCTCCCTGATGAGAGATCCAAACGTGGATTACACGTCAGAAACCAGAGCTCAATTGTTATCTACAGTGGCGGCCGGTGGTAATTATTTTTTTGGGGGGAGGACAGACAGTACCACCCCCCACGGTCAGGAGCACTTACCCCATCTATAGTGGGCAGCACTTCTCCTAGGCTTCAGCAACAGCTTCCCTTGCTCTCCACGGCATTGTGGCAGCTTCCATTTCCTCCCTCCTATT
This sequence comes from Rana kukunoris, assembly GCA_029574335.1. NCBI lineage: Eukaryota > Metazoa > Chordata > Amphibia > Anura > Ranidae > Rana > Rana kukunoris. The sequence continues at coordinate 37,465,370 of CM056055.1, forward strand.
CGGCGGCCAATTGGGTCTTTCTCTTTTAAGCCAATGGGAAAATGGGGCTCAGACCTGCTTCCGATTGGCCGGATTGAGGATCAGTGTTTCAATAGCGAATATGCATTCGCTGTTGTACCACCTGGGTGGGCTCGTAGTGCAATGCTCTGCGACCCAAGCCCACCCTATTTTGAAGCCTATAGAAGCCCCTATAAAAAAAACACCCCTTTGCGGCTGTAATTCATGCGCCCGGCGTCCTGAAAGGGGCCAAATTTATAAATAGGGGATGCCCGTGGCTATGAAGGCTATAAATGAATCTATCTATTCATGTAGGGGTGGCGGCCATGGACAGAGGGGGTGGCGCCCGGGCGCCCCAAATGAATGGACCGCCACTGGTTATCTATGACATTTTGAACAATAGTTTCCCATCCGATTTAATTTATTTATTTTCTAATTTTAGTGTATACAATATTTACAGCATCTAGTGTCTGATCCTCTTGACTATAATGATGAGCACAGTCTTGTTCAGAGACATTCTATAAATTAGCACTTTAGTGCGTGACTGGGTAATTTGAATGGGAATGGGTTAAAGGTTTGTTGTGTAAACCTTTAATTACTTTTGAAGAGCTTCTTTTTTCTGTGTTTTATAAGTGTACTTACAGGATTCCATTTCCCAGGGTACCCGGCTGTTTGCCTATATTGATGTGGAATGGCGGGACACTTTATGGATTTGTTGTGTGGATGGAATGTGTAATAATTTTCGAGGAGATAATCCCACACATACATCCACATTCACACATTCTCTGGGCCAGCGCGTACATGTTAGATGAACTGTCACTAGCCACACAGGAGAAGGGCAGATCACAGGATTCCTGCATAGCACTCTGTGGCATGTTTCCCCTTCACCTTCCTGTTAATGGCAAGGTTATTTCTAGATCTACTTAACCCTAGTTAAGACGTTAATTTAATGCATACGTGCATGTACATGAAAGAGACTCGGTTTGAGCCCTGTCAGGTACTGTCTTTCCACAAAACACCAAACACCCCGTGCAAGCTTAACTCATCACATTTCTGCTGTTGTCAATAAAAGAATTCCAGAGGCATCATTTCGCTGAGCCGAGGGTTTCATTGGAAGGTTGTTCAAAGGTATTACCACATGGAGTACAGTTACGGCTGCATGGCAGAAGAGCTTCCCTGGGGAATACTTTAGTCAGAAAATTAAGTCCTGACAGATCATTTCAGGCTGGCTCCTTTTGCAAATAACAGTAAGCATAAGTGTCTATACTGTTTAAAATCCAGTATTACATTGGGGTTAATTTACTTGTAGTGCACCCTCCAAGGAGCAGCAAGTAGAAAGGGATCCCCCACCCTGCACTGCCAGGCACACCTCATCTTCACAGCACACCTCAGAGGAACAGTCCAGTGCTTTATTTTAATGTTTTATTGAGGGGAATAAACTTGGATAGCAATATTATGGCATGCCCACTTGATCAAAGCAGTAGAACTTTTCAGGGACATAAATATATACAGTTTGTATATACACTTCTCCTCTGTATCCTGCACACAGATTGATTGCAGAACTACAACTCCCAGGACCAGCTGGAACACTGTTGGGTGATCTGACAAATGGCTCAGTTAGATCAATAGCAAAATCCCTTTATAGGCAGGGACTGTGCCCCCCTTGTTTGTGTAGCAAAGTCCTAGTGCCCAGCTGCCCCTATGTGGCTACTGATCCCAGCTCCACCTCTTTAGGCAATGCCATCCCACCTGGCTGCTGCTGCCCCTTTCTCTGGGCCTCCTGGCTAAGACTCCACAGCCCTCGGACTGACTCTGCATCCATCCCAGACTGCTCTCTCCCAGTCCTCTCAGGCATCACTCTTGGTCCTCTCCCACTGTAATGCTCACAAGCCCACCTGGCTGTCATCCTCCCTGGAGATTTGCCCAGCAGTGTTTTCCTGCTGTCCTTCTACTGCTACCGTGCCTCTGGTCAGGACACCCCTGTGTGTCATGAAGAGGGTCCCTTCCACACCCAAGCCCAGGCTCAAGGTCACCCCCCCAGACTAGGGGGCTACCCTCAAGGGCCATTGACTGCCAACACTCCATCTCCAGCTTCCCCCCCGAACTCCACTGACCCCTGCCAATCCATGTGTTGGTAGTTGGTCCGGGGACCTTAGATTACTCCAGACAGATCCTCCTCACCTCCACTCCTATTCTTCTGGAAATTTCCAGAAAGTTCCCAAAGTAGGGGGAGGTCTCAGAGATGCTACCTGTGAGTCATCCAGCCCTCCCTGAGACCCTCACCTGACCCAGATAAAAACACAGGCTTGGCTGACAGATAAGCCCAACAATTTACCTACTCTAACAAAAATCTATTCTAGCACACAAGAGGGTGCTACATACTAAAGGAAAATAGACTTAATTGTGCAGTGCAGTTGCTCCAGAGCTTAGTAAATGAGGTAAAGTTTCACTTTACAAAGAATACCCAATCACTTGGATGAAAAATAAAAAATAAATACATTATTGCTTGCACATGATTGGATGATGGAAGTCATCCATGAGCTTATGCTCATTTACTAAGCTCTGGTGCAATTGTTCTTACAGAGTGCAACTGCAATTTGCAGAGTTCATAGTCAATTTGCCTTTAGTAAATTAACCCCATTGTCCCACCCTGCTCTGCACATGCTGAGACGATCTTTAGTTTTAGGCATTGTGCCAATTTTTTTGTGACTTATCTGCTGATAGCCTAAAGATTTACTGTTATTCAGGGACTCTGGGCTTTAGCAAAATGGCAGCCTCCAGCAAAATGAAACAGGAGCAATACTGGAGGCAATTTACAGCATGCACTGATTTTGGTAGCATAATTATTATGTGTTTCTAAAAAAAATGTTTTTTATCAAGTTGTTATGGGTAAAATTCCACTTTAATGAATTTATTAACAATACTTTAGGATTACATTTGTTATCGCTAAAGGCCTGTTTACAACATGTTTTTGTGCTAGGGTGCATTAATGCACTGTTCCTGTATTGCCGTACATTGGTCTGCAATGCACACTCAGAATGCACTGCATTGCAGCAGTGATGTGCATGTTAAAATGTGGTGTGGGTGTAACCTAAATCTTTCATTATTCCTTTCTTACTTTTTTCTCCCTTCCTTCCTTGTGTTCTTTTTTTTTTTTACTTCTTTTCTCACCTCCCCTTTTCTTCTTTCCTCAATTCCTTCCTCTATATCCATCGATCCTTCCTTCTTTCCTTTCTCTCTTCTTTCGTTCCTTCCTCCCTCTCTACATTCCTTCTCTCTCTCTTTCTTTCTTATTTACTATCTTTTCCTACCTTCCTTCTTTCCTTCATTCCTCATCTCTCTTACTTTTCCAGTTGCCATTCTTTTCCTTCCCTTCCCTTTTCCTTCCTTCCTTCTTTCCTTCCTTTCTTCTTTTTTTTCTGCCTCCCACTCCCCTCTGTCCTTCCTTCCCTCTTTCCCTTTCTTTTATAGTTACTGTCTTTTCCACCCCACATCCCCCCACCCTTTCTTTACCTTTTCCTTGTTTTTTCGTATTCTTCCCTCCATGGATCTTTTTGTGTCTCTTGTTCTTACTTTAATTCAGTTTTCCTCTGTTTCTGTTTTTTTTCCTTCTTGTTTTCATCTTTTCCCTTTCGTTCCCTCATGTTTTCTCTCTCTGTTTAACATTAGTTTGTGCAGTGATTAAATGAGATCTGCAAGTGCCAGGTTTGTGAGTCTCTGTGTATGAAAAAGAAAGAACTATTGCCAAAGCGCCCACCTCCTTTTTTGACTTGCCTGTGGCAGTGATGTGATGATCTGCCAATCTCTGGATTAATTTTTAGCATTTTTCCCATGGTTGGCACTATCTAGGTCAACACGTCTGATGCTCCAGGCATAGATTTGCCTTCAAAACCGCACCAACCAAGGCTTATTTAGATAATCTCTCACCCCAAATCCTATGTTGTTCTTTTGAGAGGTTTTAACAAGTGGTGCCGTTTTTTCCACTCTGGAAGTGAAAGAGAGTGTTTTGTGGAGAATGTATTTTGAGGGTCTTTTCAGCTTGATTTTCAGTAAAAAACAGAAGAATACAAAATGTAGAATGTAAAAATATGTAAGAAACAAGTTTTAGACATGAACTCCAGTGTTACTTGTCCTACTCTGACTTTTAACTGTAACACCCCAGGGCATAGGCATAATCCACTGCTTGACATAAGAAAACACCATTAGTTAAGAAGTTCAAATATTAAGATATGGCATGTCAGTTTGTTTTGTTTGAAGGTTTCTGGACAAATCTGGAAGCTTCCCTTTCCAAAAGAATCATACAAAGGTGTCAGGAAGTCAAAAGCTCAGCTTGGACATTCAGTTTTATAAAACCATCCTAAGCCAGTAGATAGCGGTCAACTATTATTCATTTCTATCTGCCTAAAATCCTTCCTGAATCACACAGGGGCACCGACATATACTCTTGAAGAATACCTAGGTAGGTTGCAGACAAACCCATTACTTAAAGGGGTTGTAAAGGTAAAAATGTTTTTCCCTAAATAGCTTCCTTTACCTTAGTGCAGTCCTCCTTCACTTACCTTATCCTTCGATTTTGCTTTTAAATGTCCTTATTTCTTCAGAGAAATCCTCACTTCCTGTTCTTCTGTCTGTAACTAAACACCGTAATGCGAAGCTTTCTCCCTGGTGTAGAGAAAGCCTCTTGAGGGGGGAGAGGGCGAGCAGGAGTGTCAGGACGTCCACTAACACACAGCTCCTTTCTCTATCTGCAAAGTAGAGAGTGTCCTGACTTGCCTGCTCGCCCCATCAATAGGCTTTCTCAACACCAGGGAGAAAGCCTCGCATTACTGTGTGGAGTTACAGACAGAAGAACAGGAAGTGAGGATTTCTCATAAGAATTAAGGACATTTAAAACAAAATGGAAGGATGAGGTAAGTGAAGGAGGACAGCACTAAGGTAAAGGAAGCTATTTAGGGATTTTTTTTTTGCCTTCACACCCCCTTTAATGCTGCATCCTGGCCTAGGACAACAAGGCCCGGCCTAGGGCAGAACTTTGCAGGGGGGCAGCACGGAAAAATCCCCGCTGGCTTGCACTGTTAGTGCAATGCAAGCTGCTTCTTATTTTGACTGTCCTATCATCCTGGACACCTTCCTCACTGTGCTATATGTTTTCTGCTGCACCACTGGCATGGGTATATCTTCTTAGTCCTCTGCATAAAATTATCAGAAATTTGTGCTTAAAGTAGAACTATTAGCAGCACCTTTTTTTTCATTTTGGATAGAGTAAGGGAGTGTTATATCCCCTGTCAGTTTATTTTTTAATATCCCTGTTCCATTGCAGAGATTTCCCTTCACTTCCTGCCCCATATCCAAACGGGAAGTGAGAGGAAATCCATGCAAATTAAAGGAACCCATTGCCCCCCCAGGCCCTAAGAACTAGTGTCCCCACTCGAAAATTTCAGGGCGGATCTTAAACAGAAATGGGTGTGGCCTTGACAGGAAGGGTTGGGTCATATTTTAATTAGGGAGTGCACACACTTTGTCAGGTCTAGGGCAGCACAAAACCTAAATACACTACTGCCATTACTGTTCATAGTTTTGAACAACAATGATCTATCTGCTGCCAAACTCTGACTTGGTTATGATTTCTTCTTGCAAGAAAAGCCTACTGAGACCAGACGTACAGAATTTCCAAAGATATCCTTGTAGTCACCAACTTCTGCCAAAATGTCACCCTTATTTATATCAGGTTTGGTTTAATAGTGACATGGGTTTGGGGGATTGGGGAAACTAAGAATAAGCTAGCGTAATAGCATAAATCCGAGCTTGGCTTGGTTGCAACGCAAAGTAGAAGCCAATCCAACGATTTAGTCATTTCTGTATTCAGTTTATGGTCATTGGTGGGCAATATTTCACAACTCATTTTACAGAGGAATTCTGCTTCTTTAAGAGAGAGCAGGAAAGAGTATTTTATAGGTTCATCCCTCTGTGACTCATGGGAGGCATCATGATTGCTGTGCAGTCATTGTATGGATGTTATATTTGGAATATACCTATAAAATGCTCCTTCCTGCTGTCTCCCGAAGAAACAGAATTATTTTATGAAAAGCATAAAAAATATATTTTGTACATTGTTGGTGAATGTGAAAGTTGGAATATTGCTTAGATTGTAAGCTCTAATGTACAGTGTGCTTGCTGCCTATGTACTGTTGTAAATACTTTAGGCTCAGTACATCTCTAAATGACTTACACCCAGCAGAAGTGAAGAAGAGGGTGTCCGGGTGCTTGCTTTTTGCACCATACATGTGAGCTCTAAGTTTGAATGTGACCCAAAAAGACAAAATTTAGGTGGCGTTCAGTTAGAGATGTAAAGTACAACTAGACCAATGTGAGTGCAGGCAGCGGCAGGGATCTTGAGCTTGCTCCAAGCTGCAGCAATGTCAAAGATCCATAAGCCGCACCCATCATGAAACAGACCCATGTTCATGAAGTTTGATAAATGGCAGCCTCAGCCCAGACTCCAGCCAGGCCATGCCCCAGCGCGTTTCGCTGTGCCCCTTGGAGCTTAAACATGATTCCCCGGTCCCCATGATTAAGCTCCAAGGGGCAGAGTGAAACGTGTTGGGGGCATGGCAATGCTGGAGTCTGGGCTTGGGCTGCCAATGCCATTCATCAGATTTTATTCACATGGGTCTGCTTTATGATGTGCGGCTTATGGACCCTTTCCTTTGAAACTGTTCTAAATTCAAATGTTTTAACTAAAACATTTTTAGCGGTTCATTTTTGCTTGGGTTTAGTGTTTGTTGATCAGTTGTGTTCATGTTCAAGTAAACAGCAGTTTACTTGTGCATTTATTAACTCGCATTTTACTTAATTGCCAGAGCCAGATTACCATTTGTACCACTTTGTGACACATATATTGATTCGTCTTTGTGACTGACTGATTTTTTGCATTACTTGTCTATTTCTGGTATACTAATGCCATGCTAAAAAAAAATATTACAAACTGATTCAATTCCTCTTCTACCTCCTTAAATTTTTTGGGTGGTATGGACAGTGTGTAGCATGTTGATACTCCATCTGCTTCCACATCAGTGTTTGGGACCTGTGAAGCCAAACACCATTTTTTAGCACGGTCATATGGTTGTAGGTGTTATATTGAGTGTGTCATACTAGGAATTGATCACAATTGCCAGGGCTGTGGGGAGAGTGTTCTCCTCAAGAGAGAACTGCTAAAAGTAGTTTAGGCAGTTGTTGCTCCCGCACAAAGGTTAAAGCCTAGGAGACTTGGAAAAGCATTTTTATCGCTCTGTTTCTGCAGTTTCCTCTGCACTGCTAGATCGGTCCCCGCACCCTCTTCTTCCCTGCACTCTAGCAATTGAATTCCCTCTGACATCATCGAGACAAATGCAAGGCCCATAGCGCTGCACTGAATATGAGGATGCTGAGAAACAGTCCACTGTCAGAGTATAGGGAAGCGCTGTCTGCTAGGGGAGGGGCATAAGTAAAAGGGCCCTTTCCGGTTCCCTAGAGTGCAGGCGCAGCCCCAATTGAATGGTGTTACTAAACCCACAATAGTAAAATCAGTCTGTATATGCAGTAAAGCATGCTTGTTATACTCACTGTGGAACCTAAGAGGCTAATCCTCTGCATTGTGTGAAAAGGCTGTTTGATCCTGTCTTCTCCGATCCTCCCCTTCTTCCACTGTCCCGAATCCATTTGCTGATGGTACAGAGCCCTAGGAGGCACTTTGCACATGCTTGGTTTGGTTAGTATTGCTAAACAATTTTTTGGGGGAGGGTGCATGTAATCAGCACAGGGCCAATCAGTACTGTCCAGTCAGGGGTCATGCAGCCTCATAGGACAGTCATGAATGAAAATTCCTCCTACAAGCTTTAACCAGTGTCTGACTGGACACTGATAGAGGTCATGCAAAAAGAGGAGGGGAAAGGATGGGGAGAAGGGAGTGGTCGGCCCACAAGGGGCCTAAAGGGGCCTAAAAGCAACAAAATTGATGATCTGGAGAGGTTATGATACAAAAACTTGTTTATTAATAAGTATCAAAATTTTAAAGATTCTATACAGCACGACTATAAGGGAACTCTAAGGTTGGTCGCTAATTAAGGAATTGGCCGACCTTCTAAGCAAAAAAAGGGGGGAAAAGAAAAATGAAAAATGAAAACACATAGACAAAACAGAGGACTAACATACAAACACACATACTAGACGCGTGGTCTGGACACCTTAGTGTTCAGCCTGCACTATGATTACACTCATGCGTGGATAATTTGATGCGGTCATCGTAATAGATGAGATCAGGTGGGGGGTATGGTTATCTCCTCCCGGGAGGTCCGCAAAAAGCCAAAGGGGTGTAATCAGTTAGTGGAGGATGGAAACTAGCTGGGTTGATGGGTGGGGAGGATGGGGGATGGAAGAGTGTGTGTGGAATTAAATAATTATCATATATCAGAAACCAGGGTACATGTTAAGCCGGAAGCTACAATGGAGGAATAAATAATTGAAATAGGAGACAGGTGGGTGCATCAATAGGGCTGGTGATAGTTATCACATAAGTCGCTTGGTACTATTGAATAACTGCTGTCTGTTTGCTATCCATAGGTGGTTAGTGGTATCAGAATCACTTGAGTTCAGCAGAAAGGGATTGTGGTGGTATCTTTGAGTCCATCATCGATATGAGATCACATATGTTGTTAGTGCTTGTTAAAACTCATATAACAGCTGTTAGTGAGGATGTTTTCTTAAATAGATACCGCAATAGAGCTCTTTGCATCTGGTTTGTTGGTTTTATGAAGGTAAGAAAAAACCATACGTTACCACCTTATTTGCTGGGTTCTGCCGGTCAGACTACTTCACTGTTGGAGAGTCCTTTATAGATGCCCAAGCCAGATATCCCGATGTAGAGAGGTCAAATGACATCCATTGCCGTGAAAGGCTGCGGTGGGAACAGTGGCTGGTTGAGCAGTGGTGTAGACCAGACCAGTTCTGCTGTCATCCGTGACTATGAATCAGTCCTCCAAGTGTCGCTAGAGCGGCTTAAGTTGCTCTATATTCACTGGGTGTTAGAGCATGTCGCCTTTAGGTTCCTTCGTCCTCCATCCTCCGTACCAACACACTCATTTCCGGTGTCACGCGGTCACGCTTGCTGGTGACGTCAACGCGTTTCGCCTTGCACACTGGCGTAGCTTTGTCTCGGACGTTTTGATCGTCAGCAGTGACGTTCGTTTATATGCGTCACCGCTGGCGGTCATCACCAATAGAGAAAAGGGAGGAAAAAATTAGATGCTGAGTCGTTGTTTCATGGCGTCATGTTTGTCTTATAACTTTTCTTTTCAAGTTGTGCCGAATAATGTAAAACAGTAGAGTTCCTAGTGGTGGTTAAGCCATTTAAGAGGGGGGAAGGGAGAGTCATCAAATGGTGGGGAACAAAATCGGAATGCAAAATTGCAGCGTTCCCCACTATACTGTGAACAAACCATACTTAAAAAACGGGATAACATTATATTACTATCAGAATTCATCGTGTTCATATATAAGGTAAGGGAAAGGGGGGGGGTATTGACAGATTGGAAGGGGTGATGGGGATGGGGGGAGGTGGGGGCCACATAAAGGAAGGGAACAAGAGGAAACGACATACTAAATTAACACATATGTGGCCTTTTTTCCCCCTTTTGCGATTTACAAACACTAAGGGTATGTGAAATAGCAATATGAGGGTCAAAACTTTGTTTTGTTAGCAGCTGAGGAGGTCTAGAGACATAACAGGTCAAACATCCCTGCGGGCATGAGTATTTTTTATTATTATTATGACAAATAAAGCAGGACAAGGGTCACTTGAAGGAAGGAGTGGAAACTGTTATGGACATTTTAGAGGCGTAGGATATTGTAGGCAAGCAAGACCAATGTTCAGAAGTTATGGGGAAAGAGAAGACGGTGTGTGCCCGTAGGAGGAGGGACCAAGTATGGTCCTACTAGGGGTCCAGGAAGGCCTGTAGATTTAGTTCAGTGTTGAGTCCCACAGGGACTAATGATTTAAGGCGATATACCCACCATTTTTCCTTCTGTAGAAGGATGCGGTCGAAGTCGCCACGTCTATTAGGTAGCTTGAGTGCATAGATACCCTTAACTGTTAGGCCTTTTGAACATCTATTGTGGTGTTGTGCAAAATGTTTTGCAAGGGGCTTTTCCGGTTCTTTCTCTTTGTCATTGATCTCACGTAGGTGTTCTCCCAACCTAACCTTCAATGCATGCTTGGTTTTGCCCACATATATTTTAGGGCAAGGGCAGGTAATAACATAATATACTCTTGTTGATGAGCAATTGATTAGGCTCCTTATTTCATAGGTTTCATGTCCAGAAGCATCGGTGAAAGTTGATGTCCTGTCCACAAATGGGCAGACTTGACACCTGTTACATGGAAACATTCCAAGTGTTCTTGGATAGTTAGATAGCCAGATGGTTTCTGGTTCTTTAATGAATTTTTGATTTTTGATTTTTCTTTTCCCCCCTTTTTTTGCTTAGAAGGTCGGCCAATTCCTTAATTAGCGACCAACCTTAGAGTTCCCTTATAGTCGTGCTGTATAGAATCTTTAAAATTTTGATACTTATTAATAAACAAGTTTTTGTATCATAACCTCTCCAGATAATCAATTTTGTTGCTTCTAGTAACCCCTTTAGGCCCCTTGTGGGCCGACCACTCCCTTCTCCCCGTCCTTTCCCCTCCTCTTTTTGCATTATATATATGGTTACAGCAACATCACCTAATAAGGTACTTGATCGAATACATGTGGTAACACTCACCACCTGTGCACTGGTGGACACTTGCGTACCCCCCTGCTCCCCTTACCCTTTGATTGATATACTGATAGAGGTCACAAGACTGCTGTATACTGCTGATAAGAGAAGGTATTTAGCAGTTTGTGGGGGTTATTTACGAAAGGCAAATCCACTTTGCACTACAAGTGCAAACTGAAAGTGCACTTGGAAGTGCAGTTACTGTAAATCTGAGGGGTAGATCTGAAATGAGGGGCAGCTGAGCTGATTTTATTATCCAATCATGTGCAGGCTAAAATGCTGTTTTTTATTTTCCTTGCATGTCCCCCTCGGATCAACAGTGATTGCACTTTCGGTGCAATTTCAAGTGCACTTTACACTTGTAGTACAAAGTGGATTTGCCTTTTGTAAAATAACCCTCCAAATGTACTTAAATAATTGCTTTTCTGTGTATCGTGGGAGACAAGATATAGTGAATGCAGGGCCCTAGGTTTAGTAACACTTTAGCTACTTTTTAGCCCTTGTTCACACCGGCTGATTTGACATGCGGTTTGACGTCAAATCGCATGCCAAATTAGAGCCTATTTCCGGCAACGGCACTGTCCACATCGGTGCGAACCCTACTTTGCGGCGCAGCACCAATTTCCAAAAGTAGTTTCTGTACTACTTTTGGTAACTTCGGGGGCCATTTGAATAGACATCTGTGCATGAACCCGCACAGATGTCTCTTAAATCGCCCCCCAAGTCGGACTGAAATGCCGGTTTGGAATCGTGCAGTTCAGCTGAACTCGCACAATTTTAAACCCATATTTAGTGTAAATCTAGGCTTATACCCTTTTTCATGTTTCCTTTCCTAGACCCCCCTCACACACACATGCCTAACATCTTGATTCTGCCATTCTGGTGCAGAAACCACTGATCCCTCAAAGAACTTTGTGGTATTTTATGGGTCTCACGCCAGATCATCAACAAGTTAATTTTAGCAAATCAATATTTGTGCAATTATATATCGCCAAGTTCTATGCCCTTATGTTATTTTACCACTAATTTGACCTAGTTTGTTTAACATCAAATATTTCTGTTATGTGATATCTTCCCGGTCCTTATATTGCTAAAAATTCCTTAATAAAAACACATTCCTTTGAAAAAATTTATGAATAAAAAGGAATCAGCTGCAGTGTGAATAGAGAAGCCTGTCCTCTGCCAACATGCAGTAGAGAAGGACTTCTACACTGCCTGTGTAGAAACAGTGGTCTTTCTGCAGAGGTCTGACACACCTCTCACTGAGTCGATCCTATAGTTTTGCAATTAGCAAAACTCATGTTCCCTGCTGATTGTAGAGCTGAATCTCTGACTCAGCGGAGGGGTGGAGGGCATAAAAAGCCCCTGCAGAGAGCTGATGGCTTCCACACAGTGTAATGGTCTTTCTCTGCAGCATGTTGGGGGGACAGTAGTTTCTACTTAGGTTGCTGATGCTTTTAAAAAAAAAACAAGACGGATGCCTAGTACACACAATCGTTTTTCCCGTCAGGAAAACTGCCATGTTTTCCTTTGGCCATGAAAACCGGACATGTGTATGATCCTTAGCAGTTTTCCCGACAGGATAACTGATAGTTAAAAAATGAGAACATGTTTTTTTCCCCGCAGTTTCCTATGGGAAACATTGCAGGAGCATACACACCACTGGTTTTCCCGGCCAAAGTTCTTCTGGCAGTTTTCCTGTCGAGAAAAACGTTTGTACAGGGGAAAAGGCACCGAGCCGGTTCCCGATTTTCCCCTCTGTTTTCCCGTCAATTTTTTGACCGTCGGGAAAACCGATCATGTGTACTAGGCATTAGGACATCTTTTGTTTCGATGTACCTGTACCAGTTAGGTTTTTTTTAGGCAAAAACGAGTGGTGAGATCTGACAGAAAGTGCCATTGCCCATGGTCCTCAATCTTCTGTCCTATTTCTGTTTGTTGTAATCATGCATAATCGTCATCCATCTACCTATCGTACATTACTTTTATTTAAAGGTCACAGACATGTAAGAGTATTTATAGTTTGGCGGTGTTCAGCATAGTTTAAATTGCTACTTTTGGCTTTAACATTTCTCTTGCTGCTCACTGATTGAGCAATTTGTGGACAGACTCCTGCTGCACATTTTATGGTGACATTTGGAGAAAATGGCTTTCCCACATTGTAAAAAGTAGCATATGTAATTGTAGTCACAAGCAAGGAGAGCTGGTTTTATGCTTCTGGATGTTTACACCATGTCAGATGGTATTTCCAGAAAGGGTTGTTCTATCTAAACAACAGCATTTTCTAGCAGTAAAAATATTCTATTGACAATTTTTATTTTTTTCCCCTAAAATATACATCAGCGTAGCTGTCACGCCACCTTTTCTTTCTTGACCTTGTCAGCATTGATCTGTAGAGCACTAATATTAGTATCATATCGTATTAATATAATATCAATATCTCTCAGATCTTTACAAAGTAAGTATACACACAGTGGATATAACATAAAAGTATGTATTGCCAAAACCGTCTATGTTCTTTCCTGGTGTAAAGACAAAAACAAATTGTTTACAGAGCTCAAAACTCAAGCTGAAATTATTACACAGAAGTGAGTCAGAGAAGTGTGATATCCCTTATTCTTCTGCATCAACTCTGAAACCAACATCAGCCCCACTGACACACCAGGTTAAGAAAATACTTATTTTTACCTTAATACAGAGAATACATAAAGGTTAAAAATCCCTCAGCCTTTACAACCACTTTAAGAAGCCCCAAATAGGTGCAGCTTAGCATGGATAGTAGGCAAAGTTCTTGTGAAGCAGTTGAAAGGTGCCCTAGTTCTTCATTTGGCTAGCATTGGGGCCCAGTCTTTATGGTGGTGCACATGAGTACAGTCCCAGTTAATTCTGCATGAAATAAATAATGCTGCTAGTTAGATGGCCATTCCCAATGTGCCTAGTCTTTGCCAGAAGCAATAGGTTAATGACAGCAGAGAGCTCTCACCAATTCCAGCAGTACAGCAACAAGGGTCTCACCTTTCAGTTGTCAGTTCACTTTTGGATCTTCCTGGAGTGACTCCAGTCCCCAACATATGGCCGCAGACTTGTGGCAGTTTGATGTGCACACAGGAACAGCTATGTGCACACCTTGTCTCCTCATAGAAAAGAGAAAATCCCTTGGTATTCCGCCTGTGAAATTACAGCTCTCTCTCTCTTTATACCCAGCTCGCATTACAAATTCTAATCTAATGCCTCATATAAACGATCAGTTTTCCCATCTGGAAAACCCATCATGTGTACAAGGCATAACAGTTCAATGATTACTATTAGTGTTGCTCACGAATATTGCATATTCGAGTATTCGCGAATATCGCGAATATCGCGGCGAATATTCGCTATTTCGAATATTCTTATTTTTCAAATTTCGCAATAAATTTTCGCAAAAAAATCGCAATCAATTTCGCATTCGCTAATTTCGCAATGGCGAAATTTCGCAATTTTTTTTTTATTTTTTTTTATAAAATATCACGAATATTCGATATTTACGAATATTCGCGACCGCATATGTGAAATTTCGCTTTTTTTTTTATAAAATATACCGAATATTCGTAAATATCGAATATTCGTGATATTTTATAAAAAAAAAAAAAAAAATCGCGAAATTTTGCATTAGCGAAAATTCGCATTGGCGAAAATTCGCATTTTTTTTAATTTTTTTTTAAATATCACGAATATTCAATATTAACGAATATTCGCGAATATTCTTCGAAATATTCGCGAAATATCGCAAAATCGAATATGGCGTATTTCCGCTCATCACTAATTACTATGAAGTTTCTCTTCTGAACTTCATCTACCATGATTCACTGCTGTCAAGTCTCTTAAGCTTCTCAGCTCCCCCTGTTTTCTGTCTCTAGACACGCACCTGACTACAGGGAGTGCAGAATTATTAGGCAAATGAGTATTTTGACCACATCATCCTCTTTATGCATGTTGTCTTACTCCAAGCTGTATAGGCTCGAAAGCCTACTACCAATTAAGCATATTAGGTGATGTGCATCTCTGTAATGAGAAGGTGTGTGGTCTAATGACATCAACACCCTATATCAGGTGTGCATAATTATTAGGCAACTTCCTTTCCTTTGGCAAAATGGGTCAAAAGAAGGACTTGACAGGCTCAGAAAAGTCAAAAATAGTGAGATATCTTGCAGAGGGATGCAGCACTCTTAAAATTGCAAAGCTTCTGAAGCGTGATCATCGAACAATCAAGCGTTTCATTCAAAATAGTCAACAGGGTCGCAAGAAGCGTGTGGAAAAACCAAGGCGCAAAATAACTGCCCATGAACTGAGAAAAGTCAAGCGTGCAGCTGCCAAGATGCCACTTGCCACCAGTTTGGCCATATTTCAGAGCTGCAATATCACTGGAGTGCCCAAAAGCACAAGGTGTGCAATACTCAGAGACATGGCCAAGGTACGAAAGGCTGAAAGACGACCACCACTGAACAAGACACACAAGCTGAAACGTCAAGACTGGGCCAAGAAATATCTCAAGACTGATTTTTCTAAGGTTTTATGGACTGATGAAATGAGAGTGAGTCTTGATGGGCCAGATGGATGGGCCTGTGGCTGGATTGGTAAAGGGCAGAGAGCTCCAGTCCGACTCAGACGCCAGCAAGGTGGAGGTGGAGTACTGGTTTGGGCTGGTATCATCAAAGATGAGCTTGTGGGGCCTTTTCGGGTTGAGGATGGAGTCAAGCTCAACTCCCAGTCCTACTGCCAGTTTCTGGAAGACACCTTCTTCAAGCAGTGGTACAGGAAGAAGTCTGCATCCTTCAAGAAAAACATGATTTTCATGCAGGACAATGCTCCATCACACGTGTCCAAGTACTCCACAGCGTAGCTGGCAAGAAAGGGTATAAAAGAAGAAAAAACGAATGACATGGCCTCCTTGTTCACCTGATCTGAACCCCATTGAGAACCTGTGGTCCATCATCAAATGTGAGATTTACAAGGAGGGAAAACAGTACACCTCTCTGAACAGTGTCTGGGAGGCTGCGGTTGCTGCTGCACGCAATGTTGATGGTGAACAGATCAAAACACTGACAGAATCCATGGATGGCAGGCTGCATGAGTGTCCTTGCAAAGAAAGGTGGCTATATTGGTCACTGATTTGTTTTTGTTTTGTTTTTGAATGTCAGAAATGTATATTTGGGAATGTTGAGATGTTATATTGGTTTCACTGGTAAAAATAAATAATTGAAATGGGTATATATTTGTTTTTTGTTAAGTTGCCTAATAATTATGCACAGTAATAGTCACCTGCACACACAGAGATCCCCCTAAAATAGCTAAAACTAAAAACAAACTAAAAACTACTTCCAAAAATATTCAGCTTTGATATTAATGAGTTTTTTGGGTTCATTGAGAACATGGTTCTTGTTCAATAATAAAATTAATCCTCAAAAATACAACTTGCCTAATAATTCTGCACTCCCTGTATAGGAAAAAAAAGCAAATTGACAGAGAAATTAGCTTATCACTGTGCTTCTTTTCTATTCACTGTTCAGTCACAGGCTGATCCAGGATGACCTGGGCTCAAAGGAAGTAGGTTAAATGATGCTGACCATCAGACTATGGACATCTAGAGGCAGGAAATGTATTGTATTTGTATACAGTAGATTAAGGGTAAATATTGCTGCTAATCCTGATTTTACTATTGTATCCTTTAATAAGCATTTTTATGTTATTTTTGGCTGGAGACTAGGAAAATCACAGATGATAATGGAGGAAGAAAGGGGAAAGAGAATGAGAGAATTTAAAAGTAGAACAAGAGTGAATTTGCAGGAATACAGGGCAGCGAGTTCTAAAAAATATGTTCACTAGAAAGAAGAGGAAATGGGGAAAATAAAAATAATTTTTTTTATATGGGCTAAGAGAAAAGAGGTTTTCAAACAAGAATGGACTCATGAGGAAGTAACAACGGTGATCTCATAGGAGATGAAGGTTAAATTAAGAAGAGATGGAAAGAATAATTTTTTGAGGAGAGCGTAAATGGAAACATCATTATAGTGAGAGAGGATGAAGATAGTAGGACAAAAAATAGAGTATGTAAAATAGGTATTAGAGGGTGGAGAATAGAGGCAATGGAAATTATTATTAAAGAAACAAGCCATGCGTAAATAAAAGACAAAAGAGAATACAATTAATGGTCAAATATTTATGGACATCTGACCATCACATCTGAATGAGCTTGTTGGACATTCCAAAACCATGGGAATTTAGAATAGAAGGTGGCCCTACCTTTGCAGCTATTACAGTTTTCACTTTTCAAGAAAGGACTTCCACAAGTTTTTGGAGTGTGTCTGTTTAAAGTAGTGCTTGTTCAACCCAAAAAGCATTGGTGAGGTCAGGTACTGATGTTGATTCAGAAGACCTGGATCACAGTTAGCATCTCAAAGGGGTTCAGCAGGGTTGAGGTCAGAAACCTGTGCAGGATACATGAGTTCCTCCACAACAAACTCGTCAGACCATGTCTTTACCGACCCACCTTTGTGTAAAGGGAAACAGGCATACAGTTACAATACAAATGAATACAGGAGCAATCAGAGGGCCGTACTTGCTAGAGCCTGCAATCTAGGAGAGAGGGTCAAGTGATACAAAATGTATGATGATCTAAAATAAAATAAAAATACAGTTATTGGGTGTGGTAGAATAGACTTCTCTGAAGAGAAGGGTTTTCAGGGATCACCTAAAAGCAAAGAGAGTAGTCGATAGCCAGACAGATTGGTGTAGGGAGTTACATAGGATGGGAGATGCTCAGGAAATGTGCATGGGAGCTAGAGAGCAGGATGTCTTGGGAGGAATGAAGAGAACAATTAGGTTGGTATTTTGAGACAAGGTTAGTCATGTAGCTGGGGGCCGAGTTGTTGATGGCTTTGTAAGTTGTTGTTGGTATTTTTAATGTAATTTGTTGAGTGAGCGAAAGCTAATGGAGGGATTGACAGAGAGGAGTAGCAGACACTGAACAGTTGATGAACCTGGCAGCAGCATTCATGATTGACTGAAGGGGGTAAAGCCTATGTACAGGTAATCCAGTGAGGAGGGAGTTGCAATAGTCAGGGCAATAATGACCAGGGAGTGAACTAGGCACTTTGTGGTAGCATTTGTTAGGAAGGGCGTATTTTGGAGATGTTGCAGAGGTTGAAGTGGCAAGATTTGGACAGTGATTGGATGGGGGGCTGACATGAGAGGATTACACCTAGCACCCTTGCATGGGTTGATAGTTGTGCCATCAATCTTGACAGAGAAATCAGGGGAAGAGGCACACAGGGGAGGAAATGTTGGGAGCTTGGTTTTGGGTAGATTGAGTTTGAGGGAGTGGTGTCACATTCAGGCTCATATTTCTGTTTTTACAGTATGTCAAATGTTAGCATATTTACTATGCCTGTTTTTTAGGGGATACATTTTATTGTCTGTTATATTTAAATATTCTTCTTCTTACAAGTTATTAACAATGTGTTAATTGTACTATTTAAAGAAAAAACAATAAAAAAAATGTGAACAATTAAAAAACAGACAAGTCTTCTAATTCCTCTCCACTATCCAAAACTAAAAAAAGTTATGCTATGTCTCTTCATTGTAATTGTGAAAGGACTAATATTTTGCACATATTCTGGTCTTGTGTAATTGTAAGGTGCTGGCAACAAACTCTTTGTCGATTGGGTGGATTTAATATTCCATTTAGCCTGAAGTATGTTTATAGCTATGATAAGGGTTTATGTACAGTGGACTCATCCAAGAACTCTATTTCTCCTGCTCCTTTTTTATGCTTTTTTATGCCAGAAAAGCAATTCTCATACACTGGAAAGATTCTCACACACCGGATATACAGTTCTGCATTTAAATTGCAAGTAAAATCCTTCCTAAATATAAGCAAGTATTTTGAAGTCAAGCGTGTCTGGCCAAGTTTTTTAAAGTATGGCATCCGTGGCTAACCGCGGATTTGGCAAAGTCTGTTTGATGACCATGCCTCGGATATATAATACTCATAGGTCTTTCCGCTTCACCACAAATTTTTCAGAATTTTGTCACAAAAATCTAAAAATCAAATTTTTAGAGTCACTGTTATGCATCTAGTAGAGACCTGCTTACTACCAAAAGCAGTGGTGAAGCACAATCAATTGAAAGCAAACCTGCTTGAAAAAAAAAAAAAAACCTTCTGCTTTAAGGAGGTAACCCACAATGTCTAAGCTAACAATTATGGCTGCTGTCATCTGTCCTCACTCTACTGCCTCCCTATCCCAGTAACATCCTTTCCTGCAGTGCAGTTTGTGCTGTTTGAGTGACCAATCCCCAAGCCTGACTGCATTCGTAGCATGCCATGTAGTCACTGAGTGTTGAATACAGAGGAAGGGAGATAGCAGCATTGATATAGTAAGTGATAGAATGAAGTCCTGTACACACGGCCGGATTCCAGTCAGGAAAAAAAGCGTTGGTTTTCCTGATGGGATTTCTGGCATGTTTGCCTAGCAAAGCCGTGTATACAGACGGCCGCTCACAAGAACCGCCGTTCTTTTGAATAGCAAGAACGTGGTGACGTCATCGACTAGGACGAGCTGTCGTCTCGTCACATTTGATTCCGTCGCCGCCATCTTGCTACACCCCACAATAACTTTGTATTCTACCGCGCATGTGTCGAAGTGTTATTGAGCATGCACAGTTTTTTCGACACTCAGGTAAGCATACAGACGACTGTTTTTCTCGGCAGGAAACACTATGCCGGGAAACCCGACGAGAAAATAGCGAGCAGGGTTCTCTATTTTCCTGATGGGAAAACTGCTAAGGAGCATACAAACGACTGGGATTCCCGGCCAAATGCTCTGCTGGCAGTTTTCCTGCTGGGAAAACCGTTCGTGTGTACGAGGCCTAATAGAAGCCCAAACTTATTTTAGTTTAGGATAGAATAGGGAATAGTTAAAGACAACCAAAGAAAAGAGAGCAACCACGTGGGACTTTTAATGTCTAACAATCATATCATGTAGTCTAGTTTTCAGTTAAGATTCATTTGATTGTATTACTGCCACTTAAAATATCATAAAACACATTATAGACATCATGTAAACATCAAGTGAATATCTACTGCTCTGCCTACAACCCATCAATTATACCTTCAAATATGCAGTTATAAAGTATTGACACAATCTACATATATACAACAGTGATGCATTATATGAACAGGAGTTCATGTCTTCAGGAAAACATGTGGAGGTAGAAGTTTATATTTATATACCATATTTATCGGCGTATAACACCCACCCCAATTTTAAGAGGGAATTTTCTGGAAAAACTATTTTTTTTAATAAACTTTGAAGCAATCTAAGCCAGTCTCTGGGATGTCCCTCAGACTTTCCTGACAGATATAACATTATAGACCTTAGCTGCCCACATGGGATATTTGTCCTTCGTGCTGTGGAATACCTTGAGATATTTTTCATAGTTATATTCATAGCTCAACTGCAGCCATAATCAGCTTGTTTCTTAGCTAGGGAGCAAATTAAAAAAAAGGATGCGTATAGCTAGTCAGTGTTCAAAATTACAGTATACACAAAATGCCTCCAACTCAATACTCAGTTTACATCTCAACAAAGAAAGCATTATGATTTGTATTCTGGAATAACAGAAATTGGGGGTGAATATAACTTTAATGAGGTCAGTTCACTTACCTCTACACTTACCTCTCGCACACATACCTCGGAGGGGAAGGAGGGGGACGAGCGCCCGCTGAAAAAATCTAAGCCGTCATCTTCTCTCCACTCGACTCTCACTCCGCTGTCACGTCACACACGCACAGTCCCACCTCCACCATCGGCATTGGACCATCTCCTGTGATAGACAGAACACTGGTCCAATGCTGGTGGCGGAGGTGGGACTGTGCGTGTGTGACGTGACAGCTGAGTGAGTGCCGAGAGGAGATGACGGCTCAGTGATTTTCGGCAGGCGCTCGTCCCCCTCCTTTACAGGGGATAGTCCAATGCCGATGGTGGAGGCAGGACTGTGTGTGTGTGACGTGACAGCCGAGTGAGAGCCGAGAGGTGATGACGGCTCAGTGGTTTCCGGCAGGCGCTCGTCCCCCTCCGAGGTATGCTATCAGCGTATAACACGCACCCACGATTTTCCCCTGATTTTATGGGGGAAAAAGTGTGTGTTATACGCCGATAAATACGGTAAATCAATGGTTATAAAGCCTGTGTGACATTTAACAAGACTGGCATCCATAGTCCATAAAAATAAATACAAATACAAAAAAAAAACCTGTAGGGAATGGTCAAAACCCCTTTGCTGTTTTTGTACCCTCTGAGAAACTTCCAACAACTTCCTGCCTCTCTCCAAAGTAAATAAGTGGTAGGTGTAACCTGAACAGGTGTCCCCATTGGAAGATTTTCTGTCTAATCTCTTTTTTGGTGACAACTGTAAAATCTTGGATTTCCCATTACTTTCACAGAGTCTGGGTGTGGAACAAGGCATGGTAACTCAGTAATGGGGAAAAGAACAGCTGTCGAGGGACCACATGAAATACTGGTAATTCGTTCCTTGTCATCTGCTGGTCTTTTTTGGGCATAGCTTGTAGGGTTCATGTCCTCTTTAAGGGCTAGAGTCAGTGCCGATCCTGACCTCCCTGGGGCCCTAAGCAAGTTAAAGTTGAGAAGCGGGGGGGGGGGGCATACGGTGACATGTCACATTACAGAATAAAGTTGAGAAGCTGGGGGGAAGGGGTGCTATGCTGTCGGAAATGACATCTTACATTAAAGTGACAAGCGGGGGGTGCTGACTTCTTACCTCTTCTCCCATGCAGCCAGCAAGTTCAGAATCAGGGTGAGCGGTTCGAAAAAGACTTCTCACCAGACGGGGCCTCTAGTAATTTGGGGGGCCCTCCGCAGCTTTACGGGGGCCCTAAGCGGCTTGCTGTGAGCCTATAGGGTGGATTGGCTCTGGCTAGAGTAAATCCAGAAAGTAAGAGAGCCCTGTACATAGAAATGTCTCTCAACAACCTGATAATGCTGCACTAATGAAAAAAAAATGTAACGCATTCTACTACAAGTAAGTTGCAGAGTCTAGAATTCCTGTTCTGCACTGGATTGGTGCTTTATCCCCAATGCGCCATGTTTCCTTACTCCCCCGGTATCTGTCTGAAAACCATGTAGACAATTTAACATGCTAATAATTCCCTCATTGTCTGTTTTGCTGCTCTGTTGTTGAAACGGGTTATGTAGTGGCAGTTCGGTTACATCCGTAGATATATCATGAGCCAGTCAGAGGAAAATCAAATTAGAATGGTTTAGAAGAAAATACTTTGTATGTCTTTCCTATTGCATTTGTAAATTCAGATAATCCTCCTCTGTCATCACGAAGTCTCAGCAAGAAAAAGCAAATCTGTGTAATACTGTATCCTATCAAGTATGCAGCTTTGTCTAGTGCAGTTACTATATAGGAATAAACTGTATGTGATGAGCTTAATTGTCTGCACACATTGTTCATATACAGTGTTAACTATTGATTGCAGTGACTGACATCTCCTGTGCATTTCAAAAAGATACTTTAGGATTAATTTATTTGATAGTGGATAATTTTAGACTTGCCCACTCTTGCAAAGTAACTCTCCCTTGTAATTCACATTTATACTGACAATCCATTTCAAGATGTGACATCTGCCAATTACTAGGGAGGTGATCCTTCAACTTTATTTAAAGTAACACTCTACTTGGTTGAAAAAAATAAGAAATTCCCTCAGAAAAATGCTGACCCCTATTGTGAATGGACAGGATGGAGGCACTCACCTGTCTAAATTCTCCACTGGAGTGGAGAGATCCCTTCCCCTATGATAAACCCATTGTGACCCAAAGGTCACCTTTCAACTGCCCCACTCTTAACTCATCAATGCCAACCATCAACTCTTACCCCTAGTACACATGGGCCAAATGTCTGGTGACATCGTGGGTGGGTGGGTAGAATCTCCAAACACTGACTACAAGGCGTTTTAGTCCCTTTAAGGGGCACAGTTAGGAGACATTTGTGTAGTACTCAGGGGCTCTCATCTGTGTACAGTGAGCTGTTTGGCTAGAGAGGACTGATTTACAGTACTCTCTGGATGCATAAGTCTGTATTAGGGACCCAGAATCTCCAAACACTGACTACAAGGACTCCAAAGGAGTTAAGCCCCAGACAAGTGAGACAAGAAAGGCAGCAAGGGGAAATCAGCACTTGTGTCAGTGAGTCAGTGTGGAGTAGCTCACAAGCTGTAAGCAAGGGTGAACACTCTTGGGAACTAAGACACATGTTGCTGAATCCTGTGGCCTGCCCAACACCCTAAAGCCCTGGGGACCATACCCAGTGTGGGGGACCAAGAGTTTCATCATTCTATAAACATATCATTATTTTTTTTTATCATTAACCACCTCAGCCTGGAGGATTTGGCTGTGTCACTTTAACTGACAATTGCGCGGTTGTGCGACGTTGCACCCAAACAAAATGTATGTCCTTTTTTCCCCACAAATAGAGCTTTCTTTTGGTTGTATTTGATCACCTCTGCGGTTTTTATTTTTTTCACTAAAAATTCTCAGTTTAGGCCGATATGTATTCGTCTACATAATATTGGTAAAAAAAATCACAATAAGCGTATATTGATTTGTTTGCGCAAAAGTTATAGCGTCTACAAAATAGGGGATAGATTTATGAAATCTTTATTAATATATTTATGTTTTACTAGTAATGGTGGTGATCTGTGATTTTTATCATGACTGCGACATTATGACGGACACATCAGACATGTTGAATGCTATTTTGGGCCCTTTGTCATTTATACAGCGATCAGTGCTACATGACTTAGACCTTGTACACACGATCAAATGTGTCTGTTCAAATCGGTCGTAAACCGACCGATTTGAACAGATCTGTCTGCTGGCATTTTAGTTTGCTCGCGTGTACACATGAGCAAACCAAAATCCCTGCCAGCAGTCACCGCACCAGGAAGTAAAACACTTCCGCGCATGCGTCGAAACCATTCGGCGCGCGTGCGAGAAGACATGTCTGCTGGTTAGCGTACTAACCAGCAGACATGTCGGGCGGACGGGTTCCCAGCCGACAGATTTCAAAGCATGCTTTGAAATCTGTCGGGTGGCCAAATCCGTCTGTTTGCTCGTACACACGATCGAATCTGTCTGCTGAAACGGTCTAGCAGACCGTTTCCAGCAGACAGATTTGATCGTGTGTACGCGGCCTTAGATGAAGATCAGATCACATTTTATGACCAATTTGTGCATAAATCCATATTATTCCAAAAGGGTTCACATACTTTTTATTGCAACTGTATATATATATATATATATATATATATATATATATATATATATATATATATACATACACACATACATGCAGCCTTTATCATGCTTCTAGCTTCCCAGGGTCCCTAGTGAACACTTTTTGATTGATGCCATGGTTTGGCCAACAGCTCTGAAATGTGGAAGTATGATTGTTCTGACCTCTACTACCTAAATCAGCACAATTCTAAATAAACATGTGTTTCAAATACAATTTTTTCACTGGAGTTGATTTACTGATATTCTCTTTTTTTGGCCCTACATTTGACTCTTGTCTCATTATAGTGGGCTTAGTAAATATTGGAGGAACAAGGGTGGGCAGGAGAACATGTTCCAAAATAAAATACAAACCAGAATTTGGACTAGAGAGGAAGTATCATCCCCGGATTATCAAGGAATGCTTTTTCTACGTTTTCCTTTATTTTTTTCCATTCTCTCTTATTCTTTTTTAAAGTCTCACTTGTGGGATAGCTGAGCAGTGAGAAAGTGTTACATTTATTTTAACCTTTTGAACCTTCCTCTTTCTTCCAGAAGACACCCACTGTGGAATAGGCCACAGGACTTAAGTTGAGCAAAAACCGGATTAGCTTTGTAAAGAAAAATATTGGCTCAGAAAGGGTTGTAGGAATGGGATGTTGTTTTAAGCGATATTATATAAATTATCGTTGTCCAATATTTTAGTCTTGTTCCCTGTGGCTTTGAGGAGCTATTTCTAAACTTGATGTGAATGTTGTGTGATGAATAGATACTTTATGAGCTTAACAGCTGAAATAGGTGCGTGACAGCTTTATATAGCGTGTAATATGTGTACAATTTTGCATAACCAAATCTATGGATGGTCTATGTGTTAATGTGTATCGACTAGCCAAGTGGAGGGGAGTTAGAGGCCCTGTCAGGTTTTTTTGCTACCTGTGACACTGACACTCTTCCTTTCTGTCGTGGTGGCAAAAGGCAGAGAAGGCAATAGCCAGTTTAAAAGTTTATAATTGTCAAAAGGAGCCAAAGAGAAACCTTCTAATAGGAACAGCTTTTCTGGGGACAGTTGTCAAATGCTAGCCATATTAACTGTTTTCATCTGTATGATTACAGTCACACGAGAGTAGGATTAATGGTGATCTGGTTGTTAAAAATTAGATTTTTGTGATTAAACATTGGGTAAACATGAAAGGGGGATTCGTGAATAAAAAAATGATGATGATGATTGTTGTTTAACCCCTTAGCGCCGGCTGAATGCAAGTGGACCTTGGTGCCGAACGGCCGCATATTTGCGTTAATTGATGTCAATGTAGATGTGCCGAGAACACGCACTCAGCACAGTTGCCGATGGCTAATGAAAAGCTCACGATTGCTACCTGTGACTGAGAGAGAAGGCAAAATACAACCTAATTAACTACTTGCCGACCAACCGCCGCAGTTATACGGCGGCAGGTCGGCTCTGCTGGACAAGATCACGTAGCTATACGTCATCTCGCCGTTCAGCCAATAGGGGCGCGCACGCCCCCCACTCGCCCCTGATCCCGACGCGCGTGCCCAATGGGAGCGATCACCGCCGGGCACCCACGATCGCACGTTACAGAGCGAGAACCAGGAGCTGTGTGTGTAACTGTCAGGGGGAGAAATGACTTATCGTCTGTTCATACAATGTATAAACAGTGATCAGTCATTTCCCCCAGTCAGTCCCACCCCCCCTTCAGTTAGAACACACCAAGGGAACATAATTAACCCCTTCCTTGCCCACTAGTGCTAACCCCTTCCCTGCCAGTAGAATTTTTATAGTAATCAATGCATTTTTATAGCACTGATCGCTATAAAAATGCCAATGGTCCCAAATATGTGTCAAAAGTGTCCGAAGTGTCCGCCATAATGTCGCAGTACCGATAAAAATCGCTGATCGCCGCCATTACTACTTATTAAAACTATCCCCTATTTTGTAAACGCTATAACTTTTGCGCAAACTAATCAATAAACGCGTATTGCGATTTTTTTTTTAACGAAAAATATGTAGAAGAATACATATCGGCCTAAACTGAGGAAAAAATGTGTTATTTTATATATTTTTGGGGGATATTTATTATAGCAAAAGGTAAAAAATATTATATTTTTTTCAAAATTGTCGCTCTATTTTTGTTTATAGCGCAAAAACTAAAAACCGCAGAGGTGATCAAATACCACCAAAAGAAAGCTCTATTTGTGGTAAAAGAAGGATGTCAATTTTGTTTGGGAGCCACATCGCACGACTGCGCAATTGTCAGTTAAAGCAACGCAGTGCCGAATTGCAAAAAGTGGCCCGGTCAGCAATATGGTCCGGGGCTTAAGTGGTTAACATTTTTAACGTTAAAAGTTTAAAGATATAGAAAATATTTATATAGAAAATAAATGTAGAAAAAACTGTCATTAAGCTAGGAGGAACATTTGCCTCAGGTTCCTGTCTTTGAGCCTTGTTAAAAGGAGGGGCATAAATCATGGTTTCAATCTCCTGTTTTTTATCCTGATAACCTATAGAATTCTTGCCTATGCATAAGGAAACTATATTTAACGTTTTATCATTATTTATTTAAATTGTGTTTATTTATTTTTTAACAATTTTATAAATGCCTCATACACATGGGCATACTATAGTGTGCACCCATGGAGGGCTGTTTTTACCCCCACATGCACAGGTGTTCCATACACCCCCATGCAGTCAGTCCCATTTTATATTATTTTATATTATTTGTATAGAATAGCTTATGCTCCAGTGGGCTAAGAAAAGAGTAGGGTGAGCTTTGACTCCATCTGCTGTATGAACATGGGGTTATGAACAGCTATATGTTGTAATCGTTTCCGCTGTGATCCTTGCTTCTAATATACTGTATATTTTTATGGTTTTGGAGGTTTTATTTGAACTTCGGTATATACAATAAATATGCATTGTTTTAACTGACAAAATGTTGTGTCTAAATCTTTGTGGCACATGAAACACCCCAGCCTTTTGAAAATATAGTTAAAATGATACTAAAAAATGTTTTGTTAAAAATAACAAACTTGTTATACCTACGTGTACTGTGCAGTGGTTTTGTACAGAGTTTTGCACAGAGCAGCCCAGATCCTCCTCTTCTCGGGTCCCTCTTCAGGACTCCTGGCCCCTCCCTTCTGTTCTCTCACAGCAAGCAGCTTGCTATGGGGTCACCCGAGCCGAGCCGAAACTCTGTGTCCATTCAGACACGAAGCTGCGGCCCCACCCTGCCCTTTTTCCCACCTCATTGGCTCACTGACTTTGATTGACAGCAGCAGGATCCAATGGTGCTGTGCTGCTGTCTCAGCTGATGGGGAGTCCCAGATGCCTGAGTCTCTCGTGCAACATTGCTGGATCTAGATGGACCTCAGGTAAGTATTAGGAGGGCTGCTGCAAACAGAAGGGTTGATATCTTAATGTATAGTTAAAAAACCTTCTCCCTTTACAACCACTTTTACAATTTTCTCAATTTTGGGGATGTATGTTCATTCATTTTACACAGCTAGTGTTGGCTGTTCACTTTCTGACTGCATCAGTCTAACTGAAAATTCATATTGGACTTTTATACAGTGTGGAAAAGGGTTGTGTCCATGTTCTCACTCATTTAAATGCTAGATTCTTAGGTCCGCTCCCAACATGGACTATTCACAGCAAAGAGGTAAAGGCAACCTGGCTAAAGGAATAACATAGCCTAGAGCTCCCCTTGGTGGCTGCAAGTGGTAAAGTTAAAAAAATATATACAGTGTTTCCAGACAAGAAAAGGAAAATGTATTTAGTAGTTCTAAACATAATAGTGCATATCTATACAAAATACTATATACAGTACATTCTTTGTCATAACTATTGGTAAATAAAAATGCCTTATTTTAGGATGAAATGAAATGAAAGGAGTGTAATGCACATTTTGGTATTTAGAAGTAGTTTGGCAATCTAGAGCAGCCAACCTTCAAACATTTATAAGATCCACGCATGTTGAATTATATTCTCTTCACTTCTGGACTCTTGGAATATTCCACTTTAATACAGAGCATGCTGACATATTTTCCCAACATCTGTTTTATAATATCCATTGACATGAGGGAGCTGTTGTATGCGAGAAGCGGTAACACCAGCGGTACTGGCGGCAGATCGAGAGAGACTCTTGGTGCTGTCTGCTTCAATCATAATTAATAACGGCTCAGTGTATTTAGCGGTTGGGTTCCGTGCAGAGCTAGTATCCGAGAACTGTGTTGTCCTGAATAATATTCAGCAGGAGATCAGGTTTGTTGAAAGAATATACACAGTATAGGGGTTCGTTCAGTAAGGCAAGAGAGATGTAAAACTTGCAGGAACCTGTTGTGGCCAATCAACAACCAGTCTTTACTTCCATATACCGATAACTGATTGGTTGTTGTGGGTTGCCAGACATTGCTGAACATTGCACATGATTATTTGCTCCTTTGTTGTCCAATTATCATTTTCAGTTTTCAGCATAAATATTCTCTGTAGATGTTGGAATTCTGTAAAGATTACAAGCCTTGAAAATAAAAAAAAGATTTCTTGAAAAACAAGTTTTTGTCTTGCCGTTTTAATTTACAGGTTTCTCTTTAGCCTGACATCTTGGTTTGATGTTTAAAGGTGTAAAGGGACTGAACCTTTTTGGGCCCCAGCAATAAAGTTGATGTTGTCCCCCCATCCCTTCTCCCCGGAACGCCTGTAAAGTTTCACGGAGACTTATGCAACAGAATAAGACTTCACAGAAAAACATATGGTGTTCTAGCAGTGGGTAATGTCTTAGCAGAATGTGTAGATGTACAATGTGTCATAGGATTGTATCTTAGCACACTATATGGTGATAGGAAAACCAGTCTAAAACCAATTTGTATATAGGCACATAGCATAGCGGCAGCACAGTATGAGATAATAAAGGATCACTGCAGCAAAGTTCCTTTTTTTGTGTGGTTAAAATGCATTATCAAAAACAGTACTGTATATAGTGGTAGAGGTGATCATATAACTATATCACAGTAAAAAGGTGGATACAAATATTGTATTACATCACAGCACATAATAAAGTGATATTACAGATCACAGGACATTATAAAGCCACCATATACAATTTTACAGGACATCATAGTACAACACATTGGCTTAGTGGTTAGGACTTGTAGCATCGGAGTCCTGAGGTTGAGTCCTGATCAAGATGCTCTTAGCATGGAGTTTGCATGTTCTCCGTGTGCTAACATGGGTACTATGGTTTCCTCCTACACTCCAGAGACATGCTGGTATGTTAATTGGCCTCTGTCAAAAAAAAAAAATTGATCCATTGTCTTGTACCCATGATCGGTTTTCCCGGCGGTGAAAAGTCCGCCAGGAAAACCGAGAACCTGCTCAGTTGCTTTTCCCTGTGTACACATGGCGGGTTTTCCCAACAGGAAAACTGCAATGGCAGCTTTGGTCAGGAAAACCGGCCGTGCATATGCTCCACTGCAGTGTTTCCCATAGAAAAACTGCCGAGCAAAAAAAAACACAGAGAATCGCAGAGGGAAAAAAGAGAACAAGTTCTCATTTTTTTGCTCGCAGTTTTCCTGTTGGGAAAACTGCTATGGAGCATAGACACGGCTCGTTTTCCCAACCAAAAGCAAACATTGGAAAAACCGGTCGTGTGTACGAGGCATTATACTTTGTTTTAATGTGTAAGATGTTTTCACACGATTTGTATTCTTCTATATAATTTTTTATAAAATAAGATTAAACATAAAAAATGTACCCAAAAAAGATATTCTATTCTATATCCAAAATAGCTAACTCACCATCTGCTCCAAAAGCAGATAAACTGGTCTAAATACCCAGAGAGCAAAGTATTATAGAAAATAAACTAAAAAAAATAGGACTATTTGATAGCAGTGTATAATAATAGACATCATAAGACTATATCACAGCACAGATTTTAGTAATGAAGGACAAAACCATGTATGGTTGTAATTTTTGATGTTCTTTTCTATACAGTACATGGTAGAGGACCTCATGAGACTATATCCCATAGTATATAATGGTACAACATATCATATGCCAGCACATGATTTTATTGACCTTTTCTCTTCTTATACTGATTCAGATTGGCTCATAGGCCACGTACACAAGTC
Source organism: Rana kukunoris (assembly GCA_029574335.1). Taxonomy (NCBI): domain Eukaryota; kingdom Metazoa; phylum Chordata; class Amphibia; order Anura; family Ranidae; genus Rana; species Rana kukunoris. The sequence goes on from CM056055.1 coordinate 37,495,633, forward strand.
CGAGAACCTCGTCAAGCTAAACTCATCGTTCCGCCCGTCGAGGTTCCCGATGAGCGGTCGAAAAGGTCGTCGAGCCAAATTTCCTCATTGAACAACGAGGAAATAGAGAACATGCTCTCTATTTTGGCTCGACGAGCTTCCCGACGGGGATGCTCGTCCAAAGTGTACACACGACCGAGAAGCTTGGTCGTGTGTACGTGTCCATAGGCTATTATCATGTGGAATGTTTTTTGTGCTCATGGTATATTTTCCCAATATGTTAAAAGTCAATACTTTGTCCTTTTTGTGCCTTACAATACCAATACGATTATCATAGGATAGTATAAGATCAAAACATATGGCTGTACCCGACATCATATGATAGGACCATATCATAGCACAGACAGTATATAGTAGAGGATCTAATAGATCAGCATAAGAGCATACAATATATTGTTAGATGACACCTAAGGCCACGTACACACGATCGGTCCAAACCGATGAAAAGGACTGAAGTCCAGTTTCATCGGTCCAAACCGACCGTGTGTACGGCTCATTGGTGCGTCGTCCTTCGGACCAAAGTTTTAAAACTTGCTTTAAAATCGTACTGATAGACGCCTGACAATCGGTCCAAACCGATGGTTAGTACGCAAAAGCATCGGTTCAAAAACCGGCGCATGCTCAGAATCAAGTCGACGCATGCTTGGAAGCATTGAACTTAGTTTTTTCAGCACGTCGTTGTGTTTTACGTCACCGCGTTCTAACACGATCGGTTTTTGAACTGAGGGTGTGTACGCACATCAGACCATCAGGCCACTTCAGCGGTGACCCTATGAATGGTCCGTTGGACCATTCTCATCGGGTTGGACCGATCGTGTGTACGCGGCCTTAGAGAGTATCACAGCACAGTATTTATGGTATGTAATCGTACAAGACCTCATCAGAAAGGTAAATAGCAAAAGAAGTATAATTATGAAAATGTATTGAGAAAAGTATATGGGGTTGAAGATATTCTGGGATTGCACAGTATTTAGTAATAGAGACTTCTTTGGATTCAACAGCCAGAGTTGGTATAATATATTTTACCCCAGTATGACTTTTGGGAAGCCTTTAATTGATGAATTATACTCCTGGATTGCTTGATTAGCTGCTTAGGTATGACATTTTATTATAGTAAGATCCAGTGTCTGGATATAAGGGGAAGGCTGGCCTTGTGTACTCTTTTTAACAACATTGTCAATTTTTTCATTAAAAAAGAAGGTAGGGAAACATGTGCCTATAGTTTTTGTATCTGCAATCTGATAAATTAATACAAGTAAATGGTGTAAGGAAATACCCTCTAGTGGTCCCCATTTATCACCTATTTCTTCTTTATATAATTTGTAAATAGTTATTGAGTGCAGGGACCTATTGATTAGTGGATTGGATTCCCTTATTTGTAACATGTAGGAGCACTTGCATTACAAAGAACTGATGTCGCGTACACAATATTTCGGCATGAAAAAAAACGTTGTTTTCAGCATGTCCAAAAAACAAAGTTTTTCCAACTTCATCATTAAAAACAAAGTTGCTCACACACCATCGTTTAAAGAAAATGATGAACAAAGCGCGGTGATGTACAACACGTACGACGGCACTCTAAAGGCGAAGTTCCATTCGCCTTTGGGCTGCTTTAGCTGATTTTGTGTTAGTAAAAGACGATTTGCGCTTTTCTGTCGGTTATAGCGTGATGAATGTTCTTACTCCATTATGAACGGTAGTTTTACCAGAACGAGCGCTCCCCTTTCATAACTTGCTTCTGAGCATGCGCAGGTTTAAAACGTCGTTTTAGCCCACACACGATCATTTTTTACAACCCGAAAAACGACCTTGTTTAAAACGATGTTAAAAAATGCAGCATGTTCGAATTTTTTTTTTGTCGTTTTTCAGAACCTGAAAAATGAAATGTAGCCCACACACAATCATTTTAAATGAAGTTTTTCAAAAACAAAGTTTTTTTCATGCTGAAAAATGATCGTGTGTACGTTGCATTAGATATGGTATTTTTAAGGTGCCAAAACATAAAAGCACACAATTAAAAAAAAAATATATATATCCAAATTTTATTAGACACATATAAAAATCAACATTTTGTTGTCAGAAATAACCATACAATACATGGAACAGATTGGATCGCTACATGTTTCGCCACAATGATGGCTTCCTCGGGAGAAATTTTAACAGGCACTGCCTGCGAAACATGTAGAGATCCCATCAGTTGTATGTGTTCCATATATTGTATGGGCATTTTTAGATGTTTCTAATAAAATGTTGATATATTTTTTAGTATATTATGCGTTTTTGTGTTTTGGCACCTTAAAAATCCCATATCTTAGTCCTTTGTTATATAATTTCCAATTAAGGGAAGTGGTGCTGATGATTCTAAGACATTCAGCAATTTTGTCCTTCAATGTAGGAGCACTTGGTTTCACATAATATATATCATATACAGTATATGCCGTATATATAGTGGATTAAAGGCAACATATGACTGTATAATAGCACAATATATAACAATACAAGGCATTGTATCATTGACCACAGCACACAGTAAAAAAAGGATATTGAATCAGCCCCCAGTATGTAGTACAATAGGGCTAAAAGGGCAGTATCACAGCACAGTATACACAAATATAGGAATAAGGCCACGTACACACGATCGGTTAAACCGATGAGAATGGTCTGACCAACGGTTAAAAAAAAGCCAACTTGCTTTAAATTTAACCGATGGATTCCTATCCGTTAGGTCAAAACCGATCGTTAGTAGGCACTTCATTTTTTTCAGCACGTCGTTGTGTTTTACGTCACCGCATAATGTTAGGGTTCATTGTAGGATGACAATATGGCAACATTTACTTCCATTGTTTTCTTTTTTTTCTGTAAAATGTTGGCTATAGAATACAATTGAGGATCTGCGTTAAAGGCTTTGCTGAATTGTTATACAATCTGGAGACGAGATGTCAAATGCCACATCTGCATTCTCCATCAGGTTGGCCCTTACTTGAAGACTCCTCTGGGATCAAGGCAGGGCACCAGTCATTAAACACAAGTTGGGATGGAAGATTTAAGGTTAAGTGTCTGTCAATGAGATCTTTATTACAAGGCTGCCCTCTCCTCACAACATATCTTCCACAAATACCCTGCAGCGGATCGACAAGAAAGGAAACCTGTGCCTATAACACACACTTTAAGCCTTTTCTTCTTGGCTACACAGGTGTTTTCTTTTTATCTTGCACATAACGTTCTATTCTTCTTCAAATAAACATCTCTGAAACCAAACCTGTAGCTTAAAAACATTACCGGTCTTTGGAGGAAAAGATAGAAAAACATTCTGTTTGTGTTGGGTAAAGTACGGGAATGTCTTGTTTAGTTACTGATGGTATTCGCACAATGAGTTTTTGTTTGTTTGTAATGTGTCTTTCTTCTCTGCATTCCTATGCTAACACCTTGGTGGATCTTCAAATGAATCCTTCCAGGATGACGAGGAGGGGATATGGGCATAACAGCTCCAGAAAACCAAAGTTCCAGTTTTATTTTAAGGGGTAAGAAAAAATTCAGATTATCATGCAAGTTGCATGTATCATGTTTCATGAAACACACAACCTGGAAGTGCCATCCCATGCATGCGTTTAGTGATGTGTTTTTGTGCCTGTTGGGTTTGTTTGGATCCTTCCCTCTTACAGTATAAGAATTTACTGGTAGAAATGCTGAAGGTGTAGGCTCCATGGGTCTACAATAATGGATGGGGTCTGAGGTGCCTGAAGGAAGATCTCAGTAACTCCTTATCAAGAAAGGTTTGCTGAAAAACAGAACAGTGTATGGTGTCATCTATTGTGTTTAAAGGGGTTGTAAAGGTTTTTTTTTTTTTTTTCTAAATAGGTTCCTTTAAGCTAGTGCTTTGTTGGTTCACTTACCTTTTCCTTCCATTTCCCTTCTAAATGTTTTTTTTTTCTTTGTCTGAATTTCCCACTTCCTGTACTTCCTCAGTAAGCTTGCCCCCATCATTCGAGCCGTTCTGGCCGGGGGTTAGTCAGCAAGAACAGCTTACCGAGGAGGAACAGGAAGTGAGAAATTCAGACAAAGAAATCAAAGAAAGAAAACATTTAGAGGTCCCCTCTAAATAGAAGGAAAAGGTAAATGAACCAACAATGCACTAGTTTAAAGGAACCTATTTAGAAAATAAAAAACAAACCTTTACAACCCCTTTAAGAAATGACAGCATTGTCCATGCATTATGATATCATCTCAGACTCCCATTATGACATCATATTGAAATCCAAGAGTTTCTTCCTGTTACACTACTGAAAAGCTGACTTTAGTGACTGAGTAAAAGAGGGCACTGACATTATTTATGATACTCTTTAAATGTAACACTGGCAAGATATTAAAAGGCAAGTCTACTCAGAATTGATATTTCGGTTTTTGGTAGATGCTGGAAATTTACAGCATCCAACAGTTTCTTCTATCCCACTGGGGGCTCTATTGGTGAAGGATCTGCACTTGAATTCCTAGGTCTGCACACCTGCAATCAATATTATGGGTGGTCTTCCAAATAGGAGAACCAGGAACTCACACAGGTTGGCAGGAACACCCCAGACTCCTGGGTGTGTAGAAACAGAGCTGGAATTATGGCAGAGATCCTGCAGTTGGCCTAAACTCAACTCACTAAGTTCCACTGATAACTTAAATATCACTTTTGGGTGAAATGGCCCTCTATTTAAGGCTAGCCATACATGTTAGATTCCACTTTTTCTGTGGGCTGAATGCTAAACATAGATTCCCCCATCCATGCTAAAAAGCATGAATAAAGAAATTTCCCCTGGCGGATATTGTTCCTGGCTCTGATTGGCTACAGTCACTTTTCAGCCAGTAATTTCCTCCCTAGCTTCTTCAGTTTTCAGATGAAAGTTTTTCAAGCCAGGTGGTGCATATAGGGCTATCAATGGCTAGAACTTGGGTCAATTCAGTAGCCTGCAAATTTGAGCAGTGTATTGCCAACATTGGTATCAATGTACTTGAGAGACATCTCAAAATATTAGGTAATATGAAACTCTAACTATCTACTAGCAAGTGAAATATCATACCAATAAAAGCTCTAATAAAGTGCATAATTACTGTCACAAATCCCATTCACCTGAACTGACAGCAGTAAAATGCTACCCCTCCTTCCCTTTGTATAAAATGGCATCAACATTATTTCAGAACCTGTTGGCGTGTTAGGTGGGGGCTATGATTCATATTTTATTTAGCTATTTAGCGCCATTCAGGAGTCTATGCTGAATGCTGATTGTCTAGAAGTTATATCTGGGGCATAATAATAATCTTACTGCCAGTACATGGGATTGATCACACAGTACTGTATATGTATATTATTTTTATTATTATACAGGATTTATATAGCGCAGACAGTTTACGCAGCGCTTTATAACATAAGGTAGGAATCGGAGGGCCCTGCTCCTTAGAGTTTACAATCTTACATCTTACATAATGACATCTTTATGAGGACTTATCAAAAGATGAATAATGAGGAAACGTAAGTGTAGTCTGTGAAGCACAGTAATTGCATCCTGTCTATCTTTTTGACACCTCCCACTCCATGATATTACCCATGTCAGATCCTAAAGATAGCCATACACCTGTAGATTTCTCTGATTCAGTGTGGTGGGCTAAATGAGAGAAACCAATTGATTCCTCCATCCATGCTAAAGATTTCTCCTGCTGGCTATTGTGTTTAGCAACCGTGGGACCGGAGGTTTTTGAATGCCCGAATAGTGACTCTATCTGATAGAATGCAGTTTCTGTTCCGCCAACAATTTTTCACTTGACTACTTTAACAGAAGTCAATTGAAAATTTACTTTTGTCGAGCTGCTGGTGCTCTCAGGACCACCCATAGCTTGAAATTTGGATGATTCAAATTTAAGCAGTGTATGTTAGCGTTAGTCAGGGATTTTTTTCTCAAACAATAGGTGCTGGGACTTAACCACAAAACCCTTTCACCCACACACACCCTCCAAATCACATCAAATAGTGGGTGTGGTCAGTCAAATTTTACAAACAGTAGGAGGGTCTTAAAGGGTTTCACCAAGTTCCCTCTGAAAAAAATCCCTGGCGTTAGTCCTTAGAACATAGTGATTAGTTGCATGACATCGTCATATGAGAGACATGATTCTCATAAAATATGAATGTTGACCAGTAAATGCCTGTACTAGGGGACCTCAAGAGCAGGCCCATTGTGACAGGACAGGCAAACCAAACAATTGCTATGGGCCCCGAGCTGGCCTGGGGCCCCCCTCTTAACTCGCTCACTGCACGGGAGGAGGAAGGAGGACTAAGAACTAAGAAGTCATCTTTGGGGAAAACCCCCCCCACCCCGCAGCACAACCCCCCTCACTTTTTAACTTAAATTAACCCCCCCCTATTGCTTCTCAACTTGAAAAAAAAACCCGCTTCTCAACTTGAAAACAAATGTCACGTTTTCGGCAGGAACCCCCCTTCTCACCTTAAAAAAAACCTCAGCAACCCCCCCCCCCGCTCCTCAACTAGAATAAACTCAGCAGTACCCCCCCCCCCCCCCGCTTCTCAGCTTGAAAACAAATGTCATTGTCCATTATACTTGGGGCCCCCTGCTCAAGAGACTAGTCTTTCGAGGCATTACACTAAAGCAGATTTAATTTTTCCAATTGTTTTGTTTTAAACCATCGGATCTCCTTGTGTACAGATAGTGCAAGTCAGGACATAGATTTTTTGCTGGAACCAATGCTCTTACATGGGGAGCAGTAATTTCTGCCCAGATAAGCTTGTTTCAGGTCTGAGCTGACAATCCATCTGTATAGTGTGAAGGTACCTTACTTGATTGTCCCGCTCATGGATATGCAGTAAATGTGATGGAACATCTGTTCTTATTATGACCACATCTGTCATTCTATGTCATTGCACAGCCATTTCTATTATACCCCAGATGATACAAAAATTCAGGATGGGAGTAGAATGTCGATCCGTAAGATCCAGCCATCCTTATATGTAGAATATAAACTTTCTAGCTTAAACTTTTTAGCTATTCTTATGTCAGAATACTTGGGTTTACTCGTTGTAACCTCTATGACGAGTGAGTTATACATATGTCTTATAGTGCTTGTTGTAAAACCACCATTAGTTTATAGAGTCATATTGGTGAAATTTATTTTTTTGACATTAGAGAATAGGAGAGGTCCATAAGTTTATTCAGTGTTGAAAGAAATGTTGATGTGCAGATTATTGTAAGCAATGAAAACCAGTTGGACGTAAAGCGGAACTAAACCCTTGTATTCTTTACAACCAAAAAAGGTGGTATCCTAGCCTCTATTTAGATCTGCAGATGGTATGGAGCTTCACATGTGATCATCTGTGACACCATCGATTTGAGGGCTTGAAAGTTTAGGTGATAGCTTGACATAAGCACATTTTTCAACCTTGATATCAACAGATGTGTGCCTTGAATGTGTTGGACAAGCAGTTGGGCGTTTTTTGTTTTTTTCAGCTGCCCCTGAACTCTCCTCCATTTTATCTTATCAGTACATGTACACAGGGTTGTTTATAGTCCTTTCTAGACAGTTGAGTTTAGAAGCATTTTTTGGAAAGCAAAAAAATGCATTCAGGACCAATGTTCAGAGGCATTTGAAATGGTAACTTGTGTTTAGCCATGTTTAGTTTACAGGCGTTTAAAATGTTTGACTATTTAAAAAAAATAACGCTTCTAAACACAAAACGTGGCTAAACGCTGCATGTAAACGGACTTTTTGAAATGTTGGTTACTATCAGTGTTGCCAACTTACCAAATTGAAATTTATTGACACAACACCAGCATTTTACTGGCACAGCCAAGTTTTTACTGGCATTTCCAAAAGTTACAAAAGGTAGCTCAGGGATAGGAGACCGGAGGGCAATAAAATAGAATGGGCGGCACACACACATAAAATTGACTCTCACAGTGACACTTACAGCAGCGTGTAGCAGCATAGATAATGATGAGACCTCCCTGACCTGTACACATACCCAGTGACAGTCTCTTTCCAAGCCAAGTGGTCCCTGCAGTCCACTCCAGTCTAAACAGCACTGATGGTCCCGGTCCCAACCTGCCTTGCTTCCACACGAGGCTTGCACACGAGGCTCTAGCCGCTATGGCTTGACTCCATTGCACCATGACATCACACGACATGCTAAGGCACAACCTTCACCAGAGTCTTAAAGCAGCCAATATACAGCTATGGTGATTTGCCCAGGGGAGCCAACCTGCTGCTGTGTTACTGCGGCGGCTGGTCCTCTAGTGGTTAAAGTGGAACTAAAGCCTTCTATCCTTTGCAGCCAAGGAACTGGCCATCTTAGTCTTATTTTAATGCACATGTGATCAGTTATGTCATCACTCATTTGATGGACCGAAGCCTCGCACACACGCTCTGTTTACTCGGCAAGAACCAGCAAGAAAACTGCTGGCAGAGCTTTCTGCCGAGTAAACCGAGCGTGTGTACAAGGCTTTCTGGTTTCTCATCAAGAACATGTTCTCTATTTTCTCGTTGTGATTCTCCGCAGTGTTTTCCTGCCGAGAAACCCGAGAGTGTGTATACTTACCTGTCGCCGTGGAAACCCGTGCATGCTCGTAATGACTTTGACGCATGCGCGGTAGCTTCCTAGGCATAGGTAGGGTGCAGCAAGATGGCGGCGGCGGCATCAAATGTGACGAGTGCATGCTCGTCGTACGCGATTCTTTTGAAAAGAGTGTCTGTACACTCGGGCGGCAAGAGATTCTTGCCAAGAATCTCGTCAGGAAAAACGACAGATTTTTCCTGACAAGATTCTGGCCCGTGTGTACAGGGCTTGAGAGTTGGGCTGAGAGCATAACCAAATGTTATCATTCATGGCATGCTTCAGTTTTAGGAAGCAGTTAAATTGATGGGATTAGTTCTTCTAAAGCGGAACTAAACCCATTGATTTAACAGTTTCAAAAAACAGTTATATTCCCGGCATGCGGGGAATACTTATTGTCACATTGGCTTGTGTTCTCAACTGTCAAACAATCATATGGCTGGTGTCAGAATTGAACACATGTGCAGCACCACAGAACTTGCAGGTCATACAGAGGCAAGGATGACAGCTTCCTTGGCTGAAAAAGGCTAGGAGGAGGGTTTAGTTCCAGTTTAAATTAGCAGGTTTAGCTCCATTTGAAAGATAAATTCTAAGTATAGATGTTTTTACAGTTAAATTGGTCCAGCCCATTTTGATCAAATGCAAAGCATTCTCTGAATGGTACTAAGTGAGAAACCTCCAGTGTTCAAAATGCAGCAGGGCAGCTGCTCAGTATGGGATCACTGGAATAGCCATGTCTACTACAATGTTTTTGAGCTGCCAGGGGCATCTGCCGGTTATGGTATGTCTAAGCTGGACCAATGTAACTACGTATATATAACATATCCATCCCTAGATTACTTTCAGTTTATAAATACACTCTGGTTGGTTGATAATGTATATATCAAATACAAAACTAGTAATATTTATTGCTTTTTTTATTTTATGTTCATTTGGGTCTGATGATGGCATAAAAAGCATGCTATCCTCTTTAGGGCATAGCTGACAATTTTTCTTCTGCCCTCCTATTCTTCTTTGTAAACCAAAGTGGACAGAAGAGTTGAAGTCCTGAACAGCTGTTGAAAGGCTTTCCTTCCTTTCATGTTGTTTGCAGTGAGCAGTAGGTAAACTTTTCTCAGGAGAACAGTCTCACACAAATTGCACTTTAATGGCCGTGTTTTACAACCCGTCTCCATCACAGTCCTATGCTAGATTTTTTTTTTCAGCTCCTATCTGGGGACACTACTTCATCTGTGTTTGCTTGTCTTCCCCTGAACCATTTCCTTACAGGGTCTCTACTTCCCTTCACCATTGCCTCTCTTTATTACACAGTTCATGACAGATTAGCTTGAGACAAATGATACGTCTTTGTTGACCACTTCTCTATAACATGTCTATCATAGGTTGGCCATAGACAGGCACATGTGTCTTTAATAATTAAACACATATCATGTCACTGTACTGTATCTAATGAGGAGCAGCATTGTCACCCTAGGACAAGACAACAGAACACCTCCCTCTCCTTTCTTTTCCATGACATGGAGCTGGGAACAATGTAACTGATAACAGTGCAGCACATGCACACTGCACTGGAAGTTATCAGCTGACAAGATGTCTAGCAGGATAAACAGGTATTTTTATGGCATTTATAAAAAGAAATAACAAAATGCATTCAATGGTATATTTAACAGACCAAAATAAATCAAATAAGAAGCATTCAAAGTTAGGGTTTGCCAAGTAAATCGATACCTAACTTGTCACACTTTAAAATTGTGCACACTCAAGAAATGGCGCCAAATTTCGGTACTTAAAAATCTCCATAGGCGTCACGTTAATTTTCTTTTTACAGGTTACCAGTTTAGATTTACGCGGTGATACCTCACATGTGTAGTTTGAACGGCATTCACATATGTGGGCGGAACTTACGTGCACGTTCGCTTCTAAACTTGAGCGTTTGGGGACAGGGACGTTTTAAATGTATTTATTTTTTATTATACTTCATTTTTTTTCTTTTTACACTTTTTTTATCACTTTTAAATGTAAACATCCCTTGTAATAGGAAATGTGTGTGACAGGTCCTCTTTATGGAGAGATGTGGGGTCAATAAGACCCCACATCTCTCCTCCAGGCTGGAAAGCATGAGATAGGGAAAAAAATTCACAGATCTCATGCTTTCAGCCGCGATTGCGGGTGTCATGTCATAATGTCGCGCCCGGTACTCCGACGGTCATAGAGATGACCGGTGACCATCTGGTCACCGGTCATCTCTATCCTCCCCATCCGGCGGTGGCCGATTCGTTCTCTGGCATGGGAGATCCTGGAGAAGCACCGGATGGTGGCGGGAGTGGTGGACGTCCTGCTGCCTATAAAAACGATCAAGCGGCGGAACCGCCGCTATGATCATTCTTATGGTGCGAAGAATCATCGCCTGAAGAAAAGGATATCTGATTGATCCCTATAGCTGCAGGCATCATTCAAATATCCCCCACTAAAGTCCAGGACGTCATATGAGGTCCTACGATATGGAAGACGAACACATCGGACACTTTTGACACTATTTTGTGACCATTGTCATTTATACAGTGATCAGTGCCATAAAAATGCACTGATTACTGTGTAAATTACACTGGCAGGGAAGGGGTTAACCAGTAGGGCACGAGAAAGGGGTTAAGTGTGTCCTAGGGAGTTATTCTAACTGTGAGGAGCTGGGCTACCGGTGACATGACATTGATCACTGCTCCCGATTACAGGGAGCAGTAGATCAGTGTCCTGTCACTAGGCAGAACAGGGAAATGCCTTATTTACATTTCCCCGTTCTGCCTCTCCTGACCGCAATTGCGGGCCAACAGCAAACATCGAGTTACCGGGACCCCCAAGGCACCCGGCCTGGGCTGCAAATTCAAAGGGACGTACAGGTACGCCAATTTTCCTGCCCGTGCCAATCTGCCGATGTATATCGGCGTGCGGCGGTCGGGAAGTGGTTAAAAGAGATCTGAACACGGATAGCTCTCCAGAGGGCACCACACTCCACCGTGAGTGTAAAAGAGTCCTAAGGAAAGAGACTAGATTACATACTTACTTTTCTTCCACATTTCAGGGCTTAACATCACCATTTTTTTGGCTGAATTCCTGACCTCATGCTCTCTTTGGCGAGATCCTTGGGAATGTAAAGCAGCCCAAATCGTATGAGAAGCAGCTCTTTCAGGTTTCAGGAGTGTCTTCTTGTGTAATTTGCATTAGGGTGTGCACCCCAAAGCTCAAACACACATGCGTGTATATGTGTCTGCATGTATATTGTCCCGGTACATTAATCTCCCTGCTGGCACAGGGAAAGAGATGTAAGTAAGCACCTTTCTTATGGCAGAGTGGGTAAGAGGTAAGAGATCTATCCCATCTCCCCACTGGCACACAAAGCAATAATGCTAATATGCACTAGATCAGTGGTTCTTAATCTAATGCCGTGACCCCTTGATAAAATTTCCCAAGTTGTGGTGACCCCCAACAGTAGCGTGGGTTGTCAGCACCCAAGGCAAGACAAGTAATTTAACTTAAATTTAGTGCTCCCTGGGTCCCTTCCACTCATACAGTATTAAAACACCTTACGGTACATTTTAGGATGTTCCACTCTCTTTGTTCTCCTTTCTTTCTCTTTCATCTCTCCATTCTAATGTTCTTGTTTTTTTTCCTCTTCCCTCTCTCTAGCCGTCTTTCTTGTTCTTTCTCTCCCTTTTTCTTTGTTCCCTTCCATGTATTCTCTATTTTTATTCCTGCTCTTACTTCTTGGTGGGGGGAATGGGATGAGTGGCAGTGCTGGTGGGGGGTGGGAAGAGTGGCAGTGCTGGTGGGAGTTCTGATCAGCCAACTTCTGTGCTCTTGATCAAGGTCATCTGCTGATCTGAGAACTGTAGTGGGGACTTTTAATGGCAACTATAATCACAGGTAGTGTTACTCTCTGTCTCCGACTTTCTGGTGTCTCATAGCAGTGACACCTATGCTGCAATCAGGAGATGGGGTCTCCTTCAGCTTCTCCCACTTCACATTCCTCACCTCACCAGTCAGCTGACCTCTAGCCCCCCCAGCCATGCGTGAACTGAATAAGCGGCTGCGGAGAGGCTGAGTGGGGCGGCCGCAGGATCCAGGAACAGCCCAGCGGCCGCAAAAAGGCTAGGAGAGCAGTGCTTCAGGAACAGTCCAGGATTCGGTGACCCCTGGCAAATCACCATTTGACCCCAGAGGGGTCCCGACCCCCAGGTTGAGAACCACTGCACTAGATGATTAGGGTGTGCCCAGGAACACCTGGTACACCCTGTGCGCACGCCTATGGGGTACTCGTTGTTCCCTAGAAATCTGTCAGGAAGAACAGTGCGGTAATAACTTGCAATGCAGAAGATGGGGGTAAGGTAGGTTTATCATTCAGTTATTTTCATTACGGTACATTTTCCAAGAACATGCAGCGATTTATACAAGTGGGGAACCCGGATTTAATTAGCTGACCTTGCAGCAAAGTGCAGATCCTCTTTAAGTTTATTTTTTAATAAATTTCCTTATAGCAGCTCAGAGTAGTAACTCTTTCTATAGCCATCCCTAAGCCGATATCTGGTTAACATGGATGTAATATGAATTACAGCTGTTTGTTTTTTAAAATGCACCAGAAAGAATTCCAGAACGTTTTCATTTGCAGTTGATATCTCTCTATAGGTTTTATTGTACATTTGCTTCAAACAATATTTTGGATTTTTCTGCCTGTAAACCCGATATGATTCTTTCCATATGTCTGCTGGTAGATTTGAAATATTAAATGTAGCAGTTTTATGAAAGGACTGGCCCCCGTGTGTGGCAATTTGTACACGGGTAGAGTGCTTCATGCTCTGTAAATATACATTACATGGCTCTGGAATGAAGTCCAAGTCAGTTTAAGAGTCTCAAATATGTATTTAAATCGAAATACACCAATTTTTAAATAGGATTTAGTTTGGCTTTATTTTTCTGTAAATTTCCTTTAACACATTTCTATGGTGCTTGGCATGTATGGGGCTTTAGAGATAAGCAAAAAGGTTTCCTGTCTTAAGAGGAATTTTGGTTGTGTCCTATCTGATTGGCACTATTCGGTATTGTCGCATGGGCAGGTCCTCAGTTATTTCCAGTACTTGTCACACTTAAAGCCACTCTGTCATTAAAAAAAAAACCTTTAGGTATCTAGCCCGCAGAGAATAAAGCTGGCCATATACTGATAGAATCCACATATATACAATCAAATGAGAGTGCCAAACAAGTGTTTAAAATTCCAGGATAATTTAATGATACAATTAATTCATAGCAGAATAAATACATTACGTTTCAGGGACCAAACACACCCCTCCTTCATTAAGGGCTTAAGAATTTTGACTTAAAGGCCTTTGCTGCATTCACCAACACTGGAGTAACGTGCCGTCCTGAAACTGTTCCACGAGGTAAACCCCAGTGCAGATTTATTTGATATCTGCCAGCCTGGGTCCATTTAAAGTGGAACATTATGCATAAAAATGTATGTTATTTACTAAAAGAACATACATTCCGCATTAACCACATCCTGCCCAGCCTACAGCAAAATGACGAACGGGTGGAGGCTCTCCCATTCTGACTGGACATCACATCATGTCCAGCACACCGCATGTCTGATCATGGTAAAAAGCCTATGACATAGGCTCTTTACCATGTGATCAGCTGTGTCCAATCACAGCTGATCACAGCGTAATTAGGAAGTGCTGGTTACCGGCATTCCTCTATTCACACTGACAGGGCGTGAGTAGTGGAAACCTGATAAGTGGCTCTCTTGACAGGGGGAATCTGCACTGATAATCAGCACAGTCCCATCAGTGATGCCCCCCAGTGCCCACCAGTGATGGCCATCAGTGTCACCCATCAGTGTCCGTCATTGCCCATCAGTGCCTCCCATGAGTGCCCATCAGTGCCACCTATAAGGCCGCGTAAACACGACTAAATAAATCCGATCAAATCGGTCTGACAGACCGATTTGATCGGATTTGTCTGCTGGGCTATTTTGGTTTGATCGTGTACACAAGATCAAACCAAAATCCCTGCCGGCAGACAGCGCGGTGATGTGGCGGTGATGTTAACGCCGCCACGTCACTGCACCAGGAAGTGAAAAACTTCCACGCATGTATCGAATCCATTCGAAGCATGTGCGGGCAGATATGTCCGCTGGTTAGTGTACTAACCAGCAGACATGTCGGACAGACGGGTTCCCAGCAGACAGATTTTAAAGCATGCTTTAAAATTTGTCTGCTGGAAAAACCTGTCTGTCCGCCCGTACACACGATCGAATTTGTCTGCTGAAACGGTCCGTCGGACCGTTTCCAGCAGATAAATTTGATTGTGTGTACGCGGCCTAAGTGTCAATCACTACCACCTATCAGTGGCCATAAAGCCTGCCCATCAGTGTCGCCTATCAGTGATGCATAAGATCAGTGCTGCCAATCAGTGTCCATCAGTTCTGCATATTAGTGCCTCCTTATCAGTGCCACCTTATCAGTGCACATCATTGCAGCCTCATCAGTGTAAATCAGTGAAGGAGAGCACTTATTTATTTACAAAATGTTATAACAAATACGAGAAAAAACGTTTAAAACATTTTTTTTTTTTATCATTTTTAATTTGTTTACCAAAAAAATAAAAAACCCCAGTGTTGATTGAATACCACAAAAATAAAGCTCTGTCTGTTTAATTTTTATTTTTTTTTATTTTTTATTGTTTGGGTATAGCATTGCATGACCGCGCAATTGTCATTCAAAGTGCGACAGTGCTGAAAGCTAAAAATTGGCCTGGGCAAGAAGGCGGTGAAATTGCCATGTGTTTAAAGAGGAAGTAAACCCTCTGCAACAAAACAACAAAAAATAAAAAATAACACCCTGCAGGACAAAGGCATAATGAGCTAGTATGCAAAAAAAAATATATAGAAAAGCTGTCCCATGCTCTGCACTTAAAATAGGTAATAATTAAAGCTACATTTCACACTATTTCATGAGAAATTGATGGCAAAAATTGATAGGAAACATTCCCAAGTTTCACAAGATCTGGGAAGCCTGGTTCACACATTTTTTACCACCTGACCTGGACTTTATCTTTCTCCTACGAGGTACTTTACTTTTTATTGCTGTGGCGCATAACTGTTGAGAGTCAAACCTTTCTCCCCGTTCTCAACCCCCCTTTTCCCTCATTACCCCCCATATCTGTATCTCTAACTTTTTTTTTTACACTTTTTTACTGGTTGCAATAAATAATAGTACTGTTAATGTCTGTGTGTTATTTATACTATCTGATATCTTAACACAGGGACAGGAAGTAAAAAGGAAATCTCCCTTGTTGTCAAAAAACAGCTGATGTTCCAAACTTTCTACATTCGATTCCATTTTATTTTAAGTTCTGCTTTCATTTTAACCTAGCCATTTAACATACCTTAACACCGAAACCCCCTGCCTCTAAGGCCACGTACACACGATCAGACTGGTCCGATGAGACTGGTCCGATGGACCGTTCTTATCGGACCACGCTGAAGTAGTCTGATGGTCACATCATCAGTCCAAAATCCCATCGGGCCAGAACGCGGTGACGTAGAACACAACGACGTGCTGAAAAAACGAAGTTCAATGCTTCCAAGCATGCGTCGACTTGATTCTGAGCATGCGCGGGTTTTTGGTCCGATGCTTTCATGTACTAACCATCGTTTTGGTCCGACGGACAGGTGTCCGTCGGACAGATTTTAAAGCAAGTTTTAAAACTTTGGTCCGACGGACAACGGTCCGATGGGCTGTACACACGATCAATTTTGTCCGATGAAACTGGTCTTCGGGCCAGTTTCATGGAACCGGTCTTATCGTGTGTACGCTGCCTTACTGTAACCTAACTGTTAACCATCTTCTTAACTGCTTGCCGACCGCCCGCAGTCATATTACTGCGGGACGGTGGTACTGTCTCTCGGGAGCACGTAGCTCTACGTCCTCTCTTTTTTGGCCACTAGGGGGCGCTCGCGTACGATCGCTTCCGGGCACCCGCGATTGCTTGTTACAGAGCGGGGAACAATGTATGAACAGAAGATCAGTGATTTTTCTTAGTAAGGCCACCCCCCCATACAGTTAGAACACAAATATGAACACACTTAACCCCTTCCCTGCCCCCTAGTGTTAACCCCTTCACTGCCAATTACATTTTTATAGTAATCCAATGCATTTTTATAGCATTGATCGCTATAAAAATGCCAATGGTCCCAAAAATGTGTCAAAGGGGCCGATGTGTCCGCCATAATATCGCAGTACCAAAAAAAAAAAAACGCTGATCGCCGCCATTACTAGTAAAAAAAAAAATATTAATAAAAATGCCATAAAACTACCCCCTTTTTTGTAAACGCTATAAATTTTGCGCTAACTAATCAATAAACGCTAATTGCGATTTTTTTTTTTTACGAAATGTAGAAGAATACGTATCAGCCTAAACTGAGGAAAAAAAATGTTTTTTATATCTTTTTTGGGGATATTTATTATAGCAAAATGTAAAAAATATAGAATTGTTTTCAAAATAGTCGCTCTATTTTAGCGCAAAAAATAAAAACCGCAGAGATGATCAAATACCACCAAAAGAAAGCTCTATTTGTTGGAAAAAAAGGACGCCAATTTTGTTTGGGAGCCACGTCGCACGACCACGCAATTGTCAGTTAAAGCGACGCAGTGCCGAATCACAAAAAGTGCTCTGGTCTTTGGACAGCAATATGGTCCGGGGCTAAAGTGGTTAAGATGGTTAACCCCCAAAGCTAAATTAAATTAAAGCTTTACTAATTTAACCCCCAAAGCTATACTTATCAGTACAAGTATTGCATGAAAAAGTAGCAATCTCATGCTGAGACATATAAACACCAAGATATTTTCACCATGACTATTGTTCTGCATCAAGTATGTGGTCTTTAAAACAAATATTTGAGTATAGTTTCCAGAGTTCCTCTAAAGTCTTATTCTAGCCTATATATATATATATATATATATTTTCGTTTACTGGAGATGTGCTGCTAAATTTTAGAATTCAATTTAAACTCTGGAACTTTGGAATTGGACGTTAACTAAAAACATACGATAGCTGCTCATACCATATTTATTATGTACATAGTGCCCCACTTATTTCATAAATGTTTGAGCATGTAAAATATTTAGGGCCCTTCTGAGACAGCTTTCAATGTACAAATTTTGGGAAAATAAATATGAGGTACAAGGTCTAGAAAATATTATTTTGGGTAATAGATTGTGGTCATTTCAGCCCTTTTTATCCTCAGTCACCTGTTTGCTGCTCTTGTACTATGACCCCAATTATCCCCCCTGCTCGATAATAGGACAAGTAGGGCTTTGTGCCTATTGTGCATTGCCTATTGTTGTGGGATGGAAGGTATTGGAGCTAGCATCCCTCCAATCAATCATCAGTGGGGAACTTGTGAGAACGGCTTCCTGAAAGAATGTGTATGAAATGCCAAAAGTTCACAATGATATTTAGAATGAATCCTGAACGAGAAAGATGTTTACAGGGAGAGACGTTTTTCATCCCAAGCATCAACTTGCTTAAAAATCAATCAGATTTTTGAAGAGCAGGTAACAAAATAGACAGCTGTGAGATGTCAGAATAACGCTATACAATATGTTGTATCTAGAAATACAAAATCTTAAAGGGATGCTACAATGGATTCTCAGTCCTGCAATACTTACCTTAACTTTTATGTATAGCCATTTTATTATTTTTTTTACTTTTGGATTTAGTAGAGAAGGATTAGATCCACTGTCAAGTTTTTATTGCAGTTTGCATCCCTGCTAGATACATTTACCCTTTCTATTAGTCCTAAGGGCCATTGTCACAGAGAGAAAATTATTCTAAAATCCAAAAATCTACAGCTGTTAAAAGAACAGAACGTGAGTGTCAATCTTCTATTGGGGACACATTTTTTCAGTGATAGCTGTCACGTTGTAGAGATTTCCTCTCACTTCCTATTGCATCTGTGGGACAGGAAGGGAATAAAAGTCTCTCCAATGGGACAGATAGCAAAAAAAAAATGACTGATAGGGCATTTAACTCTTTCCAATGCTATCCAAAACTAAAAGAAAAGGTTTGGCTACATGTACACTTTAAAGTGGAACTCCAGCCCCCCCCCCCCCATTTTTTAAAATTAGCAGCCACAAATACTGAAACTGCTGCCTTTTAATATTAGGACGCTTATCTGTCCTGGTACCCTGCAATGTCGGCAATACACTTTCTTAGCGACCTGGCGCTGATGGAAGGAGGAGGAGACCTCTCTGTGACAAAAACCGGTACCTGCTCCCCCCTAAATGTGCCAAATGTGGCAACGGAGAGGGGAGGAAAAAAACAAGCAGAGATTCCGCTTTTGGATGGAACTCCGCTTTAACCCATTCTCACCCAACCCAGTGTGCCTTAAAAGGTTCTAAATGCCTAGGGAACTGCACTTGCTAAACGCTGCAAAGGCAAGTATACCAATATTTCGGAAACAAACAACACTCCCTTCCCTTAAGACTTGGTTTGCCAAGTTCATTTAATGGAAGAGCTCATGACTGCAGCACACCATAGAGAGGAAAGGGTCGCTAAAACATGGTTTTACTGGTCGGAATCTACTTTCACATTCAAATATTGGGATATTCTGGGTTCTCAACCGCAATTCCCTTGACTTTCCCTTTTGAGGTGATACCTTTGACCCCAACAGACCTCCGTGTGCCGACTAAACTTGAGCAACACACTCGCTCCCCACCCTCTTTTTTTTCCTTTCCCCAGCTTTGTCTTTCCTGTTTTTCTTTCTTTTATGTCTTGCTTTTCTGTTTGTACTAAAAAGCTACACGGGAAATAAGCTTGTCAAAGTTCCTTGGGCTAAAGGAACTCTATGGCTACTGTTTGCATGGACCTTGTGTTTGCTTGTCTCTCTGCAGTGTTTTTACTGTTGACTTTATTTCTGTACGTCAACCATGTTCCTTGCCCATGTCGATTGTTTCGTTGGAGCCTTAAGGCCCAGATCATTTTTGGATGAAGGAAAAATACAATAAATAAAGAATTTAAATGTCATGGGGAAAGAAAGGATCAACAATCATGTGACCTCTGTGATTGACTGTCACAGTGATCACATGATTGGGAGCCCACCCCAACAGCTGATGATCATTAATGTTACTTAATTTTGACCTGCTAATTAGAGCCATATAGGCATGTACAGAGAAAAATTGTGTAGCATTGTTAAGCAAGAAGTAGAACCTACATATGGAATGTGCTTTGTGTTTCCCCCACGTACCCATAAAATCTCAGTCTCTTTAGGAAAAATATTTTAAGTGGGGCAGTATGTGTAGTCCATCCAGGGTACTGGCAATAAAGGAGTGCATTGCCTGCATGCTGATTGTTTGGATTGATCTACCATCCAACAGTGCCTGCATGGTTATTGTTTATATCCACTCGGAGTTCTGATTGTAAGGCCGCGTACACATGATCAGACAGGTCCAATAAAACTGGTCTGCAGACCAGTTTCATCGGACCAGTTCGATGGTGTGTACGGCCCATCAGACCGTTGTCCGTCGGACCAAAGTTTTAAAACATGCTTTAAAAGCTGTCTGATGGACACCTGTCCGTCGGACAGGTTAGATGGTTAGTACACAAAAGCATCGGACCAAAAACCTGCACATGCTCAGAATCAAGTCGACGCATGCTTGGAAGCATTGAACTTCGTTTTTTCATCACGTCGTTTTGTTCTACGTCACCGCGTTCTGGTTTGATCGGATTTTGGTCCGATGGTGTGTACGCACATCAGACCATCAGACAAGTTCAGAGTTGTCTGATGAAAATGGTCCGTCGGACAAGTTTCATCAGACCGGTCTGATCATGTGTACAGGGCCTAACTCTGTACCCAGCTTGTTGTTTTCATTTGTGCTGATTCAAGAGTCTTCACATATATCTTTGTTTGTAAAATTGACCTACAGTGATCCCTGCTAGCCTCTCCAAAGATAAGTGGAGGCCCAGTGGCATGGCACCTTAGATTCTAACCCTGTCTTAGGCTCCTCTATGGGTTGTATGCTCTGTATTTCTGGAGAAAAATGGTTTACTGGTTCAAAAAATACCTCCATTTTGGCTCATTCCCATGTTCTGTTTAGCCGAAAGTGTGTGCTATCACTTACAAATGAGGTAATCATGACTAGGTGCATGACTGGATTTTCCATACTGTCCAATGAAGTCAATTTCAACCAATATTCAGTCCATGTTTCAGCTGCCCCAGTGTGTGAGTATCTTTTTTAAAGTGAAACTATGTTTGAAGAAAACTATCCCCTCTGAGAAAATTTTCAGAAACTTATTGCACATTACATGCCTCTGTTCTCTTTTTATTGATCTGATCCATTACACCCCCTGGATTCTACAAAATGATTGTCAGGTAGGAGGGTCTGCCGTTACTGTACTGTATTAAGAACATTATCACTTCCAACATCCTTTTAGATGTGTAACTACCTATTTAATCATACGTAGAGCGCAGTAAATCTAAAAGCATTACTGAGAATTCTGTATTCCATGCAAGAAGCTGCCCATAGTTTGATCTGAAGCTCTATGCAGTCTTCTGGAATAGACAGTAAGAAAATTATAGGAGCATAGGGAT
The DNA here is from genome assembly GCA_029574335.1 of Rana kukunoris. Lineage (NCBI taxonomy): Eukaryota > Metazoa > Chordata > Amphibia > Anura > Ranidae > Rana > Rana kukunoris. The sequence continues at coordinate 37,516,911 of CM056055.1, forward strand.
GAAAATTCTGGTGTATGCTGCTTACAAAGTTAAAATTGCACAGATTTCTAAAGCCGATTTAAATCATTGGAGTCCTATCATGCCATATGTTATAATTAGTAATACTAAACCTTTTTTTTATATTTAATCCACCACTATCAACATGGGGAATATTTCCCAATACAAAAGTGTGTGCTCAGCACTTTTTTTTAATGTGCTCATTGACCCTCACATTTTATGTCCTCATTGACCGACTCCAGATCCCTCTGCACTTCTTGCCAAAACTTCTGAAACAGGAGGGGAAGATAGCAGGGAAGTGGTGCATGCGTACTGAGAAGACAGGACAAGGGAGGTGTGGCGCACCGAGGAGTGGCACATGCACACTGTGGAGACAGGAAGTGGAGGAGTGGGGAGCTGTGGAGTGGCACAAAGCACTTGGCTTTGGGAAAAGCTATGTAAATGTATGCACAAAGTGCATACCCTATACCCTTTTTCCACTTCCACTGCTTGTAACATATTATGCACCATTAACTTACAATTGTACTCATGGAAGCCAATATTTCAATAAAGAAAAACTTTTTTTTCTGACCGATTCTATCACCTTTTATTTACTACCTATCCTGGTCACAGTATTCTCTATGTGTCTTGTAGATCACATCATTACACTGCCTCATGCATTAACCTGGGGAAATCCCAAATAAGGTGATAGTGAGAACAATCGTTGAGCTATTAAAGCAAATTGAGCCAATGCTGGTGTTCTGCCGATGAGTGTCCCCCCCAGTGGATTATGCCCCACCCCTGTACTGCGCAGTTACGGTGATTGTTTCTGAAAATAACCGAACATACGGCGCTTGCATGGACCTCGCTGTAAGTGGCCCGTCAGCCTCACGTCCTTTCTTCACTCGGATGGCTCGCTTCGCTCGTTCGGCCTCCTAGCTCTTTTTTTAACATCCTCCATGTCCACCGGGATGGTAAGGAATAAGCCTGGATATCAGAAGTGTGTGCAGGCGCTGTCTAGAGCTACATGTTCGTCAATTTTCGAAGGCAAGCGCCACGCCTGCTAAGTACAAGGGGGGGGCATAATCCGCCGGGGGACCTTTTTCGGCAAGACACTAGCACCACCAACCAGGGAATCCACAACTTTCCAAACTTTTGGGGACAGTTTCCATGTTGGAACACTAAGCAAATAGTATCTCTAACATGGTTCTGCAACTTAACAGTTGTAGGGGTTTTGGAGATATCTATGTTAAAGCTATTATTTTACATGCATATATACCAGGGCTCAAAATTTCAAGTCCTGAGCTACTAGCCAGGCCCCAAGAGTTACTCGCCACCAGTTGCCCCACCTAATTCATACACTGCCCTGCACCTAATTGCACCCGTAAACACGCCCTCATACATTATCTCATGGAATGACACTGTTAAATGTTTTATGCAGAATCAAGTTACAAAATTAAATATTACCAACAACAACTTTAACAAAATGGGACAGGGCACTGGGGGCAGACCAGAGGGACAGGGCACTGGGGGCAGACCAGAGGGACAGGGCACTAGAACTGGGTCTCTTCCCCATTCTCTTGCTGTCTCCCTCTCTCTCCCTCTCCTATTTATCTCATCACCAGGAGCCTGTGTGTGCGGCTTCACACTTGCATGTCCCCACTTCCCCTTTTTATTCAGGCTGGCAGTGAGGAGAGGAGCTGCAGCACAGCGGGAGGGAGTACAATCCAGCACTGAGATCCACACAACTGCATAGCCATTGACACCTGTAGCACAGTGCACACTGACACCGCACACATTGAGACCAGTCTGTTCACAGTGCTCAGGCTGAACTGTTGGACACTTACATAGAGCACAAGGAGAAGAAAACTGCACAAACTGGAAGGCTGCCGCTCTCATGTGAGGGTAACTTTCAGTGAGCGCTGCACCGGAGTGGTAATTTTCGCAATCCTCCACCTCACTCATTACTTTCTGCTCTCCAGCTACATTGGTCGGGGGGAGGGGGGCAGGCTCAGAGAGGTCATACTGTTAGGTCCCATGGCTTAATGAGAATTGTAAGGAGAGCACCTGTGTACTGCTCTGCCTGTGTGCGGCTCACCAGACTATTTTTCCTGAGCATGCACCTTTCCTCTTCGGCCGACAATCTCATCGGGACTCTAAGTGTAGGCACTGATTGGAGGGAGATTGGTCATGCAGCCCTGTCATCACTCGCCCCCAGCTTAAATCCACTCGCCAAATGCTAGTAGGCGAGTGGAAATTTTGAGGGCTGCTATATACAGTATATTAGCCTAATACTGTGCTTCAATGGGTATGGGTATCCTCCAGAAGATTAATCCCCCTTCATGACCAGGCTATTTTTTGCGATACGGAATTGCGTTACTTTAACTGACAATTGCTGCTTTACCCAAATACAATTTCTGTTCTTTTTTCCCCAAAAATAGAGATATCTTTTGGTGTTATTTTTTAAATCAATGACATTTTTATTGTTTATAAGAAAATTACAAAAATACAAAATGCGACAAACAAAAGATGTCCCATATAACAGCAGCATCAGGGATTCTCAACATAGTAGTTGTACCGTGACATAAATATAACCACAAAATCTGTGACAATAAGCATATAGCCCAGTGCCAGTATAGGGAAAGCCACAATCAAGTTAGATTCCGGAGTCAAAATGGCCCTAAGAGGGATGGGAAGGGAGAAGGGAGGGACGCCCCGAGGCACCCCCTCTGGCTTTTGGTGGTATTTGATCACCTCTGCATTTTTTTCATTTTTGAGCTATAAACAAAAAAAATTTGAAAAAAAAATACATTTTTATTGCTGCTTTAAAACATATCCAATAAGAAAATTGAAAAAAAAAAAAATCTTCTTCAGTTTAGGCCAATATGTATGCTGCTACATATTTTTGGTAAGCATATATTAATCGGTTAAGTTATGTTATTTTTTTTTTGTTTTATTTTTTTTATAGTAATGGAGGCCATCAGCGACTTATAGCAGGACTGTGATATTGCGGTCAATTGGCCACTAACTGACACTTTTGACACTTTTTGGGGACCAATGACATTAATACAGTGATTATTGCTCAAAATATGCACTGTCACTGTACTAATAACACTGGCTGGGAAGGGGTTAAACATCAGGGGCGATCGAAGGGTTAACTGTGTTCCTAACTAGTTTGTTTGTGTACTGTGGGAGGTGCTTTTACTAGGGGAAGACATGGATCCATGTTCCTGCTTTGCAAGAACACAAGATCCATGCTTTCCCTACAAACAGAACGGTGACCTGCCTTATTTACATTACCATTCTGGCTCTCTGCTTAATGATCGGTGTGTGCTGGTGGACATCAAGTACGCAGTACCCGCTGATCAGCTCCCGCTTTGTATAATCACAGTGGGAGCAGGTCGGTGGCAGCTCTCAAATGCGCCCCAGACCCAGAAGTGTTAGATCATGTACTAGGTATGTGATTCGGAGCAGCAATGCCACCTTGCCGCAGTATAAGTGCGTTATACTGGCGGCAAGTGGTTAAGCTAGAACTAAAGTCAAAACTTTTTTTATTTAATTTTATTTTGGATGGAGTAAAAGAGGGTTGCAAGACCTGTATGATTTATTTTTGCCATCTGTGTCCCATTGAGGAGATTTCCCTTGACTTTCTCACCAAAAAAAGCAAGTGAGAAAGGAATCCTTCTAAGGTGAGGAAATTCCTGGTTGTCCACAGGATCATCAGAACTGGTGTCCCCATTGGAAGATATCCCCACTATTACTGTTAGGGGGGCAGCCTAAAATTTGGGATTTTCTTTTACTTTACTTTCATAGATAATGGTAGAGAGGGCAAATATAGAGGGCACAGGCCGCAATATGTCCTGGCATAGATGAGTAATAGCCACACCCCACAACAGAATTGTTGTGTTGGTAAACTCTGGTGTCTGTAGAACCACACGGTCATATTTATACTCAGAACGTATATAACGGCAAAGTTAACGTAAGGCTGGTTAACCAGAGGAACTATGTCTATCTGGCTGAATTTCTATTTCTGTGACTTCAATTGGGCTTTAACATTTTGTGCATATTTTTCTGGCAGCAAAGACAAAGCATCTTGCATTCTGGAACACAAAAGCAGAGCTTTCATTATGTTAGCCGCGGGATGGGTGTTTACGTCGACAGATACGTAACTGGTTAAAAAATAAATAACACTGTGCACAACAGGTGTTGACATGAACTAAAAATCACCCGTTTGGGTGTTCTTGAGTTTGTTGCTAGACAAGCACCTTTTCTTTTCAGAACGCTGTTTACAAGATGCTTTGCGGTGTCAGATGAAGATCAGCTCCACCGTTAAACTCTTTCTCAACTTTTAGCTTTGTGAAGTACTGAAAAGTGCCCCAACCACTATGCCCTTGACACGGTGTCACAATTGTCAATCACAGGAATGTTCACGTAAGAGGTCTGGGCCTCCTTGTCCTCAGGCAAAGCCCTTGTTTGCATTTCCTTTACAAAGAACATCTCCTTGTTATTACACCTGCCAGTGTTCAGAGCTTCGACCTCTCACCTATCCAGCCATCTTTGTATACCCCTGGCAATTAAAGCAAAGAACCTGAGCAGTTAGCATAAAAATTGTCCATGTCGGCAGATAATTAGACACTATTTATAGAAAGATTCACTTCCTGACAATTGGTATTAATTAATTGTTGAGGGTTTCAAGTTTGCATTATATATATATATTTTTTTTTTCCTTTATCATTTAATTGTGCTATGGATAGACAGTTTTGTAGTTTTACTTTATTGTAAATACACTTTAAAAATACAGTAAAACCTTGGTTTGAGAGTAACTTGGTTTGAGAGTGTTTTGCAAGACAAGCAAAATGTTTTAATACATTTTGCCTTGATATACAAGCGATGTCTTGATATAAGAGTAGCGTCATGTAACAACTGAGTATAAAAAATGAAGAAAGGAGCCTCTAAGTGTAGCAATTTGGTTACATTTAATGAAGGTACAACTTATTGCTACACTTATGCCGCGTACACACGGTCGTTCTTTGCGATGAAAAAAAACGAAGTTTTTTAAAACGTCATTTAAATTGATCGTGTGTGGGCAAAACGTCGTTTTTTGTCTTAAAAAAAAACGACCAAAAAAAAATTCCAACATGCTTGAATTTGTTGTGTCGTTTTTCAAAACGTCGTTTTTTTGTTTCACAAAAAGTCACCGTGTGTAGCAAAAACGTCGTTCAAAATGACGTTTTTCAACCCGCGCATGCCCAGAAGCTAGTTATGAAGCGAGCTTCAATGGAAAAGAGTGGTGAACGTAACCTCGCTTTTTGTGAAAAAACGATGGTGTGTATGCAAAATTGTCTTTGAAAAGTGACGTTTCAAAAACGTCGTTTTTTACTTCACAGAAAACGTCGTTTTTTTTCATCGCAAAAAACGACCGTGTGTACGCGGCATTAGAGGTGCCTCTCTTCTCTTCTATACCCTGTAAAAAAATGCTTTGATATACAAGTGCTTTGGATTACAAGCATGTTTCTGGAACAAATTATGCTCGCAAACCAAGGTTTTACTGTATCCCTTTTTGTTTTTCCAATAAGAACTGTCTCTCCATCCACGCATGCAAACACACTTGTTCTGTCCATAGGCTTCAGAGAGTAGTCCAATATGCATGCACAATCCAGCTGCCTTGGCCCAAAACTCTAATGCCGCGTACACATGATTGGGATTTCCGACAGGAAAAGTTCGATGTGAGCTTTTGGTCAGAAATTACGACCGTGTGTAGGCCCCATCGGACTTTTTCTGTCGGAATTTGGTTCTCAAATTTTCTAACGGGAAAAATACTAGTCGGAAATCGTCTGTATGCAATTTCAACGTGCAAAAAAACACACGCATGGCTTGGAATCATTGAACTTAATTTTTCTCGGCTTGTTGTAGTGTTGTACGTCACCGCGTTCTTGACAGTCGGAATTTTGTGTGACTGTGTGTATGCAACACAAGTTTGAGCCAGAATCCTGTCGGAAAATAAATCCACGGTTTTCTTGACGGAATTTCCAAATGTGTGTTGGCGGCATTAGGCTACATTTACACCTGATCAGAGAGACTTCGAAGTGTTTGAGAGTTTTGAGAGTATTAAGAAGCGTTTTACAGCTTCAGGCACTTTTGTTTGGCCAATAGAAAGCACCGGGGGGGGGGGGAGAGGTGAAGGAGATTAGGGGTGAAGAGATGCTGTTTGAGCAGAAAACACGCTCGTATAACGCTCAAGTCACACATTTTCCAGAATTCTCATTGAAGTCAACGGGGCCCAACCTGACTCCAATCTGTCAAAGAGAAGCTCATGTACTTTTGAGCAACAGGCGTTTTGCTTCAGGTGACAGAACACTCAGATGTTAACAGAGGCCATTGAAATGAATAGGATTTGGCTTGTTGCACGTTCTAGAGCTACAGGCTTCAAACAGAAAATTGCTCAGGTGTGAGAGTGGACAAATATGTAGAAAATGGTCAGCTAAACTACACAACTGCTTTTAATAAATAAATAAATAATCCATTATATTGGCTTTTGTTTTATTAAAAGTTTGGTGCCATGTAGCACTTTTGGTCGTAAAATAGTGAATTTTGTATAGTAATGTATACAGTAGAGCAAAAGAGGGACAACTGAGGATGAACGAGGGTCAAAGGAATTTGGTCTCAAAAGAGGTACAGTTTCTCCAAATGAGGGAAAGTTGGGAGCTATACATGTGTGTTGGCCAGTGCAACAGTAAATTGGATCAGTCACCCAATGTGGGTGCATTTGCTTAGGTCTACAAAGCATACTGTTGACACTTTCAAATTATCAATGTAAAATAAAGATCATACAAGGAGTTCTTGTATGTCTGATCTCTAATCATTAGCTCCTGAAGGTAAGTTGTACCATTATGTAGCTGAAAACAGGAAACTGCCATTTAGTATCTATGGTGGACCACTGGTGGTGACAATTACGTTATCCATTTCAAACATCTTATACCTGCATAAGACTATGACTGTACATGAGCACCAAAGGAATTAATTACGTAGTAAGAGTTCTATCACACGTGAGATCTCACTGTTGATCACTTTTAACTTCTAACTGACTTTAACCTCTAACCTCTTATGCCTCGTACACACGATCGGGTTTCCCAGCGGACTTTTTACCGCCAACAAACAAAGGGGAAAGCCGAGAACCGGTTTGGCAGCTTATTCCTCCTATACATGGCCGGTTTTCCTTGCAGGAAAACTGTCATGAGAGCTTTGGCCGGGAAACCCGGATGTGTATGTATGCTTCCCCATAGGAAAACTGCCAAGTTAAAAACCGCCGGGAATCCTGTCGGGGGAAAAAAGGAAACATTTTCAAATTTTTCTTGCCAGGATTCGCGGTGGGTTTTCCTGTCGGGAAAACTGACATGGAGCATACACATGGCCAGTTTTCCCAGCCAAGGTTATTGTGCAATAGTAATGCCCAAAAACTAATGTCTTAGCACGTCTGATTTATTTGAAAATTATTTTCTTCACAGTGCCTATAGCTACAGAGGTGAATGGGGACTTGTTTGAAAGTGTCTTTTTTTTGTGTGTGCATAGTCTGGGCACATGTTCACGTGATCACGCTAAAAAAGGACTGTAGTCAATAACACAAAGCAAGGCCAAGAAAACAATAACTGCAGTAAAGCCAAAGTCCAATATCAAAGAGTAAACTAGTTGAAGAAAAGAACAATACAGGACATTCACATCTATGGAAGTACTGTGGTACTTTTTGCAGGTTTTTACTGTGTTTTTGCAGGGATTTGCTCTTTGCATTTTTTTATGCTTTCTTTGGGAAAATTTGTTGTTGGACAGTTTAAAAAATGCGAATTGAGGCAAAAAGATGGTAAAACCACACTACAGTAAAACCTTGGATTGCGAGTAACGTGGTTTACGAGCGTTTCACAATATGAGCATTTTGTAGCGTTGTCTCGCAAGACGAGCAGGATTTAAACCTCTGGGGTGTGCATTGCATTTGGCCAGAGGTCCCTGACGCTTTCCAAAAACGCAGAGGCAGAAACATTTTATAATGTGAATGTGTTCCATAGGAACCCATGTTAAACATAAGGTCCTGCGTTTCTTCCAAAAAGCATGAAAAACACATTGGTGCGAATAGAGCCTAAAGTCCAGTGATTTCAGAGTGCTTCTGGTTTTATTAAGCAGCAGCTGCGCAGGCATCGGCATGTGTGCGTCAGAGAGCATTACTTGTGTTTTTTTTTAAATGTTGTGTTCAGCGTTTTATGTGCACACAACTCCACTGACCTGCCACTTATTTTTCCCAAGACATTATTCATAGTGATCTTCATATCAGATGTCTAAACGGGATATAGCTGACAAAATACACTCGAACAATCCTATCTCATTGCAGTGATCGTGGGTTCATTCCTTCCCAGGGACACTTTCACATGGAGTTTGTATGTTTGCTGCATGCTTCTTTCCAAAAACGTACTGGTAGATTAAGTGACGTCTACCCATGTTGGTTCCAAATTAAAGGCTCTTCTAGAGAAACACACTGACATGAATGACTCTATGTACTTTATAAAGTGTTATGAAATACAGTATGTTGGTACTATAAAAATATGGGAGATGAATGGTGACTGTGATTGTAATATCTACTACAAATGCTAGACCCACCAGGTATATACTAGGGCCCAGATTCACAGAGCGGTTACGCCTGCGCAACAGGAGATGCGCGTGCGTAAGTCGAAATGTGCGCGTGCGTGTCGATGCGCGGCATCCCCAGAACGAGATACGCAAAAAATCTACTTTTTTTTGTCCCGCGTAATTTCGTTAGACTGGCGCATCCATCCGCGCAAAAGTGCGCTAGACAGACCATTGATTTGCTAGTCAAATATGCTAATGAGGGACTTACGGGGATCCACAAAAGAACGTTGGGGCAGCGCAGGCTACGCAGTGTGCGCAACAGCAAAATGCCCTGTCTAAAATTAGAGCATATAAAAGCTGGTCTAAAAAGAGAAAAAAAATCTACTTGTTAGATAAAGCAACACTGTTAGTGAGGAGCTCAGCAGTCACACGTGTTGCACAACAATCTGTATGCCAACATGCCAGGGGCATCGTCGCACATAGCTATACTACTGACTTTAGATGAACAAAGAAGGATGAGGGCACTGAGGAGGGCACTGAGGAGGGCACTAAGGAGGGCACGGGAGATTTTTTTTTTTGCTTATCTAAACTTTACAATTTAATCTAATCTAATACAATATTCTTATCTGATACAAGCCCCTCACTCTTCACTCTTCACAGGAGAGGATATATCACACACGCATAGACATCTTTGGCATGAGTGATTCTGAGGTGTCTCGCATCTTCAGATTCACCCCTCATGCCATCATGGAATTAACCACAACCCTGCAGGAGGACATCACCAGCCCAACACATGACACTACCCATGACACCCATGACAGCTACATATACAATCAGAGCCCCATCCCCACAGATTTCGAACAGAACATGTATGGGGACAGCTGGCTGGTTGGTGAGTGACATGGGTGGCAGGCATGACTGTCCCCCCCCCATGATGCATACATCACAAGGGGCACATGCACTACTAACATCCTCCTGTCTTTTCCCTTCAAGGTGACTCTGCATATGCACTGGGACCCCATCTCATGACCCCATCTCATGCCAGCTCACATATGCATCTTTGCACGTTAAACACACACATGAATCATGGCACAATGAGAATGCATGCATGCACACCACTGTGGTCCCTAGCACACACACCCCACATCCTCATCACATTGGATTGGCACCAGTCCACCATGCAGGACTTGTGAGCTGCAACGCCATGCCACGGCTCCAATTATGTCACTGTACATTCATACACCATTCACACAGACCTGGGGATCACTTCTCCACCACAAATGAGGGTGACACCCCTTTTCCCGCAGGAATATCACCCCCACATTCCAAAATCATACACAAACAGAACCAAAAAAATTAAATAAATGACGAGCAAAAATAAAAAATGCCCAGCAAAAATATATTTTAAACAAAATAACAACAAAGAAAACACATAAAAGACAAAAATCACTCTGCAAAACAGTGCCCAAATATCTCAAAGACACGTCACAAACAAACAAACAAACGCTAATAAACAAAAGCACCTTGCTGTATAGGAAGATCCCAAAGGGATGTGCTTTTGCAAAGGAAGTGCATTTGTGTCTGTCTATTTATGCTGTTTGCGTAGTTCACTAAGTTGCCCGGGTCCACTTCCAATTTCACTGATTGCGCCGCTCCCGAGTTGTGAGCATGCGCACAGCGGAGCTGACCATGCTCGCCTTCAAGCGCGCATGCGCGAGCCGGCCGGCCCTTCATTTGCATGGGGTCACGGCTCATTTCAATGTAACACGCCCACGTCCTTCCCAATTTGTATTACTCCTCCTTACGCCTCTGAAAAAACGTTACGCATGCGCAATTCCCTGCCCAAAAGCTACGAGAATAGGGTGATTACGCGGCAAAATTGTGCAAGTCTAACGTAAAGGTGGTGCGCTACGCCGGTCCAATGATGCGCAGATGTACCTGAATCTGGGCCTAGGTGTATATGGCAGCAGGGTAACATCTAATGATTTTCACAGGCCAAAAACAACCTAAGCCCTGGTTCACATTGATGCTACTTTGAAATTGTGCTACTTTACCTGAAGTAGAGCGATTTTAAAGTAGCAAGGTCAGTGCGATTTCAGCTGCTACTTGATAGACATCTGTGTGGCTTCATGCATTGATGTCTATTAAAATCGCACCTGAATTCGGCAAAAGTAGTGCCGGAACTACTTTTGCAAATTGGTGCGGCACTGAAAAATTGTTGTCCCACCGATTGGATCAGTGCCATTGTCTCCAATAGGCCTCTCAAATTGCATGACAAATCGCTCCAATTTGAACCTAGGCTAAAAGTTATTCTTATACAAGCAGCATCGAAGGGAGCTAAGAGGCACACGTGGCTCCTATGGGGAAGATTTATGAAAACTGGAGCACTCAGAATCTGGTGCAACTGTACATGGTAGCCAATCAGTTTTTAACTTCAGCTGATTCAGTCAAACTTTCACTATAAGCCCCTGTTCACACCAGTGCGATTTGATAGTTCCAAATTGCATGACAAGTCGCTCCCCATGGAACCATTCAAATTGGCGCAATGCATGTTGCCACTTTGAAAAAGGTTCCTGCAATACTTTTTGCCAATTTCATTGCCACTTGCATAAACTTCTGTTGTATGAAGTCGCAAGCTGCAATTAAATCGGCTGATGTGTAGCTTTCAAATCGCACTGAAGTAGCGCAATTTCAAAGCCACACTGGTGTAAACAGGGGCTAAAATCTAGACGCTGATTGGTTACTATCCACAGCTGCACCAGATTCTGTTTGCACCAGTTTTAGCAAATATTCACCCAAAATCTCTAATCGGGAGTAAGGATGAGCTCAAGCGTGTTTGCAGCGCACTCGGCCGCGCCTGCCAGGAAGCTGACACTCCGCAGTGCTAATCACAAGTAGTGAGACATTTCGCAATCCGTGCAGCCGTGGATAGGGAAATGTCTCACTACCTGTGATTAGCGCTGTAGAATGTCAGGTTCCTGGCGGGCACGAGCACATGGAGTTGAAAACACGCCTGGGCTCATCCTTAGTTGGGATCACTGTGCTACCATACAAAGCAAGGTTCCGTAGTATGATGCCTCTGATTTCTGCCTAGCTCTCTTGAACTACAAGACTATGACAATTAATACAAGAATGCTTCTTGCTAAAGACCTAAAGCTGTACTCCAGTTCAAGCAAACAGCTACATACATAGACGAAGCAAAAGGGAGCCAATTTACCTGCCAAAGGATTTGTTTCTCTGTCCATCCAGTCCTGAGATTAATGACGCGTACACGCGATCGGACATTCCGACAACAAAACCGTGGATTGTTCGCTCAAACTTGTCTTGTATACACACAGTCACACAATTGTTGTCGGAAATTCCGAACGTCAAGAATGCGGTCACGTACAACACTACGACGAGCCGAGAAAAATGAAGTTTAATGATTCCGAGCATGTGTCAAATTGAATCTGAGCATGCGTAGGATTTTTGTGCGCCAGAATTGCATACAGACGATCAGAATTTCCCACGAGAACTTTTGTTGTCGGAAAAATTGAGAACCGGCTCTTAAACATTTGTTGTTGGAAATTCCGACCGTGTGTACGCGGCAATACACAGCTCTGCCACACAACACAACCCTTTCTGCAGGACGGAAGACCTAGTTTTTATTTGCTGCCGTTTAGTAACACTCAAGCCTCGTACACACGACCGGTTTTCCCAGCAGGAAAACTGCCAGGAGAGCATTTGGCCATGAATCCCGGCCGTCTGTATGCTTCCTAGCAGTTTTTCCATCAGAAAAACAGCCAGGAATCCCGACAGGAAAATAGAGAACCTGGTGTTTCCTGCCGAGAAAACTGGTCGTCGAAATGCTTACCTGTCCATGGTAAACCTGCACATGCTCGATACAACTTTGACGCATGTGCCGTAGCATACGACGATAGTGTGAAGTGTAGCAAGATGGCAGCAACGGCATCGAATGTGACAAGTTCTTGAATTCTTGCCATTCAAAAGAACGGCGGTTCTTTTGAATGGCCGTCTGCATGCACGGCTTGGCAAGCCAAGCTTGCCAGGAATCCCATCAGGAAAACCAAAGTTTTTTTCCTGACAGGATTCCTGGCCGTGTCTACAGGTCTTAACAGGTCTTGTCCCTCCTCAGTCTGTGATTGGATAGTGAAGGAGAGGCAGCAGACTTGATTAACTCACCCTCTGTCACTTTCTTCTCCTAGCAGTATGCTCATTCTTCCCAAAAGCACTGTAGCACACATAACTAGCTACTTGTGCTACGTCTCTCTCTTCCAGTCTTTTACTGTACAGGGACGGTCAAAGATCGATACCCAATTCAAGTACTTATAATGTTTGCTTTAAAAAAATGAATAGAGAACAGCAATAATGTGTGTATGTTTTATGTCTGCGTGAAGTTCAGCTTTAAAGACTGCCTACAAAACTGCTTCTAAGGAAGGGAAGCTATAAAGTAGGTATTCTTCTGAACCTAGTGCCCCTTTAACACTCATATTTTGTTAATGATACCAAATCCCCTTTTTAAATAGAAACAAATTGTATGTTAGCTTCACATCTGCTTGATGTAGAAAAGACAGAGTGTAATATTTTTTCTCCATATGCCATTCATCCCAGTAATTGAAGTTCATTCCACGTTTATGTACCAGAGCATGGTAAACCGATGCTCTGTACTGGTTTCAGCTGCCAAGCACAGTGTCACAAGCAATAAATAAATAAGGTCAGCTGAACGGCTTTAAGATATATTTGCTCCAGATGTTGCATTCTGAAGTTGGACCTGTGAGGATAGAATATTTCTCAACATGGATGATCATGTCTGTTGGCTTGGGGCTGACTGATGGGGAGGTATGGTGGATCACCTAGGCTTACTGAACTTCACTCTGTCTATATAGTCCATATGTATCAGAAGAAAATTCTCAACTCTTTGTTTTAACTGCATATATTCTCAGTTAAAAAAAATATAGTTGTTGAAGGCCACTTCCATGAGTGATATCACAAGTTATCATTTGCACCTGCTAAGGATAAAAAAACTGAATTAAAGTTTTGAGAACTTATATCACCACATAAAGTTATATTTTCATATTTCAGACTTTAAAGTGATCATTTGGCCAAGCTTTGGTCCTTCACATATGTATACTTTGTTACCAATAAATAGGCTTAAAACAAGTGCTCGGTGATCTCTGTAGCTGCAGGCACTTTGGCCTTTGATTAAGTGGTGCACTTTCACATTGCATTTCAGTGCATGCATGTAGAAAATATCTATTGCAAACTGATTTGCAAAACACTAAGCAGACTGCAGGTAACCTTGTTTTCCCATTCAGCACTTTTATCTAATGCTAACTTCTTCTAAAGCCTCACACACACAATCGGACTTCCATCTGACTTTTCCATGGATTTTGTCCGAAGGGCGTTGTCCATGAACTTGGTATGCATACACACAGCAGAACATTTTCAGCCAACAGACATGAACGTAGTGACGTAATAGACGTACTACGTGGTTTTTCTGCTCTTTAGCGCCACCCTTTGGACAACTTCTGTTAATGTTGTCTTATGGTTAGCATTGGTTCGGAGCATGCCTGTTTGTACTTTGGATTTTAGTCTGACGGATTTGTGTACACAGGATCAGATGATCCAACGTAACACATTTGTTGTCGGACAACAACGTTGTAATTTTAAACTTTTTTGCCATCTTTTGTAACTGTTTACCAATTGTTTATTTGTGTGCAATTTTTCAATAAAGCATGTCTTAGGAGTACTCTGCTGTGTGTTGCCACCTCTCTTCTTGAGGGTACGGGCCCCTTTTTTTGAGAATATCTTTCCTCACCTACTGCCCATTCTGAATCCTTTATGGTTCCTTAGTTCCTTATTGGTGAACTCCATCCTCACTTTGGATGAGTTGGAACTCCTACCATTGACCTTGTTAGTTGACACTCTGGCCAAAAGGTCCATGTCCTTTCCCTTACCCCCTTTCCCATTGTGATACTTAAAAACTTCTCAGTCTAACCTCCTGTTTCGACTTAAAATAATGGACAGATGCTATAACTCTTACTCTAGGTCAGCTGATGTCTGAAGCCTCCCATAGCTTTCAATACCATTTCTATGCTGATGATACCCAAATCTATTATTTTTACCACTCAGCTCACTCCATCAGCCTTTTCATACATCACCTATTTACCGACAGACATACAGTATCAGTCTCAATGTCAAACCACTTCCTCACACTCAGTGTATCCAAAACCGAGGTCATAATATTTCCTCCCTCGCTTGCCCCTTCGGCCCACATCCAATCACTGTCCAAAGCTTGCCGCTTCAACCTCCACAACATCTGAAAAAATATGCTCCTTTTTAACCATTGACACCACAAAGCTTCCAATTCACTCCCTGGTTATCTCTCGACTACTGCAACTCCCTCCCCATTGGATTACCTTTATATAGGTTATCCCCCCCTTTAGTCCATTATGAGGGCTGCTGCCAGGCTCATCTACCTTACCAAGCATTCAGTGTCTACTAACCTTCTCTGCGAACCTCTCCACTGGCTGCCACTGTCCTAACAAATACCATTCAAAATACTAAGAACAACTTACAAAGCTATCCACAACTTTGCCCCTATATACATCCTTAACCATGTTGAAAATACCAACAAAATAGTTCTCTTCGTTCTTCCCAAGACCCCCTGCTCTCTAGCTCCCTCATCACCTCCACCCATGCACGCCTCCAGGACTTCACCAGAGCATTGTCCATCCTCTGGAACTCCCTACCCCAGTCTGTCTGACTATCTCCTACTCTGTCTTTTAGGCGATCCTTGAAAAATCTTCTAATTAGAGAAGTCTATCCTACCTCCACCTAACAAATGTACTTTTATTTCATTCATCAGCTCAACCCCCCCCCCCCACATTACCGTTATTACCCCCCCCCTTTAAGATTACGGGCAGGGCCCTCTGATTCCTTGTGTAATAAATTGTATTGTAACTGTATTGTCTGCCCTCATGTTGTAAAGCACTGAGCAAACCCGTAGATTAATATAATAATAATACAGCAGAAGCACTGAACATATTCTCTTAGGGCTTTGGCATAGGGCAAAAAAGTGAGCTGAGCGTACTGAAAGAAAGACCTGAACAACCTTAGGGCTTTTATGAACTTAGAATTATTTGCTCTATAGCACCTGCAGCTACCAAAGATCAGTGGGTGGTTGTTTTTAAGATATATTGCTAGTTAAAAATATGTAAATACTTGGATGTCCATAGCCTGGACACATATAATCCATAAACCATGTCCCTCTTCTGCGGAAATTCCACTTTAAGGGGTAGTAAAGGAAAACATTTTTTTCCGTAAATAGCTTCCTTTACCTTAGTGCAGTCATCCTTCACTCACCTCATCCTTCCATTTTGCTTTTAAATGTCAAGCAGGCATATCAGGACACTCTCTACTTTGCAGATAGAGAAACGAGCTGTGTGTTAGTGGGCGTCCTGACACTCCTGCTCGCCCCCTCCCCCCTCAAGAGGCTTTCTCCACACCAGGGAAGAAAGCCTTGCATTACTGTGTGTAGTTACAGACAGATGAACAGGAAGTGAGGATTTCTCAGAAGAAATAAGGACATTTAAAAGCAAAATCGAAGGATGAGGTAAGTGAAGGAGGACTGCACTAAGGGAAAGGAAGCTATTTAGGGAAAAAAAATCCTTTATAACGCCTTTAATTGTCAGCCCATGGCTAGCTACTATTGAAATCAAAGCCATAAATCTTGACACTTGGCCTGCAAAACTAGGAAAAGGCATAAGGGACCTGTACAGGAGGCAGGGTTGTTACAGCAAAATTAGTAATAAAAGTAATAAAAAAAATAAAGGGCAAGTTCCAATTTCAGATGAGCATGTTTTAGCCACACATTTGGACTAGCCAGCTGAGGAAATATCTAATGCTGCTAACGCCTTGGCATCCCCTAGATAAATAAAGACTGTTGTGTTCTGTCTTGTTTTGTTATTATTTTTTTTAAACAAGATCTCGGTCAACTAAATAAAGTTGCCAATTCTTTGTTGTTGGGGCCCAAGAGGAAGCTTTTAGCCAGTTGATTAGTTGAAGACATGTGGGGCTCCCACTACTCAATGTTACTTTTGAAAATGAAAATGTTAACAGTGTCTTTACTGGTGAAATTATTTAACCACTACAGATCCGCGCTATTGACAAAAGATGTCAACAGTGCGGACCTGAGCTGCCGGGGTCACGTCTTTGGACGTCAATGTTGTTGTAAAACAGTGCTGTTGCATCGCCGAGGATTCGATGCGTGTACCCGGCGGCCGCGGTGTCCGCCAGGTGCATGCGATCGACGGTGACAATGCATGGACGCAGAGCTCTGTGTATAAACACAGAGCTTCACGTCATGTCAGGGAGAGGAGACAGATGCTGTTTCCCTTGTACATGGGGACACAGCATCGCTCACCTCCCCCAGTCACCCCCCCCTCCCCCACAGTTAGAACACACCCAGGATACACATTTAACCCCTTCCTCACCCCCTAGTGTTAACCCCTCCAATGCCAGTCACATTTATACAGTAATTAGTGCATATTTATAGCACTGGTCGCTGTATAAATGTGAATGGCGCCAAAAATGTGTCAAAAGTGTCCGATGTGTCCGCCGTAATGTCGCAGTCCCAATAAAAATCGCAGATCGCCGCCATTACTAGTAAAAAAAAAAAAGTAAAAAAAAATCATAATTCTGTCCCCTATTTTGTAGGCGCTATAACTTTTGCGCAAAAATACGTAGAAGAATACGCATTGGCCTTAACTGAGAAAAAAAAATAGTTTTTTTAAAAAAAAAAATTGGGATATTTATAGGGCTGTTACTGATTAAAATTTTAATGTTCGATTAATCGTTTTTTTTTTTAATCGATTAATCGACTAATTACGATTAATTATAACGCACATACAGATCCAACTACTTTTAGCTGATCTCCTTGCATTGCAACTCTGCATTAGTCAGTGGTAAATGTGGTATACACTATATACAATCACCTGGCACTAGTTAGTTTCCACAATCCATGACTTAACTTCACAGTTCACACAATTATGTTTTAAATTCAAATTGTAGCACTGACGTAATTTTTTCTTATTAAACTTTAAGAAAAACTTAGAAAGTTAGTTTAACTTTAATTATGAAACGTATCTAGTATATTGACTGTCAGTCACTTTATAGTAGGCACGTAGGCATCACTTTAGCCAGTCATACCAGAGTGTTAACATTTTCTGGAAGCAGACATGATCGCATTTTATTGACAATATACCCTGAAGAACTGAACAGTCTTTCACACGGAACAGATGTTGCCGATGCACAAAGAATTTTCTGCACAAAACTGCTTAGGAAAGGAAAACAATGTTTTTTTTTGCCCCCCTTCCCCTGATGGAGCCTGATGCATCCTCCTACTCCACGGATGCAAAGGTACCTCCATCCAATGGGTACAGTTGCTCGCATCCAGCAGGGTAAGCCTCACTGTCCAGGCTGTCCAGTGATGTTAAGAATTTTGATCGATCAAAATAATTTTGATCGATCCAAAAAAATAAAGATTAATCGAGGAATTAATCTTTAATTTCCCCAGCCCTAGATATTTATTATAGCAACAAGTAAAACATATATATATATTTTTAAATTTTCTTTTTTTTTATTTGTTTATAACGCAAGAAATAAAAACCGCACGGGCGATCAAATACCACCAAAATAAAGCTCTATTTGTGGGGAAAAAAGGACACCAATTTTGTTTGGGAGCCACGTCGCACGACCGCGCAAATGTCAGTTAAAGCGACGCAGTGCCGGAAGCTGAAATTTCACCTGGGCACAAAGGGGGTTTATGTGCCCAGTAAGCAAGTGGTTAAATCACCATTTTTTTTCCTTTTTAGTAATATGTCATAGTTTCCAAAGCATTCTCTTAAACTGAGAATAAAATTCCCTGCTTGCCTACTCATACACAGAGTGATTAAATTACTTACCTCTGATACAAAATGTTCTGATCTTTATCTTTGTATTTAAGGGCAGCCCGCTCTTGAATTAATGTTTTAAGAGATATTTATGTAGTAAGTTGGCACCATTGTACAGCTGCCTTTCCACACAGCCCAGAATGCATTGTGGTCTATGGCATACAACCATTGTGAGGAAGTCCAATTGGTGACAATACCCTCTATTTGTCAGCCAAACCCCATTAAAGATTATCCGTGTGTGAATAATATTCTATTATATGCTATAGTGTCTATCGAGAATGTGATAAGCTTATTCTCTACTCTTTATTTACTTTGATTTATCTGACACAAAGACAGATTCATTCAAGGGAATCCAAATTTCAGCTTCTTTCGTCAGACCTCGCCTTTGCATACACAATAGGCTAAGAAGAAAAATGACCGTTGGCATATGGGGACTTCATGTGGTTTTGAAGTGGGTGTTTCTGTGACTGTCTCTTCGAAGGCTGAACTGTCTCTTTCCTTTGTAGAAAGTGAGATGTATTATCATATGACAAATGTACAGATTATTTTAATTTAAACTACTTCAACAGTTTATTTTGTTTTTCTTTTGCTTCCTGCTTTGACCATACTGTAAGGTGTTCAATTGCATTTTGCCTGAATATGTAAAACTGAAACTACAACATATGTATATACATTTTTTTTTCATGGAAATGTTAAGTACACAACCATATAAAAAGGGAAAATTAACCAGTGCTCGTTCCATACTGGACAGAGTTTGATTTCCAGTTTGAGCAAACCCAGTGGGAAAATCCATGGGAGTTTCTGCCCATTTTTAATGCCAATTTGTAATCTATTTACTTTTTTTTTTTTTTTTTAAATGGCATGGGTATTTGGGCACCACCATGGGGGACATTTAAAAAAAATCCGGTTTAGTGGGGAGAGGGTTTTTTAATGTGGTTTAAAGGGCAATGCTGAACATAAACAAATTCTTTAAGTTATATGTTTCAGGATGCCTTAAAACTGCATGTGAATTTATAGAACAGTTTGATGTAATGCTTTGAAGGTGACATAAAAAAAAATGCATGGGGTTCCCCTTAAAAACTAAACCAGGTCTTTTTCTTGGTATGAAGCCTGGGTGGCCCATCCCCTTTCTGTACCATACCAGGCCACATACATTTCCATATTGGGAGGGTACCTTGCAAGAGGGGACTTCCATTTCATGGCATTGTTTCCCCATGTTGAGAGACAAGGGCCTCATTCTTACGTTCTTTCTCCAGAAGGGATTTTTGGGCTTGCAAGAGGAACTTATCTGAATCTAGAGGCTACCTTTATAGTATGACAGCCCATAGATACCAGCCTGCCCTTCCTCCATTAGTAGAATAAGTTAACTACAATTTTTTTTTTTATTAGAATAAATATCAAAAAAGAACACATGTATGTCAGGTATAAAAACTCAGGTCCACTATGATATGGTAGACCAACCCAGGGATGGTCCCCCTGGATGCCCACTCAAAAACGGCTTATACCAGTAACTAATGCTCGATCATCTCAAGGTGAGATCAGAGACTACAAAAAATAGCGCCCCCACCCTCCACATAACACACAGAGGTTTTTTTTTTTTATAGATACCATGGGTTTATCTGGTCTATCTGCTATATAAACCTATCTTCATTTAAATTCATTTGAATTCATAGTTCTCTATGATAGTGCCCTATCAAGTGAGCAATATCAGTTACAATTGGATGTTGCAGCTATACTGCTGTTTGGATTGGATCTCTTAGTGTGATTGGATGGTGTGTGGAGAAGCTTATAACCATTAACTTCTACTTAGAGCTATGAATGACAGCAAAACCGTGAGCACTAACACTGCTGAAGAATATTACTACAACACTGTCATCTACAAAGTAGCATATAATATGCCCAATCACCTATCATCCATCCATAATAGCTGATATAAATCTCATGGAATGTGAGCTGCCTAATAGGATGAATAAGCACTATATGGATATTTTTGCTTTGAAGCTTTGAATGGACACTACCCATATGCTATGGGAACTTGCCCACTATCTATGGCAATATCATTGTGTTTCAGGTGAATTTTATCGTGAAGATTAACATTACAGTGTCTCTGCTTAAATATCTCCTTTACATCTATTTACTAATGAAAATATACTTATAAGGAAATAATACTAAGCCTCACACGGCGAGTTCAACGAGAGAACTTTTCTCAGTGAGCTATTAGGCTCAATATCCTTCATTTTGTTACATTGTTGTTTTTTTTCTTTTTTCTTTATCATCAGTCTCTATTGGATCAGTGCTACTATTACCACTAGTCAGTGGATTTTTTCATGTCCCCTTTTCCAGGTATTTAATTATGTTATATTCCATCATCTAGCCAGTGATCTTTTCACCTGAATTACAGGGAATCACTGCTATTTGTGGGAACCATTAGGAAATATTGCCAATAGTTGGGGTTCAGGTGTGCAATTTTGTGTGGGGGGGGACCTCTGTGTGTTATGTGGAGGGTGGGGGCGCTATTTTTTGTAGACTCTGATCTCCCCTTGGGATGATCGAGCATTAGTTACTGGTATAAGCCGTTTTTGAGTGGGCATCCAGGGGGACCATCCCTGGGTTGGTCTACCATATCATAGTGGACCTGAGTTTTTATACCTGACATACATGTGTTCTTTTTTGATATTTATTCTAATAAAACTTTTTTTTGTAGTTAACTCTTAAGGGTGTGCAGCAGTCTACTTTCTTTTTTGTTTTTTATTGTTGTGTTATTTTGTAATTTGGATTGCACCCCCCGATAATATCGGTGAGTACTACATTTTTCAAAATTAGGTGGGCATCCCATATTTTCTCTCTTTGGTTACATTAGTAGAATAAGTAAGGGATACATTGATACTTCTCCCCCCCAAAAAATGTACACATGTACACCATGAAGAAGTCGGTGGGTGTCTATATTTCGGATTTTTTTTCTTTTCAGAATGAGTAATAAGGGATAATAATGGGTTCTAACTACCCATACTGGACAGCACAGTGGTTAAGTGGTTAGCACTTACGCATGGCAGCATTGGGGTTGTTTTTTCGAATCCCAACCACAGCGCTACCTGCACAGGGTTTGCATGTTTCCCCTGTGCTTGCACATGTTTCCTCCCACACCTCAAAGACATGCATGTAGGTTAATTGACTGCTGTCTAAATTGGCCCTAGTGTTTGTGTGAATGTAAGCTAGGTACCTTAGATTGTAAGACCCTTGAGGGCGAGGACTGATGTAAATGTACAACATACAGTAAATGTAAAGAGCTGTGTAAAATGATGGTGCTATATAAGTATCTAAAATAAAATGCTCATGCCCCTAGGGGAGTCAGTAGGGGGCTTAATTCTAATGAGCCCCCCCCCCCCACAAACCCCCACATCTGATTTGGGGACAGGATGGGGCTCTTGTCCCTCACCATGGAGACAGGGTGCCTTTGCTCTTCTAGAATAGTGCAATCCAATGAATGTAAAAGCATATGGTCTGCTGGGGTTCAGAAAAAAGGGGAGGGTTCACTCTTGTTGCCCTTTCTTTCCGGGTAACTTAAGCCCCCAACTGTTTGGGTTTTCCTTTAAAATTCATACCTTACTCTTATGCACACATGCAGCCTGGGTTGCCGGGGAAAGGAGGGCAGCGAATGTACAGCTTGCCCCGCCTGAACCATAAAAGACCACATACCTGTCAAAATTGGGTGGGTACTTTGCATTTTGCTGATAATGCTGCAGTTGATCACAAGGCAATGGCGTATCATTGTCTGTGTTCAACAGGAATTACTGTTATTACCTCAATCCCCAGGTAAGAAAACCTTGAAACAGATTGACAAACATGTACAGTATTTGTGAAGAAAATTGTGTAAAGAGAGGCTTAATGTCAAACACACAAAACAATAGCTTTTGGATTTATATGCACTTTAAAGTATATATGCAATAAATGTCATTTACTTTTTAATTTCACTTAATTAAGGTAAAGTAATAAAGTTAATGATAAATTAGTATTTTTTTTTAATGTCATTTCTTTTTAAAGAAAACAATACTTTAAATAGCTGGTGTAAACAGTACATCAGGTACACATCACATGCTTAGAGTAGCCTTGTAAAGTGTCTTGTAACTATCTAGTTAATTTCTGTCTCTAATGTTCCATGCCATAGATCATGATTACTAAGTATAGAGTATATGATTGACCCATCTCCCCTCACTCTCTAAATCATGTATAAGTGGAGTTTTATTTTTATATGTTTTTAATGAATGTCTGTTTTTTTAATGGGTTCCTTTATTTAGGTCAAATCTAGCAGGATATTGTCTATTATAAATCATGACTTTTATTAACTGACTAGAAAATGGGAGCATCCCATTATGGTAAAGAATATACCATTTTCTCACTTAGGCAGTCTCCAGTTAAAAATGCCATCTAAAGGTCTCAGATGGAATTCCTAAGGTCATCGTATAACTGCTGGTGTTCCTCATTGACCCATACAACTATGTGTAATTAATGAGTAGTTCTAAGGTTTAAATGTAAACTATCACCTTATAACCTGGGTTTGTAAACTATTTGGCAATGGTTTTCAGCGTAAGAGTAGATCTGAGCTACAAATATGACATTGTGCTAGCTATGACAGTAACAGTTATTGGTTGTGTTACTGTTGTGTTAAAGGTTTCTGAAAGAATATTTACATAAGCAGACATTTGTATTTTATATACATATACATATATTTACTTATTTTATTTATTTTTTGGATGGTGTTGGATAGAATGGGGAAGGGTTAGACCTTTTGCCTAATTTTTATTTTTCTGTCTGTGCCCCAGTGGATTCACTTTTGTATTTGTACATAAATAACAGCATAGTAAGACACTTACACATTTTTAGTTGCAAAGACACCAACAATTAACCACAATCAATGAAATTCAGTGAGGTGGCCAAGTGGTCGTAAAGAGTCCCAGAATGATACTCCAAATAATGGGGAGTTTGCTCTTCACTGGCTGGGCTGGTCGCCTCGCTGGGCAACTAAAAAGAATAGCAGATATGCTACTAAAGAGTAAGAGGGGGAAAAGGGGCAGGGGGGCAGATAATTAAAGCACTTGCATGGGAAAAAGAATAGAAGTAAGGGAAAGGAGATGTGGAAAAAACCTGTGTGATCCAACCAGTAGGCCTCAGCAACCTCTACTGAGGTAGGTTATGAAGAAAGCAGGGTGCAGTCAATGTGCTGCAGAGCATTATAGTCTATCCATGGGCCCCAAACCTTAAGGTATTGGGCATGTGTGTCTCTTAAGAATGAAGTGGGCTTCTCATGCACCATGGGGCCCATGTGCCTTTACTTTACTTCAGCAAAATTAAGAAAGTGTTGTCTCCATGACCAGGCTAAATTTTTCAAAATACATGCCTGTTCTCGGTCAAATTATCTAAAAAGGGATTTCTATTGATTTTGTGAGATTTTCTCTAACTTCCTGTTGCATCTCTGGGACAGGCATTTACCCTTCATGACAGTGGCTTAGTGGTTATACCTTGCAGCAATCCTTGGTTCAAATCCAAACCAGGACACTACCTGCATGAAGTTTGCTTATTCCCCCTGTACCTGCGTGGTCTTCCTCCAACACTACAAAAACATGCTGGGAGGTAAATTGGCCCTAGTATGTACAGTATAAGTACGTAAGTGAGATAGGTACCTTAGGTTGTAAGTCCCATAAGGGCATGGATTGAAGTAAAGGTATAATATGTAAAGCCATGCGGAAATTGTTGCCTATTTATAAATATCTGTCATGCCGCGTACACACAAGACTGTGTGTGGGCTCCAGAGCATTTTTCTCAACGTGAAAAATGGGCATTAAAAATTTAGAACATGCTCTAGATTTTTGCGTCGTTTTTCACGTTGTCGTTTTTCACGTTGTGAAAAATCATCGTGTGTAGGCTTTAACGACGGGAAAAAAACATGCATGCTCTCAAGTAAGTTATGAGACGGGAGCATTTGTTCTGGTAAAACTAGAGTTTGTAATGGAGATAGCACATTCATCATGCTGTAACAGACTTAAAAGCACAAAGAATGAAAAGTGCGAATCGTTTATTTTACTAACACAAAATCAGCAAAAGCAGCCCAAAGGGTGGCGCCATCTGAATGGACCTTCCTCTTTATAGTGCCGTCGTACGTGTTGTACGTCACCGTGCTTTGCTCCAGCATTTATTTTTTTCACGATCGTGTGTAGGCAAGGCAGGCTTGACAAGAATCACGTCGAGAAAAACTTTGTTTTTTCTAGGACAAGAAAAACGGCCGTGTGTACGCGGCATCAGAAATAAAAAAATATCTTACAGTAAAACAAAGGTTTTGGCTATACATACACTTTCATTCTTGCAGGAGCCAATCATCCCGCTCATTAATAATTTGCAATGCCTTGTTCCACTGTGTCCCTCTGCGTAGAGGACATCTTAGTAAGGCTTTACTTCCTCCTGTTTGAGCTTCCCATCTAATGACTAATGACTTGTTGATTGTTGGATGAAAGGTCAACAATCCATAGAAAAGGTGCAGTAGGGAAAGATCCATAGAACCAGAGATACATAAGCAGGGAGAATCTTGCCCTGCCTGGGCAAGGTGACAGTGTCTCTTTAATAAAAAGATCAGTTGCTTAATTGCTTAAAGTCCTTTTGAAATTAAAAGGTAGGTTTACTTTTTACAGAAGACAATCCAAACACCATATACTTCACTAGCAGCCCTAGAGTCTGTAAGCATCACAATGCGTGTATTTGCAATATGTACTGAGCCTTCTTCTTCCACAACAGTGTCCCAGAAGAAAAAGAAGATTCTCATTGGTCAGCACAGCCACATGCGAGTATTATGCTCTTTACAGGCTTAAGGGTTGCTAGTGCAGTGTATGATGTACAGGTGGCCCTCTTTAAAAATAAATGTACTCTTCAAGTTGCCCATTGTAGGTAGATTGACAATTTTGCAGTTCAAGGCATCTGTAGAAGGCACAGTGTTGTCATTCTGTTAAGTAAAGTGAAAAAAAAAGGCGTTTGAGAGAATAAATAGCTAATGTTAGAGGTGGGCTTGGAGAAACAAAAAAGTACTGTGTTAATGACAGTGACAGACAACATCAAATATATCACTTTTTTTTCCTACAGTTCCACTTTAAGTCATAGTCCCATAGTAAAGTTTAAATTGTGTAGATTCTTCTATTTTTAAACATACCTTTTTCCATACTTAAGGCAATTGTGTTTTATGAGTTTGCAGACAGGTAAATAGAAATCTTAGTGTTCGTCTTTGAGAAGATCCCATCAATTGCCTCTTTGAGATAGCTGAAGCCTATGTAATTTTCAGGATGACCTGTCATGACACAGGGTCACTGCAATTATGGCTTTTTCAAGAAGTGAACTTTACTTTTCAAAAGTAAGTTTATGGGTTTATATTCTCTCAAGCAACTTGTTTTATGTTCTGCGAGTGAAACAGTTATGGGTTTACTTATCAAATCCTTGTGATCTGCCAGCGGATAGTCATCATGCAATGTTGCAATCTTGTAAAAGGTCTGTAAAGCTCCTACAATCTGCTGACTGTGTTTGCTGAAGACTTTAGCGTTCTACATCTAGCAATGACGAATTACAACTTTGTTGACCCAGCGTGAAATGTGTTATTATTCCTTATATATTAGCTTCTACAATAAGTAGACATTTTATAATAGGTTGAGTCAGTGTTTCACATACTTTGGTTACACATGTACAACCATGGACATGCTTACAGTGTATAAGTACATTGTGTATGGTTACATGGAAAAATCTAAATTTACATACAGTACATGATGATCATTTACCTAAAGTCTTTTTAAACTACATGTCCAAATATCCTGTCCACGGGGTAGCAATGTTACTTAAAGAAAGTGGAAAAATAACATCGACTGCATGATCAAATGTAATAAACTGGCTTAGAAAACTAAAAACTGCTGTGTTAATGCTAGTGACAGATTAGATGGTATATGTCATAGTTTATTTAGCCCAAAAGCCCATTTTTTTTAATCATTAACCAATAACCACTTAAGGACCGAGCCTCTTTTCAGATGCGTTGTTTACAAGTAAAAAAAAAAATGTTTTTAGAAAATTACTTAGAACCCCCAAACATTGTACTTTTTTTCCCCTACATCCTAGAGAATAAAATGTCGGTCATTGCAATAATTTTTGTCAAACCGTATTTGCGCAGCGGTCTTACAAGCCCACTTTTTTGGGAAAAAATACATTTTTTTTAATAAATAAATAAGACAACAGTAAAGTTAACCCCAATTATTTTTTTTATATTGTGAAACATAATGTTACACTGAGTAAATTGATACCCAACATGTCACGCTTCAAAATTGCAACTGCTCGTGGAATGGCGACAAACTTTTACCCTTAGAAATATCCATAGGCGACGTTTAAAAAATTGTACAGGTTGCATGTTTTGAGTTACAGAGCAGGTCTAGGGCTAGAATTATTGCTCTATCGCAGTGATACCTCACATGTGTGGTTTGAACACTGTTTTCGTATGTGGGTGCTGCTCACGTATGCGTTTGCTTCTGCACACAAGCTTGTCGGGACAGGGCACTTTAAAAAAAAATCTTATTTATTTTACTTTATTTTATTGATTTTTACACTGTTTTAAGAAAAAGACCTCAGATCTCATACTTACACTAAAATGCAATAAAAAATAAATAAAAAATGTTGCCATTTGACAAAATGACAAAAAAAATATGGCCATTTATGAGCTATGGGCAGAAGTGAAGTTTTGACATCGCTTTCACCCTGCTATGGTATGGAGACGGGTGGGAGCCAACTTACCTTCACTCGTCTCCATACCCAGCCACAGAAAGGACTCGACCGCCTCCGCTGATATCAAGAGGTCCGGTAAGCGGCGGAGGGCACAGGAGAGCAGCGGGAGGGGGGGGCCTATCCTGCCGTTGATAACGGTGATCTCATGGCAAATCCGAAGAGACCACCATTATCGTAAACCAGACCACCGGCTGAAGAGATGGATAACTCAATTATGGCAGTTAGCTGCCATAACTAATCAAACACAAAAATTTTGATCAGTAACAGCCCTACTAATTTTGGTCTTGCACATT
The DNA here is from genome assembly GCA_029574335.1 of Rana kukunoris. Classification (NCBI taxonomy): domain Eukaryota; kingdom Metazoa; phylum Chordata; class Amphibia; order Anura; family Ranidae; genus Rana; species Rana kukunoris. The sequence goes on from CM056055.1 coordinate 37,544,542, forward strand.
GAGTACCTGTATAGCAGGGATCCTCAAACTACGGCCCTCCAGCTGTTGTGGAACTACACATCCCATGAGGCATTGCAAAACTCTGACATTCACAGACATGACTAAGCATGATGGGAATTGTAGTTCCTGAACAGCTGGAGGGCCGTAGTTTGAGGACCCCTGCTGTATAGTATCTTTGAATGCATATAGAATGCTGATGTTCAGCAAGGAGGAATTTGGTGTGTATAAGGCATTGGTTGGTGTCAGTAAGACATAGTATGGTGTCAGAGCAGCGGATGTTGTCAGTAGGGCAGTGGTTGGTGTTAGTAGGGCAGTGGGTGGTGTCAGTAGGACAGTGGACAATGTCAGTAGTGCAGTGGATGATGTCAGTAGCATAGTGGACGGTGTCAGTAAAACAGAGGTTGGTGTCAGTAGGGCAGTGGATGGTGTCATTAGGACATTGGATATTGTCAGTAGTTTTCTTTTTATTATTTTTTACTGTTTTTTTTTCTATTTATTATAGTGTTTTAGCAGTCACGTTAAGGGGACTTTGATGAAATAGCAGGGGTCTAAACTGACCCCTTGTGTCTCATGTGTTGTGCAGTGAGGTGAAAATGTTATGTTGTTTTTAACAGCAAAGTCACCAAAATCCTGTATCCATGTCAATAGAGATGATTATAGAAAAATTAGCTCAGTATTGAGGTGAAAGAAAAGTGCTGATAGTAAAACTAGATCTTCTAGGCGTTCAAGCTTCAAAGGGGTCTGTGAGCAGTGTCTGGTAAATAGGTTCAGGTTCCCTTATTACAAGAAGAATAGAGATAGCGTTGTATCAGCTCTTAAAACAGACTTAATTTGAAACCTGAATATAGTGTTGAAGATAAAGTCTAATAAAACTAGCATATACCCCTGCCAAGAATAATGTGTACAAACGCTCTGTTTGTAAATGGCGAAAATTTTGAAATTTGGGACTTCGAGATTGCCGGTAGGTAGTATGTGCTGAACATAAGTAGTTGAATTTTAGGGATCAGTGGTGTCAAGAGTTTCTGGGGTAAATGAAAGGGATTGTACATTGATCACTGCAGGCAAACAGAAGGGTTGTAAAGGCAGCAGGAATTACACAGTAGATCCTATGCCTAATGAAGTAATCAGAGGAGATTTGGGGAATGAGAGTCATTCCTTTGAGGGGAGGGTGTATTCTCCTGAGCTGTTAGTAATACAGTACTTGGAATTGGAGCAGAAGTGGGTTGTCACTTTACGTGGGCCATGCACCTGAACCTTTCTACTCTTGCAGCCTGGGCCTTAGCTGGGAGAAAGTCCAGGATGTTTCTGGTGGTGGTCGTAGGTCTGTGCCATTGCCAAAAGTTCATGTTTGCAAAAATATGTTAAACATTTCTGAAATACATGCATATTTCCCCTGTGTAATAGTCCTTTAAACACCATGCAAATACAAAAGAATATCCATTGATTTACAAGAAATTCCCTTAGGTCCTAATTTCTTGCTATAGGCTGCCAGAGCACAGCTTTTTTATGAACTGAATGGTTTTATCCCTGCCCAGTTTTTTTGCTAAACTACTGAATCCCTCCCACTCTCATCATCCACGTATCGTTCTGTAGTCCGAGATAAGGACTGTGAGGGTTGGTAAACGCGTTTAGGTAACCAAGAACGTGTGCACTGGACACAAGACAGCTCTGAATTAATGATACAATCAACGATTTGTTCTTGCAAATGTCAAACAAAAACAACAATGGTATATTTAGGAGACCAAAGGGAAGAAAATCATTGTTAAAGTTCACTTTAATGTAGAACACTGTAATAAAAACTCAAAATATAAAATATATACTGTATAAAATCATGCATGCTTAATTAGGTAAAATCCAAGCATTGGGGGCACTGCAAGCACCACCTGGCTCTAGAAAAGTTCATTTACAATGAATAACCACCATTAGAGATTCCTCTATCCATCCATTTTCTGTCATTCATGCCATTAACCTACTAGGAGAAAATTGATTGTATGGGCAGACTTACCTTTAATACAATATACGTATTTCACCTTTGTGTCTTTGGATATAATAAATAGACAAATAATTTCAATGTGTAAATTAACCCTTCCAAAGAACTGTTTAGTCTGGGTACTCTTTGTCATTCATAACAGGAGCATGGTGTTGTATATAATGTCACTGCAGACACAACAACATAAGCTCATGCTACAAATACAACACAACATTAGACGAAAAGGGTGCTGAGTCAGCCATTACAAGGTCAGCTCCAAATTAGTCACTACACGACAGTGAGTCATATCTTACTCACTCTGTTGGATATTTGGAATGCCAGCTGTAACTGTAATAAAGCCTTCAGTGTAATGGGGAAACACGTGGTTTTGTTACAGTGTGATGACCCATCATAAGCCATTACTCAGTCTTGACGGATATGGATTGAGTCACTGTCAGTTATATCCAGTTGATAAAACATGCTGTAGAATGTAGGTAATAAAATGCGCACCCCAGACAGCTTTCATATATTAGTTGATAGCAGCAAAATCTGCTGATATTGTAAACAAAGCTACGAGCAACCCTGAACAAAAATACCAAAATGCTGCGTACACACGATCGGAAATTCCGACAAGAAAAACGTGGATATTTTTTCGGAATTTTGCCTAAAACTTGTGTTGCATAAACACGGTCACACAAAATTCCGACCATAAAGAACACGGTGACGTACATCACTACGACGAGCCGAGAAAAATTATTCCGAGCATGCATCGACTTGATTCCGAGCATTCAAAGTTCTTCTTAAAAAGCAGAACATAAATACCATGCTGTTCCATTGAAGAGAAACTCCTTGCTAAAGTTTCTTTAAACCCAATTCCCTGAAACTTGAAAATTTGCCCATGCAGTGGAGCTTCAACAGTTATCTGCTGGTTTAAATCTAGGAGGGATAGAAAAGTAGATTTTTTTACCCGATCCTCTGTCCTGCTAGACCGGTCCCTGCATCCTCTTCTCCCCCATGCGCCAATGGCAGGGCTGCTGTTAAAGATATCAGGGCCCTGTACAGCCTACCTGACAGGGCCCCCCCTCCCCCAAAAAAAACAAATTTAAATCTTTCGCAAAAAAATACACTAAAATCATTATTGGAACTAACAGAATGAAATTCCTGATAAATCTAAAAGATAAAATTTTATTCAGTTAATAAATAAAGTGCTGTATGTAAATGAGGTCTCCATCTTGAAATTACCGAACCATGCGTGCCCTCAGCAGCTGCCAGCAGGAGGGAAGACAGCAGCACTGTGCGGGAAAGGGCACACAGAGGGGCCCGGATAACAGGTGAAAGGGTGGCTCACAAGGGGGCCTGAATAGCAGAGAAATGGGAATAAACTGAGTGGTGCAAGGGGCACAGATACTAGAACCAATCCCCCTGCTGTGCAGCCGTAGAGGGAGAGGAGGGAAAGCTGGGATTGCTGCAGGGAGAGCCACATAAGGTGTCAGCAATAAGGCAGTAAAGCTGGCCCTCCTGGCAGGTGCCCAGAACCCGCTTTTGAACTGATGAGGTCCAGGCCCGGTACAGGAGGGCTGGCTGTACTAGCTTATTAGCAGCTCTGTATAATGGTCTAAGGTCTTCACATTATCAAGACCAATGCAGGGTTTAATAACCCTACATTAGACATGAGTCCAGTGCCAGAGCATGTGGGAGCATTGTATACTTGGGGAGTGGTGGATTGGGTAAAAAAAGAAACAGGGAATTTTTAGATTTCTTGGAGTTGGGCTTTAAGAAACGAACACCTCAGAGTGTTCCTCCATCTCCTGGTCCCTTGTTGCGCACCGTGGTCCCTCTCTCCAACCCTCACATCACTACTGTGTCCTGTAGGGATATGGAAATCAGTGGGAGGAAACAGTGAGCTCATTTCTAAAGAAGCTTTAGTCAGAAAGGATTTCTCTTCAATGGAGTGGTATTTGGATGAGTGGGTGGCAGGAGATGTGTTTACTTCTTTTCAGGAAAACCTTTTAATTGCAAGTTAAATTTTGGCACAGAGTCATTTAAAGGGTCAGTTCATACTATAGAAACGCAGTCCAAATGCGTTCCAGATACTTTTCTGCATTGGCATTTTTGAGGCGTTCCAGATGTGTTCCAGTGTGTTTTTGATGCATTTGATGCAGTCCAGTGTGTTTTCCTCTTTTTTTGTAACCTTAAATACTGTAAGGACATGTGTGTTCCAGTGGATTTTTTAGTGTGTTTTACAGCGTTCCAGTACAGTTCAGTGCAGGAAAAATGTAACATGTTCTACTTTTTGTGTGCAAGGACACATAGACTAACGTGGAGGGCCATTTAAAGGCAGAGAAAAATAGCTCAAACATTTGGAAGAGCAACGTTTTTGAGCTCAAGTGTGCATGAGGCTTAATAATAGAGTACACGAGCAAGACCCAAGTTAAAACTCAACAATGCTACATGCTTTTTTTTAAAAGATTATATAAAGTGAACAATGACATTTGCTTACCAGGGTTTTTGGCATGGTAAAAAGTTGACTTCCGAATTTTGGGATATTGCTTGCTCCTTTTGAACTGCAGAGCTGCAGTAGCATGTCACCTTTTCCAGCATCATCAGATGTTCCAATCTTCAGATGGAAGCCACCTCTGGACAGCCAATAGGCATTGGTGACATGGACAATGAAAGATGGATACCTCCTCCACTGCAGAAAGGAAACAGAAAATATCAGAACCTGGAGCCTCAGATGGTTATAGTTGTAGGTATTTTAGTGTTTTAATAAAAAATAAAAAATGTATTGGGGGAGCAAGTGTAACGAGGAATTGACTGAAGTTCAGCTTTAAAACGGATCTTCATCTAAAAGTGAAAGTACAGCTGATCTTCCTCCCCACCTCTGGCTCTAAATATTTTTTTTTACAGGTATCTATTCACACTTCCTTATTTGTTGCCTTGGCAGAATGATGTTGCTTTTCCCACTTCATTACCTGCACACAGCCTCTGGGACCTATCACACATCCCAGGAGGTCGCGGGACCAGTCTAATGCCGCAAACACATGCTCTGAATTTACGACAACAAATGTTCAATGTGAGCTTGTTGTTGTAGGAAATTCCTACCGTGTGTAGGTTCCATCGGACATTTGCTGTTGGAATTTCCAACAACAAAAATTTGAGAGCAAAAAGAACGAAACTTGTAATTTCGAACACTGGCTATTGAACTTCATTTTTCTTGGCTCGTCGTACGTGTTGTTCATCACTGCATTCTCGGCGTTCGCAATTTCCGACAACATTTGTGTCATTGTGTGTATACAAGACAAGTTTGAGCCAACATCCGTCGGAAAAAAAATCCACGGTTTTGTTGTCGGAAAGTCCGATCATCTGTACACGGCATAACTGCGGTGTGCGATCTCTTACATGAGCAGTGGAGAGCCCCAAATCCAAGATGGGGGCACCTTGGACCCACAGCAGTGAGAAGAATTGGCTGTAGAACCCTGCGGACTAGTAAGTGCCTGATTTTTAAGACTCAGCAGCTACAGTATTTGTAGCTGCTGTCTTTTAAAACTAATAAAAATGAGTGACGTTCCTCTATAGCACACACAAACCACTTCTGTGTTGTACATTTAGAACAAGATCAGTTACACTTTCTTCCCCAGGTTTTGTTTACTAATTACATTTCATTCTTTTCCCTCCTTAAAATGTTTGCACAAGTAAAGTCAAGTCATGTAAAAGAATTCTGATTGAAGTATAAGAATTTGTACCTTAGCACAAGTTTTTTTTTTCCTCTTCTCTGTTTTAATTAGGGTGGCATACTCTTTACATCAAAGTATAAATACCGTTTGTTGAATAATTTCACTGGAGATCAAAATCCAAATTCTTGGCAGAACTCCATACCCTCCGTCTATAACTATCGGTTTAAAAAAAGAAAAAAACGTTTCTTGAGCAGATTTTCATCTTATCTGAAGTCACGCATTCCTTCTGTCCATGGATCTCTATTTACAGCAGTGAGCTGATTTTTACCTACTGCAAGTAATGTAGAAACTTTACAATAAAGATCAAAACTCAATTGTTTTACTGTCTCCATAATGTAGAAGCCTTTTTTTTTTCCTACCCTTTCCCATCAAGTAAAATTTTCCTTTGTACATTAAAATGACATTTGCAATTAGCATGTTAAGTACATGTGCTTGGAACAGCTGTAACCATTTAAAATGGTGGATACATCAGATTATTTACCCTGACTGGCTGTTTATTGTTTGAGGACATGATTAGCCATTGTGAATAATGCATGTAAGATGCTGTGACATGTCGCGCAGAGGATGAAATATGACCTGCATATGCTAACTGTTTTTGCTGCTAGTTCTTAAAATTCATTCCGCTAACCTTGATGGAACAAATGTAAAATTAATTTCAAAGTCAACATAGAGTTCCAAATTGTGGGACTGTGCGCTTCAGTAGGATTAGACAAGGTATCATTTAAGACACTACAGAATTGTCCTTTGCTAGACTTCACTAGATACCTTGGGCCAGATCCACATACAATTAGATTGGCGCAGTGTATCAGAGATACACTACGCCGCCGTATCTTATCTGGCTTAACTTCGAATCCTGGAAGAATTTGCGCCGTAAGTTAACTTATGGCGGTGTAGTGTATTTCTGGCGGTGGAATTCAAATCGGCGAGTAGGGGCCTGATTCATTTAAATGAAGTGCGTCCCCACGGCAATCGAACTGTGCATGCTCCGTTCAGAAATTTCCCGCCGTGCATTGCGCTAAATTACGTCGCAACAATGTTATTTTTTTGAGTAGCGTAAATTACGTACATTCCTATTCACGGAGGATCTTACGCAAAAATTTAAAAAAATTCAAATTTCGACGCGGGAACGATGGCCATACTTAACATGGCAAGTCTAACTATAGGCCGGATAAAAGCAGCTTTAACTATACGCCGGAAAAAGCCTACTAGAGACGTTGTAAGAGATTGCGACGGCCGCGCGTACGTTCGTGGATCGTCGGAAAAAGCTAATTTGCATACCCGACGCGGAAAACGACGTGAACGCCACCCAGCGGACACCAAAGTATTGCATCTTAGATCCGAAGGCGTACGAAGACGTACACCTGTCGGATCTAACCCAGAAGCCGCCGTATCTTGGTTTGAGGATTCAAACTAAAGATACGACGCGGGAACTTTGAAAGTACGCCGGTGTATCAGTAGATACACCGGCGTACTCTCTCTGTGGATCTGGCCCCTTATATTTTCTGTACCGTCTAACTGAAAGTTTTCAATGTGAGTTTCACTGTTTTACTTGTTTTCTATTCTATATATATATATATTAGGGCTGTGAATGATCAAAATTTTTGTGTTCGATTAATCGTTTTTTTTTTTAATCGATTAATCGACTAATTTCGATTAATTATAACGCACATACAGATCCAACTACTTTTAGCTGATCTCCTTGCAGGCTGATTTCCGGTGCAGCTCCAACCACTGGAAAAATGGATAGCAGGATACAAAAAACACACAAAGGCAGCGCTCGATGGGAAGAGCATTAAAACTTTTTTAGTCTTCAAGTAGGTAACAAAATAAATATTGCACTGGAGATAAAATCGATGTAGCTACATAAACTGTAAAAATGGTGCGAGTAATACCAAACAGTACCAAAATCAGTCATAAAAACCTGTAGCTAAGTATGATACTGGTATAAAAATGTGTACAACGATACCACTGCTAAAACCAGATGAGGAGGGGTTAACATCAGTCCATCGGCATGTAGCTGTCCCATGAAGGGAACTATCACAACTCCCAGTGGATGGTTGTAGAATCCCAGGTTGACAGAGGGAAGTGTAACAGCGCTTGCATCAGGGCTGTCTTAATGAGAGGGCACACCTAGGCCCCTGCAATTTGCCCAAAGCAGCTGGTCCTTGAGCCTACGCTGCCCCGAAATTGGCGGCCCCATGATGGCACTGAGAGTGATAGATACACAGGGGAGGCAGTCTGCCTTCTACCTACTTGATGTCTGTTTACCTGCACTGTCATTATTGTAGGGGCCTCAGAGCATTTCTTTGCCCAGGGGCCCAAGATGCTATTAAAAGGGCCCTGGCTTGCGTGTGGCAGATAGTAAGGTCCCGCCGGCATGCAGATATGAAGGCACAGCAAAGGAGCCCTTCAGATGGACACGGCAAGCCCCGCCGGTGTCCATGATGTCACCGGATCTCTGACAGAACTCCCTGAAGGCCCAGAAGCCGGCAGAGAGGTGAGTACCAGTCATAAGAATTTTTTAATCGGTCAAAAAGATTTTGATCGATCAAAAAAATTAAAGATTAATCGATCGATTAAAAGTTAATTTGCACAGCCCTAATATATATATATACAGTGCGGAAAATAAGTATTTGAACACCCTGCTATTTTGCAAGTTCTCCCACTTGGAAATCATGGAGGGGTCTGAAATTGTTATCGTAGGTGCATGTCCACTGTGAGAGACATAATCAAAAAAAAATAATTCCAGAAATCACAATGTATGATTTTTTTAACTATTTATTTGTATGATACAGCTGCAAAGAAGTATATGAACACCTGAGAAAATCAATGTTAATATTTGGTACAGTAGCCTTTGTTTGCAATTACAGAGGTCAAACGTTTCTTGTAGTTTTTCACCAGGTTTGCACACACTGGAGGAGGGATTTTGGCCCACTCCTCCACACAGATCTTCTCTAGATCAGTCAGGTTTCTGGGCTGTCACTGAGAAACACAGAGTTTGAGCTCCCTCCAAAGATTCTCTATTGGGTTTAGGTCTGGAGACTGGCTAGGCCACGCCAGAACCTTGATATGCTTCTTACAGAGCCACTCCTTGGTTATCCTGGCTGTGTGCTTCGGGTCATTGTCATGTTGGAAGACCCAGCCTCGACCCATCTTCAAAGCTCTAACTGAGGGAAGGAGGTTGTTGCCCAAAATCTCGCAATACATGGCCCCGGTCATCCTCTCCTTAATACAGTGCAGTCGCCCTGTCCCATGTGCAGAAAAACACCCCCAAAGCATGATGCTACCACCCCCATGCTTCACAGTAGGGATGGTGTTCTTGGGATGGTACTCATCATTCTTCTTCCTCCAAACACGGTTAGTGGAATTATGACCAAAAAGTTATATTTTGGTCTCATCTGACCACATGACTTTCTCCCATGACTCCTCTGGATCATCCAAATGGTCATTGGCAAACTTAAGACGGGCCTTGACATGTGCTGGTTTAAGCAGGGGAACCTTCCGTGCCATGCATGATTTCAAACCATGACGTCTAAGTGTATTACCAACAGTAACCTTGGAAACGGTGGTCCCAGCTCTTTTCAGGTCATTGACCAGCTCTTCCCGTGTAGTCCTGGGCTGATTTCTCACCTTTCTTAGGATCATTGAGACCCCACGAGGTGAGATTTTGCATGGAGCCCCAGTCCGAGGGAGATTGACAGTCATGTTTAGCTTCTTCCATTTTCTAATGATTGCTCCAACAGTGGACCTTTTTTCACCAAGCTGCTTGGCAATTTCCCCGTAGCCCTTTTCAGCCTTGTGGAGGTGTACAATTTTGTCTCTAGTGTCTTTGGACAGCTCTTTGGTCTTGGCCATGTTAGTAATCAAAAAAGTTTAAAAATATATTGCGCTAAACAATTCAGTGTAAATATATAGTGTAAATATATAGTGTATAGGCAGCCAACACCACAGTGGATAAAGTGTAATAGAAAAAAGAAAAAAAATGTGTAGCGCCAAAACTATATAGATGTAGGAAAAACCATAAATGGCCAGGGTGATGTAGTTACCAGCCAAAATACAGTAAGACCTAAGGTGCAGCCTTCGTGAAGAAGATCATAGACTATAAGCTATGAAACACCAGCTATTGAGCTGGGTGAAACAAATAACAATATTCAAAAAAACACAAACTGAAGGTTATGTGAAAAGTGTTGCAACAAAATAAGTGCAGCTGAAAACAAATGCAAGAGGTCCTGAAAACAGCAAAAAAAGGGGGAGGGGGGATAGGTGTAGGTTTGAGGATGTTGATATTCCAGTTTCCCCAAAACAGACTGATTGTTCATTCAGTTTGAAACACCTCATCCATATACATGGGCAATCCTTTCCCTCAGAAACAGGTCATCTTCCCAGGACATTCCTTGGCATATATATATTAAGGTACTCTTACCGACTTTTGTTGACCCACGGCTCACCGTATGGTGGGTAGATCTTCAAAGCTTGTATAGGCTAGCCGCCCTCCGATCATCCCAATGGGTAAATCGATGTCCCAGGTTGTGATGCTGTAGGCAGATCCCAAAAGGAGAGCAGGTATCGCTGGCCTCAGGAACGTCAGACAGAACAGTGAAGATGTGAGACTCCGTATTTCATGGAAGATATGAAAAAAAGAGGGCGAGAACACCTCCTCATCGTGTAGAAATTTATTAAAAGTTGATCAAAAAGTATTGACACAGCAAAGAGATCTGCAAATCTCATTAAAAATTCCAAGCAAGGATACAGTCCATGTACCAAAATATAAAAGCAAAAAAAAACCAAAAGATAAAAAGTTCCACACTGCACATCAAGGAAACCACAGCAAGCAAAAATCCTGGTAGTAACGCAATAGTGGTGATAAAAGTCCAGTTAACCGACCGGTTTCGTCTTCACAGACATCTACTGGGTTATGGAACCTATCCCCCCTCCCCCCTTTTTTTGCTGTTTTCAGGACCTCTTGCATTTGTTTTCAGCTGCACTTATTTTGTTGCAACACTTTTCACATAACCTTTAGTTTGTGTTTTTTTGAATATTGTTATTTGTTTCACCCAGCTCAATAGCTGGTGTTTCATAGCTTATAGTCTATGATCTTCTTCACGAAGGCTGCACCTTAGGTCTTACTGTATTTTGGCTGGTAACTACATCACCCTGGCCATTTATGGTTTTTCCTACATCTATATAGTTTTGGCGCTACATATTTTTTTTCTTTTGGCCATGTTAGTAGTTGGATTCTTAATGATTGTATGGGGTGGACAGGTGACTTTATGCAGCTAATGACCTCAAACAGGTGCATCTAATTTAGGATAATAAATGGAGTGGAGGTGGACATTTTAAAGGCAGACTAACAGGTCTTTGAGGGTCAGAATTCTAGCTGATAGACAGGTGTTCAAATACTTCTTTGCAGCTGTATCATACAAATAAATAGTTAAAAAAATCATACATTGTGATTTCTGGAATTTTTTTTTTTGATTATGTCTCTCACAGTGGACATGCACCTACGATGACAATTTCAGACCCCTCCATGATTTCCAAGTGGGAGAACTTGCAAAATAGCAGGGTGTTCAAATACTTATTTTCCGCACTGTATATATATATATATATATATATATATATATATATATATATATATATATATATATAGTACATTATATTGTCAAAAGTATTGTGACACCTGTCTTTGCATTTACATAAACGTTAATGGCATCCCAGTCTTAGTCTGTAGAGTGCTATATTGAGTTGGCCAACCCTTTGCAGCTATAACAGCTTCAACTCTTCTGGGAAGGCCGTCCACAATGTTTAGGAGTGTGTCTATGGGAGAGTTTGACCATTCTTCCAGAAGTGCATTTGTGAGGTAAGGCACTGATGTTGGATAAGAAGACCTGGCTCGCAGTCTCCGTTCGAATTGATCCCAAAGGTGTTCTATCGGGTTGAGGTCAGGACTCTGACTTGCTCATCCATTTCTTTATGGACCTTGCTTTGTACACTGGTCTAATCATTTGGTGGAGAGGGGATTATGGTGTGGTGTTGTTTTTCAGGGGTTGGACTTGGCTTCTTAGTTTCAGTGAAGGGACCTCTTAAGGCGTCAGCATACCAAGACTTTTTGGACAATTTCATGCTCCCAACTTTCTGGGAACAGTTTGGGGATGGCCCAACACGCCATCCCCAAAACTGTTCCAACACAACTGTGCACCAGTGCACAAAGTAAGGTCCATAAAGTCATGGATAAGAGAGTTCGAGGTGGAGGAACTTGACTGGCCTGCACAGTTGGGAGCACCTTAAGAGTTCCCTTCACTGGAACTAAGAGGCCAAGCCCAACCCCTGAAAAACAACTCCACAACATAATCCCCTCCCCACCAAATGATTTAGACCAGTGTACAAAGCAAGGTCCATAAAGAAATGGATGAGCAAGTCAAAATTCTGACCTCAACTCGATAGCACACCTTTGGGATGAATTAGAACGGAGACTGCAAACCAGACCTTCTCGTTCACATCAGTGCCTAACCTCACTAATGCGCTTCAGGAAGAACATTCCCATAGGCACACTCCTAAACCTTGCGGACAGCCTTGCAAGAAGAGTTGAAGCTGATATAGATGAAAGGGTGGGCTAACTCATTATTGAACCCTACAGACTAAGACTGGGATGCCATTAAACTTCATGCATGTAAAGGCAGGCATCCCAATACTTTTGTGATATTCATGTGATGGCTGCATAAATATTTATACAGCCCTGGTAAATTTCAGGGAGCTGGGCCCTAAAGGCATGCTGGGAGGCTGAATATATTTTTGGGCATACTGGGCTAGGGGGATTTTCCTGAAGTGGATCCATCCAGCTTGGAGTGCTCCCTGCCAGGGCAATGCTGGCTCGTGTTTGCTCTGGAGAGGACTCAGGTTAGCGACCTGAGGGCCTGGAAGTTGGGACCACAGGGAACTAACTGAGGGTGGTTCTGCTAAAGATCTGGTCTGGTATCACTGGAAATAGGAATCGCTCGGAAGTTGGGGAGACACAACCAGCTGTACTTGGGCCTTGTGTGAGTACAGACAGTTCTGAAAGGTCTTAGAGACTTTTGGGCTTCTGCTGCCCCTCTGGTTTAGAGAGAGTCTGCTGTGGGTACGTGTGAAGGGGACACCGGCTAGTGTCCTGAAGATTTTAGTCCAATGCTCTTTAAAGGGACTCTGCTGTTGAGGCTAAAGAAAAGAGTTTGCGTTTAACTGCTACTACTTCTTTCTCAAAGTTAAGTCCACTGTTTGTTGCAAGCACAGATTTTACTACAGCTTTTTGTAGAAAGAATACATAGTCTTCAAGTTGTACATAGCTCCTGTTTTTGGTATATCCCACTCAATCCCCTCAACCATATCTTAGTTCTCCAAAAACAAAAACAATACCCCTAGACTGATCATTGAAGAAATGTGTGACTGAGCTTGTGTTTCTGGCTGGGGAGCAAGCATTCGGGGAAGACTTGGGCAATATTCTTGCATCTCCTATGGGAGTAGCACTACACTTTTATTTGCACAGTACACATGATTTTTTAGAGGCTATGTTCTGACCTGCTTTGCATTGTGCTGTTTATTTGGTTACAGAATATCCTATTACAAATCATTTGGACTGCAGTGAAAGCAAGCCAAGCACAGCCTTTTCTTAGCAAATGTGACATTTTCCATTCAAAGGCACCTGCATGTGTACAAAAGGAAAATGCAGTGTTTGACTGGAATTTCCATTGACATGAACCCCTAAAACTGATGGGGTTCTTTCAATGGTCAGCTTTTATTTATATGACTTTAGCCTTATGCACATCAGGTAACGCCATACAGTGTAACATTTGAATTAATAATTTTTCTATACCTGGGAAGCAGATGCACAGCGTACATTCTGCTGCCAACCGCCCGTCACAATCTCTGACATATATAGTGGCTGTAAACTGGTAGCCACCCTTACGGCCTCATGTGTTCAGAAAAATGAGCACCAACTGCAGGAATCCCACAACCATGACATACGGAGCTTACTGTAATCTCCCAGCAGAAGAAACCCCCAGTAAGTTCCTGGTCATGTCTAGGGATGATTTGGGGTTCAGTACAAAATCAAATTCATCTGATCCCAGAAGTTAGCTATCATTGCTGGGCCAATGAGCTGTGAGTGGTAAAATTCCCTGTCCCGCAACTATCATACACAAAATAGTCCATGACATCATTGACTTAATTTGGACACGTGGCCAAACCCAAGTTCATGCTTAGTCGTGGCGTGAAACTTACATAGAAAAGAGGTCTCTATCCTTGTCCCCAGTCACCAAGCAGCAGAAAGGGGAGTCAATTCCTTCTACACCTTATGTAGATGTAGCAGAACTTTTTTCTTAAGTTAATAGTAATAGTTTTTTTTAGTTAGTTGTATTTGTTGCTTTGCCCTACATGTTTCAAAAATAGATAAAAAACAATAAAAAAAAAACAGTTTGTACTGTACCTATACATCTATATACAGTAAGAACACCAATAGCCATCTATTTAAAGAAGCTTGAATGTTAGATTGTGACCTTGTTGTGCTCTTTTCTGTTTGGCCACTTTCTTTTTTTTCTTTTCCCTGACACATGTGTACTTAGTTTGTTTTAGCTGATTTGGAGGGAAATCTAAGAGATTTAACGAAGCTGAATAAGGCAGTCTTTGAGTCTAACAACAAATTGTGGGGCCGGTTTAGTTTTACAGTATAAGTGAAAGCCTTCCTGACAGGTCCTCCTATGAATGGATTATCCTGCCATTCTAGACATTTTTATCGTACTGATTCATTTTTCCTAAAGAATGTTCGCTTTTACATATTTTAAAAATGATTCTAAATGGCCTGTCCAGATTACATCTCGCCTGTGAATTTCAGCTGATATTCTGTTACAGTGCAGACTGACAATGTTTAATTGGTAAAGTGTAGTCAGTAATGCAAAAAAAAAAGTAAGCACACTAGCTGACCTTAATAAATTACAAAAATTAATGGGAGCTTGGATACTGTATCTCAATGTATAGATGTGTATATATTAACTCAGTGACCATTACGTGTTATCCTGAGGCACTGTATATAAAAGATTCATTTTATACACTCTGTTTTGGGCTAAGATTAATATATTTCATAGGTGCATTGAAATATTTGAGAATTAAAACCTTGTCACTAAGGAAATAGTGTGTTTTTGTAAATCTAACCTAGATGGTAGTTTTAGCAGCCGTTTTGTAGAGTCAACTACAGTAATTTAAAGCGGTTTTCTAGGCTGTATTGAGTTTCAGATTATAATCCCATCCAACAAATCACCATGTTGCTTTGACAGGGAGCTACCGTTTGTATTTTACCAACAACACCACCTACAATTAAATGCTGGTCTCACAGCCTCGATTTAGATGTATGGACACTCTTTTAAGTTCTATTGGATCGGAAGGACCGTTAGACCATCAATAAAGTATGTACAACAGCAGACCATTGACCTCCAGTTGGGTATTATGAGAGTTTGGGTAAGAAAAAAAAAAGAGAGAAGCCTATGGCCAGCCATACACAGTTCGAATCTCAGCCGGTTCAGCAGGAACTAGGCGACATTCGAACTGTTAATAGGCAGGCTGAATGTATAAAATTAATTGATCGATCCACTTGGTTACAACCTGCCTGCCGAATTCTCACAGGAATATCGCTTGCAGCTGCCATAGCCGCTAGCAATAATCACTGTCTTCTCCTGGCGGGGATGGCTCAATCCAGCCCCCCCCCCCCCTAGGTAGGGAGCTGACAATGGCTCGGCAGGAGGGATTCCCCTGTCAGCACTGTGATTGCAGGTGTAGCGATACCCCTGCAGGAGCAGTTTGAGTATGTTTGTTGCGTACGTGGCCTCTCAACCCCAATAACAGCCTCTGCCCCTCTTGGCACACCTGGCAATAGTGTAAGTGCAATGACCAATGAGAAACAAACACATTATGATAAAACACAGACATTTTCTGTATATGTATTCAAGTAATCAACTGAAGAGCAATAATTGAGATTAAGAACAATATAGCTCAATCCTATATTCAGGCTGCTTTCAGGGAATTTCAAACCTGAGACTGTCCCCAAGAGCAGAGGCACACTTAAATGGCAAATAAATCACAATATGACACTTTATTTTGAATCGGTTACCTTTATTCAGCTTGGCTCTATGAGTCCAGGCAGGAGGAGAGCAGAGGAATGATCCTCTTTGTGTCAGGCCTCTCTCTGCAGTCCCCTGACACCACAAGCCCAACTTTAAACACTTTATTCAAATCAACATGTAATGGCTTAACTACCTAGAAAATTTGTCACACACACACACCCACTGCATATACAAAGCCCTAAATATGTGTGTGCAGGTCCATGTGGCACTAGTAGCTTCAGTCCTTTTGAAGAAAAGCTAAAACTTTGTGTCTTCAGCTAGCCGCTTTCGTTGGTACACCTGAATAGCGGGCCCAAACACAATTCCCCCAGATTATCAAGGGAGGAAGGCAGGCTCTTTCTCAGCTAGGTGATTTATTTTTTGCTGTCGTTGTCACATTGGGGAGATTTACTTTTAGTTCCTGTTCCACAACCAAAACCAAAACAAGAAGTGAGAGAAAATCTCTGCAAATTAACTTGATCCCTTGGGGACCCCCATGTCACCAGAACTAGTGTCCCCATTATAAGATTTCACTTTCAATAATGGTAAAAAGGACAATAAGAGAGGGTGATTCTCCCTAAAGGGGGAAACAGACAGCCATAAAAACTGACAAGTGTTCTAATCCATCTCCAAAAGTCTGCCTTATACTTTAAGAGCAGCGAAAATAAGGAACATGCTTCCAAGGAAACATTGTATTATTACATGACATTGTTGCAGACATTTTTTTTCCTAAAGGAACAAACTAAGATTACATTTTTCAGGGAGGAAACGGGTTCTAGTGAGATATGTCATAGGTGGGATTTCCCACTAGACCCCCCCAGATGGTAATTTCCCTTAGCATGCAATGGAAAGTAGAGGGAATCCCCTTTGCCAATTGACCTTCCAGATCTAGATTGATGAAATTCTTATTTTTTAAAAGCCAAACTAAAACTATCCTTACAATTGTGATCATGTTATAACTTATATGCATTTAGGAGTCCTGACCTGTTTGGTTTAGAATACCGTTATTATCAGAACATTGATTATACATATTTTTCTTTCCCACTGTCCAATCTCAATAGGTCTTCCAAATGAATCTTTAATTATAGAGAGAGTCAGGTTTATCAATCACCTTTCCTTGGAGATATCTTAAAAGCATGAAATTTTCTGTGGAAACCTCAAAAAACTAAATGAGAAAACTCATATTATTTGCTTGGTATGGGGAACACAAGGTTTATATAGGGAATAATCTATAAAATATTTGATAACTGGGGTAAAATGGCATTCTGTATATAAAATGATTTCTTGAATGAGAAAAGTGAACTTATGTATCCTATTTGATACCGCTAGAGAACTTTAGGGAACAACCAATGATTTTAGTTTTTCTCATAGACAGATTATGGATTATATAGAAACTATTAAGGAGTAGAGTTTCAACAGGCTATGTTAAGTCCTATTTTGGAACTTTTCCCAACTGATAAAGGTTTTGGAAAAAGTCTTACTAGAATAATATATACTGTGATAGAGCCTTCTATCCATCAAGAAGTTAAAGATCCAAAAATTGAAGGAAGGTACAAAAGTCAATTGTAGCTACAGAGCTTAGAGAAACTGAAATTGATTTGAAACTGATTTATAGAGCCTATATTTCTACAGAAAGATATGGAGGATAATGTGGATCCCTCTGTCCAGACCTAAATAATATGTTCTTTGACTGAAAGAAGGTCGTGAGGATTTGAAATAGAATTGGGGAATTTTGTATATTATATTTTTATATTATGTATGCCAATTTGATTTGAATAAAGTATTTTATTTTTAAAAAGTGGAATTTCGCCTCCCTCCCCTTCCTCCCAGTTTCTATCTTGTATCTAGGACAGGAAGTTAAGAGTATTTTCCCTAATGGTGATAAGACAGAAATAATAATAATTTGCAAAAAAAAAAAAAAATATGGTTGGTAGTACACTGCAAGACGCTTTCCTCCCCATTGAACATACAAATGCAGAGTTTTGCCCATTGGGAGTTTAGATGAAGTGGCACACAGCCAGTAATAAAAACATAGTACAGGTTTATTGGGTATATGCCAGCAATAACACTGGAAAAAAGTGTTGTAATTCAGAGGTGTATTTAGGTTTTGTGCTGCCCTAGGCCTGACTAAACTCGTGCACCCCCTAATTTAACTATGACCCTCCCCTTTCTGTCATGGCCACACCCTGTGTTGTTTAAGACCCGCCCTAAAATTTTCGAGTGAGGACAGTTCTGAGGGCCTGAGGGGGGGCAATGGATTCCCTTAATTTACTTAGATTTCCTCTTACTTCCTGGTTGCCCATAGAGCAGGAAGTGAAGGAAAATATTCGCAATGGGTCAGGGATAGTAAATGTGTTGCCTATAGTTCTACTTTAAGTAGATGGTGCAGCAGAAACATATAGCACAGTGAGGAAGGTTTGTGGTCCAGGATGATAAAACAGTCAAAATTGAAAGTGCCCCCCCCCCACCGTTGCGGAATGCCGGTGCCCGCATACTAGAAGCAGTGCGGCCGCTTTATGGGGGCACTAGACTAATTTTCCTAACAGTGTAGCGCAAGCCGGCGGGGACTCTTTTCGTGCTGCCCCCCTGCAAAGTGCTGCCCTAGGCCTGGGCCTTGTTGGCCTAGGCCAGGATACAGCTCTGTTGTAATGCCAGTTAGCCCAAATATACAGATCAGTTACATAGAGTAATTAAATCAGTCTGTGGTAAGTGTGTTGTAGCATCTATGGTGGCCCAACGCATTTCGTGAGTTCAGTCTCACTCTTCAGGGGTTGGTGCATAGACAAAATCTATAAAGTAAAATTGTTAAAAGATATAACATAGTAATGAACATGAAAACGTATCAGGTAGATTAAAATGTGGGAATCAGACTAAGGGATACATACTCACAGAGATGCAGGATGTCCCATACCAAAGTCCCGCCAGTAGCCACTGGAGACGTCTGACCCGGGAGCTGCGGGTAAAGGATCCAAAATGGGCCAGCAGTGCAAAACAAGACAGATGGAAAAACAGGCAAACAGAACCATCCAGAATGGCCTGCCGGGATGGTGGCTAGAAAAAAAAAATGTAAATGAGTGATGATGTGCACTAATAAATTAGGAATAAATTAAAAAATATAAAAAAGTAAAAAATTGCGATAAAATAATGATTAATGGCCAAGAGCAACCACATGGTACAATTGGAAATGGTGAAGGTGACTGCACAGGTTAATTGAATGAGAGTTCACATGTGAAAATAAGTACATGTGTTGTAAAGTATAAACTGCAGCTTTTTTAGCAATTATAAGGTGGAAGACACATGTTTCCCACTTTTGGCTGGCTGTACCCGACTTTCCAGTCCTTTTATTAGGAAATTATTATATTCAAGTCTGCTTTGCATTATGTGGAATTGGCCGCTTGCAGGTGTGCTATGTGTCTTGCTCCCCATGGTGGCTGTACTGGTCTTTTCTTCGATACCGATCCATGATCCATTGTCCCCGCTCTTCCCATCATGGATGGGCAGCGCCAGTGAGATGCATTGGCATCGGGTACAGCATCCGGCGCATGGCATGGCGTTGGATCATCTGACTTCAATCGCGTGATACTGTGTAGTGACTCACACTCCTACGTTGTCCTTTCCCCTATTATGACGAGAGTTAATGAGGTTTATTTTCAGTCCTACCCTCCCCCTGGGCATCACCCACCGTGTTGGGGGGATCCTCTGATGGGCTGGCCGGGCTATAAATAGCAGGGCTCAGGCACCAGTCTATGCAATGCCTCTCAGGTGGTTGGACACACATTATTTTTGGTCAATTATTATTATTTGGTCAACCATTGTCTTGATCCTGGTAGGTATTAACCCTTCCCCTGTTACCTGTTTTGACTTTGCATTAGTGGGATACTCCCACGCAGTGATGCCACTGCCTCACCAAGCTGCAATTTATATTTTACGAAATATTTACTTAGTTTCACATGTGGACTCTCATTCAATTAAGCTGTGCAGGTCACCTTTATCATTCCCAATTGTTCCATGTGGTTTCTCTTGGCCATTTAAACATTACTTTACTATTTTCTCCCCATTTTTTATAATTTTTTCATCTTTTTACATTTTTTCCCAATTTACTAGTGCACATCTTTATACATATACACTCTTTTTTTATAGCCACTATCCTGGCAGGCCATGTTGGACGGTTTTGTTTGCCCATTTTTCCATCTGTCTTGTTTTGCACTGCCAGCCCATTTTGGATCCTTTAGCCACAGCTTCCGGGTCAGACGCCTCCAGTGGCTATCGGTGGGACTTTGGCATGCGACATACTTTATCTCTGTGAGTATAGATACCTTAGTCTGATTCCCACATCCCAACCTACCTGATACATTTTCATGATTATTACTATGTTATATCTTTTAACCATTTTACTTTATAGATTTTTCTATGCATCAACCTCTGAAGAGTGAGACTGAATTCACAAAACGTGTTGGGTCACCATAGATGCTATGACACACTTACCATGGACTATTTGAAAATACTGTATGTAACCATGTAATGGATCTGTATATTTAGGCCAACTGTTTGGTATTACAACACCTTTTCCAGTGTTATTGCTGGCATATACCCAATAAACCTGTACTATGGTTTTATTACTGGCTGTGTGGCGCTTCATCTAAAGTCCCAATGGGTAAAATTCTGCATTTGTATTAACAGATTTGTACTGAACTTATATTGGAGCCTGATCTGAAATGTAAAGTTGCGAAATGTGTTTTTTTTTTTTTTGGAGTGGAACACCTGTTTTATGGTTCACTTCCTTTGTTTTTTTGTGCTTATGAAATTGTTTTTATTTGTCAGGATAAAATGCTGATCATTTTTAGATAATTCTGATTATATGTTCCTTATGAATCAGCCAGTGTTATGGAACAAGCATGAGCATCTTCATCTGGGCAATCGAACCTTGTTGAGTCATTTGAAATAATTTGTAAGATATTTTGAGAGTTGAGTTGGCTCAACACGAGATGTTTGTTTTGGCTCATCTTTGCCATCGTGCCACTTTCTCTACCACCTTTTTAATTTTTGAAGCCTTTACAAGGACAAGGAGAGTTCACTTTTAGGGTGGTGTTGATTTAAAATTGCTTAGCTTGGCAATAGCTAGTGTACACAGTTGCAGCAAACTTTTTGTTGAACCATGCAAGATTAATGTCATGAAATTAATCTACTGAGATATTACAAAACAGAAACCCATCACCTAACCATTTTATGAATGTGCAATTAATCACTTGACAGACATGTTTGTCTGCTAAGGTGGAAAGCTTACGTGACGTGGCTAAATTGTGGTCTTGTATGATTGTACTGTAAGAGCTCTATAGGCTTCCTGTTGATTTATTGAGTAAGAAAATATCCATCTAATGATTCTTGAGATTGAAACACCAATGCCTAGTAAGCCTAGTGGAAAATCATCAGTTAGCCCTGAAAAATCACATCCTTTTCAAATTTTTAAAAATTGTTTAGGCAAAACCTTCTTGAGTTTCTGTGGAAGACCTTGTCTGTACACTGTTTCCATGAAAACTGACCAAATAACAAACTAAGTGCAGTTTAGGAAGAAAGCAAACCTGACTATGAATCAACAATGAATGTGGTTGGATCTGTGCTGTGCTAAAAACCTAAAATGTGAAAATAAGGCTGCTAACACAAAAGCCCTGTACACACGACCAGCATTCCCGGCGGTATAAAGTTCATCGGGAAAACCGAGAACCTGCCCGGGAAAGTTTCCCCGTGTACACACGGCCGGGTTTCCTGTCGGGAAAACTGCGGGGAGAGCTTTGGCCTTGTGTATGCTCCCTCACAGTGTTTCCCCATAGGAAAACTGCCGGGTTTAAAACTGCCAGGAATCCCGGTGGGAAAATAGGGGTTTCCCGGTGGGAAAATAGGGGTTTCCCGCCGGGATTCCTGTCAGTTTTCCTGTCGGGAAAACTGCGAGGGAGCATACACGTGGAAAAACGGTCTTGTGTACGAGGCTAAAGGGTAGCATATCTTGCTTCCAAATTGCAAATGTAAAACAATAGTGTAGCGCCAATATAAAAATATTCAGATAAAAGTGCACTCATATGAAACCATACAACTAAAGCAATATAAAAAATGCAAAGTCCATATGTGTGAAGAAGAAAGTCCACAGTATATTCAATGTGATCGAGAAAATTAATAATGCTGTTAATCACTTCAGCCACTGAGGATTTCCCCCCTTGACCAGACCATTTTTTTGCGATATGGCACTGCACTATAACAAAAAAAGAGCATACGTTTTGAAAAAAATATATATATTTTTTACTTTTTGCTATAATAAATATCCAAAAATCAGTTTAGGTCACCCAAGTATGCAGGGGCTAGAGTTGTGCTTCCCTACACATCTCTGTAGCCTAGGATGGCGAGGGACTCCTCTGTTTCTACCTCCTACTCCTCCCCCTCCCTTCTCCAAAATAACAGACAGATTTTTCTGTGGTACTGGAAGCTCAGAAAAGCAACAGTGTGAGAGAAGGAGTCAGCAGCATTTAAAGTTGTTAACTGCAAGTGCTGGGATAAAAATATGAACAACTAGTTTACTGGGGGACATTTATTTTGCTGTGCTTAGTGGCTTAAAGGGGAACTTCAGTCATTTGTGTTGTTTTAACTTTGGATAGTAAAACATTTTTTTCTGACAGTAAATACCTTATACAGCCCACTTCCTGTTTCTTGTCTGGTTAAAAGCCTAGACGTATGACATCATGCACCGCTCTCTCTCTCACATTCTTGCGAGAGTTTGCCAGGAAGGGAGGGGGATGAGTCATAAGAGGCCCAATGAGATCCGCAGAGCTGGAGGTGTGTCTGTGTAAATACCTGATACAGCCAACTTCCTGTTTCTTGTCTGATAAAAGCCTAGGCTTATGACATCATGCACAGCTCTTTCTTTTTCTCTTTCACTCTCCTGAGAGTTTGCCAGGAAGGGAGGGGGGGGGTGAGTCATAAGAGGGCCAATGAGAGCTGCAGAGCTGGAGGTGTGCCTGTGTAAATCCAGAAAGTGAACAGGCAGCAGCTTCAGCTGCCCACAGTTAAAATGGATGTTTACACACAGAGATCCTCATCCCTGGCTCTGTGACTGCCGACATCGCAGCCGCCAAGCACGTGCATCGGCACCTGAGTGATGCGGCGGGCACACGTGCACCCCCCAGCGGCGGCATGCCAGAGGCTGTATATTGACGGCCTCCCGGCATTGTAGAGCCACCTTGTGGCCGTCAATTGTCAATGGCCGGATAGGAAGTGGTTAACAATGATGGTAAATTCCCACATTTATGACTTGTTTTGTTGACTTTATTACACAATTAATGTGGGGAGAACTATTACACTCAAAATGTAGAAAAATAAAAAGCTTCACCAGACCTAGGACCGCACTGTGCAATGCCTTTTTACAATTTTAAAGAAATGTAAGTTTAAAAAGTTGATGATCTTGCATCATGACCAGGTTGGGAAAATAAAAACTGATCAACCATTTCCCACCGGATGCGTTTTGGTTCAGCCTGACGTTTTTATTACAGAATATTGCATAGGAACATAATTTCTTAAGTTGTGAAATACGGAAAAGACCACTAGATGATCAGACAGGGCTGAGCAATGTCATCTTAACCACACACTTCCTTTGATTATTTTTATCTTCTATAGTGAATCTCAGTGGTGGACATAAACTTACCATATTTTATATCTTTCTTTGGTAAAATTGTGCCATCCTTGCTGAAGCAAGCGTAGAGTCTTTTCACAGCTACAGAACTTTGAAAAAGTTATAAGTTCTGCTTCTAGCTTTTTCCATAAATCCTTCCAGGCGCTACTTTTTGAGGAACATCAATTAGTGTCGCTCTTCAGACACCATATAAGACTGAGCACTTCATGGCTTGGCGCTGAAGAATCTCACGATTGGCACACATTCAGTTTGATTTGTTGCTAGTGCACCTCCATCTTAAAATGGAAATTTATTGTACGAAGCAGTCAGGGGCGGACTGACAACTCATGGGGCCCCTGGGCAATAGGAGATTATGGTGCCCCTGGGCAATAAGAGATTATGGGGCCCCTGGGCAATAGGAGATTATGGGGCCCCTGGGCAATAGGAGATTATGGGGCCCATGGGCAATAGGAGATTATGGTGCCCCTGGGCAATAAGAGATTATGGGGCCCCTGGGCAATAAGAGATTATGGGGCCCCTGGGCAATGGGAGATTATGGGGCCACACAGTATACACACATACAGTACACATACACAGTATACACACACAGACACATAATATAAACACACATATAGATACACACACATACAGTACACATACACAGTATAGACACACAGACACACAATATACACACACAGTATACACACATACAGTACACATACACAGTATACACACACAGACACATAATATAAACACACATATAGATACACACACATACAGTACACATACACAGTATAGACACACAGACACACAATATACACACACAGTATACAGATACAGTATAGATACACACACATACAGTACACATACACAGTATACACACACAGACACACAATATACACACACAGTATACACACACAGTATACATACACACAGCATACACATACACACACTGAAAAGGTATTGGAGAGGCATGGGAGGTATAATCTTGTGATTTAAGAAAAAAAACACGATGGGGCCCCCTGGTGGGATGGGGCCCTCGGGCAGTGCCCGAAGTCCCAAATGGTCGGTCCGCCCCTGGAAGCAGTTCGAAAAAGTGCAATGTGGTGTTTGAGCGGGGTTCCTCTTCATCACGACATACACTCACTGGCCACTTTATTAGGTACACCGTTCTAGTACCAGGTTGGACCCCCTTTTGCCTTCAGAACTGTCTTAATTCTTCATGGCAAAGACTCAACAAGGTGTTGGAAACATTCCTCAGAGATTTTTGTCCATAGTGACATGATGGCATCCCACAGCTGCTGCAGATTCCCCCATTTCACCACATCCCAAAGGTGCTCAATTGGATTGAGATCTGGTGACTGTGGAGGCCATTGGAGTACAGTGACCTCATTGTCATGTTGAAGAAACCAGTGGTGAGATAATTTGAGCTTTGTGACATGGTGCATTATCCTGCTGGAAGTATCCATCAGAAGATGAGTACACTGTAGTCATAAAGGGATGGACATGGTCAGCAACAATACTCAGGTAGGCCGTGGCGTTTAAATGATGCTCAATTGGTACTAAGGGGCCCAAAGTGAGCCAAGAAAATATCTCCTACACCATTACACCAACACCAACCTGAACCGTTGATACAAGACAAGATGGATCCATTCTTGCATGTTGTTTACGCCAGTAGATCAGACGTTTTTTAAATACTCAGACCAGCCCGTCTGAAACCAACAACCATTGCCAAAGTCACTTATATCCTCTTTCTTGCGCATTTTGATGCTTGGTTTGAACTTCAGCAGGTCGTCTTCATGTCGTCTTTTGCCTAAATGCATTGAGTTGCTGCCATGTGATTGGCTGATTAGCAATTTGTGTTACCAAGCAATTGAGCAGGTGTACCTAGTAAAGTGGCTAGTGAGTGTATAGTCTGTGAAGAACTGTCACTTCTGGCTTCCCTTACAAGAAATGGTTGCGGCAGCACCTGAGAGCTGATTGAAAAATCGACTGGGGTGAAGACGCCGAGTGCCGCCGCGCCGATTGTGGCCGAGTCCTGCTGAGTGCGATAGCAAGTCCCGCCTTCTGGAGTCTGCAACGCCTATGATGGACGTCCCACTGATCCAATGCCGGGACCGCGGGACGTGTGACGTCCATCATAGGCTCTACAAGCTCCAGAATTACAATACCGGGATGTGGGAATTACAATACCGCCTTGCCACATCACTGAGATCATGATCCCTGCTCGGAGCTTGGGTGGGCGGCTTTCGGATAGATCAGGCCAGCGGAGGAGCGATCGGGTGATAGCAAGGTAAAAAGGCAACTAGGTCCAACAGGCAGCAATGTAAATGCAAAATGCAAAGTGAGTTAGGTGTATGTATGTCAGGTAGTTGAGTGTATGTATGTCAGGTAGTTGAGTGTATGTAGGTCAGGTAGGTGAGGTCAGTGTATTTCAGGTGGGTGTATGTAGGTCAGGTAGGTGTATGTATGTCAGTGTATGTCAGGTAGGTGTATGTATGTCAGGTAGTCAGTGAAATGGTCAGTGTGTCAGGTAGGTGAGTTTAGTGTTCAAAATTGATGGGCAATGGTAAGCCAGGCAGCAACCAGCAAGTGAGCTTACCCCCCACCACCCAGCCAAAAAACATGTGCCATGACCATCCTGGATCCAAAAACATGCATGCTCAGAACTAATGCTAAAGATCAGACAACAATAGCAGAAGTTGCCCAAAGGGGGCGGTAAAGAGCTGAAAAACCATGTGATTTGGTGACTGTTGGCTGAACAAGTTCTGCCGCGTGTATGCATACCAAGTTCACGGCCAACACTCTTCGGACCAAAATACAAGGAAAAGGCTTTAGTCTCTGCCAGTCACAAGATCGTCATTACTGATGATTCAAGAAACAGAGAGAAAGGGAGTCCCAGAGGTCCATAAGCTGAGAAAAGTGCATTCCCATTAAGCTGAAAGAGAACTGCAGATTACTGGACACAGCTTAATGCTGCGTACACACGATCACTTTTCGGCATGAAAACAAAAATCATTTTCAGCATGTCCAAAAAACGAAGTTTTTCCAACTTCATCATTAAAAACGATGTTGCCTACACACCATCGTTTTTGAAAAATGATGAACAAAGCGCGGTGACGTACAACACGTACGACGACACTCTAAAGGGGAAGTTCTATACGCCTTGGGGCTGCTTTAGCTGATTCCTTGTTAGTAAAAGACGATTCGCGCTTTTTTGTCTGTTACAGCGTGATGAATGTGCTTACTTCATTATGAATGGTAGTTTTACCAGAACAAGCGCTCCCATCTCATAACTTGCTTCTGAGCATGCGCAGGTTTAAAACGTCATTTTAGCCCACACATGATCATTTTTTACAACCCGAAAAACTACATTTTCAAAAACGACATGAAAAATTGAAGCATGTTCGAATTTTTTTTTGGACGTTTTTCAGAAGATAAAAAACGATGTGAAGCCCAAACACGATCATTTTAAATTACGTTTTTAAAAATGGCATTTTATTTCATCACAAAAAACGACCGTGTGTACGCGGCATAAGGTATATTGAGCTCTCTTACTTAAGCATAGCAGCAATGTTTGCAGGATGACTTTAGTATCTTACTGATTGCTTGTACTTGCTTAGAATTTTTGGAAAGCCAAACTAGATAAGTAATATATTTTAGTTTCTTATAAGTCTGATTTATGGGTAAATCTAATGAAAACATATAGTTGCTGTTGTTATACATACAAAACACTCTTAAATGTCCCTGACTTAACACAGCCCTCTCCACCAGGAATTGCACAGCCCCAGTGAAGTCATGGAAGGCCACAGTGTAAGGATTTCTGTAATGACATCATTGGGAAACATTTCAGTTCCAAGATCCATTCCTTGCCTATTTTAAAACCAGGATTGTTCACAACTTACAATAATGTTATTCCTGGAATTAGTCAGAGGATTTGTTTAATTACTTTATTCAGGTTTATATTAACTGGTGGAAACTTTATAGAAACAATTACTGTTTTTTTTTTTTACAAAGTGGATTGTATTTTTGCACAAAACATGACATCAGACCTGTTTTATGGCTGAACTCAACAAATCTCGGCTCTTTATTCTCTCTAAGATAGAGTTGAATGACCCGTATTGCTCAATTTGAGGGATTGTTGTATACAAAATAGAGTTCCAGTTATAAATTATTGGAATATGTACCCCCCCCCCCCCAAACTATCTGTTGCTGATTTTATATTTTAATATTGTTATATTCTCTACAGTGAGTTGAGGAGCTAATTGAGCCAGCTCTCCTCTCTTCTATCCCTCTTGTCCCTGGAGGCATAGAGTAACTTAGTTTTGATTGGTCCTTGCTGGCTGTCAGTCAGAAGCTGAAATTGAATATGACATATTTCATGTTGGGAGCCCAAGAAAACTCCCCTGCCCTCAGCGCAGAATTTATAATTGTGGATGTTTGAAGGCTAAGTCCAGCTTGAGCTTTTAAGAGACAAACTGATGTAAACCTGATGTCTATGGTTTATGTTTTTTAAAGGGGTTGTGTTTTTACACCTTAAAGTGATATTAAAGGTTCCCGTTTAAAAAATAAATAAAATAACAAACGTTTCATACTTACCTGCACTGTGCAATTAATTTTGCACAGAGTGGCCCGATATTCATCTTCTAGGGTCCCTCTGCGCCTCTCGCGGCTCCTCCCCACATTAGATAGCTCCCTCTGGGAAGCTTTCTCCCGAGGGGGTTACCTGACTTACATCTATAAAAGCTGAGTGTATGACTTGGCCCCGGCCCCGGCCCCCAGTGCCCGCGTCATTGGATTTGTTTGACAGCAGTGGGAGCCAATGGCTGCCCTGCTATCAATCTATCTAATGAAAAGCCGAGAACCCATGGAGAGAGCAATGCGGGATCGTGCCCACGGAAATTCGGGGCTCAGGTAAGTAAAACGAGGGGGCTGGGGGGCCGGACACTGCAAGGTGTTTTTACACCTTAATGCATAGGATGCATTAAGGTGAATAAACACGTGGGTTTACGACCCCTTTAATGCTTCCTATGAGTTAAGGTGAAAAAACTTCTGACAGTGACCAGCTCCGCGTTTTACTCACCTGAGCCTATTCGTTCCTCCGCTGGAGATGCGCTCTACCTCTCTGGTCAGAGTGCTCGGCTCTTGATTGGACAGATTGATAGCAGTGCAGCCATTGGCTCCCACTGCCGTCAATCAAATCCAATGTCGTGGGAGTCGGGGGCGGGGCCGAGTCTGGCATTCTGTGTCTATGGACGCAAATGCTGGACTCAGGAGCATGCCCACACGGTAACCCCAAGGGAGAGCGCTTCTCCTAGGGGGTTTACCAATGTAGAGGGGGGCCAAGAGCACCATTGGGGGACCCCATAAGACGATGATCGGGGCCACTCTGTGCAAAACTAACTGCACAGTGGAGGTAAGTATGATGTGTTTGTTATTTTTATTTTAAACAAGAGTTTACAACCCCGTTAAGTTGTTATTGGGTACTTTACAATAACATAGTATTTTCTCTATAGTCTTTAATGTAACGTTTTTGTTTCGTTGAGTTGACTCATTTTTTCTATCTTTTGTAAGCAATTTAGGAAAGCTTCATTGTAATTTTCTTTCAAAATCAAGTCAATATTATTTTGATCCATTGTCCTTAAATGGACAGTGCCTGTTTGGTAATCCGGCACTGCATACAAAAAGTTGATAATTAACAGACAAGACTTTTCAGCTTCAATCTGGTTTGATCCATGGATGGGGAGCTTTATCCTTTGTAATTACTGTGCACTTTCTTCAACATAAGACCAGTGTCTGTATCTAGTAGAACATATTATATTTTGACTAAAATTGTTTAGCATTGAGGAGAATATGAATGGGCTAATCACTACATAGCAATGTGGCTTACTTACTGCATAGACATCTTACTTTATTAACATATTCTGCAGAATTGTTTTTCTAGTTACATGTATTATAACATTGTCCTAACACAGCGTTTCTCAACCAGGGTGCCGCGGCCACGCTGGGGGGCCTTCTGGGCTCATCAGGAGTGCCTTACTCTACCTTACTCTACCCCAGTGATGGCAAACCTTGGCACCCCAGATGTTTTGGAACTACATTTCCCATGATGCTCAATTACACTGCAGAGTGCATGAGCATCAAGGGAAATGTAGTTCTAAAACATCTGGGGTGCCAAGGTTCGCCATCACTGGGATAAAGCCATCACTGCTCTATCCTATATTTTTGCACAGCGTCATGAATTTCCATGGTGCAGACGGCCCAGCTGAGGACTCTGATGTGAAGAAGGGGGCTAAGGACTCTAATGTGAAGTGGGGGAGTGAGGACTGTGATTTAAAATAGTGAAAACAAGCGGGGGGGGGGGGTGATTCTGATATCAAAGGAGGGGGCTTCTGATGTTGTGGAGGGACCACATTTTGGACTGGGGTGCCTCAAGATTTTTGCATACTTTTAAAGATTGCCATTCCTAAAAAAAAAGATTGAAAAACACTGTCCTAACATTACGTATGCAGTTTTAGAGTTTGAAATCCTATGTTTTGTGACTGGCATGTAGAGCTACCATATTAAAACGATGTTTGTCTACGGCATTCGATTTTTACATTTCCTATAATGATTGTGCTTTAAATTATATTTTACAAATGACGTGGGGTTGGGTTTCAGTTTTGCAAGCTGATTAATATCACAATTTTTGTTATCTCCCAATGTGTTTTTTTTTTTTTGCTGTGATCAAAGTCAATCCTTCAAGTGCATTTACAAAGTGTAACAATTTTTTTCTCTTTCATGAATAGTGATAATCAGCCCACTTGTTCACCCACTGGAAAAAGCCCATAATGAAAGCCAAGTCAGGGCTTTGTTTTTAGAGGCAGTCACGCCACATTTAAAATGACTGTTTGCAGCAAACTACTGCAAGTCTTCAATTAAGTCTCATCTTAATATAATGAATTTGTGATTTTAAGACGTGTAGGTTTGGTGACAGCCTTGAGAAGGACTCTGTCAAGTCTACGATACGTCAAGTGAAACCTGGCATTGTGTGAAACAATTCTCATGGCACAATGCAGCCAAATGTTATCTTTGTAAGATATATGCAAATGTAGAGTGCACGGCTCATTTACATCATGTCTGTGGATAACAGTACTTGTTGTCAGAGTCGGACATGGATTTGTTTTCTTTTATGCACTGTAGTGTATAAAAGAGGGGGCTAACTGGAAGCCTTTGTTTGCAGGTTCCGTTAATGACCAGCCTTAACACCCATGACAATAAAATTAGCTTTCAAGCGATTGTTTACATTGTGAATTTACCTCTCTCTATCTCTGGCCCTGTAGCGCTTTTAAATATGCAAACAAAAGAATACATGAAAATTACAACTATTAAAACTATTTCAACAAGAGCTGAGATTTGTACAGTAAGTAGCATAAGGCAGATAGATTATTATTATCATTATAATACAGGATTTCTATAGTTATACCGTTTGCGCATCGCTTTACATTGTAGGGAGACACTACACCAACAATACAATTCATAGGTACATAGTTAGTGAGGTGGAAAAAAAAAGAAATAAGTGGGTCTTGAGTTTTTTCATGAAGGCCTGGTCATTCATTCCCGTTTGGATATTGGTTGGTAGAGCGTTCCATAATCGGGGTCCTTGGACTGCAAATCTTCGTTCTCCTTTTGTCTTGAAATGGGCCTTGGGGATTTGAAGTAGATTTTGGTTGGTTGACCTGAGAACACAATTGTGGTTGTGGTATTTTATTTTCTCACATAAATATTGGGGAGCGATTCCTTGAACACACTTGTGCGTCAGGCACAGGCCCTTAAATGTGATCCGGTCCTTCGCAGGCAGCCAGTGAAGGGACCTGAGGGAGGGAGTGATTGATTCCCAGGTTTTTTTCCATGTTATAAGTTGTGCCGCCGTATTCTGGACGACTTGTAGACGAGCAACCTGGTATTTTGGAAGACCAAGGTAAAGGGCGTTTGCATAGTCGAGCCTGGAGTTGATTATTGTTCCCACGACTACTGCTGTGTCTTCTTTTGGGATGAAGGAAATGAGCCTACGTAGCAGGCACAGCAGATGGTGAGATCCGCTGACTACTGAGCCTATTCGGGCATCCATTGTCATGTCAGAGTCAAAAATGACTCAGAGGCTTTTGACTTTGGTGCTCGGGGTAATGATTTGTCCCAGAATGGGCAGGGGCATCCATGTCGTCGTCGATAGTCTCTTTCGATTTGTGTGGAACAGAGGAAGTTCTGTTTTTGATCCATTTAGTTTAAGATAACTCTCCGTCATCCAGTTCTCTATCAAAATTAGGCATTTTTCTAGCGAATGATCCTTTTTACTGCTGATGCAAACATAAAGCTGGGTGTCGTCGGCGTCCTCCATCCAGTTTAATCATAAAAAAAAATATCATACAATCCCATATACCCAATTCTATACTCACAGTTGATACAGAGAAAGGTGAAAACCCCCAGCAGAGCATGATCCAATTTGCTACAGCAGAGGAAAAAAATCCTTCCTGATCCCCCAAGAGGCAATCGGATTTTCCTGAAGAGATGAGTTTTCAGGGATCGCCTAAATGTGAACAGAGTAGGAGATAGATGGTCAGAGTGGGGTAGCGAGTTCCAGAGGGTGAAAGAGGCTCTAGAGAAGTCCTGGAGACAAGCATGGGAGGAGGAGACAAGGGAGTTAAAGAGCAGAAGGTCTTGGGAGGAGTGGAGAGGACAGTTTGGGTGATATGTATACATAAGATTGGTGATGTAGCTTGGGGAAGAATTGTGAATGGCTTTGTATGAGTCTAAAGTCATGTTAACTGCTTGCCGACTGCCTGCCATCATATTACTGTGGGAAGTCAGTACGCCTGGGCGAGAGCCCATAGCTATACGTCCGCTCTAAAGCGGTCACTAGGGGGCGCGTGCGCGCCGCCGGCGGCCGGCACGCGAGCGCCCCGCTCGCCCCCGAGTCCCGGGCACACGCGATCGCTCGTTACAGAGCGAGGACCGGGAGCTATGTGTGTAAACACAAAGCTCCCGGTCCTGGCAGCGGGGGAAACGCTGATCTTATGTTCATACAATGTATAAACATAAGATCAGTGATTTCCCCTAGTGAGGCCACCCCCCCATACAGTTAGAACACACCCAGGAACACACTTAACCCCTTCCCTGCCCCCTAGTGTTAACCCCTTCACTGCCAATGGCATTTTTATAGTAATCCAATGCATTTTTATAGCATTGATCGCTAAAAAAATGCCAATGGTCCCAAAAATGTGTCAAAAGTGTCCGAAGTGCCCGCCATAATGTCGCAGTACTGAAAAAAATGCTGATCGCCGCCATTACTAGTAAAAAAAAAATATTAATAAAAATGCCATAAAACTACCCCCTATTTTGTAAACGCTATAACTTTTGCGCAAACCAATCAATAAACGAAAAAATTTTGCTTGGGAGCCACGTCGCATGACCGCGCAATTGTCAGTTAAAGCAACGCAGTGCCGAATCACAAAAAGTGCTCTGGTCATTGGGCAGCAATATGGTCCAGGGGTTAAGTGGTTAAAAGGAGAAATATTAATGAAGCAGAACTGCAAGTCAACATAACATACACAAGTAAATAGCTCAAAGTGAACAAACCATGAGATTTGTAATTCTGATCAGTAATTTACACAGTTCTGCCGGCCTGCAAAGCTAGTAGATTTCACTATTTATTTCAGCTTTGTAGGTACTTCTGCTAGCTTTATAGGGGTTGAGTGAGTTGGGGAGTTTTTTTCCCAACATCTTTAAAGTAAACCTTGCATCTTCTTTTGCTGACCTTCTTCTCTAAATTGAATATGTTGCTAACTAGTTAAAGACTAGGGTGCTGAATGAGACTTTTAGGGTGCTGAAAATATAATTATTTTTTAAAAGAAAACACTTTATTCCAACATTTTTCACAATAACGTTTCACATAATATAAGAGAGGTCAGTAGTGGTATGATACACCTATTCCTATTCAGAAAGATTGTGGGGTTGATTTACTAAAACTGGAGAGTCCAAAATCTGGTGCAGCTGTGCATAGAAACCAGCTTCTATTTTGTTTTTGTTTTTTGTCAAAACTTAATTGAACAAGCTGAAGTTAGAAGCTGATTGGCTACTATGCACGCACAGCACACCAGATTTTGCAATCTCCAGTTTTGGTAAATCAACCCCGAAGTGTTAAAAAAATCCCCCCCCAAAAAACACAACACAGCAACACATAACAATTTATGTAAATACCATACGCCAATATAACCACAAAGGCAAAAGCAAGAATACATAACATTGCCCCCACATAATGATAATAATAGCCAGTAGTTTAACATTGCCCCCACATGACAATATAAATAATAGCCAGTAGTACTAGTATAACATTGCCCCCACATATTAGTAATAATAGTCATTACCATTAGTTAGCCAGTAGTTTGGGCATAATAAAAGACAGTCCAAAAAGGATGATCCAACTCACTGTACTGCAGAATAGATCGCTTTGCGCGCTCTCGTACAATACAAGATCCACAAGCAGAGGGGTGATGATGTCAGCGCGCACCGCCGGCCCCGGGTGTACCAAGATGCCCGACCGCTCCGGAGCTAGGCCAAAGCCGCTGCCTTTCCTAAGGCCACGGCAGCGGTGCGTTCCATGGATCGTAATCTGTGCGGATCTGTACAGGCCGACCCGTTTGGATCGCGGATCGGTCACGATCCGTTGCACCCCTAATTTTAACAGTGTTGCTCCTTTTTCTATCTTGCTTTTTTGCTCTTTCCCTGGATTGTCACTTTAAATCTGTTGATAGCATAGATGTGGAAGAGGTCATTGAATATCTTTGTATTATGTATACATTTATAATATATATATATATATATATATATATATACATTTTTTTTTATATAAATGGTGGAGGGGGGATTATTGTGTGGGGTTGTTTTTCAGGGGTTGGAACCTTAGTTCCAGTGAATAGAACTCTTAAGGCATGAGCATACCAAGACATTTTGGACAATTTCATGCTCCTAACTTAGTGGACACAGTATATATGTGTGTGTGTATATATATATATATATATATATATATATATATATATATATATATATATATATACACAATATAACCAAAATTAATGGGACATCTGCCTTTTTTACATACATGAACTTTAATACCATCCCAGTCTTAGTCCGTAGGTTCAGTATTGAGTTGGCCCATCCTTTTCATCTATAACAGCTTGTTTGAGCCAACATTATGCAGGCAAGTCAAGTTCCTCCACCCCAGACTCGCTCATCCATGTCTTTATGGACCTTGTTTTGTGCACTGGTTCGCAGTCATGTTGGAACAGGAAGGGGCCGTCCCCAAACTGTCCCCACAAAGTTGGGAGTATGAAATTGTCCAAAATGTCTTGTTATACTGACGCCTTAAGAGTTCCCTTGAAAAACAACCCCACATCATAATCCCCTTCCACCAAAATATATGGACCAGTGCACTAAGCAAGGTTCATAAAGACATGGATGAGCGAGTTTAGGGTGGAGGAACTTGACCTCAACCCGATAGAACACCTTTCAGAGGAATTAGAGTGGAGACTGCTAGCCAGGCCTTCTCATTGACATCAGTGCCTGACCTCACAAATGTGCTCCTGGAAAAATGGTCTAACATTCCCATAGACACACTTCTAAACCTTGTGGACAGCCTTCCCAGAAGAGTTAAAGCTGTTATAGCTGCAAAGGGTGGGCCAACTCAATATTGAACCCTATGGACTAAGACCAGGATTCCATTAGAGTTCATGTGCGTGTAAAGACAGGCGTCCCAATACTTTTGGTAAAATAGTGAATATTATAGTACATGTGCCTTTACAGATTGAAATATTTCCTTGGCTATTTATTTGGCGTACCTGGCAGCTCAGACACAGAATTTTCAGCCTGTGAAACATCAAGGTCAATTTTAAGAACACTAGGAATGCGGGGAAATGGAAGAGAGCTGAATTAATGTCTTTAAAGACTTCAACATGAAATCAAAGTGAATAAACTTGTCTCCAGCTTGAATGTATCCTCTGTGCCTCTCATGCCATTTGTTACACATAACAACAGTCAAATGTCAGTTTTCATCATACAGGAAATACTCGGAATTCTGCTCTACTCTTTCTCTGTTTTGTTTGTGCTGTCAACCAGGCACTTCAGTGTGCAGTGATTATCTAAAATAGCACCTTAGGCTACAGCGGAAGTGAGACAGAGCATGCATTAAGACCTGCTCACATCATCTATATTTTTACCATGCACAACTCATTTCACTCATTTTACTCTTTTTTTTTTTGTAATCATGTTCAGTATATTGTTTTTAACATGGACCTGAACTCAAAAACTAAAGATTTGCTATCTTATAGGGCATCTAAAAATGTTAATTGTGCCTAAACGGTATCTTGAAAAGTCTTCCTTTTGTCTTGAGTACCTGCTTAAACACTTCCCGCCCGCTCTACGCATATGGCATCTTTTGAGTGGGAATATCTGGATGATGGGTGCAGCTCAAGGCATCATTCAGATATCGTTAATTAAGAGGGGGGTTGGTGGGGAAGGGGGAATCGCAAGTTTTAACTATTGGTAGGGGCTTGGATATTTGCTACTACCTCAGACCCGTCATCAAGTGATGGTTATGTTGCCGTAACCTATAATCATTGGTAATAAATATGTGAGAAACAAAAAGGGGGACCAAGATTGGGGGAAAAAGGGGGGAAAATAGTGTTCTCAGAGGAGATCAAAAAGAAAAAGGGGTTACTAATGGCAACAGAGTAAATGATCTGAAATTTATATTTGATACAAAAAAAGAATTTTATTATTATTAAAGTATCAGGGCATAGTTAGTACAAAAAGGGAAGAGAGGGATTAAGTCTTAAAAAGACATATCAGATTTCCTGAAATTGATATCTTACCATGAACATTAATTTACAAACAAGACGCACAATAAACAACATAAAGACACGATACTAGTCCGGGCGAGAGGAGTTCTGTTATCATTATCTCAAAATTATTCTCAAGAATGGAGGGTTCAATTTCGATTGGATATAATAATGTAAATAATAAGTAATAGTATAGTCAGGGAAAACAATGTATCAACTGACTTCCAGTAAAATAGTACCGAATTGATATGGTGTCTGGTAACAGAGCTCTGTGTGTAAAGAGAGAGAGGTGGAAAGGTACAATGATATTAGTTATCCTGCTGCAGCAAGGTAAAGGTTCTTGGCAATTGTAGAATTACTTATAAATTAGGTCCGTGATAAGTCATTGGACCCATATGTAAGTAATTAATTGATTCCCATATAGTCCAAAGAATAGAACAATATAAATACTGAGATATTGTAAAGGGATGCCGTATTAGTGGAACCGATCCTCAGGGTTATGTCAGGTTATGATATTGGGAGATGGGAGCATGATTTAGATCCAAAGTGTGCTCACAGTATAGAGCAGTGAAGTGTCCCGTTATCCTGAGCACATGTATAGCTGTTAAAGCACTAGGTTGCATAGTACGCTGGCAGCATGCTGTTGATAAACATAGGGATGGCACGCAATGATCAATACAACATCTCAAAGTCATGCACAGTTGTACATAGTAAAGGTTCTGTACGTTACCAAATGGAAGCTGGTGTTCATCCAAGGCAGGATTATATGTACTGCCGATCGTTGCTTTTTGTGGTTGTACAGACCTGTGTCATATGCATGACGTGGTGCTTGGCTGTGGTGTTAAATGCTGTTGAAGTTGGTGCTCCATCCGGATATCATCCCTCTGTTGTGGGGTGTATGTAGCGGACGTGATTGTCCATATAATAGGACTCCTTGATCAGGGACAGATCACGATTCAAGCTCAGACATCTCCGTCTTTTCGTCCATCTCTCTCATACACGTTTGATCGTAGCGTCACATGACTAGCGTCGGATGGTGACGTCTTTATGTCTTTATGTTGTTTATTGTGCGTCTTGTTTGTAAATTAATGTTCATGGTAAGATATCAATTTCAGGAAATCTGATATGTCTTTTTAAGACTTAATCCCTCCCTTCCCTTTTTGTACTAACTATGCCCTGATACTTTAATAATAATAAAACATTTTTTTGTATCAAATATAAATTTCAGATCATTTACTCTGTTGCCATTAGTAACCCCTTTTCTTTTTGATCATTCAGATATCATTCTTTTCCGCCGGTGATACCCTGCATCGTAAAAAGAATCATAGGGGCTGTTCAGGGGGCGTCCCCTCCTGCCGCCCTCTCATGCTTTTCCTGGGTCACCAGTGCGATCGGCGAGCTAGTGAGGAATCTGCCAGCATCAGAAATACACCATAGAGAATACAGCAGACCAAATGATCCCTGGAAGTCTCTATGTTTATCGGAGGCCGGGCGCGACGTTATGACGTCACGTCCAGCCCGGGCAGTTGTGAACACTGCTGTACATTCACCTGGAAAGGTCGAGATTGTTTTTAGTTTTTTTTTATCTTAGTCTTTCCAGCCTAGAGGAGAGATGTGGGGTCCTAGAGAGATGTGGGGTCCTAAAGACCCCACATCTCTCTGTAAAGAGGACCTGTCATGCCCTATTCCTATTACAAGGGATGTTTACATTCCTTGTAATAGGAATAAAAGTGATGAACAATTTTTTTTTTAAGGGAAAATATAAAAATAAAACAAAGAATAAAAAAAAAAAAACACCCCTTCCCTGCGTGCTTGAACACAAAACGCAGACATATGTCACACCCACATATGTAAACGGTGTTCAAACAACACATTGCTGATGTATGTTTGACTACAGTACTGATGCAACAATTTTGTAATCCGCAACACCAAACTTGTTACTTATTTTAATTCGTAGATTAAGTTAGTCAGTTAACGGCAAAATATGTCTGGGAAATATGACAATGCTGTATCTGTAAGGTTTTCATTTATCCAGCGTATAGTATAGCTATTAGTAGTCAGACTAATCCATGTGGACTTGTTTTGTAATGTTGACAACTATCCACCATTCATCCAAGTAGCTTTCCCACTTTAAAAACCACCTGGATGAGTCGTGAAGCATCTTTAACCACTTAAGGACCGGACCAATATGCTGCTAAATGACCCAAAGGGTTTTTACAATTCGGCACTGCGTTGCTTTAACTGACAATTGCGCGGTCGTGCGACGTGGCTCCCAAACAAAATTTGCGTCCTTTTCTTCCCACAAATAGAGCTTTCTTTTGGTGGTATTTGATCGCCTCTGCGATATTTATTTTTTGCGCTATATACAAAAATAGAGCGATATTTTTGAAAAAAAATCTATATTTTTTACTTTTTGTTATAAGAAAAATCAAATAAACTAAATGTTAGTCAAACATTTAGGCCAAAATTTATTCAGCCACATGTCTTTAGTAAAAAAAAATCGCAATAAAAAAAAAATAGCTACCTAGCGGGAACAGTGACACTAATACAGCGATCAGAAAAATGATCGCTTAGTGACACTGGCAATAGGGAGTGAAAGGGTTAACTAGGGCCCCCAGTCAGTCCCCCTCCCCCCACAGTAAGAATCACTCCCAGGGTACATATTTAACCCCTTGATGCCCCCTAGTGTTAACCCCTTCCCCACCAGTCACATTTATACAATAACCAGTGCATTTTTATAGCAGTGTTTGTTGTATAAATGTGAATGGTCCCAAAAACGTGTCAAAAGTGTCCGATGTGTCCGCCGTAATATCGCAGTCGTGACAAATATCGCTGATCGCTGCCATTACTAGTAAAAAAAATAATAAAAAAAAAAGTAATAATTCTATCCCATATTTTGTAGGCGTTATAATGTTTGCGCAAAGCAATCACTATAGGCTTTTTTTGTTTGTTTACCAAAAATATGTAGAAGAATACGTATCGGACTAAACTAAAAAAAAATATATATTTTTTTTAAATGGTATATTTATTATAGCAAAAACTAAAAAATATTGTGGGGTTTTTTCAAAAATGTCGCTCTATTTTTGTTTATAGCGCAAAAAATAAAAACCGCACAGGTAAACAAATACCACCTAAAGAAAGCTCTATTTGTGGGAAAAAAGGACGCTAACTTTGTTTGGGTGCCACGTTGCACGACCGCGCAATTGTCATTCAAAGCGTGACAGTGCCGAAAGCAATTGGTTAAGCTATTAGACTGTGATCCCTCTATGGAATCTAGTTTTAACTTGTAACCGCATTTGCAAGATAATCATAAACACTAGAATCATGTCTTTGTTAAAAAAAAATGGTGCTTATATGGTCAGTGTTATTTATTTTGTTACAAATAGATTTCCATCATTGTTGTATATCAGGAAAAGATTAAGATGTTTGGTGTTTTGGTTGAAAGGCTTTAATTGTATTATGAGGGGCTATATTCAGCTGCAAGCAGTTAGTTAAATTGGAGTCAGCTGGCTTTGGATTTGTCTACTTCCTTTCTGACCAGTGGCTCTTTTCAGCCATAAGGTCAAAGATATGACCTTTTGATTTCTAATGGTGTCTAAAGGCACTGTCATTATTTTATCTTACTCTCTAATAAGGCAGAGTCACCATGGCTTCTCAATGGTTAGATCACCTTTTATGGGTCATCAGATATCAGAGCCTGGTTGCCCCTTTCTGTTCTGATCCAGTCCTGAAGGTTCTCCTGTTTATTGCCAACTTTGCCTGACCTGATATCTTAGCAGAATCTTTCTGCTCTAACTTACTTGCGACCCGAACTCCCCACCTGACTGACCTACTACTGTTAGTTGACTCTGCTTTGTCTTATGCCTGACTGGTGTCATCTATGGCTTGTCCTGTACTGTGATCCTCCTGACTTTCAAACAAATCAAATGAGGTGTGATTGTCTAACTTTCCTTCACAATTTTTTACTGTTCTACTGGCTCATTAACCACTTCCCGACTGCCGCACGCCGATATACGTCGGCAGAATGGCACGGGCAGGCAAATGGGCATACCTGTATGTCCCTTCGAATTTGCCATCCAGTGGGTGCGTGCCTCGGGAGTGTGCGCACGTGGGTCAGGGGAAATCAATGTTCGCTGGAGACCCGCGATTGCAGTCAGGAGAGATAGAACGGGGAGATGCCTATGTAAACAAGGCATTTTCCTGTTCTGCCTAGTGACAGGACACATATCTACTGCTCCCTGTGATCGGGAGCAGAGATCGCTGTCATTTCACTGGCAGCCCATCGTTGGAATCACACCCTAGGTCACACTTAACCTCTTCAGCGCGCCCTAGTGTTTAACCCCTTCCCTGCCAGTATAATTTTTACAGTAATCAGTGGCTATTTATGGCACTGATCGCTGTATAAATGACAATGGTCCCAAAACTGTGTCAAAAGTGTCCGATGTGTCTGCCATAATGTCGCAGATCCCATAAAAATAAGATCGCCGCCATTACTAGTAAGAAAATAAAAAATAATAAAAATGCCATAAAACTATCCCCTATTTTGTAGACGCTATACCTATTGCGCAAACCAATCAATATACTCGTATTGCAATTTTTTATCAAAAATATGTAGAAGAATACATATCGACTTAAACTGAGGAAACGTTTTTTTTTTTTTTTTTAAATGGGGATATTTATTTATATCAAAAAGTAGAAGATACTGTGTTTTTTTTTTCAAAATTGTTTGTCTTCTTTTGTTTATAGTGCAAAAAATAAAAACCGCAGAGGTGATCAAATAGCACCAAAAGAAAGCTTTATTTGTGGGGAAAAAAAGGACGTAAATTTTATTTGGGTACAGCGTTGCACGGCCGCGCAATGCCGAATCGCAAAAAATGGCCCGGTCAATGGGTAGCCAATTCTTCCAGGGGTGAAGTGGTTAAAAACACCCCTGAAACACTCAAAGGATGACTTGACATATGTATATGTTACAGAAAATATCATGAGTTCATCAGTTGTAAGGTTAACTCTATCTCAATACTGAAATTCTTATGGTCATATGTTGAAATTTGCATTGTTGTAAGAACGCCTGCTCTATAGCCGGGGCAGGGAGCCATTTAAAGAAATATCAGAGGACTAAAAGAATAAGTTAATGATCAATTTTCATTGTAATATTAAAATAGCTGTGCAGTTGAAGGATCTCCAGATGCCATTTTCTTCAGGATTTGTGGTTTGGAAAGTGCACAGAACAATCTCTGCATGTGGATTTGTGAACTGTTTTCAGACAACATGGTTGTGGTATACAGTAAGCAAATTTGAGAGAGGAAGTGCAATATAGTGTTCCATATACATAGTATGTTATACCAGCTACTGGACTGCCCCAATCAATTTGCTTACTGTTTTCCACAATCTGAAAATAGTTCACATACACTGATCTTTCCATACTAAGCAATACTAACAGAGGGCGTTTTGAGATGAAATGTGGTGACATTTTACAATATTACACATCTTACAGGCCCATCTATTTTATTTATTTATTTGGTGAATCACTATTTTTACAGTATATAGTCATGGCCGAAATTGTTGGCGCCCCAATTTTTTTCCAGAAAATCAAGTATTTCTCACAGAAATGTTGCTATACACATGTTTATTCCCTTTGTGTGTATTGGAACAAAACAAAAAAGGGGAGGAAAAAAAGCATGTGATCCTCCTTTAACCACTTCCTTACTGGGCACTTATAGCCCTTCCTGACCAGGTGAAATTTCAGCTTCTGGCACTGCATCGCTTTAACTGACAATTGCGCGGTCGTGCGACGTGGCTCCCAAACAAAATTGGCGTCCTTTTTTCCCCACAAATAGAGCTTTCTTTTGGTGGTATTTGATCATCTCTGCGGTTTTTATTTTTTGCGCTATAAACAAAAAAAGAGCGACAATTTAGAAAAAAAGTCAATAATAATTTTTTTTTAAAAAAACTTTTTTTTTCTCAGTTTAGGCCGATACGTATTATTCTACATATTTTTGGTAAAAAAAAAAAAAAAAAATCGCAAAAGGCGACTGGTTTGCGCAAAAGTTATAGCGCTTACAATATAGGGGACAGAATTATTATAAATTGTTATTATTAATTTTTTTTACTAGTAATGGCGGCGATCTGTGATTTTTATTGGGACTGCGATGTTATGGCGGACACATCGGACACTTTTGACACATTTTTGGCGCCATTCACATTTATTCTGCGATCAGTGCTATAAATATGCACTAATTACTGTATAAATGTGACTGGCATTGAAGGGGTTAACACTAGGGGGTGAGGAAGGGGTTAATGTGTACCCTAAATTGTGTTCTAATTGTGTGGGGGGTGACTGGGGGAGGTGACCGATGCTGTGTCCCTATGTACAAGGGACACAGATCGCTCTCCTCTCTCCCTGACAGAACGTGGAGCTCTGTGTTTACACACACAGCTCCACGTCTTGTCCCTGTAGCCGCCGATTGCGAGCACCTGGCGGACATCGCGGCCGCCAGGCACGCGCATCGGCATCTCAGGGATGCAGCGGGCACGCGCGCGCCGCCCGCGCGCGCCCTCTAGTGGCCAGGAATAGCACAGGGCGCATATATGCACCCTGTCAGAGATTCAGAACCACCCGACGGCCGCATATATTCGTACGGCTGTCGGGAAGTGGTTAAACTCACCTGGGGCAAGTAACAGGTGTGGGCAATATAAAAATCACACCTAAAAGCAGATAAAAAGGAGAGAAGCTCACTTTGTCTTTGCATTGTGTGTCTGTGTGTGCCACACTAAGCATGGACAACAGAAAGAGGAGAAGAGAACTGTCTGAGGACTTGAAAACCAAAATTGTGGAAACATATCAACAATCTCAAGGTTACAAGTCCATCTCCAGAAATCTAGATTTTCCTTTGTCCACAGTGTGCAACATTATCAAGAAGTTTGCAACCCATGGCACTGTAGCCAATCTCTCTGGGTGTGGACGGAAGAGAAAAATTGATAAAAGATTGCAAGGATAGTCCGGATGGTGGATAAGCAGCCCCAAACTAGTTCCAAAGAAATTCAAGCATCAGTGTCAGTGCGAACTATCCGAGACCCAGGAGGACCCCACTGCTGACACAGAGACATAAAAAAAGCAAGACTACAGTTTGCCAAAATGTACTTGAGTAAGCCAAAATCCTTCTGGGAAAACTTTTTGTGGACAGATGAGACCAAGATAGAGCTTTTTGGTAAAGCACATCATTCTACTGTTTACTGAAAATGGAATGAGGCCTACAAAGAAAAGAACACACACAGTACCTACAGTGAAATATGGTGGAGGTTCAATGATGTTTTGGGGTTGTTTTGCTGCCTCTGGCACTGGGTGCCTTAAATGTGTGCAAGTCATCATGAAATATGAGGATTAGCAAAGGATTTTGGGTAGTACTGTAGAGCCCAGTGTCAGAAAGCTGGGTTTGCGTCCGAGATCTTGGGTCTTCTAGCAGGACAATGACCCCAAACATACGTCAAAATGCACCCAGAAATGGATGGCAACAAAGCGCTGGAGAATTCTAAAGTGGCCAGCAGTGGGTCCAGATCTAAATCCTATTAAACACCTGTGGAGAGATCTTAAAATTGCTGTTGGAAAAAGGCGCCCTTCCAATAGGAGAGACCTGGAGCAGTTTAGAGTGGTCCAAAATTCCGGGTGAGAGGTATAAGAAGCAGGAAGAGTGGTCCAAAATTCCGGGTGAGAGGTATAAGAAGCTTATTGATGGTTATAGGAAGCGACTGATTTCAGTTATTTTTTCCAAAGGGTGTGCAACCAAATATTAATTAAGGGTGCCAAGAATTTTGACCAGCCCATTTTTTAAATTTTGTGTGACATTATTTCCAATTTGCTTTTTTTCCTCCCAATTTTGGCCATGACTGTACAATCCCCAAATGCAACATGGGTACCTACAGTTTTTTTTTTTTATAACAGCAATGCCTTCTATTGGATGATGTAGTGCTCAAGTTAGAACCAACACCCCCATTCACCAACCTACTTATAGAGCCTCTTAGCTCAGTTTACAAGTGGCTGAATGCAAGTAAACCAAGAAGCAGGCAGGGAGTGTGGCAGTGGCTCTGTAGATCGTTGCCAGTCTTTTTATTCTGTTGTAGCACTTTGTTTGAATCAGGAGGCTATGAAAAAAATAAAGATCCTTTGTAAAACAAAGAAGTTTCCATACATATAGTATGTACAGTGCCTTGAAAAAGTATTCATACCC
Organism: Rana kukunoris; assembly: GCA_029574335.1. Taxonomy (NCBI): domain Eukaryota; kingdom Metazoa; phylum Chordata; class Amphibia; order Anura; family Ranidae; genus Rana; species Rana kukunoris. The sequence goes on from CM056055.1 coordinate 37,589,120, forward strand.
CTTGAAATCTTCCACATTTTGTCATGTTACAGCCAAAAACCTATCTATATTTTATTGGGATTTTATGTGATAGACCAAATAGCACATAATTATGTATTGGAAGGAAAATGATAAATGGTTTTCAAGACTTTTTACAAATAAATATGTGAAAAGTGTGGCGTACATTTGTATTCAGCCCCCTTTACCCTGATATCCCTAACTAAAATCTAGTTAAACCAATTGCCTACAGAAGCCACCTAATTAGTAAATAGAGTCCATGTGTACGAAATTGAATCGCAGTATAAATACAGCTGTTCTTTGAAGCTCTCAGAGAATTGTTAGAGAAGGTTAGTGAACAAACAACATCATGAAGGTCAAGGAACACACCGGACAGGCCAGGGATAATGTTGTGGAGAAGTTTAAAACAGAGTTAGGTTATAAAAAAATATCCCAAGTTTTAACCATCTCACGGAGCACTGTTCAATCCATAATCCGAAAATGTATAGAGTATGGCAAAACTACAAACCTACCAAGACATGGCCACCCACCTAAACAGACAGGTCGGGCAAAGAGAGCATTCATCAGAGAAACAGCCAAAAGGCCCATGGTAACTTTGAAGGAGCTGCAGAGATCCACAGCTCAGGTAGGAGAATCTGTCCACAAGACAACTATCGGTCGTGCACTCTAAAAAGCTGGCCTTTATGAAAGAGTGGCAAGAAGCAAGCCATTGTTGAAAGAAAGCCATAAGTCCTGTTTGCAGTTTGCGAGAAGCCACGTGAGGGACACAGCAAACACGTGACAGAAGGTGCTCTGGTCAAATGAGATAAAATGTTACTTTTTGGCCTAAAAGCAAAACGCTATGTGTGGTGGAAACCTTACGCTGCACATTACCCTGAACATACCATCCCCACCGTGAAACGTGGTGGTGGCAGCATTGCGTTGCAAGAATGCTTTTCTTCAGCAGGGAGATGGAAGCTGGTCGGAGTTGATGGGAAGATGGATGGAGCCAAATACAGGGCAATCTTAGAAGAAAACCTGTTAGGTGGCGTACACAGGACCGGTTTTCTCGGCAGAATCCAGCAAGAAACTCGATGGGAGACGTATTCTGCCGAGAAAACCGGTCGTGTGTACACTTTTTTCGGCGAGAAACCCGCCGGGAAACTCGTCGAGCCAAAAAGAGAGCATGTTCTCTATTTCCTCGTTGGGCAATGGGAAAATTTGGCTCGGCGAGTTTTTTAACTATCGAACTAGGAACTTGACTGGGAAAACGATGTGTTTCGCCCGACGAGTTTCTCGGTCGTGTGTACGCCGCCTCAGAGTCTGTAAAAGACTTGAGACTGGGGTGGCGGTTCACCTTCCAACAGGACAACGACCCTAAACATACAGCCAGAGCTACAATGGAATGGTTTAGATCAAAGCATATTCATGTGTTAGAATGGCCCAGTCAAAGTTTAGTCCTAAATCTAATTGAGAATCTGTAGCAAGACTTGTAGATTGCTGTTCACAGATGCTCTGTATCCAATCTGACAGAGCTTGAGATATTTTGCAAAGAAGAATGGACAAAAATGTCACTCTCTAGATGTGCAAAGCTGGTAGAGACAGCCCCAAAAAATACTTTCAGCTGTAATTGCAGCAAAAGGTGGTTCGACACTAATCACGTGTCACATGTCGTAACGCGTAGGGCAAGGGAGAGACGTACATCAGGAGTGACGTGACACAGCGCACGAGTCGCCGATGTTTACAACGCTTGTTTTTACCTTCTTGCTGTAAGTGTAATTTTTTATATTAAACCGTTTTACTTGTGGTAATACACGATTGGAGGTCCTCCGTTCTTTTCTTCTTATCCCCCTCCTCTGAGACTTCAGGTACACCCTCTCGGTCCATCTATGAGTGGATAACAGGATCCATAAAGGAGACGTCCGTGTGGTGGATAGTGTGTAAGACCTCTATTATCCGGTCTGAGGTGAGAGTTCTGGGAGACCAGACCCTGTGTGTGGTGAAGTTCATATCTCTCTGAATAGTGGGCATCTACTTTAGCAGCCTTGCTACCATCACGGACTTTGTTTGCACATGTTGGCATTTGCACAATCTTGCACATTGGTTGTCATATCCACTCGGACTGTTTTCTCACGATATTTTGTTAATATTGTTTCACTTACACTCATGTGTTTATTTGTTTTTTAATAATATTTTTTGCACAATCACTCATCTTTTGTATTCACACTAACATAGATACAAGCAAAATTATTCCATATGAACCTCATTGTGTAATACTTCTAATACACTATGACATAGGTAAGCCACTATGCAATCATCTATTTTATTTTCTTTTTAACCATTCAAACATGGCGCTTTAATGTTGCAAGGGTTAAATACAAGAGCTTCTCCCAGCTACTTTGCTTGTCAGATGGCTTTTCTATCATAGGGAAAAACTGAGATCTCAGCCAGAGAAAAAGTATCAGTTTCTAAAATACCTTTTTAATCAGGGAGGTATTTGCTTAGTGGTGGATGCAGAAGTCTCAGTTCACAAATGACAGATTTGGTGGGCAGATAGAAATCTGTAACTCATATTTTTGTATTATGTCTTAACGAGAGAAAACTGGGTCAGCATTTTCTTTATCAACTCGTTTTTAATCAGTATCCATTCAACCGATAGTTTTCTTTTGGTAAGACTATGTATCCGGATTTGAAAAATAATGCCAACAACTTAAGGCATTGTATGGGTGAGGATAAAGCTGTTTAGGGCTACTGAAGTGGCAATACCGATTTCTGGATTGCAGAAACATTTATCTGGTTGAAAAATCTTTGTGTTATGGGCTCAGCCAAGTCACAAGACACAGTAAACCAAGTTTCAGGACACAGACTATCAGGTACCTGTCTGATGGAAGGAATGTTGATGGCTCCTTCCCTACCTGCCTTTAGACTTGCTCTCGCATACATGATCAAGACCAAGTGTGACAGGAAGTCAGGTAAATCTGTGTGTGTTGTCCCAGATGGAAGATACTTTCCTGCCTTGTGTAGACAATACACCAATTACTATTGGGCGTCGGCTGTAGAAATGGCCAGAGAGGTTTGGGTAGTTAGAAGCCTTCAGCTGTTCAAAATGAAGCAATTAAAGCCCCCTATAATTAAAGCCTAAGGATAACGACTGATTGCTGCATCCTGAAGGCTGTGTAAGTGAAGGAGCAGTCAGAAGCACTTCTGAAGAGGTGAGGTGCTGATGGATATTTCTGTGTGAGAAATATCAAAGAGACTTTTTTGTTGTTTTCTGCTGTAGGACCAGCAGTGTCTGCCCAGCAGTAGGCTGTGCCAGACTCCATAGTAGTGTTGAGCAGAATATGCCATATTCGATTTCGCGATATATCTCGAATATATAGTCGAATATTCGAGATATATTCGCTAAATACGAATATTCGTGATATTTTTTGGAAATGAAATGATTGCGAATTTTCGCTATTGCGAATGCGAATGCGAATGCGAAATTTCGAGAAATGCGGAATGGAGCACTCTGATTGGCTCAGAATATTCGTGATATTTTATAATACCAAATAATTGCGAAATTTCGAGAAATGCGTAATGGAGCACTCTGATTGGCTCAGAATATTCGTGATATTTTATAATACCAAATAATTGCGAAATTTCGAGAAATGCGGAATGGAGCACTCTGATTGGCTCAGAATATTCGTGATATTTTATAATACCAAATAATTGCGAAATTTCGAGAAATGCGTAATGGAGCACTCTGATTGGCTCAGAATATTCGTGATATTTTATAATACCAAATAATTGCGAAATTTCGAGAAATGCGGAATGGAGCACTCTGATTGGCTCAGAATATTTGTGATATATTACAATACAAAATAATTGTGAATATTCGGCAAATGCGGAAGGAGCACTCTGATTGGCTCAGAATATTAGTGATATATTACAATACAAAATAATTGCGAATATTCGGCAAATGCGGAAGGAGCACTCTGATTGGCTCAGAATATTCGTGATATATTACAATACAAAATAATTGCGAATATTCGGCAAATGCGGAAGGAGCACTCTGATTGGCTCAGAATATTCTTGATATATTACAATACAAAATAATTGCGAATATTCGGCAAATGCGGAAGGAGCACTCTGATTGGCTCAGAATATTCTTGATATATTACAATACAAAATAATTGCGAATATTCGGCAAATGCGGAAGGAGCACTCTGATTGGCTCAGAATATTCTTGATATATTACAATACAAAATAATTGCGAATATTCGGCAAATGCGGAAGGAGCACTCTGATTGGCTCAGAATATTAGTGATATATTACAATACAAAATAATTGCGAATATTCGGCAAATGCGGAAGGAGCACTCTGATTGGCTCAGAATATTCGTGATATATTACAATACAAAATAATTGCGAATATTCGGCAAATGCGGAAGGAGCACTCTGATTGGCTCAGAATATTCTTGATATATTACAATACAAAATAATTGCGAATATTCGGCAAATGCGGAAGGAGCACTCTGATTGGCTCAGAATATTCTTGATATATTACAATACAAAATAATTGCGAATATTCGGCAAATGCGGAAGGAGCACTCTGATTGGCTCAGAATATTCTTGATATATTACAATACAAAATAATTGCGAATATTCGGCAAATGCGGAAGGAGCACTCTGATTGGCTCAGAATATTCGTGATATATTACAATACAAAATAATTGCGAATATTCGGCAAATGCGGAAGGAGCACTCTGATTGGCTCAGAATATTCTTGATATTTTATCGTAATTTCGCAAGAATGCGAATGAGAAATTGATTGCGGAATTTCGACAGTAACACTCTGAAATCTAATATATGTGTTATTTTAGCTAAAAACAATATTGCAAATTTCTCTAAAATAATCGCGCGATATCGCTATTGCCGAATAATCGCATTGCGATTTTTCGGCAATATAAAATGATCACTGCAGCTACTCGGCCCAAGGTCTCTAATCATACCAGTAATGCTTTTAGACGTCGATGGGGATCTCTAGGATGTGATCTGTTCTAAAAAAAAATTGAAAAAATACGAATATTCGAAATAGCGAATATTCACCGCGAAATTCGGAATATATCGCGAATACTCGAATATGCCATATTCGAGCCGAATATTCGCAATACGAATATTCATGAGCAACACTACTCCATAGGTAGGTTCCTGTGTTGGGAAGGTAGACGCCCCAAGTGGCAAGGGTTTATTTTATGTTTTGTTTTGTTTATGCTGTTTTGTTGCTTGCACGTGTATCCCGCAAGAAGGAAAAAATAAACCATATCATTTGTTTTCAGTCATCCTCAAGTGTCTTTTTGGACAGTTCAGCGTGTAGTGAACCCATCCAGGGGGTCACACACACCCGCTACCGAGCTAATCCCTCACACAAGATAATGATGAACTAGATCAGGGGTCTCCAAACTTTTTCAACACAGGGACAGTTTTCTGTTCTTCAGTCATTAAGGGGGCCGGATTGTGGCCATTGGTGGTAGAAAATGTCCTCGGCCCAACATCAGTAAGGGTAAACATGGCCTCAATGTTAGTGATCAATAGGAGGAGGAGTGGTGCCCCATCACTGGTATCAGTGGAAGAAATAATGCCCCATTGTTGGTGTCAGTGTGAGGAATAGTACCTCATATCATATGGAAGAATAGTGCCCTAAGGGCAGGATAAAGGCTGGCAAAGGGCTGCATTCAGCCCTCAGGCCGCAGTTTGGAGACCCCTGAACTAGATGATGATAGCATCCTGTCTATTGCTCCTTCAGCCCCCCTGAATGTGACAGCTTGCTAGAGTTCCAGGAGCCACTGGAATTAGAGCATTTGGGTACATCAGCCTCAGTATTAACAGTGCAGAACTCTGCAAATTGTAGGTCACACAGTGGATGCACAGTCAGGTAACCAAGATTAATATATTAATAGGTGCACAATCTTTACCAAATAAGACATATGCAGTAAAAGTTTAGTTTTACCGCTTAGAAACCTAGCCATAATTCAACTCATAGTGTGTTGCCGACCTGCAGTCTTAGATTGACCTTTTAGCACATAAGTAACATAGTAACCATCTGTAAAATACACGCTGTTTCATTTTTCTGTGAAGTGTAGTGTGAGTTATGCGAGGTAATTAAAACTAGACTCCAGGAAAATATCCAAACTGTTGAAAAACATATATAGTACATGAAACTGTTTACCTGCCAAAGGATAAGCAACTCTGTTCAGCCAGTCTTGTGAACCTTATACCCTTGTCAGATAGCACAGCTAGGTTCTGCACTCTCTTAGACCGCATACTTACATGGTTAGGTTGAAAAAGCATTAAAACCATTAAAATTTGGTGTAAGTGTGTTCGTCCGAGCACTAATACACTGCCCATAAAGAATTCTCCTACTTTTGTGGTTGTGTGTATATATATCTCCTCTTTTGTCCTGAACCAATCCCAAAACTCCACTCAGGGTAAGAATGAACTCAGATTATAAAAAATATACATTTTCTCCTCTTTAACCCCTGAGAAATCTGGCCTTTATCTCTTCTGTGGCCCCCAAGCTCCACTCAGGACAAGGATGAGCTCATTTTTTTTTATTCTTATATATATTAAAATATTTGCTTTATATCCGTTACAGTAGTAAACTTATCTTATCCCCTGAGAAAACCCGGAAGTGCAAGGATGACTGCAGACGAGCCTGCTAGGACGCTGACGGCGCGCAGCACCGCCGCCAATCACAGGCACTGAGAGCTCTGCAGCTGTGGACCGGAAAATGACTCTGTGTCTGTTATTGGCCCTGTCAGCTTCCGGCTTTGGAAAACTCCCCGGCGACACTCAGCAACACGCCCAGATTATCAGTGAGAGGTGCACAAGGATTAGAGAATATATATATATATATTTTTTAAAGCCAAGCTCATCCTTGGGGGCCACAAAAGTGATAAAAGCAAATTGCAAGTGGGGGCCGTATAAAACCGCATCTGGCCCACGGGCTGGACATGCCTGGTCTATCACCTGCCATAGCCCCCCCCCCCCAAATCTTCTCCCATTCCATAATCTGCTCTATTATATTCCAATTCACCCTTCCTCTCAGTCCTAGTTTAAAGCGGATGTACGCTCAAAAAAAAATATTAAAAGCCAGCAGCTACAAATACTCTGCTGCCCCCCCGCCATCCACGGTGAGGGAACCAGGAAGTGAAGCGCTCCGGCTTCACTGCCCGGTTCCCTACGGCACATGCGCGAGTCGCGCTGCGCCCACCGATTGACTCCCGCTGTGTGCTGGGAGCCGAGTGTTCCCAGCACACAACGGGAGGTGCTGAAATGCCCGCATTCTGCCCGATAATGCTGGGCCGGAAGTGGGTGCAAATACCTGTCTTTAGACAGGTATCTGCACCCCCCTCCCCCCTGAAAGGTGTCAAATGTGACACCGGAGGGGGGAGGGATCCGATCAGCGCGAGTTACACTTTAGGGTGGAGATCCGCTTTAAATACTCCTCCAGCCTTCCCATGAACCTCTTCCCCAACACAGCAGACCCCCTTCCATTTAGGAGCAAACCATCTTTGGCATAAAGGTCTTACCCCAATGAAAAGTCATCCCAGTTCTCTAGAAACCCAAATCCTTCCCTCTTACACCAGGTCTTTAGGCATGCATTCAGTTCTCTAATCACCCCTTCAACTTACAACCTAGTTTTTTAAAGTGGAGGTTCACCCTAAAAACATGTATTTAACATTCCATTCAGCATAATTCCAACATTTACACAATGCCGTTTTTTTTTTGCTGTACATACCATCCTATTGTTATTTTCCACCCAGCTTCTGGCTTGCGAGTTGGCTCTATACGGCGCTATACGGCGCCTGCCATGTAGAGCTGACTGTGCAGGCGCCGTATAGAGCCGACTCGCAGTTTGGCTACTTTTGGAAAACTGGTGACGCGCCTTATGCCCCTGTTAATAATTTATCCGCCCGGTCCACCACATGCCAAACCCAGGCACCAAAAAATTTGATTGAGGCTATCCTGGCGATAAATCATCCTATCAGTTCTAATAATTATGCAATCACCTATCACTACCAACTATTTTGGCCTACCTGCACTACCCTTATCACTCTTACTAGATGGGCTGTTCTCCCAGCTGTTGGAGGTAGCAGTGACATCTAGGGAAGCCACCTCTGAGTTTACCACCTCCACCTAAGGGCATATTTCAGTTAAAGTGATACTAAAGTTTTAGGTTTTATGTTATACTTACCTGCCTTTGCAGTGGTTTTGTACAGGGCAGCCCAGGTCCTCCTTTTCTCGGGTCCCTCTCCAGAGCTCCTGGCCCCTCCTTCCTGCCCAGTGGCACCTAAACCAAGCCACTGCTCTGTCTGTCCATTCAGGCACTGAGGCTCACCCCCCTCTCCTTATTGGCTAACTAACTTTGATTAATAGCAGCGGAAGCGAATGGCTCCCACTGTGTATCTCTGCCAATCAGGAGAGAGTGTCCCGGACAGCCGAGTCTCTTGTTGCAACATCACAGGATTGGTGGAGGCTCAGGTAAGTGTTAGGCCTCGTACACACATCCGAGGAACTAGTCGTTTCAGACACATAGTTTTCCTCGTCAAGTTCCTTGTTAGGCTTGTCGAGGAACTCGACAAGCTTGCTTTGCGTACACACTGTCAAGACCAAATCTCCTCGTTCTCAAACGCGGTAACTTCACCACATACTACGGCAGGGGAAGTTCAATTCCACTGGCACAACCCTTGGGGCTGCTTTTGCTAATCTCATGTTACTGCATGTTAGGTAAAAGTTTGGTAAGAGACATTTTCACTTTTCAGTGTGACAAATGTGCTATTTCCATTACAAATACTACTTTTACCGAAGGTGCGCAGGTTTCTAAGCATACACACGCTCGAGTTTCTCGTCGAAAAGCAGCCCGACGAGGAACACAATGAGCCAATTTGGACTCCCGTCGAGGAAAAAGAGAACTTGCTCTCTTTTTTGCTCGTCGAGTTCCTCGACAGTTTCTTCGATGAAAAACGTACACACGACCGGTTTCCTCGGCAAAAAAGCTCTCCCACCAAGTGTCTTGATGGATTCTGCTGAGGAAAACAGTTGTGTGTACGAGGCCTTAGGGGGGCAGCTGCACACAGAAGGTTTTTCTTATTAAGGCATAGAATGCCATAAGTTAAAAAAAACCTTCTGCCTTTAAAACCACTTTAACCACTTTAGCCCCGGACCATATTGCTGTCCAAAGACCAGAGCACTTTTTGTGATTCGGCACTGCGTCGCTTTAACTGACAATTGCGCGGTCATGCGATGTGGCTCCCAAACAAAATTGGCGTCCTTTTTTTCACAAAATAGAGCTTTCTTTTGGTGGTATTTGATCATCTCTGCGGTTTTTATTTTTTGCGCTACAAACAAAAATAGAGCGACTATTTTGAAAAAAATGCAATATTTTTTACATTTTGCTATAATAAATATCCCCAAAAAAGATATAAAAAAACATTTTTTTTCCTCAGTTTAGGCCGATACGTATTCTTCTACATGTTTTTCGTTAAAAAAAAATCGCAATTAGCGCTTATTGATTGGTTAGCGCAAAATGTATAGTGTTTACAAAAAGGGGGTAGTTTTATGGCATTTTTATTAATATTTTTTTTTTACTAGTAATGGCGGCGATCAGCGTTTTTTTTCGGTACTGCGATATTATGGCGGACACATCAGACACTTTTGACACATTTTTGGGACCATCGGCATTTTTATAGCGATCAATGCTATAAAAATGCATTGTATTACTATAAAAACGCCATTGGCAGTGAAGGGGTTGAAGTGGCTGAAAAAGAGAGGACGTAGAGCTACGTGCTCCTACGAGACAGAGCCACTGTCCCGCAGTAATATGACGGTGGGCGGCCGGGAAGCAGTTAAATAATGCAGCCTGCTCAATAACCTATTCCACCTTGTGATTGGGCAATCAAGGAGCAGCAGCAAACCAATTAGGTTGTCACTCTGTTCTCTCCTCCTGTTAATCATCTTCCAGTGTTAGATAGCACTGTACAATAAAGAAAACCTTGATTGGTTTACAGGGCTGCCTCTCCTAGCAAGTGCTGCTATACAGAGGATTGCAAGATGCTAATATAAAGATAGGTTTAGGTACTCTTAACAGCTATATAAAAATACATTTAGAAATTTTAAATGAGTCCATTACAAAATCAAATGGCATTTTATACCTGTCTGGAGTATGCCTATAACATAGTAACTACAACTGCATTTTATATCTGGGTCCCTACACCATAAAGCCTACCCATTTATTAATAAGAAAATCTGCAAAGAAACACATTGGGAAGCATGTACGATTTTTTAAAGTAAACAATTCCTTACATTCAAGCTGTCAATTTTTTTGAACTTGTTATCTTTGTAAAGCTGAAATCTGTCAAAGTCAGTGAAATTTCTTTAATGAACTTCAGGGCAAGTCTTCAAAGAGGGCTGCAATTGAACCTGTAGAAAGGGCGATATCCTTTGAACTGAGAAGAAGTTGATCCTAGATTATTTAGATCTTTCTTTCTACTCCGCGTTTTAATCTAGCCAGGAAGATTTAAGCTTTGAGTACTTCATACTCTGCAGTGACAAGTTTGGTTAAAATTGATATACTGTTACATCTTTAAGCCTTTTGGATCAATTATTTTGGAAGGTAACATTCCTGTGTCCCTGGCATACTTTGCATTGTTTCCCTCGAACATTTCTCAACTGTTGCTAGCTCATATTCTCAGGAACTCATGGGGAATCAATGTCCAATAAGGACCACATTTGTATTTTCTCACGCGTTTTCCCCCTCCCCATTTGTCCAACTCAACCTTTCAACACCTGAAGAGGAGACCAATAGTACGAAAAAAAATCTGGAACCTATAAAATTTCAAGAAAGAAAAACTGAGAAGCGTATGGAAATTAGTGGTGTGAAGTATAAAGTACACACCACGTCATATGGCTGACAAGAATAGACTTTGCTCTCGTTCCCTGTGCTTACGCAAATGTTTCTCTCTCTGGTTTTACTTTATAATAAATTCATCATGACTTCACACGACATATTGTCCCGGGAGAAAAACAAGAATTTCTTTATTTTCTTTCCTTTCCTGGAAAACAATTGGGATTTTCCAGTTGTTGCCCTCTTGATCACTATGGTTAATTCTGTTAGCGTTGGGTAATATAAAGTTCATCTCAGTGCAATGGCTACAACCTATCTTTCTGGTCACCGATGCCGCGAGTAACTGACCTAGCTGGTGAAATACAGTGTTGACATTTTTATTTCAAAACCCAATCCCCAAAGGGGGGAAAAGAGAAATATTTTGCTTATTTTTACGACTTCTGCTCCTTGCTGTTTGTTTGCTCTGGCCTAATTATCCTGCCCTACCTTATCAGCTGTATTTTTTCCCATTCCACACAAGTGTTGAGACACAGTTTTTTGAAAAAAAAAATTCAATGGTTAAAACAGCAAGGGAATGGCGGAATGTTTGCAAAGCCACTGCTTTATTTTGAAACCAAATGTCTAGATATCTGAAAACATTTAACATCTAAAGCTGACAACATCTTATGCCGCGTACACACAACAGTTTTTCATGATGAGAAAAATTCAATTTTTTAAATTGGTTGTGAAAACCGGTCGTGTGTGGGCTCCAGAGCATTTTACTCGACGAGAAAAATGGCCATTAAAAACTTAGAACCTGCTCTATTTTTTCTCGTCGGTTTTCACGTCGTGGTTTTTTTTGTCATGAAAAACGATCCTGTGTAGGCTTTAACGACGGGGGAAAAAAGTGCATGCTCAGAAGCAAGTTATAAGAAGGGAAATTTGCATAATCAGCCCAAAGGGTAGTGCCATTGGAACGGAACTTCCCCTTTATAGTGCCATTGTACATGTTGTACGTCACCGCGCTTCGCTCAAGCATTTTTTATCACAATTGTGTGTATGCAAGGCAGGATTGAGAGGTATCATGTCAAGAAAAAACGTTTTTTCCATGACATGAAGAACGGTCGTGTGTACGCGGCATTACAATGTGATTATACCATTTTTTTTTTTACTTTCCAAATATTTATTGACAGTTTTTCAAATAGACAATACAAAAGAACCGACATCAACGGAAAAAATTAAGAAAACATATACTAAACATAAGATATTGAAACCCAAAATGTCAATTCCAAAACAGTAATGCCTCATACACACGATCAGACATTCCGACAACAAAACCGTGGATTTTTTTCCGACGGAATGTTGGCTCAAACTTGTGTTGCATACACACGGTCACACAAATGTTGTCAGAAATTCTGAACGTACAACGTACGTGTGGATTTTTCTGCGATATGTCTCATGACCACACAATTGTCAGTTAAAGTAACGCAGTGCCGCATTGCAAAAAAAAGGCCTGGTCATGAAGGGGGGTAAATCTTCCGTATGGTCAAGTGGCTAATGGCATCAACTGAAAGCAGTGACGATTCAAGGCCACTAAGGGACTCTTCCTCAGGCTGCCTGGGGAAAAACCTATTAGTGGCCTTGAAAGGTCGCTGTGCTGGTGAGACCTTGGGCTGGACCTATGCCTTTTCACCACAGCACCCTCCTATGACTAGGTCTCACTGTTATATAAAGTGCACTTAGAATTGTTCAGTAATTTTCACATAGTGAAGACAACCATGCCAAAATATTTGGTCTATCAAACTCCAGTTATATTTCTCTCCATAGACTACATGGCACCTGACCCCATGTAACGAAGGTGAGAAGGTAGCATGGGTGTCCATTTGTCCCAACACACTTTTCTGTCTATAGTAACAATATTCTTTCTCCATAGATACAGAACAGTGAGTGTGAGTTGTCATCCTAGAGCAGGGAGTATGTTACTAGCAGGATACCCAGGTGAAAATAAATTGAAAAAGCCTAAAAACTGAAAACTAATAGTACCGGTATATCTTATTTGGTCACTTAAATGGTATTATCATTGTATAAGCAAATACATTGGCCCAGATTCATAAAGCAATTACGCCTGTCTAACTGGTGTTAGACAGGAGTAATTTCAAATTTCGCGCGCCGTATCACTAGTTTGAATCCTCAAAATATGATACGGCGGCTTCGGGCTTCGATCCGAGAGGCTTACGTCTTCGTAAGCCTTCGGATCTACGCTGCGATATTTTTGCGGCCGCTGGGAGGAGTTTGCATCGTTTTCATGCGTCGGGATATGCAAATGTGTTTTTACGGCGATCCACGAAGATACGAGCGGTCTTTCCAATCGCTTACGTCTGTTTTTTTTACGTACTGTTAGACCAGCTTTTTGCTGGTCTAACGGTGCGTAGCCCATGTTAAGTATGGCCGTCGTTCCCGCGTCGAATTAAAATTTTTTTTTTTTTTTTTGCGTAACTCGTTCGGGAATAGAAATGTCCGTAAACGACGCTACTCAAACAACGAATGACGTAACGACGTGATTTCGCGCAATGCACGGCGGGAAATTTGCGAACGGAGAATGCGCAGTTCGATCGCCGCAGGAACGCGCCTATTTTAAATCCTTCACGCCCCCTACTCGTCTAGATGGATTGCGACGGGAGAAATACACTACGCCGCCGTCGTTTACTGAACAAAATCTACCTGGATTCCACGTAGAGCCAGGTAAAAAACGGCGGCGTAGTGTATTTCTGATACGCTACGAGAATCCAATTCTCTGTGAATCTGGGCCATTGTTTGTTACGTTTGGAACATGATTGCAACTTCAAAGCAAACACATGCACATGTTAGAAGTATTACCCCACAATGCGATACAGAATAGCTGCAAAATAAAATGAGATATAATCAGGAAACTTTCCAAAGTAAATGAGTTTTGTTTAAAGAGTATGCAATCCTATTGAACTTTTCTTACTTCCTCCCTCTTTGGTCTATTAAATATACCATATGACCAATCATTGATCATTGATCATTGCATTAACCAGGATGTCTCTCCTCGGTTCATGCTGACAGGGAGAGCCAATCGGGTCTGTGCTGATAATCAGCACATTGATTATCAGCACAGCCCCCATCAAAAGGTGCTAATCACCTGCCAATCAGTGCCCAAGACCTGCCAGCCTGTCTGTATAATAAATGTTAGCCAGTACCGATCACTACCCACAACAGTGCCCATCAGTAATGCCTGTCAGCGCCCCATCAAAGTGCCAATCAGTGCCACTCACTAATGCCTGTCAGTAGCTCCTCATCAGTGCTGCCTATCCAGTGCCACCTATTATTACCCATCAGTGCCGCCTATTAGTGCCATCAGTGCCGTCTACCAGTGCGGCCAGTGCTGCCTATCTGTGTCCATCAGTTTTTTGATTTTTGTGCAAAAAATAAAAACCGCAGTGGTGATCAAATATCACCAAAAGAAAGCTCTATGTGTGGGAAGAAAATAAAAATGTAGTTTGGGTACAGTGCTGCATGACCATGCAATTGTCATTCAAAGTGCGACAGCAATGAAAGATAAAAATTGTTCTGGGAGGAAAGTGTCTGGTATGGAAGTGGTTAATTAACCTTTCTAGTGGTATTCCCGAGTGTGGCTCGGGGTGAATTTTCAGTAACAAAAGCGGTAACCCCGAGTCACACTCGGGATTGCATCACAGGATCCTTGTACAGCTTACTTACCTTCTTCACATTTATCATTTTCCTTCCACTTCACAATTATTTGCCACTGTGTTTTGGTCTATCACATAAAATCTCAATAAAATACATTTATGTAACATGACAAGATGTGGAAAATTTCAAGGGTTATGGAATACTTTTTCAAGGCACTGTATGTATGATAGGCCTATGCATTATGAAGGCATTGTCATTGTTCCTTCTTTGAGGCGTTGTAAAATTTGTATTGCCAATATTGGAGGAATAGCTGAGGGCATTATTAGTCATTCAGGTTTTTTAACCTTGTAAGCATCAGCCAAACTAAAGCTTGTACAGACATCCAGCAGTAAAGTTTGGAGGCAGATCATCTCGTTAAAACAGTAGGAGTCTGCCTTCTGCCTATACCTGATTTTACCATCACATGGAATTTGAAAGGCAATTAGCCCTTCTGGACAGTTTATGGTCATTTCACTCACAAAGGCTAAATGTGGAGTGTCATATTAAAAATTCCAGCTGATCTTGCCCGAGGTTATGTGTCTCTGTGTTTTATGTTGGTGTACGAGAGGAGCAGCAGAAAAACCTGAGTTGATTAGGCTGCAGTAGCCATATAACGGATGTGAAATTTACACATGGTTGTTTTTAAAGTGGAAGTAAATTTCCATCTTTTGCTTTTACCTATAGGTAAGCCTATACTAAGTCTTACCTATAGGTAATGGAAATATCTCCTGAACAAGCACCATTTAGGAGATATTTATTGTACATGTAGCCAGTGACATCACTGGCGCATGTGCTCTGAAGGAACAGCCACCTGAGTCCTGTTCTGTGAATGGTGACATCATCGTGGCTCCTGCCAGTCACAGAGCCGGCGTCCACGAACCCGGGCGCAATACGGGTGAACATGAGAGCGCCTTTAGCACTGACATGGAAGAGCTTCATTTTAAGTTAAAGGGGTTGTAATGGTAAAAAAATGTTTCCCTAAATAGCTTCCTTTACCTTAGTGCAGTCCTCCTTTACTTACCTCATCCTTCGATTTTGCTTTTTTGCTTTTAAATGCCCTCACTTCCTGTTCTTCTGTCTGTAACTACACACAATCCTCATCTGTTTGAATCCCAACCACGGCACTACCTGCATAGAGTTTGCATGTTGCATGTGCCTGCGTGGGTTTCCTACGGGTAATCCAATTTCCTCTCACCCTTCAAAGACATGCTTGTAGGTTAATTGGAACATGTCTAAATTGGCCCTAGTATGTGTATGTATGAATGTAAATTTGGGACCTTAGAATGTAAGCTCCTTGAAGGCAGGGACTGATGTCAATGTACCATATATATGTAAAGCGCTGCATAACTTGGTGGTGCTTTATAAGTGCCTGAAAAAAAAAATACATGAAATAAATACCGTAAGTAACTATAATATACCTTACTATCTATTTACTAATGCTAGCAGTAACAGGAGCCAAACAACCCCTAGAAAAAAAACCTGGTTTGGTTCACAGTAGAACATGTGAACAGGCAAAAAATATGTGCGAACACACGAACATCGCTAAAGTCGCGAATTTGAAAAATCAAGTGTTATTTTAAAGGCTTATGTGCAAGTTATTGCCATAAAAAGTGTTTGGGGACCCAGGTTCTGCCCCAGGGGACATGTATCAATGCAAAACAAGTTTTAAAAATGCCTATTTTTTTCAGGAGCAGTGATTTTAGTAATGTTTAAAGTGAAACAATAAATATGAAATATTTCTTTAAATATCGTGCCTGGGGGTCCCCTTAGGCCGCGTACACATGATCGAACATGTCTGCTGAAACTGGTCCGCAGACCAGTTTCCGTGGACATGTTCGATCGTGTGTACGGCCTAGCAGACAGGTTTCCAGCGGACAAGTTTCTTAGCATGCTAAGAAACTTGTCCGCTGGAAACCTGTCCGTCGGACATGTCCGCTGGTTAGTACGCCTAACCAAAATCCCCGCATGCGTCAAATTGATTTGACGCATGCGTGGAAGCATTTTACTTCCTGGTTTGAGGACGTCGGGGCCTCACAGCCACCGCCACGTCACCGCGTTGTCTGTCCGCTGGGATTTTGGTCTGATCGTGTGTACACACATCACGTCCGTGGACCGTTTTCATCGGACATGTCTCCTCGTGTGTACGTGGCTTAAGTCTGCCTATAAAGTAGTGCATCTTTCCCATGTTCATAACAGTATCACAGCAAAATTAAATTTCGAAAGGAAAAAATATCATTTAAAACTGCTTGCGGCTGTAATGTAATGTAGATAAAAATCATTGACTTTTTTTTTTCATGGCGTGGGGTTTCCCTTAAAATGCATACAAGACCTGAAGGCCCTTGTAATGGACTGGGAGAGGGGGCGCTGTTTTTTTTAATGATTTTTATGTATATTGCCAGGATCCGGCAATACATTTCAGCCGCGAGCAGTTTTGAATAACATTTTTTCCTTTAGAAATGTAATTTTACTGCTCTCATTCATCATATTATATAGGGCCGCTAGGTAAGCAGTGTGGGGTGTGGACTTGGCCCCCTGAGCTAAGATTGGCCTCACGTGGCTCTCACAGCAGAGCTCGCTGTGATTGGCCAAAGCATGCAGGTCAGGTGCATGCTTTGGCCAATCAGCAGCCGTGCGATCTTGCAGTGCATTATGGGGTGTTCTGCGGGCTTTTGAATTTCCTGCGAACATCCCTTAATGTTCTAAATTCGATGAACGTGCGAACATCATTCTCATCCCTAACCTTGGGTATTAGAGGGTTCTGGCTCTGATGGCTGGCATGTGAAAGCCTCTAGAGCCGCCTTTCATTATGCATTCAAACACTGCGTTTATCCAAACTGTATGCCCAGCAAAAAGTCTCTTGAAAGAATTAGGAATGTTTGAGATCGATGTTTAACTATATCTGGTATGTGTATAAAAAGTGTACAAGTCTAATCAGCTGC
Organism: Rana kukunoris; assembly: GCA_029574335.1. Taxonomy (NCBI): domain Eukaryota; kingdom Metazoa; phylum Chordata; class Amphibia; order Anura; family Ranidae; genus Rana; species Rana kukunoris. The sequence continues at coordinate 37,606,612 of CM056055.1, forward strand.
AGAGCCCCCATATGTGACTGTCTTTGAAATGCCCGCTACATATATTTATGTTATTGCTCAAAAAAATAGCTATAAAGTTTGTCTGAATTTTCAGGCACACAATGAAAGTATCAAGGTCTATTTATAATGCATTGTTCCTTTTTTTTTACCCAATTTTGTTCTTGCTGCAAAACGGACTTAAAATAACAACTGTATCGCGGCTTTGTGGTTCTGCTACTAATTTGCGATACATTCCCGAGGCCGGCTCAAGGACCTCCTTTGGCAAAATAATATGGTACTTATTAAGTGCATCCTAAGAGGCCCTGGAGAATGGCATGCTAAGGAAACAGGGGAGAAACTTAAATGAATTTCTGTCCTCCAGTTAGATATCTGATATTGATGACCAGGATGTATATAAAAAACGAATGCTAAGAGGAAGGAGAATTAGGAAAACGGATAACAAATTAGGCTTTTTTTTTTGCACATACCTGAGTGTTATCATATAATGCAAACTACCAGAAATTAGTATTAACAAAGAATATCAAATGGTGTTTGATACATACTAGTCTATTATTTTGTCTATAAAAAATATTTTTGTCTCAGCAGAGTATCATATCCCAGCTTTTATTAGATGACCAGTGAAGCGAGAAAGAATTTTATGTGTTACAACAGAAACTGAGCTGGGCTTTTAGTAATCTAATCTGAGTATACGCTAATTAATCTTAAAAAAGTTGCCGTTATGTTTTATTAAACTGATCAGGTTTGCAGTTAGGGATTGTTCACTATTATCAAGGATGTGGGAAATCCCTTTGTGAGGGGACTTGGGTCACAAAACACATTTCTGTAGCCAATATATTTTGTTTTAAGTCACGTGATAGAAATTGTGACGGACCAATAATAACAGAAATATCTAGTCAACTATCTAATTGCTTTTTTTTTTGTATTTAACCAAATGATGACTGGGACAAAGAGGGTTAAAGGGCTTTTCTAAGTACTACAAATACTTAAAGTAGAGCTCCACTCAAAATGGGAAGCTCCACTTGTTTGCTTTCTCCCCCCCCCCCTGCTGCTACATTTGACAACTTTTGGGAGGGAAGGGGGAGCGGGTACCTGTTTTTGACAGGTACCCGTCCCCACTTCCAGTAGACTTTGCCGCAGCGAGATTCCTTAGACATTCAGCCCCTTCCTCTGTCACCGGGCCAGTTAAAAAGTGCACAAATGGTGGCGGCAGCACCAGAGAGTCAATCGGAAAATCGGATGGGGTGCCGACATCGTGGGATCCCTGGACAGGTAAGTGTCCTAATATTAAAAGCCAGCAGCTATGGTATTTGTAGCTGCTGACTTTTAATTTTGTGGGGTGGGGGGGGGGTGGAACTCCTCTTAAAGCTTTCTTTTACAAGTTTTACAGAGTTTCTGGACACACTCTGAGGATGGCTGCCTCTTTTAAACAACCACTTTGCCCTTTGGACTATTTTATAAGCATTCTTATGACTTTCTCAGTACATGTACAACATCCCATTTCAAAAGTATTACCTACTGGAGCGCCGGATCCCCATTTCTCGATTAACCATTACCCCGATTAACCATTTCTCTTACCCAAGCAGTCTGTGGACTGCTATGAAGTATGCCACAAATTTGGAAATGTGGTCCTGTTGACCTTGCAAGGAGAAGGAGCAGGGTTTGGACAAAGCAAACATGGGTGTATTGGCGGGACAGTAGGCTGTTTAATTGCTCATTTCCCTTAAGGCTGCCATCATTTGTGTGAAACCACAGAAGCTGTTGACCAATCTGTAAATGTTTTTTTGATAGATTTTGGAGATCTGGGGGCCTTTCTCTGATATTGCTAATGGCCTCATAAATGCCAACATACATCTTCCATATCATTTTACAGATTTTCCTGGTTTTTAGGAGTGGTAATGAAAGAAATAGGGTAGTGTGGGTCAATCATCATATTTGTTACTTCTTCAATCCCTCTCTTAAGCCTCATTTATTGTAGACATGGAAATGGGGCTGCGGTAGCACAGGCAGCTTAGCACGTGCTTTCTTGGCTACAAGCCGCTGATCTGGTTTCCGCTATGTACAGTAGCAATATATTTTAATTTACAGAGAGTAACTTTTCAGCTAAGAATAATGACATTTGTTTAAGAAATCCACCAATGTTTACAAAAAGGCCCAGTTCCTTCAAATGATAATGGCCTTTTAAAGGGTCCATAATGTATTTTTATACTGTGCTTGTCCCGGGGGATGTTGTGTGTATAGGAAGGAGGCAGGGAAGGAGTTTACGATTGTGAACATTAGTAGTCACAAGCTCTCTCTATGGCAGACATTCCTCACTAATGATTTCAACAATCTACCAGTTCCACTTTTAATTGTATAATCTGTGCAGATGTTGAAATCAGATTGTGCTTCCATGTCAATTTAAAGGCTCATTGTTTGAATCTGGTGTGCAAAGCCTTTGGAGGTCACCAATCCAAGCATCAAACATACCTCCTATAGTGTAAAATGTTGGACTGTGAATTACATAATTGCTTTTAATTATATAATTATAGTGTTTAAATGTATAAGGGTAAAGGTTACTTTTACATTTCGAAGCCACAGAAGGTTACGTGACATATCAATGGGCTCACCTAGGGCTTCCTAAAGGTTGTGTCATATTTGTGTACATTCTTATTCCGATCTGTCCTTGACCTAAAAATTTTGAGGTTGTGAGGAATTTCGGCACTACTCATGACAGTGTTTTCATGTGATGCAGTAAAAACCTCATAACCAAACAACAACATAAAAAATGAATTAAATGCTTATTAGCAGTTATCAGGCCAACAGTGGGATATTTGTAGTAGGAATATAATTAACTTGTTTAGGAAACGGAAAACCAACTGCAGGTCAAGTAAATTTTCATTTAAAACTGTGCAGTTTTACAGCTGTATGGACTGCCTAATCCAAAGATGTCAAACTCAATTTCATTGCGGGCCATATGGTTACCCTCAAAGCGCCAGTTCTATCTGTAAGACTAGATGTCCAGAGCATTCCACCCCTCCTTACATCAGATAAAAAAAAAATATATATATAATGTTTGGGGGTGCTAAGTAATTTTCTAACAAAAAAAATGATTTTAACTTGTAAACACCAAGTCTGAAAAATAGGCCCGGTATTTAAGTGAGTGAGTGAGTAACTTGTATAGCGCAGCAAATGCGAACTTAATCGCCTCAAGGCGCTTTGTATCCAGTGTCGTCCTGATCCTTCAGAAGAGGTGAGTCTTTAGTTTTTTCCTAAACGCCCAATGGTTTTCTTCCAGGCGGATGGTCGTAGGTAGTGCATTCCAAAGTCGGGGTCCTTGGACCGCAAATCTCCCTTAGATTTGTAGCAGGTCTTGGGTATTTGGAGGAGGTTTTGGTTGGTTGACCGGAGCACGCGAATGATGACATAGGGATTTATTTCTCGCTTAAGTATTGAGGAGTGGTTAATACTTGTGGTTTGTTTAGTTATCATTAAAGATCAAGACACAAACTCAAGCAAGCAACATTTTCTGATTTGTTTCAGAATTATAAATAAAGCAAATAATGACCTAAAGGGTCACTAAAGGAAACATTTTTTTTAGGTAAATAGCTTCCTTTACCTTACTGCAGTCCTGGTTTCATGTCCTCATTGTTTGTTTTTTGCTCTGATGTTGCTGTAATTCTTCTCTGTCTGGACACTTCCTGGTTGTCTGTTTCCTGATGACCACAGTACTGGGAGCTTCTAGTTTCATTTTCCAAACCATCACTGCTCTATGGCTCTGTATAGCACATAGGCAGGAAATAACATGCAAAGACAAAACTAGATGCAAAAACGAAACTGAAACTACAGGTATATTATATGATTGATTTTTATCTATTTTTAATCGTTTTTAAAAGGAGTCAGTTAACTATTATGTCTCTATACCCTGTAAACAGTAATTTCAACTCCTTTAAATTTACAAGGCCAAAAAAAATTAAAACATTGCTGGAAATGCTAAGCACACCAACAAGTGGACAGCATAGTAGTTATAAAAATAGATATAATCGGCTGGAGTTTGAAAATTATTTAAAGATCAAGAGCATCATCTCTGTTCATCAGTGTTAATTTTGGCAGCAAACTTTGATTTAGTTTTAGTCTTAGCCTTATTTTTTTTTATTTTTTTTATTCCCACATCAGACTTAACCCAAAGATTTGAGGCTTAAGAGGGGTTCATCTTTGTTCCGCCCTTCATATTTCTACCTCGGATTCGCATCACTTTTTTTTTTTCAATATATTTATTTTGTCTTATTTTTTTTTAATTTTTTTTATATTTTTGAAACAAAGGTACAGTTACAAGTAGAGGGTCATACAGTATATATATAGCTCTAAAGAAAATAACAACTCCCGTTGCTCCCCTCTGTCCCTATAACCCTGGGTCTCATGTTTCTCCTTTTTTTTTTATATTTTATATTTTTACCCTCCCCCTCCCTATTTATACCCCCCCTCCCTGCTTCTTCCTTGTTTACCCTATCGGACCCTATCGGATCGGGCCAGCTTACCCCTTCTCTTTTTTTTTTTTAAAGACTTGACCTGTCTGTTTCTGATAGTACTTGAATAAATTTTTCCGTTGTTTTAAAGGTTCTCCATTGGTCCCAGATCTTAGCCTTATGACCCGTACACATGAGCGGAAATTCCACCAGCAAAAGTCCGATGTGAGCTTTTGGTCGGAAATTCCGACCGTGTGTATGCTTGGACTTGTGCGGTTGGAATTCCCGCCAGCAAAAGATTGAGAGTTGGTTCTCAAATTTTCAGATAGAAAAAAATCCTGGAGATTGAAAATTATAGCAATTGTAATAATTCCGACGCGCAAAATTCCAACGCATGCTCGGAAACTATTCGACGCATGCTCGGAAGCATTAAACTTAATTTTCTTGCCTCATCGTAGTGTTGTACATCACTGCGTTCTTGACAGTCGAAAGTTCAGAGAACTTTTGTGTGACTGTAAATGCAAGACAAGCTTGATCGGAATTCCGTCGGAAAAACCATTCAAGGTTTTTTCGACAGAATTTCCACTCATGTGTATGGGAAATTAGGACTAAAATGGCATTTTAGTTTTAGTCCCATTTTAGTCTTCTGCAATTGTTTCAGTTTAGTCAACTAAATCTCGAAGGCTTTTTAGTCGACTAAAATTCATTGTAATTAAATTGTAATGCATTAGTTAACATTTCTCTACAATTTCCAAACTCATTATATACTGATGGAGTGAAAAAACGAATACCGTATTTTCCAGTGTATAAGGTGACCGAAGTATAAGACAACCCCCTAATTTTACAGTTTTTTTAAGAGTTTTTGCCTGTACTCACCTTATAAGATGACCCCCCTTCCGAGGCTTCATATTTCTCCCTTCTTGTGGTTGTAAACATTGCCAGCTGTGGGACTACAAGGCTCAGTGACATGCTGTCTCTTCACAGGGGGAGGCTTTGTGGGAGAGTGTGCAGGTGACATGGCAGACCTCTTATCTCTATCAGAGTGAGAGAAGTCCAGATGAGGTTGTTGCTGCTTCGTCTCCTCCATGTCAGATACCTGATTGTCATGTGGGGAAAACACAGGCAGTGAGTTCAGTGGCGGGATGTCTCTGTCCCAATCGGCGCCATTTTTTATCCTTCACCTGTTTTTGCATACACGGCTGGAGAAGCTTGGTGCCGGCATACGGGCACAACCAAATGTGAGTGTAACACTTACTTTTATTTAAGAAACTAATACATTTTTTACATACTACACCATGAGGGGTATTCCTCTTTTTTATGAGACTTTGTAAAAAAAAGGAGACACCACTAGTATATCCAAGGCATCTGGCAGTTGGTGGAAATACAAATAAGAGGAGTGGTTAACCTGGGAATGAACCAAAGGCATTTATTAAATGAATTCTGGTGAGTGGCCATTCTTATCGGTGGTGGGAATATCACTGAAGTGATGAAAATACGTTGTGTTTTAACACCTCACGGGATAAGCATCGATCGGTTTATAAGCGCTTGGCTAGTCATTGGGACTGTAAGGAGAAGAGGACCGATCCAGAAATCCTCTAATTGTCACATGTATTTTTCTACATACAGTGCCTTGCGAAAGTATTCGCCCCCCTTGAACTTTGCGACCCTTTGCCACATTTCAGGGTTCAAACATAAAGATATAAAACTGTAATGTTTTTGTGAAGAATCAACAACAAGTGGGACACAATCATAAAGTGGAACGAAATTTACTTGATATTTCAAACTTTTTTAACAAATAAAAAACTGAAAAATTGGGCGTGCAAAATTATTCAGCCCCTTTACTTTCAGTGCAGCAAACTCTCTCCAGAAGTTCAGTGAGGATCTCTGAATGATCCAATGTTGACCTAAATGACTAATGATGATAAATAGAATCCACCTGTGTGTAATCAAGTCTCCATATAAATGCACATGCACTGTGATAGTCTCAGAGGTCCGTTTAAAGCGCAGAGAGCATCATGAAGAACAAGGAACACACCAGGCAGGTCCGAGCTACTGTTGTGGAGAAGTTTAAAGCCGGATTTGGATACAAAAAGATTTCCCAAGCTTTAAACATCCCAAGGAGCACTGTGCAAGCGATAATATTGAAATGGAAGGAGTATCAGACCACTGCAAATCTACGAAGACCTGGCCGTCCCTGTAAACTTTCAGCTCATACAAGGAGAAGACTGATCAGAGATGCAGCCAAGAGGCCCATGATCACTCTGGATGAACTGCAGAGATCTACAGCTGAGGTGGGAGACTCTGTCCATAGGACAACAATCAGTCGTATACTGCACAAATCTGGCCTTTATGGAGGAGTGGCAAGAAGAAAGCCATTTCTTAAAGATATCCATAAAAAGTGTCGTTTAAAGTTTGCCACAAGCCACCTGGAAGACACACCAAACATGTGGAAGAAGGTGCTCTGGTCAGATGAAACCAAAATCGAACTTTTTGGCAACAATGCAAAACGTTATGTTTGGCGTAAAAGCAACATAGCTCATCACCCTGAACACACCATCCCCACTGTGAAACATGGTGGTGGCAGCATCATGGTTTGGGCCTGCTTTTCTTCAGCAGGGACAGGGAAGTTGGTTAAAATTGATGGGAAGATGGATGGAGCCAAATACAGGACCATTCTGAAAAAAAAACCTGATGGATTCTGCAAAAGACCTGAGACTGGGACGGAGATTTGTCTTCCAACAATACAATGATCCAAAACATAAAGCAAAATCTACAATGGAATGGTTCACAAATAAAGATATCCAGATGTTAGAATGGCAAAGTCAAAGTCCAGACCTGAATCCAATCGAGAATCTGTGGAAAGAACTGAAAACTGCTGTTCACAAACGCTCTCCATCCAACCTCACTGAGCTCGAGCTGTTTTGCAAGGAGAAATGGGCAAAAATTTCAGTCTCTCGATGTGCAAAACTGATAGAAACATAACCCAAGCAGCAAAAGGTGGCACTACAAAGTATTAACTTAAGGGGGCTGAATAATTTTGCACGCCCAATTTTTCAGTTTTTTATTTGTTAAAAAAGTTTGAAATATCCAATAAATTTCGTTCCACTTCATGATTGTGTCCCACTTGTTGTTGATTCTTCACAAACAATTACAGTTTTATATCTTTATGTTTGAAGCCTGAAATGTGGCAAAAGGTCGAATACTTTCGCAAGGCACTGTATATATACAGTATATATATATATATATATATATATATTTCTTTTTGCAGCTACTATAATTATTTGTTTGTTTCTGTGGTAACGATTCTTTGAATCCGACATGTGGGAAATGCATGTTTTATAAGAGCACTATTTGATACGTGTATAGCACACACACACATATATATATATATATTTGTATGTATGTTTTTTAGCATTTTTTTTTAGAAGAATATTTGTATATAAGCACTTTTGCACACATTTATACATATTTGGTGTATTGTCAATAGAGGTAATACAAATTGGGGTTAATAATCTAAAATATTGCCCAGAAGTAGGTGGTTATAAATTAACCTCCAGCGCAATTCACTTACCACAACAAATAGAGCATGTTTGAAAAAAAATATTTGCCCGTTTTTCAGAACCCGAAAAATGTTTTGAAGCCCACACACGATCGTTTTTAATGACATTAAAAAAAAACCTTAGTTTTTTACAACCCGAAAAATGATCGTGTGTACGCGGCATTAGTCTTTTGACTTAAATGGCATTTTATTTTTAGTCCCATTTTAGACTTTTGACTGAAATGCCATTTTAGTTTTAGTAGTATTTTAGTCATCTCAATTGTTTTAGTTTTAGTCGTATTTTAGTAGAATAAAATAGTATTAATTTAGTTGACTAAAATGTTTTACTCGTTTTAGTTGACAAAATAAACACTGCTGTTCACACAAGGTCTTTCAACAGCTTGAAAAATAAAACATTTAGGGAAAGTATAGGATAAATTCTCATGTTTAAAACATTTAACATCTAACAATTAGCTTGATGCAAGTTTTGAAATTTAAGATTCCATATTGGCCAAAAAGTATATTTTCTACAGTAAATGTCCTGACTTTCAGCTAACAAGTCAGGCCTATAGTATCCATTTTCTTAAATTGTCTTAATTGTCTTAGGTCTTACACCTTCCACAATTTCTTCACAATTTAAATATTTATAAAGTATTTTGCCTGGGCATATTAGTTGGGCAAACTCTTGCTTTATTGTTTAGTGTTCTGACTGAAGGAAGAGAGAAGAGGAACAATACGTGCATTAGAGCTTATGTATTTTATTTTTAAGTCTGCACTCTGTAAAAATGAACAATTATTATTGATAAACCGTGGTATTTGTTGAGCTGTCCAGTGCTGATCCTGAGTTAACATCAGGAATACTACATGTTTTCAACTATACTACTGTAAAAAAAGAGATTAAGCTTCCCCCAAAGACAGACACGTACTAAGCGGGGTGCGGAGGGGGCGGGCCGCACCGGGTGCCACACACTGGGGGGTGTCAGGCCGGCGCTCCCCCCGTGACTGCAGCGATGCCAGCGCTGAGCGCCGCGGCATCTGAGTGATTGTTAGGCAGGCACTAGTGCTGGCTGACGAGCGCTGCGGTACAAGAGGAGGGGGGGTTGCGAGTTGACATCGCAGCACCATCCATCCCCTCCTCTCACAGGCACAGCCGAGTGAAGCAGTCGCCGCCTCCCCTTCCTCTCTGTTTGTGTGTACAGAGGGGGAGGGGTCCGAGGGGACCTTCTGTCCATGTGCTGCTGTGACTGTCTGCACTGATCTGAGGTACTGAATGGGGAGGGGGTGTTTGCATCTGGCTGGGGGGGGGGTGTTTTTTTTTTTTACTAATGGGGGGGTTTGCACTGGGGGTGTTTGCACCTGGGGGTGTTTGTACTAAGGGGGGTTTGCACTGGGGGGGGGTTCACTGAGGGGGGTTTGCACTGGGGGTGTTTGCACCTGGGGGGTTCACTGAGGGGGGTGTTTGCACTCAGGGGGGTTTGCACTGAGGTGGGGGGGTTGCACTGAGGGGGGCTTGCACTGAGGGGGGGTTTCACTAAGGGGGGGTGTCTGCACTGAACAGGGTCTGTGTAACATGCAGGGGGACCAGAGATGTGTGGGCTGTATAATGTAAAGAGGTCCAGAGGTGCAGGGTGCTGTATAATGTAAAGGGTTCCAGAGGTGCAGGGTGCTGTATAATGTAAAGGGGTCCAGAGGTGCAGGGTGCTGTGTAATGTAAAGGGGTCCAGAGGTGCAGGGGACTGTGTAATGTAAAGGGGTCCAGAGGTGCAGGGTGCTGTGTAATGTTAAGGGGTCCAGAGGTGCAGGGTGCTATGTAATTTAAAAGGGTCCAGAGGTGCAGGCTGCTGTGTAATGTAAAGGGTTCCAGAGGTGCAGAGGGCTGTGTAGTGTAAAGGGGTCTAGAGGTGCAGGGGACTGTGTAATGTAAAGGGGTCCAGAGGTGCAGGGTGCTGTGTAATGTTAAGGGGTCCAGAGGTGCAGGGTGCTATGTAATTTTAAAGGGTCCAGAGGTGCAGGGTGCTGTGTAATGTAAAGGGGTCCAGAGGTGCAGAGGGCTGTGTAGTATAAAGGGGTCTAGAGGTGCTGGGTGCTGTGTAATGTAAAGGGGTCTAGAGGTGCAGGGTGCTGTGTAATGTAAAGGGGTTCAGAGGTGCAGAGGGCTGTGTAGTGTAAAAGGGTCCAGGGGTGCAGGGGGCTATGTGATGTAAAGGGGTCCAGAGGTCCTGGGTGCAGTGAAATGTAAAGAGGTGCAGGCGGCTGTGTAATGTAAAGGGGTATGCAGGGGGCACAGTGGGGCGTTTTTACATTTTAACGTGGGGAGGGGGGTGCCAGATATTGGATCCGCCCCGGGTGCCAAATGCTCTAGGTACGCCCCTGCCCAAAGATACTATTCTAGCGCGCCAGGTGTATAACTTGGTATTCTTATGCTACAAGGACTTATTATTATCAGCGAATACTGTATGTCAATCAGTATTGAAGGAGAAGATACGGGACAACAAAGGGGTCTCCTCCCAAAACACATATTGGGTATGGGATTGTTTACCATTGTAGCCTAGAGATAAGTGAGTCAGTAATATATAAATACTCTCACATCATGAAACATGGGGAGAGGCACGGTTGCTGGTGTTTTTTTAATGGGTAGGGTTTTTTTTTTGCTGGCGGGGGGCTTTTCTGGGGGAGAAAGGCTTTTGCCAGTTGGGAGTTTTGCTGGAGCAAAAGGGTTTTGCTAAGGTTTGCAGGGGTTGTACTGGGGAGGGGTTTAGCTGGGGAAGCAGGACTTTTTACTTGGAGACTTTTGCTGGGGGTGTGAAATGAGGGAGGAATTGTTTTCTATGGAGGGGGGGGGGGGGGGGGGTTTGACCAAATATTGTCAAAATTGCCAGTTTGTTTCCCCCAAATAATTGTGATTTCCTGTTTGTTGCCCCCATATAATCACCCTTGCCCTTTGTTTGCCCACATTTGTGCATTTGTTACCCACATATTATCACAATTGATGGTTTTCTGTGTGTGTGTATTGTAATGAATACTTGTATGCTGCCGGCATATTGTAAAAGTTGAGTAATTGTTACCTGTGTATTGTATTCAGTTGCCTATTTGGGTCCCATGCATTATTAGGAATGCCATTTTCTGCCTACATGTTATGAAGTCACCACTGTTTAGTGGATCATATTATTATAATTTAGTCCCTTGTAAGCATTTCACCATCAAAGCATGCCACTACTATCCTTATGTTTTGCCACAGTGCACTGTGTGCACTATTCTGCCACTATTAAACACTTAAATCTTATTTACTTTTACCAATATAAGTAAAAGACAGTGATACTTCTGTGCTACCTAATTAACCACTTGACCACTGGGCACTTAAACCCCCTTCCTAACCAGACCAATTTTCAGCTTTCGGTGCTCTCACAATTTGAATGACAATTACTCAGTCATACAACATTCTACCCATTTGAAATTTGTGTCCTTTTTTTCACACAAATAGAGCTTTCTTTTGGTGGTATTTGATCACCTCTGGGTTTTTTATTTTTTGCGCTATAAAAGAAAAACGACTGAAAATTCTGTAAAAAAAAAAAAACAAACTTGTTTCTGTCATATTAGCGAGTTATTTCTCACACACAGCATATGCATACCACAAATTACACCCCAAAACACATTCTGCTATTCCTCCTGAGTATGGCGATACCCCATGTGTGAGACTTTTACACAGCGTGGCCACATACAGAGGCCCAACATGCAGGGAGCGCCATCAGGCGTTCTGGAACACCCAGACCAATTCTGACATTTCTCTCCTACATGTAAAAATCATCATTTATTTGCTAGAAAATTACATAGAACCCCAAAACATTATATATGCTTTTTTAGCAAAGACCCTAGAGAATACAATGGTGGCCGTTGCAACTTTTTATCTCGCACAGTATTTTCGTAGAAATTTTTTGAACGCGTGTTTTTAAAAAAAAACAGTTTTGTGCTAAAAAAAAAAAAAAAACAGTAAAGTTAGCCCAATTTTTTTTCATAATGTGAAAGATGACGTTACGCCGAGTAAATAGATACCCAACATGTCACACTTCAAAATTGCGCACGCTCATGGAATGGCGCCAAACTTCGCTACCTAAAAATCCCCATAGGCGATAGTATTTGGGTATTTCAGAGTATTTGGGTATTTCAGAGTATTTGGGCATTTCAGGGTATCGCACAGGGTATTGCGGTATTGGGGTACTGAGGTATTGGGGTACTGGAGTATTGGGGCACTGGAGTACTGCAGAGTATTGGGGTACTGGAGTACTGCAGAGTATTGGGGTACTGCAGAGTATTGGGGTACTGGAGTACTGCAGAGTATTGGGGTACTGGGGTGTTGCAGAGTATTGGGGTACTGGGGTGTTGAAGAGTATTGGGGTACTGGGGTATTGCAGAGTATTGGGGTACTGGGGTATTGCAGAGTATTGGGGTACTGGGGTACTGCAGAGTATTGGGGTACTGCAGAGTATTGGGGTACTGCAGAGTATTGGGGTATTGGGGTATTGCAGAGTATTGGGGTACTGGGGTATTGCAGCGTATTGGGGTACTGGGGTATTGTGGGGTACTGGGGTATTGTGGGGTACTGGGGTAATGCAGGGTACTGGGATATTGTGGGGTACTGGGGTATTGTGGGGTACTGGGGTAATGCAGGGTACTGGGGTAATGCAGGGTACTGGGGTATTGTGGGGTACTGGGGTAATGCAGGGTACTGGGGTATTGTGGGGTACTGGGGTAATGTGGGGTACTGGGGTATTGTGGGGTACTGGGGTATTGTGGGGTACTGGGGTAAAGCTGGGTACTGGGGTAATGCTGGGTACTGGGGTAATGCTGGGTACTGGGGGGATTGCTGTGTACTGGGGATTGCAGAGCTGGGATGTTTTGAGGGATGGCTGGATCTGTGACTGCATTTGTCACAGATCCAGCCACAGCTCAGCTGCTGACACCCCGCTCCCCCCCCTCTCCTCGCACACTGTACCGAACGGTACAGAGAGCAGAGGGAGGAGAGGGAGGAACCGTTGTCATCAAATGACGCCGGTTTGTTTACAAGTGATCGCGCCGTCATTTGACGGCGCGATCACGTGGTAAACGGCCGCTATCAGCGGCAATTTACCGTGATCCGTGATGCGCCGGGTCTTCTAGACCCGGCGATCACGGACACTTTCGCGAGCGCGTCCCAGGGGACGCGCAATCGCGAAAGTGAAGGACGACGTCCCAGGGACGTCGTGTCAAAACTACTCGACCGCGCTGTAGCAGTATTTTCGCTATAGCGCGGTCGGCAAGTGGTTAATAACCACTACGTGTGTGCAAAATAAACCATAAAGCACTAGGGTCTCTGGTTCGAATCCCAACCACGACAATACCTGCCTGTATGTTTTCCCTTTGTCTTCGTGGGTTTCCTCCAGGTCTCCGGGTTCCTCCCACACTTCAAAGACATGCTGGTTGGTTAATTGGATGGATCCTGTCTAAATTAGCCCTTGTATGTATGAATGTGAGTTAGGGGCCTTATATTGTAAGCTCCTTGAGGGCAGGGACCAATTTGAAAAAACAATATACTGTATATGTAAAGCACTGTGTAAATTGACGGCAATATATAAGTATCTAAAATAAATTCAAATAAATAAATACACCCTATGTGTGTGCAGAATAAGTGATAAATGAAAAATAAATACACTAGGGCCAGATCCACAAAGAACTTACTGTGGCGTATCTATTGATACGCCGCGTAAGTTCTACGATGCGCCGTCGTATCTTTGTTTTGTATTCACAAAACAAGATACGCCGGAATTTTACTAAAATACGACCGACGTAAGTCTCTTACGCCGTCGTAATTTAGTGGCATATTTACGTTGTCCGCTAGGTGGCGCTTCCGTAGATTTCCACGTTGAATATGTAAATGAGCTAGATACGCCGATCCACGAATGTAGTTGCACCCGGCGTATCAATATACGCTTTTTACGTAAGGCGTACGACTGGCGTAACTTTACCCCTCATAAAGCAGGGTTAAGTCATGTAAAGGTATGGACGTCGGAACAGCGTCGAATTTGACGTCGTTTGCGTAAGTCGTACGCGAATAGGGATGTGTGTAAGTTACGTTCACATCGTAGGCAGTGTTCGACGTATCTTAGGCATTCTATCCGACGCATGCGCACTAGGATACGTTACGCCGTCGCACATATGAAAACAAGTGCTTTGTGGATACCCTACGAGCCTCACAAAGTTACGTCGGCATAGCGCATATCAGATGCGCTACACCCGCTTAAAGATACGCCCGTTTTTGTGGATCTGGCCCTATATGTGTGCAGAATAAACCATGAATGACTAATAAATATTAATGTGCTCTCTTATATACACTATATTATGAAAAGTGTAACGCCTTACTTTACATGTGCATGAACTTTAGTGGTGTCCCAGTCTTAGTGCATAGGGTTCAATATTGAGTTGGCCCACCCTTTGCACCTATAATAGCTTCAACTCTTCTGGGAAGGCTGTCCACAAGGTTTAGGAGTGTGTCTATGGGGATATTTGACCATTCTTCCAGAAGCGCATTTGTGAGGTCAGGCACTGATGTTGGATGAGATGGCCTGGCTCGCAGTCTCCTCTCTAATTTATCTATCTAGGTGTTTTTCTCGGGTTGAGGTCAGGACTCTGAGCAGGCCAGTCAGGTTCCTCCACCCAAAATTTGCTCATCCACACTATGTTGCCAAAAGTATTGGGCCACCCCTCCAAATCACTTTGTGGAGGGGAAATTATGGTGTGGGGTTGTTTTCTCCATGGGTTGGGCTTGGTCCCTTAGTTCCAGTGAAGGAAACTCTTAAGGCATCAGCATACTAAGGCATTTTGGACAATTTCATGCTCTCAACTTTGTGGGAACAGTTTGGCGATGGCCCCTTCCTGTTCCAACATGGCTGCGCACCAGTGCACAATGCAAGGTCCATAAAGACATGAATAAGCGAGTTTGGGGTGGAGGAACTTTGTCCTGACCTCAACTGGATAGAACCCCTTTAGAATGAATTAAAGCGGAGACTGCGAGCCAGGCCTTCTTGTCCAACATCAGTGCCTGACTTCAAAAATGTGCTTCTGGAAGAATGGTCAAACATTCCCATAGACACACTCCTAAACCTTGTGGACAGCCTTCTCAGAAGAGTTAAAGCCGTTATAGCTGCAAAGGGTGGCCCAACTCAATATTGAACCCTACGGACTAAGACTGGGATGCCATTAAAGTTCATGGCTGTATAAAGGCAGTTGTCCCAATACTTTTGACAATATAGGCCCAGATTCACAGACAGCAGGTGCACATTACGCCGCCGTAGCGTATCCCCTGTACGCTACGCCAGCGCAGAGAGGCAAGCATGGAATTCATAAAGCCAGTGCTCCCAACGTTGCACCAGCATGGCGTTGGTTTCAAAGGCGCAGGCCGGCATAGGTTGAAGTGGGCGTGAACCATGCAAATGAGGCGTGACCCCATGCAAATGATGGGCCGAGCGCCAGACAACTACATATAATGACATGCGCATGCGCCATGACGTGAACGGATCTCCCTGTGCGTGCTCACAACCACGTCGAAACAACTGCCTAAGATACGCCGGATCACTGTGTATGCTGTTAACGTAACCTACGCCCAGCCAGACACACGTCCAACGTAAAATACGCCGGCTTGTGTTCTCTGGTGCAGACCTGAGCATGTCTGTTGCTGAGTTACACCTCCTTTATGGGAATAACTTTACGCCGGCTGTACAACTTACTCGCACCACGTGTAGACTGCGTCGGGCGCACGTACGTTTGTGAATCGCCGCATTCACCTCATTTGCATGTTTGAATGGCTAATCAATGGGAGCGGCACCATGCACCCAGCCTAAATGGCACCCAGGGCCAAAGTGTATATCTCAAAATAGATCAGTACAAGTGAAGGGTGCTGCTCACATGTAAATGCGTTCCCACAAAGTCAAATAGACAGTTGTCAGTAATCATGCAACGCTCCCTAAAATATATACTATATACTATGCAACATACAACGCCATACAAATATACATATAAATTGTGCATAAACAACAGGATTCTTGAAATCTGTGAAACTAACCAATACCAATATATGTTTAAAGTAAACAGCTCTTAAAGTCTGTGAAAATAGGCAATACAGTCCCAATGCTATGTATGTAGTCCCAAAACATGTTTTCTATATCCAAACAATATCTTCCCCCACTCTGTGCTCAATAATATCAAAATTCCACACCAATGTGCAGGAGGCCGCATGAAGTGTTGGATCGCGGCTGCACAGCGTGAGATTTTTAGAGGCGCTTTTACTATATGTGTGATGTAAGCGCAATACCTTTGATAAACATATGGGGGCAGATTCACAAAGACGTAATATTCCGCTGCGTAATCGAAATACGGTACGCTGCCGTATTTCACCAGACTCTACACCGAATTCAGGTAGTTTTTTTGCGCGTACGCTATTGTGTCGTATTTTTTTTCCGCCGCGCAATCGAAATACGTGATTAGGGGGCGTGAAGCATTTAAATTAAGCGCGTCCCCGCGACGATCGAACTGCGCATGCTCTGTTCAGGAATTTCCCGCCGTGCATTGCGCGAAATCACGTCGTGACGTCATTCGTTGTTTGAGTAGCGGCGTTTACGAACATTCCTATTCCCGGACGACTTACGTTAAAAATAATAAAAGACATCGGAAAACGTTGAAATTCGACGCGGGAACGACGGCCATACTTAACATGGGCTGTCTAATATTAGACCAGCAAAAAGCAGGTATAGTGAAACGGAAAAAAAAGATGACTAAAGGTGCCGTAAGAGATTGCGTTGAAAGTGCGAAATTTTGTGGATTGCAGGCAAAAGCTCATTAGCATACCCTGACGGCGAAAAACAACAGGAAGTCCGCCCAGTGGCCGCAATTTTCTGGCAGCGTAGATCTGAAGGCGTACTAACACGTAATACAGTCGAAATGAAGCCCGCAGGTGTCTTTTCATGGTTTGAGGATTTCGACTAGCGTAAAAACGCCCGTAAGTCGAAATTACTCCAGTCTAACAACATTTACACAGGCGTAATCGCTTTGTGAATCTAGGCCATGGTACCTAGTTTACTACACTATAAGAGGCTATCCTATGTTTTTGAGTACATTGAGAGCAGAGATGGTAGAAACCGGTGGTTTCTTAAAGAGATATTAGCCTGGTATAACTAAAAGGAGAAGATTATCCCTAAGGATATCCAAGAAGATAGCAGAGAATATATCCATATCCTCTTGGGGGAAAAACGCCCATTTGTCCATATCTTGAGGTGAGAACTTTGGAGGCAAGGTGTTGGGACCCACTTGCATGTTGGTGTGGAATCTTGGAATCTCCTAAATTTTCACCCTTTAGGAGATATTTACTTGCAAATGGGCAGGTGATGTCACTGGCATATGCGCTCTGAAGAAACGGCATACCCGTGTCGTTCCTTCAGAGCGCTGTGCTGTGACCAGTGGCTCCCACGCAAATGCGCAGGAGTGACATCATCGTGACTTGTCCAATCAAAAAAACAGAGCTTGCTAACCACGAGCCCTGCCAGTGGTAACAGCACACCTTTGGAGAGCTTCATTTTAACTACTTCCCACCCGGCCACTGCACATATACGGCTGGGTGGGTGCTCTCTCCGGCTCACAGCTTTATTGTAAATATCTCCTAAACCATGGAGGTTTGGGAGATCTTTCTAGGACCAGGGCTTTTTTTCAGGGGGAACTTGGTGGAACTCAGTTCCACCACGTCTTGCTCAGACCCTTTGGTGCCCGCTCACCACAATTACTTGTAAACACAGAAGTCTGGTTTCTATGTTTACAAGTGACAGCTCTGCACTCTGTGTGTAACCCCCTAAATTCTGCACTCTGTGTGTAATGCAATCCTGGTATTTAATGCCCCTTTAAGACCCTTCTACTGTTTGTGAAATCTGAACGGGCTCGTGGTTGAGTTCCTGTACCTATTTTCTGAGAAAAAAAGCTCTGTCTAGGACCCACATGTAAGCCTTAATATAGGCTTACCTGTAGGTAAAAGTGGTTGTACAGAGTTTACCACCACTTTAAGGGCTCATTTCCACTGGCGTTTTTACAGCCACTTTTCTCTGGGCGTTTTTTACAGCTTAAAAACGCCTGTCCATGTTAGTCTATGGCCTCATGCCCACCATGACGTTTTTGAGCTGTAGATGGCTGAGACGTTTTTAAGCTGCAAAAAAAACGCGGGACCAGTGCGTTCTGAAGCTCCAGCAATAGAGCTGTAAAAACGCCAGACATTAAAAAATGCTCAAAAACGCGCAAAAACGCTCAAAAATGTGCAAAAACGCTCAAATTCTGCCGCAGCGTTTTTAAAGCTCCAGCTCCAAAAAAAAAAAAAAACATGGACAGGCGTTTTTAAGCTGTAAAAAACGCTCAGAAAAGTGGCTGTAAAAATGCCAGTGGAAATGAAGCCTAAATTAAAAGTCAGCAGCTACAAATACTGTAGCTACTGACTTTTAATATTAGGACTGACCTGTCCAGAGATCCTGTGATGTTGGCACCCCAGCCGATTTTTCAATCAGCTCTTGGGTGCTGCTGCCACCATGCCGCTACACAGCCGATTCCCTACTGCGCATGAGTAAAATGTGCTGCGCTTTGTGGATGGCCCGGCGGTGGAGGAAGGAGGAGGGGGGGGGCGAACGTCTGAGTGTTTTAGCTACAGCAAAGTGACCCAGATACCCGCTCCTCCCTCCCCACAAAAGGTGCCAAATGTGGCAGCGGAGGGAGGGGGAAGAAGCAACAGGCGGAGCTTCCCCTTAGGGTGGAGCCCTGCTTTAAGAAGTATCAGCTACCACTAAAATGTCTGGTTATTTGCTCCTGTAAAGAGCAGATAAACCAGGTGATCGGAGATGTGATGCTGCCAATTCCTTTATAAATGCAGCACAATATTTAAAGGCCCTACTAATCTTTTTCCTTTGGGTTATAACCAATAAAAAATATGTAAATTAAATATTGAATATTAATTTGAACGTGTCTTGTTCCAACAGATGATCCCGTCTTTGCCGGAGTCACATCGTCACAACAAGATCTCATGCTGTACATTGATCATCTATCCAACCTTTGCCTAGAGAGAGAACCCCAAGAACTTTGATCTTTACTGAGCCCATTAGGGAAGGAGGAACTTGAGGAGGAGATGGAAGACATCTGAAGAGACAAGGAACAATGCTTAACACCAGAGCAAGTAAGTGTCTCATATAGTGCCAAATAGTTGGATCTTAGTGGGACTAATAAATCTTTATCTTTTCATAAGAAATGCAGTGAAACATACTAGACTCATTGTGGCATGATGCCTACTTTAGAATGCTAAAGGGCAAGCACATATTAATTTGCAGGTGTTTAATTTACTCTGGAACGTTCAAAGTGTTGTTGTAACCCATGAGAATTTCTAGTGTCTTAAATATGTAAGCACATAGCTAAAAAATTATTTATGTGCCGCGCTGCTGGTTACTGAAGCATAAACTTACTTTGACATTATGAGAATTTAAAACCTAGAGGCGACAAGAATTCTGTTAAATGGAATGACTGTATTTCTGTTAAATTCTTAATGCACGAACAGTCAATGAAAATAACCATACAGTCTTGCCTTTCCCGTATTGCAAAAGGTAATATATTTTATGTACTAGATAACCATTAAACTTTATAAATGTACATATCTTTTTAACATTTTTTTTCTTTGCCAGCACCAGTAAGCTTAAAGCGGTATTTCACCCTAAATATAAGATCTCCCATGTGATCCAGCATACTGGCGTCAGCGCCAGTATGCTGGTTTTTTTTTTTTTAATCCCACACTTACTGTATTATGCAGGAATTTCTTTTTTTCCCCCCGTGGTGGACGGCGCCAGTATAGCGCGTCACATCTTCCTAAAATACCCGATATGGACTCGGGTAATCTCGTCGAAAATGCGGCGCCTGCGCACAGACCTAGGAGCTGACTGCGCAGGCGCCGTATTTCCTACGGCTATGGCGCGTCACGCCCTCCGAAATAGGACTCGGAGAAATACGGCGCCTGCGCAGTCAGCTCCTAGGTCTGTGCGCAGGCGCCGCATTTTCGCCGAGATTACCCGAGTCCATATCGGGTATTTTAGGAAGATGTGACGAGCAATACTAGAGCCGTCCACCGCGGGGGAAAAAAAAGAAATTCCTGCATAATACAGTAAGTGTGGGATTAAAAAAAAAAAAAACAGCATACTGGCGCTGACGCCAGTATGCTGGATCACATGGGAGATCTTATATTTAGGGTGAACCTCCGCTTTAACTCACAGCTCCAAATGAAAATAATAAGATAATAGAAAGCTCATACTGTATATACATAAATAAGTAACTGCAGAATGATGAACATTTTTGTGGCTTTTGAGGCTATCTAATTTAAAGTGTATCTATGGTCTAAGTGTAAAATCACTATAAGGTGACCTTTTACACTTAAAAAAATAGCCAAAAAGCAGGGGCCGTCTTATATACGCCAGGTCAGCCCCTCAGATGCCCACTGGATACATGGTAATACTGTATGTAGCTTGGGCATGTATACATACAGTAGCCTGCTCGGATTGGCTTTGAGAGTCAGAGAGGCATGGGCTGATGATGTTACAGTCTGTGCCAATCCAAGCAGACTTTGTATTTAATAATAGAATACATTGCTCGCCGTAATTGGCTCAGGCTCCAGCAAGAAGGAAGAAATATGAGGCCTCTAAGGGGGGTCGTCTTATAGGATGAATATAGGCAAAAACTGTTTAAAAAATGTAAAATTCATCTTATACGTCCGGTCGCCTTATACCCTGGAAAATACTGTATTCAATTTTGTCCAGCCTTCTCCTTCTAATCTGAACAATCTTGATTTTGAAAACGTACTTTTTGAAGATCCTCACACATTTTATTCCTTGAATCTGGTGGCACATAAATAACTATTCCTGGTGAGTAGGCTTGGCTGTGTCACAGAATTCACAGAGCCTGTTTTCTGAACTACAGAGGTGCTGAGTGGAGGAGTTTCAGAAGGCAGAATCAGTACAGGAATCACTGCATGCAGGCAGCAAGGTACCATGGGATATATAGTCCTTAGAGATGAAAAATAAACAGCAGAGGAGAAGCGGCAAAACATGCAGGGAATCCAGGAAGTTGTGGAAAGATATGACTATCAGACAGGCAGCACTCACAACATGAAAGGAGATTTTTCAAGTAGCCTTTATTTTGACATTTAAAAATAACTATTGTCTGTATAACTACTGTATTACAATGCAGGTGTTACAAAACTTCTTTACCTCCCTGGCGGTACTCCCGAGTGTGTCTCTGGGTTAATTCTCTGTGTTCCGGACTCCGTTCCTTGCGAGCGTCGCGATGCAAGGGGGTGGAGCCCGGCAGCAAATTCAAAAAGTACACTGAACATAACACATACAGTACATTGTAGTCTTACAGATTATATTACTGTATCAAATCATTTAACATCCCCTTTTGTTCCTAGTTGTTTGTCCAGTGCCCTGTGTGCACTTTTATATTATATTTACTATTATTTCTGCCTGGTAAATTGGCAAAAAAAAGTGTCCCTCTACATCGAAACTGGTTTTAGACCAGCTAGAAAACAGCGATAGTAAATTAGAACACTTACAGAATTGAACGATAGTGAATCGTGAGGAAATGTATTTTATTATTTTTATATTATTATTTTTTATATATTATTTATAGTTATTTATTATATTATAATTTATGATTTTGTGTTTCAAACTTTATCATACCCGGGATGTCTACTAGACTCTTGTTTGGACAGATTTAAGTGTGTTATTACTAAGAATTACAGGCCTGCAATATAAAACACCAAAATTTCTATGCAAAACAATGTACCGCTTTGAGACGCAAAAATCGGACATAATAATACCACCAGGGTGGTTAAGAAAGATTACACAGCCAAAAGCATCTATAGTGCAGATTATTCACATCCAACTACCTTTTTGGTGGTTGTACTCATAATTAGATAGCAGTACAGTAACACTTAGCAAGTACTCAATAATAAGTACAGTAAGTAGTCATAATTAGATAGCAGTACAGTAAGGCTATATTCACGCCCGACGCCTGACACTCGTTGCTGTCTATAGAGATGGTTCACATCTCTGAAACGCCGTACGCCTGCCGCCTGAAAAAAAGTCCCGGACCCTTTTTTTCAGGCGGCATTGGCGTTCGGCCATAGACAGCAATGAAAATAATTTGTTAAAAAAAAAAAAGTGAATCGAATCGCGGCAAAGTAAGCCGCGTACGCGGGGTTACTTGTCGCCTAGGTGTGAATGCAGCCTTACACTCAGCAAGTACTCAATAAGTAAGTACAGTAAGTACTCATAATTAGATAGCAGTACAGTAACACTCAGTAAGTACTCAATAAGTAAGTACAGTAAGTACTCATAATTAGATAGCAGTACAGTAACACTCAGCAAGTACTCAATAAGTAAGTACAGTAAGTACTCATAATTAGATAGCAGTACAGTAACACTCAGTAAGTACTTAATAAGTAAGTTCAGTAAGTACTCATAATTAGATAGTCAAACGGTATATTTGGATTGGTCTGAAGCACTAAGGTCAAGTATATGGAATGTACCAGACTGAACTAAAGATAAATCTGTTAGGAGAAAGTAGAGTTCAAATGTGAGCTAAGGATAATATGGTATATGGTATATGGTATAGCTGAAAAAAAATCTAACTGGCGCCCACGTCTTTCTTTATAAAAAGACTACTCTGTCTCAATACATCCTCCTTCAAAAAAGGGCAAAATTCGGTATCCCCATTGGTGAAACCAGACACTTCTGGACCACAGTGCAATAGAAGAGCCAGGTACCCAGAACTTCTCATCTTGTGAGCACTCTACCAGACTTGACATTCATTACAACTATAGCTTTCCCTGCAGCTAACACACATTTATAAATTCCTGGACCTAAAAATTGCAACCCTTCTAAATCAGCTCCTTTCAATTTCAACCATCTACTCTACCTTTCACCGTATTTCCTATCTTCTCAAGTAAAATGATTCAACTGCACACTTTCTTGAGGCTATGGTAAGGAAAAGTGGTTTATGGATAGGGAGGTCCTAAAGAAATTGAGGAAAATGGGGCCTAGTTGCAACCACAACTCCTACTATGCCTGAGTAACTCATAGTTACCAACTAGAGATCTTTCATTGTCTTATCTCAACTGTAAGCTGAAAACTGATTGGTTGCCATGGTTATTTGCACATAGTTGCTTTCATAAAATAAGCCCTGAAGCGTTAATGAAAAAAACGTTGTTCATAGTATCCCCATCCCTTTTGTTCTCTGCAGACTGAAATTGAACTGGAATATTTTGGACTTTTCAAGGTTAAGCATACAATAAGCATGTGGCTTGGAATTGATTCTGAATGTTTGGAAGGTTCTTCTTCTAGTAAAATGTATTAGATTAGCAAATAAGGGTTAATTGCTGTATCAACTTAAAATAGCTCTCAGGAAGCGGAGACTCAGAACATTAATGTCATTATCTCGTCCAGTGTCTCCTCTCCTTTCATCGTGAAAGTGGATTCTGGCAGACTCATGTTTTACCATTTACTTCAATATACGCAGCGGCTCTTTTGTTTGAAGACCGATGAAGCTTTTATCGTGGCCATTCAATCAAGCAGAAGCTCAGTGCTCAAGATACTTGTGTGTACAGTGCACATTCTGCACTGAATTAATATCAGTTCTTTTCAACATATTGGTAAAGCTGTAATTGTATCTGTGTTACCCCTAATAATGCGACAGTCACATAAAGTTGTATAGCGTCAGCCTTGGTTATGAAAGTATTTTGAGTCAGATAAAAGGGGGCAAAAGGGACTTCATGTTCTACTGATCTTTGCAGGAGCACAATCAAACATTAGAAGGGAACTATAAGCCACAGAATACAACATTAAATGTGGCACTCTGGTCAGGTGTAAAAAAAATATACAATATCATGAGCTCAAAAATACGTCTTTGTATCGTCCTCTGCTACTCTTATGCACAGCAGCACTTAAAATGGCAAAAGAAGGGCCATCACAAGGGACCAATTAGTAGCCCGCAGACTAGAAGTAACTAATCAGGGCCCTGTTGATTTGCACAGTGATAGCAGGAAGCTTGTTTACAGGGGAGAACAGAGAGATAATCCTATCAGTGTGCTAATACCTAATAGGTCCTACTTTGTATCCTTCTACTGTACTGAGATCAAGTAATAAGTAGTATAACTGACGGTAAGGCACTTAAAGTGTCACTAAACCCACAGCATAAAAAATATCAAAAAATGGTGTATTACATGCTGTTCATACTCACTCGGTCCCTATGGGATTCACTTTCTATATTCTTCAAAAAACCTGGTTGATCCTGTTGCTCTCTATCTCCACCTTCTGTTCATGTCCCCAATTCAGTTAGGCACTTTGCAGCTGTGGTGACAACTCTGCACATCAGTTTTTAGTGAGTTTCTATGCTAAGCATTTCCTCTCTATCACATCTGAGCAGCCCATGCTAATATAAAGTCATACACGTGGGCGTATATACACAGTACCAAATGACAGCCCACTCTCTCTAATGCCCACTAAACAGAATAGTGGAGGGATATTACATATGAATTAATGGAGGCTTCTCCTGCTTATGTTTTCCTGCAGTCAGACTGTAAGAGCTGGGTCATGTGAAAGCTGTATATCAGATAGCAAAAGGGTACTTACCGTTTTTTCCGGCGTATACGACAACTGGGCGTATAAGACGACCCCCTATTTTTCCAGGAAAATTTTGGTTTTGGGATATACTCGCCATATAAAATGACCCCCTTAATAATAGTCTGTCTGGAAGCTAAGGGGTAGCCAGAACAACCACTGACAGGAAAAAATGCTGGCAGAAACAGGCTTTTTTCAGCTTTTTTAAATCTCACTCTGCCCATTACATTACATTACATGCCTCACTGTGCCATTACATTACATTACATGCCTCCACTGTGCCATCAAATGCCTCCACTGTGCCATCACATGCCTCCACTGTGCCATTTCATGCCTCCACTGTGCCATCACATGCCTCCACTGTGCCATTTCATGCCTCCACTGTGCCATTACATGCCTACACTGTGCCATCACATGCCTCAACTGTCTCATTACATGCCTCCACTGTGCTATCACATGCCTCCACTGTGCTATCACATGCCGCCACTGTGCCATCACATGCCTCCACTGTACCATCACATGCCTCCACTGTGCCATCACATGCCACCACTGTGTCATTACATGCCTCCACTGTGCCATTACCGACCTCACTGTGCCGGCCAAGACAGTCTCCCTATCTTAATTTGTTTTTAGATTTTGGGTTTCAGGCTGCAGGCATCCATGATTCAAAACCTGCGCTTCCTCCTCAGACTGTTCTGTGATAGGCGGAACACTGAACAGAGGCCCTGCTGGGAAAATTAGTGTTCCGCCTATCACGGAACAGTCTGAAGAGGAAGCGCGGCTTTTAAATCATGGATGCCCGCAGCCTGAAACCCAAAATCTAAAAACAAATTAAAGTAGGGAGACTGTCTTGGCCGGCACAGTGAGGTCGGCAACAGCACAGTGGAGGCGTGTAATGACACAGTGGGGGCATGTGATGGCACAGTGGAGGCATGTAATGACACAGTGGGGGCATGTGATGGCACAGTGGAGGCATGTGATGGCACAGTGGAGGCATGTAATTTCCTCTTGTCCGAGGATGAGAAGGCATCTGTGATAGGCAGAACACTGAACAGAGGCCCTGCTGGGAAAATGAGTGTTCTGCCTATCATGGAACAGTCTGAGGAGGAGGCACGGCTTTTGAATCATGGATGCCCGCAGCCTGATGGAGACAGGTACCGGCGTATAAGACGACCCCCGACTTTTGAGGCATTTTTTTGCATCCAAAAGGTCATCTTATATCACGGAAAATACGGTAGATGTTTTTTTTTATATATATAATTATAGTGGCATCATCCACATATAGAAAAAGATTGGACGATGTAAATTAAACCGTGTGTATTTAGTATCACGTTAAGGCTTTTAAGCTGTTGCACCCTCTGTAGTTTTATTATAGTGCATTAACACACCAAATCTTACATGAAACCCAACTCTGAGTGACCCCCCCCCCCATCCATTTGTTATCATTACCTTTGGAGCTGGCTACACTGGGTGTGCTGGGTCCACTCTTTTGGTGGTAGTCCCTAATGACGCACAGAGAGGCATTAACGGAATAACATCAGCACCCTTTCCTGCACCATTCTTTGTAAGTGCAAGGTGCCATGGGGATGTCTCCTCAGAGGGTCTTCCCATGACACTGTACACTGACAGGAAGAGGGTTGAAAAATACCCAATCCAGAAGAGGAGCGGTGCTGGAATGCCAGGGAAGCAAGTGCTATAGTGGGAGCTGCAATTTTTTTGCAAAAAAGGAGGGCCCATATCTTATCACAAAAAGTGAATCTGGTGTTGGGTTTTAACCTTCTATATCTGGTCGGGGTTTTCCTTTTCATATTTAAAGAATACGTGATTAATGTTTGTTGGCGCAGGTAATCCATACTTATATTTTGAATTTTTGCTTTTTGCCCTACAGCTGGCTTATAAATACTTCCATCTAACTCCACACCTACATGTCTAATTAGGTAAAACCCCTCATTTGCGTAAGAATGCATGTTGTCTGTGAATTCAAAACCACATAAAAATATGTGGTAGGAATAGCTAATTATGCACATGTTTGGAAGCTTTCCACTTCCCGGGGCACAATCAGACAGAATCTTGGCATTAGCTGCTACAAAAATGGCTTTCCCATATCATACACATACAGTACATTGCTTTGTGTGGCTTTATATTTTGCTGAGGGCCTTTATTTTATTTAAATTTTTTGATTAGATCTCTCACCAGCCCACCATTTTATTATATTGTTTCTCTGTATATAACTATATTGGGGAGCAAAAAGAGACATTTAGGACCAGTGCACACCATAGATACGCATTCCAGATGCTTTTCAGAGGCTTTTCTGCATGCACGTTTTTGACGTGTTATGGTGCATTTTTTGTGCGTCCAGTGCATTTTTCTCCCCTCTCTTTTCTTAAAGGGGTTGTAAAGGAAACATTTTTTTTCCCTAAATAGCTTCCTTTACCTTAGTGCAGTCCTCCTTCACTTACCTCATCCTTCCATTTTGCTTTTAAATGTCCTTATTTCTTCTGAAAAATCCTCACTTCCTGTTCTTCTGTCTGTAACTACACACCGTAATGCAAGGCTTTCTTCCTGGTGTGGAGAAAGCCTCTTGAGGGGGGAGGGAGCGAGCAGGAAAGTCAGGACTCTCTTTACTTTGCAGATAGAGAAATGAGCTGTGTGTTAGTGGGCATCCTGACACTCCTGCTCGCCCCCTCCCCCCTCAAGAGGCTTTCTCCACACTAGGAAGAAAGCCTTGCATTACTGTGTGTAGTTACAGATGAAAGAACAGGAAGTGAGGATTTCTCAGAAGAAATAAGAAGGATGAGGTAAGTGAAGGAGGACTGCACTAAGGTAAAGGAAGCTATTTAGGGGAAAAAAATCCTTTACAACTCCTTTCACCTTAAATAAGGACATGTGTGTTCCAGTGTGTTTTTGGTGCAATGCGGTGCATTCCAGTGCATTTTTGTTGCGTTTTACAGCGTTCCAGTAAAAAATGCAGCATGTTCTACTTTTTTAACTGAAACGGACTGGAACTGCAAACACTGCTGTGAACTTTGCCATTGAAAATTAATAAACCTACTTTCCATGCGTTTTTGATGCAGAAAAAAAACACACTGGACTGAATGTGGTCTGAAATGGCCCTTAACCCCTTCCATACAGGGCATTTTCAGCGCAGTTGCACTTTGAATGACAATTGCGCGGTCAGGCAACACTGTACCCAAATTAAATCATTATGTTTTTTCCCCACACAAATAGAGCTTTCGTTTGGTGGTATTTGATCATCTCTGCGGTTTTTATTTTTTGCGCTATAAACAAAAGAAGAGCGACAATTTAAAAAAAAACACAATATTTTTTCCTTTTTATTTAATACATCTCACAATATTTTTTTAAAAAAAAACGTTTTTTCCCCTCAGTTTAGACCGATACGTATTCTACGTATTTTTGGTAAAAAAAAAAACGCAATAATCGTATATTGATTGGTTTGCGCAAAAGTTATAGCGTCTACAAAATAGGTGATAGATTTATGGCATTTTTTTTTTTTTTTTTTACTAGTAATGGCGGGGATCTGCGTTTTTTTTTTTTGTGACCGTGACGTTGCAGCGGACATATCGGACACTTTTGACACATTTTTGGGACCGTTCAGATTTACACAACGATTAGTGCTATAAAACTGCACTGATTACTGTGTAAATGTGACTGGCAGGGAAGGGGTTAACACTAGGGGGCGCTGAAGGGGTTAAAATGTGTGTTCTAACGTAATGTGTTACGTTATGTGTGTTCTAAAGTATGTTCTAACTGTAGGGGGAGGGGGACTCACAGGGGGAGGAGATCGATGTGTGTTCCTCTGTACTGGGAACACACATCAGTCTCCTCACCGCTGACAGGAGGTGGATCTGTGTGTTTACACACACAGATCCACACTCCTGACGTGATTGCCGGAAATCGCGGGTGCCCGGCGGCAATCACGGCCGTCGGGACCGCGATTGGTGCCGCGCGCGCGCGCGCCCTAGAACGTCGTGAAGACTGGACGTTGTGCAACGTCCAGTCTCATCGGCGAGGGGATCGCCATGACGCGATTCCCCTATGGGCTGGTAAGGAAGCGGTTAATGTTCACTTGAAAACAGTCTAGTTAAAAGGCACACATTTGTTATTTATTTTTCACAATCAAATCTTTAATAAAAGTTGAACAGAACAAAAATTGAGCAGAGTAATAAGTAACTTGTACAGTTAGAAAGTAATATTCACATATAATAACAGCATATGTAAGTACTTTGTTATTAAATGTTCACACAGAACTTTCACATTGGAAGGTGGCCATAGACACGGACCTTCAAATGTGTAGGGAGATACATATGTCCAGTGAATAATTTTGACATTGGTTTCCTATTAGACATTCATCCTCAGGTTACAAGAGTGCACATATCAAGAGCATTGAGAATGAATGGGTGAGAAGAAAGGAGGAATGGGCAGAAAGCTGTAATGCAAGCTGGTCTTTGAGAAAAATAGTAGCAATTGGATAAGGTCTTAACCTATTCAGCTGCTGTTTCCCCTAAGGCCGGCCATAGACAATATTTGAACCATGTGTGGGCAGGCTGAATGTAACAAGTTGATCAATTCATCAAATTGGGTACAACCAGTCTGCCGGATTCAGTTGTGAGTATCGCTAGTGGCTGCTATAGCTACTAGCAATAATCACTGTCTTCTCCCAGCAGAGATGACTTCCCCTGGAAGCAGATTATCGCTCAGCAGGAGGGATTACCCTGTCAGCACTGTCTGTGTTGATGGGGGAATTGTGAAAATTTCTTTCCTATGGCCTGCCTAAGATTGGCGTCATCCTCCTTCTGATGCCCAGTACAAACGACTGGGTTTTCCGACTGGAAAAATCAGATGAGAGCTTTTGGCCGGGAATCCCGGGCATGTGTATGCTCCATCGCAGTTTTTCCGACAGGAAAACTGCCGGAATTGGCCGGCAAAGAAAAGAGAACCCGCTCTCTTTTTTCCCATCAGGATTCCCGTCTGACTTTTCCCGGTGGAAAACTGACGTTTTTGGCAGTTTTCCAGTGGGGAAAAAGACCGATGGAGCATACAAATGGTCGGGATTCCTGAGGAAAGCTCTCATCTGAGTTTTTCCGATGGGAAAACCGAAGGTGTGTCCGGGGGAAAAAGTAGAAAGCAGGTTCTCCCCTCGGGATTTCCGACAGACCTTTTGCCATCGGGAATCCCGGTCATGTGTACAGGGCATAACTCCATATCAGCACATTTGCATACTTGATTGCTTAAGCTCACTTGATTGCTTCCCAGTGGTCCTCCTCCACTTTCCCAGTCTGAGTGCTGCTTTGTAGGAGATTGCAGAAGACTGATACTAAGTTAAACTCAGGTATGTGCACTAGTTGTCTTTAAATAATACTCTTCTTTCTTTATTATCAGTGAATGCAGAGCTACATAAATGTGTGGCTTTTGCTGCCTGAAGTTCAGCCTTAAATATTATAATCATAAAAAGTAGAACCAATTTTTTTTGGAATGTTGCTAAATCATAGGGAGGCCACATTTATCACTGTAGCAGACTGAATACATCTGTTTTTCATTTTTCCTATTGGTAGCACAGTATTTGTGCTAATACTCCAGTGGTTTGGGATGTACAGTTAGCCATGGGGTGAAAAGAAGTGATTTACGTGACTTTGCACACTATTCTGAAATGAAGAAATCCTTATTTTTCGGATCTGTGATGAAATGAGACACGTAAAAATGTTCTGGTATAAGAATCCTGTACTGTGCTATGTATTGATTCTGTGGAGGGCTTTTGGTTACGTAAAGTGGGAAAAAAAATCCTATCTCTGACTTTTACCTATAGACATGGGCGTCCGCTGAAATTTTTTCGGGGGGGGGGGCACTTTTGCAGCGGCGATACATATTTAACCCTTTCTTCAAACACTAGCAGGGGTTAAAAGCGCCCCGCTAGTGGCCGAATAGAACAGATAAAATGATGGTAAAGCTGCACTTTTTAGCGACGATTTACCGATAATGCAGCCAGTTGGCAGTGGGAAATAGCTCTTGAGATAATTTAGCTTCACTCCATGCCCATATAAATATAGCCTAGGGAATGTACAGACCCCCCTTCAGCACAGACCCCCCCTTCAGCACAGACCCCTCCATTTAGCACAGACCCTCCAATTCTGCACAGACCCCTCCATTCAGCACAGATGGACCCCCCTTCAGCACAGCCCCCCATTCCGCACAGACCCCTCCATTCAGCACAGACGGACCTCCCATTCAGTACCTCAGATCAGCCATCAGCATGGCTGGGTCACAGCAGCTTCCCTCCCCCTGTGTACACATAAACACTGGAGGGGGAGGTGGCTTCAGTCTGCTCGCTGTGTCTGTGTGACATCCGGCCTGGGACCGCTCAGATAGCCCGCGGCCACGAGACTCTTCAACACCTTCTCGATTCTCCAGGGGGGTCAATTGCCCCCCTTGCCCTATGGAGGGGACACCCATGCCTATAGGTAAGCCTATAATAAGGCTTACCTATAGGTAATATAAATATCTCCAAAACATGCAGCATTTAGGAGATATCTACTGTACATGCAGGCGGTGATGTCACCGGCGCATGCACTCTGAAGGAAGGGCCGCCCAGGCCCTTCCTTCAGAGTCCTGTGCTGTAAACATATGACGTAAACGGGGACTTCATTGTGACTCCAGCCATTTACACAGCTGGGGTAATTTTAACATAGTGTGCTAGTATGTATGCATACTAGCACATTATGACATTACCATTTCAGGTTAGAAAAAAAGGCTTAAAAATTCATCAAACAAAGCTAATAGGAAAAGAAAATTACAAGCTGCCATTAAAAAATTATCTCCCCTTTTTTCATTCAAACCCCTACATGCCTTTTAGCACAGACCTCTGTGTACATTTTTTGTGTTATTTTACTAGCGAACACATGACCACAAAGCTCTGGGCTCTCTTTGTAATCTGGTAGGCCGATAGGGAGGATGAATTGAATAGCGCAGTGTTGTCATTTACTTGCAACCTTTGGTGCCACCTGCTGTCTCCTTTGGTGAAGGGGAAAAAAGTCTCTACCCACCAATCAGAGCAGCCACACCAGAAGGGGAGAGAACCCAGAACTTGGTGGTCATGTCATCACTTGAAAAAAAAGAAAAGGGTATTTGCGATTTGTAATACAGGGAATGCAGGGCCATGGGAGAAAATTGGAAGGAATATTAAAGCGGAGCTCCACCCAGGAAAACAACATTTTCCCATGTTGTTTAAAAAAATTAAATAAAAAAAACCTGAAAATAAATAAATAAAATACTCACCCGAAATACCTGTTGCTATGCGGAAGTCCGTAATCTGCCTCTTCCACTCCGCGGTGCCTTTTCTTCTTGTCCTTCTCCTTGTGAATGGGGCGCGGTGCTTTCTGGGAACTGTGTGTGTTCTCAGAGAGCAGCGCGCCCATTCACAAGCCAGCGTGAGACTCACGCAGGGCAGTAGGAAATGGGCAGCTTCACTGCCTGTTTCCCATAGTGTGAATGGCGGCGTGGGACCCGGAGCGATCGTGGGACCGGCATCGGGGGGCCCATCAGCGCGGGCAAGTAGGACAAGGTAAGTGTCCTTATTTAAAGTCAGCAGCTCCACTTTAAAATGTCAGTTTTTAGTTAGTCTCTACCTATACTTTCTCATTGGTCCCCACGCCTTAATCCATAGAAGTTTTTGTTTCTGTGTACTGATGATGTCCAACAAACTTGAATCAGCTGTGTGCAGTTTGGAATAAATGTCTGCAGCCACTATCCTGAAATTAATTTACAATATGGAAACTGTACCACTCTGATGTGCCAACAAGGAGAGCAAACAATGTTGTACATCCACCAAACAAAGAAAGCATTCCAAACAACAATCATTTTATAAAATATTTTATGCAATTACAAAAAGCTTGAGTATACACAAATACAAAAGATACACCTAAGCCCATAAAAACACTGGAAAAAAACCTTCTTGTTAATAACTAAGGAATATCCATGGGTGGGTCTTAATGCATAGCATAATTTATAAACAACCAATGCTAACTAATCCTTAGCCGGGCAACAGGGACCAGCCTCACGAAAAACCCTCACGGACTGGGGGTGGGAGGTGTTGGGGGTGCAGCCTGTCACCTTAGGGGGGTTGAGGATGCAGCCTGTCACCGGAAGTCAGCTCATGGGCCTCACTACTACTTTATGACGATCCTGTTCCTGCCAGGAACAGGATGCCCTTCTCCTTCTTATCCCCCTTCTCCTCATCTCTGTTCCTCTTCTTCCTGACATGACCACAGAGAGGGAAGGGAGTAGTGGTCCTGGGAAAAGGGGAGAGGGGTCGCCCTCTGGTGGTTGGATGGTGCAAGTTGTGCTGGCTCGCTCTGACCTCTGATTTAAGCATTAAGCTGGTCTTATACCAGAAGAATTTCATCTGAAAAGTTGGACTTCAGAACATTCATTTGATTTCCTAATAGTTAGTGGGGTCAAATTGATATTTTTGATGCTAGTAACGAAAACGAAAACATTCGAAGGAGCAGGGTGAAAACATTTTCTCGAATAAACAAAATTTGAACTGTTATGCCGCATACACATGCTCTAATTGTTCGCGTTGTTTTTCACGTCGTGAAAAACGGTCCTGTGTAGGCTTTAACGACGTGAAAAAAATGTGCATGCTCAGAAGCAAGTTATGAGATGGGAGTACTGGTAAAACTAGCATTTGTAATGGAGATAGCACATTTGTCACGCTGTTACAGACTGAAAAGCACGAATCATCTCTCACCAAACTTTTACTAACACAAAATCAGCAAAAGCAGCCCAGAGGGTGGCACCATCTGAATGGAACTTCCCCTTTGTAGTGCAGTCGTATGCGTTATACATCACCGCGCTTAGCTCCAGCATTTTTATTTCACGATCGTGTGTATGCAAGGCAGGCTTGACAAGAATCACGTTGAACAAAAACGTTGTTGTTTCTAGGACATTAACCACCTGTCCACCGCCCACCGTCAAATGACGGTGGGCGGAGGACTCCATTGTTCTGTCTTTTTAAAGCCGCGGGCGGGCGCGCGCAACCGCCGCTCTGCGGGGATCCCGTGCGAGTGCCCGGCGGCAACGATCGCCGCCGGGCACACGCGATTGCCCAGTAACTGAGCGGGGACATAGAGCTCTGTGTGTAAACACAGAGCTGCACGTCCCTGTCAGGGAGAGAGGAGAGCGGTTGTGTCCCTTGTACATAGGGACACAATCGGTCACCTCCCCCAGTCACCCCCCCTCCCCCTACAGTTAGAACACTCATAGGACACACATTTAACCCCTTCCCCGCCCCCTAGTGGTTAACCCCTTCACTGCCAGTCACATTTATACAGTAATCAATGCATATTTATAGCATTGTTCACTGTATAAATGTAAATGGTCCCAAAAATGTCACAAAAGTGTCCGAAGTGTCCGCCCTAACGTCGCAGTCCCAATAAAAAAATCGCAGATCGCCGCCATTAATAGTAAAAAAAAAAAAAAAAAATGCCATAAACTATCCCCTATTTTGTAAACACTATAAATTTTGCGTAAACCAATCGATAAACGCTTATTGTATTTTTTTTTTTACCAAAAATATGTAGACGAATACGTATCGGCCTAAACTGAGGAAAATTTTTTTTTTCTTATTTAATTATTTTATTTTATTCAAGGTTACAGAGATTAAACATTTAACTCAATAGTTCAATTAACAGTAAACATATCTCAATCTATATCATAACAGAAGAAAGAAACATATAATAATAATAATAATCACCCAAAAAGGAGCTCTCTATGTCCCTCCTTCCTCTTCGTGTACTGTTAATGAGCTGAGCCTCTCAGAGCCTCCAACCCAACTCTACAAATTTCCTAACCCAGTTTCCTTCACCAGATATCTCTCTGTAGCCTTGTCCCTGTATATACCCTTCCCACCCCTCCTCCTCCCCCAAAAAAAAAACCCTATAGTCCTCCCCTCCCCCAAAAACCCTTAGGAGACGGGGGGGAACTTCCAACTCTTCCTTTTTTCTTCCTTCTCTATATTCTCTCTCCCTCTTAGGATGCCTCACTCTCCTCCTCCCACAGTCTCTTCCCCTCTTCAGAATTCATAAATGTATTCCAGCCTGCCCAAGTTTTCACGTACTGTTCTCTCTTGTTTCGTGCCGAGAGAACTAGGTCCTCCATTGCTCCAATATCCTGCACTCTTTTAAGCCATCTCGTAATTGATGGTGTTCTAGTATCTCTCCACTGTAGTGTTACTCCACCCCTAGCAGCGTTTATCAGATGACACAAAACTGATTTTTTATATGTCTGCAACGGGATCTGTGAGTTATGGAGCAAGAAAAAAGCCGGATCGTCTGGCACCTGGAGTTCTGTAAATTTTTGACACATTTTCTGCACTTTTAACCAATATTGTCTTATTTTAACACAGGACCAAAATAGGTGCAGCATAGTTCCCTGCTCCAGTCCACATCTCCAACAAAGCTCTGAATTTCCTGTAGAGAACGTATGTAACTTTACCGGGGTGTAATACCACTGGGTTAAAAGTTTATAATTAGATTCCTGTATTCGTGTACAGACTGAGGACTTTAATGCCAAATGTATAATATGTTTACTCTGTGTTAGCGAAAAGGTCCTCCCCAAGTCTCTTCCCCATCTGCTAATTCCTGGCATCACGTAGTCACTCTCGGGAGATATTAACAGTCTATACATTTTAGAAAGCACTCGCGATATTGGCTCCTCCTCCTCACAGTATGTCTCGAATTTTGTTAACTGTCGCCTAAAGTTTAACGACTGTCCCAACGATCTCAGGTAATGATTTACTTGTAGCGCTTGCCAGAAACTCAATTCATAGGCTCCCCCTGGTCTCATTAAATCCTCAATAGATGGCCAGTTTTCTGTTTGTAAGAAATGTGAGACCTGTATCGTGCCCTTTTCTTTTAATTTATTGAATACATCTCCTTCTGTTCCTGGTATAAACCTGGGTTCCCCAGTACCGGGAACAGGGGTGATTGGCCTGTAGAGAATTTTGAGTTTTGACAAACCCTAGCCGCTATTCGCAGCGTTGGGCCGATTATGGGATGTTTTTTTAGCCTGCTTGGTAGTGCTTTATAGCACCAG
This sequence comes from Rana kukunoris, assembly GCA_029574335.1. Taxonomy (NCBI): domain Eukaryota; kingdom Metazoa; phylum Chordata; class Amphibia; order Anura; family Ranidae; genus Rana; species Rana kukunoris. The sequence goes on from CM056055.1 coordinate 37,642,410, forward strand.
GGGGCTCTCCGTAAACGTATTTTACTGATCTGTTGTTCTATCTCCACCCATCTTTTATAGTGCCCGTGTCTACACCAATCAATCAATCTTGTCAGGTGAGCTGCTTGATAGTATTTAGCGATGTCTGGCACCGCCATCCCGCCAAAGTACTTGGGTATCCTCATCAACTCTCTTTTTAATCTTGGTTTCTTCCCTAACCAGATAAATTTCATCATAATGGTATTCATTTGTCGGAAAAAGGCCCCTGGGATGGTTATTGGTAAGGCCTGGAACAGATACATCATTTTTGGCAAGATACTCATTTTAACTATACTGATTCGACCGAACAATGAATGTAATCCAATTTGCCATTTCTCAAGCAGCACTCTAATGGAATTAAGTAGTGGGGGGAAATTTATTTTAAAGGTTTCCTTTACGTTTACTGGAATCAGGGTACCCAGGTACTTTAGCTCATTCTTCCATTTGAACCCAAAATTTTGTTGAATAGTCTTACATGTCTGAGATGACATTGCCACACTCATTGCTTCTGATTTGCCCTGATTTATTTTCAGGTTCGATAGTTCACTGTAGCTGTCTATCTCCTTTATTAGATTGGGCAGTGAGACATGTGGGTTGGATATAGAGAACAACAAATCATCTGCATAGGCGGAGACCTTATGTATCCGCTCTCCTATCTGTACTCCCTGTATATTCGGGTTTTGACGGACCCTATTTAATAGAGGTTCGAGGGATAATTTTTTTTATATATTTTTGGGGTTATTTATTATAGCAAAAAGTAAAAAATATTGAATTTTTTTCAAAATTGACGCTCTATTTTTGTTTATAGCGCAAAAAATAAAAACCGCAGAGGTGATCAAATACCACCAAAAGAAAGCTCTATTTGTGGGGAAAAAAGGACGCCAATTTTGTTTGGGAGCCACGTCGCACGACCGCGCAATTGTCAGTTAAAGCGACGCAGTGCCGGAAGCTTAAATTTCGTCTGGGCAGGAAGGGGATGTAGGTGCACAGTAGGCAAGTGGTTAAAAATGGTTGTGTGTACTTGGCTTTAATGTGGTTTTCATTCAGGAAAAAACATGAATATTGCTGGAATGAGACATGCTACATACTGGTTCTGTGGAGGACTTGTTGGTTCCTTTAGTCTCTTCTTACAATGATCTTCTAGGTTATCCTTTCCTATGTGAGATATTTTATTTATAATTTTCAAGAATACTTGAAATCGCATTGTATGAGTTTCTTAGAAATATGTGGACACCCAGCTAATAAAATTGACTTTGCAGAGTCTACAACTAAAGTTCTTCTGACCACAATCCTCTCTACCAGTCCCTGCTTAGTGGTGCTGCTGTTTAGGGCCTGAGTTCTGTATACAGTATAGAAGGGAGACATGCTGATCTTATTTCTCTGTAAGTCGTAAATACCTCAGATAGCTTGCAATTTATAAGACATCTGGGATTTTATCATTCTTTACAGATAAGACGGTTCCATTTTCATGTATTTAATATCGATGCTTGTTCACCGGCCAGTTTTCTCTGAGACTCATTGCTATTAAGTAACCTTAGATTTTCAGAAAGACACCTGTGTGGCAGGTTGCGTGTATTAATAACGTGAGTTTGTATCTGTTGCTGTCATCATCTGAAATTTCAGTTGTACAAACGTTTGGCATAAGTTGTAAAAAGTCTTTGCAAAGCTGCATCTATGTTGTCTTAAAAAGAGACCGTCCAACAAATTGGTTTAGCAGTACTGAGCTGATTATTACAAGTTGGAAAGGGTCACCTTGTTCTGGAAAAATCTCAACATAAAATGGGGCTCCAGTGTTTTTTTCTGGTAAGGTCCCTTCACTTTTAAATTGGAACTCAAGTTCAAAATGTTTTTGTACAGAATGAAAATACATACACTGTGTAGTATATCTTATTATAACAGAGGGGCTGGCAGTAATTGTGATCACTAACTTTACTGCCACATGGAATAACGGCAAGAGGGGAGGGTCGGGTTTTTCAATCGGCTCACATACTAGGAAGTGACAGGCAGGGAGTGAGGGGGAGAGACTCTAAACATAGCAGGATGACAAAGGCACATAAACTGACCACTGTATCATGAATCAACAGCCATGATTACTGTGGTCAGCACACATAGGGGGAAACAGGAACAGGCAGGATCAACCAGGGTTACAGAACAGAAAGGGACAAATGACACTGCACAAGCCCTATGCAGTTTATTATTTTAATTTTTTTTCTGACATGTTGGTGTTATATATTTCATTTGGATATTATAAGTTGCTTAGAGGGGTGATTCTTGTCTATACCCACTGTATATACCTCTTATTATAAAATAATTAAACTTGACCTTTTAACCACTTAAGCCCCGGACCAATATGCTGCTAAATGCCCAACGGTGTTTTTACAATTTGGCACTGTGCTGCTTTAACTGGTAATTGCGCGGTCATGCAATGTTGTACCGAAACAAAATTTGCGTCTTTTTCTTCCCACAAATAGAGCTTTCTGTTGATGGTATTTTCTACTTTTTGTTATAAGAAATATCGAATAAACTGAATTTTAGTCAAACATTTAGGCCAAAATGTATTCAGCCACATGTCTTTAGTAAAAAAAATCGCAATATCAAAAAAAACTAGCTACCTAGCGGTAACAGTGACACTAATACAGTGATCAGAAAACCGATCGCTTAGTGACACTGGCAATAGGGGGTGAAAGGGTTAACTAGGGCGGTCATCAAGGGGTTAAACCTTTATATGGGGGGGTAGGGGGCTACCCTGGACCTAAAGAGGCCTAAGACTAACTGCCCTGCAACTTTTAACTGTCACACTGACACTAAATGCAGTGATCAGTAAATATATGATCACTGCAATCAGTGACACTGTGACAGGGGGCTGGGGGGTGATCTGAGGGGGTTAAGTGTGCCTATGTGTACTGGTGTCAGTGTAGTGTTAGGTGCAACTCACTTTGTGATGTCTTCTCTCCTCTCGCCGGAACGAAAAGACCGACGAGAGGAGAATGACATCACTTCCTCTGCCTGTGTTTACATTACACAGGCAGAGGGTGGGCAGAGGGGAAAGCGGATTCGCTGGGAGCGATCACGAGGGGGCGGACAGAAACGAACAGCCGCCCCATCATCCCGGATCGCTCCCAGAGGCTTATCGACCGCCACATGTACCGGGGGGGTCCCGATCGGACCCCCGACCCGTGGGAAGGCAGGGAAATGCCGGCACGTCCATCTGCCTGTACGTGCCATTCTGTGGACGTATATCTACATGCGGCGGTCGTTAAGCGGTTAAAGCAATTTTAAAGTAAACTATCACAAAACCGAAGCTTTAAGTATTTCACTACCCCCCAGAACCCTCTCACACAGGCAAAGTTCCCTTCAATGGTAAGCCTGTACATCTAAATACATATGGTCCATATCCAAAATGAACTAATCAAACTGGCTAATGTTAATTATCCCCTCTCCAACAAACCATTCTACATTGTCTTCACACAATAAACAATCTTTTCCTTGTTGGGAGAGTTACATAGCTACATTTATTGGATGATCTTTGTTATTTTATATAGTATATACTGATTCAAACCTGTGACCTTTCATATGTTTGTATGAAAATACTGTGCTATGAAAAAGTAATTGCCCCTACCGAATCATGAATGAACTGTGATTAACCACAATTTTTGGAAAGCTGAGTTCAATTTCACTTGCCACTCCCAGGCCTGATTACTGCCAGACCTGGTGAATCAAGAAATTACATGAATAGAAGCTGTTTGACAAAGCACAATAACAGATCACAGTCGGTCTAAGGAGGGTTTCAAAGCCATTTCTAAGGCTTTGGAACTCCAGTGAATCCACGGGGAGAGCCATTATCCACAAATATACATAACTTGGAACAGTGGTGAACCTTCCCAGGAGTCGGCCTACAAAAATTACTACTAGAGCATAACGACGACTCATCCAGGAGGTCATAAAAGATCCCAGAACAACATCTAAAGAACTGCAGACCTGACTTTCCTCAGGTAAGATCAGAGTTCATGATTCAACAATAAGAAAGAGACTGTGCAAAAATGACTGCGCAAAAACTCATCCATGGGAGAGTTCCAAGGCCAAAGCCACTGCTGAACAAAAAGAACACTGAGGCCGCGTACACACGAGGGGATATGTCCGCTGAAAACGGTCCGATGGACCGTTTCAGCAGACATCTCCGCTCGTGTGTATGGGCTAGCGGACAGATTTCTCCACCCGACAGATTTCAAAGCATGCTTTGAAATCTATCCGGTGGGAATCTGTCCGCCCGACATGTCTGCTGGTTAGTACACTTACCAGCAGACATGTCGGCTCCCACCGCCGCCGCGCCGCTGCCGAATGGATTCGGCGCATGCGCGGAAGTGTTTTACTTCCTGGTGCGGTGACGTGGCGGTGACGTGGCGGCGTCAACGTCACCGCCGCGTCACCACTACGTCACCGCGCCGTCCGGCGGCGGGGAATTTGATCCGATGGTGTGTACACGCCATCGGATCAAACTCCCGATCGGACATATCCGATGGAAATGGTCCGCGGACCGTTTTCATCGGATATATCCGATCGTGTGTACGCCGCCTGAGGCCTCGTACACACGAGGGGATATGTCCGCTGAAAACGGTCCGATGGATTGTTTCAGCAGACATCTCCGCTCGTGTGTATGGGCTAGCGGACAGATTTCTCCACCCGACAGATTTCAAAGCATGCTTTGAAATCCATCCGGTGGAATCTGTCCGCCCGACATGTCTGCTGGTTAGTACACTTACCAGCAGACATGTCGTCCCCCACCGCCGCCGCGCCGCCGCCGAATGGATTCGGCGCATGCGCGGAAGTGTTTAACTTCCTGGTGCGGTGACGTGGCGGTGACGTGGCGGCGTCAACGTCACCGCCGCGTCACCGCGCCGTCCGGCGGCGGGGAATTTGATCCGATGGTGTGTACACGCCATCGGATCAAACTCCCGATCGGACATATCCGATGGAAATGTCCGATCGTGTGTACGAGGCCTGAGGCTGTGTACACACGGTTGGTCAAAACCGATGAAAACGGACTGAAGGTCCGTTTCATTGGTCCAAACCGATCGTGTGTGGGCGCCATCGGTCAGTTATCCTTCGGTCAAAAAAAATAGAACTTGCTTTAAAATGTAACCGATGGATGCCTAACTGATAGGTCCAAACCGATCGTTAGTACGCACGACCATCGGTTAAAAATATACGCATGCTCAGAATCAAGTCGACGCATGCTTTGAAGCATTGAACTTCATTTTTTTCAGCACGTCATTGTGTTTTACGTCACTGCGTTCTAACACAATTGGTTTTTTAACCGATGGTGTGTAGGCACATCAGACCATCAGTCAGCTTCATCGGTTAACCGATGAAAACGGTCCTTCGGACCATTCTCATCGGATGGACTGATCGTGTGTACGTGGCCAAAGCCTCATCTCACATTTACCAAAAAACATCTTGGTTATCCCCAAGACTTTTAGGCAAATATTCTGTGGACTGATGAGACCAAAATTTTACTTTTTGGAAGGTGTGCGTCCCTCTACATCTGGCATAAAACAAATACAGTATTTTATAGCAAGAACATCATATGAACAGTCAGACATGGTGGTGGTAGTGTGATGGTTTGGGGCTGCTTACGACTTACCATAATTAATGGAACTATGAATTCTGAGCTCTACCAGAAAATTGTAAAGTTCGGCCATCAGTTTGTGACCTCACGCTCAAGCCTGGGTTATGCAGAAGGACAATGATCCAAATCACAACAGCAAGTCCACCTCCAAATGGTTCAAACAAAGCAAACTTTAGGTTATGGAGGGGCCTAGTCAAAGCCTGAACTTAAATCCAATTGAGATGCTGTATCACAGGGATATGCAATTAGCGGACCTCCAGCTGTTGCCAAACTACAAGTCCCATCATGCCTCTGCCTCTGGGTTTCATGCTTGATGCTGTCAGAGTCTCGCTATGCCTCATGGGACTTGTAGTTTGGCAACAGCTGGAGGTCCGCTAATTACATATCCCTGCTGTATCATGACCTTACACAGGCCGTTAATGCTGGAAAACCCTCCATTGTGGCTGAATTAAAACAATTCTGCAAAGAAGAGTGGGCTCTACAGCAATGTGAAAGATTCATTGCCAGTTATCACCAAATGTTTGATTGCAGTTGTTGCCGCCAAGGGTGACACAACCAGTTATTAGGTTTAGGGGCAATTACTTTTTCACATTAAGCCAGGCAGGTTTGGACAGCTTTTTTGCCTTAATAAATGAAACCATCATTTAAAAATTGAATTTTGTATTTACTCGGGTTATCTTTATGTTATTGTTTGATGATCTGAGTCATTTAAGTGTGACAAAAAAAAATCAGAAAGAGGCAAATATTTTTTTCACAGAATTGTATTAACCGCTTGCCGACCGCCCACCGCAGTTTTACTGCAGCAGGTCGGCTCGGCTGCGCAAAACCACGTAATATTACATGATGTTGCTATGCAGTACCGATAAAAATTGTAGATCGACATCCTTAACTAGTAAAAAAAAAAAATTAATAAAAATGCCATAAAAATTTTGCACAAGCCAATCAATAAACGCTTATTGCGATATTTTTTTATGAAAAATATTTGGAAGAATACGTATCGGCCTAAACTGAGGAAAAAAAATATTTTTTTTGTATATTTTTTGGGGGATATTTATTATAGCAAAATTAAAAAAATATTGCATTTTTTTCCAAATTGTCGCTCTATTTTTGTTTATAGCGCAAAAAATAAAAACCACAGAGGTGATCAAATACCACGGAAAGAAAGCTCTATTTGTGGGGAAAAAAAGACGTCAATTTTCTTTTAAAACCACGTCGCACGGCCGCGCAATTGTCAGTTAAAGCGACGCAGTGCCAAATCGCAAAAATGGTCCGGGGATGAAGTGGTTATTACATATCTGCTGGATATTTGCGAAATAATTGTCTGTTACATGTCTAATGTCCTCAGTGAACCATGTAATGTTTTTTCCTTTAATGGTTCTACTTTTTCATAAAACTTAAATAAAAGCATACAAAAATGTAATGATGTAATAATGGATACAAAGCTGCCATAATTTGTGTTTACCTGGATTTCAGATTTCAGTTTTAATTTTTGGGTTTAGATATACTTTAAATAAATAGTAAAATAGAGAAAAGTAGAAGGGCGATAAAATGTGATTGTATTGTATTGCAGCTCATATACAGTATGTTAAATATTGAAAGTTTCAGAATGATAAAAGTTTCCTGTCCCTCACACAGTCAGAGGAACAAGATGTCCGTAATGGTCCCAAGACAATATTGCACTAAGGTGCACAGATGTGCTGATAGAAATCACTGGTGCCTGCCAAGACACATTGGATCAGGTCTCCATTTTCACGGTCCATTGAACATAGACGGAAAAACAATTACAGACTGGAGGACTGTTCTAAACTGCTTGAGTGGATGCCACGGTGTAAAGAAATACATTACACTGTATACGTTCCATTTCCCCTCATCCAGACGTGTCTTACAGGCAGCCCTGACAAATAAACAGTAGGGGGAACATTAGAATTAATCATGACAAAATATGGTTGGGGTGTCCATTTCTGACTGGCGGTGGCAGAAAAGAGGCAATTTACTGCAACATTCCCCATTCTAGTGATACAATCAATCTACTGAATGCTTCAGTCTTTATAGTGGGAGAAATTTCATCATGGCCTGACACCTGGGTACCATTTGTGTTTTTTTTTTCCTTTCAAGCCAAATGGAATTATATCCTATTTATGAGCAGTGTATACTTCTGCTTTATATTTACTAGACATATTAGTAAAACACACGGGGACAACTCAGTCTGTGCATTGCAATGCGAAATTGGAACTGTGGTTAAAATGCAAGATCATTTAAAATATTCACTAAATAAATAGTTATTTATCTGTGACTGTTTCTTTTTGTATTGTGGCAGAAATGCAGCCCAACGTGATAGAAATTAATGGGTCGGTTTTTCCAAAATGGATAGTTATTACCTCTAAGGCCGCGTACACACGAGCAAATAAATCCGATCAAATCGGTCTGACAGACCGTTTTGATCGGATTTGTCTGCTGGGATATATTGGTTGGATCGTGTACACACGATCCAACCAAAATCCCCGCCGGGAGACAGCGTGGTGACGTGGCGGTGACGTTGACGCCGTCACGTCACCGTCACCAGGAAGTAAAACACTTCCGTGCATGCGTCGATTCCATTCGACGCATGCGCGGGCAGATATGTCTGCTGGTTAGTGTACTAACCAGCAGACATGTCGGACGGACGGGTTCCCAGCAGACAGATTTTAAAGCATGCTTTAAAATTTGTCTGCTGGAAAAACCTGTCTGTCCGCCCGTACACACAATCAAATTTGTCTGCTGAAACGGTCCGTCGGACCGTTTCCAGCAGATAGATTCGATCGTGTGTACGCGGCCTTAAACAGGCCACAGCATGACATGGCTTCATGTATTGTTCTATCCAGGAGGACAGCGACAGTTTTTTCAGGAAACATTCAATATCATCATCAGGACTGAGCTGTTGGCATATATAAATCAAAAAAGAGGGGGGGGGCACTCACATTAGCCACATCCGTAAATTTGGAAAACAGAGAAAATTACTCAAAGGACAGTAATTAATGGTTGGACTTTCGAGGCAAGGCGGGAATATCAAAAAATATATAAATTTATTACAAAAATTGCAAAATTTATACAAAACAAATCAATAAAAACCATATAGGATATATGATATGGAAAATATCCTCTGTGCATTGACGATGCACAGAGGATATTTTCCATATCACACATCCTATATGGTTTTCTTTTATTGATTTGTTTTGTATAGATTTAGTAATTTTTGTAATAAATGTATATATTTTTTGATATTCCCGCCTTGGCTCTAAAGTCCGACCATTAATTACTGTCCTTTGAGTAATTTTCCCTGCATATATAAATCCTGGTACGGTATTTCTTGGGTGTGTTCATAATTATATGCCGGGCCACATCGGCTGGTTCGATACAAAATGTCCGTCATTCAGCCCGCGTATGTGGCAGCCGATCCGACGCTGTCAATGAACTTTGCTACGTGAACAGCCTATACTTCTATGATAAAACAACCCTCCTTCCTCCATTGGGGAGATTCCTGACTTCCTGTTAGGTCATATATGAGGGGAAATGTCTCCAACTGCAAAAACTAAATTAGGAGTATGGGGAAAAGTTAGTATGTCTGACTATGTTTTTATTTCTGTCTGTGGCTTTCTGTTCTGGTGGCAGCTGCTCACAAATTATTATTTTTGACCTATTGTCACAGGGTCCAGAAGTACAAGAAAATCACACAAATGGGGTCACAGAAAATGTAATTTTTCTGCAAAAATATTTGGCCAGAGCTAGATCTTCATTATGGTCAAACACAGCTGATCACATGTAAACAGACTTGCTGGTTTTTGGCAATTCTTTCCTCAAGCACTGTGTCTGTGTGAGGAAAGGAATGCCAATAACTGGCAAGTCTGTCAGCACACTGTTTAAACTAATCAAATTTACACTGATCTTTAGAGTCCTGATGATCAGTGCATCCCCGTAAGTGCCATTCAGTGCTGCCTATCAGTGTCCATCAGTGCAGCTTATCAGTGCCGCCTCATCAGTGCCACCTCACCAGTGCAGCCTCATCAGTGCCCATCAGCACAACCCTTAAAAAAAACCAGAAGTTATTAACTACTTCCTGACCACACTATAGACATAGACAGCTACAGCATGGTCATCCAGTTCTGGGGGGGGTTCATGGACATCCATCCAGAACCCTGCTTCCTACGGGCCCCCCTGTGGTGTGCATCCGGCACACTCTGTGATCACGGTAAAAGACAAATCACAGCGGACCTTTACCATGTGATCAGCTGTATCCAATCACAGCTGATCACATGTAAACATGACTTGCCAGTTATTGGCAGTCCTTTCCTAACATGTTGTCTGTGTGAGGAAATGAGAGCCATTATTCAGCAAGCTTGTCAGCACATTGTTTACACTGATAATCAGGACAGTGGATCTGTGCACTATATTGAACTGGATTTTATACCTTGCTATTTTGTAAGATTTCAGTAATTATGTTAGAGGAACACAAGAAAAGAAAACAAAATTTGAGCAAGAAGCTAGCATCTTCTCTATTCAGAGAATGTCCAGCTAAACAAGCAGGCACAATATAATGACATCATTCATTGACTGTACAGTCCCATGAGCACAGAACCTTGTGCAAAACTCAGAACTGAATGAAATAAACTTATTCAAAAAGTCACAGGAAATTACAGCAATTGGGTCCTTAATATAAGTGAGCTATTTATTAAAATGGGTCTCTTTGAAGGTAAACATTCTTGACGATATTTTTTTAGTCTCCACTTAAATGGGGTTAATTGGCCATGTGTTATCAATTAGCGTATATTTGATTTATGTACCAAAGATACTGTATAGGTTACTACACAATTACATTCTAGCCATTCGGACATGTTATTCTTCTGGAACTTACTGGAACTTACACTATATTGTAATTTAGTACGGGGCAGGGCTTGGCCTATTAGACTGAACTTGTTTACTTTGATATAGTGCCCATGAACTCAAAATAGGTCACATCATTCCACAATCACATGCCCAGTCCTAGACTTGACTTATGGCAACTCTGGCATTAGTCAAAAAGTCTGCCTTCGTATTTGAGCAAAGTATGCAGTACATTCTGTGTACAACATTTCTCTCCCAAAACTCCCAAACTGGTCTCCTCAGTTCCCAGATGTTTGCTGAGTGTTGTTAAAACAAGAGACATGATAGACATGGCCCAGTCCCTACTTTTTTGAAATTGGGGTTGTACTTTGTCAGCCTTTTCTTGCCCTCTTCCAACTTTTTTGAGATGTGTTGCTGAAATTTTTTTCTTAAAATGGTAAATTTTCTCAGTTTAAACATGTGATATGTTTTATATACTCTATTGTGAATAAAATATGGGTTTATGAGATTTGCTTATGGTTGCCTTCTGTATGTAGATTTTACACAGCGTCCCAACTTTTTTTCATGTCAACTCTATCATGTGACCCCCTACAATACCTCCTCCAGGAGTGAAGACTGCTGATCCACTTATACAATGTGGGCCCATTGTTGACCAGTCTTAAAGTTATGCTGCTGCTAAAATCTTCAGAATCTTGTGAGGATCCCACTGATGGACTAAATAGGATGTTTTCACTTAAAACAGTTGTAAAGGAAAAATTTTTGTTGCTGAAATTACTGTTTCCAGGGTATAGAGACATAATAGTTAACAAATTCCTATTAAAAATGATTAAAAATAGATAAAAATCAATCATATAATGTACCTACAGTTTTAGTTTCGTTTTTGCATGCTGTTTCCTGCTTCTGTGATGTACAGAGCCAATACAGGGCAGTGATGGTTTGTAAAACAAAACTGATTGGTGCTGAGGGGTTTTAGACACACAGTAATCACACCTCCTTGATTAGTAACCACAGAGAGAAAGCTCCCAGGACTGTGGTCATCAGGAAACAGACAACCAGGAAGTGTGGAGATCAGAGAAGAATTACAGCAACTCAAGATCAAAAACGAACAATGAGGACATAACAGCACTGCATTACGGTAAAATAAGCTATTAAGATAAAAAAAATCCTTTACAAACCCTTTAATCAGTCCCTAATATTGGCACTCGATAAAGGACCTTACCACTTTGAAATTGAAATAGTTGAAATAGATGTAATCCCTTACAAATACCCAGTGATGTGACTGGCCTCAGGTGATATACAGAGATGAAACAAATCCTCCTACATATGCTGTACCAGTTTAGCTGCTGTTTTTGCTTCTCTATGTCTGTTCAAAGTCCATAATTTTTTTTCTTGTCCAATCATTTTGATTGAAAAAGGGTTTTATGCAAAAACCATGGTGTTACAGTGAAAATCATCAAAATCTAAAGTCCAGATTTTTTAAAGCTTGTCTGAGCTCTCAGAAAACGGGGCAGAGAGCTGAAATTACACACTGCAGAGCTCAGTGAGGAGAGCTCTGAGAGCTAATTGGAAGGAAGGGAAAGCCCCCCTCTTCCACACAGCGCACAGGAATAAAGCTGAGGCTGTCCATCACAGGCTGTGTGATGGAGATCCCTCCCCTGTCACCTTTTTTATTTTGATGTCAGGAAAACGTGTCAGAAAAGACTCATGCAGATAGCAGAGGAGTAAGGCAGCAGACAGAAATTACATGTAGTGCTCTGGATTGAGACAACTAAACACTATAGAGGGTCATGCTTTATTCATATTTTGTGTCTGGTGTTCACAACCATTTATCAATATAGATTTTAATTATTCAGACAATTAGCTTTGGGCTGGGAGAAAGGAGGTATTGTATGTGTGTGTGTGTGTGTGTGTGTGTGTGTAAGGGGGAGGGGTCCTGGCTGGGCTTTTTTGTTAATGTGTTCACCTTTACAGAAAAGATGAACTAACACTGCACACCTTAACCACCCCCACTCCATGCTGATCTGTCAGAGCGATTGGTCAGTGCCTGTGCAGTGACTTTTTCTGGTCATTCCTGGAAGTGCTGCACATAGGATGAGGAGCAGAGCAGGGACTTTAACTACCTCGCACCCACGCTATAGCCTAATGACGGCTACAGCAGGGGCCTTAGTTGCCGGGACACCATCATATGACATCCTCCACTTTGCACGCTCCTCGAGCATCCCTTGGACACAGCCAATCACAGATCGTGGTAAATTGCCAATCACAGCGGCCATTTACCACATGATCGGCATGTGCAATGAGAGATGATCTCAAATGTAAACATATGAGATCATCTCTCATTGACAGTTCTCCCTCCTCACACAGAGAACGCGTGTGAGGAAGGAGAGATTCTGTGCTGCAGTGTGAGTGATTTTACTCTATTCACCAGTGAATACAGTGCCCATCAGTGTCACAGTGCCAATCAGGGTCAGTGTCACAATGCCCATTGGTGTCACAGTGACCATCAGTGTCACAGTGCCCATCAGTCCCATCAGTCATCATTGTCATGAGTCATAAGTGCCATCAGTCATCGGTGTCATCAGTCATAAGTACCTACAGTGCCACAGTGTCACCGTGTCATCAGTGCCCATCAGTCATATGTGCACATCTGTGCCTACTCATCAGTGCAGGCTTATCAGCACACAACTGTGCAGGCACATCAGTGCCCATAAGTGCAGGCTTATTAGCACACATCTATGCAGGCTTATCAGTGCCCATCAGTGCAGGCTTATTATCACACATCTGTGAAGGCTCATCAGTACCGTCTCATCATTTCACATCAGTGCAGGCTTATCAGCACACATCTGTGCAGGTTCATCAGTGCTGCCTCACCAGTGCCCATCAGTGCAGGCTTATCGGCACACATCTGTTAGCTTTCCAAAATGGAGTCATTGTGTGGGTGTTTCCTTTGTCCTAGTGCTCCAGGGCCTTTTTATAATTGTAATAGGTGGTTGAGAAATGAGATGTGTAATTTATGCTTGTAGAATGCTTGAAGGTGCTACTTCAATATTGGACCTCTGCATGTGGCCCGGCTGTGTAAAAGTCTCACACATGTGGTATCGCCATACTCAAGAAGAGTAGCAGAATGTATTTTGGGGTGTAGTTTTTGCCATGTACATGCTATGCGTTTTCATTGTTTTTCCACATTTTCCCAAAACTTCTGGAGAAAAATTAAGGGTTCAAAAGATTCATTATACCTCATAGATTATACATTGGGGTGTTTGCTTTCCAAATTGGGGTAATTTTGTTGGCATTTTTATTGTTCTGGTGCTCCATGGCCTTCAAAAGTATAATAGGTAGTCAACAAGTTAAATGTGTAATTTATGCTCTTAGAACACCTGATGGTGCTCCCTGCATGTTGGGCCTCTGTATGTGGCCAGGCTGTAAAAAAGTCTCACACATGTTGTATCGCCATTCTCAGAAGGAGTAGCAGAATGTGTTTTGCAGTGTAGTTGCAATATGCATATGCCATGTGAGAGAAATAACCTATTACAATGACAATTTTGTGAACAACAAAAAAAAAGAAACGTAATTTTGCAATGAATTGTGTGAAAAAATGAAAACCTCAAAAAACTCAGCATGCCTCTTACTAAATACCTTGGAATATCTACTTTCCAAAAAGGTGTCATTTGTGGGGCATTTGTACTTTCCTGGCTTGTAATGCCCCGTACACACTATCCGATAATCGATCGTACGATAATCAGATTGTTAGTACAGAGCTTTCGAGAGCCGATCATGACAGTTTATGAGAAATTATTCTATCGAACATTTTGTTTTCGGACGATGCCAGATCGTACGATTTTTGTTTAATCAGTACAACTGTCGTTCGAAAATGCAATACAAATGCATTACAACACATGACATCACTTCCGAATTTTTATTGTCATACAAGAAATTTTGTGACTTTAGTAAACTCATCAGATTCAATGTGAGATTAGCATGCAAAAAAAAAAATGGACGATCATTCGTCTGATAATCTCATTGTGTGTACGGGGCATTAGTGTCTCAAGAAATGAGATAGGCCAACAGTACATCAGGTACCCCCCAACATTATATATTTTTTTTAGCAGACACCCTAAGGAATAAAATGGCGTTCATTGCAACCTTTTTTTTGCACAGTATTTGCGCAATCATTTTTCAAATGCCTTTTTTTGGAAAAAAATAGTTTCATAAATAAAAAAATAACATAACAGTAAAGTTAGCCCAATTTTTTTGTATAATGTGAAAGATGATGTTACGCCGAGTAAATAGATACCTAACTTGTCACGCTTTAATATAGCGCACACTCATATAATGGTGCCAAACTTCGGTATTTAAAAATCTCCATAGGCGACTCTTTAATTTTTTTTACAGGTTACTATTTTCAAGTTACAGAGGAGGTCTAGTGCTAGAATTGTTGCACATGCTCTAACGCACGCGACGATACCTCACATGTGGGGTTTGAACGGTGTTTACATATGTGGGCAGGACTTGCATACGTGTTCGCTTCTAAGCGCAAGCTACCAGGAACAGGGGTGTTAAAAAAAATATATATTTTTATTTTACTTCATTTTTTTATTTTTACAGTTTTTAAAAATAAAATATTTTTTTATCACTTTTATTCCTATTACAAGGAATGTAAACATCCCTTGTAATATAAATCACTGTGACAGGTCCTCTTTATGGAGACATGTGGGGTCAATAAAACCCCACATCTTTCCTACAGGCTTACAAGCATTAGATCGTGAAAAAAAATCACCGATCTAATGCCGACAGCCACGATTGCGGCTTTTTTTACTTCCGGGTACCGGGCGTGACGTCATAACGTCGCGCCCGGACCTCCGACGGTCATAGAGATGACTGGTGACCATATGGTCACCAGTCATCTCTATGCTTTCCCAGCTAGCGCCGGCCGATTCGCTCTCCGGGCCCCTGATGGCACGGGAGAGCCCAGAGAATCATCGGATGGTGGCGGGAGGGGGGCGTCCCCTCCTGCTGCCTATAAGAACGATCAAGCAGAGGAACTGCCGCTTTGATCGTTCTTATCGTGCACAGAATCGGCAGGTGATCTGAATGATGCCTGTAGCTGCAGGCATCATTCAGATATCACCGCACAAAGCTGAGGACGTCCATGGACTTCCTTGGCCGTCAAGTGGTTAAGTACCACCAAAAGAAAGCTCTATTTGTATGAATAAAAGGACAACAAATGTATTTGTGTACAGTTTTGCATGACACATTCAAAGTTTCTTCCCCAGTGGCCAAGTGTGCCTCTACATCGTCTGGTTTATTACACAAAAAACAGCCCAAAATTATGGGGCTATTTATCCCACCTTGCATATAGCTATGTCACACATTAAAAACACTGCTGGTCATCAATTGGTTAACTTTTCTCTTTGAGCGATTTCTTTATTAACCAGATCTGTTATCCCTTACAGTCACAGGAAACAAAAAAGTATATTGTTGGTGCAGCAGCATTTGGGAAAACTGGTTTGGTGTTACACCGTGCAAATTAACGTATGTGTTGCTGTTTAATCGGTCACTCAAACATTCCCCCAGGAAGGAAGAGAAATGACAGGTTTACATATTTTCCACTGAACTGCAAAAGGCAGTTGCAAATACATTATTCTCCCCACGGATGTCTGTGATGTCTTTATTATGCCACAAAGAGGCTTCTCATTGATGCTTCTGTGTGATTCCATCTTGTAAAACAATTTAAAATGTGAAAATAATGCAATGGATGTGCATTTCTGCAAGTGAGTGAAGTGGTAACATAATAAAAACATCAACATTTCATTTATCTTACCATCAAAGAAGAAGATGGCCTATTTAAATGTTGATGAAGAATGCTTGACTGTATGAAGCTGGAATATAAACTGGTGGTTTCTACTAGGTTGAGAATTCCACTTGACCACAGATTAAATGTAAACTCAAATCATGATTGCAATCGAGGTCTTAAAATGCATATGTGACTCATGGCTACCTGTTCAGGGTTTCCGTTTTTAATTTTGTCTTTATAAAGCACCTGGTTTTTATGCCCTGTACACACAATCGGATTTCTGATGGAATCAAATCCGATGGATTTTTTCGTCGGATATCAGATGAAGCTCACTTTCATCAGTCTTGCCTACACACCATCAGACTAAATTCCAACCGTGCCAAAATGCAGTGACGTAAAACAGTTCAATGCTTCCGAGAATGCGTCGACTTGATTCTGAGCATGCATGGATTTTTCTCCGATGGAGTTCCACACAGACGTTCGGAATTTCCTATTGGTTTTTTATCCATAGGAAAAATTTAAAACATATTCTATTTTTTATTCTATTGAAAAAAGTCAGATTGGGCTCACACACGATCAGTTTATTTGATGAAAACGGTCCATCTGTCTTTTTTCATCGGACAAACCGATCATGTGTATACGGCTTTACACGCTTTTTTAACAGTAAACTGGTGACCTGAGAACTAATTTTACCCATTTAGACTCCATACACACTCAAGCTCATAAACGGAGGTTTTTTGGAGTTTGGGCATTTTTTTTTAAAAGCCTGTAAACTCCACTCTATGTTATACTATGTCTCCATGTACACATGGTCGTTTTTAGACGTTTATCAGCAGTGGAGTTTATGGGCTGTTTTCTGAACGCCCTAAAATTGCATTCAGGAGCCGTTTTCATGACCACAAAAAAAGTCATAAATGCTCATAAACACTGATAAATGTCAATAAACTCTCAAAAACGTGGCTCACCAGCTTTTTTAACGTTTCTTAATCCATTGAAGAAAAAAAGCACTAACACGGAAAAACACAAAAAAATGCTAATAAACGCTATTGCAAACATTTAAAAAAAACGTTGAAAGACTCACTGCAAAGCTACTGCCATTTTTATAACAGTATTTTAGTGTCCAGTGTGCATGGAACCTAATAATGCAGAAAAAGTATTCTCAAACACACCCACTGCAGACTTTTTTCTGTGCACTCTCTGGATTTCTTGGTAATTTTTGTTTCATATCACAGCTTAGTAGCGCTTAAAGCAACTTGCCCAAACATGTAGAACATGCACAGCATCAAACCATATTCAAAATTACACCCCATATATTCATGACTATGTATCCATAGGAAGAGGACAAAGTATAGAGGTGGGCGATGTGGTCTACCTATGTACCCAGTGTCTTGACAAAGTTATAGTGAATGCAAAAATGTTTTTTTTTAAATATATATATATATATATATATATATATATATATATATATATATATATATATATATATATATATATATAAATGTCCTCATAGAGATAAATAAAAAAAGACAAAAAAGGTTTCTCCCAATGTCATCACCAGTAGGTCAAAAATTAGGTGGTCGTCTGAGGACTTTAAGTATAAGTTCATGAACTTAAGCTTGCTTCATAAATGTAGCTGAACTTGGAGCATAGAAGAGAGTATTTATAGAGATCTTCATAGAATCCCATTGACTGGTGCTTTTGTTTTTGGCAACATTTAACCGGTGCTAGTTTTGGAAACAACTTTCAAGCTTAAAAAGAAATTATATACCCGAAAAACAAATCCTGACCTAAAAAACCTTTGACCAAATTTCTAAACGTAACACTTAAATTAATTGTATATGCTGTTGTAACAGCAAAGTAAATCTACAATTAAAGAGAAGGCACATTCTGGTCTTTTTTTTAGATTGAGTGCCCACTGGCACAATACCCTCTAAGGAGCTTTAAAAATACTAATTTGCACATAGTTACCGTATTTATCAGCGTATAACACACAGCCTAACTTTTAGGCCACATACACACGATCAGACCGGTCCGATGAAACTGGTCTGATGGACCGTTTTCATGGGACCAGGCTGAAGTGGTCTGAAGGTCTGATGTGTGTACACACCATCGGACCAAAAATCCGATCAGACCAGAACGTGGTGACGTAGAACACAACGAAGTTCAATGGTTCCAAGCATGCGTCGACTTGATTCTGAGCATGCACAGGTTTTTGGTCCGATGCTTTTGCGTACTAACCATCAAATCTGTCCGACGGACAGGTGTCTGTCGGACAGATTTTAAGGCAAGTTTTAAAACTTTGGTCCGACGGAGAACGGTCCGATAGGCCGTACACACCATCGAATTGGTCCGATGAAACTGGTCTGCAGACCAGTTTCATCGGACCGGTCTGATCATGTGTACGCGGCCTAAGAGGGAAGTTTCAGGAAAAAAACTTTCCAGAGCCCCCTGCGTATAACATGCAGGCACTGCTTATTCTCTATTTTCAGAGTGTTATACGCCGATAAATACAGTAGTTTTTGCATATGGCTAAGCATTTCTTCCATGTCATGATGCTCAGGCTTGAGGATAGTCTGTTATGCCAGTGAGGAAATCATGGGAGGTAGACCTGTTTTCCTCAAAATTGGGTGTTTCTTTTAGAAAGCTAACATGCTACGTGGAAAGGGCCAGTGCAGATTAAGGCCTCGTACACACGACTGAGGAACTTGACAGAATCCAGCAAGAAACTTGGTGGCAGAGCTTTTTTGGAAAACGGTTGTGTGTATGTTTTTCATTGAGAAAACTGTCAAGGAACTCGACGAGAAAAAAAGAGAAGAAGTTCTTTTTTTCCTCGTCGGGAGTCTCAATTTCCTCGTCATGTTCCTCGCCGGTCTGGTTTTCGACGAGAAACACGTTTGTGTGTATGCTTCGGTAAAAGTAGCTTTCGTAATGAAAATAGCACATTTGTAATAGACTGAAAAGTGCAAATCGTTTTTTACCAAACTTTTACTTAACATACAGTAACATGAGATTAGCAAAAGCAGCCCCAAGGGTTGTGCCAGTGGAAGTGGAATCGAACTTCCCCTGGCATCTTACGTGTTGATGTTACCGCGTTTGAGAACAACGAGATTTGGTCTTGACAGTGTGTATGCAAAGAGCTTGTCAAGATTCTCGACAAGCCTGACAAGGAACTCGTCGAGGAAAAAGATGTGTCTTTTACGACAAGTTCCTCGGTCGTGTGTACGAGGTCTCAAAGTAATGTAGCCTTCACTTCAACAGAAAGCATAGATTGTTGTATTAACACAACATACAGGTTTACTTTACTAGAACATAAACTCTTATCTAAACTTATACCTAAACCTAATCGTTAAATTTAATCTAATGCATTTACCTAAACCCTCTACTAACCCTAGCACCTAAAATTAATGCAGATTCCCTTAAACCTAAAACTGGACCTAACAAATAATAACAGTTCAGCCTTTACTTGCCACTTGCACATATGGTGTATAGGAACATGTGATCTAATGTAAAATCTGGTGTTCCCCTTGGCTGTTGTCCAGCATTTTGGAAAACAACATTGTAAGAAAACTAGTTGTACTGCTGTGCGAACAGGCCGTGAACCTTATGTGAATGGGTCATGAACCTTTTATTTGTGTGACCTTACATGCTGTCCAGTTGAATGCTATGAATCAATAAACTTTGGACTTCCTTCTCAATAACATTTGCTCAATATTGGCTAAATGTTCAGTTTACTTTTATCTTATAAAGTTCAGACGTGACAGTTCATGTAAGAAATCTGAATTTGTACTGAGAAACAATATTTTGTTCAGAATAAACAATCTCAGTGTTTTACAGCAAAGTAAAGTAAAAATAAGTTTTACAGAATATAGTTTCCACTAAACAAAGTTGAAAGTCATTCAACATAATAAGCAAATTAGAACTGAAGTCTTGTACTTGTTTGGAATTTAAGTTGTCTTAGAAATACATTGCTTTTATGGTTATGATAACGCTTTATAGACACTGTAGAGAAAACACTGGGGCTTTATTCCACAGAGACGCAGCCAGGGCTCTGTTTTGACTGATTTTATCTGGTTGATTGGTCGGTCTTGTACATAATCCTAAACATTAATTCCTCATGAGCGGATAGGCATCTCGATTTAACTGCCAATGCCTATGCAGTCTTTACAAATCCTCACGGTTACATGTCTCTGCAAACGTTTTGATTGTGGGAATTATAGGAAGGTAACAGTTTGACGTAGCGGTGAAGCCAGCCATATCTGAGTGAAGTATGCGTCGGGATAATTTGAGAGTTGGCCTCACTGACCTTTTGTCAATCCTGCTCTTTTGTGGGAATGGATATTTCTCTTTATAATGTACAGATGCTATTCCACAGCAAGGAAAAGCCTTATGTCTAGAATGTTAAAATAAAAACACCACTTTCATTTAAAAGAGTCCACCCCATCCTATTTAAAATGCAGTGCAAGGAGTTTTAGCAGTTTTAATGGGATCACTGCAGATTCCTACCTGCAACTGTTTTGTGAGGTAGACAACTCTAGAAAATTCCTCCTTGGTAAGTGGTATATGGCAAGGTCTGTCCGATTAAGGCCGAATTTATACTTACAGCTCCATGAGGCCAACTGTCTTCTGTACCCCAGTCTACTTTCTGACCAAACGCCCCCCCCCCCATAGATCGCTCAAATTTCATCCAATTTCTGATGAATTGGTTGAAATTAAAGCATTAGGTGGCTCTTAAAGCATCAACCTGCTTAATGAAACTAAAAACCAACTGAGTTGAGTGAAAAATGATCCACCAAACAGTGACTGCATCCTATCAAATGCACTTACTGTTCGACAGTGCCATTGTGTTCTGACAGCTATGGGTTCCTTGGTTACCTGAGTACAATAGACAGCAGTGGATAGATTCACACAATATCAGATGTCTTAGTTGCACTAGGCAGGCATTGATAGGGAAGGAAAGGTTGAACAATGCAGTTTGACAATTTCAGCCAGTAGACCTAAAAGAGGCAACTTGAAAAGGAGGCAAACCATCACTCAATTCCGCCAGCAGTTCTGATATAGGGATATGGAGCTGGAATAGGTGACTTGTAAGCACAAAATACACCAGCAACAGCCATAAAAATGCAGGTGAAGCAACAATGAGAACCAGGTCAGGTGGCACTGGCAGGTAGAGTGGCACTTTAGAATCTTTTATTACACAAGAGTATTTGTCACTGACCGCCAGCAATATGATATGTGGATATGTGGATGGCTGTGTGCCTCACCTGGCAGCCTTGGCTATAGCCTATGTTGACAAACATGTGTCCATGTGCCGTATATAATCACATGGTCAGTGCCAGTGTTGTATTAGAAGAAAAAACTGGCAAAAGCCAACAACAGGAGGAGAAAATAAGGTTTTGGTGGCGTTTAGTGGTTGAAGGAAGCTTCGTTAACATCTTTTGGCAGTCATGAAAAATAATGCTACTGTAGCTGCAGATTAAAATGGAAATGGTAATTTTTAAACAGTAAAATGTTAGATCTCAAAAAGTACTGTGTAGCAGTTTTGGAATGTTATATTAGTGAATGGGAATTATTTCTTTAGAATTATTACCTTAGATCATCCTCCCCTTTATTAGTTATGTGCATGTTCTGTGGGTCTACTGTTATAGTACATAGGACAGTATTGCATGGCTTCAGATTAAACTTTCCTACTGCCAGACCTCCTGTCTTGTCAGTGCAGATGCTTGTCCCCTGATATGTCACTTTACATGCCATACGCAGTGTGATTGTTGCTTATACTTTCAATATATATAATTTTATGCTGTATTATGATATTATGAGGGTATACAGCTGGCCATACATGAGTCAGTTGTTTTAATTCAACCAGCGGGTTGAACGAAAAAACTGACCTGATGTGGAGGTGGGACTCCTCTCCCCTTTTTCATTGTATTCTGACAGTGGGGAGACTCCCCTGTCGTCAGTATACACTAATTAGTGCTGCAGTGTATTGCCTGCAGCTCAGATCAAGCAAAAAAAAAAAATAGACATGACGGTTGAACAGAAGTTGATTGGTAGTTCAATTTCTGTTCAACCACAGGGGCCACATATAAATCAAAACTCGGCTGGTCCCGGTTGAACTGGCTGAATTTGTATCCATGTATGGGCAGCTTTACACGTGCATGGGGCCTCAATCACATTGCATTCTGTCTCATATTTAAACTTGCAGTGGGGGGCCTGCCAGATATTTGAACAGATGAGACTCCCTTTTCAAATTAATCTGCTGAATTATACGTATGTGTGTACCTACTGGTTCTTACACTGGGTTGCTCAAGACTAGCCAAAATTCAGACTGTTCTCATTTCAGATATAACCTATGTAGAAAGAGCCAAAAACATCACATTGGCTCTAAAGTTATGTGAAAAAAACAGGCAGTCTTAAAATGCAGTGACTTGATTGGAGAAATCTTTGGTTCTAAATGACAAAGTAGCCAGAAGGGCACAACAATCTTTTGCATTGCCTTATTAATGTCTTTATTAATACAAAACTTATGAAAGCCAGAGCTTTGAGGAAGACTGTACACCTCCTGAAACACATAAGTCGTACTTCTTGTCCATGTTTCTACATTCGACATTCATACTTGAGTTGCACTAGGCAGGCAAATGTCTACAGCCACATGACTTTTGTGGATATATTTGCATGTTTTCTATTAATAAATGATTCATAAGGTAATGTATTAGGCTGTTGTGCCCTTCTTACTATTTTGACATTTATAACCTATGTAGCCCTATTTATATTACAGTTTTATCCAATAGGATACACAGCCTTATCAAAATGACATGCCGTACAAGGTTTAAATGTTTTTTAAGCATCTGCGTTAGACTTTGTAGTTCTGAGAACATTAGAGCAAATTCTCAATGTTGGCATTAAATCTCATCCTAATGAACTGTGTAATAAGTGTGGAATATAATAATTTTCTCTTTTACCATATGTCTCAGTCGGCAGCTACTTGGCTTCTGTACAAAGTACATACCGTACAATGCTCACTCGCCTAATCCTTGTGTGTTCAAATAGCTGACTGCATGTAATATTTAATAAGTGATGATAAATGCTAAATTGATCTCGTAAACAGTTACATTGTCATGTTCAAAACAGAGTATGTTGTCGACGTTTTCATTATATCTGAGGAATGTCCAGCTTTCATCGGCATTGCACTGTCGGCCTGAACACATATCCCAAATACGCTGCCCTTGGGAAATATGTAACTGTCACCTGCTTCTAAAATGAGAATTATTTGTTCAGCCAAAGGTTTTTTGGAACAAAATTTGTTTTCTAGCCCCCCTCATTTTCTTTTTTCTTTTTTTTTTGTACAAAAGAACTTTGATGTCAGATGGAGTTCAGTTAATGTAAAGCAATCCAGCTGGTCTGTGAAGATCTTAAATATAGAATGATTTTTAGCCTTTTACTTTTCAGAAAAATATAATGTGAACATAATCAATGGTCACAAAATAGTAGAAATGGTCAAAAGACATAATATAGTATACGTTGAAGACATAGCTAAATGAACAACGTGCTAAATATCACATTTCACCTTTTGTCTGAAATATTAAATTGAAAGCACATCTCACAGGTGTAATGACATGGTAGAACCTGCCACAAAATTATACAATGGGGGACAAATCTATGAGGGGCACACCAGACAGTAGAGGATTAATGTAGCTGTGGGGGATGAGATAGGACAGTATCATCAGAAGCGTTCAAGGATATCTTGTAAAGACCAAAAGGCAAACTCCCACAAGTGCCATATTTGATTGAAGGAGTCTACCTTGTTTCCTATGTTAGCTGTGAGAGACTCCAGTCGGAGTCAATATCAGTCTTTAACCACTTAAGGACCGCCTACTGCACATTTACGTCGGCAGAATGGCACGGCTGGGCACATCAACGTATATATACGTTGATTTTAGTACCCAGCCGTGGGTCACGGGCGCGGGCCCGCGGGCGCGCGCCCGTGACCCGGTCCGAAGCTCCAACTACCGGCTTCCCCGTGCTTCTCTGTGGTCGTAGCATCGATCGCGTCATCCCTGTAATAGGGGGACGTGATCGATGATGTCACACCTACAGCCACACCCCCCTACAGTTGTAAACACAACACATAGGTCACACATCCCCTACAGCGCCACCTGTGGTTAACTCCCAAACTGCAACTGTCATTTCCACAGTAAACAATGCAATTTAAATGCATTTTTTGCTGTGAAAATGACAACTGTCCCAAAAATGTGTCAAAATTGTCCGAAGTGTCCGCCATATTGTCGCAGTCACGAAAAAAATCGCTGATCGCCGCTATTAGTAGTAAAAAAAAAATAATTAATAAAAATGCAATAAAACTATCCCTTATTTTGTAAACGCTATAAATTTTGCGAAAACCAACCGATAAACGCTTATTGCGATTTTTTTTACCAAAAATACGTAGAAGAATACGTATCGGCCTAAACTGAGGAAAAAAAATGTTTTTTTATATATTTTTGGGGGATATTTATTATAGCAAAAAGTAAAAAATATTGCATTTTTTTAAAAATTGTCGCTCTATTTTTGTTTATAGCGCAAAAATAAAAACCGCAGAGGTGATCAAATACCACCAAAAGAAAGCTCTATTTGTGGGGAAAAAAGGACACCAATTTTGTTTGGGAGCCACGTCGCACGACCGCGCAATTGTCAGTTAAAATGACGCAGTGCCGAATCGCAAAAAGGGGCAAGGTCCTTTACCTGCATTTTGGTCCGGGTCTTAAGTGGTTAAGCAGCAGTCAATATGATTGGCCAGTATTTTTAAGTTTAAGGAATGCCTGGGAAGGACAAACCAGGAAGACAAGGAATGGGATCTAGAGACAAAGTTACCCCTCTACTTGTCCCAATAATAGTAGCACAGACCCCCGAAAGGTTTGTAAAAGTGAGCATTGCCAAAAAATATGGTACAGAGTACCAGAGGCCCGATTACACCTCCAAAAATCTTTAGGCACCTGTGGTTTGTAAGCATGTAATGCTGCGTACACACAATCGTAATTTCCAATGGAAAAATTCCGACTGACTTTTTCCATCGGAAATTCCTAACCGTGTGTATGCCCTATCGGAGAAATTTCATCAGAAATTCCGATGAATTCAATTGGAGTTTAAATATAGAACATGTTCTATTTTACTCCGATGGAATTCCGTCGGAATTCAGATGTGCTTATGCGGCATTAAAACTTCAGGTGTCTTGTACCAGAACATCATATTCTTATAAATGTTTTATGCGAATCACACATAACAAGAATTTGGCAGCTGCTGAGCATATTTTATTCCATATCGGAGGTGGTATAGGAGGTTGAATGGCCTTTTTCCACTTGGTCGTATAACCACAGTCATGCGCAGGAAGTGTTATATCATTGCACATATATGTGGGACAATCTAAAGTTAAAGAAGGATATTTTGTGAGAACATAGGGCTAGATTCAGCAAAGAGTTACGGCGGCGTATCTCCTGATACGCCGTCGTAACTCTGCGTGAGTGGGGTTGTATCTATGCGCCTGATTCTTAGAATCAGTTACGCATAGATTTGTGTTAGATCCGACCGGCGTAAGTCTCTTACGTCGTCGTATGTAAGTTGCATATTTACGCTGGCCGTAACGCGTCGAATATGCAAATTAGCTAGATACGGTGATTCACAAATGTAGTTGCGGCCGGCGTTTCTATTTGCGTCATTTACTTTAGGCTTACGCCCGGCGTAAAGTTACCCCTGCTACATGAGTCGCTGCCAATGTTAAGTATGGACGTCGGGACAGCGTCGTATTGTACGTTGTTTACGTCGTTTGCGTAAGTCGAATTCAGAATGGGGCTGGGCCGAAGTTACGTTCACGTAGTTTCTATTGACTATTTGCACACTGGGATACGTTCACCGCCGGCACATGCGCAGTTCGTTTACACGTCGTTTACGTTGGGTCACAATTAGTTTACATACCTGCCCTATTTGAATTAAGTGAGGTAAATTACATTTACATTTACGCTACGCCGCCGCAACTTACGGAGCAAGTGCTTTGTGAATACAGCACTTGCCTTTAAAAGTTGTGGAGGCGTAGCGTAAATAGGATACGCTACGCCCGCACAAACTTACGCACATCTACCTGAATCTAGCCCATAGTGTTTAAATTTTAGGTAGGAGTACAATAAAAAAAAGGGGGAAGTTTCTTTTTAGAGCACAAATCATTAAAGGAATATAGCTTGAGAGTAGTGGGATGGAGGAAATGTCATTAATGAAATAGCTTAATTTGTCCCCCGGGCAGCATTTGGGTAATAGGCAGGCTAGCTACAATTTCTGGGTTGTATAAAACATTAGTCAGGCCTGAAAACAATGATTCAAGAGACTAGAGTTGCATACATTATTTCCTGTTTTTGGACCAACTAGATTAAATAAGATGTACTATAAACAATTGTTGTTGCTCTATTTCTGTCAAGCTGTTGGGGATATTGAGAGGACCAGGAGATTATCTGACGTAAATGGGCAGTGTGATAATATTTAGTCCCCCCTTAGATTTTAGAGAATAAAGAACCGAGCTAGATATTCTATGAGCCTTGTAATGCCAGATAAAGGCTCTTTGTAGTTTCCATAATTGAGACATAGGGACTGAGACCAGAAGAGTATTAAAAATGTATAGTAGTTTAGGAATAGCTGACATTTTTTTAGTGCTGCAATGTGGCAGCAATATATAGAGATTGAACTGTTGGTATAAAGATATGAAACCGCCCCTAATATCCTGTACCACCACTGCGCCAAAAAAGTGAAATAAAAGCTGCCACTTAATAAATAATAATGATAAACTGAATTTCAACCTATAAACCAAACTGTGAAAATAGGACAAAATTGTAGCGCAAGTACCAATCACTAAATAACTGTAAACAAATCACTAGTGATAAAACTAAAATATATATATATATATATATATATATATATATATATATATATATATATATATATATATATATAAAATAAATTAATAGTCCATAAAGTGAAGTAATATTCAAACAAGATTGAATCTTCTTAAAATCTTCCACCCCACTGCCGTGCTTGTGAACACGAGAGTGGTAGGCAATTTTAGCTGGTGAGTGCGATCCCAGAGGGGTGGTGTCACAAGCATGGTGGTGGGGGTGAAGATTTTAAGAAGATTGAATCTTGTTTGAATATTACTTCACTTTATGGACTATTAATTTATTTATTAATTAGTCACATGTCACGTGGGACTATATATATATATATATATATATATATATATATATATATATATTAGTTTTATCACTAGTGATTTGTTTACAGTTATTTAGTGATTGATACTTGGCTTCTAATCTTATGAGTGCTACATTTATGTCCTATTTTCACAGTTTGGTTTATAATTTGAAATTCAGTTTATCAATATATAGAGGATGCAGCCACCCCACTGTTTCAGTAGCTTTTGGATGTCACAAACCAAAGAAGTTAAGTTTACTGAATATAAACCTGAAAACGTGGGTGTAATGTTGGTACCAAGATATTTAATAGAGTATTGACACCATTAATGAGGGTAGTTGGCTTGTAAAACTATTAATTGAGCTGGAAAAATATAGCATATAGAGAGCACTCTGTATACTGTATTCTATGTTACATAATCCATATTTTGTGGTACAAGGACTGTGGCATATGTGCAAGTAGGTTTTAGTTCTATTCACCATGTCTTTTTAAGTCCCTCCCACTGTTAGCGCAATGTGACTACACTCAACATTTGCACTAGCACACCAGGCTTTCCACATCACTGCATCCTCCAGGGTGCCCCAGATCTTTCACAAACTTAGCAACATTCCTGCTTTAAGTCATTTTTCCACCTCCATTTTAGAGTAGAATCCTTTTTTGATCTTTTTTTTCTTGATATATTTATTTTGCATTCCAGCGAACGATAAAATACTGGAATTAGGAAACACAGGGACTTGGTAGAGGGGATGAAATGTATATTTGAACACAACATTGGCCGATAGATATAGAACAGAAAGTTGTTGTTAATGGAACTTTTTCAAGGTTAGCTGAAGGTACGATATATCATCCTTCTGACACTCAATAACATCACTGGCTGAGATCTGGCCCGCACCCCATGTTCTGCTTTAGATGTAGCCTTCGGATTTTTAGATCATACAAAAATATATCAGTCTCTTGTCAAGTACCTGAATACAGCTAATATTTAACATTCTGTAAGGAAGCAACATACATGTATATCCAATTCTGTTTATTATAAGAGATCAGTGTTCTTTATAAGTGAAGCCATCGGTCATTTCCTTGTATGGAATGATCCTTCTAATAGCAGATGACAGAGCCACAAGAATTCACTGTACAGTAACTACAGGGAGGAAAAAAGCAAGCTATCATAAATATTCACTAATATCCTTATTAAATGTGTCATAGATTAATGTACAAAATGCAACAGCCAAGTGCAACCAAACGCTATTCATTTTCTTCACTGATCAGGCTATTACAGTAATCCAGAGTAACCAATTATCATGTATTTGTCAGGGATCTAACTATATTATACTGAAAGCTGGTTGCATATGCATAATGGGATTGATTTACTAAACAATAAAGCGTGTTTACCTTACATAGTAATTTTTCATCAAGGTTATTGAATAAGGTAAAGCTAAGTGAAAATGTACTTTGGAAAGAAAATCCAATTATGTGCAAGTAAAATAAAAACAAACAGGATTTCACTGAGCAAAGTGAAGATTTACTTTGTGAGCAAGTACATTTTCTCTTTGCATAGTGTATTTGCACTTAGCTTAGTGAACGATTCACATTGCAAAATGCACATTCTCCATTACTTTAGTAAATCAGCCCCATTGCGTCACATAACCGAAAATAAGCTACATTGTTTAACTATAATTGTCTGAAGACCTTGATGGATTGGTAGAATAGTTCATTGAGGCTGAGCAGCTTGTTTTTAGATATTGAAAACAAGCCACAATACTATTAAAGTGGATGTAAACCCAAAAAACTTTTTTTTTTCTTTTTCATGTCACAATGTAGAGTATAAGATTTCCTATCATCTGTGCCCAGTCTTGCCACACATAGTTAATCCAGATCTGAGAAATCCTCTTTTACAGTTCAGTGAAAATGAACAGCCTTCCAGATAAAAACCTGCCTAAATAAAAAGTCAGTTTTCTCTCTTCTTGCTTTGAGTGACAGGTTATTTACATATCTAGCTTGGACATGTTTATCATATGTTATGTTATGATAAAAAGTGAGAAATCCACCCCTCCCCCACATAACACATCCTGGTAATATACAATGAACTTTGGATCACCTCATGTTATGATAAACATGTTCAAGCTCGATATGTAAATAACCTGTCACTGAAAGCAAAAACCGAGAAACAGACTTTATAATTTGGCAAGTTTTTATCTGGAATTCTGTTAATTTGCACTGAACATTAAAAGAAGATTACTCAGCGCTGGATTAACTCTGTGTGGCAAGACTAGGCACAGATGATAGCAAATCTTATACTCTACATTGTGACATCAAATGGGTTTACATCCACTTTAAATACTATTAATGGCGCCACTTGTGAGTGCAATCTATACAGACTACAAGGTAACATTTTCAGGGTACTGCTTAGGCACAATTTACATATTCCGTCCACATCTTCAATAACCAGGTGTATTTTTAGAAAGAAACAGCTTTAACCACCTCCTGCCCACTCTATAGCCGAATAAGAGCTACAGCGTGGGGCATTCATTGCTGGGAAGCTGTCCACACACGACCGAGAAACTCGTCGTAAAAGAAACATAATTTTCCTCGACGAGTTCCTTGTCAGACTTGTCGAGAATCTTGACAAGCTTTCTTTGCGTACACACTGTCAAGACAAAATCTCGTTGTTCTCAAACGCGGTGACGTACAACGTGTACAACGGCACTATAAAGGGGAAGTTTGAATCCACTGGCACAACCCTTGGGGCTGCTTTTGCTAATCCCATGTTACTGCATGTTAAGTAAAAGTTTGGTGAGAGACGATTTGCTCCTTTTAGTCTGTTACAGCGTGACAAATGTGGTATCTCCATTACGAACGCTAATTTTACCGAAGGTGCGCTCCCGTCTCATACTTTATTCTGAGCATGCGCGGGTTTCTAAGCATACACACGAATGTGTTTCTCGTCGTAAACCAGCCCGACGTGAAACACGACGAGGAAATTGACACTCCCAGATGGGAAAAAATAGAACTTTTTTTGCACGTCGAGATCCACAACAGTTTTCTTGACGGAAAACAACCGTTTTCCTCGGCAAAAAAAGTTTGGCCACCAAGTTTCTTGATGGATTCTGTTGAGGAAAACGGTCGTGTGTACGAGGCCTCAGAGACTTGGCTGATCACAGATTGGACCCCGGTACCTTACCAAGTGATCAGCTGTCAGCCAATGTGAAGATCGGTAATGTTTTATTTTTACTCATACTGTCACTGTGAGGAGAAGAAAAAAGATGATCACCGGCTTCTGTCCGAGGGACATCGGTCCCTCACACAGAGAGCCACCACTGCCTTATCTGTGCCCACCAGTGCCACCTGCCACTGCCACCTATCATTACCCACCAGTGCCACCTACAAGTGCACACAGTGCCACCTACCGGTGCTACCTATCAGTGTCACCTACCAGTGCCTATCAGTGCCACCTTTCAGTGCCGCCTATTAGTGCCACATATTAGTGCCCTTCAGTGCCACCTATCAGTGCCACCCATCAGTGCCACTCACTGCAGCCTATCAGTGCCCATCAGCGCAGCCGCATCAGCGCACATCAATGAAGGAGAAAAATTACCTGTTTTGTATAACAAACTATGAAAGTTTATTTTTTTCAAATTTTTTGGTCTTTTTTTTTTTTTTTTTTTTTTACAAAAAATAAATAACCCAGCAGCAATTAAATACCACAAAAAAAAAATGGATTATTCATGTGAAAAAAATGATACAAATTTTATTTGGGTACAGTGTCGCATGATGGCGCAATTGTCATTCAAAGTGCGACAGTGCTAAAAGCTGAAAATTGGCCTGAGCAGAAAGGGGGTTTAAGTGCCCAGTAGGCAAGCGGTTAACCTGGATATTTTCTTAAGAATTTTGATGTCTTCAATTAGAAGTGCATGTTGAATGTACATTTTTTCGCAGCCTAGAAGCTGTAATGTATATTTGTTTCTCTTACACCACGTATATAATCAGATTTTGTTTATTGTAACGTTTGGCATTCAAAGTGAATCTGACAACGCAGATGTGACTAAATATGTTTTTACTTCATATTTGGACTGGATACTTAAAATATACTAAAGTTACACTTGGCTAATTTTACAATCTCTTCAAATCATGACCTAGAAATGAGAGCGAGAATCAAGCTTCACAGCATGATGCGGAATACCAAAATCTCATCTGTCTCAAGGAAGATTAAGCTATGAATTAAATAAGCAGTGAATCACTGGAACTCTGATGCACTGCCAGTCATAAAGCCACCTAAATCCTTCTCCATTTGTCTCAATCTCAAGAAAAACATTTCTGATCCTTTCCTGAGTCCTTATCATGAATCTCCACTTGCTGTGGCCCATTAGTGTAAAGATGGACAATCCGAAGCCAGATTTATTTTCTAGCTGGGGGGTGAAGAACGATTTCAGTTTAAAGGACACTCGGAATGTATGGAAAATATTGAACTATATTTTGATGAAGGCATAGCTGGGTTTTACTAGTGTT
Organism: Rana kukunoris; assembly: GCA_029574335.1. NCBI lineage: Eukaryota > Metazoa > Chordata > Amphibia > Anura > Ranidae > Rana > Rana kukunoris. The sequence goes on from CM056055.1 coordinate 37,674,431, forward strand.
TAATGTAGGACACATGCATATGAAATCTTACTAGACTGAAAGATGAGCAATTTTGGATATAATAGAAGCCATACCTAAATTTCATGGTCCGAAGTCTTCCATGGTAAAAAAAATGCCACCCATTTTGAACCCTTTTGACATTTATATGCCTCTTGCATTTTTTTGGCTGAACATTATGCTAGTTCCTGTACATCAACTTTTATTTTCATGGAAAAAAAAGGAAATCACTGCGCTAAAACATACATAGGAAAGAAAAGGGAGCTAAAACATAATAAAATGTGCTACCCCAGGTGCTGCAATCTACATGTAAACAATAAATACAAGAAATGAACATAAGAAAAAATTAAATCGCGCTACCACAAATAGAATAAATATATAAATGACCACAGATCAATAAGTGAGTAAACACAAATTAAAAAAAGGATGACCTATGATGGCCGCTGGACAATAAACGATCACCTAATAGATATTATTAATGACAAAAACATATGGTGATGAAAATAAATGTCCCTCTGCTGAATTTCCAATTAATATATAAAAGAAAAGAAGTCCATGAAAAGATAAACACCGGTGCTCCTGAGTCACAACAAGTTGATAGAAGTGGTCAAAAAACAAAACAAGTGTATCCTCCACCAAGCTTATAGAGTAGTCTCTTACCAGAAAGACAAAGGATCAGATACAGCATATACGGAGTTTCACTCGCGTGATGTCAGACCGTCACTCCCGGTAAGGGCTGGTAGCCAGGAACATGCAGCAGTAGGATGCCCACCTGTTGTGTATGGTAGTCTGTACTCAGAGCTCCCTCAGTTCCTGTCCAGGAACTGTCCAGGAACTGAGGGAGCTCTGAGTACAGACTACCATACACAACAGGTGGGCATCCTACTGCTGCATGTTCCTGGCTACCAGCCCTTACCGGGAGTGACGGTCTGACATCACGCGAGTGAAACTCCGTATATGCTGTATCTGATCCTTTGTCTTTCTGGTAAGAGACTACTCTATAAGCTTGGTGGAGGATACACTTGTTTTGTTTTTTGACCACTTCTATCAACTTGTTGTGACTCAGGAGCACCAGTGTTTATCTTTTCATGGACTTCTTTTCTTTTATATATTAATTGGAAATTCAGCAGAGGGACATTCATTTTCATCACCATATGTTTTTGTCATTAATAATATCTATTAGGTGATCGTTTATTGTCCAGCGGCCATCATAGGTCATCCTTTTTTAATTTGTGTTTACTCACTTATTGATCTGTGGTCATTTATATATTTATTCTATTTGTGGTAGCGCGATTTAATTTTTTCTTATGTTCATTTCTTTTATTTTCATGATAACGTAATGAATTCCACACCAGCTATGCAATGAAAAACATCAGAGAAAATAGTATTTTAATATAACTCATAGAGAAATACAGGGCCATAAGCGTTGACCTCTGCTTCTTAAAACATTATTTACATGACTGTCATGGCTATTTAATGACCTTGGCACTGTCTAAATCAGTGACCTTGAACTAACATGGAAATCAGTGGCTTTTACTTAACACTGACTTTTGGATTATACCCAAGTCATTATGAAAATCTGGGGTTCCTAAAACTCAACCTGGGTAAAACAGATCTAATTATCTTGCTCCTTTGCCTATCAAAGCATTGGCTGACATGTTAATGACTATTACCCCCACTGTCATCCTACCTGATCATGACAGCTTTTGGCCAGGAAAACTGGCTGTGCGTACGCTTCATGGCAGTTTTCCCGACAGGAAAACTCGGGGAATTCCAGCAGGAAAAATGAGAGCATGTTTTCTTTTTTCCTGCCAGGATTCCTGGCGTTTTTTAAGCCAGCAGTTTTTCTATGGGGAAAGCCTGCGGTGGAGCATACACACGGACGGGTTTCCCGACCAAAGCTCTTGTGTCAGTTTTCCTGCCACTAAAACCGACCGTGTGTAGGGGGAAATAGTTACCAAGCAAGTTCTCAGTTCTCCCCTTGGTTTTCCTGGCTGACTTTTTACCGCCTGGAAAACCAATCGTGTGTACAGGGCAATACAGAGTGCAACTGCCCTTTGCAAAGGGCACAGTCTATTTGCCTTTAGTAAACCAACCCGATTGTCTACTCCCACTGATGCTGGGGCATGTTCTTTTCCCACTGGCCACAGTGTGCCCCCCTAAAGATTAAAGCACATGACAGACAAGAAAATTCATTCACTCCAATATCATTGGAGTGAATTGTTAGAACCAAAATGTTTATTTATTTATTTTCAAATGGCATTTATTAATGTACGGGCGAGAACTTTCATAAATGTTTGTATGAATTATTGTTCGAAAATCGAATAGTTAATGGCCAGCTTTAGCTTTCAGGTTACCTTTTATTTTTATTCTTTATGCAGTAGAACAACCTCTCTGTTCTGCCCTTGCCTGACCTCATCTAGATTATTCTTTCAGAAATACCATGTAGAAGGAAAGTTTTAAAAAGAATAATACCATTTTTTTTGTGTGTATAAGAGAGTTTTTATAAATTACATCAATCTGATTGCCTAATTAAATGCATCTTGTCTCTATCCTTTGTGTTAATCGTGTACCCTTCTCTCTATTTTACACGGTCTACATGGTCTACAGTTTGCTTATAAAGTCAATTTTTCTTAGCTCTAATTTTTTCTTCTCTCTATTTACCTATAGGTAGTTCTGCAGAATCATTAAATATAAATTGTGCTTAGTTATAATCTTTCTAGATGAATATCCAAAGAGTTTTTAAGGTTTTGGTAGGTTAGGCATTTTTGGTTGAGAAAGATTTGTTCTGTTTTTTCAGTGTTATGAAATACATTTTAATTTTTTTTTTTAAGATACTCTCAAATTGTATATAACCTCTAACAACAAACGTCTCTTATTTGATCCTTTTGGTCTGTAAATGTCCCATTTAAAAAGGATTTTGTCTTATTTGTTTCTTTAGTGTAAAGAAAAACTTTTGACGCTTGGATTAATCTTATCAATATATACATATACAATAAACATATAAAATATATATGCAATACAATATACAGGCATACCCCAGTTGTAGGTGCACAATGGGGTTTATTTACTAAAGCTGGAAAGCACAAAATTAGGCTCACTTCTGCATAGGAACCAATGAGCTTCTAACCCCAGATTGTTCAAGTAAGCTTTGGTAATAAAACCTGGAAGCTGATTGGTTTTTATGCAGAACTGAGCCTGATTTTGTGCTTTCCTGCTTATGGTGCATGAGCATTGCAAATAAAGGAAAACCTGAAAAAAACAAATGCACACACCACATCTAAGTGCTATTAAGTTGCAATATTTCACATTTTGTTCTTGGATTAAGATATGCTTTAAGGCAGGGGTGTCCAAACATTTTTCAAAGAGGGCCAGATTTCATGAAGTGAACATGTGTGAGGGACGACCATTTTACCTGACTTTCTTTAAACCATTAAGACCCCTTTCACACTGGGGCGGTTTGCCTGCAAACCGACCCTAAACAGCAGCTGCTGTTTCTCCGTGTGAAAACCCAGAGTGTTTACAAGTAGATGTGCCTGAGCCCGCAAGGAAGATGACAGCACAGCGCCACTCACAGGCACTGTGACAATTTCCAAAATCTCTGCCTCTGCGTGCTAAGCGCTGCTCTCATTATTAGGATGAAAAGGGCATGTATTTACATATACATTCTAACGTGGCCCCCCAAGTAAATCCGTGTGTTATTTTTAAAAAAAAATTGGATTCATCTTCAGCATGACAAATCCCGAGCGCGGCTCTCCTTGTTAGGATGAGTGGGGTGTGTAGCTATTTGCCAGAGGCACTATAAAGCTGACAGCGGCAGTGCGCAGAGCCAATCACAGGCACTGTGACATTTACAGATCTCTGGATCTGCGGGCTTGGGATTTGTCATGCTGAAGATGAATCTAAAAAAATTCAAATAAATAACACGCGGATATACTTAGGGGGCCACATTAGAATGTATATGTAAATCCTAAGTGGGGGGGGGCCACATCAAACTGGAACACGGGCTGCAAATGGCCCGCAGGCCAGACTTTGGACATGCCTGCTTTAACCTCCCTGATATGCCTGCTTTAACCTCCTAGATTTCTGTGCTACGATCGGTAACCCCGAGTCAGACTCGGGCTCGCCTCGCAGCATCCACAGAGACTGTTTACTTACCTTCTCCGTGGATCCGGCGATGCATCCACGCTGTGTGAGCGAGCGGGTGCTCGCTCGATTCACACAGCGTCCCTGTGTGCCGCCGATCTCCGTTCCCTGCGACGTTACGACGCACGGGGACGGAGAACGGCGCCAAATTCAAAAATGTAAACAAACACTATACATACAGTATACTGTAATCTTATAGATTACAGTACTGTATGTAAAAAATACACACCCCACTTGTCCCTAGTGGTCTGCCCTGTGCACTACATGTCCTTTTATATAATAAAAACTGTTCTTTCTCCCTGCAAACTGTAGATTGCCCATAGCAACCAAAAGTGTCCCTTTATGGCAAAAATTGTTTTAGAGCAGCTAAAAAACAGCGATAATAAATCAGAATCACTTGCAGAATTTAGCGATAGCGATTTGTGGGGAAATTCGTCATAAAAAAAAAAAAAACGAATGACAGCAAAAATTCTGCAACTGGGCACATTTCAGTGATTTTGATTACATTATTGAATAATTGTTACTATAATTATATTATTATTTGTTATAATTTTTTATAATTATTTATTATATTATAATTTTTAATAAAAAAAAAAATCATACCCGGGATGCCTATTAGACTCTTGTTTGGATAGATTTAAGTGAGTTATTCCTAAGAATTACAGGCCTACAGTATAAAACGCCAAATTCCCTTGCAAATAATGGTACCGCTTTCAGCACCTAAAATCTGAAAGAATCATACCGCCAGGGAGGTTAAGGGAACAATTGCTGTCAAAAATACATATTTTTCCAAGTAGGGAGACTCTTCCCTTGTCAGGTTCTCTTGGAAATTTGCTGGACTCAGGAGAGTAGTAGGAGGGCTGAGAAGAGCTGAGAGGGCCTTTAGAACCACTTTAAGCAAGGTCAATAGCTCTAATCTCTTAAAACAAGCTCAACATGTATCATGCAAACATTTGGGTGTACAGCAGCGTTGGACAGGATTCATGACTTGTATTCTGGCTTTGGGGTTCCCTGACAAATCGTTGTTGGGATCTTGCGTGCGTGCTGCGTAGCTCTACTTCTGGAGGTACCCTGCAGAGTGCTGGTTCTTCAGACCGGTATTTTGTGCGTGTATGAGGAATTTCTTGAGTGAAGAGTTATACGTAGGATATATTTTATTCCATACTTGATTTGCAGTCAATAAAAGGTATGAAATTTTAAATTTCACTTTTGCTAATTACTTGAGGCATAATACTTGCAAACATGAAAGGTCCTACATAGGAATGAGTAGGTAAAATCTAAGATTAAAGCAGCTAAAATATAGTCAATGTTGCCAACCCCCAGTTTGTTACTTGTACCCATACAATAGTTCTGTGTTTTGCTCAGCTAAGAAAATATGTTATAAAATGAACCTGTGCTATTCACAGGTGTTAATGACAGTTTATTAATAAGTGAGGAATGAGAGGAATGACTGACACGAAGCAAGATCGTCTGGTAACACCTAACAGCATGGAAATAAATGATGTTTCTATGAATTCCATGTTGACCACAAACCTTACACTCTACCAACCGGAGAGGAGTGTAAATCTGTTCTATATGTGGAAATAATATATGGAAACCACAGATTGTCTTTAGTGATGTCACAAGCCTTTCAATAGCACAATGGCAGCCTTCTGTTCTCCAAGTGTTTGTACTTTGGGTATCATGTTCCAGAAATACGCACTCGGCTTCTCTCAGACGTTGGAAAACACCTGGGCACATTTTTTTTTTCTTTCAGACTTTTTACCTTTATCATGATCCAGTTTTCAATTTAAAGCTACTGGCACACAAGCTTAGATTTTTGCCATATGGATATAGAGCACAATTTGTGTGATGTTTATTTCAAGGGTTAATAGAGCAGAAAAGACAACATTTCATTTGGCTCAAAGAAAGCAATTAGACAAGTTGCAAATCTTCTGGGATTCCTCCTGTGTCCATGCCAGTCTTATTATTGTAAGGGGTGGGTTGTGGGTGTTCACTTATTACCAAAGAAAAGGCTGCATTCATTCTGCTAGTCATGCTTTCCAAGGGACGTTGGCTTAATAAATGAGCCTTCCTTTGGCACACAGATAAGGTACAGTATGGGGAGCTCTCGCTTTAACTTTACCAGCCTCCAAAAATCTCTTATTATTGGAACTTTGCTACCTGTTAAGCTCTTAGTTGGCTGTATATGATTGGTGATATATGTGGGTGAGTGAGATTTTTTCTTTCTGAGGTTGGAAGGGTCGAGTTTTTACAGAATTCTACGTCTTGTTTAAATTTACACCCCTACACCGATCTTCTCTTATTTTCTCCCTTTTGGTCTGCTTCATATTTTTGTTGTCACATCTGTTCAATAACTGCAAAACATACCTGTTGATTTTGTGATAAATGATATGAGCTGATAACTTTCTGTGCTCTATCTCTGTGGCCAAGGAGGTGTTATAAAGATGAGAATGGGGGAGGGGGGGTGACAGAAATGAGCAGAGGACTGTGTTCCTTGTAATCAGAATTTAAGTAGGCAGGGATTACAACACATGTTTTGGAATTTAGATTAACCGATTTCCGCCCATGCTATACAGTAGCTGAAAGACAGCTACAGCACAGGATTACTTTTGCCAGGAGGGCATACGCGGACATACTCCCACGATCACACTGCCCAGACTCAGCTGATAATAGATCGGGGTAAAGGGCTTATCACAGCAGCCCTTTACCATGTGATCAGATGTGTCCAATGACAGCTGTTTGCTGATGTAAACACAAGCAGGTTATCGGCTTTCTTGAGGAGAGAAGAAGAGATAACCAGCTTGTCTTAAAGGGACGTCAACACTGATAATCAGGGCACTGATTATCAGTGTCCTGATTATCAGTTCAGTCCCAACAGTGCCCACCAGTGCTGTCAATCAGTGTCTATCATTTCTGCTAATTAGTGCTGCACATCAGTGCTCATCATTGACACCTATCAGTGCTACCTATCAGTGCCCTTCAGGGCCACCTATAGGTGCCCATTAGTGCCGCCTATCAGCCTCATCAGCTCACATCATTAAAGAGAAAAATTAACTGTTTGCAAAATTTTATAACAAACTATACTTTTTTTTTTGGTCTTTTTTTCTTTTTTTTCCCCAAAAATAAAAACCCAGCGGTGATTAAATACCACCAAAAGAAAGCTCTATTTGTGTGAAAAAAAATATGAAAGTTTCATATCGGTACAGTGTTGCATGGTCGTACAATTGTCATTCAAAGTGGGAAAGCTGAAAATTGGCCTGCACAGGAAGGGGGTAAAAGTGCCCAGTAGGCAAGTGGTTAAAAATGACATTGCATTGTTAAAGGGGAGTTCCATCCACAATTTAACTTTTTAAATATAAATACCCCTGTAATACACAAGCTTAATGTATTATAGTAAAGTTAGTCTGTAAACTAAGGTCCGTTTTGTTAGGTTGTTACAGCATTTAGATAATTTTTTAATCTTATTATGTTGTTTATAATCTAGAAATAGACCGTGGCCATCTTAAGTGTGGGCATCATGAAGCCAGACTGTATGACTTCCTGGATTTCAGCTTTGCATATCTCGCACATGCTCAGTGCTGCACAAGCAATGTAATAGGTTTCAGTCAGGTTTGCAAGGACTACTGGGAAACATGATGCCTATCCCAGAAACCCTTGCGAATAGCCATGTGACTTAATAGCCTAGGCTAATAAGGAGGAGGAAGTAATGAAGGAATACAAAATAAAGGTATTTACAAGCAACAAAATAAATAAAAATTGTCCATTCTGAACACTATGAGATTAGGGCATGCAGCACAGACAAACATAAAAAAATGGGTGGAACTCCACTTAAAGTCAAAGAGGAAGGTAGGAGCACCCGATAATATTAGTTTACTAAAACTGGAGAGTGCAAAACCTGGTGCAGCTCTGCATAGAAACCATTCAGCTTCCAGGTTTTTTTTTCCAAAGCAAAGCTGCACCAGATTTTTCACTTTTCAGCAGTGGCAGCTGGTGCTCAAAATTTTTGGGGGCGCAAACAAGCTGAAAAAAAAAAAAAACATCAATTGCAGCCACTGTGCCCATCAAACGCAGCTACTGTGCCCATCAATTGCCGCCACTGTGTCATCAAATGCAGCCACTATGCCCATCAAACGCAGCTACTGTGCCATCAAACACAGCCACTGTGCCCATCAAACGCAGCCACTGTGCCATCAATTGCTAACACTGTGCCCATTAATTGCTGCTACTGTGCCCATCAATTGCTGCCAGTGTACCCATCAATTGCTGACACTGTGCCCATCAGTTGCTGCCAGTGTGCCCATCAATTGCCACTACTGTGCCCATCAACTGCTGCTACTGTGCCCATCAACTGCTGCCAGTGTGCCCATCAACTGCTGCTACTGTGTCCATCAACTGCTGCCAATGTGCCCATCAACTGCCGCTACTGCGCCCATCAACTGTTGCCAGTGTGCCCATCAACTGCTGCAAGTATGCCCATCAACTGCTGCCAGTGTGCCCATCAACTGCTGCAAGTATGCCCATCAAATGCTGCCAGTGTGCATCCTCCGCCCGCCCGGGACTTACCTTGTCTCGGTGGGGCAGCGGGTCACGGCGATGTCCTCCATGATCCTCAATGACTTCTCCTGTCCTCTCTTCCCATCCTCTGCTATGATTAATCACAGCGCCTGTCATTTCAGGCAATCAGGTGACAGGTAACACCTGATGGGCTGAGAGGCAGTTCAGTTTTAGGAAAGCACCCAGCATGGCACCCGCTGTTCGACTTTTTGGACTTCTATTAGAGCCTATGGCTCTAATCAGGTGCTTCCAAAAAGTACCCCGCTGCTGTAATTCAGGTGCTAGGCGCTCAACAAGGGGTTGGGCACCTGAATAAAGGGTGCCAGCGGCGATCATAAATAGATTCATGCAATGCATGAATCTATCTATTGGTGATAGAGCGGTGGCAGGAGAGAGGGATCGGTGGCCATGTGCCCCTTATGGACGCACCGCCACTGATTTTCAGTTTAAGTAAATCAACCTCTGGCATATCAACAGTTGTTTTTCTGTACTTTCAGCACATTTAAGGGGATAAAACATAGAAGAGTAATGGTAGAAAACAAGACCAAGTGGTCCATTAAGTCTGCCCCAGACTCTTTTTTTTTCATGGAAATGTGCAAGTATTGTACAAGGGATGTACTGAAAGTAATGCAAAAGTAGGCATGACTTTTTTATTAACATACATGGGTTGCTCAAATTTCACATGTTGGTAGAGTAACTCCTCTATAGTAACTTCTTATTATTATTTTTTATTGCAGGTAAATAATGAATTCCAAACAGAAGCCATACGTAATAATTGAGTTCTTGGTGAAGAAGAGGTGCAGGCTGTTCGACATTTAAAGACGGCTTCAGAATGTTTAGGGAGATGATATCATTGACATGAGCAATGTGCACAGATGGATGAAAAAGTTTAAAGAAGTGGAACCCAGCACTGAATACCAACACGCAGTGGGATGCCATCAATGCCGGACAGCCTCCGCCAGTTTTTTTGTCAAGAACTCAACGATGGCACATTGCTTTTGCTTGGAATCCATTATTTACCTGCAGTTATAAGAAGAGTTACTGTAGAGGAAGAGTTACTCTACCAACATGTAATATTTGAACGACCTATGTAAGTTAAAAAAAAAAAACACTTATGCCCATATTTGCATTCATTTCGGTACAGCCGTTGTATTTATTTATTTAAATTTAGCCTTGAAATATGCCTAAAGTGGTTCTAGAGGCAAACTTTTTTTTTTACCTTGATGCATTCTCTGCATTAAGGTACAAAATCTGCATGTGTCTGTGCCTGGGCCTCCCCTCCACCCCTAAACACTTACCTGACCCCGATCTCGAACTCTGCCGCAGTGGAAGCCATATGTGTGTCTATAGATGGACACTGCCCACCTCGGGATTAAGCCTGCACTTCTGCCCCCTGTGCCATGCCAGGCTGACCAAAATTGCACATCACTGCACATGCGTGAGATCGGCAGGTGCATGCTGGGTAGCAAACATGCACAGAATCGAGGAAGAAGGACACTGTAGCTTCAGATGCCCACACTTGAGATGGTCATGCTGTGCAGAAACTTCACAAACAATGCTGCACAGATAGAAAACTGGGCATAGTTTACAACATACCTGTGTTACATTGCACGAGGCATGAGTATTTTAGGGTTATTTTTATCTTAAAAGTCATATTTCGGACGGAACTTTGCTATAATGGTGTCTTATGGGCTACTAGATTTATTGGACTTATTTACTAATGGAATTACTGAAATGTTTTCTGCAAATTCACAAGACATTTTTTTTTTTTGTTTACTCCTGCTTACTTTTTTACTTTCCAGCTTGGTTTAAACAGATGATACCATCCCTTTGCTAATAAATAAAAAAAATCACTTTCATGTCACTGGACCTAAGATTTAGCTTAAAATGGCAAGTTGTGAAATAAACCAAGAACAATGGCGTTAATAGGTGGAAGCCTTTTCCCTACACTTGGTAAACAGAATTCTCCAACCTCCAGGGCCAGCCAACAGTTTCTCCTGTAATTAGGTACAGTGCAGCTGTTTGTGATTTGGCGGCAATACATGTATTTGTAGGAGCAATAAAAATCTAAGAGGTTAACCATTAGTTCCAATGAGTTCCTCTGTCAGGCTTGTCAATGAGGTGAATTCCTCAGTTTACAGCAAAACTTTTAAACAGAAAGAATGTTGAATAGCAAAGCAGCAGTCAGCATGGAACAGATCAGATGGGACCGTCTGCTTTGAAATGCACAATAAATGCCGCTTTCTAGGGGCCCGTGCTGGACTGTATTTTGAAAAACGAAAACGACAGATTGACTGTTCTGCTGAGCTCCTCGCTGGTAAACACTACGTCTGCAGGTCATTAATGCCTTTGGTTCCAGCACAGAGAATCAACAGCCCCAAGCAGGAGGAAATTTCACAAAGATATTTCACTTTGGGTTTTAAGCTGTGATTTAGAAAGGAAATTAAATAAAGCTCAATTTCTTTTCCAGTCCCTCTTGCTCTCATTGCTTAAAATCTATTGTCATTTATATCATTAACAGGGAGTTATTGGAGCAGAATCGACTTGGAGCACAGCTGTTGACCTTGTGTGTCCACAAGCTTCGAGTCCTGTGCTTAACTTGGAATCATTTGCTGCGTATGGGCCGTGAAACCTCGGCAGCAGCTCAGCCTCTTCCTTCTGAAAAGAGCCCCAGGCTGCGTTTACATAGTAAATGCATTATTCCTGCCAATTGCTGCCATTACTTTGGCTTTTCTCGCTCCTTTAATTTTCATCTCCAGCTCTGTGTATCACCTTCCGAATTGTGCTCTTTGGGTCCCTCGGCGAAGGGAACGATTGTGTAAAAGTCAGTTTAGTGCCATGCAAATATTAAATTAGCCATTGCAGCTTAGCGTGGAATGTGTGGAGATGGGAGACCATACAGGAGACTGGAAAATGTTACAGAGTATGTGTATATACAGTGCATAAAGCATCTCAGACCTTAACCTTTTCAATATAGGATCTGTTCATATTCACTAAGGAGTTTTTAAAATATCTTTTAAACCAGCGGGATAATAAACATAGCACCAGTGGAGGGAAAGATTGAAAGGATTCTACTGGAGGGTCTGCTTAGTTAGTATTTTGCAGAACATAAGCTGTAAGGCAGACAGTATGGACAGCTATAAAGATGTATGGACAGCAGACAGTATGGACAACTTAAACTTTTGAGCATGGGAAAATCATATATTTGGAGGGGTTTTTTCCATGGCACGGTGCAAAACATTTTGGGCCCTGTCCAGTCTAGTATACCAAGGAGTGGCTACAACCCCAATACTAAATGTACTTCCACCAGTGTCAGACTTTCATTTATTGTTAGCAAATTATCCATACATTTTAACCCTTTCATGATCATAGGTCATTGATGTGTGGATGCCCAGACCAGAGACAACATATTCTGACAGCTAGCGGCATGCATCAATGCACATTTCTAGCTGTGCAGTGGGAGGAGCAGGCATTGTACACACCTGGAATTATGTTCAAAAAAGTTTAAAGTTACAAGTTCTTAGGAAGTTGGGTATACAGCATCTTCGTTTACAGCATAGGCTTGTTTTATTTTGGACTCTGTACTGACAGGGTCACTTTATTGTTTCATTAGCATGGAGACCTAGGCCTAGAAAGATTATTCTTCAGATTGTCGTTGGAAAGGTGTTAATAGTAAATATCGTTCTATTGAAAACAAAAATAATTTTTAATTTTCTTGGTTGAGGGCAGGTTCACACTGGTCCGAGAAACGCTCCGACATTGGGAACTCATGTCGCATGATGTGTGAAAATCAATGTTTCCCTATGGGAGCTGTCTTAACTGGTTCGACACAAGTCGGCCCGACTTTGAAAATGCTCCCTGTACTACTTTGGTCCGACTTTGATCCTACTTTAGCCTATAGAATATCATTGAAGTCGGATTAAATGGTGATTACAGCAGCAGTAAAAGGAATTTTTGATTGGTCAAAGAACAAGTCAGACTATCACAAAGTCAAATCAAAGTAGTATACTGTTCATTCAAGTCGGATGGATGTAGGACCAATGTAGAACTGATGTAGGACTGATGTCACAGAGCAAAGTAGGATGAAAGTCGTGTAGTATCAGTGTGAACCCAGCCTTAAACTTTTTTAATGAAATTATTTTCAAAACAATATCCAACATGCTGTGAGACCCCTTCAGTTAAATACTCATTGGTACCTATTTTGTACCCATACATGGCTAGATTATCGTAGAGGATTCTTAAATCTTTGTCAATACATGGACTCTTACTTGCAAGGACATGGTTTGAAAAACAAACGTCCACTCTCAAACTAAACCCAGGTCACGATTATTGGAAAATTGCTTTTTTGAACCACACATTAACCTTTATATACTAGCTGTATATCTAAGCACAATGTACTACCTCCTTGGTGTCATCTGTTTTAAACCATTATTGGCTCCCTGTTTTGTATGGGTCCAGCTCAGCAGCCACTGTACTTTGAAATAACTTCTGAGTTTAAGCTGTTCATGTGTCTTTGATAAAGCATGGTAACAACCATGTGTGTGGTTTATTGGGTTGGATATAATTTCACAGCTGCACATGGTCGAACACTTGTATTTTAAAAACAGATTTTAATAATTTATGAGCCAAGATACCAAGGAATGGTCCTGTACCACCATCCATTGGTGGTCCCGAAAGTTTACTAGGTTTTATAAAGCCAACATATCTTGCACAGAGCTTTTGATTCTTGCTCCCAATATATATAAAGTAGAAATAGACACGTGCAGTAATCTCACATTGTTAAAGTGTTGTCCTAATGACTTTAAACCAAACCAAATTAATGATTATCATAGATCAAAAAGCAAGTATTGGTGTGGCCTAGGAAAGGAAGCAAGTAGTAGTTAGTCACATTCAGCTGGACTTGTTCTTTAATGTTGAAGATGTCTCACTGCTTATCCAAGCATCGTATCCAAACAGCTTATCTGTCTTCATTTCTGATTGGCAACATTTATATTCACAAAAATAGGTAACTCAGTCTCCTTAATCTAATCACAATGGAATGTGCCAAGGCTAACGCTAGCTATAGATGGATTGAAATTTTCCAGTTTAGCAGGGATCTGCTTAATTTCGACCAATCTATAAACACTCACATTTGAGAGGAGTCAATCTACTGATCAACTCCTCCCAAATGGGACTGTTGGCATAATTGTAAACAATCAGTGCTTTTAGCCAACTGGCTGCAGCATTGATCAGTGTATTCTGACAGCAGAAGAGTCCCACTGTTAGAATACAATACTGCAGCGGGGAGGATTCCCCATTCCACTTCACTTGTGTGGTTTGGGAAATGTGTTCATTTTTTATGTTTTGATCAGCTCACTGGCTGATCAAAAATAACAGACCCATGTATGGCCAGCTTTATGCCGCGTACACACCATTGGAGATTCCGACAATAAATCCAACAGAAAAAGTCCGATGGGTGCTCACACACGGTCGGAATTTCTGATCAAAAGCTCACGTTTTCTTGTCGGAAATTCCGATCGTGTGTACTCAGCATTAGAAAGACGATCACCAAAATCCAAACATAGGGAATACAGTATGTACATTTGGTACTTGTTTCTGGAAAGCAGAATAAGGGATTAGATATATATATATATATTCGTATAAAGACTGGCTCACTAATAAAAAGCACATAATGCCCATAAACACAGGGATCAAATGTGGCAGCAGAGGGGGCATTTCTAAAAAAAAAAAAAGAACACAACTGCTTTTTTTAAATGAAGCTCATATGAAGTTTCAAATAGGAAGGATAACAACGTTGTATATATATTATATTGTTTGGTGTATTGAGGATCGATAGCTTGGCAGCTAATAAGAGTAAACATATAATAATTTAGGCATCCATATTATGAGCAAATTTTAAGAAAAATTAATGTGCAAGTAATTACTATAAACATTAGAGTTTATTATTTGCAACAGCATATTGCAATGTACTCTGCAGAGAGAGTTGTGCTGATAATTGTTATAGTACTGATATGGCAGATTAGTCCATGCTCAGGGCTGGATTCCTGACAAGGCCACCGAGGCCAGGCCTCAGGGCGGCAGTGGGTGCAGGGGCGGGCCGGTTGTAACACACAGCGGGAGACTTCTGTGTCACGAAACTCACTGTGAAAAGTTCGACAGCACTGTGATAAAAGTTATTCCCTCCTCCTAGACCAGCTTGTGTGATATAGGGCAATGTTCTGTCTATCACACATGCTGGTCTAGGAGGAGGGTAGGACTTTTATCACAGCGCGCCCAAACTTTTCACAGTGAGCTCCGTGACACAGCAGGAGCAGGAGATGCCCAATGTGTGTAATGCACACACTGACTGGTGAGGGTGCATTGTTTGGCACAGTAAGGCTGCAATGATGGTGAGGGGGACTGCAATGATGGGGAGGGGGGCTGTAATGATGGTGTGGGGGGCTGTAATGATGGTGAGGGGGCTGTAATGATGGTAAGGGGGGCTGCAATGAGGGCACAGTATGGCAACAGTGATGGTGAGGCTGCAATTAGGGCACGGTAAGGCTGCAATGATGTTGAGGCGGCAATGATGGGCATGGGTTGGGGGACTTTCATATATTTTTTTTGGGTGGGGAAGGGGGGCCGGCATTGAAGGACTCGGCCTTGGGGCGGCAAAGGGAGTAAATCCAGGCCTGTCCATGCTATAAGAGTGTGGTTTTAGGTGTTCTATATTTAAGGATTTTATTAAGGCTTTTTCAGGTTACAAAAAAAAAATCAAATGCAGAGTTACATTAAGTATACGAACTATAACAGAAACATCCAATCTAATAGTGTCGGGTGTACCATTCCCACATAGCAAAACAGCTCATTGAAGTCCACTCCCCTGAACTAATCAGTCAGTCAGGGCTAAGTCAGCCCTACTGACACTCCAAAGGCAATCCCTCGAAAATGATATCGCCGCGGAGAAACCGCGAACCCCCGCTCCCCGGGCGCCCCTAAAAGGGATCACGCTGCGCCCCGAGAGCCGGGCCCCCAGCCCTCCCACCGCCCTAAATCAACATCGTTTATCCTCCTTACGGAAAGGCTTTCGTCTGTTCAGGGGAAGTCAGCTATGTTTAGCACCCAAGACATGACACTGTAGTAAACCTAACAACAGAGAAGCTCACCAAGAGAGGTGTGAAAGAGGACAGAGGGGAAGAAACGTGGGAAAGTAAGAGAAAGCAGAGGAACAGAGAGATACAATCAAGCCGATATTGGAGTGGACCCGCAACCAGGTTGAATCCCAGGAATGAGTGACACCTTACAGTAGGTAGCCCAGGGTTCCCAAGTAGATAGGAATCTGTCTGTGTGATCTGCCCACTTAGCTACGATTTGTTCCTGGGACATTATCCAGGAGACTTTTCTTCTAAAGGTGAGGAAGGACACTGAGGGTTTCTTCCATGATTTGGCTATGGTCATTCTAGCCCCTAATAAAATAAAAAAGCTTAAAGTTCTAGAATTCTTAGGAAGGCCTGGTATGCACTGATTCAGCAGTGCCACATTAGGTTGAGGCGCTACCACTACCCCTAGCAAGGCACCAATGGTGCGAAACACCCTCTTCCAAAATGATCTAACGCGGGGGCAAGACCACCACGTATGCAACATGTTACCCTCCAAACCGCATCCCCTGAAGCATAGTGGAGAGGTCCCTTGGAACATCCTCGCTAACCTGGAAGGGACATAATACCACCGAACCAGAAGTTTGAAACTAGCCTCTATAAGCCTAACGTTAAGAATACCTTTATATGCTTGGGTCGATGCTCGGTACCATACCTCGGTGCTCCATGAGTTGTTCAGGTCCTTCTCCCAGGCAGAAGCATAAGACGGCTTATCCGACTTGGACATCAAGGCCACATATATCAGCGAGATCCCACCTCTCTGATCCTTGGTGTTTGCGCACCAGTTTTCATAGGGCGTTATGCCAGGGGGTAACGATTTGTCTGACCAAGCGGAGCAGAGAAAGTGGGAAATTTGTGAGAGCCTAAAGACTTCGCTGTCGGGCATATCTAGATGTTTTTTGCAATGGGACAAGGAAAGCGGGCCCGCTGAGGAGAGAAAGTGTCCTATCCTATACAGGCCTTTGTCCGTCCACCACCGAAAAGCCCTGATATCCATCCCTGGGGGGAAGTCAGGGTTATGAAAAAGGTGCGAAAGGGGCTTCAAAGAGGAAATCAGGGTGCGCAGAGAAAATAGTTTGATACAAAGGGCTACGGAGTGTGATAACGTGGGGGATAAAATGGCTGGTCTGCGTTTGGAATCACACCCCAAAACATAGTCAATGGTATGTGCAGGGATGGCTTGTCGTTCCATCGCAATCCAGTCAGGTTTAGGACCCTGAGCGAAAACCATCGACATTTGTGATAGTTGGGCCGCTCGATAATAGCCCCATAAGTCAGGAAGTCCCAGGCCCCCTGCTTTTTCAAGCGAAAGAGGATGCTCGAGGGACACCGATATCCCTTTTTCCCCCAAACAAACCTAACAATCTCTGATTGGAATCTGGCGAGGAAATGTTTTGTCAATGGGATCGGGAGAGCACGGAACAAATATAAAAGACGCGGCAGAAGTGTCATTTTTACTGCATTCACCCTTCCAAGCCAGGACAAACCACACTTGGCCCATCTCTCCAGGTCCCCTCTACACTTGACAATCATAGGGGGGTAGTTTGCTTTAAAGAGGCTGTTGAAGTCCCTTGTTAGTTTGATGCCCAGGTATGGAATGTGTGCAGGAGCCCAAGCGAAAGTAAAGTTACTGGACAGCTTGCGGAGTAGCTCTGGGGGGACGGAGACATTCATAGCCAGAGACTTACCCAAGTTAACCTTCAACCCTGAAAGTTCACTGAAAATCCGTAGAGTCTTCAGTATATTTGGGGTGGAAATATGGGGAGAAGTGACGAAGAGCAAGAGGTCGTCAGCATAGAGAGCGCATTTCTGCTCCCCTGGACCACAAGTTACCCCCTTAATGTCAGGATTCGACCTCAGAGCTACTGCCAATGTCTCGATTGCTACTGCAAATAGGATAGGGGAGAGCGGACACCCCTGTCTAGTTCCCCTGCCTATAGGGAAGGAGTCCGAGTACCTGCCCAGTAAACGGACCTGTGCGGAGGGAGCTGAGTAAAGCGACCCGATGAGGTTAAGGAAACTAGGGCCAAATCCCCATCTTCCTAGGATTCCCGTTAAGTATCCCCAGTCTATGGAATCAAAGGCCTTGTGTAGGTCTATGGATAGTAAGAAGCCCTCCTGTGGCGAGTCCCCATCCCAATGTGATCTAAGTAGGGAGATGACATCAATAGCCCGTCTGATCTGATCCGTTCCCTGTCTCCCAGGGATGAAGCCCACCTGATCTTTGTGAATATATGAAGATATGAAGCTGGACATTCTGTTTGCTAAGATTTTTGTCATTATTTTAATGTCGTTGTTGATCAGGGAAATGGGGCGGTAATTACACACCTCGCTAGGGTCCTTATCCGGCTTCGGAATGACCGAGATATAAGCAGAGTTTAAGTCAGCTCCCAAACGGGCTCCATCCCTGAGAGAGTTGAACAGTCGCGTCAGGTGAGGGGCTAGACACGTTCCAAATTTTTTGTAGTAACCGGTAGAGAAGCCACCCGGACCCGGGAGGAGCCCAGTTTGAGGGCCTTAATAGTGGACAATACCTCCTCCTGTGTAAAAGGGGATTCCATGATATCCCTATGTTCCCTAGATAGCGACGGTAGAGGGAGATCATCTAGGAATTCCCCCCCTCTCGGGTTGGGAGGTACGCTGGCAGGGCCGTACAGGTCCGAGTAGAACCGAGAAAAGGATTCCATTATTTTCATCGGGTCCTGTGTCAGATCTCCTGTGGGTCCCCGGATTTTAGGGAAGGCTAGTGCCCTTTGTTTGGGGCTTAATTTAGTGGCCAAACGGGAGCCTAGCCTGTCAGTTTGGGAGTAGAACCTGGCCCCAGACCACCGGAGGTGCTGCTCGGCCGCAGTCGTCAGGGAAAGGTTAAGAAGGGCACGAGATTCAGCCAGTCGGGCAAGTGAGTCGGGCGTAGGCTGGCGTTTGTGGGCTTTTTTCAATAAACGGAATTCCTCAGTGAGTTTAAGAGTTTCAGCCCCGTGAGCCCTTTTAAGTGCGGCAGCTAATTGGATCAGTTTTCCCCTGATAACCGTCTTGTGCGCCGCCCAGACCGTGGCAGGGGACACCTCTCCCGTGGTATTAATCAGAAAGTATTCCTTAATGGCCTCCTCCAGTAGGGATCATTGTATCGGGTCGCTCAAAAGGGATTCCCTCAGGCGCCAGCGGGGCGGACTCCTAGATCCCGTTGGCCTCCGGATAAGCAGAGTCACCATCGAGTGGTCTGACAGGGGGGAATCAACGATCCTGGAGTTACACAGCAGGGGAACTGATGTAGCATGGGTGAATATGTGGTCAATCCTGGCATATGAGTTGTGTCGTGCAGAAAAATGGGTGTAGTCCTTCGTGCGAGGGTTGGCCTCACGCCAAATGTCTATCAGTCCTACCGAATGTAGAAGCTTGGCAATTTTGCAGCTCTGTCTGGAGGGGCGTTTGGGTCTAGAAGTGCCGTCAGCCGACTTGTCAAGCGAGAAGTCAAACGCTGTGTTGGAGTCTCCCCCCATGAATACCGAGCCCCTGAAGTGAGGTTGCAGTTTGCGTAGTAATGATTCAAAGAAGAGTCTTTGTCCCCTATTAGGGGTGTAGTAAGAGACAAAGGTGTACAGTTCCCCATCTATGTGACCCGATACGAGGGCATAGCGACCCTGAGGGTCAATTATTGATTCTACCAGGGAGAGGTTAATGTGTCTAGCAAAACAGATGGCTACTCCCTTAGTTTTGTTATCTGCCGACGAGAGAAAAAATTGGGGATATCGGTGGTGGAGGAACGTGGGCCTGTAAGAGGAGGGGAAATGCGTCTCCTGAAGTAGAAGGACGTCCGCATGTGTAGAATGGTATAATTGTAGGAGCTTCCTACGTTTCACGGGAGAATTGAGGCCCTGGGTATTATGGGAGACAAGCTTGAGGGTTGGCGGGGAGGGGTGTGTGCTAGCCATGGACCAGAGGTGTGAGAGCTATACCAGACAAACGTGGCTTACCTGTGTCCCGTAGAAAAAGAGCCCTGCGAAGGACGGACAGCCGGAGCACTGTGGACCATATGCCTGGGATGAAGTACCAGAACCCCTCACGATACCCGGGGACACTCCAAGGAGGACGAAGAGAGAGCAGAAAGAGGAGAGATGAAAAAGAGGAAGAAGGGAAAAGAAAAATCAATAACATTACATAGCAGCTGCAAGGCAAATCAGAGCATACATTAGATAAACAGTGCATCAACTGTAACACGGGGTCCCCCGACCCCTCCCCACCCTGGGATGAAAGGGACAAGCCTGCCCCCATCCCACTAACCCTAGGTAGCCGGTAAGTCCCTAGAGCCGGGAAACCGGTAACGGATCTGGCTACACCAGTGGTGCTCCTAATCCAATGGAGGTGCACTAAGCCCACCGCGGCCATGTCACCAGTAACTCAGAACTGAGGGCTAACCTAGAACCCATTATCTCCAGTAACTGAACGCCCCAAGAAAATAGGGATAATCCCCCGGGGGAAACTAACCATAAAAAAAAAGGAAAAAAAAAGGGAACAGGAGGAGGGAGCTAGATGGAAAGAGGGAATGTGGTCCCCATATGTTAACTACTCCCACCCCCCCCTCAAGTCTAAAGCCCCAAGGGACCTGTACACCCCTCCCGGGGGAACAGGAACACTGGACAAGGAGAACAAAGACAGAGCCCCCCGTCCCCACATCCATAGAAACTTGTGAACAACTTTAAACACCCCCCCATCTTCCAGTAAGGGCTGAGTAACTTGTCTATATATGCAAACCAGAAACTAAAGAAAAATATGGAACCCCTGGAGCACCGGTGCTCCGACCCCCCCCCCCACGAGTCCCAGTCAATCGCCCCAAGTCCAAAAAGAAGAGAGAAAAAAAAATGTGGAACAGCAACATCAAAAAATAAGTAAAAAGGTAAAAATAGTCCCGCAAGGCCTCAGAGAGACTAACGGGCCGCGATAAAGGCAAATCGGACTTGGTAAGGCAGTCCCTGGTACCGGAGGGGAGAACGAGAACCCCGACCCTGTGTGGGCAGGGGTAGAACTCCAGGAGTCAGGATCCCAGTCAAACAAAAAGGAATTCAGGAACGATTCTCAAGTTAGATAGTTCTCTTTAGAGCGCTTGTGGTTCTGCGTCAGCCAGGTTTGCTGCAGCGAGCTTGCTGGCGGAGGCCTCTTCGTGGAGCCGGGAGTCCCTCTGCTGTTCTGTGGGGACGGAGGTTCTAGGATGATCAGACCCAGCTGAGTCAGCAGGTGTTCCCCTTCTGGAAATGATGAAAATCCAAAATTTTTGTTTCTGTAGGAAAAATTTACACGCAGCGGGAACGACCACCTGTAGGTGATTTCTTTTTCCAAAAGAACTTGCAACAGTGGTTTGAGAGCGCGCCTCTTCTGCACTGTGTAAGGAGACAGGTCAGCAAAGATCTGAATTTTGTGGCCGTTTAAATTGAGATTGTCCGAGCGCCTAGCCCTTTTCATAACCTCCTCTTTGACAGCATAGAAGTGTGGTTTTACAATGATGTCCCTGGGTAAACCATCCGATCGGGGGGGTTGTAGGGCTCTGTGTGCTCTGTCCAGTTCCAGACGATGCTCCGCTATATCAGGGATGAGGCTTCTAATGAGTGATTTAACTGCCCCTTGCACCTCTTTGTCCGATTCCGGGACCCCCCTTACCCTAAAGTTATAGCGTCTCGATCTGTTCTCCAGGTCGTCGATCTTGGCGAACGCAATCTCCAATTGGTCCTGCATTTCTTGTAGTCTGTTAAAGTTCTGATTAATCCGTGCTACTGCCTGGTCTGCCTTTTGCTCCATAGTGTCAATTCTCATCCCCAGATGCAGCAGATCCGCATGTATGGATGAAGTGATCTGTGCTGCGTTTAAAGCCAGGCTTTTAGAAAGCATTTGTGAGAAGGCTGCCATCATAGAGGGAAAGTCTGTGGGGATAGGGGTCTCCTCCTGAGCCTCACACACAGAGAGCAGCATGCCTGTGTGTGGGTCTATCATGGGTGTAGTGGGGAATCCAGCTCCCATCCTATTCAGCAGGGATTCTGTAGAGGCAGGGGAGGCTGCTGCAGCCAGGGGGGGGGGGGGTAATCAGTACCTGGTGACTGCGGGGGGGGAAGATCCTGGTCAGCAATAGAGGTCCCAGGCTGGTCCGCTTCATGCAGGCCTCGTGGAGCCGCCATCTTGGCATAGCTGAGGGGGCCAGGAGACTGCGCCATCCGACCCGTAAGGTTCTTCCTGGCGGGCGGTGCTGACATCCACGGGAACCGGGGGCTTCCCCTACGATATGGACCCGGTAAGAGAGCTGTGGGGGCGCTCAGTCCGCCGTAGGGAGCGCTGACAGGCCGCGGTGGAGCGGAGCTTTAGATGCCGGCGGCCATCTTGGAAACCCCGCGCATGCGCCTGTTTTAGGTGTTCTTATACTTCATTATAATAAATGTTACATTGATTGTAGTTATGATATGGTAACTTTATGAATATTTTGTGATACAGAGGGTGAATGAACAGATGTGGCAACTATTAGTAGTTACTCTTTTGTTATGTTTATTGTTACATTATTGATGAGGCATAGTCTGCACATGTAGGTATTGAAAGCACCAAAATATGGAAAAAATCTGCACCAGTGAAAACGGTAGCATTTATACTACATTTAGCTTATTGAGGACTACAAGTTAGAGCTGTGGATAGAGCATGGATATATAAATATTTGCCTATTCTAACAAATGGTAAATATGCTTTAAAACAAGACCTTACTATCCTCTGTAGTTGTTGGCACTATGGAGTAATTCACCAAAACTCAAATGTTTACATTTAAAATACTTTCAGATTCATTTCGGCAATTTGGTTCATCCGGATGCTTCCTCCCAGCAGTGGTTTGGCAGCCTTTCAGTCTTCTAACCTGTGAGCACATACACTGGAAGAGGGGAGAAAGCAGAGTGCTGGTCTTAGCATGGAAATCACAATTCTTACACTTCCATGAAGTCAAACCTCGTCT
The DNA here is from genome assembly GCA_029574335.1 of Rana kukunoris. NCBI lineage: Eukaryota > Metazoa > Chordata > Amphibia > Anura > Ranidae > Rana > Rana kukunoris. The sequence goes on from CM056055.1 coordinate 37,697,243, forward strand.
CCATGGTTTTATGATTTGTGAGAAGTTATATAGCGTTTTGTAAGATATCTGTGACAAATTTCTTAAAATTTTGTAAATTATAAACTAATTTCAATGGATCCAGTTACACTCTTGTTCAAAGATTTTATTGAGGCATAACAAAATACGATACAGAAGCGTTAGTCAAAAGATATAAACATGTCAAATGTATGTTATTAGCAAATCACAAGCCATAAAATATATAACAGGTAATAGTTGTACACTGGTATATAAAGCAATTATATATGGCACGGAAGGAAAGGGGATCCAGTTACACTCACAACATTTTGTCCACCCTGAGGCCTGATTCACACCTATGCAGCTTGCAGTTTGCATATTGCAGGTGCATTTTGCATTTTTCAGTACATGCTTTTCATCCATTGAAGTCTATGGGGAGAGGTAAGTGTAAACAAACCTTTCCCCGTTCTTCCTAGTGGCAGTGTCACTGAGCGCCTGTTCCCTGTCAGCAGAACAGATGATCAGTGTTGTGTCACGTCAGGCCATGCCCCCTCACAGTAAGGCCTTGTACACACGATCAGTCCAAACTTATGAGAACGGACTGAAGTTCAGTTTCATCGTTTCACAGACTGATGGTCTGATGTGCATACACACCATCAGTTCAAAAACCAATCGTGTCAGAACACGGTTACGTAAAACATAACGACGTGCTGAAAAAAAAATGAAATTCAATGCTTCCAAGCATGCGTCGACTTGATTCTGAGCATGCACGGGTTTTGAACCGATGCTTTTGCGTACTAACCATCAGTTTTGACAGATCGGTAGGCGTCCATCGGTCCGATTTTAAAGCAAGTTCTTCATTTTTGGACTGAAGGACAACAGACCGATGGGGCAAACACACGATCGGTTTGGACCGATGAAACTGAACTTCAGTCCATTTTCATCGGTTTGGATTGATCGTGTGTACGCGGCCTAAGAATCACTTCCTAGGGAACACTTAACCCCTTCCGCGCCCCCTAGTGGTTAACCTCTTCACTGCCAGTTTTAATATCACAGTAATCAGTGCATTTTTATAGCACTAGTTACTGTGAAAATGACAATGGTCCCAAAAGGGTGTCAAAAGTGTCCGATGTGTTCGTCATAATGTCGCAGTCACGATAAAAATCGCTGATCACCGTCATTACTAGTAAAAAAAAAAATATTTATAAAAATGCCATAAAACGATCCCCTATTTTGTAGACACTATACCTTTTGTGCAAACCGATCAATAAACGCTTATTGCCATTTTTTTACCAAAAATATGTAGAAGAATACGTATCGGCCTAAACTAAGGAAAAAAAATGTTTTATATATATTTTTGGGGCATATTTATTATAGCAAAAGTTAAAAAATATTGCATTTTTTTTTAAATTGTCGCTCTATTTTTGTTTATAGCACAAAAAATAAAAACCGCAGAGGTGATCAAATACCACCAAAAGAAATCTCTATTTGTGGGAAAAAAAGGACGCCAATTTTGTTTGGGAGCCACGTCGCACGACCGCGCAATTGTCAGTTAAAGCTACGCAGTGCGGAATCGCAAAAAGTGGCCTGGTCCATTAGCTGCATAATGGTCCGGAGCTTAAGTGGTTAAAGGCAACTAACATATAGGGATTGTAGATAAAGGAAACCAAAAATGGAATGTGTAAATGCCACTTACCAGGCGCAAACTATCTTGTATTATAAACTAGAGCAAAGCATTATCATGTAATATTCTGGTGTTGTTTGCTATGCATACTTCATATGTAGAACTGTGTCAGAGAGATCATGGCAGCTTTGTGTTAACAAAGCTGACACTGTGAAACAGCTGTAAGTCAGTATAAAGCAGCAATAAATCACATTCACATGTATGGGCAGATAGATGCCTTTTACACAAAGCTTTACAGATACTGTATATGCTTTCATTGTGGGTGTGTATGGGGGAGGGGGGGATTAATTCCACTTTAAAAGCATTTTTTCTAGAAAATTCTATATCATTGCCCTGATCACTTTCCCCTTCCCTCTGATATCTTCCCCAAAATAATCATATTGTAGCTTTGATTTATAGCACATTTATGCCACTTGCTGGAAATGTGAGCAACTCCACCTCAATTAGTGGATGAAGGCTTTGCATTAGGAGCAAAAGATTGATAAATACAGACTTAACTTTACATTTGCAGACAGATGTTGTATTATTCATGTTACAATAGCACTGATACACAGGACAGCCCAGAAAGCACCCTTCCAATAGAACTACATGTTCATTTTGGTTTAGGCTGCTTTGGAATCTTATGTTTAAAGGGTAAGTTCACTTTTTCTTTTTTCTTCAACATTTCAGCTCTCCTATGCACCAATATAGCATTCATGTTCCTTTTTTTTTCAAAAATATCAAAGCTTTCAATAAAATCTACAGTCACTTACTTTTCTTGTTCTAATTCACATTTCCAGACGTTTACATTAGTAATGTCTTCTTCCTGGTCAGACTTTAGGTCATGACACAGAAGGAGTTGACCAGCTGACCCCATAAGCACACACCCTGCATCACCCACCCTCCCTCTCCCAGGTGCACATTTTTTAAATGAAATGCAATCTATGAGTGATCACCCTTCTCACTAAATACACAGGGTCAGATTCAGGTACAATTGCCCTGGCGCAGAGTATCAGAGATACACTACACCGCCGTATTTTACCTGGCTCTAAGACAAATTCTGGTAGATTTCAGCCCGTAAGTTACGGCGGCGTAGTGTATTTCTTGTGGCAGAATCAAAATACGCGATAAGGGGGCGTGAAACATTTAAAATAGGCGCGTCCCCACGGCGATCGAACTGCACATGCTCCGTTCAGAAATTTCCCGCTGTGCATTGCGCGAAATTACGTCGTAACGTCAGATTTTTTTTGAGTAGCGTCGTTTACGTACATTTCTATTCCCGGACGACTTACGCAAAAACAAAAAAAAAATTGAAATTCGCCGCGGGAACGTCGGCCATACTTAACATGGGCTGTCTAACTATAGACCACATTTTTGCTTCCCTAACTTTACGCAGCAAAAAGATGACTACAGACGCCGTAAGAGAATGCGACGGACGATCGTAACTTCGTGGATCGCCGGAAAAATCTAATTTGCATACCCCGACGCTGAAAACGACGCGAACTCCACCAAGCGGGCGGAAAAAGATTGCAGCGTAGATCTGACAGTGTACGAAGACGTAAGCCTGTCGGATCGAAGCCCGAAGCCGCCGTATCATGGTTTGAGGATTAAAACTAATGATACGACGAGGGTAATTTGAAATTTCTCTGGTCTAACAGGAGATAGACCGGAGTAATTGCTCTGTAAATCTGGCCAACAATATACAATCAGATTGCATAGTGATTGGCCATGTTTATACACCTGTCAGTGTTTTTTAACCACTTCGTATCCAGACCATTGTGAATTGACTGCCACAAGGTGGCTCTACAATGCCGGGAGGACGTCTATTGACATCCTCGGCTCCTCCGGCCACTGGGGGGCGCACGAGCGCCGCCGGCGGTGCGCGCGCGTGGCCACCGCATCACTAAGGTGCCGATGCGTGTGCCTGGCGGCCGTGATGTCTGCCAGGTACCTGCGATCGGCCGATACACAGCCAAGGACGTGGAACTGTGTGTTTAAACACACAGATTCACGTCCTCTCAGGTAGAGGAGACCGATGCTGTGTCCCTTGTACAAAGGGACACAGATCGTCACCTCCCCAGTCAATCCCCTCCCCTCACAGTAAGAATCACTCAGGGAACACATTTAACCCCTTCCTCGCCCCCTAGTGCTAACCCCTTCCCTGCCAGTCACATTTATACAGTAATCAGTGCATATTTATAGCACTGATCGCTGTATAAATATGAATGGTCCCAAAAATGTGTCAAAAGGGTCCGATGTGTCCACCATAATGTTGCAATCCCAATAAAAATCACAGATCGCCATTACTAGTAAAAAAATAAATAAAAAAAGTCATAATTCTGTCCCCTATTTTATATGCGCTATAACTTTTGCTCAAACCAATCACTATATACTTATTGCGAAAAAAAATTAACAAAAATATGAAGAAGAATATGTATCGGCCTAAACTGAGAAAATTATTTAAAAAATAAAAATAAAATTGGGATATTTATTATAGCAAAAAATAAAAAAATATTATGAAATACCACCAAAAGAAAGCTCTATTTGTGGGGAAAAAAAGGACATCAATTTTGTTTGGGAGCCACATCGCGCGACCGTGCAATTGTCAGTTAAAGCGACGCAGTACCCAAAAGCTGAAATTTTGCCTGGGCAGGAAGGTTGTATATAAGCCCAGTAAGCATGTGGTTAAATATAAGAGTTTAATACTGCTTTAATAGATAGCCCTTCAGCTTTTTAGCATTGGGGTCCTCAGTTTAAATTCCAACCAGGACACTATCTGCATGGAAAAAAATGCCTCCTTTAGCATCACTGGTATAATGATGTCTCAACCCTCCGACCATCTGAGATCTATAACTTCTATGCATAGTACTATAATACATTAAACTCTCTCTTTGTTTCTCTCTCTACTATGTATGTCAGAAAAAAAATAAAGCTTTCATGTAACTCTGGTTCTGTAGTGTGTTTCTTTTTCTTCCCTACTAGTTCAAAACCCACAATTTATGTTATGAAAAAGGAATAAAATAAACTGTTTTATTACTCAACATTGGGAAACTTATTGTTAGCTTGAAAATCCCCAGAGATCTGTGAGCTGACTGACACCTCGGCGTTATATAACATCTCTGGCCAGGACAGTTAGAGATTGATACTGGACATATCCCAGTTTGCTACAGCAATTATAACTCTGGCTCCTGACCTCATAACATGATACACATCAACGGAACAATGAACTTCATTTTATTATGGTTGGATCAATATTTTTCCAACATTTTGGAATTTTTTATTTCTCTTAACAGTTAGAAAAATATGTTGGCCAGAGTCCTTGGTGACAGGTCAAGTACTCCTTGCTGCTTGTATATTTATGTCTTGAAAAAACCTGAGACTTCTCATGCTGTTTTAGCATTCTTTTAATATGCTTAATAAACTTGATTGTTGATAGTGATTGAAAAATACATGCTAAAGCTTTTAGGTTGGGATTCAGTTGTTAAAGTTTATCTGAAGCCAATTATGGATAGTTTGATGTAATCCAATGGGGAGATCCACATTCTTGTTTTGTCCTGAGACCATTGTCACAGAACTGGATTGGGGGGGGGGGGCATAGTTGGAACAGGAATAAAGGGGAAATTGACATGTTTCACACATAGGAGTGCTTAGTCATAGTGACTAAGCACTCCTACAGTAGGTGCCTCCACTTTTGTATATGCAGCGTGATGGGATCATGCTGGATATCGCCGCTGGAGGCTGTGCTTCTCGTGCTCGTTGCCCCCACGAGATGCCGCGCATCCATAGGAATCCATTGGGGGCGGGAGCGGGAGGAGCGAAATAGCTCGACGCTGGCGTTTTTCTCGGCAAAAAAGCTCTGCCACCAAGTTTCTTGATGGATTCTGTCGAGGAAAACGGTTGTGTGTACAAGGCCTAACGCTGGGTTTACATCTAAGACGGATGTGGCTGATAGCAGGGGTCCAGTGTGTTCTTGTTCTCCATTTTAGGGATGAATCAGGCCTAAATTTTTGCCTGAATTCAGTCCTGAAACTGAGCCAAAGATGCAAAGGGCTCCTGTGCAATTTGCTCTGCAGCCTCCCCAGAGATGTGTGAACTGGCTCCATTGAGAGCCGGTCACAATCTCCTGTCAGGTGAATTGGATTTGAGGAAAACCACATCCATTCCCAATAGTGTGAACCCAGCCTAAGGCCGCGTACACACGATTGAATTTGTCCGCTGAAAACGGTCCGATGGACCGTTTCAGCAGACATCTCCGATCGTGTGTATGGGCTAGCGGACAGATTTGTCCACCCGACAGATTTCAAAGCATGCTTTGAAATCTATTGGGTGGGAATCTGTCCGCCCGACATGTCTGCTGGTTAGTACACTTACCAGCAGACATGTCGTCCCGCACCGCCGCCGTACCGCCGCCGAATGTATTCGGCGCATGCGCGGAAGTGTTTTACTTCCTGGTGCGGTGACGTGGCGGCGTCAACGTCACCGCCACGTCACCGCCACGTCAGCGCGCCGTCTGCTGGCGGGGATTTTGGTTTGCTCGTGTGTACACGCGAGCAAACCAAAATCCCAGCAGACAGATTTGTTCAAATCTGTCGGACGGACAGATTTGAACAAATCTGTCCGCTCGTGTGTATGGGGCCTAAGTGCTTCAAGACTCATTATTGAATTTGTAAATGTTCATTGTAAGAATTACGAAATATGCTAATTAGGAGTCCAGTCTAATGCTTGAAGCAATATATTAAGGAGTTTTTCATTAGTTGAATGCAAATAATTAACAAGTTTAGCCTGTCTTGTGCAGAATTACTACTATTTGCAAGGCACTTAAACTTTTTAATGTGTTTTTTTTTAGTTAAGCAGCCATGAAATATTGCATATATCTAATAGTTAACACAGCCAGCAGTGAAAATGGGGCTACTCTGCAGCTGTTACACCATGATGATCTACTACTATGTTGCAAATAGCCTGTATTGTAAATATATCAAATTAGTTGGATATGAATTACAAAATCCGTAAATTTGACGGAGGAATGGCTCATGTTCTCTGAGCTTGCTACCAGATACTGACCCATATCTTTAAATTTTTAGTTCAATGCTTTAGAAAGTTCTGCAAACTGAATATAATCTATGTAGTAAGTCTAAAAGGTGTGGTATCTCGCGCCAATAAAAATTAATGTGACAACAACATATAATTATAGTGAATAAGCAGCTCCCCTAAGATAGAGACCTCATCAAAGGTCTGAACTGAACAGTAATGGTAAGTGGAGGGGGCGCTAATATTGAATATAAGAATATAAACAATAAAGTGAAATCTAATAAATGGTCCGTCTGAACCAACAATAGCAGACTTAGTGAGCAGCAACACACTGAAAATAGTGAAATAAAAATAGATTATACAAAATCACGAAACGTACGTCGAAGCGCCTGGATACGTAAAAACAACGCACTTCCGGTCCCGCTGTTCCCCTGGCCTGGAACGCATGCCTGCTCCCTAGCGAGGAACTCGTATCCGGCTTGGACTTCACCCCAGTTCCCCAGCGAGGAACACTCATCATAGCCCATCCTGCCATGCTGACTAGCCTCAGTGCCGGGTCCTAGGCACTACTAAAGTAAGAGGCCATTTGGCTATGCTGTTTTATCTGTGACATATTTTAAATAAACTGTACTTCACTATGGTGGTTTCCCCTCTCCCTCCTTCATGAGAGTGTTTTCCGGGAAACATAGAGCTGCGCAGCTGAATCATTCAACTGGTTTAGTGACCGACTGCTGTATTTGACCTTTTCTAAACAATCAGGTCAACACCATGCGGTAAGGAGCCATCCATTAGTGCACATTTGGGGGATCTTCTTGGTGGAGGTGGACACCTTTTGCAATGAATTTTCAACAATTTGCATCTGAAAAAGATTAGCCTTGATTGGACTTTATCTAACACTGTTTGAATGGACTTGAGTTTATTTTTATTTTTTTTTATTTTTTTTGTATAATCTATTTTTATTTCACTATTTTCAGTGTGTTGCTGCTCACTAAGTCTGCTATTGTTGGTTCAGACGGACCATTTATTAGATTTCACTTTATTGTTTATATTCTTATATTCAATATTAGCGCCCCCTCCACTTACCATTATGTAGTAAATCTATGGTCAATTTTTGTTGATAAGGATTTTTTACAAGTAACGAAAAATTATGTTATAAATCGTTATTTTTTATTGTTTGTATGTATAATTTGTACTTTTTTTAAAACATGGGGCAGCATATCCCTTGTTGGTGCCATTCTGCATGTGTCATTTCTTGGCTGCATGCAGGAAAACAAGCAGGAAATTTAACAGGTAGAAATATGATCCTTTTTAGTTTGCCAGGTGTGTCTGATGTATGGCCGGCCAGATCTGGCTTTTTTTCCTTTAGCAAGGAACCTGGCCAAAATCTTAACGTAAGAATACAGGAGCAGGAAAACTACTCACTATTGTGTGTTCAACACTTTCCAAGTTTCTTCAAGGTGTTATATTTTTTAGGAGAAGGGAAAATGATTAATGGGTCCATGCATCCTGAGATCTACACAATATTGGATTGACATGCACACCCTGGGTGAGGTATTTAATGGTTTTCTACAGGGATTTTAAAGAAACACACAAGTAAAAGATATGTGTATATATCTATATACAGTATATACTGTATATCTATATCTATAGATAGATAGATAGATAGATAGATATGTACACATACTGTATATGTACATAATATTTACACACTCTGTAAGGCCCCTTTCACACTAGGGTGTTATTCAAGCGTTTTTTTGAGCATTATTCAAGCGTTTTTCAAGCATTTTCTGAGCGTTTTTCAAGCGTTATTCGAGCGAAGCCTCATATGCAATCCCAATGTGCTGGTAAAGCACCGCTAAGACCCTAACGTTTTAGGGCATTTTTGCAGTGCCTCGGTGTGAAAGGGTAAGGCCTTTTTACAGCGCTTTTAATTAATTTTTAATGGAGAGGGGCATTTTTGGGGTGTTTTTTTCAGCCCCCAAAAGCTGCTCCAAAGATGCTGCTTGCAGGACTCAGTGTGAAAGGGTCCATTGAGATGCATGGAGAGTGTTTTATGAGCGTTTTAATAGCGCTATTTTAAACGCTGAAAAGCTGTAAAAACACTTCAGTGTGAAAGGGGTCTAAAGAAGCTTGTATGTTACCTGTGGCTCTTTTTCAAGCCAGGCACACACTTCTTCACCTTTTTGGATAAAAGGGCTGTACCAAAAATAATACAAAAGTAGGCATCATTTTTTTATTGACTTACATACAATAAGTCTTTCAGATTTTGGTAACTCTTAAGCCCTGTACACACGGCCCAGAATCTTGTCAGGAAAAAATGTTGTTTTTCCTGACGATGTTCTTGGCAAGAATCTCTTGCCGGCCGAGTGTACACACAGTCCTTTCAAAAGAACCACCATTCTTTTGAATGGCACGAACGCGGTGACGTCATCGACTATGATGAGCATGCGCGTCACATTCGATGCCGTCACCGCCATCTTGCTTCATCCTACCTATGCCTTGGAAGCTACTGCACATGCGTCAAAGTCATTCCGAGCATGCATTGGTTTACATGGAGAAGTGTACACACGCTTGGGTTTCTCGGAAGGAAAACACTGCAGAGAATCTCACAACGAGAAAATAGAGAGCAGGTTCTCTATTTTTCTCGTTGAGATTCTGGCCAGTTTTCTTGACGAGAAACCTCAAAGCCTTGTACACACGCACAGTAAACACGTACAGAAAATACGGTATACACATATTTTCAGTACGTATATACCCAGCTTTATTCTAGTTACTCAATATATTTTTTAATTGCCTCATCACTTGTTAGGATTATTATTTCTCTAAAATGTCATGAACCTGTCTGCATTTCTTTGAATATCTAGTGATTGTTTTACTTGTATGTGACTTCTTTCTATGCAAAGTATTAGGCCCCGTACACACGACCGTTTTCCTAAACAGAATCCATTAAGAAACTTTGTGGCAGAGCTTTTTTGCCAAGGAAAAGTTTGTGTGTATGCTTTTCATCGAGAAAACTGTTGTGGAACTCGACGATAAAAAAAGAGAACATGCTCTCTTTTTCCTTAGCAAATTGAAGGACGAAAACTGGACAGCCGCACTCCAAAATCACTTAAAATAAGTTGTCTTTTATTTTTCAACTGTACACAGAGTCACTGCAACCAACAAAATACAGTATGGCCAACGCGTTTCGCACTTACAATCAGTGCTTAGTCATGGCTCAAATTTCTCTCTTTTTCCTTGTCGGGAGTCTCAATTTCCTCGTCGGGCTGGTTTTCGACGAGAAACACGTTTGTGTGTATGCTTAGAAACCCGCGCATGCTCAGAATAAAGTATGAGACGGGAGCGCACCTTCGGTAAAAGTAGCGTTTGTAATGGAGATAGCACATTCGTCACACTGGAACAGACTGAAAAGTGCAAATCGTCTCTCACCAAACTTTTACTTAACACGCAGTAACATGAGATTAGCAAAAGCAGCCCCAAGGGTTGTGGAAGTGGAATTGAACTTCCCCTGCCGTCGTATGTGTTGTACGTCACCGCGTTTGAGAACGAGGAGATTTGGTCTTGACAGTGTGTACGCAAAGACAGCTTGTCAAGTTTCTTGACAAGCCTGACAAGGAACTCGTCGAGGAAAACGATGTTTCATTTACGATGAGTTCCTTGGTCGTGTGTACGAGGCCTAACAAATGAATGGCCCCCTAGTGTGGGTTTTTGCTTTCCTATAGACTCTTTTAAAGTGATTTTTTCAGTGGTTTTGCACAGAGAAGCATGGACCCTCCTCTTCTTAGATCTCCTGCTGGTCCTTCCCTCCTGCCAAGTGCCCCTATAGCAATATAGTAAAGTAAGGTAAATTGGTATATAGTCAAGGCCCTTTTTGCTAAATATGTAATTGGAGTTATGGAGTGCCAACCCTAAATATATAAATTAGGAAGGGAAAGGAACATGTGTTTTGGGTGTTAAATGGTAACCTCCAGACATCTAATTTTTTTAATAAAGAGAAATACATACAGGCCCCTGTAAATATTAAAAGGGGAATGAAACATACACCCCTAAGACAGATAATAAATATACAGCAAAACATTACTGCAAGAAAATCGCTTAATTCTCCTATCAACACAGTCAATGTTGGTGAGGGGATCCCTCCCTCAGCGCTTCTGTGTTCTTCCAGCAGGGGGGAACAGTGAGTCTTCCCAGCAGAACAAAATGATTATTACTAGCGGCTATAGCCATTGGCAGTAATCGCATGCCAAAAATGCAACAGGCTGGTTGTACACAAGTCGCTTTATGGATCAATTTCAGTACAAGCAGCCTGCCCAAACATGGATCGAATCTCAGCTGGTCTCTGCTGAACTGGCTTTTGTGTTTTGCCTTTTTTTTAACAAATACCTTATTGGTTTTTAACACATGTATTTTGCAAATGTGAAAATTGTTTAATCAAATATAATTAATAATTAGTAAATTAATGCAAGGTTACAATATACAAGATAATTCTACATATGACTGAAGTCGCTAATGGTCATTTCAGCATTAGCAACGCTCTTCCAGTGTCATGTACATTGTGTGGTTGAGTTACTAAAGCTGGAGAGTGCAAAATCTGATGCAGCTGTGTATGGTAGCCAATCAGCTTCTAACTTCAGCTTGTTCAATTAAGCTTTGAGGAAAAAAATGGAAGCTGATTGGTTTCTGTGCAAAGCTACACCAGATTGTGCACACTCCAGTTTTAGTAAATCAACCCCAATGTGCTTAACATGTATATTGCTCCTTATATACCTTTAACTGTTAAAGAGGAATTAAAGCCTCCGTCAAAAATAAATAAATAAATACACCCTGAAAGACAAAGGCATAATAAACGACGCATGTGTGCGGGAGTTGCCACTAACGGCACGATCGCCGTTAGAAGTGGCACGCTCCGTGCGCCTGCACGCCGTTGTCTATGGTGCACGCACCGTAGACATCAGTGCCTGTCTTTTGCAAATATCTCCTAAACCATGTAGGTTTAAGAGATATTTCTTGTACCTACAGGTAAGCCTTAATCTAGGCTTACCTGTAGGTAAAAGTGGTCTGTAAGGGTTCACAACCACTTTAACCACTTAAGGACCGCCGCACGATGATATACGTCGACAAAATGGCACGGCTGGGCGCATGGACGTACAGGTACGTCCCCTTTAAGAGCCCAGGCGTTGGTTTGCGAGCACGGCGCTGGCGGCCGTTCGCGACCCAGTCTAAAACATCCTTGACCACGCCCGCGGGACCCACGGACCCGATCGCCGCCAGTGTCCCGCGATCAGGTCACAGGAGCTGAAGAACGGGGAGAGGTGAGTGTAAACAAACCTTCCCCGTTCTTCTCTGTGGCTTGTCACTGATCGTCTGTTCCCTGTTAGGGAACGACGATCAGTGATGCCACACGTCCAGCCACGCCCCCTACAGTTAGAGAAAACTCATTAGTACACACTTAACCCTTTAGCGCCTTTTAGTGGTTAACCCATTAACTGCCATTGTCATTTTCACAGTAATCAGTGCATTATATAGCACTTTTCGCTGTGAAAATGAAAATAGTACCAAAAATGTGTCAAAAGTGTCTGAAGTGTCCGCCATAATGTCGCAATCACTAAAAAAAAAAAATCGCTGATCGCCTGCCATTACTAGTAAAAAAAAATGTATAAAAATGCCATAAAACTATCCCCTATTTTGTAAACGCTGTAAATTTTGCGCAAATCGATCAATAAACGCTTTTTGCAATTTATTTACCAAAAATATGTAGGAGAATACGTATCAGCCTAAACTGAGGAAAAAATGTTTTTTTATATATTTTTGGGAAATATTTATTATAGCAAATATTGAATTTTTTTCAAAAGTGTCGCTCTATTTTTGTTTATAGCGCAAAAAATAAAAACCAGATCAAATCAAATACCACCCAAAGAAAGCTCTATTTGTTGGAAAAAAAGGACACCAATTTTGTTTGGGAGCCATGTCGCAATTGTCAGTTAAAGCGACGCAGTGCCGAATCGCAAAAAGGGGCCAACCTGCATATTGGTCCAGGTCTTAACCAGTTAAGCACAGGGTGTACATGGCACTGGAAGAGCACTGCTAATGCTGAAATGACCATAAGTGATTTTAGGCACATGTTGTAGAAAGATCAAAAAATAGTGATATCTGATAGTACAATGTGTTTTATTTAAATTGTATTCTTTATTAATTTTACATGAGTGCTGGAATCAGTGACGTTTATTTGCTGATATTGTACTGAATATATAAGATAATGCTCCAAAAAGAAAAACATTCAGATGAAATTTCTTCAATAGCATTTAATTTGGTAAAATAGATTATTTTATCAATATTGAGTAAAAAAAATTATAATAATATAATTATGATGACAACACAATAAAAACCATGAAATACAAGTTTATTTACAAAAAGGAGTCTGTGAGATATAATTTATCCCGGAGTTTATAGGAGATAAACTGATTACAAAGATAACCCTTTCTTTAAAGGGCCACACAAAATAAAACAGAACAATTCTAACTATTCAAAGGTCTAATCTTGATGCACACAGAAAAAAGCACATCCTAACTCTCAAACAACACAGACCCAGGCCAGACAAAACAATGTCTGAGTGATAAGATAACCTAGGAAGACGCTTTTTGGGACTGTGTGTGAATCAGATGCTGGTAGCAGGTGAGCAACAGTAACATTCTCCAACATGAAAGGATTCTACTAACCTACCAGAGGCAATATTACCCAAGAGTAGCATTTTCACTTTTTTTATCCTGGCAGTACTTCAGAAAACATTTTAGTTATGTTGGATGTTCTCCTGTAGCTTACGCAAACAGTATTCAACATGGTAATGTCATATAATGCCTGATTTTTCATTATAAGTATTTTTCTTTTTAATAAAGCCAGGCAACTCTATAGGATCTAAACCTTCATTGGCTGCTTAAATAATTTGTTACCCCAACACTTCATATTGCTGATATGTGCCTGCTGTACCATGTACTTGTATGAGAAAGTATCCTGTTCTCTTTGTATTTCTCCCTTTATGTGAAAACCCTTTGTTTTTCTGCCCCTCCCCTTGCTTTCCTATTAAAAACTGATCACAATAAGCAGGAAAGCACATCATGGTCAGTTCTCTAGCTATGCTGGGAACTCAGTGTACTCTCCTCCAATGATCAGACTTGTCCTGACACACCCCTCTGCACAGTCATTCAATGGGAAGCTCAGTGTGCTGTTGCTTCTCCTCCCCCCAGATCTTATGCAGCTGAGAACAGAGGGAATGTGATCGCTTTTAGCCTCCCCTTTCACACTGACATGTTTTTCAGGCAGTTCAGCGCTAAAAATAGCACATGTTTTGGTGCGTAATTATCAGTGTTTATATGTGTTTACAGGCATATGGTGTTTAGGAACGTATGTGCATAAACTCACTATTGGCCAGAATATTAGTTTATTCTAGCTACTGGAATAAATGTACATTCATACAAATATAAACACCACAATGTGCATTATTTACTGGAGAGTGTAAAATCTGGTGCAAATCTGCATAGAAACCAATCAGCTTCCAGGTTTTATTGCCAAAGCTTAATTGAACAAGCTAAACTTAGAAACTGATTGGCTACCATTCACAGCTGCACCAGATTCTGATTTCACCAGTTTTAGTGCATCAGGAGCATAATTTTTTTTTTTTTAATGTCTCTAAAAGCGTTTTTTTCTGCCCATATACAATGAGGCTTGAAGTGTTTATAACCCTAAAAAAAATTGATCCTGTTCCTTTAAAGCATGAATAAACAGCACAGTGCTTGGGACCTGGTTGGTCCCGCCTGGTTCTAACCCCCCTGTTAGCTGACTACGGTTTATTATGGCTGTTGAGCCCTGACACTGTGGTGAGCTTATGTGCCTCTGTCATCCGTAGCTCTCCTCTAGCCTTTCCCCCCTCCCTGCCTGTCAGCTCTGATCCATTCCCTGGCCCTGCCTTCCTGCTGCTATCATAACTTAGTGTTTATGCTACAATCCCCTTTGATATAGTAAATCATTTGCCCAGTGTATGTGTTTTGTAAAAAATAAGCTGCTGTTTACCCCGGCGCTCACGTGACCGGCTGCCTCTCTCTTCCTCTCCTCCTCCTGGCTGACGTCAGTGGGGGATTTTCAGCCCATTTGTTTCCAGATGGAGAGAGGTGGACAGTTACGTGAGCGTCAAGCTATAAAATAAGGTATACAGCAGCTTCTTTTTTACAAAACACATACACTGGGGCAAATCATTTACTATAACAGAGGGGATGGGAGCACAAACACTCAGTGGCTTAAAAGGGGTTGTAAAGGAATTGTTTTTATTTTTTCAAAATAACAAACATGTTATACTTACCTCCACTGTGCAGCTCGTTTTTCACAGTGTGGCCCCGATCCATGTCTTCTGGGGTCCCTCGGCGGCTGTCTCTGGTCCTCCCCGCAAGAACATTCATGCGAGAGAGCTGTGGAGTCCTTGTGGGCACGCTCCTGTGATACAGCCGACAGCCATAGCCGCCGACTATATCACTCGGCCCCGCCCCCGGCGCACTGCGTCATTGGTTGTAATTGACAGCAGCGCGAGCCAATGGCTGCGCTGCTTCATTGGACCGATGAATGAGCCGGGAAGCCGACCAAGATGCCAGCACGTTCACGGCATGGGACTTTCGAGGGGTCAGGTAAGTAAACGGGGGGCTGGGGAGGCCAGTATTGTTGGAAGTTTTTTCACCTTAATGCATTTTTAATATAAAATGTTTAAATGTTTTAAATTATATCTGCAATATCTATCTATCTATCTATCTATCTATCTATCTATCTATCTAATGCATTGTATATGTATATGCATATTATTTTGTTGTTGATAGAACTAGTAATAGAAAATTTCACAGGGCCAGCTATTGAAATGTACCTGTAAAAACACTCAATGCTAAACAGACAATACATATTCTCTAGACCTTGTTAGCTTTTAGAATGTGGTGGGACCTAACACAGGTTGAGTGAAGAATTTAGGGTTCACTAACTTGGTGATAACATTAATCAATCATGTGGATGATTTTTGCATTGTGCCTATAACTTGGTGATAACATTAATCAATCATGTGAATGATTTCTGTATTTTGCCTATTGTCTAGGAATTTCACAATTATTTGACCTGTTCTTACTGTCAACAGCAAAATATATCTAACACAAGCGATGAACATTCGCTTTTATCCATGTGGATAATTAAATTATTATCATGTGGCTAAAGAACTTTACGTCTGGCCTTTGAAGACAACTAAAAACTTGACTTCAAAGGGATCTTTAACACATCCTGAGTTTCTTCTTTTGTCTCTGTGATGAAAACTTGAGACATTATCTTTAGTCTTCTGCCTAATTGAGGACCGCACAAATATTTCCACCTTTACACGTTAAAAAAACTCCATAAATGGTACAAAATAATTTGACTCATGTAAATTCTTCACGTTGTTTTGCCAGGGAAGATTATAGGTATCATTGATTCCATATAAGGCAGAAATACCTTCAGTCTGTATTTTTTTATGCAAGTTTTAATTTTATCTAATGGTCAAAAAGTATGGTGGTTTTAGGCCCTGAGGCCTCGTACACACGACCGAGGAACTTGTCGTAAATGAAACATCGTTAACCTCAACGAGTTTCTTGTCAGGCTTGTCGAGAATTTCAAGAGTTTCAATTTGTATGCAATCAGGCAGGCCCTTGCACTACATGGTTTTGCTAAACCTGAAGAGAAAAACCTGCAGGAAAACTGATAGTGTGTATGGGGCTTTACACATCCCTCCTGCACAGCCATTCACAGTTTGCTGGCCCTTTTCCTCCCCCAGCTCTCATGCAGCTAAGAATAGAGGGAATGTGATCACTTATAAAAAGGAAAAAAGGTATTTATAGTGTTTTTTTATTTCTATACAAAATGGTTTGCCTTTCATTTCCATTTTAACCTGCATTGGTTGTTTTACAAAGGTGATAGTTTCACTTTAAGTAAATGTATCTTTTGCCAGTGTTGGCTGAATCTATAGGGGGTTACCCAAGATCAGAACTAAACCATTTGTACTGTAATTATCATAAATGTGTCTTTTGTTAAGTTATTCTTCTCTTATGATCATCACATTGGTAATACTAACGTCACAACAATACTCCCGTTTGGCAGGATGAGTTATTAAGCTCTTGATTGCGCTGTTGCATCACCTGTACTGATCGATGTAACTAGGCTTTTTTTGCGTTCTGCTCCATCTACATTCAAGATCCCTGCTGGGATGCAACAGCCGCTGTAAGGTTATGTAAAGAGGAAACGTAATGCGAATAGTATCAGTGATTTTGTTGCTGAATGAGTGCAGTCTTGTTCTTGTTCAGTCACACGTCATATTTCTCGGTATCGCCTCTGGAGGATGTTGGAAGTACGTAAAGGCTTTAAACTTATGATGAAATCCACTGAGCTTTAAAGCTTATTCTTTTCGGCTGTCTGCAAATTATTTCATTGTGGTACCTTCTAATGTTTTCAAACCAAGGAGATCAAAGTTTAAAGGAATTACATTTTCACGGCCCAGGTGATCTACTTGTGAAAAGCCATGTTAAAGTAGAACTATAGGCATAACTTTTTTTCGTTTTGGATAGAGTGGAGATGGATTAGAACACTCGTCAGTTTTTATTGCTGTCTGTGCCCCCTTTTACCCCCCTGGTGGTATTCCCGAGTCTGGCTCGGGGTGGAATTTCAGTACCAAAAGCGGCAACCCTGAGCTAGACCCGGGATCGCCTCGCAGCAGCCACAGGCAGGGTTTACTTACCTTGTGCCTGGATCCTGCAATGCCGCCTCGCTGTGTGATCGAGCGGTGTCTCCTCGCCCGATTCACAGTGTCCCTGTGTGCCGCCGAGCTCCTTTCCCTGCGGGGCGGAGGACGGCACCAAATTCAAAAAAGTAAATAAACACAATACATACAGTATACTGTAATCTTACAGATTACAGTACTGTATGTAAAAAATACACACCCCCCTTGTCCCTAGTGGTCTGCCCAGTGTCCTACATGCACTTTTATATACTGTATTTATTGGCGTATAACACTCACTTTTTTACCCTGAAAATAGAGGGTAAACTGTGCCTGCGTGTTATACGCAGGGGGCTGTGGAAAGTTTTTTTCCTGAAACTTCCCTCTTAGGCCGCGTACACACGACTAAATAAATCCGATCAAATCGGTCTGTCAGACCGATTTGATCTGATTTGTCTGCTGGGAGAAATTGGTTTGATCGTGTACACACGATCAAACCAAAATCCCCGCCGGCAGACAGGGCGGTGACGTGGCGGTGACGTTGACGCCGCCACGTCACCGCACCAGGAAGTAAAACACTTTCGCGCATGCGTCGAATCCATTAGACGCATGTGCGGGCAGATATGTCTGCTGGTTAGCGTACTAACCAGCAGACATGTCGGACGGACAGGTTCACAGCAGACAGATTTTAAAGCATGCTTTAAAATCTGTCTGCTGGCAAAATCTGTCTGTCCGCCCGTACACACGATCGAATTGGTCTGCTGAAACGGCCTTAAAGTTAGGGTGCGTGTTATACGCCTGTGCGTGTAATACGCCGATAAATACGGTAATAAAAACTGTTCTTTCTGCCTGCAAACTGTAGATTGTCCATAGCAACCAAAAAGTGTACCTATATGTCAAAAATGATTTTAGACCAGCTAGAAAACAGCAATAATAAATTATAATCACTTGCAGAATTGAGTGATAGCGTTTTGTGGGGAAATTCATCATAGAAAAATAAAAGTAATGACAGCGACAATTCTGCAACTGAGCAAATTTCACTGATTTTGATTTGATTACATTATTAAATAATTTTTATTATAATTATATTATTATTTGTTATAATTATTTATTATATTATAATTTATAATTTTGTTTTTCAAACTTTTTCATACCCGAGATGTCTACTAGACTCTTGTTCGGGCAGATTTAAGTGAGTTATTCCTAAGAATTGCAGGCCTACAATGTAAAACGCCAAATTTCCATGCAAAATAATGGTACCGCTTTCAGCACCTAAAATCTGAAATAATCATACCGCCAGGGAGGTTAAGGAGATTCACCCTCTTTATTTTTTCCTGTTTACCATTATCATTGATGGTGAAAGTAAAAGAAGATCCCAAATTTTGGGTTGTCCCCAGAAAAATAATAGAGGGAAAAATCTTCCAATGGGCACACTCGTTCTGGTGATCTGGGCATCCCCAAGGAATTCCCTTCTATTATTACGTCTTCACTTTCTATGGGACAGAAAGTGAAGGGAAATCTCTGCAATGGGACACAGTTTACATTTACGTTGTCCAAAATAAAATAAAAAACTTTTGCCTATAGTTCTACTTTAAGCTGTGTAGGCTGGCCATTCATGAACAGATTTTAGCGAATTTGGAATAAAGATCTCAAAACATAATACAGTCACATTTTTCTCTTCTGAATTGTGAACCTTGCAATCCCCAAACATGAAAGATATATAAATAGATGTTCTCGGTACCTCATGAACCAGTACACAAATGTTATCAAAAATACAAATTGTATTACAAAACTCAGGTTAAAATCAACATACACTAAATTAAAACCAACTAAACCCCTCAAATGATCGAGAGTGTTCTTCTTAATAGACGCATACATGCAAGCAGGGCCGGGACAAGGGGTGGGTAGTAGGGGGGGGCTGTGCCCTGGGCACTGTGGTGTCATGTGAGGTGGGGGGCACCGCAAGGAGATTGGGGAGGGGATTTGTGTTAGGAGGAGGAAATTGAGGGGTGGCAAGGTGTAGGAATAGTGTGCTAGGATTGGTGATTTTGGGGGGGGGGGGGATTTGTGTTGGGAAAGGGGAACAGCATTTGTGATGGGAGAGGGATTTGGGGTGCTTGCATTAGAAAAGGTGATATGGTAGAGGGGGGAACATGATTTGTAATAGGAGGGGGGATCTGGGAGGATTGTGCTAGAAAAGATGATATAGTATAGAGGAAAGGGATTTGTGCTAGGAGGTGAATTTTTTGGGGGGAGAGGGGTTGTGCTATTAAGAATGATTGGCGGGTATTTGTGTTAGGAGGGGAACTTTGGGGGATGGGATTTGTGCTAAGATGGGAAATTTGTGTGAGGGGAGATTTGGATTGGGGGAAAGGAATTGTGCTCAGAGAGAGATTTGAAGGGTATGTGCTAGGAGAGGGAGATTTTTGGGGTGGGGATTTGTGGTGGGGAGAGGGGATTTTAGCTGGGGGGTGGGGGGCAAAGATGTGTGCTGGGAAGGAGGGAATTTCAGTAGGGGAGCAGATTAGTACTGGTAGAAGGGTGCAGTTATGCTTTGGGGGTAATCATGGAGATGAGAGCTAGATTTTTATGGTGAAATATTTTTGCAGATTTTTTTTAGGGGGGGGGGGGGAGTGCAATTTGGCATGTTTTCCCTGGGCTCTAGATAACCTTGTCCCACCACTGTATGCAAGCCTAGATCCCAGAAACCAGGGTACAATACAGCTATACAAGGGATCAACCTCTCCAGATATAGTGTTATCCTCTACATGTTTTACAGTAATGGCCTCTTCTTCAGGAGTACGAGGGGAGCATAGACTTGTTCTAAATAAACAAAAATAGTTAGTATAAATACAGAAAAACTTCCTTTTAATATAAAATTAACAAAGATATTTGATAAGATAAGATAACAAAAATTATAAATATTAAGTGTTGCACTAATAATTAACCAGTATCACATAATAACAAATTAAGTGACCACAAATGCTATTAAAAAATAGTACTTAATAAGTGTAAAAAGATGAACATATGAACATAACACAAGTTCCCCTTAACAATATCTCGTGAATGAGACTCTTGATCTCCAAATAGGCCAATCACCAGTGTCACCCAACACCCAACACCAGGAATAATAGATAAGTTGGGGGCTTACCAGATGAAAATGGACCCCTTATTCAGAGTGGTCTAAACACGCTCAGCCTGTGGCTGTACCATCTCAGTAGCATCTCTTTCCACAAAAGCCAATGTTGTCTGTCTAAGGCCGCGTACACACGAGGGGATATGTCCGCTGAAAACGGTCCGATGGACCGTTTCAGCAGACATCTCCGCTCGTGTGTATGGGCTAGCGGACAGATTTCTCCACCCGACAGATTTCAAAGCAAGCTTTGAAATCTATCCGGTGGGAATCTGTCCGCCCGACATGTCTGCTGGTTAGTACACTTACCAGCAGACATGTCGGCTCCCACCACCGCCGCGCCGCTGCCGAATGGATTTGGCGCATGCGCGGAAGTGTTTTACTTCCTGGTGCGGTGACGTGGCGGTGACGCGGCGGCGTCAACGTCACCGCCGCGTCACCACTACGTCACCGCGCCGTCCGAGGGCGGGGAATTTGATCCGATGGTGTGTACACGCCATCGGATCAAACTCCCGATCTGACATATCCGATGGAAATGGTCCGCGGACCGTTTTCATCGGATATATCCGATCGTGTGTATGGGGCCTAAGTGGTAAATGCACCCACACACTCAGACTGATGAAAAAGTAAGCAGATATAGGCTCATCATAGTGTAGAGATCATAAAACACAATTTATTTGACAAAAAAAATGCATTTACAAGCATAAAATAGGGCCTCCCTGTGACGTCATTGTGTACAGTACATGCTGTATTGCTGGCTGGATAATCTTATTGTCATGTGCAACCCATTTTTATGATTGTAAGTGCAGTTCTTTATTAAATAAATGGTGCTTTATGATTTTTACACTATGAGGAGCCTATATCTGGTTACTTTTGCATCAGTCTGAGGCCTCGTACACACGACCGAGGAACTCTTCGTAAATGAAACATTGTTTTCCTCGACGAGTTCCTTATTAGGCTTGTCAAGAATCTTGACAAGCTTTCTTTGCGTACACACTGTCAAGACAAAATCTCGTTGCTCTCAAACGCGGTGACATACAACACGTACGACGGCACTATAAAGGGGAAGTTTTATTCCACTGGCGCCACCCTTCTGAGCTGTGTGGGTTTCTAAGCATACACACAAACTTGTTTCTCGTCGAAAACCAGCCCGACGAGGAACACGATGAGGAAATTGAGACTCCCGGCAAGGAAAAAGAGAACTCGTTCTCTTTTTTTCTCATCGAGTTCCACAACAGTTTTCTCAATGAAAAACATCAACACAACCGTTTTCCTCAGCAAAAAAGCTCTGCCACCAAGTTTCTTGATGGATTCTGTCGAGGAAAAAAGTTGTGTGTACGAGGCCTGAGTGTGTGGGTAAATTTACCACTTATCTGAAGAACAACTCTGATGTTTGTGTGGAAAGAGATGCTATTGAGATGGTTCAGCTGCAGGCTGTGCATGTTTAGATCACTCTGAACAAGGAGGTCATTCTTATCTGGTAAGCTTGCAACTTATCTATTATTCCAGGTGATGGGTGACACTGATGATTTGCCTATTTAGAGATCAATGCCTCATTCACGGGATATTGTTATAGGGGACCTGTGTAATGTTATTTTTTCACACTTATCAAGCACTATTTTTTTAATAGCATTTGTGGTCACTTTATTGTATGTGTTATTGTTTAGTTATTAGTGCAACACTTATCATTTATAGCACTTTATTAGAGAGGATATCTTCTTTTGTGTTTGCAGCTCACACATTTTTATTTGTATGCACAACTTTGCGTGGCTGAGCCATAGGGCTTACCCACTGAAGGATTGCATGGACCCACATGAAAACCAGGCCTCTTACCCCAGGCTAATTTCCTCCCAGGGTTGGACATATTAGCAGGCCAGTCACAGAAGGCAAGGCACAAAGAACAACCTATGTAGAAACATACACAATTTGATAGACCAATATAAAGAGAGCCAACAGATTTTAGGCCTGCTTCACACCTATGTAGGTTGCAGTTTGCATATTCCAGGTGCATTTTGCATTTTTCAATACACATTTTTAATCCATTAAAGTCTATGGAACGAAGAACAAGAAAAAAGTCCCTGGCCCTTTCCATAACCACTTAGGCCTCGTACACACGAGGCAATAGATTTGTTCAAATCTGTCCGTCCGACAGATTTGAACAAATCTGTCTGCTGGGATTTTGGTTTGCTCGCGTGTACACACGAGCAAACCAAAATCCCCGCCAGCAGAGAGCGCGCTGACGTGTCGGTGACGTGGCGGTGACGTTGACGCCGCCACGTCACCGCACCAGGAAGTAAAACACTTCCGCGCATGCGCCGAATCCATTCGGCGGCGGTGCGGGACGACATGTCTGCTGGTAAGTGTACTAACCAGCAGACATGTCGGGCGGGCGGATTCCCACCCGATAGATTTCAAAGCATGCTTTGAAATCTGTCGGGTGGCCAAATCCGTCGGCTCGGCCGTACACACGATCGAATCTGTCTGCTGAAACGGTCCAGCGGACCGTTTCCAGCGGACAGATTTGGTCGTGTGTACGAGGCCTTAAGGACCGCCGCACGACTATATACATTTTGACTTTGAAGAGGGATATCTTTGTAATGGCAGCAGCTGCTGCCACAACCGAGGTATCCACCTCTTCAGGCAGTGGTCCGGGTAATGATAATGGTGGTCTCTGCGGTGGATTCTCCACGAGATCACTGTTATCGCAGGCAATCGGGTCCTATCCATGGCTGGGTATGAATGCGAGTGAGGACAAGATGGCCCCCACCCATCTCCATACCATAGCAGGGCGGAAGCGACGTCAAAACGTCACTTACGCCCATACGTCTTAAAGGGCCATTTAATTTTTCCAATTACAAAAATGTTTTTTTTTTTTTATTGCATTTTAGTCCAAATATGAGATCTAAGGTCTTTTTGACCCCAGATCTCATATTTAAGAGGACCTGCCATGCCCTTTTCTATTACAAGGGATGTTTACATTCCTTGTAATAGGAATAAAAGTGACCCAATTAAAAAAAAAAAAATCAGTTTAAAAATAAATAAAATCAAGTAAAATAAATAAGAAAAAAGCGCCCGGTCCCGACGAGCTTGCGTGCAGAAGCGAACGCATACGTAAGTAGCGCCCGCATATGAAAACGGTGTCCAAACCACACATACAAGGTTGAGCCACGATCATTAGAGCGAGAGAAATAATTCTAACCACCAGACCTCCTCTGTAACTCAAAACATGCAACCTGTAAAAAAATGTAAACGTCGCCTATGGACATTTTTAAGGGTAAAAGTTTGACGCCATTCCACAAACAGGCGCAATTTTGAAGAGTGACATGTTGGGTATCAATTTACTTGGCGTAACATTATCTTTCCAAATATAAAAAAAATTGGGCTAACTTTACTGTTGTCTTATTTTTTAATTAAAAAAAGTGATTTTTTTCCCCAAAAAGTGTGTTTGTAAGACCTATGCGGAAATACGGTGTGACAAAAAGTATTGCAATGACTGCCATTTTATTCTCTAGGGTGTTAGAAAAAAAAATGTATAATGTTTGGGGGTTCTAAGTAATTTTCTAGCAAAAAAAATCTGTTGCCTCCATTTATATTGTCAATTTGTCTGTAAAAAATCAAATTGTATATGTTTCAATTTTTTCGAAATGTAACATTCTCAGCTGCACATGGGTTAATTCTTCTTGCTGTAATATGGTTAGTATATTACTATATATAAGCTGTCCTTGGCCCTGCATGTGTTCATACAGATATTTTTTTAATAGATATATTTATCTTTCCATTTCCGTGCAAAGATGATAGATCATAAAGCTCCAGATTGTTCATTAATGACGTATGGAAACAAACAGGCCGCCTAAATATGGTCTTTGAGTTGTTTTCATAAAGGACTGCATATAAACATGACTTTTGCAGTGTATATTCTATGAGTATTTACAGACCTGCCTTGCAGGAGTCCCACTTGTGTACAGATTGTGAAGTTACACATGCTGAAATTGCCCACAGCGTCCCCCAGTAAAACCACAGCGGTTATGTACTGTTTGTTTCTGACCGGTGGGCTGAATCTGCCAGATGACAGCGGGCAATTTTTTTTTTTAATTATAATATTAACTCCTTCTCATAACATGCCATGAGGACTAAATTTATACTTTCTATCTAGAATATATCTACAGTGTATTTTTTCCCTTCTTTTCCCTTTTTAGACTAATTTTCTTTGTGTCTTGCTTAAACTTTTGATAGGGGGGGGGGGGCTTGCTAAAAACACACCTGCTCCCTACTGCTTCTCCCTAAACTGCAAAGGCAGTGTACAGGGGAGTACATATGCCACGGCAGCAATTCTTTCTATACCCATATCTTTTTATTTTATTTTCTTTGAACCTGTGGTGTGGTGCACAAAAACGAAACGAAGTGCCAAGTGAACAAAAAAGAACACACACAAAAAGTTGCACTTAGGGCAGGGGTGTCGGCAACCTACAGCCTGCGGGCTGCACCCAGCCCGCTGCCGCTAAATGTCTGGCCTGCCAGTGCATGTGATAAATTCACGTGCACTCGGGCCGCAGACATTTCAACCCCTTTACACTGACCTATGCAAATATGCAGCCTTGTGAAAAATATATATGTAAAAATGCGTTACCTGGTGTAAATCTGCTAATTAGCAAATATAAACAAATATATATATATGTGTGAAATACAAAGAATATACAAAAAATATATATACATGGTGATAAGAACTTCCTGATAAAAAGGAATTGGATACCAAAAACAGTCCCAAAAGGAAAAAAAGACAGAAACAAAAATGTGACACAAATTATTATGATATTATGATAATTAATAATTTATTTATTAATAATTTATTAACCAATTATGATAAATTCACGTGCACTCGGCCCGCAGACATTTTAACCCCTTTACACTGACCTATACAAATATGCAGCCTTGGCTGTTTGTTGTAACAGGGTGATGCCTGCAGCTGAACGCATCACCCCGGTACAGTTTTTTAGAGCCGACGGTCGGCTTTCTTGGGATAACAACCTATGCTGTTATCCTAAGCAGTGGGAGGCGATGTCCCCCCCTTCCACCGCCTTCCTCGGCTCGTCTTGGCTCTCCTGTCCCACCGGTATGCCCCAAGCTACCAGCCGGCATGTCTGGAATCCGTTATGATTGTGCATGGGAGCCGCCAGTCACGGCATGACCCCATCTAGAAATATCACAGCGTGCCCTTTTTAGAGTGCGCATGCGCCGAATACACCGTTGCATGCGTGGAAGACATTGCCAAACGAGAAAATTGTAAATATCTCCTAAACTGTGTAGGTTTAGGAGACATTTGAAGCACCTACAGGTAAGCCTAATCTATGCTTACCTGTAGGTGAAAGTGATCTGTACACACGATCAAATCTGTCTGCTGGAAACGGTCTGCCAGACCGTCCCAGCAGACAGATTCGATCGTGTGTACGGGCGAGCCGATGGATTTGGCCAGCCGACAGATTTGAAAGCATCTGTCGGCTGGGAACCCGTCCGCCCGACATGTCTGCTGTTTAGTACGCTAACCAACAGACATGTCTTCTCGCATACACGTCGAATGGTTTCGACGTATGCGCGGAAGTGTTTTACTTCCTGGTGCGGTGACGTGGCGGCATCAACGTCACCGCCACGTCAGCGCGCCGTCTGCCGGCGGGGATTTTGGATTTTGGTTTGATCGTGTATACACGATCAAACCAATACGTCCCCAGCAGACAGATTTGTTCAAATCGGTCTGTCCGACCGATTTGAACAAATCTGTCTGCTCGTGTGTATGGGGCCTAAGGGTTTACAACCACTTTAATGGAGTTGTAAAGTCTCATGGTTTTTCACCTAATGCATTCTATTTATTTACATAAATAGAATGCATTAAGGGACAATTTCCTCCCTATGTACACAACCCTAAACTGTCCTTCTTCCTGGACACTGACAGTCTCTGATAATCAAAAATACAAAAGCCCCTTAAGGACTAGTTGCTTTCAGTCCCTCTACTGCTTTCGGGAACTACCAGACTACCTGCCAGCTCCGAAGGTCTCCCAGGGCAAGGGATAGGAAGGATTAAGCACAACGCTGTCCTCCTAAAAGGCTTGTAAATCCCTGGGTGTGCTTATTGACTCAAACTGCCCACCTTGCTCCCTGATAAAAGATTCCTTTCAAACCACACTGCTATCAGAACCTATAGTCTCCACAGCACTCCATCTTCACGACCCCCTGCTTGCATGGCTCTCCTATATATTTAACCACTTGAGGCCCGCGCTACCGTCGGATGACGGCAACAGCGCGGGCCTGAATATCCAACATGCCGTCATTTGACGGCATGTCATTCTGGCTTTCCCAGCGCGCGCTGTACAGCACGCTGCGGGGAAGCCCTGTGTTGTCCGTGTCCCTTGGACACGGCCAATCACAGATCGCGGCAAACGGCCAATCAGAGCGGCCGTTTGTGATGCGATCTGTGGGCGAATGAGAGATGATCTCTCATAGATCATCTCTCTTTGCCGGCTCACACAGAGACAATGTCCTGTCTCTGGAGGGGAGGAGCCCGATCTGTGTTCCTTCCTACATAGGGACACAGATCGGTCACCCCCCCAGTCACCCCCCCCCCTCCTCCCACAGTTAGAACACACCTAGCATACACATTTAACCCCTTCCTCACCCCCTAGTGTTAACCCTTCAATGCCAGTCACATTTATACTGTAATTAGTGCATATTTATAGCACTGATCGCAGAATAAATGTGAATGGCGCCAAAAATGTGTCAAAAGTGTCCGATGTGTCCGCCATAACGTCGCAGTACCAATAAAAATCGCAGATCGCCACCATTTCTAGTAAAAAAAAAATAATAAAAAATAATAATTCTCTCCCCTATTTTGTAAGCGCTATAACTTTTGCGCAAACCAGTCGCTTATTGCGATTTTTTTTTTTTTTTTTTACCAAAAATATGTAGAAGAATACGTATCGCCCTAAACTGAGAAAAAAAAAATGTTTTTTTTTTTTTAATTGGGATATTTATTATAGCAACAAGTAAAAAATATTGTATTTTTCTTCAAAATTGTCGCTCTTTTTTGTTTATAGCGCAAAAAATAAAAATCGCACAGGCGATCAAATACCACCAAAAGAAAGCTCTACTTGTGGGGAAAAAAGGACGTAAATTTTGTTTGGGAGCCACGTCGCACGACCGCGCAATTGTCAGTTAAAGTGACGCAGTGCCGGAAGCTGAAATTTTACCTGGGCAGGAGGGGGGTGTAAGTGCCCAGTATGCAAGTGGTTAAGGGCTGACTCAGCCAACCTGCCAGGCCCTCTGCCTGGGGATTGGCCAAGTTCCCTCAAGTATGCAAAGCTCTACTGGCCTCTGCCCACTAATTTCTAGAAGTTTCTCCAAACTTCCAGATCTAGGGGTGGTACCAGAGACCTGCATATGTAAGTCATCCAGCCTGACCTGCAGTAAACCCTGACCCAATTTCAGACTCACAAGTTAACCATGAGTGATAGATTTGCCTGCACTAAAACTAGTAGCACACTAGAGAGTGCTACACATTTTTTCTGTTCTATTTTTCTGGACTAGGAAAAAATGATGTCATACATCCTGGGAGTCTTTCTTTGGAGGAAAGGGAGGAGGGGCCTTCTCAGCTAAGCACACCCTCCTGCCTAGATTCCTGAGCTAAGGGCTGATTGATTCTCTGTCCTTACTCAAGATGGCCACAGCTAGAAATGCTAGTGGAGCGTTTGTCAAAGTGATTTATCAAGAAAATAAAGCATCGAGACAGATGGACGGATGAGCCTGCTCTAAATATTAAAAATGAATCACATACTGTAGTGTTTTCAGTTTGTGATGCTCAGATACAGTTTAGCTCCACTTTAAATAGTTTAATATGTAAGGTCTACATTGTGGAAGTTACACAAAACTGAGGATCCGAAAAATGAATATACTTAGGTCATGCCTATTATATGAGACTCCGGAGTCTTCAGACCACAAGTCAAGTATGTATTTCATGTGGGCTCCATAAAACGTATAGTATAAATACATTCTCTCCGGAGAAAATGACCACAAGGTATTTTTGTCCATAAACATTTGTGTTTGTGACAATGTATGAGAGAAAAAAGGCGGGGATTAGAGTCACATGCTATCAATTTAACTGCTGGCAGCTAACAAGAAGCATAAAATGTCCGTTTGTAATTAGTGTTCAGGACAATAAAAGATAGCAGGAAGAGGAAGCACCTCAGGGCTTTACATAGATTGAAATTCTCTCTGGCTTCTGCTCCTGTGTCTAATGGCGGCTCCCTTGTAAATACATAGTGTCACCTGAGGGAAACATAGCATAGATATATGTACCACATATAGTATAGGAGAACTTAAAGTGAGGGCCAGTTCATGCCAGAATCACACAGGAACATGGTGTCCATTCCTGTGGATTCACCCGCAGTGCAATTTTCAGCTTATTAAAAAAAAATTGCACTGGATGCTACACAACAAAGTGCATGCACTACTTTTAAAAAACGTCCTGCACCATCTAGTACCTGCAAATGTACTGCATTTGGGGTGCTGTTAATAATGCATTGGCACACACAGCAGATGGCAAAGGCAGTGCGTTTGAAATGCAGCGTTGGAAACACGCACAGGAATGTGTCTTTTCTACATCACATTTTGGTGTAAACCTGCCCTGAAACATCATTTCAAAAAAGTAATACATACATTTTTATTACAACCACTTCAAAACCACTCACCCCCTTCCTGCCCAAGCCAATTTTTAGCTTTCAGCACTGTCGCTGTTTAAATGACAATTGCACGGTCATGCTACACTATACCCAAACAGACTTTGTATCATTATTATCAAATAGAGCTTTCTTTTGGTAGTATTTGATCACCTCTGCGTTGTTTTTTTTTTTTTTTGCTAAAACAAATAAAAAAGGACGAAACATTTTGGGGAAAAAAAAAACATTTTTATTTTGTTTCTGTTATAAAGTTATGTAAATAAGTACGTTTTCTCCTTCACTGATGGGCACTGATAGGCGGCACCGATTAAGTGGCACCGAGGTGGCACTGATAGGCACTGACAGCAGCTGATTGACAGTTGCCCGGGCACTTACTGGCATTTCACTGGTGGTCATGGAGGCATCCTGGTGGTCCTGGGTGGGCATCCGAGGGGGGGCTGCACTGATAAACAATCAGCACAGGCCCCCCCTGTCAGGAAAGCAGCTGATCGGCTCTTCCCTACTTTTCAGACGCGAGTGAGGAAAAGCCGATCAACTGCTCTTCCTGTTTACATCATGATCAGACGTGATTGGACACAGCTGATCACGTGGTAAAGAGCCTCCGTCAGAGGTTCTTTACCAAGATTGGTGTAGCGGTGTGTCAGACTGACATGCCGCACCATCGGGGGCATGCGGCGGCTGTTATCCTGCTGGACGTCATATTATGTCCAGTCAGGATAACTGAACCACCGCCCGGCCATCATTCTGCTTTAGGCCGGTCAGGAAGTTGTTAATGAGTGAAATTAGTATTTGATCCCCTATCAATCAGCAAAATGTCTAGTTCCCAGGTGTCTTCTGTTTAGGTAACAATCTGAGATTTGGAGCACTTAAAAAAGAGTGCTCCTAATCTCAGCTTGTTACCTGTTTAAAAGACACCTGTCCACAGAAGCAATCAATCAATCAATCAGATTCCAATCTCTTCACCATGGCCAAGACCAAAGAGCTGTCCAAGGATGTCAGGGACAAGATTGTAGACTTACACAAGGCTGGAATGGACTACTAGACCATCGCCAAGCAGCTTGGTGAGAGGGTGACAACAGTTGGTGCGATTATTTGCAAATGAAAAAAACACTAAATAACTGTCAATCTCTCTCAGTCTGGGGCTCCATGCAAGATCTCACCTTGTTGAGTTTCAATGATCATGAGAACGGTTGAGCAATCAGTCCAGAACTACATGGGAGAATCTTGTCAATGATCTCCAGATAGCTGGGACCATAGTCGCCAAGAAAACAATTGGTAACACAGTACGCCGTGAAGGACTGAAATCCTGCAGCGCCCGCAATGTCCCCCTGCTCAAGAAAGCACATGTACAGGCCTGGAATGAACATCTGAATGATTCAGAGGAGAACTGGGTGAAAGTGTTGTGGTCAGTGTAGGGTAAGATAAAATATGCCCACCTTGGTAAAAGGACCCCTTCGGCACCAGCAGAATGAGTTTAACCTTGCAGTAACAAGACACACGGTATTAGGTTAAAGTCACTCTGGTTTAATATGGCACGAACAGTTTCTTTTATAAAAACATACGGAGATTCAAAGGAAATACACAAATACATGTCTTAACATCATTGGTTAATACACTGTTACTGGGCGGACGCCCCCCTTTTGGGTGATGCTGTTAAAATATCATTGGTTAAAAGTTACCGTTATTTATTGCTTAAGTTAGAACTCGTCTCATGATTAAGGCTTGTATATATGTCAACCGCCACAAACTGGTTATAGAAACCACAAAACTTAGGTCACAAGACATTCAAACTGACTACTACTATATATGGTCATCACAAGAATTGCTCATGTCATTCTGATATACAGACAGCATATATGCAATCTATGGACAACTTATGTTAACCCTTACAATCCCCTCTTAGAATCCAAATAATTCTAAATTATGTGGTTCTCCTTCTCCATCCTTCTTTTATCATGATACATGTTCAGATAGATTCTATTCGCAGCTGCTGGGTCGGGTGTTCGGGACATTTTAACAACTATGCACATTATAAGCCTATAGCAAGCATATAAGAGTAAAACCAAAAAAAATGGAAAGGGTTAAACTCATCAATAACTGTCCCACTGGGGAGGTCACGGTTAAGAAAGTTCATTAGAGTGGTGTTTAGGGCAGGTTCTGAAGTGTGAAAATAAGGGCTCTCAATTGAAGTCATTGAAAAATTAATTTTTAGCTTGTTGGCAAACTTCAGCTCCCTTAGTGGAGTTCCCCAACCCAAAAACACCAGTCTGGGAAATAACTTCTTTATAGATATATATATCTCACATTATCAGTACCCTATTGTGGGGTCACTTCCATATCTTCTCTACTTAGTATGACACCAAAGGGTCCACAGTACTACTTCACATCTATGTGGAGCAAAGATCTTCTTAAGGTGTATGTGGATACATATCTTTACTCATTCATATCACCCATCTTGGCATCATACGAATCTACTAATCTGACAATCTGATAACACTATCTCTTCCCTGGGGTGATCTTCCTCAGTTCTAATTGTCACTGTAATAATAATTGTATTTTAACATAATAGAACATTTGTGATATTTAAAAGTACAGCCTGTTTTATAATCCAGCCATATCCAACATTTTTCATATCCAGACTTCTGGGCATAGGCATATTAAAACTTCAATAATCATTTTATCTGTAAAACCTCTGAGTTCTCATTTCTCTTGTGTCTATTATGTGTATTATTCATATTGTCCTGTTGTGGAGTGTTGGAATTTCCACAAATGCTCTTTAATATGTCCCAAATATTCAGGGTGATAGATACAGTTAGTTATCAGCCAAACTGGCAGGAATACGATCAGGACAGTCCAAAATAGGAGGCACAAGGCTTTCCCAGAAGTCTGTGGTGAAATAAGCAACGTCATCTTGTCGGAGGTCAGGGCTGTCTGCCCCGTTAGTACCTCACTTGTACTTGCTTCTAGTTGGAGGCCAGGGCTGTCCGCCCCCGTTAGTACCTCTCTTTGTCTGGCCCTAGGCACCAGTTTTACTCGGGTGGCATGGATCCATGTTGGGCTCTCTTCCGTCAGTATTGCGGTCCGGGTAACGGCTACCACTATCATCTCTGGACCATAAGCGCAGTCTTTGGCTCTTTTATCTTTGGTCAATCGTTTTACAACTACAACATCTCCTGGTATAAAAGGGTGGGTGTTTTCCTGTGGAAGAGAAGGAAACTTACAGACAACTTTTTGTTCTATCTCATCTAGTTTTGTTATAAGTGACCTGACATAATGATCCTGAATCTGCTCTAAATCTCCTTCTTGTAGAGTGAGGGGTTTCTTGGCCCAAGGTGTGGGGAATGGCCTTACCATTAAAATCTCGAATGGCGAGAATTTTAAAGATTTGTGGGGTGTCATTCTTATTTCTGCTAGAATAATTGGTAGCACCTCCTTTCATTTATGAAAGGTACCTCCTGTGGCCTTTCTCAGTTTTAGTGGGATATATCTTGGCCATCGTGAGAACATATCCACAATTACCAGGGCATATTCCTGCCTACCCTTATCACAGGAATGTGTGTGTAAAATCAATTTGGAGGTGTGTTAATGGAGTTGTTGGATATTTGAGGTGTTGGTGGACTGCCCGATTAGGGTTGTTAGGATTTGCACGGAGGCATGTAATACACCTCTGTACAAACCCAGCTACTAACTTATCAAACTTAGTAATGTAAAAATCATTTTTTTAGCAGTAGTAGCGTTGTGGCTTTACTGTTGTGGCCTACCCCATGTGTGCTGGGCTATAAAAAGTGTGTGCACTAGCCTGTGGGATACATGGTTTCCCCTCTTTGCAAATTAGTCCACTCTTTGGACTCTTTTGCAACACTGGATAACACCAGTCATTTAGATCTGTGTCACTTGCCGAGTACTACTGGAGTTCCACTATCATTTGTGTGTCATCTAACAAGGGTGGTGTTAGTACGGCCATTTGTAAGGTAGCTAATTGTTGGAGTGCGGCTTCTTTCGCTGTTCTATCTGCCAAGGCATTGCCCCTGAAATCTGATCACTGCCCCCGCCGTGTGTGTGCCCTACAATGTAGTATGGCTATCTCTGAAGGGAGGTGGACTGCAGTAGTAGATCATTGATCAACTGGGAGTGAGAAATTATTTTCCCATCCGCTCCTATGAACCCTCGTCTGGCCCAGATCACTCCGTGGTCATGGACCACGGAGAAGGTATACTTTGAATCTGTGTAAATGGTGACAGACTGTCCCTGACAACTGGCATGCTCTGGTCAAGGCTATCAGCTCGGCAGCCTGAGCCGACTGATAGGGGGATGGGTTCTGCTTCATGTATGCAGTCAGGTAAATTTACAACGACATATCCTGCGTTGTATGTGGTGTCATTTGGTCTTGTGCATGACCCATCCACAAACACAACATGTGAATCTGGTATGGGCAGGGTTGCCATGTCTAGTCTAGGGGAAGTCTCTGTTGTTACAGAAGTCAAACAGTCATGGTCTTGTGGAATGTCATCTGCCTCACCTTTCAATCCCAATAATGCATTTAAGATAGGGGCAGGGCCTGCATTTGGGGAACAGTATCTGACAAGGATGTGTTTCCTAAGAGGATGACTTTGTATCCACTTAGATGTTGGGCTGACATATGCTGGGTGTGTACCCCTCTTAGAAGATGGATGACATGGTGGGTAGTGTAAAGTGTGGTGGGGTGGCCCAGGGTGAAAACTACTGACATTTCCACCACCATTGCACATGCCGCTAGGGCTCTCAAACAAGCGGGCATACCTTGTACAGAAATTGGCATTACCTTTGAAAAAAACTACGGGTCTAAACTTTCCTCCGTGTTCTTGTGTCAGTACCCCCGCCATGGTTTTACAGTTGTCCCTTGTATATAGCTGAAATGGCTTTACATATTTAAGGGAGGCCCAAAGCAGAACTACACATCATTGCTAACTTCAACTTTTCAAAAGCGTTTAACATTTCTTGTGACCATATTATATCTTTTGGTTTGTCTGACAGTGTACATTGCCTCAAAATGTTGTCATAGTAAGAACAGTCCGGTATCCACTGTCTGCAGTAATTTATCATACCCAGAAAAGATAGCATTTCCCTCTGAGTATTTGGGTTGACCAGGCCCATGACAGATTGGATACGGCTAGGACTGATTTTCCTACTCCCTTGACTGAGGACAAAACCAAGATATTCCATTTACACCATTGTAACTTTTTGGGTGAAACTTTGTGCCCACATTCATGTAACCATCCTAACAACGATAAACAATCTTCCCTGCAGGCCTCCCTTGATAGACTACAAACGAGGAGATATCCACATATTGTAGCAGGACAGAACCTTGGGGGGGGTGCCAGGGTTTTAATGTGGCTTGGAGGACTATGCTGTACACAACAGGTGAATCAGCATATCTCTGGTTCATACGGCACCAGGTGAGTTGTTGACCCTCAAAGGAAAATGTAAACAGAGGCCTAGTGTCCTCGTGTACAGGTATACTGAAAAAAAAACGTTCTTCAAATCAATTACAGAAAAATAGGTGGCCTGTGCAGGGATGGAGGAAAGGAGAGAGGTGACATCTTGCACTATCTTGCACTATCGGGGAAAGTGGGATGATTAAACTATTGATAGCCCTTGGGTCTTGAACAAATCTGACACTACCGTCTGGTTTGGAAACAGGGTTGATAGGGGTACTATATGCAGAGCAGATAGGGGTTAAGATTCCCTCCTCTAAAAAAGTCCTGTATCATGGGTCTGATTCCATCTAGTTTCTCTTTTGACAAAGGATATTGTTTATGAAACACTGGTTGAGCACCTGGTTTCAGGGTAGCCCGATAGGGGGTACAATCAATGAGACCTGTGTCAAAATCGTTCTGTGACCATATGCCGTTATCAACAGTGAGTAGTTCATCAGAAACCGCTAGACTGACAAAAATGGGACGGGTTATAGGTATCACCCTAGATTCCATACTGAGTCCGTCCGGACCCGAGTGGATCCTCCGGGCCTCGTCACCGTGGGTGTTGAGTCCAGTCTATGTCAAATCTAGGTTGGGTATTTGTCTTGGGCAGGCCAGGGTTCTGGTCTTGGGAATTGGCCCTTCTGTCAGGTAGGGGGCAATTTCTGGCCCAATGGCCGGAACGGCCGCAATTGTAACAAGGTTGGTCCTGTGTGTTTCTATTCATGTGATCCCTGTCCATTCGCTATATTATCCACCCAGGGATTAATAAGAAAATAATCCGTGCCTCCTACTCGGGCAACGTATTCTTTGCAGGTTTCTTGGACGTTGGGACATGGGTAGGAGGTAGGTTTACTATGTCTGGTCCCCATTGATCCAAGCACCGGAGTTGGTCAGTAATAATACTGATCCCAATTTCTTCCGACAGTTGTATCAATGCAAAAATCTTCGTGCCACACACACTGGAAACAGGATCCCGGTTTGATCGGATCCCACACAGTACAGATTGTGTTGGGCAATTTAACTATGGCTTGGATAATACAATTCTTA
This sequence comes from Rana kukunoris, assembly GCA_029574335.1. Lineage (NCBI taxonomy): Eukaryota > Metazoa > Chordata > Amphibia > Anura > Ranidae > Rana > Rana kukunoris. Next base: position 37,733,031 of record CM056055.1, read on the forward strand.
TAAGTAAAGTCTGTGTTTTGCAAAATGAAAGTAACTTTGGCATTTTGCGCTGACACAGGAAGCAAGTCATTGGTTTACACAAGACGACAGTAAGCTATCTATATGCTATACCAATTAAGGAAGTGTCGACTTCACAATGAAAGTTTTTTTTTTTTTGTATTTTTTTTTTTTTTTTTTATGCTGTCCACTTTCGGGTTATTAAACTATTAAATTAATAAGTGACTTCTGTGTACTTCTCATATCTCTGGAGAGGTTATTGTATTTTAGTGTCTAAGTGCTCAATCTATGTTATGTGTCAATCGGTATGCAATTTCACTGTATGTTGCTAGATTGCATGCTGATCTGTGTGTGTGTGGGGACAGTGGAAAGAGTGATTAACACTGGGATTCAAGCTTACAGGATAGCTGGAGGAACCCTAGAAGTGTGTAGTAATTGCTAGACTGTTTCCCAACCCTTAGCGTGCAGCAGATTGTATGTAAGATCTGTATCTGCCTGTGTGTGGTCAGCTAGTTGGATTGGAGTGGAGTCTCCCTCTAGAAGTGGTTAAAGGTAATGCGGGCTGTGAAGCATCACAGCCAGTCTTACATGCTTAGTAGAAATTCCTTCTTATTCTTTTAGTTCCTCATACAGCCTCGTCACGAGACGCTCGCTCGTTGTGGTTAGTAATTCACCACTGGCAAGTGTGATCGTGACAGATTGTGAAAAGTACAACCTTATTGTCTATCTGGAAAATCTACCCTGCGACCTAAATACTCTGTACTTTCTTTGGGAGAGATTATTAAAACTAACTTTGGCAGATTTTTTTAAATTCCACTCAGTTATATTAAATACTAAACAAATTTTACATCAAGGACACATCATACAATATTACACAGACGATCGGCTCGGTATCACTTGCTTTCATCAACCGTGGGTCATATAGCTTTCGCCTAGCCACGGAGATGGGGCGTCTTATACTTTGCCACAAAACGTCTCAAAGCAGTCCTTGGCTTAGCTCACCTTCTAAGCACCTGTACCGCACAAACAGATAATTTCTTATTACTTTAAAATTCTTAATACTTTAAACATATACTTCTAAGCAGCAATAATTTTAAGCAGCAAATAATATAAGCAGCAGTAATGGGTAATTGTACCAAGGTGATTTCTATGCCTCCCCGAGACACTTGATTCTTAGTTATCCCTGATAACCTATATTATCTGGACATCCCCGATGTCTATATTATGGCGCCAACCACTCTTACCCGTATCTAAAGCACAATTAATTTACAGTCCCTGACTGCCTGGATTCATAAGGAATTCAGGAATTGATCGAGCCCCGCTGACCGAATGAACGGTTTACAGGGAGACCACCTAAATCCCCGGACGAGCCTCCAAATTGTAGGGTAAGATAAAATATGCCCACCTTGGTAAAAGGACCCCTTCGGCACCAGCAGAATGAGTTTAACCTTGCAGTAACAAGACACACGGTATTAGGTTAAAGTCACTCTGGTTTAATATGGCACGAACAGTTTCTTTTATAAAAACATACGGAGATTCAAAGGAAATACACAAATACATGTCTTAACATCATTGGTTAATACACTGTTACTGGGCGGACGCCCCCCTTTTGGGTGATGCTGTTAAAATATCATTGGTTAAAAGTTACCGTTATTTATTGCTTAAGTTAGAACTCGTCTCATGATTAAGGCTTGTATATATGTCAACCGCCACAAACTGGTTATAGAAACCACAAAACTTAGGTCACAAGACATTCAAACTGACTACTACTATATATGGTCATCACAAGAATTGCTCATGTCATTCTGATATACAGACAGCATATATGCAATCTATGGACAACTTATGTTAACCCTTACAGTCAGATGAGACCAAAATCGTGGTCTAATGCCGCGTACACACGATCACTTTTTGTGATGAAAAAAAAAGTCATTTTATTTGACGAAACAAAACAAAGTTTTTCAAACTTCATTTTCAAAAACGACATTGCATACACACCATCGTTTTTCCACAATGCTCTTGCAAAGCGCGGTTACGTAAGACACTTTAGACGGCACTCTGTTCCATTGAAGCTCCCATCTCATAACTTGCTTCTAAGAATGCGCGGGTTTAAAAACGTCGTTTTAAACTACGTTTTGCCCACACACCATCACTTTTTATGACACAAAAAAACGACATTTTGAAAAATGACACAAAAAAATCAAGCATGTTGGAATTTTTTTTTTTGGTCGTTTTTTTTGAAGACATAAAACAACGTTTTGCCCACACACGATCATTTTAAATGACGTTTTTTAAAACGTTGTTTTTTTTCATCACAAAAAATGATCGTGTGTATGCGGCATTAGGCATCAACTTAACTCGCCGTGTTTGGAGGAGGAGGAATGCTGTCTATGACCCCAAAAACACCATCACCACGTCAAACACTATGCTTTGGAGGTGTTTTTCTGTTAAGTGGATGGGACAACTTCACTGCATCAAAGGGACGATGGGCAGGGCCATGTACTGTCAAATCTTGGGTGAGAACCTCCTTCCCTCCATTCCCAGGGCATTGAAGATGGGTCATGGATGAGTATTAATGACCCAAAACACATGGCCAGGGCAACAAAGGAGTGGCTCAAGAAGAAGCAATTTAAGGTCCTGGAGTGGCCTAGCCAGTCTTGAAGGTTCTTGAGTCTTGAGGGAGCTGAAGGTTTGAGTTACCAAACGTTAGCCTCGAAACCTTAATGACTAGAAGAGGATCTGCAAAGAGGAGTGAGACAAAACCCTTCTGAGATGTGTGCAAACCTGGTGCCCAACTACAAGAAACGTCTGACCTCTGTAATTGACAACAGGGGTTTTGCGAGAGGGTCAAACACTTATTTCACTCATTATGCGAATCAATTTATAACTTTTTTTCATTGTGCTGAAGCAGTACCCTGAAAAATGTAACACTTTTTCTTGAAGACCTCCAGATAAATAGCAATGTACTTCCTGGTATGTGATCGTGCCTCCAGCCTCATAGTTGAATATCTGCTATGGCAGTAGTCATCAACCCTGTCCTCAAGGCCCACTAACAGGCCAGGTTTTATGTATTACCTTGGGGAGATGCAGACTAGAATACTGCAATCACTGTGCACCAAATTATATCACCTGTGATGTATTTCCGTTATCTTGCAAACCTGGCCTGTTAGTGGGCCCTGAGGACAGGGATGATGACCACTGATCTATGGCACTGTTGACCGGTCAGTTACTTTGAGGGTGCCTTGAATAGCTCTCTGTATGATGGTTGCAATCATCCCAGGATGATCTGCAAATATTTTGTTAATTGTATTTAACTGATTTATATTTGCACGTTTACAAGCTGATATTTTATATAATTTTAGACTTTAAAGCAGGGGTCTCAAGCTGGTGGTCCTCCAGCTGTTTGCAAAACTACAAGTCCCATGAGGCATTGCAAGGCTGACAGTTACAAGCATGACTCCCACAGGCAGAGGCATGATGGGACTTGTAGTTTTGCAACAGCTGGAGGGCCGCCAGTTTGAGACCCCTGCGTTAAAGCATGCTCATGTTGCTGACAACATTTCCTGCATGCTTGTTGGCTGCCTGTGTGAGGTTACTGCTCAAGGTGTTTCCAGCTCTCCTAGGGGAGTGGAAGGGGTCTACTATTAAGAATTAATTTAATACAAGCTGCAAAGAAATCCTTCACAGAGCAAGGCTCCTTTGCATAGGGCACCACCTGTTGGTTGCAAATGACAAATATTGATTTGCAATCCTCACAATTTACCTGATTAAAAGAAAGAAAGATTTGTTTAGCAATTGTGTGTTTCTTAGTAAAGTACGGAATGGAGGATACAAAAGAACAGTAGCGGCTGGTGCTCAAAATTTTTGGGGGGGCGCAAACGAAAAAAAGAAAAAAAATTGCAGCCTCACTGTGCCCATCAAATGCAGCCACTGTGCCATCAATTGTCACCACTGTGCCATGCCATCAAACACAGCCACTGTGCCATCAATTGTCACCACTGTGCCATGCCATCAAACGCAGCCAGTGTGTCATCAATTGTCACCACTGTGCCATGCCATCAAACGCAGCCAGTGTGTCATCAATTGTCACCACTGTGACATGCCATCAAACGCAGCCACTGTGCCATGCCATCAAATGCAGCCACTGTGCCATCAATTGTCACCACTGTGCCATGCCATCAAACGCAGCCACTGTGCCATAAATTGTCACCACTTGCCATTCCATCAAACGCAGCTACTGTGCCAGCAATTATCACTACTGTGCCATGCCATCAAATGCAGTCACTATGCCATCAATTCGCACCACTGTGCCATGCCATCAAATGCAGTCACTATGCCATCAATTCGTACCACTGTGCCATGCCATCAAACGCAGTCACTGTGCCATGCCATCAAACGCAGCCACTGTGCCATGCCATCAAACGCAGTCACTGTGACATGCCATCAAATGCAGCCACTGTGCCATGCCATCAAACTCAGTCACTGTGCCATGCCATCAAACGCAGTCACTGTGCCATGCCATCAAACACAGCCACTGTGCCATCTTTTGTCACCACTGTGCCATGCCATTAAACGCAGCCACTGTGCCCCTCAATTGTCGCCACTGTGCCAATTGTCGCCACTGTGCCAATTGTCACCACTGTGCATGTCACTATGCCCTTTAATTGTCGCCACTGTGCCCATTGTTGCCAGTGTGCATGTCACTGTGCCCTTTAATTGTTGCCACTGTGCCCATTGTCACCACTGTTCCCATTGTCACCACTGTGCCCATTGATGCCACTGTGCCCATTGATGCCACTGTGCCCTTTGTTGCCTTTGTGCCCATTGTTGCCGCAGTGCCCTGTAAAATGCACTTACCTTTTCCTTTAACGTCCCTCGATGTCTTCTCCCGCCTTGGTGACGCTTCAGCCATTCAGGTTATCGATAACCAGAATCCGGGAACCTGATTGGCGGAGACGGCTGTCAGTCTTATCCAAGGAACACACCCCCCGTGCGCTCCGAGGATAGACATCCAGAAGACGAGAGCTGTACTCGGAAAGCCTATCAGAGCTGCTGGCTCTGATAGGCACTTCCGCACAGCCAACCAGCTGCCGTTATTCAGGTGACCGGCGCTCAAGTTCCGGCCACCTGAATAGACCAGCGGCAGCTGGCAACAATAACATACATTCATGCAATGCATGAATGTATGTTATTTTCAGTGGCGGTGCTCCAGCGCCCTCTATGGACGGACCGTGGCTGCAAAAGAATAAGCTGTAATGTAGGGTTTGGAGAAAGGAACCACAGCATGCAGCTGGGGACACAGATGTTTGATACTCTCTCAGAAGTGTCTAATGCCGAAGAGTTTGATTGAAACTGCAGCACTGGAACACAGATACGGGCCGACCAGACATTTGAGCACAATACCTTTTCTATTGCCAGGAAATGCCATTTCCATTTTTTATACAGCAAATTATTTTTTTTTTTTACAGCCGTGGGAATTTTAAACACATTTATCAATGGCATTAATCAGTCTATTACATAAAGAAATAAAGACACTTTAGGTGAGATGGTCATTTAATATAATTGTCTTTGAGATCTGTGCTTGTAAACAGGGAAATGTTTATGCATTACTGGACGCATGTTTTCCCATGACGTCGCACCCTGACATCCCCCTACACTGGTCTTTTCATCACCCCTCATCTTGTCCCTCATCAGCCCGGATTTATTGTGCGCTCAGAGAGTGCAGCTCCGTCATCAGAGCAGGAATGCTAAAATTCCTCTTCATTGCCTTCCTCCCTGTCTTATCAGCTCCACCTAATCAGGTTTGCCTTCTGTAGCCTAAAACTATGACCTGTGAGGATACTGAGCGGTTTGTTAGCCATTAATATCTTTACAAAGTTGTTGAACAACCACTTAGTCCTGTTGTGTCCCTTCACGCAAAATGTGTTGTTTTTACTGAGAGGATTTTACTGACACGTTCTGTTCTCCACAGGTAAGACCCCATTCACACCTGAGCATTTGTAGCTTGAAGCCTGAAGCTACAAAATGCTGGAGGGGAAAAAATCAATTATTCTCTATGGAGATGGTTCACATCTCCACTCCAAAACGGCTGAAGCTAGAAGCTCCAAAACGCCTGGAGCTCAAACAAGTTCTGGGACTTTTTTTTAGGCAGATTTGGGCATTGTTCTGCTTTTTACCTAGGTAACCTTTTCACCTGTACAAAATCGTGGCAAAAACGTGGTAAAAAAAAAAAAACACTGTAAAAATCGCTGCAAAATCACAGAAATTTTGTGCGACTTTCTGCCTGAAAACGCTATGCTCAGGTGTGAATGGGGCCTTATGCCACGTACACAAGACCATTTTTAATGGTCTAGAAAAAACAACGTTTTTTTCAATCCGATTATTGTTAAGCCGGCCTTGCCTACACACGATCGTGAAAAAAAAATGCTCTAGCAAAGCGCGGTGACATACAACACGTACGACGACACTATAAAAGGGAAGTTCCATTCGGATGGCACCACCCTTGGGGCTGCTTTTGCTGATTCGCGCTTTTCAGTCTTTGTGCTTTTTAGTCTGTTACAGTGTGACGAATGTGCTATCTTCATTACGAACGCTAGTTTTACCAGAACGAGCGCTCCCGTCTCATAACTTGCTTCTCAACATGCACGTTATTTTCGCGTCGTTAAAGCCTACACACAACGATTTTTTACGACGTTAAAAACGACATGAAAATTCAGAGCCTACACACGATCGTTTTTAATGACATAACAAAAAATGTAATTCTTCACATCGTGAAAAACGATCGTGTGTACACGCCATTAGAGTATATGGTATGAGCGCTCCTTAGTGCAGTAAATGTATAATAGTGGCTTGCTTGTGAAGTGCTGATTAAGATGTTGATGGCAGCTCATACATGGTGTCCTGCTTCTTCTAAAACTTTTGGGAACCCTTTAAAAATGCAGTCCCCCGATCGCTCACCTTGATTTCAATTGTAAATGTGGCCCCTTAGCTTGCAGGGTCCTGTGGAACCCCCACTGGAGCCACTGTTGGAACCCTTTCACATGGACTTTGCCCACTGCATTCAGCAGGGGATCCGTGAGCAGATCCCCTGCAGAATCTTTGACATCCATGTCTGTACAGTTTGTGTATGCTTTATGGGCGGCTGGATGTAAACAGACTTTATCTGTTTACATCAGGCTACCTCTGATCTGTCACGTTTGGGGCTAGTTTACACTTGCTTTAAAACATGGCTTTTGCTAAAGTCTGTCAGTAAATACAGTAAAACCTTGGTTTGAGAGTAACTTGGTTTGAGAGTGTTTTGCAAGACAAGCAACATTTTTTTATAAATTGTGACTTGATATACAAGCAATGTCTTGATATATGAGTAGCGTCATGTCACAACTGAGTATAAAATAGAAGAGAGTCGCCTCTAAGGCCGCGTACACACAATCAGACCGGTCCGATGAAACTGGTCTTAAGACCAGTTTCATCGGACCAATTCGATGGTGTGTACGGCCTATCCGTCGGACCAAAGTTTTAAAACTTGCTTTAAAATCTGTCCGATGGACACCTGTCCGTTGGACAGATTCGATTGTTAGTACACAAAAGCATCGGACCAAAAACCCGCGCATGCTCAGAATCAAGTCGACGCATGCTTGGAAGCATTGAACTTCGTTTTTTCATCACGTTGTTGTGTTCTACGTCACCGTGTTCTGGTCTGATCGGATTTGTGGCCCGATGGTGTGTACGCACATCAGACCACTTCAGCGTGGTCCGATGAAAACGGTCCGTCCGACCGGTTTCATCGGACCGGTCTGATCGCGTGTACGTGGTCTAAGTGTAGCAATATGGTTACATTTAAAGAAGGTCCATCATTTAGAAACTTACATGGTTGATGATTAAAACAGACACATCTAAATATGCAGACATCTGGGGTAAAGCTGTCCACAAAGACCATTCTCCGCACCACCATTGATGTCATCCCTTCTAGTGAACGGTTCAAGCCCCGCTTTCAGATCGCTCTACTGCAGGGTAGTCTCAACCTTGGGAGATAAACTCCTCTATATGGGAGAACTGAAGGGATTGTGTACGGGTGGACACTAATAAGAGGTGATGAAGACATTAGGTTCTTTCATTCTATTAACAGGTTAGGAACCACTAATTCGGGGTACTTTGTCGCAGTAAGTGGGCTTAGCACTATATAACCATATAGTGTGACCAAACCCCTGCATTTTTGAATATGTTCAGGTGTTTTTAACTAGCCTTGCAGGATAAATGTAATTTTTGCATGTGTGCGCTATAATCTGTTTTGTACTGTCTTTGGTCTTATAGCAGCACCATCTTAGGCCGTGTACACACGATCGAATTTGTCCGCTTAAACTGGTCCGACGGACCATGCTTTAAAGTTTGTCATGCTTTAAAGTTTGTTCACCAGCGACATGTCCGTCGGATATGTCCGCTGGTTAGTACACTAACCAGTGGACATATCTGCCCGCACAAGCGTCGTATGGATGCGACGCATGCGTGGAAGTTTTTTACTTCCTGGTGCGGTGACGTGGCGGCGTCAACGTCACCGCCACGTCACTGCGCTGTCTGCCGGCGGGGATTTTGATCCGATGGTGTGTACACGCCATCGGACCAAAATCCGATGAGACATGTCCGCTCTAAACTGTCCGTCGAACAAGTTTGAGCGGACATATCTCATCGTGTGTACGCGGCCTTAGATGTATAGCATTTTTTGGGTGTGCCCCCCAAGTATGTCTTTCTATTTTTGTTTATACTGCAAAAAAATAAAAACTGCAGACGTGATCAAATACCACCAAAAGAAAGCTCTATTTTTGGGAAAAAAGGGCGCCAATTTAGTTTGTGAGCCACGACGCACGGCCTCGCTATTGTCAGTTTAAGCGACGCAGGTCCTTTACCTGCATAATGGTACGGGTCTTAAGTGGTTAAGGACCGCCAGCCACAGTTGTACGTTGGCTGTTTAAAGAGGAATAGCTGCCTTTTACCTTGTTATCCTCTTTATCAGCGGGCGGTCCCCCTACAGATAAAAGTGGTCTCAGCGGCGGATTCGCCAAGAGATCACTTTTATCAGGGATGGAAGAGGGCCCCCTCCCACCACAATTTGGTGGTCTTGGCCACTTACCGAATCCGACGGTAGCGGCGGAGACGGTCGGGTCCTCTCCCCTCACAGGCTGGATGCTGAGTGAGGGAAAGATAGCCCCCACTCAGCTCCACATCATTGTTTGGTGGAAGCGACGTCAAAGTAATGTCCGCCCAATGGTCTTAAAGGAGATTTTTATTTTTATTTTGCAAAAAAAAAAATGACATTTCATTTTATTTTATTTTTTATTATTGCATTTTAGTGAAAATGTTAGATCTGGGGTCTTTTTGACCCCAGATTTTTCACATTTAATAGGTCCTGTCATGCTTTTTTTCTATTACAGGGGATGTTTACTCAGCGTAACATTATCTTTCACAATATATAAAAAAAAATTGCACTTGTAAGACTGTATTGCAATGACCGCCATTTTATTCTCTAGAGCAGTAATGGCGAACCTTGGCACCCCAGATGTTTTGGAACTACATTTCCCATGATGCTCAACTACACTGCAGAGTGCATGATTATCCTGGAAAATGTAGTTCCAAAACATCTGGGGTGCCAAGGTTCGCCATCACTGCTCTAGGGTGTCTGAAAAAAAAATATATAGATATATAATGTTTGGGGGTTCTAAGTAATTTTCTAGCAAAAAATTATTTTAACTTGTAAACACCAAGGGCCAGATTCTCAGCGGCGTTACGACGGAGTATCTCAGATACCCCGTCGTATCGCCGTTTTTTTTGTCTCGTATCTATGCGCGTGATGCTTAGCATCACTTTTGCATAAATACGCTTCTACATCTGACAAGTGTAAAACCATTACACTTGCGGATCGTAGTTGTAATGACAACTCCGGCCACTAGGTGGCCTTTACGTTGTTTTTGCATTCGCTAATGCAAATGAGGTAGTACGCCGATTCCCGATCGCTTTTACGCCGCCCCGTCGTCGCGTACGTCGTTTTCGTCCGCGTAAGGTTACCCCAGCTTCTATGTGGAGTAACCTTACGAAGTACCGCCGGATGCCGTCGGATCCCGTCGGATGCCATGTTAAGTATGGCGTCGGGTCAGCGTCGGCTTTTTCCGTCGCTTACGTCGTTTTACTAACTCGTCCGCGAATAGGGAGTTGCGTAAATGACGCTCATGTCGTTTTGACGTCGGTTTCAACGACACTTTCCGACGTGAGCTGGAGCATGCACACTGGGCTTTTTCCCCGGACGGCGCATGCGCAGTTTGTTCAACGCGGGGGCGCGCTTAATTTAAATACAAGCCTCCCCATTTGAATTGCGCGGGTTTACGCTGGGCGATTTACGCGACGCAGGCGAAAACTACGGAGCAAGTGCTTTGAGATTAAAGCACTTGCTCTAGTACGATGCGCCGGCGTAGTGTAACTGGCTTACGCTACGCCGCCGGAGTAGTTAATGAACTATCATCAATATAAAAAAATGCTACATCCACAAGAAATAAATAAATACATTCACTGTTCTCTGTTACTTTGGTGGACTATTGTAGTTCGAGCAGCACAACGGCTTAATGGCTAGCACTTCTTCCTTGTGGCATGGGGGTGCCTGGTTTGAATCCAGATTAGGACATTAACTGTATGGAGTTTGTATGTGTTCCATCTGCATACTCCAATTTCCTCCCACACTCCAAAGACATGCTGGTAGGTTAATTGACCTAAACTAGTATGAATGCATGTGAGATGGGGACTGAAGACTGTAAACGCCTTGGGGGCAGGGACTGACGTAAATGTTCGGTATGTAAAGTGCTGCATTAAATGAAGGCGCTGTGTAAATGCCTGAAAATAAACATTGATACTTTGAAGATGAGTTGTTCAATTCTCTGTCATGTGGCAGTTTTATTGACGGGGGAACCCCTCCACATTGAAAGTATTTGGGTGCTATGTTTATCACTTACTGAACGTAGGCAGTATGGGGTGCAGTTGGACCTATAGCCAGCTGCTAATGTCTCATTGTGTAGTAATATGGATAATGATCCCTCCCTTAGTTCTTACAGTAGAAGTGTACTATAATAAAAGTTGGACTCCAGGCAAATATAAAAGACACATAATCAGATGTGCTTATGTCCCCTATAAAAATCAGTAGCTACCGGCTCGCAAGATGCTGAGGAATACTGAGCTTTTGCAATAGACTTGCTTGTCTTCCTGTGAGATTTGGTCTACTTTGCATTCCCCAGGAATCTTCCTGGAAGGATGGTGACGTCAATCCCAGCAACATGGAAGAGGAAGGGTAAGGTAAGTATGAAATCATTTTCGTTACAGGTACTTTTGCACATACTAAAAGCTAGTGATTTTTTAAGTCTGAGCAATTCCAGACATTATAGGGAATGAAGGTTTGTAACTTTTATACAGGTTGAGGTCCATTATATTTGGGTTTACCATAATTTTTATTGATATGGTGTTTGAAGGCTACTTTTCATTTTGGTGGGTCAATAGCTCATAAAAATGGCCTTTGTTTATAGTGTATTTTATTTTTTGCATCACAGCATGTACTCGCTAAACCAGGTCTCGACAAAATCCGGGCGCCAGGTTGCAATTGCGACAAGAAATTGTGACCTGGCGCCTGGGGAAGCTTAGGGCTGCAGAAGGCCACAAAGCCGCGGCCTCAATTATCGGCGGTGGGCCCGCGTCCGCTGGTAATTAATGCCACGGAAGGAAGCTGAGGCCACAGAAGGAAGCAGAAGGCCGCAAAGCCGCGGCCTTAATGTACGACTGCTATATTTGTATATGTATTCTTTGATACTTAATAAAAATCTAAAAGTTAAAGCTATCCATACTTCCAGCTGACACCATGGATTGTGGAAGTGCTCTGGCAGTGAAAATCCCCCTATGCAGCTTAAGGTTAAACCGCTTCTCTTCCAGTCTCATCGTGTGGCTCTGTGTCTTCTTACACTCCCTGGGACTGAAAAGTTTCATACTTAGGCTGGGATCACTTTTGAAATATTTGTATATCGCTATCATATCGCATCTCAAGCATCTCTTCTCCAGGGAGAATAAATTTAGCACTTGTAGTCGTTCCTCATAAGTGAGGTCCTCCAGTCCCCATATTTTTTTTTTATCCAAGAAAAAACTTTTATTGGTTACATACAGCCCAGAAGATCATAGCCAGCCACATATACTGTACAGGGATGTCAAACTCAATTTCATTGTGGTCCTCAAAAGGGCCGGTTGTATCTGTAAGATTAGATGTCCAGCGCATCCCCTCATCATATATTAGATGTCAAGAGCCATCCCACCATCAGACTTGAGTTTCCCACTCTCCCTTACTTCACAGTGCACCCCCCCCCCTCCCTTTCCTTATGCTACTGCTGGAAAGAAGCTGGATACATTGCTTGAAAGCATAAAGTAGGGGTCTAAAGGAGGACCAGAGGAGGGCTGGAGCTTTCCTGCAGCTGCATGAGAGGTACAAGGGCCACATGAAATAAACTGGAGGGCCAGGTTTGGCCCGTGGGCCTTGTGTTTAACACCTGTGCTGTACATTATAGAAAAACAGAATTACATCAACAGCGGCTTCCAAATGTAAACATTGAAAATCAATCAAAACAAATATACAGTGCAGCGGACATAATGGAAATACACGGCCTTATCAGCACCATTCCCAGGTTGAGTTCAAATTATATTTTTAGGCCACATTAAGGGCCAGTAGCCTATCCATGGTTAGATCCACTGGGGCAAGACCAGGTACATCCAACCATCCAAAGTCCCAAAGTTTCTCATATTTTCATGAGCACCCCTATGCTTTTTTTCCATGCACATGGTGTTTCCCACCAAAATCACACACTCTTTGGCCATAAGAGGAGTCTCCAATTTTCAAGAGATAAAGGTAAGTATTTTAGTGGGCAGGCTACACTAAGGGGGGTGGTAGGAACATCTAAAGGACCATTTTAAATATTTGTCCTTTTAAACTGCCTAGTGGGACTTATGCCGCGTACACACGACCGTTTTTCGGGTTCTAAAAATTTTTGTTTTGTTTTTGTTTTGTTTCAACCCGATCATTAAAACGGCCTTGCCTACACACGATCGTGAAAAAAAAATGCTCTAGCAAAGCGCGGTGACGTACAACACGTACAACGACACTTTAAAGGGGAAGTTCCATTCGAATGGTGCCACCCTTGGGGCTGCTTTTGCTGATTTTGTGTTAGTAAAAGACAATTCGCGCTTTTCTGTCTGTTACTGTGTGATGAATGTGCTTACTCCATTACGAACGCTAGTTCTACCAGAACAAGCGCTCCCGTCTCATAACTTGCTTCTGAGCATGCATGTTTTTTTCACGTTGTTAAAGCCCTCACATGACCATTTTTTACCACTTTAAAAAATGTTAAAACAGTAACGTTAAAAACGTAGTGAAAAAAATAGAGCATGTTCGAAATTTTTAATGCCCATTTTTTAGATTGTGAAAAATGCTCTGGAGCCCACACACGATCGTTTTTAATGACATAAAAAAAACCTGTAATTTTTTAGAACCCGAAAAACGGTTGTGTGTACGCGGCATAGCTCCTGAATTCTTTTTTTATCCAAATGACAGGCACTGCATTTATTTGGTTCAGTTGGCAAGCATTGCATTTCAATAGTTCAGTTAATTAATGCAGTTGTTAGGCCGCGTACACACGATCGGTCCATCTGATGAGAACGGTCTGACGGACCATTTTCATCGGTTCACCGATGAAGCTGACTGATGAACTGATGTGCCTACACACCATCAGTTAAAAAAAAACGATCGTATCAGTACGCGGTGACGTTTATGTGTTTTAACACAACGACGTGCTGAAAAAAAAGTTCAATGCTTCCAAGCATGCGTCGACTCGATTCTGAGCATGCGCGGCCTTTTAACTGATGCTTTTGCATACTAACGATCGGTTTTGACCTATCGGTTAGCCGTCCATTGGTTCAATTTTAAAGCAACCCCTCTGTTTTTTGACCGAAGGATAACGGACCGATGGGGCCTACACACGATCTTTTTGGACTGATGAAAACGAACTTCAGTCCTTAGAGTCAACAATTCTTAGGCCTTAGAGTCAACAATTAGGTCAACCTAGATCCATTTACAGTCACTTCCCTGCTTGGCTGTCAGGCACTATATGACTTTTTGCCAGTTATGGATAATCTAAGGTGAAGAATTGGTTTCGTCCAGAATGGCTTCATGGTTATTGCTGACTTGTAAACCAAAGTGGTCATTTTCACTAGTCGTTCCTATAGAGGAATTTGCAAAGCTTGGGCAAAGTTTCTTGCAGAGGAACATTCACACTGCAAGGCCTCAAATTAGCATTATAAGATACAGAAGTTTGGTTTAAAGTGTGATCTCTGCCATGTTTTTTCCCAAAGTTTGGAGGGCTACCAAGTGGCCTATATTTGTTCAGCTCTTTTTACCTTCATCGGTTCACTGATCTTTCATCAGAGTGATGAACTGTTTCCTTTCACAGTGTACTCTGAAAAGGCACCAGTGTTATGCCTAATTAATCCTTAGGCCCTACGCTTTTAATATCCAGGAACTGAGCAGAATTGTTGACTGCTGACAGAATTCCTGCTGCAGTGCTGCCTCTGTAGTCATATTCCACGCCATGTTTCTGTTACACAGAGGCGGCTGAGTGATATGTTGTCATACTACAAGTCCTCATAGGACAAAATGCTCAATAATGTTATCGGAGTAGACAATTACAAACATATTATTTAGGAGCTGAAAAAAAGCTGATGTAACATGTACATTTTTCCCTGTCTTATTATATTAAAATGATTGTAATTATCCCAGGATCTTTTCCGATCATTGTGTAAAAATTGACACATGTATTTTTAAAGTATGTGTAAACTAAATCACTAAAATCCAATTTAAAGCCCAACTCCAGCAGATAAAAAATGATCCCTGTGCCCACACTGCAAGGGATAATAGCTTGTTTTGTCAATTGGAGAGGAGAAACAGTTTACTTACCTGATCCTATGGTGTCAGGACACTAAACCAACCATAATGCCACGTACACACAACAGTTTTTCGGGTTCTAAAAAATGAATTTTTTTTTATGTCATTAAAAACGTTCATGTGTGGGCTTCAGAGCATTTTTCGGGGTTATAAAAAACGGGCACATTTTTTTTCGAACATGGTCTATTTTTTCACAACGTTTTTAACGCTGCCGTTTTTAAGGTTGTAAAAAATGGTCGTATGTGGGCTTTAACGACATGAAAAATCCGCGCATGCTCAGAAGCAAGTTATGGGACGGGAGCGCTCGTTCTGGTAAAACTACTGTTTGTAATGGAGTAAGCACATTCATCACGCTGTAACAGACAGAAAAGCACAAATCGTCTTTTACTAACACAAAATCAGCTAAAGCAGCCCAAAGGGTGGCGTCATCCGCATGGAACTTCCCCTTTATAGTGCAGTTTTTTTCACAATCTTGTGTAGGTAAGCCCGTTTTAATGATCGGGTTGAAAAAAACATGTTTTTTTCTAGGGTTGTCCCGATACCGATACCAGTATCAGTATCGGGACCGATTCCGAGTATTTGCGGGAGTACTTGTACTCCCCCAAATACCCCCGATACCAAAATAGAATATGGGGGACATGACATGGCTGCAATATGGGGCACAGGACATGACATGGCTGCATATGTGGGGGGACATGACATGGCTGCATATGTGGGGGGACATGACATGGCTGCATATGTGGGGGGACATGACATGGCTGCATATGTGGGGGGACATGACATGGCTGCATATGTGGGGGGACATGACATGGCTGCATATGTGGGGGGACATGACATGGCTGCAATATGTGGGGGGATATGACATGGCTGCAATATGTGGGGGGATATGACATGGCTGCATATGTGGGGGGACATGACATGGCTGCAATATGTGGGGGGACATGACATGGCTGCAATATGTGGGGGGACATGACATGGCTGCAATATGTGGGGGGACATGACATGGCTGCAATATGTGGGGGACATGACATGGCTGCAATATGTGGGGGACATACATGGCTGCAATATGTGGGGGACATACATGGCTGCAATATGTGGGGGGACATGGCTGCAATATGTGGGGGGACATGGCTGCATTTGGGGACACGTTTAAAAAAAGTATCGGTATTCGGTATCGGCGACTACTTAAAAAAAAGTATCGGTACTTGTACTCGGTCCTAAAAAAGTGGTATCGGGACAACCCTAGTTTTTTCTAGACCCTTAAAAATTTTGTTTTTTAGACCCCAAAAAAAAGGTTGTGTGTACGCGGCATAAGTGTTCTTGTTCAGGAGGACAATGTTCTATCCCTATCCTACCAATAGTTTTGTGGGTTGTCTCCAATGCGACGTGGACTTCTGATGGAGCCTACAAGTGGTCTTTTTTACCCACATAATGCAGGGATGGTCCATTGTCATCAAAACCAGAAAGAATGCCATACCGTGGAAAGCTATTCCAGGAGTGCATGCATGTTAACAGGAAGCAGCTGAAAATAGGCTGCAGATGATCAGCACTGAGATGCAACAAAGGTTAAAGGATCACTAAAGATAAATATATATTTTTTTAAAATAACAAACATGTCATACTTACCTCCACTGTGCAGCTCGTTTTGCACAGAGTGGCCCCGAACCTGGTCTTCTGGTGTCCCTCAGCGGCTGTCTCTGCTCCCCCCGCAAGGACTCAACCAACACCTTAATGCAAGTGTGCTTGCATGGTGCTGCGTTCTTGCGGGTGCGCTCTCGTGATACAGCCAGCGGCCATAGCTGCTCACTGTATCCCTCGGCCCCGCCCCCCGGCACACTGCATCACTGTATGTGATTGACAGCAGCGCAAACTAATGGCTGCGCTGCTTTCAATCCATCCACTGTAACCAATAAACGGCCAGTCTGAGCAGCGAAGAGGATGTCGGGGGCAAGCGCGGGACTTTCGAGGGGTCAGATAAATAAAAGGGGGGGGGCTGGAGGGCCTGGTATTTTCGGATGTTTTTTCACCTTAATGCATAGAATACATTAAGGTGAAAAAACTTTTACCTTTACAACCCCTTTAAAAAAAGTGAAAACATGCATTTTATAAAAAGAAAAATCTTAATAGCACTTGTTTATGATAAACAGTGCTTTATCAAATGAATTGTCCTACAATTAGGGTTTACATCTACAATCACTTATGGTTAACCACTTACGGACCGTCCCTTGTCGTTATACGTCAGTACTTAGAAATGGGATATTGTTATGGCAGCAGCTAGCTGCCATAACCCCAACATCCTCTTCTTCAGCGGGCGTTCCACTTTCAGATAAAAGTGGTCTCTGCGGCAGATTCGCCGTGAGATCACTTTTATCGGCGGTGGGATAGAGGCCCCCTCTCAGCCGGGCGCCTGAATTACAGCAACGGGGGGAATTTTTGAAGCACCTGATTAGAGCCACAGGTTCTAATAGATGTCAAAAAAGGTAAACAAAGCGGAAATTCTGTTTTTGGGTGGAACTCTGCTTTAACACACACCCCCTCCCCCCCCCCCCCCCCAGCATTTCTAGCCATGGTCATCTTGAGTAAGGGTAGATGTTTCATTTAGAATTAATGGATCACTAAAGGAAAAAAATGTTTTAACTAAATAGCTTCCTTTACCTTACTGCAGTACTGGTTTCATGTCCTTATTGTTCGTTTTTGCTTTGAAGTTGCTGTAATCCTGCTCTGTTCTCCACACTTCCTGCTTGTCTGTTTCCTTATAACCACAGTACTGGGAACATTCTCATGGTGGTCTAAGCTGTCATTTCTGTGTGTCTAAAACTTCCCAGAACCAGATTAATTTTAAAAACAAAACACTGCCCTGGATTTGTTTGTTTTTGTTCTGTGTGTCTATTTCTACTTCACAGAAACATGAAGCCAGTTCAAAAGTGAAACTAACCTGCAGGCACATTATATGATTGATTTTTATCTATTTTTAATCATTTTGAAAAGGAATCAGTTAACTTTTATGTCTCTATACCCTGTAAACAGTCATTTCAGCAAAAAAAATGTTTTTCCTTTAGTGACCCTTTAACTTCCCCGGAATCCATCTGCCTTTAGATCAGGCATGCAGCCAGGAAGACTCCTGAGATGTATAAAGTCATTTACCCAGGCTTGGAAACCAGAAAGTAGCTGCAGAAATGTAAAAAAAAAAAGGTTTAAAACAAGTTAATATGATATACTTTCCTTTTTATCAACTAATGCTAGCAGCATAAGGATTTCAAATAGTAATAGTAAGTGTTGATTGAGAAAGTGAAGTTCCACTTTATTTGTGCCTCCCTCCCAGTCCCGGGAATCTCCTGCCCAGCTGCATTACGTCACTGATTGCAATCTTCCCCATGGAGTGGATGAACTGCATCAACAAACTGACTGGGCTCCCTTGGGCATTAGCTTTGGTGACAAGCTGTGCATTCTAATGAGAGGAAATATTCCGTACATGGGACAGGAGGAAAAGGGAGAGCATAGTAACAGCACAGGTGTATAAAAAAATATTTTACATTATGTTTTCTATGGAACCAACAATGATCTAAAAGTGTACAAGCCACGTTCTTACCTGCCTACCTGCCTCTGCATTTGTATATATGAGACTTTCACTCATTTCCAGGGATGATTTAGGGGTGCAGCTGGTCTCTTGCATTTAGAAAAAAAATCCAAACACATTAGGGAGGCAAAATGTTGTATTTAATGTGCACATCGGAATGTTATGGTACAGCCCAAAAGGACCTCTGACACACGTGTTGCAGCGCACCACAGTATATGATATGCTGCATCTGAGTAAATGCTCCATGTCCATTTTTTTGTAAATTCTCATGCATTGGCAGTCTATTCATTGGAATGCAATGCAGGTAAACATGCAACATACCATGTGTTAAAGGGGTAGTAAAGCTTCCTGTTTTTCCCCTTAAAGCGGAAGTAAACCCATCGATTTAACAGTTTCAAAAAGCAGTTAAATTTCCGGCATGCCGGGATTGCCAACTGTCACATTGGTTGTGCTCTCAACCAAACTGTCAAACCATCCAATGGCTGGTGTCATAACTGATCACATGTGCAGCACCACGGCAGTTGAAGATTAAACATAGGCCAAGATAGCAGCTTCCTTGGCTGAAAATGATAGAAGGGTTTACTTCCACTTTAATGCATAGAATGCCCCGTACACACGGTCAGACTTTTGACCGGCCAAAATCACATCGGAAATTCCAACATCGGAGTAAACTCCGACGGAATTCGTCTGAATTTCAGATGAAAAAAGCCTGATGGGGCATACACACAGTCAGAATTTCCGATGGAAAAAGTCCATCTGACTTTTTCCATTGGAAATTCCAATCGTGTGTACAACGCATAACAGTTACCCCCCCAGCACCCCATTTTTTCTTACCTGAGCCCTCGAAAGTCCCGCGTCGAAAACACACTGGATCTCGGTTTGCGCTTCTCGGCTGTTCATTGTATAGATTGATAGCAGCGCAGCCATTGGCTCGCGCTGCTGTCAATCAAATCCAATGACGTGGGCGCCGGGGGCGGTGCTGAGTCCTGAAATTGACGGCTATGGACGCTGAATGCTATAGTTGTGCTACTTGTTCTGCAGTACATAATAGTGTGTAATATATTAATATACTTTTTGTCAGTGTAGGGATGCGGTGAATAGCTTAAAGGGGTTATAAAGACAAAAATATTTTCCTCTTAAATTAAAGTCTGACAATAGCCGATAAAGTAAAAAGTAATGTTTTGCAGTATAACAAGTTTGATACCTGTTGAATCGAGACGTTTTATTCACCTCCAGCACTCCTGAATAGTTATTCTCACTGACTTCCTGGTTTGCAGTGCACATTCATTCTTGCTACATCACGGCCTATTGGGAACTACAGTTCCCATTAGGCTTAGCCTCCATGCCTATGAGGGTTAAGAGAGCATCTTCACGCAGGGCTGTAGTCATAGGGAGGGGGTGAGAACATTCTGTTTTCCACCATGCAGGTGCTGGTGGAAAGCAAAAAGAGGAGAGACAGGAAATTGCATTTTCAAACCTGGATTGCTGTATTTTGGAAGTCAAAAGGAAAAACGAGGTAAGTGATATTTAAATGCTCCAGCTTACAGCAATCAATTGATCTAATAAAAAACAAACATTTAGTGTTCCTTTAATGTACCTCCAGCCACAGAATACAAAGTTGTTTGCTGTCAGGTGAACGCCTGTCGGCTGGGAGAGCGCTTCCCAGAGGAGGTTATCTGAAGTAGTGATGGACGAACATCCGATGGGACGGTTCGCGAACGCTAACCGCAAACCTTTGCAAATGTCCGCGAACCGCAAGTTCACGGCGGGCCCCATTGACTTTAACGGCAGGCGAATATTAAAAACCTGCAGGTCATATTTGCAGCCACAAAATACTTACTAGCTGTGCACAAATAGTCCCACAACTTGGACACTGACCTACCAGAAGTATTCAGTGAAAAATCGGATACATAAGTAAGTGCCGGCCATTACAAGCCCCAAAAATTAACCGTCAGGCGTTCACCTGACAGCAAACAACTTTGTATTCTGTGGCTGGAGGTACATTAAGCTATTCACCGCATCCCTACACTGACAAAAAGTATATGAATGTATTACACACTATCATGTACTGCAGAGCAAGTAGCACAACTATACCAGTGCTTGAAAGGACTTTTGTGGACCTGTTAGGTAGCGATTTGTGTCGCTAAAGTCTGTCCCTGCTGGAAACGCCAACCTCTCCCTACGCTGACAAAAAGTATATGAATGTATTAGACACCTACTGTATATACTGCACAGCAAGTAGCACACCTATACCAGTCCTTAAAGCGGATGGTTCACAAAAAAGAAAATATTAAAAGCCAGCAGCAACAAATACTGCAGCTGCTGACTTTTAATATTAGGACACTTACCTGTCCTGGAGTCCAGCGCCGTCCGCAGCAGAGGATGAGCGATCGCTCGTCTCTCTGCTGTTCCCCGCTCCATCCACGGTGAGGGAACCAGGAAGTGAAGCGCTGCGGCTTCACTGCCCGGTTCCCTACGGTGCATGCGCGAGTCGCGCTGCGCCCGCCGATTGGCTCCAGCTGTGTGCTGGGAGCCGATTGTTCCCAGCACACAACGGGGGACGGACAGGATGTGATGCAATGCCCGTCTTTTGCCCGTGAATGCTGGGCCGGAAGTGGGTGCAGATACCTGTCTATCTGCACCCCCCTCCCCCCTGAAAGGTGTCAATCGTGACACCGGAGGGGGGGAGTCTTCGGATCAGCGGATCTTCACTTTAGGGTGGAGATCCGCTTTAAAAGGACCAGATCAGGTCTATTTATTAGGTAGGGGGGTATGTCCATGTGCTGAAATGTCTCAGTTGGCTGTCCTGCACCACCTGATGGATGTGTCATAGGTCAAAGTTTTTACCCATGTAACATTGCGGACCGCCGCGAACACGCAAAGTTTGCCGCAAAACGACCGCTGAGCGAACCTGCAGGCCATCTCTAATCTGAAGCGAGAAGAAGCCGAGAGAGCCACCATGGGACCCCAGAAGAGGATGTTCGGGGCCACTCTGTACAAAACAAACTGCACAGTGGAGGTAAGTATGATATGTTTGTTATTTTCATTTTTTTATTACTCAAACCTTTAGTATCCCTTTAATATGTTTGCATTATTCCTACATGCCAAAACTTATAGATGGAGATGGTCCCTCAAAGAAATCTTAAAAGTTGTAAAACATTGTTCTTTTCATCCTGTAGGTTAAGATAGATATGTTCTTATAGTGTTCAGAGCCCGGACATTTAGGCCGCGTACACACGATCAAATCTATCTGCTGGAAACGGTCGGCCCGACCGTCCCAGCAGACAGATTCGACTGTGTGTACGGGCGAGCCGACGGATTTGGCCACCCAACAGATTTCAAAGCATGAATGAATGAATGAATGACTTGTATAGCGCAACGCATGCGAACTGAATCGCCTCTGGGCGCTTTTTCCAGCCAGTGTCTGCTTGGCTGGTGCGGTCATTTTTACCCCATAGGATCTTGACACGCTAGGGACACACAGTCATACACACATATATACTGGGCCAATTTTTGGATGAGATCCAATTTACCTACCAGCATGTCTTTGGAGTGTGGGAGGAAACCAGAGTACCTGGAGGAAACCAACGCAGACACAGGGGTAACATGCAAACTCCAGGCAGATGGTGTCATGGTCGGGATTCGAACCAGCGACCCTTTTGCTGCTAGGCGAAAGTGCTACTCACTGCACCACTGTGCTGCCCAGCATGCTTTGAAATCTGTCGGCTGGGAACCCGTCCGCCCGACATGTCTGCTGGTTAGTACGCTAACCAGCAGACATGTCTTCTCGCACACGCGCCGAATGGTTTCGACGAATGCGCGGAAGTGTTTTACTTCCTGGTGCGGTGATGTGGCGGCGTCAACGTAACCGCCACGTCACCACGCCGTCTGGCGGCAGGGATTTTGGTTTGATCGTGTGTGCACGATCAAATCAATATGTCCCCAGCAGACAGATTTGTTCGAATCGGTCGGCCCGACCGATTTGAACAAATCTGTCTGCTCGTGTGTAAGCGGCCTGACAGATCATGAGCCCTGTTTATTTTCTTTAGCCCTAGGTTTAGTCAGAAATTCAAAAACAAAAATCAGCACAAGGGACATTACTTACAGTCATTAGGGTGTGTCTCTTGTGCCGCTGTCTCCTCTATTAGCTGAAATCTGGAGGACCATTGACCCCCCTCAATGAAACAGGATCTATAGATGAAAAAAGTGGAACTTTAAACCACCTGTCTGTTCTTCATTTATAGATTCCATTCATGTTTAATTTGTAGAAGCTATAACATGGCTTCTATGAAGGAGCTGGGTGAAAAGGGTAGACATAGGTGGGCACCCTTGATGAGAACCAGCTCAAATAACCCCTGCCGCACTGGGAGACTACAGCGGCAGTGGTAGAGGCGAGATTGATTGAGGAAATTTTCAGCTAATAGATAATACAGCAGCAAAATGGACAGCTTACTGGCCGGACGTAACGCCCCTTGTGCTTATTTTTGTTTTTTCATTCCTAACTAAATTCAGGCTTTAAAATGTGCCTATATTTTATTTAATATTCCCCACCAACCTGACCCTCTTACCACACTAAATATACGGATAAAAAAATAACCAAACTGAGGAAATTACTGATCTTGCCTCTGTCCGTTTCCATTGACGTGACCAGATAAGAAAGGTGTTGGTTACTTGATCTCACCTAAAGGGGAGGATAAGAATTTAGGCAGAGCCAGCTTGGTCCACCTGAATATCACATGGCCAATGCCTTGGCTTTTGGCCACGTAACTGGCAGCAGAAAGAAAACAGAGCAGCAATAGTATCGGGATAGGTAAGTATTTAAATGCTTTTCATATTTTCTATATATTAAAGGGGTTGTAAAGGTAACAAAAAAAAATCCCTAAATAACTTCCATTACCTTAGTGCAGTCCTCCTTCACTTAACTCATCCTTCGATTTTGCTTTTGAATGTTCTTATTTCTTCTGAGAAATCCTCACTTCCTGTTCTTCTGTCTGTAACTCAACACCGTAATGCAGTGTTTCTCAATTCCAGTCCTCACGCCCCCCTAACAGGTCATGGTTTTCATGATTTCCATTATTTTGCACAGGTGATTTGATCAGTTTCACTGCCTTAGTAATTCCCACAGCCATTTCATCTGAGGGAAATCCTGAAAACATGACCTGTTGGGGGGGCGTGAGGACTGGAATTGAAAAACACTGCCGTAATGCAAGACTTTCTCCCTGGTGTGGAGAAAGCCTCTTGAGGGTGGAGGGGGCGAGCAAGAGAGTCAGGACACCCACTAACACACAGCTCCTTTCTCTATCTGCAAAGTAGAAAGCGTTCTGACCCTACTGCTCGCCCCCTCAAGAGGCTTTCTCCACACCAGGGAGAAAGCCTCGCATTACAGTGGTGAGTTTCAGACAGAAGAACAGGAAGTGAGGAAGAAGTAAGAAATAAGGACATTTAAAAAGCAAAATCGAAGGATGAGGTAAGTGAAGGAGGACTGCACTAAGGTAAAGGAAGCTATTTAGGGAAACATTTTTTAACTTTACAACCCCTTTAAAGGAGTTGTAAAGGAAATTTTTTTTTTGCTGAAATGACTGTTTACAGGGTATAGAGACATAATAGTTAACTGATTCCTTTTAAAAATGATTAAAAATTGATAAAAATCAATCATATAATGTGCCTGCAGTTTCAGTTTTGTTTTTCATCTAGTTTCATGCTTGTGTGAAGTACAGAGACACAGAGCCAATACAGGGCAGGGTTTGTTTTTAAAATGCAACTGATTGGTTCTGAGGGGGTTTTAGACACACAATAATCACACCTCCTTGATTAGAGACCACAAAGAGAAGCTCCCAGTACTTTTTTCATAAGGAAACAGACAACCAGGAAGTGTGTAGAACAGAGAAGGATTACAGCAAAAACGAACAATGAGGACATGAAACCAGGACTGCATTAGGGTAAAGGAAGCTATTTAGCTAAAAAAAACATTTAGTGACCCTTTAAGTGTGACCAGGAGTAAGTTTGAGGTGGGGGGGGGGTCTTGCTTACAATATAGACCTGAATCCTGAATCCCTCCCCCTCTTTACATTCTCTCATGGCAAGGGGGAATGTTAAGAACTGGGAAGGCTCCTTAAAACAGTTCTGAATTATAGACACAGGCAACAAGCATTATTTTGCACTTATCAGACAGATATAACAAAACACTTTCAATGGTATATTTAACAGACCAAAAGGGAGCAAATAATAGAAGTTCATTGTTAGGGTTTATGTACACTTTTATTAAAAAAATACTAAAAAATACAGTTGCACACATGCATGGTTTTAAAACGAATCAATCTGCACTTTGTTTTTATACTGTATGTTTGGAAGGATTTAATTATTTCCTTTAGAGAACCCCTGTTTTCTGTTCAAATACGAGACCACGGCAGCAACTAATTTGTCCCAGCTCCACTCCATATTTCCATTTTTTTTTTTCATGAAAACACTGTTACCAATTATGCAGGATTCTGCAATAAAAAATGTAATGCCTTCAAGCTGAGCTTGATAAACTTTTTACACCACTTTGGACAATGGAAACTCTTTGTTGACATGGCCTAAATTAAACGAGACTGCTATTCTTCTTCTCTTAAAATTTTTACGGTACTTTTTCACATTAGTTGAAAGGTCGAGACTTAAAATTTTAATAAGGGAGAAAATGTTCTTGATTGAAAGGAATTAGTGAACTCTCTGTTGCCTACATCACTGTTTGGTTAGTTTAGAGAGATTTAAGGATCAGACCATGGAGTTGATGAGAGCCATATTCATTAAGATTTTTTTTTTTTTTCTCCAAGCAATTACATAATTTAGGTACAGGAGGATTTTAAGTGAAAGAGCCAGAGAAATTTTCCACGTAAATTACACATCCCGTGACTCATTACATCCTGTGTCTGCAAATTGTTATTGGAGTCTGTTGTATTATGTGGAACGGTAGGAAAACAATACTACTTATGAAATCCAACAAATGGGACCTTTTAAATTGTTACTCTTGAGGGACACAGAGGGTTTTGTTTTAAGCTAATAGGTGTGTACGCTGGTGCAACCTTTGGGTCAACCTGGCTTAGACCATTCCTGAAATAGCTCAAAGCTGCCATTAACCCTGTATGAATACTTTTAACCCCTTTCTGGTCCTCAAAGGTGAAAAATTAGGTAGAAAATTGGTCAGATATTTGAATGTGAATTTCATCCTGAGATTGTTTTTGCTTTTGTGAAAAGTGACCTAGGAACAATTTGATGAGGTCTCAGGAACAAGTATAAATTCTATTTTGGCAGATTGTTGAGAGAAATATTATTAAAGTTTGATTCATCAAGTTGCGATATATCTTAGGAGCTGCTTAAGTGGCCTTTCTATTTTTTTTTTTGTTAGATGATATTTATTGAGATGTCTTCTATCAAAACTGTGCTTTGTGCATGCAGGGCAAAGCAAAAGCCCTGTTTTGAAGAGACACCATGTCAATGCAGAGTGAAGTAACAGTGGGGGTTATTTACTAAAACTGGGAAGTGCAAAATCTGGTGCAACTCTGTATAGAAACCAGTCAGCTTCCAGCTTTATTGCCAAAGCCCAATTAAACAAGCCAAAGTTAGAAGTTGATTGGCTCTCATGCACACCTGCAGTAGATTCTGTGTGCACCAATTTTAGCAACTCTCCCCCACAGGGGCGGACTGACTATTGAGTGACTCGGGCACTGCCCAAGGGCCCCATGCCACTAGGGGGCCCCATCAGGGTTGCCAGGCTCAGTAAAACCAGGGACAGTATGTAAAAATCTGTGTTTTTTTTACATCTGTCCCTGATATGTCCGAAACTGACATGCTTTTGATGTGAAAATCCAGAGATTTTAGCTGCCCCACTTCTGAACTGCCTCCTGGCATGGTGGCCATCTGTAAGCCCGGGGGCCCCATAATCTTCTATTGCCCTGGGGCCCCATGAGTTGTCAGTCCGCCCCTGCTCCACCACTGTCTCTTAACCTGTCTGGCGGTATTCCCGAGTCTGGCTTGGGGTTACATTTTTGTGCTGCGATCGGTAACCCCGAGCCAGACTCTGGCTCGCCTCGCAGCATCCACAGGCAGTGTTTACTTACCTTGTCCCTGGATCCTGCGATGCCGCCGCGCTGTGTGGTACCGCTTTCAGCACCTAAAATCTGAAATAATCATACCACCAGGGAGGTTAAAAAGCTCTCCCCTTCTACTTAATTGCTTTGATTGTAGCCAGCATGAGCAAGCATGAGCAAGTCACATACACCCCCATACCTAGTAACACCTG
This sequence comes from Rana kukunoris, assembly GCA_029574335.1. Taxonomy (NCBI): domain Eukaryota; kingdom Metazoa; phylum Chordata; class Amphibia; order Anura; family Ranidae; genus Rana; species Rana kukunoris. The sequence goes on from CM056055.1 coordinate 37,759,887, forward strand.
TAGACACATCCAAAGCAGTTGTGCCGGACTGTGACAATGGTAGGAGCATTGAGGGATTGTAGGAAAAGTGAGTATAAAAGGGGCTACTGTCACGTTCGCCTGCATGTCTGCATGCCTCTCAGCTTCAGTTATTGGGGGTTAAGACAGAAAGTCATGTGTTCTCGTTGGAGCTTACACGGGAACAAAGATTTTCTCCTCTACCACGTCACTGTGTTGTCATATGAAAGGACGTCCTCTATCAGATTGGCGACCTGCAATCTCTCCAATCTTCATTTCCTATTGATGTCACTATATCCAAATAACTGCCACCAAAATAGCTTTTATGAAAGAGAGTTGTGAGCACCTGAAATCCACTGGCTATATCCTCAGTCCTTTTGACAAATTGGATACATTTTAACTGGACTTAATGCAAACCTGTGGGGCTCTCATTTTTTATATAGTACGGTGGGAGGAAGGGGAATGAACCACATGCTCCTCCTTAGCTGTTAATACTGAGTATTTCCTTCAATCCCTACAGCTAACCATAGTGCTGCATGGTATTGCCCTGCGTGGTATAGTAGTGTTTAATGAGTCAGGGTTGTGGTGTGCTTTTTATGGATTTCAGTACAACATTATCTTCTGTATCAATTCCTTAATTAGTCATTTCATCTTCATAGTATGGGAGATTTGTTGAGCATGCATTTTTAAATGATTTATTATTGTTAAATTGTGCTTTAATCCCAATCTGCAGAAAAAGTTATTTACTGTAAGAACTGTAAAAAAAAAACTTGTCTCCCCTAATAAAGATTTCTAGCAAATATTTTTTTTTAAAAAAAGGTCTTCAAATTTGAATACGAAAAGTTAGTCACATGTATTAATATGGTTGTATATATTATATATACAGTATATAACTATATATATATATTGCACTTGATTAAACTTTTATACTTCCATTAAGCCTTCCAGGTACACAACATTGTGACATGTTTGCATTCTCTAGACTTGTGTTTTCTCAGTTGCAGGACATTATGTAATTAGTTTTTGGGGTCTCCGACTCGCCTTTAAGAGATGTTTCCCATTCAAATTAAAGGTCTGTTCTATTACCAAAACAGTAATTGTGCCAAGCCTTGGAAACCTCCTTCAGCTTGATTTAATTGTTAAACATTAATTTACAGAACAAAATGCTTCAAAGTCAAAGGGGGGCTGGGGACAGCTAGAGGGAAAAATATTAATAGGTGCTTGGAAGCAAAAACAGTAATTTCGCCCCTTTGTACACTGACATCCCTTTTGGCGACGTGAAAAATAAACATTTGTTTTTTCTTTTTAACCACTTAAGACCCGGACCAATACCCTGGTAAATGACCCAAGGTGTTTTTGCGATTCGGCACTGCGTCGCTTTAACAGACAATTGCGCGGTCGTGCGACGTGGCTCCCAAACAAAATTTGCGTCCTTTTCCTCCCACAAATAGAGCTTTCTTTTGGTGGTATTTGATCACCTCTGCGATTTTTATTTTTTGCGCTATATACAAAAATAGAGCGACATTTTTGAAAAAAAAACACTATTTTTTACTTTTTGTTAAAAAAAAATCAAATAAACTAAATTTTAGTCAAACATTTAGGCCAAAATTTATTTAGCCACATGTCTTTAGTAAAAAAAAAAAATTGCGATAAAAAAAAAATAGCTACCTAGCGGGAACAGCGACACTAATACAGCGATCAGAAAAATGATCGCTTAGTGACGCTGGCAATAGGGAGTGAAAGGGTTAACTAGGGCAGTGATCAGGGGGTTAAAACTTTATTAGGGGGGGTGGGGGGGCTATCCTGAACCTAACACTAACTGATTTTACACTGCCTGTCACACTGACACTAAATGCAGTGATTAGATCACTGCATTCAGTGACACTGTGACAGGGGGGGTGGGGGGGCAGATCGCAAGGGGTTAAGTATGCCTATGTGAGTGTGTGTCAGTGTAATGTTGGTGCACACTTACTGTGAGGTGTTTCTCCCATCGCAGCGGTTGGAAATACCGCTGCGATGGGAGATTACATCACTTCCCCCTTCCTGTGTTTACACAGGAGGAGGAAGTGACACAAAGGGGGAGCGCGCGCATTGGCTGGGAGCGATCACGGGGGGGCGGGTAAACGCCGACATCCGCCCGCTCGTCCCGGATCGCTCCCGGAGCCAGGGGGACCCCCGCACGCCGCGGAGGGGGTCCCGATGGGACCCCCGAACCGCACGAAGGCGGGGATGTAAATTTACGCCCTTGTGCCTGTACGAGCCATTCTGTGGCCGTATATGTGCGTGCGGGGGTTCTTAAGTGTTTAAAGAAACAAAATTATAAGTGCTGAAACATAAAACTATACTGGCCATATGTATGTTACAAGTGTGATCCAGTAATTCTTAAACATAGCATAGAAACACTTGTTAAAGTAGGCTCTTGTCATGATGTGCATGTATGTCCAGCACACTTACACATAATGGCACCTCCTAGTGTGACATAAACAGAAGAATTATTGCGCAGGTATACAGACTAAAAAATGTTCTAAAGCCGCGTACACACGATCGGATATCTTATGAAATCTAATCCGATGGACTTTTTCGTCGGATAACCGATGAAGCTGACTTTCATCAGTCTTGCCTACACACCATCAGTCATAAATCCGACCGTGCCAAAACGTGGTGGCGTAAAACACTACGGCGTGCTGAGAAAAATTACGTTCAATACTTCCGAGCATGCTTCGACTTGATTCTGAGCATGCGTGGATTTTTGTCCGATGGACTTCCACACAGACAATCATTTTTTTCTATCATTTTTTTATCCATAGGAAAAATTTAAATCATGTTCTATTTTTTTTCACCGATGGAAAAAAGACAGATGGGGCCCACACACGATCGGTTTGTCTGATGAAAACAGTCCATCGGTCAACCGATCGTGTGTACAGGGCTTTAGGGCTCATGCCCATATTATGTATGTCTTTTTGAATAGCTTGCCTAATGCACCAGAACACAGAAAAAAAGGCTCATGTACCATCTCTGGAAGTGCGCCACACTGCAATGCATGTCCATCAGCAAGGTACGTCACCCTAATGTGCATTACAGCCATAGTGTGAATTACATTTAAACTGCAATAACATTTTTGCTCCTGGGTTTAGAAACACTTTACCCAAAGTAAATTTAAAAAAAGGAGGCTATAAAAAATAAAATACTTTAAAACTTCAAAGTATGCAATATAGAAATGTGATGAAAAAGATAAAACTACCTATAAACCCAATGAAGAGAGACCAACTTAGGAGCTGTTCACACTTCAGGTTTACTTTCAGCCTGCACATTTTTTTTTTTCTTTTAACCATGAAATTTCTATTTTTAATGAAAGGTATCATAACAGATATTGACAATATTAGACATCACTTAAAGGATTGATCAAAATACTTGTTAGACACATAATGTGAGAAAGAACAAAACAATGTACAACAGAAGAAAGAATAATAAGTATTGATAATGAATTGTTAGTCAGACCCGCGCTTACCCCGGATGGGATCAAATTGTAAGGAGAGGTTGACCAACAATTTAATATTCCTGAGGCCCCATACACACGAGCAAATGAATCTGATCAAATCGGTCTGACAGACCGATTTGATCAGATTTGTCTGCTGGCTGTTTTGGTTTGATCGCTGTACACACGATCAAACCAAAATCCCCGCCGGCAGACAGCGCGGTGACGTTGCGGTGACGTTGATGCCGCCACGTCACCGCACCAGGAAGTAAAACACTTCCGCGCATGCGTCAAATCCATTCAATGCATGTGCGGGCAGATATGTCTGCTGGTTAGTGTACTAACCAGCAGACATATCGGTCCGACGGGTTCCCAGCAGACAGATTTTAAAGCAGGCTTTAAAATCTGTCTGCTGGCCAAATCCGTTGGCTCGCCCGTACACACGATCGAATCTGTCTGCTGAGACGGTCTGTCAGACTGTTTTCAGCAGATAGATTTGATCGTGTGTACGCGGCCTAACAGGAATCAAGGAATTTAGTGCTAAATAATGAGCTACATCAGAATCTCATATACGGTAATAAGGAAGGCTATATCAAACTCACCAGTACTAATAAAGGTTACATTCTTTTAGGTATTTAGAAGCTCTAGGATGAGATAGCCAGGCATGCCATTTTATTTTTAAAGGTAGTAGTGGAGTAGTTTTTATATGCAAACATTAATTCAAATTGAGCTGAGTGTTTAATCTAGAGATTACATTAGAAAGATTGGGTGCTTCAGTGGATTTCCATAAACTGGTTATAGTAAGCCTTGCTGCTGGTAATATATGAGCCACGATCGTTCTATACATTAAGGGGTAAATATCAAGATTCATACATAATAGGGCCATGGCAGGAGTACATTTAGTAAGGTTGCCTGTGAGGTTGGACAAGAAGGTGAATACAGATTTCCAAAACTCCAACTCCATAAAGTGTGGAGGAGTTTGCCAACTTGTTTATTGCATCTCCAGCATATAGGGGAGGAGGTAGGGTATATTTTTGATAATTTATATGGTGTGAGGTTCCATCTTTCTTGTGTTTGGTTTTAGGCCGCGTACACACGATCAAATCTATCTGCTGGAAACGGTCGGCCCGACCGTCCCAGCAGACAGATTCGACCGTGTGTACGGGCGAGCCGACGGATTTGGCCACCCGACAGATTTCAAAGCATGCTTTGAAATCTGTCGGCTCGGAACCCGTCCGCCCGACATGTCTGCTGGTTAGTACGCTAACCAGCAGACATGTCTTATCGCACACGCGCCGAATGGTTTCGACGCATGCGCGGAAGTGTTTTACTTCCTGGTGCGGTGACGTGGCGGCGTCAACTTCAGCGCCACGTCAGCGCGCCGTCTGGCGGCGGGGATTTTGGTTTGTACACACGATCAAACCAATATGTCCCCAGCAGACAGATTTGTTCAAATCGGTCGGCCCGACCGATTTGAACAAATCTGTCTGCTCGTGTGTACGCGGCCTTAGACCTGATGCTAAATAGATTAGGTATACTAATTTTGGGAAGTACATAACTAGCAATATGTAATAGTTATGTACACTGAGATCGTAGCCTACAGTGACTTATTTTTCAATGCTTAACCAAAGTTTGTCTTTGGGAGAGGTAAACCAGAATCTCATCTGATCCAGTAATGAGGCATAATAATAATAATCTCTAATGACTGATAGGCCCAAACCACCTACAGAATTGGTCGTGGTTAGAATTAAGAATGTCACTATAGGTTTTTTTCCAGTCCAAATCAAGTTTTTCAATTTTGTGCCAATCTGCGTAGTTTTTTTTAAAGAGATTGGTATTGGCAGGGATCGAAATGAATATAGAATTTTAAGGAGGATTTGCATCTTAAACATAAACAAACATAAACAAAATAATTATTGCACAGGTATACACACTAAATATAAAAGTGCAAGCTGCTGGCAACAACACAACAAGACCAAATAATGATAAATGTGAAACAATTTTTTTTTACCGCGCTAAACAGATAATGAATAAGCAAGTGTCCATAAAGTGTGAACAATTGGTGCTGTTATGAACAATGCAGGTGAACTCCTATATTGATATAAAATGCCTCCTTATCAGAGGTCTAGACTCCAAATTATAATGCCTTGTACACACGGTCGTTTTTTGCGATGAAAAAAAATGTTGTTTTTTAAAACGTCATTTAAATTGATCGTGTGTGGGCAAAACGTTGTTTTTTGTCTTAAAAAAAACGACCAAAAAAAATTCCAACATGCTTGAATTTTTTGTGTCGTTTTTCAAAACGTTGTTTTTTGTTTCACAAAAAGTCACCGTAGGTAGCAAAAACGTAATTTAAAACGACGTTTTTCAACCCGCGCATGCCCAGAAGCTAGTTATGAAGCGAGCTTCAATGGAAAAGTGGTGAACGTAACCTGGCTTTTTGTGAAAAAAACGATGGTGTGTATGCAACATCGTCTTTGAAAAGTGACGTTTCAAAAATGTTGTTTTTTACTTCACAGAAAACGTTGTGATATAGGAGTATAGAAGATCCAATCAGCTTCCTCTAATATATTGCAGATGGTGGAGCTATCATGGCTGATGGTAAAGTTTACTCCATAGTAGGGCGCATGAAGGAAAGATAAAACAGCTACTTAGTGTAAAACTGCTTGTCAGTTTAATAAAATAAATCAGTGCTAAACATTTACAGAAATCTGGTATAAAATTAACATTTAGGCCGCGTACACACGATCGAACATGTCCGCTGAAACTGGTCCGCAGACCAGTTTCAGTGGACATGTTCGATCATGTGTACGGCCTATCGGACCGCTTTCCAGCGGACTAAAGTTTCAAAACATGCTTGAAAACCTGTCCGCTGGAAACCTGTCCGTTGGACAGGTTTGATGGTTAGTACACAAAATCATCGGACCAAAAACCCGCGCATGCTCAGAATCAAGTCGACGCATGCTTGGAAGCATTGAAATTCGTTTTTCCATCACGTCGTTGTGTTCTACGTCACCGCGTTCTGGTCTGATGGGATTTTGGTCCGATGGTGTGTACACACATCAGACCAACAGACCACTTCAGCGTGGTCTGATGAAAACGGTCCGTCGGACAAGTTTCATCGGACATGTCTGATCGTGTGTACGCGGCCTAATAGATCCAAGACATCCTAGAAGTCGGATTGACCAGAATACAGGGTTGGCCTGTGTGGTACATCACGGACATGGACTCCACGCGACGCTTTTCGTTAGAATTAACGTAATTTGGGGCATGGGCCCAGATTCACAAAGCACTTACGCCGACGTAAGTGCGAATTTGCGCCGGTAAGTGCAAATGTACGCCGGCGTATCTGTGCGCCAGACCCACAAACCAACATACGCCTAAAAACTGGCCACCCTACGCCGACGTAGCTTACATACGCTGGCGTAGCGTGGGTGCACTTTTTTTCGTCTGGACGCATGTTGCTGCTCCCATTGATTAGGCATTCAAACATGCAAATGAGGGAAATACGTTGATTCACGAACGTGCATGCGCCTGACGCATGGTACGCGAGGTGCGCGTAAGTTGTACGTCCGGAATAAAGTTATACCCCTTAGATGAGGTGCAACCCGGCAACAGACATGCAAAGGTCTGCACCAGAGAACACAAGCCGGCGTATTGCGTTGGACGTGTGTCTGGCTGGGCGTACGTTAAGTTCACGGCGTACGTGGTGATCCAGCGTAGCTTAGGCAGTTGTGCCGGCGTGGTTGTGAGCATGCGCATAAGGGTGCTGTTTCATGCGTCCACGTCACGGCAACGTCACGGCGCATGCGCAATTCGTGATACGCGGGACGTAAAACACTACACCATGCTCGGACCATCATTTGCATGGGGTCACGCCCACTTCCACCTACGCTGGCCTGCGCCTTCGAAAAATACGCCACGCTGACGCAGCGTTGGGAGCAATAGCTTGCTGAATGCAATGCTTGCCTCTATGCTCTACTTTGGCGTAGCGTACAGCGTTTGCGCTACGGCCACGTAATGTGCGCCCACTCTCTGTGAATCTGGGCCATGGTGTCTGGCAACCTAGTGTGACCTCATCCAGCACAGACAAGTCCTGGCTGCAGCTGCTGCTTCACCCACCATCACCACCATTTTTCCCACCACTTCTTCGCTGTGCAGTGCACAAAGGGAAATAAAAACAAATGCAGCTACCACATCTAAAGGCCCATGCCCATATTATTCATGTCTTTATGAATAGCTTGCCTGATGCACCAGAACACAGAAAAAAAGGCTCATGCACCATCTCTGGCAGTGCGCCACATTGCAATGCATGTCCACCAGCAAGGTGCGTCACCCTAATGTGCATTACCACAATAATGTGACTGGACCCTTAGGCTGCAATTACATTTAAGCTGCAATAACATTTTTGCTCCTGGATTTTCAAACACTTTACCCAAAGTAAAAAAGAAAATTAAAGGGGGCTATAGGGAATTTAGTAGTTCAAAGTATGCAATATAGAAATGTCAACAGTAATGAAAAAGATAAAAGTACCTATAAATCCAATGAAGAGAGACCTACTTAAGAGCTGTTCACACTTCAAGTTTACTTTCAGTCTGCACATAATTTAAGCTTTAAACTGATTGCTAGAGATACTTCTGTAAACTCTCAGGGATGCACACACTGTGCCATAACTTGTCGTCACTCATACACATTGTTGAGGTAAAGCTTGTAGGATATCCAGTTGTACAAGGTGTGCATATTTTTATAACCAAAGCTGCCTACTAATCTAGCAGCTTTCTCTGGAGAACAAACTGGATAATTATTTTAGGCCGCGTACACACGATCAGACCGGTCCGATGAAACTGGCCTTAAGGCCAGTTTCATCGGACCAAATCGATCGTGTGTACGGCCCATCGGACCGTTGTCCATCGGACCAAAGTTTTAAAACTTGCTTCAAAATCGGTCCGATGGACGCCTGACCATCAAACCAAAACGATGGTTGGTACGCAAAAGCATCAGACCAAAAACCCGCGCATGCTCAGAATCAAGTCGACGCATGCTTGGAAGCATTGAACTTCGTTTTTTCAGCACGTTGTTGTGTTCTACACATCAGACCATCAGGCCACTTCAGCGGTGACCCGATGAGAACGGTCCATCGGACCATTCTAATCGGACCGGTCTGATCGTGTGCACGCGGCCTAAGGCTCCTGTGAAAAAAATAAAAGTTGCAATAAACTTAAAAATGCAGTAATCACTCAAAGATATAAAAAAAGCAGACAAATTGGGAAAACTGTGTAAACACTGTATGAGTCCTGGACCCTTATCTGAACAATTATCCTGACTTCTACACTGCTCACTACCCAGAACAATAAAAAAACAGCAAGGTTCCCTTAAAGTAGTTGTAAACATCAGACATGAACAAAGATTATCACGTTATAGTCTGTACTGATCTCCATAAGAAGCACTAATGCCGCGTACACGCGGTCGTTTTTTGCGATGAAAAAAAACCAACGTTTTTTAAAACGTCATTTAAATTGATCGTGTGTGGGCAAAACGTAAAAAAAATTCCAACATGCTTGAATTTTTTGTGTCGTTTTTCAAAACGTCGTTTTTTGTTTCACAAAAAGTCACCGTGTGTAGCAAAGACGTTGTTTAAAACGACGTTTTTCAACCCGCGCATGCCCAGAAGCTAGTTATGAAGCGAGCTTCAATGGAAAAGAGTGGTCAACGTAACCTCGCTTTTTGTTAAAAAAACGATGGTGTGTATGCAACATCGTCTTTGAAAAGTGACGTTTCAAAAACGTAGTTTTTTACTTCACAGAAAACGTTGTTTTTTTTCATCACAAAAAATGATCGTGTGTACGCAGGATTAGTGTCATTTCTGTCTGCTGCTTTGTTCCTTTGCTATCAGCATGAATCACTTCTGACAAGTTTTCCTGACACCAATCACTGAGACCAATTTCCTGAGGCCAATCACTTTACTGGGCGTATGTATGTAAGATATATATATAGTGTGCACAAAAAGTATCAAAGTGCCAAACTTAATAGGTCTGTCGGGGACAGAAAGTAAGTCCAAAGAAAGTGCTAAATCATAAATCAGTGCACTAATAATCCATATTGGTGAAAAAGCAGTGTGAAAGGATGTCCACTGGTCCAGAGAATGAGGAAAAAACACCACCACACAGCGCATCTGGTCTCCCAGAACTCTCACCTTCAGCTAGTCAAAAACAGGCATATAAGATGATCCTCTGTGTGGACAACCTCCCTCGGTGGTTTTGTTAGCCCCCACGGATCTGTGGGAAGATAGGTACTTGCGATCTCGGGTGATGCAACTTTGTATGTCCGCACAGCTGCAAAGAGAACTTTCTGTCCCCGACAGACCTATTAAGTTTGGCACTTTGATACTTTTTGTGCACACTATATATATCACCCATTGTATATGTTATGTCATGTTTTACAATTTGCGCTATCACCCACATTGATTTTACGTTACTAGGTGCTGTGTATGCATTTTTTGTGTTTGCTGCATATTGTCACTGATTTCTTGATAGACAAATTAGTAGCGCAGAAGTCCCACTTGATTTCTGTATGTATGTAAAAGTTGCAAGCCACTTTAATGCTGTATTTTTTAAATTATGCAGATAGTATACCCAGTATTTAATAATAATAAAGCAATTTTCCACATACTTCAAAAGCTGCCCTAAAGTTATCTTTGTAACTGCAAGAGAGCCTCATTGACCGTTTGTCCAGAGTACCGTACATACCCCCGCCCCCCTTTTCCCACAACCATTTTATTCAAATTTCTGATAACTGTGAATACAAGCCTAATGCCGCGTACACACGATCACTTTATGTGATGAAAAAAATTTTCATTGACCGTGTGTAGGGGAAAACGTTGTTTTATGTCTTGTAAAAAACAACAACAAAAAATTGAAGCATGCTTCAATTTTATGTGTCGTTTTTCAAAACGTCGTTTTTTGTTTCACAAAAAGTCACTGTGTGTAGCAAAAAACGTTGTTTAAAACAAAGTTTTCAACCCGCGCATGCCCAGAAGCTAGTTATGAAGCGAGCTTCAATGGAAAAGAGTGGTGAACGTAACCTCGCTTTTTGTGACAAAACGATGGTGTGTATGCAACATCGTCTTTGAAAAGTGAAGTTTCAAAAACGTTGTTTTTTACTTCACAGAAAACGTTTTGTTTTTTTCATCACATAAAGTGATCGTGTGTACGCGGCATCACTTTTATCCTAGAAGTTAATAAGATGAGGGCTGTGAAGTGCTAAATAACCTCCCTGCATAAGTAAGGACACTTTTTCCAGATCAGATTTCAATGTTTGATGATATAAAGAGGTAAAAGAATAACGCTAACCATAGATTTATAAGGGGTGGTTACAGCGCAGGCACAGTTTGACCACTTGGAGGTATGTACATTTCTGAATAATCTCCTTGTCTGCATAAGTAGATGGACTTCTTGTGGGAGAACATGCGACAGCTTCAGGTATTTTATCCTATGAAGATATAAATTATGAAGCTGGATAAAGCTGGGCATGGATTTATAAGAGAGGGTGACTGTGCAGGCACAATGCAATCACTTTGGACAAGTCTGTTGGTCACCCCGTTAGTCAACAGATGCATTTAAGATAAAGAGGGAATGGCAGGCAGACATTCTTTAATTCCAGTTTTATCTCATGGGTAAAAGTTGTGATCAGAAAGTGTTTTCAAATGGCTTTAACTGGGATAGCTAGTTTGGAAGCCCTTGTTGTTGCTTTGCCAATGAATGATCGCCTGACAAGACCCCATACAATTGCCCCCTGAATAAAATCCCACTAAGAATGAGGGTTGGCATTAGCCAGAGCAAGAACAAAATAGCCAAATAGATATTTTAATAAAGAACTGCAAAGTTCAGTAACCTTGCTGTAGAAAAACATACTAAAGCCTAAAGCCTCGTACACATGCACAGTTTTCTAGCAAGAAAACTGCTGGCAGAGCTTTCGTGCCGAGTAAACTGAGCGTGTGTATGAGGCTTTGCGGTTTCTCGTCAAGAAAACTGCCCAGAATCTAGATGAGAAAAATAGAGAACCCGTTCTCTATTTTCTCGTTGTGAGATTCTCGGCAGTGTTTTCCTGCTGAGAGACCTGAGCGTGTGTATACTTACCTCTCCATGGAAACCCGCGCATGCTCAAAATGACTTTGACGCATGCGCGGTAGCTTTCAAGGCATAAGTAGGGTGAAACAAGATGGCGGCGACAGCATCGAATGTGACGAGCGCATGCTCGTTGTAGTCAATGATGTTACCGCGTTAGTGCCATTCAAAAGAACGGCGGTTCTTTTGAATAGTGTGTGTGTACACTCGGCCGGCAAAAGATTCTTGCCAGGAAAATCCGGGCCGTCTGTACAGGGCTTAAGCTGGAGAAACTGTTGCTCTGAGATCCACAAGTTGCAGCCTAGGCATATGGTCGACCACATGATGTCTTCAAATGGGGAAAGAATAGCCAATCTGACCTCAGATCTTTCCTTTCAGCAGAATTTACATGAACAAATGCCTTGGCTGCCACTGTTGGATCCCAGGGTATTTTGTACTTTTTATGAAATTAAGGAAGGGAAGTAGAGGATTGGAGGGTTATTTTTGCCATAGGTCTACTTTAAATGAAACCTGTGGAGAGAGAACTATAGAAGCTACCATTTTTTTTAACTGCTTCTTCTGTTACTAGTTGCCTGACAGTTATGCTTATCCTTTCCTATTTTTTCTTTGCCCCTGATCTGGAACATGCATACAGTCTCTGAAGCCAGATTTACTTTCTTGTTCCAGGTCAGAAGCATTGGAGCACTAGCTCTGAATTACAGCCAGACCTCTAGCATTTTCAGAAGGTATAGTTCACCAGACAGTTTAGGTGTTATGACCGGCTTATATATGTTTTTGTTATATAAATGAAGTCCAAACATGAAGGGGCTAGCTCAAAGTGAAATAATAGACCAACCAACCTTCTGCCATACACAGGGGAATCCTTTGTTTCATTCATGTATAAGATGTATTTGCTGTTGTTGTACAACTGAGGAACACAGCCCCAATAGTCCATTCAGTGCATAAACTAAAGGGTTAAAGGCTATAATTGGTATCTGGAAAACCATCATCAAGGATATTATTAATGGACAGGAAAGAAACTATTTGTCAGTCTGTGATGCCTGCCAAAAGCCATCAAAAGTTTACTCAAAGGATTTTGAAAGTACCCATTGTTTGTCATTTATGTTTTAAATTCTAGAAACACATTGCATAATTAGATAAGACCGTTGAGTTATTGGGTATAATTAGCAAAAAAGCCTGAGATAATTTGTAATAGAGGTCATTTAATCCCTTTTGTGCTGGGGAATTTCCTGGACCTTCTACACAGCTATAGGTTTGCATCATTCTATTGTGAAAGTTTACAAAAATATGTTTATTAGATAAGTGCAAAGAAAACTAGAGCAAGTGTCAGTTGCTTACTCTATTCTAGGGTCCCATAAATTTAGAAGGATTCCATTGTGCGTTCCTGGGTTTAGGCTTAGTGCAGTCATTATTGTGCTTAAAGAGGAAGTAAACCCTGATGGGTGTTACTTCCTCTTTGTTTCCCTGCAAAGGTAAAGCATAATGGGTTACTATGCATCTCATAGTGGCCCATTATGTGACACTTACCCGCAGGAGAAGCCCGAGATGTCCCCGTCTTCCTCTTGAGTAGCGAGCGGCCATTCTTAACCCCTCTTCCTTCTGGGGCTGTGAACTCCAACTCTGTAAGTGTACGGAGTCGCGTCACATCGCATGACGTCACTCCCGAAAATGCGTGCAGGAGCCTCCACTCACGGCATGACCCGAGTTAGAAATGGGGCAGTGTGCCCTTTCTAACTCTGGCGCATGTGCAGAACAAATCGCCTTATGGTGATTTGCAAATATCTCCTAGACCGTGCAGGTCTGGGAGATATTTTAAGCACCTACAGGTGAGCCTTAATCTAGGCTTACCTGTAGGTTAAAGTGGTTGTAAAGGGTTTACAACCACTTTAACCACTTGCCTACTGTGCACCTACACCCCTTCCTGCCCAGACAAAATTTTAGCTTCCGGCACTGCGTCGCTTTAACTGACAATTGCGCGGTCGTGCGAAGTTGCTCCCAAACAAAATTGGCGTCCTTTTTTTCCCACAAATAGAGCTTTCTATTGGTGCTATTTGATCGCCCGTGCGGTTTTTATTTTTTGGGCTATAAACAAAAAAAGAGCGACAATTTTGAAAAAAGACACAATATTTTTTGCTTTTTGCTATAATAAATATCCCATTAACCACTTGTGACCGGCCCCACGTCCAAAGACGTCACGTTTTTGAAGATGGATATCTCGGTAACGGCAGCAGCTGCTGCCACAACCGAGATATCCATCTCTTCGTGGGGCGGTCCTGTTAACGATAACGGCGGTCATCGCGGCGGATTCGCCGCGAGATCGCCGTTACCGGCGGCGGGAGAGGGTGCCCCCCCCCTCCCGCCGCTCTCCCGCGCTCTCCGCCGCTTACCGTAGCCGTCGGTAGCGGCGGAGGCGATCGGGTCCGCTCGTTGCCTGTCCGGGGATGTGACTGAGGGAAAAAATGTCCCTCAGCCGTCCCCCTCTCTCTGCTGGGCGGAAGTGACGTCAAAACGTCATTTCCGCCCAGCCTCTTAAAGAGACATTTAATTTGTTTACATTTTGCCTTTTTTTTTTTTTTTTTTTTTTTTTTCTTTTTTGCATTTAAGCCTGAATATGAGATCTGAGGTCTTTTTGACCCCAGATCTCATATATAAGAGGACCTGTCATGCTTTTTTCTATTACAAGGGATGTTTACATTCCTTGTAATAGGAATAAAAGTGATAATTTTTTTTTTTTTTTTTTTTTTCAGTGTTAAAAATTATAAAATAAATAAAAATAAAAACGAAAACCAAAAAAAAAATTTTTTTAAAGTGCCCCGTCCCGACGAGCTCGCGCGCAGAAGCAAACGCATACGCGAGTAGCGCCCGCATATGAAAACGGTGTTCAAACCACACAAGTGAGGTATCGCCGCGATCGTTAGAGCGAGAGCAATAATTCTAGCCCTAGACCTCCTCTGTATCTCAAAAAATGCAACCTGTAGAATTTTTTAAACGTCGCCTATCTAGATTTTTAAGGGTAAAAGTTTGACGCCATGCCACGAGCGGGCGCAATTTTTATGCGTGACATGTTGGGTATCATTTTACTCGGCGTAACATCATCTTTCACAATATATAAAAAAATTGGGCCAAATTTATTGTTGTCTTATTTTTTAATTCAAGAAAGTGAATTTTTTCCAAAAAAAGTGCGCTTGTAAGACCGCTGCGCAAATACGGTGTGAGAAAAAGTATTGCAATGACCGCCATTTTATTCTCTAGGGTGTTAGAAAAAAAAATATATATAATGTTTGGGGGTTTTAAATAATTTTCTAGCAAAAAAAACTGTTTTAGTCTCGTAAGCACCGAATCTGAAAAACAGGCTCGGTAATGAAGTGGTTAAAGAAAAAAAAAAAATTGATCTCAGTTTAGGCCGATACGTATTCTTCTACATATTTTTGGTAAAAAAAAATTAAAAATAAAATCGCAATAACCGTATAGTGACTGGTTTGCGCAAAAGTTATATTGCCTACAAAATAGGGGACATAATTATGATTTTTTTATTTTTATTTTTTTACTAGGAATGACGGCGATCTGCGTTTTTTTTTCCGGGATTACGTCATTATAGCGGACACATCGGACACTTTTGACACATTTTAGGGACCATTCACATTTATACAGTGAATAATGCTATAAATATGCATTGATTACTGTATAAATGTGACTGGCAGGGAAGGGGTTAACCACTAGGGGGCAGGGAAGGGGTTAAATGTGTAGCCTAGTTTGTGTTCTAACTGTAGGGGGAGGGGGGTGACTGGGGGAGGTGACCGATTGTGTCCCTATGTACAAGGGACACAGCATCGGTCTCCTCTCTCCCTAAAGGACGTGGAGCTCTGTGTTTATACACAGAGCTCCACGTCCCCGCTCAGTTACATGACAATCGCGGGTGCCCGGCGGCCATCGCGGCCGCCGGGCACGCGTACGGTGTTGTTAGTAACCCGATGGGTGCGCGCGGCGCCGGCGGCACGCGCGTGCCACCTAGAGGCTTGAATTGACATCACGTCATATGACGTGATGTCAGGATAATGGAGTATCCCGCCCGCCGTCATTTCACGGTGGGCGGGTATTAAGTGGTTAATTTGACTTTTTAGAGAGCTGGAATCCAGATATTAAAGGATCACTAAAGGAAAAATGTTTTTTAGCTAAATAGCTTCCTTTACCTTACTGCAGTACTGGTTTCATGTCCTTATTGTTGGTTTTTGCTTTGAAGTTGCTGTAATCCTGCTCTGATCTCCACACTTCCTGCTTGTCTGTTTCCTTATAACCACAGTGCTGGGAGCTTTCTCAGGATGGTTTAAGCTGTCATTACTGTGTATCTAAAACTTCCCAGAACCAATCAGATTCATTTTAAAAGCAAAACACTGCCCTGGATTTGTTTGTTTTTTGTTCTGTGTGTCTATTTCTACTTTGCAGAAACATGAAGCCAGTTCAAAAGTGAAACTAACCTGCAGGCACATTATATGATTGATTTTTATCAATTTTTAATCATTTTGAAAAGGAATCAGTTAACTTTTATGTCTCTATACCCTGTAAACAGTCATTTCAGCAAAAAAAATGTTTTCCTTTAGTGACCCTTTAAAGACTCACATTTTTGCAGTCCTGCATTTATTAATAATAGGAAAAAGCTTTGGGTTTTGGTCAAATATGAGTTACACCTGAACCCATAGCATCTCAGTTTGAGAAAATGGGGCCAGCTAATGTGACCATTCTCATTTATATCAACCGGTTTGCTGTCATGTTCAAGATACTCAGCTTTCTAGATCCTAGAAGTGGGCATCTTTGGGACCTCTTTGTGAGGCACATAGGTGACTGGTGCTATAGAAACATGGAGGAATTTTTTGTCATAGGCACTAAAAGATAATCAAAAGTCTTAGGTGCATGTTAGGAAATAACAATAGAGGCAGCAACATAATAGCACATGCTGTATCAGTATGCTCATAATGCTTAAGGAACAATAAAGCCAATTCCTGCATACTGTTAAAAAGGATACTTATAAACTGTTTCTGAAGAAAAAAAGACTAATTTCCTGAGATGTACAAAGTAAATGTGATTAAAGCACTTGTTTATGTATAGAGCTGAGAAACAGTGGGTGATTAGTGAATGTTGCTCTTTTGACCTCTTGGCGTCACACAGTATATCTAAGTACTTCACCGAAGGCATTTAACTGCATTAGCTAAGCATCTCACAGCTGATGGGCAGAAAGATGATAATATAGGCCCCCATGTGGGAACAATTAAACGTCAGCAGCATGGTGGATACACAGAATACAAAGTGTTTATTGTGTAATATCCAACTACCAATCAGGGTATGGGGAACTTCATACAATGCTAAGGATCAGAAAGTGAACTAGTAATAGCAAAGCATCCAATATACAAGTGAAGATGTATAATTTAATATATTTTAGGTGCCTTCTTTTGTTTTGGGATTTAAATAGAGCTAAAGGTAAAATATACAGTATTTAATTGAATAATAGACAACAAATATTCCCCTGTTGACTAGATGTGCATGTTCTGACCCATGCAATTTGACAAAATAAGAAAACTTTAGAAATGTCTATGTAGCACACAGTGCTTGTTCACCTTTACCAAGGATGTATTTTTATTTTATCAAGGCAGGAAAGGAAGTGGATGGAAGATATCTTCTGCACTAGCTCATCAAGGGAAGAAAAACGATCAAATGCAAATTCCCTCAGAGATTTTGTGGCTAAGGGTGTCTGACAGCAGCTGTTGCTTTCCAATGAGGGTGTCACCCAATGCAGCTGAAAATGGCTGCATCATGTGGCTTTATTTCATGTATGGTTTGACAACTTTGAGACAATAGGATATTGTTTATTTTTGCAGTTAAAGCAAATTTCCACCCAAAAATGTAACTTCTGCTGTCCGTATTCCTCCCCAGGTAATACATGTATTTGCTCCCACTTCCAGCGTAAGATCACTGCAGTATTGGTTGCGATCTACGCCATGTCTGGCTTCTCCTCCATCTACCCCGCTGACTTCTGGGAGACACACAGGTCCCAGAAGACAGCAGGGACCACTCAGAACACACAGCGTGACTCGTGCATGTGCAGTAGGGAACCAGGCTGTGAAGCTAGCAATGATGGTGCATTTGTATTCTGCCACTGAGTCAATACTTTGTGGAACCACCTTTAGCTGCAATTACAGCTGCAAGTCTTTTTTGGGGATGTCTTTGCCAGCTTTGCACTAGAGAGTGAAATGTTTGCCCATTCTTCTTTGCTCTGTCAGATTGCCCAAGCTCTGTCAGATTGGATGGAGAGTGTCTGTGAACAGCAATTTATTTTTTCCTAACCCTGCTTTAAACTTCTCCATATGGTTTTCCCTGACCTGTTTGATGTGTTCCTTGGCCCTCATGATACTGTTTGTTCACTTAGGTTTTCTAACAAACCTCTGAGGGCTTCACAGAACAGCTGTATTTATACTGAGACTAAATTACACACAAGTGGACTCTATTTACTAATTAGGTGACTTCTGAAGGCAATTGGTGTTAATTAGGGGTATCAGAGTAAACGGGGACTGAATACAAATGCACGCCACACTTTTCAGATATTTATTTGTAAACAATTTTGAAAACCATTTATCATTTTCCTTCCACTTCACAATTATGTGCCACTTTGTGTCGGTCTATCCAATAAAATAAATTACAATTTTTGGTTGTAACATGACAAAATGTAAACATTTTAAGGGGTATAAATACTTTTTGAAGGCACTGTAGATGCTTAGATGTACAAGGGGTAAACTATTCCACATGGTTAGACATCTATGGCTTGCCAAGTGCTAGATGACTCAAAAGATAACTGGAGAAATAGTATAGAGAGGTATACATAAAAATATCAATTATTTGTTCGCTCTTACAATTCTGCCAAGATCAATCCTAGTAGATAGAGTCTGGAAAAATATAAAAAACAAAGTCATATGGATTGGTAATTTGGCCAAGTCATCCTTTTCAATGACCTATACCAGATTTAAAAAGCTAGTAGAGCTAGCGTGCTCTCATGTTCAATACTCAAACAAACTTCTGGCAGTCAGATAATTGGTAAACACAAGACCACATTTACTTGTACATAGCTAACTTTACATGGATCAAAGTGCTGGAACATCCAAAGCTCTATAGACATTTTACATTGTGACACAACATTATGTACCATCACAGACCACCGTCACCCAATGCCTCTAATTTTGTGCCGACAATTAATCACACTTTCTGTGAAGACTTTAAAGGGTCACTAAAGGAAAAACAAATTGGGCTGAAATGACTGTTTACAGGGTATAGAGACATAAAAGTTAACTGATTCCTTTTAAAAATGATTAAAAATAGATAAAAATCAATCATATAATCAACCTACAGTTCTAGTTTCGTTTTTACTGTTATTTCCTGTCTCTCTGATGTACAGAGCCAGAGAGCCAATAGAGGGCAGTGATGGTTTGTCTAAAACCCTTCAGCACCAACCCAGTTTCAGTTTACACACAGTAATCACACCTCCTTGATTAGTGACCACAGTGAGAAAGCTCCCAGCACTGTGGTTATAAGGAAACAGACAACCAGGAAGTGTGAAGATCAGAGCAGAATTACAGCAACATCAAAGCAAAAACAAACAATGAAGACATGAAAACAGCACTGCAGTAAGGTAAAGGAAGCTATTTCCTTTAGTGACCCTTTAACAGATCATCTCTCTGGGAAAATCATTGCCTTAAAATTCTTTTAGCTCATTTAACATTTTTGACTAGTGGGCTTATATTTTTCCACTGATATAACTAACATTACAGTAATGAGGTGGGGGCAAGAGGGGAAAAGACTTTGTGGTGGTGAGATTGCTCTCTTTTGTCTGACCCACATTGCATATTGAAGGCCTTTCGTCTTAAAATGACTTTACCTCTGTGCTTTTAAACAACATCTCTAGCATTACACACTGTCATTCAGTTGTTTGACCTTCGCTGTCAGTGGCTAATTTAGATTCTTCAAGGTACCTTTAAAATTTGAAAACAAACGTATCCCAAGTGCGAAAACTGCATGTTCTGACATGAAACTTCATAAATTCACAAGAAAAGAGACTTCTGTTGAGACAATTTTAAAACCCTGATGTCCACATCTTATCAGCTACAAAATCACAAGTTGTTGTACAATCCAGTTTTCTGTGGCAATATATTTGATATTTTAACTGGTTGATAGCTGTTGTTGTGCATTCTTCTCAAATACCCTGTGAGTTTATGGTATTTTGTAATGTATTATGAGCATATGACAGAGGCTTGTTAACATGGTGGTCAGTTAAGAACCCTCACAATGTGTCCGTTGTAGTCTGTGTATCACAAGTTTCGGCTTGTTTAATAGCTGCCAGATGTATGCACTGTTATCATGGTCTGTGAAGGACATAGTGGGGAATTTTCAAACAGAGATGAAGCGAGTACTTACTGCATTTCTCTATGTTGATGTCTTTGCACGCAGTTGTCCATGTTACTCGTTTTTATGGAATTAGTTCTTTAGCAGTTTTCTAGTTATGACAGTCTATTGCATTATGAAAGAATCCAAACACAAAGACATAATTAGGAATGCATTTGTTCATTTTAAAACAGTGAGTAGGGCAAGAATGGGAAACAAATGCACATCTGGGCAATATTTGACTTTGATATTGATAATGATGGCATTTTTTTTCTGTTATCGTTGTTACAATTTGTACATTTAGTTGCACATTAGTAAAACTAATTATAAATGTACATTTTTTTTTTCATTCTCAAGATGAATGTTAAAGAACTTCAGGATCATGCTCTCTTTGCATTTCCAGATCCCCTCCCTAGGTTCTGCTAGTTTGCTGAGAAGGTGTTAATGCAAATGACTCACTTTTCATGTAATAGACGATTTTCTTCCCCAGTGATATCATCAGTGTCCCTTAAAATAATGTGTTAACTTCAGAGTACTGAAAGGAGGACTTTCTGATGTGTACATGTCACATTTATGCAGGTAAATAGCACTACGTTTTCCGCAATGCCTAGGGAAATGGAGTTTGCGGCAGTCATGTGTGTGTGGGCAGAGCTCAGACTAAGCAGGCATGTAATTGAAAGACGCATGAGAGTTCCGACACCTAGCCTGGCAATCCTACTTCTCGACCTGGATCAGTACCCGAAACACTTGAAACACACATTTGCCCACGTACTTCTCTCAACGAACCTGACTATCGCTAGAAAGTGGAAAAAATCCTCCCCACCCACCCTAGGCGAAGTGATCCAAACCACCCATCTACATTTTACCTATGAACATACACTAGCACTGCGGACCAAAAACAGAGACAAAATCCTCAGACAATGGCACCCGTGGTTATTCTGGCTCAAGAATAACCCCTCAATTCCCTTACCTCCTGTTAAGGCAGATTAAATGTATCTTTGGTTATAATGTTAAGGCTCGATTGGCTTTTATCTCAGGGGAAGGGGGTCTGGCTTGGATCCTGGACACACTCGTGATCCCGCAAGGGGTGTCCAGGGGAAGGTCTTTCCCTGCTTCCCGCACTGCCATCAATATAAGGTAATGAAAAATTCGATATGGCTATTGACTGTTGATCTCCAGTTCCGCCTTGTACTACGTTACTTGCAGTGTTGTCCTTTCATATACCATATTACATGCTGTTTATCTGTATCGCAACACAGGCTTGATGCCTGTTTTTGTATATATGTCTCTATTTGCTCTTGTTGTCATTTGTATTTTTCTTTTCTCCTTGCAAAAAAATAAATAAAAATTTACTATTGAGAGAAAGACGCATGAGCAGTGGGCCGTTCAGATTGGGAGTCTGAAACTCCTGGGTCTGCCCACTTCAGTGAGCAGAGATGTAGTTACGTCCCTGCTTGCTGAAAGAGAACTACAGAGGGGAAGTTGTAAGACTGATGGGTTGGGCAATAGAGGACATAATGGACACCAGTCTTACAAACCAGAAATCACAGAAAATGAAGACTGTGATTTAAAAAAATTGACATTCTTAGTCCCTTAGATTAAAGGCTGAGGAAAAGTTGACTACATATCTGCTTTAAGTAGGGAAGCACTAGCAACATCAGGGGGAAGAAATCTGCCTGGAGTTCAGCTTTATATTTTTATTTTTCCAAATGATTTATTCTCAATGGATTGCCCAGTCCCCCAGAATACCCATCAGAAATGTCTTGTTTTATTAAACATAGTTGTCTGGACCCTGAGCCCCCCTTGTTACTTTATCACAAACCCTTCTCTAGTCCTTTAACTTTACCAAGTATGGTCATAATCTTTAAAAAAAGAGAAGATGGATAATGCTTCCTCCATGCAGTTCATTATAGAAGTCACAGATTTATAGATCTCTTTGTAATAACAGAAAACAGCTTGGTATTGTTACATTAAAGCCTTGTACACACGCTTGGTTTTCTCAGCAAGAACCAGCAAGAAAACTGCTGGCAGAGTTTTCTTGCCGAGTATACCAAGTGTGTGTACGAGGCTTTCAGGTTTCCCATTAGGAAATCTAGCCAGAATGTCAACGAGAAAAATAGCGATCCTGCTCCCTATTTTCTCGTTGGGATTCTTGACAGCCTGTTTCCGGACGACAAACCAGATCGTCTGTATACTTACCTGTCGCCGCGAAAACTTGCGCATGCTCGAAATGACTTTGACGCATGCTTCCACGGCATAGGTAGGGTGAAGCAAGATGGCGGCGACGGCATTGAATGTGCTGAGCGCATGCTTTTCATACGTGATGACGTTACCACGTTCTTGCCTTTCAAAAGAACCATAGTTCTTTTGAAAGGACTGTGTGTACACTCGGGCGGCAAGAGATTCTTGCCAAGAATCTCATCAAGAAAAATGACTGTTTTCTCCTGATGAGATTCTGGCCCATGTGTATGAGGCTTTAGAGTATGTAAACCGTAACAATAAACTTCTCGTTTTTAGTTTGTTAAATATACCATCAAAAGCACTTTGTTATGTCTGTTCAATAAGTACAAGATTTACCTTTTAATTTTGATACCATACTGTGCTTTCTTCCTTTGCTGACTGTTATGTGTTGAATTGTTTCCTGTTATTTCTAAGGGCTCCTGAACCTCCATCGCTAGGGACATCATTGCTCTTTGTCCATGGCCAGCCAATTGGGACTTTGGTAAGGTTGCTAAGAAGAAGCCTCCTGGCTCAGCTGGCTGGAAAAGGGCTGTAACAGAACATGCGATGATGTCTTACATCAGCATGAGATCACAGGGTGTAATTTTAACAAGCTCAATGTCATGATGCTAACCCTCAGCATCTCCAAATCAGAACAGTTGCTTTTACGTGTTTGTCAGTCCAAAGTAACACATTTTCAGGGTCTTTAAACCGTTTTAAAACATTTTTCAGGCATAAGTTTTGAAGATTCTTGCCCTTCTTGAGCTTGTGCAATGTCACTTTGGATAAAGATGCATAGGCCTTAAATAAACAACCACCTTTGCATGTCTATGGCCATCTTTAAAGATTAAACAGTCAAAAAACACATTTAATGTTTTTAAGAAAAATACAATCAAGTTTCTTATTTATCTAACTGGAGTGCAAAAAATATTGCACTTCAGTTTTCTGAATAAAATAGGATCCTTCCTAAATGCAGAAAGTATAGCTTTTTGATTATTTGAGACATGGCTGTTTTGGCGATCTACTAGATATATTTACATACCTTTTTAAAGAGTGTTCAAAATTCAATTTGATGTCTTTCTGTAGAATGTAACAGCAATTAAGCTGGTCCATTCCTTTATTCAATTTAGTTTCAGGGATTCCATTATACTCTTTTAATCCAGCTAACCAAACTTTTCCATATACAATTTGGTTGTTCTTCCTAATTGGGAAGTGAAGGAACTCTATATGTTTAGGCACATTTTTAAACCAGACATTTATTAAACAACATTTTTTGTTGGGATAAAGTTTAGGTTGTCCACACAGGACTTGCAATATATCTGGGATCCTATTTGGTGTATGGCAATGCAAGCACCCCTCTCCACCAAACCTGGGGGCTAACTCAGTAAACAATTAGTTTTACTACTGTGCTGATTTAGAAATAATTTAGGTTATTCATCAAATATGCAAACCATTGGCAAATGAAGTCCATGTGATTTACCACCAGGAATAGTTCCTCTGAAATCTAGGAGAGGGAACGGCTTGATGAATGGGGTGTTATTCCTTCAGTCAAATTCTAGACGTTGATAAATGGCACTGCGCCCCAGCAATCATGGGATTTATGCCATTTTCATTTAAATATAATGCCCGCTTTTGAGACAGATTCCTTTAAAGTTAACTTGCAGTACAAATTCAGATTAAAATAAACGTGATTAATAGAACTGAGTGATGAATGAAAAGGGAAAATCTCTAACCCTTAAACCTATTAAGGGCACATAAAACTGTAAACATAAAGACATAGTGGAACTTTATGAATGAAATGGCTTGAGCAGCAAAAAAGAAGAAAATAAATAAAACATAATAATTTGTCCCATTACTGTAAAATAAGAAGGATATTAGAAGTCACCTTGCAATTACATGACCTGTATTAACAACAGTTTCATTCATAGACATAAGATTGTTTGGCAGGACTACTGTAAGCAAACTTCTTGAAGGATAAAATGCATGTAGATATGACTGTGTCCTGGTCGGTTTTTAGCCCTATTGACCCAATATAGTGGACTGCACTACCCTCACTCCCAATGGAATTAGATGAAAATGCTGGGAGCTCCTACATGCAGCGGGACTATAGGGTATATGAGAATATCAAGACACAGTAATCATAGTGCTGTTTTTCTGAAAGGAATGCATAGAAAAAAGTACTGTAGATTCTTCAGGGTGCATCCTAACCACTTCCCCCTTAATGACTAGACCATTTTTTTGCGATACGGCACTGCATCACTTTAACTGACAATTGTGCTTGTTTTTTTTTTTTTTTTAATTGATTAAATATTCAGTAAAGTAATTAAAGATTATTATGATTTTTTTCATGATTTTTTTTTTTTTGCAAATTCCATATTGAAAATTCTATATTAAGTGTAAAAGGAAATTATTTCTAGCTTTTTTCAAAAATGAGAAGCCACTGTTCTCTCACATTGTTTTCTGTACCTAGTTGAAAAATGTCCTTGTCATAGATCTCTTCTCAGGCATAGTCTGACCTATTTCCTCTTCCATGAGTTTGTCATTAATTTCCACCATGTTAACATCAGAGCAATCAGCTGTAATCAGACAATTACTGATTCCTTATCTGCTTCCTGAAAGATCAAAACCAATCTGTGAATCTCTACACCAAACTCTGCGGCGCAGTAAAGAACATTGACAGTAAACAGTGACCTTCAAGAATGCTAGACATGAAACTGAAACATTTGTGCACACATCTTCATTTGGTCGCTTCTTAAGATACTAAGGTACCGCCAAGATGACCATCACCTGAGCTTATGGATGCTGGTGGACACCTTTGGTGGCCAATCATTCCTAGAGGAAAAGTTGACTGATGGGGTTGGATATTTTTTTAACAATCAGTACTCGTTCAAGATAGGTCTAGCAATAGGGATATTTGCAAGCTATGGGTAGTTAATGTAAAATACATGCTCTGGTGATAGATATCCTGTATTTGGCTAGTTTGATGTATATTTTGTAGCATCATTTGGGCAGAATTATATTAGTTATTATCATTGTAGAAACACTGGGGTCTTTTGAGTAAATTTCCAGCTCACAGGTTTCTTCCATAATGCAGGGCAACAGGCAATAGTAGGTTGTGTATACTGTATTTGCTGGCGTATAAGACTACCTTTTACACTTGCCAAACTGGCCAAAAAGCAGGGGTCGTCTTATACACCGGGTCAGCTGCTCGGATGCCTGCTGGATGTGTGGTAATACTTCGGCTTCGGCTACATACAGTATATACCGCTTAGCCAATCCCGGTGAGCAATGTATCCAAATGAATACAGAGCCTGCTCGAATTGGAGTAACAAACTCTGCCAATCCGAGCAGGCTACATACAGTAGCCTGCTCAGATTGGCTTTGAGAGTCAGAGAGGCGTGGGCTGATGATGTTACAGCCTCTGCAAATCCAAGCAGGCTTTGTATTCATTAATAGAATACATCGCTCGCCGTGATTGGCTCCAGCTCCAGCAAGAATGAAGAAGAATATGGCTCCAGAAGGAAGAAATATAAAGCCTCGCAAGGGAGGTCATCTTATATGGTAAGTACAGGCAAAAAATCTTTAAAAGCTGTAAAATTAGGGGGTCATCTTATATGCCTGGTGGCCTTATACATCGGCAAATACGGTACATTATTAGTGTTGCTCACGAATATTCTTATTGCGAATATTCGGCTCGAATATGGAATATTCGAGTATTCGCGATATATTCCGAATTTTGCGGTGAATATTCGCTATTTCGAATATTCGTATTCCTAGAGATCCCCATCAACGTCTAAAAGCATTGCTGGTATGATTAGAGACCTTGGGCCGAGTAGCTGCAGCGATCATTTTATATTGCCGAAAAATCGCAATGCGATTATTCGGCAATAGCGATATCGCGCGATTATTTTCTCCGCCCTATCTTCCGCCTCAGAGCGATTATTTCAGTTTCATTTTTAAAACAGATCACATCCTAGTGATCTCCTTCGACGTCTAAAAGCATTGATGTTATGATTAGAGACCTTGGTCCGAGTAGCTGAAGCGATCGTTTTATATTGCCGAATATTCTCAATTATTTTGTGTTGTAATATATCACGAATATTCTGAGCCAATCAGAGTGCTCCATTCCGCATTTCTCGAAATTTCGCAATTATTTTGTATTGTGAAATATCACGAATATTCTGAGCCAATCAGAGTGCTCCATTCCGCATTTCTCGAAATTTCGCAATTATTTTGTATTATAAAATATCACGAATATTCTGAGCCAATCAGAGTGCTCCTTCCGCATTTGCCGAATATTCGCAATTATTTTGTATTGTAATATATCACGAATATTCTGAGCCAATCAGAGTGCTCCATTTCGCATTTCTCGAAATTTCGCAATTATTTTGTATTGTGAAATATCACGAATATTCTGAGCCAATCAGAGTGCTCCATTCCGCATTTCTCGAAATTTCGCAATTATTTTGTATTATAAAATATCACGAATATTCTGAGCCAATCAGAGTGCTCCTTCCGCATTTCTCGAAATTTCGCATTCGCATTCGCAATAGCGAAATTTCGCAATCATTTCATTTCCAAAAAATATCGCAAATATTCGCATTTAGCGAATATATCTCGAATATTCGACTATATATTCGAGATATATCACGAAATCGAATATGGCATATTCTGCTCAACACTATACATTATGTGTAGTGCAGTAAACCTATAAACAGTTAAATTTACTTGGTTAGTTGCCATAGGTTATTGCATATTAAACCAACGTAATACATTTTTTTCTACTTGTTTTTTTTATTTTAAATACCATCGAGATGCCTTGCCATTTTATTGCTGTCTGATGTTCTCCACTTGGCTACAGTAATAACAGACAGAAATAGCAGATAGTCATGCAGGTTGGTTTCTATTAAAGATGTGCAGAATACTCCCTTACAGATGTTTCCAAGCAGATAAAGGAAGGAAGGAAATCATTCATTAGTAGATTCAAAGAAGCTTTAAGCAGAAAGTGGAAATTTAGGCTATGGAAACAGTTATCTAGTTTGCTTTGAAAGCAATCAAATGTGGATGCCACAGGTGGAAGGTTTGTTTTAAATTTATCCAGCTGATATTGTCTTTGATATTTGTATGCCAGTGAATTGTTGTGTATATATAGTTTAGATAAGTATTCTTTAATTTAGGGGGGAAAAAAGGCTAATTAGGGCCCCTTCCCCCATCATCGGCTAGGCTTTTTCCTCCTTCTCCAGCTTAATGGCACAGCCATAAACGCAGCCATAATGTTTTTCCTGCTAATGCACTTTTCTCCTCCTCCTCCTCCACAGAGGAATATATAGGCATATACTGTCTATGCTCCTCCTTCTCCTCCTCTAGGATGCAAAGCAGCCATATTTTTTTAACGTGCTAATTATGGCTGGGGAAATTAAAGATTAATTCCTCGATTAATCTTTAATTTTTTTGATCGATCAAAATTCTTTTGATCGATCAAAATTCTTGACATCACCGGACAGCCTGGACAGTGAGACTTACCCTGCTGGATGCGAGCAACTGCACCCATTGGATTGAGGTACCTTTGCATCTGTGGAGCAGGAGGATGCATCAGGCTCCATCAGGGGAAGGGGGCAAAAATAACCATTGATTTCCTGTCCTAAGCAGTTTTGTGCAGACAATTCTTTGTGTACCGGCAACATCTGTTACATGCAAAAGACTGTTCAGTTCTTCAGGGTATATTGTCAATAAAATGCGATCATGTCTGCTTCCAAAAAATGTAAACACTCTGGTATGTCTGCCTGACTGGCTTAAGTGATGCCTACTTGCCTACTATAAAGTGACTGACAGTCAATATACTAGATACGTTTTATTAATAAAGTTAAACTAACTTTCTACGTTTTTCTTAAAGTTTAATAAAAAAAAACTACTTACGTCAGTGCTACAGTTTGAATTTAAAACATATTCGTGTGAACTGTGAAGTCAAGTCATGGATTGTGGAAACTAACTAGTGTCGGGTGATTGTATATAGTGTATACCACATTTACAACTGACTAATGCAGAGTTACAATGCAAGGAGATCAGCTAAAAGTAGTTGGATCTGTATGTGCGTTATAATTAATCGGAATTAGTCGATTAATCGATTAAGAAAAAAACATTAATCGAATGCGAAAATTTGAATCAGTAACAGCCCTAGTGCTAATATACCCCCTTCCTCCTCCTCCCCCACAGATGTGCATAATGGCCATTTTGTATTGATTCCTAATGCAAGATGTTCTTCTTCCTCTAGGGTGCATAGCAACTATGAGTTTGTTCTTGCTAAAGCTCTTTCTTATTCCCCAAAAACTTTTATATGGACCACTAATGTGGACTGTTCCTTATCCTCTTCAAGAACGCATAACATCCTTTTTTTATTATGTGCCTAATGTGCCTATTTTGTGGACTGTACTAGTACCCAGCCACTATTAATTTTACCAAAAGTTCAAGCTAGCGCCATAAGGAATGTCATTACCCATTTTGAGGAAGTGATGGAAAGCAACTCTTTGCTTAAATTTTTATGGTGGTTGAATCCACTGCATTGGGGGCATTACTAAAGGGTGACTTAATGGGAAAGGAGCAGGCTGTCCTCCTACTAGGTGGCTTTAGTATTATACTTTATTTTTTATTTTTATGAAACAGCCATGTGTGAGGCATGTCATCGTACACTTATGCGCAAGTGTGATGTGCCCCAAAGTATGCCCCATTGTCTTTTACTATTACAAATGAAGTAACAGTGCTGTCATAATACTGACAGATCATAGAAATTTAGAAGAGTGACAGAAGAAAAAAGACCAAGTGGTCTGTTTTTATGTTTATTTTCTTTTAACTTTTCTGTCTTTTTTGTCATCCATGTTTTTTCCATGCTGTGGCTCTGTGTGTCTATCAGTGGCTGCCTTTACACATACACAGCCCAGGTGATGTATCACATAGTGCTGCAGTGCTGTTTAAACTTTTACTTTTATGAATAGGAGAACAGTGAAGTCTGGACCTGTGCCGTGCATAACACAGTCCAACATTGCTTATCGCTCATTCATAAAACTGAAGGCTCACACAATGCTGCAGCGCAGTGTAATCCATTGGTTAAGCTTTGTGTGTGTAAATAATTCCTGATAGATACACAGTGCTCAGGCTGTGTAATATTTTTTTGTGAATGTCAGCACTGGTCTCTAGTGTGGCCTCTGCTGTTAATTACAAATCTGTCTCCTTTCTAGCAGCATTGTTGGACAAAAGGGAACCTAGAGAAACTAAAGAACAGATTTGTGCGGGACCAAGTTCTATATGCACTCGATCGCCTGGAGAGTTAAACATTTTTTAAAGATGGATCTTCTTTATAATATCAGGCTTCAAACATAAGTAAACCTTCAATAGAAAAAAAAGTGGTGCCACTTAAGGGTGTGGATAGCTGCGTAAATGTTTTCTTTTAACTTCAGCACATCGCCAGCAGCAAAGTCATTAGAGAATCTTCCATATACCTTCATGGGATTGCTCACACTGACCCTGAATGCTGCTGAGTGTTAGAGCCCCTATATATTTTAAGGTTGGATTTACACCATGTGTATTAAATGTACTTGCTATGGCATACATTGTCGAGCTTATCCAAACTCATTGCACTTCTATGGTAAGTAAAGTGTTGTGGACTGAGGATGAATCTACTAGTGCAAGAAATGTTTTCATTGACATCATCCCATAAATATATTAATGGAAAAGGGAAAGGGTACTACATATATGTAATGTGGGACTTTACATGTGCCTCAAAGAACATGAAATGCCAGAAATTTTTATAAAAGGTACATTTTCATGTAATACATAGATAAAAATAGATCAAGTAAAAAACACTCTAAAAGGATGTATATAGTATCATACAAACGTTGTGGTCACATCTGGTCTGGTGACGCGTTTTGGGGACTTCCGCTTCTTCAAAACCATACAAGCAAACAATTATTAAATGTGACTTCAATGTATCTGTGCAGTTTACACTTACAATAAAAACAAGAGGCGATGTAGATAGTATCTGCGTATGCTGTCGAGCTCCAGATAAATATATATGCGCCTATTGACCAATGGGAGACAACACCAAAAAAGTGTAACAGCTGAAAAGCTATAAATCCCAGTGGTCATAATATATATATAGATTAGATGTTTTTCAGAGGTATTAATGCCATCTATTTTTTTTACTGTTGCCTCACGACAGTCATCTACATCATCCTAGGGATGGATAGCCTGTGTGAGCTGCACAGATACATTGAAGTCGAATTTAATACTTGTTTGCTTGTATGGTCTTTAAAAAAGCTGAAGTCTGTGAAACGCATCACTAGATCAAGCATGCCCATGATAAACATGTGATTGCAAAGGTTGTATGATACTATATAAACCCTTTTAGTGTGTTTTTTACTTGATCAATTTTTATATATGTATTGAATAAAAATTTACCTTTTATTACATTTTCTCGCATTTCATGTTCTTTGAGTTATAAGTCCCGCACTCCATATATGTAGTACCTTTTCCTTTTTCTACATTGCATTACTATACCTTTTTTTTCACAGCAGGAGCCAAATTACTTTCTGTGTTGCAATGCAGTGAGTTGTGACACACACAAATCCCTGTGCTGGCTCTTGTGCCTGGGTCCCCCACCGTGCCGCGGGTGCGCGCGCCTCCAGCGGCTCTTAAAGTGAACAACGTACCTATACATTGTTTTGCGCAGCCGAGCCATTTTGCCAGTGTATATGGGCGTGAGTCAGTTGGCAAGTGGTTAAACCCACATCATTAAAAATCAGTCAATGGTGTATATCAAACTTGCTCACGATGAGATTTATTTTCTTTATTCTGCAAAAAACCTGGTTGATCCTGTTGTTCTCTATTTTCCCCTCCTATCCATGTCCCCACTGCAGTTTGGGCTTTTGCAGAGCAGTGTTGGCAGCTAGTGCACATGCTCAGTTTTCAATGTATTTTCTACCCTGAGCATCACATCTGAGCAGCCCATTTGAGTAAAGAGTCACACATGTGGGCCTATACACAGTGTAAAATGGCAGCCCCCTCCCTCTCTTCTCCTTGCCCATTAACCAGCTAAGCACAATAGGGGTGGTATATTACACCTTGATTGATGGAGGCTTCACCTCAATATTATTCTATGACACCGGCTAGAGGAATGTGACCCACACCATTTTATTGCCAAAAAATAATATAGATTTAATTTCAAATATATATTTGTATGCTAATTTAAAACAGTTTATTCATAATAATATATATATATATATATATTTTACTCTGTATTTTATTTTGAACATGTAACAAGTAGCAGAGGACTAGCAGCTCCTCCTGCCACTGTTTCCCGACAGGCTGGGAACGAGCTGGGTCATTTATCAATTAGGACAAAAAGGTACTTCGATTTTTCTTTTATTAAAATATTTACATTGCCATCGGAAAGAAAAGGCATAATATACATTTTATAGTGTGTGGTGAGTATCACTTTAAGGTGATTTCCCCTAACTTCCTGTGTGGTAATTGTAAGTTAGAGGAAGTCTCTCTAATTAAATGAAACAATTGCAGGATTTTGTGTGCCCCCCCAAAGGGGATTTCCAGTGATTTACTATGTGATCAGTGCTAGAGCACGTGAGGCTATTTTCACCCAACAGAGATGCAAACCACTGTAAATCAAAAAAGGACAGGTAACAAATGATCTTGGTTGCCGTTTTATGAGCTGGTTTTAATATAAAACATTTAAAATTGGTAAACATTTTATCAATAGAAAGCTATTTAAAATTATAGAAATGTTTTTTAGAGTCCCCGGCTATCTCTAATTTAAATTTGGTTTTCTGGCGTTGCATGGTGCCTTGAAATCACCTACAGACAAAACAGAATGTTCACCCATTTTCAATGTTTTTGGTCAGATTTTGGAACTTTGTATATATGTGGACTCTCCCTGATGCTTTCTGCCTGAGACTGCTTTAAAAAAAATTCTATTGACTGAGTTTGTTCCCGCAATTCGCAAAGTTATCCCTCCCATCCCTCCCCATATAGATAACAATTCTCTTTGGGAACTTGCACACTTGTATACTGATTGTTTTTTCCCTACTGTTTGAGGAGATCTAGAGTTTTCCATCTGTATGCACTGAATTATAAAAATCTACCAGCATTTTGTGTGGTACCAACTTGTTGCTATTTATTCTGTGGGGTGAACAGTGCTAAAGAATGAAGCTTGTGGAGGTTGACTTTCTCCCAGCACCGAACAAGTTAAATAGCAGAAAATGAGGTCTGCAGTCTTTCCTGCCAACACTTGCAGTGGCCTAAGGCAGAGAGTGAGAGAAAGAGGGAGAGCGTCCCAGGTGGCAGACATACAAACCATGTTATTAAGCAGAGATCACAAAACCTTGATCTTCAAAAAAAGGAGCCTAATTAGTCCCCAACTTGAGAAGAAGTGGCATTCCACATGAAGGAGAAGGGTGCGAGATTCCTGAAGGATTCATTACCTAGTCTTTACTATCAACAACGTGCTTACTTTGCTGTTCAGAGTATGTTGGTTGGGGCGTTGTAGTTAAGATTTGTTTTGATGAAAACCTTTCTTCATTCCTGGACATTGTGAACACAGTTAAGTAATTTCAATTCATACTTGTAAAGCCTACCTAGAAGCTAATAATTATGTACCAATACCTTGTTTTGTATCAGGCAGACCAACAGCGAATTGATGTGATCGAACTTAAACATTCATACCACTATCCAGAGATTTTGCATAATTTGGTGACCTGGAGACAATCCCCTCTTCTGCTCCTCTGTTAGGGGAACGGACAATTTTTGCAAACACTTATCTCCAGTAAAGATGGCCCTGACAAGTCTGCAGCAGCTCACAATGCTTTCAAGACATTCTGATCATCATCTGGTTCTGCTGATATTGCTGATGTCTGTAACTGATCTCCATGCTTTTTTTCAAACTGACCATAGGCATGGAGTAATCATCAATCAGTTCCATTGACACCAGTCAGTGGGTAAATGGTCAGTTAGAATGATTTAGAAAGTCTTCTTTGATCATTGTTGTTTTCCTGGATATGGGTTGGAGCCTCTGCATACTGGGGTGCACTCCTTTTTCATATAGGCCATCCTATCTCAACCTTTTTTACATGGAGGAACCCTTGAAATAACTTGCTGGTCTTATGCTTATAAATACTTTAACTATGGTTCTCTGATTAGCATGATGTTCAGTAGAAAGAATACTCCTTACTTTTGTAGTCAGTGGGATAGAATCCCTCCCACCTTACCCTGATTTAGAAATAAAAAGATCATTGGTGTTAGTGGTTGCATATCTTATCGTCAGAAGGTTGCTCATTGATTGAGGAACCCTAGGGAACCCTGGTTGAAACAGGCTAATAAAGGCAAAACCATGCATGTTTAGGCAACCTAAACATGCATAGTTATGCCTGAAGTTGCCAAAAAACTCCAGTTGGCCAGGTTTGGTTTTGCCCAGCCACCTTAGTACAATTTTTCTTATTGGGTTGCTCTACATTGAGTGAGATTTTTGCTAAGGTGGCTCGGCAAAACCAAACCTTGCCAACTAAAGTGTTTTGGCAAGTCACCCTGCAGCTGTAAATTATGTACTTTTTGTTGGTAATTTCATTAATAATCACTAGTATTAGCCATAGTGACCCTTAACTGCAATTGTGTATTGATACACTGAGACTCCCTGTATGAATGCTGTGCTATCATCAATTTTCAGAACAGTTCACTCTCCACGTAGTCATGTTTGTCTTGATCTCTTGCAATCAAGTATGGTAATTGCAAGAAATTGTCTAATTGCGGTGTAATACCAGGTGTAATAGACATTTGAGTTGCACATCATCTTACTTACCATTATTTCTTTGATGCTGGTCATATAAACCAATGGCTTAATTATAGGTTCCTACCAAATAAAGAACTCTACAATTATGGTCAGTTTAGCTATATGGTTCTACTGTGCAAAATTAACGGGCATAGCAATCCACTATATAACTCACCATAGCTTTCTTCTCTATCTGACAATGCTAGTTGCCTGCCTGAGATAATGCACTTCCATATTCAATGGTTTTGGAGTTGTTGACTTGAAGCACATATATAATCAGATGTTGTGATCATATTTCCTGCATGCAGGATGTAGTAGAAACATGGGTTGCAGCTGACGCCAGGCCATTGAGGAGCCCCAAGCATTTACTGTCCCTTAGTAAAGAATGCAAGAATGTAGCATGTGGCTGGTGATGGAGTCATAACAGGATCCCCCTTGAACCACTGCAATTGATTGTAAGTTCTGTCCCATGATGTCACATGACCAGGTGTAGAGAATACTGCACTGGTCATCAGCAGTTTGACTTTGCAGCTCTGCTGTTTGAGATCTTCTTGATACAGAACCTCACTGCTGGACACACTCTGGGGAGAAAGGAAGTGCAACAGCATAGTGGGATGCGGTGTAAACAAATGTACAAAAGGGATATTCTAATCATAGCTATGCCATTGACTGCATATTATGTCCGTGACTTGTTTTTTAGTGGATTTTTTTTTTGGTAAGTGTAGTGGTGGCCGTGGTGGCTGATTTAGAGCTTTAAGCCAGAAAGAGAAAGGCATCTAGCTTTTTCAAAATGAGGTAAACAGTGACTCAACTAATGTATCTGTCTCCTGGCAGCTGTGGTTTAGGGGGAACCAGTCACCGTATAAATATTGGGACTACCATTGATGACTTGTTTTTGAGGGTGCATAGCATTTTTCTACTGCTACTGCATTTACTCTACTGCTCTACTCATACTACTCTTGATACAATGCTATGCTCATACTCATAATACTATACTCTACTCATACTACTCTACTGCATTTCTATACTGCTCTACATAGTGAGTTGTTACTAGGATCAAGATATATGAATGCCTATTCCACATCATCAACTAACCAAAAGAGGGATGATGATGATGGCCCTGGAGTTTGTTCTTTCAAAAAAGAACACAATAGACGATTCCATAGTTCTGTCTTGGCATGGTCTATTTATTTGATGCTTTCGTTTATATGTGTCATGTGTCAAATACAACACCTGGAGAAACATTTGCCTGTCCTTGCTCATATTGTCGGAGCCCTTGGCTGACATGGATGCAGCACATATGTTTTTTTCATACAAAACAGAATCATGGGTGGCCACTTGCACAACAGTTAACAAAATATTGAGGTTTTTAACATGCTGACACTTGGCATCCTTTATTTACCCATACTTAACTTGTTAGTCACCGTATTGAAGATCCAAAGGGATTCCTAAATCTGTGGCATCACCCGTGACTATTGGGCTGTATAAAGCCAATATGAACAATGTAAATCCCCAATCCAACTCATATTATCAAGTGTCAATATGGGGCAACTGGAGGACGCAAGGAATCAATTACCTGTTACATTAATTAGCCATCACTTGGGGTAGCTCATATTGTGTTTTTATTGAAGGAAGAAGGTTAATACAAAGGCTTTCAATGCATCAAATTCTAAAAATGCTATTTACCTTACTGTTATGCTGATCTATTGTCTTCCATTTCTGAAGATTTATGCCACGTACACACGATCGGTCAAACCGATGAGAACGGTCTAATGGACCATTTTCATCAGACCAAACTGATCGTGTGTGGGCGCCATCGGTTATTTATCCATCGGTTAAAAAAAGCCAACTTGTTTTAAATTTAACCAATGGATACCTAACCGATAGCAAAACAACGATCGTTTGTAGGCACGACCATCGGTTAAAAATCCACGCATGCTCAGAATCAAGTCGACGCATGCTTGGAAGCATTGAACTTCATTTTTTTCAGCACGTCGTTGTGTTTTACGTCACCGCGTTCTGACACAATCGTTTTTTTAATCGATGGTTTGTGGGCACGACTGACCATCAGTCAGCTTCATCGGTTAACCGATGGAAAAATCCATCAGACCGTTCTCATTGGTTTGACCGATCGTGTGTACAGGGCTTTACCAGCAGGAACCTATGAGCAGATCCGAAATTCACTTCACTCTGACTTTCTAATCTATGTGTCACTGAGATGGGGGGCTGCTCAAGACAATTGGCGTAGGGGTAAGGATTTTAAAATCTACCGTGAATTTATATTTGTGGGCAAGCATGAAATCTTAGTACAGAACAGGCAGGATTTTTCACTGAGCCCTTCCCTTGCTCTGATGAAGGACAAATGGTGTCACTCACAAGTCATGTACAAATAGACGATATGGAAGTTACTTGGATGAGATTTGGACACATTTGTCTTAAAAACTTAAAATTGCAATGGTTTCGTTAAATTAAAAGGGAATGAGTTGCTTTAAACATGTGCCTCTTTACAAACGTACAGCACATTTCAGATTGATGAATTATAAAAGCATTCATATGCATGTTGTTTTGAGTATCAAAACTGGAAAAAAGTCTAAGGCCGCGTACACACGACCGGTTTCCTCAGCAGAGATCAGCAAGAAACTCGATGGGAGACGTATTCTGCTGAGGAAACCGGTCGTGTATACATTTTTCGCCGAGGAACTTGTCGAGCCAAAAAGAGAGCATGTTCTCTATTTCCTCGATGGGCAATGGGAAAATTTGGCTCGACGAGTTTTTTGACTGCCGAACAAAGAACTCGACGGGGAAAACGATGTGTTTCGACCAACGAGTTTCTTGGTCGTGTGTACGTGGCCTAAAAGCACATCTCAACAACTAAACCGATAGAAACAAATCTAACAGTGCATATCAATATACAAAACGAGTACATTTCAAAATGCATTGAAGTGATTGGGTACTAAGACAAACAAAGCCACTCAAAATAAAAAGGTAAACTATTACATATCAATAACCTGAACTATTTCAGGTTTATTATTTTTATTTTTGTGCAGAAGAAACTTAAAAACGACTATTTATAAAAGACACATTACCAGTGACCGCATTCCTATTAGACTTATAGTAAAGAAAATAGAGGTGCCTCTGCTGTCTAGTGTTGAGTTGTAAGATTTTTGTGCCGTGGCTACAGAGGAAGAG
This sequence comes from Rana kukunoris, assembly GCA_029574335.1. NCBI lineage: Eukaryota > Metazoa > Chordata > Amphibia > Anura > Ranidae > Rana > Rana kukunoris. Next base: position 37,797,139 of record CM056055.1, read on the forward strand.
GAAGGTAGAAAAACATTTTATAGGGCTCTGAATGAAACGATTCAGAAATCACCCATTCCCAGGCTGAGAAGGAGTAGTAAATGTTAAGAAAATTTAAAACAACAAAAGGGTTTAAAAAAGTCTTGTGAGCATACTACAAAGCTGGAATAAAAAACAATATACTGTGTCACCAGAACAAATTAGTTAAAGGTAATTTAAAAGCCTTAAGGCGTACTCTAGGCAGGTATAAAAGACAAATGAATGCATATTTATTGATGCATCATTAAAGTTACCCCGTACTAAAAAAAGCAAGGTCCGCTTATTTTTTTCAGCCCCTCCCCCGTGACAAAATTCTTTGCTAAAATAAAAGAAACAGAGTGTGGGGAAAAAAGTTATTTTACTTGCCTCAAGGTCCTCCCACAGCACCTAGGAAAAAGTCTTATTACCCCCCTCCCCTTCCAGCGACAATATGGGGAATGTATGGGGAATGTTGAGTACTATACTCTAAATCTCATGAGAAGATACTCTTCTGCAGTACTAGTGGGCCTATTGTGAGATTTGGTGTACTCAGCATTCCTTGGTATCAAGCTGGAAGTATAGTAACCCTACCACCTGCAGTATGACAGTTTGGGTAAGGAGAGGGGGTGGTGGGGATAAAAGGAGAACCTTGTTTGGTAGTGTAAGGTTTACTTTAAATGTATTATTCAAGTAGTGTAATGCCATGTACACACAAATGGAATTTTCGACAACAAATGTTCGATGGGAGCTTGTTGTCGGAAATTCCGACCATGGAAACACAATTCGCATTGTACACAATTCGCATGTACACAATTCCGACGCACAAAATTCCACACCGCACTGGCTATTGAACTTCATTTTTGTAGGCTCATTGTATGTGTTGTACGTCACCGCGTTCTTGACGTTCGGAATTTCCGACAACATTTGTGTGACCGTGTGTATGCAATACAAGTTTGAGCCAACATCTGTCGGAAGAAAATCCACGGTTTTGTTGTCGGAATGTTCGATCGCGTGTACGCGGCATTAGTATCTGAGTTTGCAAGACTGGGAGAGAAAGAAACAGCCAAGGAGAAGCCAGTCAATTCATGTGCTGACAAGAAGCATCATTATAGGAGGAGAAGGCAGAGTGAAATAGCTTGGGGGTGGATTCATACCAACCTGGGCTCAGAGCTAGCGGGTCAAATGACACCTTTCTCCTAGCTGTCCCGGTGTACCAGAACCAGAAGACACAATATTATATTGCCTGAAGCACTGCTTGATATGTATGAGCACTAGTATTTGTATTACTATTACTCATATTGGGCTTTGACCTGCAAGAATTAACAATGATAGGTCTTTATATGGGTCTTTATATAAAATAACAACAAAACCTGGGGAATGCCCAGGGAAAAACCAAGCCTCCTTACCGACCAGCCTGCAGAACAACCAAATTAACCTGTCTAACAGTATGCGTTAAAAACAGGGATTTTGTCTGCACGCATTTGCAAACGCATGCGTGAGCCACAGAGCCGCACCAAGGCACCCTGTAATCGGTGGTCCTAACACTAAACAATGAGCATTAAATTAATTATGTTAGGGCAAGGGTGTCAAACTCAATTTCATCGTGGGCCACATCAGCATTATGATTGCCCTCAAAAGGGCCGGTTGTATCTGTAAGATTAGATGTCCAGCGCATCCCCCCTTAACATTAGATGTCCAGTGCACCCCCCTTACTTTATGCTGCTGCTGTGAAGAAGCTGGATGCATTGCTTGAAGTCAGAAAGTAAGGGTCTGGAAGAGAACCAGCGGAGGGCTGGAGCTCTCTGGCAGCTGCGGGAGAGGTGCGAGGGCCACAAAAAATAACCTAGAGGGACGGATTCGGCCCGCGGGCCTTGTGTTTGACACCTGTGTGTAAGGGTATATCTAAAGCCCCCTTTTTTTTCTTTTGCTGACTATGTTCCATTAGTTAGGTTTCCTTTCACTTGTCTAAGAGATACACATGGAAGTGAAAAGAGATCTCTCCAAAGTGAGGGGAAATCACTGCAACAGTTCTCCCAATCGGAAGATTTGATCTCATCTCTGGTGTTGAGATCATGGGTCAGCAAACTGTTGTAGATGGCTTTGGGTTTTTTATATGCAGGCAGCTCTCTAGACTGCATCCTAGAAATACACTCCTCATATTTATAAAGCTGGCCATATAAGGTTTGATTTTTTTGTCATCCATCCATTTTGGAAACAAAACAACAAATTCCTCCATCCAGACAAACTTGGTGAGTTAACGATTCTCCCGTGCCAGAAGATTCTATTCTGCCTGCAGCATCTGAAGCTTTTAGTGGAAAAATTTACATGTCCCTTCGACAAAATGCTTTCATTTTTCAGCTACCCTTGAAAACCCATTACCGGTAATTGGTTTTGTGAGGTCAGACTGTGCTTGTGTAATACAGCTGGCATTGGAAACCAATGGGATTCCTAATGCTGCATACACACGACCGTTTTTCATGTCATGGAAAAAACTATGTTTTTCTCAACGTGATTCCTCTCAAGCCTGCCTGCCTGCCTGCAAAGCGCGGTGACCTACAATACGTATAACGGTACTATAAAGGGGAAGTTCCATTCGAATGGCTCCACCCTTTGGGCTGATTATGCAAATTTCCCTTCTCATAACTTGCTTTTGAGCATGCATGTTTTTTCCCACCGCCGTTAAAGCCTACACATGACCGTTTTTTACAATGAGAAAAACAACGACATAAAAAACGAGAAAAAATAGAGCAGGTTCTAAATTTTTAATGCCCATTTGTCTCATAGAGAAACATGCTCTGTAGCCTACACACGGACGTTTTTAACGACCAATTTAAAAAATTGCATTTTTCTCGTCATGTAAAACGGTCGTGTGTACGCGGCATTAGGCAGACTGTGACTGATGCCACGTACACACGATCGGATGCCCCATAGGAGAAATTTCATCGGAAATTCAGATGAATTCCATCGGAGTTGAAATATAGAACATGTTTTATCTTAGGCCTCGTACACACGAGGCAATCTATCTGTTCAAATCGGTCGGACCGACCGATTTGAACAGATCTGTCTGCTTGGATTTTGGTTTGCTCGCGTGTACACACGAGCAAACCAAAATCCCCGCCAGCAGACAGCGCGCTGACGTGTCGGTGACGTAGCGGTGACGTTGACGCCGCCACGTCACTGCACCAGGAAGTAAAACACTTCCGCGCATGCGTCGAAATCATTCGGCGCGTGTGCGAGAAGACATGTCTGCTGGTTAGCATACTAACCAGCAGACATGTCGGGTGGACGGGTTCCCAGCCGACAGATTTCAAAGCATGCTTTGAAATCTGTCGGGTGGCCAAATTCGTCTGTTTGCCCGTACACACGACCGAATCTGTCTGCTGAAACGGTCTAGCAGACCATTTCCAGCAGACAGATTTACTTGTGTGTACGAGGCCTTACTCTGATGAAATTCGTCGGAATTGCGATGAACTTTTGGTCGGGCAAAAGCCTGATCGTGTGTACGCATCATTAGAGAAAGGAAAGCAGCCCAGCAGCAAAAGTGGGAAAGTAGAGTGATTCTTAATAAAAGAGGAAAATATCTTTAATTATAAATCAGCAGTTTACATTGTAGCCATTTGATAGCTTTATCTGTTTGCAGCAAATGGATAGAAAGATAATAGAAAGATACTGACTCACCTGTGTAGGGCCCATCAGTATATGATTGAAATGACTGCTAATCTGAACATGCTGTAAAGATCAGCTGATATGTCCACAATCTTAATTGCAAAATATGTGCCTGACCTTTTACCTGAGAGACGTCTCCTCCTATAGTAAGTAGAGGTTATTGCTCGCCGTGAACTTCATGCCAATAGGATTGTTAAAGGGGTATGTCAGCCAGCATGACCATAAATTTGAACAAGCCTGTCCAGCCAGTGACCTGCAGGTCAGCTGAATTAATTCTAAGCTCCATCATTCCTAACCCCTGTTTGGTGACATAGTTTCTCAAAAAGTATTTGGCCTCTAGATACATACATATAAGTGGTCCTGTTCATGGAATTACCTGTACAGCACTGACAAAGAACAGCAACTTTACTGAGTGTTGTACAAACAATGTCAATAGCTTTAGGTGAGCAGATAACAAGGTTATGGGTTACATATAATATCAAACACCTTAGGTCATCAATACATGACATGCAGTATGTAATGCAGAAAAGTCACACTGTTTACTGTCATTAGTCTCCACTTTCTCAATGTATTCCTAAACTGCTCTGACCCATTCCACCCAAAACAGGGAAATCCACATCTTTAGTACATCTTTAGAGGATAAGTTTATCCGATTTTAGGGTGGAACATGTAACATTTTCCCACTGCTGCAGCTTCCGCCCGCTGCCCCATCTCCCTGTGTAAGCAGTACAGGGAGAAGCTCCCCCTATTAGCTGTCAGTTTTTTTAAAGCAGCACGGCCATGCGGGCTCTACCTACACGGTCACGTCATTCATACACAGAGCCTTAGCTGCTGTCAGCATGTAGTTCTCAATTAGCCACCACTGTGCTGTGGAGCGCTGTGGTACATCATTGAGTCTTCCTGTCGGCGAGTATCGGCTTACCCATACGGAATGTACGTGTAAGCAGATGCACTGACAGTGTGCAGGAGACCTGTATGGCATAAGCGATCTCCTAATTGCTGGTGCAATGCTTTACAGGCTCCTAATACAAAAATATGTGCTATTATTATTTTTTATACAAAGGTGAACTTATACTCTAAGGCCGCGTACACACGATCAAATCTGTCTGCTGGAAACGGTCTGCCAGACTGTCCCAGCAGACAGATTCGATCGTGTGTACGGGCGAGCCGACGGATTTGGCCAGCCGACAGATTTGAAAGCATGCTTTCAAATCTGTCGGCTGGGAACCCGTCCGCCCAACATGTCTGCTGGTGACCAGTCTGCTGGTCACCGCCACGTCAGCGCGCCATCTGCCGGCGGGGATTTTGGTTTGATCATGTGTACACAATCAAACCAATACGTCCCCAGCAGACAGATTTATTCAAATCGGTCTGTCCGACCGATTTGAACAAATCTGTCTGCTCGTGTGTATGGGGCCTAAAACCCAAATCAGCTAAATACATTTCAGGTGTATCAAAACAGAAGGTGTGCACAATTAACTTTTTTTTAGCTGCTACGGCCTAAATAGGAAAGCCTATCCCATATGTGAACCTGCTCCCTTTGGGAAAGAAATGCAGAGGACTAACATATTCCTTAAAGTGGTTGTACACCCTGTACAACCACTTTTACCTACAGGAAAGCCTAGATTAAAGCTAACCTGTAGGTGCAAGACGGTTTAGGAGATATTTACAATAGAGACGTGTGCTGATGTCTACGGCACAGGCACACTTTAGAAACGGAGATCGCACTGTTTCTAAAGGAGGTCATGCCGTGACTGGCTGCTCCCGCACACATGCACAGGAGTGACATCACGCGACTCCAGCCAGTCACAGTGCCGGAGTTTGCGGCCCCAGAAGGAAGAGGGGTGAAGATGGACGCTCGCTTCTAGTGGGGACAGCGGTGACATCACAGGCTTCAGTTTCAGGTAAGCGACACATAATGGGCTACTATGCATCGCATAGTAGCCCATTATGCTTTACCTTTGCAGGGAATTAAAGAGGAAGTAAAACCCATCAGGGTTTACCTCCTCTTTAAGTCAGACCTAAAGTTCTGAGATCAGCAAACGTTCATGTTCCCTGCTGATTGGTAAACTCTAGTTCTAACTCAGCAGAGCGTGTGGTGGACCTCTGCAAAGAGGTTACTGCTTTCCTATAGGGAGCAACTCTTCAGCATGCTGGAAGGGGACAGGCTTTTCTACTCATGCTGTGACTTATTTTTAAAGAAAACAAATGGTAAGACGTTGCCCACTCCAGGAATGCATCCAGCAAATTTAGACTGAGGCCTCGTACACACGACTGAGAATCTCGTCGTAAAAGAAACGTTGTTTTCCTCGACAAGGTTCTCATCAGGCTTGTCGAGAATCTTGTCAAGCTTTCTTTGCATACACACTGTCAAGACAAAATCTCGTCGTTCTCAAATGCAGTGACATACAACACGTACGACGGCACTATAAAGGGGAAGTTCGATTCCACTGGTGCCACCCTTGGGGCTGCTTTTGCTAATCTCATGTTACTGCGTGTTAAGTAAAAGTTTGGTAAGAGACGATTCACGCTTTTCAGTCTGTTGCAGCGTGACGAATGTCCTATCTCCATTACAAACGCTACTTTTACCGAAGGTGCGCTCCCATCTCATACTTTATTCTGAGCATGCGCGGGTTTCTAAGCATACACACGAACGTGTTTCTCATCGTAAACCAGCCTGATGAGAAACACGACGAGGAGACTCCTGAGGAGAAAAAAGAGAGTATGTTCTTTTTTTTTCTCGTCGAGATCCACAACAGTTTTCTCAATGAAAGACATACACTTGACTGTTTTTCTCTGCAAAAATGCTCTGCCAGCATTTTTCTTGATGGATTTTGCCGAGGAAAACGGTTGTGTGTACGAGGCCTGAGGCCCCGTACACACGACCGAGCTTCTCGGCAGAATCCAGCGAGACATATTCTGGGAGACATATTCTGCCAAGGTTCTCGGTCGTGTTTACACTTCCGACGAGCATCCCGTCGGGAAGCTTGTCGAGCCCAAAAAAAAAGCATGCTCTCTTTTTCCTCGTTGTTCAATGAGGACTTTGGCTCGACAAGCTTTTCCGACCGCTCATCGGGAACCTTGTCGGGCGGAACGATGGGTTTAGCCCGAAGAGGTTCTCGGACGTGTGTACGCGGCCTCACTGTTTATTAGGCTTTAGTGAATTGCATCCATTATCTGGCTGTAAAATTTGTGCATTCTAAATTGGTTTACTTTCACCCTTGATAGATTTGGTAAGCGTCAGATGATTTCTCTGTACTGTCCCAAATAAACCCCATAATCATGTAATGTAAATATTATGCCTGTTTTCCACAATACCTCTATTTTTTTATGGTACTTTACATTGCTTTTTTTTTTTTTTTTAATCCAAGTGCTACCCTTGCTTGTAGATGCTCCAAAACAACAAATGCAGACGTTGTCTGTAGAGGGCCTATTTCCCACTACATGCCTTCAATGTTTCTTTCAGACTATGTCTAGACCTCTTCTTTGATGACTTATTGTAAATGAAGCTGGAGAGTGCTGAAAAAACTAAGCCTAGAGTTGGCCAACCTTCTGCTCTTGATCTTTAGAGGAATCAAGGTCACAGCTTGCCTTGCCAACCATAAGCTAGCAGGGTTGACTGAGATTTTGGTTCTTTCACAGCTCGAGGGCAGCAGGTTGCTGGCAGCTGCTGCAATTCCAGCATTGCTATGTCCCTGATTTCCCTTATCTTTCAACTTCCACCAAGCCAAGATGATGATGTCTAATAGCCATCTCATCAGTTATTGAAAATCGTTTGTGTTTGTCTGTTCTTTTAAGTTTTAAAGGAAAGGAATTTGAAGTAGCATCTGAAATCATTAGCAAGCAGAGTAGGTGGTTTGTCTGATCTCCCAGTTTCTTTGTTAGGAAGAGGATAATGTTGCAACTACAGAAATGTTGTAATTGGCCAGGAACAGCCCCAGGCATGGAGCAGTCAGAAGCACACACATCACAGAGACATTCACATACCTGCAGTGAGAGATGTGAGAGGCCGGCTCTCCCCATTTATCAGAAAAACCTGTCATTTTTTGTGTAATCTGCTGGCTGAAAGTCCATTTCTTCATATATGAGGAAAGACTGAACAATTTTCTTGTCTATATATTCAACTAAAGTCTCTATTATCAGCTGACAAAACTTCAGACATGCTCCTTAAGTTTACTTGTTGTATTGGTAAAAGGGTCAAGATAAAAGGCACAAATATGTTCTTTCTTATTTTCGATACACTAGTAAATGTATAACGCAGTAAAACATAAAAAATGCTATTGAGACTTCACACCTGTACTAGATAGTAAGGTACTAAAGTTACAACAAAGAGTAATTCCATACACTTCCAGGTGTCAGATGGTACATCTTCTTTAAAAGACAAAGAAACAGGTTCACTTATATTCCCCCTCCCCAGAAGCACATACGCCTTACTACAGGGTTTCTCAACCAGGGTTCCATGGATTTTTCCAGAGGTTGCTAAACCCTTGTACACACGATTGGATATCTGATGGAGACTAATCCGATGGATTTTTTCATCGCATATCCGATGAAGCTGACTTTCATCAGTCTTGCCTACACACCATTGGTTAAAAATCCGATCGTGTCCAACGCGGTGATGTAAAACACTACGACGTGCTGAGAAAAATGAAGTTCAATGCTTCCGAGCATGCGTCGACTTGATTCTGAGCGTGCGTGGATTTTTGACCAATGGATTTCCCCACAGACGATCGGTTATTTAACCATAAGAAAAATTTAAAACAGGTCCTATTTTTTTTCACCGATGGATAAAAAAACGATGGGGCCCACACACGATCGGTTCGTCCGATGAAAACGGTCCATCGGTCCGTTTTCATCAGACGAACCGATCGTGTGTACATGACTTCAGGGTTTCTTGAGCAATGAGAAATTTCTGCCTCTCAAATAAGTTCCACTCTGTCACCATTTATCTTTTTAGCTATCTGTAAGGATGTATTTCTTCCCAATGACCTCAAGTGTAAGGAACATTCTTTCCACTGACCATCACACTAATGTGTAATGAGTTTTAGATACAGTAATTTTTAGCCGGGATTTCCTGAGACTGGATAGTTATTTCAAGAGTTCCGCTGTGTTGAAAAGGTTGAGAAAGTCTGCCTTACTCCCTATTTTTTTTTATTTGTTTGGTCATAGGCAGCAAAAAGAGATAATTGGTACTAATAACACCTCTTGTTCTGGTGTTTGGTTATTCGCTCAGTACTGTCATATGTGGCTAGGGAGAGAACTTTCAACCCTGTGTAAGCTCCAATCTACACCTTAGGCTCGATTCACACCTGAGCATAGGCGTTTTTTTAGACAGAGAGTCGTGCAATTCTGCCGCGATTTTTGCAGCGTTTTTTACCACGTTTTGTCACGATTTTGTACAGGTCTAAAGGTCACCAATGTAAAAAGCAGAAAAATGCCCAAATCTGCCTAAAAAAAAGTCCCAGAACTTGTTTGAGCTTCAGGCGTTTTACAGCTTCTGACTTCAGGCATTTTGGAGTGGAGATGTAAACCATCTCCATAGAGAATGATAGATTTTTCCCCCTGTTTTGTAGCTTCAGGCTTCAAGCTACAAAACGCTCAGGTGTGAATGGGGTCTCAGCGCTTATGCAGGTCTACCACTGTTGGCTTTTGGCAACTGAGCTGAACAACAGGGAGTGTGAAGGCAACACTTTTGCTATTGGTGAGGGTGGATGTTAAAGCAAACCTTACCCATTTAAAAACCAGGCCTTTTCTGGTACTTTTTGTTCACAGCTTTAAATCTTTATTTTTTGCTAGAAAATTACTTGTATTATATATATATATATATATATATATATTAGCAGAGATCCACGGTATTTGTGCAGTTGTTTTACAAATGCTAATAAAAATAAAAAAAACATAGTATATATCCTATTTTTTTTTTAAATATGAAAGATGTTACACTACACAAATAGATACCTAACATGTCACACTTTAAAATTGCACATGCTCTTGGGATGACAACAGACTATGGTACTTAAAAATCTCCATAGGTGACATTTTAATTTTTTTACAGGTTAGCTGTTTAGAATTACAAAGGAGGTCTAGCATTATAATTATTGCTCTCACTCTAATGTTTGCGGCGATACCTTGTGTGTAAACATCCCTAGTGCTGTGGTTTCTCATCCCGCTTGCTCTCTCTTCACTGGCAACTGACAAGAGCGCATACCTCCCGCTATCCTCGGAATTCAGGCTGGGTACCGCAGTCTAGCCTAGTACTGGAATATGTTCTGGTACTAGGCTCCACTAATTATTCTGTCCGGTGCGTGTGGGTAATGAAGTCTTCTTAGGGGAACATCTCTATGTTTGAGCCATAGAACCATGTGTAAAGGGGAGGAGTTAGTAAGATGACGGCGCCCATGTGGGGGCGCCAGAAATATTTCTGCACCCAGGCGTTTGTGACCCTAGGATCAGCCCTGGTCCTGGAAGTAGTATTCAAATTCCCATGCTGGTTTCTTTTTTGTCATCAGGGGAACAATTGGCAAACATGGTAAAAACAAACTGAGCTTGCCATTTTATTAGATATAAGCATAGTGCCTTTGAGCACCTGTCACAAAAGTACCCACACCCATCAATTGATTACAGTCATCTTCCTCCCTGAACCTATAGGCATCTTCCCCAAGAGGTCATTTTATACAATGTTTGGTTTTGTTTAATCCTTAGCTAAAACACCATGACTACTTAATCTAAACTGAAGATGGAATAGTTTCTGACTGGCTTACTATTACTTTTGAAGTTAGGCACTTTTTCTTTTACCCTTTCCCTGAATCGCCATGAGCTAAATGGGCTCTAAAAGCAACTTTCACATTATTATAAGTCTGATATGCAACAGTGTAAAGCCCTGTACACACGATCAGTTCGTCTGATGAAAACGGAACAATGGACGTGTGTGGGCCCCATCGTTTTTTTATCCATCGATGAAAAAAAGTAGAACCTGTTTTACATTTTTCTTATGGTTAAAAAAACGATCGTCTGTGGGAAAACCCATCGGTCAAAAATCCATGCATGCTCAAAATCAATTCGACACATTCCCTCGGAAGCATTGAACTCAGCACGTCGTAGTGTTTTACATCACCGTGTTGGACACGATCGGATTTTTAACTGATGGTGTGTAGGCAAGACTGATGAAAGTCAACTTCATCGGATATCCGATGAAAAAATCCATCGGATTAGATTTAATCAGATATCCGATCGTGTGTACAGGGCATAATATTGGTTTACATGTGACTTTATAGATTAGTGTGGATGAGTCATTACTTAGCTATAGCACCACATCGCTTAATATATATAGAAAAATTAAGAGCAATTAATGGGACTTTTTGTGTGCAACATTATATAAAACAAAGGGCCGGATTCACGTAGACCGGCACATCTTTGTGCGGGCGTAGCGTATCTACTTTATGCTACGTCGGCACAACTTTGAGAGGCAAGCATGCTATTCACAAATAATATTCGCTCAACGTAGCGTAACGTATAGTTGTCGGCGAAAGCCAACGTAAGTCAAAGTAGGTGGAAGTGGGCTGGAAGTGGGCGTGATATATTATAGTGAAGCGTGACCCCATGCAAATGATGGGCTGAGCTTCAAAAAACGAACTGCGCATGCGTCATCTCTTGGACGCATCCCAGTGCGCATGCTCACAGTTACATTGAAATAGCTGCCTAAGATACGTCAAACACTGCCTACGACATGAACGTAACCTACGCCTAGCCCTATTCACGTAGTACTACGTAAGCAACGTAAAATACGATGGCTGTTCCCTCGTCCATACCTTTGCAAGGGTTGTGCCACCTATATGTGGAATAACTTTCCGTTGGAGGTAAGCCTTAGGCAAACCGCGTATATTTTCCGCCGGGCGCATCTACGTTCGTGAATCGACGTATCTCCCTCATTTGCTCTCTCCCTCCCAAATTCAAACTACTAACAATTACCTACAAAGACATCCACAACTCTGCCCCCAGCTACATCACTGACCTAGTCTCTAAATACCAACCTAATCGCTCTCTTCGTTCTTCTCAAGACCTCCTACTCTCTAGCTCTCTCATCACCTGCTCCCATGCTCGTCTCCAGGACTTTTCCAGAGCCTCTCCAAGCCTATGGAACTCCTTACCCCAATCTATCCGTCTATCTCCCTCTCTATTAGCTTTTAGAGGATCCCTGAAAACCCTCCTCTTCAGAGAAGCCTACCCTTCCCACACCTAGCAACTGCACTTTTCATTTGAGTCCATCTGACCATCCCCCACAGATAACTACCCTTTGTTCCACTTGACCCTCCCTTCTAGATTGTAAGCTCTTACGAGCAGGGCCCTCTGATCCCTCCTGTTTTGATTTGTATTGTGAATGTACTGTCTTCCCTGATGTAAAGCGCTGCGTAAACTGTTGGCGCTATATAAATCCTGTACAATAATAATAATAATAATTTGCGCATTTGCAATGGGGTCGTCCAGCGTAACTATGCGCCCAAGATACGCCGGCATAGGCAAGTTACGTCGAGTGGCAGAAGCCTATTTTTCAGGCGTATCTAGCTTGGGGAATCGGCGAAGGGATACGACGGCGCACATTTGTACTTACGACGGCGTATCTCTAGATACGCCGGCGTAACGCTTACGTGAATCCGGCCCCAAGTTTTCATTAAAAGAGCAATTTTTATTGAACACTGTTTTAAAATATGTTATCCATATAAAACATATGCACTTAACACCCATAGTCCTTAGTTACATAGCAGTATTATACCGGTGAATCCCGACATGTTTCACCCGTTATGGCTTCTTCAGGGGATACATTATCTGCTGGGAGTCAAGGCATTCCTGTGGTAATGCACCAAAAACTTAAAAATAAGATTTGAGCTATTCAAAGATGTTTTCACAAAGATGTTAAACCCGGAGTCATAAGGGTCACTTTTCTCCATTCGTTTACATGTATGCTCCGTATTAAATTGTTTTAGAAAATCAGCTCACTTGAGTGTTAAAAATATGTTTTTTCTTTCATTGCAGTTAAGGAACAGGAAAATTCAGCAGAGAGGTGAAGTAGCCCCAGAAGTGATCTATTGCGGATTGAAACCTCACTGATGCAGCTCTGCAGAAAATACTATCTGTGGCCAATGTGTGACTGTTGTATTGTGTTCACTACATGTATTGTGTGATCGTGGTCAGAACCCACAGGAACGAAAAAAGCAATTCACTTTAGTGATTCACACTATACATATTGTCAGTTGAAACAGTCCCACCTGAAAGCCAACCTGCCACCTTTAAAGCACTTGGATAGCAATATGTTCTGGAAAAACACTCTTTAATGATGTCAAATTAAAATATATATATATATGTCTTTACGTCTTTCTTCCCAAGATAATAGTCCCCTCCTCTGTCCTCCCTGAATTGTTATAACCAAGGGATATGGACTTCTACGGCCAAAAGCAGGTAAACCGGTTAACTTGCAAATTTTTCTCTTTTCCTCGTGTTTGCTTTAACCAGCTAGAAGATCTAAGAAGTCCCTGTTCACCATACAGTGGTGGCCAAAAATTAAATGTCTTTCCCCCAGCATATGCATTATATTAATAGTTTTGTTCAGGGTGGATACAAAGGTTTACCCACCTTAATTCACAATCATGAAGTCACCTGGTGATGACAAATGATCCACTGAAGCCTATCTTCTTGCCAGTTTCTGATTGGTTGTGTCAATGGCCCTTTCTCTATCATCTTTATAAACAGTACAGGGCTGTCACCACCAACATTCCTGCATTGTATATGATGGCATAGAGGGCCTGTCCACATCCTGAAGCTAGAGAGAAGATAAACAGAACGACGTCTGTCATAAGACCACAAGTTAGGGAAAGTACTCCCTTGTATTCGATTTTCCTCCTATGCAAGCATGTGCAATGTATGGGGTTTTTTGGGGCACATGTAGTTTCTTTGACTAGCTCGGAGTTGTGCTTTAAAGGTTATTACTGAGAAGTTTTGATAAAACTTAAGGCAAGCATTTCAAAGAATTATCATGGACAGTATGCAAAGTTTGTATACAATCCAACAGATATAAAGGATGGATCAAATAGTCTACAGTCTAAAATAGACCTGTTGCAAACCAAGACAATTCATACTGCATATGTGCTGGAAAGATGCTTTAACAAATATAGCCTATGAAAACTCCATATGTAGTTAATGAGTATATCCAAAATTATAAATATTTTGTCTACATGCCATATTACAGATTCTCCATAAAATGATATCATGGACCCACCTCCTGAAGCTCCCTATGGGTCAATGAAGCAACCTATTGGGTATGAACTGGGGGAAAGAAGGCAGCAGAAAAGCTCAACTCTTATGCCGCGTACACACGATCGGAAATTCCGACAAGAAAACTATGGATTTTTTCTGATGGAATGTTGGCTCAAACTTGTGTTGCCTACACACGGTCACTCAAATCTTGGAAATTCCAACCCTCAAGAATGGGGTGACGTACAAGACGTACGATGAGCCGAGATCAATGAAGTTCAATAGGCAGTTCGGCTCTTCTGCTTAATTCTGAGCATGCATGTTTTTTTTGCATACAGACGAGCGGATATTCTCGATACTTTTTCGTGATACTTTTTCCGTCGGAAAAATAGAGAACCTGCTCTCAATCTTTTGTTGGCTGAAATTCAGCAAAAGTCCGATGGAGCATACACGTGGTTGGAATTTCTGACCAAAAGCTCACGTCTGACTTTTCTTGTCGGAATTTCAGATCGTGTGTGCGCGGCATTACAGGAAAAATGTAGTTCTGTAATAACTTCTGCTGCCCATATATCTGGATTACTTTAATATGAGGTTTTTACTTCTGCTTTTGAATTATTTTGCATATGCTCAGTTTAAATTGCTTGGGTTTGTGACAGGTTTGTGACACCGGCCACACATATAATATTTTCATAAATTCTTCCATCTGCAATTATTGCTTTTCAGAGTTGTGCTTTAAATTTTGCCATCTACATTTTTTACCATTTATATTATCTGCTAAAAAAATAAAAAATAAATAAAAAAACCTGCCAGGGAACAAGGAGTAGAACCTACAACTAATGCACATGCTTGCCAAACATTAACAGTGTGACCATCCCTAAAGCAGTTGGCCGATCCCTTTCACGGTTACAAAGCAAAGTTCCTAAAGTGCTCTGGGCCAGGTTGGAAAGCCTAATCAATATATAGGCAAATTTAACCCCTTACTGCTAGAGACTTTTGTATACTGTAACCTCTACAGGCCCTCATAAGCAGTAAAGGGGTTAAACAGACATACAATTTAAATGTGGCATGTTTCTCTGACATTGCATGGGATGTCTGTAACAGAGAAATGCTTTTCTATATTACAATTTTGTTGGGTAGTCTGAGGTTGGAATACAGAAGTATGCAACTCAAAAAGTTTACTCTGCCCAAACAAAAAGGGAATGATTATACTTTAATCAGAAGACGGAACCTTAATGACTTTTTAAAATGATATGCATTGTATCCAGTTCTTCGGTTAAAAAACAATCTTGTTTTATTTGTGTTTTGCATGTTAAAATTGTTGTAAATTGTGTGTGAATATGCAGAATTCATTTTCTGATTGCGTTATGCGTGTGGATTTTATTCCTTTATTTTTAATATGTATATCATGTATAAAGTAGGTGTGTACTGATCATGCAGCACATAAAAAGATCAGGCATGATGGACTTTGTAGGGATTGTTTAATAAAGGAGTAGTGTGTTCACTTAGTAGCCTGGTGAACCCCAGAGTTACTCTATCCTAAACGTATCTTTCATTTTTGGTTTAGATGCTGGGTGGCCAGTCACCATCTATCTTACATCTATCACAGATGCAGATGTGTAAAGGTAAAAAATGTTTTCCCTAAATAGCTTCCTTTACCTTAGTGCAGTCCTCCTTCACTTACCTCATCCATCCATTTTGCTTTTAAATGTCTTTATTTCTTCGGAGAAATCCTCACTTCCCGTTCTTCTGTAACTTCACACCGTAATGCAGTGTTTCTCAACTCCAGTCCTCAAGCCCCCCCAACAGGTCATGTTTTCAGGATTCCCCTCAGATGAAAAGGCTGTGGGAATTACTAAGGCAGTGAAACTGATCAAATCACCTGTGCAAAATAATGGAAATCCTGAAAACCTGACCTGTTCGGGGGGCCTTGAGGACTGGAGTTGAGAAACACTGCCGTAATGCAAGGCTTTCTCCCTGGTGTGGAGAAAGCCTCTTGAGGGGGGAGGAGGCGAGCAGGATAGTCAGGACGCCCACTAACACGCAGATCCTTTCTCTATCTGCAAAGTAGAGAGCGTCCTTACCCTCCTGCTCACCTACTCCCCCCTCAAGAGGCTTTCTCCACACCAGAAAGCCTTGCATTACTGTGTGGAGTTACAGACAGAAGAACAGAAAGTGAGGATTTCTCAGAAGAAATAAGGACATTTAAAAGCAAAATGTAAGGATGAGGTAAGTGAAGGAGGACTGCACTGAGGTAAAGGAAGCTATTTAGGGATTTTTTTTTTACCTTTACAACCGCTTTTACATCATAGAGAAGGTAGAGTGGGAACCTTATAGGAGGAATGAAAAGCTATTGTGGGATGGAAGGTTGAGCTTGGAACTATGGCGGGCTGGTTTTCTCCTCTGTAGTCCTCTTAAAATAATTGTAAAGAATTTTTCTTTTAAATAACAAACATATTATACTTACCTGCTCTGTGCAATAGTATTGCACAGAAATTACCCAAATCTCCTCTTCTGGGGTCCCCTGCTGGCGCTCTTGGCTTCTCCTCTTCTTTTTCATGTGACCCCATAGCAAGCCACATGTTATGGGGGCACTCATGCAGGCTTGATCCTGATTCAAGCTGTGTGTTTATTGACACACACAGTGTGGCTCAGCCCCATCCCCTGCTCTCTGCTCACAGGGTTTGATTGACAGCAGCGGTAGTCAATGGTTCCCTCTGATACCTCTGCGAGAAGAGAGGAGAGAATGTAGATGGGCACAGTGCTGGATCAATATAGTATACAGTGGGACGAGGGGGCGATACAAGTACAGGGAATGGATTAAGGTAAAAAATGTATAGCCTTTAGAACCACTTTAAGAAATCAGTAGGTGAGTCAACCCACTCAGTCGTAGACACAACAACTGATATATTGTTTTGAAGCATCTCCTAGTCGGTTCAGTGTATTCTAACAGCGTAGAATCTCCATTGTTAGGATACAATGTCCCATGGGGGAGGATTTCTCTGTCCACTTCAAATATCTGGATAGAGAAATCTAGTTATATGACCAGCTTTAGTCCAGCCAACCTTTCTGTCTGTTTTAGCTAAATTCAGTATGGTTTAAAACTGCTTTTAGCTTTTAATTGCTGCCCAAGACCTTCTTTTACTTTTTATTGCTATCTAAGGCCTTCTTTTACTCAACAACTAAAATAATTGTTTTAGCTGTCTGTCCGTTTTAGGGATTTTCTCTTACTTCTGTTCAATAATGTCAGGGAGTAGGAATCTTCTGAGCGAGTCCCAGACAACAAAAATTGACACTATCCAAAACGAAGAAAAAGTTTAGGCTGCAAAAATACTGTATTTGCTGGCGTATAAGACTACCTTTTACACTTAAAAAAAACTGTCCAAAAAGCAGGGGCCGTCTTATACGCCGGGTCAGCTTCTCGGATGCCTGCTGGATGTGCGGTAATACTGTATGTAGCTTTGGCTACATACAGTATATACCACTTAGCGAATCCCAGTGAGTGATGTATTTAAATGAATACAGAGCCTGCTCGGATTGGAGTAACAACCTCTGCCAATCCAAGCAGGCTACATACAATAGCCTGCTCGGATTGGCTTTGAGAGTCACAGAGGCGTGGGCTAATGTTACAGCCTCTGCCAATCCAAGCAGGCTTTGTATTTATTAATAGAATACATCCCTCGCCGTGATTGGCTCAAGCTCCAGCAAAATGAAGAATATGGCTCCAGAAGGAAGAAATATGAAGCGTTGGAAGCCTTGGGAGGGGGGTCGTCTTAGGCCGAGTACACACGATCGAACATGTCCGCTGAAACTGGTCCGCAGACCAGTTTCGATGTGTGTACAGCCTATCAGACCGTTTTCCAGCGGACAAAAGTTTCAAAACATGCTTAGAAACCTGTCCGCTGGAAACCTGTCCGTCGGACATGTTGGATGGTTAGTACACAAAATCATCGGACCAAAATCCTGCGCATGCTCAGAATCAAGTCGACGCATGCTTAGAAGCATTGAACTTTGTTTTTTCATCACGTCGTTGTGTTCTACATCACCGCGTTCTGGTCCGAGGGGATTTTGGTCCGATGGTGTGTACGCACATCAGACCAACAGACCACTTCAGCCTGGTCCGATGAAAACGGTCCGTCGGACATGTTTCCTCGGACATGTCTGATCATGTGTACGTGGCCCTATATGGTGAGAACAGGCAAAACATATGTAAAATTAGGGGGTCATCTTATACACCCAGTCGTCTTAAATATGGTACTTTAAGCAATACCCTTACAGTAAAATCTTGGTTTGCAAGCATAATTCGTTCCAGAAACATGCTTGTAATCCAAAGCACTTGTATATCAAAGCATTTTTTTTACAGGGTACAAAAGAAAAGAGAGGAGCCTCTAAGGCCGCGTACACACGATCAAATTTATCTGCTGAAACTGGTCCGACGGACCGTTTCAGCAGACATCTCCGATCGTGTGTACGGGCTAGCGGACAGGTTTGTCCATCGGAAAAATTTCAAAGCATGCTTTGAAATTTTTCCGCTACAAACCTGTCCGTCGGATATGTCCGCTGGTTAGTACACTAACCAGCGGACAGAAATGTCCGCGCATGCGTCGAATGGATTCGACGCATGTGTGGAAGTATTTTACTTCCTGGAGTGGTGACGTGGCGGCGTCAACGTCACCGCCACGTCACCGCGTCCTCAGCCCAAGGGGATTTTCGTCCGATGGTGTGTACATGCTATTGGACCAAAATCCGATGAGACATGTCCGCTGCAAATGGTCCGTCGGACATGTTTGAGCGGACATGTCTCATTGTGTGTACGCGGCCTAAGTGTAGCAATACGTTGCTAAATGTTGTACCTTCATTAAATTTAACTATATTGCTACACTTAGGGGCTCCTCTCTTCTCTTTTATACTCTGTTGTGACATAACGCTACTCTTATATCAAGACATCACTTGTATATCAAGGCAAAATTTATTAAAATGTTTTGCTTGTCTTGTATGTAAAACGCTCTCAAACCAAGGTTTTACTGTATTTGGTTTATTCAAACTTTCAAAGAAACACGTTACTTTTTATTCAGGTGTATTGGTAACGGATGCTTTTTTTTTAATAGAGCCAGATATTAGGTATAATAAAATCTTTTCATCAAAGTAGACATGATTTAATTGTTAGATCTTATCTCCTCATTCATCGGCTATGTGTTGTGTGAGCTTTTTCTTTGTTTTTGTTTTATTTTCTTATCTTATGTTGTGCTACTTCACACCCAGCTCTCTCAAACACCAACCCCCTGTTGTATCATCCATCTTTATAAGACAGTGCTCATAGAAAACAATCAGAAGGGAAGGATTGTTTGTTTACTTGCCTTTCTATAGGGAAGATTTCCTATCAGGACAGGAAGTGATGTGAAATCTTTTCAACGGAGACAAAAAAAAAACACAATTTTTTAGCAAAGTGTGGAAGGCTTAGAGCTTCCAACAATGTTTATTTCTGTCTGCTCCATCGTGTTCTGATGTCAATCGCATCCCCCATTTCTTGTACTGGCATCATAGGATGAAAGAATAAAAGAAGGCATCCCTAATGAGGTCACAGACAGAAATACAAATCTGAACAGAATTTTGAACTAACCCCCCCCTATCTAAAATTAAAAATTGTCTGAAGTCAGGTTTTAATTTTGAATGACTAATAGTTTTTTCACTTTAATAATTGTTTTTGCTGCATTTGGTTCTCTTTTGATTATGGATCTTAAAGACCTCCAAATTTCAAAAAATCTATCTATCTATCTATCTATCTATCTATCTATCTATCTATCTATCTATCTATCTATCTATCTATCTATCTATCTATCTATCTATCTATCTATCTATCTATCTTCTAGTAGAGAAAATGTTGTACTGTCTGTGATACTTTTTTTATTTGCACTAACATACAATTTTTCAGGACAAGCTTTTGGGGTGTTTGGACCTTGAAGAAGGGGAAACACCCCGAAAGCTTGTCCTGAAAAATTGTATCACGGACAGTACTCAATTTTTACACTGTCACAATTGCACTAATACGGCTACAATCACGTCAAGTATCTTCTAGTACAATTTCCGTTTGATCCAAATTGTAGTCAAAATTACACCAGAACTCCCAATAGTGGTCACTAACCTACACTCCACAGTGCCGTGTGAATAAATATGGCATGTAATATCCATTCCCTTTAGGCCTTGGTGTCAATATGTCACATTTTTTTTTCTCAAGGCAGGTTTAATGTATCTCCTATTGTTCTGAGAGTAATGCCCTGTACACACGATCGGTTCATCCGATGAAAACGGACTGATGGATTTTTTTCCTCATCTACCTGATGAAGCTGACTTTCATCAGTCGTGCCTACACACCATCGGGTAAAAAAACAATTGTGTAAGAACACGGTGATGTAAAACACAACGACATGCTGAGAAAAATTAAGTTCAATGCTTCTGAGTATGCGTTGACTTGATTCTGAGCATGCGTTGATTTTTAACCAATGGATTTCCCCACAGAAGATCGTTTTTTTCTATCGGTTTTTTAACCATCTGATAATTTTAAAACAAGATCCTAGTTTTTTCACCGATGGATAACAAACCGATGGGTCCCACACAGGATCGGTTCGTCTGATGAAAATGGTCCATCAGACCGTTTTCATCAGACGAACTGATCGTGTCTACAGGGCATAAGGGATCTTTCATTGTTCACTGGAGAAAATAATATTAGTTCTTCTAACACCTTTCTTTCTTTCATATCGCTTATATTACGTTATGCTTTACATTACATTATATTTGCAAAAAAATCAAGTTATCTCAATATAATGACAAAAACATATATAAACAATCTACATGTAGAGGGAAAGAGAAGTGTATGATAGATTGTAGAAGGCAGCAGATCAGTACACACTGAACAGTGTCCAAATACTTAAAGAAAAACTCCACTTTAGATGGGGAAAGTAGTGAGCCAATCAAATGAGATTTTCTGGGCTCTACTGTACACATACTGTATAGTATATATAAAATCTCTGGCGTTGCTACGGGAAGGGAAGGGACATTTTCATTTTTGAAGAGTTATAGTTGGACTTAAATGGAATGGTAATTTTTAATGGTACTTCAATCCTATTTAACATTGTTGAATTTTTTAATGAAAGTGGAGTTTTCCTTTAAATGCGTGAGTGTGTGTATGGAGATGTATGTGTGTATGTATATATATATATATATATATATATATATATATATATATATATATATATATATATATTTGTATTTAATTTACCCAAAGACTCCTAACCCTACACATGTTCCAGTTATGTTCCCCTCACTTGGCTAGCTGAGAAATCCCTGGCTATGTATGGGAGCATCTTATATGTTTTTTTTTTTAATTAACAGAGCTATCAGTATTATTAGTGATCATATAAAATCATATATGTATTTATTATAAATAATGTGTACTTCATTTTTCATTCCTAACCGAAGAATGTAATGCCAAGGTGTAAATGAAAAAGCTATTTATAACGACGTGTCCTTTTCATTATCGTGTGCATATTGTGAAGGTATCAGATATATTTATATTTATTTTAGCATATGACAAGCGTTGCACTTTCATACAGATGACAATTACTTGGAACAACTTGTTGTCCCATAGGGGGCCCAATGTCATCCCCCCCACTTTACAACCAGGTTTTTACGTTAACTCTGCAATTAAAAATACTTGAACTAGATTGAGACATTATTTAAGTTTTGAGATATGTTAGGTATATCATGGGCAGATTCAATTGTACAGTTAATTAATTTATATGTATGTGCCAATTTTCACTCTTGCACAACTTTAGGGCATTTTTTTTCCTGATGATTAATGGTGCAAGACTGTATCAAATTTTCGGCAGCCGTCCCATTTAAAGAAAAAAAAAATATTTTCTGATATGCTGAATGATGTTATGTAATATAGATGCTAAATCTTGGGGCTTATAATAAACACTGTGAACTAGGAATCTTCATTGTAATTTTTTTTAATTTATTATATCATTTTGGGGATTTTTTTATTTTTTTGGTTTAAGTAATTTGTTATGACTCCTGTGAATTTTACTTACGGTACATTAGTATTTTATGAGAAATCTGAATGCAGAGATTCCAAAAACATATTTTGTTTTATTTAATATAAGCAGTGTTTATTAATGAACAATTAAATGCCCAAAGCCTGTAAAAAGAAATAAAATATATGTTTTTTTTTTTTTGTTTGTTTTTCGTGTGAGGTGATGTTTGGATGTTTTTCTGCTGCACCGTGAGTAAGTTTTCCCTGTCCCCAGGAACTCTTCACCCTTGTTTGATAGTGCTTCTCGTTCTGACTTTTAAAGTGGCATGTTCTGGATCGTAATATAGACCTGTGAATACGGAAATTGATATGAAAACCTTAAGAAATTAACAATGGGCACGAAAAAAAAAATGACTGTGTAATTCAATGTTTAGTGCGTATAGTTATAGATATGGATAGAGATCATTTCATCCATTTGCGTGTAAAAGATTATCTTGTGTCAGCTTGTTTATACAATATTTATTCAATAAATGTTGATTTCTTATGGAGTTTTTTTTGTGTGTGATATTTTGGTGTTCTTGAGTTACAATGGTGGTAATGGGCTGGTTGAAGTGTGGTTGAAATTAGAAAAATATTTAGATGATTTCTAATGTGTGGTAGCTTTCTAATGGGCAGTAAGACTCCAACATTGTCCCTGGGAAGGTCAGTTTATGTGAAATGCAAGGATGAGTGTATCAAGCCAAGGGGATAGTCCTGATACAAATTGTACTGTATTTGTTACGTAAAGGACTCAGGAGTCGACAAGAGGACTTTTTTTCGGGGGGAACTTGGTGGACCTCAGTTCCGCCATCTCTGGCTCAGACCCTCTGGTTTATGCTCACCACAATCACTTGTAAACACAGAAGTCAGGTTTCTGTGTTTACAAGTGACTTTAAGGCTGGGATCACAGCAGGAGTCCAGTGCATCTCTATTCACCATTTCAAGTCTGATTTTTTATTTTTTTGGGCTGAATTCGAAACTGAATAGGACTAAAATACGCACAGGACTCTAGCTCTGAATAAGAGGGTACACCCTCAAGACGCATCCGATGTTTTTGCACTAAACATCCCACTACTGTTGCTTGCCAGCTGATCTCGCTGGATGATGCAAACCATGGACATTACATTCTATGCTTGAATATGCTTGAATATGTTACTCGTTTGTGAGTATGCATTTTTTTTATGTTTTACACATTAAAGTGTTGCAAAGGTAATGTGCAAGGCTGGTGCACCCTCTGTACTTTTTTCCTTTTAGAATCCCACAGGAATGGCACATACATACTTACATTGGTCCAAGCTGGACCAAGTTAACTATTCAAAAATGCAGATACCTATCCTTCAGCTTTAATTGAACGCTGCTTGCTTCAGAGTCCTGAAACACAAGGCACATTCACAAAGCACAATGCCGTGCTTCAGAAATGTGTGAAGCTTTTTTTTTTTTTGTTTCCTAAAGCAGAACTTTCCCCATAAGAACATATATAATGCATTAATAATTATGCTACCAGAATTAGTTTGTGCTGTAAATTACCTCCAGCATTGCTCCTGTTTCTTCTTGCTGAAGGCTGCCATTTTGCTGAAGCCTAGAGCCCCTGAGGAGAAATAAAATCTTTTGGCTGTTAGCAGATCCGCCTCTACATTTTTGACACAGTGACAGAAAATAGAGGGCAACTGAGCATGTGCAGAGTAGGGTGAGACAGCATATTATTGGATCTTAACCACTTGGTGCCTACAATTTATCCGAAAGAAGGCTACAACACAGGCTTAAAATGCCAGGAGGGCATCCACGTATGTCCTCTCGTTCTCAAGCTGTCAGTTTGGGGCACGCTCCTGGCGTGCTCTGTGGTCGCAGAGTCTTTGGGACTCGGCTGATCACTGATCAAGGTTAAGGGTCAGTCACAGCGGGCATTTTATCGCGTGATCAGCTGTCAGTCAATGACAGCTGGATGTGGAAATAAACAGAAGACGGTTATCAGCTTTTTTTCTTCAAGCTTTCAGAGAAGAAGTCGTTAGCCAGCTTCTGTTAGAGGGACATCAATCCCCTAAGTGCTCACCAGTGCTGATAATAAGTGCCCTCCAATGCTGGTAATCAGTGCTCACTAGTGCCATCTATCAGTGCCCATAAGTACTGCTTTATCAGTGCCACCTATCACTGCTCATTACTGCTGCCAATCAGTGCACATAACTGCCTCATCATCAGTGTCACTTATCAGTGCTGCCTATTAGTGCCACCTATCAGTGCCCATCAGTGTTGTTTTTTTGTTTGTTTTTTTCAGTCTTTTTTTATTTGTTTAGCAAAAAATACCACAAAAAGAAAGCTCTATTTGTGTGAATTTTTTTTTTTTTTAAATTTCATGTGGGTACAGGGTTGTATGACCATGCAATTGTCATTCAAATTGTGACAGTGCTGAAAGCCTAAAATTGGCCTGGGCAGGAAGGGGGTATAAGTGTCCAGTAAGCAAGTGGTTGAACAGCATAGACTTTATTTTTAATAATAATTTAATAATACTTTACATTGCTATAGCAGCAAAAGGGGCCAGCCTCAAGTAATCTACCAGGACTTAAAGGAGATGTAAAGGAAAACGTTTTTTTGCCTAAAATTAATGTCTGCAGGGTAGACAGACATAATAGTGTAATGATTCTGTTAACAAACGAGTTACCTATTAAATTCCTTCATCTATATCACCTCCGGTGTTCTAGTTTATGTTCTCTCATTCACTTCCTGGTTTGCATCACTTGTTCATGTAAGAACTACATTTCCCAGTATGAATTGCGGCACGCCCAGTAATTCACACCTCCTTAAAGTCTCTAACACGTAGAGAGCGTCCTGCCACACAGATGTAGTTCCCAGGGGGGACGAGCACGTCACTGACCACCGCAGTAAAGTCTCCCTTCACGGTGGTCAGTAAAATCAGACAAGCAGGAAGTGA
This sequence comes from Rana kukunoris, assembly GCA_029574335.1. Taxonomy (NCBI): domain Eukaryota; kingdom Metazoa; phylum Chordata; class Amphibia; order Anura; family Ranidae; genus Rana; species Rana kukunoris. The sequence continues at coordinate 37,822,041 of CM056055.1, forward strand.
ACAGAACAGAGAAGAAATAGAGCAACTTCTGAGCAAAAACTAACAATGAGGAAGTGAAAAGAGGAATGTCTGCAGGTAAAGGATGCTTATTATGAAAAAAAATTCCTTTACAACCCCTTTAATTTTCTGACTAAAGTTCCTACTTTATGACTTGCAGTATAGCCATAGTATCATTAGTATGGTTGCCGTACGGCTTTATAAATTGACCCCTAGATGTCAACTGCCTGTCCTTGCGCACAATTGCACAGTATCAATAATGTATAGTTGTTTAAATTCTTCTATAGCGTTCTGTTATATGACGCTGTTATACAACGTGCACTCTCCGAAACGTAGGGAAAGTTGTTAGAAAAGGGGGCAAATAGAAATCTTTCATAAGTAAGCCTGTAATTGAAGACCAAATATCTACATCTTTCATAGGCCTGTATATGACTGGTATGAATGCATTCTTTGCTTCACACAAGCTAATACAACAAGTAGTCCTAATGAGCAAAAAGGTAACATTTCCACCTTGTTCTTCTCCTTTAGGTTACATCCCATCCAACTAATTGGGACAGTTTAAGGCCAAGTCATTTAGAGCTTATGCAATTAGTAAAATAAGTGTGACATGAGCACCCAACTTTCAGAAATTACAATAATCATCTTTTTAAGGATCAAATTCTACAAAGCACCAGGTATTTCCTTCTAGAGTCCAGCCAGATAATCTATTGTTAACATTCCATTCTAGATTGCTGTTGTATTGTTACAAATTAGAGCCTATTTGTTAAATTCTTAAGATCTTTTTACTTGGATTGTTTTGACAAGCCCCTGACAGCAACAAGCCCTGGAGTACAAATGCCTGCAAGGTGCTCCGCCCGCTCTGAATTTAGAGCTTTCTGCACCCGGAGTATGTTTTTTAGCCTTGAGAATCTTACAATATCTGAACGTTGTCCTAATTGTCTTAGTATTTATTAGATTAAGAGTAAAAAAAAAAAACAATTGTGTAAATATGGTTATACACCATTAGAATTTAAAACCAAAATGTGTATGAACATTCTATACATACAATAGCTTGACAAATTTCTATTTAAAAGTAGTTAAAAGTTGTATTTGCTTTCGATTTTGTAGTAAATAGACTTTTCTAACTGACAACCACATACTGTTTGAAATTCATTAGTTAGACAAAATTTTTCCATTCTGAGCCCTTGAATTTTCTCATCACTGCAGTCAAAAATGAACGTCGATTTGACCCCACTAACCATTAGAGAATTGAATTGTTCATAAAACAAATAATTTCGAACTAAGTATTACTAGTGTTTACCCAGCTTAAATGTTTGGATAGAAGCATGCAGAAAACATTCATAATATATATACATTTACTGTGCATCTATGTATCTACAGTTGCAATAAAAAGTATGTGAACCCTTTTGGAATGATATGTATTTCTGCACAAATGGGTCATAAAATGTGATCTGATCTTCATCTAAGTCACAACAATAGACAATCACAGTCTGCTTAAACTAATAACACACAAAGAATTAAATGTTACCATGTTTTTATTGAGCACACCATGTAAACATTCACAGTGCAGGTGGAAAAAGTATGTGAACCCCTAGATTAATGACATTTCCAAGAGCTAATTGGAGTGAGGTGTCAGCCAACTGGTGTCCAATCAATGAGATGAGATTGGAGGTGTTGGTTACAGCTGCCCTGCCCTATAAAAAAACACACACCAGTTCTGGGTTTGCTTTTCACAAGAAGCATTGCCTGATGTGAATGATGCCTCCCACAAAAGAGCTCTCAGAAGACCTACGATTGAGAATTGTTGACTTGCATAAAGCTGGAAAGGGTTATAACAGTATCTCCAAAAGCCTTGCTGTTCATCAGTCCACGGTAAGACAAATTGTCTATAAATGGAGAAAGTTCAGCACTGCTGCTACTCTCCCTAGGAGTGGCTGTCCTGTAAAGATGACTGCAAGAACACAGCACAGACTGCTCAATGAGGTGAAGAAGAATCCTAGAGTGTCAGCTAAAGACTTACAAAAGTCTCTGGCATATGCTAACATCCCTGTTAGCGAATCTACAATACGTAAAACACTAAACAAGAATGGATTTCATGGGAGGATACCACAGAGGAAGCCACTGCTGTCCAAAAAAAAAACATTGCTGCACGTTTACAGTTTGCACAAGAGCACCTGGATGTTCCACAGCAGTACTGGCAAAATATTCTGTGGACAGATGAAAGCAAAGTTGAGTTGTTTGGAAGAAACACACACCACTATGGGCCAGATTCAGGTAGATGGGAGAATCTTTACTCTAGAGTAACGTTTCTCATTTACGTTACTCTGGCGAAATTTTAGGAGCAAGTGCTGTTATTCATGAAGCACTTGCTCCTAAAGTTGCGGCAGCGTATCGTAAATGAGCCGGCGGAATTCAAAGTGGGCGGGTACGGGGCGTGTATTATTTAAACTAAGCGCGATCCCAATGACGTCAAATCCCCATTCATGGACGTTTTACGCAAGCGACGCAAATTTTTTTTTTTCGACGCGATGACGACGACTATACTTAACATAGGATACTCCACTAGGGGGCTGCTTTATCTTTACGCCGCGTATCGCTTACGGAAACGTCGGAAAGTCACTGCGTCGCGCCCGAATACGATCGTGAATTGCCGATTCCCGCTGATTAACATATTTTTTCGGCGTTAATCAGCGGGAACGCCCGAGGCGCCATTTTTAAATTAAAGTTGCGATGCAATGGCGAAATTCAATTACGCCGATCGCATCGGAACTCCAACCCGGCGTTTCTTGTTTTCTGGTTACAGAAAACAGAAACGCCGGCTTAAAGTGACAGTTAGGCTGGAGTATCACTGATATGTGTGGAGAAAAAAAGGCACAGCACACCAACATCAAAACCTCATCCCAACTCTAAAGTATGGTGGTGGGGGCATCATGGTTTGGGGCTGCTTTGCTGCATCAGGGCCTGGATGAATTGCTATCATCGAAGGAAAAATGAATTCCCAAGTTTATTAAGACATTTTGCAGGAGAACTTAAGGCCATCTGTCCACCCACTGAAGCTTAACACAAGATGGGTGTTGCAAAAGGACAACGACCCAAAGCATAGAAGTAAATCAACAACAGAATGGCTTCAACAGAAGAAAATACGCCTTCTGGAGTGGCCCAGTCAGAGTCCTGACCTCACTCCGATTGTGATGCTGTGGCATGACCTCAAAAAAAGCGATTCACACCAGACATCCCAAGAATATTGCTGAACTGAAATAGTTCTGTAAACAGGGAATGGTCAAGAATTACTCCTGACCATTGTGCACGTCTGATCCGCAACTACAGGAAACATTTGCCAAAAGAGGTTCAACCAGTTATTAAATCCAAGGGTTCACATACTTTTTCCACCTGCACTGTGAATGATTACATGGTGTGCTCAATAAAAACATGGTAACATTTAATTCTTTGTGTGTTATTAGTTTAAGCAGACTGTGATTGTCTATTGTTGTGACTAAGGCCGCGTACACACGATCAAATCTATCTGCTGGAAACGGTCAGCCCGACCGTCCCAGCAGACAGATTCAACCGTGTGTACGGGCGAGCCGACGGATTTGGCCACCCGACAGATTTCAAACCATGCTTTGAAATCTGTCGGCTGGGAACCCGTCCGCCCGACATGTCTGCTGGTTAGTACGCTAACCAGCAGACATGTCTTCTCGCACACGCGCCGAATGGTTTCGACGCATGCGCGGAAGTGTTTTACTTCCTGGTGCGTTGACGTGGCGGCGTCAACGTCACCGCCACATCACCGCGCCGTCTGGCGGGGGGGATTTTGGTTTGATCGTGTGTACACGATCAAACCAATATGTCCCCAGCAGACAGATTTGTTCAAATCGGTCGGCCCGACCGATTTGAACAAATCTGTCTGCTCTTGTGTACGCGGCCTTAGATGAAGATCAGATTACATTTTATGACCAATTTGTGCAGAAATCCATATCATTCCAAAAGGGTTCACAACATTTTTATTTGCAAATGTATCTATCAACAGCAATGGCCAAAAATATTGGCACCCCTGAATTTCTGTCAGATAATGCACCACTTTGCCCACAAAATTGTTGCAACTACAAATGTTTCAGCATTCTCATGTTTATTTCCTTTATTTGTATTGATATGACACAAAAAACTGGAGAAACAAAAAGCCAAATCTCACACATTCCACGCAAAACTCCAAAAATGGACTGGACAAAATTATTGGCACCCTAAATTTAACATTTGGTAGCACACCCCTTGGAAAAAAAACTGAAATCAATCACTTCCTGTACCTCAATGAGTTTCTTACACCTCTCTACTGGGATTTTGAACCACTCTTCTTTCGCCAACTGCTCCAGGTCTCTCAGATTGGAAGGCTTCCTTTTCCCAACTGCTGTTTTGAGATTTCTCCATGGCTGCTCTATGGAATTTAGATCTGGACTCATTGCTGGCCAGTTCAGTACTCTCCAGTGCTCTCTCTAGTCCATTTCTGGGTGCTTTTTGACTTTGCTTTGAGTCTTTGTCCTGCTGTAAGACCCATGACCTCTGACAAAGGCCCAACTTGCTGACACTGGGCCCTACATTGCACCCTAGAATTCTTTGGTAGTCTTCAGATTTCATAATGCCATGCACATGATCAAGAAGACATCCAATGCCTGAAGCAGAAAAGCAACCTACAAAACATCAGTGACCCTCCACAATGTTTGACTGTTGAGTCTGTATTCTTTTCTCTAAAGGCCTCATTTCTTTTTCTGAAAACAGTAGAATGATGGGCTTTAACATAAAGCTGTAATTTTGTTTTCTGGGTAGATTAGCTACAGCACCATGGGCTGTAAACTTCTTGACAATGTTGCGCACAGTCTACACATGAATGTTCAGATCTTTGGAGATGGACTTGTAACCTTGAGAATGTCAATGCTTTTTCACAATTTTTGTTCTCAAATCGAGACAATTCTTTGCTTTCTCATCTCCATGCTCCGTGTGGCACACATAGACACATAACGGAAAGGTTGAGTCAATTTTAACCATTTTAACTGGTTGCCGGTGAGATTTGTATATTGTCAGCACCTGTTAATTGATACAGGTAAGTTTAATTGCAAATTTCAGGAGCATCACAAACTTGGAATACAATTCTAACCTCATCTCGCCCACACTATAGCAGAAAGCCGGCTACAGTGTAGGCCTAAATTGCTGGCAGGGTGGTCATATATGTTCTCCTGTGCATGAGCTGCCTTCGTGCCCCCTGCAGGGCGTGTGCGGCTCCCTCTGTGATCAAGGAGTCAATGAGACTCAGCTGATCACAGACTGGAGTAAGGGGCCAATCTTGGCCCTCTACCACATGATCAGCTGTCAGACAGCTGATCACGTTATGTACACAGTAATCGACTTTTTTCCTCATGCTGGGAGCGTGAGAAAAAAAAAAGACTAACTGCCATTTGGAGTAAACGGGACATCGGTTCCGCACACTCCAGGCCCACTGCTGCTAAGCAGTGCCCACCTGTGCCACCTACCAGTGCCCACAGGTGCCACCTATCAATGCCCACCATTGCTACATATCAGTCCCCACCAGTGCCAACTACAAGTGCATATCAGACTGCTAAGCAGTGTCCACCAGTGCCACCTATCAATGCTCACCAGTGCTACCTATCAGTGCCCATCAGTGTTGCCAATCAGTGTCCATCAGTGCCTCATCATCAGTGCCACCTATCAGTGCTGCCTATCAGTGTCACCTACCAGTGCCCATCAGTGGTACCTATTAGTGCTGCCTCATCAGTGGCCATCAGTGCCGCCTTATCAGTCTACATCAATGAAGGCCTTGTCAGTGCCCATCAGTGCAGTCCATCAGTGCAGCCTATCAGTGCCCATCAATGCAGCCTCATCAGTGTACATCAACGAAGGAGAAAAAATTACCTATTTCCGAAATGTTATAGGAAAGTATGAAAACAGTTTTTTTGCTCTTAATCTAGCACTTTACACAATGGACTGAAGCAAAGCATCCAACAGATCACACAGAGATTTTACAAGTTAGCTATTGTTCTTGATTGCTTCTTAGGTGTATTCTTTAATGGGGGGATGTTCATCTGAGAATAAAGCTGTGTATATCCAACCTACCTATAAACATTAGATGATATTCTCCTGATTGGTACAAAATTGGTACAACCCCAGAAAATTGAACCCTCTTCACATTTTACTTTTACGCCCATTGAAATACTTTCTGCACATTCTGAAATGTAAGTTATTTTAGGGGTTGGTCAGAGGGACATAGTCCCACTGTAATTTAGCTGTCGGACCTGCTATGAAAATGCCCGAGGACAGGAAGTAACAGGTGCAATGCTAATCATGGGAGTAATTTCTAACAATATAATTAACAGATTAGTCATTTCATTTAGTATCAATAAATATTTTCCGGTGTCGTAAAATGTGTGTGACTGAAATTCTTCTCTCATGTCTAGTTCAACCCATAATATTCTGAGTCTGTAGGAATATCAAAATGTATATTTTATATTTAGTGCAAGCTAACGCATGTTCTTCAAGCTATAGTTAAAAAAAATAAAGTAAGTAAAGTAAGTAAGTAAAGTAAAAATAACATTTGAAATATTATAGACATTTTCAGACTTTTAAAATTCTCAAAACAGGTTCAGAAATATTATTATCAAGAAATTAAAGAATAGAAATGGGATTTAAAGTAGATTTAAATTCTACGCTAAAATATATTTAACATGTTAATATACACTATCTTGCCAAAAGTATTGGGACGCCTGCCTTTACACGCACATAGGCCCAGATTCAGAGAGAATTGGATTCTCGTAGCGTATCAGAAATACACTACGCCGCCGTTTCTTACCTGGCTCTACGTGGAATCCAGGTAGATTTTGTCCAGTAAACGACGGCGGCGTAGTGTATTTCTCCCGTCGCAATCCATATAGACGAGTAGGGGGCGTGAAGGATTTAAAATAGGCGCGTTCCTGCGGCGATCGAACTGCGCATGCTCCGTTCGCAAATTTCCCGCCGTGCATTGCGCGAAATCACGTCGTTACGTCATTCGTTGTTTGAGTAGCGTCGTTTACGGACATTTCTATTCCCGAACGAGTTACGCAAAAAAAAAAATGTTAATTCGACGCGGGAACGACGGCCATACTTAACATGGGCTACGCACCGTTAGACCAGCAAAAAGCTGCTCTAACAGTACGTAAAAAAAAACAAACGTAAGCGATTGCGAAGACCGCTCGTATCTTCGTGGATCGCCGTAAAAACACATTTGCATATCCCGACGCATGAAAACGACGCAAACTCCTCCCAGCGGCCGCAAAAATATCGCAGCGTAGATCCGAAGGCTTACGAAGACGTAAGCCTCTCGGATCGAAGCCCGAAGCCGCCGTATCATGGTTTGAGGATTCAAACTAGTGATACGGCGTGCGAAATTTGAAATTACTCCTGTCTAACACCAGTTAGACAGGCGTAATTGCTTTATGAATCTGGGCCATAAACTTTAATGGCATCCCAGTCTTAGCCTGTAGGGTTCAATATTGAGTTGGCCCACCCTTTGCAGCTATAATAACTTCAACTCTTCTGGGAAGGCTATTCACAAGGTTTAGGAGTGTGTCTATGGGAATGTTTGACCATTCTTCCAGCAGCGCATTTGTGAGGTCAGGCACTAATGTTGAGTGAGAAAGCCTGGCTCGCAGTCTCTTCTCTAAATCATCCCAAAGGTGTTCTATCGGGTCGGTCAGGACCCTGTGCAGGCCAGTCAGGTTCCTCCACCCCAAACTCGCTCATCCATGTCTTTATGGACTTTGCTTTGTGCACTGGTGCGCAGTCATGTTGGATCAGGAAGAGGCCGTCCCCAAACTGTTCCTACAAAGTTGGGAGCATGAAATTGTCCAAAATGTCTTGGTATGCTGATGCCATAGGTCTAATTCACACCTATGCAGGTTGCAGTTTGCCTATTGCAGGTGCATTTTTCAATACACGATTTTGATTCATTGAAGTCTATGGAACTAAAAAACAGAAAAAAGTCCATGGCCCTTTCCTTAAAATACACAAATGTGAACTTCATCCATAGAAAACAATGTTAAATGTTTCTGCAAAATTGAAAATCCACACAAAAATGCATAGGTGTGACCCAGGCCTTAAAAGTACCCTTCACTGGACTAAGGGACCAAGCCCAACCCCTGAAAAACAACCCCACACCATAATCTCCCCTTCATCAAATTATTTGGACTAAAACACAAAGCAAGGTCTATAAAGACTTGGATGAGTGAATTTGGGGTGGAGGAACTTGACTGGCCTGCACAGAGTCCGGACCTCAACCCGATAGAACACCTTTGGGATGAATTAAAGTGGAGACTGCAAGCCAGGCCTTCTCGTCCAGCATCAGTGCCTGACCTCACAAATGTGCTTCTGGAAGAATGGTCAAACATTCCCATAGACACTCCTAAACCTTGTGGACAGCCTTCCCAGAAGTTGTTATGGCTGCAAAGGATGGACCAACTCAATAATGAGCCCTACAAATTGCTAATATGATTCAGCTTAAAACGTCATTTTAAAATTTGCAGCTTTAATTTTAAATTATGGCGGTTTAGCCAACGATGATATTCAGTTTAGATGTACTTTAAAACTTCAACGGCGATGCTCCTGTGCATCAGCATTTACCCCCGAGGTTCACGTTCAGGGAAAGTTTTGTACACGCATGTGCAGGTCAACACCAATTGACAAAATTATCGCCATTTACATTGACACAGTTGCATACAGCCGTTCATTTTTATGTTCAGCTGTACCTGTGAGCCCTCCCCCCATGGATTTTTTTTTTTAGCATTTTGAGCTTCTAAAACTCCATGTGAAGCTTAAATGTTTAAAGTCAAGGCTTCTATTTTTAAACCAATTTCCAGTGAAAAGTTGATCCAACTTTACACTCAATGGACCAAAGTTGCATCAAAAATCGCACCAAAGTATTGCAGGCACCTTTTCAAAATTGCTGCATCGTACCAATATGGACAGGTATCTTTAAAAAGAATGGCTGCAACTTGTCATGCGACTTGCCACGTCCAAAGTCGCATGACCAGTCTTACAAGTGTGAATGGATCATAATAGCTAATACTTGTGGACAGTGCTTTTTTTCTCAGACAATAGGTACAGGAACTCCCCCTTTCCGGGTCACCCCTTTTCTCCGCGCTCTACCCACCTCCCAGTACTGCAGTACTCTACCCACCCCACAGTATTTTTAGGCAATCTAGAACCAAGTATATATTTGTAGTGCTGAGTAATTTGTATGGAATTTGGTAATGATATTAAGAAAAGCAGTAAAATAGATCCCCTGCAGCCAGCAACAATAGGTCCCCCTAACAACAATGGACCACCCACAGCAAAATCCCCCCCCCCAGCAACAATAGACTTGCGGCAGCATCAACAGATCTCCCGTCTCCGCACCGCCAGCATTAATAGACTCTCTGGCAGCCATCAACAATAGACCCCCTTTCCCCAACAGTAGGTCTCTTTCAGCTACAACTGACCCCCCAGCAACATAAGACCCCCCCAGTAATAATAGGTCCCCCATCTTTAACAATAGACCGCCTCAGCAACAATAGACCCCCCCTGGCAAAAATAGATCCCAGCAGTGAGCATCAATACCCTGAAGCACACTCCAGCACCCCTTGCTATTACATACAGTGAGTCCAGGAGGTGCCGGAACTGCGTTCCCCTGCCTTCCCACTGAAAAAAAGCCCTGCTTGTGGATACATTGTAACCTTAGATAAATGGCACAACAGCCCTCAAATTAAAAACACAAACAATATTTTCAAGGTTTTCTACATATTTTCTACATATCACCGCCGGTAAATTAAGAACGTGAATTTACAACACGATGCACTTCAATCATCCCGACACCATGGTTCAATCATCAGTATGATTGAAGCGTATTATTTCTATTATTACATTATAATACATACTTAAATAGTTCAACTCACCATAATGCCAAAAAAGTGGGAGCCCTGAGCATGCCAATAGATGCAGATTGTCACTATTCTGCTACAAGATGCATAGTTTCCAACAGTCACGGATTGACCAGGACATTCACGGAAATCAGACCAATGTCCAGTCTGAGTCTGTTCCTGGCAGAATCCTGAAAAATAGACTGTGTCACAGACAGCGTGACATAGTTCAGAGCCAATAGCATCGTCCCGTCACACTGACGCTCCTTTCAGTGTCCAGTATGGTCCTGGCTCAACTTGTAATTGGTGGGATCAGTTGAGGGGGCTGGGTGTCTGCTGTGCCTCATCAAGCTGTAGGACCACCCCCTTGAATGTGGCATATCTCTTGCTTACTGAAGATGAGAGCGGCGCAGTGGTAAACAGGGGGACACTTGAGGCAGGTACCCATGCATGCCACTAGAAAAGCTACAGCCACAGTGAGTCCTATAGAAAGCTGTCTGCTGACTGTGCCGAGGCCGACTCCTTAATGTTACTGCCATGTACCCAGTACTCTGTGTGTCTATCCACCACCGTCCTGTCCCAGTGTCTTTCCTCCCAGCAGCCCGGAAAAGCCCAGCTCTGATCATGGTCCCCCCTTCACCAACTCTGCTCACCCCCCTCTTCTCTATCCCCCCAACTCTGCTCACCCCTTCTTCTCCATTGAACTTCTTTTTCTCGCCTTGTCGTAGTGTTGTACGTCCAGGGGCGGACTGACCATTGAGTCACTCGGCACTGCCCGAGGGCCCCATGTCACTAGGGGGCCCCATCAGGGTTGCCAGGCTCAGTAAAACCAGGGACAGTATGTAAAAATCTATGTTTTTTTCACATCTGTCCCTGATGTCTGAAACCAACATGCTTCTGATGTGAACATCCCAAGATTTCAGCTGTCCCGTCTCTGCACTGGCTCCTGGCGTGGTGGCCATCTGTAAGCCCAGGGGCCCCATAGTCTTCTATTGCCCGGGGGCCCCATGAGTTTTCAGTCCGCCCCTGTGTACGTCACCGCATTCTTAACGCTCAAAAGTTTAGAGAACTTTGGTGTGACCGTGTGTATGCAAGACAAACATGAGCGGAATTCCGTCTGAAAAACCATCCAACTTTTTTCAGATGGAAATTCTGCTCGCGTGTACAGGGCATTAGGCGACAGTTCATATGGGAAGTCGTCAGGTGTATGAGGATTCCACCTTTACCACACCATTGCACCTTCCAGATATACAGTATATCAGATAAAAAATGTTGGTAATGTTATGCCTGGGCGGTAAGTATCAAGGAGTTATCTCCCAGGATATCTCGAATGGTTCACCGAGACAGTCAGTTGGTACACCCCAGTTCACATTATTCATACTCTGTGACCATAAGCAATTCCATGGGCTGCATGCATGGGCGACCGAAGGTAGGGGAAGGCGGGCGGGGGGGGGGGCAATTGCCACCCCCTGGAATCGTCAAAAGGGTGTTGCAGTTGCCAGCTGCAGTGTCCAACGTGGTCACCATGGACTTTTTCTGAGTCTTCCGGCTGCTTTCTTCTGACTAATCTGATGTCCCTCCCTCACCCCTGGCCTGATCATCGGATGAGATGGCTCGGCCCTCTGCTCGGCAGCTTGACTGTTCCGCTGCTCCTCTTTAGTGATTGGCTGCCTGCCTGTGTACATGTTGTGTAGATCTGGCCGCTGCCACCCACTCAGTGCAGTCAGTGGCCAAGCCGCAGTGTGATACACTGCCAGTGCCTACTCATCATCACATCACAGAAAATCCTGATCTGAAGTGAGTGCCAAATACAGATGCAAGCAACAGAAGAAGAACCACAGGTAAGAACAGTTGGGAGGAGCATTTTGATTAATATATTGCTGGAAAGTAACTTCCAATACAACGTGAAGCTGAATTACTGGAAAGATATGAAAGATAATTCAATGTCACTTTGTATTGGAAATTACTCAAGCCAGGAGTACCATGCCCATATAAATATAGCCTAGACAGGGCTGTCAAGCTCAATTTCTTCAAGGGCCGCATCAGCATTATGATTGCCCTCAAAAGTGCCGGTTGTATCTGTAATATTAGATGTCCAGCGCATCCCCTCCCTTTACATTAGATGTCAAGAGCAACTCCACCATCAGAAGTTGCGTCCCCCACTCTCCCTTACATCACAGTGTACTCCCCTTTCCTTATGCTGCTGCTGGAAAGAAGCTGGATGCATTGCTTGAAAGCAGAAAGTAAGTGTCTGGAGTAGGACTAAAGGAAGGCTGGAGCTCTCCTGCTGCTGCTGGAGAGATGCGAGGGCCACATAAAATGGCCTGGAGGGCCAGATTCGGCCCACGGCCTTGTGTTTGACATCTGTGGCCTAGAGAATGTACATCTTTTTATATTGCATAGGTGACCTTAAAATGATGCCCCCACTGAAAAAAGTTCTGCGGACGCCCATGGCTGCATGACGGAAACCCTCTCCAGTCTTTATCCCAAAAACAGTGTAAAAGGTTAAGCTGTGTTTGAATAGCCAGTCATGTGCTAGCAAAAATCGAATTTCTTTAATATCCCTTGTACATAATTGGGTATCAAAGTAAATACACCTTCATCTTAACTACTAACATCCACTTTGCTAGGGGGGGCCAACATCTACTACTTTTTTTAAAGAAACCTATTAAATATTTCCTTGAAGTGAAGATGTATTTCTGCTGCAACTGAGAAGCAAAGCATCCTGGCCGCTGCCTCTCCAACTAAAGGTTGGTAGCAGTTGGGGGGCAATGATTGCAACTTTGACGCATGTGTGGTAACTTCCAAGGCATAGGTAGGATGTAGCAAGATGGCGGCGACGGCATCGAATGTGACAAGCACATGCTCATCGTAGTCTATGACGTCACCGCGTTTGTGCCATTCAAAAGAATGGCGGTTCTTTTGAATGGAGTGTCTGTACACTCGGGTGGCAAGAGATTCTAGCAAAGAATCTCGTCAGAAAAACTATGGGCCAGATTCACGTACATCGGCGCATTTTTTGACTGGTGTAGCGCACCTGCTTTACGTTAGACTGCCGCAATGTAGCGGCGCAATCACCGTATTCTCGTTTGATTTGCGCAGAAATTAGCGCCTGTGCAACGTAATTTCAGAGGCGTAAGGCGGAGTAATTCAAATTGGGAAGGACGTGGGCGTGTTACATTGAAATGAGCCGTGACCCCATGCAAATGAAGGGCCGGCCGGATCGCGCATGCGCGCATGAAGCAGACTATGGTCAGCACCTCTGTGCGCATGCTCACAACTCGGGAACGGCGCAATCAGTGAAATTGGAAGTGGACCCGGGCAACTTTGTGAACTACGCAGACGGCATAAATAGACAGACACAAACGCACTTTCTTTGCAAAAGTACATCCCTTTGTATCTCTTCCTATACAGCAAGGTGCTTTTGTTCTATTGTTTATTAGCGTTTGTTTGTTTGTTTGTGACGTGTCTTTGAGATATTTTGGGCCTGTTTTGCAGAGTGATTTTTGTATTTTATGTGTTTTCTTTGTTGTTATTTTTTTTAAATTAGATTTTTGCTGGGCATTTTTTATTTTTGCTGGTCAATTATTATTTTTTTGGTTCTGTTTGTGAATGATTTTGGAATGTGGGGGTGACATTCCTGCCGGAAAAGGGGTGTCACCCTCATTTGTGGTGGAGAAGTGATCCCCAGGTCCGTGTGAATGGTGTATGAATGTACAGTGACATAATTGGAGCCATGGCATGGCGTTGCTGCTCACAAGTCCTGCATGATGGTGGGCTTGTGCCAATCCAATGTGATGAGGATGTGATGTGTATGTGCTAGGGACCACAGTGGTGTGCATGCATGCATTCTCATTGTGCCATGATTAATGTGTGTGTTTAACGTGCAAAGATGCCTAATGTGAGCTGTCTCCTGGCTGCTCTTCCCTCACAAGACGGGGTAGCCTCGGTTAGGGGGGGATTGTCTGGTTCAGGGGTCAGGTCATCACTTATGTCAATCTCCAGGCCCTTTCTCACAGCAAAGTTGTGCAGCATGCAACATGCACCAATGATCTGGCATACAAAGTTTGGGCAATACAACAGGGTACCATGGGGGGTTCCGTATAGGAGTCATGAGATGGGGCCCCAGTGCATATGCACAGTCACCCCGAAGGGATAAGACAGGAGGATGTTAGTAGTGCATGTGCCCCTTGTGATTTCAGCATCATGGGGGGGGGGGGGGCAGTCATGCCTGCCACCCATGTCACTCACCAACCAGCCAGCTGTCCCCATACATGTTCTGTTCGAAATCTGTGGGGATGGGGCTAGGATTGTATATGTAGCTGTCATGGGTGTCATGGGTGGTGTCATGTGTTGGGCTGGTGATGTCCTCCTGCAGGTTTGTGGTTAATTCCAGGATGGCATGAGGGGTGAATCTGAAGATGTGAGACACCTCAGAATCACTCATGCCAAAGATGTCTATGCGTGTGTGATATATCAAGTGAACAGTGAGGGGCTTGTATCAGATTAGATTATTATATCCATCAAGGTTTTAAAGGGCTATTGAAAGACAGTGAGACTGTGTTTGTAATTTGTATGTATGTTATGTATTGATATATATATGTATGTATATTTTTTGTAAAAATGTTTATAAAAGCAAAGAAATTTTTTTTGGAAAAAAGAAAAAATCCTCTCCCGTGCCCTCCTCCGTGCCCTCCTCCTTCTTTGCTCATCTGAAGTCAGTAGTATAGCTATGAGCATGGATGCCACTGGCATGTTGGCATACAGTTTGTTGGGCAGCAAGTGTGACTGCTCAGCTCCTCACTAACAGTGTTGCTTTAGCTGACATGTAGACGGATTGTCTAATTTTATACCACCTTTTATATGGTCTAATTTTAGACAGGACGTGCAGCTGTTGAGCACAGCGCGTAGCCTGCGCTGCACCAACTTACTTTTGTGGATCCCCGTAACTCCCTCATTTGCATATTTGAATAGCAAATCAATGGTGTGTCTAGCGCAGTTTTGCACGGACGGATGCGCCTGTCTATCGAAATTACGCGGGTCAAAAAAAGTAGGTTTCTTGCGTATCTCGTTTTGGGGATGCGGCGCATCGAAACGCATGCGCAAATTTAGACTTACGCCGCGCATCTCCTGTAACGCCGGCGTAATCGCTCTGTGAATCTGGCCCTATGTTTTTTTCTGACGAGATTCTGGGCCGTGTGTACAGGGCTTTAGATGCAGGACATTTCCAAAGGGAACTACCACCAGACCATTGTCATTATAGCTTTATTGACTTCCCCAGTGTGTGCCTTCTGCACTACAAACTATATGTACGGCATTAAAGCAGTCACAATACTTATACAATTGTTGAAAAATGTTGCCCACAGTGTTCATTTGAAGTATGGAACAGATTTGTATTACCAGGACATTCAGCATGTAGAACAAATATGTTAAAGCTTTGAAGTCTTTATCTCCTGACATGCATTTCATAGATGATAAGTTCCATCCCGTACAGAGTATCTCTCTATGTCTGCAGTATTATGGCTGATTTCCTCTATGGGTTCTTCTGCTCAGTTTGTACACTATAAATACAGTAGTGACTCCTGCTGCAGCAATCCGGCATGGCAGATTTAATGTCTCTCCATCCCTTAGGAAGAAGGGTCTACAAGTATGAAAATTGTTATTACGTCGGCAGTAAACCTTTGCTGAGTGCAATTAATAAAAATACCAAATTGTTATATTTCTACTTTTAGAAAAGTAAAGGTACACTGCATTTCAATCTACTGTATCTTAAAAGGTTTCTGTAAAAGTGTAGTGATGAGCGGAATACGCCATATTCGATTTCGCGATATTTCGCAAATATTTCGAAGAATATTCGCGAATATTCGTTAATATCGAATATTCGTGGTATTTTATAAAAAAAAAAAAAAAATTGCGAATTTTCGCCAATACGAATTTTCGCTAATGCGAAATTTCGCGATTTTTTTTTTTTTTTATAAAATATCACGAATATTCGATATTTACGAATATTCGCTATATTTTATAAAAAAAAAAAAAATTGCGAAATTTCGCGATTGCGAATTTTATTGCGAAAAATACGAATATTCGAAATAGCGAATATTCGCCGCGATATTCGAGATATTCGCGAATACTCGAATATGCAATATTCGTAGCGAATATTCGCAATGCGAATATTGGTGAGCAACACTATAAAAGTGGTAGGAAACTCTGTTTTATCACTTTTACCTATAATAAGACTTACCTGTAGTTACTGTGACTATCTGATAAATTTGTTAGGAGTCATAAACACTGTTTTGGAGATATTCAGAGGGCATGCAGACGGTAACATCACCGGCGCATGCCCTCTGAAGGTCCCGCATATTGTGCTGGACCTTCAGAGCCTGTGCTGTAAATGGCGGCTCCCGTGCAGGAGTGACAGCATCGCGCCCCAGCTTAGCACATTGATAGCACACTATGACATGGCCTTGCAGGGGCATTTTTTTCCCCTTCAACTGCAGTTTACTACCGCTTTAAGCCAGGGCCATCTTAATAGCATCATGGGCCCCTGGACAAAGTAATGCTCTGGGGCCCCTACTATGACGACAGTGCAGGTAAACAGAGATTAAGGGCCCTTTCACACGGGGCGGATCAGTATTGATCTGCTCCGTGTGTGTCCGTAAGCTCAGCAGGGATCCTTCGTAAAATCCCCGCTGAGCTATCGGCTGACAGGGCGGTCTCCGCACACTGTGCAGAGACCACCCTGTCTTTCCTCCGCTCTCCCCTAGGCGGGGATCGGATGAACACGGACCGTATGTCCGCCAGACGGAAGAAAAATAGGACATTCTTCCGTCCGAAAAATCGGATCATTGCGAATGCGGACAATTACGGGTGTCGGCGGATGTTTATCCGCCGACACCCGTAATCACATAGGGACCAATGTATGTCCCGTTTTAATCTGCAATGGATGGATGAAAATGCAGACATACGGTCCGCACATGTGAAAGGGGCCTAAGTAGGTAGGAGGCAGACTGCCTCTCATTTGCATCCATCACTCTCAGTGCAATTGTGGGGTCCCCAATTTCAGGGCAGTGTGGGCTCAAGGACCAGCTGCTTTGGGGAAAGTGCAGGGGCCCCGCCATGCAGCTGGGGCCCCTGGGCAGTGCCCAGGTGTGCCCTTTCATTAAGACAGCCCTTCTTTAAGAGAATACTCAAGGCAAACATCAAAATGTAGAGAAATACAGAGGGGCAGTGTTACCTAGGATCTGTAAATCTGTCCAGCCTTGTGATCTAGACACCCACACCAGACAGCACAGCTAAATTCTGCACTCTGAGACCAAACCAGGGCCGTCTTAATAGCATCATGGGCCCCTGGGCAAAGTAATGCTCTGGGACCCCTACAATGATGACAGTGCAGGTAAACAGACATTAAAGGGGTTGCAAATGTAAAAATGTTTTCCCTATAAGCTTCCTTTACCTTAGTGCAGTCCTCCTTCACTTACATCATCCTTTGATTTTGCCTTTGAATGTCCTTATTTCTTCTGAGAAATCCTCACTTCCTGTTCTTCTGTCTGTAACTCCACACAGTAATGCAAGGTTTTCTCCCTGGTGTAGAGAAAGCCTCTTGAGGGGGGAGGGGGCGAGCAGGAGTGTCAGGACACTCTACTCTGCAGATAGAGAAAGGAGCTGTGTGTTAGTGGGAGTCCTGACACTCCTGCTCGCCCCTCCCCCTCTAGAGGCTTTTTCCACACCAGGGAGAAAGCGTCAAATTACTGTGTGTAGTTACAGACAGAAGAACAGGAAGTGAGGATTTCTCAGAAGAAATAAGGACATTTTAAAGCAAAATTGAAGGGTGAGGTAAGTGAAGGACTGCACTAGGGTAAAGGAAACTATTTAGGGGGAAAAATTTACCTTTACAACCCCTTTAAGTAGGTAGAAGGCAGACTGCCTCCACTTTGCATCTATCACTCTCAGTGCCATCATGGGGCCCCAAATTTCAGGGCAGTGTGGGCTCAAGGGCCAACTGCTTTGGGAAAAGTGCAGGGGCCCCCCATGCAGCTGGGGGCCCTGTGCAGTGCCCAGGTGTGCCCTCTCATTAAGACAGCTCTGGACCAAACTACAGCTGAACAACACAGCCCTGTCTTGGACCCATCCTAACCTGTGATTGGATGGTGGATCTGTTCCTGTCAAACATGTTCCTTTTTGATACCTGTGCACTGCAGTAGATCTTGAAGCCTCACCTTTCCAATTCTGAGGCCTTTTTTACATACAGTGCATAAATGGTGAGCACTTTTTATATGTACAATGTTTTGTAATTGTATTAGTGCACTTGCAACAACACAGTTTGGTACTGTCTGTGATACTTTTTTATTTGCACTAATGGTTAAATTTTCTTGATGTTTCAAGCAGTACAGAACTTCAACCAAGAAGGTGGGAATTCCCTGAAACTGTTTTACATTGTACTTGCCAGCCTTTGGAACCATAGATGGTCCAAGATAATACTTTTCTTGACTTCAGTTAAGCAAAGCACCAGGGTCCAATACCCACCCCTGCCTGATGATTGGACAATAACGGAGCAGAAGCACTTATCGGTTTTTCTCCTATACTAGCCATTTTCAACCAGGGTTCCTCAGAGCCTGCTAGATGTTACTTGAGCTGTGGCTGATTGACCTTCCATTTGATGGTGCCTGCATAGCTCCAGACATTCTTCATACTGACCATTTATGTAAGAAACATTCTTCCCACTTCCCACTGACCACCAATGTAAGAGGGAGGGGCGTATTCTTTACACTGACAACTAATGTAAAGTAGGCATTCATGACTGGCCTGCACAGAGTCCTGACTTCAACACGATCGAACACCTTTGGGATGAATTAGAGTGGCGACATCCAACATTAGTGCCTGACCTCATAACTGCGCTCCTGGAAGAATGGTCAAACATTCCCATAGACACACTCCTAAACCTTGTGAACAGCCTTTTTCAGAAGAGTTAAAGCTGATATAGCTGCAAAGGCTCTGCCAAATCAATATTAAACCCTTCGGACTAAGACTGGGATGCCATTAAAGTTCACGTATGTGTAAAGGCAGGTGTCCCAATACTTTTGGTAATATAGTGTGCATAGCCACCTAGGGAAAAGACCTTGGCACCCCAGATGTTTTGGAACTACATTTCCCATGGTGCTCATGCATTCTGCAGTGTAGTGGAGCATCATGGGAAATGTAGTTCCAAAATATCTGGGGTGCCAAGGTTCGCCATCACTGACCTAGGGAATACAGCCATAGCAATCAGGCCCCCCCCCCCCCAAATTTATAAAAACAATATTTTTACTAAAAATTAACTAAAATCATCATTAGCGGACCCAACATAACAGAAAACCTGTGTGAATTAACACTTTCTTAATTGTTTTTTACATTTAAAAAAATTATAATTATATATTTTTTTTTAAATGTTCAAATTATTTTATTTTACAATTTTTTTTATTATTTATTACAATGTTTGATCGTAATTTTTTGTACAATTTTATTTTTACAGGACAGGGAAGCCTGCAGTGCCGCAGGATGGGGGGACACAAGGGGGGTGGGGAAGCACAGTGACAGGGGGACACACAGGGGCGATCAGAAGCAGGCAGAACAGGGAAGAGGATCAGTGCCAGGGAAGCAATTGCAGGGACGATGCCCTGTGTCTGTGTATCTCCCTACAGCAGCTGAAGGCTGGCTGGAGGGGGTAAAAATGGCTTTGAGATGCTGCAGAGAGCCACACAGAGCATCCTTTTGTAATTGCTCCTCCGCCCGGCGGCACCAATTCCCCATGCTGTTTGGGCCCCCCTGTGTACCCGGGCCCCCTACAAGAGGACTGGTGCCCCCCCCTATCAGAGGCCCTGATAGCAATCATGCCTGCACTGTTATACATAAATTGCTTGCATGTACCTTTAAAGAGACCTGCATGTACCTTTAAAATGTGAATCATCCCAGAAGATTACGTGTTAAAATCCTTTGTTATGTACAGCAGATATCCAAAATTACACTACACTACAGGAGAGTCGGGATGCTCTCTACGCTGCAGATAGAGAAAGGATCTGTGTGTTAGTGGGCGTCCTGACTCCCCTGTAGTCCAAGGCAGGGGGCGAGCACGACACTCCACACCAGGGAGAAAGCCTTGCATTACTGTGTGGAGTTACAGACAGAAGATCAGGAAGTGAGGATTTCTCAGAAGAAATAAGGACATTTAAAAGCAAAATGGAAGGATGAGGTAAGTAAAGGAGGACTGCACTAAGGTAAAGGAAGCTATTTAGGAAAAAAAATTGTACCTTTACAACCCCTTTAAAGTACTTACACTTTCTTGGGCTCTTACCTGCAAGTTTTGGTGACAGGGTCTCTTTAAGCTTCTCCCTCCTGTAGAAAAATGAAACTTACAACATTGTTCTGAGCTGGCACTTTAGACAATTATCTTAAAAGGCCACTCAAATGCACTTTGTATTAATTAGTAGGGTTGTCCAGATACCGATACTAGTATCGGTATCGGGACCGATACCGAGTATTTGCGGGAGTACTTGTACTCGCGCAAATGCTCCCGATGCCTAACTAGAATACTTTTTTTGTATTTATCAACATGTTCTGTGAAAATTCTTTGAGTTTTTTACTACTGCGTGACAAGAAAATAAAACATTTTTATTCATTTTTACTAATTTTTATTCTTTTATAATGTCTTGAGTTAGAGTTCTTCATAATTCTAAAGAAAATATCCTTAGTCTGTATTGTGGTTTGAAAACTGTCACATGACATTTAAAAAAAGTATCGGTATTCGGTATCGGCGAGTACATGAAAAAAAGTATCGGTACTTGTACTCGGTCCTAAAAAAGTGGTATCGGGACAACCCTATTAATTAGTATTAATTAGTTTTACTAAGATTTACTAAGTCAAAACCGACAGACTTAGAAATAAATATTGAGTCCAGTCAGTGAACTGCTGCATGTACAAGCACTCTTGGAGAAAGTTTCTCTTTAGGTAGTAGACACCAATGAAGCAGTGCCCCCAGTGGCCCAATGAGGCAATGACTCATGAAGAATTACATTCATATAAGGATACAATGTACATGTTTGATCACACAGCTCTAAATTATTATTAGTAGTATTATACAGGATTTATATACTGTCAACAGTTTGTACACCGCTTTGCAATATTATACTTGGATAAACATATTCTCATTTGGAACAGTTCAATAAGGGAAGACAGTACAATTACAATACAATTTGGTACAAGAGGAATTAGAGGGACTTATATATTTTACTGGCAAGGACATTTTTGGACATAATAATGAGACTTTTCCTTACTGCAGAGCTGATTCTGCTCGCAGTCCCTCCGGGGTTAAGACAAGAGTCCTGTGAGTCAATGTCAGGTCTCAAAAGAAATGTAGTCAATTAAAGAGCAGTCTCATTACTTTTCATTGATGTAAGGGATCTTACACAAAAATGAGTGTTTCATGACTCAAGCGCTAACCATAACTAGTTGTGTGTGTTTGATATTCAGGGATAATTGTCTGAACAGGGCGTGTGATGACAGCTACAGAACTTCTGTCCGAAGAGCCTCTGCTCTGAGAAATTGCTAAAGGTGCCCCTACATGCTCAGAATTCTTAGTGTTGGTTTTTTCCTCTTAATGTAGAAGCTGTAGATCAGCATTTAGAGCAATTCTTCCACTTCAGCAAAGACATCCAAAATGAAAAGAAAACCAAAAACCATTTCACCTGGGTACCAGCACACATGTGTGTGGGGGGGGGGGGGGGGGTTGGTTCAGTTTGACGTGTGTACCACTTTTCTGGCAGTATGGCCCCCTTTAAAGGTCCTGCACTAGGTTAAGAAACCCCCGCCGTCTGTTTTGGTAACTTTTTTCGACATCTGCGGCAGATTCAGGTCGTTTTTAACAGAGCCAATTTACAAAATGGCATTATGGCTGTGCCATAAAGAGAAACCTTCTCCAAGAGTGCTTGTACATGCAGCAGTTCACTGACTGGACTCAATATTTATTTCTAAGTCTGTCGGTTTTGACTTAGTAAAACTTAGTAAAACTTAGTAAAACTAATTAATACTAATTAATACAAAGTACATTTGAGTGGCCTTTTAAGATAATTGTCTAAAGTGCCAGCTCAGAACAATGTTGTAAGTTTCATTTTTCTACAGGAGGCAGAAGCTTAAAGAAACCCTGTCACCAAAACTTGCAGGTAAGAGCCCAAGAAAGTGTAAGTACTTTAAAGGGGTTGTAAAGGTACAATTTTTTTTCCTAAAAAGCTTCCTTTACTTTAGTGCAGTCCTCCTTTACTTACCTCATCCTTCCATTTTGCTTTTAAATGTCCTTATTTCTTCTGAGAAATCCTCACTTCCTGATCTTCTGTCTGTAACTCCACACAGTAATGCAAGGCTTTCTTCCTGGTGTGGAGTGTCGTGCTCGCCCCCTGCCTTGGACTACAGGGGAGTCAGGACGCCCACTAACACACAGATCCTGTCTCTATCTGCAGCGTAGAGAGCGTCCTGACTCTCCTGTAGTGTAGTGTAATTTTGGATATCTGCTGTACATAAGAAAGGATTTTAACACGTAATCTTCTGGGGTGATTCACATTTTAAAGGTACATGCAGGTCTCTTTAAAGGTACATGCAAGCAATTTATGTATAACAGTGCAGGCATGATTGCTATCAGGGCCTCTGATAATAATTACCTCCAGTCTATAGATAATAAAACTAGAGGTAATTAAAATCAAATTTAAGATGGCGTACAGAGACTGGCAGAGTACCTGTCTCTGTATGCTGTGTAGCAAAGCAGCTTGTTCACATGTTGGGTAAAGAAGCATTCCATGCAAAACCTACCGGTAACTAGTCTTAAAATGCTCCCTTCTTCCGTCAAATACTGATTTTGACTAACCTGTATAAGAAAGAGGTATATACCGTATATACCCGAGTATAAGCCGACCCAAATATAAGCCGATGCACCTAATTTTACCACAAAAAAACTGGGAAAACATATTGACTTGAGTATAAGCCTAGGGTGGTAAATGCAGCAGCTACTGTAAGTGGAAAAGAGGGTCAACAATGGCCATCTGCAGCCTTACTGTCCCCATTTGCAGCATCACTGTGCCCATTTCTAGCCTCACTGTGCCCATCTGCAGCCTCACTGTGCCCATTTGCAGCATCACTGTGCCCATTTGTAGCCTCACTGTGCCCATCTGCAGCCTCACTGTGCCCATTTGCAGCCTCACTGTGCCCAACTGCATGTCTCTCTGTGCCTATCTGCATGCCTCACTGTGCCCATCTGCATGCCTCATGTACTTGATCTGTGTCCGCTGTGTCGTGCAGTCTTAACTTCAGTCGGCAGCCATCCAGTGTAACAAAGCCCCGCCTCCTCCTTGTCCTTGTCCGTGATTTTGTTTCCCAGCAGTGAGTCAGTGTATAGTGTTCCTTCTATCACGGACGAGGACGAGGAGGAGGCGGGGCTTTGTTACACTGGACGGCCGTCGACTGACTGCATGACACAGCGGGAGACTTGAGTATAAGCTGAGGAGGGCTTTTTCAGCACAAAAAAAAGTATGCTGAAAAACTTGGCTTATACTCGAGTATTTATGGTACTTAATTATTTTCATAGAACTCCAGTCTGTTTGCATGATCTCCCTTTTGTCAGCCAGCATCTCTACCAGGTAGAAGAGAGAGCGCTCAACAAAGGCTGGTTATGCCTGGGAGCGGTGACGTCACCCTTAGGCTTCAATGGCCTATTCATTGTTGGTGCTCCTTTCTCTCCTCTGCAGCTGCCGTTGGCTTGAGTGGCGTAAAAACAGGTAAGTATATACATATTTCCAGGGCTGCCATCAGGAATTATGGGGCCCCTTACACAGCTTCAGGCATGGGGCCCTGGAGCAGAGAACCGAGGCGGGGGTGCTGCCGCCTGAAATTGAGAAGCGGGGGGCTGCCGCCGCTAATCTAATTGAGAAAATTGAGAATTAAGATGGCCCTTAATTACTTTTCCCATCGTGATTTTGGACTGTTTGTTCCACTGCCTTTGGGTCAGAGATTATACAGCATTAGGGCTAAAAACCTGATATTGTGAGATTGAAAAATTCTGCAGCACCCTGATTTGTAGCTTCTTTTATTACTATTCTTTCTTTGCTGCACATTGCTGCAATTTGAGATGGATGTTACTGCATTTTATTAAAATATTGCAATCTTACTGACCATCTTGCTGCTTTTTTTATTATTTTTCTTTGCTCAAATTGAAAAAATTGGTGTTAAAGGATCACTAAAGGAACTTTTTATTAGCTAAATAGCTTCCTTTACCTTACTGCAGTCCTGGTTTCATGTCCTCATTGTTCGTTTTTGCTTTGAAGTTGCTGTAATTCTGCTCTGATCTCCACACTTCCTGCTTGTCTGGCTCCTTATGAAAAATCTCATGGCAGCTGTTCACTGTGGTCCAATCTGTCATTACTGTGTGTCTAAAACTCCTCAGAACCAATCAGATTCATTTTAAAAACAAAACACTGCACTCTATTTGTTTGTTTTTGTTCTGTGTGTCTCTTTACATCACAGAAACATGAAACCAGTTTAAAAATGAAACTAACCTGCGGGCACATTATATGATTGATTTTTATCTATTTTTAATCACTTGTAAAAGGAATCAGTTAACTTGTATGTCTCTATACCCTGTAAACAGTCATTTCAGCAAAAAAAAAAAAAAAATCCTTTAGTGACCCTTTAAGTTAATATTACTTTTAGTTATCTTCAAACTTAATAATTATGTAAGTTAATTATTTTTCGTTTTGCATTTATTATTGTACACCCGGACGGTCGGACCTGAGAACCTTACTCTGTGCCCTTTTATTTATAACAGATTTTTGGAGTGACAATAAAAATCTCCTTATACTACAGCTTTCTTTTTTCTCAGTACAAAGTTTGCTAGAAATACATATTATATTTGGATAAACCTATTCTCATTTGGAACAGTTCAATTATACTTGTGGGATGTGACCTACCAAGTCATAAAATCTACATTGGCGTTACATTTTACTTGTGGCAACACAATCACAGTGACTTACATTCTTCTTGGAAATCTCTTTTTCTATAATAATGCTCTGTGGCTGATACCTAAGCAGACTACAGACGGAAAGCAGATGAGTGAATAGAAGGTCTTTAAAATGATTATCCCCTGACAATACCCTATTGTGTAAACACTTTCACTTCCCATTACCTGCCATTGAAATCCAAATCTGAAAATACTTTAACCACTTAAGACCCGGACCAATACGCTGGTAAATGACCCAAGGTGTTTTTGCGATTCGGCACTGCGTCGCTTTAACAGACAATTGCGCGGTCGTGCGACGTGGCTCCCAAACAAAATTTGCGTCCTTTTCTTCCCACAAATAGAGCTTTCTTTTGGTGGTATTTGATCACTTCTGCGATTTTTATTTTTTGCGCTATATACAAAAATAGAGCGACATTTTCGAAAAAAAAACACTATTTTTTACTTTTTGTTAAAAAAAAAAAATCAAATAAACTAAATTTTAGTCAAACATTTAGGCCAAAATTTATTTAGCCACATGTCTTTAGTAAAAAAAAAATCGCAATAAAAAAAAATAGCTACCTAGCGGGAACAGCGGCACTAATACAGCGATCAGAAAAATGATCGCTTAGTGACGCTGGCAATAGGGAGTGAAAGGGTTAACTAGGGCGGTGATCAGGGGGTTAAAACTTTATTAGGGGGGGTGGGGGGGCTATCCTGAACCTAACACTAACTGTTTTTTACACTGCCTGTCACACTGACACTAAATGCAGTGATTAAATCACTGCATTCAGTGACACTGTGACAGGGGGGTGGGGGGGCGATCAGAAGGGGTTAATATGCCTATGTGAGTGTGTGTCAGTGTTGTGTTGGTGCACACTTACTTGTGATGTCTTCTCTCATCAGCAGCGCTGGGAAACAGCGCTGCGATGAGAGAATACATCATTTCCTCCTTCCTGTGTAAACACAGGAGGAGGAAGTGACAGGCTGGGAGCGCGCTCCCATTGGCTGGGAGCGATCGCGGGGGGGGCGGATATCACGGACATCCGCCCGCAGATCCCGGATCGCTCCCAGAGGTAGGGGGACCCCCGCACGCCGCGGAGGGGGTCCCGATGGGACCCCCGAACCGCACTCAGGCGGGGACGTAAATTTACGCCCTTGTGCCTGTACGTGCCATTCTGTGGCCGTATATGTGCGTGCGGGGGTCCTTAAGTGGTTAAAGGGAAACTACAAATGTTTGGGGTTAATTTGTAATATGTATATACCAGTATACTGTGCATGTATGTGCATGTATATATATATATACATATATATATACAGTATCTCACAAAAGTGAGTACACCCATCACATTTTTTTGTAAATATTTTATTCTATCTTTTCATGTGACAACACTGAAAAAATGACACTTTGCTACAATGTAAAGTAGTGAGCGTACAGCTTATATAACAGTGTACATTTCCTGTCCCCTCAAAATAACTCAACACACAGCCATTAATGTCTAAACCACCGGCAACAAAAGTGAGTACACTCCTAAGTGAAAATGTCCAAATTGGGCCCAATTAGCCATTTTCCCTTCCTGGGTGTGATGTGACTCATTAGGCCGTGTACACACGATCAGACCGGTCCGATGAAACTGGCCTTAAGGCATTGGACCAAAAACCCGCGCATGCTCAGAATCAAGTCGACGCATGCTTGGAAGAATTGAACTTCGTTTTTTCAGCACGTCGTTGTGTTCTACGTCACCGTGTTCTGACCCGATCGAATTTTGGACTGATGGTGTGTACGCACATCAGACCATCAGGCCATTTCAGCGGTGACCCGTTGAAAACGGTCCGTCTGACCATTCTCATCGGACCGGTCTGATCGTGTGTACGTGGCCTTAGTTTTACACGGGCACAGGTGTAGATTGGGAGCAGGTGTGTTAGATTTGGTGTTATCGCTCTCACTGTCTCATGATGGTCACTGGAAGTTCAACATGGCACCTCATGGCAAAGAACTTGGAGGATCTGAAAAAAAGAATTGAGGCTCTTCATAAAGATGGCCTAGGACAGTGATGGCGAACCTTGGCACCCCAGATGTTTTGGAACTTAATTTCCCATGATGCTCAACTACACTGCAGCGTGCATGAGCATCATGGTAAATGTAGTTCCAAAACATCTGGGGTGCCAAGGTACGCCATCACCAGTCTAGGCTATAAGAAGATTGCCAGGACCCTGAAACTGAGCTGCAGCATGGTTGCCAAGATCATATAGCGGTTTAACATGACAGGTTCCACTCAGAACAGGCCTCGCCATGGTCGACCAAAGAAGTTGAGTGCACATGCTCAACGTCATATCCAGAGATTATCTTTGGGAAATAGACGAATGAGTGCTGCCAATATTGCTGCAGAGGTTGAAGGGGTGGGGGGTCAGCCTGTCACTGCTCAGACCATATGCCACTCACTGCATCAAATTGGTCTGCATGGCTGTCGTTCCAGAAGGAAGCCTCTTCTAAAGATGATCCACAGTTTTCTAAAGACAATCAGACTAAGGACATGGATTACTGGAACAATGTCCTGTGGTCTGATGATCCCAAGATAAACTTATTTGGTTCAGATGGTGTCAAGCGTGGGTGGCGGTACCCAGGTGAGGAGTACAAAGACAAGTGTGTCTTGCCGACAGTCAAGCATGGTGGTGGGAGTGTCTTGATCTGGGGCTGAATGAGTGCTGCCGGAACTGGGGATCTTCAGTTCATTTTGGGAACCATGAATGACAACATGTACTGTGACATACTGAAGCCGAGCATGATCATCTCCCTTCAGAGACTGGGCCGCAGTGCAGAATTCTAACATGATAATGACCCCAAACACACATCCAAGACAACCTTTGCTTTGCTAAAAAGGGTAAAGGTGATGGACTGGCTAAACATGTCTCCAGACCTAAACCCTATTGAGCATCTGTGGGGCATCTTCAAATGGAACGTGGAGAAGCGCAAGGTCTCCAATATCCACCAGCTCTGTGATGTCATCATGGAGGAGTGGAAGAGGACTCCAGTGGCAACCTGTGAAGCTCTGATGTTCTCCATGCCCAAGAGATTAAGGCAGTGCTGGAAAATAATGGTGGCCACCCAAAATATTGACACTTTGGGCCGAATTTGCACATTTTCGCTTAGGGGTGTACTCACTGTTATACAAGCTGTACACTCACTACTTTACATTGTAGCAAAGTGTAATTTCTTCAGTGTTGTCACATGAAAAGATATTAGAAAATATTTACAAAATGTGAGGGGTGTGTACTCACTTTTTATGAGATACTGTATATATATATATATATATATATATATATATATATATATAAAATGAGATTCAAGTTCATCAATATGGGGACAAGGTGCTTTGTCAGGTAAGGTGCATGTGGCCTGGTATGGTTCAGTAGAAGGCCAGGTTGCATGCTCAAATAAGAGTCTGGTATGAATTTGGGGACGAGGAAGTCCACTTTTTTTTCTTCAATATTAAATATAAAATTCATACCGTACATCACTAAGGATAAGGGTCTGGTGCTGATTGTGGGGGTCCCTATGCTTGTTTTTGTGCAGGATTCCCCTGCAAGCTGTTTTTATTTTTTTATGCCTGGTGTCTCCTCCAAATCTGTACTATACCCTTATCATTGAAAAGGGTCTGCAATAGACTTTGAGGGATGGAAGGGTTCCAAAGCCAGCAGGGAAATGTTAATTAGTGGCTTAAATTGTAATTCTATTTCTAAGCCCTGGTTCACATTGGAGCGATTTGGCATGCGATTTGACATGTCAAATCGCATACCAAATTGGCGGCAATTGCCAGCAATGGCACAATCCGAATCAGTGCAACGCCACATTTGTTGGGCTGCACCAATTCATAAAAGTAGTTTCTGTACTACTTTTGGCGACTTCCATTGACATCTGTGTACTAATCCGCACAGATGTTTTTGAAATCGCCCCCAAAGTCGGGACTGACAAATGCGGTAATGAAATTGTGAAAGTTCAGCTGAACTCGCACAATTTAATTCCTGCTGTCAGTGTGAACCAGGGCTTAATGTAATTTTTGCTTGTGTACATCCTACAGGTGTGCCGCTTCACAGGCAGGTTTAGGTCACCCTCAAGCATGCTATTTAAAGAAGTTTTGTATTTTTAATGTTTCTATTAAATTGTCTACAATTTTACATTTTCTTAATACATTGTTGAATGAACACTACCAGTGTATACTGCTACTTAGATTTTCTATGTGTTCTTTCTATTGGGACACAACCAACGGATGTTGTATGAAATAATTCACGTGATATATGTGTTTTAACTTGGTGTATTTCTTGCTTGCTTTACCTGTGGAATGGTCCACACAGATCTGAAACTGTTGTATATACTTTCGTAATACTAAACTTATGCAGGCTTTTTGACTGAATTTCTTACACATGTACTGTACACATTATACTGTATATATTATTTTATACAATATTTTTATGCACACTCAATTTTTACAAATAAATATTTACTACATGGCAAGTGATTTCCAGAAATGTGTTTTCTATAAAGGGAGCACAGAGCACTGCCTTCTGTGTGATTCAGTTTGTCTGATAAACAGAATAAACCATCCAATATGTTTATAGTTACTGTCATTAGTCATTCACTTGCGTTAGTGGGTTCACATTTCAGTTTGAGGTATGGAGTTCTATAAACAGATTTTAACATCCAAGAAGCAAACAAAGAGCCTAGGAAAATGTAAAAAGAAGTATATAGAGCTCCATCTGCTGGTTAAAAAGAAAAATGCAAAATGTTAATATGCACTAGTTTACATTTAAAAGAAAGAGAATACAAAACCACATTAGGATCCCTCTATAGAAAGTCTGTCAAGCATGGAAGGTGCCATAGCTGCCATGCTATGTATACGCTATTGCTGACCTGGAACAGACATGCAGATACAGACATCTTTGACTTTTCTATGACTTTTTCTGTTGCAGGTGAATGACTAAAAGTATTTAATCCAGTAGGTCAGCCTGTCAGCCAGGAAATACCATTTCCAGAGGGAGGTGAGCAATCATATCTTCTATATGTTTCTTATGGCAGGTTAACTGTAATGCTGCGTACACACAGTTGGAATTTCCAACAACAAATGTTCGATGTGAGCTTGTTGTCGGAAATTCCAACCGTGTGTAGGCTCCATTGGACATTTGCTGTTGCCATTTCAGACAACAAAAATAGAGCTGATTCTCAAATTTTCCGACAACAAAACTTGTGTACACAATTATGATGCACAAAATTCCACACATGCTCGGAATCAAGCAGAAGAGCCGCACTGGCTATTGAACATAATTTTTCTTGGCTCGTCATGTGTGTTGTACGTCACTGCGTTCTTAACTTTCAGAATTTCTGACAACATTTGTGTGACCGTGTGTATGCAAAACAAGTTTGAGCCAACATCCATCGGAAAAAAATCCACGGTTTTGTTGTCGGAATGTCCGAGTGTCTGTACGCGGCATAAGAGTGCATAACACAGGACAATGAATCTCCAAGATTTAGCACAAAGTGGTCTGAGCCTGCCAAGGACAACTCCTTATCTTAGCTGTGGAATGCCTGGATGCAATGTAACTTTGGAAATATGTACTGTATATCATAGCTTGAAATGTAAATATATTAACACGAGCAATATGTGTATACTGGGCACTGGTGTTTCAGTAATAGGATTCAGCTCTGGAACAAAGACTAGAGGCTACTGGCGGTTCCTGTGTTGTGGTCTAATTCTTGAACATTTTAGTAACACTTTCCAGTCTGGTTATGATTACTATCACTGAGCTCCATACTTTATGTAAATTGTAACGGTCCATTCAAAAGGCAACCTTCATCTATTGCATTTTGCACTGGTGGCCACCAGATTAGATTGTTCCTCTAGTAGAGGCATTTTACATTGTTGACTTTATTATGTGATAATAAAAACAAACCTGTACTTAAGTAGTACGGAGACTACTGTTGCTGATCTCTACATTTGAAAACCCCCCTGAACTCTGCACTCTGTATGTAACGCCCCTGAACTCTGCACTCTGTGTGTAACCCCCCCTGAACTCTGCACTCTGTATGTAACCCCCCTGAACTCTGCACTCTGTAAGTAACCCCCCTGAACTCTGCACTCTGTATGTAACCCCCCTGAACTCTGCACTCTGTATGTAACCCCCCTGAACTCTGCACTCTGTATGTAACCCCCCTAAACTCTGCACTCTGTATGTAATGCAATCTTGGTATTTAATTACCCTTTAAGACCCTCCTACGGTTCATGAAATTTGACTGACCACACCCACTATTTGATGTGATTTGGAGGGTGTGTGTGGGTGGAGGGGTTTTGGGGGGTCGTATTTGAGTTCCAGCACCTATTGTTTGAGGGAAAAAAAGCCCTGATAGTGTCTATTATAGACATTAAACCACCTGCTGTGGCCATTATGAGGGATTTCCACTCACTCACTAGATTTTTTTTTTAGTTTAAATTATATTATGGAAAGTGCTGCAGGAGTAGCTGAAACACCCAGATGGACGAAACCCCCAAAACTTCAAGGTGGACAGGAACCGAGTTTGGAATAAGTTAACCAATATCCAAGACACAGAAAATGTCAGGGGCTTACTCTTTTATTTGAATTGCCCACAAAATAGTCAGAAAAATCACTTAATAATGGTGTGCACAGAGATTTTCCACATTTGTAATAATTCCAGTCCTTGCCTCCATACCTTCATCATTCCAAGTTGCAAGACCCTGGCAGTTTTGGGAAGAGGCAGATGTCTAACCGCAATGATAAATTCAGCAAAGAACACAGGATTAAGGTGTTCTCACCCAGTCACGGCACCTGCACCATCTCGTCAGTGACGTTCTGAGTGGATAATGTCATGGCTTTGCTTGTAGTTATTCATGATCTGTGTAACCACAGGAAAGGAATGACTATACACATTGTCTTGTTATGTACTGTGCTTTTCTCTCTCATAGAAGAATTTCATGACAGAAAGTATATTCCTTATATGGTTAAACCTCATCAAAGCAATTTATTCTATTGATTACCTATCTATCTATCTATCTATCTATCTATTAGAACTGCACGATTCTGGCCAAAATGAGAATCACAATTTTTTTGCTAAGAATAAAGATCACGATTCTCATGGCAAAAAAATTGGTCTAACGTTACTGGTTAGTTTTTATTTTTATTTAATTCATGAAAGTAATTTTTTCCCCCCAAAAAAATGCATTCGAAAGACCGCTGTGTAAATATAGTGCGACATAAAATATTGCAACAACTGGCATTTTATTCTCTAGGGTCTCTACTAAAATATATATATATATATGGGCCAGATTCATGAAGAGTTAGGCTGGCGGATCCAGTGATCCACCAGCCTAACTGTCACTTTAAGCCGGCGTTACTGTTTTCTATAACCAGAAAACAAGAAACGCCGGGTTGGAGTTCCGATGCGATCGGCGTAATTGAA
The DNA here is from genome assembly GCA_029574335.1 of Rana kukunoris. Taxonomy (NCBI): domain Eukaryota; kingdom Metazoa; phylum Chordata; class Amphibia; order Anura; family Ranidae; genus Rana; species Rana kukunoris. Next base: position 37,854,451 of record CM056055.1, read on the forward strand.
TTTCGCCAACGCATCGTTACTTCAACTTAAAAATGGCGCCGGGGGCGTTCCCGCCGATTTACGCTCAAAAAATATGTTAATGAGCGGAAATCGGCAATTCACGATCTTTTTCGGGTGCGACGCAGTGACTTTACGACGTTTCCGGAAGCGATACGCGACGTATAGATAAAGCAGCCCCCTAGTGGAGTATCCTATGTTAGGTATAGCCGTCGTCATCGCGTCGGAAAAAAAACAAAACGCGTCGTTTGCGTAAAACATTCATGAATGGGGACGTGACGTCATTGACGTTCACTGACAGAACTTGGAGCATGCGCACTGGGATGCATTGACACTCGACGCATGCGCAGTACGTTCGCCGCAGGATCGCGCATAGTTAGAATACTACACGCCCCGTACCCGCCCAATTTGAATTCCGCTGGCTCATTTGCGATGCGCTGCCGCAACTTTAGGAGCAAGTGCTTCATGAATAACAGCACTTGCTCCTAAAATTTCTGCAGCGTAACGCAAATGAGATGCGTTACTCCAGAGCAGAGATGCTCTGATCTACCTGAATCTGGCCCATATATATATATATATATATATATATATATATATATATAAAGGGCCAGATTCAGGTAGATCAGAGCATCTTTGCTCTGGAGTAACGCTTCTCATTTACGTTACTCTGCCGAAATTTTAGGAGCAAGTGTTGTTATTCATGAAGCACTTGCTCCTAAAGTTGCGGCAGTGCATCGCAAATGAGCCGGCGGAATTCAAATTGGGCGGGTACGGGGCGTGTAGTATTCAAACTAAGCGCGATCCCGCGGCGAACGTACTGCGCATGCGTCGAGTGTCAATGCATCCCAGTGCGCATGCTCCAAATTCTGTCAGTGAACGTCAATGACGTCACATCCCCATTCATGAATGTTTTACACAAGCGACGCGATTTGTTTTTTTTCCGAAGCGATGACGACGCCTATACTTAACATAGGATACTCCACTAGGGGGCTGCTTTATCTATACGCCGCGTATCGCTTCCGGAAACGTCGTAAAGTCACTGCGTCGTGCCCGAAAAAGATCGTGAATTGCCGATTCCCGCTCATTAACATATTTTTTGAGCGTAAATCGGCGGGAACGCCCCCGGCGCCATTTTTAAGTTGAAGTAACGATGCGATGGCGAAATTCAATTGCGCCGATCGCATCGGAACTCCAACCCGACGTTTCTTGTTTTCTGGTTACAGAAAACAGAAACGCCGGCTTAAAGTGACAGTTAGGCTGGAGTATCACTGATACTCCAGCCTAACTCTACCTGAATCTGGCCCATAATGTTTGGAGGTTCTAAGTAATTTTCTACCAAAAAAAATGATTAAAAAAAAAATGATTTTAACTTGAAAAGAGCTGTCAGAAAAATGTTTGGTGTTTAAGTGGTTAAACGTTACATACAAAAGTCTATTCCTTTGATGTAAAAGTCAAATTGATACAATGTTTAGACTTAACATAGAATGTTTTCAAAACTTGGCAGATTGGCCAGACTTTGACTTTTGGCTGGGAGCAGAGAGAAAATTCTTGGCATACCAAAGATCGTGAAACCCTGTGTCAAGATCACAACAAGAAAAAGATAACGATTCTTGACAATTAATCGTGCAGCTCTACTATCTATCTATCTATCTATCTATCTATCTATCTATCTATCTATCTATCTATCTATCTATCTATCTATCTATCTATCTATCCTCTTCACCTTTTTTTTTTTTTTGCCTCTCCAAGAAACATTTGTCAGTTGCAGGATCATAGATTGTCATCCTTGTCTGTTAGGCAAGTGGTTAGCACTTCCACCTAACAGCACTAGGGTTGCCAATTCAAATTCCAATCATGACACTACCTGCCTGGAGTTTACATGTTCATCCTATACCTATGTGGGTTTCCTCCCACACTTCAAAGACATGCTGGTAGGTTATTTGGCTCCTGTCTAAATTAGTCATAGTTTGAGTATGTATGAATGTGAGTTATAGACCCCTAGATTGTAAGCTTCTTATGGGCAAGGACTGACGTGAATGGCCAATATATATATGTGAAGCACTATGTAAATTGACAGCCATATATAAGCACCTGTAATAATATATTTAAAGGAGTTCTAAAGCCTAAACATTTTTAACCTTAATGCATTCCTTGCAATAAAATGGTTCTAAACCCTTTACTACCACTTTTATCTACAGGTAAACCTATAATAAGGCTTACCTGTAGGTACCGTGAATATCTCCTAAACTTGCACAGTGACGTCATCTCAGCTCCAGCCAATCACAGCGCCAAAGCCCGCAAACCCAGAAATAACTCCGGGAGACATGTCGCCAGTCACAGCGGTGTGCGGGGACCGCTGCAACAGCTTCGATCTAAGGTAAGTATTATGTAATAGTATTTACATAATTAACTAGTAGGTGATGCATACTAGCTCATTATGCCTTTGTCTTGCAGGGTTTTTTTTTCTTTCTGAGTTTACAATCACTTTAAGCATAGCTCCCAACTGTCCCTGATTTCGAGGGACTGTCCCTGATTTGGTGCAATGTCCCTCTGTTCCATGTGTCCCTCATTTTGGTCTGATCTATAAAGTTGTATATAAAATGCACTATTTAGCTTTCAAAAAGTAATTCTCAGCTCTATACCTTTCAGCCAAATTCTAAATTGCTGCACTTGTATGTTTTAAAAGCCAATAAAAAGGAATAATAGTGGTAAACAAAAGTCCTTGTGGATTTAATTAACCTTTTTTTTGTTAATTCTCCATTAAGGAGGTGTGGCAGGGGGGGTGTCCTATCCCTACATACGTTTGTAAGTAGGTGTCCCTCATTCCCATTTCAAAATGTTGGGAGGTATTCTTTAAGGTAAAAAATGTTTGGGCATCAAAATCAACCCCAACACCCCCTCCTAAAATTTGGAGATTCTATCCACATCTGCAGCTCTTCTCTCCCCTCACTTCCGGGTCCCGCTGGATTTGCTGGGGCTAGGGGAGTCATTGGCCCCCAGTGCTGTCAATCAAAGCCGAGTGACGAGGGAGCTGTCTGTGTCAATGGCTGCAGCAGCAGGGCTCGGGAGTAAATATGTATTAGTGCTTCCCATGGGGGCACTGAACAGAGAGGAGGGACCAGGAGCGCCGACGGGTAACAGAGAAGAGAGGTTTTGCAACCGCACTGTGCAATTTCCTTGCACAGAGCAGGTAAGTATAAAAACATGTTTGTTATTTATTTATTTTTTTACTTTAACGTTTCTTTAACTGTATCATCACAAACTGAAAATTATATTTAAAGCGGAGGTGCACCCTAAAAAAAAAAAAAAAATAGCCAAAAAGGCTCAAAAAAATTTGGAAAATACTTATACTTACCAGAAATGGCTGTTGCTAGGCAGATCGTCCTAATCTGTTACTTCCTATTCCGCAGGGATCTTCTCTCTACTCCTTCTCGCTTTGCCTCCTGGGAAATGGGGGCTCGCTGTCTTCTGGGACCTGTGTGTGTCCCAGGAGACAGCCGCCCATTCACATGCGCATGCGCAGTAGGAAACGAGCAGTCAAGCCTTGCAGCTTCACTGTCTGTTTCCCTTAGTGAGGCACACAATCCAGAGGACGGATCGGCCTCGGGCTGAGGCCGACTTCACGGGCACCCTGGACAGGTAAGTGTGCTTATTAAAAGTCAACAGCTACAGTGTTTGTAGCTGCTGACTTTAAAAAAAAAAATTCTCAGCTGGACCTCCGCTTTAATTCATTTTTAATATTCAACCAAAACTTACCCATCCATCCATGTCTCAATGCCTTATTTTGTACTGTTTGACACCCCGCTAGCATTTTTAGCAATAGACATCTTGAGTAAGGGCAGATGATTCATGTAGCATTTACTACCTGGACCCATCTGCCCTTAGCTCAGGCATGCAGACAGGAGGGTGTGCTTATCTGATAAAGCCCCTCCTCCAGGTAAGAGAATAACAAAATTGCCCATGAAGTATCCTGGGATGTATGAAACCAGGAACCAACCGAAGAAATGGAAAGTTTAAAACAAATACATTTAATATACCTTCCTATTTATTTACTAATGGCAGCAGCATAAGGATTAAAAATATAGTTAATGTTGACACAGTATCGTTTCACTTTAACATGCTATTGATGTTCGGCATCACACAGTTTCTGCCTTTGAAAAAGGTTCATTATTCATCTGCAGTCACGTATCACTTTACAATTCTGGGTAGAATTCCATTTCTGTAATCTTCCTTTGATTCTAATATTATCTACCTTGTATTCTATACATTTATTTTTTCACAGGGTTGCATGCAGTTTCAAAGGAAGATCAGGTTATGTAGAAGAAAAGTACATAAATGTAGAGTCTGCCTTAACCACCCGACCTCCGGAAGATTGACCAAGCCATTTTCTGCGATATGGCCCTGCATTACATTAAAGCGGATCTCCACCCTAAAGTGAAGTTCCGCTGATCGGAACCCCCCCCTCCGGTGTCACATTTGACACCTTTCAGGGGGGAGGGGGGTGCAGATACCTGTCTAAAGACAGGTATTTGCACCCACTTCTGGCCCACTTTTTCCCGTTGTGTGCTGGGAACTCTCGCGACTCGCGAATGCGCCGTAGGGAACCGGGCAGTGAAGCCGGAGCGCTTCACTTCCTGGTTCCCTCACCGTGGATGGAGGGGGGAGCAGCAGAGAGACGAGCGAATGCTCGTCCTCTGCTGCGGACGCCGCTGGACTCCAGGACAGGTAAGTGTCCTAATAGTAAAAGTCAGCAGCTGCAGTATTTGTAGCTGCTGCCTTTTAATATTTTTTTTTAGTGGACCATCCGCTTTAACTGACAATTGTGCGGTCGTACAATGCTGTACCCCAATAACATTTTATCCTTTTTTTCCCACATATAGAGCTTTAGTTTAGTTTTATTTGCTCACCTCTGCGTTTTAATTTTTTTGAGCTATAAACAAAAAAAGAGCGACAATTTTGTAAAAAAAAGGAGAAAAAAAAATTCTTCATCAAGTTAGGCCAATATGTACAGTAAAACCTTGGGTTGAGAGCGTTTTGCAAGAAAAGCTATAAAATAGAAGAGAGGCTCTAGGGCCGCGTACACACGATCAGACATGTCTGATGAAACTTGTCCGACGGACCGTTTCCAGCGGACCAGGCTGAAGTTGTCTGTTGGTCTGATGTGTGTACACACCATCGGTCAAAAATCCCCTCGGACCAGAACGCGGTGACGTAGAACACAACGACGTGATAAAAAAACAAAGTTCAATGCTTCCAAGCATGCGTCGACTTGATTCTGAGCATGCGCGGGTTTTTGGTCCGATGATTTTGTGTACTAACCATCGAACCTGTCCGACGGACAGGTTTCCATCGGACAGATTTTAAAGCATGTTTTGAAACTTTGGTCCGTTGGAAAACGGTCCGATAGGCCGTACACACGATCCAACATGTCCGCTGAAACTGGACTGCGTACAGTTTCAGTGGACATGTTCGATCGTGTGTACGCGGCCTAAGTGTAGCAATTGATGTCGTCCCTTCCACAAGCGCTTCAAGCCTCGCTTTCAGATCACTCTACTGCAGGATAATCTTCCCAGTCTGCAGACTGACAGCGATGAGAACCGGCGGTGAGGAGGGTGGTCTATGTGGACAGCTTTACCCCAGTTGCCTGCATACTTAGAGCTGCCTCTATGGGCGTAGCATAAGGTGCTGCAGGGGTCACAATCGCAACCCTACCCCTAGCTCCAGGTGGCCCCTGCAGCCTCCTTGTCATACACGGGCGGACTGACAATTCGCCCGAGGGCCCCATGCCACTAGGGGGCCCCATCAGGGTTTCCAACCTCAGTAAAACCAGGGACAGTATGTAAAAATCTGTGTTTTAAAAAAAATCCCAAGATTATAGCTGCCCCACTCTCCAGTATCTTTTCAGTGTGTGTATGTGTATTCTGTGTGTATTTATACTGTGTGTGTATATTGTGTGTCTGTGTGTGTATACTGTGTGGCACCATAATCTATTACCTGGGGGTCCCATAATTTCCTATTGCCCGGGGGGGCCCATAATCTCCTATTGCCCAGGAGCCCCATGAGTTGTCAGTCCGCCCCTGCTGTCATATTATCATATCCTCCAGCTCCGATCTGTCCAAGGACCCCACAGCCACGCTCCAGTACTGGGCTTCCTCATTGCCTTCCACGGTCCACACCCCTCCGTTCTCATTGGCTGAATGGAAAGGAGCACAGGGTGAGAACAGCTCAAGGGCCAGGTCAACTTTTGCATCGGGCCCACAAGCTTCAAGCTATGCCTCTGGCTGTCTCTTTTAATCATCAACCATATGAGGTGCTAAATGTTGTACCTTCATTAAATGTAACCATTGTGACACTTAGAGGCTCCTCTCTTCTTTTTTATACTCTGTAGCTCCTGCTGGATTTTGCTTCTAATCCCCTTGTGGAGGCTTCCATTTGTGGATGGACATTTTATGGTTACACAACCATCACAGTGATGGTGAACCTTGGCACCCCAGATGTTTTAAACAAAAACAAATCTCCTGCGCTCCGGTATCTCTTGCTATGGGATGGTGTAATCCAATTAGACGGTATCTTCCAGAGTCTTGCAGCCCTCCTCAGAATCGTGGGAATTCATGAAACTAAGAGCAGAAAGAAAAAGAACAGAGGGCGCACCGACCTAGTGTGATACCGTTTGGGTAACTTTTATTAAAATATTAAAATCAATCATTATACTCACAATTTGAGTTTTAAAATAGAGCCTTGAAAGGCAGCGCAGCAACAAGACACAGCAACACCAGCAGACTATGATAGTCACTTGAGTCTACAATCGATGTTTTCAGAGCTGACGCGTTTCAGGGGCGTACCCCTTTCTTCAGAGCTTGGTGGTCTGTAGTGGTCTCCCACAATGATACTTGCAAGAGTATATATACCCCCACACACATACACAAAACCATAGAAGTGGGCATGTGCTGAAAGGTCAGGGTCACCCCTCCCCCGCAGGGGGAGGGGTTCACATTGGGCACGCCCCCCCCACACACATTTTCCCCAAACTACCCACACCTCCCGTGCTGGTCAACCCACCTGTAGCAGTGTATCAAGTAGTCTCACATTCTTCCTGCTCTGGCGGGCGTGCGCTCCAGCATATATCAGCAGTGCAGACCGGACAAACATATGTGAAAAACCGGTACCTCTTAGGAGAGAAGGTAGGCGTGCAATGGCACGATTTTATTTTCCAAGAATGGGCTGACAATTCCCCATGTAACATTCTGCTCTGACCCACCGTGCCTGCACATATGAGCAGGCACATTAGTTGCTATGCATATCTGTTTGACGTTTTATACATGGAGATTCCCATCCCCCACTAGGGCTGGCCCCCATTGTGGAGACTACTTGATACACTCCTACAGGTGGGTTGACCAGCACGGGAGGTGTGGGTAGTTTGGGGAAAATGTGTGTGGGGGGGGCGTGCCCAATGTGAACCCCTCCCCCTGCAGGGGAGGGGTGACCCTGACCTTTCAGCACATGCCCACTTCTATGGTTTTGTGTATGTGTGTGGGGGGTATATATACTCTTGCAAGTATCATTGTGGGGGACCACTACAGACCACCAAGCTCTGAAGAAAGGGGTACGCCCCTGAAACGCGTCAGCTCTGAAAACATCGATTGTAGACTCAAGTGACTATCATAGTCTGCTGGTGTTGCTGTGTCTTATTGCTGCGCTGTCTTTCAAGGCTCTATTTTAAAACTCAAATTGTGAGTATAATGATTGATTTTAATATTTTAATAAAAGTTACCCAAACGGTATCACACTAGGTCGGTGCGCCCTCTGTTCTTTTTCTTTCTACCCCAGATGTTTTGGAACTACATTTCCTATGATGTTCGTGCACTCTGAAGTGTAGTGGAGCATCATGGGAAATGTAGTTCCAAAACATCTGGGGTGCCAAGGTTCGCCATCACTGACCTACCACATTTGCTATTTTTATATTTTTTTATATGGACTATAGACTGAAGGACTTATGAATAAATGGTTTTGGAACGAATCATTTGAGTTTCCATTATTTCTTATGGGAAAATTTGCTTTGATATACAAGTGCTTTGGATTACAAGCATGTTTCTTGAACGAATTATGCTCACAATCCAAGGTCTTACTAAATATGGTAGGTGGGTAACTTTTTCTTTGTTACTGAATATGGTTTGGTAATGACTATAAAACTACAGTTTTTCTACATCTGCTTGGAGTCCATCTTTATTGTTAGAGGGGGAAAATTTAAATTTGCACAACAAAGGGACTGATCCTGCATGTTTTGTGATAATTATTCCTATGATTCATTTCCTGAGCTATCTCAGTGAGTACACTGCATACAATCATCAGATAACCAGACAAAGCCGACATATGATCATTTTATGGACCGTACCATTGTCAGGTTTGTAGAAATTAAATATACAATGGCCAATGTCTATCTCCAGAGGAGATTAGATGTGATTGGCAAACAGCGGCGGCATCATGTGGCTAATCACTGTAACCTGGTTTAGATAATATGACAATAAGTTAGATGAAGCGACTTTCATGAGCCTTCAGGCATCACAGACAGACGGACAGACAGACAGACGGAGTTGGAGAGATGAGCAGTTTGGGTTTTGTGGTAAACCAGTTGGATAACCTATAAACAAAGGTATTTGAGGACTATACAGGGTGTTCTATTTAATCCCCTCTGATGCACAGGGGGGGGAATAGGATTCTAGTGAACTTCTTTCTCGGAAGTATAGGGTTTTACGTGATGTTCCTGTCTGTATCAGAGGACTGTGATTAAAAAGATATTGTGCCCAGTGGTTTGAGGACAGAGCCTTGGATACCGACGCTTCCAGATTGGCACACTACACCAAGTCTGCCGGCTGCACAGTGAGTAATTTCCTAATTCTGTCTATTATTCTATTTATTGTTTATCTTCCTCTTTTATATTATGATATCTCCATCACAAGTGGATTGTTCTGCCCAACTGTAAATTCCATTTAGTGCTTCCTTGTTAGCATTATGTAATTTATACAATATTCTAATAAGCACAAATTACTACATGGTTTTCCGATAGTATTACAGTTGTGCAATGAAAGGGAGCCGGGGCATAATGCGTTATTCACAAATTTAACACAAGAAAATATTTCTTAATTTTAGCCATTAATTTCATATCTTATAGGATTCAGGTTAAAATAATTGTCCTTATCCTTGTGTGTTAGCTTTGTAAATTATGAAGGGGACCTTGCATCAGTGCTGTCACTTCTTTGAAAATACAGATCCTTATCTTTATGTCAGCTTCCTAAATGACAAAAGGTACCCTGCATCAGACCCTGCATCAGACTCTGCATCAGGGGACTGTTAGGGGACCCTACAACATTATTCTCACCCAGGGCCATCGTAATAGCATCATGGGCCCCTGAACAAAGTAATGTTCTGGGGCCCCTACAATGACTAAGCACTGAAGCTATAGTGCGAAACGTTAGCCTTTGTTCCAATTTTTTTGCTGTTGCATGTTTATTTTTGTGATCGATTTAAATTAAAAGAAAATTTTTGGAGTGCGGCTGTCCAAGTTCTCTTCGTATTTTTGCATCACCATTGCATTGCCAGCACCCATGGTTTGGTTTCAGTGAGGAGGTTCCTTGAAGACTACTGAGCAGTAATTTTTCTCTCTACGGGGCCCCTACAATAATGACAGGGCAGGTAAACAGACATTAACCACGTCTGCCCCGGAAGAATTTACCCCCTTCCTTACCAGAGCACTCTTTCGGCACTGCGTCGCTTTAACTGACAATTGCGCGGTCGTGCGACATGGTTACCAAACAAAATTGACGCCCTTTTTTTTCCCAAAAATAGAGCTTTCTTTTGGTGGTATTTGATCACCTCTGCGTTTTTTTTGTGCTATAAACAAAAATACAGCAGCAATTTTGAAAAAAAAAATGCAAAGTTTTTAACTTTTTGCTATAATAAATATCCCAAAAAAATCTATAAGTTTTTTTTTTTTTTCCTCAGTTTAGGCCGATATGTATTCTTCTACGTATTTTTGGTTAAAAAAATCCCAATAAGCGTATGTATATTGGTTTGTGCTAAAGTTATAGCGTCTACAAAATAGGTGATAGATTTATGGCATTTTTATTCATTTGTATTTTTTTACTAGTAATGGTAGCAATCTGCGATTTTTATTGTGACTGTGATATTGGGGCAGACATATCGGATACTTTTGACACGTTTTTGGGACCAACCACATTTATACAGAGATTAGTGCTATAAAACTGCACTGATAACTGTGTAAATGTGACTGGCAGGGAAGGGGTTAACACTAGGGGGTGCTGAAGGGGTTAACATGTTCTCTATTGAGTGATTCTAACTGTAGGGGGAGGGGACTCACAAGTGTTGGAGACCGATCTGTGTTCCTCTGTACTGGGAACACACATCGGTCTCCTCACCTCTGACAGCACACAGATCCATGGTCCTGCCATGATTGATGGCAATCGCGAGTGCCCAGCGTGACCTTAGTAAACTCTTTAGATTTGATCTGAAATTAGTATGCAAAATAAAAACGGACAATCATTCGTGCGATAATCTCATCGTGTGTACCGGGCATAAGGCTGTAAGTAGACAGGATTGTTTATCTTATACAGAGTGAAAACAATAAATAAGTAAATAATGAAATATATATATATATATTTTTTATTTATTTAATTATTTATTATTTTTACTTTTTGCTTATTTATTGAATATTTATTTATTTAAACACTTGTGGGCCACACACCGACCACTTTATTACGTACACCTTGCAAATGCCAGGTTGGACCTATTTTTGCCTTCAGAATTGCCCTAATTCTTCGTGGCATAGATTCAACAAGGTGTTGGAAACATTCCTCAGAGATTTTGGTCCATAGTGACATGATAGCATCACGCAGTTGCCACAGATTTGTCAGCTGCGCATTCATGATGCAAATCTTCCCTTCCACCACATCCCAAAGGTGTTCTATTGATTTGAGATCTGGTGAATGTGGAGGCCATCGGGGTACAGTGACCTCATTGTCATGTTCAAGAAACCAGTGGTAAGATGATTGGAGTTTTGTGAAATTTTAACTGGAGGAAATGGAAAAATATAAAATAAAATAATGCTGTTGCCCATAACAAACAATCACATTTCATCTTTTATTCACTGTTTCTGAGGTGTATATTAGACATGTGCTTTATTTTTCGTCCGAATGCATTTTTGTCCAAATTTCTGGTATTTTCGTTATCGGTTTAACAAATTAAATCGAATGCGCAGAATACGAAAACTGAAAGATCCGACATAAACAAATGCTTTATTTTCGTTTTTGTTTCAACAACAGTTCAATATAGATAGGATATTTGACATGACGCTGAGAATAGCAATCTGTGTCTATCAAATCTGCGGTCGAATGTGCCTAACCGTAACTCTATTAGTCCAAGATTATTCTACATAGATAGGAAAGATTCAACATTATAGAGAGAAAAGATTCGTCATTATAGAGATAAAAGTTTTAACATTATAGAGAGAAAAGATTCGACATTATAGAGAGAAAAGATTCAACATTATAGAGAGAAAAGATTTGACATTATAGAGAGAAAAGATTTGACAATATAGAGAGGAAAGATTCAACATTATAGAGAGAAAAGATTTGACATTATAGAGAGAAAAGATTTGACATTATAGAGAGGAAAGATTCAACATTATAGAGAGAAAAGATTCGACATTATAGAGAGAAAAGATTCGACATTATAGAGAGGAAAGATTCAACATTATAGAGAGAAAAGATTCGTCATTATAGAGATAAAAGTTTTAACATTATAGAGAGAAAAGATTCGACATTATAGAGAGAAAAGATTCAACATTATAGAGAGAAAAGATTTGACATTATAGAGAGAAAAGATTTGACAATATAGAGAGGAAAGATTCAACATTATAGAGAGAAAAGATTTGACATTATAGAGAGAAAAGATTTGACATTATAGAGAGGAAAGATTCAACATTATAGAGAGAAAAGATTCGACATTATAGAGAGAAAAGATTCGACATTATAGAGAGAAAAGATTCGACATTATAGAGAGGAAACATTTGACATTATAGAGAGAAAAGATTCAACATTATAGAGAGAAAAGATTCAACATTATAGAGAGAAAAAAATTTGACATTATAGAGAGAAAAGATTCAACATTATAGAGAGAAAAGATTCAACATTATAGAGAGAAAAGATTCGACATTATAGAGAGGAAAAATTCAACATTATAGAGAGAAAAGATTTGACATTATAGAGAGAAAAGATTTGACATTATAGAGAGGAAAGATTCAACATTATAGAGAGAAAAGATTCGACATTATAGAGAGGAAAGATTCAACATTATAGAGAGAAAAGATTCAACATTATAGAGAGAAAAGATTCGACATTATAGAGAGGAAAAATTCAACATTATAGAGAGAAAAGATTCGACATTATAGAGAGAAAAGATTTGACATTATAGAGAGGAAAGATTCAACATTATAGAGAGAAAAGATTCGACATTATAGAGAGGAAAGATTCAACATTATAGAGAGAAAAATTTTGACATTATAGAGAGAAAAGATTCAACAATATAGAGAGAAAAGATTCAACATTATAGAGAGAAAAGATTCAACATTATAGAGAGAAAAGATTCAACATTATAGAGAGAAAAGATTCAACATTATAGAGAGAAAAGATTTGGCTGATTGTAACCAAAGAGGACGAGCAGTAAAACAGCTAGAACCAACTTGACAATTCAACATGAATGATGAAGATTCGACAAAGCATCGAAAAACATACAAACTCTAAATCTGTCATTGAAGGCTTATGGTGTCTGTCGAAAGTTCTAGATTCGACGGAGCAGCGAAACTGTACGACGCCGCAATCGTACATTTCCGGCCAAATGTAGGGCCCATAGGCTATAGAAGAATTTGAATGTTGGTTGACTAGTAATAAAAATTATTAAATATAATTACTACTAGTCATACAACATTAGAATTCTTCTATAGCTTGTAGGTGGAACATTCAACGGGAAATGTACGATCTCTGCGTCGTACAGATTCGCTGCTCCGTCGAATCTTCTTTGAACTTTCGACAGACACCATGAGCCTTCAATGACAGATTTGACCTTAATCAATTCAGATTTTCAGACGAATGCAATTTCTAACAAAAAACTAAATGAATAAAAACGAATTTCGGAGTAACTAAATAAATGTATTTTTTAGACCTAAACAAAATTACGAAACAAAATATTTCAGTGTGCACATGTTTAATGTATATAAGAGCTCATGGAGGCGTTACTTTTAGAATCTTTAAATGTCTCACACATTATTGTTGTTAAATGCTTTCCCTGTGGCAAGTTGTGACAGGCACCTTGGCTATTGCCACCCTTGGAATTGTCCACATTTGGGATGTCAGGCAATTGAGTGCTGTATTTTAGGTGATTGTGCCTGTTGTTGCTTCATTGACAGATCCGTGCTATTTTCTACTAATTCCAGTGATTTCAGCAATGACCCTTAACACCAAACAGCTCACAGCTTCCTAAAGGGGCCAATTCAAATACCTCGGCAATAAAACGTGTGCTAGTCTCCTCTACTATGGTTTATTTTCCTATTCAGGAACACACCTGCAGGCTATTCCTGCACACAATAAATACTTCTTGTCTGTAGAACTACACATTAACGACACAAGATAAAGATATTGGGGATTTATAACTAGAGCCAGAAAGTTTTCTAAAGAAAGGGTAGGCACATGAGCTTGGCTTCCAACAGAGGAGGTTTGGAATTGGATATCGACAGCTTAAGGTGCATGAAAAATTACATTGAATAGGTTATATGTTAGAAAATACACATCCTTCTGCTAAATCTCTCTTTCTCTCTCTCTCCCAATCCCACTCACTTGTTCCTTTCCCTCTCTCAATACCCACATCCTGTCCTTCTTTCTCCCTCTCCCTTTGAAGCCCCCTCTATTTCCCTGTCTCCCTCCCTCCCTCTGATCCTCTCTTTTCTCGTTTCTCTCTTTCCATGACTGCTTTCCTCTTTCCACTGTTATGCCGCATACACAAGACCTTTTTTCACAACATTAAAAACGATTGTGTGTGGAATTTTGGGGCCCCTTACAGTGCTTCAGGCATGGGCCCCCTGGAGCAGAGAAGCGGGGGGGGGGGGGGGCTGCTGCGAATTGAGAAGCGGGGGGGACCTTTACAATAATATATATAAAAAAGGGGTAGACAGAGATAGAGAGAGAGATAGAGAAGACGAGAAGACCGCCGCTCCAGGTGAGCTCCAGGTGATCAATGTCCACTCAGAAACCAAACAGGTGCTGGCAATGCACTAGGCAGGCAAAGAAGAGAGACGTATATGGACAGCCGCACTCCAATAAGTATGAAAAAATGTGCCCTTTATTTGCCCTTTATTTGGGTAAAAAAGGAATGCACTACAAAAAAACAGCATACAGTGGGAAAATGAACAGCTGGGGACCTCTGGGCCCTTTAATAAAAAATAAAAAAAAGAGAGAAATACATATATATATATATATATATATATATAAAATATATATTTTTTTTTAAAAGGGTGGTTGCCATCTGGGGCCCTGGGGACCTCTGGGCCCTTTAATAATTTTTTTTTTTATAAAAATTAATTACAAAAAAAGGGGGCTTTCTGGGCCCTTTAATAAAAAAGAAATAAAATATATATATATAAAAAAGAAATAAACATTTATAAAAAAAAACAAGGGCGTTGCCTTCCAGGGCCCTGGGGACCTCTGGGCCCTTTAATAAAAATAAATATAATATAATATAATATAAACAACAAGAAAAAGAAAAAAAAGGAAATAAAATAATATAAAAAAAACGTAAAACATTTTTATATAAAAAAGGAGGGTTGTCATCCGGGGGCCCTGGTGACCTCTGGGCCCTTTAATAATAATAATAATAATAATAATAATAATAATAATAATATTATATATATATATATATATATATATATATATATATATATATAATATTATTATTATATATATATATGTAAAGCCTCGTACACACGATCAGTCCATCCGATGAGAACGATCCGAAGGCTGACTGATGGTCTGATGTGCTTACACACCATCGGTTAAAAAAAGCGGTGACATAAAATACAATGACGTGCTGAAAAAAATGAAGTTCAATGCTTCCAAGCATGCGTAGACTTGATTCTGAGCATGCGTGGATTTTTAACCGATGGTCGTTCCTACTAAAGATCGGTTTTGACCTATTGGTTAGGCGTCCATTGGTTAAATTTTAAAGCAAGTTGGCTTTTTTTAAACCGAAGGTTAAATAACCTATGGGGCCTAGACACGATCGGTTTTGACCGATGAAACCAGTCCATCACACCGTTGTCCTCTGGTTAACCTATCGTGTGTACGCGGCCTTAGGGGGCATCCTGACTTTCCTGTAGTCCAAGGGAGGGGGCGAGCATGACACTCCACACCAGGGAGAAAGCCTTGAATTACTGTGTGGAGTTACAGACAGAAGAACAGGAAGTGAGGATTTCTCAGAAGAAATATGGACATTTATAAGCAAAATGAAAGGATGAGGTAAGTGAAGGAGGACTGCACTAAGGTAAAGGAAGCTATTTAGGGAAAAAAAATGTACCTTTACAACCCCTTTAAGTAGATATATTATACATAAATTACGCTGAAGCTGATATGCATCTATATGCATCTATATACTTGTGGTAGTTCATTAGATAGCAAGATCCTTTGGTGCAGGGAATGATTTGAACAATCTGTGTACAATGTAAACTGCTGTAAAATTTCCAAATTTTTGTGCCTTTTTTGAAGTGTATGTCCAGTCAAAACTTTCATTGTTGTGGGAAAAGATTAGAACCCTTGCTGGGTTCTAACTGCCATTTGGCGCTCAATTACAGAGTGCTCACTGCAACGCTGACTGGGGTTTTTATTCTCCCCTTAGGGCCTGTACACACTATGGGCCAGATTCTCAAAGAAGTTACGTCGGCGTATCTCGAGATACGTCGCGTAACTTCTAGGATGCGCCGGAGTATCTTTTTTCTGTATTCAGAAAGCAAGATACGCCAGAATTTTGCTTAGATACGACCGGCGTAAGTCTCTTATGCCGTCGTATCTTAGTTGCATATTTACGCTGGCCTCTAGGTGGCACTTCCGTAGATTTACACGTCGAATATGCAAATGAGCGAGATACGCCGATTCATGAACGTACTTGCGCCAGGTCGTATTTTTTTACGTCGTTGGCGTAAGCGTAAGTCCGGCGTAAAGTTACCCCTGCTATATGAGGCGTACACAATGTTAAGTATGGACATCGGGACAGTGTAAAATTTTCCGTTGTTTGCGTAAAATGTTTGCGAATAGGGCTTTGCGTAAGTTCCGTTCACGTCGAAACCAATGAGTATTTGCGGTGTAATTTTGAGCATGCGCACTGGGATACGTCCACGGACGGCGCAGGCGCCGTTCGTAAAGAGCGTCAATTACGTGGGGTCACGATTTATTTACATGGATCACGCCCCCTACCTGCCTATTTTGAATTAGGCACGGTTACGCAGGCCCATTTACGCTACGCCGCCGTAACTTTGGGCGCAACTTCTTTGTGATTACGGCACCTGCCTGATTTTTTTTGTTTCAAACTAGCGTGGCATACACACGGTCACACAAAATTCCGACCGCCAAGAACGCGGTAACGTACAACACTACAACGAGCCGAGAAAATTCAGTTCAATTATTCCGAGCATGCGTCTAATTGATTCCAAGAATGCGTGTTTTTTTGCTTGTCGGAATTGCATACAGACGATTGTAATTTCCGACAAGAACTTTTCCCGTCGGAAAATTTGAGAAGCAGCTCAATTACGACAGAAAAAGCCCGATAGAGCCTACACACGGTTGGAATTTCCAGCCGAAAGCTTAAAGGGTCACTAAAGGAAAACATTTTTTTTGCTGAAATGAATGTTTACAGGGTATAGAGACATAAAAGTTAACCGATTCTTTTTCAAAATGATTAAAAATAGATAAAAATCAATCATATAATGTGCATGCAGGCTTGTTTCACTTTTGAACTGGCTTCATGTTTCTGCAGAGTAGAAATAGACACACAGAACAAAAACAAACAAATCCAGGGCAGTGTTTTGTTTTTAAAATGAATCTGATTGGTTCTGGGAAGTTTTAGACACACAGTAATGACAGCTTAAACCATCGTGAGAAAGCTCCCAGTATGGTGCTTATAAGGAAACAGACAAGCAGGAAGTGTGGAGAACAGAGCAGGTTAACAGCAACTTCAAAGCAAAAACAAACAATAAGGACATGAAACCAGTACTGCAGTAAGGTAAGGGAAGCTATTTAGCTAAAAAAAAAATTCCTTTAGTGACCCTTTAAACTTTTCTTGTCAAGAATTCTGACCGTGTGTACACGGCATAAGGCAGTCCATACACGGTTTGAATCAGCAAGAACCGTCCGAGATTCAACCCGTATATGGGCAGGCTAAATGTACCCCTCCTCCCCCTGTCAGAAGAAAAAAAATGGCCTGGCAGAATGTATTCCCACATCAGCGCTCTCTGTGTTAATGGGAGAATCCAGAAAAATGTATTTCCTGCAACCCATGAATACAGAAAAAAAATATGCTCATTGTATGGCCGACCTTAAGCCCTGTACAAACGATCAGTTTGTTCGATAAAAACAGACCATCGGTCCAAAAATATAGAACATGTTTTACATTTTTTCTATGGTTAAAAAAACAATAGAAAAAAATGATCCTCTGTGTGGAACTCCATCGGTCAAAAATCCATACATGCTCAGAATCAAGTCGACGCATGCTCGGAAGCATTGAACTTCATTTTTTTCAGCACGTCGTAGTGTTTTACGTCACCGCGTTTTGGCACAGTCGGATTTTTGACTGATGGTGTGTATGCAAGACTGATGAAAGTCAGCTTCATTGGATATCCGACGAAAAAATCCATCAGATTAGATTCCATCAGATATCCGATCGTGTGTGCAGGGCTCAATCTCTCTGAGCCCTGGATAGCAGTAAAAACCTCACAGGGGTTTTTCATCCTCTCCTACTCTACTTAAATATAAATACAACGGGCCAGATCCACATACAATTACATTGGCGCAGAGTATCAGAGATACACTACGCCGCCGTATTTTACCTGGCTCTACGACGAATTCATGTAGATTTTGGCCCTTACGGTACGGCGTAGTGTATTTCTCGCGACGGAATCAAAATACGCGATTAGGGGGCGTGAAGCATTTAAATTAGGCGCGTCCCCGCGGCGATCGAACTGCGCATGCTCCGTTCAGAAATTTCCCGCCGTGCATTGCGCGAACTAACGTCGATACGTCATTTGTTGTTTGAGTAGC
The DNA here is from genome assembly GCA_029574335.1 of Rana kukunoris. Classification (NCBI taxonomy): domain Eukaryota; kingdom Metazoa; phylum Chordata; class Amphibia; order Anura; family Ranidae; genus Rana; species Rana kukunoris. The sequence continues at coordinate 37,872,816 of CM056055.1, forward strand.
GTCATTTACGTACATTCCTATTCCCGGACGACTTACGTAAAAAATAAAAACAAAAGTTGAAATTCGACGCAGGAACGACGGCCATACTTAACATGGGCTGTCTAATATTAGACCAGATAAAAGCTGAAATAACTTTACGCGGCAAAAAGATGACTACAGATGCCGTAAGAGATTGCGAATGACGCTCGTAACTTCGTGGATCGTCGGAAAAAGCTCATTTGCATACCCCGACGCGGAAAACGACGGGAACTCCACCCAGCGGCCGCAAAATTATTGCAGCGTAGATCCGAAGGCGTACGAACATGTAAGCCAGTCGGATTGAAGCCCGAAGCCGTCGTTTCATGGTTTGAGGCTTCAGACTAATGAAACGACGCGCATAATTTGAAATTACTCCGGTCTAACAGGAGATAGACCGGAGTAAGGGCTCTGTGAATCTGCCCCAACATTTTGGCTGGACTTACACTTTAAATAAAGGTACCTGACTATTATTTTAGGACTATGGGCCAGATCCACAAATAATTACGGCGGCGTATCTCCAGATACGCCGCCATAATTTCAAAATTGTGCCAACGTATCTTTGTTTTGTATTCACAAAACAAGATACGCCGGAATTACGCTAAGATATGACTGGCGTAAGTCTATTACGCCGTCGTATCTTAGTTACATATTTACGCTGGACGCTAGGGGCGCTTCCGTTGTTGTTCCACGTAAAATATGCAAATGAGGTAGATACGCCGATCCACGAACGTACGTACGCCCGGCGCAGTGTTTTTACGTTGTTTGCGTAAGCGTAGGTCCAGCGTAAAGTTACCCCTGCTGTATAGAGGCGTACGTAATGTTAAGTATCGACGTCGGGCCAGCGTCGAATTTTCCATCGTTCACGTCGTTTGCGTAAACCGTTCGTGAATAGGGATTTGCGGAAGTTACATTCATGTCGTTTTCATTGACTATTTTCGACTTGATTTCGTGCATGCGCACTGAGATATCTCCAGGGACGGCGTATGCGCCGTTCAAAAAAAAAGTCCTTTACGTGGGGTCAAGCTGATTTAAATTAAATCACGCCCACAGCTTTCTAATTTGAATTGCGCCGCAACAATTACACTACGCCGCCATAACTTACAGCGGAAATTGTTTGTGGATAAGGATACGCCGCTGTAACTTACAGCGGTGTAGTGTAACTTAGATAGGCTACGCCAGCGGTACTTTTTTGTGGATCTGGCCTTATATTTTTATTTTAAATTAGGACAATTTTATATGATTTTATTTTTATTTTATTGTTTTGTTTTTTTATATATTTTATATTTTTATTTGTTATATTTACTTTTTACATGTTTTATATTTATTTTATGTTTATACTTTTATGTTATATTTTTTTTTATTATATTTACTTAATTTTTTTTATATGTATATTTTTTTTAGTTTTTTTTTTTTTTTTATACAATTTTAGGACTATAGCATTGACTAGTGAGAGTCTGTTGAAGCTTTGACCAGCCTGTGACTCTCCAGCTGTTGCAGGGTTTGGCAAAACTTTTATCGGCACAGCAATCTGAGCCTTTTCCGGAGTATTCCTGTGCTGGAGAAGGGCACGGTTAGTTAACAAGGTGTATGTAGAAAATAAAGCAGCACCAAAAGCAAACAGCATGTGTGTGCTGCTATCAGTGCCCTATTCTATCTACAGGTCCCATTATGGCTCCAGAGCTGCTCTGTTCTGGCGGGTGGAAGGTGTTTTGTTTGCCTTGGAAGCCTGAATGGCACACAGCGATAGGGAAGCATGTTTCCTCAGCAGTGTTTGACTTTCTCACTGTACTTTGATAATGCCACTTTCAAAGCAATGGAGGTATTGCTCCTGGGACATGTTACAAGGGCTGGGTACGACCTGCTGCAAGCAAACAGTCCGGATGGCTGGCGGTTCATGTCTGGACTCAACACAGCTCTGTGACGTGAGGACAGAGTAGATGACACAGCCATTTTCATTTGGAGAAAGTCACTTAATATCATCTTATAAAGCAGCCAATAAGAAAACACAGTGGGCCAGATTCAGGTAGAATCCGCGGCGGCGTAGCGTATGCCATTTACACTACGCCGCCGCAACTAACTGGAGCAAGTGACGTATTCTCCAAGCACTTGCTTCGTAGTTTGTGGCGGCGTAGTGTAAATGGCCCGGCGTATCCCCGCGTAATTCAGAGGGGGCGGCTTGTATTTAAATTAAGCGCGCCCCGCGCCGATTGAACTGCGCATGCGCCGGCCGTAAAAATAGCCCAGTGCGCATGCTCCAGCTCACGACGGAAAACGTCAATGAAGCCGACGTGAGCATCATTGATGTAAAGTCCTATTCGCGAACGACGACGTAAACGACGGAAAAAGACGACGCTGACCCGACGCCATACTTAACATGGCATACGACGGGACTTCGTAAGCCTACCCCTCATATAGCAGGGGTAGGTATACGCTTACGGAAACGACGACGAGGCGGCGTAAAAACGTTCGGGAATCGGTGTATTAGGCTCATTTGCTTAGGCAAATGAGAAATCAACGTAAAGGCCCCCTATCGGCCAGCGAAGGAATTACATCTAAGATCCGACGGTGTAAGTGTCTTACACCTGTCGGATCTACGCCGTATCTATGCGTAAGTGATTCTAGGATACCCGGGCAAAAAAACAGATACGACGGTGTTTCCTGAGATACACCGTTGTATCTCTTTTGAGAATCTGGCCCAGTGACTTTGCTTCTATTTTCTTGCATGTTTTATTACTAAATGAAGAATTTTAAAAACAACTTTTACAGGTTCATATCTTACAAATCATCCCGTGTTAAAGGGGCTGTAAAGGTAATTTTTTTTTCCTAAATAGCTTCCTTTACCTTAGTGCAGTCCTCCTTCACTTACCTCATCCTTCAATGTTGCTTTTAAATGTCCTTATTTCTTCTGAGAAATCCTCACTTCCTGTTCTTTTGTCTGTCAGGCCTCGTACACACGACCGAGTTTCTCATCGTAAACCAGCCCGACGATAAACAGGACGAGGAAATTGAGACTTTCATCGAGATCCATGAGGCCGCGTACACACGAGGGGATATGTCCGCTGAAAACGGTCCAATGGACCGTTTCAGCAGACATCTCCGCTCGTGTGTATGGGCTAGCGGACAGATTTCTCCACCCGACAGATTTCAAAGCATGCTTTGAAATCTATCCGGTGGGAATCTGTCCGCCCGACATGTCTGCTGGTTAGTACACTTACCAGCAGACATGTCGGCCCCCACCGCCGCCGCGCCGCTGCCGAATGGATTCGGCGCATGCGCGGAAGTGTTTTACTTCCTGGTGCGGTGACGTGGCGGTGACGCGGCGGCGTCAACGTCACCGCCGCGTCACCACTACGTCACCGCGCCGTCCGGCGGCGGGGAATTTGATCCGATGGTGTGTACACGCCATCGGATCAAACTCCCGATCGGACATATCCGATGGAAATGGTCCGCGGACCGTTTTCATCGGATATATCCCCTCGTGTGTACGCGGCCTGACAGTTTTCTCGACGAAAAACATACAGTACACACGACCGTTTTCCTCGGCAAAAAAGCTCTGCCACCAATTTTCTTAAAGGGGTTTTGCCGAGGAAAACGGTTGCGTGTATGTTTTTCGTCAAGGATCTCGACGAGAAAAAAAGAGAACATGTTCTCTTTTTTTTCTAGTCGGGAGTCTCAATTTCCTCGTCGTGTTTCTCGTCGGGCTGGTTTACGACGAGAAACACGTTGGTGTGTATGCTTAGAAACCCGCGCACCTTCGGTAAAAGTAGCGTTTGTAATGGAAATAGCACATTTGTCACGCTGTGTATGCAAAAAAAGCTTGACAAGATTCTCCACAAGCATGACAAGAACCTCGTTGAGAAAAACGATGTTTCATTTACGACGAGATTCTCGGTCATATGTACGAGGCCTAACTCCACACAGTAATGCAAGGCTTTCTCCCTGGTGTGGAATGTGTGGAATGTTGTGCTCGCCCCCTCCCTTGGACTACAGGAGAGTCAGGACGCTCTCTACAGTGTGCGTTAGTGGGCGTTCTGACTCTCCTGTGGTCCCAGGGAGGGGGCGAGCATGACACTCCACACCAGGGAGAAAGCCTCGCATTACTGTGTGGAGTTACAGACATAGGGCCAGATTCAGGTAGAGTTGCGCTGGAGTATTTCGATATGCGCCGCGTAACTGTCAAGATGCGCCGTTGTATCTCCGCGGCCGTACCCACCAAACTAGATGCGACAGAAAACGGGCTTTCCCCGACCGGCTTAACTTTCCGACGCCAGAGTATCGTCAGCGCATAGTTTCGCTTGGCGCATCAGTCGCGCCAATTGATTTCCCCTGCAAATATGCAAATGAGGGAGATTTCCCAATTCTCGAACGGATTAGCACCATACGCTGGCTACATGCGCCGCGCATATGTCGTCCGTCCGTCGCAAAGTTATTTCTACAAATAGCTGCTTTATCTTTACTCCAGACGGCCACAGGTCAGCAGGAGAGCAGCTACAGCAGCGTTACCGACGATAAGAGCTAGCTGAGCACCCACACTTGCAGGACAACACCTCTGTCCATGCTTGTCTGTCAACTTTTACAGCCATGGAGGAAGACATCATAGGTCTCCATAGCCGAGATGACGGCTGACAGCTCCTGGCCTTTAAAGTTCAGCTTTCTCCTGTGTTTGCGGGGAACGGAAGCAGCCATCTCAGAACAAAAGTAACTTCACTGCGGGGAGGGGGAACAGGATATACTTTAGTGCCGGAATGGCGCATCTACGGGCGCATTTAAACGTCCAACGGAACACATTGCGCTGTCGTTTCCAAGGAAGTGGTGCCGACGGAAGTTGTGAGCATGCGCACTGGTATGTTCGCCGCGGGATCGCGCCTAGTTTTAATAATACACGCCCCGTACCCGCCCAATTTGAATAACGCCGGCTCATTTTCGATACGCTGCCGCAACTTTAGGAGCAAGTGCTTCATGAATAACAGCACTTGCTGCTAAAATTTCGCCAGAGTAACGTAAATGAGAAACGTTACTCCAGATTAAAGATGCTCCCATCTACCTGAATCTGGCCCATAGATGATATTTTCACTAATTCAGCATGAATGTCGGAATTTGAGCCTTGTATGGCAGACTTCGGTCTTTAAAGAGGATGTAAACCTCAAAAAAAAAAAACGTGCAAGACAAATCATGCAGCATGACTCACATACTAGCTCGTTATGAAATACTTACCGTATTTATCTGCCTATTACGCGCACCGGTGTATAGTGCGCACCCCTAAAATGGACATGAAATTCCTGAAAAAAAAATGTTTTATTACTTATAGTTTTCCTGTCTTGTCCGCCTTCCATCGCGGGCCTTGTCCGGTCCTGCGTCCGTCTGCGGCCATCGTGGTGTCCGCCCCACTGTGTTCCTCAGCTGATCCCCGCTTCCCGCGCTGTGTTTGAACCACTCCGCCCACATATTCCGAGCGCAGTACACTCAGGCACGCTCGGCCACGCTCGGCTCCTCTCGTGTAAAGGACGTACAGGACGCACAGGACATGACGCGAGGGGAGCCGAGCCTTGCCGAGTTGTAACCGAGTGTAGTACGCTTGGTATATGTCGGCAGCTCAGTTCAAACACAGCATGGGAAGCGAGTATCGGCGTATATTGCGCACCCACTATTTTGCCCTGATTTTAAGGGCATAAAAGTGCGCGGTACACGACGATAAATATGGTACCTTAAAACGATGGCCTGGATCCGCATCGCGCCTCCGAGTACAGCGTTGACCTCTTCCACCGGAGTTACTTCCCAGTTTGCGGCTCCGGCGCTGCGATTGGCCGGAGCCGTGATGACGCATGCGTGGGAGCCGCCGGTCATGGCACGACTCCTGAAGAAATGCCACCAGCAGTCCGTTTCTTCAGTGCGCATGCCCCGATGATGTCGGCAGCAGCACATATACTGAATATCTCCTAAACCAGGGGTCCTAAACTATGGTCCTATGCCTGATAGGACTTGTAGTTCCGCAACAGCTGGAGGGCCGTAGTTTGAAGATCCCTGTCCTAAACAGTTCAAGTTTAGGAGATATTCAAGGTACCTACTGTACAGGTAAGTCTTGTTATAGGCTCACCTGCAGGTAAAAGTGGGCCGGTTTGAAATCGTGCAAGTTCAGCTGCACTTGCACGATTTTAAATTGGCATTTCAATCCGACTTTGGGGGCGATTTGACCGATATCTGTGCGGGTTCATGCACAGATGTCGATTGAAATCACCCCCAAAGTCGCTGTTGCATCGATTCGGACATCTCAAATCTTATGCCAAATCAGCCCAATGTGAACACAAGCTTAATCTATTCCTGAAGGCTTTTTACCCTTATCCATTCTATGCAATAAAAGAGAAGTTTGGGATTGTAAAAAAACAATTATACTCGATCTGTTGCTGCATCCGCCCCCACTATCTCTGCAGTGAGAACTGAGTGATCAAACCCTGTTAACCATTCAGTTCTCTCCTTCGCTCTGAGCAGAGAGCCGTTACTGTCAGTTAGCGTCTCAATGCTCTCCCCTCCAGGGTCCACTGGACTGCCAGGCTGTGGGCGGGAGCTGGCTCAGGCTCTCAGCGGATTGCTGAGAGGCTGAGCGAGGTTCAAGTCCAGGGATTTGCATGGATTATGACCATATGGTTGGGATCTTTCCCAATCCTGGATAGGCTGAGCTTTAGCTCGCTGTCGGCTGAAAATGAGGCAGAGAAGTGCAGAACAAACTGCACTTCTGTGATCCATAGAAGAAGTAGGGCCAAAAAAGATTTCTACAGCCCCACTTATACTTACTTGAGCCCCATCTTGATCAAGCAATGTGCATTAGAGCAAGGCTCTCTTTACTTGTTGGCTCACACAGCAGCAGGAGCCAATGGCAATCACAGCCAGTGAGACAATAAAGAGATAGCGGGGGGTGGAGCTGAGCCATGCTCTGTGTGTGAATGGACAATGTCTAGTCACAGGAGCGTGGCTCGGGAGCGAGCCTGCTCAAGTGCCCCTATAGCAAGAGGCTTGCTATTGGGAGCACTAGGCAGGGGGAGGAGCCAGGACCGCCGACTGGGGACCCAAAAAGAAGAGTATCGGGGGGGTGGGGCTGCTCTGCGTAAAATCATTACACAGAGCAGGTAAGTATAACATGTTTGTTATTTTTTTTTTATTATTACAACCTTTAGCATCCCTCTATGGTGACTATACAAGTGATTGTGTAATGGAAGGACCTGTATATGGAATACAGATTGAATGCATTGCTTATATTTGGCCTCCTATTACATTGTTTTTGGTAAATTAAAAGAAAATTGTACTAACAGATTGTAAAGGGTGGGAGCTAATGTGAATATACAATATGTAAAACACTGCCTACATTTTAGGCATTATATGCTATAAATACTTGTAATAAATAAATGACAAATATATTTAAAGGGGTTGTACTATATACTAAAACAATAAAATATTCCTTTTTTAAGCGGGGTTCCAACCACAATTAGCATTTTTTAAATGTATGACCTTTCATCCTGCGTTTTTATAATATAAATCCGGTCACTTACTATTTTACAATCCGCCGCCGCTCCGCATAGTTATTCAAAAAAGATAGGGCCAGATTCAGGTAGAGTTAGGCTGGAGTATCAGTGATACTCCAGCCTAACTGTCACTTTAAGCTGGCGTTTCTGTTTTCTGTAACCAGAAAACAAGAAACGCCGGGTTGGAGTTCCGATGCGATCGGCGTAATTGAATTTCGCCATCGCATCGCAACTTTAATTTAAAAATGGCGCCGGGGGCGTTCCAGCTGATTAACGCCGAAAAAATATGTTAATCAGCGGGAATCGGCAATTCACGATCGTATTCGGGCGCGACGCAGTGACTTTCCGACGTTTCCGTAAGCGATACGCGGCGTAAAGATAAAGCAGCCCCCTAGTGGAGTATCCTATGTTAAGTATAGGCGTCGTCATCGCGTCGAAAAAAAAAAATTTGCGTCGCTTGCGTAAAACGTCCATGAATGGGGATTTGACGTCATTGACGTTCACTGACAGAATTTGGAGCATGCGCACTGGGATGCATTGACAGTCGACGCATGCGCAGTACGTTCGCCGCGGGATCGCGCTTAGTTTAAATAATACACGCCCCGTACCCGCCCAATTTGAATTCCGCCGGCTCATTTACGATACGCTGCCGCAACTTTAGGAGCAAGTGCTTCATGAATAACAGCACTTGCTCCTAAAATTTCGCCAGAGTAACGTAAATGAGAAACGTTACTCTAGAGCAGGGGTCTCCAAACTTTCTAAACAAAGGGCCAGTTAACTGTCCTTCAGACTTTAGGAGGGCCGGACTAGTGCCAGTGGGAGTAGAAAATGTCCAGTTAGGCTGCGTACACACGATTAAATCTGTCTGCTAGAAACTGTCGGCCAGACCGTTTCAGCAGACAGATTCGATCGTGTGTACGGGCGAGCAGACGGATTTGGCCAGCCGACAGATTTCTAAGCATGCTTTGAAATCTGTCTGCTGGGAACCCGTCGGACCGATATGTCTGCTGGTTAGTACGCTAACCAGCAGACATATCTGCTCGCACATGCGTCGAATGGATTTGATGCATGCGCGGAAGTGTTTTACTTCCTGGTGCGGTGACGTTGCGGCGTCAACGTCACCGCCACGTCAGCGCGCTGTCTGCCGGCGGGCAGGGATTTTGGTTTGATCGTGTGTACACGATCAAACCAATACATCCCAGCAGACAGATCTGTTCAAATCGGTCTGTCCGACCGATTTGAACAGATATATTTGCTTGTGTGTACGGGGCCTTAGAGTATACAATACCATATCATTGGTGTCAGTGGGAGGACTAGTGCTCCATTGTTGGTGCCTATAGAAGGTATTGTACCCTTTTGATAATGTCAGTTGGATGAATAGTGCCCCATTGGTGGTTTCAGCACCAAGAATGATTCCCCATTGTTGGTGTCAGTGGATGGAATAGTGCCCCAAGGGCCAGATAAAGGCAAGCAAAGGGCCGCATCCGGCCCCAGGGCCGCAGTTTGGAGACCACTGCTCTAGAGTAAAGATGCTCCCATCTACCTGAATCTGGCCCATAGTTTATAAAACTAGGTCCACACGGTTGTCATTTTGCTTGCGGGCATTGTGAAGCCCACAAGCACTTACTTCCTGGAAGTCTTGGATGGGAAGTGATAATTGGGTAGCACACTGCATCTTGGGAAATTATGACATTTCCCAGGAGCATTAGAGGGATATGATGTCAGAATCCTAGGTGATTCCAAAGGCAGATTTCGTGGGACCGCATAGCAACAGGCATTTCCAGATGAGTAAAAACATTTTTTTTTTTTAGGTCTAATGAGCACAATAATGAAAAAAGATTTTGGGATGAAAACTCCACTTTAAGGGAAGAAAAGGAACACTTACTAATAAAATAATATCCTAATTTACTTAATACTCATAGGCATGCACAGGGGTGTGCCAGGTGCACACCCTGATCATTTACGGCTGTCCTGATTCCCCCTAATGCCAGTGCTTTCCCCATGTTGGCCCCCCTGCCCGGCAGTGCTGATGGCTTCCCCCCTCTCTCCCCAGCTGATGTAGGTAATGTTTCAGGATAGAGAGTGGGGAGAGGGTAATAAAATTGTCATTTACCAGTGGCTTCCATGGTCATTCCTAACTAAAGCATAGTAAACTGTGTTTACAATGCTTCAGTTTGTGAATAAACAGAAAGACGCTGAGCACAGGGCACTTTCCATTCATTTACTGTCGTGTGTAACTGAGGCTGTGGAGAAAGGCATGTGTGTTTGAGCTTTTGGGTGCACACCCTAATCCAATAGGCTGCGCACACCTATTTTAGTACTTATCCTAATTTACTTAATACTTATTACTTTAATAAATATAGTAAATATCTGTGTTGCTCGCCTTAAACGGATTTGAGGTTTCATTGTACACACTGGAAGAACGACGGCTGGAATTGTGCCATTTGGCACCACCCGTTATACCCTTCACTTTCTATACACTATAATCACTAGTAACATTCTCAGTATATTCCCTGCATTGAAGTATGATATTTAATATAGAAGGCAGGATGACTTTACAGTTCAATGTCTGTCTTGGAGTGAAGTGGGAGAATTCACAGGAATTACAATGAACAGGCCCCCTACTACAGGCTGCCATGGACTCTTCCGATAGAGGAGCTAACGGCAGTTCTCCCATCTCAGGTTTACTTGAACTAGCCTATTGACTATTGAATGCATATTTTCTAATATCATATTTATTCTATTGATTTAGTATAGGAATTTGTGCCATGAAAATTCCTCACACATTACATACTATTCATTCAAAACTGGGATAAGGGCAGAGAGGGACCCCTGGGATAAGGGCAGAGAGGGGAGGGCTGGGATGGGAGCAGGGATGAGCCCTGGGATGAGGGCAGAGAGGGACCCCTGAGATGAGGGCAGAGAGAAACCCCTGAGATGAGAGCAGAGGGGACCCCTGGGATGAGGGCAGAGAGGCCCCTGGTATGAAGGCAGAGAGGGACCCCTGGGATGAGGGTAGAGAGGGACTCCAGGGTTGAGGACAGAAAGGAACCCCTGGAATGAGGACAGAGAGATGGGCCCTCGAGTGGGAGCAGAGAGGACCCCTGGGATGAGGAATGTGAGGAACCCCTGAAATAAGGGCAGAGAGGACCCCTGGGATGAAGACAGAGAGGGACCCCCTATGATGAGGACGGGGGGGTGAGGGTGGGATGAGGGCAAAGAGGACACCTGAGATGAGGGCAGAGAGGGACCCCAGGGATGAGGACAGAGGGGGACCCCTGGAATGAGGGCGGAGAGGGGGCCCTGGGATGGGAACAGAGAGGACCACTGGGACGAGGACAGAGAGGGACCCCTTGGATGAGGACTGGGAGGGACCCTTGGGATAAGGAGGATCCCTGAGATGAGGGCATAGAGGACCCCTGGGATGAGGGCAGAGAGGGGGGCCCTGGGATGGGAGCAGAGAGGAGCCCTTGGATGAGGGCAGAAAGGGGGGCCCTGGGATGGGAGCAAAAAGGACCCCTGGGATGAGGGCAGACAGGACCCCTGGGATGAGAGCAGAGAGGGGGGCCCTGGGATGGGTGCAAAAAGTACCCCTGGGATGAGGGCAGAGAGTACTACTTGAATGGGAGCACAGAGGGGACCCTGAAATGTGACCCTGGTAATAAAAACCACCCCTGGAAAAAATTTCATACCAGCCCCACAGCATTATTATACAAGCGTAACAGCATAACGTCATTATTTTCTTGTTCATAAAAGGGGAAAATCATACATTTTAAAGCACGTTTGAAGAGTGTATTATATATAGATAAGACAGATATGAAAGCACATAGAACTTTATATATATTAACGCAAATTCCAGGTAAAAGTGGTCAATCATCAAGGGGGACCACAGGAACTCAGAATGTGGGGGGGGGGGACCACTTTCCGCAGAAAGAATATGGTAAAGGTAGTGGGTTACTGATATAAGGGGGAAACCTTTATATCAGTGCCCCCTTACATTATCATATTCACGTCCCCCTTACATCAGTAACCCCCCCTCAGACTGGCATAGCGGTGCTGTCACCGACCTCCTCTCAGGTGCACCATGCAGGGCTCAGTCAGTTGGCTATAGCTTGGTGGCTCTAGTCTTATCGTACAGTCTCTTCTTCACAGTCCACAGACATCTGACTTCTCCCATAACCCCCATCCCGGCGGTGCTCCCACTCTTGACTCCTCTCCAGACTCCCTCAGAGACTGCAGACATGATACAGGAGATGGTCAGAGACTGCAGACATGATACAAGAGCTCAATGCAGCCTCATCAGTGCCTATCAAATGCAGCCATGCTGTGCATATCATTGCAGCCTCACTGTGCCCATCATTGTAGCTTCACTGTGCCCATCATTGCAGCCTCACTGTGCCCCTCATTGCAGCCTAACTGTGCCCATCAAATGAAGTCTCACTGTGCCCATCAAATGCAGTCTCACTGTGCCCATCATTGCAGCCCCTACTGTGCCCCATGTCCCAGTCTAAAGTCCCTGTCTGTGGGAAGGTGTGTTGTTGATGCTTGGTACGGTACCTTCCATGCCAGCAGAATATCCATGATCGCCATCAGCAGGCAGGGTCTGTTCTCGTTTTGGATGGGAACAGTGCTTCTTCAAGAGGATCTGTTTGTTGTGAGATGGAGTGGTCCCTGGCCACCTGCACCTTTAGCCGTCCTCATTTTCTGCCCCCAGTCAGCATGTCCTCTGAGCAGGGGGGAGTGGAGATCACAGGGGTGGGGAGCGGAGAGCAATGGGGGGCTTGAGAGCATGGGGGGGAGCCAAAAAGAACAGGTTTGGAGAGCACGGGAGGCTGAGGGGGGGCTGGAGAGCACTAAGGATGGATCTTGAGAGCACTGGAGGGGCAGAAAGAACAGGGCTGGAGAGCACTGGGGGGTACAAAGAGCAGGGTGGAGTGGAGAGCAATGGGGGGGCTTGAGAGCACCAGTGGGGGCCAGAAAAAACAGGGGTGGAAAGTACGGGGGGCTGAAGCGCACTATGGGGGGCGGAGAGCACTGGTGGGGTTAGAGAGCACATGGGTGGGGCAAAATGCAGGGGGGAGTGGAGAGTACAGGGGCGGTAAATGGAGAGTGCTGGGGGGGAGCTTGAGAGCACTGGAGGGGAAGCCAAAAATAACAGGGGTGGAAAACACTGGGGGCTGGAGACCGATGGGTGGAGCTTGAGAGCACTGGGGGGCCAGAAAGAACAGGGGTGGGGAGCACTGGGGAGGACAGGGGTGGAGAACACTGGAGAGGAACAGGGGTGGAGAGCACTGGGGGGGTGGGGAGAACAGGGGTGGAGATCAGAACAGGGGTGGAGAGCACTGGGGGGGGTGGAGAGCAGAACAGGGGTGGAGAGCACTGGAGGGACGGGACAGGGTGGAGAGCACTGGGGGGACAGGACCGGGGTGGAGAGCACTTGGGGGGAGAACAGAGGTAGAGAGCACTGGGGGGGCAGGAGTGGAGCGCACTGGGGGGGGACAGGCGTAGAGAGCACTGGGGGGAACAGGGGTGGAGAGCACTAGGGGGGAACAGGGGTGGAGAGCAGAACAGGGGTGGAGAGCACTGGGGGGTGGGGAGAACAGGGGTGGAGAGCACTGGGGGGATGGGACAGAGGTGGAGAGCACGGGGGGGGGGGCAGGGGTGGATCGCACTGGGGGGGGGGCAGGGTTGGAGCGCACTGGGCGGAGAACAGGGGTAGAGAGCACTGGGGGAGAGAACAGGGGTGGAGAGCACTGGGGTGGAGAGCACTAGGGGGGGACGGACACTGGGATGGTGGCTGGAGAAGGATACGGAGATCAGAGGGGGCAGAAAGAACAGGGGTAGAGAGAACTGTGGGAGGGGGAGGGGGGCTGGAGAGTGTGGTAGAGGAGAACACTGGGGGGAAGCTTCAAGGAGAACCTGATAGGAGGATCGCATATAGGATGCATATAGATTAATTGAGCTGTCTATATTCCTCCATACATCCGCAGAATGCTTGATTCTCCTCCTCTTCCTCCTGCAAGCATTCAGCGGCTGTATGGAGGAATATAGACAGCTCAATTCCTCTATATGCAGCCTATACGCGATCCTCCTATTAAGCACCTCTGGCTGGCTGTACGGCGGGCATGACATGTTCTGTGTATCCTCACTAAGCTGACTGGTCTGCCTGGGTCTGTGTTCGGCGATGAGACTGGCTCGTGTGATAGGCTAATCACTGATTCTATCTACTATCACATGAGCTGGTCTAGGGGGGGCGGGACTGTGTTACAGCGTCATCGCCGAACGCAGACCCAGCCAGCAAGCTCTGTGATGATACACAGGAGAGAGGGGACAGGAAGCACTGCAGCCCCGTAACTCAAACCGGCCACATTACAGGCAGCCTACCGGGAATTCACCCGATCTCCCGGTAGGCCAGTCCGACCCTGAAGATCTCTCGGCTGAGCCGGTGGATGACAGGTCCCTCTGTGCTCACTAAGAGGGGAGGGGCTAGTCCAGCGCTACTGTCTCCTATGGAGAAATCGGATGAAAACTGACAGCATGTCTGTTTTCATCAGATCTCACCCGATCCGATATGGACGGATGGCAACATATAGCCATCCGTCTGATTTTAGCAGATCAGATAGGGTCAGATATCAGTGGACATGTCAGCGCTGACATCCGACGCTCCATAGAGATGTATAGAGCGACCGTGCAGGTCCACTGAAAAAACGGACAGGCAGAAAGTGGCCTAAATTGACAGTGCTATATAAGTACCTGTAATAAATATGTCTGTCTTTATCTATACCTTTATCTCTGTCAGTATGTCTATTTTCCATCCATTCATTCATGTAATCTCACACCTCATCCCTCTAATTCTGTCTGTTGATCTCTCAATCAGTAAATCTATCCATGTCCATTCTTGTGGTTTTCCGTCTTCTCTGCTCTTTAACTATCTTTCTATCTGTCTATCGTTTCACCTCTCTGTCTGCTTATCCATACATACATCCCTCTCACTCTTTCTTTCAAAGCTCCATCTATTTCTTTTCATCTCTTTATCTCGCTGCCAGTCATTAGTTTCTTCCGTCCTTCTATCTATCTCTATCACACACTCTCTTCCTTTCTAAATTCTCTATGTCCATCCATCCCTTTATCTCTCTGTCATTCCACCCATTCATTCCATCTCTATTCTAAACTCTATCTGTCCATCCATCTCTTTATCTTTATTTCATTCTGTCCACCCATCCCTTTATCTGTCATTCTGTCCATCTATCTATCTATCCCTTTATCTGTCTGTCATTCTGTCCATCCATCCCTTTATCTCTCTGTCATTCCACCCATTCATTCCATCTCTATTCTAAACTCTGTCCATCCATCTCTTTATCTTTATTTCATTCTGTCCACCCATCCCTTTATCTGTCATTCTGTCCATCTATCTATCTATCCCTTTATCTGTCTGTCATTCTGTCCATCCATCCCTTTATCTGTCTGTCATTCTGCCAATCCATCCCTTGATCCATCCATCCCTATCACACAGGCACACTCTATTGCTAAACTCTCTCTGTCCATCCATAAGTCCCTCCATCCCTTTATATATCTGTAATTCTGCCCATCCATCCCTTTATCTGTCTGTCATTCTGTCCATCCATTCCTTTATCTGTCTGTCATGTTGTCCATCCATCCCTCCCAATCACACAGGCACACTCTATCTCTAAACTCTCTCTGCCCATCTGTCCATACATCCCTTTATCTGTCTGTCATTCTGTCCATCCATCCCTCTATCTGTCTGTCATCCTGTCCATCCATCCCTCTATCTGTCTGTCCCTCCATCCCTTTATCTGTCACTTTGTCCATCCATCCCTGTATCTGTCATTCTGCTCATTCATTCCTTTATCTGTCATTCTGTCTGTCCATCCCTTGATCCATCCATCACTTTATCTGTCATTCTGTTCGTCCATCCCTTTTTCTGTCATTCTGTCCATCCATTTCTTTATCTGTCATTCTGTCCATCCATCCCTTGATCCATCTATCCCTATTGCACAGACATACTCTATCTCAAAAATCTCTCTGACCATCTATCTGTCCCTCCACCACTTTATCTGTCTGTCATTTTGTCCATCCATTCCTCCATCTGTTTGTCCCTCGATCCCTCTATCCGTCTGTCATTCTGTCCATCCATTCCTCCATCTATCTGTCCCTCAATCCCTCTATCTGTCTGTCATTATGTCCCTCTATCTATCTGCCCCTCCATCCCCCTATCTGTCATTCTGTCCCTCCATCCCTTTATCTGTCTGTCATTCTGTCCATCCATCCCTCTATCTGTCTGTCCATCCATCCCTCTATCCATCTGTCATTCTGTCCATCCATTCCTCCATCTATCTGTCGCTCAATCCCTCTATCTGTCTGTCATTCTGTCCCTCCATCCCTCTATCTGTCGGTCCCTCCATTCCTCTATCTGTTTGTCCATCCATACCTCTATCTGTCTGTCCATCCATCCCTCTATCCATCTGTCATTCTATCCATCCATCCCTCTAGCTGTCTGTTATTCTGTCCATCCATCCTTCTATCTGTCTGTCCATCCATCCCTCTATCTGTCTGTCCATCCATCCATCCCTCTATCTGTCTGTCATTATGTCCATCCATCCCTCTATCTTCCTGTTCATACATTCCTCTATCTGTCTGTCCTTCCATCCCTCTATCTGTCTATCATTCTGTCCCTCCATCCCTCTATCTGTCTGTCCATCCATCCCTCTATCTGTCTGTCATTCTGCCCCTCCATCCCTCTATCTGTCTGTCATTCTGTCCCTCCCTCCCTCTATCTGTCTGTCCATCCATCCCTCCTTCTGTCTGTCATTCTGTCCCTCCCTCCCTCTATCTGTCTGTCCATCCATCCCTCCATCTGTCTGTCATTCTGTACATCCATCCCTCTATCTGTCTGTCATTCTGTCCCTCCCTCTATCTGTCTGTCCATCCATCCCTCCTTCTGTCTGTCATTCTGTCCCTCCATCCCTCTATCTGTCTGTCCATCCATCCCTCCATCTGTCTGTCATTCTGTACATCCATCCCTCTATCTGTCTGTCATTCTGTCCCTCCATCCCTCTATCTGTCTGTCCATCCATCCCTCTATCTGTCTGTCATTCTGTCCCCCCATCCCTCTATCTGTTTGTCATTCTGTCCCTCCATCCCTCTGTCCTTCCATCCCTTTGTATGATATGACACCTCTCTCTCTCTCTCTGCACACGTTTTCTGCCTCCTGCTGTTAGGAGTTGCCTGTTGCAGATGCTGCCCCTATGAGTCTGATGCAGAGCCCTCATTCCTTAGAAAGTAGCTGGAGATAATTACCGGTTACAATGCATTGAGTAATACGGCTTTAAAGTCTGTCCAGCCTGCCATAGGCCCGCGCAGTGCGCATGCGCCGGCTTGAAGTTTTCCCAGCTCTGGCTGCCTAAACTTTACAGTCAGAGAGCTGGAGAGTCAAGAGAGAGCCGGAGCCCCATCTATAGCGGAGCCTGCACCGTGCCCGGCCGGGACCACCATCCACTGAGGATTGTCCTGGAAATAGGATTGCCTGTACCCTGCACCCCTGGATTGAGGGCCACTGCAATGACACCCCGACTTTGTCTTCTCATCAGTTGAGGGGTCGCTCACTCTCCGGAACCCCCCCAGATCCAAGTGCTCTCTGATGGACGGTGGACTCAGGTTGTGACCAGCACAGACTTGCTCTCTGGGGGTGCTCCCTACTTCACTGGATTTACTGGAAGGGATCAGTTGCTCTCCTGGGACCCTCTACATTCCATAATACCCTTCCTACTATCACCTGGCACAGGACCCCCATATCAAGGAAAAGGGGGGTCCTCCTTGGCACGGAGCTGCAGTCCTACAACAAAGAGGATCTCCTATTTTTTGGGTGTTTGTTCTGCACTCCAAGGAACCCGTATCAGTCTGTGCTGAGCTGCACCCCCCCCCCCCCCACAAGGGATTAAATACAAATCCTCACCCCAGTGCTCTAAGGGGGGGTCTGTCATTAACTGGGGCTCAAGTTCAATTCTGGATTTACCCCAAACTAGGATTATCGCATTGTCCTGCAAGCCCTAACCATGGGAAAGGTGAGTCCCAATCTTCAGACTAATTCCCCCCACCCATGCCCAGAAAAAGGCTCAATGTTCAGAACACTTGTCATCTAAGCAGATCACTCTCAAGGGGGTGTCCAGAACTGTGATTGACTCAAAACAAGTTAGAAGAGAGGTGACATTACATGTAAGGACTTCTTCTTAAGTAGTGTTGACATCATAACTTGGAAGGCAGCTGGGAATTGTACTTTTTGGTGTAGTCAGTTGCACTTAAAAAAAAAAAAAAAAAAAAAAAATGATATGCCCTTTTAAATAAGATTTAAATGTTACTTACTGGGGGAAAAAAATCTGATTTCTAATTATTTTATTTGCACTATATCAGTTATTTGTATGCTCCATTAAAGGGTTGTTTATCCCTTTTAGGTAGACCTGAGGTTTTCCCATAGAAAACCTGGAGTTTCCTTTTTTTTTCCAATATATATATATAATATTCGGTGCTTTTCATATACTTAATTTATATGAGCAATCTAAAAAAGAGCTTATCCCTTTAGCGATATATATCATTTTTCTTTTTTTTTACTTGCATAGAAAATGAAGTTGCTAGCTTCCCCCCCCTACCCTACATTTGTAACCGAACACATACTCTATCATTGCTTCCATACTTGATCACCTTGAAAAAGGGGGACTATCCCTTTAAGTGAGTGTATAGCTGCCCAATTGCCCATGGTAGATCAGCTCTTGTTTTCATTTGTAGAGCACATGTACAAGTCCTTCTATAGACTCATTGAGTATCCTTGAAAAAGGATTATCCCTTTTTTAGGTGAGCTCTTATCTTTTAGCTTTTTTTTTTTAGAAGACCTGGTAAACATTTTAAGCACATTTATCATCTAAGAAAAAAAGGGGGAGGTCCCTTTTTTAAATGATTCTCTCCATCCTTACAAATTTAGAAGTGGTTTAACATGCTGGTCAACGAATGACTTCACACCCACCTGTGAACCTCAGAAAATTGCCCCCAGATCTCTCACTTCCATAAACCTTTTGAGCTTCAGTTGCCTTTGAAGGAAAGGTTCACATGGTCTACCAAGACAGCCCCCCCCCCCCTTTTTTTTTTTTTTTTCCAAGATGCAAAAAAAATCCCAATAAAAGTTTTTGAAGGATCTTGGAAGTTTTAGTAGAGCTCCTGCGAAAGTTGAAGAGCTTTGTGTGCTAATGTTCTAGAGAACACATGGAGGTTAGAGACAAGCTGGTCCCACTTTACACCTAAGCTCTAAGCCAGGTTCTCCTCCCTTGCAGACAGACCACATAAAGTAGACAATGGTGTGAGGTGTCCGGCTGTTTTATTGCACGTGTTCCCAAAACTCCACACACCATTCAGTAGGGCTTCTGAGGGGAGGGGGGGGGGGGGGGGAGTTGATGAAGGGGGGCAGTGGTACAGCTTTAAAATGTTGCCAGTCCATTTGTGCTCCTGAGGTTGAGATTAGGTGCTTGGTCTACTCTTAACCCAACTCTAAATTACCCAGAGAGCGGATTCTTTGTCACCATGATCCTGCCAACCAGAGGTCGCTAGACCCTGGCACTGGGTCTTTCTGTGCTGAGCTTCACCCCCCACCCCCCCACACAGGAGGTTGAGATTAGATAACCGGTCTACTCTTAACCCAACTCTAAATTACCCAGAGAGCGGATTCTTTGTCACAATGATCCTGCCAACCAAGGGTGTTGCTAGACCCTGGCACTGGAGGAACATGCCCCAGACCTTCTGCTGGGGGTCCGTCTGTGCTGAGCTTCACCCCCCCCCCCCCACAGGAGGTTGGGATTAGATAGCTGGTCTATTCTTGACAAAACTCCAAACTACCCAGAGAGCTAATTCTTTGTCACCATGATCCTGCCAACCAGAGGTTATCACACACCATTCAGTAGGGCTTCTGAGGGGAAGGGGGGTTGATGAAGGGGGGCAGTGGTACAGCTTTAAAATGTTGCCATTCCATTTGTGCTCCTGAGGTTGAGATTAGATGGTTGGTCTATTCTTAACCCAACTCTAAATTACCCAGAGAGCTAATTCTGTATCACCATAATCCTGCCAACCAGGGGTCATTAGACCCTGGCACTGGAGGAACATGCCCCAGCCATTTTGCTGGGTCTGCCTGTGCTGAGCTCCCCCCACAGGAGGTTGGGATTAGATAACTGATCTATTCTTCACCAAACTCTAAATTACCTAGAGAGTGATTATTTATCACCATAAATCTGCCAACCAGGTGTTGCTAGAGCCTGGCACTGAGGGCACAGACATTCTGTCGGGTACATTGAGTCTCCTTTTGAGATTTGGAGATGATATATTCTATATCTTATAAAACTCTGCACATAGAATATATATATATATATATATATATATATATATATATATATATATATATATATATACATTTTTTTTGTTAATTTTCTCAACATAATGTGACTTTTCAGTCTTCATGTTTGTTCAGGTAACGTTAAAGTGTGCACCATGATATCAGACCCTCAACATGTCCTATCTGTGTGCCCAGAGGTGTCTCTGGTTTATTAGGAACATAGGAAACGTCAACGTTTGCTAATGATGAAAACAGCGGACGAGATGTGCCACTCGCAGGTGGTCAGGCTGGTACTGTACATACCTGAACTGTCGGGCACCGAAGCAGTAGAGAGGCGCTCTGAGCAAATTGTGACATATGGCGCCCTCTATTGGCAGAAACAATTATTGCTACAATACATCCACTCATTAATTCATTCATTTAATTCATTCCAGCAATTTCATTAATATTAAAAAAGGAAAAATATTTCTGATCACACTTTGGTGTAACTATTTGCCAGATTTATTTTTAGGTACAACTCGGTAGCTTGTGGTTTTGTGTGTGTGTGTGGCTTTTTTTTTGTTGTTTTTTTCTAAACTGCAGGTCTAAATGACCTAATCCAGTTGACCAGAACATTTAATAATCTCTGCAGTTGGCTGGCTAGCTATAAGGTAACCTGATTAATCAAGAGATCAAGGTCTAGCATGAAAGGTCTTTGATGGCATGTACTTTTGGCTTGAAGTTGCTTAAACACAGCCTGAGGTCTAGTTGAACTTGTTAATGATTTTCAATTGATACCTAATCTGCTCCTTGCACAAACACTCCCAGAAGTGTCAGTGGGAATGTCGTCTAGGCACTGACTGCCCTGCACAGTATCTCACTAAGTGGGCTGGGGACACCTCCTGATAAACTTTTCAACTGGAGGAAGACCTGGACTATGTTAGATGAAATGTTTTGCATGCAATATGAATAGTAGGTCTTCTATCTGTGCAGACCAAATAGTCATCTAAACTGCAGTTGTATCTTTAAGAAAAAAAAAAAAAAATATATATATATATATATATATATATATATATATATATATATATATATATATATATATATATATATATATATATATTAGGCTCATACTGTCAGCCACAAAGAGCCTGCCTTTAATTGCCTCCTTATAGAATCCAGAATCAGGTCCCCAGCAAACTTCAGTAGATGGCTTTTACATTTAATCCCAATTTGCTTGGCCACCTGAAGTCGCTGTATGTCCAGACGGGTTTCTTGTAATCATAAATTTCCTGTATGCTACTCTGACAAGTACCCCCAACCTTCTCTCTCTCTTTTTTTTCTTTTTTTTTTTCCTTTCCCTTCCCCCAACGTGCAGAAATTGATTGCACCTTTGTTTTCTCTCCGAAGTTCATTGTGCTCAAGGAGCGCCCCCTAGTGGTCAAATCGGACCAGGGACCTTGTAGGCAAAGTCTTTGGACTTCTAGTTTTCATTGCGGTGAGAAAATAAATTGCGGTATTTAAAGTGTTTTTGTTTGCAAGTGCACAGATCACAAATATTGTGCTTTTTCTTCCTTAATTTCTTTGTTTTCTTTGCCTTTTTGTGTATACTTTGTACTTGATACAATGTATGCTTTCTAAAGCGAAAATATTTTCCTGATTGCCCAGAAAAAAAATATTCGTTTTATATTAGCAGTTTTATTCGCTTAATTCTGACACTAACCTACTTCTTTGTTTTTATTCTTTAATGCAAAAAAAAAAAAAAAAAAAACGAAAACAAAGTCAAGGTGTGCATTTATTCTATTTTTAAGTTGTAAA
Organism: Rana kukunoris; assembly: GCA_029574335.1. NCBI lineage: Eukaryota > Metazoa > Chordata > Amphibia > Anura > Ranidae > Rana > Rana kukunoris. Next base: position 37,894,530 of record CM056055.1, read on the forward strand.
AAAAAAAAGTGTCTATAAATAGGTATTTTTATGTTTAGGGGGGGGGAGGGGGGAATAAATTATATATATATAATATATACACACACACATTTTATTTATATATAAAAAAATATAATTTATATATTTTTTATATAACTAAATGTGTATGTATGTGTGTGTGTGTGTGTGTGTGTGTTTGTGTGTGTGTATATAATATATTATATATATATATATATATATATATATATAATTTGAAATATGTTATATGTTATATAATATATTATTATATATTATATATATTATATATATATTATGTATTATTATTTTTATTTTTTTTATAAATAAAATGGTTTTAAATAATTAAGAGTTTAGGCATTTTATAAATGCCCCATATCTACTGCATTACATAAAAGAGTCACTTGAACTTCGAAACTCACTGTTCTTTCTTTGGTCAAATCCTTGTTAGAACGAACAATTTCTAATAAAATAAAAAAATCTATCCCAGATTTATTTTTCTCAGTTAAATGTTTGCCTATTTTTTAACTTAAGAATAAAAGCAAAATATTTCCTAGTATGGCATTTAACTTGCATTTAAAATTAAGCTTTGCATCAAAATTATTTAATATTCTGGCCATTAAATTGAGCATAAATTTGAGATTTGCATCAAGCAAACAAAGGCAGTTCTTATCGATTCAGACCAAGCTAATTATTTATGAATTGAGAATTTTAATGCACTTAAACATTGAATTGTGTAACAATTATGCAGATTCTATAGACACTTTACTCCTGCTTATTCAGATCATTTGTGTCTTAGTGGTCTATTTATAAATGTCTGCACACAACGTTCACCCAGGACAGGAATAACTCCTTTTTCCAAATGAATACAATTGGTTAAAAAAAAAAAAAAATGGACCCCATAATTGTGTATTTCTATCTGAAACTCATTAGGTTTAATTGAACAAAATGCATAACAAATGATCTGATAAACCCTATAGAATTGAGAAATACACATGTGTGCACCCATACATATCTTTGTATTTTTTACTTTAGGGGTTGCCTGCACATAATATAAAAATAAATTGTGTATAAATTTAAATGAACCTAATTTGTGTGTCACCCACACCTCATTAATAGAGGTGCTCCCACTGCAGGCTGATTCTTGGATTATCATGCAATGGTGCTACACTGTGGGATGGGCATGTGGGATGGTTAATGAATGGAGTACAGTGTAATAAAGCATTATCTCTTTGCTGCATTCTCTATATCCATGTATTGTCCTGTCAGGAGGAAGGATAGGTAATGATTTCAGAGCTCTGCTATGGAAAATGCCACTATGGAAGAATCAGTTCTCCTGTAGGACTGCTGCTGGTGAATTATTGGAAAATAATCAGATGGGAATGCTGATGCACTATGTATGGCTGCAGTGCTTTGTACAGGCATCATAAGCTGATCTTCCAGCCATACAATGCAGAAGAATATGCCCCCAGACAGGGAATTTCTATCCCAGGGTAGTAAGATGTGTATAGCAGTCTTGCAACAAATAGAGGAGATGAAGAGCAGTGATGGGCCCAGGATAGTAACTGTGGATGGCAGAAGCTGTGGCTCCTTGTGTGGGGCTATCTCCAGATCCCTCTCTCTGGGATTTGATTTCCTGAACAAGTAAAACCAGATGAGGTAGGACAGAGAGCCCCAGGCTTTTGTTCCTGGGCAGATAATGATGTTTGGGACTGTGATGGTCTATTCTGAACATTTGAGCTGGAGAGGAAGGGGGGCAGAGGAAGAATGTATAGAGGGTTTTTTTTTTTTTTTTTTTTTTGCACTGGATTATTCATCAATGGTTGATGGTGTGGGCTGCTTGTGAGGTTTCAATAGACCTATGTGCAATGCTTGTTATAATACATAGCTGGGGTGCCTAATTTAATGAATGTAAACATTATGTAATACAATGAGAGGGTATAATAGTTTTTGTTGAAAAGGGGAGATATCTATGCATGATATAGATGTGTGTGTATGTGTATGTGTATATGCATGTTTGTGTGTGTGTGTGTGTGTGTGTGTGTGTATATATATATATATATATATATATATATATATATATATATATATTTTACACTGTGTGTGAGATTTATATTATAATAATACAATTTTACACTGTGTGTGAGATTTATATTATAATACAATTTTACACTGTGTGTGATATATAATACATTATATATTATTATATAAATCTCACACACAGTGTAAAATTTATATTCAAAATAAAGTAGTTTAGACATTCATTCCAATAGATAAAAGGAACACATATAGATAATGCATGGCGTGTGTGAATCTTTGTCCCTAATCTGCTAAATGTTCGCATTTTATTTTTATTATATAGCATATATAAATATGACTATGAAATATAAATATACATAAGTACTGTATACGTGGGGGCATCTATGTCCAGGGTCTACAAATATTGTGTGTGTGTGTGTGTGTATATATATATATATATATATATAATTTGTGTGTCCTGTAGAAATAATTTTGCCTGTAAGTAATTTTCCTTTTCTCCAATAATAGTAATGTGGTCACACAACAAACGATCACCTCCATACGATCTGTAATTCTCATGCACCATGTTGCATAAGTTGTAGATAGAAATCCCCCCCCCCCCCCCCCCCCCCAATCATTATCTGTGCGATGTATATGGAGTAGAAATGTCTTTAGCAGAACAGGGACATTCAAATGGAGTAGCAGATGTGCGGCTGACACTGGCAGCTGGGAGGATTGCTTCATCCAAATGTTATTCGTTAGTCCTCTTTAGTTTCGGGGTTTGGACATCCGTTGGAAGTGTATTGGCACATAAATGGTCGCGCAGAGATTGGAGACGCAGAGAGTTCGGATAGCGCCGCACTGTGCGTCTCTATAGATCTAGTGATGTTCATCGAGTCTCCCCCTGACTTCTGCTGCGCTCCTTCTAGTATGCCGATGCATTGATATTATTTATCGATTTTTTTTTTAAATTATTATTTTTTATTGCTTTTCTTTTTACTTTTTTAATCTGTTTGGTTTTAATTGCATGTTTTATATCCGATAATGACTAAACAACTTATAGCGACAATATATACTTAATATTTTTTTTTGAAAATGTCTTATTTAATTTTTTATGTATTGTGTTTTAATTTTCGTATATATACTTTTTTCTTTCAGACAGCCTTGGGACTTTTGCTGAGGTCGGGAAGTTTTGGGGTTCCCGGGGCAGCCATGGTGTCTAGATATTTGCTGGTTGTCCTCCTGACCTGTATCTCTCAGGTGATGGTGGAAGCAAGTTCATGGTGGTAAGCTGACATTTCGTTTTTTTTTTTTTTTTTTTTTGGATTAAATATATTTAATTCTGTTTTAATTTCAGCCTATTGGTCCAATTCTAGTGTGGAGGGTTTGGGGTCTGGTGCAGGCACTTGTCATAAAGTTCCATCATTAGATGTCATAGGTTGACTCCTGATGGAATCAAATCTAAAAATATGGGGCCAAATAGGTTTCACTGGTTCAAAAATAATTAAAATAAAATCAGGACACCTGTTTATTTTATAGAACATTTCCTAGGTGCTGCATTTACTGGATCCTCTCTGGAGTTGCAATGAATAGCTGTTCTGGATCTATCAGGACTTTTACTTTGGGTATTATTTTCAATCACATATAGGAGGAAAAAAAAAATCTGCTAAATGTTTGCATTTTTATTATATAGCATTTATAAATATGACTATGTAATATAAATATACAAAGGTATACATTTAGCACTGACTTGTGCTACAATGCATGAACATTTCCATCCATTTTAGTCGCGTTTTAACGTGCGCTGCTGTCCATTGACATACATTTTGACGTTCTTTAACAAGCATGCACAGCGTTATGGTGTGAATTGGAGAAATTGGAAATTGTTTTTAAAATGTCCTTCCGAAAATCCTGTTTTTTTACAGCTGCGCTAAAATTCAGCTCAACGCGCTGGTGTGAATTGGCCCTAAATCAACCCCCAAAGTCTGATCCGTGAACATGTATAGAAGGGTTGTTGCTTCTTAGGACCATCCAGATTTAAGCTTTCATTCTCAGACTGGCATTGGAAAGTAAAACATGAAGTCTGATTGGCTGAGACTGACAGCTTGCCATTTTTTATTCTGGCTCTCAGAAATTGACCTCCTGGGTCTCTTTTATCATCACATTTAAAAGATTTAATTTTATACACACCACCAATATTTAGACTGCATATAGGTATGACCTGCACTTTCTATGTATGGAATATCAGTGCTCTGAGCATGTTCAGATATAGATTCAGCCTGTGATGAATGAAAGATTGGTGCTCTGTCCTTGTTTATATATAGATCCAGGCTGTGACAAATGAAAGATCAGTGCTCTGTCAATAAATACTGTAGATCAGGCTGTGATAAATAATCAGTGCTCTGTCTATGTCAAAATATAGATCCACAATGCAATATATAAAGTATAAGTGCTCTGCCTGTGTTGTTCTATAGATCCAGCTGTGATGAATGAAGCCTCTTATACATATCACAGCTTTCAGTAAACTTATTTGAACCCTCGGTCCCTGTAGTTGCACTGTGACCTTTGTGGGATCAATCGGCTTAAGCTATTATCATGCAGATTTATATATATATATATATATATATATATATATATATATATATATATATATATATATATATATATATAATCAGAACACGGCAGACAGGATCAATATTTGAATTGATTATTGCTTTATTACATTTCTTCGCACCTCTGTTCTCCAAATACCAACACGTCTCACACTTTGACACATTGGGGCTGGTTTGTAAAAACAGGTGCAGAATGGGGGGGGGGGGGCTGCTAGTAGAATGAAGTACTCTGTTGTATCTTCCCACTGGATGAAAAAGGCCTAAGCTAATTTGAAAGGGGTAATGCCTATAGCAACCAGTCTGATTAACTGCTATAGGTAATATCCCCTGAAATCTGATTGCCAAGGCTTGGTTCACATCTGTGTACTGTGCAGGTGCTTTGTGTTTTTAGGTGTGTTACCATTGATCTCTATATAACACGCTTTGATGAAAGCGCATCAAAGATGGAGCACGCAGGATTTTTGTTAACGTACCGCGCCAAAACCGAAATATAACACGCCCAGGTGTGAATAAGGACTTTTATACCCTCCATCTGATTGCTATAGATGATATCCTCTCCAATCTGAATGATTGCTAATGATGGTATCCACACCGTTCTGAATGATTGCTATAGGTATTATCCCCTCCATCTGATTGCCATAGGTATTATCCCCTCCATCTGATTGCTATAGGTATTATCCCCTCCACCTGATTGCTATAGGTATTATCCCCTCCACCTGATTGCTATAGGTATTATCCCCTCCACCTGATTGCTATAGGTATTATCCCCTCCATCTGATTGCTATAGGTATTATCCCCTCCATCTGATTGCTATAGGTATTATCCCCTCCATCTGATTGCTATAGGTATTATCCCCTCCATCTGATTGCTATAGGTATTATCCCCTCCATCTGATTGCTATAGGTATTATCCCCTCCATCTGATTGCTATAGGTATTATCCCCTCCATCTGATTGCTATTGGTATTATCCACTCCATCTGATTGCTATAGGTATTATCCACTCCATCTGATTGCTATAGGTATTATCCCCTCCATCTGATTGCTATAGGTATTATCCCCTCCATCTGATTGCTATAGGTATTATCCCCTCCATCTGATTGCTATAGGTATTATCCCCTCCATCTGATTGCTATAGGTATTATCCCCTCCATCTGATTGCTATAGGTATTATCCACTTAGTTCCGAATGATTGCTATAGGTATTAATATCCCACTTCCAGTATGAATAGTATAGGTTATATCCCTTTTTATGTGCGCATTTCTCGCACCTTGTTTAAAATGCACTGCCTTTGCTGCAGCTGCCGATACATTGTTAACAGCATCCTAAAAGCAGGTCACAAAATGTAGTGCATTTGCAGGCACCAGATTGGATGGTACTGCAGTACCGTTGACACTGATACAATGGGGGTTAATTCCAAAAGGCAAATCCACTTTTCACTACAAGTGCAAAGTACAGTACACTTGGAATTGCACTGCAAGTTCACTTAGAAGTGCAGTCACTGTAAATCTGAGGGGTAGATCTGAAACGAGGGGAAGCTCTGCTGATTTAATTATCCAATCATGTGCAAGCTAAAATGCTGTTTATTTATTTTCCTTGCATGTCCCCCTCAGATCTACAGAGACTGCACTTCCAAGTGCACTTTGCCCTTGTAGTGCAAGTGGATTTGCCTTTAGTAAATAACACCCTCTGCACTTCTGTCTGGGGGTCATTTACAAAAAGCAAATCCACTTTGTACTACAAGTGCAAAGTGCACTTGGAAGCGCAGTCCCTGGAAATCTGAGGGGAAGCTCTGCTGATTTTATCATCCAATCATGTGCAAGCTAAAAAAAAAATCCCTTAAATTATCAGAGCTTCCCCCCTCATTTCAGATCTACTCCTCAGATTTACAGCAACTGCACTTCCAAGTGCACTTTGCACTTGTAGTTTGCACTTGTAATGCAAAGTGGATTTGCCTTTCGTAATTAACATCCTGCAAATAAACCCCCCCCCCCCCCCCATGTCTCGTGTCAACAGTACTTGTTCTCTATGGGACTGATACAATGGTGTTGACTTACTATAGGCTGTTCTACTATCAAAAAAAAAAGCACACTTTGGGAGAGTTTTGGAGAATCCGTGTTCACTTTGAATATTCAATCTTGTGTTAACGAAAGGCCTCTTTTTTGAAATTGCATGTGATTGGGTAGTTAAAGTGACTTCAGATTTGACTTATTTACCAACATTCACTTTGCAGGGTGGACACACACTTCCCAAAGTAAACATTCACTTTAAACAGCTTCTATTTCTTTAGTAAACTGATCCCAAGGTGTCATGTTGGCAGTGCGTATTCTCTATGGGTCTGATACTTTGCATCTGCACAGTACTTGTTCTCTATGGGAACAATACAATTTGGTGACTTTAAGAATATTTACTTAGAGTGAAGTATCATTTCAATTGTCCAGTCATGTGAAAATCAATTTGTATTTATTTCATCTACACACAGTTGGATACTTCAGGAAAATCTTTGTGAATTTTTTTTAACTCCTTTAGTAAATCAGCCTGAATGCATCATGTCTGTAGTCCATGTTCTGTATGGGACGGATGCAAAGCATCATGACTGCACTAATTGTTTCTCGAAGGGACATTGCATCATGACTGCAGTACCAGTTCTCTATGGCAGCGCTTCTCAACCTTTTTTCAATTGTGGCATCCTTAAAAGGATGCAAAATCTTGAGGCACCCAAGTCTAAAATGTAAAAACATAAATGTTACTTTTCAGTGGGAAAACCTAAACCTGGCACAATGCGCACAACCACCTTCATGAACTTAACTTCATGTCATACCATCCAGGGGCGGACTGACAACTCATGGGGCCCCTGGGCAATAGATTATGGGGCCACGCAGTATACACACACATGGGGCAGCTATAATCTTGGGATTTTTAGACCAAAAGGATGTCGGTTAGGGACATTTCAGGGACTGATTTTTACATACTGTCCCTGGTTTTACTGAGGCTGGCAACCCTGATGGGGCCCTCGGGCAGTGCCCGAGAGCCCCGAATGATCAGTCCGCCCCTGATACCATCCCTTACCTTGATGGAGACCCCCCTATACATTAGGGTGCTCATCACATCAAAGCCTTTGGCTGTCCATCAGAGGCTGACATAGTCGGATTCCCCTCCCTGAGGAGTCCTTTCATCAGTCTGGGTAACCCAGTAAGGATCCCAGGGTGCATTCCATCACGTCTGTAGTCCTTGTTCTCTATGGGACTGATGCAATGTGTGGGATTCCTCCGGGTACTCCGGTTTCCTCCTACACTCCAAAGACATGCTGATGTAACCCAATTTGTCTAAAATTGGCCCTAGTATATGAATGTGAGTTAGGGACCTTCGATTGTAAGCTCCTTGAGGGTAGGGACCGATGTGACTGTACAATGTATATGTAAAACACTGCGTAAATTGACAGCGCTATATAAGTACTTTTTTTTTTTTTTTTATAAAAAAATCATGACAGCAGTATCTGTTCTCTATGGCAGTGTTTTTCAACTCCAGTCCTCAAGGCATCCCAACAGGTCATGTTTTCAGCATTTCTCTCAGATGAAACAGCTGTGGTAATTACTAAGGCAGTGAAACTGATCACATCACCTGTGCAAAAAAATGGAAAGCCTGAAAACGTGACCTGTTGGGGCGCCTTGAGGACTGGAGTTGAGAAACACTGCTCTATGGGACTAATGTAGTATATCATGTCTTCAGTACTTGTTGTTTATGGAACTGAAACAATGCATTGCGACTGCAGGACTTGTTCTCTATGGACTAATACAGTGTTTCATGTCTTTAATACTTGTTCTCTACAGGACTAATACAATGCATCATGACTGCAGTACTTGTTCTCTATGGGACTAATCCAAGCATCTCTGTCTTTAGTACTTGTTGTCTATGGCAATGTTTTTCAACTCCAGTCCTCAAGTACAGATAACGGGTCATGTTTTCAGGATTTCCCTCAGACAAAACGGCTGTGGTGATTACTAAGGCAGTGAAACTGATCAAATCACCTGTGCAAAATAATGGAAATCCTGAAAACATGACCTATTTGGGGGTACTTGAGTACTGGAGTTGAGAAACATTGGTCTATGGCAGTGTTTCTCAACTCCAGTCCTCAAGGCGCCCAAACAGGTCACGTTTTCAGGCTTTCCATTTTTTTTGCACAGGTGATGTGATCAGTTTCGCTGCCTTAGTAATTACCACAGCTGTTTCATCTGCGAGAAATCCTGAAAACATGACCTGTTGGGGTGCCTTGAGGACTGAAGTAAAGAAACACTGGTCTATGGTACCGATACAATGCATTGCAACTGCAGGACTTGTTTTCTTTGGCAGTGGTTCTCAACCTCAGTCCTCAAGTACCCTCAACAGGCCATGTTTTGGGAACTTCCCCTTAGATAAAATAGCTCTTATCAATACCATGTCATTGACACTGATTTAAACCAGCTGTGCAAAGTAAAGGAAAACATGGCCCGCTGAGGGTACTTGAGGCCTGAGGTTGAGAACAACTGCTCTATGGGACTGATACAGTTCATCATTACTGCAGTACTTTTTCCCCTCTGGGACTAATACAGTGCATCGTGTCTTTAGTACTTATTGATTATGGTACTGATACATGGGGATTGATTTACTTAAGGAAAATCCACTTTGCACTACAAGTGAAAACTACAAGTGCACTTGGAAGTGCAGTCGCTGTCGATCTGAGGGGGACATGCAAGGAAAATAAAAAACAGCATTTTAGGTTGCACATGATTGGATGATAAAATCAGCAGAGCTTCCCCTCATTTCACATTTACCCCTCAGATTTACAGCGACTGCACTTCCAAGTGCACTTTACGCTCAAGTGGATTTGCCTTTCGTAAATAACCCCCATTGTATCAGTCCCATAGAGAACGAGTCCTGCAGTCATTATACATGGGGGTTGATTTACTAAAGGCAAATCCACTTTGCACTACAAGTGCACTTGGAATTGCAGTCGCTGTAGATCTGAGGGGTAGATTTTACCGTCCTATCATGTACAAGCAAAAATGCAGTTTTTTATTTTCCTTGCATGTCCCCCTCAGATCTACAGCGACTGCACTTGTAGTTTTCACTTGTAGTGCAAAGTGGATTTTCCTTTAGTAAATAACCCCCAATGTATCATGTCTGTAGTACTTGTTCTCTATGGGACTAATACACTATGACTGCAGTGTTTGTACCTATGGGGGAGATTTACTAGAACTGGGGAAGCTAAGCATGATAGCCAATCAGCTTCTAACTTCAGCTTGTCAAATTAAGCTTTGACACTAAAACCTGGAAGCTGATTGGTTCCTATGCAGAGCTGCAACCAGGTTTTTGCACTCTCCAGTCTTAGTAAATCCCCCTATGGGACTAATCCAATCAATTGTGTCTGTACTTCCTAATTTATTTGGAAGAAATACAATGTTTTACATCTGCAGTGCTGGTATGTTGGGTGTTTTTTTTTTTTTATTGTTTTGTTTTTGTTTCTCAGTTGATTTAAAGGGGTGGTTCACCCAAAAACCTTTTTTTTAACATTCGATTGAGGCTCGTTTTGTCAAGGGGAATCGGGTGTTTTTTTTTTATTTATTTTTTATCGAAGCAGTACTTACCGTTTTAGAGATGCATCTTCTCCGTCGCTTCCGGGTATGGTCTTCGGGACTGGGCGTTCCTATTTGATTGACAGGCTTCCGACAGACTTCCGACACGTCACGATTTTCCGAAAGTAGCCGAACGCCGGTGCGCAGGGGCCGTATAGAGCCACACCACGGCTTCTTTCGGCTACTCGTGACGTGATGTATGCGACCGTCGAAAGCCTGTCAATCAAATAGGAACGCCCAGACTAGAAGATCATACCCAGAAGCGACGGAGAAGATGCAGCTCTAAAACGGTAAGTACTGCTTCAATTGTGAAAAAACACACCCGATTCCCCTTGACATAACGAGCCTCAATCTAATGTTAAAAAAAGTTTTTTGGGTGAACCACGCCTTTTAAGAGCAATTCAAAACTACAAATATTATATGAACGTCCTACCACTGATATAAATGTATCTCGCCTGCTGTGCTGTCTATGTAAAGAAGAATTAAGTGAATGATCTTCTACCTAACAAATATTATCGGAATGTTGCACACATTGATACAGTGTATACTGTCAGCACTGTGTAATACGTCTGCACTATTTTGACAAATCTAATCATTCTTGCAATACTACATTTACATGCTCATTCTAAAGTACTTGTCCTATATTGTCTTTCTGCAGGTCACTTGCAATGAACCCCGTCCAGCTCCCCGAAGTTTACATTATTGGGGCTCAGCCCCTGTGCAGTCAGTTATCGGGGCTCTCCCAGGGCCAGAAGAAGCTGTGTCTGCTCTATCAGGACCATATGCAATATATTGGGGAGGGAGCAAAGACTGGGATCAAAGAGTGCCAGTACCAGTTCAGACACAGGAGGTGGAACTGCAGCACCGTGGATAACACATCAGTGTTTGGCAGGGTTATGCAAATAGGTAAGACCATTTTTGTAAATATAATGTGTCTGTTATAACTTTTTTTTGTAATATTTTTTTTTATTTTTTTTAATGTATCTTAGCATTTTTTTTATTTTTATATTTTTACTACAATTTCTTTCAGTGAGGCAAATATAGAAGACTATATCTTTTATAGATAATAAATATTATATATAATATTTTTTTATTATTTATAAGATATAGTCTTATATCTATAATAAAATGATATGTGTGTGTGTGTGTGTGTGTGTGTGTGTATATATATATATATATATATATATATATATATATATATATATATATATATATATATATATATATATATATATATATATATATATATATATATATATATATATATATATATGAATATGACTAGGTCAGCAATTCACCTTCCTAAAAGACAAGCCTCTTTATAAAATTAGTACTGAATGGTATAGGTCATCAAATACTTAGTACCCCTTGGGATCATATACTCTCCAATGTTCATATTTTTATTCAAATAATAACTTACTAAAATACTTAGTTATTATTTATTTATTTTTTTCAAAAAGTTTTAAATTATTACAGTAAAGCTTCTGCAGTTGGCAGAATTACCACTGGTTGAAAACTATTGGTCTGGGTAGCAGTTGGACATTCTTGGGTTTAATGAGTAAAAAGAAGAAAAGGATAATGGGCATAGAGGTCAATTGGGATGTAGTGCATTGAAAAGGATATTTCTGATACATGCCAATGGCAAATGGCACTCTACCTATCGTTCTTTTACACTTTTCTTAAGCCAGCTTATGTTATTTTCTGGTGTAGAACAAAATATGTTCTATTGTGTGTCAGCTTGTATAACTAAACTCATAAGGCACGCCGGAGATAAAATATATATATATATATATATATATATATATATATATATATATATATATATATATATATATATATGCGTTTTTGTGTTTTTATATATTATATATATATATATGCATAGCATGCTTATAGCCTGATATATACAATTATCACTGGTGGAGACTTTAAGGGGCAGATTCACATAGATGTAATCTTCCGCTGCGTAATCGAAATACGCTACGCTGCCGTCTATCACCAGACTCTACGCCGAATTCAGGTAGTTTTTTTGCGCGTACGCTATTGTATCGTATTTTTTTTTCGAAATACGTGAGTAGGGGGCGTGAAGCATTTAAATTAAGCGCGTCCCCGCGACGATCGAACTGCGCATGCTCTGTTCAGGAATTTTTTGCGCGAAATCATTATTGTTTACGAAATTCCTATTCCCGGACGATTGTTAAAAATAATAAAAGAAATCGAAAAACGTTGAAATTCGACGCGGGAACGACGGCCATACTTAAATGGGCTGAATATTGCAAAAAGCTGGTATAGTGAAACGGAAAAAAAAGATGACTAAAGGTGCATTTAGCATGCAAAAGCTCATTAGCATACCATGAAGGTGAAAAACAACAGGAAGTCCGCCCAGTGGCCGCAATTTTCAGGCAGCGTAGTAGCGTACTAACACGTAATAAAGTCGAAATAGCACGCAGGTGTCTTTTCATGGTTTGAGGATCACTAAAAACGCTCGGAAATTACTCCTGTCTAACAACATTTACACAGGCGTAATCGCTTTGTGAATCTAGGCCCAAGTTTTTAGGTCTGGGTGTTTTTTTTTTTTATAATTTTTTTTTTTCATTGGGGTGTGAAAACAAGTTGATAAATTTAACTTCTGATGCTTTGTCATAATATGTATTTAGATCCTACTTGTATATAGGCCTTTGTCACCAACCCAAGCAGCCATTAAGCCTTGGCTAAATCTGTATAGATACAAAATTGGGGTAATAACTTTTGTTTTAATTGACCAACTTGGATTCAATACGTTTTTAATTAAGAATCAAGTGTGTGAAAAATGTGTTTTTTGGGCTGTTTTTGCCAAGAATGATGTCAGTGTGTGGCTACACTTTTCTGCATCATATTTAGCTAACAAAAGAAGACTTAAAGTAACAAGTCAATAATTGGATAAAGGAACATGCAATGGTAGAGGCTGCCAATGTCTGAATGTTGTTACAGTGTAATATTAAGTTACATGTGGGCGTGGCTTGCTAATTATTTGCATTGTCCAGGCACACAACATTGTTAAAAGCTTCAAATTCTGTTGCATCCTCTTTTTCTGAAAAATATGTTCGATATTTAAAAAGTTGCCAAAACCACTAATTTATTCTTCAGTGGTGGGATAAAAATTATTTCTACAGTATTGTTCCTCATGTGAAAAATTTGCTATAACTCATAGCGTGGCAATTACAGCAGTTTAAAAGAACCAGTCATCAGTCACTTCCTTTGTTATAATTGGCTTTGTTGAAACCGAGTGAAACCTTAAATCTCGTTGGCTGGGATGTTTTCATGCTTTGCTGATTCTCTTTGGAACTACAAGTTCCAGCATGCCTAATTAAAATCAGCCTTGTAGTTCCATAAGTAGTTCTGGTTCATTTGGACATTTGTTTGAAGTCTGTAAAATTAGATCTGTAATCTGGAGGCCTGTATAATATTATTATTATTATATAATTTTTTTTATTCATTAAAAATTTTGAAAAAAATAAATAAGTTAATAAAAAAAAAAAAAGTGGAGAAACAAAAATAAGTGGAGAAACAAATGAAAGAGATTGGGTTGTTCAGCTAGCAGTTTTGTGCTTGAACGTACAAGCCCTTGTTTTATTGACCTTATTATGTGAGTTGAGGTGATATTATTGCATTATGCTACTATTTACACCTTCGGATTGACTTGTGTTTCTTGTCAGTGTTGGAGACTTTGATCAGCACTTGGATCTTCTCTTTCCTCACTTTTGTCTTGTTTGCACTTGGTTTAAAGTCCTTCTTCTTTTTGGAAATCCACTGTTGGGTTTGATATAAGGAGACTCCCTACAGGCAGTGACAGTTTAAATCCCTGGAGATTTTCTGCTGTAGACGTTTTAACCATAAAAAAAAAAAGGATAAAAAAAAAAACTATCACTTCTATCCCTGCATAAACTGATTTTCTTAAACAAGAAGTAATTTATAAGGGCAATTAGGCACTTAAACTAACTGCAGCCCTAAGAGGGGTTTAATAGGTATTTGGAGGCGGTGGCCTAGACTGGGGATAGTGAAGTGCCTATTCATCGGCTCTCAGAACTGGACTCCAGACTATATTTAAGTTTCATAAACTGGGGAGGGGAAAACAAGAAGGCCAGGAGTATAATTTTTATTTCTGGGAAATTAGCTGAAATGTAAAATTGCTTGGCTTTAAAGATGATATGCATTACAGAATTAATGTGCTTTTGTAGGCACTTTGCACGGATTTTTTGGTAATTCCATATATCAATGTGTCTCCACATGTCTCTTACAATTATCAAAGATTTTACATTGTATATTTTCCTATTGAAATGGTGTGTATAAATAATATCATGTGGTCCTCCAGACAGGACCACAGCTTGGACTGCAGTACTGGTGTATATTTCACTATATCATCCAGATTTATGCTCAAGGTAATTTTTTTTTTTTTTTTTTTTTTTTCATTCAAAATAGGATTTTGTGACAATTTTTCTGTTGTCCCTTTCTTGATGCTGTCCCTGAAAAACAGAAAGATACAATGGTAATGATTGTATTTTAACTTGGCAAAGTTAAATACATTCTGAGATTGGTGAATCAAGTTAAGAGGTGTTCATGTCAACTGTCCAATTCTGTACCAGGCAACCCCCCCCCTTTTTTTTTTATTTATATTTATGTGAAGTTATGTCAACTTTTGACTATATATTTCTAGAATAATTCTAGAAAAAGGGTAATAATAAAAAATTATATATATATATATATATACAGTGTGTGTGTGTGTGTGTGTGTGTGTGTGTGTGTAATTTTTTATTATTACCCTTTTTCTAGAATTGGTCAAAGTTGACATGACTTCACTTTTTATTTCCTTATATAATCATGTTGTTGCTTGTAATCCTCTATCATATCCACCCATCTGTATAGACAATTGATGCCACATTAACAATGTAGTCTTATTCTTGAAAACCTAACCATGTCCTTATACTTGAGGGGGGGGGGGGGGGGGACAGATATGTGTACACAAAATAATTTAAAGCCAAGCTATTTAAAAAAATAATGTATTAAGGGTTATATGGAAACATTAATTTATACATGCGTACATACATTAAAAAAACATATCTGGATGTTGGGAAAGCTCCTACAGTATATTCCAATTTATTTACATTATACAGAAATGTACAGTAAGGATTTATTTTTATTTTGTGTTAGTTAAAGTTTGTATGTTCCAGATTACTTGGACACATACACCTTGGATACATGTAGGAGTTGTTGTGCCCTATAACGTCTTTTTACAATAGTAAAATGTAAATGCTACAGAAACTCTGTACTTTAATATTTTAAAAATATTTAAATATTAAAAAATAAAAAAAACTATATAAAAGTGATAGAGATGGAATATGTATATATATATATATATATATATATATATATATATATATATATATATATATATATATATATATATATTATATTATATTATATATGAAATCCATCTCTATCAGTTTTTTTATATATAGTTTATTTTTTATTGTACACATCTGGCAGCTTTCTATGCATTTTTCTGTTTTATTTTTTTCTAGGTAAAATGTTGTTAGTAAAACATTTCCTAGCATTTTAGTTACATTTGTATTTGCAATGTAGTTGTATTTGCAGTGCATTGACTATTATGTGAACACGTCTCTTAATATAATCCTGAATACTGGCCAAAGCCAGAAGGCATTTTCAATTAAAGTCAGAATTCAGGGCTGCGTTAATGTGTATAGGTCATGCGTTTTTCTACCAAAAGCAATAGGACACATTTGACAGAATAATCAGATGCTAAAAAGTCTAGAAGGAAAATGCACATGAAAGTATAGCATGCTATATAGTAATACATACATTTGCAGTCCAGTCCATAGAAATTCCTCATTGTTACCCATAGTACTCTCTGTACGGGGCTCTAAGCAAAAATGCACATTTCTAAACTTCTTGCGGCATCCGCCAAAGTCTCGGCCAACCTAATAAAAGCTTATGGGGTCAGCTCAAGAAAGAGATTTATATTCCAAGCTGAATCATGGTTAACTCCTAGGATTTCAGATGGCCTATGGCATTTATATAGGACTGTGTACAATATGGCATTCATATAGGCAATGTGCTCGCATTACACAAAGTGAATAGAACGCGTTCCTTAATTTAATACAAACCGTCTGCAGTCTCTCTGTTTAAAAATCTCCATTTCAGGGCTTTTAAAAGGCCAGTTTTGAGATAAACAGAGATGATTTTAATTCGATGGAAGAATACGATGGCACACAGTTTGATAGGAAGGAACAAGAAAAAAAAAAAGAAAGATATCAGATTTTAAGATCTCGTGTTTTTATTCCTGCCTTGACATTTATTTTGGAAAGTCAGTTAAGTGCCGTTATTGTAACCCTCAGCACATGTAACCTCTCAAATCATCTTGTTTTCATTTAATGGGAGCGGGTGTGGGAAGAAAGTTTTCAGAAAGCCCAAAATCGCTTCCACCCCTTGAACCTTCTTTAGTTCTGATTAAAAGATAAATTTGCTAAACCATTTCACCCTGCAGTTTTAAAATAGATGCCCATTAGGGGGTGTTATTTGAGAAGGTCCTAATATTCAGGAGCAGAGTAGGGTTTAAAGTAAATATAAATCCTAACTAAATGACACATGGGGGGTTATTTAAGAAAGGAATATCCACTTTGCACTACAAGTGCAAACTAAAAGTACACTTGAGATTGCACTGAAAGTGCACTTGGAATTGCAGTCGCTGTAGATCCGAGGGGGACATGCAAGGTAAATAAAATAAACAGCATTTTAGCTTGCACATGATTGTATTATAAAATCAGCAGAGCTTCCCCTCGTTTCAGATCTACCCCTCAGATTTACAGTGACTGCACTTCCAAGTGCAATTTCAAGAGCACATTACACTTTGTAGTTTGCACTTGCAGTGCAAAGTGGATTTGCCTTTTGTAACCCCCAATGTCTGCTAAAGTGTTTGGATATATCAATATTTATAAACAATCTCCTTCTTTTTTCTTTTTTTTTTTTTTCTTTTCTTTTCTTTCTTTCTTTTTTCTTTTTCTTCCCTCAGAGCAGGTTTCCTAATGGTGTGGTTGAGCCACACTTGGTTGATGTGTGTTTAAAAGGATCTTTTGTAGTCTTCATGAGGCAAGGTGACAACACAGGAGCACAATTAGGAGACAGGGATAGAGTGTTGTCACCTTATAATATAAAGGACCTTTTTTTATAGCTGTTTCACTTGGTATTGCTCTAATGCAAGATGTTAAAGTGGATGGCCCATTAAAAAAATATATTAAAAGCCTGCAGCTACAGATACTGCAGCTGCTGACTTTTAATATTAGGACACTTACCTGTCCTGGAGTCCAGCGGCGTCTGTAGCAGAGGACGAGCATTCGCTCGTCTCTCTGTTGCTCCCCCCTCCATCCACGGTGAGGGAACCAGGAAGTGAAGCGCTCCGGCTCCACTGCCTGGTTCCCTACAGCGCATGTGCGAGTCGAACTGCACCCGCCGATTGGCTCCCGCTGTGTGCTGGGAGCCGAGAGTTCCCAGCACACAACGGGAAAAACCAGTCTTTTGCCCAAAACTGCGTGCCGGAAGTGGGTGTAAATACCTGTCTTTAGACAGGTATCTGCACCCTCTCCCCCTGAAAGGTGTCAAATGTGACACCGGAGGGGGGAGGGTTCCGATCAGCGGAACTTCACTTTAGGGTGGAGATCCGCTTTAAAGCTTATTTGGGGTTTTGGCAATTTTTGGTTTACATATGCTTTACGCTAGGTTTACACTTTGTGCGTTTCGGGAACATGTGCAAAATCGCACACTTTCCCTATGTGCTGCTCTTTAGCAGATGCACGGCAGTGCCATTAATTGTTAATGGCACTCCCACACATCTAACTTGCACACCAATGTGTCACTGCACCGCCGTGTGGCACAGGTCTTGCTCTATGGCGGTGATGGAGTGGGCTGTCAATCTCTCCCTCTTCCTGTCTGTCAGAGTTTCCAACAACAAATGTTCGATGTGAGCTTTTGGTTGGAAATTCCGACCTTGTGTAAGCTCTATTGGACATTTTTGCTGTCGGAATTTTGGTTCTCAAATTTTCAGACAGAAAAAGTTCTTGACGGAAATTCCGATCGTCTGTATGCAAAAATCTGATGCACAAAAATCCTACGCATGCTCTGAATCATTGAACTTAATTTCCTCGGCTTGTCGTAATGTTGTACATGACCACGTTCTTGACAGTTGGAATTTCCGACCATTTGTGCGACTGTGTGTATGCAACACAAGTTTGAGCCAACATCATAGGCCTGTGCACAGGGTGTGCCAGGTGTGCCCAGGCACACCCTAATCAATTTGTGAAGCACAGATTGCCCCTACTGCCCTGTCCCCGCGCAGTGCTGCCAGCTTCCCAGCTTTCCTATCGGCTGTTGCTGCTGGGATGTTTTAGAAGTGGGGGAAGGGGCCAGTAAATATGTAATTTACCGGCTCCTTCCCTTTCTGAATAAACATCGTGAGTCATCGGTAGTGTGTGTTTGGAATTTGGGGTGCACACCCTAATGCAATAGGCTGCGCACACCTGTGGCCAACATTCCATCGGAAAAAAATTAACGTTTTTGTTTTTGGAATTTCCGATCGTGTGTATGCGGAATCTCGTGTACACACACACACACACACACACACACTTTATTTGTGCCCTCCCCAAATCTCTTGAGCCCTCCCCTGGATCTGCCAATCCAGGAGAATTGATGGAGGCAATTGATGTAAGGGGGACTTTGATGGGGGGCCTTTTATGTAAGGGGACATTCTGATTAGATAATTGATGTAAGTGGGACTTTGAGGGGGCAATTGATGTAAGGGGCACTCTGAGGATGGTGGATGTAAGGGGGCTAATAGGAGCTCCGATGTAAGGGAGAACTCTGATGAGAACTCCTGTAAGGAGGGACTCTAATAGGGACAACTGATAGGGCAACCCATTGAAAGGAATTTCAATTGGAGTGTGACACTTGTGAACGTGTGGAAATGCATATGAATACCATTGCACCCAGAAAGTGTGAACCTAGGCTTTTCTCCCTGGTGTGGAGTATCGTGCTCGCCCTCTCCCTTGGACTACAGGAGCGTCAGGATGCTCTCTGCGTTGCAGATAGAGAAAAGGAGCTGTGTGTTAGAATCTCCTTTAGTATAAGGGAGGGGGCAAGCACGACACTCCACACCAAGAAGAAAGCCTTGCATTACTGTGTGGAGTTACAGACAGAAGAACAGGAAGTGAAGGTTTCTCAGAAGAAATAAGGACATTTAAAAGCAAAATGGAAGGATGAGGTAAGTGAAGGAGGACCGCACTAAGGTAAATAAGCTATTTAGGGGGGGGGGGGGATTGTACCTCTACAACCCCTTTAATACATGAATTAGGCTTAGTATTAACCACCTGCAGTCTCTGTATATCATTTCTCAAACTAGGGGAGGGAGAAGCAGCACAAGGACCCGATGGTGGTACTGCGGTGCTCATGTGTTTACAGGGAACATGCTGACAGGAGGGGCATGGTCTGTTGGTGTTAAAGGAGAAGTTCACATTTTAACAAAAAATAATGAACATTTTCTTTGCAGGTAAAAAATATGCATTTTATTATTTTCTGTTTCTGGAGCCTCTAAAGCATTGCACCAGAGACCCGGAGATCTGTCAGTGTATCTGTGTACATCCTATGTGGACAAAAGTTGACTGCAGCAAAGGTTGCCAGACCTTGTCTTTTTCCATTCACAGAACATTGTGAACGAGTGAAGCGGCCGTGCGGGCAGAGCTCTGCTCAGCCATGTTTTTGTCTAAATTGTGACAGCTGGGAGGGGAAGATCCCTCCCCGCTAGCTGTCAAAGTGGGGGGTGCGGGCATCGGTCTAATCTTTACATGTTACACCCTGAATATGAGCGTACCATTTTACAAAAAGTTAACTTATCCTTAAAACTACAGCAGAGAGAAAAAATCAGGTATCCTGCCCTGACAGACAGGGCTGTGCTATATGGCAGAGTTGTGGAAATCCTAGGACTGAATAGACAGAAATACAAATCCTCTGGAGCAGGGGTCTCCAAACTTTCTAAACAAAGGGCCAGTTTACTGTCCTTCAGACTTTACGAGGGCCAGGCAGTGGGTCAGTGAAAAGGTCCAAAAAATTGGGAAAAAATAATGCCCCGCTGTTTGTTTCAATGGAAGTAACTGTACCTCCTCATTCGTGTCATTGGGCCCCATTGTTGGTGTCATTGAGAGAAATCGTGCTCCATTGTTGGTGTCATTTGGAGGAATTGTGCACCATCGTTGGTATATTGGCAATTAATTTTGCCCCATCACTGATGTTGTTGGGCTCCATTTTTGGTGTCATTAAGAGAAACTATGCCCCATTGTTGGTGTTATTGTGAGGAATTGCCCCCCCCATCATTGGTGTCGTTGGGAGGAATTGAGCCCCATTGTTGGTGTCGTTGGGAGGAATTGTACCCCATCATTGGTATAATTGAGAGGAATTGTATCCCGTTTTTGGTGTCAGTGGGAGGAATTATGCCCCAATGTTTGTATCAGTTGATAAAATAGTGTCCCAAGGGCCGGATAAAAGCATGCAAAGGGCCGCATCTGGCCCCCGGGCTGCAGTTTGGAGACCACTGCTATGGAGGATGGAATCACTACTGTAAATGTATTTATCTGTTTGCAACACCATGCGGTGCATCTTGCGTAGGAACGTGTGGAAAAGGTGGGCTCTTTTCGCACCTGTATGGTGTAAACTTAGCCTTGCCAACAAGAAGGTTGTGAGAAGGCCAACCTGATTGCATATAAATTGTTTAAGCAAGCCCGTTTGCTACGCGGCTCAGGTACATAAACTGCACAATCAGATTGTATAGTGCGTATGCCCAGCCTTAAGGCCTGTACACACGATCGGATATTCTGACAACAATTGTGTGATGGACGTGTTTTGACAGATAATCCGACCGTCTGTATGCTCCATCGGACAATTGTTGGATGGTCATGCTCTCAAATTGTCTAACAAATGTGTTGCGTCGAATCATCGGATCGTGTGTACACAAGTCCATCGGACTAAAATCCAAAGTACATACATGCATGCTCCGAACCAATGCTAATCAGACAACTTTAGCAGAAGTTACCCAAAGGGTCGTGCAAAAGAGCAGAAAAAACATGAATGTTGGCTGAAAAAGTTCTGCCTGTCTGTATGCAGAACAAGTTCAAAGGCAACGCTAGGGATGAGCTTCGCGTTCGATACGAATGTATGTTCGACTCGAACATTGTCTGTTCGACGAAATTCGAACAAAAGCGGTCGTTCGCGCCAAATTCGAGTGACGCAAAATGGCCCATAATTCACTGCGGCATTGCGTGCTGATGATTGGCCAAGCATGCTGTATGTCCTGCATGCTTGGCCAATCGCAGCGCGCAAAAAACGAAGAGCCATAATTGGCCAAAGCATGGGTGGCTTTGGCCAAGTATGGCTCAGGGCTTTAGCACACGCCCCACACTATATAAGTGTAGTGTGTTCCGGCTTGATAATGAGAGCAGTCCGAGAGACAGAGAGATTGTCTTTTTATATAGCTATATAGAGCAGGCAGGCTAGTCAGTTTAGCTTAATTTACAGTGTGTAGAGGATATATATACATCCCTAGGAGTTGTACATATATTTTTACACTGTATAGCTTAGATCAGTTCTAACTAATTTACTGGCAGGCAGGTGATTGTGCTATTTAAAGACGTTATCACACGTATAGACACCCAGCAGGTACAATATTTAAAGGAATTTTATTTTAATTTTTTTAATTTAAGCATCATTAAAATCACCGCTCCTGGAGCAGTGATTTTAATAATGTTTAAATAAAAAAAATGAAAGATTCCTTTAAATATTGTACCTGCTGGGTGTCTATAGTTTGCCTGTGAAAACGTCTTTGAGAACCCGGGTCTTGCCCGAGGGAACATGTATCAATGGAAAAAAGTTATTTTTTCCATTGATACATGTTCCCTGGGGCAAGACCCGGGTTCTCAAAGAAGTTTTCCAACAATACTTGAATATTGGTCTTTAAAATTAGCGTTTTTGAATTAGAACATTCGAGTCCCATAGACTTCAATGGGGTTCTAAATGTTCGCGCAAACGCTCGGTCTGTTCGACGGTTCTGGTGCGAACTGAATGCGGGTATGTTCAGTTCATCTCTAGGCAACGCCCTTCGGATAAAAATCCATGGATTTGTCGGATGGAAATCCAATCGTGTGTGTGTATGAGGCTTTAGACTGGAAGTGATTCTCAATTTTTATTGGAGCTCCAACTTTTGGAGTGATTTATTCCTGAGACACCTTTGTCTCCCTTTTTTTTTATTTTTATTATTTTATAACATTTAGAACACATTTATGTTAAGATAATGTCAACATTTTACATATGCAAGAAAAATAAGATTTGGGACTTTGAATGAGGCACATATGGTAGTGTGCCTCCATCCCTGTTAGTATAAAAGTGGGAGAAGATTGGGACTTTGAACGAGGTGTGTAATCAAATAACATAAACACAAAATATAAAAATATTGCATCATGGTTAACGCAATTCAGATGGTCAAATATATGCATAAAATATACAATTGGCCACTGCCATGGAAATAAAGAATTTTTTTTTTTCTTTCATCTTCTCTCTTACTATACAATAAACGTTATTGTTAACAAAAAAATAAAATAAAAAATTGGTATTGAAATATAAGATTCATGTGTTTTAGATGTTTATATCTTAACTTTCAATACTAATGTGATCTTTCACGCATTCCAAAGGCAGCGCGCTATGGCTCAATTGTATATTGTATGCATATATTTGACCATTTTTTATATTTTGTGTTGATGAGATCACTGAATAAAATACTTATCTTTTTTTAATACTTTTTTTTTGTGTGTGTGTGTGTGTTTGTTTTTTTTTTTTGTTTTTTTAGATATCTCCCTCTTCCTCTCCCTCCTCCCTCCTCCCTCTCCCTCTCCCATGTTTGTTACACACCTCATTCAAATTCCCAGCCTTCTCCCCCCCTCCTAAGAAGAATATTTTGCACAGCTCCTCTTCTTTTTTTTTTTTACCTGTTTACCTATCCGTGACATTTATTTACAGCGATTGTTGGTTTTGTATTTTTCAGGGAGCAGAGAGACTGCCTTCACGTATGCCATCAGTGCCGCTGGAGTGGTGAATGCAGTAAGCCGAGCTTGCAGAGAGGGGGAGCTCTCAACTTGTGGCTGCAGTCGGGCAGCCAGACCTAAGGATCTGCCCCGGGATTGGCTGTGGGGTGGCTGTGGAGATAATTTAGATTATGGCTACAGA
The DNA here is from genome assembly GCA_029574335.1 of Rana kukunoris. NCBI lineage: Eukaryota > Metazoa > Chordata > Amphibia > Anura > Ranidae > Rana > Rana kukunoris. The sequence continues at coordinate 37,918,072 of CM056055.1, forward strand.
TTTGCCAAGGAATTTGTGGATGCTAGGGAAAGAGAAAAAGTCCATCAAAAAGGAACCTATGAGAGCTCCAGGACTCTGATGAACCTGCACAACAATGAAGCTGGAAGGAGGGTGAGTGATCCTGTTTAGGGCAAGGTTGTATAGAATGTTTTTGCTGAGCCATTGATCATTGCATTGTGTGGGTGTAGAAGCTGGTGTTCTTGGCACATTTCCAACATTGAAAGAAGATGTAAATAGGAGGCATGAAAGGATATAATGTGACTTTAGCCAAGTTTGGAGGGATCCCCGTCTGCCCAGTGCAATTTTTAATGGGTCACTCCTCCTTTTTATAAGCTGATATTTCAGTTTATGGTAGATGCTGGGGAGATATTTTGAATTCTTGAAACGTTACAACCTTAGGACAGGCTCTCTTCCCACAGAGAAGAAGAATGGAGAATGTTTCTTGGTCTGCACACATGTAATAGTAGGAGGGCTAGTTTGATGGCAGCACTTACCAGGTGAACAGGTACTTTACAGATCGATCTTATTGCTGGAATATCAAAGACAGAACCACCCAGGAGCTAATTCAGTTCACCTGGAACATGCATAACTAAAGCTAAACTCCAGCCTTACATTCAGTGGTACTTTTCTCCAGTACTGAAACTGCTTACTCTGATTTCGCTGCTTCTCACAGAAGCTACAGCAAGTCATATAGAGCCCATCTTATTTTCTGGCTGGAGGATGTGCAGTATCATCTAGTTCACAGGTGTCAAATACAAGGCCCGCAGGCTAAATCTGGTCCTCCAGGCTATTTCATGTGGCCTTCGAACCTCTCGTGCAGCTGAAGGAGAGCTCCAGCCCTCCTCTGGTCCTACTCCAGACCCTTACTTTCTGCTTCCAAGCAATGCATCCAGCTTTTCCCAGCAGCAGCATAATGAAAGGGCGGTGCACTGTGATGTAAGGGAGCGTGGGGGACTCAACTTCTAAAGTGGGGTGTCTCTTGACATCTAAGCAGAGGGGATGCGCTGGACATCTAATCTTGCAGATACAACCAGCCTTTTGGGGGCAATCATAATGCTGATGCGGTCAACGATGAAATTGAGTTTGACACCCCTAATCTAGTTCTTTAGTCCCCAGCCTTACTGCCCCTAGCTCACCTCTTTCATTCATTGGGTTTTTTTTTTATTTATTTTTAGTCATGAAGGCTCAGCATTACCTACAGAGGTCTGCTTACAAATTAAGTCTGCCTAGGAACATAGTTGCATAATTAGTCAGATTGAAAAATGACACAGGTCCATCTATCCTCTATCTATCTATCTATCCTCCCATGCCACAGCTCAAGAACACCCAAGAACCTCTGAAGAAACCTTTAGGGTTCCATGGAACCCTGGTTGAGAATGGCTGCTCTATGGGCTATGCGGCTGATAGGCCTCCTATTTGGCATTACCTGTATTGTTCTGGGGCCAACACCACTTGGCAGAGTCTGCAGCAAGATACCAATTATTTAAGTGTTTTGTAAGGGTTGCATTCTTCCCATTTAACCCCTAATGTAAGAACCATTCTTCCCACTGGCCAAGAATGATGCCTTCATCTCTAAAAACTTGGTTTTAAGCATGGGGTTCTTTGAGACCTTAAAACTATATAAGGGGTTCCTCTTGGAGGGGGGGGGGGATTTTGGGAGGCTGAGAGAGGCTCATCTACAGAAAAGCAAAGGAAAATCCCTATGAAGCACGGCTCAATTTCTTCCTCAATTTCTTCCTGATCCCAAGGGAGACAATTGAACATGCAGTGTTCAAGTAAATGGCTTTAACACTAACTCGCTGACCCTGACCAAGAATTCAGATCTTGTGTTATGACTTTCCTATGGCTTTGGTAGCTGCATGCTTGTTCCTGGCCAGTGTATTAGAAAGTATTGAAGCCAGAGACAGCAAGGCGATTGGTGTTTTCACATGAAGGGCAGCAATGGCCCTCTACGTACAGGACTTCTTTTACACCATACTCGGCACATCTTTTCCATTGATATAAATTGCCCCTAGATTGGCAGAAGGCATCCTGAAACTCATACTAGAGCTGGATGAACATGTATAGGAGGCGATATATTTTTGGGCATACTTTGAAACTCTATCTGATACTAATTATGTGAGATCATTTCTTTTGGTAAAGATCCCGTTATTATTTAAAGGGTCACTAAAGGGAAAAAAAAATTTGGGCTGAAATGACTGTTTACAGGGTATAGAGACATAGGGCCAGATCCACAGACAGCAGCCGCCCGCGCGTCGTGTCCTATATACGCTACGTCGCTGTAAGTCACAGCGGCGTATTACTAATCGTCAAAGAAATGCCGCTGTAACTTACGTTGGTGTATCGTAAATGGGCTGGTGTTCGCGGGTTTAATTCAAATTGACTAGGGGGGGCGTGTTTTATTATAATTATGAATGACCTGACGCAAACGACGCTTTTTTTTAACTGCGCATGCGCCGGCCGTGGATGTATCCTAGTGCGCATGTGTGAAATCACACCGCAAATAGTCAATGAAACGACGTGAACGTAACTTACGCCCAGACCCATTCTGGATCGGCGTACGCAAACGACGTCCAATACGACGCGGTCCCGACATCCATACTTAACATTGGCTGCGCCTCCATATAGCAGGTGTAGCTTTACGCCGGAGATACGCTTACGCAAACGATGTGAAAGGCTTGCGTCGGCCGCTCGTTCGTTCGTGGATTGCCGTAACTTGCTCATTTGCATATTTTACGCTGGAAATAGATTAAAGCGCCCCTAGCGTCCAGCGTAAATATGCATCTAAGATACAATGGTGTAAGAAACTTACGCCAGTCGTATCTTAGCGTAAGGCCGGCGTATCTTGTTTTCAGGATAGAAAACAAAGACACGCCGGCGGGAAATTCGAATTACGCCGCTGTATCTGTAGATACCCCGACGTAATTCTCTGTGGATCTGGCCCATAATAGTTAACTGACTCCTTTTAAAAATTATTAAAAATAGATAAAAATCAATCATATAATCAACCTACAGTTCTAGTTTCGTTTTTTGCTGTTGTTTCCTGTCTCTCTGATGTACAGAGCCAGAGAGCCAATAGAGGGCAGTGATGGTTTGTCTAAAACCCCTCAGCCCAATCTAGTTTCAGTTTACACACAGTAATCACCCCTCCTTGATTAGTGACCACAGTGAGAAAGCTCTCAGAACTGAGGTTATAAGGAAACAGACAACCAGGAAGTGTCCAGAACAGAGCAACATTAAAGCAACAACGGGCAATGAGGACATGAAAACAGCACTGCAGTAAGGTAAAGGAAGCTATTTAGCTAAAAAAAAAAAATAATCCTTTAGTGACCCTTTAAGGGCCAATCTACCCAAAGGTGGTTTTAGTTACGAATGATGGCTTGTGAGTTGCATCAGTGCCTGCCTTCGTAATTCTTGACTGCTCCAGCAGTGAGATCACCTGACATCATTTCAGACTCTCTCTCTTTTTTTTTCCTTATGCTTTTTTTTCTGAAATTGAGTATTCCTGCCACCTTTTTTGAGTATTCCAGCTTGTACTGTTGTGTTCACTATAAAATTAAATAAATAATTTCAACGGTGAGAACCCCTCATAATGGTAAAATGTGCAGACCTAGGAACTCTATACAAGGGTCTCTCCAACAGAGTTCCAGAGATGGAAGACTTGTCAGGTGGTTTAAGGCTCCTAACATCTACCAAAACTCATAAGAGTAGAGAAATGGGGTGCACTGGGTAAAGAAACCTCATGACTGTCATAAAGTGTAAAGCAAAGACGGAGACAGCTGGATAAAATCACTACAAACACCCAATCTGGTTCTGCACTCAATAGAGATAGAAGCAGACTCTGCACAACCATAAAGGAAAAAGAAGTGCCACTTTTTCCTTTTTGTGTTCTACTGAAAACTCAGTTTAAGGTTAACTATACTTTTACTGAAGGCCATATCAACCAGTCAAAAAATCAAATTTTCAATCAAATGGTGTCAGGCAGGAGGGTGGTGAAAGAGCCACCCATTAATTGGACTTTGGGCAGCTCATTAGAAACCAGCCAAAATTTGCACAGTGTATGGCTAGCCTAAGGCCGCGTACACACGATCGGTTTCCTCGGCAGAAGTCAGCAAGAAACTCGATGGGAGACGTATTCTGTCGTGTGTACACTTTTCGCCGAGAAACCCGTCGAGGAACTCGTCGAGCCAAAAAGAGAGCATGTTCTCTATTTCCTCGATGGGCAATGGGAAAATTTGGCTCGACGAGTTTTTTGACTGCCGAACAAGGAACTCGACGGGGAAAACTGTGTTTCGCCTGACGAGTTTCTGGGTCGGGTGTACGCGGCCTAAGAGAAGAATTGATCAAACTTGACTCAACAGTTGTTTTCTATGTGCCCTATTCCCATTATGCATTTGTGGTGAAGTGCAGAAAAACCACGGTGAATATGGTTTTGGGTGATATGAATAGTTCAGGAGCAGCAGTTTTTCTTTTATTATGTACTTTGTAGTATTTTATTTTTATTTTGAAACTATGATTTGAACATGTGGACGTATACCTTACAGACTTGTGTGAATTTTATTAAGGGTGATGGTTATTCAAAGCAAGCAATAAGCGGAGAGTGGAACAATAGACTGCCCCAGGGATCTTGATGTTTCCAGGTTATTACTTAGTAGCAGTAGAGGTCAGATCAGTGATCACATTTTGTATGCTGGCAACTTGGGTCCCCAGGAATGCTGCCCTGGGAAATGAGACTTTGGGTTCAAGCAGCTATTTGTGTGGAATATGTATGTTCTTGGCCCCATTATGATGTTGAACTATTGGGGAAGGGAAACACACGAACATTCTCAAATTGTGCAACTCGGCTATATGCTTTAGACTTGGTAGAAATAAAAATGTAATGATAATTTTGTTTATTTTTGGCTAGTGTACTAAAGCAAAAAAAATCCTTTAACTTTTTTAAGCTCATTTCATACCAACCAGTACATTTTAAAAAAGCTCAATCCTGCATGAAAAAACTCGAGAAACACTCTTCGATTTTGATGTGTTCTAAATTCCGACACTTTTTTGTATGCCCCAGCCATCTCCGCTTGGAGAAAACAGTAATAATTGCTATTGGTTATAGGAACCACTAGCAATAATCCACAAGTGAATCCCAAAAGCTGGTTGTACACAAGTTGATCAATAAACTTGGTACATTCAGCCTGCCAACACACGTTTCGACTCTGGGTAAAGTTCTGCTGAACCAGAGATTCGAATGGTCTATGGCCGGATTTGGCTTCCTAACCCACGCTTATTGCTCACGCTTATCAATCTGTCTACTGTTTAGCTGTATGTAGGAATGTGAACAGCTCTGTAGCTGTGACTATATTGGCATGGCTCTGTAGCCTTTTAGTCTTCAGATTTACCTGTCTAAGGCCAGCCATAGATATATTAATCTCTTTAGCTGAGATCAAACCTGGACCGGTCCATCTATGGGCAGGCTGGTTTTACTGAAGTCGATCCACTGATCAACTTCAGTACAACCAGCCTGTCTCATTTTTTGCATGTGATCACTGCCAGTGGCTATTGCCGCTGGCAGTAATCATTGTGTGCTGCCAGCAGGTAAGGCTCCCAGGTTTCCAGGAAGGTGATTGGTATGATTTGGCAGGACAGAATCCTACAATTGCACCACCTCCTGCTGGTTATATCTGGCATTTTGGAGGTCTGGACACACATCAGCAGGAATCTCTGTAAGCTGCAGAACACACTGGTGATGAATACATCTGCTTTTTGGAGTCATTTTATGGTGCTTCTGAAGATACATCGTTTGAAGAGACATTTCTTTTATTTGCTTTTACTGAATAAACTGTGTTTTCCTGGTCACAGCACATTTTGGACTTTATTTGTGCAATCTCTTGCCTTACCTTTTTAGCAACGGAATGGGTATTTATATGTTGTTTGACAGTGTAGGAAGGGTTTAAGTGTGAATTTACTTTTGTGGATTTTTAATTTCGTTTTTTCACATTGATCTTGTTTTATACTATTACATTGCCTCGCTGACACGTTTCACCCTGCTTGGGCTTTATCATGGAGGAAAAAGGCCCAATGGGGTGAAATGCATTGCGGGGGTGGGGGTGGGGGCATGCCATGGTAATTGAATAAAGCTTTCACAAAATTGTGATGCCATACAGTCTTGGTATTAAGAACACAGACAGGCTTCCTTGCCAACACCTAACACGGTGCACGAATGGCCCATCACCTAGAGTTGTTTCCGACAACAAATGTTCGATGGGAGCTTGTTGTCGGAAATTCTGACCGTGTGTAGGCTCCATCGGACATTTGCTATGGGTACTTCCGACAATAAAAAATTTGAGAGCTAGTTCTCAAATTTTCCGACAACAAGTTTTGTTGTCGTTGAAATTCCGATTGTGTGTGTGTGTGTGTGTGTGTGTACACAATTTCCGTAGCACAAAATTCCACGGATGCTCGGAATCCAGCAGAAGAGCCGCACTGCCTATTGAACTTAATTTTTCTCGGCTTGTAGTAAGTCTTGTACGTCACCGCGTTCTTGACGTTCGGAATTTTCGACAACATTTGTGTGACCGTGTGTATGCAAGACAAGTTTGAGCCAACATCCTTTTTGTTGTTGGAATGTCCGATCGTCTGTACATGGCAATAGAGTTTCTGATGTTTATAAGGAGGCTTTGGGAGGTAAGGACTCCACATTTCTACAAAGAATGACTGTAGTTGATTAAAATAAAATGTAGCCAAAAAATAAACTGCAAAAGAGTAGTATTATTACTCGCCTATTCTGCCATTCGTTCCTCAGATCTTTACTCTGCTTAAGAGCTATGACCTGTGGCAGAATCTTTACACCTAGCACATCCTGAAGTCCCCTGTCTCGCACCTTTTTGTTCCAACTATTGCCCAGTGAAGGCTGAGAGGCTGGCGGATGTAATCACCACACGTGGTAGGGACAGATAGCATCTGACACACCTAGAAGTGATAGATGTCTATTTTCTGCTGGAGGCTGTGGCTCTTCTAAAGAGGGAAGATCCAAGGTATGGGGGCTGGCCCAGATAAGTAGTAATGCTAGTTTTTTGCAGTGGTTTGTTCTAAATTTTTTACAATGGAGATAGGTGTTGCCTATCTGAAAAGTAATTGTTATTGGTGGAGTCTGATGGGCTCAGTTATTCCTTGGATCCTTATATATTAAGATGCTCAAGCATTGAAATGCTGTGTCTGAGCCAGTGAGGAGGTAGAGTCTTTGCTCTTTTGCGCTTGGCTGGATCGAGATCGGCTCAGGAGGGTATACTAGGGGGCTGGGGGGAGCTGCTTGCAGATTTTTTGTTTACCTTCATTCATAGAATGCATTAAAGAAAAAATCTTTCTGCCTTTACAACCACTTTAATAATTCCAGCAGGCAGAGCGTGAGCCCCTCATAATGGCCACAGCAGGTGTGCCAACCCGGGAACTACCAGAAAGAGCTAAGAAACTGTATTGGCTCTTCAACATCAAACAAAAGGGTAAACCTCAGTTATTGATAATGTTTTTAAGACCAATACATATTATTCTTTAAAATGTTTTCTTTTTTAGCAGTTTATAATTTTGTGCTAATCAAAAATGTCTAGCCTCAAGACAAATACAAATGTATTAGGGTCAGCTGGTACTGGCTGATGGGGTAACCACATTTCCAACATTTCCAAACTGCCATTCAAGGACACCCCCCTTCCAAAAAATCAGCTTTAGCCGTAAAGAAACACAGCACAGTGACTGGACAAAGAGGTGGGACTTATGATTTCTCCAATCACAAGCAGGGGGTGGGGATTGTGCTTCTCCAGGCATTCCTGGTCAGGACAAGTACTGTCAATGAGTAAAGCAGTGATGTGGTGGCCTTTTTTGGGGGCATCAGATTGGCCCGGGGGGTGGCTGTGTCGTAAGCACTGTGTGCTGACGTCACTTAGGGAGTTTTTTCGACGTGATTCTGAGCATGCGCGCGCATGCCCTGTTTGAGCGGCCATTCATTGGGGTCACGCTTAATTTAAATACATGACCTCCACCTCCTTCCTACTTTGAATTACGCGGGCTTACGCCGGCCCATTCGCCAGCCCATTCGATACGCTACGCCCGCCTAAAGATGCGCTATGCTACCTGAATCAGGCCCCATATATCTTTCTATTTCCTAATGCTAGCAGCATAAGGAATACAAATAGCTGTTAATTGAGAGAGTTCCTCTTTAATTTACCCAGGCTATATAAAACAAGTTAAACATCAGACTTTTGGAACCAGATGATGCACTGCACTATTATTTACTATGATTAAATTTCAACTATAACAACCGGTTTGCTGGACTCAGTCAGTTGCCAGTTAACTGCTGCACTTATTAAAACCATTTCACAACAAAATAATTAAAACAACAAATGTATTGTGGAAGGACGCAAAATAAATAACAGCTGCAGGCATGCAACTTGTCAATGGCAGCTGGCAAAGCAGATCACTTCCTCTGCCCCTTCATTACTGGCCAGCCTGGCGTCTAGCAGTCACTCCTAATGGTGTTGTACAGTTGCCGTGTGTAAAATGTAAACATTTTTTTAGTCGACTTTTAAAAACCTCATTGAATCGTTTTAGTTCAGGTCGTATGATTGTCTGCTATATGTATTTATGCTGTGCTGCTGGTGAAAATTGATATCCGGGAGGGTCTCTCTTAATGAGTGAGATGAAGTGCTTGGCCACCTCAATACCGGGCACTTTTGCCACCTTCCTTCTCAGACCAATTTTCAGCTTTTAGCGCTCTCACACTTTCAATGACAATTGTGCGGTCATGCAACACTGTACCCAAATTACATTTTTATCATTTTGTTCACACATAGAGCTTTCTTTTGGGGGTATTTATTCACTAATCCGTTTATTGCGATATAAGTGAAAATAGAGGGAAAATTTTCGGAAAAAATATATATTTTCTTCCTATTTTAAAAGAAATTCAATAAAATTGAATTGTCATAAATTTAGGCCAAAATGTATTCTGCTACATGTTTTTGGTAAAAAAAATCCTGTTAAGTGTATAATTGGTTTGTGTGATCACGGACATATGTATGCAGATGATCATGTACAGATGTGCGCAGGTGATCATGGCCATTGGTGTGCAGATGATCATTGGGACATGTGATTTTACTGTTGCATATGTGGGGACATGTGTTTTTGGGAATTGTGTGGACACTAGGCTGGTGATCAGTGTGTAAAAAGCTGTAAAAAAAACAGCTCATACTCGCTGATCGCCAGCCAGCTGCAGCAATCTGCTCTCCTCTCCTCACAACTTCTGTATGAGGAGAGGAGAGACGATCACCTAGCAACGGGCTCTCTCTATTTACATCACATAACGGCTGTGATTGGACACAGCCGTCATGTGATCAGGAGGGCCAATCACAGAGCCCTCCTGCTGATCGGGGATGCGCCGTGTCCGGGTCACAAGAGTGCTTTAGAAGGAGGGAGATCGCGCTGCTGCGCGGGCACGCACGTGCGCGATACATTTAGAGAAGTAGTAGGATAGGACTGTTTATCTGTACTAGAAAATGTTTTCAGCCTGAAAAGGAGAACTAATGTAACCACATATAATGACTGGCAAGCTGCAATTATTGATTTAGATATCCTGTAATGGCTTCCCACCAGTGTGTATGTAGAAGCATGGCAGGTGGGTCCGAACAGCCATTGTACACATATATGTCAGCTGGCTCCACTGGTCTGTGACAACAATGAGCATGCTCTTATCGCAATGACCAAGCTGTCACTGACCGTTGACATTGAGTCAACACCTACTGCAGTGGTGTAACTAGAACCTTCAGGGCCCCAGTGCAAGAAACCATGATGGGGACCCCCTGACCCCCCCCCCCCCTATTTCCAACCTTCCCCAGGGCTTCCAATTTTGGGAGGGTGTCCATGAATATCCTCCCAGTACTCTGCCTCCTGTATACCCTATGGGACATGCATCCAGCGCAATCATGGCAGCCCTTTACCATGTGATTAGCTGATTGCATATAAACAGACTTGATAGTTATAAGCAGCTCTTTCTTCCAACTCTCTGTAAAGAAAGGAGAGCTGTTAACTGCCAATAATGTCAGTAAATTGGTGCCCATTAATGCTGCCTCCCAGTGCCACCTGTCAATGCTGCTTATCAGTGCTCAATGCCCATCAATTCCGCCTATCCATGCTCATCAATGATGCCTATCAGTGCCACCTGCTAGAGCTTATCAATTCTGCCTATCAGTGCCACCTATCGGTGCTTATCAATGCTGCCTATTAGCATCCATCAATGCCACCTATCGGTGCTCAATGCCGATTGATTCCGCCTATCAGTGCTCATCAATATTACCTATCAGTGCCTATCAATGCTGCCTATCGGTGGTCAATGCCTAGAAGTGCTGCCAAGCAGTGCCACCCATTAGTGCCCAACAGTGCCACTTATTAGTGCCCATCAATGCTTTCTGCATCCTCAGCACGGCTCTGAGTGTAGAGCGTATCTAATACAGTTAAGAGCCGACAGTTTTTTCTGCTCCCTCCCTCCCTCTCTCGCACGTGATGACACAGCCGATCTGCTCCTTCTCCCGTATGTGTACTGTGGGAGGCGTGAACTGTTTGGCTTCACACATGACTTCCCGCAAAGCATGCGCAGAAAAGCAGTGGGGGAAGACTGCTGCGACCCTGGTAGTTCCCCCACTGACCTACAGTATGTTGGATGGAGTCAGAGCTTCCACAAGTTTGATGATCTCATCATCCTCATCTAGGGTTGCCACTTTTTCTTCAAGTCAAACCTGAACACTTTAGTGGTGCACAGTCATTTTAGAAAAATGTGTCCAGTTTTCAGGTGGACTAAAACTCGGGCAGGTGGCAACCCTATCCTCAGGAGATGGCAGTAATATAGCCTAGAGATTCCCCACTTAGGCCCAATAACTTTATCTGAGAAGTTGATATCAAGTTGATATCATCCTACTTGAAAGTGATGGGTATTTGCGTCTGAAGCAACCAAACTGTGGGGAAATGAGGGCAGTTTTCCTCAACACAATTGCAGGAGATTAGATGCACATAGAAAAGTATCTATTAAGACACCTGTCTCTCTATTATAATGTATATCTTTGTGTATATTGGCTATGTACTCCATATTGCAGCTTTCTATACATGTGGTGATGTTTATCTGGTTCAACCGTCTTTTGTGGTAGTGGGTGGTAGCACTCTCCTTTTTGTCCATATGCTTGGTATAATTGTATGCCGTAATTGTTATTGGTGCTGTGTCCTCCCTTATGGGTTGGGGGCTCACAACCCAGAATGCTTATTTTGTGTTCACTACATTTATACCAGTTCTTTTGGACTGTTGGGTATGTCCTCAGTCATGTGGCTTATACTACCGTAATGCACTAGTCTCAATATAATTAACTGTCAGTGCATACAATCCTTTAATTTTGATATTTAAAGAGGAAAGCTACTCCCGACCAGCCCAGGTGACCTACATGTCTCCAACAAACCACACACCCTGATGCATTTCGCCCTGCCCTATGATTAAGCCCCAGTGAGCGGGGTAAAATGCATCCGGGGGTGTGGTTTGGTGGAGACATGTAGGTCGAGGCCGCTCTTTAGCGTTTATTCACCTGGGGCTAGTCGGGAGTAGCACGGCAATCCTTTTACATTTACTAAACCCCTGGAATGGTATCGGGACAAGTTTGCACTTCAGGTTCTGGGGCACAGGGATATGCTTTTACCTCTACTTTGACTGGCACCATAAGCTATCAAATAGGCCCCTTAATTCAAAACTTGCATTGAGGGCCCATTTAGATTGGTGCCTTACAATATCTTACGAAAATACACCTACTTTCACACTGTCTACAGTAGTAATTTTATTTTTAAATGCCACTGCAATGTAGTAAATCAGAGGGCACCTCAACAGATGGTGCGCTGCATTGCTGTGCAGGTCTAATTTTTAGGTCTGTTGTGTTACGTTGGCAGCCTATTCAAATGAATGGGCTGACCCAATACAACAAGTTAATGTGTGAATGCACCACATCAGACTGCATATGTGTCAGGAGACCCTATGGTGTTCTGCCAGGCCATTCCAAAAACATTTACCGGTAGTTAACACAACTCCTCATAATTTGAAGAAGGGTCTTAAAGTGTAATTAGTTACATTTTATGATAACCTGTGAAAATAATTGTGAGACCTAATGAAGCATTCTAGGGGGCAGGTTTTTAATGATAAAAAAAACAACATTTTAGTAGCTTTCAAGTCACTAAATTGGAATAGTGTAGAGGTAAGGCATTAAATTCTGACCTTCATGGTCCTGCATGTTTGACCTTCTTGCTGCATGCTTGTTGCAGGTCCCTGACGACCAGGTAATTGGCAATTTCAGAATAAGCCCCCTCTCCTGAAAGTTACATTTCAAAAGCATTAAACCATGGGGTGCCAAAACAAAGTTCCTCCTCGCCTCTCCTCAAACACATCAGTCAGGTGTGGCGCAATGGGGTGTGTTCCTATATGATCTTATGTACTATGTATTAAAAACAATGCCAATTTGGAAGGAGATCAGAGTCTAGACATAACTATTATGACATTTATGAAAGCCTAGAACACAGCTGATCATCCTCATCTTCAAATACCCAAGCCTCTCTCTTGTTGACAAACTGTGGCTTAAGACATAATAAAACGCCATAATTATAAAGTTCTTAAAGACTCCCAATGTGTAATGCAACAACCAGTTCCTCCAGATGCATTTTGTATTCAAGCGCTTTTTGTACTTAGAGAGGCCAATTTAAAGGACATCTAAACCCAATTTAAAGGACATCTAAACCCAAGAACAAAAATGTTATGTTGCGGCTTACTGGTCCTTAGATGTGGTGGCATAATTGTTTTTTTGTTTTGTTTTTTTCCAATTATTTTCACCTGTGATTCAGCCGGTTTCACACTCCCTGCCCTAGAGTGCGAAACATCTATTCAAGAGCCGCTCCAGTCATATTTTGTCAAAATAAAAACTTTTAATAAACAGACACTCGCCTGTCCCATTATCTAGTGATGTGCTCACCCAGGCCGTCCCTTCCATCGGTTTTCTGTCCCCAGCATCTCAACTGTGGACACCCGGCTGTGACAGCTTGCAACTTCACAGCTGGGTGCCCACTTCACATGCTTAAGCTGGGCTGCACATTTTAAATGGTCCTGCAGTCATCTAGGACCTGTGATGTGTCTCAGAGGAGAATGGGGAGAGAGAAGGGGAGAACAACTTTTGCTCGGATCGCATAGGCGGTCCGAGTGGAAGTGGGAGCGGGTACCCATCAAAACCAGGTACCCACTCTCTCCCTCCCCCCCCCCCCCGCAAAACAAGTGCCAATTCATGAAGATGAACGAGGAGGAGGCCTTAAAGTGTAACTTCCCTATTTGGGTGGAGCGCTGCTTTCACTGTATCTATGAAGAGCAGTACTGTTACTGTAGGACAGGAAGTGTTTTAATACTACAGAACATCACCTAAAACCTATTCTATCACGTTACTTGGAAAAATAAGTCTAACCCTAAATTTAAAGTGAATTGTCATTTTCTTTTTAACATATGTGCTTCCTTTTTTTTGATTTTGGTGAAAAAACAAAAAAACAAGATAATAAATTATTGCAATTGTGCTTTCTTTTTATTTTGATCAGAAAAAAGCACTAAAATATTTAGTCCAGAAAATGTTGAAATATTACATTTTGAATCTATTTCATTCTTGTTATCAGCCAGCAGGTGGCACTTTAGGCGTGTTTCCACATGTTTTTCAGGCTGTCTTTTACCTGCTTTGTTGAAGTCTAAAAAATAAAGCTGCAACTTGCACAACTGAATTAATGAGAGCTGTGAATTGTTGTCCTCTTCATCTGCTTTGTTTTTTTACATGGAAACCTAAATGTTTCATGTTATAGAAACTGATATAAAATATCACTATAAAAGCTTAAATAGGTTTTAAATGTTTTACAGTGTTTAACATTTTATAGTTACCTTTTAACCACCTACACTAATTTAACCCCTGATATGCCATATATTCTTTCTGGGAACGGTTATTCCCTGGTATCTCACAGTGCCATGATTTTGGTGCCAAGTTCCAGTAATTCAGTATTTGGTCTAGTTAAATACTGCTGTGAATTGTTCTGTCTTGGTTTGTTTGGTTTCCTGTTTAGCCATTAGTAAATTGTCACACTGTAGTTCTAATACTGTAGTAAAGTTAAAATGCAGCCCATATACCTGCTCCTCTCCTAAATGCATTAATGTTTCTGCCCCTAAATGCCCCATTCCTCTAAATGCATGCATGGATACATAAAGGGGTGTTTAGGGGCAGAAAACAAACCACACATTTTTCACTACAGCTGTGAAATGCCTGTTGAAAGGGGTATAGAGACATAAAAGTTAACTGATTCCTTTTAAAAATGATTAAAAATAGTTGAAAGGGGTATAGAGACATAAAAGTTAACTGATTCCTTTTAAAAATGATTAAAAATAGATAAAAATCAATCATATAATGTGCCTCTAGTTTCACTTTTGTTTTTAAAATGATTTAATGTTTCTGTGGAGTAGAGAAGACACACAGAACAAAAACAAACAAATCCAGGGAAGTGTTTTGTTTTTAAAATGAATCTGATTGGGTCTGAGGAGTTTTAGACACACAGCTTAGACCACAGTGAAAATCTGCCATGAGTTTTTTCATAAGGAGCCAGACAACCAGGAAGTGTGGAGATCAGAGAAGTATTACAGCTACTTCAAAGCAAAAACGAACAATGAGAACATGAAAACAGCACTGCATTAAGGTTAAGGAAGCTATTTAGCTAAAAAAAAAATCCTTTAGTGATCCTTTAACTCCGGAAGATAAACAAAAAAACATGCTGGTTTTTATTTGGCCAGATACGACAGGTTACATTTAAATGACCATAAATATCCAAAAGATCCAACTATAAAAAAATAATACATTTAGTTAAAAGTGGATCTAGTTGATGTCTGACATCTTATGTCTTGGATTCTCTATCGATAAGATCTCCATGTCATAGTTCCCAATACTGCTCCTGTCTACCTAGTTCAGCAATTCTCAACCAGGGTTCTGTGGTTGCTAGGGATTCCTTGCGCTGTGGCTGATGAACCACCTTTTTGATGGTGCCTATAGAGTTCATTGTTCAACATCACTTGGCAAAGCCTTTTTAGCTGTCTTTAAGGGAACATTCTTCTTATTGACCACCAGTATAACGAGAATTGTTCTTATTGACCCCTAATGAATTGGTTTTAGTAAGGGTTCCTCGAGACCGGAAATGTATTCTTTGGGATGCCTCTAGAGTTAAAAGTTTGAGAAAGCCTGACCTAGATGTTGTACAGCTTAATATAGTTGAATACAAAATTCAACACAGTGACTGTTGGACCCTCTCATAATGGTCATAGCAGGTGTGTGACTTAGGAAATGTAACACAAATGTCATTCTCACCAATAGGGTCCCCAAGAGATGCCAGAAACTCTTAGGTGGCTTAAAGAGGAACTTTAGTCTCTGACTTTTTTTTTTGGAGCTCCACTTACCTGTCATGCAGCGATCCATGGATCTGGTCTGGAAGTTCAGGTCCTTTTTAGCCATCGGACACCAGCTGGCCTCTGATAAAGAACACAGCACCACCTACTGGCTGCTGTTATTCCCTACTCCTGCAGGCTTCTGGAATATGACTTGGAATCCAAGGAGGCTGAAGCAGCAGGGACATGTCATTCTCACCTAGGCAAGAATGGTGGCGGGTGGGAATGGGTTAAATCTAAAGTGTAAATAAAATAACAAGCCCAAAAAAAGCCTGTAATGTGGAAGGCAGTAGACATGCTCTAAACTTTGGATGATCTAGGGGACAAAGGTTCATATTGCATTTCTAGCATGCACTATCAAGTGAAATATCAAATTTGTATGTATGGACTGAGGGGCGATTTTAAAGTAGTTGTAAAGGTTCCTTTTTAAAACCTAAAATAACAAACATGTTGTTATACTTACCTCCACTCTGCATAGAGTGGCTCCGATCCTCTTCTTCTGGGGTCCCTAGGTGGCTGTCTAGGCTCCTCCCCATATTAGCTAACCCCTGTTTTGGGAAGCACTCTTCCAAGGGGGTTAGCTTTTGGGTGCGCTCCCGTGTTACAGTCGGCGGCTATAGCTGCCGACTGTATCACTTGGCCCTGCCCCTTGGCGCACCATGTCATTGTTTTAATTGACAGCAGCGGGAGCCAATGGCTGCGCTGCTATCAAACATCCAATTAATGAACCGAGAAGAGCCTAAAAGCCCAGTCGAGAAGCCTGCGCATTCACGACCCAGGACTTTCAAGGGCTCAGGTAAGTAAACGGGGGGGGGGGGGGGGCTGTAGGGCCGCCAATCGTCGGATGTTTTTTCACCTTAATGCATAGAATGCAAAGGGTTTGTAAAGTTTCATTAACCACTTGCTTACTGGGCACATAAACCCCCTTCGTGCCCAGGCGAAATTTCAGCTTCCGGCACTGCGTCGCTTTAACTGACAATTGCGCGGTCGTGCGACGTGGCTCCCAAACAAAATTGGCGTCCTTTTTTTCCCCCACAAATAGAGCTTTCTTTTGGTGGTATTTGATCGCCCATGCGGTTTTTATTTTTTGCGTTATAAAAAAAAAAGAGCGACAATTTAAAAATATATATATTTTTTTTACTTGTTGCTATAATAAATATCCCAATTATTTATTTTTTTTTAAATATTTTTTTTTCTCAGTTAAGGCCGATACATATTCTTCTACGTATTTTTGTAAAAAAAAAAAAAGAAAAAAAATCACAATAAGTGACTGCTTTGCGCAAAAGTTATAGCGCCTACAAAATAGGGGACAGAATTATGATATTTTTTTTTATATTTTTTTTTTTTACTAGTAATGGCGGCGATCTGCGATTTTTATTGGGACTGCGATATTGCGGCGGACACATCGGACACTTTTGACACATTTTTGGCGCCATTCACATTTATACAGCGACCAGTGCTATAAATATGCACTAATTGCTGTATAAATGTGACTGGCATTGAAGGGGTTAACACAAGGGGGTGATGAAGGGGTTAAATGTATTGCCTGGGTGTGTTCTAACTGTGTGGGGGGAGGGGGGTGACTGGGGGAGGTGACCGATGCTGTGTCCCTATGTACAAGGGACACAGATCGTTCTCCTCTTTCCCTGACAGGACGTGGAGCTCTGTTTACACACAGAGCTCCACGTCTCTGCTCTGTCACCGCCGATCGCGTGTACCTGACGGACATCGCGGCCGCCGGATACACGCATCGAATCCTCGGTGATGCGACGGGACTGTTTTTTCCCCGCCGCGAGCCACCCAGTGGCGCGCGCGGGGAATTACAAATACATCACGTCCAAAGACGTGACCCCGGCGCCTCAGGTCCGCGCTGTTGACGTATTCTGTCAATAGCGTGGACCTCTAGTGGTTAAGGTGAAAAAACATGAACCTTTACAACCCCTTTAATATTGATAAACACACTTTTTTTTTTTTTTTTTTTTTTTTTTTTTTTTTACTTTCCGTGGTGAAATAAGGATAAGAAAAAATATATAGTATTATATGTGTCCATTGGTATATTTTCTGTCTTTTTTTAGGATTTTTTTTTTTTTTTTAAATGAGTAGAAGGGAAGGGATAGTGTACATGCTTGCAACACTTGTTTTAGAAATAGATGTGCTAAAATGGTTAGCTATTTTACAGTTGGTGCATTCCTCTTTTGAAGCAAACCTTGAAAACCATATGAGTGAGTGCACTCTTGTAAAACCCCCTCTGCAGACCGCCGGCACCACGTAACTATGCATCCTACTTATTTCATCCAGCTATTATGACAAGTGAGCTGTCCTGTCTGTAAACCTATGCAGCATATTGAGGATCACAGAGCACTTAGACATTGACAACTTGGTATACTCCTGCTATGTCACGGACTATGGCTCCAGGACTCCCAATGCACTGAACATATTAAGACTCAGGGCAGGGCATAGTGTACCCAGTAGCATTGAGTGCCTAAACTTGGAGACCCTGTCACCAGACCATTCATTTATACAAGAATATTCGAATAATATTATCGTAGCATTTAATGTTTTTATGTATTTTGCTTGCCTATAAAAGCCTACCCCGTATAGACATTTAAAAGTCTTGAGATTACTGCTGCGCAGGGGCGGACTGACCATTGAGGAACTCAGGCACTGCCCGAGGGCCCCATGCCACTAGGGGGCCCCATCATAGTTGCCAGACTCAGTAAAACCAGGGACAGTATGTAAAAATCAGTGTTTGTCCAAAACTGACATGCTTTTGATGTGAAAATCCCGAGATTTTTGCTGCCCCGCCTCTGTACTGCCTCCTGGCTTGGTGGCCATCTGTAAGCCCGGAGGCCCCATAATCTTCTATTGCCCGGGGGCCCCATGAGTTGTCAGTCCGCCCCTTCTGCTGCGTTCTGCCATTCTGAGGGTAATGTCGGAAACACCAGCAAACTCAACTGTCTCTCAACTGACACTCTCTATAGCAGATTTTCACAAACTTTTTAACCTGGAGAAACCCTTGAAATAACGTTTAAGTCTCAGAGAACCCCTGGTAATAATTACTATATCTACAGTTTAAGGTACATTAGTGTAATGGTAACTGAGAGGTATGTGCCTTGCACTTTTGTGTTCTTTTGTGAAGAATTTCCTTTTTGTAGATGGCTAAAAAGATCATTGCTATTTTAATGGTTTCTCATCTTAAAGGCGGTAATTGCTCAAGGAACCCCTAGAAACATCTGCAGGAACCCTAGGGTTCCAAAGAACGCCGGTTGAAAGAGGCTGCCCTCCATTACTTCTCCCAGCTGTGTGGGATCATTCCCCTGCTTTATGACTTGACATGCTCTGCAGAAGATTAACCACTGTTGTTACTTAACGTCTCTGTTGAAAGTAGTATGCTTTTCCCTGTGTTGCATACAAGTTCATTGATGATGATGATGATAATAATCTCCCACACAATGACCCTCTATCATTTGGTTTCATAGCCTTATGCTGTTGATCACTATTCTTATATTTTTCATTTAGTACTTTAAGTTTCTTTTAATCTTTTATCTCCCTTTAGGCTAGATTCACACCTATGGCATTTTTAGTGCTTTTTGCATTTTGCAGATTTGCTCTACAGAACGTGTTCCATATGAAACATATTAAATAGGCTGCAGTGCAAATCTTCAAAATGCAAAAAGCACAAAAAATGCATAGGTGTGAATCAAGCCTTACTGGCAGTAAGTATTGGACCCGAATAAGTCTATTTGTAGCCCGACATTCTTTTACAAATAAGGGGCTGGCTATTTATTTAAATATAGTTTTTCTCGATTCAAACGTACTGTAGAATAAGGACAACATTGATGGGTAGTAAATGGGAAGGGATTCCACTAAGAATAGTTTGCGTACAAAATTGCCTGTAAATAGGTGCATTATACCTACAGTAGATGTAATGTCTGGGTAATCCTACAGCTACTCCCCATATAGCCAAAATAGTTTGGACACCTTAACATCACCCATGCTTATATGTGGACATTCCTCTGAATTATTGAACTTGGGTGTTCTGAGTGAAGGGTACTGTTGTTGCTTACAAAAACATTTGAGACAATTGTGTCCTCCTAACCATGTGGGGAAGCCCCTTTTATTTTCCATCATGATTGTGCCCCTGTGCACAAAGCCAGGTCCACAAAAGACATGGTATGATGAGTTTTGTTATGTACACAGAGCCCTGAGCCAAATTCTACTCGGCAGCTTTAGTTGGAATGCCAGTTGTGAACCAGGTCATCTTTTTAAACATCGATACCTGACTACCTAATGCTCTTTTTGCTGAATAAGCACAAAGTTCCACAGGCGCACTCTGAAGCCCTGTACACACGGCCGGTTTTCCCCCTTGGGGAAAAAGTCGGTTTTCCCAACAGGATTCCTGCCAAGCTTGTCTTGCGTACAGACTGTCATACAAAATCCCGCCGGTCCAAAGCGCGGTGACGTACAACGGCACTATAAAGGGAAAGTTCCATTCCAATGGCGCCACCCTTTGGGCTGCTTTTGCTGATCTTGTGTTAGTAAAAGTTTGGTGAGAGACGATTCATGCTTAACCACTTTCCCACCGCGCCATAAGCATTTTACTGCTACGGCGCGGCGGGGTTATCTTGGGACGACGTCCCTGGGACGTCGTCCTTCCCTTTCACGATTGCGCGTCCCCTGGGACACGCTCGCGAAAGTGTCCGTGCTCGCCGGGTCTAGAATACCCCAGTACTCAACAATACCCCAATACCCCAGTACTCAACAATACCCCAGTACTCAACAATACCCCAATACCCCAGTACTCAACAATACCCCAATACCCCAGTACTCAACAATACCCCAGTACTCAACAATACCCCAGTACTCAACAATACCCCAGTACTCAACAATACCCCAGTACTCAACAATACCCCAGTACTCAACAATACTCCAGTACTCAACAATACCCCAATACCCCAGTACTCAACAATACCCCAGTACTCAACAATACCCCAGTACTCAACAATACCCCAGTACTCAACAATACCCCAGTACTCAACAATACCCCAATACCCCAGTACTCAACAATACCCCAATACCCCAGTACTCAACAATACCCCAGTACTCAACAATACCCCAGTACTCAACAATACCCCAGTACTCAACAATACCCCAGTACTCAACAATACCCCAGTACTCAACAATACCCCAGTACTCAACAATACCCCAGTACTCAACAATACTCCAGTACTCAACAATACCCCAATACCCCAGTACTCAACAATACCCCAGTACTCAACAATACTCCAGTACTCCAGTACTCGGCAATACCCCAGTACTCGGCAATACCCCAATACCCTGCATGATACTTTGCAATACCCCAATACTCTGCAATACCGCCTATGGGGATTTTTAAGTAGCGAAGTTTGGCGCCATTCCACGATTGTGCGCAATTTTGAAGTGTGACATGTTGGGTATCTATTTACTTGGCGTAACTTCATCTTTCACAATTGGGCTAACTTTACTGTTTTGTTTTGTTTTAAGCACAAAACAGTTTTTTAAAAAACATGCGTTCAATAAATTTCTGCGAAAATACCGTGCAAGATAAAAAGTTGTAACGGCCGCCATTGTATTTTCTAGGGTCTTTGCTAAAAAAGCATATATAATGTTTTGGGGTTCTATGTAATTTCCTAGCGAATAAATTATGATTTTTCCATGTAGGAGAGAAATGTCAGAATTGGTCTGGGTGTTCCAGAACGCCTGGTGGCGCTCCCTGCATGTTGGGCCTCTGTATGTGGCCACGCTGTGTAAAAGTCCCACACATGGGGTATCGCCATACTCGGGAGGAATAGCAGAATGTGTTTTGGGGTGTAATTTGTGGTATGCATATGCTGTGTGAGAGAAATAACCTGCTAATATGACAGAAACAAGTTTTTTTTTTTTTTTTTTTTTTTTTACAGAATTTTCAGTCGTTTTTTCTTTTATAGCGCAAAAAATAAAAAACCCAGAGGTGATCAAATACCACCAAAAGAAAGCTCTATTTGTGTCAAAAAAAGGACAAAAATTTCAAATGGGTAGAATGTTGTATGACTGAGTAATTGTCATTCAAATTGTGAGGGTACCGAAAGCTGAAAATTGGTCTGGTTAGGAAGGGGGTTTAAGTGCCCAGTGGTCAAGTGGTTAATTATAATTTGCAGCATGAGGAATGTGTTATCTTCATTACGAATGCTAGTTTTACCATAAGGTGCGCTCCTGTCTCGTACTTGATTCTGAGCATGGACGTTTTTTTTTTTTTACCCTCGGAAAAGCATAAACACGACCGTTTTTTTCTTGACGGAGAAAAAATCTGATGGGAATCCTGACGGGAAAATAGAGAGCAGGTTCTCCCCTTTTTTTTTTTTTGACAGTTTTTCTGCCGGCTAAACGCTCTCATGGCAGCTTTCCTGCCGGAAAAAAATGGTCATGTGTATGAGGCTTAATGTCTTGTGGAAAGCCTACATAGAAAAAATTACGGCTATTAGAGAAAGGGAATGGGGGAGGAACTCCAAATTAATGCCTTTTGTATTTCTAATAGGTTGTCCAACAAATTGATATAGGTTTGAGGGTCTGGTATCCACAAACATTTGGCTACGTAGTAAATTTTGTAACATGTTTATGATCATAAATGACCATACTCTTTATTTACTAGAGGCAATTATCTCTTTTGAATTTAATAAATGATATGGTTTGGAAAGAACATTATCTAACTAACTGGTATTTTTCTCTTATAGGCTGTAAGTACATTGGCGGATGTTGCCTGCAAATGCCATGGTGTATCTGGTTCTTGCAGCCTGAAGACATGTTGGCTGCAACTTGCTGACTTCCGGAAGGTGGGAGACCTTTTAAAGGAGAAATATGACAGTGCTGCAGCGATGAAACTTAACAGCAGAGGGAAACTTGTGCAGGTGAACAACAAATTCAACTCCCCCACCACGAGCGACCTGGTTTACATTGACCCAAGTCCGGATTATTGTGTTCGCAATGAAAGCACTGGTTCTTTAGGTACCCTGGGAAGGCTGTGCAATAAAACATCGGAGGGCATGGATGGCTGTGAACTTATGTGCTGTGGTAGAGGCTACGATCAGTTCAAAACTGTTCAGACTGAGAGGTGCCACTGCAAATTTCACTGGTGCTGTTACGTCAAATGCAAGAAATGTACCGAGATCGTTGATCAGTTTGTATGCAAGTAAGGCACAGAAAACGTGGACTACGAACAATATTGAATATCTGCATTAATTTATAGAGGTCACTTAGGAGTTGCAAGCATACAGCAACGGGATCCATTCTCTTTAATTCACTCAGCCGCTCTTGGGGGTAAAATTTATAAAAAGAACAAAATAACGGAGACAATGAACTGAAAATATTTATTTACAGAAATAAAGACTTTTTATAAGTATATAATTAGATAAAGACCGAAAATGCACGGGATTTAGAAATTGTATAGTAGGTAAAGACAAGTTTTTATATGGAAAAGAGTAAAAAGCAAGGACAGATGGCCAAAGACTTTTTTTTAAAGATTGTATTTAAGCGGTTTATGGAGTTTTTACTTCTAAAATGCTCAGAATTATGTCCATCAGATACAGAAGGTTTTTTTTTTTTTTCTCTGGCAACATTTTATTTTCTTAAAAAAAAAAAAATACTATTTGTGTGATACCTCTTGAAAATGTTGGGATTGCACTTTGTACTTTTACTTAAAGTCTTATTAGTTTGGTTTAACATATTCATACTCAGACAGTCAAACATTTTACATAAGTCAGATCAAAAATACAAATTACTTTTTTTAATGATCACAGTCATTATACTGGTTAAATAAGGGGGAAATATCGATCACCTCTATTTTTTTGTTTTAGGATGTATTTTTTCAGTTAAATAATTCATCTGCTTGTCTCAGATAAGTGGCTGCACATTAGTCAAAGAAATGTAGTCATATCTCATGCTGTACTTAGTTTAACATATTTAAAGATCCACTTCTTTATGAGTTAAAGCCATTTAAATAATACAAATTCCTAATATGCAGTTTTTTTTTAACAAGTCATATGTTACATAATATTAATACTATACACTAAACTTTACATACCACATGGTAACATTTATGGGAAGTTGTGGTCTGCTGTTTTCTATTTCAAAGCTTTTGTGACTATATGTATATATTCCTAAATATTGCCAGTAATTACATGTATTTATTTACCTAGGCAACTTTTTTCCTTTTTTATTTCATAGTGACATTTTTTTATTTAAAAAAAAAAAAAAATCATTTTGACATTTTTAATGACACATTATACAGCCTCTTAATCCTTGGTGTCAGTTTTCAAAGGGCTTGTTCTGAACACATTAAAGCACATATTGATGAATGTTTCATGGGCTGTAGGGTATAGTGGAGTGTAGTGAAAGGGACAAAGGGTGAGTTTCACAAAGTATAATGCACTTAAAGCCATTTTCCCCCTGCGGTATCATTACCTCCTTTTTGGAAGGGCATTAAACACAAGCAATATTTTTTTAAAACAACTGTTTTTTAAAAAAACAAACAAAAAAAATGTCATTCAAAAAATGTCCAGATTATCCAAAAGTCCACAAATTGAATTTCTTTCTTTATAGCTGTGACTTTTTTGTGTTCATTAAAACTTACATCACACCATGGAAACCTTTTCCCCCTTACTACTTTTTAAAATAATAAAAAATAATAATAATTTATTGCAAATGTAGGAAGCTACCATAATGCTAATATTTTAGCACCGCAAAAGTTAAATGTTTTGGTTTTATTATGGAAAAAAAGTATTTTATGTTTTTGACAGCAAGATTATTTTTTCTTGAAAAATTTTGTTTTACAGACAGGAGCAAAATTTACCAATCCACACTATTCATTTGAATTATTTAATGTAAGATATTTTACTTGTCATCAAGAAATGTAAATCTATGTTTTTCTTTTCTTCTGTATGTTGTACATGTAATGTACATATTTTGCAGCCCTATATAATTTGTATATTTTTCTGGCTTAAAAAAAAAGAGTTCCAACAAAAGGTACATGGCTTATGCCATAATGAAAAACAAACTACAAAATAAAAAAATTGTTTATTATAAAGTGGTTTGATTTAACATCTTTATACAGAAATGTGTTACATTTTTCCTTCCATGTGGCACTACTCATTTTTTTTCCCTAAGAAACCCTGGCAATCGCCCTTTACGAAGTTTTGCAAAAGAGGTCAAGGAACTCCTATTATTTCAGATGTACGCAATTAAAATGTTTGTGTGTAAAGTTTGCATACATTTTGCTGCATTTGGGAAGGAATGTACTCTATTAAACGAGCGTAGCAACCATTATTGTATTTAAATACCCAGATCCAATTTTTATTGTGATATATATATATTTTTTTTAATTCAACTGATATTTTTTCCTAACTCACTCTTAGAAGTGTTTTCTATGCTTATTTTTTTTTTTTTTTTTTTAAATTCTAGTAAATCTAAATTTAAAATATAACTAAATCCAAGATCAACAAAAAATAAATTGGCTCACTAGTTCTTAGATGCAGTGCCTGCATTTGTTTTCAAACTAAAACATTCTATAAAGTACAGAAAATAATTTCTGTCAAGATAAACAGGTAGTGTCCTTGTCACTTCCTATGAGTGAATTGAAAGCCTAAAACAATGCAATCTTTCTTTTGAAAGCTACTAATCCCATTATCCCCCTCCCCTTGTAATGGAGATGAATGAATCAAGAACTAATGCAGCCACCTCTTTTAAGATTAGTAATCTGCAATATGTAAAATTATTGTTTTCTGGCTTAGATATTCTTTAAAAATTACACATAGAAAATGCTTACAGATGAGAGCAGTTTTTGTATGAAATTAATTTTATTTTTTAATACACTGCTTATTTTTTGAAAAGCAATGGTATATGGCAATTACTCATTAATTGTTTTAACTTAATAAAAAAAAAAAAATATGTGGCAAGAAAAGTGGTACTTTTTTTGCTCACAATTATTTAATGTTGATATGTGCCCCATGCATTTAAGAATTAAGTGTGAATTTTACCAATGATCCATCTTAAAAATAAATGTATTGTACTGTAGCTCACCATCTTTAGAAGTACATTTTAGGCCAATCCAGAAAATACATGTTAAAGGGGTTGTAAAGGATTCCCCCCCCCCCCCTAAATAGCTTCCTTCACCTTAGTGCAGTCAAGTCAGGACACATTCTCTACTTTGCAGATAGAGAAAGGAGCTCAGTGTTAGTGGGCGTCCTGACACTCCTGCTAGCCCCCTCAAGACGCTTTCTTCACACCAGGGAGAAAGCCTTGCATTACTGTGTTGAGTTACTGACAGAAAAACATGAAGTGAGGATTTCTCAGAATAAATAAGGACATTTGAAAGCAAAATCGAAGGATGAGATAAGTGAAGGAGGACTGCACTAAGGTAAAGGAAGCTATTTAGGGATTTTTTTCCCCCTTTACAACCCCTTTTAATCGTGCTAAAAAAAGTGGTATCTAGTAATGTCCTAAAGAACTGAATATTCAAACAATGTTGTATTCCAAGCTGTCTTTTTTGTATATCACAAATACCCCAGCCTCCAGTGTATTGAAGATGAAGAAAAGGGGCTGTGTTTTTGTAGTCTGAATTAGAAGAGAAGCCCGGGGTGACAATGCTGCTCCTCCGAAGATACAGAGGAGTGAGTGTTGCCTTAGGATAGGTAGTGCTACTGGCAAGATCACTATGTGGAAATAACATGAATATATCTAAACTAATGCAGCCACCGTTTCTACAGATTGCTAACATGCAGTGTGTGTGTGTGTGTGTGTGTGTGTGTGTGTGTATATATATACTGCTCAAAAAACATTTAAGGAACACTTTGAAAACAGATCTTTCTGGGGAAAAATATCATGCTGGATAACTATACTGATATGGACTGGGTAATGTGTTGGGAACAAAAGTATGCCAAATCGTTTGATTTTCGGGGTGTCTTTAAACTTCAGCCCGAATTTTCATTTCCATCAAAGTGAAAAAATTATGCAGCAACTCAAAATGGTAGTTAGTATGGCCCCCCACGTGCTTGTATGCATGCCTGACAACGTCTGGGCATGCTCCTAATGAGACGATAGGAAATACCCCAGGACACTTTCTAACAGATCTGAAACAGGACATCACTGAACTCCTGATCAGACTTAGGTGCAACCTGGCAGCGTCGGATGGACCAAAACATAATGTTCCAGAGGTGTTCTATTGGGTTTAGGTCAGGTGAGTCTGGTGCGCCATTAAATGGTGTTGATTCCTTTATCCTCCAGGAACATGAGGCTGGGCATTGTTGTGCACTAGGAGGAACCCAGGACCCACTGTACCAGCTTAGGGTCTGATTTCATCCTGATACCTAATGGCAGTCAGGGGGCCATTGTCTAGCCTGTAGAGGTCTGTGTGTCAATCCATAGATATGCCTCTCTAGGCTATCACTGACTCACCACCAAACCGATCATGCTGAACATTGTTACAGGCAGAATAACATTCTTTATTGCTTCTCTAGACCCTTTCACATCTGTCACATGTGCTCAGGGTGAACCTGCTTTCATCTATAAAAAAGCACAGGGCGCCAGTGGCGGATCTGTCAATACTGGTGTTCAATGGCAAATGCCAATCAAGCTCTACAGTGCTGGGCAGTGAGCACAGGGCCCACTAGAGGACATTGGGCCCTCAGGCTACCCTCATGAAGTCTGTTTCTGATTGTTTGGTCAGAAATATTCACACCAGTGGCCTGCTGGAGTTTTGTCTGACAGTGCTCATTCTGTTCCTCTTGCACAAAGGAGCAGATGGGTTAAAGACTTCTACAGCCCTGTCCAGCTCTCCTAGAGTAACTGTCTATCTCCTGAAATATCCTCTATGGTCTTGAGACTGTGTGGGAGACCAAGCAAACCACCTGGCAATGGAACGTATTGTTGTGCCATCATGGAAGAGTTGGACTGCCCGTGCAACCTCTATGGGGTCCAGGTATGGCCTTGTGCTACCAGTAACATTGACACTGACCCTAGACAAATGCAAAGCTAGTGAAAAACAAAAAAGATGAGATGGGGAAAATAAATTCACTGGCCTCCACCTGTAAAACCATTCCTGTTTTGGAGGTCGTCTCATTGTTGCCCATTAAGTGCACCTGTTGTTAATTTCCTTTTAACACCAAAACCGCTTAAACTGATTAACAACCCCCTTGCTACTTGACTGACCAGATGAATATGCTATACTCTGATTACAAAGTGTTCCTTTTTTTTTGTATATTTATATATACTGTGCCTCATTCTAGTGGATAGGCAGAACTACAGTTGACAACTGATTCTGTGATGTGTAATCTTCTTTTATTTATTTTTGTTTCTTTTTAACTTAATTTGCTTACTATATACATTATCAGTTGTTGGTTTTGGCACTTGCAAACGGCATGGAATAGATTGGAATTCTATTTAAAATTAGCTTGAGTTAATAATAGGACTTCAATTTTAAATTTGTCACATTAGCAGCAACATGTGCACAGCCCTATTCAACCTTTCCTACACAAGGAAATGACAACTACAGGGATGCCATTGGGATCTTGCCCAGAAAGAACCAGTAACTGCAAACAACTTGGCCTGGCATTTCAAGAAAGACTGTAATTATGGTCAGTGATGTCTTTGTTAAAGGAAGCATGTACGCTGATGGGCCTGTCTATTTTTGTTTTACTTTTTTTTAAATCTATAAATGTTCAGCAATGCGCAGACAGTTCACCATATGTTATGACACCGCACATCCACTGCTGTTTAAGTGATAAACATAGTTTATATAGTAGTATATACTGCTCATAGTCTTCGCATATTTGTAATCTTAAGATGTGCAAACAAAACAAAAGACTATCTTTCTATAAAATCTTGGCTAAAATCGGTCACAAATACATTTATAAGGTTCAGACCTTTTAATACTTGATATATTTGACAACACAATTGCAGGTCTTCTCCAACTAGCTACAGGTTATTGTTCCATGTTATTTATCATCTAAAAATACCCTTAGATGTTGGAGGATTAGCGCCAAGTCTTGTATGATTGGGTAAAAGTCCTTGGTTTTGTGGGTGGCCCTGTGACAACAGATCTTTGGGGAACACTATATGAAATAATTTGTCATTTTCCAGCCAACAGACTTTGACAGCAATTAAAACGGAAGGTGTCTGGTGCCCAGACATGTGGAATGCCAAGGTTTATAAGGGTTGGAAAAAAATTATGGAAACATGCATGGTAGAAGAACAAAATTGTTACCTAATATGGTGTTGAACCACCTTTGGCATCCAAGATGGCCTAAATTCTCTTGGGAATTGACAAATATAATCTTGTCTATATTCCCGTCACATTCCTGCATCACTAGGCTCATTTGTAGCGACTACCGGCTGCACACTGGAGATCAAAGATCAATGCACATATTTGCCAGCACACCATGGATCTTCAAATGCAGTCCAAAGCTTTTTTTGCAGAGAGATCACATCACAAAAGATGTTTCAGAGCCGTACACGACCCATTCATCAGGCATGTGATGATATTGCATGCCTGATGAAGGGGTCCTGCGTGGCTCCGATATGTGTACAGCTTGTATAACTTCACCAGTTTGCTGTCCCCTCAAAATAACTCAACACACAGTCGTTAATGTCTAAACTGCTAGCAACAAAGGTGAGATCACCTATAAGTGAAAATGTCAAAATTGGGCCCAATTAGTAATTTTCTTCCCAGTGTCTTGTGATTTGTTACAAGGTCTCAGGTGCGAATGAGGAGCAGGTGTGTTAAATTTGGTGTTATCGCGCTCATTCTCTCAAACTGGTCACTGGAAGTTCAACATGGCACCTCATGGCAAAGAAATCTCTGAGAATCTGTAAAAAATAATTGTAAAGATGGCCTAGGCTATAAGAAGATTGCCAAGACCCTGAAACTGAGCGACAGCACAGTGACCAAGACCATACAGCGGTTTATTAGGACAGGTTCCACTCAGAACAGGCCTCGCCATGGTCAAACAAAGGAGTTGAGTGCACATGCTCAGCATCATATCCAGAGGTTGTCTTTGAGAAATAGGCGTTTGAGTGCTGCCAGTATTGCTGCAGAGGTCGAAAGAGTGGGGGGGGGGGTCAGCCTGTCAGTGCTAAAACCATACGCCACTCACTGCATCAAATTGGTCTGCATTGCTGTTGTCCCAGAAGGAAGCCTCTTCTAACGATGATGCACAAGAAAGCTTGCAGTTTGCTAAAGACAAGCACACTAAGGCCGTGGATTACTGGAACCATGTTCCGTGGTCTGATGAGACCAAGATAAACCTATTTGGTTCAGATGGTGTCAAGCGTGTGTGGCAGAAACCAGGTGAGGAGTACAAAGGCAAGTGTGTCTTTCCTACAGTCAAGCATGGTGGTGGGAGTGTCATGGTCTGGGGCTGCATGAGTGCTGCCGGCACTGGGGAGCTACAGATCATTGAGGGAACCATGAATACCAACATGTACTGTGACATACAGAAGCAGCGCATGACCCCCTCCCTTGAGAAACTGGGCCACAGGGCAATATTCCCACATAACTACCCCAAACACACCTCCAAGACAATCACTGCTTTGCTAAAGAAACTGAGGGTAAAGGTGATGGACTGGCCAAGCATGTCTCCAGACCTAAGCCCTATTAAGCATCTGTGGGACATCCTCAAACGGAAGGTGGAGGATCACAAAGTCTCTAACATCCACCAACTCTGTGATGTCGTCATGAAGGAGTGGAAGAGGACTCCAGTGGCAGCCTGTGAAGCTCTGGGGAACTCCATGCCCAAGAGGGATAAGGCAGTGCTGGAAAATAATGGTGGCTACACAAAATATTGACACTTTGGGCCCAATTTGGACATTTTCACTTAGAAGTGTACTCACTTTTGTTGCCAGTGATTTAGAGATTAATGGCTGTGTTTAGTTATTTTGAACAGACAGTAAATTTACACTGTTATACCAGCTGTACACTCACTACTTTACATTGTAGCAACGTGTCATTTCTTCAGTTGTCACATGAAAAGGTATAATAAAATATTATCAAAAATGTGAGGGGTGTACTCACTTTTGTGAGGTACTGTATTGCCCTGTACACACGATCGGTTTGTCTGATGAAAATGGTCCATCAGACCGTTTTTATCAGATGAACCAATCGCGAGTATGCGGCATAAGTCTTGGATGGATAATTGAATCTGATACCGCTCTTCATGCAAAAAACTAGGTCCTTTTTGTCTCTTTGTAGTCGATTGCGCTTCTGCTTGTCAGACGACTTTTTCACCCAAAACTGTATATGCTGCCATAACCTTTGATACTGTTCCTTTACAAAACGGAAAATAAATTGGCAACTTCAGTCACAGAGGCACCAGCTAAGCGGGCACCAACAATTGTCCCTCTTTGAAAATCGGTACACTCTGACATGACTCCGTATTACTAGCAGCGCAAGCAGTGAATGACGAAAGTGAGGCTTCCCACCAGTTAGCTGGGTGTCTCATCACACAACAGAAGCAAAAAGAATGTTACATCACTTCCGCTTTTAACACGAAACATGTCGTCACTCTCACCACTGCAAATCATGTAGCGTTTCCATATTTTTGTCCATCCCCTGCCTATCTGTATGTGTGCTTAGACTAATTAATTTTGGTAGTCAAGTTTTGTTTTTTCTGACTGATGTTCTTTTCTAGGAGTGATCACCTCCTTTATGATCAGAATTGCTCAGATATACAGTATTTTTGGTTCTCTGGGTATATGCACAAAATCCCACGGTCAGTCATTTCAACCTCTGAGACATTTTATACTTGACTCATCAGTTATGTTCTATATATATTTTATTCAAGCTCTATAATTCCATGTCATGCTCCCAGGTACTTCATTTTACAATTTTTTTCACACTACACAAATATTTCTACTTTACAGAAAATATCTGCAAAGTCTCAGGAGTCAGTAAAATAGCCTGACATGTTTCTGTATTGACATGTGTTAACACATACATATTCTAGTGCAGTGGTTCTCAACCTGGGGGTCAAATGACGATTTGCCAGGGGTCACTGAAGCTTGGGCTATTCCTGAAGCCTGCGCTGCTCTCTTAGACTTTTTGCGGCTGCCCAGCAGGGCTGTCCCTGGAGCCTTTGGCTGCCCACTAAGCCTTGTCACAGCCGCCCATTCAGTTCACGGCATGGCTGGAGTTCAGATGACTGGTGAGGAATGTAAAGTGAGAGGGACTGGAAGTGACCCAATCTCCTGATTTGGGCATAGGTGTCAGTGCTATAAGACAGTGTTTCCCAACTCCAGTCCTCAAGGCACACCAACAGGTCATGTTTTCAGGATTTCCATTAGTTTGCACAGGTGATTTCGATCAGTTTCACTGCCTTAGTAATCACCACAGCCATTTCATCTGAGGGAAATCCTGAAAACATGACCTGTTGGTGTGCCTTGAGGACTGGAGTTGGGAAACACTGCTATAAGACACCACAAAGTCAGAGACACAGTGAAGCCGGAGACACATTGAGTAACACTACCTCTGATTATAGTTTCCATTAAAAGTCCCCACTACAGTTCTCAGATCAGCAGATGACCATGATCAAGAGCACCTAATTTGGCCAATCAGAACTCCCCCCAAGCACTGCCACTCATTCCATTCTACCCTTCGCCCCCGCCCCACCAAGTATTAAGAGAAGGAAAAAAAATGAGATTCCATAAAAGGAAGAGGAAAAGAGGGGAGGAACAAAGAAAAAGGGAGAGAAAGAGCAAGAAAGACAACAAGAGAGAAGGATGGGGAAAAAATAAAAATAAATTTGCATAGAGAGAGATAAAAGGGAAAGAAAGGAGAACAAAGAGAATGAGTGGTACATCCTAAAATGTACGGTAAGAGGTTTAAATACTGTACGTCAGGATTGGTTGACAGGCACACCGGAAGTGACACAGGATTACAAGCTCGCTGTTCGTGGATTTTATGCTGTTGTTTTTTGTTTTTATGCGAGTAGCACTTGCTATTTTACTATTAAATAGTTTTAAATGCTATAACACTATACAAGTATTTTTTCCTTCTACATATCACGATAATTCCCAGACTCAAAATTCCTAGAGAAGAGTTTACATTCCCCATTAGGAGCCACACATTGGATCAAAGAGAGGATAACCCTATAGCTTGTACCCTTTATGAGAGAGAGGAGGACCATTTGCAGCCATTGGAGCTCACCAGAGCAATTTCCACATGCTGTTACCTTACAGCAGTAAGGTGAGAGGCTAATCTGCACAGAGGTGTCACTGCACTGAAAGAATAGACACAATGGGCTAGATTCAGATAGAATCGCCTATCTTTAGGGGGGCGTAGCGTATCTCAGATACACTACGCCGCCATAACTTTGAGCGGCAGAGCACAGCGGGAGCCAGTCAGCAGGTGCAGCACGACTTGCGCATGCGCCGTAGGGAACTGGGCAGTGAAGCCGGAGCGCTTCACTTCCTGGTTCCCTCACCAAGGATTAGCAGGGGGCAGCAGAGTGACGAGCGATCGCTCAACCTCTGCTGCGGACGGCGCTGGACTCCAGGGGCCAGATTCAGAAAGTATTTACTTTGGCGTATCTAGAGATACGCCACGTAAATACTAAGAATAGCCGGCGTATCTTTTTTCTGTATTCAGAAAACAAGATACACCGGAATTCAGCTAATATACGAGCGGCGTAAGTCTGTTAACCGTCGTATATTAGTATAAAAGACCGCCGGGAAAACCGAGAACCGGTCCCTTTTCCAGCTGGTTTTCCCGACAGGAAAACTGCCAGGAGAGCTTTGGTCGGGAAAACCGGCCATGTCTATGCTCCCTCACAGTGTTTCCCATAGAAAAGCTTCAGGGAAAAAACGGCGCAATTCGGTGCAAGAAAAAAGAAAACATGTTCTCATTTATTAAACCACAGTTTTTCTGTCAGGAAAACTGCTAAGGAGAATACACACAGCCGGTTTTCCCGGCCAAAGGAAAATGCGGCAGTTTTCCCGACAGGAAAACTGATTGTGTGTACTAGGCATAAGACGTTCAGATCATGCTTCCACACCCATATTATGGTTGAAATTAAGAAAAGGAAAGACTTTAAGAAGTAGCCAATATCTACTTGAAAACTGATTTTCCTTTTGTGGCTGGTTTGTCCCTCCCAATATCCCCATAATACTGGAGCTGTGATGGTGTGCAAGCATATATTCAGAAACAATGAACTGATCTATGCAGTAAAAGTGTTTGGATTTCTTAGCGGCCGCTGTCAGACCCAGAGATAAATCAAATGCTGTTCTTAACAGCTTTGCCAAAAAGGTGATCTGCAGCCTGTCAGCATTAGCTTCTGACTGTTTAAAAGACATTCCCTACTTCCCAATGACAATCCCAGATCTCGGCTCTGTGATGTAAAGTGCTCCGGAGAACAGATTTGCTGCCATTCTCCAAACATTCAGATGTTCCGTTCTCTGTTCTGTGTCCAGTTCCTGTGCGGCATAGTCCCTCTAAAATGTACATCTGGAGCCCAGATACTTCAGCCACAGACAACATTGCTAGAGATGACCTGGGATTTTCCAGCAGAAGGACCATCATACGTAGGTGAAAGTCAAAGGATGATGTGATTAGGTACAAAATGATCATATTATTATTTTAAACACGCAGATTATGATTTTAAAGTCACTCTTTAGAAGTTTCTGTGCTTATACAATACTTCTCTTGTTGTAAAGGCACACTAGGTATTTTTGTTTTACCTTCTCCTAGGAAATATACTTTCGCGCCAAACACCATTTGTAGAATTAATTGAAATCAAACTAAGTGGTGACAAGCTGTTCCCCTTACAAAAAAAAAAGAGAGGAAGATAAATAATATATCACTCCTATTTGTGAATTGGTGCGTGGTATGGGGGTGCTAATTGGAATTGAAGTGTAGGCCACTGGTGGGTGGCTAAATTGGATTAAAAAATTATCTAAAATCAAAAATGTGGAAAAAATATATATAAATTAATAACCGTTCATAACTATGTGTTGTGATGCACAAAGTCCAAACTAAAAATTAGTATAGAGTCCAAATTTAAAGAAATGAAATCCCTGGATACCCCAGGAAAGGGTAAGTGTGTAAACACAAACAATAGCCAATCCAATAGGTGATTGATTTATTCAACCAGAACTCTTCTCTTATAATTTGTGCTCTTGAGTGATCCTTCACCAATCAGATAATAGGCACCCAAAACTGTGTGATAGTGGTAATGCGCTTACCAGAGCGATAAGACCTCTTTACCAAAAAAGAAGGTCAATCTCGCATGTTCAGATAAATGCCTGCAGGCATATAGTGCGTCCACAGCTGCTTATATAGACATCTCTCCTTCCAAGAATTTCACAGATGGGATATAAAACGAAAAAGACAACTCATCGTGCAACCGGTTTTAATAAAAAATAAGTAAAAACAACCATGGGCCAAGTGGCCACTTACATTAAAAAGTGCCCGTAGAGTCCGAGTCCGTAGAGGGAATTGCAGAAGGGGCTTTGTTTCACTTCCACCAGATGCAGAGCCCCCATGAGGCCTCGTACACACAACCGTTTTCCTCAACAGAATCCATCAAGAAACTTGGCGGCAGAGCTTTTTTGCAGAGGAAAACGGTCGTGTGTATGTTTTTCATCGAGAAAACTGTCGTGGAACAAGTTCTCTTTTTCCTCGTCGTGTTCCTCGTCGGGCTGGTTTTCAACGAGAAACACGTTTGTGTGTATGCTTAGAAACCCACACATGCTCAGAAGGGTGGCGCCAGTGGAATCAAACCTCCCCTTTATAGTGCCATTGTACGTGTTTTACGTCACCCCGTTTGAGAACGACGAGATTTGGTCTTGACAGTGTGTACACAAAGAAAGCTTGTCAAGTTTCTCGACAAGCCCGACAAGGAACTCGTTGAGGAAAACGATGTTTCATTTACGACGAGTTCCTCGGTCGTGTGTACGAGGCCTAAGATTATATTTCTTTGTTTTTCAATTTTTTTTTGCAAATCTGTTTTTATTGTACTGATTTGAGTAAAAAGGAAAAAATACAAACTCACAGTGGGCAACCCTCAAAGGGGAGACCACTTGTGTGATGAACAATACAGAAAAAGTAAGAAAAGAAAAACAATAAGCAGAGGTAGATTGATTACAGGTATAATGCCGCGTACACACAATGTCTTGGAAAAAAGCAAAGTTTTTCTCGACATGATTCTTGTCAAGCCTGCCTTGCATACACACGATCATGAAAAAAAATGCTTGAGCAAAGCGCGGTGACGTACACGGCACTATAAAGAGGAAGTTTCATTCGGATGGCGCCACACTGTTGCTGCTGCTTTTGCTGATTTCGTGTTAGTAAAAGTTTGGTGAGAGACGATTCGTGCTTTTCAGTCTTCGTGCTTTTCAGTCTGTTACAGCATGATGAATGTGCTATCTCCATTACAAATGCTAGTTTTACCAGAATGAGTGCTCCCATGTCATAGCTTGCTTCTGAGCATGCATGTTTTTTCCCGTCGTTAAAGCCTACACATGACCGTTTTTCAAGACGTGAAAAACGACAAGAAAAATTAGAGCATGTTCTAAATTTGTAATGCCCATTTTTCACATCGAGAAAAATGCCCTGGAGCCTACACAAATGGCACAATGCATTCTAAACTCTTGAGGTCCCTTGTCTGCATGGGCCAGCTTATGTAAAACTTGTGTTTTAGTCTTTAGTTATATTTGGCGCCTCTCACAGGCCAGTTCAGGACCTTAAGGACCAGGAGCGCAATTTGCTGTGGCTGTTAAACTCACATGTACAACTGACTAGGCAGGTATCTTCTTTAGATTTAGCTTCCTTCCCCAGGCCATGGGCCTTAGCAACTTGAATTGGATATCTCAGTAGCAACGCTCTCCTCGGGCAAAGCCTGAGAAGCAAAGACTCTTCTAGATTTTCTCTCCAAATAGTTATACTCTTCTCCAGCCCACATCATTGGCATGAACCCCTGAGGCCGCGTACACACGATCAGACCTGTCCGATGAAACTGGTCTGCAGACCAGTTTCATCGGACCAATTCGATGGTGTGTACGGCCCATCGGACAGTTGTCCGTCGGACAAAAGTTTTAAAACTTGCTTTAAAATGTGTCCGACGGACACCTGTTCGATGGTTAGTACGCCAAAGCATCGGACCAAAAACCTGCGCATTCTCAAAATCCATTCGACGCATGCTTGGAAGCATTGAACTTCCTTTTTTCAGCACGTCGGTGTGTTCTACGTCACCGCGTTCTGGTCTGAACGAATTTTTGGTCCGATGGTGTGTACACACATCAGACCACTTTAGCCTGGTCCGATGAAAATGGTCCATCGGACCGTTCTCATCGGACCAGTCTGATCGTGTGTACGCGGCCTCAGTGATTGATTGGCCAAGGCATAATAAATATTAATTGTGTCTTCTTACTCTGTATATGAGAGTACGCTCCCTAGAAGCACAACGAAGAAAACAATATCCTTGGGTTTAGGAGAAACCTAACGATCCCAGATAGCATAAACAAACTCAAGCTGGCTACAGTCTACTTCTATCTATAAACACTAAATTTAGACTAAAGACACCGTATGTCGACCATGTACTGTATAAAACTGCTTGCCTGAAGTGCTGCTGTAATAGGTTATATTATGAAATCTAAACAGATGTGCCATTAAAACTAGAGAAAAGTTTTTGTTTAGAGCATAATTCTTCTGCTAGGAATTGTGTACGCTATGTATGTATTTTATTATTTGTTTATATATCTCTGTCATAGGCCAAAATGCTTTCACAAAAAATTTAAAACATAAGCCATAGACCCCAACCCCAGAAACTTGCAATCTATTGTTTCAACCATTACCATAGAGACTTACACAAACATATTATAGCAAATTAAGCTATTAGGCCTATAAAAGTCTATTTCTAGGTGCAACCCATTAAAACTGGTATTTATCCCAACAGTCTGCCCATGGCGTAACAGTTTTTTTTTTATCCAGGAATAAATCAAACACATCACTCCACTCACTGTTTAATTTCCCTAATTTCTAGTAAGGAAGTTCTAGGAACACCAGTTGCTAGGATTTTTAGTTGTGTTCTTAGTCCCATCCACTGCAGAATCGTTTGCTGTTTTTTAGACAGAGAAAGATGGAA
This sequence comes from Rana kukunoris, assembly GCA_029574335.1. NCBI lineage: Eukaryota > Metazoa > Chordata > Amphibia > Anura > Ranidae > Rana > Rana kukunoris. The sequence goes on from CM056055.1 coordinate 37,955,713, forward strand.
ACATAATTACGTCACTTGAAATGCAGTCCAGCCCAGATGCACACCTGTGCTCCAGCTGGTTCCAGCACTCTCCTAATTTCCCCAAAGGTCTGGTTGGTTGGGTGGTCTATCATCGTCATCTCGCACAATTCAGTACAATAACCCTGGATGGTACATTGAGGAAGCAGGAGTGTGACAGAGGACACACCATTGGAGGAATCCTGCTGGAATGAAAAATAAGGCATTTATTTCTTCCTATTCCGGTACTTCTAGATATTATAAGTCTTTAACCATTGCAGTTTGGGGTGGAGTAGGAAGCACTACAAACATGTTTTTTTTTTTTTCTAATTCCTGGGATTTCTTGGGATTTGATTGAACGCAGAAAACCTGTATTGATAAATATAGAGGAGACGCTATTGCTGACCTCCCTATGAATATGCTAACTGACTGAATTGCACTGACCAGCAAAATCCAGGGATATAGTATTTTTTAGGTTCCATGCATATGATCGAATTTTCCGGCAACAATGGTCCGACTGATGTGTTTTATCGGACAATCCGACCGTCTGTATGCTCCATCGGACAATTGTTGTCGGAATTTCCGACAACAAATGTTGGCTGTGCATGCTCTCAAATTTTCCAACAACAAATGTGTTCCGTCGGATCATCCGATCATGTGTACACAAATCCATTGAACTAAAATCCAAAGTACAAACATGCATGCTTTTAACCAATGCTAAACATCAGCCAACAATAGCAGAAGTTTCCCAAAGGGTGGCAGTAAAAAGCTGAAAAACCACGTGGTTTGGTGAATGTTGGCTGAAAATGTTCTGCCATGTGTATGCATACCAAGTTCATGGTCAACGCTCCTTCGGACAAAAATCCACGGAAAAGTCAGATGGAAGTCTGATCGTGTGTATGAGGCTTTAGAAGGGTAGGTGAGCAAAGACAGCCACCATATACCCTGTGTATGTATTTAAGGTCGTTTTTGGTGGAATCATATGGTCATATCATATGGTTCTCCACAGCTCATAAATTAGTGATTGTACATGGACATGTAAACAAATGAGGAACCCCAAAAATGTTCTCACGGGGGTCTTGTTTTGACTACATCAGCTTCTATGACCAGCTGATTTTACTTGTTGCCTTTTAGTATGTTAGTGAGGACTTTTCCAAATAATTTTTTTCAACTGCAACAACATTTTACAAAAACGAGTAGTGTGAATTGTTTTGGTTTGTTTGGCGATTGTTGCAAAGTTCTAACAACAATCTCTGCTCTATTTAAGCTTCATGAAACATGAGAAATATTTTAAAAATGGTCTCCCTTGCAATACATTTATTATGTTAAATGACTGTTTTTTTGGTTGGCCATCTCCCTGGAGTGTCATGTTTCTTTCTTATAGCTGAGTAAGTATTCCGTACATTTATTATCATTCCGAAGAAAAATGTTTCTAATCTTTTTTTCATACGCCACAGAGATATTTTGATGATGTGAAAACATTCCTGTCCGTCTTGGACATATTGGCTTGCTGCGTTTTCGCTCAGCTTTATAATGTACAAGTCATATTGTAATAGGTGTTTCAGTGCTAGAGTTTCTTGGCTCACCACAGCTACAGTATCTCCTTGCCACAGTTACTGAGGAGCCTGATACCGGTGGCTGCACAGTTTTACACAAACATTCCTTTTCCAAGTTCAACTTTGCACCAATCTGTTGTTTCTTCCTACACTGCAGTAAAAGCATGAACACTGGATCTCATTTCAAGACAATCTGGGTGTAAGGACTTTGAAGCCCAACTGAACCTTTAGTTTAAATCAGCAAAATACATTCCAGGTGTATCAAAACAAACGGTGCTCAGTGTCTTCCAGTTCATTTTTATATCTAAAACAGCCACAGCCTAAGTAGAAAAGCCTGTCCCCGGCTAGCAGCTGCAGAGTGAGACCCTTTCATCCTGTGGAGTAGCAGTGATCCCTTTGTGGCAGTCTGACAAGCCCGCCGCTGTGTCAGTGGGGACTCGGGAGCATGAGCTTTGCCTTTTGCAAGCTAGAAGTCTGACTCAGTAGGGGGATGCACCAGACCTCTGCATTAAGATCACAGCTTTCCCACAGGGATCAAGGGTCCCATTCTGCAACTGCAGGCAGGCCTTATGCTTTTCTAGCTGCTGTGGCTGCTTTCTAAAGAACTGTATTTTTTTTTAAATAAGTTCAGGGATCCAGTAATATGTAGTTGTGTCCCAAGGCTAAATTTAGTGCTGCTAGGCTGTAGACAGCCTAAGCATGGATTGATAGTTCTGCTTTCTCTATGTTCTCCCTAACCTCAGTGTTCTCTCTCTCCAATCTAAGCATTGAAAGTGTGATCTCCGTAACTTACGGTTAGCTGTGTTGAGATGTCGATAACCCCACTCTTATTAGGACAAACAGACAGTGACTCGATCCGGATGACACCTTGTTGATCTTGTGAAGTTTAATCCATAAACTGTGAGCATCTTACAACAGTGAACATCGGATATGTCAAAAGATCATAATGTGATCTAGTCCACATGTGCTGATGCATTACTGGGAGAAGGGGGTAGATCTAACTATACAGGGTAAGCTCAGATACAGGAAAGGGAGGAACCAGAGACAGAATAATACATATAACATTTAAAGGCATATCACAAAGCATGTGAAACATGACACTCAGTGTTATTGTTTGTTACTGCTTGCTGTTGGGGAGTTTCCCTGGCTATAGTGCAGCCACTTGACGACTGTCTAAAGTCTTGTGGACAGCCTTCCCAAAAGAGTTGAAGCTGTTATAGCTGAAAAGGGTGGGCCAACTCAATATTAAACCCTACAGACTAAGTCTGGGATGCCATTAAAGTACATGTGCGTGTAAAGGCAGACGTCCCAATATATTTTACAATATAGTGTATGTGTTTTTGTCCTCCCAGGCCTGCTTCCTGGGGAGGGTGTCCTTTGCTACAGAGAGTCCCAAGCTTGAAGCTTCCTGCTATTCTGCCGGATAGTATATCCCAGGGAAGTGAAACAGGAAGATGATTATCTGGGGGGAAAGGAGTCACCGCTCCAGGTGGGATCACTAAATGGTTACAGGTGGTGCAGGATACCGAGGGTGCTGGCGGTGCACTAAGCAAAATGAAGACAAAGAAAAATGGATAGCCGTACTCCAAAACCTGATGGGTGGTCTTTTATACAATGGACAGCATGTACAAAAATAGGGTCACAGCAGTGGAAACAAGGAACAGCCGACGCGTTTCGCACTGGATCAGTGCTTATTCATGGCTTATTCAAGATGATTATCTGATTTGGAGAACCAGGAGTGGCTTGTCCAAGGAACAAGTGTGCTAAATAGAAACTGTAATACATTGTAAATAGTAGAGTATCGGTCTGGCTTAAGGACCAGTTTACACCAGACGCAGTTCCGTTCAGTTCTGTGTGCTTTTTTTCTGCACAAAATGCATGCACAGTGTTTTCCATGTATTCCAATGGCTCTAGTTGGCTCTAGTTCACACCATGCAGTCAGTTTCTGGTCAGATTCTGTACCGGAAACTGACTGTATGGTGTGAACTAGAGCCAACTAGAGCCATTGGAATACATGGAAAACACTGTGCATGCATTTCTAGTGCGGAAAAAATGCACACGAAACTATACAGAACTGCGTCTGGTGTAAACTGGCCCTAAAGGTAATTTTTCTATATTGACTGAGAATCGGGTAAGTTGTCCCCTAATCACTCTCTCCTTGAGTTTATTGGCCTTGATAAACGTTATACCACTTCTTGCAGTGAATGGCTGCCAGTTTAACCTACTTCAGAGTAATTAATTTCAACCTGAAGTGAAATCGAAGTCTATTAAGCCACCTGGGGACCTGTAACTGCCTTCAAACGCAGTTCCGTACAGTTTTGTGTGCAATTTTTTCTGCACTAAAAATGCATGCACAGTGTTTTCCATGTATTCCAATGGCTCTAGTTGGCTCTAGTTCACACCATGCAGTCAGTTTCCGGTCAGTTTTCGGTGCAGAATACATGGAAAACACTGTGCATGCAAAGGTCTGCCCCAGAGAACACAGGCCGGCGTATTGGGCGTACGTTACGTTCACGGTGTACGTAGTGATCCGGCGTAGCTTAGGCAGTTGCACCGGCGTAGTTGTGAGCATGCGCATAAGGATGCAGTTTCATGCGTCCACGTCACGACTACGTCATGGCGCATAAAACACTACACCATGCTCAGACCATCATTTGCATGGGGTCACTCCCACTTACGCTGCCCTGCGCCTTCGAAAATACGCTACGCTGGTGTATCTTGGTGAGCAATAGCTTGCTGATTGCAGTGCATGCCTCTCCGCGCTGCGCCGGCGTAGCGTATGTGTGTGCGCAACGCGGGCGTAAATGTGCGACCACTCTCTGTGAATCCGAGCCTTAGGGTTTAAAAACACCTGATGCTCAGTACTGAGAGAATAAAGACTTGAAAAGAACTTGTACCAGAAGGTGTTTTTTTCTTTCTTTTTTTTTCTAAAAACCAGAAGTGCCTTTATTACTTTGCTAGTGTTTGGAAGTTGCACCACTTTATTGCTGAGTAAAAGAAGAACGTAAGAGAAAAGTACTCACAAGGAGTGATGTGGACTTTTTTTGGTGCTCAAGGATAAGAGACTAAGGCCACTTTCACACTGAGGCGCTTTTCAGGCGCTTTCATGCTAAAAACAGCACCTAAAAAGTTCACGAAAATCTATTTCCATTAAAATCAATAAATGCTTTCACACTGGGGCAGTGTGCTGGCAGGGCTGTGAAAAACTCCCCTCTCCATTGAAATTAATGGAAAGCTCTTCAAAAGCGCTTAGTGTTTTTACTGGCAGTTTAGAATCCCCTCTGTGTGAAAGTAGCCTTATAGTTGCAAATGATATACAGTTTTTATTAACATTTCTTTGTTAAAAACATATCAGAGACAAAAAAAATGTAAATCATCATTGCAATTTACATAAATACCTCCTTCTATTGGGATACCTGGGTTGGTATTCTGCTGCCAGTATTAGATCAAAGCCAAACCAATCTATTTGTGTATATATCTTCTATGATACATTACTCATTACTGGGGGTCCCATTAAGCCTTAACACATTTCATGGGGTAATACCCGCTTCATCAGGAGGATTTTGGAGAGTACAATATTTGTTTAATAGCATAAGTTACGCACATATTAATAAATAAATAAGTGAAAAGTAAAAGAAGAAGAAATTGGCTTCTGCGAGGAAGTGGGTTATCTCAAAAGGATGCCTGTATACCTGAGTGGGAATGTGTAAAGTGGGCCTGTACATAGTTGGGCTGCAGACAACTGGACGGGTGTAAATCATAATATACAAAGGTGCAGTTGAACAGGATCTCAAGTATAAGGTACTCAGCGTAACCCTGTATGGGTCAGAAGTTTGTGGCTAGTGGAAAAAGGTCTACCCTTCTTACTGTGAGTAGAAAACCCCTTGATCATTGTCACAGGATAACGACATTTGGGGAAAATCCAAATTTCTAGAGGTAAGAGGTATTTAAAGGGGCAGGGGTGGCAATAGCTGGGAGTCTTGCTTTGTGTGGAAGATGCTTTGCCACTTCCACACCCTAATATTTTTCTTGTTTTTTCATAGGTTTCCTTCAGATTCAAAGAAACCTGTTAAGTGGATTGCAACACCTCACAAGGGGGACCCCCCCCCCTCCAGGCTACAAGTGGGAATGAGCCCTGGCTGTGTGACGGAGCTGTAATACTGCAGGCAGGAATTACAGAAGGGGGGTGGAGATAGCCCAAGTTTGGCACAGTGGACATTACCTAAGAGGGGGTGTAGGCCTTAGCTACAGTCAGGGCCATCTTTAAGGCAGCCCAAAAGGGGCACCTGGGCCCTGTCAATGTTGTGGTGCCCAAAGCAGCTACCTCATACTTGCCAACTACCCCAGTTTAAATTCCCTTGTCCCTTGAAGTTTTAGTCCTTTGCTGTGTCCTGATAACTCAGAATGAAGTGCTGCTACTAATGCTGCCCAGCTCTGCCCTATTGTTGTGTACAGATGACTCACCTGCAGACCCTGTGTTTACATGTAAATAACCATCATTCATATGTAAATAAGTAGAAAATTCATATGTAAATAGAATGAAATTAATATGTAAATAGCTGAAGCCAGCGGCATTCATATGTAAATAAAGGTGGCATTCATATGTTTATCATGCCCTTCTGCAGTGAAGAGATGATGTGCTGTAACCTCTAGCAACCAATCAGTGAGCAGTATTGCTGTACAGTAATCTCTAGAAACCAATCAACAAGAAGAAATCATGTGCTCTAACCTCTAGTAACTAATCAGTGAGGCGTAATTTGTGCTGTAACCTCTAGAAACCAGTCAGTAAGTGGTAACGATATGCTGTAACCTCTGGCAACCAATCATGATCACTGTCTGATCTGATACAGTGAACTGATTTCAAGTCTAGCTGATATTAATTCTATGTCTCAGAGCAGGTGGAGAGCAAAATTGCATGGGGGGGCCTGGGTACAGGATGGGGCCCAAGATATCCAGGTATACAGTATAGACACTTTGAAGTCCGGTGCATGCGGGCCTTGTCAGAGTCATGTATCATAAGTATCAGAGAGATATCAGCTGAGCCTGAGGGCATCTTCAATAACTGGGTGACGTGTTCTGCAGTAAGGCTGTTCAGTAAATGCTTAAAAGTTTCCAATAAACTTGAGTTCCCCTAAATTTCTATTACAAAGTCAGTGTTATAATTTTTTTGGGGGTTACAATTTTGGGAAGGGATGTAATTGCCCAGCCAGACCTTATACTTGTTCTTTAGTCTCCATATGTCGCTGCGTCATCTCCAGAAGCCCAGAACTCCCTATACAGTCTGGCTCAAGAACTGCTGATAATCATGCTAACCATTTGAGAACTGTTTATCTTTTCGGGATACACTGAGACATTTGGATCTTCTATACTGAGGAAAGAAAGGGCAGAAAAATTACATTTAATTTCCCGTTGGCTTTCAATCGAGTTGGCCTCAGAAGAATAAAGAATGTGAACCATGTTTACATTAGTGTAGAAATAATTACTACTACTGGCAGACCCGCAAACAGCAAATAAAGCTAGCGAATAAATCTATAACGGAAATATAATGAACACAGCATACACTTTGACCTGTACTAGTATACTCATATTGCAAAACTGTAAAGGATAGCCACAGGAAAGAAAATAATTAATAAAACCGGTGACAGACAAAAATAAATTTATTTTCAGACGTATTGTTCCCTTAAGTCCAAAACAGATTTCTTCCATCTTTGCAGTGCGAAAAATAGATCACATACGGCAGATTTCTTTATGATTTATAAACACGAACATCGACCAGCAAATGGGAGATTAATACATGGACATGTTATATATGTCTGCAGATGCGGGTGTTGTACTTGATGTTGAAATAATTATGGGATTTTTACTCCTATGCTTCTGTAAAACAGACTGTCCCAGAATCAGGGTTAGGGATACCAGTCTGAAAAAAAAAAAAGAACACGTAACAGCAGCGGTTGGACAATATCTTCTCTTTTGGTTGATGTTTCATTTCTAGGTCTTAAAGCTCATTTCCAGGTATTAGACAGGGCTGGACTGAGACAAAAATTTGGCCCTGGACTTCATCCAGATCGGCCCACTTTAATTTTGAGTGTCACCAACAGCACCCCCTTACATCAGTTTCCCCATCAGCGGTCCCCTTACATCAGAGTCCCCATTACCACCAGCCCCCTTACATCAGAGTCCCCATTACCACCAGCCCCCTTACATCAGAGTCCCCATTACCAGTAGTGTCGTGGCCACGATGAAGGCTATTGGCTGGCGCCACCGGGTGCAGGCATAAGCATTAGCTTAAACGTGACAGATCAGAGGGACGAGTGAGTGACACAGCCGACCTGGCCCACTGACCAATCGGCCCACGTAGTAGTAGTCCCAGTCCATCCCTGGAATCAGATGAAAAGTCAGTGAGCTGGCAATTGTTTTCTTACTTCTTAAAGGTGAAACCTCAAGCAAGTATTTAAAGCTGCAAACAGCTGAAGACAAATACTGTTTTATTGTCGAAGGATTTGAATTTCTGGCCACCAGTCCTGACATTTACACAGATCTGTCAAGCAGTACAGCCTTGCCTGGCAGTGACAGAGACCTGATATTTCTCTTCTGCAACTAATGCCGTGTACACACAACTGTTTTTAATACCATGGAAAAAAAAAACATGTTTTTCCTCTAAGTGATTCTTGTCAAGCCTGTCTTGCATACACAAGATCGTGAAAAAAAAATGCTGTAGCAAAGCGTGGTGACGTACAACTCGTACGACGGCACTATAAAGGGGAAGTTCCATTTGGATGGCGCCAACCTTTGGGCTGCTTTTGCTGATTTCGTGTTAGTAAAAGTTTGTTGAGAGATAATTCGCGCTTTTCAGTCTGTTACAGCGTGACAAATGTGCTATCTCAATTACAAATGCTAGTTTTACCAGAGCGAGTGCTCCCCTCTCATAACTTCCTTTTCAGCATGCACGTTTTTTTCCTGTCGTTAAAGCCTACACACGACCGTTTTTCACGTTGAAAAAAGTGCTCTGGACACAATCGTTTTTAATGACCAATTTAAAAAATTGCATTTTTCTCGTCATGAAAAACGGTCGTGTGTACACGGCATAAGAAACACTTAATGGTCTTGTCCCTCGGCCAGCATGTGATTGGACAGTGAAAGGGGAAACAGCAGGCTCACAAGCTCATCTTTGCTCTCTTCTCCTATCAAAGTACTTCTCGTTAGGCAGCATACACACGACCAAATAAATCCGATCAAATTGGTCTGTAAGACCGTTTGGATCGGATTTGTCTGCTGGGGTATATTGGTTTGATCGTGTACACACGATCAAACAAAAATCCCCGCCGGCAGACAGCGCAGTGACGTGGCGGTGACGTTGACGCCGCCGCGTCACCGTCACCAGGAAGTAAAACACTTCCGCGCATGCGTCAAATCCATTCGACGCATGCGCGGGCAGATATGTCTGCTGGTTAGCGTTAGACATGTGCACTGACAAAAAATTCGTTTTTTTCGTTTATGTTATTTTTTTTATTTTATTTTTTTCGGAAATTCGGAAATTCGGGAAATGAAAAAAAAAATGTTTTCGTTTTTGTTTCATTCGTTTTTTATTTTTTCGCAAATTCGGAAATTCGGGAAATGAAAAAAAAATTTTTTTTCGTTTTTGTTTCATTCGTTTTTTTTATTTTTTCGGAAATTCGGAAAATTATTTTTTTCCGTTTTATTCGTTTTTTTGCTTTTTTCGTAAATTCGGGAAATTCGTAAATTCGAAAATTCGGAATTTTCGGATTTCCGAAAAAGCAAAAAACGAATAAAACGGAAAAAACGAAATTTCCGAAAAAAACGAATGAAACGAAAATGAAAACAATTTTTTTTTTGGAAATTCAAAAATTAGAATTAGCATTTTCGAATTTTAGATTTTCGAACTTTAGATTTTTTAATGTTACAATTTCGAAATTTCGAATATTTGAATTTTCGTAATTTTTTATTTGTGAAATAAAATGTGAAAATACAAAATTCGGAATTTCGAAATTAGAAAATTCGAAATTTCGAAATTAGAAAATTCGAAATTTCGAAAATTAAATGATTCGAAGATTCGAAAATTCGAATTTTCGATTTTTTTCAGTTTTCGAATTCTCTAATTCGAATCTTCGAATTATTTAATTTTCGAATTTTAAATTTTTGAAATTTCGAATTTCGAATTTTCGAATTTTCACATTTTTCGAATTTTCATATTTTTCATTTTCGAAAGTGAAATATTCGAAAAATAAAAAAAAATGAAAATTGGAATATTCGAAATTCCGAAAATTTAAAAAGTCGAAAATTTCGAAAATTTAGAATTTCGAAATTTTTATTTGTGAAAAAAATGTGAAAATTCGAAATTCGAGATTTCGAAATTAGAAAATTCGAAATTTCGAAATTTCGAAAATTCGAAATTTCGAAAATTAAATAATTCGAAGATTGGAAAATTCGAATTTTCGATTTTTTTCAGTTTTCGAATTCTCTAATTCGAATCTTCGAATTATTTAATTTTCGAATTTTTCAATTTTCAGAATTTCGAATATTCGAATTTTCAAATTTTCACATTTTTCGAATTTTTGGAATTTTTCATTTTCGAAAATGAAAAATTCGAAAAATAAAAAATTTGAAAATTCGAAATTTCGAAAATGAAAGATTCGAAAATTAGAAATTTCGAAAAATAAAAAAAATAAAGATTCGAAAATTCCAAAATTTCAAAAAATCGAAAATGAAAAATTTGAATATTCGAAAAATAGAAAATGAATAATTCGAAATTTCGAAAAAATAGAAAATTCGGAATTTTGAAAATTAAAAAATATGAAAATAAAAAAAATCGAAAATAAAAAAATCGAAAATAAAAAAACGAAAATCCGAAATTCGTAAATTCGTAAAATTGAAAATTGAAAAATTCGGAAAAACGAAAAACGAAAATTGAAAAATTCGAATTTTCGGAATTCCGTAAATTCGGAAAAACGAAAATTGAAAAATTCGGATTTTCGGAATTCCGAAAATTCGGAAAAACGAAAAACGAAAATTGAAAAACTCGAATTTTCGGAATTCCGAAAATTCGAAAATTCGGAAATTCGAAATTTTCGGAAGTCCGAAAATTCGGAAATTAAAAATTCGTTAATACGAAAATTATAAATTAACGAATTTCCGATTTTTCGTTAAAAAACGAATTAGAAACTAAACGAAATGCACATGTCTAGTTAGCGTACTAACTAGCAGACATGTTGGATGGATGGGTTCCCAGCAGACAGATTTTAAAGCATGCTTTAAAATCTGTCTGCTGGAAAAAACCTGTCAACTTACTGGTCAAGCTATAGTTATACTAACAGAAATGGTTCCTTGAGACTCACAAATTATTGCAAGGTTCCTTTATGTTAAAAAGGTTGGAAAAGCCTCTATGCTATCAGGAATTACTGAATCTTGAATATTAGATTTTCCAGGCCCTAAAGACAAATTTAAACATTTTACAATCAGACCGACAACTGCTTGTACCACCATTTTTACCATAAGGAAGCTTTCCCTAAACATTGACATAGAGCCACTGCTGGAGTGCATGTAGGTGGTAAGTGGCTAACAATAGCAAGTGGAACTATGAGGCCACGTACACACGATCAGACCGGTCCGATGAGACTGGTCCGATGGACCGTTTTCATCGGACCACGCTGAAGTGGTCTCATGGTCTGATGTGCATACACGCCATCAGTCCAAAATCCCATCAGGCCAGAACACGGTGACGTAGAACACAACGACGTGCTGAAAAAACGAAGTTCAATGCTTCCAAGCATGCGTCGACTTGATTCTGAGCATGCACGGGTTTTTGGTCCGATGCTTTTGTGTACTAACCATTGTTTTGGTCCGACAGACAGGTGTATGTCGGACAGATTTTAAAGCAAGTTTTAAAAATTTCATCCGACGGACAACGGTCCGATTGGGCCGTACACACCATCAATTTGGTCCGATGAAACTGGTCTGCAGACCAGTTTCTAACACTGAAATAAAGACTGTGATCAGTGGTATCAGTTATAGGACAGTTATTACAACCTCTCTTGAGATGCTTTACAGTGTTAAAAGGTCATGTAGAGTCAATAGAAGCATTAAAAGTCTTTCCCAGAGTTACATTCCATATTCTCATAACTAATATAGCTTGGCGATTCCAACTGTTTTATTCACTTACTGGCACAGAAAGTGTCCAGATTCCTTAGCTGTTCATCATTTTGTCACTAAAGTGTTGCAATATTAAAATAGGTGCGACTTTTGGAAAAAGTTTATTTATTCCAAATTTATTTCTGACTAGGAACTTCCGAGGAAGGTTTCTTCTTACTAAGTGGAAAGATACAGAATGTTGATGTATTTAAATAATGCGTATCAGTACTAAGCACACAAATAATACTTCCTACTACTTTTTATTCTACATTTGTTGGTTGTATGTGTTATACAGTATACCAGTATATCACAAAATATGGCACGATGGGAAAAATGACAACTGCACTGTGCGTGACCGAGCTTTCTCAAGATTGATAGCATTCTACATAATATCGTCTCTATATACAGTAAAACCTTAGTGTAATGGAACGTCCCACACTTTGATTGAGTGGTTCCATCATATACCGCTTCCTATCAGTCTGGATATAGATATCAGATATTTCAGCTGCCCTCAACACACAACGAGACAAGACTTGTTGAGTGCCAAACATGGAGTGTTTAATAGAACCAAGAATACAGCCTTATATACAGTTAGAGGAGGTAACCAGAACATAAATTAGCATTAGCTAATTAACTAATCATTTACCCAGACGAGGTGACTCCAAGATATGACCTTTCAAGGTAGACATCCCGGTTCCTCTCACCTGATATAAAATACAAATTATCATAGGTGTAAACACAGGACACCTCCACAATAGCAGGGTCAATTAGCATCTAACAGTATGTGTCCCAACATGATGAATGAATCACTCTTACAATTAACCCGTTGAGTTCAGAATCAACAACCTGTAAATAGTTCTTACAGATATCCTGGAATATATTGTGGATAATAATTAAATAATCCCATCTCAGGTAGTCCAAGATATCATTTCTATATGCCCCTATTGGACATAGGATGATTTTAGACATAAGATGGTTCGGGGATGTCCCGGGTGAGTTTGTCACACTTAGTTTGAGAGTAACTTGGTTTAAGAGCGTTTTGCAAGACAAGTAAAAGTTTTTAATACATTTTGACTTGATAAACAAGCGATGTCTTGATATACAAGTAGTGTAATGTCACAACTGAGTATAAAAAAGAAAAAAGGCACCTCTAAGTGTAGCAATTTGGTTACATTTATTGAAGGTACAACATTCAGCACCTCACATGGTTGATGAATAAAACAGGCACATCTAAGTATGCAGGCATCTGGGGTAAAGTTGTCCACATAGAATATAGAGGTGCCTCTCTTCTCTTTTATACTCAGTAGCTCCTGCTGGATTTTGCTTCTAATCCCCTTGGGGAGGCTGCCATTTGTGTCATATGACGTCCTGGACTTCAGTGGGGGATATCTGAATAATGGGTGCAGCTACAGGCAATATTCACATATCCTCTTCAGGCGGCGGTTCTGCACACCATAAAAATGATCATAGTGGCAGTTCCGCCGCTTGATCGTTCTCATAGGTGGCGGGAGGGGACATCCTCCCTCCCAGCTCCTTGCAGCGCTTCTCTGGGCTTCCTGTGCCATCGGAGGCCCAGAGAACGAATTGGCCGCCGCCTGGAGGAGGAGGATAGAGATGACCGGTGACCCAGAAGTAAACAAAGCTGCAATCACAACTGAAAGCATGAGATTCATGAATTTTTTTCCCGATTTCATGCTTTTCAGCCTGGAGGAGAGATTTGGGGTCTTATTGACCCCGCATCTCTCCATAAAGAGGACCTGTCACACACTATTCCTATTACAAGGGATGTTTACATTCCTTGTAATAGGAACAAAAGTGATAAAAAAAATGTTAATAAAGTGTAAAAATAAAAAAAATTAAGTAAAATAAAAAATAAAACAATAAAAAATGTTTTTAAAAACACCCCTGTCCCCAGTAGCTCACGCTCAGAAGCGAACGTGCAAGTAGGTCCCGCCCACATATGTAAATGCCATTCAAACTACACATGTGAGTAGGGATGAGCCGAACACCCCCCCATTCGGTTCGCACCAGAACCTGCGAACAGACGAAAGGTTTGTGTGACTTTTAGAACCCTGTTAAAGTCTATGGGACTCCAATGTTTGAAATCTAAAGTGCTCATTTTAAAGGCTAATATGCAAGTTATTGTCCTAAAAAGTGTATGGGGACCTGGGTCCTGCCCCAGGGGACATGTATCAATGCAAAAGAAGTTTTAAAAACGTTAGTTTTTTTGGGAGCAGTGATTTTAATAATGCCTGAAGGGTCTGGAATGGATATTTGGGTGGAACCCCACGTCATTGTTTTTTTTTAATTTGACGCAGGGTTCCCCTTAATATCCATGAAGGGCATGATAATTTAATTTGGGGGGACCCCCACGCATTTTTTTTTTTTTTTAAGAATGACTTTTCTCTGTATTGCCGGGAGCCGACAATTCATTATAGCCGCGAGTGATTTTAAATGACTTTTTTTCCTTCAGAAATTACACTTTGTGCAGGGACAGTTCTAAGCATGGGAAACAAGCCCTACTTTACAGGCATACTTTACACCCCCCCAGGTATGAAATTTAACCACTTAACCCCCGGACCATATTGCTGCCCAATAACCAGAGCACTTTTTGTGATTTGGCACTGCGTCGCTTTAACTGACAATTGTGCGGTCGTGCGACGTGGCTCCCAAACAAAATTGTCGTCCTTTTTTTCTCACAAATAGATTTTTCTTTTAGTGGTATTTGATCACCTCTGCGGTTTTTATTTTTTGCTCTATAAACAAAAATAGAGCGACTATAAAAATGCATTGGATTACTATAAAAATGCCATTGGCAGTGAAGGGGTTAACACTAGGGGGCAGGGAAGGGGTTAAGTGTGTTCCTGGGTGTGTTCTAACTGTATGGGGGGGTGGACTCACTAGGGGAAATCACTGATCTTCTGTTCATACATTGTATGAACAGAAGATCAGCGTTTCCCCGCTGACAGGAACGAGAGCTTTGTGTTTACACACAAAGCTCCCGGTCCCAGCTCTGTAACGAACGAGCGCGCGTGCCCGGCGGTGATCGCGCCCACCGGGCATGCGCGCAGGACTCGGGGGACGAGCGGGTGCACGCGTGCGGTCCGCCGGCGGCGCGCGCGCGCCCCTTAGCGGCCGCAAAAATGCGGACGTATAGCTACGGGCTCTCACCCAGCAGTGCCGCCGTATAATGACGGTGGGCGGTCGGCATGTGGTTAACCACTTCAGCCCCGGACCATATTGCTGTCCAAAGACCAGAGCACTTTTTGCGATTCGGCACTGCGTCGCTTTAACTGACAATTGCGCGGTCATGCGACGTGGCTCCCAAACAAAATTAGTGTCCTTTTTTTTCCCACACATAGAGCTTTCTTTTGGTGGTATTTGATCATCTCTGCGGTTTTTATTTTTTGCGCTATAAACAAAAACAGAGCGACTATTTTGAAAAAAATGCAATATTTTTTACTTTTTTCTGTAATAAATATCCCCCAAAAATATATAAAAAAAAAAAATTTTCCTCAGTTTAGGCCGATACGTATTCTTCTACATATTTTTCATTAAAAAAAACGCAATTAGCGTTTATTGATTGGTTTGCGCAAAAGTTATAGCGTTTACAAAATAGGGGGTAGTTTTATGGCATTTTTATTATTATTATTTTTTTTACTAGTAATGGCGGCGATCAGCGTTTTTTTTCAGTACTGCGACCTTATGGCGGACACTTCGGACACTTTTGACACATTTTTGGGACCATTGGCATTTTTTTAGCGATCAATGCTATAAAAATGCATTGGATTACTATAAAAATGCCATTGGCAGTGAAGGGGTTAACACTAGGGGGCGGGGAAGGGGTTAAGTGTGTTCCTATTCGTGTTCTAACTGTATGGGGGGGTGGACTTACTAGGGGGAATCACTGATCTTCCGTTCATACATTGTATGAACAGAAAATCAGCGTTTCCCCCGCTGACAGGAACGAGCGCTGTGTGTTTACACACACAGCTCCCGTTCCCCGCTCTGTAACGAGCGATCGCGTGTGCCCGGCGGCGATCGTGCCCGCCGGGCACACGCACGGGACTCGGGGGCGAGCGGGGGGCGCGCGCGCGGGCCGCCGGCGGCGCGCACGCGCCCCCTAGTGGCCGTCGAAGGTGGCGACGTAGAGCTACGGGCTCTTGCGCACCTGTGCCGACCTGCCGCCGTATTACTGCGGTGGCTGGTCGGCAAGTGGTTAAAGAAATATTTCACTTTTATTGTTTCACTATATGCATTATTAAGATCACTGATCCTGAAAAAAATTCAGTTTTTACAATTTTTTTTTGCATTTAAACATGTCCCCTGGGGCAGGACCCAGGCCCCCAACATTTTTTATGACAATAACTTGCATATTAGCCTTTAAAATTAGTACTTTAGAACGTTCGAGTCCCGTAGACTTTAACTGGGTTTCTAAAGTTCACACAAACTTGCCGCGAACACCCCAAATTGTTCGCTGTTCGGCGAACAGGCAATGTTCGAGTCGAACTTGAGTTCGACTCGAACTCGAAGCTCATACCTACATGTGAGGTATCGCCTTGTGCTTTGGAGCGAGAGCAATAATTCTAGCACTCTCCTCTGTAACTCTAAACTGGTAACCTGTAAAAAAAATGTAAGTGTCACCTATGGAGATTTTTAAGTACTGAAGTTTGGAGCCATTCCATGAGTGTGCGCAATTTTAAAGCATGACAAGTTAGGTATCTATTTACTCGGTGTAACATCATCTTTCACATTATACAAAAAAATTGGGCTAACTTTACTGTTTTGTTATTTTTTAATTCATGAAACTGTTTTATTAAGTTAAGAGAATTTCTTGGGGATCCCCAGGTCATCAGATATAATGTGCCCATTAGAAGATTTCTCCTCTTATGCCCTGTACACACCACTGGTTTTCCCTCCGAAATAAATTCCGACTGTCAAGAACACAGGCATGTACAACACTATGATGAGCCGGAGTTCAATGCTTCTGAGCATGCGTCGACTTGATTCTGAACATGCGTGTTTTTTTAGTCCCTCGGAATTGCATCCAGACGAATGGAAATTCCGATAGAATTTTTTTTCATTGGAAAAATTGAGAACATGTTCTCTATCTAATTCCGTTTGAATATCCGACGAAAAAAGTCCAATGGGGCATAAACACAGACGGAATATCCGATGAAAAGCTTCCATATGACTTTTTCCGTCGGAAATTCTGCTCATGTGTACAAGGCATTACTTTTCTGGGGACAACTCAAAATTTGGGATTTTCTTTTACTTTAGATTTTAATTATAATAGTAAACAGGACAGATAGAGAAGGTGAATCTCCCTAACAGGGGCGCAGACAGCAATAAAAACTGACAAATGTTCTAACCCCTCTCTAAATTATCGAAAACTAAAAATAGTTAAATGCTGGTTTATGCATAGAGTACCAGTAAAAACACTTTTTACTTACCCATGTTCACACAGGCTCCCATCATGTGACCAGCCCCTGCAGCTTCTTCTTTAAAGGGGTGTTCCAGCCAAATGTTATGTTTATTAAAGGTCAGCAGCTACAAAAAGTGTAGCTGCTGGCTTTTAATAAACATTCACTTACCTGCTCCAGCGTTCCAGCGACGCGACGGCCAGGGCTCCGCTCCTCTCCCCCCCTCCCCGGCCGGCGTCTTCATTCTAACTGTGGGCACCCGGCCATGACAGCCTTCGGCTTCACGGCCGGGCACCCACTGCGCATGCGCGAGCGGCACTGCGCATGCACGCGCGGCCCGCCGCTGATTGGACAGGCGATCGTCTAGGACCTGTCAGTGTCCTAGGCGATCGCCTAGGGGAGGGGCTGCAGTAAGGTGATTACGCTTAATCGCCTTACCAGCCCCTCGGCGGAAGGAGGAAGTGGGACAGGAATTCCCACTCCTCCTGAAGCCCCCACTCCCCCCCCAAAAAAAATTACATGCCAAATGTGGCATGTAAGGGGGTGAGGAGTGGATTACCGGAAGTTCCATTTTTGGGTGGAACTCCGCTTTAAGGCACTTCTGCAGTCTCACACACTCTAATGTTTTCAAATGCCCTGTATTGTACGTAAGGCCTATAGAGGGACCGCTCACAACTCGAAGTGCCAGGATGAGGTACGTAGGGGGGTGACCATTTAACAATTGTTTTGCAGGAAGAAGCTCAATGTAAGGGTATTTATTTCCTGGAGTTTATCTTTAAAAAACATGACTACATAATGGTGTAAACCATATGAAAGATTTCAGTTCAGTATATTTTTTCTTAAATGATCTTATGGATGTAATGAAACGGACCAGAGTTATATATTTATTGTAATGTAGAGCAATAATTCCTACTGAACTGCCAAGGCTCCTGGCTGCTGCCCATATTCAAGATGGATTGTTTGGTAATACTCCTCAGAAACTGAAATTCTCTTTGAAGTCACTTTAAAGAACAAAAGCTGGAGGAAAATATCCTCCATTAAATTTCCTTTTGCTGCTTTACAATGAAACCCACTAATCTAGTCAGAGGAAGTCTCATGAGACTTGATCTCTTGTGTACCCCGGCAAAATATGGCAGTGTCTGAATGGCATGGCATGCTGGGATTTTTAGTTCCAAAGCAGCTATAATACACAATTTCAGGCTAAAACAATGTATTGATATCCATTGTTTGCAGCAAATGCGGCAATAAGTCTACATGGTGGAAACAGTAACTAACATACACAATTCTGCTGGCAAGGAGCTGGATTTATGGAACGAATCGGGTGAAAAATATTTTGGAATTTTAGGAAGGTGAAGCTTAGATTAATAGATTCTGAGCTATTTGTTTAAACAGAAAGATACAAACACCAATTCACTGGAATGTGCGCCTGGACTCGTGAAGAACCTTGGAAACTGGACATACAAATCATCAATTCATTTTAGGACATGACAAGCTTTCCAGACTAAACACATTCATTGCTTCCCCAGGTCAACTGTACACCTGTCATGTATACAATGACGGCAGCCATTTTGACAGCTGTATAAGTGGGCCTCCTCAAGTCTTCGTAAGGAAAGTGGAATTGTTGCTTATTAACAACCAAGCTGTCATTTTTTTAGTTTATTTTGCAAAAAGACTCTAAAAGGAGTTTGTTGGAACCAACTGTTGTACATTGAGCTTTATTTTTTGTGTGGGGGGCGTGAGGCAAGAAAGGGGGTATGATTTTATAGAATAAAGAATAAAGTCACATAGATGTGTCTGTGTGTAGTTTTATGGCTTCTTTTTTTTTACAGCTGTTTTTCAGTTATTTATTTTTTTCTTTTTATTTAAGGCCGGGTACAGACGATCAAATTTATCTGCTGAAACTGGTCCGACGGACCGTTTTACCAGACATCTCCGATCGTGTGTACGGGCTAGCGGACATGTTTTCCCATCGGACAAATTTCAAAGCATGCTTTGAAATTTGTCCGCCGGAGACATGTCCGTCGGATATGTCTGCTGGTTAGTACACTAACCAGCGGACAGAACTGTCCGCGCATGCGTTGAATGAATTTGACGCATGCGTGGAAGTATTTTACTTCCTAGAGTGGTGATGTGGCGGCGTCAACGTCACCCCCACGTCACCGCGTCCTCAGCCCGAGTGAATTTTCGTCCGATGGTGTGTACACGCCATCGGTCCAAAATCCGATGGGACATGTCCGCTGCAAACAGTCCGTCGGACATGTTTGAGCGGACATGTCTCATCGTGTCTATGCGGCCTAAGAAAGCCAACTCTAAAAAGAGCCTTACATTTATTTATTTTATATGTTATGTGCATGCAGACTTATTATCGCAGCCTTTCTCAAATGTTTCACTTAAGGCCGCGTAAACACGATCGGTCCAACCCGATGAGAATGGTCCGACGGACCGTTTTCATCGGGTCACCACTAAAGTGGCCTGATGGTCTGATGTGCGTACACACCATCAGTTCAAAAACCGATCGTGTCAGAACACGGTGACGTAAAACACAACGACGTGCTGAAAAAATGAAGTTCAATGCTTACAAGCATGCGTCGACTTGATTCTGAGCATGCGCAGGTTTTTGAACCAATGCTTTTGCGTACTAACCATCGGTTTGGACCGATGGTCAGGCATCCATCAGTCCGATTTTAAAGCAAGTTTTAAAACTTTGGTCCAAGGGCGACAGACCGATGGGCCTTACACACGGTCGGTTTGGACCGATGAAACTGGACTTCAGTCCATTTTCATCGGTTTGGACCGATCGTGTGTACGCGGCCTTAGAGGAGAAATTATTTTAAAGCCGCGTACACACGACCATTTTTCATGTCATGGAAAAAATGCAATTTTTTTAATTGGTCATTAAAAACGATCGTGTGTAGGCTCCAGAGCATTTTTCTCGACGAAAAAAAATGGGCATTAAAAATTTTGAACCTGCTCTATTTTTTCTCATCGTTTTTCACATTGTCGTTTTTCTCGTCGTGAAAAATGGTTGTGTGTAGGCTTTAAAAAAACATGCATGCTCAGAAGCAAGTTATGAGAAAGGAAATTTGCATAATCAGTCCAAAGGGAGGCGCAAATCGAATGGAACTTCCCCTTTAGTGCCGCCGCACATGTTGTACGTCACCGCGCTTTGCTCAAGCGTTTTTTTTTTTCACGATCGTGTGTATGCAAGGCAGGCTTGACAAGAATCACGTTGAGAAAAAACATTGTTTTTTCTCGTCATGAGAAAACGGTCTTATGCAGCGTACACACGATCAAACATATCTGCTGAAACTGGTCCGCAGACCAGTTTCAGCGGACATATCCGATCGTGTGTACAGGCTAGCAGACAGGTTTCCAGCAGACAAAAGTTTTAAAGCATGCTTTAAAACTTGTCTGCTGGAAAGCCGTCTGTCCGACATGTCCGCTGGTTAGTACGCCTAACCAGCGGACCGAAATCTCCCGCATGCGTCAAATGGATTCGACACATGCGTGGAAGTATTTTACTTCCTGGTTCGGTGACGTGGCGGCGTCAACGTCACCGCCACGTTACCGCGCTGTCTGTCCGCGGGGATTTTGGTTTGATCGTGTGTACACACATCAAACCAAAACATCCCAGGAGACATGTCCGATGAAAACGGTCCGTCGAATATATCTCCTCGTGTGTACGCGGCCCTAGTCTCAGAAAACCCTTCAAAAAAATTATTAGACCTACAGCCAATGGTACATTAGCGTGATCACTAAGTTGTAGTAAGTTTTACATATTAAAATAAACAACGTGGCTTATCTAGCCATTTTTTAACACCCAGCCTATTTGACACTCAAGACAGTTCATTTTTTTAAATCCTCCTGATCTATGCAACAAAATTATTTTCCATAACAATCATGAATGATATACAGTAACTACAGAGAAAAAAACAGACAGTAAAAATGGTGGTGTCTTATAACATCAATGGTCAGCAAAAAGAGTAACCCTTTACATTGGTTGTTGGTGAAAATTGCCCCTTGCACTGGTGGTCAATGTATGTAGGAAATCAATTTGCTTACTGATCCCTTACAACTTCCAGAGGAACCCTGTTTGAGAAAGATCACAGAGTTTCCCCTGATGATTTAATTCATGTACTTATATAGCACCATCAATTTATGTAACATTTGTATATACAGTATCTCATAGAAGTGAGTACACCCCTCACATTTTTGTAAATATTTTTACCGTATTTGCCGCCGTATAAGGCGACCGGGCGTATAAGACGACCCCCTAATTTTTATTTATTTTTTAAAGATTTTTTGCCTGTACTCATCGTATAAGATGACCCCCCATTCCGATATTTCATATTTCTTTCTTCTGGAGTCATATTCTTCTTCATTCTTGCTGGAGCTGGAACCAATCACGGCGAGCAATGTATTCTATTAATTAATACAAAGCCTGCTTGGATTGGCAGAGGCTGTAACATCATCAGCCCACTCCTCCCTGACTCTCAAAGCCAATCCGAGCAGGCTACTGTATGTAGGCACTCGGATTGGCAGAGGTCGTTACCCCAATCCGAGCAGGCTACTCTATGTAGGCACTCGGATTGGCAGAGGTTGTTACCCCAATCCGAGCAGGCTACTCTATGTAGGCACTCGGATTGGCAGAGGTTGTTACCCCAATCCGAGCAGGCTCTGTATTCGTTTGAATACATTGCTCACTGGGATTGGCCAAGCAGTATATACTGTATGTAGCCGAAGCTACATACAGTATTACTGCACATCCAGCAGGCGTCCGAGCAGCTGACCCGGCGTATAAGACGACCCCTGCTTTTTGGCCAATTTTTTTAAGTGTTATAGGTAGTCTTATACGCCAGAAAATACAGTATATATTTTTTCATATGACAATACTGAAGAAATTACACTTTGTTATAATGTAAAGTAGTGAGTTTACAGATTTTATAACAGTGTCAATTTGCTGTCCCCTTAAAATAACTCAACACACAGCAATTCATGTCTAAACAGTTGGCAACAAAAGTGAGTACACCCCTAAGTGAAAATGTCCAAATTGGGCCCAATTAGCTATTTTCCCTATTTTAACAGGTGTGTTAAATTTGGTGTCATCACTCTCACATACTGGTCAAAAAAGAATTGTTGCTCTACATAAAGATGTCTTAGGCCAGGGATATGCAATTAGCGGACCTCCAGCTGTTGCAGAACTACAAATCCCATGAGGCATAGCAAGACTCTGACAGCCACAAGCATGACACCCAGAGGCAGAGGCATGATGGTACTTGTAGTTTTGCAACAGATGGAGGTCCGCTAATTGCAGATCCCTGGCTTAGGCTATAAGAAGATTGCCAATACCCTAATCTGAGCTTCAACACAGTGGCCAAGACCATACAGCAGCTTAATTGGACAGGTTCCTCTCAGAACAGGCCTCGCCATGGTTGACCAAAGACGTTGTCTTTTGGTAATAGACGTATGAATGCTGCCAGCATTGTTGCAGAGGTTGAAGGGGCACACCTTGAGCCTACGTTGCCCCAAAATTGGGGGCCCCATGATGGCACTGAGAGTGATAGATACACAGGGGAGGCAGTCTGCCTTCCACCCACTTGATGTATGTTTACCTGCACTGTCATCATTGTGGGGGCCCCAGAGAATTACTTTGCCCAGGGGCCCATGATGCCATTAAGAGGGCCCTGATTAGATCCTGATGACAACAGCTCAGTCAAGGCGAAATCACTTATGTGGAGCTCAAGGATTGCTCTTTTTAAGAAAATGTATGGTGTCTTTGAAATATTTTCCAGTTGCTATATATATATATATATATATATATATATATATATATACACTGTTATTGTGACTTGTCAAAAATGTGTTCATGCTAATCTCTAAAGTTACTGAAAGGTTCACTAAGACCAATAGCTGTCATCTGCACTTCGGAAGAAAGTGCTGTTCTGTATCCACCATAGATATGCATTCCTTTTCCCTTTTAGTAAGTTACAAAATACAGAATGTATTAAGAGTCTTATTGACTTACTCATTATAACAAGGACCACATGACCATGAACTAAAAACATGTACAATTGCTCATCAAATCATGGTTGTTGCAGCTGTTTTAATGGCTTATTTCTTCCTCATCCGAATCCCTGTCAATCTGCTTGACTGAGTCCTGATGAAGGGGGAGAATATTTTGTTCCTGAAACACGTTAGTTTTTATATGATTATTTTATGAAAGCTTTAGGCATATTAGGATTCTTCTGCTATTGGCTGGCTCTTGTGGTATATATACATGCTGTGAGATATTTTTGGAGTACCCACCAAAGGGTTAGTTTCTTCCACATGAGCAGCCTTTCCAGAGCATATCAGTTCATTGAATGGTCATGGTTCTTCTGCCTTCTGGAATAAATAAGTTTTAAAGCCCCAGTGCCATTTAGATGTATTTTTTTTGGAGCTCACATGATAAAGATTTCTAATAGGTTAAGAAGAAGCTGTATAATAGCCACCAAACCCTTCATTACAATGTCCTGAACCTCAGCTTTCTAGTAGACTCATGCAGTTCGTTTAGTTACGAATCGAAAATCAGACAACATTTTTGTTATTCGAAGATTCAAGTGTATCCGAACCTCCAAATCACAAGAATAATGAATTTCAATAAATCCAAAATAAATTATAATGAAACATTCAAAATCGGAACTTTTGTTGATGTTTGAAGCATACAAAATATCTGAATGGCATAACAAATACTCTGACTTTGATCCATTTACCGTATTTACCGGGTATTGCGTGTTCCCGCGTATAGCGCGCACCCCTAAAGTTGCCCCGAAATTCCTGTAAAAAAAAATGTTATAACATTTTATTACTTAGGCCGCGTACACACGATCGAACATGTCCGCGGACAAGTTCGATCGTGTGTACGGCCTAGCGGACAGGTTTCCAGTGGACAAAAGTTTCTAAGCATGCTCAGTCGGACATGTCCGCTGGTTAGTACGCCTAACTAGCGGACTGAAATCCCCCGCATTCGTCGAATGGATTTGACGCATGCGTGGAAGAATTTTACTTCCTTGTTTTCGCACGTCGCGGTGACAACGTCACCGCCACGTCACCGCGTTCTCTGTCCACTGGGATTTTGGTCTGATGGTGTGTACACACATCAGACCAAATTATCCCAGGAGACATGTCCGATAAAAACGGTCCACGGCCTCTGCTGACATATACCGACCGCAGTACACTCGGGCGCGCTCGGCCATGCTCGGCTTCTCACGCATAAACGTCACAGAGTGTGACTACGAGCAAAGCTGAGCCTGGCTGAATGTACCCGAGTGTACTGCACTCGGTATATGTCGGCGACTCAGTTCAACTCTGAATATATAATGAATGAACCTGAAATTAATTAAGTTCCATTTGTTATGTTATGATTCAAGGAGATTCTGATGGATCTTTCCAACCAAAACAGAGTGCATAAATAATAATAACGAATTAACACAATAAAATGAATATAGCCAATCTTTCTAAATAACTTCCGAAATACAAATCAATTCGGAAAAAAATTTACAAATTCTGAAAACAAATCATTCTAACATAACGAATATGACAAAATGAAATTATTAACTTAAAGAGGTTGTAAAGGTATTTTTTTCCCCCCTAAATAGCTTCCTTTACCTTTGTGCAGTCCTCCTTCACTTATCTCATCCTTCGATTTTGCATTTAAATGTCCTTAATTCTTCTGAGAAATCCTCACTTCCTGTTCTTCTGTCTGTAACTCACCACTGTAAGGCGAGGCTTTCTCCCTAGTGTGCAGAAAGCCTCTTGAGGGGGGAAGGGGCGAGCAGGAGTGTCAGGACGCCCACTGACACACAGCTCCTTTCAGAGGCGGCTCTAGGCTTCGTCAGGCCTTAGGCAAAAATTAGGAATGAGGCCCCCACTCGCTCCCATAATGTAAAAAATAATTCAAGCGATAAAAATGAGCTGTATAAGGAGGATACAGTACAGGCAGAGGGTAAGTGGGCAAAGTACAGGGAGCAAGAGTGTACATTAAAGGAGGGAGCAGGAGGGCACAGCACAGGGGGAGGGTAAGTAGGCACATTGCATGGGGCAGGAGTGTACATTAAAGGAGAGAGGAGGGCACAGTACAGGGGGAGGGTAAGTGTGCACAGTACAGGGGGTAGCAGGGTACAATACAGGGGGGAGCAGGAGGGCACAGGGGGGGGGGGGGTAAGTGGGCACAGAACAGGGGGCAGGAGGGTACAGTACAGGGAAAACAGGAGGGCAAAGCATAGGGGGAAGGAAAGTGGGCACAGCACAGGGGGCAGTAGTGTAAGTAAAGAAGGGAGCAGGAGGGCACAGCATGGGGGTTGAGTGGGCACAGTACAGGGGGCAGAAGGTACCTTAAAAGAGGGAGCAGAAGGGGAACAGCACAGGGAAGAGTTAGAGGGCACAGCACAGGGGGAACAGGAGGGCACAGCACAGGGGGGAGCAGGAGGCCACAGCACAGGAGGGAGCAGGAGGGCACAGCACAGGGGGAGGTTTAGTGGGCACAGTACAGGGGGAGCAGGAGGGCACAGCACAGGGGGGAGCAGGAGGGCACAGCACAGGGGGGAACAGGAGGGCACATGCCCATGGGGAGGGAAAGTGGGCACAGTACAGGGGACAGGAGGGTACAGTAAAGTAGGGAGCAGGAGGACACAGCATATGGGGGTAAGTGGGCACAGTACAGGGGGTAGTAGGGTACAGTAAAGGAGGGATCAGGAGGACACAGCATAGGGAGGAACAAGAGGGCATAGCACAGGGGGAGGGTAAGTGGACATGTTGCATGGGGCAGGAGTGTACATTAAAGGAGAGAGGAGGGCACGGCCCAGGGGGAGAGTATGTGGGCACAGTACAGGGGGTAGGAGGATACAGCACAGGGGAAGCAGGAGGGCACAGCACAGGGGGAGGGTAAGTGGGCACAGTACAGTGGATAGGAGGGCACAGCATATGGGTGGTAAGTGGGCACAGTACAGGGGGCAGGAGGGTACAGTAAAGGAGGGAGCAGGAAGGCACAGCACAGGGGAAGGGAAAGTGGGCAAAGTGCAGCAGGCAGGAGGGTACAATACAGGGAGGAGCAGGAGGACACAGCACAGGGGGAGGGTAAGTAGGCACAGTTCAGGAGGGTACAGTACAGGGGAGAGCAGGTGGGAACAAGACAGGGGGTAAGTGGGCACAGTACAGGGAGCAGGAGGGAGCATAGGGGGGTAAGTGGGCACAGTACAGGGGGCAGGAGGGTACAGGAAAGGAGGGAGCAGGAGGGCACACCACAGGGGAAGTGGGCACAGTGCAGAAGGGTACTGTACAGGGAGGAGCAGGAGGGCACAGCACAGGGGAGGGTAAGTGGGCACAGAAGAGGGGCAGGAGAGTACAGTATAGGGGGAGCAGGAGGGCAAAGCACAGGGGGGTAATTGGGCAAAGTACATGGGACAGGAGGGTACAGTAAAGGAGGGAGCAGGAGGGCACAGCATGGGGGGGGGGGGGTAAGTGGGAACAGTACATGGGACAGGAGGGTACCGTAAAGGAGGAAGAAAAGAGGGCACAGCACAGGGGGAGGGTAAGTAGGCACAGTGCAGGAGGGTACAGTACAGAGGAGAGCAGGTGGGCAAAGCACAGGGGCAGGAGAGCACAGGGGTAAGTGGGCACAATGTTGGGGCAGGAGGGTACATTACAGGAGGAGGGTAAGTGGGCACAGTACTGGGGGAAGGTTAGTGGGCACAGTATTGGGGCAGGAAGGCACAGAAGGAAGGCACAGAACAGGGGGAGGATAAATGGGCACAGTACTGAGGCAGGAGGGTACAGGAGGAAGGTAAGTGGACACAGTACTGGGGCAGGGGATACAGTACAAGAGGAGGGTAAGTGGGCA
This sequence comes from Rana kukunoris, assembly GCA_029574335.1. NCBI lineage: Eukaryota > Metazoa > Chordata > Amphibia > Anura > Ranidae > Rana > Rana kukunoris. Next base: position 37,982,712 of record CM056055.1, read on the forward strand.
CAGTACTGGAGCAGGAGGGTACAGTATGGGGGAGGGCAAGTGGGCACAGTACCGTAGCAGGAGGGTACAGTATGGGGAGGGCAAGTGGGCACAGTACTGAAGCAGGGGGGTACAGTACCGGGGCAGGAGGGCAGAGAACAGGGGGGAATAAGTGGGCACGGTACAGGGGGAGCAGAAAGAAAAGAAGGATGCCTCTTACATTAAGTACCCCCCAGAGACCCCCATTAGCTTTCAGTCCCCTAATATCATTGCCCCCCTTCCTTAAGCGAACTCCAGAGATCAGAGGCCCCCCTTATAGCAGTGCCCCCTGCTCTCTTTAGGATCTCCATTTATGTTACCTTATCGGCGGGAACCAGGTACCGCTACAAGCAAGGTGTGAGAGCCAAAGTTGGTGGGCGGAGCTAAGAGGTGGAGAGTTCTACAGATGTTTCCACAGTGTGTGTATACAGTGGCAATGCAGATGCAGAAGTGGGGTCAAAGAGCGGGGGGGGGGGGAGAGGCGCTGGGCGGAGGAACCGAAGATGGATGATCACAGACTGGCACAGCTGAGAGAAATCCTTGTTGAGCGTAGCACAGTGCTACACCGGAAGTTCGGGACTTGGTCCAGCACTGGCTTCCTCCCCAGCAGTCTCTCATGTGGCTGCCCACTGGTCACGATGGATCATCGGGTGCGGGGCAGACAGCAGCAACAGAACCAGCTCTCTCTCCTCTCCTGCTTGTTAGAGGAGGGGATGTCAGCGCTGGCTCTGACTGAGATCAGTGGTGAGCTCCGATCATATGGGAAACAACCAGCATATACTAGCACGTCACACCGCTCTGCGGCCGGCGGGTGTCATGGCTGTCTACAGCGGTGCGTAGCAAGCAGGCCTCCCTAGCGCCCCCCTCAGCAGCCGGTCCAGCAGCTCCGCCTGAGCCTCCTCTACAATATGTATGCAGCAGGTAGTGCGGTATATAAAAAATAGATGGCGGCAATCATTTACCGGCTGACACTGACCAGGGACATTCCCTCTCATTCTCCCGCACACATCAGGCGGCCGCAAGGCCCCTGGGAGCGCGAGGCCTTAGGCGGCCTCCTTTTTTGCCTAATTAGAGAGCCGCCTCTGGCTCCTTTCTCTATCTGCAGAGTAGAGAGTGTCCTGACTTGCTTGCTCGCCCTCTCCCCCTCAAGAGACTTTCTCCACATTGGCTCTTTATGCTGACAACCTCTTATTGTTTTTGTGGGACCCGGGGGAGTCATTGGAGGCTGTGTTGGGTATTATGAAAACGTTTACTACGTATTCTGGGCTTAAAGTTAATTGGGGTAAGTTTTCCATTTTGCCCTTGGATGATGGGGCTAGAGAAAAGGCGAACCAAAATCTACCATTAAAATGGGTGTCTCAGATCACTTACCTTGGGATTAAGCTCACAGCAGACATAACGGATTACATGTCCATTAACCTGATGCCCCTTTTGAACTTTTTTAAGCAAAAAACACTGGTTTGGCATAAACTCCCGTTGTTATTGTTGGGTAGAGTCAATCTTTTAAAAATGAAAATTCTGCCAGTTATTTTGTATTTTCTAAGGAATGCTACTGTGTGGATTACTAAGTCTTTTTTTAGGAAATTGGATGGGCTCACTAGCACTTTCCTTTGGGCCCCTAAACAGTCTAGAATAGGCATGACAGTCCTACGGGAACCATGAGGGCAGGGAGGAGTGGCATTACCGGACTGTCGTAAATATTATCTGGCGGGTCAGTTGGTCTTTGTGCACAGATGGCTGTTCGCTGATGCTTGGGACTCGGCCACTGTTCTGGAGGCGGCTCCCTTCGGTTGGCCATTCACAGGGGCACTAAGCGGGATCTTCCTCTTACGGAATCAATGGTGGCCACGGTTAAAGCATGGGAAGAGGCAGTGAAGCTGGCCTGTCCAAGCTACTTGGGGTTCTCTCCTTCAGCCCCCCTTTGGATGAACCCGAAACTACATCAGTTTTTTTGCGTTTGAGGATCCCATGGGGTGGGTGAGTAGGGGTGTTAAACTGCTCAAAGACATTACATGGGACGGAGTACTGTTGACATTTGACCAACTCAAGACTAAGCATGACCTTCCAAATTCTCAAAACTTCCATTATCTCCAATTGAGACATGCTTTCCAGACCCAATTTAAGACTGGGAGTGTTGAGTCCTTTCCCTCTGCGTTGGAGGATCTCTTTATGACGGAGGAACTGCCCAAAACCTTGTCAGTGACGTATAAAGAGCTGTTTAAAACTAGCCCCAAGGCACTGCTTCAATGTAGAGAACGCTGGGTGGCTGAAGTACCCGGAATACAGGGGGAGGATTGGGATGATATGTGGGATTGCCCTTTTTAACATTTAGTGGCAGCTAGAGACAGACTGATTCCTTTTAAATTCCTACATAGGGCCAGATTCAGGATGGCGAGCGGTTCTTTACGACAGCGTAACTTTTCCTATTTACATTACGCCGCCGCAACTTTACGCGCAAGTGCTGTATTTTACAAAGCACTTGCGTGTAAAGTTGCGTCGGCGTAGCGTAAATTGGGCGGTCTAATTCAAATTGGGCGGGTAGGGGGCGTATTCTATTTAAATTAGGCACGTCCCCGTGCCGAACGTACTGCGCATGCGTCGACCATTGAAAAATCCCAGTGCGCATGCTCCGAATTATGACGGTGTTTTCGACATGAACGTAATCTACGTAAATCCCCATTCACGAACAAGTTACGCAAACGACGTAAACATTTTCAAATTTCCCGCGGTCACGACGTCCATACTTAACATAGGATGTGCCATCTTTTTGGTGATTTATCTTTACCCCTTACGGAAACGGCGTAAAGTCACTGCGTCGGGCGGGCGTATGTTCCGGAATTGGCATATCTCGCTGATTTACATATTCTCTGCGTAAATCAGCGGGAACGCCCCTGGCGGCCATTTTAAAAATGCATTTAAGATCTGACGGCGTAATACAATTACGCCTGACGGATCTTTTCTGCAAACCGGCGTATCTTGTTTTCTGAACACAGAAAACAGGTACGCCGGCGCAAAGTCAGAGTTATGCCGGCGTATCACTGATACGCCGGCATAACTCTACCTGAATCTGGGTCATAGAGTGTCTGTGTACTATACTCCTGCTAGATTGGCCTCGATTTATCCCTCTGTCCCTCCGGAGTGTTGGCGATGCTTTTAATGAGCAATTTGAAAATTGCATTTTCCTCGTCATGAAAAACGGTCGTGTGTGCGCGGCATCAGGCTTTGCAGCACAAAGTCAAACCATACATATTGAGTTCCCTGGGTTTGGAGGCTTCTGTGGCTCATAGAGTGTCTGTGTACTATACTCCTGCTAGATTGGCCTCGATTTATCCCTCTGTCCCTCCGGAGTGTTGGCGATGCTTTTAATGAGCAATTTGAAAATTGCATTTTCCTCGTCATGAAAAACGGTCGTGTGTGTGCGGCATCAGGCTTTGCAGCACAAAGTCAAACCATACATATTGAGTTCCCTGGGTTTGGAGGCTTCTGGGGAGCAGAGAAAATAAATGAAAGCATAAATAGGCACTGCATAGTTCAGCTTAATTGGTTTTCGTTTAGACAGGTCTGCTATAAACAGTTTACCTAATTTATGAAAGTGTTGGATGGATACATTATAAATCGACCAACTTCAACCAATCATATTCCTCCTTTTCAGCTTAGGATATTCAAAGAGCAGATTGGTTTCACTGCTCTAGAGCATCACATTTCACTTGTGATAATTTCTCCACCATACATAAATACATCTCATTCTATCTCTTCCAAGCTCATACCAGATCTATTCATTCAAACACGTCTTTGGCATCAAAAAATTTGAATTCTTTATTTTGCACATTTAATCCCTTCATTGTCCTTTCTTTTTGCCATAAAGAAGATTGGATATTAATCTTTACATAACGCTCTGTCATTTATGTTGTATATATTGTAACGTTTTTTTCTAAAGTGCTCAGCCCAGTTACAACGTGACACAATGTATACTTTGGCCAGAGTCCTCTAAATGGTGCTTACTTGCGGTACGCCTAAAGCTTGTTCCAGTGTTGAAAGCACCACGATTTGGAAAGTATACAAATACCGTAGCTGTATTTCACTGAAAGATGCGTAACCTTTGATACATGTTCCTACAGCATGAGAAATACATTCCTATTGTTACAAACACAGAGCAATAACACTCAGGAAAAGAGTGCCAAGTGACGGGATGCCAGTTCGGTAGAGCCACCCACATATGTTAAAAGACACCTGTAATATAGAAATAAAAGTATTGCTGTTAAAAAAGAGAATGAAGAGCTGGTTTGGTATATACAGTGCAGTATTCACGGTATATACAGTATTCACAGCGCTTCACTTTTTCCACATTTTGTTATGTTACGGCCTCATTCCAAAATGGATTCAATTCATTATTTTCCTTAAAATCCTACAAACAATACCCCATAATGACAACATGAAAAATGTTTGTTTGAAATCTTTGCAAATTTATTAAAAATAAAAAAGCAAAAAAAATTCATGTACATAAGTGTTCACAGCCTTTGCCATGACACTCAAAATTGAGCTCAGGTGCATCCTATTTCCACTGATCATCCTTGAGATGTTTCTACAACTTGATTGTGGTTGAGTCAGTTGATTGGACAAAATTTGGAAAGGCACACACCTGTCCCACGGTTTACAGTGCATGTCAGAGCACAAACCAAGCCACAAAGTCCAAGGAATTGTCTTTAGACCTCAGAGACTGGATTGTATCAAGGCACAGATCTGGGGAAGGGTACAGAAAAAATGTCTGCTGCATTGAAGGTCCCAATGAGCACAGTGGCCTCCATCGTTCTTAAATGGAAGAAGATTGGAACTACCAGGACTCTTCCTAGAGCGGGCCGCCTGCCCAAACTGAGCGATTGGGGGAGAAGGGCATTAATCAGGTAGGTGACCAAGAACCCTATGGTCACTCTGACAGAGCTCCACCATTGCCCTGTGGAGAAAGGATAACCTTTGAGAAGAACAACCATCTCTGCAGCACTCCACCATTCAGACCTGTATGGTAGAGTGGCCAGATGGAAGCCACTCCTCAGCAAAAGGCACATGACAGCCTGCCTGGAGTTTGCCAAAAGGCACCTGAAGGACTCTCAGACCATGAGAAACAAAATTCTCTGTTCCAATTAAACAAAGATGTTGGTCTGAATGGAAAATGACATGTCTGGAAGAAACCAGGCACTGCTCATCACATGGCCAATATCATCCCTACAGTGAAGCATGATGGTGGCAGCATCATGCTGTGGGCGTGTTTTTCAGTGGCAGGAACTGGGAGACTAGTCAGGATTAAGGGAAAGATGAATGCAGCCATGCGCAGAGACATTAATAATGAAAACCTGCTCCAGAGTGCTCTGGACCTCAGACTGGGGCGAAGGTTTGTTTTCCAACAGGACAACGACCCTAAGCACACAGCCAAGATAACAAAGTAGTGGCTACGGGACAACTCTATGAATGCCCTTCAGTGGTCCAGCCAAAGCCCAGACTTGAACCCAATTTAACATCTCTGGAGAGATCTGAAAATGGCTGTGCACCAACGCTACCCATCCAACCAGATGGAGCTTTTTATGATTTTTGCCACGTTTATTTATTTATTTATATGTATATGCTCTTATAACCATTGTGACTTTGTATGTATATAGTTTTTTCACTTTTTATTTACCTTTTATTTATTTATATCTTGGTTGACATTCTATTTATTATTGCACATGGTTGTGGGGCGCCTGAAGAGTGTTCGGCAGGCATAGTGGCAGGAGTCATAATTTCTGTCGTGGCCGCGAAACAAAGTGGTGGCACGTCTACACCCCTAGCTGCTGCCTTTGTAACTAAGGAGCAAAGCAGTTAGGGTGGTAAAACATGGCTCAACTGGGAGGGGGGGGGTTTACTGCTTCCTATCATCACGTGCCACTGAACCCTTACTCTTTATTCTTGTACCTTTATGAGTGGTCATCCAAGTTAAAGTGCAACTCTCAGAAGAAAAGTACATGGTCTGCTGTTGCTGGTCCCCTTCTGAAAATGCTAACTACCCAGCCGAGTCTGGTTTTAACCCTCTACCACCCATCCCATCCTCCCTTTAAATGGTTCTTTACACCCAGAGGGCGGGATGGATTTCCTAATCATATTACCATGGTGATTGGCTGTCACAGTGGTCACATGATCAGAAGCTCATACTGCTAGCTCCTGAACATGACTAGAGGCCAAGACCTGTCTATGGTTACTGTGCTGGGAGTATGCAGTGGACTTGCAACCTTTGCTGTCCATGGATGCGTATGTCCATTGTGTGGGCATTAAAGACCAACCTCATTGCCACTACACATATGCGTTACATGGATGAAAAATGTTTTAAGTGTACGTTTAGTAAATTTTATTTAACCGCTGGATCATAGGCGTATGCATGGGGTGTGCCGTGTGTACCTAGGCACACCCTAATCACCGTTCTGTCTTCAGAGATCTGCCCTGAAATGCTGCATCCAAGAGAGTGTTTGGCCCGCGCTGCCTGTGAAACAGTTTCACAGGCAGCAGATCGTGAGAATTGCCAGAGCGGTTCAGTGTATGAAACTGTCAGATAATGACACTGCATGCAGGGAGAGACACCAGCTGTCAAAAGTCAGTGGTGATGTCGGGGGTGGGCGGGACCGAACGGCCATCAAACACCAGCCAATGGGATGGGGTTCTGGATGGGTCGCTACATTTATGTGGCTCCGCCCCTCTCTGGAGCAACTCAATCATTAGCTGGTGTTTATAGCGCTTGGTCCTGCCCACCCCCGACATCGCGGTTGAGTTGTAAGTCATCACAACTCAGCCGTGATGTCGAGAGTGGGCGGGACCAAGCGCCATCAACACCAGCCAATGATTGGTCTGCTTCAGAGAGGGGGCGAAGCCAGAGAAATCTAGCGGCCCACCCAGACCCATCTTATTGGCTGGTGTTTGATAACTGTTTAATCCTGCCCACCCCCGACATCACTTTTAACAGCTGGTCTCTCTCCCTGCATGCAGTGTCATTATCTGACAGTTTCATACACTGAACAGCTCTGGCAATTCTCACGATCTCCTGAATGTGAAACTCCCCTTCTCCCTAATCGGTGCCAACCAGTGTCAACCAATGCTGCCTATCAGTACCAACCAATGCTGTTAATCAGTGCCATCCAATGCTGCCTATCAGTGCCAACCAGTACTGCCTATCCATGACAGTGCTGCTTATCAGTGCCAACCAATTCTGCCTAACAGTGCCAACCAGTGCTGCCTATCAGTGCCAACCAATGCTGCCTATCAGTGCTAGTGCTGCTTATCAGTTCCAACCAATGCTGCCTATCAGTGTCAATCAGTGTCCATCAGTGCTGCCAATCAGTGCTGCCAATCAGAGCCTACAAGTGCTACCCATTTAGAGCTGATCAGTGATGCATATCAGTGCCGCCTATCAGTGCTGACAATCAGTGCCCATCAATGCCGCCCATCAGTGCCACCTATCAGTGGCAATCAGTGCTGCATATCAGTGCCACATATCAGTGCTACCAATTAGTGCCCATCAACGCTGCCAATCAGTACAGCCTATTAGTGCCCATCAGTGGGGAGATTCACCTTCTGAATTTGTCCTGGTGACCATTTTCTCTAGTTAACCACTTCCATACCAGGCACTTAAGCACCTTCCTGCCCAAGCCAATTTTCAGCTTTCAGCGCTGTCGCACTTTGAATGACAATTGCACGGTCATGCTACACTGTACTCAAACAATTTTTTTTAGCATTTTGTTCCCACAAATAGAGCTTTCTTTTGGTGGTATTTGATCACCCTTGCGCAACAACTAAAAAAAGACAGAACATTTGGAAAAAAAATAAGTTTTTATTTGTTTCTGTTTATTTTTTGTAAATAAGTAATTTTTCTTCTTCAATTACGGGCACTGATATAGCGGCACTGATGGGCACCGATGAGGTGGCACTGATGAGGTGGCACTGATAGGCACCACTGATGGGCATTCATAGGCGGCACTGATGGGCACTCATAGGCAGCACTGATGGGCACACATATGTGGCACTGGGCACTCATAGGCGGCACTGATGGGCACTCATGGGTGGCACTGATGGGTACTTATGGGTGGCACAGATGGGCACTGATAGGTGGGCACTGGGCATAGATGGACACTGAGAGGTGGCACTGATGGACACTGAGGGGTGGCACTGATGGCATTGCTGGGCATCACTTCAGTCAGTGCCCATGTTGCCAGTCAGTGCCCATTTGTGGGCACTGTTTGGCAACGACTGTGCGCAATTTTTTTAATGTTTTTTTTGCACATTATTGCTATATTGGGCACTGGGGGGCACTCCCTGGTGGTCCAGTGTGGGCATCCAAAAGGGGGCTGTGCTGATAAACAATCAGCACAAACCCCCCCGTCAGGAGAGCATCCGATCAGCTCTCCTCTACTCGTGTCTGTCAGACGCGAGTGAGAAAGAGCCGATCAACAGCTCTTCCTGTTTACATCGTGATCAGCCGTGATTGGACACGGCTGATCACGTGGTAAAGAGCCTCCACCGGACTGATACCCAGACTGACACCCCGCATCATCGATCACCGCGCTGCGCGCCCCCATGGGCACGCGCCGGCATGTAATCCTGCAGGACGTCAATAGACGTCCAGTCAGGATTTCAGAACCACTTCCCAGACATCAAATCACTATTGACCGGGAAGTGATTAAGAAAGTAATAGAATATAAAAAAAATGTTTGGACTGGAACAAGAATACAAGGGAGATCTACCAAAGGGGTAAACCTTTTTCGGTGACAACTATTTAAGAAGAGAAATCCCCTCGCTTTTAAAATATTTCCTCTCACTTCCTGTTGTGTCTCTTGGACATGAAATGAAAGAAAATGTTCCCTAATGACAGAGAAGAAAACTTATGTAATAGAACCAATAAAATGTAATGTAACCAATGTAAGAGTCCAAAACCTTTTATTGACTCCACAAAAAAAGCAACAGGAGTCCAACGTGTTTTGCGGCCAAAAAACCCCCTTTATCGGGGCTTAAACAAAGTGTTGAAATGTTAAATGGACTCAAAAACAAAGCTTCTGCACTATCACCTCTGTGGCAGGAGATCTGCAGGAATATAGCCAATGAAAGTTGTGTGCCAGCGTCTGCAGGAAAATTATAGCTGTAATTCCAAATACTCCTAAGACATTTTTTTGATGCTCCTATTGGTTCTAATACACATGGATTTCTCAGTCAGGGTGACCCTTAACTCCGAGGACCCCACTTCTTTGGAAGAGCTGCTATAACCACACCATGGGACTTAAATAATAACTTTTCTCCACTGACGGAAGATCTGTGTCTATCCTCCCATCATGGCCAGATTCCCAACAAGGTCACCGAGGCCAGGATTCGGGGAGGCAGTGGGTGCAGGGGCGCCGCCGGTTGTAACACACAGCAATAGACTGCTGTGTCACAGAGCTCACTGTAAAAAGTTTGGGCGCGCTGTGATAAAAGTCCCACCCTCCTCTTAGACCAGCTTGTGTGATAGAGGCAGTGTTCTGTCTATCACACATGCTGGTCTAAGAGGAGGGCAGGACTTTTATCACAGCGCGCCCAGCATGTACGAGGCCTCAGGCTGCAATGATGGTGAGGGGGGCTGCAATGATAGTGAGGGGGCAGTAATGATGGTGAGGGGGCTTTAATGATGGTGAGGGGGGCTGTAATGATGGTGAGGGTGGCTGATATGACGGTGAGGGGGGGCTGAAATGGGGGAACATTAAGGCAGCAATGATGGTGAGGGAGGCTGCAATGAGGGCACAGTAAGTTGGCAGTGATGGTGAGGCTGCAATGAGGGAACGGTAAGGCTGCAATAATGGTGAGGCTCCAATAATGGGCACGGTAATGCGGCAATAATGGGAACAGGTTGTGGGACTTTCAATTTTTGAAGGACCCGGCCTTTGGGCGGCAAAGGGAGTTCTCCTAAAAAAAAATGCCGGGGCTCATAACCTTTCCCCACTCTATCCAAAACTATAAATGGATTTTTCATACACTTTAATACTTTTGAGTCACACACCTGGAACAAGCATTCTGTGAATGAGAAATCAGAAAAGGGTCAGAATTCCTAATCGTTATTCTTATGCCCTGTACACACCACCATTTTTCCAGATGGTTTTTCCGACGGAATTTCCGACAGAATTCCGCTCAAGCTGTCTTGCATACACACGGTCACACCAAATTCTGACTGTCAAGAACGTGGTGACGTACAACACTACGACGAGCCGAGAAAAATTAAGTTCAATGCCTCCGAGCATGCGTCGACTTGATACTGAGCATGCGTGGTTTTTAGTGCATCGGAATTTCATACAGACGAACAGATTTTCCGATAGAATTTTTTTCCATCGGAAAAATAGAAAACATTGGCCCAGATTCAGAGAGAATTGGATTCTCGTAGCGTATCAGAAATACACTACGCCGCCGTTTTTTACCTGGCTCTACGTGGAATCCAGGTAGAATTTGTCCAGTAAACGACGGCGGCGTAGTGTATTTCTCCCGTCGCAATCCATCTAGACGAGTAGGGGGCGTAAAGGATTTAAAATAGGCGCGTTCCCGCGGCGATCGAACTGCGCATGCTCCGTTCGCAAGTTTCCCGCCGTGCATTGCGCGAAATCACGTCGTTACGTCATTCGTTGTTTGAGTTTGATCCACTCCTGGCTCTCGCGTCACTTGGATGCCCCGCCCCCTGCTGCTTCTGGTTCCCGGGTCCACTCCTGGCTTTCCTTGTGAGTAGGGGCATGAAGTCACGTTCCTTCCCCCGCAGCTCGCGGTCCACTCCTGCCTCTCACGTCACGTGCACGCCCCGCCCCCTGCTACTCGCCCCCGGCTCCTTATCTTGCAGCATCCGTCCCTCCTGCATTCTAGGTATGTGGCATGTTCATAGTTAGTGATGGGCATATTTTGTTAAGAGACACACTGATGGACACATTTTGTTGTGCCCATCAGAGTGCCCCTTAACATAAAATATGCCCATCAGCGTACACATTAAAAATATACCTTTCAGAGTGCCCCTTAAAATAAAATTTGACCATCAGAGTGTCCCTTAACATAAAATTTGCCCATCAAAGTTTCCCTTAATATAAAATGTGCCCATGGGCACATTATATGTTAAGGGGCACGCTGTCGGCCATATTTTTAGTTAATGGGCACATTGTTGGACATATTTTATGTTAAGGGGAACGCTGTTGGACATATTTTATGTTAAGGGGCACGCTGTTGGACATATTTTATGTTAAGGGGGACACTGATGGGCAGATTTTATGTTAAGGAACACACTTTGTTGTGCCCACCAGAGTGCCCCTTAATTTAAAATGTGCCCATCAGGGTGCCCCTTGACATAAAATGTGCCCATAAGCGTGACCCTTATTTTATGTTAAGGGAGACTGTTATAGGGACACCTGATTTAAAGGGGCGCTGTGATGGGGACACCTGATTTAAAGGGGAACTGTGATGGGGACACCTGATTTAAAGGGGCACTGTGATGGGGACACCTTATGTAAAAGGAGCGCTGTGATAGGAACACTTAATGAAAAGGACCGCTGTGATGGGGACACCTGATTTAAATGGGCGCTGTGATGGGGACACCTGATTTAAATGGGCGCTGTGATGGGTACACCTGATTTTAAGGAGCGCTGTGATGGGGACACCTGATGTAAATGGGCGCTGTGATGGGGACACCTGATGTAAAGGGGCGCTGTGATGGGGACACCTGATGTAAAGGGTCGCTGTGATGGGGACACCTGATGTAAAGGGGCGCTGTGACGGGGACACCTGATGTAAAGGGGCGCTGTGATGGGGACACCTGATGTAAAGGGGCGCTGTGATGGGGACACCTGATGCAAAGGGGCGCTGTGATGGGGACACCTGATGCAAAAGGGGCACTGTGATGGAGACACCTGATGCAAAGAGGCGCTGTGATGGGGACACCTGATGTAAAGGGGCGCTGTGATGGGGACACCTGATGCAAAGGGGCACTGTGATAGGGACACCTGATGTAAAGGGGCACTGTGATGGGGACACCTGATGTAAAGGGGCACTGTGATGGGGACACCTGATGTAAAGGGGCACTGTGATGGTGACACCTGATGCAAAGGGGCGTTGTGATGAGGACACCTGATGCAAAGGGGCATTGTGATGGGGACACCTGATATAAAGGGGTGCTGTGATGGGGACACCTGATGTAAAGGGGAGCTGTTCTGGGGACACCTGATGTAAAGAAGATGGGAAAAAATGGGGACTTGAGATTCGGACATCGGCCCAAAGAAAATTTTAGTGACCGGACCTCCTTGAATTTTAATTCAAGACCCCTGCTCTAATCTTTCCCCATAGCTGAGCTTCTCTGTGCCTCTTATCAGTTTGGTTGCCCTTCTCTGCACTTTCTCCAGTTCCCCCAATATCCTTTTTGAGAACTGGTGCCCAAAACTGAACTTCATATTCCAGATGAGGTCTTATGCCGTGTATACATGACCGTTTTTCGGGGTTCTAAAAAATTTAGTTTTTAAGGATCCAGAGAAAACAACGTTTTTTTCAACCCGATCATCAAAACAGCGCAGTGACGTACAACACGTACAACGGCACTATAAAGGGGAAGTTCCATTCGGATGGCGCCACCCTTTGGGCTGCTTTAGCTGATTTCGTGTTAGTAAAAGACAATTCTTGATTTTCTGTCTGTTACAGCGTGATGAATGTGCTTACTCCATTACGAACAATAGTTTTACCGGAACAAGCGCTCCAATCTCATTAACTGCTTCTGAGCATGCGCGGATTTTTCACGATTATTTCAAAATCATAATTATGTCACCTATTTTGTAGGCAATATAACTTTTGCGCAAACCAGTCACTATACGCTTATTGCGATTTTTTTTTACCAAAAATATGTAGAAGAATACGTATCAGCCTAAACTGAGATAAAAATATATATATATTTTTTTAAATGTGATATTTATTATAGCAAAAAGCAAAAAATATTGGCCCAGATTCACAGAGCAATTACGCCTGTCTAACTGGTGTTAGACAGGAGTAATTTCAAATTTCGCGCGCCGTATCACTAGTTTGAATCCTCAAACCATGATACGGCGGCTTCGGGCTTCGATCCGAGAGGCTTACGTCTTCGTAAGCCTTCGGATCTACGCTGCGATATTTTTGCGGCCGCTGGGAGGAGTTAGCGTCGTTTTCATGCGTCGGGATATGCAAATGTGTTTTTACGGCGATCCACGAAGATACGAGCGGTCTTCGCAATCGCTTACGTCTGTTTTTTTTTACGTACTGTTAGACCAGCTTTTTGCTGGTCTAACGGTGCGTAGCCCATGTTAAGTATGGCCGTCGTTCCCGCGTCTAATTTAATTATTTTTTTTGCGTAAGTCGTTCGGGAATAGAAATGTCCGTAAAAAACGCTACTCAAACAACGAATGACGTAACGACGTGATTTCGCGCAATGCACGGCGGGAAATTTGCGAACGGAGCATGCGCAGTTCGATCGCCGCGGGAACGCGCCTATTTTAAATCCTTCACGCCCCCTACTCGTCTATATGGATTGCGACGGGAGAAATACACTACGCCGCCGTCGTTTACTGGACAAAATCTACCTGGATTCCACGTAGAGCCAGGTAAGAAACGGCGGCGTAGTGTATTTCTGATACGCTACGAGAATCCAATTCTCTCTGAATCTGGGCCATTGTGTCTTTTTTCAAAATTTACCCTATATTTTTGTTTATAGCCCAAAAAATAAAAAGCGCACGGGCGATCAAATACCACCAAAAGAAAGCTCTATTTGTGGGAAAAAAAGGACGTCGATTTTGTTTGGGAGCCACGTCGTGCGACCGCGCAATTGTCAGTTAAAGCGACGCAGTGCCGGAAGCTAAAATTTGGTCTGGGCAGGAAGGGGGTGTAGATGCACAGTAGGCAAGTGGTTAATGACATAAAAAAAAAAATCATTTTTTAGAACCCGAAAAACGGCCGTGTGTACGTGGCATTCCACTTTAACTTTTAATTATAAATCTGCAGTCCTGTCAAACCTTGTTAAACCATTCTATCATCCAGTCATCTTTGTTTTTTATTTATTTTATTTAAAATCTGACCTATGCAGCAGACAAAGTCATAATCTACAGGTGGGGTGAGGTCAGCGCAGCCCCCCGACACCCATCCATAACTGAGATATGAGCTTTTATACAGTACAACATCCCAGTGAGATAAATGATTTTCTTTTATTAGCATTCTTGTATGTTTCCTTCCTGATAATAACCAAAGCTGTAACTTTCCACTGTAACAGAGAGGCCAAGACATGAGCAAAAAAAAAAAGATGGCGCCATTTCATGAATATTTTTTCACCTTCTTAATTATCATCTACAATGTCCCAGAGGACCAAGCTAATGAAGTGCATGGGGACGGTTAAGAATAAAGTCTGAATGTACTGTACTTGGTACCGTATCTAACGTTTTATTCTTACAGGATGGAATGAGCCGACTTGTCCAATAAATAAGAAAAAAGTTTCCTCACACTGGTTTGTGGCCAGAACTGTCACATTTATATATATTCATCTGCCATGTAAAATATAATAATACAGATAAAAAAACATATGCAACTTATTAAATGCTACTAGGTGTCTTCATTAATCAGCAGCTTAAATGAATCGGAACTGTCGGCAAACACAACATTTTCTGGATGGTTCAGCTGGGTTCTTTGTCCATGTTTTTTTCCTTGTGCTTGTGTTATATTTATCTTCCAATAAAGAGATTGGAACAAATGGAAACATTGATCTTGATTTTTAGAGGAATGGAGCTAAAGGGATTACATAATGGTTAGTGAAGGTGTTGAATGCTGGGGGAAAAAAGCATTTTCTTTATCCTCCTGACTGAATTACTGACCTTTATTGTTATGTAGTAATAACTAGTGCATCGACATAGGCTGCATTTAGGCATCTAGACATGGTGGAGTCGACTTGCTGAAGAATCAGAATGGGGAAGAAAGGGGATTTAAGTGACTTTAAACGTGGCATGGTTGTTGGTGCTAGACGGGCTGGTCTAAGCATTTCCAAAACTGCTGATCTAGTAGGATTTTCACGCACAACTATCTCTACAGAGAATGGTCTGAAAATGAGAAAATATCCAGTGAGTGGCAGTTGTGTGAATTAAAATGTCTTGTTGATGTCAGAGGTCAGAGGAGAATGGGCAGACTGATTTGAGATGGGAGAAAGGCAACGGTATCTCAAATAACCACCCGTTACAACCAAGGTATGCAGAATACCATTTCTGAACGCACCACACATTGAATCTTGAAACAGATGGCCTACAGCAGCAGAAAACCACATTGGGTGCCACTCCTGTCAGCAAAGAACAGGAAACTGAGGCTACAATTCACACAGGCTCACCAAAATTGGACAACAGAACATTGCCTGATCTGATGAGTCACAATTTCAGCTGCAACATTCAGATGGTAGGGTCAGAATTTGGCATAAACAACATGAAAGCCTGAATCCATCCTGCCTTGTATCAACGGTTCAGGCTGGTGGTGGTGTAATGGTGTGGGGGATATTTTCTTGGCACAATTTGGGCCCCTTGGTACCAATTGAGCATTGTTTTAATGGCACGGCTTACCAGAGTATTGTTGCTGACCATGTCCATCCCTTTATGACTACAGTGTACTGATTTTCTGATGACACACTTCCTGTCCACTTGCTGTTTGTGTTCCATGCTGGTTTCTGTCTCGCTTCCTCTGACGTCATTCCCAGGCTCCAGCGTTATTGTGTCCTCTGAACATTCACAGCACAAGTCAGCTGGTATCTTGTGGACTTCCCTGGAAGCTTTACCATCGCAGACTGGGACTGCCCTGCTACTGGAACATCTTGATGCACTTACCTGCTACAGTACATGCCTGTTTCATCCACTATCTTGTAAGTGTTTTTAACCCCTTTAGGGGATAATAAAAGTTTTATACTTCTGCACTTAGAGGCGCCTTGTTTTTTTTCCTGTTTCCATTAGAGATTGCTTGTCTGCCCGAGTGCTGCCTAAAGTGTGTGAAGATTTGCATCAGAGCCAATCAGAATAACTCGCGCAATATTCCTTTTGCCGAATATTCAAGTTATTCTGATTGGCTCTGATGCAAAAGAAGGGCCGAGTAGCTGATGCGATTCTTTTATGTTGCCGAAAATTCGCAATGCGAATTTTCGGCAACATAAAAGAATCGCATCAGCTACTCGGCCCAGGGTCTCTCTCTAATCATACCAGCAATGCTTTTAGACGTCGATGGAGATCACTAGGATGTGATCTGTTTTACAAATAAATTTGAAAAAATACGAATATTCGCCATAGCGAATATTCGCCGCAATATTCGAGTTATTCGCGAATACTCGAATATGCAATATTCGTAGCGAATATTCGCAATGCGAATATTCGTGAGCAACACTACTCTCCAACACAGACTTTATCTGTCAGGATTCAAATGCTTGAAGCGCCCTGGATATACACATTTTTCTACTCATATTCTGATGGCTACTTCCGGCAGGATAATGCACCCTGTCATAAAACTCAAATCATCTCAAACTGGTTTCTTGAATATGACAATAAGGTCGCTGTACTCCAATAACCCCCACAATCACCAGATCTCAATCCAATAGAGCACCTTTGGGATGTGCAGCCGACAAATCTGCAGCAACTGCGTGATGCTATCATGTCAATATGGACCAAAATCTCTGAGGAATGTTTCCAACACCTTATTGGATCTAAAAGGGGGTCCAACCCAGTACTAAAAAGATGTACCTACAGTAATAAAGGCCAGTGAATATATATATATATATATATATATATATATATATACAATTATTTCCCTTTTTATTTTATTTTTTAAACCAACACTTTACATACAGTATTTACTCACAAATTCTAGATGCTGCCTATGGCTATCCTTTAAATATGGGCTTGCATGACCTCTTTCCTTGCCAGAAGAAATTGCATATTTATGTTTTTATATTTATATGTGGTTTTTATATGTGTTTGCTTTTATTGAATAAAGTATAATGAAAGTAAGTGACCTGAAACCATTTTCATGGATTCATAAAACCTGTCAGGGGCATCTAGTGTGTATAAAGCTCTGTATGTTATTACCCGCAGGTAGTCCGTCATGACAAAATGACAGCCCATATTGTTTGGACATTTTTGTGGTTGTGGCTTGGACAAGGCCATAAAACACTCTGAAACGGTCACAGATTTTGGTCCCTGCCTTGGTAGCACTGGAGACATTTAAGTGATTAGTCTGGGATTAGTGAGGTTTAAGGTGGTTTGAAGCATGGAGGAATGATTTAGGATACGTTTTCATAGTATATAGATGATTTAGAGCACCTGAGTGAAATTTGGTATTTTGAAATAGTCTGAAAATATACAGAAGCTATTTGAAATGATGAAAGGGATTTAAGTAAATCTAATGGTTATTGCAGGTTATTTAGATTATTGACCACATACGGTACTGAGCAGGTGAACAATGTGGGTCTTTTTTCTTCTTGAGTAAAGTTTGTTTGAAATGGAGATCAAAATATTGGATCAATATGGTAGTTGTAGAATTGAGTACATTTTATATATTATTACACATTACACCATATTATATTCAACACTAAACACTTAATTTGGAAATAATATTCCTTCTCTTTATGGGCAGGCCAAAACATAGGCAATAAAGGCTTGTGCCAGAGGCGATGATTCTGCCAGAGGTACTGAAATACTAGATTTTTGTTCCAAGTGCTGCCATGCCTCCTTGGAGCACAAATAAAAGCATATTACAAATAGCTCACTTGTTGGAGGTAAGAGTGACCTGTCAGTGGGCACTGTTTGGCTTCATTTAGATGTGTGGTTGGGGGTGGCAAAAATGCATTGTGTAGCCATGTTTTTTGCTGTACCATAACCACCAATTCCCCCCCACAGCGAAAGGAGGGTGTTTACATGTCGTGGGCACAATGTTTCTCATCCATTGTAAAGTTTACCCAACATGTAGCAATTGGCGGGCAGCAAGCTATACACTCAAGAAAATGAGAAGTGTTACAAATGCCCCACAACCACATGCAGTGCACAGGGTAGAGTGGCGTTTGTTAGCAAAAATAGGTTTAAAACAGGCAGTGAGGACATGTCGCATCAATTTCTCACCCCCTGCCCGTAGCCTCTGAAGCATGATCTGAACATGGATCAAGCTTCAGAAGAAAAGAAGATGTACATGTCTAAATCTACTCTAAAAAGTTCACCATCCTCAAAGCAACTAGATTATATGTCAAGAAAGTTAGTAAAAAAAACGGAAGAAAAAACAATATGGTTCAGCCAGCAGCATAAGGGACACTGTGAAGTACCTGGTCCTGAAGCCAAAATGCTGAGAGTGCTTGTTGTCCCTGAAGGTGGAAACAGGGAACATGAAGCCCAATGAAGCAGGGATGGCTGGCTGTGCCACAGATGAAAAATGTAGGTGTGGAGATCTCTCTGCCAGATGTGGTGATCAGTAGGACCCAGGAGGAGAACTGGTGGTTTTGCGGGATGCTCACAGCAGGAAGAAGGATGCAGTCGTAAGTGCAGCAGGCTGGATTCAGCAGGTAAGTACTGCAAGATGGTTCAACACCTGAGTACTGAAAGCTGGTTCAACACCTGAGTACTGCAGGTAGGTACCAAGGCAGATCACAGCAGACAGGGAAAAGCAGAAGGCTTAGTCAGGGACGGTTGCAAAGGTCAGTGAGCCAGTGATCAGCAGACAGGAAATCAGAGATGTGGTCAGGCAAGCCAAGGTAATACACAGGACTGGAGACAAAACAAGGTAAGGAGGAAGCTTGTCCATGTATAACAGTCACTCTTTTAAAGGCCAGAGGACACTAGGATCTGCTGTGCATTGCGTTAGCCAGCATGCACACATGTGCACATGCATGCACATTGCACAATGGCAAGCATTTGTTTGCTCGGTCGCCTCCAATACGAGTGCACGCATTCCTTCACAAATTGGCGTGCCGATATTGGATATTGGCTACTGTACCGGGCCTACTGGCAACACTCCTCCAGCTAGTCATTCTGGCGTCATATATCTCTGTTTTTATACATTCACCTGGAGTGCCATCATCACTTAAAGAATGAACCTTTGATTATACTGGGCATCTTTTTTTGGAGTGACCTGGAGTGGTGGTATTTAGTCAAACTTATTTCCACTTCTTCACTGAGTTTCCTTTTCATTGCGTCTTATGACTATTTTTCACACATTCTACACTGTTACTTTGTAGGGGGCAATGATTATGTGCAAAATGCATTCATGTAACTAAAGCCACAACTTGTTTTTTTGGTTTTATTTAGAGAGGAAAAGGTTCAGAAACTTTGTCAGGTTCTTATTCCTGTTGCTGTCCCCGTTGCTGGGATTTATCTTGATTTCCTTTCCCATTTATAACTTTGTCACATAGACAGGTAGTGTAAGGTAAATCCAAAACTGGAATCTAAGTATCAATAAAATGCTGATGGAGTTTGTAGCCTTCCTCATTGCTCTAAGGCCTCATGCACTCTGGGAGTCAATAATGCCGCTTTATGAGAGTTTGACTTTTTTTCTGAATCTAAATGTTTTCCTACGTGGTCATGCACTCATAGCTTTTACAGGTATTTAAAGGCAGGAGATTTTAGAGGCAGGAGCTTTTAGAGACAGGAGCTTTTAGAGACAGAAAATAACCCCATCACTTGTGTTCAGGAAAAGAGCATTTAGACAGAAAAAATGCTCCTTTAGCCACTTTTAGTGCCTGATGCCGCGTACACCTGACTGTTTTTCATGATGAGAAAAATGCCATTTTTTTAATTGGTCGTTAAAAACGGTCATGTGTAGGCTCCAGAGCATTTTTCTCGATGAGAAAAATGACCATTAAAAATTTAGAACCTGCTCTATTTTTTCTCGTCGTTTTTCACGTCGACATTTTTCTCGTCGTTAAAAACGGTCGTGTGTAGGCTTTAACGAGGGGGAAAAAAACGTGCATGCTCAGAAGCAAGTTATGAGAAGGGAAATTTGGATAATCAGCCCAAAGGGTTGCGCCATTCGAATGGAACATCACCACGCTTTGCTTGAGCATTTTTTCATGTCATGGAAAAAAAATAGTTTTTTTCCATGACATGAAAAACGGCCGTGTGTACGCGGCATGAGTGTTTGTTCACTTAAATGGCCAGAATAAATTAATATTTTATGATTGAACACCCAAATGCTTGGCAAACTTAAACAAATTTACAAAACAAGCTTGGCTTGACTTTTCACACTGCTGACATTACAGACTTGCAGCTAAAGGATTTCTTTTTATCGGTCATAGCATGCTGACAAGAGGAGATGAGAGAAAGGCCAGAGGGAGGCCTCAACGGTGTCCTTCTTATTTTTTAATTGACCAATCAGCAAGCAGGGGGTGCGTTCTTGTCGACCAAGCTGTACTGTTGTCGATTTGGATGTCTGTGTTCTCTTTTAGGAGCGCTTGGATTGCAAAACTGACAGCACAGAATTGAAAATCTCTTGGCTGAGAAAAATCCCCATCTGTGTGGTTCGTGGCTTGCCTGGAGTGAGCAGTCATAACATGGAATGATAATTATGACCAAATGATTGAAATACACAAGCAGGCTTTGGAACATTTCTCTGAAAAGGGTGTGGCTCACCAGAAATGGTCATGACATCCCACTTGATGGCAGTAGGTGGGGTTTGGCAGGTTAGATATGAATGGCACTAGAGGGTAGAACTGGTGTACTCTAATTTCCAATCAAGAATGTTGGCAACTATTCTACATGGCCTCAACAAGTACCCATTAATATAAATGCAGTTATTCACATTTTTAAAGCTTTTAGGCTCAACTTACACAATCCAAAATGGCACTCAGCTATAATGAAGTAGAAATTGACATCAATAATAAAAACAAATGTACTTCAAAAAATACTAGCTGGTCATTAATCCAGCCGATGGCCCTGCTGTGATGACAGCTTTATCTGGAACGATTTGCAAGGCAGAATAAGTCAAATATTTTGAGGTCTCTGCCTAGTCTGTCATCATATTAAGTTATGATAATAATCATATTAAAGTTATGATAATAAATATTAGAATGAATGTTCTCCAATTAGTCTTTGCATTTTCCACTCCTGCTATCTGATATTAGTGTAAGCTCAGCGTTTCAAGCAAATTACTCCTAAAATAAAATAAAAAAATCTGCCAAAGTGAAGTCTTTTGTCTTAATTTGTTCTGGGGGATTAATATTACATGATTATCTTTCATGAATTAGTTTGAACAGCGTTCTACACAATATCAGCGGATTAATTAGTGATTTTGGAAACCGAAGATGGGATGTATCCCAGATTTCTCTCCACAGTAGATTACTGTCATTGACTAATGTATATGTTCTCGACTACTTTTTTAATGTAGATGATCTGATAAAGAGCTGGAAATGAAAGCAGAGCTTCAGCTAACATAAATTACATTTTTTTTATATAGAAATCCGTGAACTGGACTGTATTATATTTTTTGTTAAAAGGTTAGATTTCTTTACACAGAAAACTGTCTATTATATCAGAAAGTGGTCAAAAGGACACCAACACAGGATGGACTGTGGCTGCCTAAGATAATGCAACAAATATGTTGGATCAAAAGTTGGAAGTGAAAAGAATGGACTTTATAGGCACCAATTATATGAAAAATAAACAATATTTTTATTGACAGATTAATAGATAGTTTTAAAAAAGGGGAAAATAAAATACACTAAAAAAACTGCAGTGGAACTACAGTGACAACAAAGGCCCAGATTCACAGAGCAATTACGCCTGTCTAACTGGTGTTAGACAGGAGTAATTTCAATTTCAAACCATGATACGGCGGCTTCGGGCTTCGATCCGAGAGGCTTACGTCCTCGTAAGCCTTCGGATCTACACTGCGATATTTTTGCGGCCGCTGGGAGGAGTTTGCGTCGTTTTCATGCGTCGGGATATGCAAATTAGTTTTTACGGCGATCCACGAAGGTACGAGTGTCCCTCGCAATCGCCTACGTCATTTTTTGGCTACGTATTGTTAGAGGAGCTTTTTGCTGGTCTAACAGTGCGTAACCCATGTAAAGTATGGCCGTCGTTCCCGCGTCGATTTGAAAATCTATATATTTTTTTTTTTTTAAAGTGTATTTTTGTGCGTGAACTCGAGAGAGAGGAGCCGGACTGCAGGAGTTGGGAGTAGGCAGACCCTCCCTCCGGAGGCAATCGCCATCCTTCTCCATGCCCCTGGTGGCAATGGCGGGTGTGAAGGGGGGCCTCCCACTCACCCCGCCCTACCTGCTCCTCTTGGGAGCCCAACTGGGGCCCAACGGGACCCCAATGGGGCAGAGGGACTCCCCCTATGAGGGAGTGAGGGGGCCTAGCCCACCCACCCAGCCCCGTAGGTCCTTCGCCTCTCTTTATTTTTAAGAGACCGCATGGCCAAAGTGCATGTGTTTTTAAACCAATTTTTTGTGTGCGTGCAAGTGTGGTGGTTTTTGTGGGGGGGGGGGTGGGCGTACTAAGCACAGGCGTACCTTGCATAGCACACCCACCGGGAGCCGGGCTGAGACCACCAAACTCAATTCACATGTAGCCGAGACCGGGATCCGAACCCTTGGCTGCAGAGGTGAATGGCTTGTCAGCGCAGTGCCAATCACGTTGAGCCACCACAGCTCCTCTATATTTTTTTTTAACGTAACTCGTTCGGGAATAGGAATGTACGTAAACGACGCTACTACGACGTGACGACGTGTTTTCGCGCAATGCACGGCGGGAAATTTGCAAACGGAGCATGCGCAGTTCGATCGCCGCGGGAACGCGCCTATTTTAAATGCTTCACGCCCCCTACTCGCGCAGATGGATTGCGACGGGAGAAATACACTACGCCGCCGTCGTTTACTGGACAAAATCTACCTGGATTCCACGTAGAGCCAGGTAAAAAACGGCGGCGTAGTGTATTTCTGATACTCTACGAGAATCTAATTCTCTGTGAATCTGCCCCAAAGTTTTCCAATAAAGATCAGAAAATGTCAACACGTGTCCCAAAGGGCGTGTATGACCAAATAAAGTAGTAAAAAAAGTTGTTTAGCTTGACATTTTTCACAATGGCCCGCTTCTAACTAGCTCCTGAGGAAGCGACCATCATGAAACATGGCAAAAAAAATATTGTTTATTTTTCATATAATTGGTGCCTATAAAGTCTATTCTTTTCACTTCCAACTTTTAAGTATGCATCTATTATACCTGACTAGTCTTTTAATGTTTTCCTATCTTTTGGAGTTCAGAAGACCTTTTTAAGGATTAGTTCACCTTTACTAAAAGCTTCCAATGCAGTTAAAGAGCCCTTGTAGATAAGAACAAACTGTGCAGCATTGACCAAAGTTAAAGGAGTTGTAAAGGATTTTTTTTTTTTTTTTTGCTGAAATGACTGTTTACAGGGTATAGAGACATAATAGTTAACTGATTCCTTTTAAAAATGATTAAAAATAGATAACAATCAATCATATAATGTACCTGTAGTTTTTTAGTTTTGTTTTTGCATCTAGTTTTGTTTTTGCATGTTATCCTGTATCTGTGCTATACAAAGCCATAGAGCAGTGATGGTTTGGAAAACGAAACTAGAAGCTCCCAGTACTGTGGTCACAGGGAAACAGACAACCAGGAAGTGTCCAGAACAGAGGAGAATTACAGCAACATCAGAACAAAAACGAACAATGAGGACATGAAACCAGGACTGCAGTAAGGTAAAGGAAGCTATTTAGATAAAAAAAAAATCCTTTAGTGACCCTTTAAATAATTCCCTGGCAATAGGTGTAGGTAATTTATGTACCTTCCTACTTACTGCGATGGCCAGCTATAGATGCGGGTGGTGGACAGGTTTATGCTTCACCTGTGGTGTTTATATTGGTCCAGCAATGCACCAACACCTTTGCAGCCATTGAGCTACATGCTGGGTGCTTGGTGTGCTCCTGTACCTTTAAGGAGGGGTGGCTCCCCTTCAGGTCACCTGCCCCTTTCTATCCATTAAAATGCATGTGCCTCCATTGTGGGGACACTCATTGTTTAGTGTTAGGACCACAGATTGAGGGGTGCCTTGGCGCGGCTCTGTGGCTCACGCATGCGTTTGCAAATGCGTGCGGACAAAACCCCTGTTTTTAACGCATACTGTTAGACAGGTTAATTGGTTGTTTTGCAAGCTGGTCGGTAAGTAGGCTTGGTTTTTCCCTGGGCATTCCCCAGGTCACTTTTGTTATGTACCTTCCTAAGCCTGGCTGAAAAACTTCCAGAGATGGCATTATCCCAACCTGCCTTGCTTCTTGGATGTGGCTAAGACACACCCATCTCTCCCCTGTCCCAGTAGCTCTGAGCTCAGCATTGCTGTGATGAAGGTGATAGTGGACCACACATGTGCAGGGTGTTGAGAGCTTGCTCCTGTGATGATTAAAGTAAGCAATAACATCTTGGATTGTCTTAGCAACATCCTAGCAGCAAGACAGGATGGGATGATACCATCTGTAGGAGTTTTTTAGCCCAGCTTTGGAAGGTACGTTAATGATTCATACCTTTAGTCAAAGCTGCACAGTTTGTTTTTATATACAGGTGACCCCTACATGCGTAGGCAGCATTTGTAAAGGTGATTTAACCCTTTAAATAATTATCAAAAGTAATTTAAAAGATTTTTATGGAAAAAAATGTATCTATGTAACTATGTATCTTGAATTCTGACAAGCAGCAATAATAAACGGTTCAACCGCGCATGTAGCCTAATAGCCTGCAGGGAGAATTCCTGTCTTCCTCTTGGCTACAATTTCTTGCTATATGCCCCCGATGACCACACTGCCAACACCATCTATCCACATCAGGATCTCTCTGAAAAAGGTTGTTGCTTCGCAGAGCCTGTCCCAGGTCTTTATTGCTGAAACTTCTTGCTGGATGGATGCAAGAGACTAGGTCAACCCTAAGACAGAGCTCACCAGTGGGAAAAGAAGGTAAGGGGCAAGAGCTTCCTCCATTATTAACAACCTATCCATCTTCCCTGTTAACTGCAACTCAAATCTCTATATCCAACTGTTCTCTCTCCACAGCATCAGACAGTACATAATTATTTGTCAAGTCCTTAGTGGTATTCACCTGGTCTTGTAAGAACGGTCAGAAGGAAACTGGTTCAAATCCCTGGAGATAAACTGACTTATAACCTGGTCAGGGACACTTATAGAGGCACAGCACTGCTGATACTTGTCCTTTAGCTGTTTCCATAACTACTGGGTAGTGTTAGTGAATTGAGGAACAGTTTTGCTTTTCTGTTGTTTACTGGCAAAGAATTGCCACTGTTGCATGGCATAGGGGTCACAGCCCAATACAGACCTTCAAGGGTAGCCATAACCTATGTCAAGGTAGTGTGATCCATGTCTGGCAGCACCAGGATAGCTCTCCTAGTATTATCTTCCAGTTCAGTAATGGCCAGTTTAGGGAAGAGGGCATCTTTCACTTGAAATAGGTGAGCCATATTCCTCAGTCGCTCTACCCAGTCAACTAGCGGAGATGTGTGCTGTTATACTATGGAATCAGTGCTGAAGTCACTCGCAATGGTATTGTTGCTGCAACTAGGCATGTGTCCTGTGGGGGGGACATTCTTTCCATATCCTGCCAACTACACCAAGTACTGTAAGAGCCTAATTTAGCTACTTTTTTCTGAGTAATCACTCACACATGGTATTTTATATCGAACTTGAGAAGGCTTCTCACTACAACAGGTAAGCATATCTTTGGCACTTAAAGCGGAGCTCCACCCAGGAAAACAACATTTTCCCATGTTGTTTAAAAAAATTCAATAAAAAAAAACCTGAAAAAATAAAAAATAAATACTCACCCGAAATACCTGTTGCTATGCGGAAGTCCGTAATCTGCCTCTTCCATTCCGCGGTGCCTTTTCTTCTTGTCCTTCTCCTTGTGAATGGGGCGCGCTGCTTTCTGGGAACTGTGTGTGCCGTACGGCTTCACTGCCTGTTTCCCATAGTGTGAATGGCGGCGCGGGACCCGGAGCGATCGTGGGACCGGCATCGGGGGGCCCATCAGCGCGGGCAAGTAGGACAAGGTAAGTGTCCTTATTTAAAGTCAGCAGCTACACTGTTAGTAGCTGCTGACTTTAAAAAAAAAAAATTGCGTCTGGAGCTCCGCTTTAATACAACACTACACTGAATAATCAGTCTCAGCATTTGACAAGATGTGTTACTGGAGGATGGGTTCAGGTACTGAGGGTAGTGATGGAATATCTGCAGAGTTTTTCATCAAACTGCAGTACTCCTGTACCAATCACCAGAGGGCATGTAATATTGAGGGAGCCTTCCCTGAGCTTTTCTTGCTTGACTGGAACCTCTTACTATGCCAAGTCCCTGTCCCACACAAGCGTGTCCCTGTCCAGCCATTTGCCCAAAGCAAGTCAACATGACAAGGGTTCCCTTATTTGAAGAGCTCTCTCACCCAAAATGGCTGCCAGGTCTCCTGAGAGTTCTGTGTCTAATTGGACAACTCCGCTTCTCAAAGCACTGGGACCAAATTCCATATGCGACTCCTCTTCCCATGCAGCATTGGCATAAGGTGGGGAGACTAACTGCACCTGCCTACATGCTGATTGGCCATATCCCTAATTGGAATATGGACTGGAGGTTGGGCTATGAAAATGGAGGCTGCTAGTACATCGTCTATATTTGTGCCTGAGCTGTGTTCATTAGCAGAACAGATATAAGGGGGAGGTTTACTAAAGCTTGTGAACACAGAATCTGGTGCAGCTGTGCATTGTAACTAATCAGTTTCTAGGTTTTATTGTCAAAGCCTATTTGAACAAGCTGAAGTTAGAAGCTAATTGGTTACTGTGCACAACTCCACCAGATTCTGTGTGTACCAGTTTTAGTAAATCTCCCCCAAGATTATAGCCCTGTATATATGTTGCAGGAAGATGGAGTGATAAAGTCCCAAATGTACTGTATGTGCAGGAGGACAGATGGAGAATTGAGACCCTGTATATGTGTTACAGGAGGACAGAGGGACTAGGCCCCACATTAGTGTATTGTTGGAATGGGACACCACATTCCTGGAGGAGTAGAATTTCAGGCTGTGTGACACCCAGCGGGCTACAAAGAGTGGACTGATGATTATAAAGCATTGGGGTGGGAGTGCTGGAATGTTAAAAGATGACTATACAAAAACATTGTTACGTGGTTTAATTTGCTTACATCTAAAAATGTTATGTCGTCTATAAGTGTCATGATCAGCGATCAGGCTCCAAGACCAGTTGCTAACCGGTGTTCACCAGAGCTCCTGATGTTGGAGATGGATTTGGCTGCATGTTAGTACCAGGTTGCAGTCCTTAGGATCGCCCCGCCAGGACGTGAGCAAGCCATGGACCAGAAGCAAATAAGCAGGGTGGGATCAGGCAGAAGCATAGTCGAGGAACAAGCCAAGGATCCATAATGAGTAGTAGTGCAATATGGACTGCATTAGGGAAGATGAGAGTGAGATACTGGCTAAAGAGAGCACAATATCCTGGCAGATGGGAAGTGCAGAGACATGGCTTGAATCAGGAAATTCATGAGAGGAGCAAAGAGTTCAAGGTTCAGCAGAAGTCAATGCACAAGGCAGGGTTGTCCAATGGATCCATTGAGAAGAGTTATTGCCTGACACAGCAGAAGTCCCAGGTTCAAGTCCAGGTCCTGACAATAAGGCTGTAATATGGCTGTTATTCTTCCACTATTGGACTTCCCAATTATGCATGTGCTAAAATAATAGTAGAAGCCCAAAGTTTGGCTTATTACAGTGACTTTTTAAACTTCAAACTAGTTCACAGGAGCAAAACAGGCAGTTGATAGGGGATTTTTTATGAAGTCTCATCCTGTGTTAGTTATGGTGTGTGGTTATTACAATGACAACTTGACTGTTTTATTTTAGCTTAAGAATGCTTCTTACAAGTTATAAATGTGGACAACACATGGAGGGCCATAGCCCTATGTCTGTGTTGCAGGAGGACGGAAAGATGAGGTCCATGTTAGTGCTTTGCAAGAAGACAGGGTAATGACGATCTGGTGAAGTAGAGCAAAAGTGTAGAAAAAGTAACGAGGTACCATGCATGTGTGGCAAAATGACACATGGAGGAAGGAAGCTGCCTGTTTTTTATGGATGAGGCCCCATAGGTGTTGAAGGAGGGCGGAATCCCTTTTCGGTCCTACTGAGAGGAAACACACCATTTGGTCACAAAATAGACAGCATCTCTATAAATAATTTTACATGCGTGTGCAAAAGAAAAAATGGAGAAGTATCGTTTTTGGCTGTATGACACCCTGCAGGCCACAAAGAGTGGGGTGGGTGGTGCTGGAATGTTAAAAGATAACTATAGAAAAGCGCAGTTAAGGGTTTGTAAAGGAAACATTTTTTCTTCATAATAAGCATCCTTTACCTGCAGACATTCCTTTTTTCACTTCCTCATTGTTCGTTTTTGCTCAGAAGTTGTTCTATTTATTTTCTGTTCTGTTCACTTCCTGCTTGTCTGATTGTTACTCACCACCGTGAAGGGAGGCTTTACTGCGGTGGTCAGTGACGTGCTCGCCCCTTCCTGGGAACTACATCTGTGCGACAGGACACTCTCTAGGTTGTTAGAGACTTCAAAGAGGTGTGAATTACTGGGCGTGCCGCAATTCATACTGGGAAATGTAGTTCTTACATGAACGAGCGCTGCAAACAAGGAAGTGAATGAGAGAACAGAAACTAGAACGCTGGAGGTGATATAGATGAAGGAATTTAATAGGTATTTACTCGTTTTTTTTAACAGAATCATTACACTATTCTGTCTGTCTACCGTGCAGACATAAATTTTAGGCAAATTTTTTTTTTTTTCCTTTACAACTTCTTTAACCTTTATTGTTTTGATTTCAGCATGTAAATACTGCTTAGTTAATATCTGAATAAACGTTTACTGTTCCAAGCTTTAATAAGTCTTGTGATATATGGAACACATGCATAGGCTAAGCTTTCCTGCATACAGAAGAATAATTATATATTTCGATTTTAGTCCAAATACCGGATATAACAATAGCTTATAAATTCTGGTTTTCTTAGGACAAACTACAAAAAAAACCCTAGCTGCTGAAAGGCATGCCTTTCCAGAAATACAATGAACGCTAAATAACAATGCAAAAAACACTAAAAGTATTAAACGCAGTACAGTTTATCTTTGAAAAGTTTTAGCATCAGCACATAAATCCGAACACCAAAGTTCAGTAGTGAAAAGAGGTGAACCCAATATATTTTTGTACAAGCTCTCTCTCCAAATATCTCCCCGACAAAGAATGTTTGGCAACCCAGTGTTTTGCCGTTTTTGAATAATATATTGCGAAAACACTCAGATAGGCGAGATTGTTACTGGCCCTGTTCCCCAGCCTGGTATTGCTCACTTAAATAAGTTTTGGCAGTGATAAAAAATTTCGGCTGCTTAGTATACGGTTCTGAAAAAGGAGGACGGAGCGAGACATTTAAGTTCAATGTTAAGAATGTGATTTGATTTCAGACCGTGATTACGAAGCTTTATCTGGGGATATTCTGCTTGTTTTTCCTGGGGTTGAAGAGTGCAATCAGCAATGGAGCTCTTTTACGCTCGTGGGCACATAACTTCATACTAAACCATGGTGTGCTGCCTAATTCCTCATTTTCAGAAGAAATACGATACATTTCTATATGGTTCTCTCATGTCTCTCCCACACTGTTACATTTTATTTGGGATTTTTATTTAATGTTTTAGTGTAATATCATTTACTGGTACTATGAAGACTAACTTGAATATGATTGTACTTTCTTTCCCTTGTAAGCTGGTGGGGAAATAAAATAAGCTAATACACCCAAGAAACAAATATTTAAAGGGCGACTCCACAGAATTAGTATTAAAGGGTAGCTCCACATAGCACATAGTATTGTTTGCTGTCATAGTATTTTGAAGGGCATGTCTACCCACAAATATCCAACTGTTAAATCTCTCTACTATAATTCTCTTTGTGACCACCTGGGCCTTTTGCATGTACCAACACTCTTATTAAAGTAGTATTATATCTTACTAATCTTAAAACTGCTCCCTTCCCCCTCCTAACACCTATACTAACTACCCTGTATAAGAAAGATCTGTATACTTACCTATAAATAATAATCTGTGCTGGTGCCTTAGAATGTAATGCCTCCATCCCTTATTTGCAGATAAAAACAACTAGAAACATTTGCCATGGGACTTTAAATTAGGAACAACATTGCATAAAAAGATTTATTAAAGCGGATCTCCACCCTAAAGTGAAGATCCGATGATCGGAACCATCCCCCCTCCGGTGTCACATTTGACACCTTTCAGGGGGGAGGGGGGTGCAGATACCTGTCTAAAGACAGGTATCTTCACCCACTTCCGGCCCGCAGTCTCGGGCAAAAGACGGGTTTTTCCCGTTGTGTGCTGGGAACTCTCGGCTCCCAGCACACAGTGGGAGCCAATCGGCGGGTGCAGCGCGACTCGCGCATGCGCCGTAGGGAACCGGGCAGTGAAGCCGCAGCGCTTCACTTCCTGGTTCCCTCACCGTGGATGGAGGGGGGAGCAGCAGAGAGACGAGCGAACGCTCGTCCTCTGCTGCGGACGCCGCTGGACTCCAGGACAGGTAAGTGTCCTATTATTAAAAGTCAGCAGCTACAGTATTTGTAGCTGCTGGCTTTTAAAAAAAAAAATTAATGGGCCATCCACTTTAAGCAATAGATGAAAATCTTTTACATAATAAAAAAAAACAGGAAGCTGTCTTGTAAACAATACCATGTATAGGCATACAATCAAACATAATATTCATATAATGATACATATACAAAATTCCACTCTTCCAAATTTTTGCAAAAAACATAATGATGGGTACATCCTTTATCTCAATGCCGTGTTTCGTGACACAAATCTCACTTCTTCAGGAGAAGATGCCTATTGTAAAATCTGCAAATCAAAGCACAGGGTAAGGGTGGAGATGATGTTATATGTATACATATAGATGTCCAATATACATATAGATGCCCATTAATAGAACAACTAGACATGTGCATTCGTTTTCGTCTGAATTTCTGGGATTTTCACGTTTGTTTTAACAAACAATAATGAACGCGCAAAATCTGAAATCCAAAATATCTGACATAAAAAATGCTTTATTTTCGTTTTGTTGCGACAACAGTTCGATATAGATAGAAGATTTGACATGACGGTGAAATCTGTGTCTATCGAATCAGCAGTCGAATGTGCCAAACCTATCTCTATTAGTCCAAGATTATTCAACATAGAGAGAAAAGATTTGACATTATAGAGACATGAAGATTTGAGGAAGCAGCTAAAAACATACGATCACTGCGAGCAGACATTTATGGTCAAATGCTCGGCCCATAGGCTATAGAAGAATTCTAATGTTGGTTGACTAGTAATAATAATTAATACATATATTTGTTACTAGTCATACAACATGGCTGCCATACCCTAGATACACCACTGCCTGTGTGCAGATAGTGTAACCCACAGGAAAAAAAAATACTTCTCCCATTTTTGTAAATGTTTTATTATATCTTTTCATGTGGCAACACGGAAGATATGACACTTTGCTACAATGTAAAGTAGTGAGTGTACAGCTTGTATAACAGTGTGAATTTGCTGTCCCCTAAAAATAACTTAGCACACAGCCATTAATGTCTAAACCAGTGGCAACAAAAGTGAGTACACGCTTAAGTGAAAATGTCCAAATTGAGCCCATTTAGACATTTTCCCTCCCCGGTGTCATGTGACTTGTTAGTGTTACAAGGTTTCAGGTGTGAATAGGAGGCAGGTGTGTTAAATTTGGTGTTATCGCTCTCACTCTCTCATACTGGTCACTGGAAGTTCAACATGGCACCTCATGGCAAAGAGCTCTCTGAAAAAAGATCTGAAAAAAGAGAATTGTTGCTCTACATAAATATGGCTTAGGCTATAAGAAGATTGCCAAGACCCTGAAAACTGAGCTGCAGCACGTTGGCCAAGACCATGCAGCAGTTTAACAGGAAAGGTTCCACTCAGAACAGGCCTCGCCATGGTCAACCAGAGAAGTTGAGTGCACATGCTCAGCGTCATGTGCAGAGGTTGTCTTTGGGAAATAGACATATAAATGCTGTCAGCATTGCTACAGGGGTGGGGGGTTAGTCTGTCAGTGCTCAGATCATACGCTGCACATTGCATCAACTTGGTCTGCATTCATACAGCGCTGACCAATTACAAGGGGAGGTGCCCTTATGCATGCTGACTGCCTGTATGTAAGTTCTAGGAGCACATGGGCTCTTGGTCTTTCCTAGCAGAGGATTGCACTAGGCTGGCTGAGAGGCACTGCCTCCCCCGTAACCTGCTGCCATGTGGCCTCAGGTGGCTGTCCTGAGGGTCTGATGTCTGTGTGGCTGACCCTGGTCCTACTATAGCTGACAGAGGGAGAGGCTACAGTGCATCTAGTCTGGTATCACAGAAAGAGAAGGCTGCCAGTGGTCCTTCAGGAGCCTTGTGAGTACAGGCACCCTTGGGAGCCTTAGACAGTTAATCCCCCTTTTGTGCTTTAGGCCAGCTGAGGGTCCACACAAAGAGAACACTGGCTAGTGGTCTTAGAGCTTTGTCCAGGACTGTCCACTTCTTTACTAATGGACATTGCTCAGATCTGTAGTGTGAATAGTTTGGAAGTATCCCACTATATCTGTCAGGGCATTAGAGCTGCCCGTTCGCGGCCGTTTACCGCGGGCGCGCGCGTGCATGTATTAGGCGCGCGCGTGCGCGGTATAGGCGCGCGGCGCCGGCGCGCGCACGGGCGCGCACGGACACGCTCTCCATCCGGCCAATCAGTGGCTTAGGCGGGCTATTTAAGCCAGCCTCTTCCTCCTGTCTGGTTGCTGGCTTGTCACAGCTTCTAAGTGAATCTGATACCTACGACCTTTTGATCCTGATCCTTTGACCTTTGGCTATTGTTACCGGACTGCTGCTGTCTCCTGCTCTTGACCTTTGGCTTGAACTATCAGACTTCCTGATCTCTCCAACCCTCCTGACCACGGCCTGTTTCCCGGATTAATCTTCTGCTTGTTCCCAGCTCCAGCTATCTGGACTTCCGGACTATCTCCGTGTGCTTCCTCAGCTGACCCCAGTGACCTGCTTCCGGATCAGTCTCTGCTCCACGGATCCAGTCTTCATCCACCTGTCGGTACCGGTGCCTCCCGGTGCGTCCGTCCCCCTGTACCCACTCCAGGGGGCGGATCGCGCTAGGTCGCAAAGGGAGCCGCCCTCAGCATCTTGGCCTTGGTGAGTTTATCTTTAACTACCGTGATAGTACAAGCCAGCCAGATGTCCGAGGCCGACAGGGCGCGCTCTCCCTTCGAGACTCTTTGCCTACAAGTCTCAGCACTAACCGACGCAGTACAGAAGTTGCAGGACGGATACGTACAAATGGATGGTCGCCTCCAACAAATGGCTGTCACGCCTGGACCACGGCCTCTCCCGCGGCTCCAGCTATGGGAGCATCCACCTCCCAGTCTTCTCCAGGACCAGCAGTGGTTGTTTCTCACCCAGAACCTCGCGTCCCAACACCTGAGCGATTCTCTGGCGACCGCAAGAAATTCCGGGCGTTCAAAAATGCCTGCTCACTGTACCTGGCCCTGCAACCTAGAACTTTCTGTTCGGAAGCCGTGAAAGTAGGCTTTGTGATTTCTTTACTCACGGACGAGCCACAGGCTTGGGCACACAGCCTACTGGAACAGAAGAGCCCAATACTGGACACTTTAGACACCTTCTTTAAAAACATGTCTGAACTATATGATGACCCCCTCCGTTCAGCTACGGCCGAAGCTACTCTCCACCAGCTGAATCAAGGAAGGAGACCAGTGGAGGACTTTATTGCGGAATTCCGAAAGTGGTCTGCTGACACAGGGTGGAATGAGGCCGCCCTAAAATATCAATTCCGCCAAGGTCTCTCAGAGTCCCTCAAGGACGAACTAGCTAGAATTGATCCACCTGCTACTTTGGAAGCTTTGATTCAATCAGCTACCCAACTTGACAGACGCCTACGTGAGCGACGTTCAGAACGCTGTCAAGCCACTCGTCCCAGCTGGACCCCACCAAGGTTCCCTCCAGCTCCTCCGCCTCTCCCGGTTCCGCCCGCTTTCTCGCTTCAGGATCCTGAGCCCATGCAACTCGGGATGGTCCGGGCTCCCCTCACGCCTGAAGAGAGGCAGCGTAGACGCCAGTCAAATCTGTGTCTGTATTGCGGTGGAGCAGGTCACTTCCTCCGCACTTGTCCTTTTAGACCCAGTAAGTCTAGACCATCATCCACCTTCAATTACCACATTACCAACTTACCTCAGACTTATGTTATCCTCTTTCTCTCCCTACAGCTCCCGGAGGGGGCGACCCGGCTACCGGCCATCGTTGACTCTGGGGCCTGCAGCTGCTTCATGGACTCCGCCCTGGCCCACAAGCTGCAGATCCCTTGTCGTCCTAAGGACCTCCCCTTACAGATCCATCTGGCAGACGGCTCACTTTCCCGCTCAGGACTTGTTACCCACGAAACCCTACCTATTCCTGCCGTCTCGGATACCGGACACCAAGAGTACCTGTGCCTAGACCTTATCCCGTCTCCTTTGGCCCCCATCATCTTGGGGCTTCCATGGCTACAAGTGCACCAACCCAGTATAGACTGGTGCGAAAAGGAGATCAAATTCCCCTCAGTCTATTGTGCCCAACACTGCCTCATACCTACTAAACCCGCTTGTGCTACCTTGATGACAGCGTCAGAAGACCTCCAACACGTTCCCGCGGTTTACTCAGAATATAGAGACGTGTTTGACAAACAGCAGGCAGACCGCCTTCCTCCGCACCGGTCATACGACTGCCCTATTGACCTGTTGCCTGGTTCTAAGATCCCTTTCGGGAGAATTTTTCCTTTATCAGAGACTGAATTAGTAGCCCTTAAGGCTTACATCGACGAAAACTTAGAAAAGAAATTCATTCGTCCTTCCTCTTCCCCAGCCGGGGCAGGAATCTTCTTCGTCGAGAAAAAAGATGGCTCCCTCAGGCCTTGCATCGATTATCGGGAGTTGAATAAAATAACCATCAAGAACCGGTATCCGTTACCCTTGATCCCGGAACTGTTCCAGCGATTCCGTTCAGCCCGGGTCTTCTCCAAACTCGACCTCCGGGGTGCCTACAACCTTATCCGAATCCGGCCTGGAGACGAGTGGAAGACAGCTTTCAGGTCAAGGTTTGGCCACTTTGAATACCTGGTGATGCCTTTCGGGCTCTGTAATGCCCCTGCCACTTTCCAGCACCTGGTAAATGACATCTTCCGCCAATTCCTGGATGACTTCCTGGTCGTCTATCTAGATGACATCCTCATCTTCTCAGTATCCCTTGAAGTGCACCGGGTCCACGTTAAACAAGTCCTGGCCATCCTCAGGCAACATAAATTATATCTTATATCTGAGAAATGCGAATTTGAAAAGACCACCATTCAGTTCTTGGGCTTTATCATCTCGACCAATGAGATATCCATGGATCCGCAGAAAGTCAAGGCAGTCCAGGACTGGCCAGCTCCGACCGACAAAAAGGGGGTACAGCGGTTTATTGGCTTTGCCAACTTTTACCGAAGATTCATTGCCGGCTTTTCATCCACTGTGTCCCCTATTACCAAACTAACCCAGCAGGGATGTCGTTTCCACTGGTCCCAGGAAGCACAGGAGGCATTCACAAAGCTCAAGACCTTGTTTTCTTCCGCGCCTGTTCTAAAACACCCAGACCCAACCTTGCCCTTTATCTTGGAGGTGGACGCCTCGGAAATCGCCATCGGAGCAATCCTATCGCAGAGACAGGGACCTAAATCTCTGCTACATCCTGTAGCTTATGCTTCACGGAAACTAAGTTCTCCGGAAAGAAACTATGACGTCGGTGACCGGGAATTACTGGCCATTAAGTTTGCCTTGGAGGAATGGAGGTATCTCCTGGAAGGTGCCCTTCACCCCATTCTGATTTTTACGGACCATAAAAACCTGGAATACTTGCGATCCGCCAAACGCCTAAGACCAAGACAAGCTCGCTGGGCCTTGTTCTTCACCCGTTTTCAGTTCCACATCACTTTCAGACCGGGGTCTAAGAATGGGAAAGCAGACGCCCTTTCCAGAATGTTCACCGAAACACCCGATCCGCTGGAGCCTAGTACCATCCTAACCCCCAAGAACTTTTTATTAATTTCTCCAATTGACCTACTGACCTCTCTTAAAAGGCCTCCGACCAATGCACCGACGAACTGGCACTCTCTCTGGAGAAACAAGACGGTCTACTGTGGTCACGGGGCAAAGTCTTTGTACCTACAGAAACAAGGCAATTGGTGTTAAGCACATTCCACGATCACAAGCTGGCAGGCCACTTCGGAGCACGGAAGACCGCGGAGTTGATCGGACGCTCTTTCTGGTGGCCGAAATGGAAATTAGACTGTAAGACCTACGTGTCTTCTTGTACCCGCTGCCAGCGTTGTAAGGGTCCGAACACCAAGTCCTGGGGCCTACTCAAACCCCTTCCTGTTCCGGAACGCCCCTGGACAGATGTTTCAATGGATTTCATTGTAGATCTGCCTCCTTCCGAAGGCTTTACTACGATTCTAGTGGTAATTGACCGACTGTCTAAATTAGCACACTTCCTGCCTATGATTGGTACACCCTCCGCGACTGAGACAGCCAAATTTTTTTTTAAGGAAATCATAAGACTCCATGGGGCACCCAAGAGCATCGTGTCAGACAGGGGTGTGCAATTTACTTCTAAGTTCTGGAGGGAGCTCTGCAAGTCGCTTGAAATTAAGATCTGCCTCTCGTCTGCCTACCACCCGCAGTCCAATGGCCAGACAGAGAGGACCAACCAAACGTTGGAGCAATACCTCCGTTGTTTCTGTTCATCATCTCAAGACGACTGGGCATTTGCTACCAGCGGCAGAGTTTGCCTACAACAATTCGGTTCACTCATCTACTAACCAGACCCCGTTTTGGGCCAACCTCGGATACCATCCTTCCTTCCTTCCGGACTCCATTCCTGAAATATCGGTCCCAGCTGTCCAGGAACGTATAGTTGCCATGCAACAAAACTTCCAGAAACTCCAGGAGACCATGCACCAAGCCCAAAAGAGTTACAAGAAGTTTTTCGACAGGGGGAGGAAGGACTGCCCGAACTTCGAAGCTGGCGAAAAGGTCTGGTTATCGGCCACAAACCTCAAACTACCAATCCCTTCCCGGAAACTTGGCCCTAGGTTCATCGGCCCATTTAAAATCAAGCGGAAGATCAACCCTGTGGCTTTCGAACTAGAATTACCGGACTCCTACAGGATCCATCCTGTCTTTCACGCATCCCTGCTCAAGCCTTTCATACCAGACACCTTCCCTGGAAGAGAAGAACTCCCACCGCCTCCGGTGGTGATCGAAGGTGAAAAGGAGTTTGAGGTGGAATCCATTCTGAATTGTCGAAAGAGGGGGAGGCAACTTCAGTACTTAATCAAGTGGAAAGGTTATCCTCCTGAGGACAATTCCTGGGAGCCTTCCAGAAATTTACATGCCCCTCGGCTGATCCGAACTTTCCATCGGGACCACCCGGAGTTGATGAACAGTTTGGGCGTCCGGAGCCCGCCCCTTGGGGGGGGGCACTGTCAGGGCATTAGAGCTGCCCGTTGCCCGTTATATTTACCGCGCCCGCGGTAAACGGGCGCGCGCATGCGCGGCTCGGGCGCGCGCGTGCATGTATTAGGCGCGCGGCGCGGGCGCGCGCACGGGCGCGCACGGACACGCTCTCCATCCGGCCAATCAGTGGCTTAGGCGGGCTATTTAAGCCAGCCTCTTCCTCCTGTCTGGTTGCTGGCTTGTCACAGCTTCTAAGTGAATCTGATACCTACGACCTTTTGATCCTGATCCTTTGACCTTTGGCTATTGTTACCAGACTGCTGCTGTCTCCTGCTCTTGACCTTTGGCTTGAACTATCGGACTTCCTGATCTCTCCAACCCTCCTGACCACGGCCTGTTTCCCGGATTAATCTTCTGCTTGTTCCCAGCTCCAGCTATCTGGACTTCCGGACTATCTCCGTGTGCTTCCTCAGCTGACCCCAGTGACCTGCTTCCGGATCAGTCTCTGCTCCACGGATCCAGTCTTCATCCACCTGTCGGTACCGGTGCCTCCCGGTGCGTCCGTCCCCCTGTACCCACTCCAGGGGGCGGATCGCGCTAGGTCGCAAAGGGAGCCACCCTCAGCATCTTGGCCTTGGTGAGTTTATCTTTAACTACCGTGATAATATCCTTCACCCTATAAAAGTTTTCCAATAAAACAACAAAAACAAAACCCCTAGACTGGTCATTGAAGACAACGAGTGTAAGTGTGTGTGCACCTGGTTGTGTAAATCTACCCTGTGCCTGGCTGTGGAGTAAAAAGTGGGGAAGAGCCGGGCAACATACCAGCGGCTCCTGCGGGGGTAGTGCTAAAAGAAATTGTCAGCTGATTTCATTTGCCCAATCTAAAAACTTAATGTCATCTATAAGGCTATAACATGGGTGTTATTGGACTTCCCAATTATGCATGAGTTAAAATAATAGTAGAAGCCCTTCCGGACTCCATTCCTGAAATATCGGTCCCAGCTGTCCAGGAACGTATAGTTGCCATGCAACAAAACTTCCAGAAACTCCAGGAGACCATGCACCAAGCCCAAAAGAGTTACAAGAAGTTTTTCGACAGGGGGAGGAAGGACTGCCCGAACTTCGAAGCTGGCGAAAAGGTCTGGTTATCGGCCACAAACCTCAAACTACCAATCCCTTCCCGGAAACTTGGCCCTAGGTTCATCGGCCCATTTAAAATCAAGCGGAAGATCAACCCTGTGGCTTTCGAACTAGAATTACCGGACTCCTACAGGATCCATCCTGTCTTTCACGCATCCCTGCTCAATATATATTGGACTTCCCAATTATGCATGAGTTAAAATAATAGTAGAAGCCCAAAGTTTGGCTTACTACAGTGACTTTTTAAACTTCAAACTAGATCACAGGAGCAAATGAGGCAGTTCATTATTTAAACCTGCTATCTTATTTATGGTCTGTTGTTTTTAAAATGACAACTTAACTGTTTTATTTTAGCTTAAGTGCCCTTCTTAAAAATTATCCAGTAGTTCAGAGATGTTTAATACAAGCAATAGAGTTCTGGAGAATCATGCATGCTTGCTTGCACTGGGTTCTGTCAGCCTATCTGCACCCTTGTCCAGCCTTTCTTTGAACTGGCTGAACTTCTAAGATGCTAGTCTGGGAATATTGCTGTGTGTAAAGTTTATGTTATAAATATGTAACTTTTTTGCTTTTCGATGGGGGTTGTAAACCAATAAACACAGTGTTATTTAATAGTGCCAGTCTCATTCCAAAACAATTACCAAAAAGGTAGTTGGTAGTGGAGCAAGGGCAAAGGAGAATTGCCACACACACACACACACACAAAAAAAAATATATATATATATATATATATATATATATATATATATATATATTGATAGTGATTTGAAGAAAATACACTCTAGGTACAAGGCTTATTTGTTAAACTTCAGTCCAATGGGTAGAACTGCTGTGGCAGATAAAGTATGCCAACATGAGGACTAGAACACGCACAGGGCACAAATACATCACATAACAACTGTCCAGCATTCTGACCTTGACAGTCCACTTATGGTGGCCCCTCGCTTTCTCCTGTAGGGAGCCTTACCACTAGATCTAAACACCTTCAGAATATTTTTTGTATCTTTAGTTCAATATCTTATGTATGTACCGCTGATCCATGGAGATGCAGGATCAAACATGCTTGAACCCTTGGGCACAAGGCAGATAGCTTAACCACCCACTGTCTCTACTGCTCCGTGGTTTGATTGTTAACTGAGAACACCTCCCGATAAAAATAAAGGAGGGAGGAGCCAGTCTACAGATCACCTAGGCACACATAAAAGGAAAAGAAAAAATTGTTCATACCACTCTATTGTTTCATGTATCTTTTTATTTCAATAAAAAAAGGTAATAATTAGTCCTCAAAGAGGGATTACATTACTGAAAAAGTTAACAAGTTTTTTTATTGGACAGGAAATGTACATTTGCCACCAGGGCAGGGGGCTCCCTAGAAGTTTGTAACTAATGGGGCCTGAATTATGATGCCATAAAGGATTAATATTCCCCCTTTTTTGTGGACGTTTCTGTGTTCTATATCACCAAAATGCTAGTTATGAAGTCACTGAACCAAAGCAAGCAGTTGCATATCAGATGTCCACACATTTAATATACACATACTTGTTCCAGGCCAGTAACTTTGTAAATAATAAAAGAAGGATAAAGACGACAGCTTTGGTTCTTATGCCTTCAAAAACAAGCCAACAATGCCAGTTTCCATATTTTTTATTTTGGCAGATTCCCTCTTTAAAAAAAAAAAAATAATAGTAATTATTATTAAATTAAATTGTTTAAAATAATGTAACTTAAATATTGTTTTCCTATTACATCTTTTAGTTAGATTTTCTCATGCAATTAAACAAACAAACTTCCACCTCATCCCGCTAAACAAACATTGTGTACCCAAGCATGTAATCTTCCCAGACCTTTTGATCATGTTGTTAGCCATGGGTTTTTGCATCAGTGATCTTAAAATATATGACCTGAAACTTTGGACTCATAAAGTTGCTTCCACACCAAGTTTTTTACAAGTGCACCTGGTGGCAAATTACAGGAAAAAGACACACTGATCTACTGTTTGTGTTACATGATGTCCTGTGTTAGTTAATAGAAATAGGATACTGGTACTAGGCAGAGCTGTATTCTGGCCTAGGCCAACAAGGCCCAGGCCTAGGGCAGCACTTTGCAGGGGG
Organism: Rana kukunoris; assembly: GCA_029574335.1. NCBI lineage: Eukaryota > Metazoa > Chordata > Amphibia > Anura > Ranidae > Rana > Rana kukunoris. The sequence goes on from CM056055.1 coordinate 38,023,672, forward strand.
CAGCACGAAAAGAGTCCCCGCCGGCTTGCGCAACACTGTTAGGAAAATTAGTCTAGCGCCTCCAAAAAGCGGCCGCACTGCTTCCGGTATGTGGGCGGCCGGCATTCCTCAACTGTGGGGGGGGGGGGGGCGCTTCCAATTTTGACTGTTTTATCATGCTGGACCACAAACCTTCCTCACTGTGCTATATGTTTCTGCTGCACCATCTACTTAAAGTAGAACTATAGGCAACAATTTATTTTTATTTTGGGTAGAGTAAGGGAGGGTTATAGCCCCTGTCAGTTTATTTTTTACTATCCCTGTCCCATTGTGAAGATTTTCCTTCACTTCCTGCTCTATGGGCAACCGGGAAGTAAGAGGAAATCTAAGTAAATTAAGGGAATCCATTGCCCCCCCCCCCAAGGCCCTCAGAACTAGTGTCCTCACTCGAAAATTTCAGGGCGGGTCTTTAACAACACAGGGTGTGGCCATAACAGGAAGGGGTGGGTCATATTTAAATTAGGGGGTGTATGAGTTTAATCAGGCCTAGGGCAGCACAAAACCTAAATACACCTCTGGTACTAGGTAGATATAACTGAATTCATATTTTATTGCCTGGTCTTTAAAACTCAACTCTAGGCTTGCCCTTTTCATTTTGTTTTTTGCTCCCACACCTCCTACTAATGCACCCCCATCCATTTTATTTTATTAATCTACATACAGTATATACTTTTTTTGCATATCTTTAGTATGGTCACAAGATGTCACAGGTTCTTCTCCTCCTCTTCTACCGTACCGATGGGCAAGTTATTCTACCAACTGCCTGGGCCCACAGGAAATGGATTGTCTGTAGGTCATTCAACCAAATGAAGACTGATGGATCACAGATCACTAATTCTGTAGGGGAAAGACCTGGAGATAGGGCCAGTATTGCAGCAAGAGCTGATTTTTTTCAAACTGCTGGACAATATGTTATAAAAAAGACATTGGAGTTCAGCTGCTACATTCCTGTGTATTTTACACTTCTTGAATTAGAATGCAGATTGTAAAGTAAGCACGCTGATTTGCATATTTGCTCTGGCTCAATGAAAATTTCTAAACAAATTGGGTCTGTCACTGGGAACAGAAAGATAACTCATCAATGACTAGACATGTGCATTCGTTTTTGTTAGAATGCATTTTCGTCCAAAAATCCGTTTTTTTTGTTATCGTTTTAACAAACGATAACGAAAGTGCAAGAAACTAAAACCGAAAGATCCGACATAAAAAATGCTTTATTTTCGTTTTCGTTGCGGTCGACATTATAGAGAAAAGATTCGACATTATAGAGAATAGATTCGACATCCACATTATAGAGAGATTATAGATTCAAAATGATAGATTTTAATGCTCCGCCCATAGGCTATAGAAACATTCTAATGTTGGTTGACTATGACTAGTAATAATAATATAATTATTTATTATTATTATTACTAGTCATACAACATTAGAATTCTTGTAGTCGGAATATTCGTCCGGAAATGTACGATTCGGCGTAAAGTTTCGAAGTTTCGTCAAATATTCTTTGACCATTCGACAGAAACCAAATATTAATGGATTTTCGGACGAAAGCTATTCCCCAACGAAAAACAAAATAAATCAAAATGATTTTCGGGAGTAACTAAATAAATGTATTTTCCGAAAAAACTAAACAAAATATTCCAGTCTGCACATGTCTATCAATGACAGCCTACATGTGTGTCTCTCTGCACAGGTTTTCTTTAATAACATCTGGTAATAACAATAATGATATATTATTGGCCAGGACGTGAGAATTGATTCCCATATCAAGGCATAAAGAAGAAGACGCATAAAAGGTGGATGATGGCATTTAGGGGTTTAAGTGGCAACAATATATCACTAAAACTCAAAATTTGTGATTTTCCTTCACTTTTAGTCCTGGGAACAATGGGCACCAGGACAAACAGTGAATTAAAAAAAAAAGACACGGACACAGACCATAATTAGACCTGACAGGGGTTCTAACTCTTTACCTCTCTATCCAAAACAGAAAAGCAAGGTTTGGGAGAAGGGAATCCAATCATGGACCCCTTATGTATTTAAGGCATATATTGCCTGGTACCACACCCTTATTAGTAGTCTCAATAGAAGCCAACTCTAACTAAACATATTGTAGGACTTTAACAGTATCACAGTTGCATATGTACAAAAAGTACAAAATATTGTTAAAAGAAATATTTACATATAAAATAGAAGCTACGAGTAAGCATCACATGATGCGAAACATGTCAGCCCTTTTCTCCTTGTCCACTCACCATTTTTAACTGCATGCATTTTGGCTGTTTTTTTCTATTGAAATGTTATTGTTTGCTCATGCTTAAATAAAGACATCGTTTTCCGAGGAGTGCGGCGATCCAGGATTTTTTCCTTCATCCCATACATATAAAAGTAGGTCAGATTTGTTCATCATCTAGTACACAAGCATAGTGCCGAATCATACATCTAACAAATTGACATAGTCATATACAACATTAATAGCTTGTTGCTTTCTCCAACATGTTTCACAGGTCAAAGCCTGCTTCTTCAGGAAGATATAAAGTAACAGAGGATCTGAAATTATAAGATAAAGTGTCAATGCCGTTGATCTAGATATTAATGTACAATTTCCCTTTTGATAAATTTTCACACATGTATCATATTCTATATAGCAATTCAGGTATTCAATAAAGTTGACTCAACTTTAAAAAATAATTCTATATTTTTGACTTATGAATTTGTTAAAGCTTATAGATTTTTTTGTTTGTTTTTTAAACCACTTCAGACTCAACCACAGCAAGAGACTTGCTCATGATTTAATTCATTCATTAGTATCATCTCTTCTTTGGTTTTGCATCATTTGTCGTTTTCTGAGGGATGATTTTTATATTTATCTTTTACTTTATTATATATAATTTTTTTTCCCTATTGTTTATTAATTTATCTATCAAATTTAATTCTAATTTAGGGTTAAAGCTTATTGTAATGCTGCTAATTGTAATACATATTAGAAAAAAGACCAACTCATATATGGCGGCATGTTGTTGCCATCATCCCGTAGTAATTGAAATAATCGAAAAAACCTCAGAAATTGGGATTTTGTGGGCAACAAATACAAAAATTCAAAAAATATATAGAAAAATTGAACAATTTATTACAAAAATATATATATTGAAAATACATTAACAGATTTATCAAAAAATTACATGTTTATACAAAGATATAGACAATGCAATACTCTCCGTCATGCAAAACCATCACCAAGATTGGGAGGTAGGTTGTAGCAGAAAAGCCGACGCGTTTCGAATGTTAAACATTCTTTGTCAAGGCATATAAAAGCATTGCATCTAAATTAGATCAAAAATATAAATATTAGATACATATATACAAAATATAATACATGGCACCATATTGTCAACATTTAAGCAGAAAACATAAAAAGCAAGCAGCATTGGTATCAGACAACTCACCCGTTGTGTTAAAAACATTGTGCTCAAGAGGGTCCAGGCCATCGGTCCCCTACATAAGGTGCCCCAGAAATTTGATGTCCCTAGAAGTCGACTAAGTCCTACTAGGTCATGCTCCTAATGCTCATAGGGTGGACAGAACTAATTAGATCAATTGAATGGCATAAATGTCCTAGATATGGAGAAAAAAGAGAGAAAGGGGAAAAAGAAGATATGTATGGAAAGCTATCACAGCACAAGCATTTGTTCCAGGACTGATCTAAAAATCACTTACCAATAGGAAATGTGTAGCCAATTATCTTGTTTGAAAAATAGCCTAGATATCCAGCTGGCCACCAGCAATGGTTTTCAGCCGACCACCAGCTTAAAAAACGTCTCCAAACCCTCCAGTGTATGGAGAGGGAATGATGCCAAACGTCCCCCTTGGTGTTCCTTTTATACTTACCCATCAGCGCACCAGGTGGTAAAACCCTCCCTCTAATTGTTGCTCTAATCACGGCCTTTGTAAGTGTATATGTGTCTCGTGTTGTCATCTCCATTCGAAAAATATCGTCTGCAGATGATGTGCTCCGTCCCGTCCACTATCTATGACGCTATTGCCGCGACCGGAAGTTACGGCGCGGCCATTTTGTTGGAAGGTTCCAGGTAATGCGAAGCTGCAGATGTCCAACCGGAACCGGAAGTTCCGGGGCGGCCATTTTAGAAGAGGGAAAATACTTTCCTTATTGGCCGTATTGATCAGGGCCCTTGTAAGACAACGCAGATAAATCTTAAATAAAAAATGTATATATAGAAAAGTATAAAGAAATATATATATAGTACATGAGTCCCGTGTTTCCTTCTCCATTAGGGCTTTGTTATCTAGGGGTAATGTGCTTACAGCATAGTCCCCTATATGTAGAGTCATTGCCGTGACCAAAGGATGCGGCGCGGCCATTTTGCTGGAGAACTTGCAGCGTTACAAAGCTCCTGGCTTCCAAACGGAACTAGAAATTCCGGGATAGCCATTTTGAGAAAGGAAAAACACCTATATATTATGACTCTAAGTACCGGCGATTATGGCCATTTTGTTTTGAGAGGGGGAAACATTTGTATCTTATTGTTAACACCCCTCGAGATTGCGGTGATCTTGGGATAAGAAAAAAAGTCAACAATGGGTAAAGGTTATAATACTATAAAATTACAGTATTAGGAATAATGGGCGATGGAGAGCCAGGGCGTGGGCAGATTTTGAAGCCCCACATCCTAAGCATGTGGGTATTCCAGGGTTTGGATCCAAACCCCCGGAAGTCAAAGAAAACTAAAAACCACAGCTGCCATGGGAAAACACCCTCAGGTGGAGGGGAGAAATCTCTCCTTCATCCTGGAGGTGAAGTGGAGACGCCCGGGTAAGTACCCAGCGCGTCTCCCCCGGCAGCTGATGAGCATAGGGCATGAGTGAACTTAAAGTCGGCTAAAAAAGAGGGAGAACCATCATCCTCTAGAGGCCAACCCCTGGGATCAATTGTAGCATGGGCCCCCCAGGCACAAATCACAACAAAGATAAGCCGCCAATGTTCCCCAAAATGGCCATAATCGCCGGTACTTAGAGTCATAATATATAGGTGTTTTTCCTTTCTCAAAATGGCTATCCCGGAATTTCTAGTTCCGTTTGGAAGCCAGGAGCTTTGTAACGCTGCAAGTTCTCCAGCAAAATGGCCGCGCCGCATCCTTTGGTCACGGCAATGACTCTACATATAGGGGACTATGCTGTAAGCACATTACCCCTAGATAACAAAGCCCTAATGGAGAAGGAAACACGGGACTCATGTACTATATATATATTTCTTTATACTTTTCTATATATACATTTTTTATTTAAGATTTATCTGCGTTGTCTTACAAGGGCCCTGATCAATACGGCCAATAAGGAAAGTATTTTCCCTCTTCTAAAATGGCCGCCCCGGAACTTCCGGTTCCGGTTGGACATCTGCAGCTTCGCATTACCTGGAACCTTCCAACAAAATGGCCGCGCCGTAACTTCCGGTCGCGGCAATAGCGTCATAGATAGTGGACGGGACGGAGCACATCATCTGCAGACGATATTTTTCGAATGGAGATGACAACACGAGACACATATACACTTACAAAGGCCGTGATTAGAGCAACAATTAGAGGGAGGGTTTTACCACCTGGTGCGCTGATGGGTAAGTATAAAAGGAACACCAAGGGGGACGTTTGGCATCATTCCCTCTCCATACACTGGAGGGTTTGGAGACGTTTTTTAAGCTGGTGGTCGGCTGAAAACCATTGCTGGTGGCCAGCTGGATATCTAGGCTATTTTTCAAACAAGATAATTGGCTACACATTTCCTATTGGTAAGTGATTTTTAGATCAGTCCTGGAACAAATGCTTGTGCTGTGATAGCTTTCCATACATATCTTCTTTTTCCCCTTTCTCTCTTTTTTCTCCATATCTAGGACATTTATGCCATTCAATTGATCTAATTAGTTCTGTCCACCCTATGAGCATTAGGAGCATGACCTAGTAGGACTTAGTCGACTTCTAGGGACATCAAATTTCTGGGGCACCTTATGTAGGGGACCGATGGCCTGGACCCTCTTGAGCACAATGTTTTTAACACAACGGGTGAGTTGTCTGATACCAATGCTGCTTGCTTTTTATGTTTTCTGCTTAAATGTTGACAATATGGTGCCATGTATTATATTTTGTATATATGTATCTAATATTTATATTTTTGATCTAATTTAGATGCAATGCTTTTATATGCCTTGACAAAGAATGTTTAACATTCGAAACGCGTCGGCTTTTCTGCTACAACCTACCTCCCAATCTTGGTGATGGTTTTGCATGACGGAGAGTATTGCATTGTCTATATCTTTGTATAAACATGTAATTTTTTGATAAATCTGTTAATGTATTTTCAATATATATATTTTTGTAATAAATTGTTCAATTTTTCTATATATTTTTTGAATTTTTGTATTTGTTGCCCACAAAATCCCAATTTCTGAGGTTTTTTCGATTATTCCATTGTAATACATATTAAGAAAGATGTCCTTTCTTTTTTTTTTTTTTTCTTCTTATCGCCTGTATTTCTTAGAGAGTAAAGTGGGAGCATCTTCATTTTGCTAGCATGACCCAATCAATCATTTTGGGAACTGTTGAGTAAATCCTACATCTTTACCCCTTACTGAATCTGATTCATAATACAGCAATATTAGAAGAAAGAAGGGTGCTCATATCAAGTTTTTTTTATTTAAAAAAATAACTACTTGCCTACGTTGATGCTTACCAATTGTGCTACCTTTCACCCAGAATAGTAAAAAATAAAAAAATAATCTTGCTTTATAAAATAATCTCCTATGTATCTTTGACTTCATTGTCATTAATAGTGATATACTGTTGTATCATTATATGCGTAGAAATATGTATTTTTAAATGTTGTTCAGTTATTTAGATATGTCCAACTCTTCGTGATCTCATGGACCATAGGGCGCCAGGCTTTTCTGTCCTGGACTTCTTCCCGAAGCTTGCTTATTTTCATATTTATTGTTTCGATGATGCCATCTATCCATCTTGTTTTCTGTCATCATCTTCTCCTTTTTCCTTCCATGTTTCCCAGCAGCGGGGTATTTTCCAATGAGTCCTCTCTTAGCATTAGATGGTCAAAGTATTTGATTTCAGCTTCAGGATCTGTCCTTCCAGTGAATAGTCAGGATTGACTGGTTTGATCTTCTTGCCATCCAAGGGACTTTCAAGAGTCTTCACCAACACCATACTTCAAAAGCATAAATTCTTCGGCATTCAGCCTTACTTATGGTCCAACTTTTACAGCCATGGGCTACTACTGGGAATACCATATTTGACTATATGACACTTTGTTAGTAGGGTGATGTCTCTGCTTTTAAAAATGTTGTCTAGGTTTGCCATTGCTTTCCTCCCAAGAAGCAAGTGTCTCTTAATTTCATGACTACAGTCATTGTCTGCCATGATCTTGGAGCCTAGGAAGATAAAATATGTCACTGTTTCCATGTCTTCTACTTGCCAAGGAGTGATGGGACCAGTTGCCATGATCTTAGTTTTCTTAAAGGGGTTGTAAAGGTTCTTTTTATTTTCTAAATAGGTTCCTTTAAGCTAGTCCTTTGTTCGTTCACTTACCTTTTCCTTCGCTTTCCCTTCTAAATGTTTCTTTTCCTTGTCTGAATTTCTCACTTCCTGTTCATCCTCAGTAAGCTGCTCTAGCCGACTAACCCCCAGCCAGAATAGCTCGGATCATGGGGGAAAGTATACTGAGGAGAAACAGGAAGTGAGAACCTCAGACAAAAGAAAAAATTAGAAGGGAAATCGAAGGAAAAGGTAAGTGAACCAACAATGCACTAGTGTAAAGGAACCTATTTAGAAAATAAAAAACAAACCTTTACAACCCCTTTAATGTTCAATTTCAGGCCAACTTTTGCGCTCTCCTATTTCACCTTCATTAAGAGATTATTTTGTTTTTCTTCACTTTCTGCCAATAGTGTGGTATCGTCTGCAATTCTCAGGTTGTTAATATTTCTCCCTGCGATCTTAATTCCAGCTTGTGATTCGTCGATCCTGGCATTTAGTCTGATGTACTATGTAGTTAACTGTAGTTAAATAAGTAGGATGACAATATACATCCTTGCCGTGCTCCATTCTCAATTTAGAACCAGTCATTTGTTCCATGTCCTGTTCTAACTGTTGCCTCTTGACTTGCATATAGGTTTTTCAGAAGACAAGTGAGGTGGTCTGATATTCCCATGTCTTTCAGTATTTGCCACATCTTGTTGTGATCCACACTATAAAAGGCTTTACTGTAGTCAATAAAGCAGAAGTAGACATTCTTCTGGAACTCCCTTGCTTTCTCCATGATCCAGCGAATGTTGACAATTTGGTCTCCAATTCCTGTGCCTCTTCTAAATCCAGCTTGTACTTGTGGTAGCTCCCGGTTCACATGCTGCTGAAGCCTAGTGTGTAGAATTTTCAGCATTATCTCTCTTTGCTATCCTCTGGAAGTCTGCATTCAATTGGGTATACTTTGCCTTTTCCCCATTGCCTTTTGCTTTCCTTCTTTGTTCAGCTATTTGTATGGCCTCAAATAGCGACTTTGCTTTCTTGCATTTCTTCTTCTTTGAGATATTTTTCATTGATGTTACACACTTCCTTCCATAGTTCCTCAGGCACTTTGTCTATCAGATCCAATCCTTTAAATCTGCTTGTCACCTGCACTGAGTATTTACAAGGGATCCGATTTAGATCATATCTGATCTGATCTGGTGTTTCCCACTTTCTTCAATTTAAGCCTGAATTTTGCCATAAGAAGCTCATGGTCTGAGTCACAGTGAGCTCAAGGTCTTGTTTCGACTGACTGTATAGAGCTCCCCCATCTTTGGCTGCAGAGAATATAATAGAGCTGATTTCTGTATTGACCATCCGGTGATGTCCATGTATAGAGTCGCCCCTTTGGTTGTTGGAAAAGAGTGTTACTTATTACCAGTGTGTTCTCTTGACACATTCTATTTGCCTTTGTTCTGCTTCATTTTGTACCACAAAGACATATTTACCTGTTATTTCGGATATGCTTTGACTTTCTACTTTAGCATTCCAATCTCCCATTTTGAGGATATCTTTTTTTGGAGTTAGTTCTAAAAGGTTTTGTAGATCTTCATAAAAGCTGTCAACATCAGCTTCTTCAGCATCAGAGGTTTGTGCATAAACTTGGATTATTGTGATGTTGAGTGGTTTGCCTTGGATACGGACTGAGATCATCTTGTAGTTTTTGGAATTGTACCTAGTACTGCTTTCCTCACTCTTCTGTTGACTAGAGCTACACCATTTCTTCTGAGAAATTCTTGTCCACAGTAGTAGATAAAGTAGTCATTTGAGCTGAATTTGCCAACTCCAGTCCATTTTAGTTCACTAATTCCCAATATATCAATGTTCAATCTTGCCATCTCCTGCTTGACCACATCCTGCTTGCCCTGATTCATTGATCTTACATTCCAGGTTCCTATGCAGTATTCTTATTTACAACATCAGACTTTCCTTTCACAGCTGAGAGTCCTTGCGGCTTTGGCCCAGCCATTTCATTAGCTCCGGAGCTACATAAAATTGCCCTTTGCTCTTCCCCAGTAAGACATTGGACATCTTCTGGTCTGGGGGACTCCCCGTGTCATATCTGTTAACCTTCAGTTTCTGTCCATGAGGTTTTCCTGGCAAGAATACTGTAGTGGGTTGCCATTTCCTTCTCCAGTGGATCACGTTTTGTCAGAATTCTCTGCTGTGACCTGTCCATCTTGGCTGGGCCTTGTACGGCATAGCTCAAAGCTTCACTGAATTACGCAAGCCCCTTCCCCACAGCAAGACACTGATCCATAAAGGGGGTCTTCTACTTACCATCTTTTAATTTAAATTAAAAAGACTGAACAATGTCTACAACAAACAAGCATGGTGTACAATAATGATTTCTAATTTTGTCTTCTTTACCTGCTGGCTTTTTGATATCTCTGAGCAAGTAGATAAATTGGATTCTTGGCTTATTTTGTGCACATATTTTGGGCTAAAACATCCTCTGAAATAGCCTTGAAATGAAGAACATTTGATGGGATTAACATGTTTGTTTTTCTGTATTCCAAAATACAAAATTAAATTGCAAGGCTACCAAAAAATAAACATACCGGCCCGGATTCAGAAAGGACTTACGCCGACGTATCTACTGATACGCCGCGTAAGTCCACGGATGCGCCCTCGTATCTATGCGCCTTATTCTTGAAATAAGATACGCCTGAATTTTGACTTCATCCGACCGACGTAAGTCTCCTACGCCGCAAGGGGTACTTCCATAGATTTACGCGTCAAATATATAAATGAGCAAGATACGCCGATTCACGAACGTACTTGCGCCCGTGGCTGTAATCTACGCCGTTTTCTTAAGGCGTACGTCCAGCGTAACGTTACCCCTGCTATATGAGGCGCAGGTCATGCAAAGGTGTGGACGTCGGAACAGCCACCAAATTTTACGTCGTTTACGTAAGTCGTACGTGAATAGGGCTGTGCATAGGTTACGTTCAGTGAATCGACGTATCTTAGGCGTTTGTACCGACATGATTCTGCGCATGCGTACTGGGATGCGTCCAAGAGCCGACGCATGCACAGTTCGTTTTTTGAAGCTCAGCCCATCATTTGCATGGGGTCACGCTTCATTATAACATTATTCATATCACGCCCACTTCCAGCTGATTAGACTTACGTCGGCTTACGCCGACAACTATACGCCCCGCCGGCAACGTTGAGCGCATATTCTTTGTGAATAGCAGACACTTGCCTCTCAACTTTGCGCTGGCGTAGAGTAAAGAAGATACGCTACGGCGGCATAAAGATGCGCCGTTCTACGTGAATCTCCCCCACAGTATATATATATATATATATATATATATATATATATATGTATATATATATATGTATATATATATAGTTTTTCTGTATATAGTTTTTCTGTATTTTTGCTCGGCTATCTCATTAAATATTTTTTTTTTTTTAATTTCGTCTCCAATATCATCTCTAGTTGCCTCAGCATATAAATATTATTACACACCCATTAAAAATATATAATCATATAGATATTTTTAAATTGATCAGGCTATAGGCTATCAATGCTACCGGACTGATACTTATCTAAGTGGCCGTCGGAAGCCTATCCTGTCTCTACACTGAGCTGTTTACCATTCCCTAGGCTAATACTAGCTGGGAACCCCCCAGACCAAAAATGGACACTGTTGCTTTTAATAATGAGGTGGCATATATACACTTCAAACACTAACAAGTCACTTGATAGGTTATAATCAAATGAACTTTGCTCTCATACACGTGAGAATAGCCCAAGTATATTTCAGTATTCAGTGGAACTTGAATTATGAGCAAAATCTGTTTCGGGAGAATGCTCGTAATCCAAAGTACTCGCATATCAAAGCGAAGTTTCCCCATTGAAATCAATGGAAACCAAAATCATTGGTTCCACATTGACTTCAATGGCATGCAATACCGCATGCGGCCAGAGGCAGGGGGCGCCGGAGAGCCTTGTAAACACTCGGAAAGGGCCAAAGACGTCTTGGCTGAACTCGCAAAACCTCGGAAACTGAGTATTTCAGCGATTTTCCAAGCATTTCCGCTCATTCAGCTCTGCTCGGCTTTGGTGCCCTCCACCTCAATCCAAACGCGGTATTGCACACCGCTTTGGCTTGAATCCTGCTCGTTTTGCGAGACAACACTCACAAACTGAGTCAGGTTTTTTTCAATACAGTTCTCGTATTGCGAAACGCTCGTTACTCACAATCCGAGGTTCCACCGTATAGTATATTTCAGATACAGTGGGCCAGATTCTCTAAGAAATTGCTCCGTAGTTTGCGTTGGCGTAGCGAAAACGGCCCAGCGTAAGCCCGCGTAATTCAAATGGGGCGGCTTGTATTTAAATTACGCGCGCCCCCACGTCGAACGAACTGCGAATGCGCCGGCCGGGGAAAAAGCCCAGTGCGCATGCTCCAGCTCACGTCGGAAAGCGTAGTTGAAACCGACGTCAAAACTACGTGATCGTCACTACGCAATGCCCCTATTCGCGAACGAGTTAGTAAAACGACGTAAGCGATGGAAAAAGCCGATGCTGACCCGATGCCATACTTAACATGGCATCCGACGGAACCCGACGGCATCCGACGGTACTTCGTAAGGTTACTCCTCATAGAAGCAGGGGTAAACTTACGTGGACAAAAACGACGTACGCGACGACGGGGCGGCGTAAAAGCGATCGGGAATTGGCGTACTAGCCTCATTTGCATATGCAAATGAGAAATCAACGTAAATGCCACCTAGTGGCCGGAGTTGTCATTACAACTACGATCCGCAAGTGTAATGGTATTACACTTGTCGGATGTTGAAGAGTATCTATGCCAAAGTGATGCTAAGCATCACTCGCATAGATAAGAGGCAAAAAAAACGGAGATACTCCGTCGTAGTGCCGCTGAGAATCTGGCCCAGTATTTCTGATCCCACACAGGAGTGCTTACACATGAGCGACAGTAATATAACAAACAGTTACACAGTGCAGTAACCAGAGCTTTTTTTCTCAGAAAATAGGTGCAGGAACTCAACCACGACCCCGTTTAGATTTCAAAAACAGTAGAAGGATCTTAAAGGGGCATTAAATACCAGGATTGCATTACATACAGAGTGCAGAGTTCAGGGGGTTACACACAGAATGCAGAGCTTTCACTTGTAAACACAGAAACCAGACTTCTGTGTTTACAAGTGATTGTGGTGAGCAGGCATCAAAGGGTCTGAGCCAGAGATGGTGGAACTGAGTTCCCCCAAGTATCCCCTGAAAAAAAGCCCTGGCAGTAACACTTGCCTATTTTATCGTCACTTTTCAGTCTGGATGGATGGATGGATATAACACCAAAATCAACCCCCAGCACCTCCTGGCTTGCAAAGCATGTGTCTGGGGTGTGTCTGGCCACTCTCTCCTTTACTTCCTGTAAGGCCGCGTACACACGATCAAAAATATCTGCTGAAACTGGTCCGCAGACTAGTTTCAGTGGACATATCCGATCGTCTGTACGGGCTAGCAGACAGTTTCCAGCAGACAAAAGTTTTAAAGCATGCTTTAAAACTTGTCTGCTGGAAAGCCGTCTGTCGTATATGTCCGCTGGTTAGTACGCCTAACCAGCGGACCGAAATCTTCCGCATGCCTCGAATGGATTCGACGCATGCATGGAAGTATTTTACTTCCTGGTTCGGTGACGTGGCAGCGTCAACGTCACCGCCACGTCACAACGCTGTCTGTCCGCGGGGATTTTGGTTTGATCGTGTGTACACAGATCAAACCAAAACATCCCAGGAGACATGTCCGATGAAAATGGTCCGTCGGAACGTTTTCATCGGATATATCTCCTCGTGTGTACGTGGCCTAAGACATCCATATATATATCATTGAGGGGTTTCCTGGCCCTTAAGCAAGGGCAGGAAATAACCTCTTAACAGGAAGTCTTATCTGTTTGTAATATGAACTCTATGGTAGCTACCAGCCATGAATGTAAACAACCTTGCAGACAGTATACAAAAGAACACTTCCCTACATTACCATCACAAATCATACCAATTATAAGTTTGATCATATTTTTTTAGCCATCACAAGTCCTGGCTTCGGGAACAACATGCAAACAAATGACCACTTCCAGATGAGCAAAAGCTCTATTAGTTAAACAAAGATCCTTGTTTCCAGTCTAAGTATTTTATCCTGGAATCCTTCAGACAAGATGAAACAACATTCTGTACTTGTAAAGATCAATAGCTGATAACTTTGAAAAATGTCATCTGATAACAGATGAGAATTCTTGCCAAAATCTCTAACCCATAATAAAAAAAACAAGTTTGACCAAGCTTTGAGGTAAGCCACCCAGGTTACTGTGTATAACTGAGATATCAGAACAGATTTGTTTTTCTGAATCATTGCAAAATGTTGCATAAGAATTTGTTATTCATTTTAATAAAATGTTGATACATTCATCAAATAATTTTGAAAGGAATACTCTTCAGTTGTGGTTTACGATATACCTTAAAGGATTCAACTGAAAGGTAAATTTAAAGTTGAACTCTGGTCAGCTATATAAAAATTTTAATTAGTATCCCCCACCAGATATTCATAAATGACTGCTTGTTTGTAAAGGTTGTAATGCATTGGAATGCTTCTATCTTCCTTGCTGCAACATCAGTCTTGGAATGTGGTTGGGCACCTAAACATCATCAGGTACAATGCAGGATCAGTGAAGACCACTGGTCCTCATTTGTACATAATGATGTTGACAAGGAGCCACCATAATCAGGAGAGTAGTAATTTATTTGCCTATCTGGGAAGGCAGCATGACCAAGAAAATCGAAATGGCTTTGTGGGACCATAAAACCATCTTGGAAGTCAGCATGACCAGGAGAATAGAAATGGTTTTGTGGCGCCAATTGTCCATGCTGGAAGGCAGCATGACCAGAAAAAAACATGGGACCATGTGTTTATCCTAGAAGGCAGCATGACCAGGAGAATTGAAATGACTTAGTGCAGTGTTTCTCAATTCCAGTCCTCACGCCCCCCCAACAGGTCATGTTTTCAGGATTTCCCTCACATGAAAAGGCTGTGGGAATTACTAAGGCAGTGAAACTGATCAAATCACCTGTGCAAAATAATGGAAATCCTGAAAACCTGACCTGTTGGGGGGGGCGTGAGGACTGGAATTGAGAAACACTGACTTAGTGGGACCATTCTCCCATCTTAGAAGTCCTCATGACCAAGGGAATTGGAATCGTTTTGTGGGCCCAATTATCCATCCTTGAAGGCAGCATAACCAGAACAATAGTAATGGCATTGTGGAACCCTTGTCCATTCTGGAGGGCAGCATTGTCAGGAGAATAGAGATGTCTTTGTGGGACCATAAAACCATCTTGGAAGTCAACATGACCAGGTGATTAGGGTAGGTTCACACCATGATTTTCTATACATTTTTTGGATACAGTTTTTTTTTTTAAAAACGTATTCTAAAAAACGGACCCAACCGTACTCAACCGTATGCTATACTGTTGCATCCGTTTTTTAAACGGAATATTTTTTTTTTTTTTTCAATAAAGTTTCAGTTGTTCTATTGAAATTTCAAGGGAAGCAAGGTTAACAACCGTATAGAAAAAAAACGGACAGAACCGCAACGACATACAGTTCTCATAGAGTCCTATGTTAAAATAACCGTATACGGTTGAAATACGGTTTTTGAACCGGACCAAAAACCGTGGTAGACCACGTTTTTTTTCCAGGAAAAAAAGTTAAAAACCGTATGGTTTGAAAACCGGATACAACCGTATGATTTATGGCAAATACGGTTTTTAATGTAAAGTCTATGGCCACGGTTTTCTGTACGGTTGCATACGTTTTTTTTTTTTAAAAACGTATCCAAAAACTGTATAGAAAATCGTGGTGTGAACCTACCCTTAGAAATGGTTTTGTGGGGCTATTTGTCCATCCTGGAAGGCAGCATGACCAGAAAAAACAGAAATGGATTTGTGGGACCATTTGTTCACCCTAGAAGGCAGCATGACAAGGAGAATTGAAATGGCTTAGTGGGACCATTCGCCCATCTTAGAAGTCAACATGACCAGGGGAATATAAATGGTTTTGTGGGCCCATTCATCCACCCTTGAAGGCAGCATGACCAGAACAATAGCAATGGCAATGGTGGGTAGTAAATAGAAGACTAGAAATGTCTTTGTGGGAAAATGACTTCTTATTACACTGACATGTTAAAGTATATGTAGAATTTTAAAGATTCTTTTACATGTACTTTATTATTATTATTATTAATATTATTATATAGCGCCAACAGTTTGCACAGTGCTTTCCCAACATATCTTTAAAGAACAAGTTATACCCTTATTCATTGTATAACATGTAATATACCATCCCGATCCCTCACTATGACAGTTCCCCGCTGTCACAATTTAAAAACAACCTGGCTGTGGGGGGGCTCTGCCCACACAGCTGCATCATTCATTCACAGACTTCTCTGAATAATAATCTACAAGTCCCGTCTGCCAGTGTGGCTTTTAGTTCTCAATAACGTGCAAGGGTGCTAGTGAGTGCCATTTTAGTTCATTGATTCTTCCAGGTTTTCACTAACTGCCCATATGGGAGGTACTGTCAGACAGCTATACTGTGAGTCTGCAGGAGCCTGACATTGAGGGTGCAATGTTTTGCAGGCTCCTAAGAAAAAAAAAATATTTTTTATTTTTCTACAAAAAAATAAAAATGATTTTGTTTTAAAGTGGGAAAAAAATCAGCAGCTACAAATACTGTAGCTGCTGACTTTTAATATTAGGACAATTACCTCTCCACGAATCCAGTGCTGCCACCACCATCTCGGATGAGGGGAACCAGCAATGAAGTCTTGTGGCTTTACAGCCGGTTCCCTACTGTACATGTGTGAGGCACGCTGTGCTTTGTGAATGATCTCATGGCGGTGGAAATAGGAGGAGGAGGGTCAAAGTCAGCCAAAAGTGAGAACGGGTACCTGTCAAAACCAGGTAACCACTCCCCTCCGGGAAGGTGCCAAATATTACAGTGGACGGGGGAGGGGAGTCAAGTAAGCGGAGCTTCACCTTTTGGGTGAAGCTCTGCTTTAAAGGCCGGAGCATGAATGAAAAATAAGTGATTGCTCCCTCTGCTGGCTAATCTGAAATCATTGTATGCAATACAAATATTTATTATATGGAAAAACAAGTATGTAAAAAAATGACAGACAATACCTTAGGCAAACTGTGCTCTATAAAAATGTATTAACTTTTCAAGCTGGACATTCAGATATAAAAAGAACACAGAATGCTGCTCTGTAATTACTAATACTAATAGTTAAAGTGATACTAAAGTCTTAGTTTTTTTTCATTTAAAAATTACAAACTTGTTATACTTACCTGCTCTGTGCAACAGTTTTGTACAGAGCAGTTCAAATCCTCCTCTTATAGTGTCCCTCTCTGGCTTTCCTGGCCTCTCCCTCCCGCAGAGTGTCCCCACAGCAAGCAGCTTGCTGTGGGGGCACCTAAGCCGAGCCACTGCTCTGTGTGTCCATTCAGACACAGAGCCATGGTACGGCCTCGCCTCCTCTCTCTCCTCATTGACTCACTGAGTTTGATTGACAACAGCGGGAGCCAATGGCGCTGCGCAGCTGTCTCAGCCAATGTGCTGCACACAGATAGAATGCATTAAGATAAAAAAAAAAAATCTTCTGACTTTACAATCCCTTTAACCACTTTAACCCCGGACCATTTTGCTGGTCAATGACCGGGCCAATTTTTGCGATTCGGCACTGCCTCACTTAAACTGATAATTGCGCAGTAGTGTGACATGGCTCCCAAACAAAATTGACGTCCTTTTTTTCCCCACAAATAGAGCTTTCTTTTGGTGGTATTTGATCACCTCTACAGTTTTAATTTTTTGCGCTATAAACAAAAATAGAGCACCAATTTTGAAATAAAACACATAGGGCCAGATTCTCATATCTGGCGGCGTAGCGTATGCTATTTACAATATGCCACTGCAACTTACAGGAGCAAGTGCCGTAATCTCCAAGCACTTGCTCCGTAATTTGCGGCGACGTATTGTAAATGGCCCAGCGTATCCCCGCGTAATTCAAAGGGGGCGGCTTGTATTTAAATTAAGCGCGCCCCCGCGCCGAAAGAACTGCGCATGCGCCGGCCGTAAACTAAGCCCAGTGCACATGCTCCATAGTACGCTGCAAATACATTGGTTTCGACGTTTACGTAATTAACGCACAGCCCTATTCGCGACGAGTTACGTAAACAACGTAAACGACGGAAAAACACAACGCTGTCCCGACGTATATACTTAACATGGCGTACGCCGGACCTACGCAAGGTTACCGCTCATATAGCAGGGGTAACCTTACGCTTACGCAAATGACGTAAACTACGACGACAACGTATCAAGCTCATTTGCATATTCGACGCAGAAATCGTCAGGAACGCCACCGAGAGGGCAGCGTAACATTGCAACTTATATCCGACGGTGTAAGTGACTTACACAAGCCGGATCTAAGCAAAATCTATGTGTAACTGATTCAAAGACTCATTCGCATAGATACCCAGCAAAAAAAACAGAGATACAACGGCGTATATGGAGATACGCCGTCGTATCTCATATGAGAATCTGGCCCATATTTTTTACTTTTTGCTATAATAAATATCCCCCAAAAATAAAAAATAAATTGTTTTTTTTTCCCTCAGTTTAGGTTGATGTATTCTTTTACGTATTTTTGGTAAAAAAAAAAAATCGCAATAAGCCTTTATTGATCATTTTTTTCCCCAAAAGTTATAGCGTATACATAATAGGGGATAGTTTTATGGCATTTTTATTAATATTTTTTTTATTAGTAATGACGACGATCCACAATTTTTATCATGACTGCGACATTATAGCGGACTCATTGGACACTTTTGACATATTTTTGGGACCATTGTCATTTTTACAGCGATCAGTTCTATAAAAATGCACTGATTACTGTGAAAATGCCACTGGCGGTGAAGGGGTTAACCACTAGGTGGCGCTGAAGGGGTTAAGTGTGCCTAGGGATGTGTTCTAACTGTAGGGGGGATGGGCTTACTGTGACACTACAGTGATCACAGCTTCCGATTACAGGAAGCATGGATCACTGTCCTGTCTCTAGGAAGACTGGGGAAATGCTTGTTTACATAAGCATTTCCCCCTTATTCCTCACCGTGACACGATCGCGGGTATGCCCGCGGACATCGAGTCCACGGGACTTGCAGTCGGAGTCACGGAGCTCACGGCGCACGCACCGCCCGCGGCGTGTGCGAGCCCACAATGAAGGCTTCTTAAAGGGAACGTATATATATATACTTCCTTCTGCCTGTCCGTGCCATGCTGTTGACGTATATAGTTGTCTGCTGGTCAGCAAGCAGTTAAAGGTATTTTTAATGCAAGCAATGTAAGCACCTACATTTGACTCTTGCAATCCCTAGGAAACATATTCTGCCGAGAAAATCGGTCGCGTGTACACTTTCGACGAGCGTCCCGTCGGGAAGCTCGTCGAGCCAAAATAGAGAGCATGTTCTCTATTTCCTCGTTGTTCAATGAGGAAATTTGGCTCGACGACCTTTTCGACCGCTCATCGGGAACCTCGTCGGGCGGAACGATGGGATTAGCCCGACGAGGTTCTCAGACGTGTGTACGCGGCTTCAAACAGAGCCTAGAAAGGGAGAAGCAGCACAAGGAGCAAATTGAATGTGCTGCAATGAAATGTGCATGCTGACAGGAGATGAGAGCAGAATGACATGGAGATGGGATTTTCTGTGTGCTGCTTACTCTTTTGCTGTCCAGTCACAAGTTGGGGTGGGGCGGAGACCTGTAAGTAAAAGTGAAACTGCAGCAGAGAAAGATCAGTTCCCCTCCAATGCCAGGTCAGTGGAGGGATAGCTGTGTAAATCTCAATACTGCATGGAAAGAAATACAAATAATTTGGAAGGTAATACAGCTCTCATACATTTATTTCATGTGTATATTTAGCTGTCTGCCTGGGGATCATCTTTAAGTCACTACCTTTCTCCTCTCTACATGTAACTGAACATTTTTAAAATATGAATTTCTATCTTTGTAAGATTTAAAGTAATTTATTTAACATATTTGAATATGTTTCTTACAAAAAAACAAAAAAAACAACAGGACTTCATTGTGTGTCATTTTTTAAATAAAGTCCTGTTATAAATTATTAAAAGTAATATTCAATTTCACATCAGAATAATATTTATTTGGAGATCTGAATGTTCACATGTAGCGATTCCACACTCCCTCTACATATTTATTGTGTGAAGAAATTCCGTAGACCTCAAGGTAGAACAAATTCATCATCTGCGTATGGAGGATGTTCTGAAACACTGCCAAATGCGAGTGTCTGTAAATCCGTGTGTCTCAGCCTTGTGTCAGGCTCCCTTTCTGGCACAGCCTATTTCCATGAACTATTAGATGACATGCTTTGGGAAATGCCTGTTTACTTAACTATGTTATCAACTCACAAAGAAAAGTTCAGATAAAGAAAATAAGAATTTTTATTTTAAATTCCCCTGAATCTAATAGACAATTGCGGTATACATACCATAGCTCAGTTTAAAAATAAAATCATGCTTTGTTATTTCACCTCTATAAACTTGTATTTCCGGAGTAGAAATGTTTAATACACTAATGCCGCGTACACACAATCGGAAATTCCGTCAAGAAAAGTCCGATGTGAGATTTGGTCCGTGTGTAGGCTCCAACGAATTTTTTTTGCCAGAATTTCCGCCAAGAAAAATTTGAGAGCTGGTTCTCAAATTTTCCGACGGGAGAAGTTCTTGTCGGAAATTCTGATCATCTGTATGCAATTCTGATGGAGAAAAATCCTACGGAAACATTGAACTTCATTTTTCTCAGCTCGTCGTAGGGTTGTACGTCACCGTGTTCTTGACGGTCGGAATTTGGTGTGACCGTGAGTATGCAAGACAAGTTTGAGCCAAAATTCTGTTGGAAAAAAATCCATGGTTTTCTTGTTGGAATTTCTGATCGCGTGTTTGCCGCAAAGGGACCAACTTCAGGAGGGTGGGAAATCTTCTCTTTCATTGTCATGAGGAGGCCAACAGGGGCATGATTTACTTTGCCTGCTCCTTCCACAGTTTCCCCTGATGCCAATTGCTAACCTGCTACTGTTGCCTCTTGGTTCCAGACTTCCTTGCTGAGTTGTGTGTTAACATTTCCTCTATTAATGCCCTCATGTGAACTGAGCAGCCAAGAAAACCAATGCTGGTAGCCTTTGATGGGCCCTTCTCTCTTTAAAAGATCACCAGAGTCTACACTCTGTTGTTAGTTCTAGTGTTGGGGGGGCTGTAGGGAGATGACCTGATGGGGGGGACTCAAGTATAGTTCTTAGGTGGAGGTGGGGTAGGCTTCCCTAAATAAGTGAGTTTTCAAGGATCGCCTAAAAGCGGACAGGGTAGAAGCTGACTGGACATACTAGTGCAGGGAGTTCCAGAGGATGGCAAAGGCTCTGGAGAAATCCTGCAGGCGAACATGGGAGGATGTAATAAGGGAGTTGGAAAGCAGGAGGTCTTGGGAGGAGCAGAGAGGATGATTTGGTTGATATCTGCAGATGAGGTTGGTGATGTAGCTGGGGACTATATTGTGGATGGCCTTGTATGTTGTGGGTAGTATTTTCAATGTTATACGTGGGGTTAGGGGAAGCAAGTGAAGGAATTGGCAGAGGGGCAGTAGTCACCGATCGGTTAGTAAGGTGTATTAGTCTGGTGGGAGTATCCATGATAGAATGAATGGAAAATTGCCTGTGTAACGGTAGACCAGTATGGAGGGAGTTGCAGTAGTTAAGGCGGGAAAAAACCAAGGAGTGAGTAAGTTGTTTTGTGGTGTCATTATTTAGAAAGGGGGAATTCTGGAAATGTTGCAGAGGTTAAGGCAGCAAGATTTAGCCAGTGATTGGATGTGGGACTGAAGTAGAGGTCAGACTCTAGGATTACATCCAGCACCCTGGCATGCCTGGAGGGATCAATAGTTGCATTGATCTCAATGGTAAATTCATGGGAAGGGGATCGGGGAGGAGTAAATATTACAAGCTCAGTTTTAGAAAGATTGAGTTTGAGGTAGTGGTGTGATATCCATACTGATATGTCGCTCAGTAATACTGTAATGCATGAGGAGATTAAGGCAATGAGTTGAGGAGTCAAAAGTCAGATCTGGGTGTCTTCAACATTGAGGTGGTATTGGAAGGTATGGGAGGTTATCAACTGGCCTAGAGAAGAGTTATAGAGAGTGAATAGGAGGGTCCCAAGGAGAGAGCCTTGGGGTAGCCCAAAAGAAAAAAAGAAGAGGAGCGGAGGAGATGTTGTTGTATCTGACACTGAAAGTGCGCTGATTTAGGTAGGAGGAGAATGAGGAAATAGCAGAATTATAAATATATTGTAATTGTACTGACTCCCTTGTTTTTGTAAAGTGATGTGCAAACTGTTGGCACTATATAATTCTGGAACTATATTATATGACTAATAGTAAGCATTCACATTTTATGGCACCACTGCAGATTACACAGATGACCGTGACAGTAGACCGTTACAGTAGACGGTGGCAGTAGCCTTGGCTGTACCTGTCTTGCAGGGGTCAAGTCCTGGGGGAAAAAGTGTGGGAACTCCCACCCAAGAGCCACTCCCCTACCATAAAATAAATAAAAATTATACGCTCATATGCATAATTACTAAACCGCATTTTTTTTTTCGATCCACTGTACCTCAGTAATTCTTAATGTTACTGGCCGCTTCCTGTATATGGATTCATCGGGTAGTGTGCGGGTATTCCGTCACTTCCTTGATGCCGCAATGTCTCCTGGGAGGTTTTGTCATTGTTCCCAGGAGACATTGCTGAGGTCTGCCGGGATTTAGAAAGAACTGTAAGCAAGATTACTAAGGTTCGCCTGCCCCTGACAGTGACTCGAGCTAGGCATCACCGCTTAGTGAAGGATTGGCTCTGGTGGCTCGGCTGCTCTAGTCCTGCAAAGGGAACTGCGTTCCTGCAGTGAAAAAAGTGCGGGGACTCCGTTACCAGGCGTTCCCGCAGGACTTGAGACCTGGTCTTGGCTTTAAAGCATTAAAAGGAGATCTTGCTGCCAGGTTTCTGGATAGCTGAAAATCCAATGTAGGTGAAGTTGCTGCTCAAGTAAAATAAAATATTTATGAGACACCGAGCTATGTACTGGGGCAACACCTTGTCAATATTATCAGAACAATTCTAATGAAAGACTATTAGTGAATTTTCTAAGACCATGCCACCCCTTGACCTAGGTGCTATTAACTACTCCTCAATTAGCTGGTCATTTGATATGTGTAGCTCACATAAAACTAAAAGCAACAAAAAAGTTCTCACCCACTTGTTGGGTTCATGCCAACCATCTGCAAGAAAGACAGCAAGCAAATTACCTTTGACTTGATTTATCCAGAACCTTCATTTAGATGATGAAAAACATTCTATAAATACAACATTCATTTTGATTCATAATTACACCATCCCAAAAGTATTAAGGCCTCTCAGTAACCACAAGCCCTCAGCCACATCAGGCTTGGTCTCATTATCACAGCAGAGCTTCTTTGCTGGCAGCCTGCGAAAAGTGCTTGTAAAGGAAACGCAAGCTGAGTATACAAGCAATTCTACACTACCATTTGGCTATTTTTGACAGCAAGAAGATTAACCACAATTATTAAGGAAAAGCTGAAGTTTCTGTAGTATTGGTGTCAGATTGCCACATCATTGGGGTTGGGCTACTGAGATGTTTCAAGTGGTTAGTTATTTGAAATATAAACATGCACAGCTTAATGTGGTTGCTTTAATTCCTTAAAATCATTTAGTTACCCATTTGGACACATGATTAAACACATACAAACCACGAGATTACAGTATTCGTAGTTTTTCATTAATAAGATTATCTTGTAAGTAAACTTTGACTAAAACTAAAGGAAACTTTGTTAAATTATTAGGGGCATTATTTTGGTCAAAGTGAATACTACATACAGTATTTCACAAAGTGAGTACACCCCTCACATTTTTGTAAATATTTTATTCTATCTTTTCATGTGACAACACTGAAGAAATGACACTTTGATACAATGTAAAGTAGTGAGTGTACAGCTTGTTCAACCGCTTGCCGACCGCCCGCCGTCATATTACTGTGGGACGGCGACACTCCTGGGCGAGAGCCCGTAGCTATACGTTCGCTTTTTAAGCGGCCGCTAGGGGGCGCGCGCGTGTCCTGCGTGCGTGCCCGGCGGGTATGATCGCCGCCGGGCACCCGTGATTGCTCGTTACAGAGCGGGGAACGGGAGCTGTGTGTGTAAACACATAGCTCTCGTTCCTGTAAGCTGGGGAAACGCTGGTTTTCTGTTCATACAATGTATGAACAGAAGATCAGTGATTTCCCCTAGTGAGGCCACCCCCCCATACAGTCAGAACACACCCAGGAACACACTTAACCCCTTCCCTTCCCCCTAGTGTTAACCCCTTCACTGCCAATGGCATTTTTTTAGTAATACAATGCATTTTTATAGCATTGATCGCTATAAAAATGCCAATGGCCCCAAAAATGTGTCAAAAGTGTCCGAAGTGCCCGCCATAATGTCGCAGTACTGAAAAAAAATGCTGATCGCCACCATTACTAGTAAAAAAAAAAATATTAATAAAAATGCCATAAAACGACCCCCTATTTTGTAAACGCTATAACTTTTGCGCAAACCAATCAATAAACGCTTATTGCGATTTTTTTTTAACGAAAAATATGTAGAAGAAAATGTATTGGCCTAAACTGAGGAAAAAAAGTGTTTTTTTATATATTTTTGGGGGATATTTATTACAGCAAAAAGTAAAAAATATTGAATTTTTTTCAAAATTGTCGCTCTATTTTTGTTTATAGTGCAAAAAATAAAAACCGCAGAGATGATCAAATACCACCAAAAGAAAGCTCTATTTGTGGGAAAAAAAGGACGCTAATTTTGTTTGGGAGCCACGTCGCACGACCGCGCAATTGTCAGTTAAAGTGACGCAGTGCCGAATCACAAAAAGTGCTCTGGTCATTGGACAGCAATATGGTCCGGGGCTAAAGTGGTTAACAGTGTAAATTTTCTGTCCCCTCAAAAATACTCAACACACAGCCATTCATGTCTAAACTGCTGGCAAAAAAAGTGAGTACACACCTAAATGAAAATGTCAAAATTGGGCCCAAAGTGTCAATATTTTGTGTGGCCACCATAATTTTCCAGCACTGCATTAACCCTCTTGGGCATGGAGTTCCCCAGAGCTTCACAGGTTGCCACTCCATGATGACATCACAGAGCTGGTGGTGCGCTCCTCCACCTTCCGTTTGAGGATGCCTCACAGATGCTTAATAGGGTTTAGGTCTGGAGACATGCTTGGCCAGTCCATCACCTTTACCTTCAGCTTCTTTAGCAAGGCAGTGATCGTCTTGGAGGTGTGTTTGGGGTCATTATGTTGCAATACTGCTCTGCGGCCCAGTCCTTGAAGGAAGGGTATCATGCTCTGCTTCAGTATGTCACAGTACATGTTGGCATTCATCGTTCCCTCAATGAACTGTAGCTCCCCAGTTCCGGCAGCACTCATGCAGCTCCAGACCATGACACTCCCACCACCATGCTTCACTGTAGGCAAGACACACTTGTCTTTGTACTCCTCACCTGGTTGCTGTCACACACTTGACACCAGCTGAACCAAATAAGTTTATCTTGGTCTCATCAGACCACAGGACATGGTTCCAGTAATCCATGTCCTTAGTCTGCTGTTCTTCAGCAAACTGTTTGTGGGCTTTGTGCATCGTCTATCGAAGATGCTTTCTTCTGGAAAGACAACCATGCAGACCAATTTGATACACTGTGTGGCATATGGTCAGAGCACTGACAGGCTGACCCCCACCCTTTCAACCTCTGCAGCAATGCTGGCAGCTCTCACTTGTCTATTTCCCAAAGGCAACCTCAGGATATGACGCTGAGCATGTGCACTCAACTACTTTGGTTGACCATGGCGGGGTCTGTTCTGAGTGGAACCTATTCTGTCAAACCGCAGTATGGTGAAGTATGCTGAAAAAGGATCCCCCACAAACATTTTGTTTTATATTTTGCTCAAGGGTGGGCCAGCCAGAATAGCACAAGCAGAAAAAATGAGTACATTTGATAATGGACACACACAGCCTGGTTTGGGATAGGGCTCAAACAAGTGCCGTCATATCAAGTGGCTTGTTATGGGGGCACGCAGAAAAGTGGTGGAGCCTAGAGAGCTGATGGGGGGGCTCAAAAGAGGAGGTTTGAGGCCGCTCTGTGCAATACTATTGCAGGGAGCAGGTAAGTATAACATGTTTGTTATTTTAATTTAACCGCTTCCCCTAGTGTTAACCCCTTTCCTGCCAGTGACCTTTATACAGTAATCAGTGTCTATTTTTAGCTCTGATCACTGTATAAATGTCACCAGCCCCAAAATTGTGTCAAAAGTGTCTGATCTGTCAGCCGCCATGTCTCAGTCCTGATAACAATTACTGATTACCGCCATTACTAGTAATAAATAAATAAATAATAAAAATTCCATAAATCTATCCCCTATTTTGAAGATGCTATAACTTTTGCACAAACCCCTCAATATACGCTTATTGTGGTTTTTTTTTGTGCCAAAAACATGTAGAAGAATACATATTGGCCTAGGCTGATGAAAAAATTTGTTTTACTTTTTTTTTAAATTGGCATATTCATTATAGCAAAAAGTAAAAATATTGGGCCAGATTCAGAGATCAATTACGCCTGTCTAACTGGTGTTAGACAGGAGTACTTTCAAATTACGCGCGCCGTATCACTAGTTTAAATCCTCAAACCATGATACGGCGGCGTTGAGCTTCGATCTGACAGGCTTATGTCTTCGTACGCCTTCGGATCTACGCTGCGATCTTTTTGCGGCCGCTGGGTGGAGTTCGCGTCGTTTTCAGCGTCGGGGTATGCAAATGAGCTTTTTCCGGCGATCCACAAAGTTACGAGCGTCGTTCGCAATCGCGTACGTCATTTTTTCGCTACGTAAAGTTAAACCAGCTATTAGCTGGTCTAACGTTACGCGGCCCATGTTAAGTATGGCCGTCGTTCCCACGTCGACTTTCAATTTTTTATTTATTTTTTTGCGTAAGTCGTCCGGGAATAGGAATGTCCGTAAACGACGCTACTCAAAAAAAAAATGACGTAACGACGTGATTTCGCGCAATGCACGGCGGGAAATTTCTGAACGGAGCATGCGCAGTTCGATCGCCGCAGGGACGCGCTTAATTTAAATGCCTCACGCCCCCTATTCGCATAGTTTGATTCCGCCGGGAGAAATACACTACGCCGCCGTACCTTACGGGCCAAAATCTCTCTGAATTCCTCCTAGAGCCAGGTAAAATACGGCGGCGTAGAGTATCTCTGATACTCTGCGGGAATCTAATTCTTTCTGAATCTGGCCCCTTGTGTTTAGTGCAAAAAAAAACAACCTGCAGAGGTGATCAAATACCACCAAAAGAAAGCTCTATTTGTGGGAAAAAAAAGGACCACAATTTTGTTTGTGTACAACATCTCACAAACGTGCAATTGTCAGTTGAAATATCGCAGTGCTGTATCGCAAAAAATGGCCTAGTCAGGAAGAGGTTAAAACTATTTTGTCTTTACAGTCACTTTTAAGCAAGAAAAAAAACTTTGCATAAAATTTACAGCATTATGCATCAGCACTGTTGCTATGTTGTCCTGTGTATTTTGCCACATCCTCTCGGGGGTGTCTGACATAATTTCCCTTGGCGCCCGTGCTCGCTGGTGCTCCTAGCAGATGTGTGTCAGAATTTCCCAAGAGTCAGTGGGCAGGGCTGAGGGCTTTATTGCCATCACAATGAGGCGGGCACTTCCGACGATGCCATCACTTCCGCCGCTGCCCATTGTGATGGCAACGACGCTGCGAGCCATTGATACTGTGCATGCGCGAGAATGGGCGGTGCATGCTGGTCTTTTAGCTGCACCGTGTCCCAGAAGATAGTGCTTTTGGGCATCACAAGCAATATGGAAAATGCCATCAAGGCAGAATAAAAGATATCTTAGTTTGTGAAATCAACAATCGAGCGGTGTTCAATACATAAAACATGAGTAATTACACTAGGATTAATACAAAAAAAAATCCTGATTTTTTTTTTTTTTTTGCAGTTGGAACTCCGCTTTAAACCTATTTTATTTCAAAATGTTTTGAATATATTCTTGTCTTTGGCAGTTTGGCATTGTTGTTCTTGGCACTGGATGACCTTGTCGCAGCACTGCATATAAGTATGCATCATTATTCAATTAAGCTTAAAAACTGAGTTTTGATTGGTTGCTTTGGTTAATGTTTACAACCAATATGGCCATGGAAGAGGTGAGAACAGTTCTGCTTGTGAGTTATATTTATTCAGGCCAGATAAATTTAAGCTCTCTTTTCTTGATGCTGAAATCATTCACCACTCTGTGAACACGATACAAGTTATCATCACATACTGCAGTTAATGTTTATACTGAGATAGCAGCATAATTAATGACACAAGGGTCCTTTAAGGAACCGAAAGCAGCTCCACATTTATGGCTGTTCACAGCAGAAACAGCGTTAGGCGCTAATAATGTGGATTTTTCTTAGTTTAATTACAATCAATGTATTTCTACACATTTTACCAAGTCATATATAAATATTTTTAGGAAACTATTATCTGTGTGATATATTTTTAGGTATATGTCTACATGTTAATGTTTGAGATGCTTTAACGGGATTGTATAGATAAGAAGCTTGAATGCTTTATCTTTCACCACTATCAATAACAATGTTATGCTTATTTGATTTTGTTTGTATAAGGCTTCTTGGCGTTCCAGCAAGACGGCAAATGGGCTTGACACAGACCCAATGCAGATCATCTCCACAACCATGCTTTCTGACAAAGTCACCCCGAGGTGAAACATGTCAAGGCACATGGGAGGAGTTTTACTATAATTGGAGAACTCAGAATCTGGTGCAGCTGTGCATGGTAACCAATCACCTTCTAATGTCAGCTTGTTCAACTAAGCTTTGACATAAAAACCATATTGACAATAAAACAAAGTAACACCTTACATGAGACAACGATCCACTGTTAAACCCTCTATAGGCCATGGAAATTCTGTTTTGAATATTTTATTGTGTTTTCATAAGTCATAATAATAGTACCTTTCATATTTGTACAATACAATGAAAAGAATAAATTACAAAAAATAAAAACAAGCAATTATAACTATACTTCTCTCATTAAGTATATAAAACCGAATGTAAGGAGTATTCCAGGTCATGGAAATTAACATGATTTTTAAACGAATACTATTAATGTTGGGTAACATCAATCCACTTATACTTGTTGTGGAAGACTTTATAAGGGACGCGGATTCTTATGCATGCAACTCTTTTGCAGTTCCTAGGCTAACAGCTATCTTGATTTTTTTTGGATTGCCAGCACAGTATTGAAAATATAATTTTCATTAGAATTATAATTTAATGTGTTTTCAGAATCTGACTCCACACTCATTGATCTTTTTTACAGTGATCTGTGGCTGCCTGTACAGTCTTATGTCAGCCAAGGATGGCCACAGACAGGCAGATGTCAAAGGAAAGGCTTATGCCCTGTACACACAATCGGTTCGTCCGACGAAAACGTTCCATCGGTCCGTTTTCATCAGGCGAACTGATCGTGTGTACAGGGCATCAGTGTATGAATAGTGATAGCGTTGTGCTCCTTTCTTCATATGAAAGGGAATGATTGTATATCACGAATATAAAGATTTCTTAACATTTTGTTTAATTTATGCATATACAGTAATACATGTTTACCACACCCAAAAGAACTTTAAATCTTTGGGCAGCACAAAGGCATAGTGGTTAGCACTTCTGCCTTGCAGTGCCAGGGTCATTGGCTTGACTAATCACGACACTACCTGCATAGCATTTGCATGTTCTCCCTGTGTTTGTATGGGTTACCTATTTCACGACATGCTGGAAGGTTAATTGGCTCCTGTCTAAACTGATACTAGTATATACACTATGGGCCAGATTCAGGTAGATGAGAGTATCTTTCCTCTGGAGTAACGCTTCTCATTTACGTTACTCTGAAGACCCTTTCAGCGCAAGTCCTGTAATTCACATAGCAGTTGCGCGTAAACTTGCGCCAGAGTAACGATAATGCGCTGGCGTAACCCGACGCAAGTGGAAGTGGGTGTGATCATATGTAAATGATGGGCGGAGCCCAGCGCAGAGGCTTACGTTCAGCGCATCATCCACGGAGCATGCGCAGTGAGTGCGGCTCCACTCGCCCCCCTTGTGCGCATGCTCACAACTTCCGTCGGCACCACTTCCTGGGAAACGTCAGCGCAATGCGTTCCGCTGGGCGCTTAAAAGCGCTGGCGGAAACGCCATTCCGGCGCAAAAGTAGTTCCGCTTCCCCTCACCCCAGGGAAGATACTTTTGTGCTGTGATGGCTGCTCCCGCTACCCCCAGAGAGAGGAGGAACCTGAATTTTAATGCCCAGGAGGTCTCAGTGATCATTTCGGCAATGGAGAGGGATAATGAATTTCTCCATGGCAAAAAAAGCCGGAAGACCAGCCGGGAGAGGAAGCAGGGCATCCTGGAGTCGATTGCTGCCAGGGTCAATGTCCTGGGCTACTCCACCCGGACTGCTGGGGACATACAAAAAAAAATTAATGACCTGCGGCGCAAGGTGAGGGACAAGGTGGCCTCCATCAGGAGGTATGAGAGGGGCACAGGTGGTGGTCCCCCATGTCCTGTCACCCTAACCGCAGAGGAGGAGGTGGTTGCTCGCTGCCTGGAGAGGGAGCAGGTGGAGGGGGTCGCAGGCTATGACTCCGTGGAGGAAGGCACAAGGACAGGTAAGTGTTTTATAATCCCCTATTTGTTGTTTTGCATTTGGGGGGGGGGAGGGTACATGTGCCAAGTGTGTGGGACCACCAACATGTGTCTGCTTTGTGTCATCCACAGATGACGGAGCTGGGCCATCATCTGTCAGCGTGCATTCCACCCCATCCCCCCCACGCCATCGTGTGCCTGAGCCACTGGGTGGTGAAGAGGTTGTGGAGGAGGAGAGTGGCCACACCACACCTGCCGAGGTGGTTGTGGAGGATCCTGCTGTGGCAGAGCAGGACTTTTCATTAGTGTTGTCTGTCTCCTCCCCTTCTCCTGGGCCTTCTGTCGTCCCCTCCCCCATCCTTGGAAGCCCCTCAAGGGCGACTCCTTCCACCCGAGGACATCCATCTTCTGGCCCCAGGAAGGCGACCCAGAAGACCAGGGGGGTGTCTGATGGTATACAGGACCAGTTGGCGAGGGATCACGCCAGGCAGACGGAACAGATGGGGGCCATAGCGGTGCACTTGGAGAAAGTGGCTGACAGCCTGGGCTCCGTTGCCAACCTCAGCAACGCAGTGCAGGATGTCAGCTGCAACTGCGCTGCAGTGGTCACCACTTTGGGGGAGGTGCAGGGGGATATCCAGCACCTTACTGCAGCCGTCCAGGCCAACAGTGCTGCCATCCGGGACCAGGGGAGGCTGAGTCGGCGGGCCCAGCATTATCAGGTCACCCGTCAGCTCCGGATGCAGGCCCAGACCAACTCCTACCTTGGACGGATAGCCAGGGCCTTGGAGGGCACGCAGGCCACACCTGCCAGGAGTGGCCCACCTGGGGATCAGCCACCTCCAGATGCCCCCCCACCCCCACCCACTCCATCCAGGCAGCTGCGGAGCCAGAGAGGGGCCCCCAGAAGAAGCCCCCGGCATCCCCGATGAGGCCTTTTTTTTTTGTTTGTTTTATATTTTTGATTTGGACATACTCAGGTCATGAGTTTATGTTTTCTTTTGCTCAGGTTATGAGATTTTGTTTATTTTATTTATCATGATATGATATTATTAATTTATTTTTGTACTGCACACGGTCAGGAGTGCAGGGGACAGTGTGAATGGTGTGTGAATGTGAGAGGGTGGCACTCCTGAAAGTAAGGGGTGTCACCCTCGGCCGTGGTGGTGAAGTTAACCCCACGGCTGTATGAATGACGTGTGAAAGGTGTGTGAATGGACAGTGACATCATTGGGGCCTTGACGCTGGCGTTACTGCTCCCAACTCCTACATGCTGGACTTGGGCTAATCCAATGCGATGTGCATGTGGTGTGTGTGATCCAGTGGTGTACACGCGTGCACTGTCTGTGTGATTAATGTTTTGGGTTAGTGTCCAAAGATGCCTACGGCGAGGACCCTCCTGACTGCTCTTCCATCAGCAGACTGGGTGTCCTCTGGCAGGTGGGGACTGTGTGGGTCGGGGGTCAGGTCATCACGTATGTCAATATGCAGGCCTTTTTTCATAGCAAAGTTATGTAGTATGCAACATGCAGCGATGATCTGACACACAAAGGTAGGGGAATACAATAGGGTCCCCCCAGACTTATCCAGGCATCGGAAACGGGACTTCAAGAGCCCAAATGTTTGCTCCACCACTGCACGGGTTTTGATGTGTGCTTCATTGTATTTTCTCTCTCCTCTGGTTTGGGGGTTCCGGAAAGGAGTCATTAGATGGGGTCCCAGTGCATATGCAGAGTCACCTGTAAGGTAAAAGACAGGAGAATGTTAGTCATGCATGTGCGATTTCTGTTGTGCATCACGGGAGGGGATAGTCATGCCTGACTCCCATGTCACTCACCAACCAGCCAGCTGTCCCCATACATGTTCTGGTTAAATTCTGCTGGGATGGGGCTCTGATTGTATATGTAGCTGTCATGGCTGGACCCGGGGTGTTTGGCACGGACGTGCCATATGAGGCGTTGGGCATCGGCTATCACCTGTACGTTGATGGAAAGCCAATGCTTCCGATTGCGGTATATGTGCTCTGTGGCACTGGGGGGCTGTAGGGCCACATGTGTGCAATCAATGGCCCCCACAGTGCGTGGGAATCTGGCAATGTTGTAGAAATCTGTCATTGCCTTCTGCCGCAGCTCCTCAGTGGTGGGTCTGATGAACTGGTTGGACATGCGTCTGAGGATTGCAGGGACAACCTGGTGCACACATCTGCTCATGGAGGACTGTGACATCCCAGCCACCACTCCACTTGTACGCTGGAATGATCCACTTGCAAGGAAATGGAGTGTTGCCAGTACCTTCACCAGTGGCTGCACTGCTTGTGAGCGGTATGTCTTGCTGGTGATGTCATCCTGCAGGGTTGTGGTTAGTTCAAGTATTGTATCAGGGCTGAATCTGAAGAGGCGATACACCTCCTCCTCCCCCATGCCAAAGAGGTTCATACGAGTGCGGTATATCCTCTCACGTGGCCGCCTTCTTGGTTCCGGGGGACCCATCAGTAGTTCTAGGACCACAATTGCCCCTGGCATGTTGGCACACAGAGGTGTTGTCCTTGCAAGTGGGGGTGCTCAGCTAGCTCCTATCGTCGGTAACGCTGCTGTAGCTGCTCTCCTGCTGACCTGTGACCGTCTGGAGTAAAGATAAAGCAGCCTTTTGTAGAAATAACTTTGCGCCGGACGGACCAGATACGCGCGGCGCATGTAGCCAGCGTATGGTGCTAATCCGTTCGTGAATTGGGAAATCTCCCTCATTTGCATATTTGCAGGGGAAATCAATGGGCACGACTGATGCGCCCAGCGAAAATAAGCGCTGACGATACTCTGGCGTCGGAACGTTCCGCCGGTCGCAAATGACCCGTTATTGGGCGCATCTAGTTTGATGGGTACGGGCACATAGAAACGACGGCGCATCATCACAGTTACGCGGCGCATATCCAAATACTCCAGCGCAAGTGTTCGTGAATCTGGCCCTATATTGCCAAAAGTATTGGAACTCTTGCCTTCACCCGCACATGAAATTTAATGACATCCCAGTCTTAGTCTGTAGGGTTCAATATTGAGCTAGCCCATCCTTTGCAGCTATAACAGCTTCAACTCTTCTGGGAAGGCTGCCCACAAGGTTTAGGAGTGTGTGAGAATGTTTGACCATTCTTCAAGCAGCGCATTTGTGAGGTCAGGCACTGATGTTGGGCAAGAAGGCCTGTCTCGCAGTCCCCGCTCTAAATCATCCAGACAGCGTTCTATTGGGTTGAGGACTCTGTACAAGCCAGTCAAGTTCCTCCATCCCAAATTTTCATATATTGATACAGTGAACAGAGATACACATGGCCAGGAAGTGTGTTATTTGCAGGATTAACAGGTGAAAATTAAAAGAAAAAAAAATCTAAAACAAGAAAATGAACACAGTAAACTCATCTCATGACATGCTTGACTATGCTGTTTCACACCCTTTTTAGCTATAAAGGCTTCCACAAATTTAGAAAAACTTTCTCCAAGATTTTGGCATGTGTCTGTGGGGATTTGTGCTTATTGTTTATTTGTAAGTTTAGGTACTGTTGTTACTTGAGAAGACGTGTATCAAGAGGTGTTCAGTGGAGCTTTGGAGAGGACTGTGTTTGGGCCACTTGAGTTCGTCCTCACCAAACTCATCAAACCTTCTGTTTATTTACCTGGCTTTGTTGACAGGTTAGCAAACACGCAGATAAACCCCTTCCCTAAGCACATGATTGGAAGAACATATGGTCTAAAATACATGTGTATGTTGTAGCATAAACCATACTTTTTACTGGAAATACCCAAACTCTGTCATGTGTGGTGCCCATAAATGTTTGTCCATAAAGTGCATTGTACAAACTAAGCATGGAAACAATAATGTTTTTAAAACAACCCCTAGATGCCAGTTGCATGCATATGGGCTCTGGGTGGGCCTTTAATGTAGAGGGGCTATATATTTTATCCTGTTAAAAAAACATTACCGTACTGAGAGAGCGCTCCCAGAACAGTAGCCAGCAGGTACCGGGAAGCTCCCGATGCATACTAGCGATCAGGAGCTTTACGATCATGTGACAAGCAATCACACTGGTCACATGATCAGAAACCCCATCCTGCCTCCAGGCATCTGAAAAAGGCCAGGAGGCGCCTGCGCCAAGGGGTTAACATATACTGATTGGAAGTAAAAGTGTAGCACTGAATGTGAAAAAAAATGTCAAATGTCTCTATATTGCTAATGCCCTGTACACACGATCAGTTCGTCTGATCAAAACGGACCGATGGACCGTTTTCATTGGACGAACCGATCATGTGTGGGCCCCATCATTTTTTTCCCATCGGTGAAAAAAAAAAACCTGTTTTAAATTTTTCTTATGGTTAAAAAAACAATAGAAAAAAAACGATAGTCTGTGGGGAAATCCATCGGTCAAAAATCCATGCATGCTCAGAATCAAGTTGACACATGCTTGGAAGCATTGAACTTCACTTTCTCAGCACATCATAGTGTTTTACGTCACCGAGTTGGACACGATGTGATTTTTAACCGATGGTGTGTAGCCAAGATTGATGAAAGTCAGCTTCATTGGATATCTGATGAAACATTTTCATCAGACGAACTGATTGTGTGTACAGGGCATTAGTGATGTATACCCAACTGGGTAAAAGGTGGAAAATATTTATTGTTGAGGTAATAAGTCCACATCAAAAACAATACATGTGAAAGTGTCCATCACAATGAAGTGAAAAGTAATGGTGAAAATAACGTATAACCGTGTAGACCATCACATGGAAATTATTTTCGGGTAGGTATGGTATGACTGAATCCGCTTTCCGGAGCCGGTGGATCCGATTGTCAACAACAACAGATCAATTGAGCATGGATAATCCCATCAGAAAGTAGACACAGCTTATCTGGAGAATCTGGATGATATCAGCGATGAACATAGCCCCTGGACCTGGCAGTCCACGGTTGGGGATCCCTCTGTAGATGGTATCCTGAATGTGTAGAGGAGACAGAACGCTAAAGGATCCGCACTATTTTCAAATGATGTTGGGCAGACTCACATAGGTGAACCCCTTAGGGGTGAATGGAGCTTGAAAAAACTTACACAGCAGGGAGAAGACAGAGGATGCAGCATGTCCCGGCCGAAGGCGGGAGCAGTTCAACCCTCCATGTAACAGATAGACGATTGGTTGCTAGGGCCGCTAACATATAGTGATAAGGTTACTTACACCAAAATTATCTTTTTTTTTACATGTTTATCTAAAACAAATTGGAAAGACTATGAGGTCTTCTGAACACTACAAGAATCACAGCAGGGCTTATAACTCCACCTGGTGCTATAGATGCATTACTGTGTAGAATTATCCTTGGAAAAAGAAAGAATTCCAGAAGTATGACAGAAATCAGACAATCTACCATTGAAAGCGAAAAATCAGTATTTGAAAAGAGATCCTACAGGTGGAACAGACCAGCTGGCTTTAAAACCTAAAATATGTATCCAGTGATTAGTCATCTGTAAATTAGGCTGTTCAACCTCAGAAATTTTACAGCTGAATTCACTCATCTTTCTAAATGTTTCTAAATGAGTGGAAACTGTTATACTCCGTTCTGTACAAAAAAGAACTGTTTATCCCTTCTAACATATACAAGGGCAGGTGGTGAGATTTCCTGTAACTAAAATACCACCTCACTATTTACATTACCTTAATGTACGAGATAAAATATATAGCTAAATACAAATACTTTATCACAATTGCACTTATTTTACCTTTTGTGGCTTTTCGTGCCTTGGATTATGTCTTGGGACTGGAAATAATGCCATTGAACGGATAACGTTAAAGCAAGCCAGGTTCCTCTAGCTAGCGGTGTCAAAAGGCCACAAGTTGGTTTTAGCTCAAAGAAACTGCTGCAAAGGATATTTGGGTAACTTCCAACAGCCTGTGATATGCCCAAATATTGGCTCATCAGCAATTGGGGCCCTGTGAAAATCTGGAAGAAGGTATGTTGATTTTAGAGAATATAACTCTGTTGGCTAGCTATGACTTTAGTTCGAAGAACTGAAACCTGCATGGGGCCACCTTTGCATAATAATCTACTGTACTGTTGTAAGTAAATATTGAAAAACTTTGATATTCTCCATCCTCTATGCTAGAAATTAAAATATGTAATGCCTGGGACATAACGCTCCTCTCCAGACATTAAAAAAAATACGTTTTTTTTCATCCCCCAACCTCGACTTCTAGCTAATCACAGCTTATTAACAAAACACCCCTCTAAGCTAAAGCACCAAAATACGTATCTAAAATTGAAGTTTGGTGACGGGCTTGGTCAGATTCTTTATTCTTCTCCTCTTCAGAGTGCTTTTTTTCAGTGTCTACAACTTTTCCTGGTGATTGGCTGTTTAACCAATTAGCTACCACCGTATAGTAAATCGAGGGCAGCAGGGCAGGTACCCTCCCTCCATGTGGACAACATATGATGTCCCTGTTTTCCAGGCGTTCTGGTGAACGCGCGCACGCCTTCGGAGGCACATCACTGTATTCGGTGCACATGCCTGGTGGGCGTGATGGCCGCCGGGCATCCGCGTTTACTCATCACAGAGCAGGGACGTGAATCTGTGTGTGTCCTTGTATATAGGAACAACGATCTGTTTCCTCCTCTCATCAGTCCCCTCCCCCTACAGTTAGAAACACTCCCTAAGACACACAATTAACCCCTTGATCGCCCCCTAGTGTTAACCCCTTCCCTGCCAGTCACATTTTTACAGTAATCAATGAATTTTTATAGCACCGATCTCTGTATAATTGTGAATGGTCCCAAAAAAGTGTCAAAAGTGTCCGATCTGTCAGCCCGCAATGTCACAGTCCCTCTAAAAATCGCCTGCATTACTAGTAAAAAAAAAAAAGGCATAAATATATCCCCTATTTTGTTGACGCTATAACTTTTGCGGAAAGCAATCAATATACGGTTATTGAGATTTTTTCGACCAAAAAAAGTAGAAAACACATATCGGCCTAAACTGATGAAAATTTGGGGATATTTATTATAGCAAAATGTAAAAGATGTTTTTTTTTTTTTGTCAAAATTGTCTGCCTTTTTGTTTGCGCTCCCCCCCCTAAATATTTTGAGCACCAGCCGCCACTGGTCTAGCTGCTGTTTATTGTATGGAGCAGAGAGCCGGTGACTCGCCAGCTCTCTGCTCACTGGTAAATTAGCAATTAGTCATCTTTGATCACTCAGTTTTCAGTGTACAGCCAATGGGGGACAACTGCTAGCACTGGATCGAGTCTAGATCGAGTCTAGATAAAGATGTAAGCTGTTATTTTTTATTCCTACACTTCTCTTTTACAGTCCAATTAAACCCTCACTAATTATTACTATTAGGGATTCACCGATACCGATACTGGTATCGGTGCCGATACTAGGCATTTCCGCGAGTATCTGTACTCGAGAAAATGCTCCGATACCGGAGGCCGATACCGGAAGTGACGTCACTTAGGGGCGGACCACCTCCTCCTCCTCCCCGGGACCAATCGCAGCTTGTCACTTGTGGAGGCGGGGCTGGTCTGTGAATGATCGCGATGTTCCTAAAACAGCGGCACGCGTGAGTCCTGCCTCTCTGCCTGGCGCGCTGTGTGTCTCCTCCTGAGGTGATCACTCTGTCAGCCAGCCCACCTCTATTAGCCCTTCTGTCAGTCAGCCCACCTCTCTCGATCAGCCCACCTCTCTCTATTAGCCCCCCTCTCCCTTTGTCAGTCAGCCCACCTCTATTAGCCCCCCTGTAAGTCAGCCCACCTCTATTAGCCCCCCCTGTCAGTCAGTCCACCTCTATTAGCCCCCCTGTCAGTCAGCCCACCGCTCTCGATCAGCCCACCCATCTCGATCAGCCCACCTCTCTCTATCAGCCCCCTATCCCCCTTTGTCATCAGCCCACCTCTCTCTATCAGCCCCCCTACCCCTTTGTCATCAGCCCACCTCTCTCTATCAGCCCCCCTCTCATTCTGTCAGTCAGCCCACCTCTCTGTCAGCACCCCCTCTCTGTCATCACACCCCCTCTGTCAGCCCCCCTATATCAGCCCCCATCCTGCTCTATTTGTGGGGGAAAAAAAAGACATCAACTTTGTTTGTGTACAGCGTCACATGACCGTGCAATTCTCAGTTAAAGTGACACAGTGCCGTATCGCAAAAAATGGCTTTGTCATTAAGGGGGTAAATCCTGAAGTGGTTAAAGGAGAAGTACAGCCAAAGCTCTTTTGGCTATACTTCTGTTATGGATCACAGTAGTGTAATTTGCCCTGCACTCCTGTGACCTGTTTTCAGCTGACAGCGTGCTAAAAACTGCTGTCAGCGGGCATCACTCTACCGGTCCAGGTTTAGGAAAGATCCCACTAGGAGACTGAGCCAGCCTCTCCCATCCCCTCCATAACCCAGTGTTCCAGTGAGCGATTGAGGGGCAGAGCACAAAGTCGGTGACTGACAGTCACCAAATCTCTGCTCACTGAAGAGGGAGAACCAAGCGATCAGTGGTCTTTGATTGCTCAGTTCTCAGTCTTAGAAGCAGCAGGGGACAGATGCAGATGGGATATAATGGGGTATAATTTTTTTCTAATTCCACACTAACAGTATCTTTTAAGCAGAACTCATCAATTTACAGGGACCAGACAAACCACTTAACACTGGCAAGGGTTATTAAAGTTATCAGCTTTTATTTATTCATGCAAAATCTTTATCCCAAAAGGAAACAAAAAATGTTTGCTGCAACTGATTTTTAACTGTGAGCTGGAGCTTGGCTTCAATTGCTGGCTAGATCCCCAGATGAAAATAGAAGAAAGAACGCTTAAATAAAGGACGTTAATTCAGCCATTACAGTTAAGAATTGGTAAGCAGCCCTAAAGTCTGAACGACAGTAAACTGGCCCTTTTTTTGAAAAGTATAATCCAAAATGTATAGTCCAAAAAAAAGCCGCACACTTCCCACCCCCAGAATCACCTCTCTTACATGTTTAACCCAATACAGTAGGTATTTGTTTAAGCCCGTCTGGTGAAACTTTTTGAAGGGGTGGTCCTGGTGAGCAGAACTATTTTTTGAAGTTTGATTAAAGTTTTTCCTGTGAAGGCATCATTAGTGTGCATTTTTTCTTTTGGATTATACAGGGTTTTAAAATATAATTTTAAAAAATAGAGACAGATGCATTATAGTTTTTATTTCTGTGTCTGGAAGCATGGTTGCTAAGCAAACTAAAGAAGATGGACACGTTCTAATCAATATACAGGTTCAGCGTTAACAAAACATGAACAGTTCTAATTTAAATTGACTCTGTATACAAAGTCTACTTGTGAAAATATATTATTTTTTTACATGATTCTCCTACAGTCATGTGAAAATATAAGTACACCTCATATAATCAGTTGTTGACTTTTTCAACATATTTAAACATGCAAACAATAGATAATTTAACAAATATGCTGTGTAATCATTCTCATAATCCGAATTAACGAATATGCAGATTTTTCAAGTGGACATTTACTAGTAAAATTAGGTGTTCAAAATGATGTGCCAATATTTATATATACAGTACATTGCGGTTTGCAAGTGGTTTACCAAGATTATGACTGAAGACATCACCCATAACCCGGATATCGTTTTTTCAGCAGTCGACCGTATATCTTATGAAACTGGTCTGATCAGTTTATGAGCCTCCAGCCGCTCATTGGCAGTGCAGCTATCTGCTCCCATAGGGGATCAAAGACTTTTTTGATTGACACTGTGGCCTTGGAGGATCAGAGTGACATCATGACGTGACTTCCAAGTCCAGGCTGGAAGAGAGAGAGAAAATTTTTTTTCAAAACGAAAGATCAAAAATGTATTTTGCTTTTAAAGGTAAAGAAGAGATTTGAGGTAAAAGTAAAGTCTTTTTGACCCCAGATCTCTCCATAAAAAGGACCTGTCACCCTTATTTCTATTACAAGGGATGTTTACAGTACATTCCTTGTAATAGGAATAAAAGTGATAAAAAATAATAATAAATGTAACTTTTTTAAGTGTGCCCATCCCTTCGTGCTGGCGCACAGAAGCATATACATCTGTAAGTCATACACACATTTGTAAACAGTATTCGAACCACACATGTGACCTATCGCTGCAAACGTTAGAGTGAGAGAAATAATTCTAGTGCTGAACCTCCTCTATAACTCTAAACAGGTAACCTGTAAAAGCGCCACCTTAGGAGATTTTTAAGTACCGTCGTTGTCATCATTCCACGAGTGTGTGCAAATTTAAAGCATGACATGTTAGGTATCTATTTACTCGGTGTAACATCATCTTTCATATTATAAAAAAATTGGGTAACTATTGTTTTTTTTTTTTTATTATTCATTATAGTGTATTTTTTCTAAACAAATTGCGTTCCAAACATACTGTGTGACAAGAAATGGCAACAATCGCCATTTTATTTCCTAGGGTCTCTACTAAAAAAAAATGTATAATGTTTGGGGGTTATAAGTAATTTTCTAGCAAAAAATACTGATTTAAACTTGTAATAAAAAGGTGCCAAAAAAGTCTAGTTGTCAAGTGGTAAAGGAATACAATAGTGGCACCCCCCTATTTAAACAGATATCTAGGGTCTGCTTTTCCCTTTGCTATTGTGTGGTACAATCAAGGTTAAAAGAGTGCTTTAAGACCCTCAGAAAGAAGGTTGCCAATGGCTTTAAGTCTTATGCCCCATACACACACATTTCCGCCGGCAAAATTCTGATGTGAGCTTTTTATCCGAAATTCTGCTCTCTATGTGTATGCTCCATCAGACTTTTGCTGTCGGAATTTCTGCCAGCAAAAGTTTGAGAGGTTCCTATTGCAAAATCCGTTCGTCTGTATGCAATTCCGATGGGAAAAAAAACATGCATGCTCGGAAAAAATTGACGCATTCTTAGAGGCATTGATCTTCTTTTTCTCGCCTCGTCATAGTGTTGTTTGTCACCGCGTTCTTAACGCTCGAAAGTTCAGAGAACTTTTGTGTGACCGTGTGTATGCAAGCCAAGCTTCAGCGGAATTCCATCAGAAAAAACAATCCAACTTTTTTCCGACGGAAATTTCACTCATGTGTAGAGGGCATTAGATATGTTTTGAGGAGCACCTGTTGCAAAAGTTGATTTTACTTGAAGTACGATTTGGAACGATTAATGGTTAAAAAAATCAAATACAGCAAACGTGCTAAGCCTTGACACAACACAGGTCCCCTAGTACTCAAGCCCTAAAGTAGGGAGAAGCTTTTTGTTGGCTGTATTTGATGCTTTTAACAATTAAATGATCCAAAAAGTACTGAAAATGGATGGATATTTGTAATAGGCACTCCTCTGTACACATCTAAGAATTTACCATCTAGCAAGTGTGTCCTTTGTTGCTATCAGTAAGGTAGCAGCCTAGGATGAGAACAGGGTCCACTTATACTATATCTCGAGCACAGATCTGCTTCTTTGAAGGAAAAATCACTTTATGGAACCAAATTTTACTTGAATCAGTCCAGTGTTATTACACACATCAGATGGCTATAAGTCAAAGCAAGATATAAAAAAAAATTCACATAGGTTGGACTTGATGGTCTTTTTTCAACCCCACCTACTATATGGTACCTGCACCTCTCTATCATTCTCTGATTTTACCACACTCAAAATAATCCCTTTTCCTATTGTTCATACCTCAAGGTTAAAGACTTTACAAACTCTCTAGGCATAATCTTTTATTTGGTCACATGTTCCATGAAAAAGTCTCAAGTAAACATTAGGTAGAGTCAGACAAAATATTGTGTGACTGTTATTCCTATTTTTGTACCTACACAAAAATTGACGTTCATTATAATAATTTTGTAAATATTCATTATTGTTCTAGGTTTACATTCCAAAAACTTGTATTGATGTTCTCAGAGGTTGAGCTCGTCAGAGTTTTGTGGCTAGAGAAAGAAGTCCTTACCAGCAGTGTAAAAAGGTTTCTGAATGTAGTTGAATGGGATCAAAACTGGACTTTAAGTGGATATAATAATACAATCCAATGACCTCAATTGTAATATTTTTGAATAAATGTATTTTTTATGCCACTGGATTTGGCCTGGTATCTGGGAATGACAACACCAATCAGTTGTACTACATGCACACTTAATGACAATGAACACACAAGAGCAGAGAGAAAATGAAGCAATGGGAAAACCTTATCAAACTTCTGCTGCTCTTTACCTGTCCAGCAACTTGGTGGGGGCAGGGATATGACCGACTATAATGCTTAATTGCAGCAGAGAAATGTTCGGTCACCTTGAAGTACAAATCCTTTGGCAGGAAAACCAGCTTCCATATGAGTATTTCCACTGTGTTCTTTGAACAATTACCATTATGGTGGTTTTTGTTGGGTTGTATTAACAGTACAGAGTCTGATTTTCTTTGTTGTTAAAAGAACACTCTTGACCATATTTTAATAGTCTTTTCAGATAACAGTGCCCAAGAATAAGAACATTTGAAAACTATTCTTCAGGACTTGAGTAAGCTGTTGTGGTGTATACAATAGGCAGACTACTGAGGGTTTGTTAAAAAAAATGGAGAGGGTGTGGAGTGTAATAATGACTCATTTTCTAGTTTACAAAAAAAGTTACAGTAATGAAATAATAGCATAGCTATTGTAACCTATATTTACATTTATATTTCATTTAGACATTCCAGGCCAGAATTGTGCATATCCTAAATGAGTTACCTAATGAAAGACATATGCCATAAAAACATAATCAAAACATACATTAAATAATTCCAGCATTTTCCCCAATTTAAAGCTTCTCCATCAGATTTTATTAGAGATACTATAGCTGGCAGATTAGTTTCAAACTTCACGACCTTTGAACGTGGTATATAATTTCGGAGTTGATAGGCCACCCTGACATAACAGTTGGCTAACCTCTTAAACTTCAAAGTTACCGCTTGGCTACCAGCCACAGACCAGGACAGACTGGCACCAGGCCTAAAAGCTGACAAACTGGCTGGAGGCCCAACGGGCTGAGCTGACAGATTTTTCTACAAAGGTCCCGAAGAACAGGATTTGACAAATTGAGCAGCATGTTGAATGACTTACCTAGTAATCCCATCTTACAGACACAGTGTGTAGAGTAGGATCTTTCAATGTGTGGTACACTGACATACTGAATTTCTTATCCTACTATTCATTGTGTGCTAGCATCATTTCAGAACGGTCTGTCTGAGGCCCTGAATGTATTGTCACCAAAAACACTTGCTTGGCATGTT
Source organism: Rana kukunoris (assembly GCA_029574335.1). NCBI lineage: Eukaryota > Metazoa > Chordata > Amphibia > Anura > Ranidae > Rana > Rana kukunoris. The sequence continues at coordinate 38,067,486 of CM056055.1, forward strand.
TTCCTAGTGCCAGAGCAATTTTAGCTGTGCTGGTACCTTGGCGCTGCTTGCTTTGGTGGGGAACTGCACCCTAGTGATGTAGGTAAGTAGCAAAATAAAGTTGAGTTTAGAGATTATCTTAGCGTTAGGCTTAGAGAATCAGCGTTTCAAGGATTTCTAGAAGCATGTTATGTGGTAAGGGGAAACATTGGGGGTTATGGGTTGAGAGACAGATTAGATTATCAAGTGTGTGGTGCTGATGGGGTCAATTTAGGGGTTATATGTTCATGAATGGGAAGGGTTAATGTGTATCTAAACTCAAAAACAAAGCACTTACACCAGTGACATTTTAAGTACTGAAAATACCAGTTTTTCTGCCCACTTCCTGTGGGATGAAAAGACAGCATAACCAATGTTACCTCTATTTTGTAAACTATTAAGCCTCATACACGCACGTAGATTTTCGGATGACCGAAGGTGCGTTTTTTGTGGCATGCTGGTCTCATGTCGAAAGTGAAGAGGTTACTCACAATACGAAAATTCTCTTACAACAGAATACAACGTCAGAAGGGACATAATGTGTTAAATCGTTTTATATATATTCTTTAATTTCTGAGCATATGTAGCTCTTACGATTTTTTTCGTACGAAAACTGTACTAATGAAACAAAAACAGGACCTTGAGTCTAACAACATTTTTATAGTCTGCACATCCAGCTTTTGTCCGATGAAAAAGTGAAATCGGTTGTCGAAAGCATCGTACTAACGATCCGAAAATTGGCAGACATCTCGTCCTACAAATTGTTCTGCTAATTCGTAAATTAGCCTCTACCAGTTATCAAATCAGCTGACATCAGGAGAACTGCTCTTATATAAGGAACCAAAGTCCTGCATCTATAAAGGTAATCGCCTCCACACAAAGATACTGTGTAGATCAGGGGTCTCCAAACTGCGGCCCGAGGGCCAGATGTGGCCCTTTGCTAGCCTTTATGCGGCCCTTGGGGCACTATTCCTCCACCTGATATGATGCACTATTCCTTCCACTGACACCAACAAGGGGGCACTATTTCTTCTACTGATGTCAAAGATGGGATACTATTTCTCCTACTGATAGGGGCCCTACTCCTCCTTCTACTGACCACAAACCCTAAGGCCACATTTATTCTTACTGGTGCTGGGTCCGGGACATTTTCTGCACCCACTGGCCACAATCCGGCCCTTTCTAAAGTTTGAAGGACACTGAAGTGGCCCTTTGTTTGAAAAGTTTGGAGACCCCTGGTGTAGATCAAAGCATTGTAGGTCAGCACTGGGGAAACAATTAGATAGACAATGCATTTGACTAGTGCCTTGCACTCTTCTTGTCAATTGAACTTTTATATAAAGTCAGGTAAATATTTCAGGTGCATCTGGTGTGCAAAATTTCTTTGTTGATTTTCTATGGACAGCACCCCTACCTAAATAGACAATAACAATGACCCCTTATCTCTATGTGGAAGCAACGGTCTCTCTCCCATGTTCCAACTGGTGCTCTGCTGAGTCAAATATATCATTCTGCAATCAGAAAAGCCTAAACTGATTGGGGAGCTGATAACATTTCCAACAGTGTCCCTCTATGCAGCATAGGGACAGGCTTTTTTTACTCAGGCTTCGGCTGATTTCCAAAGAAAACAAATTCTCTCCAATAGAACACAGACGGCAAAATCCTCTTCTATTCAAAAAATAAAAGAATATTACTTAAAATAGTAATCACTCGTATATATTGCATGATTGACAAATCTGCTAAACATTTTCAAAGAAAAACGTAAAGGAAATTGGTCCTGAAATAATGCAGTGGGGGTGCAGTTGCAAGGCCTGAGCCTAGGGCTTAAATAGTTACACCTCTGTTTCATTATATTAATGTTGATCCTTTTAGGTCTAAGAAGCCTAATCTTCCAGGATTATTGTGGAATTTGGAGAACAATTCATTTTTCAATATTAAGACCTGCGGTCATGCAGCCTTCATCATTTCAAGAGCACATTGATAAATACTCTTAAAAAGCACACGCATTCCTGTGTGATTTCACTCAGGTATAACAATGTCTTCTGACAGTTTATCATAATCCTTTTCTGAATAAAGGAAAAGAGCAATCAGAACAAAATAGGATTAGAAGGCAGCAGTATTAAAAGGGATATGAGTGAATAAATAAATGGGTGTTCCCTGGCAGAATGCATTTGTATTTTTGGATCAAACAATACTTTGTTACACAACTTGAAGCTGAAGGCTGTAAACACAAGCAGGCTTATTCAATGGTTTAGAACAGGGGTCTTCAATGTTTTTGTTTTTTTAAAAGGGCCGTTTATTGACCTTCAGACTCTACGGGGACTGGACTGTAGCCAGTGGAAGTATAAAATGTCGAAGCATTGGAGTAAACAATGCCTCATCATTGGTATTAGTGGTAGGAATAGTGCCCCATTGTTGGTATTAGTGGGAGGAAAGTGCCCTATCATTGGTGTCAGTGGGAAGAATAGTGTCTCGTATCATTTGGGAGAAATAATGCCCCAGGGGCTGGTTAAAAGCAAGCAAAGAGCCACATGTGGCTCACACGATGCAGTTTTTTTCGAGACCATTGGCGTAGAGCAGTGGTCTCCAAACTGCGTCCCTTTGCTTGCTTTTAATCCGACCCTCAGGCCAGTATTTTATTCACTGACACCAACGAAAGGGGCACAGTTCCTCCCAATGACACCAACAATGGGGCTCAATAATACCAATGATGGGGGACCATTCCTCCCAATGACATCAATGATGGTGCACAGTTCCCCTCAATGAGGCCAAAGATCGGGCACAGTTCCTCCCAATGACACCAATGATTGAATGCTTGGGCACAGTTCCTTCTAATGACACCCATGATGGGGCATAGTTCCCCTCAAATGAAGCCAAAAATACGGGCACTGTTCCTCCCAATGAGACCAAAAATGGGACATTGTTTACTCCAACTGATGTTGGGACAATTTCCCATCAGGATGGCCACAGTCCCGCCCCCTAATGTCTGAAGGAAAGTAAACTTGCCCTTTGTTTAAAAAATTTGGAGACCTCTGGCGTAGAGCAAAGAGGATGCTCAAAATGCAAAAACTCACAGCAACCCTCCAAAATCTTGTTTCAAAGAGTTAGTCCAGGGGAATATTTAGTTGTGGAAAAATTAAAACTAGCATTGGACTTTTAAGCCGCGTACACACGATCAAATCTATCTGCTGGAAACGGTCTGACAGACCGTTTCAGCATACAGATTCGATCGTGTGTACGGGCGGACAGACAGATTTGGCCAGCCGACAGATTTTATAGCATGCTTTAAAATCTGTCTGCTGGGAATCCGTCCGTCCGACATGTCTGCTGGTTAGTACGCTAACCAGCAGACATATCTGCTCGCACATGCGTCGAATGGATTCGATGCATGCGCAGAAGTGTTTTACTTCCTGGTGCGGTGACGTGGCGGCATCAACGTCACCGCTATGTCACTGCACTGTCTGCCGGCGGGGATTTTGGTTTGATCGTGTGTACATCGATCAAACCAAAATAGCCCAGCAGACAAATCTGATCAAATTGGTGTGTCAGACCGATTTGAACAGATGTATTTGGTCGTGTGTACGCGGCCTTAGGGTTATCTCTCTGGTGTTGTTATCTTAAAGAATTGATGTTGATGTAAATGATCTGGTTCCTGGACAGGCATCTTTTACACCCCAGAGGATCTCCACGGTCTCCTTGGCTTTCAGTGTAATGTAACAAAAAATGTAATTAAGGTGCGACACCAATGCTAGAGGTCCAAGAACATATTTATTCCAATAAAGGTCAGGGTATAATCTAAAAATAATTATCCAATATGTTTCGGGGGTCCAAGAATGTCCCCTTCATCAGAGCTTTTTTTTGGCAACAATGTGAACAAACCAAAAGTGAACTGAACCTACAATGGTATTTTATCCAGTGTGAATTATAAGCATAGGTCTTTCTGCAGCTTGTTTGGCAGCCAATCAAGACCTGATGAATGGGGAACTCTTGGACCCCCGAAACACATTGGATATTTTTTTTTAAAATAAATTTGTATCTGGATCTCTTATCAGTGGTTTGGCACTTAATTTTCCGTTACATGGGAATATTTTGGTATAGGTAGAGTCTGGTAGGTTAAGGCAGCCCTTGGTTCCATGCATTGTACACTCCTTCAGTGAGTCCACCTGGTCATAAAGCTAAACTTGGGTCGTTTCCATCCACAATGTGTTTCAGCTCTTTTTGTTGCACACTTCATTATATACAAAGAAATTGAGAATTCAGCAGAGAAAGTAGGGAACCCATTATAATGGTCACAGTAGGTGTATGAATCCTGGAACTTAAGCATATATATTATAACAATAGAATCACCAAGAGATAATATCAACAATATGGTGGTTTGACTTTTCAATATCTATGAAAAGCTTAAATATCCATTTTGTCTAGACTGATCTGAGTAAAATGAACCCTTATGCTGCTTACACACGATCAGAAATTCCGACAAGAAAACCGTGGATTTTTTTCCGACGGAATGTTGGCTCAAACTTGTGTTGCATACACATTGTCACACAAAATTCCGACTGTCAAGAACACGCTGATGTACAACACTACAACAAGTCGAGAAAAATTAAGTTCAATGATTCCGAGCATGTGTCGAAATGATTCATAGCAAGCGTGTTTTTATTGCGCGTCGGAATTGCATACAGACGATCGGAATTTCCGACAAGAACTTTTTTTGTCGGAAAAATTGAAAACCAGCTCTGGATGGACCCTACACACGGTCGGAATTTCCAACCAAAAGCTCACATCAAACTTTTCTTGTCAAAATTTCTAATTGTGTGTACGCTGCATTAGGGCTCATTCATATGGCCATCCAGGGCCTAGATCAGCCTATTTCTATAGCAGATTGGCCAGGTGTTTGCTATCAGCTTTGGCTGTTCTGCAGCTGTTCTTATGTACTTGCACATGGAACAATTAACTATACAGTAGTTAGGGACAGACGAGCGGCCTTGGACACAAACATTGATCCAGCTTGGAACAATGTAAGCATGCAATTAAAGTATAACTGAAGGCAAAACATTGTGTTTGTTTTGAATAGAGTGGAATGGGACTAGAACTAAACAAGGCCAAGGATAAATCCAAGGAAAAATTCCAAGCTTACTTACCAACCAGCCCACGGACAACCGAATCAACCTCTCTAACAGTATGGGTTAAAAACTGATTTAGTCTGCACACATTTGCAATTACATGTGTAAGCTACAGGCCACGTCAAGGCATCCTGGTATCTGTATTTCCTATCACTGACCAATGAGTGACCCCACAGTGGAAGCACATGCATTCTGATGAATAGGTGGAGGACAGGTAGACTGAAGGGAGCCCAATCCTTTCTAAAGGTACAGGTAAACACTGAGCACCCAGCAAATCTCACAATGGCTGTGAAGGTGTCAGTGCGCAGCCTGACCAATATAACATTGTTGCAAAAAAGGGGTTCACTACCCCCACCTATGATTGGCCATAACAGTAAGCAGCATTGGATGGCAAATAGATATAAACAAGGCCAAGGATAAATCCAAGGAAAAATTCCAAGCTTACTTACCAACCAGCCCGAGGATAACCGAATCAACCTGTCTAACAGTATGCATTAAAAACACATTTGCAAATACATGCGTAAGTTACAGGCCACGTCAAGGCACCCTGGAATCTGTAGTTACTATTACTGACTGATAAGTGACTCCACAGGGGAAGCACATGCATTCTGATGAGTATGTGGAGGGCAGATACAGATACCAAGGTGCCTTGACGTGGGCTGTAGCTGACGCATGTATTTGCAAATGTGTGCAAACTAAACCCCTGTTTTTAACGCAAACTCTTAGACAGGTTAATTCGGTTGCCCGCGTGCTGGTTGGTAGGTAAGCTTGGAATTTTTCTTTGGCCTTGTTTATAACGAATAATGAATATAACGTATAATGCAAACAATGGAAATTGAAGCACCACACCACTGCTAAGAGGTCCAGCTATAACTTTATTACAATAAAAGTCAGGTGGATAATCCAAAAAGTAGCCATCGTGTTTTGAGAGCCCAAGAGCACCCCCCTCACCAGCACTAGATAAAAATAAATTTCCATATCAATCCCAGATCAGTACAATATACGCTTTTTAGGATTCTGTTTAGAACCAAATACCCAACAGCCAATAGTATTGGAAGTATTAAAGTTAGTATACAAAAACTTCAGACAAATGAACATGAATAATAAACCATTCCATTTTAATTCATCAACTAGGTTAAAAAAATAAAAATAATAGTACCCCTGACTACTACTGGAATAAAGTTGTATCTGGGTCTCAGCAGTGGTGTGGGACTTCATTTGCCATTAAAAAAGAATACCCCCAAATAAGGGACAGTTGGGATATATTGGCTTTGCACAGTGCTGTCTGAACATAGAGGAGCACTAGAATGTCCTCATCAGTGTGCTGCTGTTCATCACCATCCAATCAGCTTGCTGCAGTAAGGCTTGTATCCACCCCCCTCTCCCTCGCACCTCCTGTATATATGCGCCTGGCCCATTTCAGGACATGGGCGCATGGATTCCAATATAGAGGGGCTATTTTATTGAAGCACCGATTAGAGCCAGAGTTTCTAAGAGGCTTCAATATAGGGTGGGCTTGGATCACAGAGAGTGTGTTCAAAGCCCACCTAGGTGTGTTACAACAGTGAATGAATATTTGCTGTTGTAACACTGATTCTCCTCCCAGCCAATCAGGAAGTGGGTTTTGATTGGTTAAAGGACAGGCAATCCTATTGGATGCCTAGGAGAAAGAGAGAAGGAGCTAGAAGCTGCCATTGAGGAGTGGAGTCGAAGCTCAGCTACTTCACCACACTGCTTGCCACCCACCACAATAAGGTAAGTGCTGGACCGACCGGAAAACAGCGAGGGGTGGGTGCTGCTCAGGGGGATGGGTGTTTTTTTCCACCCCCAAAAAAACACCAGCCCACACTGCTTGGACCACTCTGTGTTGCATACCTTCAGTAAGGCAAAGTGAGGTCTTAGGCCTGGTTGTGCTGACTGGCAGGATTACTTGGAATCACAAGACTGACTGATCAAAATTGAAAATTTTTAGACAAGTAAAACATCTTCCCAGTTCCCACTAAACATTTCAATTATGTATTCAGATATTTTTCTGTCATTCAGCTTTAAGAAACTCTGCTGAAGAACAATGAAGACAAGAAACAGTGTCAAATAGTTTGTGGGATAAGCTGACTGCATTATCCAGTAATGCTAGATGTATTTCACGTATGTGTCATGCAAATATCCCACTCAACCTACTTCTGTTTTCCCTCCCTGCCAATTGGCCTGGAGTGCTTGTTGCTGTTGGAGGCGAGAAGTTGTAAGACTCGACCAACTATGTCACCCATTCTCACATCTGTTTAATCCACTTGCTGCATTTGGAATCTGCTAGTGAGGAGCCCGAACGAATAGGCTGCCATTCAACAGTAATACTTCCACCGAGAGGAAAATAAGAGATATTTTGGAATTGTGCCATGGTTCAGATCTTGGGAGAAAGTAGACCGAATTAATGTTCACCTCATTATCACAGGCATGCCTTTTTTTATTGCACCATAAAATGTTTTATTTTTTTGAAGAAACACGTGGCTAAATGTGGCCTAAGTTTTTACAATATTTTTACCTTTAACATGTTAGAACACATGCCTTTAACACTTGAAGACCCCATCCCCAGACTAAAAAAAATGCAGTAAAAACCATAAAGTATGAAAATGTAACCACTTGCCGACTCGCTGCAGTACATATACTCCGACAGTGCAGCTCTTACAGGCACTGGGATGCACCCCAACATCGCTGCATGTTTCCTTTTCGGCCACGCATTTGTACCCTGCCTGCTTACTCTCCTGTGATTTGACACAGTGGGAGTTTGTCAGCAGATCTTGTCCAATGTTTCATGGCCCTGACCTGCTGACTGGCTCTGTTGTATCACAGCCCAGGGCCCTGTGCTGACAATCAACACAAGGCTCTGTCCAGAGGAAACAAATGCTTTGTTCCGTTTCCCTACAAAGCAGGGTAAAGAAACAAATAGATCTGTAATAAAACAAACAGTACATATGGCACATTACACATTGTTAGGGACACAATTAACTCCTTGATTGCCCCTAGATGTTGGCTCCTTCGCAGCCAATGTCATTAGGACAGTGACAGTGTATTTTTTAAGCACTGATCACTGTAATAATGTCACTGGAGATGTCAGTGGCAGTTAGTCAGTTCCCACAAAGTTAGTATCAGGTGCCCACCGTACTATCACAGTCCCACTTTAAGTCACTGATCGCTGCCATTACTACGGGGGTTCTTAAAAAAGTTTCTCCACTTTTTTTTTTAAAGTTTTACAGCCATCTTCACCACAGCGTGACAACTCTAAGACCCCTTTCACACTGGGGCGGTTTTTAGGCGCTTTAGCACTGGAAATAGCCTCTGCTAAGTGCCTGAAAACCACCTCCCATTCATTCCATTGTGTCTTTTCACAATGGGGTTGTGTGTTTGCGGGACGTTGAGAAAAGTCCTGCAAGCAGCATCTTTGGGGCCGGTTGGGAGTGCTGTATTTAGCGCTCCCAAAACGCCCTGTCCATTGGAATGAATGGGCAGTGCTTTCAAAGCACCTGAAAAGGAGTTTTTAACCCTCTTTTGGGGGGTTAAAAGCACCTCGCTAGTGGCCAAAAAGCACTGCAAAAGCACCGCTCGACCAAAGCGCGGTGACGTCCATCAAGTAAGACGACACTATAAAAGGGGAAGTTCCATTCAAATGGCACCACCCTTTGGGCTGCTTTTGCTGATCCTCGTGTTAGTAGAAGTTTAGTGAGAGATAATTTGCGCTTTTCAGCCTTGTGCTTTTCAGTCCGTTACAGTGTGACGAATGTGCTATCTCCATTACGAACGCTAGTTTTACCAGAACGAGCGCTCCCGTCTCATACTTGATTCTGAGCATGCACGGTTTTTTCCCTCGGAAAAGCATACATACGAGCGTTTTTTGCGATGAGAAAAAGACTGACGGGAAACACGACAAGAAAAATGGAGCAGGTTCAAATGTTTTTTGCGGGCAGTTTTCTCGTTGGGAAAACTGCTATGCAGCATACACATGGCTGGTTTTTCGGACCAATCTAAAAAATGGCAGTTTTCTCGTCAGGAAAACCGGTCGTGTGTATGCGGCATTACATGTATGCAGTGAAGTGACTAGCCTCAGATGACACACAGAGATGAAACAAATCCTCCTACATACGTTTTACTAGTGTATCAGCAGACCTTTCTTCCATATAGCCTCCTAAAAAACACACATTTTACACAACATTACTGATCTTCAGAAAGCAGGAGGCAGGGATCTAATATCACACACTGCTCAGCATAGAGCAGTAAGCTGAGTGTAATTTGAAACCTGAGTGGTTCTCTATGCAGTCTCATAAGGAAACAGGCACAGTTGACGTTGCCATTCACAGGCTGTGTGCTGGAGCCCCTCTCACCGGTCCCCTGTATCCCACTGAGTTGGCATCACCTGTCAGAAGAGACTCATGCAAATAGCAGAGAAAGGAGACAGCAGACAGAAATTACACTAAGTGCTTTGAAATGAGGCAAGTACAAATTGTGATTGCGATTCAGCTGTTAAAGTCCCATGATACACTGCATGCCTCTGACAGTTACAAACATGAATCCCAAAGGCAGAGGCATGGTGTGGGACTTTAAAGTGGAGTTCCACCCACTTTTTCATCTGAACACTATCAGCTTCAGAACTGACCAAAAAAAACAGCATTGGGCATTTTTTTTCTCTTCCTTTACCTTGTTTTCATGGCTTTAATACTAGCTTCCTGTTTCTCCCACCCACGGCTATTTACGTCACCTCCTGTGGTGCACTGCCACCTGGGAGATGTGTGTGTTAATTCAGTCAGTGGGTATTTACAATAGAATTGATGTTGCGTCACGGCCATCTTGGTACACCCGCACTCATCCGCAATAGGCCTAGAGTTAGATGTCGGCAAGCGAACATCTTTATACACCATCCGGAGTCTTGTTTTTCACAGTTATTTTTAAGAGTAAACTTTGCTTATTTAGTGAAATACTGGGCCAGATTCACGAACACTTGCGCTGGAGTATTTGGATATGCGCCGCGTAACTGTGATGATGCGCCGTCGTTTCTATGTGCCCGTACCCACCAAACTAGATGCGCCCAATAACGGGTCATTTGCGACCGGCGGAACGTTCCGACGCCAGAGTATCGTCAGCGCTTATTTTCGCTGGGCGCATCAGTCGCGCCCATTGATTTCCCCTGCAAATATGCAAATGAGGGATATTTCACAATTCACGAACGGATTAGCACCATACGCTGGCTACATGCGCCGCGCGTATCTGATCCGTCCGGCGCAAAGTTATTTCTACAAAAGGCTGCTTTATCTTTACTCCAGACGGTCACAGGTCAGCAGGAGAGCAGCTACAGCAGCGTTACCGACGATAGGAGCTAGCTGAGCACCCCCACTTGCAAGGACAACACCTCTGTGTGCCAACATGCCAGGGGCACTCGTGGTCCTAGAACTACTGATGGGTCCCCTGGAACCAAGAAGGCGGGCACGTGAGAGGATATACCGCACACGTATGAGCCTCTTTGGCATGGGGGATGAGGAGGTGTATCGCCTATTCAGATTCAGCCCTGATGCAATACTTGAACTAACCACAACCCTGCAGGATGACATCACCAGCCCAACACACCGATCACAAGCAGTGCAGCCACTGGTCAAGGTACTGGCAACACTTCATTTCCTTGCCAGTGGATCATTCCAGCGTACAAGTGGAGTGGTGGCTGGGATGTCACAGTCCTCCATGAGCAGATGTGTGCACCAGGTTGTCCCTGCAATCCTCAGACGCATGTCCAACCAGTTCATCAGACCCACCACTGAGGAGCTGCGGCAGAAGGCAATGACAGATTTCTACAACATTGCCAGATTCCCACGCACTGTGGGGGCCATTGATTGCACACATGTGGCCCTACAGCCCCCCAGTGCCACAGAGCACATATACCGCAATCGGAAGCATTGGCATTCCATCAACGTACAGGTGATAGCCGATGCCCAACGCCTCATATGGCACGTCCGTGCCAAACACCCCGGGTCCAGCCATGACAGTTTCATATACCGTCAGAGTCCCATCCCAGCAGAATTTAACCAGAACATGTATGGGGACAGCTGGCTGGTTGGTGAGTGACATGGGAGTCAGGCATGACTATCCCCTCCCGTCATGCACAACAGAAATCGCACATGCATGACTAACATTCTCCTGTCTTTTCCCTTACAGGTGACTCTGCATATGCACTGGGACCCCATCTAATGACTCCTTTCCGGAACCCCCAAACCAGAGGAGAGAGAAAATACAATGAAGCACACATCAAAACCCGTGCAGTGGTGGAGCAAACATTTGGGCTCCTGAAGTCCCGTTTCCGCTGCCTGGATAAGTCTGGGGGGGCCCTATTGTATTCCCCTACCTTTGTGTGTCAGATCATCGGTGCATGTTGCATACTACATAACTTTGCTATGAAAAAAGGCCTGCATATTGACATACGTGATGACCTGACCCCCGACCCACACAGCCCCCCCCTGCCAGAGGACACCCAGTCTGCTGATGGAAGAGCAGTCAGGAGGGTCCTCGCTGTAGGCATCTTTGGACACTAAACCAAAACATTAATAACACAGACAATGCACGCGTGTACACCACTGATGTCCCTAGATCACACACACCACATGCACATCGCATTGGATTAGCCCAAGTCCAGCATGTAGGAGTTGGGAGCAGTAACGCCAGCGTCAAGGCCCCAATGATGTCACTGTCCATTCACACACCTTTCACACATCATTCATTCAGCCGTGGGGTTCACTTCACCACCACGGCCGAGGGTGACACCCCTTACTTTCAGGAGTGCCACCCTCTCACATTCACACACCATTCACACTGTCCCCTGCACTCCTGACCGTGTGCAGTACAAAAATAAATTAGAAAGATCATATCCTGATCAATAAAAGAAAAATAATCTCATAACCTGAGAAAAAAAAAAAATAAACTCATGACCTGAGTATGTGAAAAATAATAATATAAAACCAGCCACAAAAAAAAGGCCTCATCGGGGATGCCGGGGGCTTCTTCTGGGGGCCCCTCTCTGGCTCCGCAGCTGCCTGGATGGAGTGGGTGGGGGTGGGGGGGCATCTGGAGGTGGCTGATCCCCAGGTGGGCCACTCCTGGCAGGTGTGGCCTGCGTGCCCTCCAAGGCCCTGGCTATCCGTCCAAGATAACTGTTGGTCTGGGCCTGCATCCGGAGCTGACGGGTCATCTGGTAATGCTGGGCCCGCCGACTCAGCCTCCCCTGCTCCCGGATGGCAGCACTGTTACCATGGATGGCAGCAGTGTTGGCCTGGACGGCTGCAGTGAGGTGCTGGATATCCCCCTGCACCTCCCCCAAAGTGGTGACCACTGCAGCGCAATTAGAGCTCACATCCTGCACTGCGTTGCTGAGGTTGGCAACGGAGCCCAGGCTGTCCGACACTTTCTGCAAGTGGTCCGCTATGGCCCCCATTTGTTCTGTCTGTCTGGCGTGATCCCTTGCCAACTGGTCCTGGACACCATCAGACACCCCCCTGGTCTTCTGGGTCGCCTTCCTGGGGCCAGAAGATGGAGGTCCTCGGGTGGAAGGAGTCGCCCTTGAGGGGCTTCCAAGGATGGGGGAGGGGACGACAGACGGGCCAGGAGAAGGGGAGGAGACAGACAACACCAAAGAAAAGTCCTGCTCTGCCACAGCAGGATCTTCCACAACCACCTCGGCAGGTGTGGTGTGGCCACTCTCCTCCTCCACAACCTCTTCACCACCCAGTGGCTCAGGCACACGATGGCGTGGGGGGGATGGGGTGGAATGCAGGCTGACAGATGATGGCCCAGCTCCGTCATCTGTGGATGACACAAAGCAGACACATGTTGGTGGTCCCACACACTTGGCACATGTACCCCCCCCCCCCAAATGCAAAACATCAAATAGGGGATTAAAAAACACTTACCTGTCCTTGTGCCTTCCTCCACGGAGTCATAGCCTGCGACCCCCTCCACCTGCTCCCTCTCCAGGCAGCGAGCAACCACCTCCTCCTCTGCGGTCAGGGTGACAGGACATGGGGGACCACCACCTGTGCCCCTCTCATACCTCCTGATGGAGGCCACCTTGTCCCTCACCTTGCGCCGCAGGTCATTGATTTTCTTTTGTATGTCCCCAGCAGTCCGGGTGGAGTAGCCCAGGACATTGACCCTGGCAGCAATCGACTCCAGGATGCCCTGCTTCCTCTCCCGGCTGGTCTTGCGGCTTTTTTTGCCATGGAGAAATTCATTCTCCGTCTCCATAGCCGAGATAATGACAGAGACCTCCTGGGTATTAAAATTGAGGTTCCTCCTCTCTCTGGGGGTAGCGGGAGCAGCCATTACAGAGCAAAAGTATCTTCCCTGGGGTGGGGGGAAACGGAACTACTTTTGCGCCGGAATGGCGTTTCCGCCAGCGCTTTTAAGCGCCCAGCGGAACGCATTGCGCTGACGTTTCCCAGGAAGTGGTGCCGACGGAAGTTGTGAGCATGCGCACAAGGGGGCGAGTGGAGCCGCACTCACTGCGCATGCTCCGTGGATGATGCGCTGAACGTAAGCCTCTGCGCCGGGCTCCGCCCATCATTTACATATGATCACACCCACTTCCACTTGCGTCGGGTTACGCCAGCGCATTATCGTTACTCTGGCGCAAGTTTACGCGCAACTGCTATGTGAATTACAGGAATTGCGCTGAAAGGGTCTTCAGAGTAACGTAAATGAGAAGCGTTACTCCAGAGGAAAGATACTCTCATCTACCTGAATCTGGCCCACTGTATTTAGAAGTCCGTCTGACTGTTTTGATGTTTAATTTTAAAAGCAAGACTCTGGTGGGTGTATAAAGAAGTCTTCTCGCCAACTTCTAACTCTAGGCTTCATGGGGACGATTGCGGGAGTACCAAGATGGCCATGATGCAATGTCACTTCGGCTACATATTCTGATGGCCAGCGGCTTTCTGATAAAACATCACCTCTTAGCATCACCATGGCAACCAGAGACACTCCCTTCGCTGCACCCTGCGTGCACCTTAACCTAGAAAAAAGGCCTAGTGGGCTTCACATACCCAGAAGCAGGATGGAAACGCTCAGCAAAGGAAAGACAAAGGTTAGTTAAAAAAAAACAAAAAAAAACAGGAAATACAGTGGCGGTTTTACTGACATCATCATTTATAAAATGAGATTTATAACAGCAGAACAGGTGCCTTTAAAAAAAAAATGTGGGTGGAACACTTGAAGTTCTGCAACAGCTGGCGGGCCACAGGTTGAGCACCCTTTCAGTAGAAGGATATGCTTTGTTCATTTTTCATCTCAGAGGTTTACAACCACTCTATGGCCGCGTACACACGATCGGTCAAAACTGATGAAAACGGACTGAAGTTCAGTTTCATCGGTCCAAACCGATTATGTGTAGGCCCCATCGGTCAGTTGTCCTTCGGTCCAAAAACAGAGAACTTGCTTTAAAATTGAACCTATCGACGACTGACCGATAGGTCTAAACCGATCGTTAGTATGCAAAAGCATTGGTTAAAAGGCCGCGCATGCTCAGAATCAAGTTGACGCATTCTTGGAAGCCTTGAACTTCGTTTTTTTCAGCACGTTGTGTGTTTTACGTCACCGCGTTCTGACACGATCGTTTTTTTAACCGATGGTGTGTAGGCACATCAGACCGTCATTCGTCTTTGTCTGTTAACCGATGAAAACCTTCGGACCATTTTCGTTGGATGGACTGATCGTGTGTACGCGGCCTAACATTTTTGTTATTAACCCACGTGACCAACGCAGGACCAATCCATTCTGTGTGCCTTGGAAACATAAAGAAGACCCCCTGCACTGATGTCTGCAAGGGTTACCGATCTCACAATGTACAAATGTGTTGAGTATAGCCTCATATAAAATGGAGTAACTAATCTTAATAACGTACCATCAAGGGGTTATTTGCTTGGGCGGTCTGATGCCGCACATGACCACCTAAATATTGGGTAAGCTATTTTCTTGTATTATTACTCCTTTTTTATGTTGTAATATTGGCTATTGTTGCATTATTATGTTTGCTTAAATCAATTGTATTTTTTGCTTTATAGATTGGAAGCGGTTTTACCGTGAAACTAGTCAAGGCACAGACCAGTCTATATGTTTGTAATAACAGATATTTCTTGGGGGCATCCTGAGTTTCTGTTTTTTCAATTTTAACCATGCATTTTATGTACAAATTTTATATGTAATAAAATTATTCTCTTTACACACATGTATGTTGCTTATTATTACCAAGTACCAAGATAGCCCATCAATTTCAGGGGGAGGGAATGCTATAGGGTCAGCATTAGCCACTGTCCCTTTGCCCCTATCCTTCTTGGATCTCACAATGTGGTGTGGAATAAAGATGAAGCGAACGAAGATCATGTGATCAGAATTGTATTTGTAAAAAAATATTTTAATGTATTCTATTTACAGTTGCTTATATGCTATTTTGCTTTATCAGGCACGTGAACTGGTGGCTTTGGGTTTAATGATGTTTTTATGATGTATAATTGAGTTGCAATCATTTTTGTGTGTTATGTCTGCCTGGAGCTTAGCTTTAAATAAAGATAACATAAAAAATGTGTAGACTTTTAGATTTTCTTTTTAACTCTTTGTTAAATAATGGAAGTTAAAAGACAAGGGTGATAGAGTCCCCCTAACAAAATCACTGGTGCCTCAGTGAGTATTTCTAATAAAATCCACAGTGCTGAGCTATAGGTTCCTGCCACGCAGGTTAGAAGCAACTTTTTGTTACTGGCCGAGAAGTAGATTTGAAGTGACAAGGTGAGGGCTGTGTATCCCAACTAGTAGTCATACATCTTTCCACAAATTTACATATTTGCTCTCGTCTTTGACATGATGACTTCAAGTTATTTTATGTAAACTTACATCCTACGTGGTTTTCAGAACATTACTCCATTGACAAGTATGCAATTAATGGGGGATTAACATAAAATTCACCAGTATGAATCACTTTCAATTTGGTTTTTGAAACAAAAAATAATGAAAAATATTTGGCTTGGCTTTTGAGAACCTTTTTTTTCTGCCAGACACATTTTGTGAATTAACCTTAAATATTTTAGTTCAGAAAATAATAACTTGTCTGTGTCGCAGACTGGCTGGTTTTAGAAACTTTGATTGAATGGCAGAAGGCATTTAGGGAAGAAGCTAAGTAAACATGGGAAAAGGTGTAAAAATTCTGATGCTGAGTGAACTACAAGCTTCTTAATGTTTGTTGATGCTCAACGCACTGTGCCAAGTGCAATTTAGGAATGCATGTAATCCATAGAGCGGCCTTATACCTGGATTTGGACTGGCATTATAAAAGTTATCTCCAGTAAAGTGTGACCATTGGGATAAGGAATGACCCTATGTATTACAGTTGCAATGGTAAGGGAAACATATTGTTTGAGAGCTTAGAGAATGCTTACTGGTATCTTGATATCTGTCAGGCTCCATGAACTATTATGGCAATCACTCTGCCTGTCTAAAAGTGCTTTGTGAGACTGTTTGAACCTCTCTAGACTACTAAGTACTAGGCATCCCTTTAAAGTTACTCTTTTGTCAAACGTAAAGTGCCAATTGAAGTTCTACCTAAATACTGTACTTACCAACATACCACCAACCCCATCAGATGCCCTCAAATAAGGACAACTTTCCAGGTGGATTCTTTAGAAACTGACACATAAGGGGTCAATGATACATGGAATTCCCAGTATGTCTTCAGTCTTTCTGGGTGAAGAATCTTGTGGCAAAATAAGTAGGTGGGTATTGCAACCTGAATTGTTTTTATTTTATTTTAAACAGAGCTTGAGCATTTTGTAGCTCAAACCTTGAAACTCTCAACACCCTAAGTGTTGGTTCACACAGGGGCAACCCGACTTACTACGTGACTTTACAAGATGATTTGGAGGCGACTACAGCACGACTTCAGCGTGACTTTGAGCAACTTACAACGCGACTTGAAGTTGCCTCCAGGACAGGTGACTTTGGCTGTGGCCAATCACAGAATTATCAGCTCAGTGGGAGGGAGGGGTTTGCCTGGGTTAACTATTTTCTCTTCCTGTAAAGTTGCTTCAGTTAAGATGGAGATCTGACTTGGAGGCAACTTCCATTGAAATCTATGGGTACAAGTTGCCTAGAAGTCGCCTTGAAGTAGTACAGGAACCTTTTATGAAGTCGGAGCAACTTCAGTAGTGTACATTAAGACGGCTCTCATTCACTTCAATGGAAGTTCTTATGTCCAGCCACTTGGGGCAACTTGAGGTCTGACAAGTCGGATCCCAAGTCACTGTAGTGTGAACCGGCACTAAAACTCATATATTTCAACTATAGTTCCAGGCACTCCAAAAGCTATGAGCTACTTTTCAGGTAGATTTAGGTGTTTTTGGCACCATGGACTTCAATGGAAATGCCTGTGAACATTTTAATCAAGTGTTTTTGAACATTCCTTATGGCAGGTTTCAGACTATTTAATGCATTCTTTATTTTAATATGCACATATAATATGACACGCAAGTTTGCACGTTTTTTTTATAATTCCAGTGCTGAAATGCAGAACAATTTCAACAGATCATGGTATATCATGTATTCATAGTACAGGAAGTATGAGGTAATAATGTAGAAAATATATAGAGCAGATCCAATCAAGCTTGTACAATTTAACATTCCAAGGCAGCGTAAGAGGGAGTCAATGTATGTGTTATAGCCATATTTAGACTGTGCATGGAACTAACCAGAGACTCCCTCCATGTCAAGAAAGTAGAGTCATGGCTGTAGTGTGGTATTGGTATAGCTGCATGGGCAGAAAAGAGCAGCAACCAGAAATGAAAATAAAAAGGTAAAAGAAGACAGGTTTAGGGGGAAGGGTTGCGGGCCTAGGGGTAGGACATGAGGAAGGACCATTCTGGCATGGGCATCCACCAAAGCAGCTTCAGGTCACAAGTGAAATAGAGAGAAGGGCCAGGTTTTTTCAGACTATTCTTTTTACCTCTTGTAATGACACACGATCGGAATTTCTGATAAGAAAAGTTCGATGTGAGCTTTTGGTTGGAAATTCCGACCATGTGTAGGCCCCATCGGACATATTCTGTCGGAATTCCCAATAGCAAAAATTTGAAAGCTGGTTCCCAAATTTTCCGACGGGAAAAGTTCTTGTTGGAAATTCCGATCGTCTGTATTGTATGTAATTCCGACGCATAAAAATCCTACGCATGCTCAGAATCATTGAACTTCATTTTTCTCGGCTCGTCGTAGTGTTGTACGTCACCGCGTTCTTGACGTTCGGAATTTCCAACAACATTTGTGTGACCAAGAAGTCTAATTCCAAAAAAGTATGATGGAACTGTGTGATTTTTTTGCCTTGACTGCATCTCAATAAACTTGTTTTTCTGGTTAAAAAAAAAAATATTTGTGTGACCGTGTATATGTAACACAAGTTTGAGCCAACATTTCGTTGGAAAAAAATCCACGGTTTTCTTGTCGGAAATTCCGATCATGTGTATGCGGCAGAGTTTCCTCTCACTAATGCTTTCCATTGGCTGAACAAAAACACCTGAAGCTTCAATACGCATGCAAAATTATTGAAATAAAAACAGCTTCTAAAACTCTTTGGGCTAGATTCTCATAGAATTCCGGTGGCGTAGCGTAAGCCAGTTACACTACGCCGCCGCATCGTACTAGAGCAAGTGCTTTAATCTCAAAGCACTTGCTCCGTAGTTTTCGCCTGCGTCGCGTAAATGGCCCAGCGTAAACTCACGCAATTCATATGGGGCGGCTTGTATTTAAATTAAGCGCGCCCCCGCGTCGAACGAACTGCGCATGTGCCGGCCGGGGAAAAAGCCCAGTGCGCATGCTCCAGCTCACGTCGGAAAGCGTTGTTGAAACCGACGTCAAAACGACGTGAGCGTCATTTACGCAACTCCCTATTCGCGAACGAGTTAGTCAAACGACGTAAGCGACGGAAAAAGCCGACGCTGACCCGACGCCATACTTAACATGGCATCCGACGGGACCCGACGGCATCCGACGGTACTTCGTAAGGTTACTCCACATAGAAGCTGGGGTAACCTTATGCAGACAAAAACGACGTACGCGACGACGGGGCGGCGTAAAAGCGATCGGGAATCGGCGTACTACCTCATTTGCATATGCAAATGCAAAAACAACGTAAAGGCCACCTAGTGGCCGGAGTTGTCATTACAACTATGATCCGCAAGTGTAAGGCCGCGTACACACGAGGGGATATGTCCGCTGAAAACGGTCCGATGGACCGTTTCAGCAGACATCTCCGCTCGTGTGTATGGGCTAGCGGACAGATTTCTCCACCCGACAGATTTCAAAGCATGCTTTGAAATCTATCCGGTGGGGATCTGTCCGCCCGACATGTCTGCTGGTTAGTACACTTACCAGCAGACATGTCGGCCCCCACCGCCGCCGCGCCGCTGCCGAATGGATTCGGCGCATGCGCGGAAGTGTTTTACTTCCTGGTGCGGTGACGTTGCGGTGTCGCGGCGGCGTCAACGTCACCGCCGCGTCACCGCCACGTCACCGCGCCTTCCGGCGGCGGGGAATTTGATCCGATGGTGTGTACACGCCATCGGATCAAACTCCCGATCGGACATATCCGATGGAAATGGTCCGCGGACCGTTTTCATCGGATATATCCGATCGTGTGTACGCCGCCTAATGGTTTTACACTTGTCGGATGTAGAAGCGTATCTATGCAAAAGTGATGCTAAGCATCACGCGCATAGATATGAGACAAAAAAAACAGCGATACGACGGGGTATCTGAGATACTCCGTCGTAGCGTCGCTGAGAATCTGGCCCTTTGTATATATCTGCAAAAACGCTCAAATAAAAAAGAAAAAGGAAAATTGCTCTGCTCAGGTGGTAATAGAAGACACACAGAAAACTAGCCCAGGGCTCTAAAATGTCCATAAAGTAACAATAGCACTGTGTTGGATCTTGTGTTTTTGGGTTCTGAGCTTGTGCAGTTTGCTGTCAGGGCTATTCCACACTTGCATTAGATTAAAGCAGAACTAAACTCTCCTATCACTTTAAGCTAAGGAAGCTGCCATCTTAGCCTTTGTTTGATCTTTAACTTCCATGATGCTGCACTGCACATGTGATCAGTTTTGACACCAGCCATTTGATGGTTGGACAGTTTGATTGCGAGCAGTTAACAGTTACATTCCAAGCACGTGCCAGGAATGTAACTGCTTTTTAAAACTGTTAAATCAATGGGTTTTGTAAAACTTTAACCACTTAAGGCTTGGCTCCTGAAGATATAGGTTGGCAGAATGGCACGGCTGGGCACAAGCACGTACCTGTACGACCTCTTTAAGTGTCCAGCCGTGGGTCACGAGCGCACGCGCGACCCGGTCCGAAGCTCCGTGATTGTCGAATCGCAAAAACTGGCCAGGTCCTTTACCTGCATAAAGGTCCAAGTCTTAAGTGGTTAAGAGACTTCTGACATCACTCAGAGTTCATTGCCAGGTTCATTTGACCTTTAGTAAACCTTCCTCTGACCTGCATTTGCATGTTCGTCCTGGCACTAGTCAACACAGGCCCTTAGTTTTCAACCCAATCCCTGTTTTCTGTAAATCACCCTGGATTCTAGGTTGGGGCTGTGCACAGGACCTCAAAATTAAACTCCAGGTGTTAAATCCTTCCCCCAACCATCCAATTATCAAGTGCCAACGTTTTTCCTTCCTACTGAGGCTCTGGCATTAGACAGCTGAATGGAAGAATGGGGTTCAAGCTGAACTTGATGTCACAGTCCTGTATGTGTCCTCCATCTAGGATCATGTATATGCCCTGAATGTCCCGGGTCTAGGATCCAAAGATCCAGGGATACAGGATCAATTTGATTGCCAATGCAGGTATTTGCAGGTCACAAGGTGCCTGCACCTCAGCTCTGTTGCTACTTTAGCAGTTTTTAAGCCAGGTATTTTAATCTATTCAACACACCCAGCAGAATTTCAAATTTCGTTCACAGGTTGCATCCACCATGCAAAGTCAAGTGATGGTGTCATACATCCAGCAAGGGAAGGAAACTTCAAAATGTAAAATAGATTATGAAAACAAAGCTGTTGAAGGCATTGCAATTGCTGTGTAGGAAGAGCAGAGGCAAAAACTGCTATGGGAACTGACCTACCATTGCAATGTTCAAGAGATATATGATTCAGTCAGTTAACTCACTGACACGTATGCATAACAAATATTGGTTTCAGCTCGTCTATCAATATTATTATCACAAAAGGTTTATTTGCTCAATAGAAAGGTTTTATTATTCTTACAATTCAGTTGTCCATTGTATCTGTAATTTTTTATAAATATTTGAAAAACCTAAATAAAATCTATTGGAAGGAAAAAATGATTACATTAATAAAAATACATGTTTAAAATGACAAAAACAGATGCCCTCTAACTGGCAGAAGAAATATATAAAGATTTAGAATCCAAACAGCTACAATTAGTAAAGGTATTAGCAGCCAAAAGGGAGTGTGCCAGACTTCAGCAATGGCATCAGTTCTCTGCATTTTAGAAGCCAATATTAATTATTTACAGTTTGGACTTCTGGAATAAGAAGGTCTGCTTGAAGCAAAAATATTTTCTACAAAACCTGCATACCCTGAGCATTACAACCAATGTTTGGATCATCAAGATCTCTTATGTCATTGGCAGCTGCACACCAGGGGAAAATTTATATATCACTCTATGGCCTTGCTGCAGCCATACTGCTGCTTTTCAGAAAAAAAAATACCTTTGCCACTGTAGCACCCCTTTGACACCCCAAAAACAGGCTAGCACCTTCAAAGGCGGGTGAGAGGGAATAGTCTAGCATTCCATCTCAGGGTTGATTTCATAGCTAAAATGGGAGGACCAAAAAATAATTTCGAGCACCAGTCACTTTTGGCTTTTTTGGTGGTTTATTGCTGAGCAGTTAATGAGGTGAGGGTTAAGGGTCCCGGATACTGTAGCCGATCACTTACAGGCCCTCCAGATCCAAATCAATGTGCAGTTTCACAGTGTCAGAATCTTTAAGCCGACCTGGCAACACTGTAAGCAAGTTCTTAAATTTCCGTGCGTCCTCCAAGTGAGGATGCAGGCTTTCCTGGGAGACCAGCCTTCTTCCTAGGCCCCAGACGAGTCTATTGGCCCTAACAGCAGAGCTCCATCCAGCAGCACCTCCCAAGTCCTGAGCCAGGAAGAGAGAGAGCACAAGGCCTGTCTGAAATGTTTATATTCCACCTAGCATGCACCAGTGGCATACACCTCCCACTAGATTGGCTGACGAAAATATAAATATTCATAACTTAGTTTTGTTTGTGAAATCGCATACTGTGCAACCAGTGATATCATGACATCTACTGGCGACAGTGAGAAATCACAAGCTAACATAAGCTTTGGGAAATACCAGGTGAAAAACTATACCATCAGTCTGAGCTAACTACAGCCTAGTGAAAAACTAAATTGACAGAGTATCCTCTGTTAAGGAAAAATGGGCTACACCACATTTAGTCTTAGTTTACACTTGTGATTGGGGGGAAGGGGGCAGTAAAAATACATAGCCTGAACACTGGGAAAATTCACACCCACACCCCACTAGGGTTCAACAAACACCTACCCGAGTTAGAATTTTTCTCAGATTCGACAGTATGGGCTACACATGGCATAATACACCTCCATCAGGTGTTATCTAACTCCAGAATCAAGCAGTTTCAAGTACTTAACCACTTAAGGACCGCCGCATGTACATTTACGTCGGCAGAATGGCATGTACAGGCATATTGGCGTACCTGTACGTCCCTGCCTAGACGTGGGTCGGGGGTCCAATCGGGACCCACCCTCGGTGCATGCGATGGTTCCCGTGGCTTCAGTAGTGATCCGGGATGAGGGGGCGGCTGTTTGTTTTTGTCCGCCCCCTCCGGCCAATGCGCGTCCGCCACCCGCCCTCTTCCTGTGTAAACACAGGAAGGGGGAAGTGATGTAATCTCTCCTCTCGGCGGTATTTTCAACCGCCGCTGAGGATAGAAGACATCACACAGTAAGTTGCACAACACTACACTGACACCACACACATAGGCACATAACCCCCCCCCCCCCGATCACCCCCCCCACCCCCTGTCACAGTGTCACTGAATGCAGTGATCATATATGTACTGATCACTGCAATTAGTGTCAGTGTGACAGTTAGTGTGACAGGCAGTTAGTGTTAGGTCCAGGGTAGCCCCGTACCCCCCTAATAAAGTTTTAACCCCTTGATCACCATCCTAGTTAACCCTTTCACTCCCTATTGCCAGTGTCACTGTTGCCGCTAGGTAGCTCATTTTTTTTATTGCGATTTTTTTTTTTACTAAAGACACGTGGCTAAATACATTTTGGCCTAAATGTTTGACTAAAATTTAGTTTATTCGATTTTTCTTATAACAAAAAGTAAAAAATATTGATTTTTTTTCAAAAAATCGTCGCTCTATTTTTGTTTATAGCGCAAAAAATTAAAATCGCAGAGGTGATCAAATACCATCAAAAGAAAGCTCTATTTGTGGGAAGAAAACAACGCAAATTTTGTTTGGGAGCCACGTCGCACGACCACGCAATTGTCAGTTAAAGCGACGCAGTGCCGAATTGTAAAAATGCCTCTGGGCATTTAGCAGCATATTGGTCCAGTCCTTAAGTGGTTAAGGAAGAATATAAACTCCCTAACCAGATCGCCTTTAAGTATCTACAACTGCGCCATGCATTGAAAACACAATTACCAAACATGGAAGTAGTGTCAGATTCTCCCCCTGTTCTGGATGTTAATGGGAGAGGAACCCTCTAAACTCATATCGACCCTGTATCTAAAGATCAGAAACCGTAGTTCAAATGCCATTGCACAAAAGGCAAAAATGGAATGGGAAAAAGACATAGGGCCTATGGAGGAGGAAGATTGGGATGAAACATTGGAAGGGACCAGACTGACATCCCCCAAGTTATCTGACAGACTAACACAGATATACATTGTACACAAAGCCTACCTGACTCCCGTAAAAAAGGCGAAATTCCTCCATACTTATGACCCGACATGCCATTTGTGCCACGCAGCACCTGGAATGTTCTTCCATATCATATGGAGCTGCCCAAACATTCAGACATACTGGACACAGATTGTTCCATTTTTTTTGTTCCATTTTTACATGACAATATGGGTTCCCCAGTGGTATTAGACCACACACTATGTCTTTTGGGGCTTCTGCCAGATGTAGAAATTGACAAATACCAAGCTACATTTCTGAAAGGAAACCCTGTTTATGGCCCGTAAGGGCATAACCAATGTATGGATGCAGGCTCAGCCTCCCTCCATACGCCAATGGAAGAGGGACGTTAATGATGCACTACCATTTAAAAAATTAGTCTATGCCCTGTGAGGGATTAGCTCGGTAGCGTGTGTGTGTGACCCCCTGGATGGGTTCACTACACGCTGAACTATACAGAAAGGCAGTTGAGGATGGTTGAAAAGAAAGGATATGGTTTATTCTTCCATATTGCTGGATACAAGTGTAAGCATCAAAACAGCATAAACAAAACAAAACATAAAATAAACCCTGGCCACTTGGGGCATCTACCTTTACAACACAGGAACCTACCTATGAAGTCTTGAACAGCCTACTGCTGGGCAGACACTGCTGGTCAGACAGCAGAAAAATAATAGTCTTTTTGATTTTTATCACACAGAAAGTTCAACAACCACCTCACCTCTTCAGAAGACTTTCTGACTGCTCTCCTTAACTTAAAAAGCCTCAGGATGCAGCAATCAGTAGTCATCCTTTGGATGACTTATAGATGACCTATAGAGGCCTTAATTACCTCATTCTGAACAGCTGAAGTTTTCCAGCGCCCTAAACCTTTCTGGCTATTTCTGCAGCCGACACCTGGTAGTAATTGGTGTATTGTCTAAACAAGGCAGAAATGTATCTCCGGTCTGTGACAACACCCACAGATTTACCTGACTTCCTGTCACAGCCCATAGAAAGTGCGCGAATAAGTATTCAAAGGTGTGGGATAGTTGGTTAGAGGATGGAGAAACCTGTGCATAAAATAATCCAAGCCCAGCAGACAGGCATACTTAGATGAACGTAAAAAGTGACTGTCATATGATGGTGTTAACCATGAAAATCTTAATCAGAACTGTATTGGTAGCTGAATGATATGAAGTTTCTTATATACTGGTTGTCTATACCCTCATAAACCTGTGCCTTAACATGTATGTACAAAGAATCTCACACAAAATGACTGACTGTTATAATGTACTGTTTTATTATTCTACATAAGCGTCTTCTTTGTAAAATTACTTTTATCCAAATAAAGTTGTTTTTTTTCCAATAAAATAAATAAATACATACATAGCCTGGATTGCACATATGTTCTTGCTGTAATGCTTTGTATCCTGAGAAGAAAGCAAGGGAGCATTGATTGGTGGGTATAGCGTTTACATCTATTTTAATTAGGGTTGTCCCGATACCGATACCAGTATCGGTATCGGGACCGATACCGAGTATTTGCGGGAGTACTTGTACTCCCGCAAATACCCCCGATACCTAAATAGAATACCCCCCCCCCCGCCGCTGCCGCATCGCGCCGCCGCATTGAAAGCCGCCGCATCGCGCCGCCGCATCAAAAGCCGCCGCATGGGTTAAACAGCGTGCGGGAACATCGCAGCTTTCATTTGAACAGCTGTAGTGTTCCCACTGCGTATAGACACTCCCCCTTGCTCGGGATTGGATGGGTGATCGTGATCGGGATTGGATGGGTGATCGGCGGCGGCGGCTTTCGGCGGCTAGGTATGGGGGGACATGGCTGGAAGGACATGGCTGCATATGTGGGGGACATGGCTGGAGGGACATGGCTGCATATGTGGGGGACATTGCTGGAGGGACATGGCTGGAGGGACATGGCTGCATATGTGGGGGACATGGCTGGGGGGAAATGGCTGCATATGTGGGGGACATGGCTGGAAGGACATGGCTGCATATGTGGGGGACATGGCTGGAGGAACATGGCTGCATATGTAGGGGACATGGCTGGAGGGACATGGCTGCATATGTGGGGGACATGGCTACATTTAAAAAAAGTATCGGTATTCAGTATCGGCAACTACTTGAAAAAAAGTATCGGTACTTGTACTCGGTCCTAAAAAAGTGGTATCGGGATAACCCTAATTTTAATACTTTCACCACCTTGTTCTGTTGTAAAACATTGGTGATTTTCTTGTGCAGGATACCATTTCTAGAAGAGCTGCAACTATTACCCTGCTGGCTTACAGAAATCATTGACTAAGAGGGTTCTTGAATACGCAAGCCCTTTTAAACTAAGTTTCATCTTTGTTCCTATAACATAAGGTCACATAGTGAAGACTTCCGTCCATCCTGTAATCAAAATTATGGTTACTACCTCATACAAAGTTTTTCAAAATATATCCCTTATTAACTTCATAGTGCATTGATAGGCCTTGATTGCATTTGTTTAAAATACAATTTTTTCTTTTAATTACAGTATAATATATAGTTAAATAGAGCATGTTGTCTCAGCTTTTTTTGCTTTGAAATTGCCCTTCAAAAACCCATTTAGTAATATGAAAATGTTTGTTTACTGTTTCCTGAAGGCATCAAGAGATATTATGTTAATTGGGGCTATTTAACTCCCATTTGTGGGATGTTTTCGTTTTTTCTACAAAGACATTTCTATATTTGGATATAAATCAGGTGGATCTGTTCAGCATGTGATATTACACAGATGTAAAGGCAAGCTGTAACCTTTGAAAATTCATGACAGATATTTGGGGTTTTGATCTTGCGCAATCTCTGCATTGTATGATTGACCCTTAACTGGTTTCCTTTTTAGTAAAATGTCTAAACCGCAGGGATGACATTTTGGCCTGAAGACCGTAAGAAACAGAGTCAGGAAATGTTTCCAGCATGAAAGTATGTAAGGATTCCTCAAAGGATCGACCGGGTTTCCTGATTGAGACAGACAGGCCCAATAAATTGTAAAACATTTGAGCATCATTGGACTAGGACTAAGCGGCTATTCCAGGTCCCCAAGAGTCAGTCCTAAGAGTTTTCCACTGTTCCAGGAAACAAGACACGGCAAGTATGTACACGAGTTGAAAAGGCTATTGGATAGGATTAATGCAGAAAGCCAATAGGACAGCTTGTTGTTAGATAATTCTGTAGGGGAGGGGCACTTACAGATCTAAGCCTAATGGTGACATTTTACATGAGCGTTCTGTTTGGATTCCCATCTGTCAGTGCACTTGGAAGTGCAGTCGCTGTAGATCCGAGGGGGACATTCAAGGAAGATAAAAAACATAATTTTAGCTTGCACATGATCGGATAATAAAATCAGCAGTGCTTCCCATCATTTCAGACCTACCCCTCAGATTTACAGTGACTGCACTTCCAAGTGCACTTTCAGCGCAATATCAAGTGCACTTTGCACTTGTAGTTTGTACTTGTAGTGCAAAGTGTTTTGCCTTTTGTAAATAACCCCTATATGTCTATAAATGGAAGAATGTGAAAAAATGTACATCCATTTACATTGGCTTACATTCGAGTCTAGTAATGTCGACAGATGTAAATGGATTACCGCAGCCCTCAAAATTTCCACTTGCCTACTAGCATTTGGCGAGTGGATTTAAGCTGAGGGCGAGTGATGACAGGGCTGCATGACCTGCTGAATCTTCCTCCAATCTGTGCCTACACTTAGAGTCCCGATGAGATTGGCGGCCGAAGAGGAAAGGTGCATGCTCGGGAAAAGTAGCCTGGTGATCCACGCACAGGCAGAGCAGTACACAGGTGCTCTCCTTACAATTCTCATTAAGCCATTGGACCTAACAGTATAACCTCTCTGAGCCTGCCCCCCTCCTCCGACCAATGTAGCTGGAGAGCAGAAAGTAATGAGTGAGGTGGAGGATTGGGAAAATTACCACTCCAGTGCAGCGCTCACTGAAAGTTGCCCTGACATGAGAGCGGCAGCCTTCCAATTTGTGCAGTTTTCTTCTCCTTGTGCTCTATGTAAGTGTCCAACAGTTCAGCCTGAGCACTGTGAACAGACTGGTCTCAATGTGTGCTGTGCTATGGTGTCAATGGCTGTGCAGTTGTGTGGATCTCAGCGCTGGATTGTACTCCCTCCCGCTGTGCTGCAGCTCCTCTCCTCACTGCCAGCCTGAATAAAAGGGGGAAGTGGGGACATGCAAGCGTGGAGCCGCACACACAGGCTCCTGATGATGAGATGAATGGGAGAGAGAGAGAGGATGGATGGGAGTTGCAGAGGAGACAGCAAGAGAATGGGGAAGAGACCCAGTTCTAGTGCCCTGTCCCTCTGGTCTGACCCCAGTGCCCTGTCCCTCTGGTCTGCCCTAAGTGCCCTGTCCCATTTTGTTAAAATTGTTGTTGGTAATATTTAATTTTGTAACTTGATTCTGCATAAAACATTTAACAGTGTCATTCCATTAGATAATCTACGAGGGCGTGTTTACGGGTGCAATTAGGCGCAGGGCAGTGTATGAATTAGGTGGGGCAACTGGTGGCGAGTAACTCTTGAGGCCTGGCTAGTAGCTCAGGACTTGAAATTTTGAGCCCTGGATTACCGTATATACGCGAGTATAAGCCGACCCGAATATAAGCCGAGGCACCTAATTTTACCACAAAAAATGAGAAAACGTATTGACTCGAGTATAAGCCTAGGGTGTCCATCTACATGCCTCACTGTGCCTCACTTTGCCTCACTGTGTCAATGTGCATGTCTCACTGTGTCGATGCCTCACTGTGCCCATGCCTCAATGTGCCCATGCCTCACTGTGCCCATGACTAGACTGACATTTAACATGGGAGTCTATGGAAGGGGTGCCTGGCTTTGAAAAATCGGTGCTCCCTGACGTAGGTCCCCCGGACAACAAACTTTGCACACTTGTAGAGGAAGAGTGGGGCTTGGAGTCCAGGGGACCTACGGCCGGCCAGTAATGGGTCCCCAAAATCTGGGAGATCAGGCGCAAAAAGTATAAACTGAGGGGGCCTTTTTTAGCACAAAAAAATGTGCTGAAAAACTTGGCTTATACTCAAGTTTATACGGTATGTGTGTTTACATCCATTTTTAGGCAAGAGACTATTTTCTTCAACAACCAATAAAACAAACAACCAATCCAAGTGCAGCACAACTCAACTATCACAAAATCAATGAGAAAGTGTTCAATATCACATACCACTCAATATCTATTATATACAAGATATTAAATAATATAATATTCTTAAACTCCTTACCTAGTGTTCAAATAATTCAAACACTCATATCAAAATTAAAGTGCAAGAAGAAAATATCAAAACATATCAACATGGACCTTAATATTGTAGGTGCCACATGATACACCTATGAATAAAGTGCTAATGAACAAAATAAATAATAGTGAATGTAACACATAAACCATATTATTAAATGATTTCGTGCCAAGTGTCCATATAGGTAAAAAATATAAAATTCCAAATTAATAAAATTCAAAAATAATAGTCCATTAATCTTTCACCTTTGTGTATGGAACGAAAGAAGCGGAAAAGTCCCCATGCAATCCTCCACCAGTGCTCTCTGGCCGATCACCTAACGTTATGACTCCTGTTTTACCAGTGAGTCATAACAAACTGTACACTTTAAGGGGTATGATTAAGGCCCCATTCACACCTGAGCATTTTCAGCTCATAAAACGCTCATCTCAAAAGTTCCTTTACCCTCAGCTTCTTTAACAAGGCAGTGGTTGTCTTGGAGGTGTGTTTGGGGTTGTTATCATGTTGGAATACTGCCATGCGGCCCAGTCTTCCAAGGGAGGGGATCATACTCTGCTTCAGTAGATGAACTGTAGCTCCCAGACCATGACACTCCCACCACCATGCTTGACTGTAGACAAGACACACTTGTCTTTGTACTCCTCACTTGGTTGCCTCCACACACAGGTGACACCATCTGAACCAAATATGTTTATCTTGGTCTCATCAGATCACAGGACATGGTTTCAGTAATCCATGTCCTTAGTCTGCTTGTTTTCAACAAACTGTTTGCGGGCTTTCTTGTGCATCATCTTTAGAAGAGGCTTCTTTCTGGGACAACAGCCATGCAGACCAATTTAATGCAGTGTGCGGCGTATGGTCTGAGCACTGACAGGCTGTCCCCCGCCCTTTCAACCTCTGCAGCAATGCCGGCAGCACTCATTCTCTTCTGAGTTGAACCTGTCCTGTTAAACCGCTGTATGGTCTTGGCCACCGTGCTGCAGCTCAGTTTCAGGGCCTTGGAAACCTTCTTATAGCCTCATTACCAAATGGAAAGAACATGGTACAACAGCAAACCTGCCAAGAGACGGCCGCACACCAAGACTCGCGGACCATGCAAGGAGGGCATTAATCAGAGAGGCAGCACAGCACTAAGGTAACCCTGGAGGAGCTGCAGAGTTCCACAGCAAAGACTGGAGTATCTGTATATAGGAAGACAACTAGGCCATACGCTCCATAGAGTTGGGCTTTATGGCAGAGCAGAAGAAAGCCATTACTTTCAGCAAAAAACAAAATGGCACATTTTGAGTTTGTGAAAAGGCATGTGGGAGACTCACAAAATGTATGGAGGAAGGTGCTCTGGTGTGCTGAGACTAAAATTGAACTTTTTGGTCATCAAAGAAACGCTATGTCTTGCGCAAACACAACACATCACATCACCCGAAGAACACCATCTCCACAGTGAAACATGGTGGTGGCAGCATCATGCTGTGGGGATCTTCAAAGTTGTGGGCATGTTCTGTAAATTAAATGATGCAAATCCTCCAGCCAGCCACATAAAAAAAAATACTTATTCGCACTGAATAGGCCACAGTGCCCATGTGAATGAGCCCCAAGACCCCATTCACACACAGAGCTTTATTTATTAACTCAATACAGTTTTATCCTTTATTCCCCCGTACATACGATCAGAATTTCCGATGGACTTTTCCATCGGATTTTCTGATCGTGTGTAGCCCCATCTGAGTTTTTTCATCGTAAATTCCAATGAATTCCATCAGAGTTTACATATAGAACATGTTCTATATTTTCCCAATGGAATTCCGTCGGAATTTCCGATATGATTTGGCCTCGCAAAAGCCAGATCGTGTGTACGCGGCATTAGGTTCGGCAGGAAAATTGCTATGTGCTACATTACGTTGTTTTTTGTCCAATTATATATTTTATGTATTTTTTTGTAAAAATATAATTTTGATATTTTCAGGGGGAGGGGCCCTGTCAGGTGGGCAGTACGGGACCCCGTGATTTCTAACAACCGCCCTGTTAATGGGTGCTCTAGTTTTCTCTTACAGCCAAAATATTATGGTAGCTTCATTTGCTTTTGGCCAGACTGCCCCAAAAGGGAATATGTGTGTTGAGTGATCTACATACTTTTTGTATGAAATATGAAAAGTAAAATAACAGTTGCCGAGTGCATGGACCCTAACCTAATAATTATGTAACTATTACATTTTTTTTCTTCATGTCCCTCTCTTTATATATTCAATTCCACCGAAGCGATGAAAGCTTACTATAAGTGATCAAGCTTTTCCTTTTCTGCTTCTGATACTATATGTTCTCTCGTAACGCACTAAATATTATTGTAATAATGTCCTTTATAAAATAAATAACTTGCTATTCTTGGAGAGAGACTTGACTGCCAGTTTGTCACAGCATTAAGATTTATTCTGGCATCGAGCCCCTGACAGCAAACATTTATCAGATTCTGCCATTCATGCTTTTCAATCGTCTCACAGAAAGTACATTTCTCAATTACTTCTAATGAATGGCCCATCAAAATTATAGTACAAAAATGGGGTCGCTCCCATGGGAGCTCTCCACCAGTTTTCCCATGTGAACGCTTGTTCTGCTTTGTAAAGGCCACTTTCACTACAAAGCAAATACCGAGAAAGGCATGAGGGCGTTTAAAGGGAGGTCATGCTGGGAGGTGAACTATATTTAAAGAACCAGAAAACCTGATCAGTCGATTGTTAAAGATGAACTCCAGGCAGACAGCTGAATACACAGCTTATATTCATATATGTGAAATGCCCTTAGTTTACCCAATATGTCACCCTTGTGATCATGGCACTTCTACCAGCCAGATTAGCTAAGCCCCTGACCTCCAGTGTAGTTAAGAATTCCCAACTTGGTAAAGAACCCACCGACTGACTACTACTGACCAGATAATGAAGGAGCTGTATCACAATGGTAAGGTCATGAATGTGTTCTCCATTCTTATAATGAGAAAAGCAATGCAATCCTATTATCTCATGATACTGACCTTCCCTTTGGAAAACTGATTATATTGATTAAAGGAAGCTAATGTAAAAACAGAATGTAGGTACTTATGCAAGCAGTATTTTAATATACAATTACTGATTCTTTTAAATAAACATATAGTTAAGGTAAGCAGACATTTTATAATTTTTTTTGTACATCTTACTGCAGTTTAGGTTTATAACTTAAAGTAGAATTCCAGGCTTAAACTCACTAACCTTAAAAATGCTCTCTTCCGCCACCTAACACCTATGTTTACCAACCTGTGTAAAAAAAGATATACTTACCTATTTTTAGGTCGTTCCAGTCAGGTCACAAAATCTCCCCTTTGTAAGTTAGTAGCAGCTGCAAGGGTGAAGACAGAGAACTTGACAATGGCTCGAATGCCTTTGAATGGTGAAGTCATCCAAAGGCTCCTAGTACAGATGGGCCATAGGAACCTATGCCGGTGACATCATCCATAGGAACCTATGCCGGTGACGTCATCCATAGGCTCCTAGCAGATGGGCCATAGGAACCTATGCCGGTGACGCCATCCATAGGAACCTATGCCGATGACATAATCCATAGGCTCCTAGTACAGATGGGCCATAGGCAGAGCCATCTTAACAGCATCATGGGCCCCTGGGCAAAGTAATGCTCTCGGGCACCTACAATGGAGACAGTGCAGGTAAACAGAAATCACATAGGTATGAGGTAAGGGATATCTGGGATGTAGAGGGGTCAGAGTGCTGAGGGGATATCTGAGGGGATATCTAGGGTGTAGAGGGGTCAGAGTTCTGGAGGGGGGATATCTGGGATGTAGAGGGGCAGCCCAAGCTCAAGAACCAGCAGCTTTGAGGAAAGGACAGGGCCCCCCATGCAGCTGGGGCCCCTGGGCAGTGCCCAGGTGTGCCCTCTCATTAAGACAGCCCTGGCCATAGGAACCTATACCGGTGATGTCATCCATAGGCTCCTAGTACAGATGGGCCATAGGAACCTACTATGCTGGTGACACCACCCATAGGAACCTATGCCTATGACGTCATCCATAGGCTTCTAGTACAGATGGGCCATAGGAACCTATGCTGATGACGTTATCCATAGGCTCCTAGTACAGATGGGCCATAGGAACCTATGCCTTTGTCGAGTGATCTCTCCTCTCCCATGTAGCTGCCACTGGCTGAAACAGGGGTGATCATATAACCGGAGCAGCCTTAAAATGCAATGTAGGATAATATACATCTTTCTTACAAAGGTTAGTTAGCATAGGAGTTAGGAGAGGGGAGCGAGTGAGTATTTTTAAGGTTAGTGATGTTCACCCTGGAATTCCTCTGTCAGTATAGACTTGTATTGGCTTTTTCCTACAGTATATCTCTAATTGCAACATTGAGTCATACAGTATGACCTCAGAAGGAAACCCCTCTGATTCAGCACCTTCTAATACTTTACTTGGGGAGTGGATAATGGTCTGCCCCTGGTTTAAAAGTTGAGTCCACATTTAAAAAATAATAAATGCACATATTTGTGCAGAAAAAAAATAGTGGATTGTTGATACAATGCCAGTCTCCTGCACACTCTTCCTCCAGCTTACTTTAAATTGGAAAGCTGGAGAAAGTGTCAGTAATCACCTTAAAAACCTTAATACAGGTATAATGTGTAACATGGTATAAAAGATGGTGTTTGCCTTTAAATGATAGGTAAGAATTTAAAATGAAGTTTGGTTAAAAAAATAAATAAAATTGCAATATAGATATATGGACTTTCTTTCTAAAAGAAAAACGTCACTGTAAGGCTACTTTCACAATGAGGTGGTTTTCAGGCATTTTAGCGCTAGAAATAGTCTCTAAATAATGCATAAGGTAAAGTGCAGCACAAGAACAGGTACATTTAAAAGCAATATCTAAAACAATCAAATAAAAGTCCAACAGGAAAGGGGAGGAGGACTAGAGGTCCCAGCAAGCACCAAGAGGATTCCATGTGGCAAAGCACAATTGAAGATATTGGTCACAGACCCTCCACCTTCACTCACCTCAATGACTGGACCACTGTACAGATGGTCAAGTACTCAGGTCCCTTCATTGGGTAAGTGATCCAGGCTGAGACAGGAACTCCCCCGGAATATACAAAAGGTGAAGCAAAAACAACTCTAATGCAGTGTACACGTGGTCGTAATTTCCGAAAAAAAAAATGTTCGATGTGAGCTTTTGGTTGGATATTCCGACCGTGTGTAGGCCCCATCGGACATTTGCTGTCAGAATTTCTGACAACAAATGTTTGAGAGCTGGTTCTCAATTTTTCCGACAACAAAAGCTCTTGTCAGCAATTACGACACACAAAAATCCTACGCATGCTCGGAGTCAATTTGTTGCATGCTCGGAATCATTGAACTTCATTTTTCTCGGCTCGTTGTAGTGTTGTATGTGACCGCGTTCTTGACTTTCAGAATTTCAGAACATTTGTGTGACCGTGTGTATGCAAGTCAAGTGTGAGCGAACAAGCCAACGGGAAAAAATCCACGGTTTTGTTGTCGGAATGTCTGATCGTGTGTACGCGGCATAAGTGCTCACTGTGGGTCAGTTGTAAAGCAGCTTTGTTTTGAAAAAATGGGTACTCACAAACGGCTGTTTTAAAAACGGCATTTCCATCGCAGACAGCTGATGGTGTGTAGGTTGCAGGTCGACAGCAGGTGACATCAGTGCTCCTCCCCCCCGTATGCGTTACATGCAGAGGACTTTGCCTCGCTGTAACAAACCTAAACCTAAGAACGTCTAAAATAGTTAAACGTTCCTAAACTAAACATTTATCAAGCCAGTTATTTAAAGTGACAGTAAGTTATTACATGATCCCGTTGGCATTAGGTATTTTCCACACAAGACACAGCAATATAGAACCATACAAAGTTGTAGAAATTCTCTTGATGTCAGTCGTTCCTCAGCATAATTGATGTCAGTTGTCTATCCTCTCAAAATGCTTCATTCATGACGACCCTCATTAAAATGTCTTACAGCTCACAAAGTTCTCTATTCTCCTCCATAAAAAATGGCTATTGACAAGCTCACATGTTCTGTAATGTCGGCTAGTAACAGGAGCTGGTTGAAAACCTCTTTGCACAACTAGTTGACCTCTCAATGGGGCATATAAGTTGAAGAGGCCAGACCAAGAACAGCTGCTGGATGAGAAGCTTGAGCCCTTTATGCACGTGGTTCAGTTGACAATGTCCACCTTCGCTTGAGCACGACTAAGAAAAAAAAAACATTATTATGATTTTGCCACTGCAAGACATGGACATTTTACCTCCAGGTTAAGAAAATATATGATTTATGCATGTCTTGCAAATCAATTCCTCCATAAATACATTCCATATGGTCATTTGGCAATGGGGTATGAGTGGCTTCATTATAAAACCCTGTTTTGGCTACAGTGTCTGAAACAAAATTTTCCCTGGCTTGTAACACATCTCCACCCGTCTGCTGAAATTCAGGTGAAGTTGTTTTCATTCTTACGTTTTGTAGGAATATTTCTTCAAATCACACATATTTTAAGGGCAACTTCAATGTTGTAAAAAAAAAAAATCGACATAGATGCCTTTTTTTGTTGTGTACTGGTACCCCCGTAAGGGCTGCTGAGAATTGTGATGTGTCTGTCACCCTGCCCATCATTCAGTAAACTATTGGCCAGATTCAGGTAGACTTACGACGGCGTATCTACAGATACGCCGTCGTAAGTCTGAATGTCTGCCGTCGTATCCCGGCGCCTGATTCAAAGAATCAGATACGCCGGGATTGAGTTAAGATGCGAGCGGCGTAAGTCTCTTACGCCATCCTATCTTAGTTGCATATTTACGCTGGCCGCTAGGTGGCGCTTCCGTCGATTTACGCGTCGAATATGTAAATTAGCTAGATACGCAGATTCACGAACATAAGCCCGGCCGTCGCAGTACTGATACGCCGTTTACGGCCATGGAATGTGTCCTCCCCTGCTGAATCCATCCTTTTATTGGCTCCCTAGGTTTGCCCTCTTCCTTGAATGCTGTCCTATTAGGACAGATTTTCTAAGATGGCGGCAGAGGTCTCAGTGCGCGTCCTTATTACATTATGATGCTGTGTTGTTCGCGCATGTGCAATGGGGTCATCGCATCCACGATCCGTCGGTGACGCCAGATACCGGTGGATTTGGGTGAGAATAAAGACAGGGCTGGAGATGAAAACAACACAGCGCCTGTTTGGGAGTAGCGGGATGCACTGTGGTGACACCATTATTGTATTTTCATGTAAGTAACCCTGAATCCTTCTTCTGTATACTTGGGTGATTGGATTATATTCACAGCTCTGCAGTATTGATTCCAATTGGATATATTTTCCCTTGCAATTGGAACCCTTACCGGTGTTTGTTAGTCTGAACTGTCCGGGGCTATTGCATTGTGAGATTGTGCGTTTTTTTCCCCCATTTGGAAGTTTAGATGTGAGTTACAGGCATACCCCATTTTTAAGTACACAATGGGGTTTATTTACCAAAGCTGGAAAGCGCAAAATCAGGCTCACTTTTGTATAGAAACCAATGAGCTTCTACCCCCAGCTTGTTCAATTAAGCTTTGGTAATAAAACCTGGAAACTCATTGGTTTCTATGCAGAAGTGAGACTGATTTTGCGCTTTCCAGCTTTAGAAAATAAACCCCATTGTGTACTGAAAAGTGGGGTATGCCTGTATATATATATATATATATATATATATACACACACACATGCATACAGTAAAACCTTTGTTTGAGAGTGACCCAAGGCCAGGTTCTGCAATGCACCCCCTCCCTGCCATCCGAACCCCCCCAAATCAATGGAGAATGGCAACCAGATGGCAGGGGCGGCACGGTTAGTTCAACTATTTTGTGTGTCTTTATTTATTTGTAGCTTGTCATTTACTTTTTTTTGTATAATTTTTTGTATAATTTTCTTATTATTTTTAATATTATTTTTCTTATTCTTTACTTTTTATTATTTTATTTTATTAATTTAATTATTAATTCTTATTATTTAAAAAAAAAAAATTCACCTAACTTTATTGCTATCACACAGGAGAAAAAAATTCCCTGTGTGATAGCAATTTAAGGTGACAAGTTCTCTTTATTGACCCTGTCACCTCCAAAACAGGGGTCCTAGCACTGTGCTAGAACTCTTGTCACAGCTGAGATTTGAAGAGCACAGCTCACCCTTCTCACTGTGTAGATCGGTGGCAGGGACAGAAGACAGATTTGGCGGCCGGGGTAGGACGAAGTCCTGAAGACAGAGCCAACAGATAGAGGTGTGGAGGGGGGACTGCAGCACACATTTTACAAGTGATTTCGGCAACATTGCTGCAATCCCTTGTTAACGAGCGAGCGGATTCCCCCACACTACATTTAGTCCTGCTAGAAAGGGACTTGCCGCCCTTAACTGTATGTTAGGGCGTCGTAGGACTACATGCCGCTGCCACTACTCCATGCCACTGCCGCCCCTCCGCGCCCTGCCGCCCCGAGGCCTGGCCTCGTTGGCCTTGTGGGAAATCCGGGCCTGGAAGTGACAGGGATCCGACTTGGGTTCCCGACAATTCTAGCTGCGGTGTTTGGTATGAATCATGAGGGGGAACTCCACGCCAAATTTTAAATAAAAAAATGGCATGGGTTCCCCCCCAAGGTCTGGTATGGATTGTAAGGAGAACCCCCTATGCTGAAAAAACAGCGTGGGGGTCCCCCCACAATCTATACTAGACCTGTATCCACGCACACAACGCTTCCTACCGCTGTAATGCCGGGTGTCCGGTGCGTGATGATTTATATAGGCTTCTTATGACGTCACAGTCCCATCATGCTCCGGGGATGGGACTGTAACACCATAAGACACCTATATAAATCGGTGCGAGCTGCGCACCTAGCATTACGGCGGGAGGAAGCGTCGTGTCAACATCTGAAGAAAGGAAGAAGGCAGAAGACGGCAAAAAAGAGCGGGTTGCGCCGCAGCTAGTAAGAGCTAAAAAGAAGATAGCGGTGGCCAGCCCCGAAGAAGGCACCAGAGAGCGAGCGGGAGAAGAACCAGGGAGCTCCGAGACGACAGCAGAGAGTGGAGAAGATGGAAGAAGACCCCCCGGAGAGTGGGAAAGACCCCCCGGAGAGTGGAGAAGACCCCCCCGGAGCTGACTAATAAATTATTTTATAACCCTGTGTTTTGTGTTCATTTTATTGACACTTTGCCTCCAGGTGAATGGGTAGGGGTACGATGCACCCCATATTCATTCATCTAGGGTGGGGGCCTGGTATCTGGGGGCCCCCTTATTAAAGGGGGCTCCCAGATTATGATAAGCCCCCAGCCCGCAGACCCTGACAATCAATGGCCAGGGTTGTAGGGAAGAGGCTCTGTCCTTAACAACATGTGGACAGGGTACTTTGGGGTGGGGGGGGGGGGGGCGCATGTTGAGGGCATGCGGCCTGGTATGGCTCAGGAGGGGGGGCACTGGCTCGTCCCCACTCCTTTCCTGACCAGCCGGACGGCGTGCTTGGATATGGAGGCTTTTTCCCATCGCGGCGAGCCGGCTCAGCGCTACCTTCCGTGACAGGGCTTGTAGGTGGTCAATCTCACCGAGAAAGAGAGCAAGATTGACACAATATCGCGGTCACCTACAGTAATATAGGAGTAACTAAGTCTATTTTGGTGCCCACCCTGTGATCCCCATTGTTTGGAACAGAATTCCTGCCCCCGCTGCTCCCTTTTTCCTGAATCGACAGGACTCTCATTCATTTATTTGTTACATATACAGTATGATAGGCGAGTATCACCATCATTGCACATTATCCCATAAGAATCTCATTAATGCTATTACTTTATTATGTTTGGATACTATATGTATCTATAATTTAGAACATATATGGTTAATAAATAATAAAAAAAATGATTAATACTTTTATCGTTTGATTTTGATATGTCTTTTCTCATAATTTTTGTATATGTTATATATTGTTCATGTTTTTATTTTTGTATTTTCTATAGCTAATGTATGCCTCCTCACTCCTGAAGAAGCATTTTGTGAAACATGTTGAGCTCACAGGCATTTTTATAGCTTTATGTATTTGTATGCATTATTGCTGTCTATCATGTTCTGACTTCTGTATATAGATAACTGTTTGCTCGAAGGAACATTGGGATTTATTTTAATTGATTTTTCTACAATATAATAAAATACTCTCTTTTTAAATTTTATAAAAGTTGGTGTCTTCCATGTGGAATCATTAAAAGCCCATTCTCTAAAATTCTTGATATTCACAGTCCTCTCAGGCATGCCTCCCCAGTCCTCCTGACTGTGTCTCATCACCAGCCCTCCTGGCTGTGGCCAGTTGCCCTCCCTGGTGTCTCTTAGCAGTGCTCTCTCCCGCTGTCCTCTCCTTGCTCTCTCTTGAGCCTCCGGTCCAGGACCTCTTCATGTGTTCCTGAAAGTCATCCTGACTGCACCCGAACCCAGGCCCAAGGTCAACCCCCCCGGACAGGGGAGCTCCCTCAAAGGCCCTGGGTATTTAAGGGGGATTGGTCAGGGCTCCCTAAAACACCACAGGCAGCTCAACCTCTCCTCTCCTCTCTTTCCAGAAATTTCTAGCGAACTCTCAAAAGATGAGGGAGGTCTTTGTGATACTGTCTGTGACTCACCAGTGTCAGAAAAGGGTAGTCACCGAGACCGAGATGCAGAGAGCGGCTCACTCTTGCAACTAAGTGCACTCCCCCCCATGGAGATGGGACAGAGGGTGGATGGCACAAAGAGGCACAAGCTACCAGTAGGCTGAGCAGGACTTGTGTGAAGGTCACAGAAGACAGGTACAGGAACTGATGGTGATCAGAACTCAGCTGGTGTAGTGGTGCAAAAAGTCCAGCGCAGGCCGTGTGAGCAGGG
This sequence comes from Rana kukunoris, assembly GCA_029574335.1. NCBI lineage: Eukaryota > Metazoa > Chordata > Amphibia > Anura > Ranidae > Rana > Rana kukunoris. The sequence goes on from CM056055.1 coordinate 38,107,875, forward strand.
GTGTGTGTGTTTATATATATATTTTTTAACCATTAGAGTTCAAATTAACAGGAAATTAATTTAGGGATTCCTCTGGGGTAAAACAGTTGTTAAAGGCTGCTGTAGATTGTTGATACAAGGAGTAACTAATCGCCAAATGCCCCGTACACACGATCAGATTTGCAAGCCAAGCTTGAGCGAAATTCCGTCGGAAAAAACATCCAAGGTTTTTAGTCAAATTGTTTCCGAGCATGCGTCATAATTTTGTGTGTCGGAATCGCTACAGACGATCAGATTTTCCAATAGTAACTTTTTCTGTCGGAAAATTTGAGAACCATCTCTCAATCTTTTGCTGGTGGAAATTCCGCTAGCAAAAGTCTGATGGAGCATACACACGGTCGGAATTTCGGTTCAAAAGCTCACATCGGACTTTTGCTGTCGGAATTTCCGATCGTGTGTACAGGGCATAACAGGATCGGGAAGGATTTTTTCCTGCTGCAGCAAATTGAGCCATCCCTTATAGCAGTGGTCTCCAAACTGCGGCCCGAGTGCCAGATGTGGCCCTTTGCTTGCCTTTATCCGGCCCTTGGGGCACTATCCCTCCCAATGACACAAGACACTATTCTGCCATCTGACACCGACAATGGAGCACCATTTCTCCCACTGATACCACCAATGGGGCACTATTTCTCCCTATGATACCGGCAATAGGGCACTATTCCTCCCCCTAATACCAGATGTTTACTCCCACTGATGCTAGGAAAATTTTCACTCCCGCTGGCCAAAGTCCGGCCCTCCAAGAGTCTGAAGGACAATAAACCGGCCCTTTGTTTAGAATGTTTGGAGACCCCTGCCTTATAGGGATTCTGGGTCAGTTGTTGTGTAGGGTTCTGTGAATGTATTATTATTTTTTTGATCTATGTTTGTTTATTGGTTAAATTCAATGGGCACTTTTTTTTTTAACCTACATAACCCTTCTCTATATGTACTGATTCAAGTGTCAATGGGGAGATGTATCACCACTTGTCCTTCTTGATAACGATATTCTTATGTTTGCTATATAAAAATACTGCTATGCTCACCACAAAGAACCAGGTAAGCATGAAAGACTTCCATATTTCCAAGGGAAAATAAATGAAAAAATGATGGCTGGAAAGCATGCAAAAGCTAATTTTACGGGTACATAACCTTAAGAAAAAGGGTAAAGGGAGAACATTAAATTTACAATGTTCTCTCTAACCTCACGAGATATACACTGTAAATAATCTTTTATTAAGTGCCTTCTTATCCGTTTCCCTATCAGTGACACTTCATCTGTTTGTCAGTGTGCTCTCAATTCATTCCCCAGGATAGGGATTCCTGGTAAATCACTGATGAACAGGGCGAGATGCTTGAATGAATCTTGGTATGAGACCAGTTTCTTGCTGTGTAAATTTAAATTTTCATCAAGTCGAGTGATAATCAGAACTGAGTGCTGTGGGATGATGATGAGCCTGGTAAATTTATTGTAATCAAATGGCTGGATTGTTGGCCCATTACAAATTCTGTAAGCTTGAGGCACAACAAATGCAAGAAATTAAATGGAATAAAGAATAAGATACTGTATTTTACACTTTTGGATGCATTTTGCCTGCAAAGATTTGTGCGTGTTAAAGGGAAACACTAAGAAAAAGTACTAACTTCTAAAGGGCCTTTTTCTTAGGGGTGCATTTACTATACATGTAATCACACATTTTTTTGTTAAATGGGGTCACGGTGTAACTTGGTTAGAATGCATTCACCTTGCAAAGGAACATAAGACTTTATTAATTATTAATATTATTAAAGTGGAAATAAAGTGCAGAAATCAGGAATTGCTAGTAGAGTTTTCTGCCCAAAAATGTCATCCTCTTGCAAAGTGCAGTGTATAATCCTGCCTCATTCTACAATGTAAAGGCCCGTACACACGATCGGATATTCCGACAACAATTATGTGATGGACTTGTTTTGTCAGATAATCCGACTGTCTGTACGCTCCATCGGACAATTGTTGTCGGAATTTCCAACAACAAATGTTGTGTAGCCATGCTCTCAAAATGTCCGACAACAAATATGTTCCGTCCAATTATTCGATCGTGTGTACACAATGTCCGACAACAAATATGTTCCGTCCAATTATCCGATCGTGTGTACACAAGTCCGTCGGACTAAAATTCAAAGTTCAAACACGCATGCTCCTGATCAATGCTAAATGCTAATTTACCCAAAGGGTGGTGTTAAAGAGCTGAAAAACCACATCGCTTTGTGAATGTTGTCTGAAAAAAGTTCTGCCGTCTGTATGCAGAACAAGTTCATTGCCAACACCCTTTTGGACAAAAATCCATGCATTTGTCAGATGGAAGTCCGATCAGGTGTACGATGGCTTAAATGAAAAGAACAGAGCAAGGTACCAGGGAGTATGTAATTTCTGTGCATATGCTTAGGATTTACGTCATCAGTGGCCGCCCAATGACTGTAGAGGATTTACACAAGACCTGAAATAAGTGCAGAGAAGATAGTGGGGTCAAGGGACAGAGCACCGAATGAAAGCATAAATCTGGCCAGCACTAGTGGAGGGTACCGTAGTTGGTAAATGTGCCATAATATACAAGTCAACTGTGTATGCTGGCACGTTACGGAAATAGCTCCCTCAACCAACCAGAGAGTTGCTGTCCAACCCCACACCACCAGTGCTTCAGGACACAATACCCTGGCCTTCACGCATTCAATTGTTACAGATGCATCCCTTCCATCTTGTCAATATGCTCATCAAATAAGGAGGCAAATCTGTAGCAATTGAAAGCAGGGAATATGCAAAAGTCTTTTTTTATAAGACTAGGTTACAAAGAAGCACCATGTGAATTTTTGCCTTGTGAGGGAGAAATGATCTTGAGAGAGACAAGAGGGCAAAAAAATAGACAACCACCAACAGCTGCAACTACTACCTGGACAAAACGTGATTTAGTGAGGTGGCTTTCTGGTGGGCGTTTTGTTAAGATATTTGGAAAAGTACAGGTTTAAGGAAGGCATGGTCATCTTAGTGCTTTTTATGGAGTGAAGTAACCATGTGATATTTTCACTTCACATAGAAGGCATCCGAGGTAACATCATCTCCTCTTATGATAGGAGAGTCTTAGGCCGCGTACACACTAGTGTTGCTCAAGAATATTCGCATTGCGAATATTCGTTACGGATATTGCATATTCGAGTATTCGCGAATAACTCGAATATCGCGGTGAATATTCGCTATTGCGAATATTCATATTTTTCCAAATTTATTTTTAAAACAGATCACATCCTAGTGATCTCCATCGATGTCTAAAAGCATTGCTGGTATGATTAGAGACCCTGGGCCGAGTAGCTGAGGCGATCCTTTTATGTCGTGAATACTTTCTCTGCCCTTCTTTTGCATCAGAGCCAATCAGAGTTCTCCTACCACAGTTGTCAGAGGTTAGCAACCTCCATAGCAACCAATAGGAACCTGCCTGCACGACCATTATATAAGATCACTCCCAGCAGTATTTCAGTGCAGATTCACAAGGTGGCTAGAGAGAGTGGAGTGTTTCTGTGCGTTTTTCCTGTGTATTGCAATCTTAGAGCTTAGCATTGTGCTTCCTATAGTGCTTTCAGTTCTGAGTTTCCTGCTTCTAAAACCAAATGCTTTTTTCAAAGCAAAAGACCCAACAGTTTTTCTAAAAGCTCAGATTTGTGTTGTTTTGTCCAGGTTAGTGTAGCTTAGTGTTAGATAGATTTCTGTGTATTTAGTGTAAGTGTACATTTCTTTAAGGTAGCTTAGTTTAGTGTGTGTTTAGTCTCTGTGTTTTGTGTATAAAAAATAAATAAAAATTAGCTTTAGTTTAGTCATATAAGTTTGTGTAAGTAGAGTTATTGTTTAGTGCATATTAGTTTATTATTTGTAGTCCTCGTCTTTGTCCTTGTCAGTCAGTGTAAAAAAATAAATAAAAAAATGTAGCTTTAGTTTAGTCATATAAGTTTGTGTAAGTAGAGTTAGTGTTTAGTGCATATTAGTTTAGTAATCCAGGAAATGATCTCCGTTTTCCCGTGCATGCGCGGACGAGAATTTCGCAATCAATTTCGCATTCGCATTAGCGAAATTTCGCAAATTTTTTTTTTGATAAAATATCACGAATATTCGATATTAACGAATATTTCACGAATATTCTTCTATATATTCGTGAAATATCGCGAAATCGAATATGGCGTATTCCGCTCAACACTAGTACACACGATTGTTCAAAACCGGTGAAAACGGACTGAAGGACTGTTTTCATTGGTTAACCGATGAAGCTGACTGATGGTCTGATGTGCCTACACACCATCAGTTAAAAAACCAATCGTGTCAGAATGCGGTGAAGTAAAACAAAACGACGTGCTGAAAAAAATGAAGTTCAATGCTTCCAAGCATGCGTCCACTTGATTCTGAGCATGCGTGGATTTTTAACGGATGCTCGTGCGTACTAACGATCGGTTTTGACCTATCGGTTAGGCATCCATCGGTTAAATTTTAAAGCACGTTCTATTTTTTTTGACCGAAGGATAACTGACTGATGGGGCCCACACATGATTGGTTTGGACCGATGAAAATGGACCTTCAGTCCGTTTTCATCGGTTTTGACCAATCCTGTGTACGCGGCATTAGTGGCATTCCAAGTTCTTTACAGAGCGAAAAGGCTGATAGGAATATTTACTGAAGAATGGAGGAGCTTCATTACACAACTCGAACAATAAAGGTTGTATCAACACAGAGTGGTCCTGTGGATACCTCTAGAATAATAAGTGCCGCGTCCTATTGATTGAGATAAACAAGCACGTTTGGAAAGAGGCTTGGACTTTTTAGGCACCACCCGATGAGTAATAAATGTATAAAAGTTTATTAAACATATATAAAAAGAAAATATTAAAAATATCCATCTTTTAGAAGTCAATAAAAATGTAATACAACGTTCATACTATACAGAGCCACTGGAAACAAATACATAAACTTGAAGATGAACATATGTAATTCCATCATATTATTAAAGTCCAGATATGAGGCTAATGCCACGTACACACGATCACTTTTTGTTTTTTAAGTTTTCATTTAAATTTTAAAAAACGACGTTGCATACACACCATCGTTTTCTGAAAATGCTCTTGCAAAGCGTGGTTACGTACACCACGTTCGACGGCACTCTGTTCCATTGAAGCTCCCGTCTCATAACTTGCTTCTGAGCATGCGCGAGTTTAAAAAACATCGTTTTCCGGCGCCGCATGGAGTAACAGCTCCTCTCCTCGGCTCCCGCAGCGCGACCTAAACCGGCCTGTAAAACCAGCCTGAGATGCCCAGCAGACCACCCTCCACCTCCGGAGTCATCCCCCGGACTCCATGGACCGCTTTGTAGAAAAATCGGGTGCGCGCACCCAAACAGCCCAGGCGGCGCCGACGGCTTCCCCGCAAATTGAGGCCCCGGTCTCGGCCTACGCGGCGGCGCTGCACACGGAGATGGAGGTAAGCGGCAACCTATCCCTGACTCCTGCTCCACACACCCCGGGGACACCTCTAGGAGGGGACAACACCACAGAGCGCATCGCCCAAGCAGTGGCTGCTCTTTTGTCCCCCATGATTGCCACGTCAGTTGAAAAAGCGGTGAATGCAGGGATGGCGCAGGTCCATAAGCAGATCAAAGAGCACGGCTCCAGGCTCAATGATTTGGAGAACCGCCTATCAAATGCTGAAGATGAACTTTACCAGGCCCAGGCTACTGAACACGCTCAGGACAAAACCAACCAATATATACTTCAAAAACTAGATGATTTAGAAAACAGATCTAGAAGAAGTAACCTTCATTTTGTAGGGGTCCCTGAATCGTTACAGTCAGCCGCCCTCGCAGACTTCTGTGCGCAGTGAATACCCGAGGCCCTGGGCCTCCCGGGCCCCTGTGCAGTAGAAAGGGCCCACCGGCCTTACCTTGCCACCCGTCTGGTATAGAGGGATCAGCTCAGTCGCTCTCTTTCTCTTCCTTGGTCAGAAACATGCTCCTGTATGACCCGCTCTGGGGGGAACACCTCGATCCCCCCCCTCTCCATATACGTTAGAAGTGACTCCCTACCATCGTCCAGTCGTGGTATATCCTTATATTTACTGACTGTCCTGTTTGATGTTTTTGTTTGACGGACCCTGATTGCATATCTCATTATTGTTCTCATTGCTACCCAGCTAGAATGTTCTTTGCGTTTATACTGTTTGTACTCTGTGTTATTACAACTGCCGTTATAAGTGTTCTCTGTATGCAGCCTTCCCCCGGTATCACCGCGTGCCTTGCTTATGCTCTCCCTTGTACCGACTTCTACTAGCCGCATGAAACCGTCCACCCTTTCAAGTCTCTCAGAAATCATGCTGGCTGTGTCGTGACATGGGAGCTGGCCCTCGCTGTGATCCCATGCGGAAAAAAGTGAAGCTCTCACATTCGTTTTTTTGTTAGGTTTAATGTTTAAGTTCCCTTTCTCTCCCGTCCCCCCCCTCCCCCGCCCCCCCCCTTATCTTAGGCACTCATGTCCACGTATGCCCTCTGACACCAACCCCATGTGGCGCAATCATTACTTCCCTCCTCGATCGGGTAACCCTCCCACGAACCGCTCCTTTCCGCGACAACATACATGCAATGTCTTCTCAGACCCCCTCCTTCACTGCCTACATAACATGAAAATAGTTTCCAGGAATGTAAAGGGACTTAGATCCCCCAATAAGAGGATGAAGGTCCTGCGTCATCTCAAAAGACTTAAAACTGACATAGCACTCCTGCAGGAAACCCATCTGACCACTTCTGATTTTCACCGCATGCAGAAACTGTGGGTAGGCACGGTCATAGGTTCGGACGCCGTTGCCCGTAAGGCAGGAGTCCTCCTGCTAATTCATAAGAATCTACCGTGCACGGTTATTGCAGTGAATTCTGACGCCAGTGGACGACTTTTGACCGCCCATGTAAAAATAGGAACTAAGGAATTACTGATCTCCAATGTTTATGCCCCTAATAGCCCTGGTAAAATCTTTTACAGTACACTGACTAACTGGCTACTACAAAACGCCCACCTCCCCCATCTAGTAGGAGGTGACTTCAATGACGTCATGAACCAGATAGATGACAGATCCTCCCCTAAACACACCGGACCACGATTTGCTTCACCCACCCCGACGCTTTTTGCGTCCACTATGGACTCCTTACCCCTCCGAGACTTGTGGCGCTTACAGCATCCCGCAGACAGGGAATTTACTTTCTATTCCAACCCCCATACCGTTCTTTCTAGGATTGACTACTTTTTCGGATCCGACGATCTGATCCCCTTGCTTTCAAACGCAGATATATTAGACATAGCCATTTCAGACCATGCTCCGATCTTACTTGACGTGGACAACCTCGACCTGCTCCCTCACCCCAGAATTTGGCGTTTCCCCTCGTACCTTCACAATCAATCCGACTTCCAACATTCCATGGAGAAGGCATGGTTGGAGTACTCCTCAGCTAATGCCTCACACTCTGACAATCCCAACCTCTTCTGGGACGCTGGTAAGGCGTTTCTCAGGGGTCAGATTATTTCCAATGCCTTCTCTTTCAGACGCAACACCCTGTCAAACTACAAATTGGCCAATTCTAGACTACACCAGGCCCAGAGGGCATTATACTCCACCGGATCCCCTAGCGACAGAGAGGAGTGGTTAGCAGCAAAGAGCTCTTTCGACACTTGGGCAGACACCCTAGAACTGACTAAAAAAGCAAATTTGGACGCTACCCTACACAGATTCGGAAATAAATCAGGCAAACTACTCTCTAGACTATGCAAAGGTTCTTTTCGTCCCACCCACATCACGTCCCTTAGAGATTCCAAAGGTACCGTAAACACCACACCACCGACGATAAATAAGGCTATGCTTCAGTATTACTCGTCCCTTTATGCCCCTGACCCAATTGATACACAGACAGCTCAGGCCTTTTTGGACAACCTGAACATCCCTACGGTCACCCCCTCCCAACTAGAGGCCCTTAACGCTCCCATAACCCTCTCTGAGGTTTCTGACACCATCCGCAAGCTCACCCCCTCCAAGGCCCCTGGCCCCGACGGCTTCACCGGGGAGTTCTACAAGACCCTCCAGACTCTGGTGGAGCCTACCCTTCACAAGGTATATATGGGCATGTGGTCCGGTGGCCCCTATCTGCCGTCAGGCCGTCAGGCCACCATCAAGCTGCTGTCTAAGAAGGGCAAGGACCCCCTAGAGCCAGGATCTTATAGGCCCATCTCCCTACTTAATCTAGATGTCAAGATCCTGTCAAAAATAGTAGCCAATCGACTCTCTGACATCATCCCCTCTCTGATCCACCCTGCACAATCAGGCTTTGTGAAGGGTAGAACAGCCACCCTTAACATACGAAAAGTTATGCTGGCACTGGAATACGCTAAACAACATCCAAACGGCGACTTTGCCATCATAACGTTAGATGCGGAGAAAGCCTTTGACAATGTCAGTTTTGACTGGCTTGCTCTGACTATGTCAAAAATGGGCTTCTCGGGTCCCTTCTGTCATCTCATAAATTCCATGTATTCCTGCCCTACGGCGAAATTAGTGGCCGCAGGTCTACTCTCAGAAGAATTTCACCTACACAAAGGCACCCGTCAAGGCTGCCCTCTATCACCACTCTTATTTAACATTGCCTTAGGACCCTTATCCAGACACCTCATTCAGATAGCACCCCTACACGGTATCCCGATCGGTGACTCTGACCTACGTTCTTCCCTCTTCGCGGACGACGTCCTTATTTTCTCGGCCGACCCCTCCTCCGATATGTCCACCATCAAACGAGTGTTTGACACTTTCCGGACCTGTTCGGGCCTGCGCATAAATTATGGTAAAAGTGAAATACTCCCCTTGGGAACTGGGCCCATCCCCTCCTGGTCCCATAGCTCAATCTTCTCGGTTGCCAAGTCCCATATTACCTACCTGGGTATCACGATAGGAAAGACGCCCTCCTCCCTGTATTGCCTGAACTACCCCCCTCTGCTAGCAAAAATTTCTCAAGAACTGGTAAAATGGATGGATTTGCCCCTCTCGCTTCTGGGTAGATGTTTCCTTGTTAAAATGGTCAGCTTTGCTCGACTGCTGTACCCGATGCAGACTATTCCTCTGCTCCTTCGCCACAAGGATATCAAACAATTTGAATCGGCTGTTTTGAAATTTATATGGCGGGGTAAGAGGCCCCGCATTGCTTTAAAGAAGCTCTATCTTCCCAGACGCGAGGGGGGTGTTAGTCTCCCGAATGTAAGAACCTATAATTTAGCCTGTTTAATGAGGATCGGCCTAGATTGGATCACCCAATCTTCGCGTTATTCCAATTACCCCCTGGAATCTGCCATGGCTCATCCCTTCTCCCTCATAGCTCTTCTCCACAGCAAATGGAAAGCAGTCCCGGCATTATACCAACACAACCTACTGCTAAGGGACACTGCTGTTGCCTGGAGAGAAATCAGGAAAAGTCTTCGGCTGCCCCAGTATATTTCTCGCCATGTACCAATCCAATGTAACCCGAACTTCCCCCCTGGCATGGACCACAAGCCCTTCAAGATCTGGCAAGACAAAGGTCTCACTAAGTTCTCATCCCTCTGTGACACTTCAACCGGTCGTCCTCTAACCTTTGAGGCGGTGGCTGCCGCCTTCTCGCTCCCTCCTTCTCATATATTCCATTTCTGGCAATGCACCAACTATCTGAAAACTACCTGCTCGGAGGCAGCAAAACGTTTCTCCTTCAACTTCTCCGACCAGCTTCTCGCAGACGACTCATACAGAATTTCGGCCATCTACAAACCTCTTCTCCTTAAAACCACTCCTCCTCTACATTCATCATCCGCAGCTAATTGGAGTAGAGACTTCCCTGATGATAATCTAGTTGACAAGCTACTTCAAGGTCTCAACAAGGTCCAACGTCTGACCCCAAATGAAATCTGGAGAGAAACCCAACTTAAAATCGTCCACCGGGCCCACATGCCCTTTCTCTACTCCACAACGGATCGTACTACCGCTCAGTGCCCCCTGTGTCACCTTCAGAAACCTTCCCTAACTCACCGTTTCTGGTCATGCTCGTTCATATCCTCCTTTTGGGACAAGGTGCTGGCCTACATCTTCAACATCACCTTACTAAACCTACCCAAAGACCCTCTGCTCCTTATTTTTGGTTACTGGGACCCCCTACTACTGCAATGGTCCCGAACAGCCCACCCGACACCTGCAATTGTCAACAAGGACTGGTCTTTGATATGTCTCCTTGTCGCACGGAGAGCTATCCTGAAAAACTGGACGTCTACCCTCCCCCCCACGGCGACCCAAGTGCAGCATGAGCTCCTACTGCTTCTCTACAAGGAACGTGCAACCGTCGACTTCAACCACGAATCCTCTAAATCCCGTTTCTTGTCAACATGGGGCCCCTTTATGACATCTTCACTATCTACGGAAGAATGCTCCAAGTTTGAACACTACACTTTCTCCTACTTCAAATCTCCACCACCATCCGTACCTAGGAGGAACAGCTCCCCTTGATGTTAGCTGATTGAGTTGCCACAGCACACCCCCCCCCCCCCCCCCGAGTGCCACCCCCCCTCTCCCCCCCCCCCTATGATTGTTTCCTATAGTACGTTTATATGCATCTTTAGCTCCTACAATATTCTCTGGTCCCCACCAATGTATAAAATCCATCCAGATCCACCTATTTCAATGTAAAGTTTTAGCGGTGTGTTTTTTCTGTTCATGTGTGATGCTCCCTTACGCGTACACACCTGGTGGGTCCAAGCTCAGTTCTTTGTTTTGTATCCGGTATTTACATTCACCTACCCCCCCCCCCTAATACCCGTGCAGGGTTTACCCACTGTCAATGTACCCTCCTTGGGAATGTATTTCCATTTGTCTACATGGCTTGTGTACAGTACCCTCTGTATGATGTATGTACTCTACTTGCATCACGTTTGATGCGCCTACCAGCGTTCGGTATCTAACTTTGTTATTGCTATTCCCTGCTCCCTTTTCTTTCTGTGTATGTCTCTTAAACTCAATAACATTTATTTAAAAAAAAAACATTGTTTTAAACGTCGTTTTTCCCACACACGATCATTGTTTATGACACAAAAAATGACATTCTGAAAAACGACATAAAAAATTGAAGCATGTTCGAATTTTTTTTTTTGGTCATTTTTCAGAAGACATAAAGCGACGTTTTGCCCACACACAATCATTTTAAATGACGTTTTTTAAAACTTTGTTTTATTTCATCACAAAAAACGACCGTGTGTACGTGGCATAAGTATTAGCTGTAGATGAGAAGATGTCCTGGGCTCTACATGTTACACGCTTCACGCTTCTTAGGGAGCAAAGACAAGAATAATGTTTCATGTGGGTTATTGCACATAAGAGTAAAACCAAGTATATGAAACAGTGGACTTAAAGCATAGGCGGCAATACAGGAAATATTATAGTGATTGGGTCTAACAGATCAAACAAGTTGAAGCATTAGGCTAGAAAGTCCATATATAGTAGGAGGTGCTCAATGGGTCAACAGCAGGCACTCACAACCCAGTACAACCACTGATGGGATACCTCGGTAGAGGGTGAATATATGGTAAGGGTAGGAATGGGGCTAGTCCCCAAATGTATTTTCCAAGAGAGCCTCGATGTATGGCAGTCAAACCAATAGTGAGCCTAATATATACCAGTGCAGCAACCTATTAGTGAAGGAAAATCCAAGTGTCCCGACAAACAAAGCAGCCGCCACTATGCTAATGATAGCCACATTTTTGGGGATCATGGGTCAAAATGTTTTTGTGGATTTTTAAATGGCAGATATATCACAGTGATAAGGTATCCTTGAAGGAAACCTTTGACTGCACTCTACAAAGCACACACCCAAACTGCTACATGTAGTATTTTGAGTTTGGGGGGTACTAACGCTGAAGTACAAAGAGTTCTGATGCTAAACACAGGCAGGAACTTAAATGCACTTTCCCAATCGTTGCACATACAGCTCTGAAAGAGCCTTTAGAGCTTGAAGTGAACTCAGAAAACAGTTCTTACTGCAGTAACAGCAATTTTAATTCAAAAACCGGTTGCCAGTCCTACTTTTTTAAATAACTTGATTTACGAGACTGCAGATGTATGCAAACAACTATATATTTAAGTGGAAAACCTTTCAAATTGCCGTTCCCACAAAAATCCTTGGAACATGGTCTGGAAGTAATGCACACCATATCTATTGGACAAACATTATCCAGATATCTGCAGATACCCCGAGAGAGGGACCATGCGGTAATACAACTGGAATTCATTTGTCATTTTACTGGTTGTAAATCCATTGTCATCTAGCTTGTGTTATAAGTATTTTTTTTTTATAATATAGATTTGTTTTTATAGAACGCTTTGTAATGTAGTGTTAGTATTTAAAGGGTGTTCCAGGTTGCTTTTGTGTTTTCCGCCTTATAAACAGAAGGGTTTGATTCTGCCTTTACTTTACTTGTCAATTTAAAATCCATACAGAATAGATATTGTGTATCTTTGGGAAGTTCTCAATGCTGTGATTCCCAGCTCCACTCTCTGACATGTCCATATTTTTTAGGAATTAGCCTGGAGATTTTGGTGAAATTGATTTCTGCATGGAACTGCATGAAAGAATGCCCCCCCCCCCCCCCACTGGCAGAACACAATAGCGCTGAGGGAGGCATTTCCATATCAACACGACTGTGTTGATGGGGGAATCTAGTGATTTGACTTGATTTATTAAAACCTAAAGTGGAAGGAGAAAAAAAAGTGTAATCTATAGGCTAAATTCATACCTTACAGGTGTAATGGAGCACACTCACATTCACATGCATCATGTGTGGTGCAGCCAGTTAATTTCAAACATGAAAAACACGTATAGCACTACCCCCAGAGGAGCTGCTGGATTGTTTTGGGTGGCACATTTACCTTGTGGCTCTTCCGAATTCCTAAGGGTGAATGGTGCATATAGCAGTAGTTAAGGGATGTTGGCAACAAGAGTCTGTGCTCTTTATTACCCAGCCTGGTAAAAACAATGAACCGGTGATGAAAGAACAGAGTTTGGAAGAAGGAGAACAGCAGATTCAGGTGTAGTATTTGGAACAGTCCTGCTCCCATATGTAACACTTTCTGTACCACTCCTGCCTGAGTGGGCTTAGCGTACTCGGACAGTCCTCTCTCACTGATCTGGCAGCCGGAGTATCACTCGAACCTTTGTAGGATGAAGTCTCTGCCACAGACCCTCCTTGGAATGAACTTGGATTTGAGGAAAAGTCTCTGCCACAGACCCTCCTGGAATGGACATTCAGGGAGACACCTCTGCCACAGGCCCTCTCTGATTGCAAATGCGGAGGCAATCCTCCTCGGAAGAATTACGCCTGGATCTCCTTCTTAACGTTGCCCAGGTACTGACTGACAGGTGATCAATCCTTCAGTGTCCAGCTACCTTGATCCCTGGTGGTTTGTCTAAATCCTTTTGGACCGCCAGCTTCTCATTGGCGCTCCTCAGATGGACTCCCCACCGAACAGCTCTACCGCTTGGGATCTTCAAAGGTGGGAACCCAGTTGATCACTGGGTCCCCGCTGTTGCTCAAACATTCCGGAGCAACATGGTCCCGGAACCAGGAACACTGTGTGGCACACGCGCCCCGGGCTAGGTAGGCCATAATGCCGGGGCACCGTGATGTGCTCACCCTAAATGTGGGTGCCACACTGGAAGAAGACCCAGACTCAATGGTGTCTGTCCCATAAGTACCCTCTACCAGCATGCCCAGCGAAAACACTCCCTCCTGATTGGCTGCTGGAAAAGAACACCCAAGTCTCGACTCTGCTGCTGCCACCTGTCGCCCTGGGGTGGGATAGTACCCCAGCAACAACAGAATGAGTCCACAGCACAGCCAAGCTGAAACAGAGACCCTATTTGAACATTGTAATTTGGATCAGAGTTATTAGTACTCTGATCGCCCTCTAAATTTCAATAGCACCGGTACTTGGAAGCAACCAGGCGCTACACACGCAAAAGAAGTCCCTGACCCTTTTTCAGAAACGCGCCACACTGAACATCGTGGTGCTGCTGAACCATGCGGGTTGCCACTTGCAAAAATGCACACATTAGCAAATGCAAAGGGTTGCCTTTAACAATTAAGGGCACTGCCACACGCCTGCTATATATGAAACAAATTAAAGATGCGCTACAATTTACAACTAATATATGTGAACCGTGCAGTGAACAACACCATATAGAGTTAACAAATAACTGACAAACAGAGAATTGCTCAGTGAATCCAGCTGTGGGTAAAATCCACACCTAAGGTGAAAGATATGTGTGTCCCATAGAAACAATGTGTGTCCCATAAAAACAATGATATGTGCGGAATAAAGGTCCAAATATAAATATAAATCCAATATCTATTCACCGTGATTCCAAACTGAAATTCCAAAAATTAGGTACAGCAACTGTGAGTACACAATCTTCAGTTGTATCAAAGCTCCCAAATCATACAGATGAAATTGATCCTCACATGGTCCGCAGAACATATAACAAAAAGAGAAAACATACCATGGTATAATATTGTATGGTAAACTGTATACCAACTACGTGATATGTCACACTTACGGATTCCCCTAAAGATAAAAGCCGCTCAGTATTTGCTGAGTATCGTATGAGACCTCCGTTGGTTCCGTACGTATGGCTCCTCCCTACACGTTGCGTCACGACCACGTGACTTACTCATGGGATATGGCGGTGGAGCGCATCATGCGGGCCATTTATCTCACTCAACCCAGAAGAGTAAAGCAACGGAGGGAACTGTAAGCAATCAACATCATTTGCGGCTGAGGACTTATGACAGTGGTAATATAACCGTTAAAAACTGTCACAGAACAACTTTAATACCATAACAATCCTTAATATAAAGTTAAAAAGACATAGAAATAATATATATAAACTATGTACAATTTCTAATACAATCGTAATAGGGAGAGAGTCCACTCACTTCCCCGATGGTGAAAAATGGGTACTACATACTGATTTACATATATAGCAATTCCATCATATGAAATGGACCACTCATAATAAAAATAAATAAAATTATACAAATACTATGAATATATATGCATACACATATATTACACATACATATATCAAAAAAAAAACCCTTGCTGTGTCCTTATTATTAAAATTAAATATATAATTAATTAGAATAATTAGTCAATTAAAATACCAAATTACTGATCTGAAATAAAACAATTTAAATCAAAATCGATGTTTAGGCCATTCGGCTCCAAAGATTTAATTTCATAAATCCATCGAGATTCTGATTTACTTAATTCCCTCACCTTGTGGCTACCTCTCCAGTGGGGATTAAACTTTTGAATAGCCCAGAACTTTAATCCATGGGGATTTTTGTTATGACATAATTTAAAGTGACGCGATACGCTATGTTTTCTGAACCCTTTTATAATGTTCTGTACATGTTCTCTCAAACGCTTCCAGAGTGGTCTTTTGGTCCTACCTATATATTGAAGAGAACATGGACATTCTAACATGTAGACTGCTCCTTCTGTTCGGCAGGTGATCAAATCATCAATTTGATATTGTTTTTTAGTAACATTGGATACAAAGTTCGAACATTTTTGTCCATTAAAATTCGTATTTTTACAAGCAAAACATCTCTTAGGCCTTGTACACACGATCGGACATATCCGATGAAAACGGTCCGCGGACCGTTTCCATCAGATATGTCCGATCTGGAGTTTGGTCCGATGGCGTGTACACACCATCGGATCAAATTCCCCGCCGGCGGACGGCGCGGTGACGTGGCGGTGACGTTGACGCCGGCACGTCACCGCACCAGGAAGTAAAACACTTCCGCGCATGCGCCGAATCCATTCGGCGGCGGCGCGGCGGCGGTGCGGGACGACATGTCTGCTGGTAAGTGTACTAACCAGCAGACATGTCGGGCGGACACATTCCCACCCGATAGATTTCAAAGCATGCTTTGAAATCTGTCGGGTGGACAAATCTGTCCGCTAGCCCATACACAGGATCGGAGATGTCTGCTGAAACGGTCCATCGGACCGTTTTCAGCGGACATATCCGCTCATGTGTACGAGGCCTAACAGGGGAAGAAGCCTTTCCCCTGAAAAAAGGTTAGAGAATGATTCCTATTAGGTGGATTGGGGACATTTTTTGCTACTAAATCTCTGAGAGTAGGAGCACGGCGATATATCACTCTCGGACGATTGGGTAAAATTCCCTGTAGTTGTCGATCTGCCTGGAGAATGTGCCAATGCTTCTGGAAAATTGACTCCATCTGTTTGTGTTGTACTGTATAATTGGTGATAATAGGAAGATCATCTCTCATTATTGTTGATCTCGGTTTATCTTGTATCAGGGAACTCCTTGAGGTGTTGGATATTTTTTGAATATGATTCTGAATGAATTCCTCATTATATCCTTTCTTTACAAATCTCCTCCCCATTTGCTGTGCTTGTTCCAAAAACACATTTGGATCAGTACAATTCCTACGAATACGTATGAGTTGGCCTTTAGGGATATTAATCAGCCAAGGTTCATAATGGCAACTGTCGACAGGAATATAACTGTTCCTGTCGACCGGTTTAAAATACGTTTTGGTAGAGATCTTATGGTTTTCAATATTAATTTCTAGATCTAAAAACTGAATGGCGTTATTACTGATTTCATGGGTTAATTTTATGTTCTTCTCATTCATATTGAGTTTATTAAAAAACTCTATAAGGGATATATCATCCCCCTCCCAGATCAGTATGCAGTCATCTATAAAACGCCTGTATAGAACCAGCTGATCTGGTTTGTTAGTATAGATCGCATGTTCCTCCCATTCAGCCATAAAAATATTGGCCACACTAGGTGCATATTTTGCACCCATTCCAATACCGTTTAATTGCCTATAGTATTCTGACTGATGCCAAAAATAGCTGTGCTGTAATCCATAGGCTAGACTTCTCAGTACAAATTTCTGTTGTTTAGGTAGAAGCTGACTAAAACCTACCATAGCCCATTTCGTAGCTTTAATTGCATCCTCATGGTTGATATTGGTGTATAGGGATGCTACATCCGCTGTAGCTATCCAATACCTCTTCAGTGGATCAAGCACTATACTATCTAGAATTTGGATTAGGTGTTTTTTATCCCTAAGAAAGGCCTTCGTATGGGGGACTAGGGGTTGGACAAATTTATCCACATACTCCCCAAGACGTGCATTGATCGACTGTATCCCGTTGATGATCGGCCTACCTGGCGGCCTCAACGGGTCTTTATGAACTTTAGGGATAGTATAAATGATAGGAATCCTGCATTCCTCGGGAACAAGGTATTTTGCCTCTCATTTAGACAAAATCCCTTTGGTTTTTCCCTTTTGGATTAATGCAAGTAATTCATTTTTATATTCAGATGTTGGATTCCCTCCAAGTTTAATGTATGTATTTTCATCTTTCAATTGGTTACCCAATTCTTCATAATAGTAATCTTTCGATAAAACAACAATAGCTCCCCCCTTATCGGCTGGACGTATGATTACTTCCTTATTCATCTCTAGGTCTTTCAGCCCTTTATGGATGATTTTGGGATCCATTGCTTTCTTTATTTTTAATTTTTTTTTTTTTTTTTTTTTTTACGATTGTATTAGAAATTGTACATAGTTTATATATATATATTATTTCTATGTCTTTTTAACTTTATATTAAGGATTGTTATGGTATTAAAGTTGTTCTGTGACAGTTTTTAACGGTTATATTACCACTGTCATAAGTCCTCAGCCGCAAATGATGTTGATTGCTTACAGTTCCCTCCGTTGCTTTACTCTTCCCGGTTGAGTGAGATAAATGGCCCGCATGATGCGCTCCACCGCCATATCCCATGAGTAAGTCATGTGGTCGTGACGCAACGCGTAGGGAGGAGCCATACGTACGGAACCAACGGAGGTCTCATACGATACTCAGCAAATACTGAGCGGCTTTTATCTTTAGGGGAATCCGTGAGTGTGACATATCACGTAGTTGGTATACAGTTTACCATACAATATTATACCATGGTATGTTTTCTCTTTTTGTTATATGTTCTGCGGACCATGTGAGGATTAATTTCATCTGTATGATTTGGGAGCTTTGATACAACTGAAGATTGTGTACTCACAGTTGCTGTACCTAATTTTTGGAATTTCAGTTTGGAATCACGGTGTATAGATATTGGATTTATATTTATATTTGGACCTTTATTCCGCACATACCATTGTTTTTATGGGACACACATTGTTTCTATGGGACACACATATCTTTCACCTTAGGTGTGGATTTTACCCACAGCTGGATTCACTGAGCAATTCTCTGTTTGTCAGTTATTTGTTAACTCTATATGGTGTTGTTCACTGCACGGTTCACATATATTAGTTGTAAATTGTAGCGCATCTTTAATTTGTTTCATATATATTTTGGTTTTGTGCACCGTCACCGGATGCAGCTTGTTACATTTGGTTATTAATATTTTGTGTGTAATTATTTATTTAGTAGCGCTGTATTTTTTTTTATTCATCACACCTGCTATATAGCATTGCATTTCGGTGTATGTTGGGATAACGCACAATTTGCATGAGTTCCAGACATGCACAAGGTGTGAGCCTAATCTAGACAGTGGTGTTGCAATTAGTTAAAAGAGGAATCCGTAATCCCTCCATCTTGATAAAATTGGGAAGCTGCGGCGGATGAACTCAGAAGTAGCTGAACACTCTTTGTTTTAGCCTGGAGAAACCCTGAAGACAAACTTTAGTAAGCCTAGTAAGCAAAATGTGAAATTTCCTCTGGTTGGACTAATACTGTACATACTTGACAGTTACAAACAGGACGCTGTTGTTTACAGTATATAAATATCCCATAATGGTGCATATTAAATGAGTCGTGACGGACACATTTCCCAGCCAATAATCTGCTTCACCTCCCGTTTTCATTGTTCTGTTCTGTTTTATCTGTCACTTTAAGGTCAGGTAATGGAAGGCAATCCTTGCACAGAGAACAAAATGTTTATATTCCAGCGTATGCAAATTTCTCTGAATAAAATGACATTGTTTCCATGTGTAGTGTCTGTAGGTTCTTTTTTTATTTCTGTAGAAGACAATGAACACATGTACTGCTCACATCCTGTTAATCTGTATGCTGCAGAGAGCTAGTTATAGGAATTAACTCAGATGACCACACAGTGTTTGACGAGTGATATCTGTCAATGGGAGCAGATTTTGTCACAGTCCATTAACGTCATCTTCTGCATTGAAACACACAGGGCCCCTTATACCATTTTAAGGGGAAACTATAATGGTTGTATTTAATTTCATTCAGTTTTTCTGTTTGCAGATTGATACATCTCAGATCTAAAATCTGAAATATGTTTAATGACTTACAGGCATATCCCCCTTTAAGGACAGAAGGACTGAAGCTTTGAGCACGTAGCCTATCCTGTTCCAGTGTGCTCTTCCTGTATCCTGGCCGGCTCCCCACCTCCAGTGACATCACATCCGCTCGGTGGTTCTTCCAGCTTCCCTGTCAGCCACATAATGCCATCCAGCCTCTCCACAGCACTGTCCTCTGTGCACAGCGCGATGTCCGGGGAATGGATTGGAGTGGCCCCCCTTGAATCAGATTAACTTATTTAAATGTGAGTGTTCCACTGACACCCCCACTACAGCCCCTGGCACCCACACTGCAGCCCCTGGCGCCCACACTGCAGCCCCTGGCGCCTACACTACAGCCCCTGGCGCCCCCACTAAAGCCTAGAAGTGAAAAAATGTATTGCTTCACTTTAAGTACATTTTCATTTTACATACATGCTCTGGTCCCATTGTGTACTTAAAAGTGGGGTATGCCTGTATATACAGTAAAATGTAATAATTACATGCAGGTTTTTTGTTTTTTTTAAATAGGTGCAGGTACTCCCCTCTTCTGAGACACCCCTTTTCTCTGCCCCTATCCACCTCTGAGCATTGCCCACTGGTTCAACCCCCTACCCACCTCATAGTACCCGCTATTTAGAGAAAACCAAGCCAAGTATCAATTTGTGGTGCTCAGCAATTTGTATGGAATTTGTTATTGATATCAAGAAAAGCAGTAAAATAGATATGATGGGGTAGACCTATTCTGTGATGTGGGGACCTCTGATGTGAAAAGGAGACCTCTGATATGATGGGGTGGACCTCTGATGTGATGCGGGGACCTCTGATGTGATGTGGAGACCTCTGATATGTCGGGATGGACCTCTGATGTGATGTGGAGACCTCTGATATGATGGGGTGGACCTCTGATGTGATGTGGAGACCTCTGATATCAAAAATAGACCTCTGATATCTGATATGATGGGGTGGACCTCGGATGTGAAAAGAAGACCTCTGATATGATGGGGTGGACCTCTGCTGTGATGTGAGGACCTCTGATGTAAAAAGGAGACCTGTGCTGTAATGTGGAGACCTCTGATGTGAAAAGTAAGGAAAGAAAAATGGACAGCCGCACTCCAATGGATGAAAAGACTTAAAAATAGTGGCTGTTTATTCCAGTCAAAAAACTAAAACAGCAAAAACAGCAAACAGTGGGGTAACAAAAGCTGACGCGTTTCACATCGACAACCGATGCTTAGTCATAGCTAAACATAATGATAAAAGAAATCTCATTTATAGAAAGAAAAAAGTCCCAGAAACCATCTGATGATTCATTAATTAGTCTCCTGATGGGGCCTGGCTAATGCCGGTAATCGTGCACACCTGTTGAAAGAATGCAACAAGGAAAAAACACAATCCATCATAACTAGATGGGAACAGTGGATGTGTGTTGAGAACATATGTGTTACAATGTAAAGAAACCTTATTTTTATCCCAATGGAAGTATGACATTACATATTCTACAACACTGATAAACAATGTGTTGTAGAATATGTAATGTCATACTTCCATTGGCATAAAAATAAGGTTTCTTTACATTGTAACACATATGTTCTCAACACACATCCACTGTATATATTTTCCTAGGGGTTGAAACTAGGTTTGCTGCTATTAGACTGGTGTAACCAATCTAGCTATGATGGATTGTGTTTTTTCCTTGTTGCATTCTTTCAACAGGTGTGCACGATTACCGGCATTAGCCAGGCCCCACCAGGAGACTAATTAATGAATCATCAGATGGTTTCTGGGACTTTTTTCTTTCTATAAATGAGATTTCTTTTATCATTATGTTTAGCTATGACTAAGCATCGGTTGTCGATGTGAAACGCGTCAGCTTTTGTTACCCCACTGTTTGCTGTTTTTGCTGTTTTAGTTTTTTGACTGGAATAAACAGGCACTATTTTTAAGTCTTTTCATCCATTGGAGTGCGGCTGTCCATTTTTCTTTCCTTATATTGCACCACGCATTGCCTGCACCCATTTGGGTTTTTGAACTTTACTCACCACTGAAGAGTGTCGTCTGAAGCGGCGGTTTTCCCTTTATCTGATGTGAAAAGGAGACCTCTGATACGATGGGGTGGACCTCTGATATGATGAGGTGGACCTCTGATATGATGAGGTGGACCTCTGATGTGATGTGGGGACCTCTGATGTGAAAATAAGACCTCTGATATGATGGGGTGGACCTCTGCTCTGATGTAAAAAGGAGACCTCTAATATAATATGGTGGACCTCTGATGTGATGTAGGGACCTCTAGTGTGATGGAGGCTTCTGATGAAATGGTGGCCTCTGACATGAAAGAGTGACCCTGATATGATGGGCAGCCTCTGTTGTAAAGGTGGGTCTCTAGGTCTATTTATAGGGTACCTCTGATGTGAAAGGGAGTCTCTGATGTGACAGTAAGACCTTTGTTGTGAGGGGGGGTGGGTTTAGATGTAAAGTTAATTTCATTAAGATAGGTGTGTGCACGGTGGCTCTAACATTTATGTTTTTTTACATTTTAGACTGGGGTGCCATGAGATTTTGCATATTTTTACTTTTCCAGGACCGAAAAAAGGTTAAGAAATGAGAAATGCTGCTGTAAGGCAGACATGCTAACCACTGTGCTGTTTTCAATCAGGAATTTTAAATCTGTTGTTTAAACAGACACTACAAAATGTGCCCCTAGGCAAAGTGTTATGGGTTCCCTAAACAAAAAGCATAGTAGTAGCTCTTCCCCTTGTGGAATCTATCTACCTATGCAGCCCCCAAACTAATCAGAGCAATTGGGCAGG
Organism: Rana kukunoris; assembly: GCA_029574335.1. Taxonomy (NCBI): domain Eukaryota; kingdom Metazoa; phylum Chordata; class Amphibia; order Anura; family Ranidae; genus Rana; species Rana kukunoris. Next base: position 38,130,170 of record CM056055.1, read on the forward strand.
GTGGGTGGGTGACTTTGCTATCTCAGTTGGTTGTATGAGTTTCAACTATACTGCTCTATGTACAGCAACCATTTTTCAGCAACACAGTTAGGGATAGCCTGGTAATTATGCATAAACGGGTCTATAGCACAACCTGCTGACTACATATTAAATATATTATAGATTAAATATAATATTAAATATTAAATATTCATATGCAGTATTTCATATTTGCTTGATATAAATTATCAAAATGTGCACAGCTCTGGAATGAGAAGAAACACAGCGTTGTGATGTGAGCACATCACATAAAAACAATTGTTTTCTATGTGTCATTGCAGTAACCTGTAATTTTCCATGAGAAAAAACACAGGTAACTGTATAAAGTGTAAATGGGCCCTCAGTATAGAGTAATAAAAATAAATCAGTGTAACTGTAACTGGTTCATATGCCAGTCATGTATCCTTGTGAGTTGTAAGTTCAACCAACGCAAGACGTTTATGAAAGGTATGCAGTTAGGTATGTATTTTATTATTTTGAAATAAATCTTTTTTTTTTATCCTACGGTAAGGGCACATCTCTGTATTACAATCCTACAAGAGACAGAACAGCATATCATGGCTGTGATCGATAAAGCAGTCTTACCACTGGATGTCACCAGTCACTACATTAATTTACAAATGAATAGCTACTAATGAAATCAGTGGAAAGGGAACACATATTCTACTATATTGACTGCCATGAATGACATCCTTTAGTGTAATAGATGTCCAGGGTTGCTGTTAGAAATCACGGGGGCCCATACAGCCTACCTGGCAGGGCCCCCCTCACTTAAAATATACTAAGATCAATCACAGAGAAGCTGTGAGAAGCCCTTTTCTAAACAGTTTTTTTTACATTTTTGAACAAATTTTTTGTTATCATTTAAAAAAAAAACATTTAAATGTTTTGAAAAAAAAATTAACAGTTTTTACAAAAACATTTTTTACATTTTTTCCCCCAAGAATTTTATAACATTTTACAAATGTTTAAAACAATACAGGGTTACAATTTGTTATTTTTTTTAACGGGACAGGGAAGCTGGCAGCTGTGTCTGTGTCTCTCCCTGCAGCAGCTGAAAGTCGTGGGAGGGACTAGTGGTCCACCCCTAACGGTGGCCCTGGAGACGTCTGTTTTAAGATCTGTAAAAAGGAGAGTAAAGGTGGGTACACACTATAAGAAAATTGGAGAAAAAATGAGTGCAAGGAATGATCGCTCGATTTTATTGTAATGCGTACGCAACTTCGACATCCGATTCAAACTTAGCAAATAAAAATTTCTGAAGGGACAAATTCCAAAAATGTTCTTGTACGCAGACAGAACTATCGATTTTTGTTTAATATGTACTGTTTTCGTATGAGAAAAATCAGATATGAAAGACTTCACATGATCACAATCAATAGACAACAAAAAACATTTTCTTATAGTGTGTACCCACCTTTATCCAACATACATTCTCATATAAAATAATGTCATTTTCACAGTGACAACACATTTCACAGCAATTTCTTTTTCTAAAACGCAGCTCAATAGGATGATGTTCTTTTTGCCATTATTTTTATATAATGTACAGTCTCCTAAAGCAGGGCCAGACTGGCCTACCGGGATATCGGGAGATTTCCCGGTAGGCTGCCTGTCCTGTGGCCGGTTTCAGTTGTGGGGCCGCAGTGCTCCCTGTCCCCTCTCTCCTGCTCCTGTGTATCATTACTGCCTACTTATCAGCTAGATATGATTGCTAGATTATACGTGGTCCGGCTGGGCATAGGGAAAATAGGTCTCCCCAAAACCTTTAAATACTCTCTCCAATCTCTCCAATCCTCCTTTCTCCAGCTCACACAGAGCTTGGAAATAACAAAAAAAACGCTTCCATAGTGCAGTATATCAAACACCAATTTAATGGAAAAAATAAATGACTGCACTTACAGGAATCTCCAAATTTAATCAGCATGTAATAAAATCCAATGCATAAACAAAAAATTGCTGCGTCCCCACAGGCTTCACTTCCAGGCTTACTTGTGTAATAACCAATCAGAAGGAATAGCGTGATGACGTCACCGTCGTAAGCCCACCCTACGTGTTACGTCACATAAAACGTCATCTGGGGATAGGCCAAGTTTTTCTTTGCTTATTACTGTGAATGGAGCCTAACTGAAGGTCCGTACTTTGTACAAATAGTCTACAGGAGCCAAAACAATGTACTCATGAACCACTCACAGCACTTGCAATGCTTTGCAGGATTCAATAGATAAAAATAATAAATGCCCATTTTTGCATTTTGTTTTACTATTTGTTTTGTAAAAAATGGAATTCTCCTTTAATACTCTTAACCTTCCCTTTAGAGGCAGAGTCTAAGATCACACTGGTAAACCTTGTTCATATAAAATATGGTATGAGAGCAGCGTCAAAAATGTAAGAAAGAAGTCAAAGTTGTGTTGCAGAGTTAAACGGAGGGTTTAAGTTAACAAATGGGTAATTCAAAACATTGCTCTCCCAATAAAGAAAATACTTAATGCATGTGTGTTCACAGTTTATATCACACCTTGCTCTAGTTCAGGAAAAGTTCACACTCAGCAAACTGCAAACCCGCTACCAAAAGTCCCGAAATAGCTCTCCTGAATGGCTGGTTTTAATTCTGCAGATTTTTCGGTTTGACTTAAAGTAGAATGAACAGTCTGGAGACAAATGTAACATGTCTGTGCCAGAATACTGGATATTTTTATTACACCCTCATAAATATGAAATAGAGCCTTATAATAAAGGAGAAGTTAGGAAGTATTTGAGCATAACAGCTCTGTAGATGAGACGAGAGCTACCGCAATTTCACAAGACATAGATGGACTATGAAACGTATATGGAAAGTGACACATCGGGGAATATATAGAGTAGCTCAGGAAAGTCCACCCTACACTCTGTGATAAAAAAATGAAGATACTGTATTTTATTATATAATATCAGAATGTTCACGGGACTAGTTTGAGCTGATGTCTTTAAAGCTAACACTCAAACACAACTCAACTTTCAGTCTAAAGCTGAACTCCAGCCCTACCTTAAAGGCTGGGTTCACACTAGTGCGAATTGGAGGTGGATTTCTCTGCATTCAATTCACATGACAGGAGATTGTGACCAGCTCTCTATGGAGCCAGTTCACACATCTCCAGGGTGCCTGCAGAGCAAATTACACAGAGGTCCTGTGCATCATTGGCTCTGTTTCATGGCCGAATTCAGGAAAAAGTCAACCCTGATTCATCCCTGAAATAGAGAACTGGGACGCATCGGACCTGTGCTGTGAACCCAGCCTTAATGCCCGTACATCGGATATTCCAACAACAATTGTCCGATGTACGTGTTTTTTCGGATAATCAGACAGTCTGTATGCTCTATCGCAGGGATCTCCAAACTGCGGCCCTCCAGCTGCTGTGGAACTACACTTCCCATGAGGCATTGTAAAACTCTGACATTCGTAGACATGAATAGGCATGATGGGAATTGTAGTTCCTGAACACCTGGAGGGCCGTAGTTTGGAGACTCCTGCTCTATCGGATAATTGTTGTCAGAATTTCCGCCAACAAATGTTGGATGGTCATGCTCCCAAATTGTCCGACAACAAATGTGTTCCATCAGATTATCCCATCGTGTGTACACAAGTCCGTCGGTTTAAAATCCAAAGTACAAACGCGCATGCTCCGAACCAATGCTAATCATCATCAACATTAGCAGAAGTTGCCCAAAGGGTGGCGCTAAAGACCTGAAAAACCACATAGTTTGGTGTATGTTGGCTGAAGATGTTCTGCCGTCTGTATGCAGAACAAGTTCATGGACAACGCCCTTCGGACAAAAATTCATGGATTTGTTCGATGGAAGTCCGATCGTGTGGCTTTAGTCTTGCACAGTTGTATAGGCTCTTCTCCTGTACTGAAAATGCTTACTCTGATTTCACTGCACTCTGTGAGTTTCCCACAGTGTGTATTAGAAGCTGCAGAAAGTAAGACTCCCAGCTAGAGGACAGCCAGCATCCTATAGTCCTTTCCTTCCCAATCTGTCTGTCTATGGCCCACCCTGTTCATAGATGGGATTTCAGTTCTTTCAGTCATAGACAGGGCCGGATTCTCAACAAGGCCACCGAGGCCAGTCCCCGGGGTGGCAGTGGGTGCAGGGGACTGGCCTCGGTGGCCTTGTTGAGAATCCGGCCCTGTCTATGACTGAAAGAACTGAAATCCCATCTATGAATGGTTGTAACACACAGCAGGAGACTGCTGTGTCACGGAGCTCACTGTGAAAAGTTTGGGCGCGCTGTGATAAAAGTCCAGCCCTCCTCCTAGACCAGTTTGTGTGATATAGGGCAATGTTCTGTCTATCACACATGCTGGTCTAGGAGGACGGTGGGACTTTTATCACAGCGTGCCCAAACTTTTCACAGTGAGCTCCGTGACACAGCAGGAGCAGGAGATGCCCGATGTGAGTAATGCACACACTAACTGGTGAGGCTACATTGTTTGGCACAGTAAGGATGCAATGATGGTGAGGGGAGCTGCAATGATGGTGAGGGGGCTGTAATGATGGTGAGGGGGGCTGAAATGAGGGCACAGTAAGGCAGCAATTATGGTGAGGGAGGCTGCAATGAATGCACAGTAAGGCGGCAATGATGGTGAGGCTGCAATGAAGACACAGTAAGGCTGCAATGATGGTGAGGCAGTAAGGATGGGCACGGTGAGGCGGCAATGATGGGCATGGGTTGGGGGACTTTCAGTTTTTTTGGGGGGGGGGGCGGGGAGTAAATCCGGGCCTGGTCATAGAGGCTCAGCATCATATGTGGGGGTTAACTAAGGTTGTCTGCATGTAAGCGATTTGGAAATAACCAGTTAGGTGCTGTCCCAAATGGGAGGGTAAGAGTTAACACTTTCCCTGTTCTTGGGTTTTTGGCATGTATAGGAGACTCTGGCATGAATTAGCATTGTGCCATCATCCCCAATAGATAGTGAGAGAAGAAATTGCTCTTTGGGGTGGGGACTCTTTTCGAGGACTCTTTTTTAGCGTTGTCATAAGGTTTCAAAAATTGCTGCAATTTATGCGTGTACAAGGGCATATGGCTAATGCAAATAATAAAAAATGCCGCCAGCAGTAAAAGTAAGCAATAAGCAAAAAGTGAACCTCCGCTTTTTGGAACCCTCCTCCTCACATTTGGCGCCTTTCAGGGGGGAGGGGGGGTACAGATACCTGTATAATACAGGTATTTCCACCCACTTCCGGAAATTGACCCCCGCGCCTTCGCGTCACCCCCCGCTGTCTTCTGGGAAACACACTGGTCCCAAGAGACTGCAGGGACCAGTGACGGCGTGCCGCGCCGCTCGGGTATGCGCAGAAGGAAACCGGGCAGTGAAGCTGCAACACTTTACTTCCTGATTCCCTCACCGAGGATGGTGACGGGGTCAGCCGAGAGATGAGCGATTGCTCGACCTAGGCTGCCGACATTGCGGGTAAATGTCCATTTATTAAAAGTCAGCAGCTGCAGTATTTGTATTTTTATATGTAAAAAAAAAATCGGATGGACCTCTGCTTTAAGTGCACACACAGAGCCTTCGCATGGTGGGATCTGTTCCACTACTGGGAGAGGTAAGAGGTTAAGAATAGAGGTCTGCCTTAAGGTCAAGTATTCCCCCGACCTCAGCCTTGTCCCAGGGCACTGATGAAAATGGCACAAGAGTAAAGGTACTCCACGTGTAGTAAAAGTGATCCTGTTACAGGTGCCATGCATAGACCAGAAGAACCTACCCCTGGGTAGGCCTCTCATGAGACACTTGCTTGACACCCAATGAAGAGGGAAACATGGATGACATGACAACTACCCCACGACTTACCTATCCCCCCTTCTCCCCTTCTCCAGCCATCTTGGAGCAATGTTTTTTGTTAGTTTTATTAAAGTGTTTTCAATGTTGTTGAAATACAAAACAGGGCCATAGGGGCATACCCCGGCCAATCATTGCACGTGACGTAACGACGTGCACCACAAAAAAACAGTTAACATCACACCATAACACTAGGTATGTCTAACTAAACACTAGCTAAACACCTCTCAGGTTACACATGTCAGGACTACAAAAGGAGCTATTGTATCTTGTAGAACCTCATCCCATTCCTCAGTGACTGAATTGAAAGGTACAGGAGCCTTTGGGAGTAAGTACGATCATCACATTATCTATGCTTCACCTCCTTTTACCTGTTCAGATAATGGGTCTCAACTCTAAGGCCTCGTACACACGAGTAAATAGATTTGTTTAAAACGGTCTGTCCGGCCGATTTGAGCAAATCTGTCTGTCTGCAGCAGACAGCACGCTGACGTGTCGGTAAAGTGGCGGTGATGTTGACGCCGCCACGTCACCGCACCAGGAAGTAAAACACTTCCGCGCATGCGTCGAAACCATTCGGCGCGTGTGCGAGAAGACATGTCTGCTGGTTAGCGTACTAACCAGCAGACATGTCGGGCGGACGGGTTCCCAGCCGACAGATTTCAAAGCATGCTTTGAAATCTGTCGGGTGGCCAAATCCGTCTGTTTGCCTGTACACACGATCGAATCTGTCTGCTGAAACGGTCTAGCCGACCGTTTCCAGCAGACAGATTTGATCGTGTGTGAGAGGCCTAAGGCCTCGTACACACGATCGGACATATCCGATGAAAACGGTCCGCGGACCATTTCCATCGGATATGTCCGATCCGGAGTTTGATCTGATGGCGTGTACACACCATCGGATCAAATTCCCCGCCGCCGGACGGCGCGGTGATGTAGCGGTGACGCGGCGGTGACGTTAACGCCGCCACGTCACCGCCACGTCACCGCACCAGGAAGTTAAACACTTCCGCGCATGCGCCGAATCCATTCGGCGGCGGCGCGGCGGCGGTGGGGGACGACATGTCTGCTGGTAAGTGTACTAACCAGCAGACATGTCGGGCGGACAGATTCCACCGGATAGATTTCAAAGCATGCTTTGAAATCTGTCGGGTGGAGAAATCTGTCCGCTAGCCCATACACACGAGCGGAGATGTCTGCTGAAACGGTCCATCGGACCGTTTTCAGCGGACATATCCCCTCGTGTGTACGAGGCCTAAGTGTTAGGCCGCGTACACACGATCAAATCTATCTGCTGGAAACGGTCTGACAGACCGTCTCAGCAGACAGATTCGATCGTGTGTACGGGCGAGCAGACAAATTTGTCCAGCAGACAGATTTTAACCACTTAAGACCCGGACCAAAATGCTGCTAAAGGACCTTGACCCTTTTTGCGATTCGGCACTGCGTCGTTTTAACTGACAATTGCACGGTCGTGCGACGTGGCTCCCAAACAAAATTGGCGTCCTTTTTTCCCCACAAATAGAGCTTTCTTTTGGTGGTATTTGATCACCTCTGCGGTTTTTATTTTTTTGCGCTATAAACAAAAATAGAGCCACAATTTTGAAAAAAATGCATTATTTTTTAATTTTGCTATAATAAATATCCCCAAAAATATATATAAAATGTTTTTTTTTCCTCAGTTTAGGCCGATACATATTCTTCTACCTATTTTTGGTAAAAAAAATCACAATAAGCGTTTATCGGTTGGTTTTCGCAAAATTTTTAGCGTTTACAAAATAAGGGATAGTTTTATTCCATTTTTATAATTTTTTTTTTTTTACTACTAATAGCGGCGATCAGCGATTTTTTTCATGACTGCGACATTATGGCGGACACTTCAGACAATTTTGACACATTTTTGGGACAATTGTCATTTTCACAGCAAAAAATGCATTTAAATTGCATTGTTTACTGTGAAAATGACAGTTGCAGTTTGGGAGTTAACCACAAGGGGACGCTGTAGGATTTGAGTGTTCCCTGTGCGTGTTTACAACTGTAGGGGGGTGTGGCTGTAGGTGTGACGTCATCGATCACGTCCCCCTATAACAGGGATGACGCGATCGATGCTGCGGCCACAGTGAAGCACGGGGAAGCCGTGTTTACACACGGCTCTCCCCATTCTTCAGCTCCGAGGACCGATCGCCGCACTCCAGCGGCTGGGTACTAGAAACCAATGTATATATACGTTGATGTGCCCAGCCGTGCCATTCTGCCAACGTAAATGTGCAGTAGGCGGTCCTTAAGTGGTTAAAGCCTGCTTCAAAATCTGTCTGCTGGGAGCCCGTCGGACCGATATGTCTGCTGGTTAGTACGCTAACCAGCAGACATATCTGCCCGCACATGCGTTGAATGGATTCGGCGCATGTGAGGAAGTGTTTTACTTCCTGGTGCGGTGACGTGGAGGCGTCAACGTCACCGCCACACCACCAAAACAGCCAGCAGACAAATCTGATCAAATCGGTCTGTCAGACCGATTTGAACAGATTCATTTGCTTGTGTGTACGGGGCCTCACAGGTGGATACCAATGTAATCTATATGAGCTACTCCCCAGGGGGCCGGTCGTCTGTTGTGGACCCCGAGTCTGTCCACAGGTGCCAGACTTTTTCTTTTTTTTTGGAGCATCCTCGGGACATATACGTCGCTTTGTAGAGGGGTATCATTGTATTAACTATCTGCTTCCATGCGTTCAGGGTGGGAGGGATGGTTGACTTCCACTTCAAGACTATGGCTTTTCGCCCGTAAAAAATAAGGATACCTATAAGGGTGCGTGTTGCTTTGGCAAGTGCCAGTTGCTCCACCAGGCCGAGGATGCAGACACTAATTGTTAGGGGAATAGGGATGGTAGTTAAGCTATGAATAAATTGAGTCACCTCCCTCCTATAGTCCTGAATCTGAGGGAAATCCCAAAATATGTATGGGAAGTCTGCTGGAGTACCAGAGCATCTCCAGCAGCTGGCTGACAAGGTCAGGTACATGTGATGCAGGCGCTGGGGTGTGTAGTAGATCCTGTGGAGGATTTTGAATTGGATCAGTTTGTCCCTAGTAGCAACCAGCTGCTGGAATGGATAGTCCCACATATCTTCCCAATCCTCACCGCTCAGCTCCCCCACCTTCGCCCGCCGAAAATCGTGTAGACCACTAGTGATGAGCGGAATACGCCATATTCGATTTCGCGATATTTCGCGAATATTTCGAAGAATATTCGTTAATATCGAATATTCGTGATATTTAAAAAAAAAAATTGCGAATTTTCGCCAATGCGAATTTTCGCTAATGCGAATTTTCGCTAATGCGAAATTTCGCGATTTTTTTATTTATTTTTTATATAAAATATCACGAATATTCGATATTTACGAATATTCGGTATATTTTATAAAAATAAAAAAAAAGCGAAATTTCGCCATTGCGAAATTCGCAAATGCGAAATTCGCGAATGCGAAATTGATTGCAAATTTTTTGCGAAATTTATTGCGAAATTTGAAAAATACGAATATTCGAAATAGCGAATATTCGCCGCGATATTCGAGATATTCGCGAATACTCGAATATGCAATATTCGTAGCGAATATTCGCAATGCGAATATTCGTGAGCAACACTATAGACCACCCAATCCTACCTGGATGGACGGCAGGAGTGCACGATAAATTTGGGATAGTGGTTTGGAGAGATCAGCCTCAGCCAGGAGAATCTCCAAGTCATCAAGTTCCAGCTGAAGTTGGACCGACCTGAATTGCGAATTAAAAGCGTGGACCCCTATAAAGGGGGTTGAAAAAGGCCTCAAAGGATCCCAAGTGAGCTGCCTCCAGGATGACTGATGCATTGGTATCATCCGATACCAGCCAGTTATACGCATGAGTGAGCATTGCTGCTAAGTAGTAGGTGTGGAAGTCTGGGCAGGCAAGTCCCCCCTGTGTCCATGGGCTATGCAGGATCTTCTTGCTGAATCTAGCCGGGCGTGATTGCCACAAGAAGGAAGCCACCGAGGAGTCTAACAGCTGGAAGAGAGATTTTGGAACCCAGACCGGGGAGTGCTGCAAGATATACAACAAGACCGGGAGTAGCTTCATTTTAATTAAATTAATTCTACCTATAAGAGATAATGGGAGGTTCGACCAAGCCTTCAGTTTTAATTTACACCACTGCAGCACCGGGGACAAGTTTCGTTTAAGAAAATCCCAAGTATTAGCAGAGATGTTAATCATTAGGTATCTAATAGTGTCAGCTCATTGCAGAGGTGAAGTAGGATCCCTCAGCCTCTCTGCCCCAGGATTTGCTCCAGTTGGTTCGGAGGCCAGAAAGGGTCACAAAACTGTCCAGGAGCCGAAGTGCCCCGGCGAGCGAGGGACCGGGGTCCCTGAGGAAGAGGATTAAATCATCCGTGTACAATGCCAGTTTCTCGACCACCGAACCCGTATGCCACCCGTATGCCAGACACCTCACTCGACTTTCGCAAGGCCTCCGCAGGGGCTCCAGCACCAGGGCAAACAACGCAGGGGACAAAGGACACCCCTGCCTTGTCCCCCTCCTAATCAGGAAGGAGGATGAGAGCCTGCCATTCAATTTAATACGGGCCGTAGGTGCCCTGTATAATAAGACGATCCATTTCCGGAAAGTAGAGCCAAAGCCAAAACCCTCCAGAACCTGCATCATATAGGACCATCTAACCATCTAGGGATACCAAGTCTCCTCAGGTGGGAGTTGGAGATGGGTAAAGATTCCTCTAAGATTTATGTTCGTGGACTTACCGGACATGAAGCTGGTCTGATCTATATTGACAAGGGATGGTAAAACCTTCATGATTCTGTTGGCTAGTACTTTGGTGAGTATCTTGAGATCATAGTTCAGCAACAAAATGGGTCTATAGGATGAGCAGCAATTGGAATCCTTCCCCGGTTTGGGCAACAACACTATATGGGCCTGATACATGCTATCCGGCAACCTCGGATTTGAGACAATCTGCAAATAATTGAGTCAGTTTAGGGACCAGTAAAGTAGCATGTGTTTTATACCAGTCCCCAGGTAGACCATCTGGGCCCGGAGATTTGTTGTTAGGTAAGGAGTAGATTGCATCTTCTATTTCCTGACATGATAGGGGTTTATCTAGTGCAACCCTGTCCTCCTCAGATAGGAGAGGCAAGGTAATTCCCCCTAGTTCCTTCCACCTGCCGTTGGCTGAGCCAGAGAAGGGGTCATCGTACGGGTTGCTATAGAAGAGATGAAATTCACTCAGGGGTTGGTAAACTGGCAACCAGTCGAAGTCTGGATTCTAGGGATTACTGTTTGAAGTGTGAGTTCTGCCACCAGGTTGGCCAGTAGCTTGCCATTCTTGTCCCCTGACTCAAAAAGCTTGGCAACCAGCTTTCGTGTATCAGAGAGTACCCAGCGACGTGTAGTGGGGCTTCAACTCATCTTGGAGCAATGTTTGATCACTACAACCCCCCACAGACCTCTAAAACAGCTCACTGGACCCCACTGATCACTACCAAGGACCACACAAGCTTGTATAACAGTGTAAATTTGCTGCCCCCTCAAAATAACTCAACAAACAGCCATTAATGTCTAAACCACTGTCAGGAAAGGTTCCATCCGCTGGTGCTATTTATGTTCTGTCTTGCAGTGCTGCGTCCCACCAGCAGGGGTCTCCTGGCAGTTCGGAGCTGTCAGGGGAACTTCCCCCTGCTGGTATATCACCTTTGGGACGCAGTACTGGCCTCCACCAGCGGATGGATCCTGACAGTTTGGAGCACACAACCTTTCTTGCGCTCAGCTGTAACATGAACTTAATCAGCAGCTCTATTTATACCCGGCGAGCTCAAGCAGAGCTCGCCCTGGTATCGTCATTCCTTCCTGACCTGAGCCTGTATCCTGACCCTGTCTTTTGGATCCTGATTCTGAGGCGGCGTACACACGACCGAGGTTCTCGCTGGAAACCAGCGAGAACCTCGCTGGAAGCTGCATTCCAGCGAGGACCTCGGCCGTGTGTACGCTTTTGGCTCGCCCCGCCCGTCGGGAATCCCGTCGAGCGAAAAGAGAGCACGCTGGTTGCCATTCCCGACAAGCGGGTTGCCAATTTCGACGGCCGGCAGAGAACCTCGACGGGCGGAACGATGTGTTCTGCCCGTCGAGGTTCTCTGCCGTGTGTACACGGCTTGAGCCTTGACCCTGTTCCGTGATCCTTGATCCTGATCCCTGCCTGGACTCTTCCGCCCTGTATCCTGGTTCCTGTCTTCCCTGGAGTCTTACCCCGCAGCTTGTCCATCCATCCTCTCCCTGCTCTGTTCCGTCCCTATCCTCACCTATCTGCTGACATCCCATGTGTATGACCTCGGCCTTGCTTGATTTATGAATACGGTATCTCCTTTGTTTGTATATACTGTTTGCTGTTTCTCACTGGTTGTCCCCACTTATTTTGTAAATAAACACCTCTTCACTTCACTATCTCTTTGTTTGGTTTCCTCTGTGCAGTCACACAGTACTGATCTATAACCTCTCCTGACAGTATACCAGGGCCACTCTTGATCAGATGTGACTGCATTAGGGAACCATCCTGGTGTAGTGCATTGCTCTAAACATGAATTACGATGACATCCTTTATTATTCTCTGCTGGCTGAAGAGGATGAGGGGTATTGTCGCCAGGTTTTGGAGGGTTGGACTAGTGACCAGCTAATGGAAACTATACGATTAGCTAATTTCTGTGTAGATCAGGGTTACATGACTTTTAATGATGTTCAGCCATTAATTCGGTTGTGTGTAAAGCCAGCCCTGTCATCTATTCCTGTCGGTAGGGACGATTTCTCTCCCCCCTTCAGTCATGACCAAGTTGAATCCTTGGTGTGGTTATTAGAGGATGATCCGGCGTCTTTTGATGATTAATTTTTTTCTTGTCCCCAGCAAAAGTTATCTGAGTGTATTAGTTCTGTGCAGTCTCTGATTAGACAAGGTGTGTGCTTTTTTTCGACCTGTGCTGCAGGCATGGTCAGATCTCCTGATTCCAGCCAAACCAGTCTGTTCCAGCCCTGCTAATAACCCCCTACCTTTCCAAGGATCTATCTGCCCATCGCCAATGACAACCTCAGCTTTCGCCCAGTTAATTCTGCACCCTACCAAATATTACTACCCAATTTCTACTAATTGTACCTACCCTGCCTATAATCCACCTGTAACAACTCCACAAAAACCTCCTCCAGTCACCATCCCTGTGTCTCTGCCATATTCCAACACCTCCTCCTACTTAATTCCATCTTCTTCATACATCGCCTCTGTTAACAAACCCGCAGTGTCTAAGTCTAAAAAGAAACAGAAGTACTTCCCAACCCATACCATCGTGCCAGTTACCCAGCCTGTCCCAGTGCCCTCTGCTCAACCTGTCCCAGTGCCACCTGTTCAGCTCGTCCCAGTGCCGCTTGTTCCTGTGCCAGCCTGCCAGCCTGCTGTTCCTGTGCCAGTCTGCCAGCCTGCTGTTCCTGTGCTAGTCTGCCAGCCTGCTGTTCCTGTGCCAGTCTGCCAGCCTGCTGTTCCTGTGCCAGTCTGCCAGCCTGCTGTTCCTGTGCCAGTCAACCAGCCGC